>CM028326.1:20661900-23441900 GCA_016647705.1 Eucommia ulmoides
CTCATAAACTTACTGATGATGCAGAAGTATGGCATGAATGTCGAGATTCCCATCATTCATACATATAGCTTTCTTTCAACCTACAAGAATGAACTTTTCTGCAAGAATAAAATGTCTGTTAGAGTCAAATTTTAAGCACTCACATTTGCTTCCAGTTTCTGTTCCAAGTTTTCTAGGAACATGATCCAAAAAGCTATTGAACATGATTTGAACTATGGTTAAGAATTTGATTATGATTTGAACATGATCTGAAAGCCAATTCATTATTCGCGGAACAAAAAATAGTAAAAAAACAAAAAACAGAAACTAACCTTGCCAAAATTCTTTACAATCGACAGCAAAACAAACAAAAAACAAAAACTAACATTTGCTTCCAGTTTTCTGGGAACATAAACAAAAATCTGGGAACCAAATCAAACTCGATATAGAACAGAAACAGTAAACATGACCAAATCAAACTCGACATGGCCAAAATTCTCTACAATCGGCACCAAATCAAACTCGACATGGCCAGAAACAGTAACATGATTTGAACTATGGTTAAGAATTTGATCATGATTTGAACAAAAAACAGTAAAAAAACAAAAAACAGAAAATAACTTTGCCAAAATTCTCTACAAATGACAGCAAAACAAACAAAAACAGAAACTAACCTTTGCTTCCAGTTTTCTGGGAACATAAACAGAAATCTGGGAACCAAATCAAACTCGACATGGAACAGAAACGGTAAACATGACCAAATCAAACTCGACATGGCCAAAATTCTCTACAATCGGCACCAAATCAAACTCGACTTGGCCAGAAACAGTAACATGATTTGAACTATGGTTAAGAATTTGATCATGATTTGAACAAAAAACAGTAAAAAAAACAAAAAACAGAAACTAACCTTTGCTTCCAGTTTTCTGGGAACATAAACAGAAATCTGGGAACCAAATCAAACTGGACATGGAACAGAAACAGTAAACATGTCCACATCAAACTTGACATGTCCAAAATTCTCAGCAATCGGCACCAAATCAAACTCGATATGGCCAGAAACAGTAACATGATTTGAACTATGGTTAAGAATTTGATCATGATTTGAACAAAAAACAGTAAAAAAATAAAAAAAAGAAACTAACTTTGCCAAAATTCTCTACAATTGGTAGCAAAACAAAGAAAAAACAGAAACTAACCTTTGCTTCCAGTTTTCTGGGAACATAAACAGAAATCTGGGAACCAAAGCTTCCACCACTCCAAGAAGCTGTTCTTCGTGAATGAGATGAAAGCGAGCTACTGCTGCTTTTCATCCCTTTGTTTGAGATGAATTCCTAGAACCAATTAAAGAAAAAAGATCACACTCATTTAAAGCAATTGTTAGCTCAATGAAACAAAATACACGACACTAATAAGGAGACTACAAAAAAAAGTGGTGAAACAATGCGTATACAATATGCATAAACTACCGTCAAATAGAAGAAAATAATAAGGTGCTAAAGAAAACCATTACCTTTATCCTACGTAGACCAACAGACACAATTAATCTGAAAAAGAAAAAAAAAAGAGCCAAGCATAGCAAATCTTGCAAGAAATGAATAGAGACCGATATATAATTGCATACAAAATAAAGTAGATTTGCAATCATCGGAGTGGGAGATCGAAGCAAGGAGCATAACCAAACCAAATCTGTTTAGGTATTACCCATTTCAAACAAAATCAAACACAAATCGAACAAAATCAAACCCAAATCAAAAGAAAGTAAAGCTAAAAAAATCACACCCATTACCTAACTAGCAATCTGAGACCATGAGAATATAATAAGAACTTTATACATACTTGTAAACACAAATTCAACAATGTGTTTCATGAGAATATAATAAGAACTTCATACATACTTGTAAACACAAATTCAACAATGTGTTTTTGCAGTGGATGCTATCACAGCAAACAAAATTCACGATTTGTGTTCCCAATTCCATTTGTGTTTGCATTAAATCAGAAACCAAAAAGGCAAGTCAGATTCAACCGAGAGAGAGGAGAGTACATGTGATTAGGGATGAATAGAGAAACGAAGTTTTGCGTCGCTGAGAAGCTTGAGAACGAGATTTGTTCCATTTGTGTTTGCATTAAATCAGAAACCAAAAAGGCAAGTCAGATTCAACCGAGAGAGATGAGAGTGCCTGTGATTAGAGATGAATAGAGAAACGAAGCTTTGCGTCGCTGAGAAGCTTGAAAAAGAGATTTGTGCATACCTGATCGGTGATGTCCTGTGATGGAATAGCGATGACAGCCATGGCCGTGCATGGCAATGCCCGGCGATGGAGCAACAAAGTCGGTCATGGCAGTGGGTGGCAATGCTCGGCGATAGAGCAGTGATGGCGGTGGTTTCGGTAGCAGATCGAGGCAAAACTAAACACAGAGAGAGGGCGATGAAAGAGAGAGAGAAGGCGATCGGTCGTAAATCGGACCAAAGCAAACCCAAATCTGGCCAAATCGAACTTCAATGATGGTGGCGACGATGGTTCTGCGACGGGTCGACGCCAGGCGGCGAAAGCGGCGACGAAAGGCAGCGATGGCGATGGATGGTACCGTAGATGAATGACGGCGATGGATTCGGTGGAGTCGAGAGCGACGGAGACGGCAATGGCGATGGCGATGGCGATGGCGATGGCAGTGGTGGTGGCGGTGGCGATGGCCATGGTGGTGGTTGGCCGATTTCAGCGGCGATGTCGGAGGTACGAGAGAGAGAGAGAAAGAGAGAGGAAGAGGGCTGGGGAAGAGAGTGAGCTGCGGCGACTCTAACCCTAAAATATGGGGATGTATAAGATAAATCTCATCCAACGGTTGGGAATGTCTTTGATGTTTGTCTCTTGATCCGACGGCCCTGAATGTAAATGAGCTGATTCATTATATATATATATATATATATATATATATATATATATATATGTCTTCACCTATTCAAAAAATTCTACTCACTTTTTAGACATAGATTTTTTTATTTTTTTTTAAATAATAATTTTTACAAATATGAATATTATGTAGAAAATCTTAATTATTCTAGACACCTTAAAACTAAAACAATTTGAGATGATATTTCCGTGATTTTAAGCAAAATTCAACCCAAATTATATTATTCTACTCTTTTTGTTTTTTTTTTAAAGGAGAAATACCCCTCAATTATATTAAATTTTGAATTGAAATAATTTTTCGAATTGTATGAAAAAAAAAAATTAAATCAGAACAAACTTTACGTAAATATGTGTATATGAGTCTTGCTTAACAAAACAAATTTGTATTTGAGTCTTGACCGACTAAAAAAATTCTACTCACTCTTTACATATAGAATTTTCTTATATATTTTTATTAAAAATAATTTTTACAAATATCAATATTATGCAAAAAATCTCAATTAAAACAATTTGAGATGACATTTCCATGATTTTAAGCAAAATTCAACCCAAATTGTATTATTCTAGTCTTTTTGCTTTTTTAAAAGGAGAAATACCCCTCAATTATATTAAAGTTGTAATTGAAATAATTTTTTGAATCCTACGAAAAAAAAAATTAAATCAGAACAAACTTTATGTAAATATATGTATATGAGTCTTGCTTACCAAAAAAACAAATGTATATTAGTCTTGACGTACTGAAAAATCCTATTCACTCTTTAGATATAGATTTTTTTATATATTTTTATAAATAATAATATTTACAAATATCTATATTATGTAGAAAATTTCAATTATTCTAGACTCCTTTAAGTAGAACAATTTGAGATTACATTTCCATGATTTTAAGCAAAATTCAACCCAAATCTAGAAGGTTGGAAACCTTAACGGCATGCTTGATTGAACGGAATCGGGGTGGAATGGAATTGCCATTCCACCCTCGATTCCGATTATTTCGTTTGGTTGTCCAATGGAATCAAAAATTTGATTTTGCTAGAATGAAAAATGGTGGGATTGAATTCCATAGTTGAAGGGATGGAATTAACCCAATCCAATTAAATCAAAAAGTAATTTTCATTAATACCCATTCCCAAAAGGCCACCTTAATATTCATTCATCCAGCAAAGACACCTCAATATATATATTGTCACAACCCGTCCCGGACACTCGTCATCCCAAGGCTGGCATGACTACAACATGACATCACCAAAATCCCAACTAAACTAATGAAATAAACTATACATACACTTAATAATACAAACATCTATTATGGGGGACACGCCCGTCCCGTTATTTATGAACTGAAAGTATTTATCCATGAACCTTTTATAGGTTCGCCTTTGACAGCTTCTATCGACCGCCTATATGACTCCATCATATAGCTCTACTTAGTGCCAGTAGGGGACTGACTCCTAACTGTTGTACCTGCGAGTGTACTGCCTTCTTAGTAAAACATTTTTAAAATAATGACACATTCTAAATATTACCATAATTAAATATGAATCAAGCATAAGTATATAAGCAGTGAAAATTTAGCGATATAGATAAGTTCCATCTAGTATAAAATTATACCGATCACCATAATAAATAATAAATCATCCAATATAAGTAAAATACCACATCTCAAACACACACCTCAAACACACATCTCAAACACCCCACTCCACCACAACACACACACTGGCTAGCCATAGTGATCGTTTAACCTCACGATCGGGAGTTGCAACGGTACCGTAACATTCATAGGAATGCCTTCCTACGAAATATCCATACCCCTTTTTGGGGAGAAATATAATTCACACCCCTTACGGGAAGAAATATAATCCACACCCCTTACGAGGAGAAATATAATCCACACCCCTTATGGGGGAGAACAACCATGGCATCGTCAAAATCAAATACAGCGTCATCGAATCACAACTCAATAAATATCATCTAATCCCCACATCTACCTCTTTTCTTCAAAACCAACTTTTAAATCCAAAAATCATATTTCACACTTTCTTTTAAAGAAAACATCCGATTTTATTAAAACTACTTTTCCTCCTTTTATTTTTAGAAAACCAGGCATTTTTAGAAAAATAGATGTTTCCTATTCTCTTTTTAAAAACACAGTCTAATTCCCCCAAATCCAGCGGAAATTCATTGTTAACTTTCTTTTTGAAAACTATCGAAATCCAATTTACCAACTCATTCAAATCCTGCTTGATCCATATCATTTATTCATAGAAAAATAGTTTGGCAAGAAGATAGTATACTCACCTCGATATCCGTTTTGCAAAACTGACACTGACCGCACTCTATCTGGACGCCAGTGCCTGCGACCTAATAGTGGCAGAATCTAAATTAATATCTTATCTAAAACATCATAATCATGCAATACAGACCTTATATACTGAATCGTTACTAATTTTATGTACCACGTACCTAAAATTAATTAATCGTCACGAAATTATTATAATTTTAGGATTTGTAACACTAATTAAAATTTAATTTAGCGAGAATTAATAATCGATTGAAGTTTTACCTGTTTCCGAAACATTTGCCAACCACACGATGGGTTTTGGATTTTCCTGGGGTGGTTTCTGCAATTTCCTTTCTTTTCTTTTTCTTTTTTTTTTTTCTTATTTTTTTTCCCGTTTTTCTGTTTTGATTCTGCTCGGCCGCCCCTTTCTCTCTTCTCGCCATCCGACCACCTTCAACGATCCCCCACACCATCGCCAGCCACCCTACACCGATCACGTCCATGAACACGACACACACCCACATACCGCCGAAGCACACACGACAATACACACCCACTCACTGAACGTTAGCGACGGACAGCGACGATTCCACACCTCCGTAGCGAACTACCGATAACCCACACCGGCAACCCACAACCGACGATAAACTGAACTCACATACACACACACACACGCTGAACGGCCGACCGAAACGCTCACCGCCGACGAACCATCCTCGGACCGCCGGACCAACCTTTCTCTCTCCTCTGTTTCTTCTTTCTTTTTTCTATTTTTGATTCCTGGTTCAATCGACCGCCAGCGACTTCTCTCTCTCTCTCCCTTATTGTCACCGACTGCCGGCGACCTAAGCCCCACACAAAGATGGCGATGCACACCCACACACGACCGGACTGAACACACCGCCGGCGACGACAAAACCTTCTCCTCTCTCTCTATCCTTTCTCTATTTTTCTTGGATTTTTTTTTTTTTTTCTGTTTTCCTTCTTCTCGATCTTTCTTACATGAGTGAATTGCATGAATTAGGTGGTTGCGTTTGATCCTAGCTTGTCACGTCAAAGCCTTCGTCCGGTTCTCTACATCTCTAGCTCCCACCGGCGGTTCTCGTGTGTGTATATTTATATATATCTCCTATTTACACTAACCACCCCCTAATTCCTTTAAGTTCTTTATTTAAGTCCCCATCCAAGTTTTTAATTTTTTCTTAAAATCATAAATTCACCCCTTTATTTCAAAGTAACACATCCTACCCCATTTTTTCCTAAATGTTAAAATGCGGCTAATAACTATACATGCGAGGAAGTTAGGGTCTTAAGGGCCCGATCCTCATCTCCACTACTTCTCTTATAGTACGTATATATATATAATTGCACTTAAACCCCCTTCATTTTAGTTAAGTTTATGAATTAAAACAAATTTTTATTTTAATGTTTTTGAAAGTTTACCATTTGATCCCCTAAACTTTTTAAGTTACATCTTTGTTTTCAAAATCCTCCCTGCTATTTTCGAAATATTATAAAAATGCAACCAAAACTATTTGTCTCTAGGAAATCGGGATCTTACATATATAAAATTTTAAAGTATATATAATATGTATATTACTGCAATACATATATATGTGTATCTATCTATCTATCTATCTATCTATCTATCTATCTATATATATTTTACTGTTGTTATATTACTACAATACCTTCAAAATATTTCGCAATCTACCTTTTTTTTTTTTTTTTTTTTTCCTTTTTAAATTATGAATCAAATTAAACTTTTGAAAATATTTAATCAGTCTCAAACACAATCACTACTGATATACCAAAATATTTAGATATGATCAATTAATTTCATTTTAGAATATCATCAGCCTAAGTTTCGGATTCTTAAAAAATAATACAGCGTTGTTGAACTACTAGTGTTGCACCTTATTCTGATACAATTTCGACATAGTTCTAGTAAAATTTTGTGCATATCTTTGTCTGACATCTCCCATAAATGATAGAGAGGTTAGCGGGATTGAGAAGTTATGGCCCATTGCATTGATAATCTGATTCTCTTTCCTTATATTATACTAGCGTATAACCCTTGCCTAAAGGCACAAGTGTAAAACACAAAAAAAAATTATATCTTTAATTTTTTTTTACATAATCTACCCTATTTATACAACATTCCAAACCTAATTCATTTGAATATTAATAATAATAATAATTGAATATCAATAATTAATACAAAACACCATTTCACACATTTTTTTTAGCAAAACGATCTCTTTATTAATAAAGTGAAAAAATTACAACCTAAGATAGGGGAGACCCTCTTAATTCTCACGAACATAAGAATTTACGATGTGAGGTAAGGGACTACCTATAGGAAACAACATAGGGCTAGTCGAAACAATGTTAGCAAGACTATCAGTAACAAAATTATATTCTCGAAGAATGTGAGAAATCTAAATGTCAAAGAATAATAACCAAAACCGCACTGTGTTCCAAAGATAGGCAATCAACCAAACTTGATTGTCATTCTTGATAGAATGAACCAAAGCTGGCGAATCACTTTCCACCAAAAGAGGAAGCTGGCCTAAACGCAGAGCTTCTTGAATCCCCAAGTACAGCCCGTGGAATTCAGTTTTACAATCTAGGTGCGTTGATTCCGACGTGATTTGCTGGGAGATATGGTTAAACCGAAATTGTGCAACTCATGATAATATTCCCATGTCTGATAAATGGATTATTTTCAAAGTCAGAAACTGGGTAAAAGCGCTGAGTCTTTTGACTAAATCTAAGTCGGCTTTATCCTCTTTTGGGAATCATTCTCTGGTTCTTTTGGGCTGTTCGATTAAGCAGGTTATTCGTCGACGTCTACTGATTTGTTGTTGGTCTCGTCCGCCTGAGGGGAGTTTCAAGCTTAATGTGGATAGTGCATTTCACACATTATTTATTCCCAATAAGAAAAAGAAAAACTACTCTCTTTCCAAATACACATTACTTATATATACAAAGAGCTTCCAATAAATTTTATTTTCTACTTCATCTACACCCTAAAAAAATTAAAAATACAAAATAAATAAATTTAGACAGGAAAAATTACACAAAAAGAAATGACAGTAACCAACATCCTCAAACAACATAATGAACCTATAAATAATAAATTTTAACAATGAAATTAGAAATTAACACCCATAAGAATGGTAATGCATTAATGTGTAAAATATATAACTAACACCAAAATCAAAACTAAACCTAAATCAAACCTCTGAGAAAAAGTCTAAATTGAATCAAATTAAAATTGTTAGTAAAATATAATATGAAGATACAGAATAACACAATAGTCACCTAGTTTCACCTAATTGAATTAACAAAAATAGACACGCATAACAAAAAGAAAAAATAAAAATTCCCAATTTTTTACATATAATATTCAGTGATAATACTCGAAGATGTTTGCCACATAACCACCACCCCTAGAGTAAATATCCAAAAACATAGCCTAACATAAAAAAGTAGGCAATTACCTCCTAAATTAATCCGGCTCGAAACTCATTGGTGGTTAGAAAATTATTCAAAACAATCATCTTCGAATGGAAAAAGAGAAGAAAAAAAATACAAAAAATATAAATTTAGAAACAAATATATTTATATAAAACAAAAACAAATAAAAACAAAAATGAAATTCTAGAAAAAAAAATTAGAATGCTAACATGAGTTTAGACCATTGTGTTGATCCTAAGATTTTGATGGACAATTAAATGTTGATGTTTTTTGTGGAACTAACGGTTTGATTAAGTGTTTTAGTTTATTAGTTTCAAATGATGAAGATATGATGATAAAGATAATGAAGGATTAAGAGGTTGAAGAATTTGAAGAATCTAGGGAAAACAACTCAGGTTAAAATTTCAACTCTTAATATCCCAATTATGATCACATACAGCACAAAACGTTTTTTTATATGATTTTTATAAATATGTGTATTTTTAATAGGATTCCAATTAGATAAATTATTTTCTCCTATGTGTAATTGAAAAAGAAATATTTATAATTAATTAAAATTGAATTTAAGTATTTAGTGGAGCTAACCAAGAAAAGAAATTAGTTAAAGGGGCAAAAAATGTCAATAAGAATGAATTAAAAACGAGTTTAGAAAAGTGATCTAACACCCATAAGTCGATAGGTAAGTCGACTGAACGAAGAAAGAAAACTCTCTGTATCTCTCAGTCGATAGGTAGGTCGACCTGTACTTTAGAATGAACTCTCTGTATCTATAAGTCGATAGAGCGATCGACCTGTGAAGAGAAATGAAACTCTCTAAATCTCTAAGTTGACAGATAGGTCGCCTGGTGGGCACAAAATCTTTGGTTTAGCTACATTCTGAATCGAGCGGTCAACTGCTGATCTTGGTCGGTCGACTGGTGTGTCTGTTTCAGGATATTATGGAATTTCGGATTTAAATTTGAAAGTAGTCGTTACTAGCCGTTTTTAGGTTAAGATTCATGAGAGATTTTAGGGATTTAATCTTATTTTAGATATGCTACACATATTATATTATCCCTATTGATTTGGTTCATTAAGTTTGAATATTTCTCAATTTGCTACATATAATTGTTTCTATTCTATTTAATTATGATTGAGAAATATTTGGAGGACTTAATTGAGAAATTTAAAAGCTATAATTAAGTGAATTAAACCAGAATGAAGTCTTAATGATATAAGGGGCCTAAAAGAGCAATTACGTTTCATGACAAATGGGAACTAGCCATTTGAGAGCTGATTTTAATCCTATTTATATAGATCTACATTTTTCATATCATTAAATGAGATTAAGAGAAATCAAGAGATCATATTGAGTTTTTCTAAGTGAAATCATATTGAGGTTTGTTTTTTGTTTTTTTTTTTTTTTTTTTTTTTTTTTTTTTTTTTCCAGAGCTTTTCTAAGAGATATTCTTGAGAATCATTTGTTGAGAATCATTGCTGCTACAGAATCTGAAGTAACATCGCTCTAATTATTTTTTTACCGGATTCCGGATGAGATCTTTCCAAATTACTTTCCATAGAGTATTGCTTGATTAATTTTTTGATTTTAATCTTTAGAAATTATTTTCTATTTTTTTTAAATATTTTTTAAAAATAATTTCTTGAATTAATCTGATTACGTGCTCAATTATGTGCTACCAATTTTTTTTTAAAATTAGATTTTGAGTTTCTCATTTTTCTATCACTAGTTTTGAAATATTAATTGAGTTTTAATTTATCTGGGGTGGTAGAAATTTCGAGTGAGAAAAATCACTTGTCAATTTTTTAATTGGTAAGTTGAGTGACGGATTAAATATTGTTGGATGTATTTAATCAAAAGGTAGCTAGTTTCAGTCTCTTTCTGTAAAAAGATTGAGGTAGTAATTCTTCCTAAATTGAATTGTTTTGTGTGGATTTTGTAACAGTTTAATCCTTACCGAGTAAAAGGATATTTGGAGTGTTTTGTGAGGTTTTGATTCTTTAGCCTTTGTGTTACAAAGAAATAGGTTATTCTTAAATCTGTAAAAAATAGAGGTTATTCCTTAGCCTATGAAAATGAAATTTTGTAAAGGTTGATTCTGATCCTGTAAAAGAATATTTATGAGGGTTTGGTTCCTACCTTTCAAGGAATCTTGAGTTTAGTGAGTGCGACTCTCTGTGGGGCTCGGAGAACTGGATTAGCCAAGAGTAGTTTGGTGAACCAGTATAAATTTTTGGTGTACTGCAATCTTTACTTTATTTATTTTTATTATTTGGTGTGCACCTAGTTAATTTTATAATTCCACTATGATATAAAGATAATAATTAATTTGAGATTAAAATTAATTATTTGAGTTATTAAAGTATTTTTTCCCTAATATTTTTTAATTACCCAATTCACCCCCCTCTTGGGTATTTCATTGGGCCAACACATTGATTAATACCTTTTTTGGTTGTTAACTTGTCAATGTACTATAAAATGATTTGTTGTTGAAAAAAGTTGATTGTTGCCCTGGTTTTGAGTTGGAGGCATTATAATGTTATGATGTTTAGCAGCTATTGCTTTTGATTTCTTTAGTGCCTCAATATATCTACTTTTATATTGTTCCACTTTCCCATGCACATACTGTATAGAACGCCCTGAGAGAAAGTTAAGTGCACAAAAAGCGTTGAAATTATGATTAAATGAGCAAAAGGGCTAAAAAATTATATGAAGAAGTGATCTCTTAGGTATCTAGAGATGCTTGAGTGCACTAAAATTCAAAACACGAAATATATGGGAATACTATTCTTAGTAATGATTAGATTGTATTGGTACCTTGTAAACGAATTTCTAGAAAATATAATTCTATAAAAGAAAAATTAATGCACATCTTTCTAGTACTATTGTTCAGTAAGAAATTGAAAGATAAAGAGTTAACGTTATTGAGTTATCCAGCCTAAAGACACTTATATTTTCTACTAAAAAGATATGCTTGTATAATAGTAAAATCATGGGGAAAGCAAAAGTAATGGGAAATATTGCTTGATCTGGTTGGTGTAAAATTTTAACTTTCTTACTTACAATCAATGTGAACTTTTCTTAAATACAAAACTAAGCACATTGATTGTCTTCAATTGGGTTCTCCAATAGATTTGCAAAGACAAAATTGAAGATCTTAAAAAAATTTGAAAGTACTACGCCAGGGAAAATTTTGAGTTAGTCATCATGTTCTTGTATATGTGCAGAGGATAGAATGTTAGAAACAGAGAAGATATGTGATCAAAAGAATACCAATCTAAACTTTTTAATAGAACTAAACCCTGGATTTGGTGGATACCTATGAATTGATGAAACTCATCCCCTGTAAATGTTTCCTACTTTTATTCCTTTGCATAAAAAAATAAACACTATATATTTAAACTCCTCTTGTAAATGTTATATTTGAAACCTTAATTTATAGAAATTGAAATGTAAACTCATGTTTAAAATTGAATATTAGATATGAAAAGAGGAGATATGGAGGTGGCCTTGGGTTTCTTTTCCCTTATTTGTTGAACATAAGTTTTAAGATTTTGGTAGCAATTTGGTGAACAATGGCACATTTGGTTTCGCAAGGCCATAGGTGGCTTAATCGATAGATTAAATGGATGAAAAGATTTAAAGGTGACAATGGTATAAGCATAAAAAAGAAAAGGGACATAAAACAAAGTAGCCATTGTCCAAATCCTGAACCTGGCAAGAGATTCAACCACACTTAGAATTGATCCCAAAAATTATAAACAATTATGAATCAAAATCAGTTTTGAAACAAAATCTAAAACAAATCAAAATGCAAAAAGATTGAAATACAACCCTCCTATGCTATGAGAAAACATAAAAAAAAAAAAAAAAAAAAGAATAAGAAAATCCAGAAATTAAAAAATGGTTGAAAATAGCAGAAAAATGGAAATTAAAATGGTAGCCAACAACTAATTACCTTTGAAGTTGCGCTCCTTCTCGTGCGGTTATGCAATAAAGATTTTAGGAAACAGAATAATTGGGAAAAACACCAAGAGCAGACGCCGAAACCAAAGAAGGGCAGTGCAAGACAAAAATAACAACTAATTATTCTCATGTTTACAACATGAAAGAAAATGAAGAATCTACGCAAATTCTACAATCATTTCTAAACTGATAGATCAAGACAAATGAACAGACAAAAACTAAACTCAACTAAGAACAACAATAATTCAAACACAAAAATTATATTAAATAGATTGATTTATGATTGCAAGAAAAGGTAGAATAAATAAAGCACAATACCCAATATTTGATAGATTACCAGAAAACGTGACATGTATCTTTCTTCTGGAGGAAGTGGGATGCCACACCTCTTTAACTCCTATAAATTCCACGAAGTATCAATTCTAGTGAAACTGTGACATTGCCCAATGATTTCAAACAATTAAATGTTAGATCTGAACTCGATTTGTTCAGATTTGAACACAGCTTGTAGGACATGGATTTACCAGAGTAATAGATTTCCGCAATTTGCTTGAGGGAGAGAGTGATTATGAGATTTAAGGTGTAAGGCGCAAAGAGACCAAGATGTATCATCGCCATCCAAATTTGAACATCATCGACCTTCACCGTTTTCGCCGACCACCGCCGACCACCATCACCACAAGGGAAGAAGAAGTTTTCATTGCAAACAAGGATGAAAAATAGTAATAATTAGTTCTCTCTAATTCAAAATGATGAAAGGTTTCAATTTTAAGCGTTTGGAAATTGAAATTGATTCAAAATTAAAAAATTGAATCAAAAAGCCTAAACTAATCAAAATTAAATTTGAGATTAAAAATAGAGAAAATCAAATTCAAAATCGATGGAGGAGCCACCGCCGCTGCCGTTGCGAGGGAGAATCTACTGCCGCTGTCGCCGTCAATGAGAGTGAGGGATTAGGGAAGAGAATCAGGCACGAAGATAAGGCTGATGATGACAAAGAAATAGTAGGTAATGAAGGCGGCGAAGATGGGAAAGAGATGGGATGTAGATTTGACGATCTGCGAAGATAGAGAGGGGATGAACTCGGGATTTAACGATCTGTGAAGATTATGGAGGTGACAATCTACAAGATAGGGTAGTGGGTAAGAGATGAAGTCGGTAGAGATGGGAAGAAGATGAATCCAGTAGATAATATCTAGATGTTTGTCCCTTGATCCAACGTCCCTCTTTATAAGTAAGCTGATTTGTTATATAAATTATGGGTTCCAGTAACTGTTCCCAAGCAAGGGTCATCGCCCGAGCTCGGGACTAGTCTTGAGATGTCCTCAGTCGTCTTGAGGATAATCCGTTCTTGTGTAGGCCCTGGGTACACATGAATTAAGTTTGGATTGTGTTGCAATTGAATTCTAATGAGTTATGTCCAGGCTTATGTGCGTTGGACGTCAGATTTCTATTTACAAGTGTTCTTTTTTGGAATTTTCCAAAATATCCCCTTATTAACTAGTTATATTAAGAATACAAAATTTTGGAAATAAAAATGAGGATTAGACCTAGGGGTGCTTAATTACCAACCGATCCTAATTGGGTATCTAAATTACCGAATGAACCCAATTGTATTTCAATAAACCATGTGACGCGCCCCATTTTTCCGAAAAGAAAAAGAATAATAAATAATAAATCATTAAGGAGAGGGTTTTTTTAAAAGCGCCGGTTTTCTCAAAAAATACTTAGGCCGTTTTAAAATTTGAGGAGTCGCCACCAAGTATTGGGTTTAAATGGTGTGCTAGGTCATCAAATTTATAGAAAATAAATTTAAAAGGCATAAGTAAAATTGACTCCAAAAAACATGGTCAAACCAAATATTCATTTAAAGGCTCAGGGTCGGTTACGCTTGGGAAATGTGTTAGGCACCCCAAGACGCCCATCCGAAAATAACACCTTATGTCCAATTAAATCCAATTAATTTAAGTCCGAATATTTTATTTAATTTTAAAATCATTTCCTTCTTATAAAATCTTTTTGGTATTTTTATAAATAAGGCGGGACAAAATTTTGAATTTTTGAGAATGTTCCCCCAAAATAATCTTTTATTGAATATTAAGGATTCGATAAGGATAGTCCCCAGGGTTTTTTTTATGTATGTTTCCAAGAGACTTATTTAATTTAAATAGGAAAACTAAAATACATGAATAAGATTGAAAATATGAATGCAAAACTAACATCTAAATGAATTTTATTTTATATGCAAAAGTGACTAATAAAAAACTAAAGGATTTAATTTAAATATGTCAATGCAAACTTATATGAATACGAGATCAAATAGGGAACACTATATGAATTAACGTGATTATGCGTGGCAATGATTTAATTAAAAAATATAAGTGGTGCACACGTTATAACTAGATGTGAAAAAGTATCGTGGATTCGGGGAAAATAAAAAAAATAACTATATGTATGAAAAGTGTAAGTGGTGAAAGTTTCCTAAACATGCCGTCTAAATGATACAAGAAATAAACATGCTAAGTGGAGTAAAAAAAGTCTACTTTGAGTTTGCCCGATTAATTTAAAGAAATCTCATTTTGAAATTCCCTCCAATTCTATGGATAAGAGAATGGAGAGAAGTTCGCGGAAAAAATTTTGTTAAAATTAATATTTCTGAAACTTAAACGAAATCCCACAAAAAATTTACCGAGGGTAGAGATTTCAAAAAAACATTCGTTTCTAAATTCCGCATGAGTTGGGGAATGGAAATGAAACCATGGAAAACTCTCCCATGATTTATCGAATCGTCGGATTCACCTTAAGGTTCATAAGGATTAATTCCTACAAACAAAGATTTTTTTATTTTTGGATTTTTTTATTTTTATTTTTTTTTTTATTTTTAGGGTTTTGATAACAAGAAAAAAAATTACAGAAAATAAATAATGAAACATCATTCACCTAAGGGGTTTACGATGAGAATCACTCTATAAGGGGTTTTGTCTCTCAATTTCTGAATGTCCCCCGACGGATTTCTATCTAATTTTTTGTGTGTTTAAACTATGAGGAGGAGGATTCTATTTATAATAAGGATGGGGAGTGAAAACTCCTAGAAACTGTAGTCCCAATTTGGCGAGGAAAAATAAATAAAACCTAAAAAGAAAGGGAGAATGAAACATAATCCTATTTCGACAATGAAACCTTTTTCTTTTCTATTTTCTTTTTGAGTTTTATATTTTTTTTCCTTTTTTTTTTCTTTTTTTTTTTTTTTTTCAACTTTCCTTTATTTTCTTCTTTTCCATTTTTCTATTTTTTTATATTGTTTTGAAAATAAAACAAGATAAATGATAAAATAAAGAATAAAGTACAAAATATTTTTGCGGAACGGTCAAAATGCCGTGTCTACAGCTGCACCTCTTTGTCATGTGAGTTCCACTTGCTTGACAAAGATAGAAGATCACGTCATTTTGAACGTCTTACTTTTTGATTTTTTTCAAAGTGCATTTTTCAATGACAGAACAAATAAAATAAAATGACTCATAATGATACTAATGATGAATAAGTGTCCATTTAGAAGATCGTTTAGAGTAATAACAAAATAACTCATGAAGATACTCATAACGAACAAATGTCCGTTTAGAAGATCGTTTAGAGTAATGAAAAAAAAAATACTCTTGATGATATTCATGACAAACCAGTGTCCGTTTAGAGAATCGTTTAGAGTAATAACAAAATGACTCATGACGATACTTGGTAATGCGTAGATACGTCGCTACTTTCACTGTAAGTGTACGGGTCATGTTTTAGTAAAGTGGGAAGAGTAAGGATTGTCGTATTCATAGGAATTCGTTGAGATTATCATTGAGTACCATAATTACCATAACCTAACTTTATTTAGGTGATAAAAATTATAGATTTTTAATTAATAAATACTAATCTAATTAACTAATTATACTAATTAAACTATATTACTATATTGAGATGTTTAGGAGAATGAATTATCTAGGGATTAATTTTATTTACAAAAACGTGTTTGGTTTTCTTTAGTTTACAATAACGGTGTTCAACCTATCAGACAATCATTGTATCGTAAACTCACCCACCACCTCTCCTGAGTGTAAGATGAGTGAATATGCGACTTCGCATCAACGAAGAAGTCCCCCTCAATGTCTTAACGACACTAGGTCACATGAGTCTTGCCCCAACGTCATTGATTGCACACTTTCTATCTCCCTCCCGGGTTATTAGATCGCCGCGTTGTGTTTAACCATAGTCCGAATTCGGGGTTACCTCTCTCAAGTGTCAAACTCCGATTTCTCAATATATCTAAACAAACATATAAACTTGACAAACCGGTAAACACAATCGAATTAGTGAAGAACAACCTTTAAAGAAACACAACTCAAACAAGTGACATTTTTATAAATTACATTAATCCCATAGATAATCCAAGTTTTGCTCATGGCCATAACCATTTCTACAACAAGAATCGAGCTAAACATGCTCAAACAATAACCCAAAGTTAAGAAATGAAGAAAGAAACAAAAGAAACTAGCCGTTGTCCGAAGATTTGACGCTAAAACCGCTTCGAGATTGCTTTTCTGTCTTCGCTTTGTGTTCTTCTCATTTGGATTTGGATTAGCTCTCTCCAAAACTCTCTCTAAGCTATCTAAAACTAAGGGATCTCTCTGGCTGAATTAGAGAGGAGGGAGGAAGATAAGGGAACCAAAATATCTAAAAAAACTATTTTACAACTGCAGGGGTCACCGCCGCGGCGGTGGGTATGTTGGTTGTGTCACCACTGCGATGGTAGCTGCACCGATGGAAGTAGAAAGTTTCTATTGTTGCACCACCACGGTGGTGGATTTGTAGAGAGTTTAGGCCCTTCTCTGTATTTTGACTGCTGTGGCGGTGGGCTGCAGGTTCTAAAATTTAGCCTCTTTGCTATTTTTCCACCGTTCTTCCACCAACTTGCTCTAATTAGCTTGATATTCCATCGTTTTAGCTTATCACCCCCAAACACTTGTATAATACAAAAACACATAAAAACGTATTAAATCGTAATAAATATACTCGAAAACTAACAGGTTCAATTTGGAAATAGATAGGTAATAACACCTAACAATACTCATGACGAACAAGTGTCCGTTTAGAGAATCTTTTAGAGTGATGAAAAACAGACTCATTACAATACTCATGACGAACAAGTGTCCGTTTAGAGGATCATTCAGAGTGATAAAAAAATAGCTCAAATCCAAGCCCTCTTGGCTGTGGGACAAAAGAAAGTCTAGAGGTATAGAATATGCCCTTGCTTGTGGCTGGGTAAAGATGAGAGAACAAAGATATAAAATGTGCACCAGCCTTCGACTGGGGTTGACTCTCAGATGACCGGACCTTTACAAGTTGCCTACATACCTTAGCATTATGCCGAGGATCAGGTTTAGTGTAGTTCACTTGATGCCTATTTTAGGATAAAACGCATACCTGGATGCTCATTTAAAGCATATGAATTTTTAGCAATAAGAGTCTTCAATTTGAGTCAGAAGAAAGGTAAAAAGTCCTAATGATAGGGAATCCATGCTTCCAGTCTTTTTGAAATCTCTGTAAAATACGACTTTCAAAACAAATTTTTAGTCTGAAAAATTGTTACATTTGATGACTCACAATTCCTTTCCCCTCCCCCCCCTTTTGGTCGTAATCACTTCGAGAGATCGTACTTGGATCGGAGCAATATCGGGAGATTCTTCCCGTTTGAATTTAGAAGTTTTGCTTTCCAACTCAGGACACAGCATGCCTCGAGGTGATTCCAGAAGACTTTTTTTTCCTTCTCTTTTTCTTCTTCTTCATCAATTTGTTTCTTTTTTTTTTTTTTTTTTTTTTTTTTTTTTTTTTTTTACTTCTAAGATTTCCCTTTTCAACTTAGGAGAGGGCCCAACATGCCTCATAAAGGTCTCCTTGACTTGCTCGACTAGATTCTTGTCTTTTCAAATTTCGAAGTGTTTCGAGGCTTGGGGTTCTAATACTCCTGCTTGCTCTGTGTTTTCTCAAGTCCTGCAAAACTGATTTAGTCCAAAAAAATGGGTAAATGTCGAAAATTACAAAACGAGTACCTTTAATGTCTGATACAATTTTCTGTAAGATCTTGAGTTGAATTGTAGAGAAATATGCTTTTCCAATACACTTCCCAACCATGACCAATGTTTTTTTTTTTTTTTTTTCATAAATTCTGATTCCATTCAAATCCATCAAGTTCTGATCCTGAAAAACGTTGTTTGCCTGCCAAATTGAGTTGAGGTAAAAATCTTAAACGGATGAAACTATCATCTTTCTTTCTTCTTCTAATCTCTTCCATATTTGCACTAACATTTCTTGCTCGGGTACTCCACAATTTCATTTTCCTCTTCTTCTTTTTTTTTTTTCAAATTCTTTTTTTTTTTTCATTTTCTTTTCTATTTTTTTTTCTTTCTTTACTTCTTTTTTTTTTTTTTTAAATAGATGATCGAACTTACAATGGTTCAGAGGTAGCTGAGCTTATCAATGAACTTGATCTTCTTTACGAATTGAGACCTTCTTCCAATATTTGAGAGTTTCTTTATTGGGATCATTGGCCTGGGATGATTGTGTTCCCTTTTCTCCATTGGGTAACTCAGATAGCAGGCGAACCAGGATATTTACACTCAGTTTTATCAAATCACTAAAGAACCACCGGAGATGGCTTGATCAGCTTGCAACGATATATCAAGGAATCGTTGGGGAAATGAAAGCCAATCTTGACTTTTGAATCCTCTGGTACTCTGGAATTGTTGTCCGATTTGGTTAGGGGCATTTTGGATCTTACCATCGTTTGGCTGAACATAACCTTTCTTTGTTGCTATTCTCATTAGATCGTGATCTAACTCTGTATTGAAATCATATACTTGCACCCTTGCTCAGTCACATCACCTACAACATATGTAAGCAATTTTGGGTACCTGAAAGAGTAATATTCAAACATTATACTACAATTTATGTAAAACAATATTGCATTTATTGAAATTTAAAAGTCATTACAGAGAAAAATCCCTTTCCATCCAAAAGACCAATGGGATGGAGAGGTGAGCATATGAAAACGTCCAAATTTTATCAAAACTTCTAGCAAATTGAAAGTAAACAAGAAAACCCAGTTTTGCAGCCTTTAGATTTTTTAAATCGAGCTTCAAGCACATAACTCACTCCCATCTTCTTCAATGTTTTGGTAAAAATTGACTTCGCCACTCCTTGAATGTGCATGCTCAGGCAGCGGATTTTACTGACAATTTAGGGCACCGATCTCAAGCTTTTTAGGAAACATGATGGCTCATATTCGTATGAACTCCCAGATCTTGTCCTTTAGCTGAAAGCACTGATCGATCACATGTTCTCTAGTTCCCGAGTGATATTCACATAAAGCATTCAAAAAAGTTGCTTTACTCCCAGGCTTTATGTTCATATGATGGAATGGGTGTCAGCATCTCCTACTTCAAACAACTCCGGTACAGCTCGATGATTGAGATCGGAAGGTCTAGTGGTTCCATGTCATTGTTCTAAAAGTTTTCCCCAGTAGCACGAGGTAAATAACCTTGGTGGTATTTGGTTCCTGACATCAAGGTATTGTTAGGAATTTGAGGTGGAGGGTTTTGGTTAGGCTGATATGACGGCGTATGGTAAACAGGTGTTTGGTAGGCTTGAGAGTAGTATTGGAGAGTGTGATTTTGGTAAGGGGAAGGTACATTCTGGTAGTAGTGGGGACGATTTTTGGGGACAATTTTGGGAATATGGTTGGTTTCAGGGGTAATGTTGGTTTTGGCGATTTTGAGGGGAATAATTGCGATATTGGTTGTTTTGGTTCAAGTAGTTTTGGGGATAAAAAACTTGAGAATTATTTTGGTGAAGGGTTTGCTGGGGAGCAATGATGACATCTACCTCATCTTCTATTTTATTTGGCCGGGCTGACCTCTTAGTCGGATCGGACGAGGCCCATTCAATCTTCCCGCTTTTTATTCCTTCTTCTATCACCTTGGCTTGCTTGATTGCATTACCGAAAGAATTCATCCTCTACACTTAAAAGATATCGATAGAACAATAACATCTGGATTAACTTAAATACCTCTAACTAAGTCTCCTCGCTCAGCCTAGGGACGACTTTGGCAGCCTCCTCCTTCTAGCGGGCAGTGTACCTCGAGAAGATTTCATCTTTCTTCTTTAGAATTTGATAAATGGTATTCCGGACCGGCGCGACATCCTTATTGTACACATATTGCTCACATAAGGCTTCTACCAGATCCTCAAACATTTTAATCTGTGCCAGGTCTAGGGTTATGTACCGGTTGAGAGTCGGTTCTTGTAACGATCTCCAGAACATTTTCAAACAAAGGTCTTCGTTCCTAGCATGAACTCCCAATTATTCCTTGTAAATGCAAACATGCCACTCTGGAGGCCCCGTACCGTCATACTTCGTCAACTTTGGAACTACGAAATTTTTCGGGTATACCACCCGGGGTGGTGCTGACAGTTCTTTGTATGCTGCTTTCTTGGATGGCTTTCTCCCTTTTCAATTCTTCTATGGTTTTCTCCAATTCCTTCATTTTCAGAACCCAGGCCAGAAGGGGTCCATTCTCTTCTTCTCTGTTTTCGATTTCAATGGCCAGGGCCGATCGATTAGCATTCAGTTCGTTCGGTGGAGCGATGACTCTCTCTGGGTGAATGAAGATTTGCAGTGTGATAGGGCTGAGCCTTCTAATGAGGCTTGATAGACATGCTATTGGATGGGATATGCCGGTGCTCTATAGGCGAAAGGATGAGGGCCCATCTGGGGTCCACAATAGACCGGTACTATGAAGTTCGGGCTAGCGTGGTTCAGATTCGGCACCGTGTTCTCCATCTTGACACTTGGAGGGTTTTCATTTGGTGATTCAGTCACAGGAGTTCCACTGGATGGGAGAACATGCACCTCTTGGGGTCAGTTAAGTTCGTTGATCCTTTCCTTTAGCATGTCGATGGTTTCCTGCATCTGAGCCATCTAGGACGTACGGGGAGATTTGGGATTGGCTTCTGAGGTCATACTGGAATGAATCTGGGCCCGACTGCAAGTAACGATCGGACTTCAGATGGGGGGAACCAGAATTGCTTTTCTGGGACCAATTTTTCTCTCTTTTTGTTTTACAACAAACCCATTTATTAGTCCATGTAGGTCTTAGATAATCTTAAAATCCATTCGAGTTCGAAATTCTCAATTCTGATAATGACCGATCAAAACAGATAATGATTTGTGAAAATTCTTACGTTACTTAATCGGTATTGGAAACTTTGAACTCATTTGGTTTTCAAGACTTCTTAAGACATCATCGATCTATCAAGTATCAAACCCCCTTCCACGTCTCGTACTCATAGAATCTTGTGGGAATAATATGGATACAAGACGACTGTACTTGTGTCGGAGGTTTTACAACAATATAAGAGTCCGAGAGAAAAGAAAGAAAAGAGAAAACATCACAATTTATTCACAAAAATAAAAGGAAAAGATAACAAAATAATATAAAACATTTGGACTTGGTATAGCTGGACATATTAGTCTCGACCCTCTAATTGTCCCCAGTGGAGCCGCCAGCTGACGCACCCCGTTTTTCCGAAAAGGAAAAGAATAATAAATAATTAAGGAGAAGAGTTTTTTAAAAGTGCCGGTTTTCTCAAAAAAATACTTAGGCCGTTTTAAAATTTGAAGAGTCGCCACCTAACATTGGGTTTAAATGATGTGCTAGGATACCAAATAGTTTTAGACAAATGTTTGTTATTTTGGTGATTGTTTTATTATATATATATAAACTTTAAAGTTTTTTAACATTTTAAAATTAGGAATTATATCTAAATTATAATTATATAAAAATTATAGAATTATATATATATATATAATATGTTTTTTTGATGGGGGAGGGGATGGAATGGGATGGGAGGGGCGGGGTTGAGGGGGAGGGGGAGGGGGCTGCCACGGTAGTAGCACCCAAATGCCACGGCCGGTTTTACCAAAAAAATAAAATAATAAAATAAAATAAAATATCGGCGAAGAAACCGGCCTGACACAGCTGGAGAGAACCACTTTTGTAATTTAAATTTTTTTTGAACCCATATAGTTAGGAACTCGACTTCCAATGAACTATACACTAGAAACGATAAGCACATTGTTAGTTTTTCTTTTAATATTTTCTTCAGGCTTCACATGATAGTCCTTGTCAGCCTATAATTGAATTAATAATTGTAAATTTGAGCGAAAAACATAAGAACATGTTATAATTAAAAAGACAGAAGATAAGACACAAACAAAAAAAATAACAGGTTAAGCAAACAAAAAAGTAACAACTGGAATATTTCAATGTACTGTAGAAGTGTAAATTTATGAAGTATAAATAATAAGATGTTTCACATACCATCCATGTTTTCCTTGTTTCTATGATACAGTAACTATTGCCTAGGAAACTCTAAGCACGGCCTTGGAAACAATTAACTTCAAGAACTAAATTAGTTGCTCCAAAATTGAATTGGAAGCTCAAATGTCAGATCCATCGAATTCATCATAAGGGAAAAAAAGAGTGATTGAGTTTCTCTTGTTTTACATTTCAATGAAACAAATGAGATAAAATACCTAAATTCAGCCCGAGATAAATCTATTAACAAAAAAAAAAAAAATGAAAAATGGATAAGAACAATGATTTAGGATGAAAAGAACACTCTAAAATACTAAGCAATCTAAAAGTAGAGGTCAAGGCCAAATGATCAACATGAAAAATAGAATCGAAGCCAAAATAGAAAAGAATCTGGGCAAATCGAGAGAGCACTCACGAGTCTCCTTCAGTCGAGGCTTCGACACCAGCACAAAATGACTGACTTCTCCATCCTTCGACGCATCACCATCTTCGGGAAGATGATTAGCAACGAAATAAACAACATATCACGATAAGAAACCCAAAAAACAAAACGCAATTAAGCTTTAGTAGCCCCAAATAATAATGATAACAAAGAATAGATGGATAGAAAATGATCAATACAAACTGAGCTTGGGATTGAAGTGTTGAAATATAATTTGGATCATCAATGCACCACTTCTCAACCACCCACTTCATTAATGTACCATTTTCTCAACTACTCTCATTTATTGTTTAATGCCCAACCACCTTCTCGGATTATGTATATGTATGTAATTGTTTAACATGAAATGAGAAGACAATATATTTTCTCTTTTATTCCTATATTCTTTATGGTATCAAGAACCAACTATTTTTTTCCCCACCTAAACCATGCCAACCTCTACTACCAGCCGCTGCATGATCACACACCAAAAAACCCTAACTAGTTGCAAAATTAGATCGTGAAGCTTCCTACTCTTCGCCACCCCCATCAGCTCGTGAAACCCTACCCACCGTCATCCCTTTCAGCTCGCAAAAACCTACTCACAGCTATGAAGTCCGATCACGAAACCCTCATCCACCGCCGCCAACATCCGACCGCGAAACCCTAGTCTACAGTCGCCAACAGGTCGCAAACCAGATCAAAACCCTACCCTACTGCCGCGAAGTCTAATCGCGAAACCTAATTTATCACAGCCAAAATTCGACCGCGAAACCCAAAAACTTTGCAACTCGCGAACCCGAACCCTTTGAATCAGATCGCGAAATCATCTCGCAAATCCTTAGCTACCCTCTGCACAGCCACGAACCTAGATTTGCTAACCAGCACTCCCTTTACAAACGAACCTCTCGCAAACCAACACTAGTTTCTTTCACCATCTCACGTAAACCAGTTGTTAATCCCGTATTGTGGCTCTTTGTTTGCTGTCGATACCCGTGGCTATCCATCTAATACTGTAACTTGCCACCATCTAGCTCTTGTTTACTACTGCAAGTTGTGGATAGTTTGTCATCTGTAAATCTATGTTACTCATCGCCATTGTTCTCCATCAATCGGTATTTTGGATGTCTTAAATACACGACCATTTCTTCTCTTTATTTTATGGTTGAGTAACTATGTCTTTGGTTACCCTCTCACTTGTAACCTCTTTTTTCGGAGCTCAGTTAGTTTTTCAGTAGCATATGTTTAATTATTTCATTGCTACAATCTTGTCTCATTGTATCCATAGAATCCAAAAAAGAAGATATCGTTCTCAGTCTGGTAGATTCGCTACCAGCTCACCCGGATCTTTCCCAAGTTCTGACCCAAATTACCTAGCTTCAAGCTCAGTTCACCAATCTGGCATTATCTTCCGACCCCGCGGTTGTTCTTACTCAGGTACTCCTACTGCGCTTCATGGTAAGCCTGGTCGTCCTACTTGGATTTTGGATTCCGGGGCTAACAATCACATGACTGGTGAGCTTCCTATTTTTACTTCCCCTGTCTTGTTTGTCAATCAATTTGTGTGTGTTAAAAATAGTATCTCTATTCCTATTGTTGCCAAGAAGATGCTTGTTTGTCCCCCGATATCACCCTTCACTCTATTTACTATATCCCTAAATTTACTTTTAATCTTATATCTATTAGTCACCTTGTTAAAAATCATAATTGTGTTGTTGTTTTGTTACCTAATCGCTGTTTCTTGCAGAACTCGACTTCGAGAAAGATTTTTAGCAGGGGATAAGAACACGATGGTCTCTATTACTTCGGGAATCCTCCATCTCTACCCATACCACCTTCTAGTATGCACGCCTGTACATCATCTACTTTTGATTCTCTTATCAATTTGCTAAAAAATCTAGATTTGTGACATACCCATCTAGGACATGCAAATTTTCAGGATTTGTGTTGGTTGTTTCCCTCTATTAAGAAAGCTTACAAGGACTTTAAATTTCAATGTGTGGTTTGTGAACTGTCTAAACACACCCACACCTCTTACATTCCTCGTATGCACCGTGCATCTCAAGCTTTCGATCTTATCCACTTTGATATTTGAGGACTCTCTCATGTTACAACTATTTCTAAACACCGTTACTATGTCACTTTCATAGATGATTATAGTTGGTGTACTTTCTTCAAATGATAACAGACGAGAATACTTATTTGATAACTTTCAAGCCGATCTTAATAAGCAAGGTATCCTTAAGTAACTTACCTATCCCTATACCCCTGAACAAAATGGTGTGGCAGAATGTAAGAACCGCCACCTCATGTCTGTAGTTCCTTGTCTCTTACGGGGAATGAATGTTTCCAAATATTTCTGGCACGTGGCAGTACTTACAGCTGCCTATCTCATTAATCGTACCATGAGTCGTGTTCTTATAGGCAAAACTCCTCCTCAAATACTATAACCCACTCGCACCCTGTTTTCCATCTCACCCCGTGTTTTGTCTAGAATCTGAGGCCAACTAGAACCAAGTTAAATGATAAATCTATTCGATATATATTTCTTGGCTATTCTACCATATCCAAACGATATAGGTGCTATGATCTGATCACTTGTCATATGTATCATCCTTTCGATATTATGTTTCTCGAAATTGTCCCTTATTTTCAGGAATTATACCTTCTCCACCTATCAAGGCAACCACTACCGCAGATGATGCCTTCCTTCCACGTCCTATTCCTATCTTTGATATACGTTCACCACCCACACTGCCCTTCCCGCCTAACCCATCACCCACACTGTCATGCGTATCCTCTCGTCGTCCACGTGTTTCACAACTTCTGCTGACTTCCTCTCCGAAATCAGTTATCTCTCCATCTCCAGTCATTTCTGACCCCGTTTCCCATCGTTACCCTACTCGGGAGTGTCGTCATCTACCATCTCGTTACCTCTTATCTTGTTCTACTAATTATCCGATTTCCAAGTATTTATTTTTTCAGGATCTCTCGGATCAATACAAATTCTTCCTTGGGTAGATTGATTCCGCTGTCATTCTTCGCTTAGTACTTGAGGCCCTCCAAAATCAAAAGCGGGTAGCCTCTATGGAAGCAAAAATGAATGTCCTACAGCAAAATCAAAATTGGAAATTAGTTGACTTGTTTCCAGGTGAACGACCAGTTGGTTGTAAGTAGATCCTCAATGTCAAATATCTTGTGGATAGATATATTGATCAATATAAAACTCGTCTTGTAGCTAAGAGCTATACACAAATTCTAGGCAAAGACTTTGGCGCAACCTTTGCCCTTGTTGCTGAGTTGACTATTGTTCGTTTTCTTGTTTCTTTGGCTGCCTGCTATACCTGGCCTCTACATCAGTTAGATGTCAAAAATGTCTTTCTCAATTGCAACCTGGATAAGACTATTTATATAAAGCCTCCACTGGGATTTTGGACTTAGAGGGAGTATTCAGGCAAAGTCTGTCGACTCCAAAAATCAATCTATGGACTTAAGCAGTGTCCTCGTGCATAGTTCAAATGATTTAGTGAAGCCATCCTTACTATGGGGTTTACCCAGTGTCACTCAGATCATATATTCTTCATTCATTGCCAACACCAGGGACAATGCATCATTATCTTAGTGTATGTGGATGATATTATTATAACAGAAGACGACGTACTTAGCATTAAGCAGGTAAAGAAGGATCTCAGACAAATTTTTTACATTAAAGGTTTGGGCCTTCTTTGCTACTTTCTTGGTATTGAGGTTGCTTGGTCTCGACAAGGCCTTTCTATATCCCAACAAAAATATGCCCATGATCTTCTTTAGGACACCAGGATGTTTGGATGTAGACTTACTTCCACTCCTATGGATCCAAACCTTAAGTTAACAACAAACTTATGAGAATTATTATTCGATCCATGGTATATCAGTAATTTGTGGGTTGCTTTATCTAATACGGGGCCAGATCTTATGTATTTAGTCAGTGTTGTAAGCCATTTATGTACTCACCATGTACATCACACGTGGATATTTTCTACCATATCAATCGGTATTTCAAAACACGCCCCGGCCTTGGCCATTTTTATATCATAGGAATACAGGAAGAATTCTCCTACTTTACATTTACCAACTATGTAGGATCGAAAAACGATAGACGTTCGAACTCAAGTTTGTTCACTTTTCATGAAAAACACCTAATCTCCTGGAAGAGTAAGAAACAAACCGTAGTCTCCCAATCTTTTGCTGAAGTTGAGTATCGTGCCATAGCTTAAGGAATATGTGAACTCTTTTGGCTTCCTTCTTTTTTATCGATCTAGTACTTCCGGTACGAAACTTCTCTAAGCTATTTTGTTACAACAAGTCCACCATAATGCTATCATCAGACTCAATTCTCCATGACAGGATGAAACATATTGAGTTGGATATCCATTTCATTCGTGAGAAAGTTTGATTAGGAATCATCACGCCTATCTTCATTCAATCTTCTGACAAGTTGTTGATATGTTAACCAAGCGCACAGGACCATCCCTTCTTCAGCAAGCTATTGGCAAGTTAGGACTCATCAATATCTTTACCCTAGCTTAAAGGGGAGTATTGAAATATAATTTGAATTATTAAAGCACCACTTCTCAATCACCCACTTCATTAATGTGCTATCTTCTCAACTACATTAATTTATTTGTTCCATTCCCAATCACCTTCTTAAATTATGTATACACACACACACACACACACACACACACACACACACACACACATATATATATATGTAATTGTTCAATATGAAATTATGAGACAATATATTTTCTCTTATATTCCTATATCCTTTATGAAGTGAACCTACGCTCGACACTAGGGCTTAGTGAAGGGTGGCTAAAAAGAATCGAGAAATGGCTATCGACGAATCAAGAAAAGTGAAATAAGAACAGATTAGGGCTTGTATCACAATTCAGATGCTACCAAAGAGGTACAACAAAGAAGAAGGTGCGAGCAAAAAGGAAAACACTGGCTGTAGTTGATGAAGGAATATGGAAGGAAAAAATCTTAAGGAAAACTAACGATTTCAAAGATTAGAGTCTGAAACAAAACCAGTGCTAATTTTCTTTTTGGGCAAATTACCTTTTAAACCTTCTAACTAGTAAGAAAATGGTTTTAAAAGGTCCTTCTATTAAATTGTTCATCCAAATTAACAGAAAACCTATCATGTGTAATGCACATGCTTTTTTAAGGGTACAATAGTCTTTTTCCATTTTTTTTTTCTTTTTCATCATTTTTTTTAATTATTTTATTCTTTTTTCTTTTCAGATCATCATCATCTCTCTCTCTCTCTCTTATCCAACGGTGGTCGTGATCCGCAAGAAGAAGACAGTGGTCGCCTCTCTTTCTTCTTCTTCACCCCCACCGTCTGACCAACTTTTGGATTGCGATTCTCATCCCTTGATTCTGACATTGACTCTCCACCACCAAAAAAAACCCATCCGCTACCATGGACCCACTAGGAAATGAAAAACCTCATCTAGGCATACCAAGAGAAATGGTATTCTATCAAGCGAGGCCAACTCAAGGCCGGCCAATGGGAGGAGGTTGTTGTCATCGTCATCGCATTCTGCAGCTACAATGAGCCTCCAAATCCACCATCTAGTGTTGCCACTAGATCAAGAATCTATTAAAGTACTATCGTAACGAGAAGATGAAGTTATTCCCCCATGTAGGAGTATGTCAGGCTGATGGATTGTTTAGAACTTGGGCAACCGGAGACAGCTCCCACACCTCTTTTCTCTCATACTTTTGTGTCTCTAAAGTTGTAGAACCAGAGACAACTATGGTTTTTGGGTCATTGAACTAGATCGTCGCACCGGTCTAAGAGGTTTTCTCATTGAAATAGAACGATTGGCTAGTTGGGTAAAAAAAAATGAATACAAGATCAACAACTATTATAGTTTAAACGATGATGATTGGTTGGAATTTTCATGGAAAGCATTAATATAAGTGCATGGGCTTGGCCTATTAGGTTAAAACCCTAACCCTAGAGTTTTCCTAGTCTCCTATAAATATACCCATTGTAAATCTTTGTCATTGTACTCTTTCTTAATATCAATATGATTATTTCATGTTCTCCATTCCATATTTAAATTATCTAAGCATGGTATCGAGAGTCAATGTTTCCTGACCCTATTCCTATTAAAATTTTCGAAACCCTAACCCGAACAGACTTTTGTCGTGCTAATTTTTTTCCCGTTACATCTGTTGATTGCTACGGATATCACCACTACTTTAAAATAATCTCTCATCATATCAATACCTTCATCTCAAGGAGAACAACACAACGCCATCAAAACCACCGCCAAAGAAATACTCAAGTGCTCACACGCGCTGTCCAGAATCATGGTAGATCCGTCACCTCGATTAACTGCTATAGGTCTCAAAATTGCTACAAAATCGACACCCATTATACTACCATCTTCGTCTTCCTGAGAAGATCCAAACGTGGAAAAATCTAACACCACCGGAGAAGCTATGCATCATCACGTGCCGCCCAAAGCAACTAGATCTCTGTTGCTCCAGATCTATGCACTTGGTTCATGTCACTAGGAAGCCAAGTCAATGTCAACTAGGCACTATGTCATCAGTAACGTTGGTATTGACCCCTACATTGACCATTGCCATGTCAGTGTTGACTGCCCGCCGCATTATCACTACGACAATATTGACCCTTGCACATTAGTAGTGTTCCTCTTCCATGTCATCGCCATATCAAAGTTGACTCTTGCCATGTTAGTGCCACCATTCTGATCCTTGACACATCATCGGTTCACTTAGGTAACCTTCTATTAACTGGTTCAGGCACTTTTAGATAGGTTTTCTTCAAAGTTGAACTGGTTCCGAGGGTTTTTGGATGTTCTGATTCTGTTTCTGGCCTCATTTTTTTTATTTGTGACTTACAAGATATACTTTCCTATATATTTGTGTAGTGTTATCTCTGTTTACCACTTTTTGAACCGATTCTTGAAGATATGATATTGATTCCAGTCTAATTTTGATGTTCCAAATCTATCTATTGCCTTCATTTAACCAAATTTGGATAAGAAAGTGTAATTCTCTCTATACTATTGATTTAGTTCATCACAGAGATTTGATCGGTTTAAGGACTCATCAATCGGTTCTTTATGATTATAGACTAATTCCTGGACAATTTTAGCGCTCTGGATCCATTCGTGACCTCAATTTTTCTAAATTCAAATCATATTGTATACGTCGTTGTATATTATAGATTCAGTTGAACAACGATGTATGGGAGTTGTACTACTTCGCTTATTCTCAATGCCAAAGAGAGTTTGGATCCTACCTCCACTACTGTTACCATCTCTATTGCAGACTTGACTTTATTTTTTTGCCAAATTTTCTCCAAGAATGGTACAAATGTTTTCCCTATTTTTTCACTTACTACAGGTAATTCTTCTTGATTTTTTTATTTTGGCTATTGGAATCATATGACATATGATCCCAATATTTTTTTCATCCATGCTATCTACTAGGAATACCCCTAGTATTCATACCGTTGATGATTCTCAAATATGTGTTACTCATACTGATTAGATTTTTACTTCATATATTTCTATCCTTGACATGTATTTTATTCCGAAACTCACCTCAAATCTCTTATCCGTTGGGCAACTCTATGAATTGAGATTTAAAGCCATATTTTCTAATAGTGGTTATCTCATGCAAGATTCTCGGATAGAAGAAACTCTTGGGACTGGTCGTAGAGTTGGATATCTATTTAAACTCAATAGTTTGCACCTTCCACCTCAAACCCCACCCCCACACCACCACCTCCATGTCCCTTCATTAGCCTGTGCAATATCACCATCACTACCATCATCCTCCTCCTCCTCATCATCATCATCCTTATCTCCACCGTCGCCATTGTCACTATCACCATCCTATATTAGGCATTTTTTGTTAGGCCACACTTTATTCAGTTGACTCAAATAACTTATTTGTAGTAGTCAGTTAGGTTCAATTCAATATTTGTTCTTCAATTGTATCCATTGCCAACTTGCAAAACAACTAGCCCTCCATTTCAATGAGAGTCAGTCTATTTCTCTTACACTCGTTGATCTAATTCACTCTAATATTTGGGGGCCTTCTTCTCATGCCATAATGGGTGGTTCTCATTACTTTGCTATCTTTGTGGAGGACTACTCTCGATATACATGGTTGTTTCTTATGAAAAATTGATCCAAACTATTCCAAATATATTCTGCATTTTCTTCTATGGTTCATGCCCAATTCTCTAGAAATATCAAAGTTTTTTGCTCAGATAATGCAATAGAATACAAGAATCATGTTTTTCTCAACCTGTTTCACCAAAATGACACGCTCCCCCACCGCTCATGTCTTGATACATCCCAACAAAATGGATGAGTCGAACCCAAACAAAGACACATTCTTGACATAGTTTTTGCTCTCCTTATTTCTCCTCCATGCCTTGAGCGCTTTTGGTGTGAGTGTAAGACCCAAATTTTAGCACATGCATAATTTGAGTTACATTTTAGAACATTTAGAAAATAACGAGGTATAATATATTATATATATTACTCAATTCAAAATTTTAAGGGGTGAATTTAAAATTTTAAGAATAATAAATATTCAAAAGGATATAAATAATAACCTAAAGGAAATCAGGGGGAGACTAGTGTAATTTGGAAAATGATATTACATATATATATATATACACACACACCCCTATATATTCATACGGTAGTGAGAGCAAGAAACGCAAAACAAAATGGAAGAGGAAATTTGACGTGACAAGCTAGGGATCAAACTCAACCACTAATTCCATGCAAATATATATACATCCATGTATAATTGAAATCACAAACCTTAAAAGAATAAAAATCAAAAAATAAAGAGAGAGGGAAGGTCTGGCGGTGGTGGGTGTCTCGTCACTGATGGAGTAGGTTCCGACGGCGTGTGGGGGGGGAGGAGTGATCAGAGTACGTGGGTTCAGACGTGGTGTGTGTTTGTATGTGTGCTGATCAGCCGACAGTGATCGGGCGTGTGTGTGTGTGGTATCGCCGATCACTCCGGTGGTATGTGGGTCGTTGATAGCCGTTGGTGTAGGTGTAGGGGCAATCAGTCGCCATTCGGACTGGTGTGTAGCGTGGGTGTGTTTGTCCGACAAACAGCATGTGTGTGTCGTCGGGTGTGTGCGTGTGTGTCATCGGCGACGGTGTATGTGTGTTGCAGCGCGTGTATGTGTGTGTGTGAGCTCGGTGATATTGTGGGTGTGTGTGTTTGGTTATGGGGTGGCCGATAGTGGTTGTTGATCGATGGTGTGGGTTGTGCAGAACCGTGATGAAAGTCGGTAAAGCGTGGGAAGTCGCCGGTGGTCGGCGACAGTAGAGAGAGAGAGGTCGGCCGAACTGAAGCAGAACCGCAAAAGGAAGATGGAAAAAAAAAAAAAAAAAAAAAAACTCAAATAAAAATCAAAAGTCCAAATCCCATCTCTTGGCGAGTGGAAAATTCGAATCAGGTAAAATTTAGGTCGATTAAGATTTTCGTCAGATTAAATTATTAGCATTAAAATGTTCATAATCGTGACGATAATTTTTGTAACGATTAATTCTAATAACTCTATATCGTGAATATTAATATAACAGAATGGGGTAAATAATAATATTACATAACTAAATTTGGGGAATGAGAAATTATGAAAATTAGGGCCATCCATTGCATATTAGGGTTATTTTAGACAAAATATTAATTTAGGCCTATCGTTGTTAGGTTCACAAGCGTCGACGTCCCATTAGGATTCGGACAGTGACGTTTTTGCAGTGCAGAAAATGAGGTGAGTGTAGTGCCTTCTATTTAAATTCACAAATTTTATTTTCATATAAATTGTAGGAAAATGTGTTTATTTAAAAATGGATAATTCTATGATGTACTAGGATCAAGTTGGTTTTAAAGGTGAAAAATGATTTTTTTATTATTATTATTTTTTTTATCAAGTTGGTTTTAAATGTGGAAAATGAATTTTGGATCAAATAGATTTAAAAAGTCGAAAAGTAATTTTCGGCAGTAGATTTAAAAAAAAAAAAATGGGGAAGGTAATTTAAAAATAAGGAAAGTGATTTTTGTTCGACTATGCCATAGTTTTGATCCCATCAGGAGGGTATGTCCTGCGGGATGGTTATGACCTATCCGGAGGGTTAGTCCGGCAGGTGGTGGATTATATTATGATTTATCTGCAAGGTTAGTCCGACAGGTAGTTGTTGATATTATTACCTATCCGGAGGGTTAGTCTGGCAGGTGGTTGTTGATATTATGACATGTCCGAAAGGTTAGTCCGGCAGGTGGTTGTTGATATTATGATCTGTCCGGAGGGTTAGTCCAACAGGTGGTTGTTGATATTATGACCTGTCCGGAAGGTTAGTCTGGCAGGTGATTGTTGATATTATGACCTGTCCGAATGATTAGTCCGGCAGATGGTTGTTGATATTATGATCTATCAGGAGGATTAGTCTTGCAGGTGGTTGTTTGACCCGTCAGGAGTGCAAAACTCGCGCATGGTACTTGGTAGCACGTGAAATACACCGCTACTTACTTTCGCAAGTATACGAGGTTTAAGTTTTGATATAATGGATCTTTGAAGATCGAATATCGTTCCCACAGGAAAAAGTGTAAATAATTGAATACCGCAATTTACGTAGTCTCATGTTATCCTAACAATTAAAGAAATGATTTAAAATTGAACTAAGCTAAACAAAAATTAGTGAATTAATCCTAATTAAGTTGATTAACTAGGGATTTATTTCGTTGACTTAATACATGCTTGATTTCGTTTAATTAACAATAACAGAGTTTAGGTATCCGACAATCTCAATTCGTAAACTCCTCCGCCACCTCTTCCGAGTATAAGACGAGGGAATATGCCACTTCGTGTCAACGATAAGGTCCCCCTCAATATCTTAACGACTTTAGGCCACATGAGTCTTGACCCAACGTCATCGATTGCACATTAACTAACGCCATCCCGGGTCGTTAGATCGTAACGATGTGTTTATCCTAGTCCGAATCTAGGGTTACCTCTTCCGAGTGTCAAACCCTAGATTCTCAAATACAACCCTAATACCATTACAAGCATACTAAGATCGTCATCAAATGATAAACTCAATCAGATTTAAAAGCAACAACCGTTAAAGAAACATATATTAAACCAAACGAGTATTTACATTAATTACATCTAACCCTAACTAATCTCTAATTAAACTAACATGATCTTAACCATTACAATTTTAAATAAAGAGGATATCATCAATATCAATAATAAGAATTAAGTACAAAGATGGAAATAAGGGGAAAAAAATCAAATCTCAAAGTGGAGTAGTCCACTTTCGCCAAAGAACAATTCTCCCGAGCTTCCTCTTCTCCATTGATGAACTTCCTCTTTTAGCTCTTCAAGAATTGACCAAGAACACTTCTTAAAACTAATCTAATCTACTTCCTAAATTATCTAATCCTAACTAAGGTGAAAGGAGCTCTCAAAAACATGATCGGGCTCTCTAAACAATTGGGGGAGAAAGGGTTAAAAAGCAAGGTTTGGAAAATATCTTCAAAATATCTAAAAACCGATATTTCTGTGCAGAGTGTCACCTCCTAAGCGGTGGTTCATCGCCTAGGCAGTGGTTTCTCCGCCTAGATGGTGGCTGCTGGCACAACATTCTGACGTTATTTCGCCTAGGCGGTGGTTTTCTCGCCTAGGCGTTGGTTCAGCACTTTAGCACTCCAACTTTTTGCCTCTTTTCCGCCTAGGCGATAATCTTCATGCACCGAAACCCTGTTCTTCACGTTTTGTTCACCGTTTCTCCACCATTTTCGCTTGTTTATCGCTCGTTAACGTCCCTTCACCTGTTTTACACTAAAACAAACTAAAACGAAATTTAATATAACTAATACGCTCAAAAACTAACAAATTATGTTTCGAAATAGATAGGTATTTTACACCTATCAGTACGGTACCGTTGCAACTCCTGATCGTGAGGTAAAAATGATCCTATTGCTAGTAGGAGAGGAGGTGTGGTGTATTTTATTATTATACGTTAAAATATTTGGTCTGGTGGATTGAAAATATTTTAGCTAGTTGGTTTAAAATACGTGGATAGGTTGGTTTAAAATATTTGGACTGGTAGAATTTAAAATATCTGGATTGGTTAACTTAAAATAATTGTATTGGATGTTTGAAATACAGTATCTCTTTACAATGGTGGCAGGTGGAAATTGGCTCTAAATATGGTATGCAATATATGATATTATTGTTATATTATTGTATTTCATTGGTGGCAGTGGAACCGGGTATGTGATTATATAATATTATGTTTCGAAACATGGTATTTGTTACTTATACTTGTTCCATAAAACGTTTTATTATGAAAACAGTACACTGATAAAAATTTTGGGGTACAGGTACAGCGGTTAGGAGTTGGTCCACTACTGGCACTAGGTGGAGTCCGGACGTAGTGTCATTCTGGAGGTAAGCCGGTCGAATGTGAACCGTGGAAGGTTCAGGTATTTTTGTGTTTTTAGTTGGGAATATTTGGTATCGGTATATTCCCAAATTTTGAAACAGGTTTTTATATATATTCTTGCAAAAAAATTTACAGTAGTGCGAGTATGTAGGTATATATGTTTTGGATGGATATGCGTCGGTAGGTCAAGTTATGTCAGGTTGACGTCACGCCCGGCCTTGGGTGACGGGTGCCCAGGGTGAGGTGTAACATTTGTGGTATCAGAGCCTAGGTTATAGGTTCTGTTGACATGTCAGTTTGTTGAGCCAGTGGTGGACTATGAGATAGGGTGTCGATAGGTGGTGTCGAGTCAGTGGTAGACCATGAGATAGGGTGTCGATAGGTGGGTTCAGCACGTGAGTGATAGTTATTGTATTGCTTTAGATGGTACATTGGCATTGTACATTGTTAATTGTCCTTTTGGCAATTAGTGGGTGCGACGAAGTTGTGATACTACTAGTTGGTGGATTGGGTGGTGATGTTGGTAGTAGTGATGGATGGATTACGATTGTGAGGATGCTAGTGGTTTTAAATATTTAATTATAACTGATAAGTAAACATCTTCGGATTACTTGACATGGGGATTTACTGTAAATAGTACTTAATGTTTTAGTTGTTAAATCAATAGTGTGACAGAGCACACTTAAGTGGGACTATCGAACAACACCTTACTTATATTATGGGACTGCACAACACATGGCACTACTATTGATATACATAAATTTTATCTTAGCATACAACATTTGAGGGTGTGCATAAAGCTGCCTTCTAGGCAATACTAGGGAAACTTTGTAAAGTTGTTGAAGGGAGAGTTCATATAATTGAAACAGGAGAAGTTGATTGTTCAACAATATGAAATTAAATTTGAAGTTTTGTCCTGATTTGTTCCTGATTTGGTAAAAACAGAAGAGACAAGAGGTAGACAATTCTAGAAAAGATTTAATTTAGAAATATATTCGAGGTTGGCGGGCAGGCAGATCAAAAGTTATGCGGAATTAGTAAACACAACAAAATTAATATTGAATGATGTCTGGGAAACAGCCGAGAACTGTGAGTCCGTGTTGATAGATAGGGTGTATAGAGATAGTCTGCTTCGGATAGGTAATAGAGAATTATCAGTCGATCTATTTCCCCTAAGTATTCACGATTTTGATGTGATACTGGGTATCGATTGGCTATCCGGTTATCATGCCACGGTGGATTGTTTTAAAAAGGGTGTTACTTTACGGATCTTAGGCGAGTCAAAGTTTGTATTTTTTGGCGAATGTAACCATTACCCTAGTTAGTTTGATTTCAGTCTTGGAGGCCAGGAAGTTATCAAAGAATGGATACCTCGCGCATGTGATTGACACCAGGCATAACGAAGTTCAGGTAGCAGATGTTTTAGTGGTCAGAGATTTTCCCGATGTTTTTCTGGAAGAATTACCAGGGTTGCCAGTGGATAGGGGGATGGAATTCACTATCGAGTTACTTCTAGGAACTGCCCCTATATCAATTCCACCCTATTGTATGACGCCTACCGAGTTGAAGGAATTGAAATACAGTTGCAAGATTTGTTAACCCGCAGTTTTATTAGACCTAGTGATTCTCCCCATGGAGCCCCGGTGTTGGAGCCCTAATGTTATTTGTGAAAAAGAAGGATGACACGTTAAGGATGTATATTGGTTACTGACAATTGAACAAGGTGATGATTCTTAATAAATACCCGTTGCTTAGGATTAATGATTTGTTCGACCAACTGTAGAAGGCCAAGATGTTTTCCAAAATAGATCTTCGATTAGGATATCACCAACTAGAAGTCAGAGACGGTGACGTAGCGAAGATGGCGTTCCAGACGAGGTATGGGCATTATGAATTCTTAGTTATACCATTTTGATTGACGAATGCCCCTGCTGCTTTTATGGACTTGATGAATCGGATTGTCCAACCTTATCTAGATCAGTTTATTATCGTGTTTATTGATGATATACTGATCTATTCCCAAAAATCAAGAAGAGCATGTAGAGCATCTAAAGATTGTGTTGTGGACTTTGTGAAAGAAACAATTGTATGCCAAATTCAGTAAATGCGAGTTTTGGTTAGATCGAATTGTATATTTGGGGTATGTTATCTCGAGAGATGGTATTCGGGTAGATCCAAAGGAAGTCGAAGTTGTGGTTCAATGAGAAAGGCCGAAAAGTGTGACCGAAGTCCGAAACTTTTGGGATTGGCGAGCTATTATCGTCGGTTTATTCAGTGATTTTCTGTTATAGCTACCCCGTTAACTCGATTGACCCGCAAGAGATCCAAATTGGAGTGGACTGACAAATGTGAGCTGAGTTTCCAAAAGCTGAAGAGTATACTGATATCTGCGCCAATACTATCCCTTCTGACTGAAGGTGGTGGCTTTGTGATCTACAGTGACCCGTCACATCAGGGACTAGGGTGTGTACTAATGCAACATGGTCACGTGATTGCATATGCCTCCCAGTAATTAAAGAAACATGAGTATAACTACCCGACGCTTGATTTGGAGTTGGCGGCGATTGTGTTTGCCTTAAAAATTCAGAGGGATTACCTATATGGCGAGACTTGTGAGATATACACCGACCATCATAGTTTGAAATCTTTGTTTACTCAGAAAGAACTAAATCTGAGATAGAGACGTTAGATAGAGTTGATCAAGGACAATGATTGTACTATCCACTATCATCCTGGGAAGGCTAATGTTGTTGCAAATGTATTGAGTCGAAAATCGTCAGGTTCGGTCGTACACATTCAAGTTGTTCATACCAATCTGTATGCCGAGCTGAGATCCTTGCGAGTCCAGTTGGTGGTTGGTCAGACGGCTGCGTTGCTTGCGACTTTGACTTTGAGACCGATTTTAGCGTCGGTTCTTTGAATAACGGCTAGTCTCCTTATTTCTCTATTTTATTTCTTAGTTTGGTTGGTTGTTTTATATATGTTTAGCTTGTTTCTACTTGTATATAGGACTATGGCCATGTGTAACTAAATATATATTGTCTAGGGAGTGATGTACTTCCTGAAAATATTGTTTGTATAAAATCGATATTTTGTTAATGGTTGTTCTTGTCTATTCGATTTTGTTTACCGTTTTTTCACGTTTATATGCTTATTATGATATATTGAGAATACGGGGTTTGACAGTTGGGAGAGGTAACCCCAAATTCAGACTATAGTTTAAACACAATGTGATGATCTAATGACCCAGGAGGGCGTTAGAAAATATAAAATCCGTGAGGTTGGGGCGGGATTCATGTGACCAAGTGTCGTATAGACGCTCGAGGGGGACTTCGGCGTTGACACGAGGTCACATATTCATTCACTTTACACTCGAGAGAGGTAGTGAGTGAATTTTCAATACTTAGATTGTCAAATAGATATGAATGCCGTTAATGTAAACTAGATTGAAACAAACAAGTTTAAGTGAATATTGTTAATCCCTAGGCAATATTTTTCCATAAACATCATACAAGTATATTATTATAATTAGTTTACTTAGTTTAGTTTATAATTATTATAAAAACTAATTTTTTATCTCCTACATAAAGTTAGGCTATGACAATTACGGTACACAACGATAATCTAAACCAATCCCTGTGAATACGACAACCCTTACTCTTCCCATTATACTAAAACTTAACCCATACACTTGAGATGAAAATAGCAATGTAATATTTCGATACCACCTACCGATCAACATTTGGATTTTCTTCTTCGAGCAGGGGGGGTACATGCCGGGTATGGCACTGATCTGGTCAGGGTTGGCATCAATCCCACGTTGAGAGACCATATACCCAAGAAACTTCCCGATAGATACGCCGAAGATGCACTTGGTAGGGTTGAACTTCATACAGTGATCTCTCAGCATGCCAAAACATTTCTGGAGGTACGCTAAGTGATCGGGAGCTCACGCATTTTTTACTAGCATATCTTCAATGTAAACATCCATAGTTTTGTCAATCTTCTTCTTAAATATTTTGTTGACTAACCTCTGGTAGGTGGCTTCGGTGTTGTGTAATCTAAAGGGCATTACCTTATAATAGTACTTTATCATGTCCGTAATGAAAGACGTTTTGCTCTTGTCATGTAAGAACAGGAGAATCTAGTTGTAGCCTGCATAAGTATCTAGAAAGCTCAAGAGCTCATGGCCTACTATGGCATCAATGATTCAATAAATCCTTGGCAAATGAAAGAAGTAATTGGGGTACGCCTTATTGAGGTCCTTAAAGTCGACGCAAAGTCTCCACTTACCCTCGGCCTTAGGAGCGAGCACAACATTAGATAACCAATCTGGGAATGTCACCTCCTCTATAATGCCAGACTTAATTAGTTTTTACATTTTCTCTTTGATGATTTATTGATGCTCAGGGTAGAACTAATTCCTTTTCAGCCTAATTGGAAGATGGTGTGGGTCTACGTGGAGCCTGTGCATGTCCACTCTTCGATCGATTCCCGAAATTTCATATAGTATCTTAAGATATTGTGCCTTAAGAATTGCAGTTTTATACTTTTTGTTGTCGCAAAACACTATTTTAATATCTCGTGGTGAATTGTTAGTGACATATGACTTGTTAAAGTCAAGAAATTTCATTTTATTGAGAAATTGCAACAATTTTATTTTGTTGAAAAATTGCAATTACAATTTCATTTTGTTAAGAAATTGTAATGAAGACCGATAAAAAACAATGCATATAGATAATGATCATATGTTGGCATTGATTTTTTACTACAATTCTGGGCGATCTATGTCAATATGGTTATAAGTATTCGTGACTATGAAAGGTCTTATATTTATTAAGATTAACATATAGACTATCATAGTCTAATATTAAGATCATGTTGGACTGGATAAGTTTATCAAGATACTACTTATAGACTATCATTTTTTTAAAATGTGTGGCCACACAAAATAAATTTTTTCTGTTATTATCCTGAGAGTCTTGTTTTCAAAATTAAATTTTTAAGTACTTAAAAATCAATTAATGCAATCCAAGTGGGAGAATGTTAGAAAATTTCTATTAAATATGGACTAACATTAATTGAATTAATTATTTTTTTAAAACGGGTTAATAGATAGTCTATTATATAAACATGCCAATCAAATAGTGATCATATTTTGATTTGGGCCGTGACATCTTTTTGTGTAGAAGCCCAGTTGAGTAACAAGTCTAGGTTTTGTTTCTCATTGAAATCCATTATGGGAGGGCCCAATTAAAAACCCTGATTATTAATACTAGATCCCTTCTCTAGTCTAGATTTAAGAGTTTCTTTCCATTAAAAGTCACCATAACAACAGTAAATCTAGCTCATAGGGAGGAACGCCTAGTATGTAATCTGCTGCGACGATCAATCATTTGCAATAGCTGAAACAAGTAAGTTTTCGGTAACCATTCTTAAAATTGTTGTGTCCTTTTAATCATGTATGATTAAGATCTTTAATTAATTTACGTATTATTGTGATTACAAGAAATAATCAACAGTTTTTTGTTTGGCCTTTGAAAGCTTAAAATGGGTTTGCTATCAACTGGATTCTCATGAGAAGACTCTTTACTTTGCCGATCTCCTTCTTGCTCATTAGATTATTATGCAATGCCATTGAACTTTTTTTTACCCTTAAAAAATAACAAAATAAAAAGAATTGGAGCTTAGTATGGATAATCAATAACTGAGTTTTATTTAATATTTTTGTTGATGGTAATTGGAATTAGATATGTACGCATGTAATTTCAAATTCCAATTTCTAAAGGTTCGTTTCCGTAGTACTAAACGTTTCTTGAATACATTTCATTGATACTCCAATCTTGCAATTTTCTCATCAAAAAAAGAAAAAATCGTTTTACAAATGACCTTTAAATATATTACAGAAGAATGCCAAAATAAGATTGGAGAAAGCCAAAATAAAGATGACGAAGCAGATACGTTCCACTGAATCCAATTCATACTGGAGCAACCTAATGGACGACCCCCAAATAATACCACAAATCAGGCAAGAAAAAGTAATTAAAATAAGATCTTCATTCGCAATTTGATTAAGGTAGCATTTCTTTACTTCTTTTTTTTCTATTTTATTTTCTATGTTCCCAAAAAACTTAAAACAAAAACTAAATGTTTTGAATTTGTTTAGGATATCTGAGTTTTGTTGATCGAGAGAGAGATGGCTAGCGTTGGTGGATGTTAACTGATGATAGTAAATTTGGTCACCCCAACGCAACCAATTGAAGACCACCACGTGTGCTCAACTTCCTACAAAATCCGAAGTTCGAAGTGCACTAAAGTCTAAGTATAAGAAATATACCGAGAAGGGAAACCTCTTCAACCATACTAGCTTCCCCAAAGGACACAGTGCCCTCTAGGAAGAGCGGGCAAGCGGCCGCCGAGATGGGGAACCCTCTCCCATCTCAGAATTCTCCACAACGGCATTGCCCATCTTAAAGATCAAGTCATATCGAAGACTAAGTGTGAAGATTTAACCAAGCAGAGGAACAAATTCCCCATCCGGGCGCACTCCATAAGCTTCTCAATAAAGCCCCCATTCCCGTCTCCGACTATTCGGGAAAAGCATGGGTCAAATTCCCCATCTGGGAGCCTATGTGTCCTCTTCCCCATCCCGGCGCCTATATGCTCTCTTCCCCATCCAAGCGCAATAGGATAGTGACGTCTTCGGTTTAAGTACCGGCTCACTTCCCTAAACCAAAATATCCCAATGGCTTTCTTCCCTAAACCAAAATATCCCCATGGCTCTCTTCCCTAAACCAAATATCTACCAACATCATTATGGTTTTCTTCTCCCAATAACAAATATCTCCCAATATAGCCACCCAAGGAGACTCTTTGGCACCCTCCCATTGGATGCAAAACAAGTAGAGGCAATGATGTAATGATGATGAGGCATTAATCCATGATTAAACCACTAAGCTAATCTCATCCTCGCCTATAAATAGGAGGGCATACAACTGCCCAAAGGTAATGAGACATTCTCTCTAGACACTCTTAACATACTTGAGACTCTCAATCTTGAGCAAAACACTAAAAGCTCTCTACACACTCAATACCTAAAAGTTGCTCTCTCTATATGATAGCATACTTTATAAATCTTCCTCACGTACGCTGATTCTCATGTCGGATGGGCTTTTTGGGATACCCCTGGCTAGGTTACTTGTGGTTGTATGCGTTGGAGACAGGCTGTTGCCCCATCTGGAACTTTCCCCTTCCCGGATCAGACAACATCCAAGTTGTCCTCTTCCCGGATCTACTTCGTCTCAAGCTCTGATTCGTCTCTCCAAGGACCAGAAGGTGTTTTGGTCCTCCCCTTCTCGGCCCAAAAGGTTTCTGGGCTAATTCCAACTCAGGTCCTCCCCTTCCCGGCCAGGGATCTCTCCATGGGCCAGAAGTACACAGATCGAAGATCTCCATTCCAAGCACCCCCGAACTCCATTCAAGGCTGATCAGACCATACTATTAGTGTCGACCAAAATTTGACATCAACATTAACCAAAATAGCTAGTGAAGGAAGAAGCCATTACTAATTGTCCAGAAGCTTTTGACTATGGTGGAAATTAAGGTATGAAAGCAACCTTTTTTTCTCGCAAAATTTATGTGGCATAATGCCTTCCATATTTTTAGTACGGGTGATAATCAAAATCATAACATATATTGTGAATTTTTTAATACGAACAATTTGTTCGATAGCGTTGCTGCAAAATAAAAAAAAAAATAAAAAGTTCTCTTCAAATATCTCGTTAATTGTGAGTTTAGCATCTTCCGAGGATAATTAAGTAGCTGATTCCTAAATATAGAGCTAGCACGCCTTACTTATGATTGCACATACGAAACGAGTGCAATGACAAGTCCATTCAATTGGAAAAATAAGATCTAACAACAACCAACTTGAGATACTGACTCCCACTAACAGACATGCAAGTTAAAGTTCACCTTTGTAGATGTAAACTAGATTCACATGCAGATAAAAATCAGCAAAATAGATATTAACTCTATAGTTTGATTTTTTCAATAGTTGTTGAGAGTTTTTTGAAAAAATATATTTCGGATTAAGTTCACCCTTTAAATTGCCTCTTTTTTTTTTTTAGGTAGATGTAGCATCTACTTTTTAGATTTATTTCTTTTAATTTTACAAAACTAGGTGACATTTTTTTTTTTTTTTTTGGTTCATGGATATGTTTTTATTATTTTCATTTTTTTGTTTTTATTTCAAACTTCACGAAAATGGAACTAAAAATGGTTTCTGCATTTGTTTCTGTTTTTCAAAAAATGAGCAACACTACATATTAACTCTATAGTTTGATTTTTTCAATAGTTGTTGAGAGTTTTTTGAAAAAATATATTTCGGATTAAGTTCAAGAACTAGGCTACTAATTTGTTGATTTTTTTTTTTTTACAATTGATTAATTTATTTTGATTATTTTTTTTATGGTGAAGGTGGGACAGATAGAATTATCTGCAACAGAAATTATGTTGCCAAGGATAATAGTTTTTGCATGGGGGCTCGCGCTATTGCGGTGTTAGTTAATGTTTTTGTTATATAATTACATTTTGTTTGTGTGTAAAAAGATTTTTTTTTTTTTTTTCGTTTTCATGTGTATAAAGATTTATATAAGTATTTTTTTTGTTTGAGTATGGGTGTGTAAAGGTAGGTTATTTAGAGAGACGGTGGAAGATAGAAAAAAAAAAAAAAAAAAAAAAAAAGATGAAAAAATAGAGAAAATAAGTCCAAAAAAAAATGGGATACACGAGTTGTGTATGTGAAGGTTAGGGAAAAAAAAGAGAAAGAGAAGGGAGGAAAAAAAAGGAGAAAAATATAATGAGCATGAGCAAATAAAAGGAATAAATAAATGTATAAGATAAAACAATGTGATATCTCATAATGTATTATGGGTTGCCGATCATCAATTTCTAATTTAGTTAGGATTGTTAGTCTTTTTAATGTTTGTGTTTTAATTTTCTATTAATTGTAGATTTTTTTAAAAATCTTTTTAATATTTGTTTGATTAATATTTTATTATTAAAAATTTAATTGAGAGGTATTTCTATTATAAAATAATATATTTTAAAAATTGGGATTTTCATAAAATAAAATAAAAAGAATGGAAATAAATTTTGGGGGCCAAAAAAATGCACCCAACTATATAAATTAGACTTTAAAAAACTATTAAACTATCATGTTGATTATAAATTAATAAAAACATCTAAAAAAATCTATCTTGAAAATAACGTATTAGTTCATCTATTTTTAATGAACATTATGAAAAATCGAAGACCATCACTATAAAATTTATATTACTTAAAATAAATTATATTTTTTTAGATTGTTTTGTACATTGTGAAAATTTTAAGGGTATGTGATTGAATTTTGTTGATTTCTAAATGGTGAAAAGTATAGTTTTCTTTTCTTCCATAATTATATTTCAATTTGTTGTTGTATAAATGTTTAAATAATTATATTTTTTTGTTTACAGGTGTATGAAAATTGATATAATTATTTTTTTATTTGTAGATGTATAAAGATTAATATAATTATATTTTGGTTTGCAAGTATATAAATATTTATGTAATTATATTTTTTGTTTATGATTGTATGAATGTTTGTATAATTATATTTTTTTTGTTGGTGTATAGAAGTGTATATAATTATATTTTTATTTGAGAATGTATAAACGTGTATCTAATTGTATCTTTGGCTGGGGTTGTATAAAGCCAAGATGATTATTTGGAGACATTGTGTAACATAGAAAAGAAAGAAAAATGATAACAAAAATGAACGACCAAAATACCAAAAAAAGAATGATATTTTTCTTACTATACTACATGTACAAAATATAAATTTGCAATCGCATCTCTTTAAAATTAAATTATGTTCAACCAAAATTTTATTATTTTTTCAAATATTAAATAATACCCTCAATTTTAACACATAAAACTAAAAAATATTCAGAATGTTAATTAAAAAAATATATTCCAAAAAAAATCCTTAAATATTTCCAACAAAATACAAAAATAAATTTACAAAATCAACTAAAATACATATGTAAATTATTCTAAAATCTTAAATTATTCTAAAATTCGCATACAAAAATATAAATGAGGACAATATAATAAATATTCAAAAATATAATAAATACTTAAAAGAAAATTCTTAAATAAAATTACTTACCTTGCTCGAAAGTGCAGGATTTCGACATCTTACTCGGAAGTGTGAGATTTCAGCACCTCAAACAAAAAAATAAAGAAAGTACTTAGATTGTTTTTTAACAAAATATTTATCTTTCTTTCTTTTTTCGAAACTAAAAAATATATTTTTATTTTTTTATTTTCATGTTTTCAATTTTTCTCAAAAAAAACTCTCCCTACCCCCATAATCCCCAAAAATAAAAATAAAAATAAAATTTCTCTCTAAGAACACAAGTCTCTTCTAATCTAACCCATTCTCAAGAAAAAAAAATGAAAAATGAAACTCTCAAAACAAAACCCGAAACCCAAACTCTCTTCCTTCTCTCTAAAAAACTCTCACCCCTCCCCCAAAACTCTCTACAACCCGAAAACCCAAAAAAGAACTCTCTTTTCTTTCTCTCTTAAAAAAAAAAATCCTCTTCTTCTCTCTTTCAAAATTTCTTCTTCTCTCTTTCAAAATTCAATCTCCCCCCCCCCCCCCCCCCCCCCCCCCAAAAAAAAAAAAACTCTCCCTAAAAATCCTCGTAAAAAACTCCCCAGAAATCTCCCCATCAAGATTCCTCTCCACTCACCCCCAAATCACCCCCTTTTTCCACCGATTACCCCCAAACAAAAACAATCACCCATTTGGGGCATTACATCATGATTGCCCCCACTTTTCCTTTATATATATTTCTTTTTATATATAAATAAATAACAAAACATTAATATTTTTGCACCGCAAAAAAAAAAAAAAAAAATTGAACTTCGGAGCTCTTTTAGGGAAAGAGAAAGTCTTACCACCAAACACCCCTAGAACTTGTGTTTTACATCCCTTTTTTTTTCTTGTTTGCTTTCTACCTCTTTTCCCTTTCTCTTTTTTTCTTTCCTTTTTTTTTTTTTTTTTTTTTCGTGTTTTTTTTTTTCTTTAATAACTGAAAATAAAATAATAAAAAATAAATTACAAAAAATGAACTAGAATCTTCTTCATTTTTATTTTTATTATTTTTCTAGGAAACGAAATATGATGCATGGGTGGGACAAAATACGGTGTCTATAATTTTTTAGAAAAAAAAAGGTTAAGAAACCTAATTAAAGCGTGAACAACTCTACTAATCACTAAACATATTTTTTAGGCTTTTTTCTCTTTTTAAAAAAAATGAGAAATACCCCTCAATTATGATTGATGACGCTGAAATGTGGTTCGGTGGATCACAACCAATGTGATTGAATTCTGTTAGGTTGACTTCGTTGACCTATTCTTGCGAAACAAGGCTTAGACAATGGGGGTTAAGTTCACAGTGAAGCCCCTCCGGTGTGAGAATAAGTCACTGTTGTTTAGAGGAAAAATATGTTTCAGGGAATTTAAAAAAAAATTATATGAGATAGAATTTACTACTCTCTAGTAAGAAATGTAGGCTCGAGAATTCGGCTTGTCTGTTTCGCTCTTGAGCCAGAACTTTTCTTCAACTAGAGTAGAATGGAAGACTTGTGTTTTTTAGGCAAGTCTTGTTGTCTACTTTGATGAAGAATGAGACCCTTATTTATATTTTGCATTAAATACTCCATTGGTGGAAAAATTAGGTCACCACTAATTAGTGGTTAAGATTTTTGAGTTAAATACTCCATTGGTGTCTTTTGACAAGTCAAATGGAATAGTAGAACTTTCTTTCTATTTTTGTAGAGATTGTAGGGATGTCAGAAGAACTCCTCATCCTTGTGTCCCTGTTTGGGTTGTCTCGTTCATTGGGTTAACCCGAACATAAGAGTTGTGCCAAGAGGGTTTTTCACATCATCTTTGTACCGCCCATTACTAGGGTTTTCAGGGTTTAGCTGAGTTCGTCCAAATGTCCTTGTCGACCCTCTAGCCTGCTTGGTTAAAACCTCATAAGGCTGGACAGGCCATGCCTAATCCTTTCGTGTAGAGTTTTGTAGATTTCACACTTTAGTCAAGCAATAGAGACTTGTAGAACAATCAATTTTATTTGTCGCATAAGTCGAATGACTCAATTTGTGGATTTGTACAAACATACCCGATGTGAGAAACAGGTAGCAAAGAGGGGATCTTGCCCTCTAGGGCGCTTTATCAGATCCTTTCTACTTTCTGTCACTTCTCTTATACTTTAATCTTGCTTTTTTTCCCAACCAGGCCTATTGTAGCTTGTAAGTGTAATATGGCAAAGAATTGTCGAATAACGCATGTAGGTTGAAGAAAAATGGTTGTAGAAGACTGAACCAAGTAAAGAAGGTTTGCAACCTGGGTTCATAATCCAATGACCTCATCTCCTTGTCGACCCTCTTATTCGGGTAGGCTCGGGGTGTCGGGTGTGTCTGAGTACAAGAAAGGTTTTTCAAGCTGTCGCCAAGCTAGACACGTTGGACGGCCAAAGCTCTTTGGTCAGGGATTTACAATCTCGACCCCTCTTTTCATTATAGCAAGTAGGGGAGGCATTCTCTGACTTTTTTTTTTTTTTTTTTTTTTTGCTATGGTGTTTGCAGCGGGGAGGCACCCTCTGACCTAGAGAATTCGTAGTCAGCAAGACATCTTTAGACTAATCTTTTGCTACTGGAGAGGCAGGTGGCGGAATATTACATCGCTACTTTCACTGCAAGTGTACGAGTCAAATTTTAGTATAATGGAAAGAGTAAGGGTTGTCGTATCCACAAGGATTTAATTAAATTGTCATCAAGTACCATAATTGTCATAACCTAATTTTATCTAGGCAATTCAAATTTAGATTTTTTGTTTTGTAAATAATATACTAAACTAATTAAGTAATTAAACTAAAATACTATAATACTAACATGAAATTTAAGGAAATATATTGTCTAAGGATTAATTTCGTTCACTTAATCGTGTTCGATTCAATCTAGTTTACATTAAAGGCATTCAAATCTATCCAACAATCTAAGTATAAAAAACTCACGCACTACCTCTCCCAATTATAAAGTGAATGAATATGCAACATCGCGTCACCACCGAAATCCCCCTCAAGCATTTATACAACACTTGGTCACATGAATCTCGCCCCAACCTCATGGATTACACACTTTCTAATGCCCTCCTGGGTCATTAGATCGTTGCGTTGTATTTAAACTCTAGTCCAAATTCGGGATTACCAGTCCCGAAAGTCAAATCTAATATTCTCAATATATCATAACAAGCATATAATAGTAGAAGAACGGTAAACACAATCCAATACAATTGAACAACGATTAACAAAATATCAATTTCTTCAAAACACGTTTTCATGAAGTACATCAAGCCCTAAACAATCTATGTTTAGGTATACATGGTCATAACCCAATATTCAACTACAAACAAGCTAAACATGATCAAACTACCAAAGGTTTAAGAAATAAGAAGAGAAACAAAGGAGAAAAACCGTGACCTGAAGAATCGACGCTTCCACGTTCGTGATTTCCACTCCAACTTGTTCCCTCTTCTTCAATTGGATGATCTCCTCCCTTTGGTATTGTCTTGGAGCTCTCAAGACTCCGAAAAATGTGCCTCTAGGTATGGGAGAGCAAAGGGGTATAAGACAAGGATTAAAATATCTAAAAACTATCTTAAACACAACTGGACAGTGACCGCTGCAGCGGTGGGCAACCAGGGAACGTTTACGTTCCTACACTTGATTTATGTCAAAACGAACATAAACACAATTAAATATAATTAAAACACTCGAAAACTACCAAATTCAGTTTAGGAATATATAGACAAATTTCACCTATCAAAAACCCCCAAAATTAGAATTTTGCTAGTCCTTGAGCAAAACACTCACACTAAAAATAAAAAAACACAACGAAATAACTAACACAAAAAACTAAACAACAAATAAAAACACAAACAACCTAAATATAACGATATGCGAGTTATGAATTCAACTATCGACCAAAACGTTTTCCCTCAATGGCATCCAATCATATCGAGTTCAGGAGTAAAACGCACTATGTTGTGTTCTAGAACTTCAACATTCATTAATGGTAAACTCTATTCTAGATCCTGCTCAAGTGTGTGTGCGTAAACTCAATTATATAACTATCCAACGACCAGATTAGATTATCCACCAACGGAACTCACAACTTATACCGTAAAGGATTAGGATATCCATATGCCTGATTGGGTTCTACTATCTACTAATATAGGCTTGGAAGTTCAAAAAGATAAATAGGATTTGGTTCGGTTTGGAACATTTGGCCAAGGGTATATTGGGAATATAAAATAGGTTAATGTTATTAACTTAACGATACCCAAAGCACAACGCTTGGCACACAATCACTCTCGAACTCCCACAGATTAATTTAAAACAATCCTGAACATACATTTAAAAACTTCGTACTCACTTGTCAAAAGAAACAGAAATAGAAAGATATTTACATATTTTTTTATTTTTATTTTTTTTAACATGAACCACACCCCCAAACTTATTCGATTATTACAATTTCATGGGTGTGGTTAAAACAAAAGAAAAATGACAAGTGAGTTCTCGAATACTGAACCAATAAAAAATTCATCCAAAACCCAACCGCTCACTTCAAGTAGCATAAACGAATGCTAACTTGATTTCACTCAAATTGTGCCTTCGGTTTAGCGACAGTGATTTGGAAAAAAATTCAATTGGCCAGGGTATTTGTTACGTGTTCAGAATTGAAATGGCTTATAGGTTTCGACAAGGTAACGAGGGATAAACATATTACAAGGTAAGCTTCAAATGCTCAAGCGAATCAAAATGAAGGCCTAAATCATATCTCCTGAACTACCTCGCCTAGGATTTCACCTCAAGTTTCCCCGAATCAGGTTCTAGAATCCTTAAAATTATCATAAATTTGGCTAATGAATAATCAACCTCAAATTATTTGGATAGTTATACATTGAATCAACATGCTCGTGACAATTTGGATCCACAACAACTTTTACCAAAATGACATGTTAAACACATAGAACACACATGAATGGGCATTACCCTTGACCTCGAAAAACAACCGAGGGATAATATCATCATCGGGTAATGGTCCAGATGAACGCAAAACTCAGCACAAAACAACACGTCTACAAACATAAACACATACTACACTAACAAACATGCATACAATTAAACTAAATCTACACAACTAACAAGAAGTAAATATACTACATATCACCCCCAAACTTAAAATAGTCAGTGTCCACAATGACCCAATCATCGATCTCAACATTTAGCATGCATTGTGGTGACGAATGAGGTTTAGAACACTTACCTAGGAAGAGAGACAATCTTGTCTCCGAATGGAGTCAGCGGTGATGATCTAATTTATTTTGAAACTTAGGTTGTCTCCCAAGAAACACTTACTTTATTGTCCTCGGTTTGACATGGAGAAGGGCTCATCAAAGAGCGATTTTCGCCCATAGTATGTGTCATACAACACAACATACGGGTCTTAGTTTAGAATGCCCTCAAGCTTGGCAAGATGTGGCATTGCTTGGATCAAACTCTCAACAAGACTTGTCTCTATATTATGTGCTCGGTAAGCCTAAATGAATGTTGCAAAAGGCAGTGGATGACAATTGAGCCACATTGGATCCTCAAATATGTGATCTTCTTGGATTGGAGGTAGCATCAATATTTGGATTTCAAGAGATGAGGAATCACAATTGTTAACATGTGATTCTTCATTGCCAATCCACACTTGGGTTTTCTTCTCAGTAGCATAATCGTCAACGAACTTATCCAAGGTCTTCCTGCTTATATCCGGTTCCTCACGGTGGCTTTCACATTCAGATGTGACTTGTGTGTCTCTCAGTGCCACCATTTCTAACTTGGCCTCAATGAAACAAAAAACCTGACCGATTTGAGTCTCAAGAGACTTGACGGTCTCATCAATTTCAACGCAGGTTGTCTCTATAATGTCAAGACGAACCTCATGCTCATTGAGACGATCATTCGTCTCCCTCCAGAAATCTTGGGTTTCCCTCATAAATCCAGCAAACATTTCTCTCAGGGTAGGAAAAAACTCCACATATTGTTCTAGGGTGTCAATCTTTGGCGCCGAGATGGTGAAACTATCCCCCAAGCTTTGGTAGTTTGTTGAATTATTCCAACAGTAAAAATCAAACTCTTCCATGTCTTTCAACAACCTATAGGCTTTGTCTGCGATTAGTTAGTTGAAAGAGGTGGTACCGTTTCCTCTTTCCACCTACGTTCTTATTACGGCTAATAAACCGTCAAGGAAGTTCAATAATTGAAACTCTCTCGGGAAATGATGATTGGAGAACCGAAATAGAAACTCCTTGTATCTATCCCAAACACAATAAAACAGCTCAGAATCTCGTTGAAAGAGATGTAAAAGCACTTGTTGATCTAACATCTTCAAGTACCTTGCAAGATAAAACAAAACTACAAGCAAAAATTATAAACAAAATAAATGCCTAAATTAAAATCGAGTTACTTACTCACAATATCAACAACAATCTAAAAACCAATCCCCAACAACGGCACCAAAATGGTAATAGAATATTACGTCGCTACTTTCACCGCAAGTGTACGGGTCAAGTTTTAGTATAATGGAAAGAGTAAGGGTTGTCGTATCCACAGGGATTTGATTAAATTGTCATCAAGTACAATAATTGTCATAACCTAATTTTATCTAGGCGATTCAAATTTAGATTTTTTGTTTTATAAATAATATACTAAACTAATTAAGTAATTAAACTAAAATACTATAATACTAATATGATGTTTAAGGAAATATATTGTCTAGGAATTAACTTTGTTCACTTAATCGTGTTTGATTAATTCTAGTTTACATTAACGGCATTCAAATCTATCCGACAATCTAGGTATCGAAAACTCACTTACTACCTCTCCCAAATGTAAAGTGAATGAATATGCAACTTCGCATCAACGCCGAAGTCCCCCTTGGGCGTCTATACAACACTTGGTCACATGAGTCTCACCCCAACCTCACGGATTGCACACTTTCTAACGCCCTCCCGGGTCATTAGATCGTCGCGTTGGGTTTAAACCCTAGTCCGAATTCGAGGTTACCTCTCCCAAGTGTCAAATATGTATTCCCAATATATAATAACAAGCATATAATAAGGGAAGAATGGTAAACACAATCCAATACAAATGAACAGCCGTTAGCAAAACATCAATCTATTTGAAACACATTTTCATGAAGTATATCAAGCCATAAACAATATATGTTTAGCTATACATACTTATAACCCAATATTCAACTACAAACAAGCTAAACATGATCAAAACTACCAAAGGTTTAAAAATTAAGAAGAGAAACGAAGCAGAAAAGTCATTATCTGAATAATCAACGCTTCCACGTCTGTGATTTCCACTTCAAGCTTGTTCCCTCTTCTTCAATTTGATGATCTACTCCCTTTGGTATTATCTTGGAGCTCTCAAGACTCCCAAAAACGTGCCTCTAGGTATGGGAGAGCAAAGGGTTATAAGACAAGGATCAATATATCTCAAACATAGTTGGACAGTGACCGATGCAGCGGTGAATCTGCAACAGTGGGCAACCCGATAACCTTCTGTCATTTCACTGCTACATCGGTGGATCTCATCGCTGCAGTGGTCAACGAACAGAGAGTTTTTGAACTCTCTATTGTTTCACCGCTGCATCGGTGGCTTGACCGCTGCAAAGGTGAAGATGCTGCAACCAACTTTGATCCTCTTAATCATTTTTTACCTGATTACCTACTGATTTGCTTGATTATCGATCGTTTACATCCCTACACTTGATTTACATAAACACAATTAAATATAGCTAAAACACTCGAAAACTATCAAATTCGACTTGGGAATATATAGACAAATTACACCTATCAGATGCATCCTCTAACCTAGAGAATTTATAAGCAATGAGGCATCCTCAAACCCATATTTTGCTACTGGCGAGGCATCATTAAACCCGTCTTTTGTTACCGGGTAGGTATCATTTGACCTTGATAATTTCTAGTGTAGACCCTTATCGGAGATGAAGGTTGTTTTTCCTTTATTAAGCGGGTACATGTTGATTTGGTTATACCCAAAAAAATGTTGAGAAAAGTAAGCAACTCAAAATCTACCGTAGCATCCACGATTACATCGTTGGAAGTGGAAAATAGTCCTTCGAACAGGCCTTCTTGAGGTCGATGAAGTCCACACACATAAGACACTTCCCCATTTTTTTCTTTACTAGGACCATATTTGCTAGCCAGATGGGGAAGTTTATTTCTAATAGGTTGATAATACCTATCTACTTCTAAGCCGAATTTGGTAGTTTTAGAGTGTTTTAGTAATATTTTATTGCATTTATTTTTTTTTATGTAAATCAGATGTAGAGACGTAAACGAGCGATAAACAAACAAAACGGTGGAAAAGCGGTGGAAAAACGATGAAAGGAAACAAGGTTTCAAGACAACAGACCCACCACTGCAACGCAGAAAGTCCATAGAGTTTAGGGTTATCTTCACCGCCACAGTAGTCATTCATCATCGCAGCAATGAAGTTAACCGATATACCCACCGCCACGGTGGTCACTCTGCACAGAAAATAGATATTTTTCTAGATATTGTGAAGTCTTGTATTTAAGCCCCTTGTTATCCCATTTGTCAAAAAAAATGTTCCCTAACATTAGACACTTGATCTTAAGCTATTTTTGAGAGCTCAAAGAAGCGATTCAACATTTGGAGAAGATAAAGCAATTCCAAACTGAACTTTGATGACAGTGGACTACTCCACTCTAAGATTTGATCGTTCTTCTTTTGTTTTTATCTTTGTAATTAACTTTTCATACCGAATGATGATGAATCCCTTTTGTTTTAATATTTGTATGGCTAAGATCATGGTAGGCTAGATAAATATTATCTAGGGATTGATGTAGTTCATGTAAATACACGTTTGATTGAATATATGTTTCTTTAACGGTTCTTTGTCTAAATCCGATTGTGTTTATCATTTTATTAAAATATTAATATGCTTGTCAATGTATTAGGGTTGATTTTGAGAATACGATGTTTGACACTCGGGAGAGGTAACCCCAGATTCAGACTAGGGTTAAACACATCACGACGATCTAACGACCCGAGAGGGCGTTAAAAAGTGTGACTTCGGCGTATAGACATTGAGAGTCAAGACTCATGTGACTAAGGGTCGTATAGACATTGAGAGGGACTTCGGCATTGACGTGAAGTCACATATTCACTCACTTTACACTCGGGAGAGGTAATGAGCAAGTTTACGATGCCTAGATTGTCAGATAGGATAAACACCGTTATTGTTAACTAAACGAAGTCAAACATGTATTAAGTTAATGAAATCAATCCCTAGGTAATCCACTTAATTAGAATTAGCCTAAAAATTGTTAGTTTAACTTAATTTTTAAATATTCAACTTCAACCAATTCTTGAACTATCGAGATAATATAAGACTATGCAAATTTTGGTATTCAATTAATCAAACACATTTTCTTGTGGACAATATCTGATCGAAAGGTCCTCTATATAAAAACTTGACCTCGTGCACTTGCGAGTTAAATTAAGATGTGAAAAAAAAAAAGGCGTGTTCAAGTTTTTGGCACCGTTGCCGGGGATACGGTGTTTTGATTTGGTTGATATTGTGACCAAGTGATTGAATATTAATCCAAACAATTCTTTTATTTTATTTTCTTTTAATTCATTTTTTTTTTTTTTTTGGTTTCATTTGTCGTGATTGAGCAGTGCATGCGATGTAGTAAAAGCTTGGAATTTTTCACTCTGGATCCCGAGATCGAGCGAACCTTGAGCAGGATAAGGTGAAAGAGAAGAAACCAAGATAAAACTATGACCGGATGAGAAGAATACATGTCAAACATACCTCAACAATATTCGGTACTGCAGGCACTACCTCAGCAGCCTCCGGAGTCCGAGAATCCACAACGAGTCCTTAGGGACTATTATCGGCCAATGATGTTGGACAATTTCTCTAGAATTCAGAAGCAGCCAATTCATGCCAACAATTTCAAACTAAAACCCTTCCTCATTAATATGGTGCAACAGAATCAGTACGGAGGAAATCTGCACGAGAACCCTAATGTTCATTTGGCAATATTTCTTGAGATTTGTGATACGGTCAAAATAAACGGTGTTGCTGAGGACGTAATTCGGTTGAGGTTATTTCCATTCTCACTTCGTGATCGAGCATGGGGTTGGTTCCAATTAATCCAACCAGGGAGTATCAACACTTGAGAGGACCTTGGTCAAAAATTCCTTACTAAGTTTTTCTCACCTTCGAAGACTTCTCAACTCAGAGGTGAAATCACGCAATTTCGCCAGAGGGACTTCGAGCCACTATTTGAGGCGTGGGAAAGGTTTAAGGATTTATTGCGTCGGTACACACAAAACAGGTATCAAGATTGGTTTCAAACTCAACTCTTCTACAATGGATTGGATGGCCAAACGAGAACCATAACTGATGCTACTTCGGGAGGATCACTGATATCAAAGACCCCCAATAAAGCAAACACACTGTTGGAAGAAATAGCGGTCAATAATTACCAATGGTCAAACAAGAGGAATATAGGATGAAAGGTCGCTTCAATTCAAGAAGTCGATCATCTTGCTACCTTATCGGCCCAAGTCTCAAAACTCTCGGAACAATTGGTTGTCTTTTCTACTAAGGATGCTTTGTCCAGTCGTGAAGTAGAGAACGTTGCAAGCAGTTCTCAACCCGAAGTGAATAGTAAATTTGAAGAATGCCATTTCGTCAACAATAGGTCTTATACTTTTAAGCTCGCCACTAATATTCCGAACCACTATCATCCGGTACTTCTTCAATGATGAAAAAATTTCATATGCGAACAATCAGAACACGTTGCGGCCACCTCCCGGTTATGGAAACACAAGCTCAAGGTTATCCTATGCAACAAAACCGCCAAATGAAATAACCTCCGATTCAAAATCAAAAACCAAACTTGGAAGAAATGATGCGTTCTTTCATGAAGGAAACTCAAACAATTATACGTGAGACGCATAACCAGCTTAACAAGCACGAGACGAGGCTTGACTCGATTGAGACGACATGTACAAACACAAATGCTACTATGAAATCATTGGAAACTCAGATCGGACAACTTGCAAGTGCGATCCAAGATAAAACCAAGGGAAAGTTTCCTAGCAACACAGAAACTAACCCGAGGGAATGCAAGGCTATAACGTTGAGAAGTGGAAAAAAGGTTGAAGCAAGTAAGCCGATAGAAGAATAGACGGGGGTAAGTCATGATGTTGACCGTAATGAACAAAAGAGACATGTGGAAGAGGAAGTTGATGAAAAAGTTGATGAGAAGAATGAAAACAAGATGGAGGAGAAAAATGGGAAGAAGAAAGAAGAGAAAGTTGAAGAGAAGAGAGGAGATCAAAGGGTGATTCCGGGGAGAATTACATTCACGGACAATCCATCGATTCTAACCACACCTTTACTTTGTCCGCAAATTTCCAAAAGAAGAAGTTGGAGTCTCAATTTGCAAAGTTTCTTGACATCTTCAATAAAATACAAATCAACATACCTTTTGCGGATGCGTTAGAACAAATGCCCAACTATAGCAAGTTCTTGAAAAACATAATGAAAAATAAAAAGAAGTTGGAGGAATACGAGACGGTAAAAATGACGGAGGGTAGTGCTATACTGGAAAGGAAATTACCTGAAAAACTGAAGGATCTCGGTAGTTTCACGAATCCGTGTACTATTGAGAAATCCCATTTTGACAAAGCACTATGTGATCTTGGTTCTAGTATCAACCTGATGCCATCTTCCATCTACTGGAATTGGGACTCGGTAATGCAAAGCCAACCACAATTTTCCTTCAAATGGCAAACCGATCGTTGACCTATCCAAAAGGAATTATTGAGTATGTCTTGGTAAAGGTAGACAAGTTCATCTTCTCGGTGGACTTTGTCGTGTTAGAAATGGATGAGGATAGGGAGATTCCAATCATCCTTGAAATGCCTTTTCTTGCAACGAGAAAGACTTTAATTGATGTGCATAATGGCAATTTGACATTACGAGTAAACGAAGATGAAATAAAGTTTAACATTTTCAAAACTATAAACTTTCTTTCCAGATGAACATCTGGAAATGTCGAATGGACTCATAAAGGGTCGAGTCTAGCCATTTTCCCGCCAAGTTCCTGACTCCAATCACAAAAATCTGGCATTATTTTGTTTGTGGCAGCCTTCCCCCGACGTCTCACTTGTCTCACATCTCCAAATAATGGGCTATGACACTCTATTCCATTCAGACGGGTAAGCCGTTGAATGTCAGATTCTTGATATATTCTTCCATTCTTCATGTCATTCAGACAACAAAGGTCGGCCTTCCATTTCTATCACTATTGATCGAGCTTTCAAACGGGCCGGTGTACCAATAGCCAGCGATAAACCTTGTCCCCTTATCACTTTGCTCGATCTTTCCCTTATTACTCGAATGTGGAAATACGGAGCGTAAGGGCCAAGAGATCAAGAAGCAGAAGAATATAAAAAACCCGAAGAAGATGAGGCAGGGCCGTCTAAGGCCCCAGTTCCAGAGGCTGTAGGCCACTCCCCGATCATATTAGGCAGCTTGCACCAGGAGCTCCGGATGATCAGGCTGGACAATACTATTCTGCGCCAAGAGCAGTATAATTCGAATCTCCAAAATGCTGAGTTCTGAATGTTCATGGACCAATTTACTCACCAATAGGATCAAGTCCAGCGGCTCTTTGGCGCTCACATCGACTTCGATATGAGCACCTATTCACCAATGCTGCAATTTCTGCCACATCTCTTGCAACCACCGCACAATCCTTTCCGACGAAACGGTATTAGAGATGACAATCCTCCTGGTGGACGGTAGGAGGTGAGGCTTTCACGTCTCACCTCCTAGGTATGTGTTTGAAACCCATTATTATCGTTATTACAATATACTGCTATTGGGTTCATTGCTCAATTAGTGTGGATACTTCCTATTTTAAGTTTAAGGGGATGTTCATCCAATTTTGTTTTTGTTAAAAAATGATGAACAAAAATTTTGATGTATATTATTGGACTAGATATGTTTAGTTTTTGTAAAAGATGTTTTATGTATGCTTAGTTTTATGCTTTGTAGAAGTTTTAATGTATGTTGTAAACTTTAATTTATAGTTAAGTTTTAATTTAATTTCTTGTGTTTGTACATGTGTAATGCTTAGTTTAGTGTATGTATGTTAGTGTTTAGATTTAGTCTAGATATGTTTATGTATGGAGTAGTAATTGCGTGCTGAGTTGTTGAGTTCGTCTGGGCCATTACCCGATGATTACAATTATCCCCTAGTTGTATATCTTGGTCGGGGGTGATGCCCATTCATGTGTGTTATATGTGCTTGGCATGTCGATTAGGTAAAAATCATTTTGATCCTAAAATCACACGATAGCATAGACTCATTGTACAATTATTCGAACGATTGGACACCGATTATTTAGTAGTAAGTTCACGACAAATTTGAGGAATCTAGAATTTGATTGGGGGAAACTTGAGGCAAAATCCTAGGTGAGGTAATTCAGGAGGCATGATTTAGGCCTTCATTTTTATCGTTTGAGCCTTTGAAGCTAACCTTGTAAAATTTTATCCCTTGTTACCCTGTCGAAACCAATAATCGTTTCAATTCTGAACACGTATAAATACCCTATCCAATTAAAAAATTTCCAAACTGCTGTCGCTAATACAAACGCACAAATTGAGTGAAATCAAATTAGCATTTGTTTATGCTACTTTAAGTGAGCGGTCGGGTTTTGGACGAACTTTGTAGTGATTTGGTATTAGTGTATTCACTTGTCATTTTTCAATTTTATTTACATTCCCCTTTAATTGTACAAAGTTGAATAAGTTTGGGGGTGTGTTATGTTTGTCAAAAAAAAAAAAAACACTATGTGAATATAGTTCTATTTTCGTTTCTTTTGACAAGTGAGTACAAAGTTCTTAAATTCTTGTTCAGGGTTGTCTTTTAAATGTTTGGGGTTACGAGAGTGAAATAGAAACAAGCTTTTGTGCCTCGGGTATCGTTGAATTATAACAATTACCTATTTTCTATTCCTGAGATACCCTTGGCCCTTCTCTAGAGCCGAACCAAGCCCTATTGATCTCTGTGAATTTTTTAACCTACATCAGTGGATAGTCGAGCCCAGTCAAGCATATGGGTTTCCTAATCCTTTACGGTTTAAGTCATGAGCTTAGTTATTAAATAATCCAATCCGGTGTTTGGATAGTTATGTATTTGAGTTCTCACACACATACTTGAAATGGATCTAGAATGGTTTTTACTGATATAGAGTGTTAAAATTCTAGAACACCACGTGGTGTGTTTTATTCCTAAACTTGATCTGATTAGGAGCTGTTAAGGGCAGAACAACTTGGTTTCTTCGATTGAGCTTGGAACTCGTATGCATTTACTTCTTATTTGTTATGTTTTTTTTTTTCATTTATTGTTTATTAGTTAGTTAATTAGTACTGTTAGTTTATTTTAGTGTTAGAGTGTTTTACTCGAGTACTAGCAAAATTCTAAGTTTTGGGGTATCTGATAGGTTGAAAATATCTATCTACTTCTAAGCTGAATTTAGTAGTTTACGAGTGTTTTAGTAATATTTTATTGCATTTTTGTTTATTTTTATGTAAATCAGGTGTAGGGACGTAAATGAGCGATAAACAAGAACGGTGGAAAACCGGTGAAAAAACGATGAAAAGAAACAAGATTTCAAGACAACAAACCCACCGCCGCGACAATGAAAATACTGGGAGAACAGAAATCTCACTGCCGTAGCGGTCATTCACCGCGACGACAGTGAAAGTCCAGAGAGTTTAGGGCTATCTTCACCGCCGCAGCGATGAAGTTAACCGGCATACCCACCGCTGCAGCGGTGAACAACCGTCGCGGTGGTCTTTCTGCATAGAAAATAGATATTTTTCTTGATATTTTGAAGTCTTGTATTTAAGCCCCTTGTTCCCCTATTTGTCAAAAAATGTTCCCTAACATTAGACACATGATCTTAAGCTATTTTTGAGAGCTTAAAGAAGATATTCAACATTTGGAGAAGAGGAAGCAATTCCGGACCGATCTTTGGTGACAGTGGACTATTCTACTCTAAGATTTGATCGCTCTCTTTTGTTTTTATCTTTGTAATTAACTTTCCATATCTAATGGTGATGAATCCCTTTTATTTTAATATTTGTATGGCTAAGATTGTGGTAGGCTAAATAAATATTATCTGGGGATTGATGTAGTTCATGTAAATACACGTTTGATTGAATATATGTTTCTTCAATAGTTGTTTGTCTAAATTCGATTGTGTTTACCATTTTATTACAATCTTAATATGTTTGTCAAGGTATTAGGGTTAGTTTTGAGAATACAGGGTTTGACACTCAGGAGAGGTAACTCCGGATTCGGACTAGGGTTAAACACATCACGACGATCTAACAACCCGGGAGGGCGTTAGAAAGTGTGCAATCCATAAGGTTGGGTCAAGACTTATGTGACTAAGGGTCGTATTGACGTTGAGGGGGACTTCAGCGTTGATGCGAAGTCACATATTTGCTCATTTTACACTCGGTAAAAGTAGTAAGCGAGTTTAAGATACCTAGATTATTAGATAGGATAAACATCGTTATTGTTAACTAAACGAAGTCAAACAAGTATTAAGTTAATGAAATCAATCCCTAGGTAGTCCACTTAATTAGAATTAACCCAACAGTTGTTAATTTAACTTAGTTTTTAAATATTCAACTCCAACCAATTCTTGATCCGTCGAGATAAAATAAGACTATGAAAATCACAATATTCAATAATCAAACACGTTTCCATATGGATGATATCCAATCAAAAGGTCCACTATATTAAAACTTGACCTAGTGCACTTGCGAGTTAAATTAAGACATGAAAAAGGCACGTTTAATTTCTTCAATGGTATCCACGTCAAGTAGCTTCTTGGTTTTTTCCTCAATCACAGCCTATCACTCTAGCCCAAACTTCCATTATTTCTATTCAACACTGAGTTAGTGTATATCCGATGCATAGAGATATTTGGGTCTATCCTAGGTAGATCCACATGCGGCTAGGCAAATATGTCATGGTTGGCTCAGAAGAGCTTGATGAATTGCTCTTTTTCTTTTTCCATGAGAGCCATCTTAATTTGGACAGTTCGGTTTGGATCAGTCGGGTGTACTCAGGCATCCTCCGATTCTTCATTGGGTTGAAGTAGAGGTTGGCGTGACAGTTCAACGCGTGGGTCCATGATATCTTCTTTCTTGAGACGCTTTATCATGTCCCTAGGTAGGAAGTCCTCATCGACTTACTCATCCTTTGATTTTTATTTAGGGATCTTCATCTTAGTCACGAAGCACTCCCAAGCTACCTTTTGGCTTTCTCATACGCATGACTCTTTGTTGGAAACTTCAACATCAGGTGGTATGTTGAAGTGATGGCCTTAAAAGAATTTAGGCACGACCTTTTGATGATACTGTTGTACGCCAACAAATAGTCTACTACCATGAGTCACGCATTAACTGTCGAGTGCTTTAGCTTCGTGCCTGCTGTGATTTAAAACATGATTTAGCCAAGCGACTTCACTATTTCCCTTCCAAAGCCAACTAGGTGGGTTATTATTGGCTTCAACTGGTCGCAGTTGATTCTCATCCTGTTAAATATAGTTAAGTAGATTATCTCCAATGAGATTCCACTATCGACCAATACTCGCCAAACATTATAGTTAGCAATCTAGAAGGTGACCACTAAAGCATCGTCGTGGGGCGTGCAAACCCTGTACAGGTCTTCCTCAGTAAAGGTGATGGCCTTTTTCTCTCTGCAAGGAGATTATTAGATACTTGGAATAAGAAGTCCTCGACCTAACGTTTACCCCATCGAGCGTGCACTTTATACTCAGATTTGGTTAGTCCTCCCGAGGTGAATCCACCATGGATTGTGTGGATATTCCCTCGGGCCTCAGGATTTTCTCTATCCTCATCAGGGAGTTGCTCACCCTGATCCTTCAGTCGTGAACCTCTTGAGGCAAGCCCTTTGAATCAACTACTCGATCTCATTCTTCAAATCGTAGCAACTATTAGTGGTGTGACCGCGATTCTTGTGGAATTCATACTACTTATCTGAGTTGGTTGATTTTATTCAGTTTTTTGTTGGCCAAGGCCACTTGATCAGCTTCTTATCCTTTATCTACATCAAAACTGTCCTCAATGGAGAATTGAGGGGAGTGAAGTTGGTTAAGCACATAGGAGACCTATTCCTCCCCGGCCTATTGTCGGATCCGCTCCTTTCTGTCTCACTTCTTCTTTGACCAGGAGTTATCTCAACCGGGTTTGTTGTAATTTGGCTCTTTAGCTTCTTTTTTTCCCCTTTAACATCTTTTTCTTCTTCAGCTTGGGCCCGATATACATCCTCCATAGCGATGAACTTGAAGGAGAGGGCGAAGGCCACTGCTAAAGTTTTCACGGGCCGTATCGTCCAAGAATAAACCTATTTGTACCCTTGTCATCAAGGCAGCCACTACCAATCCCTTATTCAGTTCTTCTACTTGATCAAATTTTCCATGGAACCTCTCAATATAGGCTTCCAGTGTCTCATCATTCCTCTGTCTTATTAACATGAGGTGCGATGAGTTTTTAGCCTGTCTCTTGCTGCTTACAAATCTGTTTGCAAAGGCAAGGCTAAAAGATTCAAAATAATCAAAACTACATAGTTTTAATGCATTGTACTACTTTCGGGATGTTCCGCCCAGAGTCACCTGGAAGGCTTGTCATTTTGCTGAATTCGTTGCCCCGCGCATATCTATGTGAGCATGGTACATGTCGACAAGTTCTGTCGGATCTGAGTCCCCTTGGTACGTCCCAATTTGAAACAGATCTTCAAGTTCATTGAGGCTTTTTCCCATAGTACCTTTGTAGACACCGCATTTTGTATCTCTCATGTACAACAGTTCTTTAAAAAAATGAATGAAAACTAATAATTTTACCAAGTCAATTATTCATGAATTTCGAAAATGCCAAAAAATAAAAATGGTGTCTCGATTCGAATGTTTTAAGAATTAATTTAAGCTTGAATTTTTGCACTTGGAAACTTTGTAGGCAAAATAGAAAATTTGAAATAATTACTTAAATTTCTAGGATTTAAGTTAATATTTCAAAAGTCCAATTAAGTCAAAAGGTTCTCCAATTAGGGTTTTTGAACCATAATTGTGTTGTTTGAGAGTTTTGGGACTAAATTGAAAAACAAAAAAGATTAATTTTTTACCCAAAGTAAAACATTAATCTTTAAAAATTTTAATTATTTCCAAAACAAATAAATTTAAAATCCCATAATTCCAATTGGTTCCCTAACTAAGCCAATTGAGATTATTTGTCGAAATGGAAAGTTTAGGGGGACTAAATTGAAATTTTGAGAAACTTTAAAATTACGTCGAGAATGAACCTATTTTTTTTCATGTTTCCTAATTAAATCTTTTAAAAACAATTAATTCTTGAAAAAAATATAATCCGAGCTTCAATTGAGTGTCGGAAAGTCAAAGAAAAAACTTTGGGGTCAAAAAGTAAAATTTGCAAAAGTTATTTTTGAAGGTTAATTGATCAAAATGGAAGAAAATTTTGAGATTATATCCTGTTTTGGTCAATAAATTTCAGTTCCCAAAGATCAATTTTGAAGAAATCAAGTGAAATCAAAGAGTTTGGAAATTTTCTATTTTGACCCCAAAGTTTTGGGTATTTTCAAAATTCATCAAATTGGCAAGCAATTTCAACTTCTTTTTTCAGAAATTGGGGTATCCAATCAATTATTGGACGAATTAATTTTGTTTATTTATTATCAATTTAAAAAAAAATTAAAATTAAAAAAAAAAAAAAAGTATTTTTAAGAATAATTTTGCTTCTTCCTTACCAATTTTTAAAGATGGCAAGATTTGGATCCCCTTAAGGAGTGCATGGAAGTTTTGGGAGTATTTTTAGGTATCTCCAAAGTGGGAGACACTTTTTGGGTTGAAAATCCAAAATATACTACTTTCTAGGTGATAATTTTTAAATTTAGCAAAAGATTGGGGTTAGTTTTGTCTTTTGATTGCCAACCTCCTAGCCTATAAGTACCTCCCCAATACTTCATAGGGGGAAGAGAAAGTTTTTAGGGAGAATTCTTTTTAGAAGAGAAATTTGGGAGAAATCTTGTTGAAGGAGAAATTTTAGAGAGAGACCGATCTTTGGAGGAGAAAAAGAAACAGGAAGAAGAGAAGAAATTTTCCAAGCTAATGTAAGTTTCTCAACTCGCTTACTACACTTTTTATTTTCTATTTAAACGCCTTAAAGAGAGGATCTAAAAAAACACCAACAACTAAGAGGACATTCGAAGGAACACTTTAAAATCGATTTATTTTCTTGCATTTATTTTCTTGTTCTGCGCCTTTTCGCGTTGTATTTATTTGTCTATATTTATTTTTTTATATTCATGTATTTATTTTCATATTTTGTGTCTTTTCACGATTTCATTTTTTTGTAATCTTATTTATGCACTAAATAAATAAGTCGTTATTATGCTAAAATTTTGGTTTGGAAAGTAGATATTTTGTGTAAACGTTTATGAGCTTATGGTAAATCTAAGGAGTTCACAAATTTAGGAGGAAGTTTCTATGTATACCACCTACTTGGATAGTTCTAGGGGGGAGATCATTCTCTCGATATGTAATTTCTTTGAATTTCACATAAGTTTAAAAGATGTTAAAAAAATCAAGAAATAAAAAAACAGCATTAGATGAAGAAAAAAAAATTATTTATTTGACTATTTACTTTTATTTTGATCATATTTATAAGGTGTTATATCTAATTTCAAAATAAAAAGAAAAAATCAAAGGAAAAAATAAAATAAAAAATAAAAACTTAAGACCCTACGGTAAGGAAGTATTTTCTATACCATTGTTCTTGACTTTCCAACATGTGTGAAATTTTAAGACGGTATGCTTAAAAAGAACTAGAAAGAGGTTGATAGTAGGAGTTAAGCAGCGCATGTTTATTCGACGGGACCGGTTTCGAAACTCACCTCACTCGGGTCATCAACCAACAATGGATGTTCCTTCGGGGCGTCGGAGGTTTGAAGATCTGGGAACCGAGCCTTTAATAGGATGAATTAGTTGAAAGCCAGAAGCCTCATATAGTGATCTTAAGTCTACTCGTCGCTTGAACTTTATAGGACACTAACTCTAGGTAATGGAAGAGAACTTTGTATATTGTGTTTGGATTGATGATATTTTCTTAGAGGATCTTAGAACCAAACAAGTTTAATGTTTTCAATACCATTAAATAATCCAATTACGAATGAATTTCCATAAGTCTCACAATGATTGTTATCGAGTCTGTAATTTTATTTCAAGGTTGTACTTTGTTGTCTCATATTGTATTGTAAAATTCCTTGAGTGATTCGATATGGTTGTAATATTATGTCAAGACTCTTGAGAGAAATGGAAATTATTTCGCCAAATAGCTATGTTGTCTTGTTAGTCATCACCGGAATTGAAAACCTCAAACTTGAATGGATCTTGGGTCTATTTTAACGCACATGTACCAATAAGTTAACCTTATCGATAGTTTGAAGAAATATTGGTCATCTAAGAGTGAAAAAAAAAATAAAAAATGCTACCAAAATGTTTCAATGCTTACCTCCTAAATAAGATAAACTGACCATCAATAAAAATCACATTAACTTATATCTCCAAATAAAGTGGTTCCTTCGAAGTTTCTCCAAATCAAAAACCATAATCCAAACCATACACAGCCAAGTGGTACCCCTCCAAAAATTTTCAAAATCAGAATCATACCCACCCCAATACCTTGAATTGCCAACCATACCCGTCTTTCCATAAGACTATTTTTTTCGATCCACCATCTCGTGATGCCGTTATTTTCACACCAAATGGCCATAAAACCTTCATCCCTTATTTTCCAAATGAATTTAGTCAATCAAGGACAGATTATGTCAAACCTATTATGTGGAGAAACTTTAATAGCTACTAAGCATTGTTGGAAAACACCCTTCGATTATCAACCAAAACTTGACTCTAAGAGTACCATTTGTGAATTTGATTTAAATATTCTTTGGTGTGTTGGGATTTATTTCTTGATAAAATTGAAGAAAATTATAAGATCCACCTCTCCATCTAGTTAGCCTTCTGGATGGTAGAGGATTTTCTTTGTAAAAGGCTTGAAACTTTCAATAAATGCTATTGTGTTTTCTAAAGAACGTCTCAAAATTTTAATGCTCATTTTTCAAATTTTCCAAAACTTTCTGTGTATGATTTATGAGTTGAAAATGAACTTAAGCATGATAAATATGATATCAATAATAAGAAAGTCTTTCAATTGAAAGAAAGTGATGCAAGATAACTCATCTTAACTATAAAATGAAAATGACTCTGAAAAGTTCCATAATTGGACCCCAGGCATCTCTTGATACAGACTCCACCACCACCAAAAAAGCATTTTCTTCAAAGCCCAATATTTTCAGTCTTCACCATTGGGATGAGGTCAAAATGAACAAAAAATATATCATTCACCATCATTAGCTAGGAATACACGTTTCCCGATGGCCAGCCAAATTCTCAAAGAGGCATCATATTTCTTACCAATACCAATTTCCACTTTACCTTTTGCAAGCCGTCAGAGTATTGAACCAAAAATTCAACAGCTAGGCAATCCATCATATAGAAAAACCATTACCCAAAAAGCCGTTATCTGAAAGGCCATCATCCAAAAAAATCCATTCCTCAAATGACCCATAAAACGGCTAGGCAATCATCGTAAAGCAACACCATAACCCTAGAAAAGAATTTTTCATGCCTAGAGATTTGTTCATTCAACGACTAGGCAATCTGCATAAAGTAACGCCACAACCCCAAAAAAGACGCTTTCATGCCCAGAGCTTTGTCCATGCAACTCTAGGTAATCCATCATAAAGGAAAGCCATCACCTAAAAATCCATCGCCCAAAAAGCCACCACTAAAAAAAAAAAAATCCATCCAATGGATAGGAAATCCATCATAAAGAAAAGTCACCACCCAAAAAAAAATCCCATTTCACAGCTAGCCAATCCACCATAAAGAAATGCCACAATTCTAGAGAAAACTTTTTCGAGCCCAAAAATCTACCCAACGACTAGGCCATCTATCATAAAGTAAAGCCATCACCCCCAAAACCTTTTGATATCAAGAGACTTGTCCAACATATAAAGATGCTTCTTAAAAAAAAAAAAAAAAAATAGAAAGAGAGAAAATTTTAAAAAAATATTCAATAAAATAAATTCCAGAAGCATCTTTATTTCAGTTAATTCAAAATTTAATTGTGGAAAAAGGGGTTTGAATACTCTTTAGTTGAGGAGGGTCATCTTGTGACACCAATTTTGGAGAAAAATATTGACTATTAACCAAATCGTATTTGTCATGCTTAAATCAAATCAACACAGAAAATCATATCAGGTAAGAATGGATATTTGAGTAAATAAACGTGAACGTTTTATGCGTATTTTTGGTAATACAATTGCAAGAGTTGTTTGAAATACAAAGCATATAAGAGTTCTAGATCTCAAGTATCAAAATTAATCTCAATACCCAAGAAGGCCAAGCTGAGTTTGAACCACGAAGGTCAGAGTGCACTACTCTTTTCAATCCCGTTAACGGGGTCAAAAATAAAATCTCATTAAATCCAAAAGAAATAAAAGGCCCCAGATTGCGAACATAGCCTAAGAAATGAAAAAAGAAAAAAAAATGTGGATCACTTAAGGATGACAAATATTTTCTTCACAAAAAAAAAAAAAAAAAATATGCCAATGTTTGTCTGTGTATAATTCTTGCATAGGTCAGTTGTCTCCTTACCATTTGATGAGTATCTTCATAAGTGTTTGTGTTCTTTCCTGAAAGGGACATTAAGCAAACTATGCTTGACCTGATCTCTAGTGTAATGCTTATGTACATAGGCAACCTTTTAAGGTTCGGTCATCCTGGTGTAAAATTTCATTGATTCCTTATTCACATCGAGTAAACTACTCTTAACCTGATCCTCGGTATAATGCTAAGGTACGCAAGCAACCTTTTAAGTTCTGACCATCCAAGTGTGACATTCCATTGATTCCTCATTATCAATCTATGAACTACGCTAGACTGAATCCTCAGCATCATGCTAAGGTGCATAAGAAACTTATCAAGGTTCGATCATTCCAGTGCTAGCCATAGCCGTAGGTTGGGGCACATTTTATATATTTGATCTCTCATTGTTGCCTTAGCCATAGGCTGGGGCACATTATGTAGTTCCAGCCTATCTCTGAGTTTAGAGAATTTGTGCTTGATAACCTCAATCGCAGACTAGGAAAGATTTTATACTTTGCTCTATCATCCACCCCCAGCCATAGGTTGGGGTTTACTTTACCTTGTTATACTCTACCACAGTCTAGGAGGTATGTTAATTTCTTTTCACGTCAGTCCTCCTCTGCCACAGGCCTGAAGGTATGTTGATTTTGTTTCTCATTAATCCTCTTCTACCACATGCCATGGGGTATATTAATTTTATTTTGCGTTAGTCCTTCTCTGCCACAGGCCTAAAGGTATGTTAATTTTACTTATGTTAGTCCTCCCCTGCCCTAGACCAGGAGGTATGTTGATTTTGTCTTATGTAATTCCTCTTCTGCCCCAGGCTGAAAGGTATATTAGTTTCGTTTCGTGTCAATTTTCCCCTACCTCAAGCTAGGAGGTACATTGATTTTGTCTTGTTTCAGTCCTCTTCTACCCTAGGCCAAGAGGTATGTTAGTTTTGTTTCGTGTCAATCCTCCCCTACCCCAAGCCAAGAGGTACATTAATTTCATCTTTATATCACTCATTCCTACCACAAGCCGCGGGTACAACTCCTCCCTACCATGTCTGGGGGTATGTTGATTTTATTTTTATATCACTTCACTCAACCACAGGCCGGGGGTACCACTCCTTCCAACTACACGTCAAGGAGTATGTTAACTTTAATGTCAAGTCCATTCATCTCTACCACAAGTCAAGAGGTATGTTTACTTTCATGTCGAGTCAATTCCTACCTACCACAGGTCGGGGGGTATGTTTACTTTCATATTGAGTTAGTCCTCAATAGCCACAGGCCAGGGGTATCATTCTTCCCTACCACAGGTCAGGAGATATGTTTACCTTTTGTCTTAGATCACTTCTTCACCACAGGTCGGGGGGTATGTTTAGTTTAATTTCGAGTCCACTTCTTCCTACCGCAGGTCGAGGGGTATGTTTACTTTTTGTCTTGTATCACTCATCACAATCACCAGTCAAGGTTTATGTTTACTTTTTTATCTTGTATCACTCCTCCCTACCACAGGTTTAGAGGTATGTTTACTTTCATGTCGAGTTAGTCTTGTGCAGCCACAAGTCTGGGTCTCTACCACAAGTTGGGTAGTATGTTTACTTTCATATAGAGTCCACTCATTCCTACCATAGGTCAGGAGGTATGTTTACTTTCATGTCGTGTCCAGTCCTTTGCGGCCACTAGTCGAGAAGTATTACTCCTCCTTACCTGGGGTACGTTTATATTTATTTCATTTTGTATTTGTCCTTCTATGATGGCCTTTCATTTAGCATTTGTCATTCTGTGATGGCTTTTTCTTTACATCCTGCCTTTCCGTCATGTCTTTTCATTTTTGAATTTGCCTCTCCATGATGGCTCACACATTTTACATTATCTCTCTATGATGGCTTCTTATTTTTCATTCGCCTCTCCATGATAGCTCATGTATTCTGCATTGCCTTTCCATGATGAATTTCTATTTTGCATTTGTCTCTGCGTGATGGCCTTTTACTTTACATTTAGCCTCTCCGTGATGAATTTTTATTTCGCTTTGCCTCTCTATGATGGATTTCTTTTTTGCATTCGCCTTTCTGTGATAGCTTTTTACTTTAAATATAACATCTCCATGATGGGTTGTCATTTTACAGTCTACTTCTCCGTGATGATTTTTTATTTTATATTTAGCTCTCCGTGATGACCCTTTATTTTGCATTTTGCCTCTCCATGATGGATATATATCTTGCATTTTCCTCTCCGTAAGTGCCATATATCTTGCATCTTGACTTTCTGTGATGGTCTTTCTTATTTTGCATTTTGTCTCTCCATGATGACCTTTTTATTTTACATTATATCTCTTATTGATGGCCTTTCATTTTGTATTTTGCTTTTCCGTAATGGATTTTTACTTTTCTTTCTGACTCTCTGTGATGGATTTTTTATGTTATATTTGCCTCTCCATGATGGCCTTTCATTTTGCATTTTTGCTCTCCTTGATGGCCTTTTCATTTTGCATTTTGCTTCTTCGTGATCGCCTTTTATTTTGTATTTTGTATTTTGTATTTTGTCTCTCTGTGATGACTCTTCATTTTGCGTTATGTCTCTCCATGATAGCCCTTTTATTTTGCATTTTACCTCTTTGTGAGTGCCACATATCTTGCATTCGTCTCTCCGTGAAGGCCTTTTATTTTGTATTTTTCCTCTCCTTGAGTTCTATTTGTTTTGCATTTGCCTCTCCGAGATGACCTTTCATTTCTCATTTGCCTCTCCATGAGTGCTTATATATGTTGCATTTGCATCTCCATGATGACCCTTTATTTTGTATTGCCTCTCTGTGAATACTCATATATTTTGCACTGCTTTTCTATGATAGTCTTTTGTTTTGTATTTGCCTCTTCATGAGTGCTCATATATTTTGTATTGTCTCCCCATGATGGCCTTTTATTTTGCATTGCCTTTCCGTGAGCACCCATATATTTTGCATATTATCTTCGTGAGTACCTTCTATCTGTGCCTTCGTTTCTCGCCTCGCCAAGGGCATATGTCAAACTACGTTTAACCTGATCTTTGGTGTCCCTAAGGTACGTAGGCAGCCCACATGGGTTTGGTCATATCTATGTCCAGATTTTGCATAGTCTTAATAAGATGGGTCTATCTCTAGGCAAGTTTTCTTTCAAGCATACATTACCCCAACTGTAGATGGGGGCACATTTTATAAAAATTTATTCATCACCATCCAACATTGCATTCACTAGAACGACCGAACAAAATGGTGTGTGTCTCATATCTTTGTCATCGTGAGTAAACTCGCAAGACCAAGAAGGGAAGTTGTAAACACCGTATTTTATCTCGCCCAAGCACAACATTTCTTAAAAAAAATGATTTTACCAAGTCATTTATTCATGAATTTCGAAAATGTTAAAAAGTAAAAATGAAGTCTGGATTCGAAGGTTTTAAGAATTAATTTAAACTTGAATTTTTGCTCTAGAAACGTTGGAAGCTAAATAGGAAATAAATAATAACTTAAATTTCTAATATTTAAGTTAATATTTTAAAAGCTAAATTAAGTCAAACGGTTCTCCAATTAGGTTTTTTTTTAACCATAATTGTGTCTTTTGAGAGTTTTGGGAGTAAATTGAAAAAAAAAAAAAAAAAAAAAGATTATTTTTGGACCCATAGTTCAACATTAATCTTTGTAAAGTTTAATTTATTTCCAAAACAAGTAAAATTCAAGTACCATAATTTCAATTGAGTCCTTAAGGTGACGTTTGGTTAGTGTTTCCACTTTTCTCAACCCAATTGAAATGGGTTGGGTTGAATTGAGTATTTTGTTTCCTTCTGGAAACAAAATTGCATTTCATAACAAAAAAAAAAAAAAAAAAAAAAATGTACTGCGAACAGAATCGCGTTTAGTAAAATCCAACCCATCCCAGTTGATTTCAGCCAAAATCCCCAAATCTACAAATTTAGCTAAAATTCCCAAATCAAAAACTAACCCTAGAATTGATTTCATGAAAATTAGCCAAAAATTTTAGAACAAAATTGAAATCAAAATTTAGTAACGGAATCGAAATCAAAATCGAAACCCAAAACTAAATTCAAGTACCAAACACTAAATCGATTTTGTCATTTCGAAACCCTAAACCTCTTCGATCATGATCATCGAAACCCTAAACCTGTTCGATCTCTTCGAAGATGATGGAGATTTCAATCTTTTCGAAGATGATGGCGACGATGGTGAGGACAGTGAACCCGAGGAGTAGAGAGAAGACGAACGGAGAAACAGAAAAATAAATACTGAGCTCAATAGAAGTTGAACAGTGGATCTCATTAACATTTCATAAAATTCCCAGTGTGTCCTCATTTTTTGGTTCAGTTTTTTGGGCACAAAAAAATAAATAAATAAAATGTCTCATTTCTTTAATTTTTCAAGAATCAATTCCCAATTTATTAGTTGGGTTGGGTTGGTTTTGTGTTTGCCAAACGTGTTGCCAAAAATCAATCTCAGAATTTTTGGGTTGGGTTGAGTTGTGTTGGAAACACTAACCAAACAGGCCTAAGTAAGCCAATTGAGATAATTTATCGAATTAAAAAATTTAAGGGGACTTAATTGAAATTTTGAGAAACTTTAAAATTATGTGCAGAATGAACCAATTTGTGTTTCAAATTTTAGTAATTAAATCTTTCAAAAACAATTAATTCTTGAAAAAGTCGAATTAGAGCTTCAATTGCGTGTCAAAAAGTCAAAGAAAAACTTCAGGGTCAAAATATAAAATTTACAAAAGTTATTTTTGAGGTTAATTGATTGAAATGGAAGAAATTTTCAAGATTGTATCATGTTTTAGTCAATAAATTTCGGTCCCAAAGATCAATTTTGTAGGAATCAAGTGAAATCAAAGAGTTTTGAAAATTTCTATTTTAACCCCCATTGTTTTGGGTATTTTCGAAATTCATCATATTTGCAAGTAATTTCAATTTTTTTCACAAATTGAGGTATCCAATCAAAGTATTGGATGACTTAATTTTGTTTATTTATTATCAATTTTAGAAAAAAAATTAAAAATTTAAAAAAAATATATATTTTTAAGAATAGTTTTGCTTCTTCCCTACCAATTTTGAAAGATGGCAAGCTTTGGATCCCTTTGAGGAGTGCATGGAATTTTTGGGAGTATTTTTAGGCATCCCTAAATTGGGAGGCATCTTTTGGGTTGGAAATCCAAAATATACTACTTTCTAGGTGGTAATTTTGAAATTTAGCAAAAGATTGGAGGTAATTTTGTCTTTTGATTCCCAACTTCCTAAACCATAAATACCCTCTCCCCACTAATACTTCATAAGGGGAAGAGAAATTTTTGGGAAGAATTCTTATTAGAAGAGAGAAATTTTGGAGAAATCTTCTTGAAGGAGAAAATTATCCAAGCTAAGGTAAGTTTCTCAACTCGCTTACTACATTTTTATTTTCTATTTAAACCGTTTAAAGGGAGGACCTAAAATTGAAAAACAAATTAAGAGGAAGTTCCAAGGAACACTAAAAAATTGGTTTATTTTCCTGTATTTATTTTTTTGTTTTGCGCATTTTCGTGCTTTTATTTCAATATTTACTTTCCTATATTTATTTTTTTATCTTCCTGTATTTATTTTCATATTCTACGCCTTTTCATGCTTTCATTTTTTGTAATCTGATTTATGCACTAAAAAAATAAGTCTTTATTATGCTGAAATTTTGGTTTGGAAAGTAGATATTTTGTTTAAACTTTTATAAACATATGGTAAATTTAATGAGTTGACAAATCGAGAAGGAAGTCTCCATGTATACCACCTACTTGGACAGTTCTAAGAGGGAGATCATCACCTCGATATGTAATTTCGTTGAATTAAACATAAGTTTAAAAGAGGTTAAAAAAAAAAAAAAATTGGCATTAGATGAGAAAAAAAATTATTTATTTATTTGTGTTTTTACTTTTATTTTTATCATATTTATATGTTATTATTATATCTAATTTCAACAGAAAAAGAAAAAAATAAAAAATAAAAGAATCAAAAGAAAAAATAAAATAACAAAATAAAAACTTAAGACTCTACGGGAATGGAGTATTTTCTATATCCTTATTCTTGATTTTTCAACATGTGTGAAATTTTAAGACGGTGGGTTTAGAAAGACACTTTCTTTAAATAGATCTCAAGTTAGGTTAAGTTGGCAAAAATATATATATAAATAAAAAGATTTTTTTTTATTTGTTCTTTTCTCTCTCCTCATTTAATCTGTTTTTGAAAAGGTTATTTTTCAAACATTTTTTAAAACATTCTTAGAGAAAAATCATTTTTGTACAAAAAAAAATCAATGGACATTTATACCCCTATATATAAATACATGATCCTAACCTTAATCTTCTCATTTTCACCAAACCCTAATTTTTCCTAATCCTCTCTCTCAATACCGAACGACTGCCACCCTCGAACGTCTCCTCTCTCTTAATCACCGAACAACTCTTCTCGTCGACCACCGCTAGCGTATTCGACTACCATCGCCAATGCCACTAACGACTGCCGCCGTCAAACGACTCATCTCTCTCTCTCAATACCGAACAACTGTCGCCAACCACAGTCGCACCTGCCGAACATTAGACGAAGATGATAAATGGACGAACGTCGTCGTGCTCGCAACCTCTCTCATCGCCGTCGTGCTTTGATCCTCAGATCTATCGAATATCTGATTGCAAATATAAACATCCTCACGACAGCAGTAACGATGAACAGACAAAGAACAAGGATGAGATTTTTCAAATCTGGAAATTTTCAGATTTATGTGAATAATTTCAGTCAAGTGATTTGTTGAGTTGATTTTGTTTCTATGTGAATATTCAGATCGCAATGAATGTGTTATCCGAAATTTTTTGTTGATTATTTTGTTTTCTCATTCAAGATCTATGAATTTTCATGTAATTTTTTGTTGATTTATGTGGAGTTTTTGTTTATTCATGTGAATGATTTTTGAAGATTTTGTTTTTGGTCTATGAATATTTATATGATGCATTTTCTACATGAATGTTTCTAGATCCGAAATTTTTTTTGAATTTCTATCAATCGTGAATTTGTTCAAACAAATTTGTTCTCAAATCTTCATTTTTCACAAAACATGAACATTAACAAATCAGCAAAAATTAACCCCAAAAAAATCGAAATTCATATCGTCGGAAAGAGGATTTTTCGTAAATTAATTTAGTGTATTGTTTTTTGAATTTCTATCAATCGTGAATTGTGTTGGATGATTTTGGTGATTTGGTAGGTTTAAAAATAAAAATTGTCACATTTTGGTTGTTCTTGTGTACGGAGTGGCAAGACTTGTAAATATAGAATACCTAAGGGCATTTATCAAGGACTAATATCTAAGAATGCTATGAGGATCTAAAACTTAAATCAGGCACTTGGAGGATCATTCTCTCAATACTTTGTCTTATAAGCACCAAACAATAAATTTCCCCAAAAAAATCTGTAATAAGAAGAGTTCTTTTAAATCCTTTTCTTTTTATAAAAAACAAAATAAAATAAAAGTGTGTTTTTTATTTCTTTTTTCTCTTTAAAAAATAATAAAAATGAATTTCTTTAAAAAAAATCAAGTTTTTTCAAAATAACTAAATAAGAAGATTTTCAAATCTTTTCTAAAAAGGGAAAAAACTTTCAAAAAATATTTCTTCAAATCTTTTCAACAAAAAGTGAAAGATCTTTCTAAAATAAATTAGAAAATAAAAAAAATGAAAAATATTTCCCAAGTCTCTTATTGAAAAAATAATAAAAATAATTTATTTCAAAAAAAAAACATTTTTTCAAAAAAAATGTTCAAAAAAAATTCTTGTTTTCCAAATATTTTCTTTCTTAAAATCTACCTAGATAAGAATCTAGCATAGTGTTAAGATCTATCACATTAAAATCCCCAGAGGTCATCCTTATTAAATCATTCAAATTTGATAAACGATTGTACCAGGGGAACATTTTAAAAAATTAAAAAAAAATATTATTTCAAAACAAAACCCAAAAAAAAATTATTTTGTTTCAAAGAAAAACAAAATATTTTTATTTTAAAATAAAAATAATATTTTTAAGGAAGATATTTCAAAATCAAATAAAACATTCGGATTTAAATTTTGATTAGATTTAATTGGATTAGGTACTGTCTTTGGACGGGCGTCTTGTGGTACCTAACACTTTCCCCGAGTGTAACTGACCACCAAATCCTTCAAAATGAATCTCTGGTCGGACCATTTTTTTTGGAGTCAAAAATTTTACTTAAGCCATTTTAAATTGTTTTTCCCAAAAATTCCATTGACCTAGCACATCATTTAATCTTAATGCTAGGTGGCGAATAATTTTCCCTACAAAAAATAAGCATTTTTTGTGAGAAAACCGAACCTTTTCAAAGACCTTTCTCATTAAAATTTTTCTCTTTAATATTTTTCCCCCAAAAAAATAAATGCACTTGTATTTATTTTATTTATACATCTCTTTTCGGAAAAAAAAAAAAAAAAAAAAATCGTGGTGCGTTCAACCTTGGTAGTAAAGGGATAAGCTTTCATTTTTATGATCTCATAAACCTTGGGCTCCTTTTTCCCAATCAACCCAAGTTTTTTGTTGATGGCCTTAACAGCCCTCGTAGGTCTTTGTCAGTCTATCGAACTAAGTCGCTTTGTCGATCTCTCTAACGTGATGTTGATGAGGCCTCTGCTAAAGGCGGCGAGATGCTGCGAGACATGTCATGAGTTTTGTCTACCTTTCAAGAAAGTCGTGACTCATTTCTTGGTGCAGGTGCTTTGTTTTTTTTTGTCTTTGGTTCGCGTCGATGACGCTTAAGATCCTAGTTGTGAATGCACACTGGGGTCTTTTCAGACTACGGAGCTCCGGGACCTCATCGGTTGTTTTGACCTTCCCGATGTAGCTCTTCTCTTTCCTTTCAGATCCTTTCTAGTTCTCGACAGAAGTAGCGTTGCCCTTTACAACGCTCCTCCTTTTGGCACTGTTTGCAATGAACTCTCTATCATTCGTCGGTAATAAGTTGTGCCTTATTGACAGGTGGCACGTATCCTTAAGGGACGGGCAATGGCGGAGGTAGTTGACTTTGATTAGCCTGTATAGTTAGGTATTAAACAGTCTGAGAGAGATCACAGATCTCCTTCATCACTTTCATCCGGATCATAAGGGACTCCTCTGAGGGACCAACTTCATGATTAGTCATACGGATCGGTTGTCTTTTGTTTTTATTTTTATTGGTCATGATTCCGGATCTTAGAGTAACCATTAACGCAATTGATGAGATTTGAGAGAACAAATATTTGTGGTTCCCACGGAAGGTGTCAAACTGATGATGCCGAAATCTGGTTTGGTGGATCACAATCATTGTGGTTGAATTCCACTAGGTTGACTTCGTTGACCTATACCTGCAAAACAAGCCTTAGACACCGGGGGTTGGGTTCTCGGTGAAGCCCCTCTGGTGTGAGAATAAATGATCTTTGTTTGGAGAAAAAAGGGTTTATACCACTTACCTCCCCTGTCTTTTTACCCTAAACCAAATACCTCCCCTATCAATTTACAAATACTAGTCGACCCTCTGTAGTTTTTCATTTAGGCAGTCAACTACCCCAGTCAATATAAAATTGCTAACACAATATTTTTAATGATGAAAATGCCCTCAAATTAATTTGGCCTCAATTAAATGACACAAATGCCCTTTTTTAATTTAATATATTGGACAATTATACACCTCTTGTACAGTTTAATAAATTAGACAATTTAATATGCCATTTTCCCCTTAATTTCTTGATTTTTTATTATTTCCTCCCCTTTTTTAATTTTTTCTCCTGTTGGTTCGTTTTTGGGCTGTAATTTTTTTTTTCTTGTTTTCTATACTATTTGTTCAGCTTTTATTCAATGTTTGTTTTATTTATTTATTTTCCTGCAGATTCGTTTTACACTGTTGTGGTCTTCTTCTTTTTTTGTTAATTTTTAATTTCTACTCTTTAATTTCAACTCATCATAAACAAAAAAAAATGCAAAAATAACTAGCCTAAAACCAGCCTATATCTGTTGCAAAAACTAGTCTAAAACCCAAAAAAATATTACTAAATACAACAAAAACAAATCACAAATCAACCAAGCTTAATAGCATAAAGCTGTTGTAAAAAATTACATCATTCATCAAAAAATTACAACTTGTTCAACAAATTGTAGCTTGTTAAAAAATTACATCATTAGTTAAAAAATTACAGTTTTTTAAAAAAAATTACATCTTTTTCGTACATCATCATTTCCAGTAACTGTCGAGGGTTGACTTTCTTGTGGTGGTGTAGCAACTGGATGTGGTGGTGGTCTAAGAGGACAAGTCCTCTTGTTATGACCAAATTGAGTGTAAATTTTGCACCTTATCGTCTGCCTAATCTTCCCACCAACTTCTTGAGATGCAATCCCCTTGCTCTTCTTCCTTTGGGGTCCTTCATCTGCTCCTCTCCTTCTACTTAGATTTAGTCTTCCAGCTTCTTTTTTATATAAGGGTGGTTTGAGCATTTCAGAATCATTGTACTTCCAGAGCTTGTGATGAGGAATTGGGTAGATCATCTCCTTATGCACAGCTAAGTAGGTATCCTTCGAGAAGGCTTCATCGCAATAATCTTCTACCCTTCCTCTCTTATAATTGATGGCCCAGGAAGCATGCTTAAAAGGCACTCCACTAATCTGCCATTCACTACAAATGCACGTCTTCTTTCCCAAATCCACCACATGACCAACCCCCATCTCATCAACCACTTCAAACTCTTACCCACCAACAAACAATGCGATACATGTTGTGCCTTCATCAACATTCTTCTTTAGTTTTTCCCTTATGTTCCTAGTAATCTTTTCCTCCCAACCAACCGCTTTTTCATACCATTTTTGCAATCTCACCATTAGCCTAGTCCTAATGCCTTTCAACAGTGACAACACAGGTTTTGTTCTCAAGTTCCCTAACCAACTATTGAATGATTCTACAAGATTATTCATAACGTGATCACATTTCACAGCCTCATCAAATTTATACCTTGCCCAAGTCTCCAGTGGATGATCGATTAACTAATTGTATGCATTCTCATCCAATGACTTCATCTTTTCCATTGCATTAAGAAAAGCTTTCTCATTGTAGCTTTGGGTTGCTTTCCAAAACGTATTCCTCATCAACACACCAGGGATTTTTTTTTTAAAAAAATAGCTAGCAAGTGATGGCAGCACCTTCTGTGAGTAGCTTGAGGAAATACCTTCACCACAGAAGTCTCAATAGCCTGTGAAAGCATTGAAATCAGAATGATAATTATGTAATACATAGTTAATGAAAACCAAAATAAATATAACTCAATTAAAATGAAAATAAATGTAATACAATTTACCTTGTGCCAGTCTGACATAATAGTGAATGGAGCAATACATTTTGCCCCCCTATTGCCTCCTTCAAATGCTGCAAAAATCAACTCCAAGTCTCAATTGATTCACCGTCAGTAATCCCAAAAGCCAATGAAAACAACCCATTATTCCCATCAAGTGCCACTACAAATATCAAGACTCCACCATGTAGTGTCTTTAAGTGGCATGCATCTACCCCAACAGAAGGCTTACATCCTCCCAAAAATCATTCTTCAAAGCATTAAAACACAAGAAAAGTTGGCAAAAAAATTGGGGATTCACTCACATTGGCCTTGAAGTACTTGATTCTAATCAAACTCCCTGGATTGCTTGTGTTCACTTCGACCTCATATCTATCTAGAAAACTGAAGGACTTCACATGATGTCCCCCTATCATCTCATTAGCTTTTACCTTAGCTCTATATAGCTACCACCGTGTAGCCTCCACACCTCAACGTTTTTTCAATTTCTCATGTATTCCATCAATATCAATGTTTGGGGTAATTCTTATTTCTTTAAGTAACTTTTTGGCAATCCATGTGGAATTAGCATTAGGAATGTGATGGGTTGACCTAATGCATGTATGAGTCTAATTGTAGGACTTTACCATATGAGTAATCTATCTAGACAACAGACTAGCATGAATCCTTCAGCTACAACCCTCTTCCGCACACTCAATTGTCACCCTTCGTTTCTCATTTCCGATCCTATTCACTTTAACTCCTTTTGCCACAATGTAATCTTGAATCGCATCCCTAAATTGATAAACATGCTTGAAGATCATTTTCTCACAAAATTCTACATCCCTTGTATCTTGAGGTTTTTGATACACCACACATCTAGAAATAGGATATTGAGTGCGTGTCTTGTATCTCTTACTACTAGACCCATCACCATCACTCTCTTCAAAAAATTCTACCTCAACCTCTTCATCATCATTGTTTGGAAGTGCATCTTCATCTCCACCATCTTCCTCTTCAATCTCTTCCTCAAGTCCCTCCAGCTCTCCATCATCATCATTCTCTATTTCATATCCCTCATCTCTCCAATCCTCATCTTCAAAACTAAGCTCATACACATCTTCTACCATTTTTCCTCTTTCTCATCCTCACTCACAAACCCTTTTTCATTGTCATCCTCTCTCTCAATAGTGACTTCACTAGGCAATTCTTTGTCTCTCAATAAGTTTTCAGAAGACGTGATTGGTGAAACATTGAGATCTAAGTCCATCAATGACAAAATTTCATGCATTCTGTGTTGTTTATGCAAATCAAACATTAATAAAACTTCTTTATCACTCATAACACACGGTTTTTCTCTACTACTTCCAGGCAATTCAATTGAAAATTTTAAAGCCACCCCTTTTCTATATGGATTTTACCTCCAAATATCATTCTTACATCATCCAATAACATTAGTATCCCATATCTATCACAATTAACCCACCCTATCTCAACAACTTCACCCATGTACATACATTTGAGCAAAAAATAAGACCTCGTGCCTGTGAAAACATCACATTACAAGAATAAACAAATAATAGAGAACAACAAACAGATTTCAGGAACAGTTCTTTCTCTTTGAAGACAAGTAATTTCTGAAGACGTGTCTATTGTTTTTTACTAAAAATAAATCAAATACCCCAATTTTTTTCGTAAATCAAATATCCCATTTTTTTCATGCAAAGTTCTTGGTTTTGAACCGAGAAAGAACATTTGACATAGATGCTCTGTAAATACACTTATTTTTTGCAGGCCAACGAGTTTGGAACTCCATTCTTTTCTTCTGATTTTAAAGAAAAAAGTTATTTTCGCTTTTCATTAAATAGGATGCTTTGTTAGGAGTAGGGGCTCACCCTTCCGTCATCAGCCATGGATTCAGTCTTAATAGTGTATCAAAAAGAGGTTTGATAGCATTATCTTCATTATGAAATGCGATTTTCCTTGGGCATGCACTTTTTACACTTCAAGCATTACCTGTGAGTAGTTATACAAATATGTATTTTTCTTGATTCACATAATGTCTTATGAACTAGTAATCTGGTGTTAATCACCATTGATTTTGAACACATGCAAACTACACTAAATAGCCTAGAAAAAAAATAAAAAATAAAAGGATTTTTTAAATTTTCGCAGAACTTACTTGTGTTTTATTTCGACGATTTTTTAGAGATTTCGACGACAATGAGCCTTTCAAGCCTTCGATGACGACCTTCCGATGATGACCAGCTGCAACCTTCAACAAAATAGACAAGCTTCAGACAACGATTAGCTTTTGACGATGAATGGAAGAGCTTCCAACAACTAGCTGCCAACAACGAACGGACGAGCCTTCAACAACGAGTTTCCGATGATAAACGGACAAGCCTTCAACGACGATCTTCTGACGACGACCAATCGCAGCCTTCAACAAAATAGACGAGCTTCAGACAATGATGAGCTTCCGATGACGAATGGACGAGCCTTCGACGATAATCTTTCGACGACGAGCAGCCTTCAACGAACGGATAAACCTCCAATTCCAGCGTGGAAATGAAATGACGAACAACCTTCTCTCCCTCTCTCACTCTCTCAAACGGCCATTTGATATGAAATGACTTGGTGGAGTGGGTATGCAAGAAAGGACGATGGTGGAGTGGAAATGAAACAAAAAGGTTGTCCACTTTTTGGTCTTGGAAAAAGTTAAAACATCCAATCTACCTTGGAAAGGAAAAAGGGCAAAATGGTTTTTTTAATTAGCTTCCTTTTTTTTTGTTTGTTTGTACAAAGTCACATAAAACTAAGGGGTATCAAGGTTGTAAGACCCGACTTTTTTCATGTGCATAATTGTTAGTTACATTTTAGAATATTTAGAAAATAATGGGGTGCATTGTGCTAATTAATACCTACTTTAAAAATTTTAGGGGTTAATATGTTAATATTAACTTTAACTTTAAAAAAAAAAAAAAATTAGGGGTTAATTTGCACTTTAAAAATTACTTTTAAGAGTTTTAAGGATTTAATAAATATATAACACTGTCTTAAGTTCATATATGTAATATCTAAAAATTATTAATAAATAAGTATAATATCGTTTTTTGTCATAAGATTAAAAAAAAAAAATATAGTGAGGCGGTGGACATTGATCTCTCTCTCTCTCTCTCTCTCTCTCTCTCACACACACACACACACATATATATACACACATATGAATGAAGAGGGAAATAAAAAATAAAAAAAAGTGAGTTACCTGTTTCTGTTCTTTTTCCTTTCTAGCTGAGAGCCTTTTTTTTTTTTTTCGGTTAACACACATACACATTTGTATGTGTAATATATATATATATATATCACGTTTAATTTATGGGCTATTGGTACGGACATGAGTATATGTATAATTATATGTCAAAAATATATGTGGGTTGGAGAAATGTAGTAGGTATAGATAAATTTAATTTTCGAAGAATACAATTTAAAATAAAGATTATAAATTTTACTAAAACGATAATTTTTAATATTTCGTGGACTAATAAAAATTTTAACAGTCAATTAATATTTTTCTATAGTCTAAATTATTAATAGGAAGAAATTTGTAATCGTTATTATAGTAATTTTTGTATAGTTAATATTAACCTAAGAAAATTAGGCATTAAATAATTTTGTATAATCAAAAAAAAATTGGGAGTAGGAAATGGTGCATTTTAGGGCTACGCATTGCATAGTAGATTTATTTTAAATAAATTATTAGTTTAAGCTCTTTGGTTGTTAGGTTTACAGGCAATGCCGCCCGTGTAGTATTCCAATGATAGTGTTTCTAGTGGTGCAAAAATTGAGGTGAATGTACTGTCTTCTATGTAAATTGTCAAATTATATTTTCATACTAAAATGTGAAAAAAAAATATTAAAATTGATTATTTTATAACATTACGCGGATCAAGTAAGTTTTTAAAGGTGGAAAGTGGTTTTTATTATCCGACTATGTCATAGTTGTCTTCTCATCAGGAGGTTATGTCCTGCGAGATGAGGATATATTTTTACTTGTCAGGAAAGTCATGTAGAATAGATATATGTTGTTACCTGTCAGGCAAGTCCTGCAGGGTGGATATTTGTTGTTACTTATCAAACAAGTTCTGTAGGGTGGATATATATTGACCTATCAGGAGTGCAAATCCTGCAGGTGTCTGCCCCTACCATTGGGGATATTGAATGTCCCTGACAGTGGCAGCCACCTTAGATGGCACAGTTATACAGGTTATGGTACCGTCGTAACTCTCGATCATGAGGTGAAACGATCTTATGGCTAGTAGGGAATTATGTGTGCGGTATTTTATTATGTATCGAAATATTTGGATTGATTGATTTAAATACATTATCTTATTACAATAATGGTTGTGGAATTCTATTTTGGCTCGGTGTGCAGTTATATTTGTATTATATTTTGGAAAGTCATATTTGATAATTATACTTGATCCATAAATTGTTTTATATTATGAAGACAGTATACCGATTAAATATTTTATTTCAAGTGCCACAGCTAGAGACTGGTCTACTACTGGCACTGGGTAGAGTCAGGAGGTGGTGTCGTTTTGTAGGGTTGGGTGGACAGCTGTGAATCGTGAAAGGTTCAGAGTTTTTGTGGTCTTGTTGTGAATATTTGGGACGCGTGTATTCCCAAGCTTTGAAGTGGGTAAATATATTTTTTGAAAAAAATGTAGTGGTGTATATATGTATATTTGTTGTTCGGTCAGGTAACGTCAAGTTGACGTCACGCCCGACCTCGGGCAATGGGGGCCCTAGAAGGGGTGTGACAGTTTTTAGTATCAAAGCTTAGGTTATAGGTTCTGTAGACGTTCCAGATTGTCTAGTCAATAGTGGACCATAAGATAGGGTGTCGATAGGTGGGTTCGGTACATGAGTGGTAGTTATTTTATTGGATTAAATGACACATTTGCGTTATGCACTGTCGTTTACCTTGTTGGTCCTATTGCTTATTAAATTTCATTTCAGAAATAGACTATGGAGTGTGAAAATGAAAGTACTGGGAGTACTGGACCCCAGAGAAAAAGGGATAGGATACAGGAAGGCTTGGATGTTATCGAGAAAATTTTAGAAGCTACTGCTCAACTGACAGAGCAGCAGGAAAAGATGATGGAATGTCAAAAGGCCCAAACCAAAATAGCTACTTCTCAAGTTGTACTCCTGAAGATATTCAATGAATGAGACCCCCCGACTTTTACGGGAAATGCAGGTCCGGTGGACACTAAAAAATTGGTTAAAGAGCGTGGGGCACGTATTTGAGGCAACAAAAATTACCGATGACAACCGAGTTCTTCTTGCCACCTTCCAGTTAAAAGGAAAGATCGAACATTGGTGGGAGAGAATGAAGAATTTAATTTCAGTTCCAGACAAGGAGATTTCTTGGGATCAATTTGTTACAGTGTTTAATAAAAAATATTTCCCTGAATCCTATCTATTCGAGATGGAGGAATAGTTCATGTCACAAAAACAGGGGAAGATGGTCATTCTGCAGTATGAAATTAAATTCGATGACCTGTCCCGATTTGCCCCTGATTTGGTGAAAATTGAAGAAGTAAGATGTAGAAGATTCCAGAAATGACTCGATCTAGAAATACATTCCAGGCTGACAGGCAGGCAGATCAAAAGTTATGCGGAATTGGTAAACACAGAAAAATTAATAGAAAATGATGTACGGGAAGCCGTCGAGAACCGTGAGTAGTATAAAAAGAGTAGATTCGAGTCACCTAATAGATATCCAGGTGGAACTTCTTGAGAAGCTGTAGCTCGACCTCCATTTATTCGGGCCCCAATAATCGACCAGTCAACTAAGAGCCAAGGTCTATGGAAATCATATTCCGAGCGTCAGCAGAATGTATCCAAATAGAGTATCGGCCAACAAGGATAGGGAATGAGTCGGGTGGTTAGTCGAGTCGAGATACCTATATGCTATCAATGTGGATCACCGGATCATTTCGCTAAGGATTGTCCCATGGGAGGCCCAATATGTTTCCATTGTTATGAGCTGGGCCACATATCTCCGAATTGTCTGAAATCTGCTGTTACATCTACATCTTTTGCGAGCAGTGTGGGTAGTGTTGGCCCTAGCAGTGTTCAAGAGTATGATAGAGGATCGACTGGTAGACCTCCGACTCAAGGTCGTGTATTTGTTACTACCCAACAAGATGCCCAAGCTACCCTGGATATGGTTACAGGTATCATGTCTTTATATAATAGATATGCACATATACTTATTGATCCCAGTTCTACTCATTCATTTGTTTCGGCGACCTTTATGATGCATGTAGATAAATTTACTACTTCTCTGTCATATAGTGTCATTATCTCTACCCTTGTGGGTGAGTCCGTATTGATAGATAGTGCGTATAAAGACAGTCCACTTCGTATTGGCGATAGAAAATTGTCGGTGGATCTGTTACCCCTGAGTATTTATAATTTTGATGTGATACTAGGTATGGATTTGCTATCCGGCTATCATGCTACAGTGGATTGTTTAAAAATTGAAGTTATTTTTCGAGTCGCAAGCGAGTCGGAGTTCGTATTTTCCGGGGACAGAATTATCACCCCTGTCAGTTTGATTTTAATCCTAGAGGTCAGGAAATTATTAAAGAAGGGATGTCAGTAATACCTCGCACATGTGATTGACACCAGTCAGAATGAGGTACAGGTGGTAGATATCCCAAAGGTCGGGGATTTTCCTGACGTATTTTCAAAAGAATTGTCAGGGTTGCTAGTGGATAGAGAAATTGAATTCACTATCGAATTACTTCTGGGAACTTCCCCTATATCAATTCCACCATATCGCATGGCGCCTACCGAGTTAAAGGAACTGAAAATTCAGTTGCAGGATCTGTTAGATCATAGGTTTATCATACCTAATGTTTTCCTGTGAGGAGCCCCAGTGTTATCTGTAAGGAAGAAGGATGAGACGCTGAGGATGTATATTGATTACAGGCAGTTGAATAAGGTGACAATTTGTAATAAATACCCGTTGCCTAGAATTGATAATATGCTCGATCAATTGCAGAAGGCTAGGGTATTTTTCAAAATAGATCTTCGAATAGGATATCATCAGCTGGAAGTCAGGGACAGTAATGTGTCAAAAACGGCGTTCCATACGAGGTATGGGCATTATGAATTTCTAGTTATACCGTTTGGATTGACAAGTGCCCTTACTGCTTTTATAGATCTGATGAATCAGATCTTCCAGCCTTATTTAGATCTGTTTATTATCATTTTTATTAACGATATATTGATCTATTCCCAAAATATAGAAGAGCATGTAGAGCATCTCAAGATTGTGTTGCAAACCTTGAAAGAGAAACAATTATATGCAAAATTCAGTAAATATGAGTTTTGGTTGGATAGAGTTGTATTCTCGGGGTATGTTATCTCGGGGGATGGTATTCAAGTTAACCCAAAGAAGTTGAAGTCGTTGTCCAGTGGGAAAGGCCGAAAAGTGTGACCGAAGTTCGAAGCTTCTTCGGATTGACAGGTTATTATCGTCGGTTTGTTCACGGATTTTCTGTTATAGCTGCTCTGCTAACCTGATTGACCTACAAAGAATCTAAATTCGAGTGGAGCGACAAATATGAACAGAGCTTCTAGGAGCAGAAAAGTAGACTGATATCTGCGCCAATACTTTCTCGCCCAACAAAAGGCGATGGCTTTGTGATCTACAGTGATGTTTCACACCAAGGACTAGGGTGTGTACTGATGCAATATGGTTACGTGATTACATATACCTCCCGACGATTAATGAATCGTGAGCGTAACTACCCGATGCATAATTTGGAATTGGCGGCGATTGTGTTTGCCTTGAAACTCTGGAAGCATTATCGGTATGGCGAAACTTGTGAGATATATACTGACTACCAGAGTTTAAAATATTTGTTTACTCAAAAGGAACTAAATCTAAGGCAAAGACGTTGGATAGAGTTGATCAAGGATTATGACTGTATTATCCATTATCATCCTAGAAAGGCCAAAGTTGTAGCAGATGCGCTGAGTCGAAAAATGACAAGTTCAGTCGCCCACCTTCGAGTTGCTCATAATAACCTATATGCCGAGCTGAGATCTCTTTGAGTCCAGTTGGCAATTGGTCAGACGATAATGTTGCTTGCGACTTTGGACTTTGAGACCGACATTGATCAATCGTATTATAGAAGCACAGAAGTTAAATACCCAATTGGGAAAGATCAGAGATAAAGTGAAGAATGGTCATAGAGTCGGCTATCACGTCAGGGATAATGATGAAGCCTTGATATTTGAGAATAGACGGTGTGTACCTAATAATACCGATTTGAAGAAAATTATTCTGGAGGAAGCGCACGGCTCAACATATGCAATTCACCCAAGTCATACCAAAATGTATCGGGATTTACAAGAACACTATTAGTGGAATGGAATGAAACACAAAATTGCAGAATTTATTGCCAGATGTCTCATTTGTCAGTAAGTCAAGATCGAGCACCAACGTCCAAGTGGGTTATTGCAGTCTCTACCTATCCCAGAGTGGAAATGGAAACATATCACGATGGATTTCATTTCGGGATTACCCCGCACTCAAAAAAGGCATAATTCCATCTGCGTGATTGCTGATAAACTTACTAAGTCTGCTCATTTTCTAGCAATGAAAACCACGTACTCTCTGGATAAGTTTGCAAAATTGTATATTGACGAGATAATCAGATTGCATGGCACTCCAGTTTCCATAGTGTTGAATAGAGATCCAAGATTTACCTCAAAATTTTGGTCAAGTCCTCAAGTTGCTCTAGGTACCAAGTTAAAATTCAGCACCGTCTTTCATCCTCAGACAGAAAGCCAATTAGAGTATACGATTCATACGTTGGAGAATATGTTTAGGGGCTGTGTTCTAGTATTTTTTGATAGCTGGGATGATCATTTAACATTGATGGAGTTTGCCTATAATAATAGTTACCATTCGGCAATCGAGATGGCACCACATGAAGCATTGTATGATAGAAGATGCAGGACTCCAGCTTGTTGGATTGAAGTGGGAGAACAAATATTATTCATGCCGGATATAGCCCAGATAACGGCGAACAAGGTGAAAGTGATTCAAGAAAGACTGAAGACTGCTGACAAGCGTAGGCGTGAGTTGGAATTTGAAGTGGGTGATTATGTATGTTTGCGTATATCCCCGTGGAAGGGCATAATGAAATTTGGGAAAAAGGGAAAGCTAAGTCCAAGGTATATCGGGCCATATGAGATTCTAGAACGAGTTGGCACGGTGGCCTATCGACTAGCCCTACTACCAGAATTGTCTAGATCCCATGATATTTTTCACGTATCGATGCTTAGAAAATATGTGTCAGATCCTTCGCATGTGTTGACTTCTCAACCAATCGAATTGAAGAAAGACTTGACATACGTTGAGGAGCCAATCCAGATTTTGAACCATAAAAATCAAGTGTTGCGGACCAAAACGATCCCATTGGTGAAAGTGCTATAGTGCAGTCACTCGGTGGAGGAAGTGACTTGGGAAAGAGAAGATGAGATGAGGAATAAATATCTGCATTTATTCATTCAAGGTAACTAAAATTTCGGGACGAAATTTCGTTTAGGGGGAAAGGATTATAAGACCCGACCTTTTGTATGTGCATAATTTTTAGTTATATTTTAGAACATTTAGAAAATAATGGGGTGCATTGTACTAATCAATACCTACTTTAAAAATTTTAGAGGTTAATATGTTAATATTAACTTTAACTTTAAAAAAAAAAAAAATTGGGGGTTAATTTTCACTTTAAAACTTACTTTTAAGAGTTTTAGGGATTTAATAAATTTATAACATTGTCCTAGGGCCATATATGTAATATCTAAAAATTATTAATAAATAAGTATAATATCTTTTTTTTGTGATAAGATCAAAAAAATAAAATTTTTATCTCATCGTCGATAAGGACCAAACCCCCCAAAAAAAAAGTATTGTGGACTTGAATAGGCGGTGAAAAACAAAAGTGAGGCGGTGGACATTGATCACACACACACACACACATATATATATATATACATATATGTGTATATATACACATATATGTGTATATATATATATATATGTGTGTGTGTGTGTGTGTGTGTATATACACATATATATGTCTATATATATATATATATATATATATATATATATATATATATATATATATATATATATATATATATATATATTACACATACCCGTTTCTGTTCTTTTCCCTTTCTAGCCGAGAGCCTTTTTTTTCGGTTTACACACATACACATTTGTATGTGTAATATATATATATATATAATTCTATGTCAAAAATATATGTGGTTCAAGAAATATAGTAGGTATAGATAAATCTAATTTTTGAAGAATACAATTTAAAAATAAAGACTTTAAATTTTACTAAAACGATAATTTTTAGTATTTCATGGACTAATAAAAATTTTAACAGTTAATTAATATTTTTCTGTAGCCTTAATTATTAATAGAAAGAAATTCGTAATCATTATTATAGTTAAATAATTTCTTATAATCAAAACAAAAAATGAGAATAGAAAATGGTGCATTTTAGGGCCACGCATTGCATAGTAGATTTATTTTAAATAAATTCTTCATTTAGGCTCTTTGGTTGTTAAGTTCACAGGTAACGCCGCCCGCGTAGTATTTCGACGATAGTGTTTCTAGTGGTACAAAAATCAAGGTGAGTGTATTGTCTTCTATGTAAATTATCAAATTATTTTTTCGTACTAAAATGTGAAAAAAAAAAAAAAAAAAAAAAAAAAAAAAAAAAAAAAGAAAAAAGAAAAAAAAAAGTTTATTAAAATTGATTATTTTATAACATTATGTGGATCAAGCAAGTTTTTAAAGGTGAAAAATATTTTTTATTATTCAACTATGTCATAATTGTCTTCTCATGTCCTACGAGATGTGGGTATGTTGTTACCTGTCAGGCAAGTCCTACAGGGTGGATATATGTTGTTACCTCTCAAGCAAGTCTTGTAGGGTGAATATTTAGTGTTACCTGTCAGACAAGTCCTGCAGGGTGGATATATGTTGACCTGTCAGGAGTGCAAATCCTGCAGGTGGTTGCCACTACCATTGAATATATTGAATGGCTTTGACACTAACAGCCACCTTAGATGGTACAACTGTACAGGTTATGATACCGTCGTACCTCTCGATCGTAAGGTGAAACGATCCTATGTCTAGTAGGGAATTATGTATGCAGTATTTTATTATATATCGAAATGTTTGGATTAGTTTATTTAAATACATTATCTTATTGCAATAATGGTTGTGGAATTCTATTTCGGCTCGGTGTACGGTTATATTTATATTATATTTTGAAAAGTGGTATTTGATAATTATGCTTGATCCATAAATTGTTTTATATTATGAAGACAGTACACCAATAAAATATTTAATTTCAGGTGTCGCAGCTAGAGATGGGTCCACTACTGGCACTAGGTAGAGTCAAGGGATGGTGTCGTTTTGGAGGGTTGGCTAGACAGCTGTGAACCATGAAAGGTTCAGAGTTTTTGTAGTTTTGTTGTGAATATTTGGGACACGTGTATTCCCGAATTTTGAAGTGGGTAAATATATTTTTTTGAAAAAAATGTAGCGGGGTGTATATGTGTGTGTGTGTGTGTGTATGTATTTGTTGTTCGGTCAAGTAACGTCAAGTTGATGTCATGCCCTACCTCGGGCAATAGGGGCCCAGGGAGGGGTGTGACAAAGGTCTTTTCACACAAAAAATTGGTCAATGGAGTTAACTGGTATTTGTAAAATGACAAGGGAAGTATCTAGTTTAGGGCAAAAAGACAAGGGAGGTAAGTGGTATAAACCTAGAAAAAAAATATGTTTAAGGGAATTTAAAGTAAAATTTATACTGAGGTAGAATTTACTGCCCTCTAGTAAGAAATGTAGGCTCAAGAATTCGGCTTGCATGTTTTACTCTTAAGTTAGGACTTGTCTTCAATTAGATAGTAGAATGTAAGACTTGTGTTTTTTAGGAAAGTCTTGTTGTCTGTTTTGGTAAAGAATGAGACCCCTATTTATAGGAGTTTCTTGGACCAATTTTGGTATAAAATACTCATTTGGTGAATAAATTTGGTCACCACTAATTAGTGGTTAAGCCTTTTGAGTTAAATACTCTATTGGTGAGGAAATTATGTCACCACTAATTAGTGGTTAATATTAGTGTTAAGTGGTTAGCAAAATTACCCATCATCAATGATAAAGCTTTAACTGAAATAATTTTTGGAATCTTATGAAAAAAAAAAATCAAAATCTAAAATTGATCAAACCGTAAAAGTAAAACAATTTGAGATGGCATTTCCATGATTTTAAGCAAAATTCAACTCAAATCTAGAAGCTTTAGAAGAGTTTATACCGTTCATTTTGCCCAAAATTGTAAACTTCTCTCCTATCATTTTAAAAATACCAGTTATCTCATTTGATCAATTTTTTCATGTTAAAAGACATGAATACTCTTCTCTTATTTAAAAATAAATAATTCTTTTATTCTTTTATTTTAAAAAAAAAAAAAAAATCACTAACACCCCTTATTTTTAAAAATATATTTTTTACCCCCAAATTTTAAAATAATTACATTTAACCCCCACCCCTACCCCATCCTCTCCCCCTCTCCAATTGGAATCTTCTTCTCCTCGTTCTTCTTCCTTTTCCTTCTTTTTCTTCTTTCTCTCTACGATGACGGATCTGCAAATCCATAACGGCGAAAAGAGAGAGAGCATAGACAAGGAGGAGGAAGAACAAAAGGTAGGAAGGAATAAGAAAATTCCAGTGGGTTGTGGTGGTTGGTGGGGTGAGGTGATGGTGGGGGATTTAATTTGTTAAAAATAAAGGGATGAAAAAAATATATTTTTAAAATATGAATGCTTGTGTAAATAGATAAATGACAAAATGTAAACAAAAAAAAAAAAAAAAAGATATTTATGTATTTTAATTTTAATTGTTTAATTATTTTTAAATGATTAAAGGTAAAATTAACTTTACAATAAAAAATTCAATAACCTTTTATTTATGGAAAAAAAATTATGGTCCTCCAAAGATGGTAAATCTATAAAATAGACAACCACTTCAAGTTATTAAGTTTTCAGTCCACATAAAATCTTTAGGAAAAGGTCACTGACATTTATCCCCATGTTAACGTTTATCCACGAATTGTGTCATTCTGAGACCTGCAACCACCGTTCTTGCTTGATGGAATGTGAACAGCTGCCACGAAACCCCACCAACAATACAAATTCCACTGTGGAAGCCTGGGTTCTGATTCAAACCATTAAAAAAATGTAATCAAATTAAAGAGCTCAACATGCTCTTTGCAATAGTGTGTTTTTTTTTTTTTTTTTTTTTTTATAGATTTGACGAGTGAGTTAACATTAACGCACGGTTATGTTGCTTACATTATAACCACGTCCATTTTGCTTCTGATATTACGTGGTACACGTTCCCACTACCTGCTCCGCTTCTCGAATATGACAAAAAACTCTCCTTTCATTCAAGCGTTACTCTTACGTACCTCCGGAAACCCTCAACTAAAAGAGGGGAAATCACTACAAATCTTCCGAACGCACTGCTAAAATTGCGAAATCCGAACCAATGACTTCATCTGCTCCCCAAAAATGAGAAAGCCTCAGTCCCATTGGTATGTTTTTCCAAAATTCAATGTCATAATTTTTCACGAACTTCATTTAGAAGTCGAAATCATAAACAAAATCTATGCATGTTCATCTATTTAATCAATTTTGACTTGTTGTGTTAACCAATTTTCGATTTTTGTGTGTTGTTTGTAGTGGGATATGCGTTAATAATCCTTACCATGTCTCCTATTTTGTCTCTTCGTTTGTTGTGTCTCAAAAACCTTCACGTGTTTTCTTGTTAAGCACACATGTTGTTTTACCCCCAAAAAAAATTGCATTAACGTTTATGTAGTTTAGTTGTTGGCATTGATGCAAGTCATTGCGTTAACGTTAACGCAACGCATAAAATTTGTGACTACTACTAACGTTTATGCAGTTTAGTGGTTGACGGTGATGCACACAATATGTTAACTTTAACACAAAAAATGTGTGACCACTATTGATGAATGCGTTAACGTTTATGTAATTTAGTGACTGTTATTGATGCACACATTTGCATTAACATTAACATTAACCCACACAATTTGACTAAAAATGAGGCAACGTTAAATGTGCATGAATGTTAAAACTTGGTACATGTTTATTCCCAAAAAATCACTTAACTGACTAAGTTAACATTAACATGTGCTTTTTTACACAAAACGCACATTTAATGTGTGTCAAACCAACTTTTTTTTCCATCATTTTTGCAGTAAAACTGCTAAAAAAACCCAAAAAAGAATGTGGCTGCCAGTGATCGTTCTTGTATCGCTGTAACTTGAAACAGACGTATGAGCTGCTGAAAGATTGCAAACTCAACTATCAACATAAACAATTGTTAGCGAAAACACCATTCGCAAAATAATTTGAGACTTTGTACATGCAAAGAGTCACTCTGGAGAACATCCACAAGCACGATAATCTCATACAGATGGATTTCCAGTGCTATTAACCCTACACGAGGAACTGTTAGGATTGGTGGCAAGCTCATCCGGATAACACCGCTAGACATACAACTAACTTTCGGGATAACAACAGGCGAAGATCCTGTTGTTTATATCCGTACATGTTTATATATATTTGTTGATTGGTCAGGGTAACATCAAGTCGAGGTAACACCTGGCCTTGGGCGTTGGGTCCCAGGGTAGGGTGTAACATACCTAACTACTAAAAATGTTTTACAAAATAAAAGTTTTGTGTATGGAAACTATTTGACATCCTCATGTTAAAATTTTTGTTTACTGGTATTAGTTATACGAGCACACAACGTTGCTGAACCACATTAAGGAGAAGGAATATAGAGTGTCGCGTTTGGAGATATGGTGCATCACTATTTTTTCTTCCCAACTTAGGGCCATCCCTATCATCCACCTGCCAGCTAATAAGGTAATAAAAACCCATGTGGTGCTTTAACATTCATGAGTAGCACAAAAAACAAAAATGAGTGAATGTTTATTGTTTGTTGTTGTGTGTGAATATTAATACACTGTTTGTTGTTGTGCGTTATTTGTGTTCCTCCCCCCCCCCCCCCCCCACCCCCCTCTCCCACCCCTCCCTAGTGTTCAGTTAACTTTCACTATTCCAGGTGAAGGATCAAAAGATCAAGGAGACTTTGGCAGAGATGCAATTGGGGATTACGGCAAAAGAAGAATGTGACGAATCTATCAAAGAGACCACAATTATTAAGAGTAAGGTCCTAGTGGTTGATGTTGATTAAGAATATGATGCCATGATTGACGACATCATAGCGCTGTATATGATTTAGGGGTTGATTCCACCCCAGTTAAGAATTTAGGACCACCTACGCAACTCCGTTTACGAGTGCACATGTGTTGGATGACATCTACAAACAGATTGATCTGATGCAAGAGCAGTTTGCCGCAAAATAATTGGAGAATGACCAGACGATAGAGGCATTGCGTAGGGTAATTACAAACATAACTGCCAACAACATTGACTAGAAAAAGAGTTTGATAGTCTGAACACATCATCCCTGACACAGAAAGAGCATTACGAGTGTTTAGTATCCGACCTATTTGCACAATTAGGCAAGGCTGTTAGGGAAAAGGCAAACATCCTGACTAAAATCAGCATGCAAGACATCATGTAGAAATATCGGGAGCCCCTTGTTGATGCAGATAAGGTTGAGCTTAGGGGAAGATGTGACGAGCTTGCCAATAAAGTGTAGTCGTTGAAACAAACGATTGAAACGTTGAAGCAGCAACATGTTGTTGAATGTATAGAAATGAAGAAGAGGTATAATGATCTTGCTCTTGAGTTTGAATGAGTAAAACAAATCAACCAGATGTTAGAGGACGAGAAGAAAAAATTGCTAAATGCAACACAAAAATGCGTGTGGCACTGAATAAACAAATCCAAGAGCTCGAGACAAAATTAAAGGCCCACTCAAAACGAAGCAAAAACACACATCTATTACTCTTGCAATCATCAATGCTGAGCCACTATTGATGGTCATGCCAACAGTTCATTTGACAGGCACCCCCGCTACTTCGTCATCAGTCTCGATGGCCACATAGCATGAAAGGGCAATGCCGAAAATTATCTCCATGGTTGGGCGAGTGAAAAAAAAAAATGAAAGGCAACCAAAGAAAAATGGAGTGATTTTGTATACCCGAAAACAAAATGGAATGGGAAACAAAATGAAAAACCAAACATAAACAATGTCGATGACCTCCCACCGCATAATATATATAAGCACAACGTGAGAATGCCAACTCAAAATGAGACCACAGTCGGTATTAAGCTTGATAACAACGATTGGGAGAAAGTGCATATGGTATTCTCCAAAGAGGGGCCCGAGTGGCCCAAGTAAACAGATGTTTACTCGCTAAACAAATTTCCCAAAAAAATGAAGTTCTCATAAAATATTTGCGTACCCATTGATATTTTGTTGTAAATAATGTTGCAGATCATTTCGTGTTTGGTGGCGAGAAACAATTGTCCCAGGCTAAGTGTGGCAATATCATATGCATTCTCATGGAGAAGCGCATCGCCGATAACGTAAGAATTATCTACTTAAATGTTTACATTTTTTTGTTTGCATAACTGTTACATTAATTAGTTTTGCGTAAATGTTTAGGTTCTTTTAATTTGCATTAATGTTTACGTTTTAATGTCTCATCTCTCCCCTCTCCCCGCGGTTATTGATTCATTCGGAGAGTTGCTGGAAAAAGAAATGAAAGAGCTCAATCAAATACGGGGGGTGCGATCAATCAGGTTGTTGGATGAAGCAAAATTCACAATCACGTGCATATGGGTAAGACGCGTTACTTTGTCGGGTATTTCTTTTTTTTTTTTTTTTTTTTTTTTAAACGCGCTAACACATAAAACGCAAACCGTGATAGATTATTATTAGATAAAACAACGAGATCCTCCTGAAAGAGTTGTACCACATGATGAACAATGCATTCGCCTACAAGTGTCATTATATTATCTTCCCGATGAACAATTATGGACGGCATGCATCGCCAAATCACTAGACTGTGATGGTGTTGGACATACCCGGGAAAAAATGGACTTTCTATAATTCCATCTGCCCCAGGAAGAACACCACAAACTATTATTATAGATATACACAGACAGTGGTATGAAAAAAAACCATCCTAAGTTGTGTCTTCAATTACGCTATGTTATATTTGTCTAACTTAACTTGTAAATAGAAGAACTTTGTTAAACGACATATCAATGCGTGTATACAGATTGATTGGGGCGAGGCACATATAAAACAATGTTGAGATTCTCTAAACATAGGGTGGCGTAAGTGAACACATCCAAAACTCATGCATCGTGTTCAATGAAAAATATATGATTCTCATCCGTTTACCCCCTACAAGATCGATTGTGATGTTTTCGTCATGCATGTCTTGCAACAGTACGCTCAGAACGAAAATGTCGCAAAAAAATTGTCATTAGCCGATATACGCGGTGTTCCAAAGAAGCAATACAAGCTTTCTTGAACCATCCATACTACAGCTAGTCTCCCACTGATTGCGATGATAGAAAAAATACCCAGCTTACCGCAAGTACATCCCGTCCTGATGAAAATGTAGAACAATGAAAACAAAAACAATCTAACTTGTATATATTTTTTTACTTTATTCATTGTTGTGCATGTTGTGGAATGTTAAAAATCGAAAAATGTTAACGACTTGACATTTATATTGTTTTAATGTTAATGTACAGGTGTAATGCTTTAACATTCACGTAACATGCCAAAAGAGTAGAAGTTCGACATAAGGTTTTATGATTGTGTTGTGTATGGCGTTAACGTTAACTCAACGTGCGCCACGTTGACGCCTTGACATGTAGATTTCTTTAAGGTTAACGTAAAGTTGTAATGCTTTAACATTCCCAAAATACAAAGAATTACAGTTACACAAAAAATATTTTTTTATTGTGTTGTGTGCGGCATTAATGGTAACATTATTTTTTTTTTGGTTGTTATAGTTAAGGGTAATGTAGTATTTTCAAAACCAATATATTGGGTTAAAAATGTAATTTCACATCAAATTAAATTCTAACTAACATTTTTACACTGATATTGTCTTTTTTTATCAGAGATCCCGCATGAGGCAGTAGGTTATTATTGCTTGTAATGATGGTTATGACGTAATCGGTAGTATCATCCTCATTTGTAATATTTATTTGGTGATTCACTTTGTTTAGTCTTCGTTAAGTGTTTTCATACCATACAAGTGGGGAGAATGTTAAGCAACGACTTCAATATTTTCAAGGAAGACGTCAACAAATGGCAAGAACAGTCGGATAAACTGTGCAACTTGGTTGGTGAGATGAACAGTCAAATCGGAATACGAACAAAGATAACCGGTATCTGAAGGAGGAGAATGCCCGTCTCCGCGAACAGGTGGCATTACTCGAACACGAAATAGAGATGCTTCGATGTGAAATTACAGCTAGTAATCTACATCCTGCCCAAAGCGAATCGTCAGTCAATAACAACTGATTAGCTGTTAGTCTCGATGGTTAATTTTTGCGTGAATACTATAGGTATGCACCCCAGCACCTACAAAATGTGTTGCATTTTGGGTGCATAGCCGTTTATGGCGTGTTGATTGGGGTGAAGAAATTATCGATTGGGACGTTTTGATGATACAATTTTTGACGTTAACATTAACTCAGTATGCTTTACATTGATACGTGCTTAGGTGTGTAAAGGGGTTGGAGGGTTTGCTAAGGATAAGTTGGTGTTTTGGGGGGTTTTAACATTGATATATTTGGGGGGTCCTGATTTTTTAAAACAACACTCATTTACTTTAATTTTATTTTTGTTTTTGGGTTTTGTTGTTAACTTAAACTGTTTTATGGTAATGAATAGGCTTACAATTGTTAGCTTTAGCATTAGATTATTTTTCGTGGGTATGTCTGCTTTTGCTTTAACGTTAATATAATGATTGTGCAGTTCATTAACACTGATTCTGTTAACGTTAACGTGCATTATATATGTTTAAACATTCTAATTGTTGCACAAAAACCCCAATTTTGTTTTAATCGTTGTGCTTATAATATTCATTTGCTTTAATTTTGTTTTTCTTTTTTTATGTTAATGTTAACTTAAACTATTTTGTGCTTATGAATGGGCTTACAAATGTTGTCTTTAACATTCGGTTGTTTTGTGTGGGCATGTCTGATTTGCTTTAACGTTAACGTGATGATTGTGTAGTTCATTAACATTGATTTTGTTAATGTTAACATGCATTCAATGTTTTACACACCCTAATTGTTACACAAAAAACTCATTCCTGCTTTGATCCTCATGCTTGCCAAAATAGCTTGATAAAAAACAAACACTTCATGCAAAAACATCCCCGCAAAAAATATGCAGTCCTTCATGTACATCAAACAAAAATTTAATACACTAAAACTACATAAAAATATATGATCACTGCTTCAAATTGCAGCAGTGCAGGTCTTCCTATTGTGATATCCGTATCTTTTACATCTACTATATCTTATTTCTACGATCTCAGCTCTTGATGAAATGTGTTTATTTCTCGGCTGACCAGGTTGTTTTTTAGTGATCGAGGGATGATCACGACTTCTGATGCATTCCATTCAAGTTTTTAGCGTGCGCACACCGTATATACTTTATGAATAGGCCATCCTCTAATATTCCACTAAGAAGAACGGCTCAACGAACAAATATATGTTCTACGCGTGTTTTGGTATCCCCACACAAGCATAAACGTACAGGAATCCATTCTCTTGCCAGTTGAAACAGGTACACGTTTGTTTCTCCATGTCAACCAACACAAATAGGTTCGAGTGCACTTCGTATACGCTCTTACTTCAATCGACAATGTTCCACGTACATCCATTTCTAATCATCCACATAGGCATATAATCCCGTACTGGGCATAGAAAAATAGTCATCGATAACGATTCGGCGCGTCTGACTGACAATTAGTTCATTTCTTGCATCTAATCATGTCGACCATCAATATGATGGGAAGGTGAAGATAATCATGAATTCATGCGTTGAACGACTCCGCTAGGTTGGATGACATCTCCACATATCTTTTGCCTTTGAAAAATATGTTGCAGAAGTTATCAGGTGGAACATCTTCGAGGAAATTCTCTACTTGTCCCATGCCTTCTGCTTTTAATTCTTCCCTCAATAGGTAGTATTTGTCGAGCGTCGTCACATACGCCATCATCGAATATTTGTACACAAGCTTCTCCTTAAACGTTTGTTTCATTACTGCTAGTTTGTCTATCAGGTTGTTCTTTAAAAGGTTCAAACAACATGAGTGGAAGCAGTCCAAGAACATCTTTTGAACGCCTTCAAGAATACCATTGTGTTAATAAAAAATGAACGTTAGCAACGCGTTTATTCGCCACAATTTTTGATAAATTTGTCATAAACCAATACAAGTTGTCGTCGTTATCCGCATCAATGACTTCAAATGCTACCGGGAACAAACCTATACCATATTGAAAAACAAGTTAGCGTACAAAAATGCATGCCACTGCATTTAAAAATAAACATAAAACAAACTGACAAGTTAGTGTAAACGTTAACGTTGTTTAAAAAAACCAATCATCAAAAATATTTGGATGTTAACATTAACGTGAATCATTATTAATAAAAACTTGTGTACAGACGTTGACATGCAACACCTCCCATACCACACAACCCCCTCGCTGAAAAAAAAAAAAAAAAAAAAACAAATATGTGTTAACGTTAATGTGCACTGCAAAAAAACAAATTCTGGTTAGAAAAAACTGTACAATAAAAAGCATGGATGCATTAATGTTAACGTAAAAACTTTGTTTGATAATAGAACTATCATCACTGCCAAGCATTTGTGTGTTAACATTTAAAAATAAACATATAACAGACTGACAAGCTACCATTGTTTCCATCCTTTACACTGACACCCAACAAACACCCCTAGTAGAAAGGTCCCATCAAAGAATAACATCAGCCTGCAATATTTGAATCTCTGTGCAATTGCATTGAACGATACAAAATATCTCTTGAATGGCTCGTTTCTTTGTTATAATCCAACACCAAATGACTACCTGAGTTCGTCCGCATGCATGCATCCAAATACCAATGCAGTTGATCGTAAGATGACTCGTGATCGCCATAAAAATCATCATAGGCTTTCTCTACTCCATTCCATGCAATGTGATACGGGATCTCAATTCCATAGTCGTTCTTAAAGGTATGAACGACGTCAATCAGTTGAGTGGACGAAGTATTCCGAAATAAGTCTAACAAGCATAACTTAACAACACTGAAATTCATCTTCTCATTCCCTGTCGTCCTAGAAGTAACGCCACAACAATGATTTCTCTCCAACTCCCAAATATAGAAAAAAATTGTTACGTTCATCTAACCTATCATGTACTCGCCATTCGCATCCTCTTTCTTCCTTGAGTGAAAAATTAGCTATCACTCTCTTCTTGTCATTCTTTATGAACCGAAAAGTGAACCCAACTTGTATATCGTATTTCCTCAGTACTTCTCTGAATTTCGGTAATCCACCCTTAAAATTATGTCCAACTTCTTTAATTCCTTCAACCCAGTGATCAGATAGTAATACTTTTTTAGACAATGGGCAAAAAATCGCCAACAAGTCATCGTCGCCATTCATGTCGCCTACCCCTCCCCATCTCCCTGGATATTCGATGAGCATTTTGTGCTCACTACCACTTGATCCACTCTCGATGTCGCACGTCTTTATCTGTAACCCCACATATTCGAGTTTTATTTCCCTTACAAGACTAACCATCACCTCTTAGTCGTTCTGACATGTTATTATGCACCTATCATGTCCTGGTATCGAGTAAAACATCTCGAGCGAATCATCTCTCAACACGTCTCACCCCGACAACACATTTTGAATTAACAACCCATGCGTGAAATCATCGTCGACCATAATGCCCAACGAGTAACCGTCAAATTTGCATATCAAAATTATTTGTGTCGTCATGACTCCTCAAGTAAATCTAAAAAATGAAAGAATGCACCAGATGTATGGAAAAAAATGTTTACAAACATCAAGTATATATGTTAATGTTAACGTTAGTGTTAACGTTAACATTGTTGGAAAAAAAACATTAAATATATTTGTGTGTTAATGTGAATCATTGTTAATCAAAATTTGTGTATAGACGTTGACGTGCAACACCTCCCATACCACACGACCCCCTGATGAAAAAAAACATGTATGTGTTAACATTAATGTGCGCTTCAAAAACCAAATTCTAGGTGGAAAAAAATAGTGCAATAAAAAGTATGGATACATTAACGTTAACGTAAAAACTCTGTTTGATAATGGAATTATCATCACTGTTAAGCATTTGAGTGTTAACGTTAAAAATTGTGTGCTGGGAAACATCATCACTGCAAAAAAAAAAATGTGTGTTAACGTTAACGTCTACACACATTACATAACACGCGAAAAGTATTTCAAAATATGCATGCGTTAACGGTCTTTCTCTCCCCCCCTATCCCTATCGCTGGGGCCTAATTCCACATAGACATATGCAAGAAAAAACGTTAACGTACCCAAGCTAACATTTCAAATATCACCCCCCATATGTGTTAAAATTCTGAAAAGAACTAAAAAAACGTCTGAAAATATTTTTTGATTGGATTCACATCGTTTTTGCGCTATTATACACATTTAAATACATGTATGAATATTAACGCATTGTTATCATCCAACTGAAAAACAGAATGTTCGCAAAACTCTCACGAAGCTCAAAATCGCACATGATCGCGCACAACGAAATGACTAAAAATTCTCTTTAATTGTGACTAAAAAAAGCTTTTCGTTGAATACAAATCAACCAACCTGAATTTCTTTCATCATATACCGCTTTTCAATTGTCGTCGCTGCGTATCGCCGCTATCTCAGCTTCTTCCTCTCATACCAGTTGATGAAATAGCTCTGCAATACCTGCAATTTGAATAGAATATTTTCTAAATCCCCGCCTGTGTAGGGAATGTCGTACGTGTATATGGAATATGCCTAAAATTCCTATTTTGCCGCTTACCATAACTATTTTCCTTTGTCCAGTTGGCCTGTCGGTTTCGACAGGGGTATAATCGTCCATCGCAACATGCCTTGAAGCCGCCGGAAGACCAAAAACTATTCCCTCTGTACGAGAAGGTCTAAGCCCTAACCCATTTGTTCATTTGGATTTTTTTCTATATGGTCTCTTGAATAAGATCTAACTAATAAAAAATTCTTTCACTTATAAAGAACTAAATATTTTTTTACCAAAATAATAAAGAGTTAACAAGTATTTAGTAAATCAAGGAATTTACTAGTATTTAGCAGCAAAAAGACAAGGTAAATGATAAATATTCAAGCTTAGAAACCTTTGACGTTTTTCCAAACAAATAAACCTAGAAGCCAAAATCATCATGGAACCACACCAATACATCGACTTTTTCCGCATTAAATATCCAAATGGTCAAAACACTTTATTATTTTCTTTTTTTCAAGAAGTCCTAAAAATAAATAAATAAATATATTTTTAAGAATTACTAAAATTAAACTTGTTTAAAAATACCAAGATAATTATTATTATAAAATTATCCCTCCTTTATATGCACAAATTTTACTTAATTTTTAAAATTACACTAAAATTTTATTTTTTTATTAAAAATATATAATTTTCTCTTAAAATATCACAAATACCCCATGTACGTTTCACTTATTTATTTATTTATTTATTTTTGTAATATTCACTGAATTTTAATTTTCAATAGAAATTGCACCGAATTTTATTTTTAATTCAGAATATATAATTCTTTTACAATACCATAAATATCCCTAAAAATCACTTAAATAAATTCACTTAATAATTAAGTAAAAATCCACAAGAGAAATCAAATGAAAATCCACTAAAAAAATCAAGTAGAATGCCACTAAAAATTATAGAACCCAAAAATTTAGGTTATAAACTAAAGCGTTCAAAAATTGAACCACCATCAAACAAACCATAACCTTACCATATTCTCATGATTAAATCCATTGAAAATTAAATCGAGAATCCAAATCCATTTAATTCAAAAATAAAATAAAAAATAAAAAAATCAGAAAATAAAAAAAGTCCAATGAACATTAATTTAAGTTACATTTCACTAAAAAAAATACATAAATCCACTTAATAATTAAGTAGAAACCCCTAGAAAAATCAAGTAGAAATCCATTGAAAATTATAGAACCCTAAAACTATAGATTCTGAATAGAAATTCATATACAAAACCATACCAAGGCTATAATTAATCAAATGAAATCAAAATTGAACTGCTCAGATCCATTGGATTCAAAACACAAGAAAATAAAATTGAAAAAAAAAAAAAAAAAACAGTTGAAATCAACCAAAGACCATATATTTTAGGCTAGTTGTGGTTGGATCTAGGTTAAATCTAACCAAATCTAGCCTAAAATCTAAACTGAAGAACAAAGGAATGAATTCGAGATGATAATGAACAGAGTGATGGTGAACAGGTGAACAGAGCAATAGAAAGAGATGACAATGAGCACACGACGAACAAAGCAATGAATCAGATCGATTGTGGCAGTGAAAGAATCAAAAATCAATGGTGGTAAGAAGATTTAGCCTAGATCTAACTAAATTTTGACTAGATCTGGTTGATGAATAAAACAATGACGACAACGAGGAAGGACGGCGATGATGGCTGGGGGAGACAAAAACGACGATGGGTGGAGAGGAGACGATGAAGATGAACGGCAACGATGGATGGCGACAACGACGACGAGCACAAGCGGCAACGATAGATTGAGGAGACGATGACGATGGACAACGACAAGTTCATTGTAGCTGAGAAAGAGAGAGAGAGAGACGGTTGAGTGAGAGAGAGAGAGCTAGAAATGAAGAAATGATTTAAAAAAGAAAAATATTTATTGTTTTGTTATTTTAATGATAGGTAATTTTGTCATTATAAATTATTAATAGGAGTTTATGCAATTTTATTTTATTTTTTAATAGAAGTTAAGAATAATATTTTATTTGTCTGAATGTTAAAAAAAAAAAAAAAAAAAAAAAAAAAAAAAAAAAAAAAAAAAAAATCGTTTGATTTTAAAATGGGAATACGGAAGAAAATTCTTTTTATTTTTTTCAAACATTTGGCACATCAACACTAAAAATGAGGTCATGAGCTCAATAGAAGGTCAACCTGCAGCTTTCTTTCAAGTCAAACCCACACTTGTCCCACCCACCCACTAAATTAATAAAGAGATAATTGTCTTTTAACCTCTCTATACTTTGATTTTGTTTATTTAATACTCTCTACTTTAAAAACCTACCGTTTATATCCATTTACTTATAATCAATTAAATTTTATTTTATTTTTAAATTAAAAAAATACATCTTAAAAAATAGTAAAATTAAATATCCCATCTAAATTTTACATGAAATAGACAAACTACATTTTATTTTTAATTTATCTTTAATAAAAAAATTAGAAAGCAAGATCGAGAAGGAAAATATTAGTTTTTCCTTTAAGTATCATTAATGGCCCTCCAGCATGGTAATCAGTATTTAAAGAAAAAAGGTACAATAATACAGTAAGTAAACAAATGAACTTGTGCGTAATGTAAGCATATTTAAACGTACCTCGGGTTTAGATAGCCATCGATATATAGGCGTTGAAGATGATTATTCATGCCTAAACATGATTAATTAGTCAAAACTCTGTGTTTAGCCAATAATCCAGGGCGTTTAGGAGATAATTGTTGGGCTTGAGCTTTTGGGCCCATTTAGCCAAGCCCGCGGGCCTTTGTCAGGCCTGCAGCGGTGCGCTGGTAGAGGAGAGCGGAAATCCTTGTAATCCTAGAAAAGAAACAAGCTGAAAGGGGGAGTCAGGCGAGGTAAACGGCTGAGTCCCTGAAATTGATCGACCAAGGCATAGCGCAGAGCTTAGAGCGGCACGTCTCTGCCAAGCTTCTTGCTCTTCCCTGGATGCAAATGAAGTTCCAGGGAGGAGTCGTGGTCAGCGTATGATCCAACGTGGCGTTGTGAATTTCGGAATGCGTCCATGTCATTACGACGATGGACGTGTGGTTGAATCCCAAGTGCTGACTCAGAGGTGTCCAAAAATACCCTCATCAATATATATATATATATATATATATATATATATATAAGAAAGAAAAGGCACTTATATATATCTGGGGAATTTTTTATAAATTTATATAAAAATATAAGTATATAAATATAAAAAAATATATAAATAATGTATAAATATATATAAAAAAAAAATTAAAAAAAAAACCCATGTATATACATATAATTGCCTTTTATTTTTTTAATATAAATTCATTAATTGTAATTAAAGGAAAAATTAACATTTTCTCTATATCTCTCTTTCTAATTTTTTTTTATTAAAGTTAAATTAAAAGAAAATATTGTTTGTCCATTTCATGCAAAATTTAGATGGGATATTTAATTTCACTAATTTTTTAAATCATATTTTGTTAATTTAAACTCCAAAAAAATAGTTTTAAATTGATTAGAAGTAGAAGGATGTAAAGTTTAGGTATTTAAAGTATAGAATATTAAATGAAACAAAATCAGAGTATAGGGGGTTAAAATATAATTTCCCAATATTAATTTAGTGGGTGGGTGAGACAAGTGTGCGTTTGGCACTAGTTTAGTCATTAGTGGAATATATTAATTTAGTTAGTGGAATATACGGACCTCGAGCCAGGGTTGAAACCACCGATTTTTTAATTTTTTTAATTTTTAATTTTTAATTTTTAATTTTTTTCATGTTTTCTAAAAGCCAGGAGCCCCACTCCCGGCTACTGTAAAAAAAAAAAATCAAAATACCGATTTATTGGCGAACTCCACGGAATATTACTCTACAATCCGTATATTTCTCAATTTTTTATTTTTTTTTTCAAATTAAAAAAATGAATCAAATTAAACTTTTGAAAATCTTTAATCTCTCTTAATCACAATCATTAGTGATATACCAAAATATGATCGTCACATATGGTTAGTTTTGATTCAAAATATGATTGCTCTAAGTCTCCAACAAAATAATACAGTGTTGTCGGACTGCCGATTTTACACCTTGTTCTGTTAGAATTTTGAGAGAGTATTGATTTAGAAAATTGTATATACCTTTGTCCGACATCCTCCTTTAATATTTATAAGCATGGTAAAACTTATTTGGCAAGTCTTCCCAATATTTCGGTCAATCCCCATAAATGATAACGAGATTCGCGGGACTAAGGATTGATTCCGAGATTCACAAGATTGAGCCGTTATGGTCTATTATGTTGACTATCGTATTCCCTTTCCTTATATAATGAGTTTCAGTAATCATTCCCAAGCTAGAGTCATGCCTCGAGCTCGGGACAAGTTTTGAGATGTCCGCAGTCGTCCTAAGGATAATCCATTCCTATGTAGGCCGTCGTATGTGAGTTTTCTACTTACACATGCTCGTTTTTAGACTTTCTCGAAATATCTCTTATTAGCTATTATTAAGAATGCTAAATTTTGGGAATATGAGGATTAAAAATATTGAATATTTACAAAGTACAAACATTCAATAGTCAATAAGCGAATATTTGAATAGTTATACTAAAAAAAAACAGTTCATTGCACGAAGGCACCCGCCATTGTAGGGTCTATGGAGATTCAGATGTACGCAACTTTGCCCTTATTAGAGAGAGACTACTTCCAAAATTTGAATCTAGGATATATGCTAGTCACTTAATGTAGGGAAAATTATTGGGCACACTTATATTAAGAACCAAATTACTGATTAATACCAACTGTGTAAGATTAAACTAATTAATCTCATTGACTTGACTTTTTGAACTGTTTAATCCTAATTTTAAAAAGGCCAAAAATTCCATGACCAAAATACTCTTGAAAAATCTGTAGAATTTAATAATTTTCTTTATTAAGCGATGTTAACAAAAAAAAAAAAAAAAAAAAATCACGAATAACCAGAGAGATTTTCTATTTTTAGTTGTATTCAAATTTCAATATCTGAACCTAATACTCATTGTTAACGAATGTTATATTTAACATCTAAACAAAATATAAGGGCTGTGACTGTATGCTTCGCGGAAGATATATACCCTATTTTTAGAAACAGTTTATATTATATGTAACACCAACATACAAATGTATAGAAAACATGTGCAGCGTCATAGTCAATGGATGTTATATTCAACATCCAAACAAAATATGAGGGTTATGATTGTGCGCGTCGCGGAACACATATACTCTATTCAAGTAGTTAATGTTATATGTAACAGCAACCCATGAATGTAAGGGGAACATGTGCACCGTCATAGTCGAAGAATGTTATATTTAACATCCAAATAAAAAACGAGAGTTATAATTGTGTGCGTCGCAGAAGACATATACACAATTTTTATAGGCAAATCATGGTATATGTAATACCAACATATAAAGATAATAATGTATTTTTTTCGTCTTTGTAACGTATATTGTATTGAATATAATATCGATTATCCACTATTCTAAAAAAAATGACATCTCAATTTAAAAATAGTTAAACAGAGATCATTTCTGTATAAATAAATCATGGATCAATGAAAATGGTAGGGGAGAAATCTTTGATTTTTTAGCAATGTTCTTTTCCAAGCAAATTGTTTTTTAATTGTTTCGCAAATTTAAGGAGTGTATATATGAAAATGTTGACTAGTCTAGAATAGAAGGTAATTGTGATGACCAGCCTATCTCTAGTAGTGGACCCATCTCTACTTGAATTACTTGAAATAAAATATTTTATCGGTGCACTGTCTTTATTATACAAAAAAATAATTTATGGATCAAGTACTTTAATCATATTCCACTTTCCAAAAAATATAGTCACACACTAGGCAGTATAAGAATCTTACAAATATCAACGTTTATATAATAATGTACCACATACTTCCTTGCTAGTTATAGTATCGTTTACTCACGATCGGGAATTATAATAGTACCGTAACTTGTACAAACTGCACAATCTAAGGTTGCAATCAGTTGTAAGGGCCATTCAATATCTTCAACGGTAGGAGCCAACATGTGGTATAAATCACCATATTAACAACATATTCAACTACCTGCACAACCTGCCCTCTTGTCAGGTCTCAACACAACATATTCATAATCAATTCCATATTCAATATCTTTTTGTCAAATCTCACATCATATTGTCAGCAATATATTTTCATTACCCACAGGATTTTCCTTCCTGTCATGTCTCAATTCAACATATTCATAATCAATCCCCAAAACATATGGTATCAAAGCCAGGTTTGTCAATAAAAATTAATTAATTAATAGGCGATGAAGTAATTGTAGTAGACTAAACTAATTCGCTTTAGGAGAAACCTAGTGATAGCCTTGGAAGACCGGGTCATTATAGTAACAACACATGAATATGGACAAATCAGTCCATATTTGTTAATAGAATCCCTTGGTTCATTAAAATACAATTGGATTCATTGGATTATTTAGATACCCAATTAGTATGTGGCAAGCCCCTAATATGTGTATATATATGTTATCCATGTTTATTATTTCTGATTTATCTCAAGGCTTGTAGTCTAATGGATATCTAGTTTACCTCCCTTGTGGAAGGTCTAGAGTTCAACCCCTTCCCCCAACATATTTACTCAAAAGTCTTCTAGATTTCTTTCTAACCACACTTTTGTGTTACTGATAAAAAGGTTGACAAGGTGGTCACCATGTAACTGTCAACATTTTTGTTTTTGTTGGGAATATGTACACCACATATTCCACTTGTTATAAATATGAATCCACACATATCTCCACTTTGGAATGATATTGTTTACTTTAAGCCTAAGCCCTCCTGCTTTTGCTTTTAGACTCTACAAAAAAGGCCTCATACCAATGGAAATATTGTTCATACTTATAAATTCATTATCCGCCCCCACTTCTAACCAATGTGGGACTCTGGTCGCACACCTAAATCCTCCCCTCAAAGAAAAGACCACCGAGCCTCCCCTCAAACGATCATCCATATGTCCACTTTCTACCGAGGTCAACTTCTCATCTTCACCGCATTGGAGCACAGGCCTTACGCGAAGCACCTGAGCATCTCCTACCTCGAGAGCTTGGTCAACTCCTTTCCACTGTGATGGAGCACATGCCTTATGTGAAGCACCGAAGTACCACCTATCTCGAAAGTTCGCTCTATCCAAGTCAACTTCTCTTCACCATGTTGGGGTCAGGACACGTCCATGAAGCATTTGGAGCACACTGCTATCCACTCATCGATGGATCCCATTGTGTTTTAACTAGGGCCCACCTCCTTAATTTGTTCGGCATTCTGAGAAAATCATCCACATGATGAGTTCAGGGGGTATGACTCTAATACCACTTCTTGGGAATATGTACACAACATATCCCACTTATTATAAGTATGAACTCACACATATCTCCAGATTCTCCACATTGGAATGATATTGTCTAATTTGGGCTTAAGCCCTCGTGACTTTGCTTTTGGACTCTACCCAAAAAACCTCATACCAATGGAGTTGATGTCCATACTTAGAAATTCATGATCCTCCCCACTTCTAATTGACGTGAGACTATAGTCGCACATGTAACCGCTTCCACAATTGGAAAATTAATGTCAAAGTCCCATTAAATTTTTTCCTCTCAGCAATATCGTTTCATCTTCATCTTCTCCTTCTATAAAAGGTCAGTACCTGCATGGAAACACGCACAAACTTCCCATAACAGCAACCTTTTTGTTTGCCCCATCCAAATTATTATCCAAAAATGTATTCCCCTAATCTCTTCTTCCTTTCCTTCCCTCTCCTCTTTCACACCGTTTTCTCTCAAAACCCAATTTTCCATTTCTGTTCCAGCCAAGAGAATTTCACCCTAACGACCCCATACGCCTCTAACTTATATACTTTGAGCAACAGTCTATCTGTCAATGTTCTGCCAACTGGATTCGCCAGCCGCTCAGCAGGCCAGAGCCCAGACCGTGTCAACGGCCTGGCTCTTTGCAGGGGCGACGTTTCGAGTCCACTATGCAAAACATGCGTTATCGAGGCATCCAAACGGATCAAGGATTATTGTCCCCAGAAAAAAGCAGCAATCATTTGGTACGATAATTGTCTCTTCAAGTACTCCAATTTGGATTTCTTCGGACAAATTGACAAGGAAAACAAGTTCTACTTGTACAATGGAAATGGCGTAAGTGACCCCAGAACGTTTAAAGGGCAAACGAGAGATTTGCTGAGCCGCTTGGCCGGAGAGGCCACCACTAGTCCGGCTTTGTACGCCACTGGAGAGATGGAGCTGGTGGGTTCGGATAAATTGTACGGGTTGGTTCAGTGCACCAGAGATCTGTCGAGAGGAGACTGCAGGAAGTGTTTGGATGGTGCGATAAGTGAACTTCCGAACTGCTGTGATGGGCAGAGGGGAGGGAGGGTTGTTGGAGGCAGCTGCAATTTCCGATATGAGCTTTATCCATTTGTCAATGTTTGAGCTTTTCTAGCAATTAAGCATGATACAATGGTAGACTTTGTCTCTGTAAAAGAACTAAATAAAACTTTGTGGTACTAGCTATTTTGAGTTTGTGTAATAAGAAAACAATTGATTCTTGGTTATTGAGACCCTCTTAAAAATTTCAAATAATAATGATATTCATTTTCTTTTAAAAGTTAAGGTATATCCGAATAAGTTTACACACACCTCAACTAATCATTTTTCCGAATGATCTTAAAGGTGTATTCCCTCACATCGATTTAATGCATTCAGGATTAAATTCAATATTTAATTTCTGACTTAATGCATTCAGGATTAAATTCAATATTTAATTTCTGAAGTATTTTCCATGGAAATAATAATATTCATGTTCTTCAATATTATATAGCATAGAGACCTTCTTGAACACCAAATTTTAAAATATTAACAACAGTCGATCTAATGCATTAAATTCAATATTTAATTTCTGAGGTATTTTTCATGGAAATAATAATACTCATGTTCTTCAATATTATATAGCATAGAGACCTTCTTGAACACCAAATTTTAAAATATTAACAACAGTCGATCTAAAAAATTGACCGAGAGGTTAAAACATGTTTACCAAATATTTATATAAATCAAGAAAAATTGTGTAAAATTTTAAGATTTGTAACAGTTTTTTTTTTTTTTAATATATATAGAGAGAGGAATAAAAATGAAAATTTTCAAAAATTCCTCCTAACATAGCTAGCTCGGTTGAATTTGAATACAATGTGACATATTTATACCCGTTCAAATATATTGAATTCACATTAGAAAAGGTTTAAATATATTGAATTCACATTAAACAAAAAAAAAAAAAAAAAAAAAAGGCAATATTATTCGCAAGAGGTGTTAGTCTAGTATACAAAGGAAGTTGTTCCCTTTCTTTGTCAGATAGGATTCTACTCTTCTTTCTACAGAATACTCTGGAAATTGCATTTTCAATTGTCAAGTATATTGTCATTTCCGGCCAAAATTTATTTATCAAATAGAACTTTGAGAGAAACTCAAGAGGTATTAGTCCGATTGATAAGAGAAAGTGCTCAATTTTCTTGTCAACTAGGGTTCGACTCTCTTGAGGAACACTCCGATAATTAAATCTTGAATTTAATCTTAAATGCACCACACCAATATGAGGGAGCATGCCTTTTAAGATCATCCAGTGAAGTAATTAGTCGAAGTGCACATCAACTGCTCCGGACACACCTTACCATAAAACCAAAAAAATAAAATAAAAGTATAGCATAGAGACTCTCTTAAATACCAAATTTCAAAAATGAACAACGGTGGAATGAGAAGTTAAAACATGTTTACTAAATATTTATATAAATCAAAGAAATTTTGTGTGAAATTTTAAGATTTGTAACCAAAAAAAAAAAATTAAAAAATAAAGAAAATAAAATTATAACGGAATAAAACTGAAAATTTTAAAAAAAAAATCCTCCTAACATTGCTCCATTCAAATTAACATAGCTCCATTGAATTTGAATACAATGTGACAATTTATACATGTTTAAACGTATTGAAATGACATTAAAAGGCAATATTGTACCAAAGACATGTTAAAAAACTGATGGACAAGAGAATTGTTCTCTTTCTTTATTAATCAGGATTCAACTCTCCTATAAAATACTTTAGAAGTTACATTTTAAATTGTTAGATGTATTGTTATTTCCAAACAAAACTTATTTATCAAATAGAGCTTCGGTTAAGAACAATTCCACTTGATTCAATGTTGACCTTTGGGTGAAAACAATTTCACTTGATTAAATTTTGTTTTTATTTTATATTAAAGCCCCTGAATTAATTGGTTTCAACATTTTAAAATACCTATTTTATTGATACGACATCATAGTTGTTAAAAAATCCACTTTATCAAAAAATAATTTAGGAAAAATTGTATTTTATCCCATGAACTTTAAGAACCCATATACATTAATCATCATGTACTTTGTATATACATGTCTCTGTTATATTTTTTATCAAATTTAACAAAGAATAAGCTGCATGCACTAGCTGTGCAAAAAAGAAATTCAATAGTTAAACTTTTCCAAAAAGACAAAATTAGGCTCAGATTCAACCTATATATGTGAATCTTCCCTCATAGTATCAAAATACTGGAGAGTTCGGACACTGTAATACTTCTTCCTTGTTATTGTTAATATATGTATATGTCTTGGTCAGTAAGTTAAATTTTAATCTTATTATAAAAATCAACCTTAACCATATCAGATTTTCCTAGTCACTCCTTATATATAAACTCATTATATTTTTTATATATATATATCAATATAATCGCTCTACGTTTTATTTTGGTAAACAAACTTTTATAAAATAATCGCTTCATGTTTTCTCAATATTCCGCCTCTCAATTATTCTAATATGGTATCAAAAATCTGATCTTCTTGACCTTGTTCCTACCAAACTTTCGCAATTCTAATCTTGTTTTTAGGCCTTCTACCGCACCACTGCCAACAACCTTTAGTTTCATTATTCAAAAAACCAACACCATATTCATCACCACCATCAGACTCGTTTCAAAAAACGAGTTCAACGATATCAAATTCACTGTCATCTGACACCGAATGTGTTGCCACGCGCCACCAATAGTGTCACATCCCACCCCGGACACCTGTCACCGTGGGGCTGGCATGACGTCGACGTGACATCACGTAACTGACTAGATAACCACAAAACGACAATATACAAAATTTAAATCTAGACAACATATACAAAATCTCATACGATAGGGATACACCGTCCCAAATATAAGAACAACCAAACAAATTCCATGAACCTCACTTAGATTCATCTCTGACACCCCGCCTCAAAATTTCTCTCAAAAAACTCCATCGCATGACCCGCATACTCTATCTAGCGCCAGTAGGGGACCGACCGACTCCTAACTATTTCACCTGCGAGTGTACTGCCTTCTTTAGTAAAAATAATTTTAAAATAATAATACATTCTGAGTAATACCACATTTAAATAGATCAAGCGTAAGTATATTAACATCACATAGCTCGTAAAATCTCCATAATATAAACAGTGAAAATAAAGCGATATAGATAAATTCCATTCAAATTCATCTAGTATAAAATCATACAAATCACCATAATAATTAATAAATCACCCAATATAAGTAAAACACCACGTCTCAAAACACACATCTCAAACACACACTGGTTAGCCATAGTGATCGTTTTAACCTCACGATCGGGAGTTGTAACGGTACCGTACCACTCGTAGGATATGCCTTCCTAGCGGGACAAATGACCATATGCCCGGACCACCCATCGGACAGGTCATAATATCAATATCCACATGTCGGATCACCCATCGGCAGGATATAATATCAATAATCGTCTGTCGGACCATCCATCGGCAGGATATAATATCAATAATCGTCTGTCGGACTACCCATCGGCAAGACATAACATCATCAAATCAACATCATCATCAAACTACAACTCAATAACAAATCAACGCTCTGCCGAAACAGATAATCTCGATAGCATCGTCAAATCAATAACAACCTCAAATCAATAATATCATCGTCAATTTACCAGTCAATAGTAACGCCAAAATCAATAACCTCAACCTTTATCTCCAAAACCAATTTAAACCACAAAAATCATGTTGTTCACTTTCTTTTAAAAACCCACTGATTTCAATAAATCATTTCTTTCCACCTTTCTTTTTAAAAACCAACGAAATTTACATTTTCAAAAACACTCAAATTAGCTTGATCCATTTAAGTTATAAATTCATCCCCTTTTTAAGTAAACGCATTTTTTCCATCATATATATATATATATATATCTATAAATAAATTTGGCAAGTAGACAGTATACTCACCTGATATTCCATTCTCAAAAGTTCCACCAACTCTTCACTACCAATCCTCTGGGAATTGGGAACTTATTTGTGACAGGGCCTAAATTAATATTTTAGAAAAAATTAACCTAATCGTGCAATGCAAGCCCTATGTTCATTAATTTCCCATTCCCCACGTTTTGTTAAGTAAAAATATTATTCAACGAGTTTTAGCACCGTTAAGGTTTACTATTTAATCCTACTCACATAAACGATCTCATTTATTATATTCTTCATTTTGATATTTTAAGGTGAGAAACCTAATTCAGAAATCATAAAAGTAAATTAGAAATATTACCCATTCTGAACCGATCGTCGATCTCCTTAAAATTTTATTTATTTTGGTCTCAGCTTCCACCGCTTCAGCGCCAAGCCCACCGTCGCGGCAAACCAGCTCCTCCTCTGCTCTAATTTGCTTACTGACGCTCCACCGCCTAGGCTAAAAAACCACCGCCTAGGCGACCCGTCTGCAGATTCAATTTTCTATCTCCCTGCTCTTTTACCGCCGCAGCAAAGGATCGCACCACCGCGGCGATGGCCATCCCCCCCCCCTTTCTGCTCTGTTTTGATCTCATCTACTTCTCTCTCTCTCTCCTCACCTCGCCAACTCTGGTAACCACCATCCACAACCACGACGACTAACAACCACTCACCATGAAACACTTATTCCATACAAATTAACACTCCCACATCCAAACATCAAACACACGCACTAACACAAATGACCAACAACACACACACATGCACCACTCTTTCGCTCTCTCTCTAACTTACCGCCGGCGAACTTTCGGCGACACCCACACATCCAACGCAAAACACACACCCACACCGCATCAGACATACACACACCCACAGCAACACCTCCGTCGAACCCAAAATTGAACCAAACAGCAACCATACACCCTCCAGTACCGCAATGACGAACACACACACACACTGTCACAAACAGAGCAGCCGAACGGTACACCCACGACGGATGAACAGAAAAATAGGGAACACATACATATTCACTTACCGGTGACGAGACATACACACAACAAGCCCACACATATGGATGGATCATGCAAACCCACCACCGGTGACCCTACACGATCGGCAACAGAGCAACCCATTCCGTCGGACCCCCATTTCTCTCTTCTTTCTCTTCCTTTCTCTCTCTTCGATTTTGGACTCTTCTTCTTTGTCTATATTTGTATGTGTGTGTGTGTGTGTGTGTGTGTGTGTGCGCGCGCGCGCTCAACGGCCGGACATGTGGCCGTTTCCCCTCCACAATTGTCCACCGACCCTTTCTCTCTCTATATATATAATATTATAATTTGCACTTAACCCCTTTCATTTTAGTTAGGTTTATGAATTAAACCAAATTCTATTTTTTAATGTTTTGAAATTTACGAGTTAACCCCCCCCCCTTCCCCAAATTTTCGATTAAAAGAAATAAATAACACCATCGGCCCCGTTATTCTCAAATATTTTAAAACACGACTTAAACTATGCATATATCAAGAATCGGGGTCTTACAAATAGTCCTACAACCACCATCACCTTCGTTGACTGCTATAGGATTGAATATTAACCCAAATTCAACTAACACTATACCATCAGCTTCGTCTTGACGCGACAAGAAAAATGATACCAAAACCATCGCCATCAGAGGTCACATGCACCTTCACGCGACACCATCATCTTCTATAGTTCCGTCGCGTGGTTTCTATCCCATGGTTGAGACCTCATCGCCACGTATTTTCCACGTCACTGCCACATCACCGCCACATCAACATGTCACATCATTATCACCTATCACGTCAGCCTCCACGCCACCTGACACATCAGCTATTGTATCATCCTTAAGGTTGTCAGTCAACTCCAAGTAGTTAACACGTTAACACCATATCAGTGCTTTCTGCCATCTCACCTGCCACGTTAGACTCTTCTGCCACATCACCAGTTCACAATAGCTTGGCTTCATTTGACCTGTTCAGTCTATTTTTAATCAATTGTGTATAAAGTTGAACCGATTCTTAGGATTTTTTGGGCCTCTTGATTCTATTTCCGGGCTCTGTTTTGTGATTTGAGGCTCACCTAATATATTTTTCTTTATATTTGTATAAGTGTCTTCCTTGGTTCACTCTCTAACACTCCATGAATCGAACTTCATCTTGTGGGCTTAAGAGATGACTAGCTTCCTAAGTGACCGAAAAATGTGGCGCACTGTGACTGTGGACATTAAACTACCCAAACACAAAAACAAACAAGATGCTAAAAAAAAATTGTTGAACGTCTCAACGACTGGGATAGAAAAAATCATCAAATTCTCATATGGTTCTGTTCCACTATAAGCCCATCTATCAAAATCCAATTTGGTAGATTCGAGACGGCTAAAGAAGTTTAGGATCTCCTCGAACTTTACTATACCAAGGTCGATCTTTCGTATCGGTATCAACTCATTTCCACCCTTCACAACATGCACCAAGAACTTGGGCGGTCCATCAATAATTTCCTATTGCAGATGAATGCTCTATAGGATCAGTTGGCTCTCTCTGATCCAACCTGGAAACATCCAGCTAATGCCATTCTCTACGCAAACTACCAGAATGTGATGCGCCTAATGCAGTTCCAGATGGATCTGAGATTAAAATTTGAGACTGAACGTTCTTCAATAATATACCGGAACTAGATATCTTCTCTTAACAATGTCGCTTCCGATCCACTGAGAGAGAAAACACGACTTGCAACACTATGAGGATCAAACATAGATATCGCTCTTGCCAATTTTGGTAACTTTCTCTTGTTCTTTGAGTACCAATTTTACTACGTACTCGAAGAACTAAGGGGAGGTGCTGCTTAATTTTTTACAAAATAGAACTACAATTAGAGGAAGTTGAATGCAATACAACCTACGTATTCCTAAATAGATAGGACCCACCAGTACCTTTTAGACATGAGTCGAAGAATATAAGTTTTATTTGCATACTATAAAAATTTATAATTAAAGAAAATAATTGGTACAGCGTATTATGATTTATTAACCTTATCTTAAAACAAGTGTAGTTTTTTATAGGCGATGGCAGAGAAGAACAAGACAAGTTGGGCGGCCCTAATACACCTGCACGGGACATGCAGATATATTTCCAATCGTTAGACATGAGGTCATATGGTATACTTAAAGTTTCGATGTCATTAAAACAATAAATAAGTTGGGTCTCTTGTAGATCATATAACCATGTTATGCAGGACTCGGCTTTGTCCTAGTGGTAGACAGACTCATGAGACATCAAAGGCTTGTGTGGTGAGTATACATTCTTGGAATTTAACTTAAATTCAAATTTTTAACAAAATAACTTTGGTTATTTCAGGATGTTTTGACGAGAGATCTCGAGATGGTGATTGGGACGGAGATGACACCCGAGTTCAGGCAACAAGTTTGGAATCATGTCATGGACAACAAGCATCCCCAGTGTACTAGGTGCATTGCTAGTGGATTACCGCAGTGGGAGGCGTTTGGAAAGTTGGAGAGCATATATACACATGTAGACGCAGCATCCCAACCAATGTCCTACTCTAGAAGCATTCAAACGAGACCCAATGGCTGCAAAACTCGAGGAATGGAACCATCTCAGCCATTGGGACGCGCAACAAATAATGAAACTCAATTATGGTAGACGGTTTGTGAGTTATGCAGAAATCTAGATTTTAGAGTCTTAGGGTTATGAAAATGGGGTCCAAGGTCTAATTTTCGTAATGAAGATTGATGACTGCAAAAATCGAGGGTAGTACCACCTCATCCATTGGGATGTGTGGGAAAATAGAACTCAATTGGGATAGACGGATTGTGATTTGTTCAAAAATCTAGATTTTAGAGACTTAGAGTTATAAAATAGGGTTCGGGATCCAAATTTCTCAAACGCGACCAAATGGTCACGAAACTCAAAGGGTAGTACCCCCTGGCTATTGGGAAGCATGGAAAAAAATAAAACTCGATTAGGATAGAATGTTTGTGAGTTGTATGTAAATCTAGATTTTAGAGACTCAAAGTGAAAATGGGGTTCGGGGTCCAAATTTCCCAAATGGGATTCGCTGGCCTCGAAACTTGAGGGGTATATGTTGATTATTTCTCATAATCATAATAAAATGAAATTAAACAATAATTTAAGGCATACATGATTATTAGGAACACAACAATGAAGAACGGTAATCGAAAGCGTACCTGTTTAGGCCATCGCAGGAGATTGAATCTGTCGCAGCAGATTACTAACTAGGTCTTCCTCCCTATAATCTAGATTATTGTGGTGGCGGTTCTCAATGGGAAGAAACCTCTTAATTTAGATTAGGGAGGGGACCTAATTATATATATACTAGGATTTCTCGTTGGGTCTTCCAATAACAGGTTTCAACGAAACCCTAAATCTACACTTACTAGTTAACTGAGTTTCTACATAAAAAATGTCACAGCCCAAATCAAAATATGATCACTAATTATTTGGGCTGCTTAAATAATAGACTATCCATTAACCTGTTTTTGTAAAACAATTAATTCGATTAATGGTAGCCCACAAAATATTCCAACATTCTCCCACTTGGGCTACATTAATTGAATAAGTTTAATTTTGAAAATCAGACTATTGGGTTAATAATAGAAAAAATTATTTTTAGTGTGGTCACACCTTTTGTTTAAAGAAATGATAGTCTATAAGTAGCATCTTGATAAACTTATCTAATCCAACATGATCTTAATATTGGATTATGATAGTCTATATGTTAATCTCAACAAACATAAGACTTTCCTATTCACAAATACATATAATTATATCGAGTAAGCCTAATAGTGTAGTAAGAAACTAATGTCAACATGTGATCATCATCAATATGCATTGTTCTTATCAATCTTCATTACAATTTCTCAAAAAAATGAAATTGTAATTGCAGTTTCTCAATAAAATGAAATTGCTGCAATTTCTCAATAAATTGAAACTGGTGCAATTTTTCAACAAAATGAAATTGTTAATTGCAATTTCTCAACAAAATGAAACTGCTGCAATTTCTCAACAATGTGAAATTATTAATTGTAATTTCTCAACAAAATAAAACTGCTGCAATTTCTCAACAATGTGAAATTTATTGACTTTAATAAGTCATCTGTCAATAACAATACATCACGAGATCTCAAAATCGTTATTAGTGACAGCCAAAAGTATACAACTGTAATTCTTAAGGCACAATATCTTAAGATATCATATTGTATAATCAATTCAAATAATATGATATGCGACAATATAATACGCAATAATGATGATTATCAAATAGATTTCAATTTTGTAAAACGCATAATAATAGTGATCACAACGTATCATAGAATTAAAGAAAAATACAAGAAAACTCTCACTAAATCGGAGAATCAAAATACTAAAATAAGTATAAGTGACATAATATAATAATCAATTGTATCATCATAAACTCTCATTTGGGTAGAATCTACAATAAATAATTATTCTTTAAGCATGAAGATCAACAAAATAATAAAAACTTTATAGCAATAGTGATCAATACTTACACGACACAATCATCGAAATAAAGAAGATTACAAAGATTTTCATTAAATCAAGGAATCAATTTAGAATTTCATTGTGGCATTATTGTTGTTCACAATAAAAAGAAATTACTTTCACAAAAAATTGTAACTAGATCAATTATGGGTAATGAGGCAAAATGCTCAATTAAGTATAGGTAATACAATAGAAGAATCAATTGTATTATCATAAACTCTTCTTTGGGTAGAGTCTACAATAAACAATTATTCTTTAATCATGAGGATCAACAAAATTAAAGAAATTTACAGATTTAAAAATTCATCCATTTTGAGTAGATTGACTTTCAAATCCATATATTTTCTTCAAAATATAATTAAACAAATAATCTTTCAAAATTCATTCCCTTTGGACAAACAAATTTATCAATTCATTTATTTCACATAATATCCTCATACAATTCAATTAATTTGCACAATAACCCTCTTTGGGCAGATGAATTCACAAATTAATCTGAAATTTTTCCATCAACAAAATAGAAACTCAAAAACTTGTAAACTATATTAGTTAAATCACTTTGGTAAAATAACGTTAACAATTCATAAGCAACCGTTCTAAATTAGAAAAATTAAACAATATTGCCCAACCATAACAGTGCATATTAGCGACATATATGCATATGATCAAAACAAGATGAAGTGCGTTACAAAATGTACTTTCAGTGATCAACGAGCAATTATAATTGTAAGAATTTGAACAACAATTTTATCACACTCTTAAACAAATTATTAAATTAGTCTCTATTTAGAAAAAAAAAAAATTAAGGGCTTGAAATTTTGAAAATTATAATTAATCATAATTAGTATTTTTAGGGGCTCCTTAATATAAATCTCAAAAGGCCGAAAGTTGTAATTAAGAAAACCCAATTGATTGAGATATTACGTAGACTCAAATACAAAATCAATATCTATATAATGAGCCTAAATTTGGATTTCTACCAAGATATTCTAGTCATAGTGATAGTGTTTCTGATTCAAAGTCTTCTCATATGTTCATGGATAATTTATCCATAATAGTAATTTCATCAGTCTTGTTAATTAATAAATAATTAATGACCCAACAGGCCCATCAGAATATATATATGACACATTAAGCACTTTAAGGCCCAGGCAATACAAGAAATCCATACTAAATTATATAAAATAATCCAGTACTTTTCTACAATTCCAAAACGCAAATATATTGTCCCAAACATAGTCCAAATTTGAAAAATGAAAGATTTCATTCTCTTAATAACCAAATTAGTTATTAAGATCATACTTAAACCATTAAAATCCTGAATACATATCATACACCTGATTATCTACGACCACTTTTCAACAGTGTTCAATTTAATTTAACTTCCATCAGATTACCAAAACAACACAAGGATATAATTCTTCCAATTATGTCACTTATCATATAGATATTTTACAAAGACAACAAATAAAAAGATAAGAAGTTGATCCACTCTAGGATTCTTAACCATCAAATACACGAATAAAACAACCATATGGACAATAATCAAAACAACCAAATTTACATAACCTTTAAACTTTAAGGGTTAATTGTGTAATTAACCCTTCTTACTAGTTTCAGTTCATTACACTTTCGAAAAGAACATATAAAGTTAATAAGACATCTTATACGTTTAAATTAAAACTACTTGGAATAAGTGAGATTTTAGTTAAATTTTCGGGGTACTTAATGTCAAAACCACTAACCCTAATTTCAATTCCCTCTGCCATACCACTTGAACGTTGCAACCACCTCATTGCCACCATTCGACTCTATCAAATGAATGTCGATGTTTTTTCTCAGGGGCAAGGTGGACTTTTTACAAACTACTACGAACGGATATCGGATGAAAACCCAACATCGACGTGGAATTCTACACGCCCAACATCAAACAAGAGTCTTAAAATAGAAAACCCAATGGGTCTAACTCAGTCTCAAACAAAACCTTAACTCATAATTAGGTAACACAATTGGTGTGGGATTCAACAAAGAATAATATCCCCAAAATAAAACAAACATGCCCTTTATAGCTCATTCTATGAGCAATATGAAATTATCCAACCATCTAATCTGAGCTAGAGCCACATCTTTATGATTAATTGAAAAATACTTAGAATGTAAAGTAGACTTTGAGATGCTTCTTCATGAGCTAAGATAATAAAACTTAAAGCATGAATTGACTTCTTTGACCCCTCATGTTTCCTCTTTAAAATAATAGAGACAAACTATTTTTCACTCAAATAATAACTTATCATAGTTTATTCATCATGTAACCAATCAAAGAAAGGGATATATGCATTATTCCTATGATGCTTACTCTATCCATTTACAATTAATAAGAACTACTCAGGTAGCATGGAGTTTATCGTGTATAAATAGCAATGAAGCAAAAGAGTGTATGGAAAAATCAATGTCCAATTTCTCCTATAATTTCCATTATCAAAAATCAATTCAATTATCTAAAATAAGATAGCAATTAAAATAAAGTGGAATTTATCCACTTTCTACTAGAAGATTAGCATTAATCAATAGCCAATAGGTATATGCTCATAATCTATTTACAGCAACAAAATAACTTCCTCAAATATATCAATATGTTAACTTATTAATGCCTAATTTTTAACAGTCAGTCGCATTTCATATTCCTCCATTAATTTTTAAATTTATACATTTCATATTCATCCATTTAACTTTTAGATTTGTAGTAAGAGATTATGGTAGTAGAATGTGACTAAATGAAATTAGAGAGTACGTCAAAAGAATTGCAATGTTACAATGTACTTAAATTACGATACCATAATTTTCTTTAGTATAAATTTGAAAATTAAATGCAACAATCCGAAATTATAATTGATTATTAAAAAATAATTCAATCATAACTGCTAAAATAGTCCACCCAAAAAAAATTGATGTGCTCCAAGTGATATCAAGAAATCATGATTAGAAAAGTTAGGCAATTCACGATCAATCACAAAATAGAACTCCAATTCAATAGTAGAATTGTTTACTATCTTATTTTTATTTCATATTAACCAAAAAGGGAAAAAATGCTAAATGATATATAGAAAAGCCAAGAATAATAGATTTAGACAGTTGAAAAATAATAAGATATTTCAAGAAAAAATCAGGGATCAATTAAAGCACCATAGATAAGCTAAATCATAAGGATGACATCAAAATTCAAATCGGTTGTAATAGTTCTGCAAAGAATAATTTGTTAAACTTGTTTCTATTTCTGGAATACTCCAAAACGAAAACATAATTCATATCTCATCTCATCTCAGATTATTGGAAGTTCTCATATCATACTCCATTCAACCCAAAATCTAAGAAATTAGAACAATTGAAGCTATTAAACTAATTTTTCATGATTTAAAACTAATTAAGATAGTACACATCAATAAATTTTAATATATAGAGAGTGAGTATAACAATCATATTCCAAATCATCCAATATAATTTCTGTAAAATTTTCAACAAAAAATAATGCCTAAAAATAATTTTAAGCTAATTAAATCGTATAATAAGTAATAATTAACTCAAAGTTATTTTTAATCTTCAAAAAATAAAATAAATTTTACAGAAAATTAGAGGACGAAAAAATAAGTACACAGGAAAAAATGGGACCCAAAATGGGTCCCGGATGAGCCTCCACATGCCCCCACGTACATGTACTGCACGTAGGGCTGTAAACCTCGGCTAGAGGTTGTCTTCAACCTCTCGTTGGGTCCTAAACTGGGTCCTTCGACCCAATTTTGACCCAGTAATTCAAAACCTCAAAATATCATGTTTTTCTCCAATGTTTTTGTGGGTTTATGTAGATCCACTAATTTAAAACATGTATACAACAATTAATTGAAGACAAAACGGGAGAATCATATCCAAAATTGAAGGACAAGTCTCGGTTTTTACACCTCCATGGCCAAAAAACCCAAAACTCGATTTTAACCTTATTTCTACCGAAGTTTATATGGGTTTAAGCCTAATACTAATTTAAAACATATATAAAACATTAATTGAACCAAAAACTCATCAATCATTATCAATTTGTAAGGTGAATCTCGATTTTCTAGGATTCGTAACTGAAATTTCGAAGTTGAAATACTCACAAATTACCCAACCAAATAGCATATATAATATATCAAACTAAATCTTGGATTAAGAGGAATAAAAGCCCTAAGTTTTTATAGTCAATAGAAGCAAAAAATTACATAAAATCACGGCCCCAAGTTTCGATTTCGGGAGTTTTCTAGGGTTTGTAGTTGAAACTTCAACCACGAAATACTCTCTGATTACGCAACCAAATCGCATGTATCTTATATCAAATTAAAGTTTAAAATAAGATGAACAAAAGCCCTAATGTTTCATATCTAATCGAAACGAAAAATCACATGAAATCGTGCCCGCTAGTTTTGGTTTTGTTAAGAACAGAAAATAAATAAAGTTTCTAAAAAACAATTGTCGATCCTAAATCATGTACGTAGGCTTTAATACCACATGTTGATTATTTCTCATAATCATAATAAAATTAAATTAAACAATAATTTAAAACATACATGATTATTAGGATATAACAACGAAGAACGGTAATCGAAAACGTACCTGTTTGGGCCATCGCATGAGATTGAATCTATCGCAGCAAAGTACTAACTAGGTCTTCCTTCATATAATGTAGATTATTGTGGTGGTGGCTCTCAGTGGGACGAAACCTATTAATTTAGATTAGGGAGGGGACCGAGTTATATATATACTAGGGTTTCTCGTTAGGCCCTCTCATAACGAGCTTCAATGAAACCCTAAACCTACACTTGCCACTTAACTGGGCTTCTACATAAAAGACACCACAACCCAAATCAAAATATTATCACTGATTATTTGGGCTGCTTAAATAATAGACTATCCATTAACCCATTTTTGTAAAACAATTAATTCAATTAATGTTAGCCTATAAAATATTCCAACAATATAACCATCTCGACCATTAGGATGCGTGAAAAAAAAAATTCTATTAGGATAAATGGTTTATGAGTCTTGCATACATATAGAAATCATAAGCTTAGAGTTATAAAAATAAAGTCTAAGGTCCAAATTTCCCAAACGGGACTCAATGGCTACAAAACTGGAAGGGTAGCACCATGTCAGCCGTTGGAAAGCATTGGAAAAATGAAACTCAATTATGATAAGTGGCTTATGAGTTATTTAAATGGGTTAATAGCACTTTACCCCCATGTGGTTTGGCCAATTTGCACTTTATCCCTCTGTGGTTTGAAAACCACCACTTACCCCCCTGTGGTCAAATATTTGTTCCACTTACCCCCTATATCAGGGGGTAAGTGGCGATTTTCAAAACACAAGGGGGTAAGTGCAAATCGATCAAACCACAGGGGAGGTAAAGTTTAATTAACCCAATCTATATTTTAGAGACTTGAAGTTATAAAAATTAGGTCTGAAGTCCAAATTTCCCAAATAGGGCCCGATGGAAACAAAACTCAAGGGGTAGTTCCATCTCGACCATTGGGACATATGAAAAAATAGAACTCAATTAGTATAGACAGTTTGTGGATTGTGCGAAAATCTAGATTTTAGGGATTTAGAGTTATAAAATGGGATCCAGGGTCCAAAATTTTCAAACGAGGTCCAATGGTTGCAAAGCTCAAGGAGTAGCACTATCTCGACCATTGGGACATGTAGGAAAAAATAAAACTCGATTAGTATAAACAATTTGTAAGTTGGATTTCAGAGACTTAGTCTTGTGAAAATGGGATCTGGGGTCCAAATTTGCCAAATAGAGCCCAATAGCTGATAAACTCAAGAGGCAATGCCGACTTAGATATTAGGACACATATGGAAAAATAGAACTCGATTAGGATAAAGGTTTGAGTTTTTCAAAAACCTAAATTTTAGAGATTTAGATTTATAAAAATGAGGTCCCGGGTCCAAATTTCCCAAAATGATCGATGGTCAAGAAACACGATGGGTAGTGCGACCTCGACCATTAGGACACGTAAAAAAAATAGAACTCTATTAGGATAGACAGTTTGTGAATTGAGCATAAATCTAGACTTTAGAGACTTAGAGTTATAAAAATGAGGTCTAGGGTCCAAATTTCCCAAACGGGATTGATGGTCTGAAACTCGAGAAGTAGTGTCATCTCAACCATTAGGACACGTGGGAAAATAGAATTTAATTAGGATACATGGTCTGTGAGTTGTGCAAAAATATAGATTTTAGATATTTTGAGTTATCAAAATGGGGTCCAAGGTGATGGCCAAGAAAATTTAGGGGTTGTTCTACCTTGGCCATTAGGATGCGTGAGAAAAAACAAACTCAATTAGGATAGACAATATTTGAGTTGTACATAAATCTAGATTTTAGAGACTTAGAGTTATGAAAATGAGGTCTGGGGTCCAAATTTCCCAAACGAGGACCGATGGTTGCACAATCCAAGAGGTAGAGTCATCTCAACCATTGGGACACCTGAGGAAAAATAGAACTCGATTAGGATAGATGGTTTGTGAGTTGTCTAAAATCTATATTTTAGAGACTCAAAGTTATAAAATGGGGTCCAGGGTCTAAATTTTGAAACGAGGCCTGATGGCGACGAAACTCGAGGGGTAATGCCACCTCAGCAATTGGGACGCGTGGTAAAAAAAAACTCAATTTTGTGATTTGTGTGTAAATCTAGATTTTAGAGACTTAGAGTTATTAAAATAGGGTTCGGGGTCCAAATTTTCCAAACGGCACCCGATGGGAACAAAACTCAAGGGATAGTGTCACCTAAAGCCATTTAGACATGTGGGATAAAATATATAGAGCTCAATTAGGATAGGCAGTTTTGGAGTTGTTCATAAATCTATATTTTAGAGACGCTGAGTTATGAAAATGGTGTCCAGGGTCCAAATTTCTCAAACAGGTTAATTATACTTGTTGAATCCAATGTTTTGATGAACAATTAAGTATTAATATTTTTTGTGAAACTAATAATTTTATCAAATGTTTCAGATTTATAAGTTCCAGGCATGTGATTAGGAAGAAGACCTCATGAAGAAAACATAAAGGGTGCAAGATGGACGCAATGAAGATATTAAAGTGGCGTTTGGTTAGTATTCTCACTTTTCTCAACCCAACTGGAATGGGTTGGGTTGAGTGGGGTTGAGAATTTTGTTTCCTACAAATAACAGAATTGTGTTTGGTAACGACAGTATTTTTTTTGTACTTGGAACAGAATCACGTTTGGTAATAGTATTTTCCTAGAATTGATTCAACCAAACCCCCAAATTCAACCAAAATACCCAAATGAAGAATCAACCCTAGAATTAATTCCATGAAATTCAACCAAACCCCCAAATTTAACCAAACCCCCAATCAAGAACCAACTCTAAACCAAAATCAAGAACGAACCCTAAACCAAAATCAAGAACCAAACCCTAAATCGATTTCGTGGTGAAATCAATTTCAATTTCGAAATTGAAAATTGAAATGAAAATAGAAATAGAAATCAAAAATCCAAATTGATTTCGTGATGAAATCGAAATCAAAAATCGATTTCATGATGAAATCAAAATCGAAAAGCGAAACGAATCCTAAATCAAATAATGAAATCGAAATCTTGGAGCAAATATGTTCGATGGGTTGGGATCAAAATCACGATGGTGAGCTTCGACAAAGATGACGATGGCCTGCTTGGAAGAAGACGACAATGGCCGGCTTTGTAAGCAATCGAAATCACAACGACAGTGAAATTGACGAAGACAACGATGGCCGGCTTGGCGAGAGACAAGGAACCAGTGGAGGCGATGACGAAGATGATAGCTGTAGCGAGGACGATGGCAATGGCGAAGACGATTGCGAAGAGGTGGACAGTATCGACGATTGCGTGGAGGTGGACTCACCGATGGCGAGGACGAGCGTTGTGGCGAGGACAAGCGAAAAGAAAAAGAAATGCTTGGGATGAAGTTAAAAGACAAGCTCTCATTAACAAATTAGAAAATTCCAAACGCATCCCATATATGGGTTGAGTTTTTTGGGTACAAAAAAAATAAATTTTTTTTGTTTCTCATTTCCTTATAATTTTGAGAATCAATTCTCATTTTTTGGGTTGGGTTGGCTTGAGTTTTGTGTTGCTAAACGCGTTCCCGAAAATCAATCTCAAAATTTTTGGGTTGGGTTGGGGCCTAAGAATTTTGAAGACCTTGAAGAAAAATAGGTAAAAACAACTCTCTATTTATATACTCTTTTTTTAACCCGAATTAGGATCACACACGACACTTTAAATGAATTATTTTTATGTATGTCTTGATATAAAATGATAGAGTTTAAGATCTTCATTTAAGATATTGAATGTGCTCCTTATGGGAAATGAAATTGATAATTGACCTAAATAGAAAACATGTTTTAAAGTATAAAAAGTGAAGTAATTTGATCAAATTAGTCAACTGAAAAAAATAATCGGTCAATCGAATTAAACAGTGAATTTTGAAGCGAAAATGAGGTACTACTAATCTAGTCAGTCAACCGAATCAAAGAGGTCAGTCAACCGTTTGAAAGAGTGGCTTATTGGCAAAGAAATTGAGCACACTGATCTAATCGGTCAACCGAATAAAATGGGTCGGTCAACCGTTTGAGTCAGTAGGTAAATTGAAGAGAAATTGGAACAACCTGAACTAATCGGTCAATCGATTAGAGGCAGTTGGTCAACCGACTGGCCTATAAGCAATGGTTAGGATTTAGTTTTGGACAGGTCGGTCAACCAACCTGTGGGGCTCGGTCAACCAACTGCGGTAATTGGGAAATCGAGAGATTTGGTCTCTTGGTCAAAATCTATCCATTTTTTAGGATTCCAAGGGAGAGATTTGGGGGATTTGAACCTAATTAAGATATGGTCTACCTATTATATTATCCCTATTGATTTGATCCACATAATTATAAATTCTTTTAATTTAAATGGATTAATATTTTTTATTTGTATAGTTTTAAATTGAGAATTGTTTTATGGATTTATATGAGAAAATTGAAAGATATTTTAATGTGGAATACACCTGAAATGAAAGGTAATATTATATGGGGTCTAGGTGTGTCATTTATTGCCACAACATTTAAAAACTAGCCTTTTGAGGATTAGTTTTAGGTCTACTTAAAGGGACCTACAGGAATGGGTTAAAACACATCTAGAACAATCAGTTTAAGCTTTTCCAAGAGTTATATTTACACTGAGATTTTTGTGAGATTTATTCTTTGTTCTTGATCTAAAGCGCTTGTGATTTGGCTTCACCGACTTGTGTTCTATTGCGATTCTATCATTATCTTCGGTGTTTTCCGATAAGATTTTTTCAAGTTTTGTTATTTACTTTGAATTTATATATTTATTGATTACTTGGTTTAAGATTATTTAGAAAATCTTTTTAAACTTAAAAGCCTGAAAATCTATTTTAAATTATTTTATTTGATTATCTGATTACGTTTTTAAATTGTGCTACCCACTTTATTAATTAATCAGATTTAATATGCCTCACATTGTATCTATCACGTAGAAATTATTCGGGACATTAATCGAGTATATTTGTATTGAAATGGTAGAAGTTGCTTGTGGGAAGAAACTTATATTTTTTGTATTTATGAGTTGGAGCAGATTAGACATATTTGGGACTGTGTCTAGTCAGGGTAGCTACAATTCGATCTTTTTTCTGTGAAAAAAAATTAGGGCTTGATCTTTGTCCTGCAAAAAGGTTAGGTTATTCTTTTTCCTTAAAAAAATTAGGTTTTGATTCTCCCTGAAATAGAATTGAGTGATTGTAAAGGTTCTTCCTAAACCTGAGAAAATGATAAGTGTAAAAGTGTAAGTGAGTGATAAGTTTGATCTTTAGTCTGTTAAAAGGATTAGGTTTTGATTCTTCCTGTTATAGAATTAGGTTAGTCTTGAGTCTGGTAAAAAAGATAAGATTTTTCTTGAGCCTAGGAAAAGGGTAATTTGTAAAGGTTGATTATGTATCTATAAGAGAATCATTATAAGGATTTGCTTTCTACTTAATAAACAGATCAAATGGTTTAGTGAATTGCGAGTCTCCGTGGAGCTCGGGGGACTGGACATAGGCAAGATTAGATTGACTAAACCAGGATATATCGTTGTGTGTTGCATTGTTTATTTTCTATTATATTATATTTGGGTGTACACTAGGTATTAAACACATATCCACTACGTGACTAAGATAATAATTAATTTAAAGAAATTGATTATTTGATATTAAGTGTTTAAAGGAATTAATTGTTTAAATTTTGTAACAACCCAATTCACTTCCCTAGGGTAGTTTTTGGGGCCAATAATACTTTTCCCCCTATGGTTAGGCCTTTTGGCACTTTACCCCCCCTGTGGTATCGACATCACCACTTACCTCCCTGTGGTTGTGGACTAAAGTGCAACGGTTAAGTTTTTTGTTAAATCTAATGGTCAACGGGCAAAAGTCAACAAAATTCTATTAAATCGTGTTAATGACATTTTTATCCTTAAAATATTTTATTAAGGACTATTTTTATATATTCAAAAACTTAGGGGCTATTGTGTATTTCTGTTTCATCTTCCTCCGATGCACACTCTCTCTCCCTTTCTGGTGCTTTCTCTCCGCCTTCGGTGAACTTTAAAAAGTGTTTTTTTTATCCTCTGTCACCCTTCTCACAAGCCATCCTATCTCGCTCCATTTACCGCCATGGCTTGTCCTCTTCCTCCTCTACCCAATACCACCGCGTCTCTCTCTCTCTCTCGCTACCCACTTTCTCCGGCCTTAAACCCATGTAGGGAAGCTGGGGAGTATCAGACTGCGAAGTCTTGGGTCGATTTTGCTAATCCTTTCAATTTGTCAAAAGATCGAAGGTATGGCCTCCATTTTTTAGCCCTAAATCAATATCTTCGCTCTGTACAGAAATATTACAGAGCAAAATAAAATGAAGGCACGAGCTCCTGAGTTTTTAATTTTGAGTAACGAAAAGTGGGAGAATTAATTGGGATGAGACTTGAGATGCAGAATATTCAAAGAGATTTTGAATTTTTACTAATGAAGCAAGCCAATTTTGTTTTGGAAAATACAAACTTACTAGGGAAGAGAGAGAAATTTTCACATGGAAGAGAGATGGGCGGTGGCGATAGCGGCAGGCAAAGATACATAAAAATTTCAGATTTAGGTTTTTATATTTAGGATCTATGGTTGATTTGTTTGCTTATATATATATATTGTGAGAGAGAGAGAGATACCTATGGGTTTCCAGAGGGGAGAGAAAGAACAGGAGGTTGTTGCTGCTATGGTGAGGTGAAGAAGATGATGCGTTCGGTGAAGGGGAAGATCAAAACCACCAAAACAAAAATTACACTTTGCCCCTCATAACTTTGGATGACTTTTAATAAACCCTATGAAATTTATTAGAATAAAATGACAAAAACACCCTTAATTTCAAAGAGAAATGACACAATTACCCTTACTTTTAACCGTTGAACTTTAGTCCACAACCACGGGAGGTAAGTGGTGACGTCGATACCATAGGGGGGTAAAATGCAAAACGATCTAACCACATGGAAGCAAAGTATAATTAACCCTTTCTCAGACGGGGTCCGATGGCTGCGAATCTCAAGGGGTAGAGCCACCTAGGTCATTGTAACGGATGAGAAAAAATAAACCTCTATTAGCATAGATGAAAACCTAGATTTTAGAGACTTACAATTATAAAAATAGCGTTCGGGGTCTAAATTTCCAAACAGGGCCCAATGGTCATAAAACTTGAGGGGTAGCACCAACTCGGCCATTAGGATACATGATAAAACTTAAAACTCGATTACTATAGACAATTTATGAGTTGCGCAAAAATCTGGATTTTATAGATTTATAGTTATAAAAATGAGTCTAGGGTCCAAATTTCCCAAATAGGGCCCGATGGGCGTGAAACTCAAGGGGTAACACCACCGCGGCAATTGAGATGCGTGGGAAAAAACATAACTCGATTAGGATATACAGTTTTTGAATTTTCATAAATCAAGATTTGAAAGACTTAAGTTATGAAAAAAGGGTCCAGGATCTAAATTTACAAAAAGGGACCTGATGGTTGCGAAACTCGAGGGACAGTGCCACCTCAGCCATTGGGGTGAATCTTAAAATTCACCATATTAAAACCTCCAGGAAAAAACTTTTCGATTTCAAGCATAATCGAAAGATGGTCATAAGGGGGAAAACTTGTTTTCCTTTTTTTTTAATTAAAAATAGTAATAAAAAAATAAAAATAAAAAATTACTTTTTTAAAAGAACCAAAGTTAAATCACCTAGACTTGGTTTGAAGGAAGATATTTTAAACAAATGTATCATCTTCAGATAGGTACCTTGAGGTGTCTAACACATTCCCCAAGCATAATCAATCTCTGAACTTTTGAATTTTTCTGTTAGACCATTTTTTTTCGGAGTTAAATTTGGGCCTTCACAAAAATATATATATTTAAAAATCCCGGTGACCTAGCACACTATTTAATCCAATACTAGGTGATGATGTATTTTCTTTAAAATTCGATCCAAATATTTTTTAAAGCCGACTCATGAAAAAACACCAAAAAAAATAGATTACGAAACACTTGCATTTTCCAAAGGTTCAAATAAATATTTTTATCGAACTCTCTTGCGTTTTTTTTTCGGGGTGCGTCAACAATAGCTCAATCTAAAAGATTACAAATTCAATCACACCTCAAACATCATATTTTGGCAATGAGCAAAGTTGTCATGTAGCATATCCAGGATGATCATGTCTAGTTCCTTATTATATCAGTAAGTCCCTTTGTAGTTGTTTTAGTATCTCATACTAATGGTTTGAGAATTATCATTCTCAAAGAGAAACTAACAAAATAAGCTAGCCTAGATTATTGAAGATCATTTTCAACAATCCAATATCGGCTAGGAACAGTTTAGAATATCAAGTTACCAAATATCTTTCGACTCCTCATTTTAATATATTTAAATAGTCAAGATACTTCAACTTGGTATCCAAGGTCTATAGAAATATTGAAACAATAATAATATTAAAATATTTTTTATTAAGTGTCAATAGCACTTTATCTCCTGTGGTTTAGCCCATTTATACTTTACCCCCCTATAGTTTGAACTTTGCCAGTTACCCCCCGGTAGTTTGTGGACCTAAGTGCAACGCTAATTCCGTTGACGGAAATCGTGGAATATTGACTTTGCCCTTCTTTATAATATTCACACTTATTGGGGTATAAAGTGTAATTAACCTTAAATGGCTCTTTATATTATTCATACTTATTGGGGTATGAAGCCTAATTAGCCTTAAATGCCTCATGAGAGCTTCTCTCTCTCTAAGGCCAATCTCTGTCGTCGCCTCCCCTATCTACTAATTATCTTCTATCTCATTCTTAGTCCCTCACATCACTCTCATTCCCTCTCCGATCTTGTGCCGACGATTGCCCTGCCTGCCGAAATCGCAGTCAACATCGTCGTCGCTAATCTTCGGTGTTCTCTCGGATCGGAGATCTTACACTCATTACTCTTGCTCTTGGGTTTCTCAACTTCGAGAACTCATCTTAGATCCATTCCAGATCTGAGAAATCGTTCACCTCTCACTCATCACCTCTCACCCTAATCTCGTTCCAGATTTGTGATGTAATATTTCGAAAATTTATATTTTAAAAGATTATTTCATATAGGTTTAATGTTTTTGGGATTGTTTTGTAAATTTATGATATAAATAACATTTGATAATTTTGGGGGTTAAATATTAATTTTAGATTGACGTTTAAAAAATTTAGGGTTATTGTGTTATTGAAAATATATACTTTTAAAAGTTTTGAGGTATAATTAATATTTTTTATTTTAAGGAGGACATTGTGTAAATTAATTAATTAATTAATTAACTATCAGAATTATTTCCCTCATATACAAGGAAACAAAACTAACCATATGTTTCTATATAACACGTGTTATTTTATAATAATAATAATAAACAACATGGATCATGGATCATTCGATATATATATATATACACTAATCAAGGAAGCTCTAGTTTATATATGCACTAGCGTATAACTCGTGCCTGAAGGCACGAACGGAAAAAAATAATCTTAATATTTAAGCGACTAAGCAAAAAAAAAATTAGCAAACTCAACACTAAAATTATTATTACCGAATATACCGCAAGTACCCATAAACACAAACATCAAACCAATCATGAAATTTTATTGTTAACATGTGTTTTCAACAAACTCATCACCAAAATATCATTACAAAATATACTGTAAGTACCCACAACCACAAACATAAAAATAAAAATAAAAATAAATAAAAAAAGTAATGAATTTTAATTGTTAACATGTGTTGTCAAAATATCTTATCTACTCCTTCCAAAGTCAATATTGCTCGATCAACTCCTTTGTAAATATACTTGTTAATATATTTAACATATCGAAGTCCAGCACAAACTTCAGCATTAATATAGCAATCGAATTTCTTTGAAATGTTTGCATTGGAAGGAACAATATCTCTATTGTCAACCTCTTGTTCCCTCACTTTGTAAATTTTTTCATTATTGCGACAACGATATATAGGATATTCTTTTTCATCCATAGTGCTTTAGTCTAAAAATACAAACACAAACTAAAAATATTTATAATTTATGTTAGCCCAAATATAAACATAAACAAAAATGAAAATAGAAATAGAATTTAGAAATGAATACAACAGGAATAGCGAACAGGAACAGAAATAGGAACAGGGCAGAAACAGACTATTGATGTGTAATGGAACAGGAACAGAACCGGAAACAGAAACATGTATATTTCTCAAAAAAATAATCCCCAAAAGTATAAATATTACTAAAACCATTTCTAATTTCTAAAAAATACAAATATAAACATTTCTAATTTCTAAAAAAAAATATAAATATAACAAAAAAAACATAAACACAAACTAAAAACATTTCTAATTTCTGTTAACCCAAATATAAGCATAAACATAAATTAAAATCGAAACAAAATTTAGAAATGAACACAACCGGAACAGAGAACAGAAACAGGAACCGGAACAGAAATAGAGAACAAGAACAGGAACAGAAACAAAGAACAGAAACAGTAACAGGAACAGAAACATAACAAAAATATAACAGAAAACAGAAACAGGAACGAAAACAGGAACATGTATATTTCTTTAAAAAATAATCCCAAAAAGTATAAATATAACTAAAAAAAAAAAACTTGTAATTTCTAAAAAAACACAAATATAAACATTTCTAATCTTTAAAAAGTATAAATATAACAAAAAACATATACACAATCTAAAACATTAACGGAAATAAAATAGGAACGGAACTTAAGTCTAATTATTTTAACTAATAATCTATTATTAAACCGAAACAGTTACAGGAACAGGAACATGACTATAACATTGCACCCTTCAAGTTATTTCTAACATTGAAACCAAAAATAGCTTTCATTTAAGGAAATTTTAGTTGCAATCTCTCAGGTTGAATATATTAAACCTAAATTAAGTTGACTAAAATTAAATTTGAGAGATTAGTCAATCAAATAGTTTAAACCAAATACGTTGCAGATATAGTCATATTTAAAATATCGTGTATAAATGAAAAATCATGGTTTAAATCTCTCAGGTTTATTAGTTCTTAGTCTATTAAACCAATATTTTGACCAATTCAATAATTAAGGTTTAATTAACTAAGCTCGATATTGATTGTATTGTAATTATAATCACATTTAAATACATGACTATATTAAACAATATATAAAAATTTGGTATTTCATGTAACCATTAGTGAATTTACAAAGGAGGAGCATTAGAATATACCGCCAAAGAGAGAGAAACAGGAATAGGAACATGAAACAGAACAGAAATAGAAGCAAGAACAGAAACATGAAACTGAAGAGAAACAGAAATAGAAACAGATGCACCCTTTCAAACAAAACATAAACATGAACAGGACAGAAACAGAAGTAGGAACAGGAACATGAAACAGAACAGAAATAGAAATAGATGCACCCTTTCAAATGTGGCATAATCACAATAAATTACAGTAAGACACAATAATATAATCACAGTAAAACACGGGTGTAATAATCACATTAATATATCTAATCACAGTAATATAATCACAGTAAATTACATGTAATAATCACAGTAAACATTGGGCAATTAAATCACAGTAAACAAATTTATTGAGAAAATAAATCTACCTGAATTAGCTTGCCAAGGTTGTTCTACAGAAAGGTAAATGAAGGCGAACGATAGAAATAGAACTTGAGAGAAGGGGAAACAGAGCTTAGCACGGTTGTTCTCAACAAAAATGTGAAAAAGCTGAAAGAAAAAAAAAAAAAAAAAACCGAATCCAGGTTAGGTCAAAACATCTATTGAACCAATTACAATCAAAGAGAGAATCGGTAATTTGAAACCCAAATTGAGAAGAAAATCAAAATCATTCACATTTATATGCAGAACTTAGTTATAATGAACATGGCAATAATCAGAACCAGAGGCAATCCAAACCTTTAATTAGCTCCAACTAAAATGGCAATTATCAATCTAATTCTATTTTCTCAGCAGCGAAACACGATACAATATAAATCTTCGCAACACTCTGAATATGATCTTGGATTGATGAGATTCATAAAGGATTTCTCTCACGCTATATCTCTGAAAATTCAAATTCGATTTTCAGATCAGTAGACTGCATGCTTCGTGCATTGTGAGATATTGATTATAGCGTCAAAATATAATGGAAAAAGGAGCTGAAAATGAAACAAAACAGGAGGAATGAATTGTATTGAATTTACGTATGTAGATGGATAAAGTCGCTACGATCACCATGGATGGAAGGGAGATAGAGAATGATCAAAAAGGGCGTTACGTTCTGAGTATAGATGTTGACGGGGAAGCTTCAGCTGCTGCTGATCGACTGCACGCTGATGGAAGACTGTTGTTTGTACCCTCAGGTTTGTCTTCATGCGGGTGACTCACAGGTGGTGTTTGGTAACAACAAATGGTTAAAAGAAAGAGAAATAGAAACATAGAACATGAACAGGAACAGAAACATAGAACATGAATAGAAACAGAAACAGAAACAGAAATATAGAACATGAACAGAAACATAGAACATGAACCAAATGTATGTGACCAAACATTTCATTTTTTAACATAAACAGGAACAGGACAAACAGAAATAGATACATAGAACATAAAACAAAAACATAGAACATGAACAGAAACATAGAATATGAACCAAATGTGTGTGACCAAACATTTCATTTTTGAACATAAACAGGAACAAGACAAACAGAAACAGAAACATAGAACATAAAACAGTAACAGATAGCGGCTCACCTTTGTGCAACGGCGGAATTGGATTGCTCGATGGCTGAACGGCGACTTAGCTGCGTGCGAGGGCAGAGGAAGACGACGGTGGAGGTGTAAACATCGATTATCGACATTTAGGGGACTATATATAGAGAGAGATTCGGGGGAGAGGAATTAGGAATTAGGGAGGCAATTATGAATTGGGAATCTAAATTTGGGGAATTAGGGCTTGATTGAAATTTGGCGACCCTAAATCAATCAATCAAGTGAGAGATAAGGGCATACCTATTTCCATAGATAGATCGAGTGAGAGAGAAGAAATTGGAGAGGAAGAAATTGTCCAAATCGAGCTGGCGTGAGGAATCGATCAATCGGTAGCTTGAGCGAGAGAGAGGGAGACAGCGTGGAAATTTCTTCCCCAAATCGAGCTGGCGAGAGGGGTGCACATCCATAGATAGATCGAGTGAAAGAGAAGAAATTGGAGAGAGAAATAAATGGATCGATCGGCAGCTTCGTGAGCGAGAGAGAGGGAGGCAGCAGTGAGCGAGAGAGAGGGAGGCAGTGTGAGAGGAAAGTGAGAGTGAGAGAGAAGAAATTTTCTTTTTGAAATGAATATTAGTCATACAGTTTTAGCGTTAGTTCTCCAAGGGGAGAAACCGCGTAGCGGCACTAACAAACCAGGTCGTTACATGTGAAATCGTTCATATTGATTCACCAAGCCGTCCTGTTTTATATAATAGATATTAGATTTTGATTTTGGGCGAGAATATTAACTAAATAAAATATCGATTTCGGTTCGAATTTTGTTTCGGATTTCAAGTAGAATTTCTAACTCTTTTAATATATGTATTTAATCCATCTATTGTGTGATTTATGTTAATATTATTATTGAATTTTAACTGTTAAATTCTATGAAATAATTATGATTATGTGAAAATTATGTGTGATACATGTTTATGTATTTATTTGTTGCATTAAATTAGATACACGTATTAGAGGGGTTGAAATTCTACTGAGCATTGGCTCATAACCCCACATTTTTTATTGCAGAGTCAGTGAGAATGAAACAACGACAAGAATTATACTTGAATTTCTATTTAATTTGTAAAAGTCAAATGTATTATTTACTGTTGTAAAATTGATTCGACAAAACGATAATTATAATTAATAAAATTTTCTAGATTTTTTTCGCTATCTCTTTAGTATGTTAGTTTCCATATTTCTTCTCTATCTATACATGGATTGAAGGTCCCAATTGATATTAGCATGTTAGCTTGAGATCTCATTTTGACACCTTGCTCCACTGAAGTTTGGCAGAAATGTTGTTTTGGTTCCTTTGGTTGCAATTTGAACATATTAACATGTTAGCATTAAAATTGACTTAATAAATTGAGATTAGATATTAAGGTATATTTTTTAATATTTGTATAAACCATTGTGGTTGTAAAATTTATTCAATTAATTAATAAATTTCTCAAATTCTTTATAAAATGAAATATTGGTTGTTCGGTTTAGGGTGAATCCTCCGAATGGAGAAATCACGTAACCGTTCGGTTTAGTATTAACTCAATAAATCGACAAATTATAATTGTCACCGTTGCATTGTAAAAATTCTCAGATTTATGAAATGAAATATTAGTCGTACGGTTTTAGCGTTCGTTCTCCAAGGAGAGAAACTGCATAGCAGTACTAGGAAATCGGATCGTTACATGTGAAGTCGTTCATATTGATTCACCATTTGGGTTTGATTGTGAAGATTTTGTCTAGATCTAAGAATGTTTGTGGAAAGATACGTCGTCGCTTCCAACGCTAAGTTTGGAAACGACGATTTTCTTCTAAGATTCTTCGTTCTAGCAATGTTTGAAATTTGGATTTGTTGCCATGCCTGCCATAATCACTGCCGACATCGCTGACCACCTCACTCAAAAGATGATATTTCCACACACTCTTCACCATTTCGATTTGCGCTAGAGGGCAAATCCCATAGCTAACCATCGTTCTCGTCTCATCAGAGAACCTTCGTCGTCGCCTCTTCAGCCAAGCTGTTTATATTGTCTTTTCTTTAAATATTTGTATGTGTGTGTGGAGAAAGTTTTATATTTATGATCTGTTGATATTATATATGGTTTAAAATTTAGAGTCTTAGACTTTTTTTTGTCTTGAATCTCTTGATATTATATACCCCGAAGATAAAGAGAGAGAGAGAGGAGTTGCAGAGACTTTTTTTTTTTTTGGTAAAGGAGTTGCAGAGAGATGAGCAGCAGAGATGAACAGAATGAATAGTACATAAAATACACATTTAACCCTTAAGTTTTGGATATTATGTAGGGAAAAAATAGGAGTAAAATAGAAATGATAAAATTATGATTTAGAGAGAAATCATACTCAAATCAAGCCCAACTTCATAAATGGCGCGTGAGCAGCACTTATGTCAAATTTGACGAAAAATGTTAGATTTACACTTAGGTCCAAGATCACAGGGGGGTAAGTAGCGAAATTCAAACCACTTGGGGGTAAAGTGCAAATGAGTCAAACCACGGAAGGATAAAGTGTTATTTACCCTTTTTATTAATTACTTGAGATTATTACTATAAACAAGCCCATCTAGGATTGTATACACACCGCATTTTGACCCCCCTTCCAAAGCCAAATATTTTAAGCTTTATTTTATTAGCTTACTTTGTTTTTCATTTTATTTTATTTTCAAAAACATACAAAAATAATATATATATTTATATAGGTTAAATAGCACTTTACCCCCTATGGTTTGGCGAATTTGTACTTACTCCCTATAATTTTTTTCTTGGCACTTACCCTCCCTGTAGTCTTGGACATAAATGCAACGGTTATTTTTTCCGTTAACTCTAACGGTCAATGGACGGAAGTCAAGTGAAATCTGTTAAATAGTGTAAAATGATATTTATACCCTTAAAATATTTTTATAAGGACTATTTTAATACTATTTAGAAACTTAGAGGGCGTATATGTATTTTCTCAAGGCCACCCTCTGTTTCTCTATCCCCCTACATTTTTTACCCCTCCATGTCCTCCACGTCGGCCACTCCCATTGCCCTCCCTTTACTTTTTTTTTCATTTTTCCCATCCTCAGCTCCCCACCCCCGTTGTCTTCCCTCCTACCGCCGTCGTCCACCATTTTCCTCCTCCTCTTCTCATTTTGTTCTATATTCCAGATCCGTCGACGACTTCGCTATCGACTGAGAACTAAACACCACCACCTCCGAATCAAACGCCACCATCGTCGTGGTGGTACGGTGCGATCGAGATGACATGTGGCTGGTAGGCTCAGCCGTTGCTGTCAATTAGGCTCTGGGGGACTCTGAAGATGGAGCAGGAGCTCCGACCGATGGATTTTCTCAGTAAACGGGGAGTGACGGAGATCTTCTGTTGCATCTGTTAATCGGTCTCTGTTTACTTCCCAAATCTTGATGCGGTAACATTCGGCGGTGCCGGCAGAATTGATACCCATATCGGAATTTGTTTTTGATTTCTGAAAGAATAAACCATTAAAATTTTGATTTGGGTATTATCAAATTAAATCTAGACGGATCTATATATATAAAGATATATAGAGAGAGTATGGGAGTGAGAGGAGATAAAGTCGGCGACGACGGTGTACTTTGGTGGCCACAGTCTTCTTTGATTGTGGGGTGGAAGATGGAGAAGAGGAGGTAAAGTGGAAGATGTAGACGAGGAATTGAAGAAAAAAAAAAAGAGGAGAAGAAGATCACCACTTCCATCGCCGATTAACAACACCACTGAACCAGAAGAGAGAAAAGAGAGATGAATTAGTGCTATATATATATATATATATATATATATATATAGGATTAATAGCACTTTACCCTTGTAATTTGGTCGATTTGCACTTACTCCCCTATAATTTGAACTTCGCCACTTACCCCCCGAGTGGTCTTGGACCTAAGTGCAAATCTAACATTTTCTGTCAAATTTGACAAATTTATTGCTCACACGCCACTTATGAAGCTGAGCATGATTTATGTCTAAATCATAATTTTATTATTACTATTTTACCTCTATTATTCCTCTACATAATATTCAACCATCTATATACATCTCACACAATTTCTTACCTTCATCAATCCGTTTTATTTTATTTTTCTATTTTCTCTCTTATTATTATTTTTCATGTCTTTAAGTTTTTATGGTAATGATATTGTGATTAATTTTAGAAATAAAAAATACAAATATTATTGCAATTTTTGCTATGTATATGAAAATGAATATGTAATCTTTGAATTATCCAACTTTTTGTTATTGACTTATTATCCAATAAAATTCAAAATATACAATAATTTGATATATCTCAAAATTCACAATTTCACTGTAATACTAATATACCATGTTAATATATCAAAATACATCAAAATGTCAATAATTATAGATAAGCCTCCTTCAGAAAACCAACAATCGATTCAACGAAAATTCTCATACATAAACCCATGACAAGCTTCACCATTGTATTCCAAACGAATTGCAAAATCTTCAACCACTTCGAGTGGATATGACGGAAAATGGGATAATGGAATTGTGAGTCATCAAAGGTGACCAATGTTTTTAGACTAAGATTTTATTTTGGAAGTGTTATCTTATCCACTTACAGGGATCTCAAAGGCCGGAAGCATAGAATTTTCTTATCACTGGGTTCTCTTAGTTTCCTGCCGGCTAACTTTTATTGCTAAAAATTTCGAAGCTCTAAATGAGCATCCAGGTATGTGTTTTTCCCTGAAAAAGACTTTCAGCTAACTACGCTAAACCTGATCCTCGGCGTAATGCTAAGATACATAGGCAACCTGTTAAAGTTCGGTCATCTGAGAGTTGCTGGGGCACATTTTATATCCTTGATCTCTCATTGTTGCCCAGTCATAGGTTGGGGCATATTTTATACCTCTGAATTTTCTTTTGTCCCTAAAGCCAAGAAGATCAGGACATAAGTGTAATTTTTTATTAATCTAAACAGACACCAGTTCGTCATGAGTATTGTCATGAGTTATTTTTTATCACTCTAAACGATCCTCTAAGTGAACACATGTTCATCATGAGTATCATCATGAGTCAATTTTTATTACTCTAAATGATCCTTTAAACAGACACCTTTTTGTCATTAATCATTTTTTATCACTTTAAACGGACACGTGTTCGTCATAAGTCATTTTTCACTACTCTAATCGATCTTCGAAGCGAACATTTGTTTGTCATGAGTATCGTCATGAGTAATTTTTCATTACTCTAAAAGATCCTCTAAATGAACATGTGTTCATCATGAGTATCATCATGAGTCATTTTCTATCACTCTAAACGATCCTCTGAATAGACACGTGTTTGTCATGAGTCATTTCCATTACTCTCAGTGATCTTCTAAACAGACGATTGTTCGTTATGAGTATCATCATGATTCATTTTTATGTTTTAATTGTTCCGTTGTAGAAAAATGTGCTTCGAAAAATCAAAAACAAATGGCCAATCAAAATGACATGATTTCTTATATTTGTCAAGCAAGTGGGACTCGCATGACAAAGAGAAGCAGCTGTAGACACGACATTTTAATTGTCCTGCAAAAATTTTATGCTTTATTTTATTAGCTTACATTGTTTTTCATTTTATTTTATTTTCAAAAAAATACAAAAATAGTATATATATATATATAAAATAAAAATAAAAATAAATCGAAATAAAAGAAAGGGGGTAAAATTGAAATAAAGGAAAAATGAGGGGAGTAAATATGAAAGATAGAGAGAAAGAAAGAAAGGTCCTTGGGCCCACGGTTTGGTCGAATCGAGAAAAAAAGAAGTGAAACTGAAGAAGGGTCGCGAAGAAATAGAAAAAAGGCCAAGAAAATAGAAAGGGAAAAAAGTCCTCTCCATTTTACTGTTGCCGGCGCATATAAGGAAGAAAATATACCATGAGGGTTGCTAGGGTTCCAAGATATTCCATGGTAGCAAATTATTTCATCGCTACTTTACCAGAAGTGTACGAGTCAGGTTTTAATAGTATAGTAATGAGTAGGGTTGTCGTATTCACAGGGATTAGTTTAAATTATCGTTAAGTACAGCGATTGTCGTTATCTAACTTTATCTAGGCAATCCAACTTTAGGGTTTTTTTTGTTATAAAAATAAACTAAACTAAAATAATAACTAATTAAACTACAATACTAGAAATTAATAATATGGGAATAGATTATCTAGGGATTAACTTCGTTCACTTAAACGTGTTTGATTTAATCTAGTTTACATTAACGGTCATTAATCTATTCGACAATTTAGGTGTCTAAAACTCACTTACTACCTCTCTCAAGTGTAAAGTAAATAAATATGCAATTTGTGTCAACACCAATTTCTCTATCTAGCATCTAAACGATTACATGAGTCTCGCCCCAACCTCACGGATTGCACACATTTTAATAATCTCCCAAAATATTAGAACGTCGCAATGTGTTTAAACCCTAGTCCGAATCTAGGATACCTCTCTCGAGTGTCAAACCCCGTATTCTCAAATCGACCAAAATATCATAACAAACATATAATGGAAGTAAAAAAATGGTAAACACAATCGAATAGGGATGAACAACCGATAATGAAATAACGATTTACTCAAACATGTATATTCATGAACTATATCAATCTCTAAATAATAAACGTTTAGCTCATAGCCATAACCAAATATTCAACTAAAAACAATATATACACGTTCAAACCACCAATGAGATTTAATAAAGAGAGAAACAAAGGAGAATAGCCGATATCTGAAGAATTGATGATTCCACGTCCGTAAAATCTTCTCCGATCTTATTTCCTCTTCTCCAAATGTGTTTTCCTTTTCTTGGTCTGATCTTTGAGCTCTCAAAACTCCCAAAAAATGTTCTAAGTATGAGTGGGAATGAGTGGATATAAATTAGAACACCAAAATATCCTAAAATATCTGAAAATATCATTGTCAGCTATTGTTTGGTCGCTACAGCGAGCAGAAGCTTGCTACAATAATGGGAAGTCAGTAAACACACTGACAGGAGCTCGCTGCAGCGATGATAAATTCTCGCTACAGTGAGTTTTAGACAGTGTCTAGCGTCTGATTTGTATTTTTGCCGTTACTTCATCATCCGAACTCTAATTGAGGTGATTTAAAAACCTATGGAAAGATAAAATATAGATATACAACTTCCATGTTTTGATATTTTCTAAAATCGGATTGCATCATTGTCAAATATGACCTTGAAGTTACTGCACCTTAACCGATTTTGCATCTTGTTTCCCCTTTATTTATAAACCTACAAAACAATACAAAAACATATTAAACTACAAAAAAATGCATGTAAATACACAAATATTTAAACCTAAAAACACTTGATTTATTGGTAAATAAACCACTAATCATTCCACTTTGTGTTCCCTATCCAATTTTCCCTTTCCCTATCCAATTTGGACTAGGCTTATACCTCAGGTTTTTTAGCGTTTCCTGAGTGTTTTTCATTCCACATCTTTCCCTGTAAATAGGACCTTCCTCCTCCAAATTTATTCATTCAAAAATTTAGAGGAGCAACATCTAGAAGAGTGATTCTCATCGAAGGTCTTTTTGGGAAGCTGTCTGCGAGAGAGGAAAAACCCAAATATCAAGATTCTTACCCTAGAACAGGTATGTTTTTTTTATCTTTAAATATTTTTTTAGCTTATTTCTTTTTCTCGCAATTTAAATTCCCGCAAGTTTATTTCTTTTAATTGTCTGATGACACGATGAAAACGTCGGGCTGAGGATCCTCATTCTCAATCTGAACCTTTGAGTGTTTAGACGAGGACACCCATATTTCGCTATGTTTTTTATTTATTTTTACATTATTTTTATTTGTCGCAATTCATAAAAAAAAAAAAAGTTAGTCGTCCGATGATCCGATGAAAACGCTGAGATGGGTTTCTAGTACTTAACCTTAATCCCTGAGCGTTAGGTGAATGATGTTTTTATTATTTATTTTTCCATATTTTATTCTATTTTTATCCTTGTTATCCAAAAAACCTAAAAAGAAAAAATATATAAGACGTTCGATAATCCGATGAAAACGCCGGGATTGATTTCTCGTGCTTAAACTTAATCTTCGAGTGTTAAGTGAATGATGTTTTTATTATTTATTTATTTTTGTATTTTCTTTTTTTTTTTATTTTATTTTTATCCTTGTTATCAAAAAACCCTAAAAAAATAAAAACTATAAAAATCTAAAAAAAAATAATAAAATCTTAGTTTGTGGGAATTAATCCTTACGAACCTTAGAATGAATGAAACGTTTTTATATATCGTGAGAGAGTTTTTCATGACCTCGTTTCAATTCTCCAACTAGAGTGAAATTTAGAGACAAATAGTTTTAGAAAATCTCTTCCCTCGGTAAACCTTTTCGTGGGATTCCGCTTAAGTTTTGAAAATATTAATTCCGACAAATTTGTTTCCGTGATCTTCCCTCAATTCTCACTTCAATAGAATTTGAGGGAATTTTAAATTGGGATTTCTTTGAATTAATTGGCAAAACTTAAAATAGACTGCATCCATCTCGCATATTTATTTCCTGTATCATTTAGACGGCACGTTTAGGACACTTTCACCACGTACATTTTTTTATATATTCCATTACATATAGTTTCTTTTAACTTTTTCATAATCCATATTTATTTCTTATATCATTTAGATGGTATGTTTATGACACTTTCACCACTTACGCCTTTTTTTATATTTCATATATATAGGTTCTTTAAAAATTCATAAATTCATGCCACTTCTTCTCGTTCAGTCATGACATGTACACATACTTGCACTTTTTTCATATATAATCAAACTACTGCCACGCATAATCATGTTAATCTATCTAATTCCCTAATTCATTCCCGCATTCACATCACATGCATTGGCATGCTTAAATTAAGACCATTTTGCATAAAAATCATATATGACATTTTTAGGGCATTACTTTTGCATAAATAAAGGTTCATGCCACTTGGTTCAATATTATTGTTTGGATTTGCATACATACCTTCATACTTTTTCACATGTTTTAATTTTCCTATTTAAATCAAATAAATCTCTTGGAAACATACATAAAACAACCCCCGGGAACCATCCTTGTTGAATCCTTAATATTTGATAAAAGGTTATACCAGGGGAACATTTCCAAAAATACAAAAAACTTGTCCCATCTTTTTTTTCAAAAATACCAAAAAGATTTCTTAAGAAGGAAATGGTTTCAAAATAAAATAAAATATTCGGACTTAAATTAATTGGATGTAAGGTACCGTTTTTGGACAGGCGTCTTGGGGTGCCTAACACCTTCTCCGAATATAATCAACCCCCAAGCTCTTTAAATGAATATTTGGTTTGACCATGTTTTTGGATTCAATTTTTACTTAGGCCTTTTAAATTGTTTTTCTAAAAATTCGGTGACCTAGCACACCATTTAAACCCAATGTTAGGTGGCGACTCTTTATTTTAAAATGGCCTAAATACTTTTCTGAGAAACCCGACACTTTAAAAACCCTTCTCCTCTAAGCCTATTTATTATTTCATATCATTTTCCTTTTGAAAAATTGGGGTGCGACAAATTATTTATATGGTTTATCCTTATCACTATGAAGGCTTTTCCAGGAGTGGCTGGAACATATCAGGAATCGACAACAGAGAACAATTCTCTTAGAGGAAACACAAGTGTATTTTCTCTAAAAATATCCACACAGAAAACTCAGAAAGAGAAGTATTCTTGAGATTTCTAAGAATTTGATTCTAATACCAAGAAGTTAAAGTAGTTTTGATTTGAATCTAAGGTGTAGTAAGAATCAATAATAGAGATACATATAAAATAAAAAAACTCATACACAAAAGGGGTGGGTCGAATTATTCATCAGGGAGGCCATTAAGTCTCCTCTTATTTATATAATATATCCAAGTTCCGCATTTGCATTTTTGTCCTCAACTTCTAAAGTTCAGTATTATTGACCATTCATTTTTGAATGACTTTTCTAACTTTCAGTTTCTATTTTTTCTAATGTTCATACCAGAAGATGAATGGTGAAAATAATTAATTAATTTATTATTTTACTAATCGATTAATCAATTAAAATTGGAACAATTCAAATTTTGCCCTTCTTGAAGAAACACTTTTTTCTTAAGTTATTTCCTCCGACTGTGAGTCACATATTGCCTCATAGCCATGTCCCATTGGTAGTAAGTTCACCAAGAGAACCTCATTATGTACGATTTTTCTATATTGTGTTCCCAAAAAGACTAACAGGATATAAATAAAGTCAAAATCCATTAGTCAATTCATATGTACATTGATTGATAATATTCTTTTAATAAATCTCCTTCAATTGTCACATTGCTCTGGCCAAAGGTTTTGGTTAATTATTTAAATCGAATCACATATGACACATATCTCTTTGCTGAGAGTGTTAGATCGTATATTACATGCTCGTATGTTCACACATATGTCCCATTATACCCGGTGAATACCTATGAAATCTCATGGCTAGAGTACAACGCTTAGTATTATAAATGTATAGAAACTCATACATGTAATGTACAGTACTTCAAGTCTAACTGTCATGTAGGATATTAAGGATAATCATGTTCAATCCCTTACTATAATAATAGGTCCCCTTGTGGTTGTTATAGTATCTCATACTAATGGTTTGAGACTTACTACTCTCAAAACGAGAAAACAACAAAACAAGCTAGCCGAGATTGTTGAAGACCAATTTTCAATAATCCAAAACCGACTATTAACAATTAAGAATATTAAATTACCTAATGCATTTCAACTTAATATCCAAGGCCTACACTCCACAACAACATTGATACAATTAAATAATAATATCAAAATACATTTTTATAAATAATTGAGATTGAAATGTTTATAGATAAAAGTCATAAATATAAGATTACAAGATTGACTATGGGATTATGTCCAACACGTTACTCGTACAAAGATCTTTTGATGCCTCTCTCAAAAGAGCATTCTCATATCACGCCTCGAAAACTACTGGGTATGAGGTTGAAGTAGTGAAAGAGGTATAAAGTTTAAATGTAGTTTATTCTTTATGTTTTATTTATTGTTTCACACTAGCGCAGACTGATTTAGGATTAAAATTTATTTGTGAAAAAAAAATTATTAAAAAATATTCCATTGTGTTCACTTAGATCTAATTTCCTTTAGCAAGGTCATCGTTGATCATCGTAGGTTTCCTGGAGATCATTTTTTATCACCCTAAGGTTGTCGTTGGTCTCCCAACTCAACACGATAAGCCTCTTAACAAGGTTAGTCGTTGGTTATGTTTTTGCTTGGCTTGTGAGTTTTTGCTTTCTCTCGAAATTCAATGTCGGAAAGTTGGTCCCTAAGATTTGATAAGTAGCTTAAATCCTTTATCAAAATCCAGAGTTGATCGCATTTTTTCTCGAATTTTTCTTTGTCCTCTTTTATTGAAGTCTGTATCAAACAAAACAAACCAATTTTTCATATCCCTAAGTTCTGTTAGGGCTTACTTGTTTGTCTTCCAATTTGAGAAGAATCATGTTATACATAATAATATGTGGCTCAGTATTTTAGAAAGTCTCGTATTACTATTTTCTTTTCCTATCTTCATAAAAGCAAATTATCTTGAATCTTTGCAGGGCAAAGGTTTAATTTCTAGAAAGTCAAAGACTTGAACATAGAGAAAATGATAGAATTCTTGGAGTACGTTACTAGAAAGATTTAATTCATAGTTATTCTCTTTGTTTTTATAACAATATCTTGATTTTATTTATTAAAAATAATAAAAGTAATAAAAATACTTTTATTAGAAAAAGATTGATAATGAATGTTGTTCTTAATATAATTTTATTTTTTCATTATGCAATAATTTATGTGTTTAGCATCTAAAGTGTTTGTTTAGTGTTTATGTTTCCACAAGTAATACTTAATCAATTTATGACTTGTTATAATTTGGTGTTTGGTTAAAAAAAATAATCTGGTAATTATGTGGTTATTTCTATGTTTTAATTACAATATATTATTTTAGAAAACTCATATTATTTTTTTATTTTGTAATTGTGTTTGTTTCTTCTCTCTCTCTCTCTCTCTCTCTCTCTCTCGATCTCTATATGTGTGTGTTTGTGCATGTGTGTGTGTGTGTGTGTGTTAAAGGACTGGAAGGAAGGGGTGTTTTCATCTTATATTCTTAAAAGCAAATTATCTTGAACCTATGCAAGGGAAATATTTAATTTCTAAAAAGACAAAGGCTTAGACATAGAGAAAAAATAGAGTTCTTAGAGAGCTTGACTAGAAAGATATAATTTCTTAGTTCTTCTCTTTGTTCTTTATAACAGTTTATTCAGTTTATTTATTGAGAAATAATATTAAATAAAAAAACACTCTAAACATTTCAAAATCTAATAGAGATAATCTATGGTTTGATAATCTATATTGAAGGTAAGTTCTAGTAGCCCTAGCGGATTCTAGTGTTCTTGGTGGTGCACTTATTTTACTAAGTTTATGTTTTTCATTATTGGTTGTCTTGATTATTATTATTTTTTTTCTAATTTCATATTATAGACTATGATATTATTGTTATTTCGAAAAACAAGTGTTTATAACCAATATGTTGATTATGGTTGTGTTAATTATTGTCATTCTTGGTCATTATTGATGGTATTTGATAATATTTTGTTCACTTCAAAATAAGAATTTAGAATTTGAAAATATTACAAAAACAAAGGAGATTATGTCAAAGAAAAAATTACATCAGTTATTAGTTGTGGTCGTTAATGTGAGTTCATTGGAAAACAATATTTGAGAACTAATATGAAAATATTGTATAAACAAAGGGAGTTTAAAAAAAAAAAAAAAAAACAAACAAACAAACAACAGCAACAAATTTTGAGCTAGTACTCTTAAGGTATTATTCATTTTAAAACAAGTGTTTATAGATATATTTTTTGTTATTGTGATTTACTTTATTGTTGGTGATAGTGTCAAAATTTCGTCAACATTCCCAGCATCTACATCCCTAATTAATACCCGCAAAACTTAGGATTAGTAATTAGGATGCCGGTGTGGTATCAGCCAAATACCCTTCGACGTGAAAATAAGTTCATCAGGTCTTTAGAGATATCTAAATAGAATAGTCGTTATGACCTGTAGATTGCTATATTTATAGATTGAAGTGATATCTGACCTCCTTAATTCTTACCACGATCTTAATCGATCTATGTCCTTCCTAGATATTTTCAATCCCCAACGTTAAGATTAGTTATTTGTATATTTTGGGCCTTATTGATCTTTCTATATCTTCCATGGGCTGCTCTGGCACAGGCCCACGTACCAATATTCTTATAATTAAATATGGGTTTGCTCATTCGTGCCTGATACACTTAGTTTTATCTTATGATTATGAGCCCTCTTTGGCTAAACCCCATGACTACTTATTTATTTAGTAGTAAGCGTAGGTTATAGGAAAACTACCCACATCAGTTATGTATATTACCAAAAATAAGAACCAAGAACTAGTGAATGTTGTATAAATGTAGGGAACTTTATCAATTTATTTTAAATTTGTTGAGTCATCTTAATAGAAGTGTATTCTTTATTTGAGAACTTGTGTTAATAACTAAATTTAATTAAATTGCCTTTGATATTTGTTGTTTTTAGCAACAAACTTATAAAGTTATATTGTTGGTTATTGTTGAGTATAATAGAAAATATAAGTCGAAGGAAATATTATTATAGACTAAAATATAACTCGTGCCTAAAGGCACGTTGAGACAATTTTAAACAAAAATAAAATAAATATTAAAAAAACTCTCTCAACATGCTTTCAAACACAACTTATACTCTAACTAGTGTATAACTCGTGCCTTCAGGCACGAGTGCAAAGCAACAAAAACAAAAAATTAACATAAATTTTTGTATATACAACATTCAACATCAATTTCATCATAACATCTATAATAACTAATAATCAAGACTAATATTATGCACCTATTTAATTTGAATATAAATGAATGGTGTCAAGGATATTCTCGGAATGAATGCTAATTTTTTTGTTTTATCCCATGTTAATATTCGAGCTTTGATTATACGTGAAGAGTACCTGACAACCATTGATCTTATGTCATTACAAAATCCATCATTTGGTACAATATTTCTCAATAACACAGTTGAAAAGAATAACATAATTATGTACTATTAGAAAGTCCATCTATATATATTGTACCAGGTATTTTTTCTTTACGCGCGCACATATCTTATCCCCGAAAGCGTCTACGAGTTCTTCTGTCCCCAGAACGTCTGTTCCTTCTTCTCTCTCCACAAAGAACCATCAGCAAATCTTCATTCCATGAAGGCAATTCATCGATCTTAGCCAATATTCTTGCCCGATTTTTCACCGATCGATCTTATTTTCTCTTTAAATACTAGTATGCCATTACAAAGTAAAAAAAAAAAATCAAATAAAATTAGAAACTAAAACAACATAATCAAATACTCATTCATATATATTATATTAAAATATTAAATAATGCATACACATTGTTCGTTCTCTGTGTTGTTACACTAATATTAATTACACTTTACACTGATACAAAATTTATAGAAAATAAAAGTTAAAAATATATTAAAAAAATTAAAATTAAATTTATAAATAAGTAATAATATAATTTTAAAAATAGGTGTATGATGGTGAATCATTCAATAGACTATTGCACTTTCGACAAACTAGAGACACAACGGAAACATCTGGACTAATCCTATAAAAAAAAAATAGCTAATTTTGGACCAATCAAGTTAAAGGTATATTTTGGACTCCCAAGAAAAAACAACTAATTTTGACTTAAAAAAATGGTTTTCGTTCGAAGAAGTGCTTTTGACACTACAAAAGTTACAAACTCACACACAATGAATTTAATCAAAGAAAAAAAAAAACAAATTTAATCGACTTCATAAACACAACCAAAATTAAAACCTAAAATCTAAACTAGAGAAATAGAATTCACACACATGCTTAGAGAAGAAAGAGAAAGAAAGAAGCTGGAAAGGTGTAGATCTATAAGTAGAGCACAGATCGAATTATTCTTTAGATATAATCAACGAATCAATCGTGTCGTCTTCGTCCTTATCTGCCGTTGTGTCCTAGAAGTTCAAACTGAAGGGGAAATAAAGCCAAAATCAAAGCAATTTTACCAGAGATCAGTCGGTATCAGTTGCAAATCTTCATGTTAACCATTTCCAGTTGCTAGAAAATGATAAACTGCACAAAATAGTTACAGATAATCAACGCATATAAAGCATAAAAGTTGAATTCAACATTTAATACACACTAATCTACAAATGTTGGGTTAGAGAATTAAATCAAATGTAGTGTTGAATTTGAGTAAAAGTGGTATTTAAAAATCAAGATGCATATCAATTCTTCTTGGTGGAGATGTTGTAGACTTTCTTTTAGCCAATCACAGCAAGGCCCAAGCAATGACAAAAGAAGAGAGATATCGGGGATCTCCATAAAAATAAGAACTCTAGGACAATAATGGATACCATATCTGCAAGTTTTTAACTGAATTTAGAATACAAAGAAGTAATTAATTCAAGGTAGGTGGCTGCTATTTTATGCAACCAAGCTTAAAAGTGGATAGTGTGAAGATCAATGAATAACATGAAAAGTCTAGAGAGAAAAGAGAAACGACGGCTAGGGTTTATTATCTCTTAAATGAGGAATACAAGAATGCAATAGAAAACCTAGGAAAGAAAGACTTATGTAGGCATACAATAGAAAACCTAAAAAATAAGTAAAAGACAATTCTACCCTTACTAAATAATAATAATAATATACCTTGCTAACTCTAATATCCCCTCTCAAACTCACGATGTTGCTACAAATAGCATCGAGAGTTTGCTAACCAAAAAACGAAAGCGCGAAATAGAATGCGACTTGGTGAACAAATCGGCAATTTGCATGGATGATGACACAAAAGGCAAAGTAATAGTCCTATGTTGAAGATGATGACGAGTGAGATGACAATCGATCTCAATGTGCTTGGTCCGTTCATAAAAGACTGAATTGTGAACAATCTAAATAGCACTCTTGTTATCACAATACATGGGAGTGGGATGAGAAAGAGAAACACCCATATCTGCAAGTAACCAACGCAACCAAACTATTTTGGTGGTAGTGGATGCCATCGCACGATACTCAGCTTCTGTGGAAGATTTAGAAACAACGACCTGCTTCTTGCTATTCCATGAAATAAGATAATCACCCAAAAATACACAAAAACCTATGACAAATTTGTGATTTGTGGGATCACTAGCCCAATCAACATCAGAATTGGCATGTTGTCATGACCCGTCTCGAAATCCCGACATCCCAGGCTGGCGTGACGACATCATGATATCACTGGAAACAACCAACCAACCATCTATTACACGACACTATGCATATATATAAATAAATCATTATTTATATGAAGTTATACATATTTCTGTTATGGGAACACACTCGTTACCCAAATATATTAACAACAAAAATATAATACCATGAAACCCCTCACAGGTTCGACTCGAAAAATTCATCTCAACCCTCCACACGACTCCATCGTAGGACTCTACCTAACGCCAGTAGGGGACCGACTCCTAGCTGTTTCACCTGCGAGTGTACTGTCTTCTTAATAAAAATATTTTTAATATTAAAACACATTCTACAACATCTAAATGGATCAAGCGTAAGTATATAAATACAACATAAATCGTAAAATCTCTGATATAAAAGCAGAGAAAATAAAGCGGTATAATTAAGTTCCATTCAAATCCAACTAATATAAAAATCATACTAATCACCATGATAATAAATATCAATCAGGCCATTATACGTGAAACACCACATCTTGAGCACCCATCTCAAATACCCTTTTTAAACACACAACTCAAACACACACACTGGCCAGCCCTAGTGATCGTTTTAACCTCACGATCGGGAGTTTGCAATGGTACCGTACCATCCGTAGGATATGCCTTCCTATGAACACCCATCACTCCGCCGAAGCGGATAATCACTGCACAATATAAATGTCTAACATCACTCTGCTGAAGCAGATAAATATCACTCCACCGAAGCGGATAATATCACTCCACCGAAGTGGATAACATCACTCCACCGAAGCAGATAACCTCACTCTATCGAAACAGATAAATACTATGGCATCGTCAAATCAAATACAGCATCATCGAATCACAACTCAATAAACATCGTCTACTCAATATCGTCAAATCACCACGTCTATTTCTTTTCCTCAAAACCAACTTTTAAATCCAAAAATCATATTTCACACTTTCTTTTAAAAAAAACGTCTGATTTTATCAAAACCACTTTTCCACCCTTTATTTTTAGAAAACTAGATGTTTTCTATTTTTCTTTTAAAAAAACACCATCTGATTTCACCAAATCCAAAAAAAAATCATTTTCAACTTCATTTCGAAAACCATCGAAATCTTCCGAAAACCCTATTTATCAACTCACTCAAATCTTGCTTGATCCATATCATTTATAAATTTATACAGTTTAAGTAAATACATATTTCATCATATATATACATAGAAAAATAGTTTGGCAAGAAGACAGTACACTTACCTCATGATCCCCTTCCAAAAGCTTTTACTGACTACTCTCTACCGAAACTCCGGTGTCTGCGAACCTAATAGTAATAGGGCCTAAATTAATATCGTATTTAAAATAACTTAATTAGACGAATGCAGGTCCTAATTTTTCATAATTTTCCCATTCCCCATATTTTATTACAAAAAAAATATTATTCGTTTAATTTCGCTCCGTTAAGTTTACTGTACCAGTTTGTTAAAATTAGCGATTATAAAAATGTTATTACAATCACGACAATTACTATTACGAATGCAAAAAATATTAATGATCAACAATTTAATTCAATCGATAATAATATCCGATGAAAATGTTACCTAATCCGAAACGTTCACAAGCAGCGAGATGGATTTTGAATTTTATTGGGGTTGTTTTTGTAATTTCTTTTCTCTTTTTTTTTTTTCTCTTCCTTTCTTCTTTGTTTTCTTTTTCTGTTCTGTTTCGGTTTGGAGCACCTGGCGGACCACCTCAACGTCGGCCGAGCTCTCACTCCTCCCGTCGATCTTCACCGTCAACGTTCATGCACACGCACACACAACGCCGAATACATCCCATACCCATACGTGCGCAATCGCCGGAGGAACGATGACGAACTCACCAACGGCAGCAACCAAACCCGTCACCGCCAATCCTCTCTTTCTCCTCTCTCCTTGCCAACTCCGGCGACCACCACCCATATATCTCACCGACGATCACCCTACTCACATGCACGTTGAATCAGAACACACACATGCACACACACCCCTGTAACCGAAACACACTGCTCACCGGAGAACCGTCCACCATCAACGATCCCGAACAGCAACCCTACACACCCTCACGTCTGAACACAACAACTATGATTACACCCTCTCACACCCACAATCGCCGCCTGATCAGAACCAAATCCCCTCCTACCGTCGATCACGAACACCCGATGACCCCCTCCGATCATCCCTCTCTCTCTCTCTAGATTTTTTGAAATTTCTTCAGATTTCCTCCCTTTTAAGATCTTCATTCATGATGTTCGTGCATGGGTATTTATATGCATGAAATAAGTGGATGGGTTTCTTGATCTAATCTTGCCACGTCGCCGATCTCACTCTTCTCTCTGTTTTGGTTCACAGTCCAGCCGGCAAACACAACACACACACATATGTATATGTTATATATGTGTTTAAAAAATATTTTATTTTATTACTCTTTTCTCCCCCTTACTTCTTTACCTCCATATTTTAGCCTAATGTACTATTTACAATTTCCTTAAATCGCAATTTGAACCCTTAAAATTTTTAGTTTAGAATTTAAGTGACGATTTGAATCCCAAAGTTTAGAATAAATATTTCTAAATTTTTAATTGACCCAAAAACTTTTAATTAGGTTTTCAATTAACTCTATTTTTACCCCGTAATTTTCTAAATACTCTAAAATGAAAATAAAATGACATACGTGGGAAATCGGGATCTTACACATGTAGCTCCAAAGATGAGGTCGATGGAAGTAAGAGACTCTGAAAGAAGGTACCCCGAAGATACCGAAGGATACGAAGAACAGCAGCCCAATGAACTATAGTAGGAAAAGTGACAAATTGACTGACGATATGAATAGCGTGGGTAATGTCCAGGTGAGTGATAGTTAGATAAACCAAATTGCCAACAATAATACAATATAATATAGGATCTGATATAGAGGCACCATCGGAAGGTGAGTAGCGAACATTCACCTCTAAAGGAGTATCAACAGTCCTAGTATCAGTAAGACAAGCACGCTCGAGAATGTTAGCTTCATATTTAGACTGAGAGAGAAGATAACCTTAAGGAGAAAAAGCTACTTCAATACCCAGAAAGTAACGTAAAGCCCCCAAGTCCTTCATTTCAAACTGACGAGATAATTCTAATTTCAAAATTGCACACCAATAATAATCATGTCATCCACATATAAAGATAGTAGAATAGGGCCGACAGTGGTACACTTTATAAACATAGCTGAATCATAATTACTTGGGTGAAAACCAAGAAAAGTAATTACCGTAGAGAAATTCTCATACCAGGCTCGAGGAGCCTGTTTAAGGCCGTATAGAGTTTTCTTGAGTTTGCAAACTTCATCGGACTTATGAGCAACACCTGGAGGAAGAGTCATGTAACTTGAAGATCGCAATTCAAAAAGGCATTTTTAACATCCATCTGAGAAATATGCCACTGACGAATAGATGCAACGGTAATAAAAGTGTGAACAGTCGTCATTTTTGCAACTGGAGCAAAAGTCTCCTCATAATCCATACCATATTGCTAAGAAAATCCTTTGGCAACCAAACGAGCTTTGTTCCGCTCAACTGAACCATCAGACTTGGTTTTAATTTTGTAGACCCAACGAGAACTAATTGGACTTTTACTCGGAGGTAAAGGTACCAAATCCCATGTATCCATCTTGTATAAAGTAGAGAGTTCCTCAGCCATAACCTGTTGCCAAAGAGGATCAAGTACTGCGTCTTTATAGGATAAAGGCTTAGAGAGACAATGAATAGAGGCTAAATATGAAGTAAAAGAATGTGAATAGCAAGAATAAACAAAATATGGTATACGAGTGGACTTATGAATGTGCTAAGCATAACGAGGAGGTGGATCCACAATCTGAGAAGATTCTTGGTAGGCCGTCAGAGGGGAGGGGATACTAGAAGTATCAATACCTGCAGAGCTACCAGTGTCAACATGAGGTTGAGACACATGAGATGGGTCAATATCTGTAATACATGGATTTCGAGAAGATAAACTATTTGTGTCATCAGATAATGGATCAATGGAAATAAGATCAGATTTTGTTAAGTTGTGTGTACTAGAAGGAATAGAGAAAAAAGGTATATGCTCAAGAAACACAACATGACGGGACACATATAGTTTTTGTGCAACTGGATCAAAGTAACGATATCCCTTTTGTCCCTCACCATAACCTAGGAAGACACAAATGGCAAAGCGAAAAGATAACTTACTACACTCTACTCTCGGTTGAAAAACAAAACAAGTGCACCCAAATACTCTTCAGGAGAAATAGTTGGGAGCATGACCATACAATTTTTCAAATGGAGACAAACCTGGAGAATGAGAGGATGGAATCTTATTAATTAGGTTTACTGCAGTAAGTACTGCTTCTCCTCAAAATACACTAGGAACAGAGGCAGACAATAAAAGAGAATGAACAGTTTCAACAATATGCCTATGTTTCCTTTTAACGACACCATTTTGCTCGGGAGTGTCAGTACACAAGGTTTGGTGAATTATTCCATCTAGAACAAGTAGGTTAGTGAAAGGATTATAAATGTACTCCCCACCCAAATCACATCTAAAACAATTGATAACAACAGAATGTTGGGTCTTAACAAGAGCTCGAAACTTTTGAAAAATATCAAAGAATTCATAACGATGTTTCATAAGATAAACCCAACAATATCGAGTGAAATCATCAATGAAGAAAACATAATATCTGGACCCCTCTTTTGTAGCAATCGGGGAAGGTCCCCACACATCAGAGTGAACCAGATCAAATGGTGCAAGGGAAGAAAAAATGCTTCGATTAAAAGGTAAAGTAGAGAATTTTGCAAGTTTACAATCACTACAATCAGAAATATCACAAACTGATAAATCCCCTAAGGATCTTTTAGATACTAAGTATTTTAAAAGAGATGCTAAAACATGACTAAGACGAGAATGCCATAAATAAAAATTAGAAGATGAAAAAGTCAAATAAAAAGACGACAAGTCAACAGCGGAAGCTGCAACACCTGGCACTCGTAGCTCATCTAGTATATATAGTCCCCCACTGCCTACGGCCTATCCCAATCAGCTTCTAGGATTGTAGATCCTGTACATGACAAAAGGTAAAAAAGAAAGAAATTGAGTAACCAGAATCACATAATTGGCCAACAAAAACAAGATTCAATACAAGGTTGGGAATATGATAAACACTTGAAAAAGATAATTGAGGTTTAACAACAAAACCAATGTCTGCTAATGGTATCGGAGTACCATCAGCAGTCATAATAGATACAGATGATGTAGGGTTTAAATAAACAAATGATAGAAAATCAAGTGACATATGATGAGAGGCTCCAGAATCTAGAACCCATATGGAGGAAGACATACCTAAAGAACTAGAGGGAGACAAACCTACTGAAGATGTAGTGGACATGGTATGTGGCTGTGCGGTAAGGAACTTCTGAAATTGTTCAGTAAGGGCCTCCATTGTGGGATTGGAAGATGTTGGGTCTCCAAAACTAAATGAATTGATGATGACGATATAGTTGCTGCAGTATTAGGTTGTGGAGGCCTGTAAGGACGTTTTTTAAAACGATTGTCAGATTTCCACTAGGGAGGCAGTTATTGCTGCTGTTGCTGTGTTCTACTCAGTTTAGGGCATTGAGCCTCCCAATGACCTTTCTGCTTATAGAAGGTACATTCATCAAAGGCAGGCCTCGAATAAGGCTTGTTTTGATGATTAGGATGTGGTTTAGAAGGGACTGCAAAACAGATGGACTAGGTGAGTAGATAACCCTTGTGTCTGATTAAGACTTAAAGCGTATTTCCTCGGCCAATAATTCACTAACCACCGAGTCAACAGAAGGAAGTGGATTACAGTGCAAAATTATCCCATGAAGTCTCTCAAAATCATCACGTAACACCATCAAAAATTGAACCAAAAGTTGTTCTTCTCTATGGGCAATGTACGGAATACATGCTCGTAATTTTACAGAGAGCTAATTGATCCCAAAGATCTGTCATAGAGGAGTAGAATTCCTAGATACTCATATCATTCTACTTCAGTGCTCGAATATCAGATTCCAATTGATATTGTTTTGTAAAGTTAGAATGTGTGTATAGCCTTGATAGATAATCCCAAACCTTTTTGGCGTACTTATACTTCGCCAATTGCATACCAATTGAATGTTCAACAAAGTTGTTAATCCAGGTAATGATTTTCGAATTATTTTCCTCCCAAGTGTCTAACGAAATTATATAATCTTCAGTCCTTTCAGCTTTTGGCTTAACCAACGTACCACTAATATAGCCCCATATCGTTTTGTCTTTGAGAAAAAATTTCATCACATAACTCCAATATGAAAAAAAAAAAAAAAAAAAAAAAAAAAAATCCCATTCAATCTCACAACAATAGACTAAAGTGAATCATCCCTTTCAGAAGCCATTACAAATATCAATAAACAAAAGCACAAATCTAATGCAACGAAGAAATAAAATCGAATACCAGAAACAAATCGATGATTCACTGCATAAAAAACCAAATCAGAGTTGCGCGAAAGCCGAAATTGTACGAACATAAACAATCATAGTCATACGGATGCTGGATCCGCGGTCCTTGTGGATGGAATCAAACTTCCTTTCATGAAAGTAGGCTCTTGATACCATGTGAAGATCAATTAATAACATGAAAAGTCTAGAGAGAAAAGAGAAACAACGGCTAGGATTTATTAATGAGGAATACAAGAATGCAATAGAAATCCTAGGAAAGAGAGACTTATATAGGTATACAACGGAAAATCTAGAAAACAAGTAAAAGATAATTCTACCCTTACTAAATAATAATAATAATAAACCCTACTAACTCTAATAGATAGTTGATAGGCAATTGATAAACCATGGTCAAGATAATATAGTAATCAACTGAATCCAAAGAAAACAATAGATAAACTCAATATAGAGAAGAACTCAAACAGATTACACAAAAGATAAACAAACAAAGGGCCAAAACAACGTAAGATTTGCTAGGAAACAGAAAGAAGCAACGTCCATTAAGAATGACCTGATTTCTAACAAAATTCTATCAAAATTAAAGCTCAGATATAAGAAATAAATAGTAATTGAAAAGGGGATTAAAAATAGCAAAAAGTTGCAATTGATTTCTTGTTTTCCATTTGGTACCTGCATTTAACCAAACATACACTAGGAGGAGAAAAAGAAAAATAAGGACAGAGAGAAAATAGGGGAAGTGTAAAAAGAGAGAAAGAGGGGATAGGACTTGAATAGTTTTAACGACGGGTCCATTAAGGATGGCCTAATTTGTAAAGCTTAATTTTTGTGCATACATATTTTTAGTTGCATTTTAAAACATTTAGAAAAATAATGGGGTTCATTGTGCTATTTAAATTTTACCTTAAAAAAATTTAGGGGTTATTAGGATATTTAAAAGTTTGACTTTAAAAACTTTAGGGGTTAATTTGTTAATGTTAATTTTGACTTTTAAAAAGTTTAGTGATTTTTAAGTCATTTAAAATATAATTTTAAAAATTTTGAGATATAATTAATATTTTCTTTATTTCAGGAAGGATAATTAGTGTAAATAAAAAAATAAAATAAAATAAACGGTTGAAATGGTTGCCTTCTTAAAAAAGGCAACCATTCCCAACCATCTATGTGGGGGGGGGCATGAAGCCACACGTGTCAAAAAACATTGAAAAGAGAATGGCGGTTAAGGGGTTCTCATATATATATGTGTGTGTGTGTGTGTGGCATGAAGCCATACATGTCAAAAAAATTGAAAAGAGAATGGCGGTTAAGGGGTTCTCATATATATATATATATATATATATATGCTTATATAAAATATTTATCACGTCTAATGTATGGGACTATCTATACGGGCATATATACATGTATATTTATATGCCAAAAATATATATATATACGTACGTTCGAGAAATATAGTGGATATATTTATACATAGATATATTTAATTTGTGAGTAATACAATTTAAAATAAAAATTATAAATTTTATTAAAATGACAATTTTTAGCATTTCGTTCACTAATACTATTATTAACAGTTGATTAATATTTTTTTGTACATTAAATTATTAACACGAAAAATTTTGTAATCTTTGTTATAGTAATTTTTGTACAGTTAATATTGATTTAAGAAATTGAACGTTTAGTAATTTCGTATAATCTAAAATTTGGGAATGGAAAAAATTGCACTTTAGTGTCACGCATTACATATTAGATTTATTTAAATAAATTCTTAGTTTAGACCCTATCGTTGTTAGGTTCACAAGCGACACCGACAACGTCAGCATTACGACGGTAGTATATTCAGTATCGCAAAAATCGAGATGAGTAAACTGTCTTCTATAAAAATTATTAAATTATATTTTCATATTAAATTATGAAAAAAAAAAATTAAATGGACGGTTTTGTAACTTAATTTAGATGGATCAACTAAAATTTTACATGTGGAAAGTGACTTTAATTATTATCTGACTTTGCTTTAGTGTGATCCCGACAGGAGAGCATGTCCTGTGGGATGTTGTTGGTCTTAATAGGAGGGCATGTCTTGTAGGACGTTATATTGTAACCTGACATGAGGGCAAGTCCTGCAGGTGATTGATAAATGTTGTTGTTATTATTGACAATGATGATTATTATCCTAATATGGTGGTTTATATCACGTGTTGGCTCCTACTATTAGAGATATTAAATGGCCCTAACACTAATGGAAACCTTAGATTATACGGTTATACAGGTTACGGTACTGTCATAACTCCCGATAGTGAGGTAAAACGATCTTATGGCTAATAGGAAAGTGTGTGTGTGGTATTTTATTATATATATCAAATAATTTGACCAGTTAACTTTAATTCAGTTATTTTATCATGATGATACCTGTGAGATTTGCTACTGTTTAGTGTGCGATATATTCTATTTTAGAAAGTGGTGTTTGATAAATATACCTGATCCATAAATTATTTTTTTATATTATGAAGACAGTATGCTGATAAAATATTTTGTCTTAGGTACCTCAGCTAAAGAAGCGTTCACTAATGGCACTAGGTAAAGTCATGGGGTGGTGTCATTTTTTAGGATTGACAAGACATGTGTGAACCGTGAAGGATTCAGTTTTTGTAGTTTTGTTATGAGGTATTTAGGACATGTGTATTTCTGAATTTTAAAGTTGGTAAATATGTTTTTGGAAAAAAAAAATTGTATCAGTACATGTTTATATATATTTATTGTTAGTCAGGTAACATCAAGTCGAGATCACGTCTGGCCTCAGGCACTGGGGGCCCAGGATGAGCTGTGATAGTTTTTGGTATCAAAGCTTAGGTTATAGGTTGTGTAAACGTATCAGATTGTCTCGTTAGAAGTGTATCATAAGATAGGGTGTTGACAGGTTGGTTCGGCACATAAGTAGTAGTTATTTTATTTGATTAAATAGTATATTTGCATCATGCACTATTTATTGCATTGTTGAGCTTTTTATCTATTAAATTTCATTTCAAATCTTGAATGTGGATCGTCGAAATAAAAGTAGTGAGAATTTTGGACCCCAAAGAAAAAGGGGTAGGGTACGAGAAATCTTGGATGCCATCGAGCGAATATTACAAGTTGTTGCGCAACTAACAGAGCAGTAGGCAAAAATGATGGAATGTTAAAGAGCCCAAACCGAAACAGCCAATCCTCAAGCTGCGCTATTGAAAAGATTCAAGGAATTGGATCCCCCAACTTTTACGAGAACGGTAGGTCCTGCTGATACTAAAAATTAATTTGAATATGGATCGTGAAAATGAAAGTAGTGAGAATTCTGAACCCCAAAGAAAAAGGAGTAAGGCGCGGGAAAGCTTGGATACCGTCGATGAATATTACTAGTTGTTGTGCAATTAACAGAGCAGCAGGCAAAGATGACAGAATGTCAGAGGTCCCAAACTGAAACAGTCAATCCTGAGGTTGTGCTATTGAAAAAATTCAAGGAATTGGATCCCCCAACTTTTACAGGAACGACGGGTCTTACTGATGCTGAAAATTAGTTGAGGAGCATAGGGCGCGTATTCGAGGTAATGGGTATTACTGATGACAGCCGAATTCCTCTCGCCACCTTCCGGCTGAAAGGGGAAACCAAACACTAGTAGGAAGAAATGAAGAGGCTAATTTCAATTCCAAGCAAGGAAATCACCTGGAATCAATTTGTTGCAGTATTTAATGAAAATATTTCCCTAAATCCTATCAGTTTGAGATGGATGAGTAATTTATATTACTGAAACAGGGGAAGATGTTAGTTCTGCAATATAAAATCAAATTTGATGCCCTGTCCCAATTTGCTCCTGATCTGGTGAAGACTGAGGAAGCAAGATGTAAAAGATTTCATAAAAGACTAGATTTACAAATACGTTCAAGGTTGACTGGCAGGCAGATCAAAAATTATGCGGAACTAGTGAACACAACGAAATTAATAGAGAAAGATGTGCAGCAAATCGCTTAAAATCATGAACAGTACAAGAAGAGTAGGTTCGAGCCATCTCGCAGATATTCAGAAGGCACCTCTCAAGGATTTGGCCCTCGACCGCAACTTCATTTGGCTCCGACAACCGAACAGTTAGTTAGAAGCCTCGACCCCCGACAATCATATTGTAGGCAACGACAATATGTATCTGAATAAAGTTCTGGCCAGCAAGGGCAGGGTAGGAGCCAGACGTTTAGCCAAGCTAGAGCAACCGTATGTTATTAATGTGGATCACCGGATCACTTCATTAGAGACTGTCCCGTGGCAAGTCCAATATGTTTAAGTTGTTACGAGCCAGGCCACATATCTCCATATTGTCTGAAATCTGGTACTACACCTACACCTTCTATGACCAGTATGGGTAGTGTTGGTCTTAGCAGTGTTAGGGGCGAGGTAGATGATTGGCCGGTAGACCTCCAACTCAAGGTCGTATATTTGCTACTACCCAGCAAGATACCCAAGCTACCCCGGATGTGGTTACAGGTATCATGTCTTTTTATGATAGAGATGCACGTATACTTATCAATCCAGGTTCTACTCATTCATTTATTTCAGTGACCTTTATGATGCATGTAGGAAATTTTTTTACTTTTCTGTCATATGGTATTATTATCTCTACCCTTGTAAGCGAGTCAATGTTGATAGATAGTGTTAATAAAAATAGTCTACTTCGTATTGGTGATAGAGAATTGTCAGTGGATCTATTACTCCTAAGCATTCACGATTTTGATGTAATACTAGGTATAGATTTGCTATTCGGCTATTATGCTACAGTCGATTGTTTGAAAAAGAAAGTTACTTTTCGAATCCAAGGCGAGTCAGAGTTCGTGTTTTCGGGGGATAGAATTATTAACCATGTTAGTTTGATTTCAGTTCTAGAGGCCAGGAAATTATTAAAGATGGGATGCCAGGGATACTTCGCGTATGTGATTGACACCAGTCAGAATGAGGTACAGGTGACAAATATCCTAATGGTTGGGGATTGTCCAGATGTATTTCTAGAATAATTGTCAGGGCTGCCAATAGATAGAAAAATTCAATTCACTATCTAATTACTTCCAGGTACTTATCCTATATCAATTTCACCCTATCGTATAGAACCTACCGAGGTAAAGAAACTGAATATTCAGTTGCAAGATCTGTTAGACCGCGGGTTTATCAAACCTAGTGTTTCTCTGTGTGGAACTCCAGTGTTATTCGTAAGGAAGAAGGATGACACTCTGAGGATGTGCATCGATTACAAGCAACTGAATAAGGTGACGATTCATAATAAATACATGTTGCCTAGAATTGATGATTTGTTTGATCAGTTGCCAAAGGCCAAGGTATTTTTCAAAATAAATCTTCGATCAGGATATCATCAGTTGAAAATCAAAGATAGTAATATGTCAAAGATGACATTTCGTACGAGATACGGACATTATGAATTTCTAATTATGTCATTTGGTTTGAGAAATGCCCCTGCTACATTTATGAATCTAATGAATCAGATCTTCCAACCTTATTTAGATCAATTCATCATCGTGTTCATTAGTGATATATTGATTTACTCCCAAAATAAAGAAGAGCATGTAGAGCATCTCAAAATTGTGCTACAGATTTTGAAAGAGAAGCAATTTTATGTGAAGTTCAATAAGTGTGAGTTTTGGCTAGATAGAGTTGTATTCTTGGGGCATGTTATCTCTGTTGATGGTATTCAAGTCGAAGTCTTTGTTCAGTGAGATAGGTCGAAAAGTGTGACAAAAGTTCGAAACTTCCTGGGATTGACGGGTTATTATCGTCGGTTTGTATAGGGATTTTCTGTTATAGCTACTCCATTGACCCGTTTGACCCACAAGGAAGATAAATTTAAGTAGACTGACAAATGTGAACAGAGCTTATAAGAGTTAAAAAATAGATTGATATCAGAGTCAATACTTTCTCTCCCTACAAAAGGTGGTGGCTTTGTGATATACAGTTATGCTTCACACCAGAGGCTAGGTTGTGTACTGCTACAACATGGCCACGTGATTGCATATGCCTCTCGGTAATTAAAGAATCATGAGCGTAACTACCCAATGCATGATTTGGAGTTGGAGATAATTGTGTTTGCCTTAAAGCTCTGGAGACATTATTTGTATGGCAAGACATATGAGATATACACTAATCACCAGAGTTTGAAATATTTGTTTACTTAGAAAGAACTTAATCTGAGACAGAGGCGTTGGATGGAATTGATAAAGGGCTATGATTGTACCATCCATTATCATCTTGGAAAGGCTAATGTTATAGCGGACACATTAAGTCAGAAATCGGCAGGTTCGATTGCGCACCTTTGAGTTGTTCATACTAACCTATATGCCGAGTTGAGATCTTTGCGAGTTCATTTGGCAGTAGTTTAGACTGCATCGTTACTTGCGACTTTGACCTTGAGACCGATATTAATCGACTGTATTATAGACGCGCAGAAGTCGGATGCCTAATTAGGGAAGATCAGAGATGAAGTGAAAAGTGGTCAAAGAACCGACTATCACGTCAAAGATAATGATGAAGCCTTAATGTTTGATAATAGACTATGTGTGCCTAATAATGTTGATTTGAATAAAGATATCTTGGAAGAGGAGTACAACTCAGCATATGCAATGCATCCAGGCAGAACCAAAATGTATTGAGACTTGTGAGAACATTATTGGTAGAATGGAATAAAACGAGACAGACAACCAAGTTGAAATTCAATACAGTTTTTCATCCTCAGACAAATGGCCAATCAAAGTGTACAATTCAAACACTGGAAGATATGTTGAAAGGTTGTGTTCTAGAATTTTCTGGTAGCTAGGATGATCATTTGACGTTGATGGAATTTTCCTATAACAATAGCTACCATTCAGCAATTGAAATGACATCATATGAAGCATTGTATGGTAAAAGATGTAGAACTCCAGTCTGTTGGACTGAAGTGAATGAACAAAAATTGTTGATACCTGACATAGCGCAGATGACGATGAAAAAGGTAAAAGTCATTCAAGAAAAACTGAAAACTACTTAGAGTCGGCAAAAGAGTTATGCTGACAAACGTAGACGAGGATTGGAATTTAAAGTGGGTGATTATGTATTTTATGTATATCCCCGTGGAAAGGTATCATAAGATTTGGAGAAAAAGAAAAGTTAAGTCTGAGGTACATTGGGCCATACGAGATTCTAGAACGGCTGAATACAGTGACTTATCGACTAGCCCTACCACCAGAGTTATCTAGATTGTACGATATTTTCCACGTTTCGATGCTCAGAAAAAATATGTGTCAAATCCTTCACTTGTGTTGACTTCTCAGCCAATCGAATTGAATGAAGACTTGTCATATGTTGAGGAGCAAGTACAGATTCTAAACCGTAAAAATCAAGTATTGCGGACGAAAACGATTATGTTGGTGAAAGTGCTATGACGCAGTCACTCAGTGGAAGAAGCGACGTGGGAAAGAGAACAGGAGATGAGGAATAAATATCAACATTTATTCGTTTAAGGTAACTTAAATTTCTGGACGAAATATCTTTTAAGGGGGAAGGATTGTAAAGCCTAATTTTTGCGCATGCGTATTTTTAGTTGCATTTTAAAATATTTAGAAAAATAATGGGGTTCATTGTGCTATTCAAATTTTACCTTTAAAAAATTAGAGGTTATTAGGATATTTAAAAGTTTGAGTTTAAAAATTTTAGGGATTAATATGTTAATGTTAATTTTGACTTTTAAAAAGTTTAGGGATTATTAAGTCATTTAAAATATAATTTTAAAAGTTTTGGGATATAATTAACATTTTATTTATTTCAAGAGGGATAATTAGTGTAAATAAAAAAAAATAAACAGTTGAAATTGTTGCCTTCTTAAATAAGGCCCCGTTTGGTAACCATTTCCATCCCATTCCATTCCCAGATTTTTGGGAATTCTGTTTGGGAATAGCGTTTGGTAATTTTTGTTTCCGTTTCCATTTCATTCCCATTTGAGAATTGTGCCCACTTTTTTCTTAAGAAATGAGAAACAAAAAAAAGTTGTTTCTCATTATTCCCATTCCATTCCCAAAACCCATGATCACTATTCACCTACCGGCCGACCACCGTCCGCCGCTGCCGCCGCCGGCCACCGTCCGCCGCCGCCGCTGGCCGTCGTCCGCCGCCGCCGCCGCTCATCTCCGGCGACCGTCGCCGGTCACCGTCCGGCCGGAATTTTTCCGGCCACTTCCGGCAGTCGACGGCGACGGCGCCACCGCCGCCGGTCATCGCCAGCGGGGGCACCGCCGTCTCCGACGCCGGAGAACCGTCGCCGGCCGGCCAAAACTGAAAAGAGAAAACAAAAAAAAAAAAGAAGATTTTAGGATAAAATCGTTACCAAACACAATTCCCTTCCCAAAACAAAAAAAAAAATATCGTTACCAAACGCAATTCTACTCCCCAAAAGAAAACAAAATTCTCATCCCATCCCATCCCATTCCCATCCCACTGCTGGAATTGAAACAGAAACGGTTACCAAACGCCACCTAAGGCAACCATTCCCAACCATATATGTGTGGAGAGGGGGGGCACAAAGCCACACGTGTCCAAAAAAAATTGAAAAGGGAATGGCGGTTAAGGGGTTCTCATATGTATGTGTGTGTGTGTGTGTGTGTGTCTATATATATATATCTACGGTTTTTATTTTACAAAAAAAAAAAAAAAAAAGGATAAAAAGAAGCTCTCGGCAGAAACACTTTTTGTCAATTTTTTTCATTTCATTCATATGTATGTGTGTGTGTTGCTAAAATAAAATGTTTATCACGTCTAATTTATGGGACTATCTATACGGGCATATGTACATGTATATTTATATGCCAAAAATATATATACGTAGGTTCAAAAAATATAGTAAATATATTTATACATAGATATATTTAATTTGTGAGTAATACAATTTAAAATAAAAATTATAAATTTTATTAAAATGACAATTTTTAGTATTTCTTTAACTAATACTATTATTAATGGTTGATTAATATTTTTCTGTAGATTAAATTATTAATAAGAAAAATTTTGTAATTGTTATTATAGTAATTTTTGTACAGTTTTAATATTGACTTAAGAAATTGGGCGTTTAGTAATTTCGTATAATCAAAAATTTGAGAATGAAAAAAATTGCATTTTAGTGTCACACATTACATATTAGAGTTATTTAAATAAATTCTTAGTTCAGGCTCTGTCATTGTTAGGTTCACAGGCGACGCCGATAACATCAGAATTACAACGGTAGTGTATTCAGTATTTCAAAAATTAATGTGAGTGTATTATCTTCTATGCAAATTATTAAATTATATTTTCATACTAAATTGTGAAGAAAAAAAAAGATTATTAAAATTGACAATTTTGTAACTTAATTTAGATGGATCAAGTAAAATTTTAAATGTGGAAAGTGACTTTTATTATTTTCGACTATGCCATAATGTGATCTTGACAGAAGGAAATTTCCTGCGAGATGTTGTTGGTCCTAACAGGAAGGAATGTCTTGTAGGATATTTTGTTGTAACCTGACAGGAGGGCAAATTTTGCAGATGGTTAATATATATTGTTGTTGTTGTTGACGATGATGATTATCATCATCATATGATGGTTTATACCACGTGTTGGTTCCTACCATTGGAGATATTAAATGGTCCTAACACTGATGGCAACCTTATATTGCACAGTTATACAGGTTACGGTACCGTCATAACTCTCAATCGTGAGGTGAAACAATCCTATGGCTAGTAGGGAAGTATGTGTGCGGTATTTTATTATATATATATATATATATCAAAGTAAATTGACTAATTGACTTTAATTCAGTTATTTTATCATGATGATACCTGTGAGATTTGTTACTGCTCAGTGTGCAATATATTCTGTTTTAGAAAGTGGTGTTTGATTAATATACTTGATCCATAAATGATTTTATTATATTATGAAGACAGTACACTAATAAAATATTTTAATTCAAGTATTTCAGCTAGAGACGGGTCTACTAATGGCACTAGGTAGAGTCAGAGAGTGGTGTCGTTTTTTAGGATTAACAAGATAGGTGTGAACCATAAAGAGTTCAGTTTTTGCAGTTTTGTTATGGCATATTTGGGACATGCGTATTTCTAAATTTTGAAGTTGATAAATATTTTTTTGGAAAAAAAAAATTTGTATCAATACATGTTTATATATATTTGTTGTTAGTCAGGTAACATCAAATCAAGGTTACGCCTGGCCTCGGGCTTTGGGGGCCCGAGGTGGGGTGTAACATGATTTCTTGCAAAATACCATCAAAATTAAAGCTTAGATATAAGAAATAAATTAGTAATTGAAAAATGGATTAAAAATAGCAAAAAAACTGCAATTGATTTCTTGTTTTCCATCTGGTATCTGTATTTAACTGAACATACACCTGGAGGAGGAAAAGGAAAATAAGGTCAAAGATAATATAGGAGAAATGTAGAGAGAAAGAGAGAGAGAGAGAGGGGGGGGGGGGAGAGGACCTAAAGGCGTTTCAAGTGCTTGTGGACTTCAAGCTTCTGCCTGGAGGCAGAAAACCTATCAGTGTAACATAGCGAGATCAGAGCACAGAAAATGATGAAGAAGAAGAAGGAAACCATCAAAAATCAATTCAAACAAACCGTTAAAAAAAACATAAAGAATCCACGCAACAATGATGTCGGCTTCGTAAATCATCAACTCAAACCCTAGATCTAGCCAAATCGAAGTTCGATCTAGCCAAATCTGGCCAATTAGAACCGAGATGCTTACCGAGGATAGATTTATGGTGGTGGTGGTGGTGTAGCAGATCTAGCGTTTTTTACGGTGGCGGAGAATTGGAGTTTTTGGTTGGATAAGCAATGGTGACAAAGGTTATTGGTGATGGTGATGACAATGGCTACAGCGACAGATCGGTACCAGCGCCATCCAAACCATTCTGATCAACCACCGCACAATCGATAGACAGGCCAACTATTGATCAATCACTGCCGAGCGTCGCCATTCAAACCATCGTCGAGCTTCTCTCCATCCTCATCGAGTTCTCACGTTGTCATTAGGGCTCTAAAAAAAAGTGAGAGAGAAACAGAGAGAGAGAGAGAGAACGAGAGAGAAAATGCAATGGTAGTGGTGGTAGCCTCCAAAGCGAAGAGTGAGAGAGAGAGAAGGGGGGTGCGAGATGGGAGATGGGAGTGACAGAGACAGTAGAGAGAGAGATAGAGATTTTAGAGTGAGAGTGAGTGATTTTGAAATTAGGAAATAAGGGTTAGTTTGTGAGGGATATTAGGGTTAGATTAGTGAATTAATCTAGATCGTTTTATATAGGAGTATAAAGAGTAATTGATATTTACCTAGAAGGTTCATGTACGTTCCGTTTTATTATATAGATGTATATACAAAAGATAATCAAGTTCAACACCACTGCCTCAACTAGCTTTTCTTCCTCTCTTTTTTTTCTTTTTTTTTTATTTTTCCTAATTATTATCCAAATGAATTGCCTCATATTTTGTCAGTTTATGGGGAAATACACAAACCCCCTACAAAAATCTCTATAATATCATTTAAGCCCAAAAAAATAACATTTCAAAACAGTAATTGACATCCAAAACTTTTGGGATAAATACCTTTTTGGTCCCTGAGAAATGCATTGGGTGTCCAATTGTCCCCTAAGAAATGCAATTCGACAATTTAGCCCTTGACATTTCAAAATAGTGTCCAATTGGCCCCTAAGGCAAATTTCGTTAAGTCAACTAACGGTCAACGTTTCATTGAGGGTATTTTAGTCTTTACGCGTACAATGAGATTAATTTTGAAAAGTCATCTAAACTTAAGGAGTCAAAATGTTATTTTTGGTCTTTCTTTCTCAATTGAAAGAACATAATTATTATTATTTTTTAATTTGGTCTTCTTTCTCAATTGAATAACAAATTATAGGAACAACAAATATTTTTTTTTTAATTATGGGAACAACAAATTTATAGGAACAAAACAACATTTGTTTTTTGAAAATATAAAAAATGAATTAAAAATCTCAAGAAATACAAAAAGAATGACATATCTAATCAAACCAAATACAAACTTCTATGAAAGAGGAAATAGGAGCAATTCCATTATATTCTAAGAATTTTGTGCTAAAAATAAGAGAGCAGAACATCATCATATTTTTTTTTCGCTCCCATATTAAAACACAACATCAACATGAAAACAAACATCAACATCAAAATGAACAACGCCGAAATCGAACCTTGGGGTTTCGATTTCGATTTCAATTTCAAAATCAAAACAGGAAATCGATTTCGATTTCGAAATCGAAATCGAAGAACACCGTCAAACATCGCCACCAAAACGATGAACACCATCGAAACCCAAATCAAACCACAGTTTCGATTTCGAAATCGAAGAACACCGCCGAACATCGCCACCAAAACGACGAACACCATCAAAATCGAACCTAGGGGTTTTGATTTCAATTAAGTAATTGGCCGAGATATCCAGTATAATATATGAAAGACTTCTAGCAATTCAGTAATTAATAAATATAAAAACAAATACACACACAAAAGAAAGAAATAAGGTGGCGTTTGTTTTGTGTTTCTGTCCTTGTATTTCTGTTTCTTTTCCATGAAAAATTGGAAAAATTTTGCTCTCCACATAAGTTTGTTCTAAAATTCTGGGTGCAGAACAGGAACACTAAACAATCAGGACATAGACAAATACCACCTCAGTGTTCCTGTAATGCTTTTGTAATCAAAATTAAAATGGAAAAATGCTAAATAATTCTTTCTTTCTTTTTTCATGAAAGACAAATTGTTTTGCAGTGAAATCAAGAACTTGCAGTGCTTTCCAATATGCAAAAGTCCATAAACTAATTCAAAACCTAAAAAACCTCAAAACACAGCTGAAAGTGCAGTCATTCACCGCAAATTCATCGCCAATGGCAACTTTGAAAGTCAAATACCTCAGCCTAAGTAAATTTCAACTGAATTCGTCAAGAAATCAGCTTTCGATAAGCTCAAAATATACGAATCAGAAGATGAGAAAAATATTATTGGTCGGCCATAGATGAGCAAAGAACTTACAATGTAAATCGAAAACTATAAACTTCAGAAGAGCCGCAGAACAAATCCAACCCTAGATCTGTCGATCTGATCTCTCAGATCTGAGGTGCCTAGCAATAACCATCGAAGACCGAGCTCCAGCCTCTAGCTACTGAAGCACAACTGCAAAAGGACTCAACAAAACAGCCCCCAGCCCATGTTGCGCAGTCGATGGGCCTCCCACTGGTGACGATCGAAAGAACGGGGAAGAGACTGAGAACAAAATGAAGAAACTGAGAACGAATTGAACTATAAATGTGGGAAACGAATAGGAAATTGACGAATCATAGAACAAGAGTGAGATCGAGAACGAGAATGAGATCGAGAACAACAATGAGATCAAGATCCACCCTAGATTTAAACGACGCACAACTGTACAAGGTCACGACAAAACAGCCGCAAGCCTATGTTGCGCAAATCAATGGCCCTCCCACCAACTATCGGCAGAAGAACGGCCGGCGACGAGACGAAACAAACAACACCGCCAACAACGAGGGTTTAGATCGAGAGAGAGGGCTTAAATCTAGGCTGAGATCGAGGCTGCTTGGCTGAGATCGTGAGAGAGATGAGGTTGAGATTGCTGAGACAGGCTTGAGATTGCAACGAGAATGAGAGGTCTGAGAAGGAATGAGGTAAATTGCACTTTACACCCCGATAAGTTTTAATAATTATGAAAGGGTAGAATCGATATTTTATATCTTCTATTAACGTGAAATGATGCATTTACCCTTGGTCAAACGTCATGTTCTCGTCACGTGACTTTTTCCATCCAAAATCCTCAAATTTTACTAACGAAACCCAACCCAAGGGCCAATTGGACACTATTTTGAAATGTCAAGGATTAAATTGTCGAATTGTATTTCCTAGAGGCCAATTGGACACCCAAGGCATTTCTGAGGGACCCAAAAAATCTTTATCCCAAAACTTTTTAAAATCATATTAGAATTAATATTCTTCTTATATTTTCATTTACAGTCGTTCCATTCCCATCCTCTCTGTCTCTATCGCCACGCCCAAACTCACAACCACCGTCGTCGCCTCTACTTCCATCGTTACACTTTTATTTCGTCACCGTCACCTATATGTTTGCTTGCCTCTGTGCCGCCTCTATGTTTGTTCGCTCTCGGACGTCACCTCTACCTTTGTTTACCACCATTGCCTCTGCCTTCATACTTAAATCTGTCAAGATCTAGCCCAGATCTACTATTTTCTGCTAGTAAGTGTTTCGAGGAGTTCGTATATTTAGAATTTTTAAACTTGTTGTTTGGATTTCCTAGCTTTTTGTTTTAGAATTTTGTTTAATATTTTAATTAATTTTATTATAAATGTCATTAACTGATTATCTCCTGTATTCATGAATCAATTTGGTCATGACAGAAAAATTGCATTGATATTCAATAAAGATTGTTTGAATTGTTTTTTTATGGCAAAATTCTACTAGAACGAGCATATGTCCGATCATTTTCACTAGATTTTTCAGTCTGATTGTGTTGATATTTTTTATTGTTTTACATCTATTTATTCATGGTTATCTATTTATCTGGAATAGATCTTAACTTGGATTTCAATGGACATATTCAATGTTTTGGGTTCCACACTTTTAGATTTGAATTGATTTCTTCAATCAATTTTTAGATTTAAGGGGTTCTTTTCGTTAGGGTTCCAATCACAACCATCGAAATTTGTTGGATTTCAATGATTTTTGTTTTGAACTTCAATAGATTGATAGTCTCTTGTTTTCAGATTTCAATAGCTAATTGGTAAGTCTCTAGTTTATAGATATATTCACATGTTTAGTGGATTTCCACTTAATTATTTTTTGTGGATTTCCACTAAACTAATTATGTGATTTTGTGTTCACTTTTTAATTATATTTCAATTGTAAGTTTAGGATACTTTTCAATTTTAAAGTATTTTAGTGGATTTTTAGATGATTGAGTTTCAATAAATGTTGTTAGATTGTTAATTTTGATATTTATATTTTCTTCAGTGGAATATAACTGGAAATGGAATTTAAAATTTAAATGTGAATATGTAGCATATTTACTTATTTATATAAGTTTTTTTTTAATTGTTTTATGAATATTTCATTTTTGAATTTTAGATTTATGTAGAGGATGATTTATGAGGGGGTTTTTTTTTGTAATTTTAGTAGAATTGTTTACTTTTTCTATATTAAGTGAAATTGTTAATATTTAGTGGATTTATAGGAATTCAGTGGAACAACGTTTATTGATTTTTGTTTTTTTGTTTTTTTTTTGGGTAATTAATTTATGGGGCACTCATCACCAACTCTCAAATTGGTGTAGAAATTACCAAATGAACGTAATTGGTTTTTATTACACCGGTTACTCCTACTCACATTTTATGGACTAATTTGCCCTAATTAATGAATTGTGTTACCTTCCATACATTTTGTCACTTCTAAAAAACTAGAACAAAATATGGTAATAAATTACTAATGAAACTGAAAACGAAACCTACAATTCTCCCAATTGTGATTGTTATTTAATGATTTTTTTTACACTACAATGATCTATGAAATCTTTATCTTCAAAAAATATATTAATTTTTTTTTAAGAGTTCTGAATTAAGATGCATGTGAATGTTATATATAATATTAATTGTGATATTAATATTATATATAACATTACTATAATTTATGTGCTCCGTAAGTGTTGAATATAACATTCCATGTAATAGAAAACATCAATTAATATTTATGATAACACAAATTATATGAACTTGTTGAATGTAATATAATTTACTGATAAAAATATTTTGGATGTTGAATGTAACATTTTTTGTGTTTTAATAATATATAAGATCGTGTTAAATGTAACACGAATATGAAAATTGAAAATTTTAGAAGTACCATATTGAATATAACACGAACGTACGAAACTAAAACTAATGAAAAAAATAGGGAATGTAATATTTTTTAAAGATTTTATTCAGATGAATCTGAATATATAATTAAATTGTGAAAAAAATGTGTACACCAATAGTTATTTTGATTTTAATAAAATGGCTTTGTTGTGAAACCATCAAATATGAAAAATACAATCCTACGAATCTCGCAAGGGCAAATTTGTCATGTAAGCTTCGCGTTTTTTAAATTTAGGACTGGATCATTAAAAAATATGTACACTGGGATTGTTTGATTCATTTTCAAACAGTTGAAATCAATTAGTAATTTCATAATTAAATTGGGATCATCCGATAATTTTTTCTTAATATCTTTATAAATATAATTTATGTATTAAATAATTTTAATATTTTAAAAGTTTAGTAGTTTTTATATTTTAAAATCTTGAATGGATTGCTATAAAAAGTAAAATAAAATTCAATAGAATACTATTTTAAAAAAAAATACATTTTGAATAAAAAAAAAAAAAATACATTGAAATTTCTATTGAAAATTAAAAATCCAGTGGATATTACAAAATAAAATTAAGTGAAACGTACATAAAGGTATTTAATTTTTAGTGGAATTTAAAAAATTAAGTAAAATTTGCGTTATAAAGGAGGAATTTCAAATCTAATTTCACTAGTTCTTAAAAAAAATAAAAAATAAAAAATAAAAAAAATAAAAATTGGACTTTTTAGGTAAAAAAAAACTAAATTTTTATATGCAAATGAAATACAAATGACGTTTTGGTCGCATCAATGGAGCAACAAGGAGAAATCGTGCAAAAAAATCCCTTCCCTCTTTTATTTTATGGGGTTGATTGTGTTTTATTTGGTGCAGTAGATCTAGGATTTGATTTGGGAACCGGGGAAGAGAATTCGTGGAATTGGGGAATCTCAGAATTTTGTATTCGTTGGATATTGCAGGGGAACACATCGGTGTCGATGTCAGATTGCGACGGCAACGGTAGGCTGCGGGGACGTATGGCGACAGTAGGTTGCGGGGGCTTGTTGCGATGAAAGTGGGCATCACGACGGCAGGTGTTCCTTCAACGGAGTGAGCGTCCGCAGAACATATTCTCAGAGAAATCAAACGGGAAATACTTCACCGGCAAATCCAGCTATGCCACGAAGATTGCTTTCGAAGATTTCTCACTTCAATCCATTGAGTTTCCAAACGAACTCCAATTTCAATCTCACATCCTCTTCGATAAGAGCCCTAAGCGTTGGATTGGTAGGAGAAGACGATGATCCTCTGTATGCAGATGTACCCAGACCTCCTCGGACCAAGTCTGAGAGGAAACCCTACCCAACGCCGATGAAGGTCCTGATTCGGAGAGCGAAGGAGGAGAGAGAAGCCAGAAAGGCACAGCCATGTAGAATGCTGGAATATCCGCCGGACAATGGCTTACTCGTCCCCGAACTGGTCGATATGGCTCGACGAGTCCACCGAGCTAGAGAATCACTCCTGATTGGCCTATCCAAGCTCGTCAATGTCATCCCGATCCAGCGATGCAGGTATCACCCTTTCCTTTGTGGAATTCTAACTTTACGAATTGGTTCTATTGATGAATGCGATTAATTCATAACTTTTGGTTATCCAAATCCAAGGCTTTTTGATTCTGTACAACCAAACCCTAGCTATGTCTAGGGCTCTCCATGGCATCAGCAGACTTTGATCAGGAAAGTTCAGTGCTTATGCATTGAAGCAATGGTGAAATTCAGTCACATATATAACATAAGAAATACCTCTGAAAACCCATCCCCACCAATGAAGCCATATTGGTTGATTTCGGGAAGAGGGATGTGAGATAACAAGGTTCTCTTTTTTTCTTTTTCTTTTCCCTTGCTAAGGTACTGCTCCGAGGTTCACATTGGCCACACCGGTCATGAAATCCGAACCTGCACCGGCCCAAAGAGCGGTCTCCGACGTGCCACCCACGTATGGAGAAAAGGCGGAGTTCAAGACGTAATCCACTTCCCCAAATGTTTCCATCTCTACGACCGCGTCGGAAAACCAAGAATCACCCACAACGAGAAGCACACCATCCGGTGCATCCCTGCAATTGTAGAGCTCTGCATACAAGCCGGTCTTGACCTCGAAAAGTACCCCACAAAAAGAAGAACAAAACCCGTCTACTCCATCGAGGGTAGAATAGTCGATTTCGACAAAATAAACAACGAAAAAAACATAAATTCAAATTCTCAGGAGAGTAAGTTGGATGATTATGTACTTGCAAGCAACAGAATGTTTTGTGCTAGTGATTCTGATCATGATGAAATCGAGTGTGTTACGAAACTCTGCATGAGGGCTATGGATTTGTGGTTTGAGATGATATCTGGAGCTATGGAGATGATGGGGAAGTACCGTGTGTGGACTTGCGGGTATTGCGCGGCAGTTCAGGTGGGGCCAAAGGGACACAAGGTGAGAATGTGTAGGGCATCAAAGCACCAGTCTCGGGATGGCTTGCATGCGTGGCAGGAGGCCACGGTGGATGATCTCGTGGGTCCAAATTATGTGTGGCACGTGCGAGATTTGCTGGGGCCACCATTGGCGAACAGACTGAAGAGGTATTACGGGAAGGCGCCGGCGGTGGTGGAGCTTTGTGTGCAAGGAGGTGCGCCTGTTCCAGATCAGTATAGGAGTATGATGAGGTTGGATGTGGTTCCTCCCGCTTGTGATGAAGTTGATCTTGTGGCGTGAAGGCAGCGTTTTGTTGATTGTTTCTATTCCATGATTTGTAGGAACGGAAATAGAAATATAGGCCCCAGTTGTTTAATAAAATAGAAAACAGAAACGTAAATATGAGAACGGCAAAAATAGTTTTTGTTTTGTTCCCATAATTTCGGAACAAACATAACAGAATTGTTCCTAAGATTTTTGCTTCTACTCCAAATTATCTGGGAATAGAGACGGTTATTGGGGAACAGAAACACTAAACAAATGCCAACATTTTACTCTGTTCCCAAGAATTTGTTCCAAAACTCGACCAGAACGAAATACTTATTAACAAATGGAGCCTTAATGTTTCTGTCCCCGGCAAATGTTAATGTTTGGATGTGGATCCTCCCAGTTGTGATGAAGTTGATCTTGTCACGTGAAGGGGATTTTTTTGTTCAGTGTTTCTTTTCCCAAATTTCTGTTTCTGTCTCAGAAACAAAAACCGAAATCTGGGAACAATTCTGTCCTGTTCCCAGAAAGCTGAAATAGAGGGGAGGTCTTACCGTTCACATTAGTTTAGTTGGAAAATGGGCACCAGACATTACCGTTCACCACAGTTGGGTGGAGAATGGAAGTCTTCTATTGTTCTTGTTGAATTCAACGTGTGTTCTATGTTTGGGGTTTAACATTTTGTACCCCTAAATTTGACCATTATCTCAATTTGGTCTCAGTAGCTTTCATTTGAACACATAACACCTTGATGTTCTCTAATCGTCTCGCTTCAATCCAAATCATTAACCCGTTATAACATTGGACTTTTGAAATCATAAACTCATATTAATTTTGGACAATAAAAAGTTAGGGTTAATACTATTTACATCCCTAAAGTATTCACTCAAACCACGGGAATCCCTTAAACTTTAAAAAATCTTGTGAGACCCCTTAAACTATTTGATCAGAGTACACTAAGATCCATCTGCGAAATTCAATTTCAATTGCAATTTTACCCTTTGAAAGTCAAACTTCCAATTCTGTTTCCCACTTTGACCCTCATTTCTCATAGCAAAGACATTAGTGCCCTTATTAATTTACTTAATTATCAAATTACCCTTTTTTACTTTCCCTAACTCATCTTCTTCTCCTAATACCTTCTCCCCCTTTTCATGGTTTCTCTTTTGTATTTTTTCCCTTCTTTTCTTTTCACTTTTATCTTTCTTCTTCCCTATCACTATCGTAGGACACAACCGCCGAATCAAACAACACTACCACCAAACACCACTGCCGAATCGAACACCACCACCGTCGAACACCAAAGGAACACTACCACCACCACCAGGGACTTCAACAAAAGTTTAATCGCTCAACTGCTCTGGGGAAATCAAAGAATCGGAACTCCAATTGCAAGACGAAGACGAGAATTTTCACCCCGCCGTCTACAACCTTCTCCTCCTCTATTGCGCGCGGCCATTTCCTCCTCCTTATCGCTGGTGACAGAACATACAACATCGTCGAACCGAACAATACCACCACTGAACACCACGAAAACAAACAACAACACCAATGAACACCACCACCAAACGAACAATGCAGCCGAACAACACCACCAAAACAAACAACAACACAATCGAACTGAACACCAACACTACCGAACAACACCGTCAAACCGAACAACACCGCTTCCGCCAAAGAAAAATCTTTTCCCCTCTCAGATCCACCATTTCCCTGCAACTCATCTCCATTTCCACCAAACCACCGAACAACGCCATCCCCATAGAGGTGGTCCAAATTGAAAAATAGAATAAAGTAATCAACTTCTCCATCGGATAGATCTGAGATTTAGATCTGCAAATTTCTGTAAAATTTTCTCCCCAGATTTTCTCTTCAAGTTTACAATTTATCATATTTGACCGTTAAACACAATGGAACAATCTATTAGAAATAGACATGAAGAAGTAGTGAATGGAATAAACTTCTCATTGATTTTGAATAGAAACAAGGCTACAATATATAGTCTCTTAAGAAAGAGAAAATGGCCAACAAACAAACTACAACAAACTAATAACAAATTAATTATAGAAGGTTCCAAGAGAGATTCTCATAGAATCTAATACTCTCCCTTAAGATGGAGAATACAAGTTATGAATTCTCATCTTGCTGAGTAAAAGATAAAACTGGGATGGATGGAGAGCCTTTGTGAAGATATTAGCTTACTAATTCTGACTAGAAACATGAAGGGTTTTCAATAACCTAGTTTGAAGCATTTCTTTGACAATGTGGCAGTCAATCTCATTGTGTTTAGTGTGCTCATGAAATATGGGATTGGCTGCAATGTGGAGAGCTGCTTGGTTGTCACAAAAGAGAAGTGCAAGTTCAAAATGATTCACTCTCATATCGAAAGCAACCAAACTATTTCACAGGTAGCATTTGTCGTGGAGCGATACTCTACTTCTGCCGACGAACAAGAAATAGTGTTTTGTTTCTTAGATTTCCAAGACACCAAGGAAGAGTCCAAGAAAACACAAAACCCACTAATAGATAGCCTGGTATCCGAACGTGTTGCCCAATTGGCATAAAAAAAAAATTCTTAAGCTGGATAGAGGAGTTAGCAAGAAAGAAAATTCCTTGAATTGGTGCCCTTTTGATATACTGTAATATCTTTTGTGCAGCATGGAGATGTGGAGTCCGAGGAGTAGCCAAGAATTGGCTAAGACGATTCACAGCAAAACTTAAATCAGGCCGAGTAATGGTGAGGTATAAAAACTTACCAATCAACCACTCATACACAGTAGGATCCTCAAGCAAAGGGCTATCATCTTATGACAATTTCAAATTAGGGTCTATAGGTGTAGAAGAGGGTTTAATAGCCAAAGTCCCTGTATCCGATAACAACTCAAAAGCACAATGGCATTGACAAACAAAAATGTCTGAGCGAGAAAAGGCCACTTTAAGACCCAAAAAGTATTTAAAGGTCCCCAAACCTTTCAACTTGAAGCGACGATTGAGGAAAACCTTTTAACTTGTTCACAGAACGTAAATCATTACTAGCAATAACAATATCATCGACATAGACCAAAAGAGCAATGAAAGATTGACCGTTGAACTTGGTGAGAAGGGAATGATCACTAGACGATTAAATAAAACCTTCACCAAGGAGAACACTAGTAAACTTAGAAAACCGCTGTCATGATACTTGTCTCAATTCGTATATGGATTTGGTCAATCTACAAACAGCATTAGGTGGCAATGACTCCCCCTCACGACAAGAATACACAGGCAGAATAGCCATATAAACTTCTTTATTGAGCTCACCATGTAAAAAAGAGTTGTTGACATCAAGTTAAGTTAATGACCAGCCATGGATAGCTACTAAAGACAAGAGAACTTTCACTGTAACTAGCTTGGCAACAGGTGAGTAAGTATCCAAGAAATCGACATCCTCTTGTTGAGTGTATCTTTTAGCAACCAAACGGGCTTTGTAGCGTTCAATGGACCCATCAACATTATACTTAATTTTATACACCCATTTACAACCAACTGATGCTTCCTTTGAAGAAGAATAACAATATATCAAGTATTATTTCCCTCTAAAACTCTTAGCTCATCATTCATGGCCTTACGCCACTCTAAAAGCTCAACTGCCTGGGAAAATATGTGGGGCTCGGTATGAGAGGAAATGGCTAAGGCTAAGGCACGGTGAGGAGGTGAAAGGTGATGATAGCTAAAAATAGAAGAAATGATATAGAGAGTAGGATCGGAAGCAGAAGTAAGAGAAGAGGGTTGAAAACCCAAAGACCAATGATAATAATTGAGATAGGAAGGAAGCTTAGTGACTTTATGAGGCCGTGTAGGAAGGGAATAAGAAGTAGGAATGAGAGTGATGATAGAAGGTGAAAGGGGGAGGAATAGTAGAAGTAGAGTTGGGACAATCAGGAATAGAGCGTGGTAACACACGATCATGAAAGAAATCAAGAGAAGAATAAGTGTGGGAGTCCCAAAGAATGGAAAATTGTAAGACTCTAATTTTAGCACGTGCATAATTTTAGTTGCATTTTAGAGCATTTAGAAAAATACAGGGTGGAATGTGTCATTTAATATTTAAATTAAAAGTTTAGGGGTCAATTAGCAATTTTAGAAATATTCATTTTAAATTTTGGGATTCAAATGTCAACTTAAAAAAGTTAGGGGAGGATAATGTAATTTGGGAAAAGAAAATTCATATATATCTATAGATATATACATATACTGTCGAATCAAACGGGGGGGGGGGGGGGGGAAGCAATTATGACGTGGCATGAAGAGGATCAAAATTAATCCACTTACTTCATGCATATATATACATCCATGCACAATTGAGACCACATGTCACAACCCGTCCCGGACACCCGTTATCCCGAGACTAGCGTGACTACAACATGACATCACCAATTTTTTTTTATATTTATATAAACTAATGAAATAAACTATAGACACACTTAATAATACAAACATCTATTATAGGGGACACGCCCGTCCCGAAATTTATGAACTGAAGGTATTTATCCATGAACCTTTTATAGGTTCGCCTTTGACAGCTTCTATCGATCGCCTATATGACTCCATCACATAGCTCTACCTAGTGCCAGTAGGGGACCGACTCCTAACTGTTGTACCTGCGAGTGTACTGCCTTCTTAGTAAAACATTTTTAAAATAATGACACATTCTAAATATCACCATAATTAAATATGAATCAAGCATAAGTATATAAGCAGTGATATAGATAAGTTCTATCTAGTATAAAAATCATACCGATCACCATAATAAATAATAAATCACCAAATATAAGTAAAATACCACATCCCAAACACACACCTCAAACACATATCTCAAACACACCACTCCACCAAAACACACACACTGGCTAGCCATAGTGATCGTTTTAACCTCACGATCGGGAGTTGCAACGATACCGTAACATTCATAGGAATGCCTTCCTACGAAATATCCACACCTCTTTTTGGGGAGAAATATAATCCACACCCCTTACGGGGAGAACAACCATGGCATCGTCGAAATCAAATACAGCCTCATCGAAACACAACTCAATAAATATCGTCTACTCAACATTGTTAAATCACCACACCTACCACTTTTCTTCAAAACCAGCTTTTAAATTCAAAAATCATATTTCGCACTTTCTTTTAAAGAAAACGTCCGATTTTTATCAAAACCACTTTTCCATCCTTTATTTTTAGAAAACCAGGCATTTTTAGAAAAATAGATGTTTCTTATTCTCTTTTTAAAAACACCGTCTAATTTCACCAAATCCAGCAGAAATTCATTTTCAACTTCTTTTTGAAAACTATCGAAGTCTAGTTTACAAATTCATTCCAATCCTGCTTGATCCATATCGTTTATAAATTCATACAGTTTAAATAATCACATATTTCGTCATATATATATTCATAGAAAAATAGTTGGCAAGAAGACAGTACACTCACCTCGTAAACCGCTCTCCAAAACCTTCACTGCCCATACTCTATCGGGACACCGGTGCCTACGAGCCTAATAGTAACAGAGCCTAAATTATATCTTATCTAAAACATCTGAATCATGCAATGCAGACCCTATATTCCGAATTGTTACTATTTTATGTACCACGTAATTAAAATTAATTAATCGTTAGAAAATTGTTACGATTTTGGAATTTGTAACGCTAAATAAAATTTAATTTAACGAGAATTATTAATTGATTGAAATTTTACCTGTTTCCGAATCGTTTGGCGACCGCGAGAGGGGTTTTTGATTTTCAGTGGGGTGGTTCGTGTAATTCCCTTCTTTCTTTTTTTTCTTTTTTTTTTTCTTTTTTTTTTTTTTTTTTCCTTCTTCTTCCTTTTTTTTTCTTCCTTTTATCTTCTTTGTTTCGTCTTCTACTTCAGTTCCTGTTTGAACCAGCCACCCACTGTCCTACTCCAATCACGAGCACACCGTCACCGATTACACCCAACCCAAACGCCGAACACACGCACTCCCTTCCCACAGTCACCGTCGACTGAACAAACTCTCCGCCGGACGACGACATCACCGACGACTCCCTCTCTCGCACTTCATTTTCTATTTCTGCTTTGGGACTCGCCGGCGACCGACCTTGCTCCGATCACGCCACACATCTACGAAGACGGAACACCCATGACATCGACCGGAACACCTACCCGAAATCGATACCCACCTTCTCTCTCTCTCTAACACTCCGGCCGGCAGCACCCAGTCTCACACCGGAGGAACACCCCCACGCCGTCGATGATCACACATCCTGACCTGACAGCACCACCACACACCCCCACTCAGTCGCCTAACAACCAGAACACACCCGTTGCCGGCAGCCCACACACTCGACGACGAACCGGACACACACACGCCGGCGAACGGCGACGATCAAGCACATACTACCGGTGGACAGAACACACACCCACATACTCACAGTAGACCGATGACGATGGCCTGTTACTCCCTCACCTGAAATCGACGACAACTTGCACATCCACCAACATACACTGCCGACCTTCCTCTCTCTCTCCGTTTCCTGATTTCCGTTTTAATTTCAGATTTTAGGAGATGTTTTGATCATTACACGTATGTATTGCATGCATTTAGTGGGTTTACTTCCTCCGAGCTTGCCACGTCGTTGCCCTCCCAATTTCCTGCCGGCAGCTGTTTTGTCCGATCACTAGCATATATATATATAATAAACTTTTTAATTAATTACTCTTTCCTCCCCCAACTTCCTTTAAATCTTAATTTTAATCAATTGAAATTTTTAAAAGTTTCAAAAATTTCCAATTTCACCCCTTTAAGTTTCAATTAAAAGTTAAATGTCAATTTACCCCCTCAAAGTTTGGATTTAATGTTTCTAAATTTGTGAATTGACCCCTAGATTTTGAATTTGAATTTTTATTGACCCAATTCCACCCCGAATTTTTTTTCAGTTACACTAAAATGTAACTAAAATGACGTACATGCTATAATTGAGGTCTTACAACTCTTCCCTCCTAAAAGAAATTTCGTCCCGAAATTTTCGTCCAATCATATTTACCCCTTGTATCATTTTCATTTGTAGTGGTTGGTATTGTATCCCATGCCCAACAAACAGGGTGCACTTGGTAGGTCACTCTAAATATGGAAACCAACTGTCAAAGAATCTCATGTTTTCAATTGTTTTCGCGGCGCTACTCAGATAAAATTTACAATTAATAACAATACGATACAATATATTCTTAAAATATCATAATAGTTTCAGTGGATGAGGTCTATCAAACTTCCGACAGGTTTACGACCCTGATTCCAGTTTGGCAGATCTTCTTCATAATCGACATTCCTCCCGTTTGTCCAACAATTTCTAATCAACCAATTTATCACAATATCTCCGTTTAGCATTTAAACCCACAAAACCCACAATCAAAATCATTAACTTCAATACTCTTATAAACATTTGTAATATTACCGCTAACTAGCTAATGTTTCACACCACCTCAGAAACACATAACTACAATTTAAATCATGATCTAAGGATATCGATGTCCCTCCGAATATACCGATATCACCAAATCACATTATTATGTCTCATAGTACATCAAACGGGTCTTTTAGAAGAATTTTTTTTTTTTTTTTTTTCATGCCCCTACATTTAATCAAGTCCCTAATAAGATCACATGCATAAATTTCCGCTTCCATCTTGCTAAAGTGAACACTTCAAATATTTACCACTTATAAGTATACATCGAAGGATATTGATACGTCCCAATAAAAATTTGTTACATCTCAAAAATCATTAGTTACTGATTTTGAAATATTGTATTACAAGTGCATGTCAATTTAAGAAGATTTCAAATTATCCCTTTCCCATGAAATTTCAATAACCCCTACATACCGACTTCGCCTAATGGTAGTAGAAAAATCAATACATCGGGTTGAGTTCCCCTATCTCAGTTCGGTCGATTGGAGTCTTACGTCTCTTGCATATAGCGCTTTATACAATGCCACCTTGATTACTGAAAGGTATCTGTTAGTAACACTTCCTATCCGCGCCACATAATTATCCTTATTATCAGAAATTTCAAAACACAACTCTTCGACATATACACCGAAAGGTATTTATGTTAGTGACACTACAGCTCAAATAACTATCAGCTCCTGACACTACCGTTTCCCCCCACGGATTATTCATGCCCTGACAACTTATTTTATTTTGATAACAATTATTGTCCAGATCACCATATGGTGACAACACCTATGATTTCAAAATTCCAGTTCCAAGATTTCGAATAATCAATTAATAAAATTCCTAGAATTACTAGTCCTTATCCTTTTTGATTTTTAAAAGAATATCTTATCCCAACTTAATTTTAATATTTGCATTAAATTGGTGCATCATGCAATCAAACAATCCTATCAATATATATATATATATATATATATATATATATATATATATATATTGGACATGCGCATCAGAAAAACACTTCTCGAACTACTCTCCTTTTTCTTTTCTAGTATAGGTCAAGGCTACCATAACCCACCTAGAGATTTCGTTACTTCTCGACCTTAACTTGACTAACAAGTCACCGAATAACCAATGCCGTGATTTTCCATTTCCATTCCCATCTACTAATCATATTCATGCCATTACAGTATAGTTAATATTATCGGAGTATTGCATATCTTATTCTATGCACTTCTTTTAAGGTCTCATCTGTAAATTGGCATTATCAACCCTACATATTTTAATTCGAATTTCCAAGCTTCATCATTCCTTCAAACATGCTAATCAGCTCTACAGCCAATTCCCACTGCATTGCCAAACCTTCTTAGCTGGATATCCGACCTTTACACGTCTACACCATGGTAAAAAAAATCAATACCAAACAGCGTTACCATCTGACTAGCCGCCCACTAAACTTACAAGGCCTCAACTTAACCCATAAATTAATATGAACAAACAACTCACCAATTTTTTTTTTTTATTTATTATTTTATTATTATTATTTATTTTTTTATTTATTTTATTTTATTTTTCCAAAATATTTGTTATGGTCAGCCCTGTGACCATCTTCATTCTCTTCCACTCTAATCGTTTCCAATTAGACATCTCACCTCTACGCTTCTACCATACAATCGATAAATATCAATTTCATATTTACAAGCTCAATTTGGGTGGTCACCCAACCAATTGCCTAATAGACTTACAAAGATCTCAACTTGACACACACATTAGTATAAATAACCCAAATATACGCAACTCCGCTTTTTTCCAATTCCGACTTAAAGCACAAGTCCCTTCATACAGGTAATGTCACTAAACGTTAGAACGAATACGATCTCTACTAGTTCCAAAAAGTTTCGAATTCCAGTCACATGTTCTCGGCCTTCTCCATATACCGTCAATCCACCACCTCGACTTCCTTTGGATTCACTTGAATGCTATGCCTTAGGAGCACTAGTCATATTTACTGCACTAGCCACCGCCTTAGTAACATATTCTGGAGATGTTCAACATGCTCTTCTCTACTTTCAACCGGATCACCGTTGTTACCACGTCACAGTCTCTAATCTTCGATTACAAATACCCTTCTCAAAAATCTGACACCCTATTTGTTGCAACCCATTTAACAACCTATCTATTCTAACTTTTACGTTACTAACACCGGATCTTTATGGAAACACATACCAGGTCTACATAAATCATTAGTTGATATTCTAAATTATTGTGACGCCTTCTTTTTCTATTAAGACTTCCTAAACTGCAAACAAACTTACTCCAATTCTCAATATCTAATAATTAATACTTTATTTATTTTATTTTATTATTATTATTATTTTTCATACACCCCCAAAATTATTCAAATTCAACTAAATGCAATCAATCGTTAATTCACTCAATCTTTCCTATTCCATAGCAATCGCCTTTAAAATCCCAAGATTATAATTTCAAATCTCAGTTTCCCACATTCATTAACACCAGTATACTTAACTAACTTACGAGCCGAACGTTCACCTCCTTATCATTATGGAACTTATTTAACAGCAACCACAATTACTAATCACACTTGCAAGCACCCTGTCAATTCTTGATACTACATAGGAAAATTCCCTAGGTATTACGGTATCCACTGCCGAAACTTGTTTGAACAGCATCTGCGTACCGACTTATGATATCCTTTCTTTAACACTTTTCTAACCTCCTAAACCCCTTATCAGACTAACTAAGGTACTAGATATGTCTTCCCAATAATACATACTTTTATTCATCCCAAATTTGACTCCACCCGCAACTCTATATTACTCATTCAAATGGATTATCTTTACACGCACCTACTATCCTCCTAGATCCACAATCCTCGGCTACTTTTATATACCTTTTTCCTATTACCTTGCTTCATCCCACAACTGTTACTCCGTCTATTAATCAATTTAAAAAGTGCTACCAAATTAAATTCTTGTCCGGTAACGTCACAATTTCCTTTCAGATTGCCTAAAAAGCGATTTACTCCCTTTGAATATTATTTCTCATTTTGACTTAAGTGTGTTCTGCCATATCATCTGATATATTGATAATCGACGTAATTTGTGGTTTTTCTAACTTAGCCTTCTTATCTTGTGGAAGACATCCCTCCCAGCAATATCACCACGTGGTCATATCGTTGCTTGCCAAAAAGACAACCCTCCATGCACTATCCCCAAGCACAAACTAATGAAATAAAAGACCTAACACTCACATACCAAGCTCACCTATTGACACCCAATCTCATGTCCCCTACTGACTAGACGACTGGCACGTCCTCCTATCTCATGGTCTTCTATCGACACATCTCCTAACAAGTCTACAGAACCTATAACCTAGGCTCTGATACCAAAATTGTCACAACCCGTCCCGGACACCCGTTATCCCGAGACTGGCGTGACTACAACATGACATCTAATTTTTTTTTATATTTATATAAACTAATGAAATAAACTATACACACACTTAATAATACAAACATCTATTATAGGGGACACGCCCGTCCCGAAATTTATGAACTGAAGGTATTTATCCATGAATCTTTTATAGGTTCGCTTTTGACAGCTTCTATCGATCGCCTATATGACTCCATCACATAGCTCTACCTAGTGCCAGTAGGGGACCGACTCCTAGCTGTTATACCTACGAGTGTACTGCCTTCTTAGTAAAATATTTTTAAAATAATGACACATTCTAAATATCACCATAATTAAATATGAATCAAGCATAAGTATATAAGCAGTGATATAGATAAGTTCCATCTAGTATAAAAATCATACCGATCACCATAATAAATAATAAATCATCAAATATAAGTAAAATACCACATCCCAAACACACACCTCAAACACACATCTCAAACACACCACTCCACCACAACACACACACTAGCTAGCCATAGTGATCGTTTTAACCTCACGATCGGGAGTTGCAACGATACCGTAACATTCATAAGAATGCCTTCCTACAAAATATCCACACCCCTTTTTGGGGAGAAATATAATCCACACCCCTTTTTGGGGAGAAATATAATCCACACCCCTTACGGGGAGAAACCACACCCCTTTCGGGGAGAACAACCATGACATCGTCGAAATCAAATACAGCCTCATCGAAACACAACTCAATAAATATCGTCTACTCAACATTGTTAAATCACCACACCTACCACTTTTCTTCAAAACCAGCTTTTACATTCAAAAATCATATTTCGCACTTTCTTTTAAAGAAAACGTCCGATTTTTATCAAAACCACTTTTCCACCCTTTATTTTTAGAAAACCAGGCATTTTTAGAAAAATAGATGTTTCTTATTCTCTTTTTAAAAACACCGTCTAATTTCACCAAATCCAGCGGAAATTCATTTTCAACTTCTTTTTGAAAACTATCGAAGTCCAGTTTACCAATTCATTCAAATCCTGCTTGATCCATATCGTTTATAAATTCATACAGTTTAAATAATCACATATTTTGTCATATATATTCATAGAAAAATAGTTGGCAAGAAGACAGTACACTCACCTTGTAAACCGCTCTCCAAAACCTTCACTGCCCATACTCTATCGGGACACCGGTGCCTGCGAGCCTAATAGTAACAGAGCCTAAATTAATATATTATCTAAAACATCTGAATCATGCAATGCAGACCCTATATTCCGAATTGTTACTATTTTATGTACCACGTAATTAAAATTAATTAATCGTTAGGAAATTGTTACGATTTTGGGATTTGTAACGCTAAATAAAATTTAATTTAACGAGAATTATTAATTGATTGAAATTTTACCTATTTCCGAATCGTTTGGCGACCACGAGAGGGGTTTTTAATTTTCAGTGGGGTGGTCGTGTAATTCCCTTTTCTTTTTCTTTTTCTTTTTTTTTTTCATTTTTTTTTTTTTTCCTTCTTCTTCCTTTTTTTTTTTTCCTTTTATCTTCTCTGTTTCGTCTTCTGCTTCAGTTCCTGTTTGAACCAGCCACCCACCGTCCTACTCTAATCACGAGCACACCGTCACCGATTACACACAACCCAAACGCCGAACACACGCACTCCCCTCCGACAGTCACCGTCAACTGAATAAACTCCCCGCCGGACGACGACATCACCGACGACTCCCTCTCTCGCACTTCATTTTCTGTTTCTGCTTTGGGACTCGCCGGTGACCGACCTTGCTCCGATTACGCCACACATCCACGAAGACGGAACACCCATGACATCGACCGGAACACCTACCCGAAATCGATACCCACCTTCTCTCTCTCTCTCTAACACTCCGGCCGGCAGCACCCAGCCTCACACCGGAGGAACACCCCCACGCCGTAGATGATCACACATCCTGACCAGACGGTGCCACCACACACCCCCACTCAGTCGGCGAACAACCAGAACACACCCACTGCCGGCAGCCCACACACTCGACGACGAACCGAACACACACACGCCGGCGAACGGCGACGATCAAGCACATACTACCGGTGGACAGAACACATACCCACATACTCACAGTAGACCGACGACGATGGCCTGTTACTCCCTCACCTGAAATCGACGACAACTCGCACATCTACCAACATACACTGCCGACCTTCCTCTCTCTCTCCATTTCCTGATTTCTGTTTTAATTTCAGATTTTAGGAGATGTTTTGATCATTACACGTATGTATTGCATGTATTTAGTGGGTTTACTTCCTCCCAGCTTGCCACGTCGTTGCCCTCCCTATTTTCTACCGGCAGCTGCTTCGTCCGATCACTAGCATATATATATAATAAACTTTTTAATTAATTACTCTTTCCTCCCCCAACTTCCTTTAAATCTTAATTTTAATCAATTGAAATTTTTAAAAGTTTCTAAAATTTGCAATTTTACCCCTTTAAGTTTCAATTAAAAGTTAAATGTCAATTTACCCCCTCAAAGTTTGGATTTAATGTTTCTAAATTTGCGAATTAACCCCTAGATTTTGAATTTGAATTTTTATTGACCCAATTCCACCCCGAATTTTTTTCTAGTTACACTAAAATGTAACTAAAATGACGTACATGCTATAATTGAGGTCTTACACCATAAACCTAAAAAGAAGAAAAATCAGAAAAACAGAGGAGGGTGAGAGAATCGGAGGTGGTGGGTTCGGATCGTCACCGTTTCTCCGGCGTGGGTATGTGCGTGTCGTCGTCGTCGTTCCTCCGGTGATCGTGTGTGGGTGTGTGTCGCTGTTGTGTGGGTATGTATGTGATCGGATGAGTGTGTGTGTGTGGATGACAAGGGTGATCGTCGTTATTCGTCAGGCAATAGTGTGTGTGTGTGTGCTGCTGCGGGTGTGTTTCATCCGTGGGTGGTGTCGATTGTGTGTGGGTATCCTGTCTTGCCAGTGTTGGAAGTAATTGGAATGTGTGTATTGTTTGCCGTCAACTGCGTTTGTGTGTATGTGTGAGCAGATTGTTGGTCCGACGGCGGTGGCGGTGGCAGTGGTGTGTCGCCGACGGCGTGGGTTTGTCGTCATGGTTCGCCGGTGGTGGTTCATCACGGTTCCGGTGTGTGTGTGTGTGTGTGATCATTTGCCATTCGTCCGTCGGAGGGTGTTTGGGTGATTGTCGCCATCTTCGGTAAGTGGGTGTGTGATTCCTCCATTTATTACGGTATGGGTTTGTGTGTGGGTTCGGCCGTTTGTCGCCGTCCGTTTAGTGAGTCGGTATGTGTGTCTGATATTTGGGGTCCCCGTTTTGCTTTGTGTGTGTGTGTGTGTGTGTGTGTTCTGAATGTGTTTGTGTGCGTGTATGCCGTTCGTCGGTTTTGTCGTCGGTGGGTTGTGTGGGTTGCGGTTAATAGATGATTTTGTATGTGTTGTTTGGTGATCCGGTGGTGTGGGTTTTAATCACTGACGGTGAGTTAGAGAGAGAGAGTAGGTGGGTTTGGTTTTGTGTGTATGTGTTTCAATTGTGGGTGTGGGTGTCGTCGTCGCCGAAATGGAGTGTAGAGAGAGAGAGATCGATTTTGGTTCGGCTCGGTCAGTGGTGTCGTTCGTTCGATGGGGGGGTGTGTGTGTATTGGGTAACTCGGTGCGTGTTCGTTCAGTCGTCAGTTGTTGGGGGTGTAGCCGTCGGTTAGTTTAGTTTGGCCGGCGGCGAGTGGGAATTAGGGAGAGAGCGCTTGTCGTCAGTAGCAGTGGTGCCGTGTTCTTCGTGTGTCTGTATGCACTGCCGTGTATGTGTGTGTATGGAGGGTTCCGTCCTTAGTCCGACGGTGGTGGCGATGGGTGTAAAGTCGGTGGTGGGTGGCCGGCTGCAGCAGGTCCGGAAACAGAAACAGACACAGGAGAAGCAGGAAGAAGAAAGAAAAAAAAAAAAAAGAAAAAAAAAAAGGGAAATTCCACAAACCACCCTAACAAAAATCAAAAATCCAATTTTACGACAGACGGAAAAGTTAAAAGAGGTAAAATTTCTATCACTTTTAATATATGCATTTAATTGTGTTTAAATTGTCTCGTGAGTGATTGTGAAATTAATTTCTAGTACCGAAATGTCAAAATGACGATAATAAATATTGAGACCTTTCGCATGAAGGAATTCAATATCGTAAATTGTAACGGAACAATACTCGTTGAATAGTAATATAGAATGCGGGGAATAGGAAATTACGAAAATTAGGGCCTGTATTTAATGGTTAGGTTATTTTTACATAAAATATTAATTTAAGCCTTGTCACGAATAGGTTCCCGATTTCCAGAGGATCAGTAGCAAAGAGTCGGTGGAACTTTTGAGAACGGATATTCAGGTGAGTGTACTGTCTTCTTGCCAAACCATTTTTATATATATAAATGTGTGTGTAAAATGGTTTTACTTGGATTGTATGATTTTATAAATGATATGGATAAAACAGGTTTTGGGTGAGTTGAGAAAATTGATTTTCGTTAAACTATGGTGGTGTTAAAAGGAAGTTGAAAAATGATTTTCGTTGGTTTTGGTGGCTTTAAAAGAGAGTGGATAATTTTTTATTTTTTGAAATAAAAATAAAGGGGAAAAATGGTTTCGTTGAAATTAGACGGTTTTCAAATAAAGGTGAAAAATATGATTTTCGGATTTAAAAATTAATTTTGAGAAAAAGAGGTGGACGTTGGTGTTTTTTACGATATTGATGAGGTGGTGATTTATATTATAGTCTGTCCGGAGGGTGGTCCGGCAGATGGACATTGTTTTGTGATTTGATGATGATATTATTGAGTTGACTATGCCATAGTTTATGTCCTGTCCGGAGGGTGGTCCGGCAGGTGGTGTTTTATATTATGTCCTGTCCGGAGGGTGGTCCGGCAGGTGGTGATAGATATTATGTGGTGATTTATATTATGGCCTCCGGAGACGTTCGGTAGGCGGTGATCTACGCAATTAGGTCCACTAGGAGGGCATATCCTACGGATGGTTACGGTACCGTTGCAACTCCCGATAGTGAGGTTAAACGATTACTATGGCTAGCCGGTGAGTGTTGTGGTGGTGTAGTGTTTGAGATGTGGTGTCTTACTTATATTTGGTGATTTATTATATATATGGCGATTGGTCTTATTTTATACTGGATTGGTTTGAATGGAACTTATTTATATCGCTTTATTTTCACTGCTTATATACTGGAGATTTTACCAGCTATGTGGTGTTTATATATTTACGCTTGATCCATTTAAATGTTGTATTATTTAGAATGTATTATTATTATGTTAAAAATGGTTTTTACTAAGAAGGCAGTACACTCGCAGGTGAAACAGCTAGGAGTCGGTCCCCTACTGGCACTAGATAGAGTCCTACAATGGAGTCGGGTGTAGGTTTTGTGATGAGCTGTTTGGGGTGAATCTGTGAGAGGTTCATGTTTTTTTTTTTTTTTATTATTATTATTTTGGTTGTTCCTATATTTGGGAATGAGTATGTCCCCATAGTAGATAAATTGTATATGGATATTTATATTTTGGTGCTATATAGTTGGTATGTATATTGTCGTCCTGTATGTTGGTTTGGCGTTCAGGTGATGTCGTGTTGTCGTCACGCCGGCCTCGGAATGACGGGTGTCCGGGACGGGTCGTGACATCTTCTATTTAAATTTACAAATCTTATTTTCGTATAAATTGTAGAAAATATGGTTATTTTAAATGGACGATTTTGCAACTTATATGGATCAAGTTGGTTTTAATGGTAGAAAATGATTTTTGGATCAAGTTGGTTTTAAAGGTGGGAAAATTATTTTTGGATCAAGTCTGTTTTTAAGGTGGAGAGTGATTTTTATCCGACTATGCCATAGTTTCTTCTCGTTAGGCGGGTATGACCTACGAGATGTGAATTTTCTTCTCGTTAAGCGAGTATGACCTACGAGATGTGGATTTTCTTCTCGTTAAGCGAGTATGACCTACGAGATGTGGATTTTCTTCTCGTTAGGCGGGTATGACCTACGAGATGTGAATTTTCTTCTCATTAGGCGGGTATGACCTACGAGATATGAATTTTCTTCTCGTTAGGTAGGTGTGACCTACGAGATGTGGATTTTTCTTCTTGGTAGAAGGATATGTCCTGCGAGATGTGGATTACCTGCTAGGCAAAGTCCTGCAGGGTGGTTTAACCTATCAGGAGTACAAATCCTGCAGGTGGTACGATACCGTTGCAACTCCCAATCGTGAGGTAAAAACGATCCTATGACTAGTAGGAGAAGATGTGAGGAGTATTTTATATTATGTTGGAATGGTTGGACTGGTTGGTTTAAAATACTTGGATGGGTTGATTTAAAACATTTGGACTGGCTGATTTAAAATATTTGGATTGGTTAACTTAAAATATTTGTTTTGGGTGTTTTAAATGCATTATTTCTTTACCATAGTGGCAGTTAGAAATTGGTTTCAAATATGGTATGCAATATACGGTATTATCTTTATAGTATTTCATTTCATTGGTAGCAGTGAAACTGGATTTTCAACCGAGTATGTGACTAGAAAATATTATATTTTAAAATGCGGTATTTAACATTTGTGCTTGATTCATTAAATGTTTTTATTATGAAGACAGTACACCGATAAAAATATTTGGTTTCAGGTACCGCGGTTAGGAGTTGGTCCACTACTGGCACTAGATAGAGTCTAGAGGTAGTGTCGTTCTAGAGGTGAGCTGGTCGGATGTGAACCGTAGAAGGTTCAGGTATTTTTTTGTGTTTTTGGTTGTGAATATTTGGGGCCGGTATATTCCCAAATTTTGAAACGGGTATATATATATATAGGAAAAAATTTACAGTAGCGGGAGTATGTAGGTATATATGTATGGATGGATATGCGTCGATGGGTCAGGTCACGTCAGGTTGACGTCACGCTCGGCCTCAGGTACAGACTAGGAGGAATCAAAATCTAAATTGGTAGAGGAATGCAGGTTGTGTTAGGACTGGGCTAAAATCTGATGGGCTTGGGGTTGAGTTAAACCAACTGGGCTAGAATTAAAAGAAGTGGGACAAGTTTTAGGCTGAATACCAGCTGGGCTGGATTAAAAAATTTGGATGGACTTGGGAATGAATATCAGTTGGGCTTGAATTAAAAGAAGTTGGATGGCAGACTTGGTGGGCTGAATGTAACCAGTGGAATTCGCAAGGGGAGAATCAACTGGGCTTCGGGTTTTGGGCTTGAATCCTGGTGGAAAACTGTGTAGTTTGTACCAAGTGGTAATGATATGCCCTAATTGTCCACAATGAGAGCAAAATGAGCAATTCTGGCGTGGGTTTAAAGCAGCGACGATAGCGATTAGTGGGGAGTAAACATAGAAAACCATGGAATTTATCGGGAAAAGGTTGGATCCGAAGGATCGTCGGCGTTCCTCTTGGATAATGAGATTGAAGGCCTTGCTCACATTAGGAAGATGATTGATCATCAAAATCTGGGCACGCACAGCAGCAAAAAAATCGTTGAGACCAATGAAAAATTGCATGAGGTATTCTTGCTGCTGAAAATCAGTCCACAATTCCATCCCACCACAATTGCCGATGGGAATCAGCTGGTAATCTTTTAATTCATCCCAAAGAGTTTTTAGTTTTGTAAAATAGATATTGACATCAAGAGAACCTTGAGAGAGAGGGAAGCAAGTTTTTGTTTGATTTAAAAAATTATAGGAGTATTGCTTTGGCGAAATCACGCAGGAAGATCAGTCCAAACATCTTCGGCAGTAGCCATGTAGAGAAGAGTATGGCCGATTTCTTTGTCAACAAAGTTTAGAATCCAAGAAGTGACCATGTTATTACAACGGGACCAAGCACATGAAGAAGGATCGTCTGGAGGAGGCTATTGAAAAATGCCATCAACAAAACCGAGTTTGTTCTTGGCATTAAGAGCTATAAGCATCGCTCGGTTCCAGGTTTTGTAATTAGAACCCTTAAGAACATGAGAAACAAGGTTTATTCGAGATGATCACCACTATGAAGAAAGAATGGACTATGATTATTATCCATGGATAAAAAAATCCAGTTGAGATTGAGTGGTAGTAGAAGAAAAGGGAGGTGTAAGAGGCTAAAACCGGTTGTTGGTGTTGTTGGGTTATTGATTACCACCCCCACAAGCCATAGATGAATCTGAAAAAAAGAGCAGTCTTCACCAATGTGTTCTTCAATAGATCTAGCATTGATGCAAATCTGCTGAAGAAAGGTAGATCAATTATAAATTGGAATTGGAAAGATAGGCAAAAAAAAAAAAATCATCTGATTCCATATTAGAAATAGACATGAAAAAAAAGTGAATGGAAGAAACTTCTCATCGATTTTGAATAGAAACAAGACTACAATATATAGTCTCTTGAGAAAGAGAAAATAACCAACAAACAACCTACAACAAACTAGTTAATAGAAGTTTCCAAGAAAGATTCTCATAGAATGTAATACTATCATTATCACCCCTTAGGGTTTTCGAAATGCTATTCGAGTCTCATAAAAATCGACTAACCGTAACGAATTCGTCGTCCTCGTTGTCGTCTTCCTCATTATCAGCTTCTAATTTGTTGATCAATTGATATAGATCTTAAGGAGCTTTTACTCCTCCAGAAGGATTGGCAATGGACGGTGGCCAACGTCATAGTTGACAGGGGACGGTGGTCGGCATCATGGTGGCTAGTGGACGGTGGTCGTCTATCTGGGTGGATTTCAGTAGAAAGATAAAGAGATAAAAGAAAGGGCTGGCAGTGGAGAGAGAGAGAGAAGAGAGAAAAAGGGTTGGCAATGGATGGTGGACAACATCATAGTTGACGGTGGCTAGTGGTTGGCATCATTGTGGTTGGTGAATGGCGGTTGTCTATCTGGGGGGAAGGTGGAGGTGTTCATGGAGAAATAGAAAATGAACAAAAATTGGAAAGAAAGAAGGGTATAAACGTAATTGCACATAATATTTTTTATTTAGTTTTTTGTTTAGATAAAATTGAGGGCAAAAGGGTCATTTTACTTTCTTTCTTTTTTTTCCAGTAAAGGGTTCCCGTGGTAATTTTAATGGTAAAATGTTAGGTGTTGTGCAATTGATTGTTCTATGAACATTTCAAGACCCTTCTTTTCCTCCCCAAATAGATAAGTGTATGTGTTTCTATATGTGAGTGTTTGGGCGATAAGGAGAATTAAAGGCGGGAGTAGGGTAATGAGTCATAAAATTCCTTAAAAATGTACACCGCATGTTGTAAGAGGTGATGGCAGTAGCGGAAGGTACGGTGGCAGGAGGTAGAGGTGCGGTGGCAGGTTTTTTATGCCTCGATGGCGTTCGCCAAAGTTGCAGAAAAGAGAGGAAGGTGAGGATGAATAGAAAAAAAGACATTTTCATCCTTAAAACTCTCGAAAACTTTTAAAATAGATCTCATTTAATTAGTTAGAATAAAATGACAAAATTACCCTTATTTTTTAAGTAAAATGACTAAAATAGCTTCAGTTCTGTTAAATTTTTAATCGTTGCACTTAAGTCTTAAGTACACAAGATGTAAGTGGTGGTGAAAATACTTCAGGGTTACAAAGTCCAATTCGATCTAACCACAAGAAAGCAAAATAAAATTAACCCATTATTTTATTATGAATTTATATAAAATATATAATTTCCCTAACAATTACTATCCCGAAAATGGGATTCTTGCCACCCTAAAAGGTGCAAATGTACGGGGGAGAGATTCGTTCTCTAGGTAAATTGATCCAAATCCCTTATAAAAGTTGAAAATGACAAGAAAATCTTAATCAAACTTTACAATAGAAACAATTACTAGGTTAAATTTGACATTTTACATGAAATTGGTTGCATGAGTGCCACGGGATCATATAACACCTTACAAAAACGGAAAGTCTCAAAGTGTACATTTAGAAAGTAGGATTTTTTTATATATTTTTTATAGGGTATTATTGGAATATCAAGTGTTTACATTAGCAACCAAATTTAATTAATTATTTTTAGGGGTATGCATTTAGAATTTTTGTATAATTAGAAAAATGGTTTGTACATATAGAATTACCCTCCATGTAAACACCCACCCCAAACTTATAAGGAGAAAATTGACAAAAATACCCTCTATACTAATGAAATTCCGTACATTTTTATTAAGGTTGTATTTGGATAAGGGATTTGATAAATTCATGGAATTTGTAAATGACGGGATTAAAAAATTCTGAATTTTGAAATCTCATCATTTACAAATTCTTTATTTGGATAATATTTTTAAATGAAGAATTTGATTGTGTAATTTCGTAATTTTCTTGTTTGAATAGACAAATATTTGTACGCAAAATTTTAAAATCTATTAAATTTTAATAATAAAAATGTAAAAATATATCTTATTATATAATTTTTATTTATTAATTTAATAATATAATTTTATACTGATTTTAGTAATATAATTTGAATAATATAATTTTAATTATACATAACTATTTTAATAATATGATTTTTATACCTATTTTATAAATATAATTTTACTATATAATATATAGAGAAGAGATAATTTTAAAATTCATACAATTACAAAATAAAAATAGGATTGAAGTGAAATGAACGAAGAATTTAAAAAATTACAAATTCTCGCTTAGAATTATTTAGGAATAACATGTCTTTTGAAAAGATTTGCAAATCTCTGTTATTCTCTTTTTTTACAAATGAAAGGATTCCATAAATTATCCTTCATAATACTCAAATAAGAAATTTTATAAACAAAATTTGTAAAATACCTTGCTAAAATAAAATCCTCTCTTAAATTATTTTATCCAAACACAACCTAAAGGAGTTGTGAAACTTGAGGAACTAAATGTGCAACTGTGCAAACCATAGAGACCACAGAAGCACCCACCCCAAACTTTAGGGGCTAAAAATGCAATTTCCCCAAATGCATTATGATTTCTCTTTTTCATATTCGAGCCTCGCGTCACTGTGTCGAGACTACTCCCACCCCCACTTCTGACTCGTACCCTCTTACCTATCGTCACCTCGCCCGATTCCATTTCCGACGATTGTTTGCCGGCCGTTTCTTCGGCTCAGGTTAGTCCTCTCTCATTTCCTCTTACTGCATTAACGTTCATGGAACTACACGCACTTCCACCGTCACTCTTGCAGCATCAGCAACTCTCTCTCATATCTTCTCCCTCTGCGCAACTTGAGCTCAACTCTCTTGCCGCCATAATTACACTGCCAGCGTCCTTCACTCTACTTCACACACATCACATCACGTTACAGCTTTCGCGAACAGGCATTTTGGCCATCTAGGGCTCGTCGATTTGAAATTTAAGTTTCTAATTGAAATTTAAATTGAATTTCATGAGTTGGATTCATAAAATTCTTGTTCCAATTAGGCTTTGAAATTTTGTGTTTGTTGGGATTATTATCGATATGTGTAGTTGAAAATTGGAATTAATTTAGGGCTTTCTAAACTGGAGTTGTAATTGACATGCATGGTTTAGATTGTTGGTTAGAATTACTCAATTGGGAACTGGTATGACTGTATTGTGTAATGGGATGTGCCTCCTTTCAATCGGGGCTCCGAACAAGAAATCTGCATTTCAAAAGTTTGCCGTCCTAGTTGAGTGTTTTTTAGGAAAAAAGTTGAAACAGGGTTTAATTTTCAACTAGGCAATGATACTGGAATCATGCACTTTTAAAAGCATAGATTGAACAATCAATTGGAATGGAATCATTTGTAATTCGTGGTGCGGTTTATATATGATGCTCAGTTAATGAGTTGAGGTGGGTAGATGGATAGCTGGTAGGATGGAGCTTTTCTGATTTAGGATAAGTGTGGGCCGTCAATGTGCTACAAGTTATTGCAAACTACGATATAGGAAATCAAAAAAAAGTTGGATTTTGCATTTTCTTTGGTGGGTGAAAAATCAAAGGTATATATTGGGTATCAACGATTTCAGAAGGGGTGGTGTAATTTTGTTAGATGCTTGAATTACAATGAAGAACGGAGAGAAGTTTTTTTTCCCCTTTATATGGGTACTGTTTGTAGTGTTACTCAACTGTATATTTGGGTTTCAAGGATATTGGTTGCAGATTTTGATCAAGTGGTTAGGTTATTTGAATCACTGAGATAGGTAGATGTAGATTTTATGATTGAAAGCTGTAAATTGCAGAAAAGAAAGAATAATGAGAGGAAGGAAGGAAAGTGAGGCATAACATCTAGATCCCATAGTCATCATGCCTAGAGTTGCATTACACTATATGAAAATGCTTCGAAAAGTTCTAAAGTTTATTTAAACCACGCTTTATTGAATTGCTGGAAGTTTATTTAAGACCATGCTTTATCCAATTGCTGGATAACGTGGTTTTATATAGGCTTCTAGGCGTTCTTCGCTTTAATAGTGCTTGACCTTAGTAGCTGTTACCATTAGTAATTTGACTAGTAACTCAAATAAATGACCAAAACACATGAATGAAATCAAACTCTTACGGTCTTGACTCTTGGGTTACTACTATACCCCGTATTCCCGAAACGGTAATTACCAAATTGGCTCTAAAAATTAAGAAATCTTGCTCAAAATGTATTTTTTTTCTTTATAATAAATTTGATCTGAAAGGATTTGCGAAAGTGACCTCTATTGTGAAAAGTGAAAACTACTTTGCCATGAGCTTATAAAAGACTACATCACTTCTTTTAGGGGGATGTGGGGTAGCCTTTTTTTTGGCACGCATGGTACATGGTAAAATGAGAACAAAAGTGTAACTTTATTTTGTTTGGTGTTAGTGGAAAGGGTAGATGAAAGAATGTAGGGCGTAAAGTGAACAAAAACTGCCCAATGGAGTTTGTGAACCATATAAATGGGTGGAGAGGTAATTAAAATTCATTGGAATTTGACGATTCAATGAATGACGTTCATACTGTTTTTCTACTCTTCATCATTAAGCAGATTAAGATGGAATTTTCGGTCAATGGATGAATACGTGCTCTTTTTTGGTTCCTTTGTTTTTCCAAACAAATTGATGATAATTACTCAATTTTGATTTTCCACCTCTTTCCACCAAAAAGATAAAATAAAATAAAATAAAAGGGAAAATGAGTTTCATTCCTCGAAGGATGAAAACCTTGTCCTTCCTAATTTTCTCTTTTGAGCATGGGGCATGAATGTGTCCAGATACATTGTATATTCTGCCTTTTTTGATGGATGACACCAGAATCCATGCATCTATCTATACTTTCACAAGGCTTCAAGGGCACAAGGCTCATGAGGTCCTTTAGGTATTTGGAGTTTCATAGTTGGTGATGATTTGGCATGCGAAATGTCGTTGTAGGTTCTAATAATATATTGGGGGCCTTTTTGTTAGTGTAAAATATCATTTTTTGCGTCTTTTCAATTAATATAGATTTAAGAAAACAACCGTCTTTAAGTTCTTACCTCTTTAGTTTAGTGATGAGTGAACTCACAAAATATATTCAGGATGAAGTACTATGAAGTATGTTGTTTGTCGATGACATAGTACTAGTTGATGAAACTTGAAGAGGTCTTAATAATATGTTAGAAAGTTGGTGAGAAACCTTGGAGGCTGAGGGTTTAAAATCAGTAGAACTAAGATTATTTACATGCATTGCAATTTTAGGATACTCGAAGAGTGGATGTTATGGTTAAATTGGAGATTAGGTGGTCCCTAGGGTTGATCCATTTTAGATATTTAGGTTATATAATTTAGGATAATAGGGAAATCGATGAGAATATTATGCATAGAGTCGAGGCAAGATTGTTAAAATGAATAAGTGCAGTTGGGTGATATGTGATTATAAGTTACTATTGAAATTGAAAGGAAAAATCTACAAGATTGGAATTGGACCCGCACTGTATATTTTTCAAAATATTGGGCGGCGCCTATTTTGAAAATAAGTATAATATAGATGAGAATGTTAAGGTGGATGATTGGTAAGACAAGAATGGATAAGTTTGGAAAGAAGTTATTAGAGGTAGATTAAGAATCACGTCCATTGAGTATAAGATGAGGGAAAATCATTTAAAGATGATTTGAACATGTGCATAAAAGACCTGCAAAAGCACTAGTTAGAAAATATGAATTAATTGAAGTAGATGGTGCTATAGGGAGATGTAGGCCTAATAAAACTTGGGAAGAAACGATTTGAAATGACTTGATCACTTTGAACTTAATAGAGGGGATGATCCTAGAACGATCTTTATGGCGCAAACATATACATATAGTTGGCCCTACTTGACTGGGACAAAGGATTTGTTGTTGTTGTTGGACCATTTCTTGCTTCTTCTTCTTCCTTTGTTTTTCTTTTTCTTTAGCATAGTAACTGAATGAGGAAATGCTTATGAAGTTTTAATGGTCTAATAATCCATAGAATCGTTATGTAGAATATGATCTCTTGCCTCTTATTCTTTTGTTTATTTTCTTTTATTTTTCTTAAGCATAATAAATTACTGAGGAATTCCTTCTTGAGGCAGTATAATTGTCTAGTTACGTGTCGCATCATATTCTACTTTTTTGCTAAATGTCTCACATTATATGATACTTTGAGACAACATAAATTTCTAGTTATCAAAAATAAAAATGTTGTATATCATAGGTTTTTTATTGAATTCTCTAGTGAATACTTTACTTGATTGTTTGTGATAAGTGCTTGCTTAGCATGACGTCGCATGCCCGAATCCAAACTGATTCATGTAAGCAAGGGCTACCCTCTTAGAATTAATTCGTTTATGCGCAAAGTCAGCCCTGCACACGGGGCTTACTTTGTATTTTTGTATGGATGGATCTTTAGGGCCTTGCTATGTGGAGGTTTCCAATTAAGAAAAAACAAATAAAAATCCATGATGATCTTTGCCTTTTGTAATGGTCATAAACCTTGTAATTCATTTCTGTAATTTATTTTTTTCTCACCCTCTTTCTAATCCATGAGGATCTTATAATTTTTTGAAAATGCAAGCGGTCCCCATCATACTGTATTGGACTATTGGAGAATAACCACATGGCTAAAATGTGCTATATTAGTGAAAAACTGTCATGATTACCATTGGTTTCATGAGATTTCCCTTCAATTGAATATGCAAGGACCAAATCACCCCTTTTATATTTTTCTCTCGGTTCTTGCTATAGAGATTTGAAAGATCTTGGGGTTAGATTGCTTGACTAAGCTTTTCAATAACATATTGAAGAGTAAGAGAACGTAGGATGAATGGAGGAGGTGTATTTCATTGTCTATTTAAAAAAAAAAAAGTAGATGTCCAAAATTTTACAAATTATATGCTATGGAACTTTGAGAGAGAGTGATATAATACATAGGGTTGAGCAGAAATAACACTGGCTCAAGAAACACGCCCAGATGGAAAATGCTAGATTTGATTTACATGCGGGTGGCTGATGCATAAATGAGGGATGCACTATATCAGTTTTGGTCAGGGCTCGGTTGCTGATCATCTAGTTCTCAGGTACTCAACCTGTCGGAACAAGGTGAAACATTTCATCTATTGTATATATGTCTGTATTAGGGTTTCATTCTGAAACCTTTGATTGTTCCGCTCATCCACCATCTCTCTCTTGTGCTATCACTTTGTATTGTTCTTGCAACTCCTAAGAGTCAAACTATAGCGTGAATGATGAATCACACACTCTCTATCATTGTTCTTATATCTCAACATGTAACAAGAAGTTCAGTCTTATACAGCAAGAAAATACTCTATGTGGCTGATTGTGTTTATTCATCCAAAGTTAAGATCTAGATCAACTCATATGGGCATCTATTTTTTTCTCATCTTCTTAGCCGGTAAGAAATTCATGAACAATCATGGATTCATTCGAAATTTGACCTATCCGGAGCAATCGTTCGGTTGGTTTCATCCGGCCAACGGGTTTTGTTCGCAAAATCTGGATTGGTTGGCAGACCCGGCCCATCCACCGCTATTTAACCCTAATAATATGGAGTAAGACATGAGATGAAACGAGCATAGAAAAATAGCAATTCGGATTCATGCCCAACCAGTTAACCAATGAAGTTATACATTTACTAAGGCGATTGATGGAGAAATATAGAGAAAAGAAGAAAGATTTACTTATGGTTTTCGTGGAGTTAGAAAAAGCTTATGATTGGGTACCCAAGGAAGTATTGTACTGGATTTTAGAAAAGCAACAAGAATCCAATGTTATATTGATGTGATTAAGGGCATGCATGAAAGTATAGTCACTAGTTCAAACAATAAGAAGTGATACATGTGCATTTGCAATCAATATAGGTTTATGTCATTATCGTCTTTACATCTTTACCAAATGGTTTTAGTGATAGATGAACTCACGAAACATATTCAAGATGGAGTGTCATGAATTATGTTATTTGCGGATGATATAGTATTAGTTTATGAAACTAGATGAGGTTTTAACAATAGGTTAGAAAGTTGGAGAGAAGCCTTTGAGTTCAAAGGTTAAAAGATTAGTCGAACTAGGATTATTGAATATATGCATTGCAATTTTTCGTAATACTCAGGTGATAATGATATGGTAAAAGTTGGAGATCAAGTGCTCCCTAAGGTTGTTGCTTTATAGATACTTTGGTTCTAAAATTTAAGGCCATGGATAAATCATGGAGAATATTATACATAGAGTCAAGACATGATGTTAAAGTGGAGAAGTGCAAGTTGGTGTGGGATGTGTGATTTTAGGGTGCCATTGAATGTGATAGGGAAATTCTATGAGAAAGAAAAAAGACCATTGGTTCTTATATGGCTTAGAATATTACGAGGTAAACAAGAAACACATGCCGTACGTGTAGCGAAGATGGGTATGTTAAGGTGGATGAGGAGGAAGACTTCTCCCCATCTCTTAAAAAATTAGAAATAAAAGTAAGGGTGCAACGGTCATTATTTTTCCCTCTCGGAAAGATGGGTATGTTGACAGAGACTGGTGTTTTCCATTGTTCAAACCCAAGCCGCATTGGCCATTGGTGCTAATTTTATCCATTTGATGGTTGGTGTATTCTGCTGCATATTGCTTTTTCTACATGATTATATCCATGATGTATCGTTTGATGATAATGCCACGAGGCAATTTCTCGCCAACCCGATAGAAAGCAGTTAAAGTTCAGGGTTTAATAGAATTGAATTTGTTCCAATCTGTCTAGAGAGCTTGTTGTTTGAGTTCTATATTTTTTAGCTGGTGTATTTTCCGGTTGCTTGCTGAAAGTTTTTAGGGAGTTGACAAATTACACTAGATTATTTCCCCTGCGCATGATGAAAACTATAATTCGTCAGTGTTTCAGATAAAATGTCAACACTAATTTTTATGGTGGATGAATGGAAGGACTGGTAGGCTGGAAATGGAACATTAATGAACTTTTTATTGGAACTAGTAGAGGATGAGATTTGAGAGGCAAATTGATTGATTTTTGCTCTTGAATGAGTCGAGGACAGTACACGTCGAATGGTACAAGCTGCTTAGGCCACATCTGGCAAAAGGAATGTGATGAAGAAAGAAAGGGGCAGTGATCAAATCGGTGTGAAAAGTTTTTGAGCACTGGCTCTGATGAAAGATTGATATTTTTTGCAAGGCTGAGGGAGGGTATGCGTTCACTGAAAACTTTGGAAACATTTTCTCCCTCATGTATGTACCTTTAATGGATGGTAAATTCCATGTCTTTTGAAAGAGAGATTGATTGAGGTGTTATCTACTGAAACACCTGATCTCGTTAGCCATTAGATATTGTTCTGACATTGGTGTCGTCCATCCCAGATGGTTACCCTATGAGGCAGCATCTGATATCATTGGTCTCATATGGTGTAAAATTTGTCTATCAATCTGTATTTGCAGATTTTAGGTCTTGCACAGTAATATGTTTCCGTGAACTGATCTTCTCTCTTGTCCACGCGCTTCTACACTCCTTAACTTTTCTTAATTACCGGTGCTATTTTACTTTGCTTTCATCTAAGAGGTGCTGTGATTTCTTTTACTATGACAGTTGCATTGATGGCAAAAGGTAAAGGAAAGAAGATAAAAAATGAAGGGCAGATGGTAAATCGACCAGATGCCAACAAAAAGATGAAGAAGAAGAAGAAAAAGAAGGCCCAAAAGAATACGTTGACCGGTGCTATTGCTCCCAGTTCGACTCCTGTCCCTCTCACTGAACTTGCACAAGCCCTTACTTCTGCTCCTGCTCCTAATGACTCTACAAATTTAACCAGTGCTGTTGCTCCCACTTCCACTTCCGTCCCTCTTGCTGACCCTGCACGAGCCCTTACTTCTGCTCCTGCTACTAATGGCAGTAGAGCTGCTCCACTGGGGGAGAAGAACAAGGACAAGGAGAAGTCAGGGCGTCTCTCTGGTTTTATATTTATGTGCAATGGAAAGACAAAACCAGAGTGCTACCAATACCGTGTTTTTGGGCTTCCTGCGGGGAAAAAGGAAGTTGTAGAGAAGATCAAGAAAAACACGAAGCTTTTCCTGTTTGATTTTGACCTCAAGCTCCTTTATGGTGTATATGAGGCAACCTCTGCTGGAAAATTGAACTTAGAACCTGCTGCTTTTGGGGGGAGGTTTCCTTCACAGGTAAGCTCTTTGCCGTTGTAATTTTTCTTCCAATCTCTAAGTTGTTCTTGCTTGATTCTGGTTCCAAGATTAAAAGAAAGAACCTCCTTAAAAGAAAAGGAAACTGATAACATAACCTTTTTTTTTGGTATGAAAGCTCCACCTAACTTCTTCTGGAGTTATGCTGGTGGCATCGGTAATTAATGCGTTCCAAGTTCTTCTATATTAGGGCGCAATTACCCTACCCATTCCACAGTACATGGTTCAAGTGGCTATGAAATTTTTTCTTGACAGTTATTTTAAGCTTGAGAGCTTTATATTTCCCCCTCATTTTCATTGGTGCTCTACAATTATATTTAAATTATAATTTCGTTCTCCCCCTCCAAGTTTCCTCAAACCTCGTTTGGCAAGAATGTCTTTTCTTACTTTTTGTGTTCAATATTCTATTTTTTTCCCCGTGGTGGATCCCAAATTTCTGAGTGGAGTCAATTTTTCTTGGCTAAAAGATTGATTTTGTATTCAATTTTTTCATTTTCAAAAAGTTATCCAAACTAAAAATCTGTCTTAATAAATAATTAACTATAATATAACATACTACATGTTGAAAATTTTACTAGGCAACATTTTCTACTATATTAAAGAAACAATATATTCAATTTTTTGTGTTTTTCTAAAACATAGTTGTCAAAGGCGCGTCTAAGCTCTAGCCGCACCTCTTGCGCCTCACCTAGACTTAAGCGAGGCAGATTGCCTAGAAAGGCTACGCACGAGCCACATGGAGCGAGAAAGGCACTTCTGTTTGAAATTATTCAATGAAGTTTACTTGCTTTTCTTACACTATTTAATGTGATGCTTTGAAGTGTTCTACAATATGGCAGGTGTGCTGGATCAATAACTAAAATTACCATAAAGAAGTCCGACATTTTATTATACCTCTTCCAATTGCAGAATAATGAAGCTTACTCTTTCAAATGCAAAGGTCTTACATGATTTTTAAGATACTAAAATGAGCTAATTCTGAAATAATTATATTCTTTTATTAAAATGATTTTTAAGATATTAAAATAATGAAGCACTTTTGTTGCTCTCATTTCAAATTATGCTCTATATTATTATCTCTAGTCATTTTAATTAAATTTGGAGAGTATGGTTTGAGATGCTATATATGGTTTTTATATGTACTTGTGTAATTTAATTTAGAATGTTGAGAGGTTTTAATTGTTATAAATAATAACAAACTATATATTTTACATAATTTGTAGAATATGTGCCCAATTTAAGTCAAACGAGTGCCTCACCTTGCACCTAATCTTCCGAAGAGCATGGTGTGCCTTGAGCCTTTCACGATTATGTTCTATAGCCGAATCAAGACAATAAATTATTTGAAAATTCCTAAAATCTCACATATATAGTAGATTACATGAAAACTCCTATAATTCCAGATATACTTAAAAATTGACGTTAGAATTTCAGATGAGGACTTAAAAATCGACGCTAGAATTTTAAATGAATATTGTATCATCCTTGCACCGGTGAGGATTGAATAGGAGTTACTTTCGATTCACCTACCTTATTAATCGATCCTATTTTTTGAAACTAGAGCAATGGGTTTGCTCATGTAATTGAATGCTGCAACTACTAAATTGTCCAGACCTACCTCTGTCCGGATCTTTGTTGAAGTTAACTTTCAAAAGGAACTCCTAGATTGAGTTTGGATTTGACAAGGGACATCAGGATTTTGGCAGTCGATCAAGTATGAAGTGCTACCCAAATATTGTGCTCACTGCTGTATACATGGGCATTCTGCTCAAGATTCTAAACATACCCCCCTCGACGTGAAAATGATCTGACAAAGGTAAAAAGTTGGTGCAAGTTTAGAAGATTGTTAGTGATGCAACGGAAGAACCTTTACCAACATAGAAGAAAACATCGAAATAACAAGTTGAAGAGCTCCAACAAGGTGCTCAAAGGGAGGATGAAAATGAGGTTGAAAGAGACAAAGGAGTAGATGCAAATGATGATAAAAAAAGGCAAAGTGAGAACACATAGGCATAGACAGGTATAGTCTCAGTTTATCAAATGAAGAATAAGGTTGTAGACTAGTCCCTCGATGATGAAGCTAATCCCCTAACTCATCAGGTTGCTTCTAGTATTGCAAAAGGCATTTTCTGGGTGAGCCCAGAGACGGGGCGTAGTTAAAATGCTCTTGGGCTGTGGGTGGGGCATAATGCTACTTGAGTGTACTCCCCAAGCATCGGGGGAAAGCCCTGCCCTCATAAAATTATGCAAGGCTCATGGCTTGGGTAACCCCAATGTGCCTTTTCATTTTTTATTTCAGTAAATCAAATGTTTATTAAAAATTAAGTTATTTAAGGTTTTAACTATCCTTTGCATTTAATGTAACTGAAGTTACTATTAGAAAGTAACCCTAAAATATTGTCAAAAGTATTCACCTTCCCTTATCTTCGCATTGCGTGATTAAATAGATGGTTCTAGTAAGGATTGAACTTGCATCTTTGCTTATTTACATTCCATTATCCTATAAAAGTTTCCATTATTTTACTTTGTTCATTACTTAACATAATTTTTTATATATGTTCATTGTTTTTTTGCTCTCTATATTTTTAACTTCTATTTGTTTCCTTATTTGTAGGTATTTTTTAATTCTTATATATTTTAAGAAGATTAAAAATTCATATTTAATTAGGCTTACGCCCGACGCCTCAGAGCTTATGCCCTGTCCCTCGAAGCTTAAGCCCTGCCATGGATAGGTTAAAACGTCCCGCCTCACGGACTCGCCTTTTACAACACTAGTTGCTTCCAAGGAGAACACTAATATATAGATTAATCATCAGTGTCGTCGTCGGTGAAAGAGGCGAAGGATGTTGTTCAACGTCTCTGCCTTTCACCTAGGGCTTTGGATGATGAGTATTCTATAGCATCGGGTGATTTGGAGTGATTTGGAAAATCTTGGACTAGCAATCACCTCCGTTTTTAGTTGGCCCAGGAAGATGTTTTGGTGTCACCCATCTTCAAAGTGAAAGGCTGTGAGCATGGGGTTTATCAGCTGTTTTCAAGCTGCTGGGAGAAACAAACTAGGACACAAAGTTGTAGCTGTTGGAATAAGATGAGGCTTTTCCATTATATTTCTGAATGGGGCTGCTCCACGCCATGATTTATTAGTTTCTTGATGCTTGGTGGTGTTATTTTGCCGCTTATTTTTGTGTTTTATTTTCACAATTTCTGGGGACCTTCCTTTTTTTTTTTTCTTTTTTTCTTTTTTTCAATTTAAAGCTGAATCCGTTGGAGTAGGAAGAGGGAAGTTGTCATTTGCTCTAATTTTTGTGAAGCTTCTGGTTGTTCTCAGGTTAGTTTCAAAATTTCTAAGGACTGTCTTCCCTTGCCTGAGAGTATTTTCAAAAATGCCATACGGGATAACTACTATCGGGGCTCCAAGTTTAATCCAGAACTTACTGTACAGCAAGTAAGGCACATCATTTCTTGTAATAGAGTTTGGATTTGTCCTATTCAACTTCCTAATCTTTTTCATTATATCAAGGAAACTCACTACTACAACTGCAGGTGGGGAATCTGTTATCGTTGTTTCGTCCTTTTGATGCATCATCATCAGCACTTTTGCCCGCTCCTATGCCTAATGTTGCACCGCCACTGGCCCTACCTCCTCCAGCCGGACATGATCAGTTTAGGCCCCTAGTATTCCTGCCTACATCAAAGGATCAATATCATGCTGGAATACAACATGCTCATGTCCATGCCCCACCAATAAGGGAACCCCAACCTGTTCAGCAGCAGGTACTAGCAGCGCAGCATGGTTGGTATGGAACAACGCAAACCATGGATCATATCCATCAACCCATAAAGCATCGAGTTGTGCCAGCTCCCATTGATCCATATTATTCTGCACAACCTCAAAGGCCATACTTTGCTGGAGATCCTGCCATGACGCTGCATGAACAATATACCAGGTATCTTCTCTTAGTACACTTTTGGTTTTAAATTCTGAAGCACCACAAGAATGGAGTTGTAAAATTGAGTTGCACAACAGGTTCTTAAACTGAGTTGCACAATAGGTTCTTAATCTGGTTTACCCCGTCTTGTAGATACGGCATATTATTGTCTTCTTGATTTTCAATTTGCTGTCCTGTAGTAGCGTCATTTGGCACTTCAAGGTGTACCTAAGTGGTCCGTTGTGGTAAGGTATTTGAATAAAGTATTTGATTTCGGAAATGAATTTGTAAAATTTACTTAAGAAAATTTGTTAAGATTAATTTACAAATCCTATCTCAAAATCAATACCGTACCCGAACTCACTCCAAGGGTGCCTTATCTTTTGGGGTGGGGGGGGGGGGCAAGTAAGGTGTGCCAAATTATATCCACATTACATGGAAAACCGAGTGTTTTTGGTAACTTTTTTTCTGTTATGAATTCATATATATCCTTTGCAACCCAAATAATTGTCTAATTCGACTTCTGGCTAAAGTTTAGGAGTTCGATTTGAGCACAATAGTTCATTATTTTGTTTTATAAGCCTAAGAAGGTTGAGTTAATGTCGTGGAGTATTAAGAAAAAAGTCAATCTGGAGTTCTGGACGATATATCGGGCAAGAAGGGAATATAAATAAATAGACACTTAAGGGTAACAAACTACAGCTTGCAGAGCAAGCACTGTTACATAGATTGATAGACCACTCCAAACTATGGAAGTAAAGAATTTTGAACACCACAACAAACTGATGGGTATTTTAGGTGCAGTTAGGTGCTCGAAAGCATCAAAGTTCGGACACCACCATCTGAATATCTGCTTAACCTCATACCCATATCGCATGCATAAAATTTGTGCATCTTTCTGCATTCATGTACACATCTGTGGCCAATGTGACATTTGGTTTTTGGGAAAACGGGCATGGCTTTTGCTTTTTAGTTTTCTTCTTGTTCTCATATCTCAGATCCTTGTAAATTGCATTAAAATTGTTAACACAGTTTTTTTATTTTTTTATTTTCCTTTTTTTGTTTTTTCGCTTTCAACCGTAGTTGTTAAAGGCGTGAGGCGCAGGACCAGCTGTTCTATGTGCTTTTTTTTGCCCTGCTGCAGCAAGGGCTGCATGGCAGGCTGCTTGCCTTGCCCTTGCCCTGTTTTTTCATTTTCTTTTATGTTTTTTTTTTACTTTTTATGCTAAATTGTCTATTTTTTAAGGAATCAATTAAATTATTTATTTCTTAGGAATCAAATTAAAAGGCTCCTTTTTATTTTTAATAATTGAAATTTAGTTCAAAGGTCCACGCTTTCACTTCTTGAGTCTAGATTTTGTAATATAACAATATTATAAATTATTATCAATTTTTTTTATGTTCTGCGTCTGATTTCGTGCCGCGCCTAGGCTCCAGGGGACCCTATGCACCTAGGTTCGCCTAGAGCCTTTAATAACGCTTTCAACAAACATCGCGCATGGAAATGGATCTAATAGAGGTTTACTATTTTTTAGCTCTTTTTTATTATTTTTGTTGTTGATTTCATCTTGTGAATTGTCATTACAGGTACAGGACCGTGCAGGAGATGATTTCTGGCAATCAACCAGTCGGCTTGGAGAGTCAGTATCACAGGACACCGTTACAGCAGAGCCAGCCTGAAATTTTCACACAGAGAGACAACACTGTTGGATACTATAAGTCTTATCAAACAAGCATTACTACCGCCTCTTTTGTCCCATCATCACATGCTGCTGCGCCATCTGAAACCCCTCGACTCACAGAGGGTAATGTTCCGATCTCTTCCTACTATTCTTTTGCTGGGGCCGCAAGGATCATGCGCTGAAATCTTCCAGGTAGCATCAACATATTCTTCCTTGTGCTGGCAAATTTAAAAAAAAAAAAAAAAAAAAAGAGTAGTTCTATTGTACCAAAACTTTTCGGTGGCATTATGTTTCTGTTCCTAGTTTTCTAAGAACAGAAATTAAAAAAAAAAGAAAATAGTGAAAAAACTTAAAGGGTTCCAAACGCTACCTTTGGACTTCATGATTTCTTTGTTGTAACTTGTGACTAATGTTTTGTAGATGATTTTTAACATGATTTCTTTTTGTAAGTTTTCGAAGCACTGGCTTGTTATATCCCAAGTTCAGCTATAGCTGAAATGTGTGTACAGTAGCATGCTTCAAGTTGAAATTTTCTATTTGGTTTAGACATGCCCCGTTTGGTTAGTGTTCCCAACCAAACCCAACCCAAAAATTTTGGGTTTGATTTTTGGGAACGCGTTTGGCAAACACAAAACTCAACCTAACCCAACCCAAAAAATAAGAATTGATTCTCAAAATCCTAAATAAACCAGAAACAAAAAAAAATTGTTTCTTTTTGTGCCCAAAAAACTCAACCCAAAGTTCTCAACTTCCGTCTTCATCTGCCGGCTGACCACCACCACCGGCCGTCGTCTTCGGCCACCTCCGGCAACCTTCTGCTGCCGCCGCCCACCTCCGGCGACAATCGCCGGCCGCCATCACTGCCGTTCGACAACCGTCCGGCGACCTTCTGCTACCGCCGGCGTCCACCTCTGCCGCCTGCCGTCGCCAGCGTCTGGCCACCTCCGCCGTCCTCCGCCAAACACAAAAAAAAAAATTAGTTTTAGGATAAAATTATTACCAAACACATTCTGTTCTCAGTACAAAACAAAAATTGTCGTTACCAAACGCAATTTTGTTCCCAAAATTCTCAACCCAACCCAATTCAACTCAACCCAACTCATTCCAATTGGGTTCAGAAAAGTGGGAACACTAACCAAACGCCATCCTAACCAAATCCAACCCAACCAAAAAATTCTGAGTTTGATTTTTAGGAACGCGTTTGGCAAATACAAAACTCAACCCAACCCAACCCAAAAAATAGAAATTGATTCTCAAAATGTTAAGGAAATGAGAAACAAAAAAAACTTGTTTTTTGTGCCAAAAAACTCAACCCAAAGTTCTCAACTCCGGCCACCGTCCGACAACCACCCGCCGCTGGTCACTGTCCGCCGCCACCGTCCGGCGATCGTCGCCGGACACCGTGCGTCGCCGTCCGTCCGCTGCCGTCGGCCACCGTCCGGTCACCACTACCGTCGCCAGCGTCTAGCCACTGTCTGACGCCCTCGCCCTCGCCGGTGTCCAGCCGCCGCCAACCACAAAAAAAAAAATCAAAAAAAAAAATTAGTTTCAGGATAAAATCGTTACCAAACACATTTTGTTCTCAGCACAAAACAAAAATTGTCGTTGCCAAACCCAATTCTGTTCCCAAAATTCTCAATCCAATCCAATTCAACTCAACCCAACCCATTCGAGTTGGGTTCAGAAAAGTGGGAACACTAACCAAACGCCACCTTAGTGTTCCCAACCAAATCCAACCTAACCCAAAAATTTTGGGTTTGATTTTTGGGAACGCGTTTGGCAAACACAAAACTCAACCCAACCCAACCCAAAAAATAGGAATTGATTCTCAAAATCCTAAAGAAACCAGAAACAAAAAAAAATTGTTTCTTTTTGTGCCCAAAAAACTCAACCCAAAGTTCTCAACTTCCGTCTTCATCTGCCAGCTGACCACCACCACCCGCCGCCGTCGGCCACCATCCGGCGACCATCGCTGGCCACCGCCGTCCGGCGACCTTCTGCTGCCGCTGGCTACCGTCCGCCGCCTGCCGGCGACCGTCGCCGGCCACCTCCGCCGCCCCGCCGGCCACCACCGTCGTCGTCTAACACACCGCTGTCGCCGGCGTCCGGCCACCGTCCGCCGCCAAACACAAAAAAAAAAATTCAAAAAAAAAAAATTAGTTTTAGGATAAAATCATTACCAAACACATTATGTTCTCAGTACAAAACAAAAATTGTCGTTACCAAACGCAATTCTGTTCCCAAAATTCTCAACCCAATCCAATTCAACTCAACCCAACCCATTCCAGTTGGGTTCAGAAAAGTAGAAACACTAACCAAATGCCACCTTAGTTGATTTCGACTATGGTTTCGATATGGTATTTCATTTTGACTATGGTTTGGTATAATTTGATGAAGGGAAAATTATCTTTTTGGTACTTTAAAACACATGGGGTGTGTTTATGTGGATTCTAAAATTTGGCAAATTGTCCATATGGTCTCTAAAGTTCCACGTTGTTTCAATCCCGCAAAACATAAATCATTGTTAATGATTTTAGATAGAAAATGGGTTGTATTCAACACAAAGCCTTCTGATAGGATGTTTTCATGGTTTGATCACTTTCACTAAACTAAGATGTTTTTCCTTAGTCTTTTCCTAATAATAATCCTGAAGAATAAGGAGAGAAGTTAAAATCTGATTTGAGAAAAACTTAAGTTTTAGTGGAGTAATAAAATGATAAAAATAGAACACATGTTGAGATATTCTCTTTCTTTGTTAATCATGGTTCAACTCTTTTGAAGAATATTTCAATTTTATTCTGAATACACTAGACCGATATGAAAAAGTGTGCCTTTCAAATGGCCGTAGGTAATTAGTGAAGGTTTGTGTAAGTTGGCTCAAACACCAAAAACAAAAAAAAAAAAAAAACAAAAAAAAGGACGTGTGTTCAAAAAAACTCATTTTCCGTCCAAAATAAGTAGAATTGAAATAAATATGGAAATTGAGGTATTAAATGTGTAACTTGGCAAACCTCGTGGTCAAGGTAAACATCCATCTCCATAAAACCAAAAGTATAATTTTTAATTGGGGGAAATTACAGCGAAAATCACTGGAAAAGTTAAATACAATCACAATGTGATTGCTATGTTGAATAATATTTCCAGTAGGGCACTAATGTAGACAATCCTTTTTTTTTTTTTTTTTTTTCCAGTTTTTGAAGAAATTACATTATAGAATCACGAAATCCACCTCTGTATGTAGGGCCACAATTGACTTTAGTGGTTGACTTCTTGACTTGGAGGGCTTGACTTGAAATACATTTGGATTATGTGTATAGTTTATTTTTATTTTTTTTTAGGTGGAATTGAACCCAGCCGAAGGCTAATCCTTAATCGTTCATTATAGTATAAATGGATTTATGTAACTGACCCTACTTAAATGAGACAAAAACTTATTTATTGTATTTTTTTTTTTTTCATGTCATACCTAAAATTAGCATTTAGATTATGCGTACAACCCTTTTTTTTTTAAATGTCATGCCTAAAATTTACAGTATTGAATTGTTGCGGCATGAAAAATGAAGTCCAATAATTTGATGAAAAGTGATGTTACCCAAAAGTAATATGCTTTCACCAATTAATTGATTCAATCAGGCATGATTTGTCAAAAGTTGAGAGATTATTGATGTGGAACCAACCAGGCCAGCAGACATGTATATATATGTACACAAGTTTTTTTTTTCTTTAGCATGTTTAAATTAATGATAATATAGGAGCTGGAGAAAAAAAAAATCATTTAGGTGGGCACTCCATTCATATGAATCAAGACATGTTTATCATATTGCATTTTGGAAGGTAATTCCATTTTTTGGGGGTTAACTACTTGACTTAACCAACCCCCACCCACCCAAAATAAAAAGAGAGAAAAAACTACATTCTGTATCACTGACATTTCCCATATTTGATCGATCACAATAATTTCTTGTCTTTTGTCAATACTACAGACTTGCTGGAAAAAAATTATGGTCAAGTACTTATTTGTCCTTATTTTTTAACAAAAAATAAAATAAAGATCATTTAATCATAATCAAAATATTTTTTTCTTATTTGTGATAAGTACTTGTATTTCAGTTAAAAATAAATATTAAAATTAAGGGGTGCTTACCAAGCAATTCCAAAAATGTATCAAAACTACCAATTAAATCATCAATTTTTTCTATTAACCAAACAGTCTGTGGAATTAAATTAGGTAATATACGACCAGCTATAGGTGGAATAAAAATGCTTGTTTTGATCTCATTCCAAACGTGAAACAATAAACTTTTTACACAATAATTATGTGCGATTAATTATCTTTAAAATGATATATCAATCACATTTTTTTGAACTGTTTATTGTAATGAGTGTAAATGTTATATGTAACATTAGTAATTACACCATGTTATATGTAACATTCATGTAACAACAATGTTATGTGTAACATTACTGTATTTTAATTTATATTTGCATGTTGAATGTAACATTCAATCCAACCGAAACGGCGCTATAATGTCCGCATTGCATCTGCTTATAACCCCCTCGTTCTTTGCGTGTAGAATGTAACATTATCTATGTTAAATCGTATTTCATGTAAATGTTACATGTAATATCTTATAGTTCGTATGACACCAATGTTAAATGTAACAATTGTTGATTAATGTTAATCTCTTTTTGGAGATGCATGTGAATGTTATATATAACATTAACTGTAATGTTAATATTATATATAACATCACTACATTCTGTGTACCCCTGTCATTGTTGAATATAATATCCAATGTAATAGAACCTAAAAATTTTGGAAATACTATGTTAAATGTAACATAAATGTGAAAACTGAAACTAATGAAGAAAAAAAATAGTGAAGTTGATATCATTTTGAAGATCTTATTTAGACAAAATTGATTATATAATTAGATTGTCAAAACAATATGTACAACAATAGTTATTTTGATTTTAATAAAATGATTTTGTTGAATATGGAAACTCACAATCCCTATTATTGCTACAGATCTAGTGAAGTCTAATATGTCAATGAAAAGTGTACGGATCGAAATTTTGTGACTACGCTGTGCATGTAATTTGTAATCTTGGATTTTTTGGTTTATTATTTAATTAGTGGAATTAGCCAGTAATTTGATGACATATTTGGGTCCTCCAGATATTTTTCTCTAAAATTAAAGTGTCTCAAAGAAGAAGCCTCTATTAATACGTTAGGACTTTTTTTTTTTTTTTTTTTGTAGTATCTTAAATTCATTTGAGGGGAATGGATAATTAAGATTGATTGGTTGGTTCATTCAAAATTTCTATTCTCTCATTTACAAAATAGTTGAATTTCATTATACTTATTACTTTTAAAGTTTTATATTTTATTATTTTAACTAGTGTATAACCCGTACCTAAAGGCACGGACGTAAAACGTACATCATCTATTGGGACAATTATATCAATTTGTTTTGTTATTCAATTTTAAATGTTGCATCACTTGAGACAATTACAGTTACAACAATACTTTAGGATAAACAATATTTGTCGTGGATAGATATCCATATTCTTTAAAAAGTACACTTAATCGATCAAATGATGTACACCTTGATAGAGCCACATATAGTTGACCGTGACTAAAAACTGGTGTAGTCAAATCAACTCCAACAAATTTTACTGATTGTCCTTATGATTTATTTATCGTTATAGCATACGCCAAACGAATTGGAAACTGGCACCTTGTCATTTGAAAAGGAAATTCAGAAGACGACGGCGTCAAGGATATCCTTGGAATGAATGCCAAATTTCCTGTTTTATCCCCTATTAATATTCAAACTTCTATTACACGTGAAGAACACCTGACAACCATTAATCGTGTGTCATTACAAAGTCCATCATCTGGTGCGATATTTCTCAATAACATAACTGGACATCCAATTTTCAAATCTAACTTGAACGGAAGTAATCCTAGAGGATCTAAGGAATTCAAGTACGCATTAGGATAACGATTTGTAATTTGACGATTGACTCTATCATCTTCAGACATTTTGTCCACAGCCAGATATGTGATCGTTTCTCCAGGAAAAATATTTAAAGTAGTTGAATTAGTAACACTAACATCGTTATTTCTTGCAGAAATGATGAAACGTTCAGTTAAAAATGTAGGGGTAGCAACACTGGGTGTACCTAGATGTGGATAAAGTGAAGATATTAGTTCAACCACATTACGACACTTGTGTATGGTTGATGGCAGTTGTACGATTTCACATGGATCACTGCCAACCTATTTAAAGAAAAAACAAATGTAAATAAATAATTTAGTCTCAAAGCATATATAGTAATCTATTGCAAATGAAAGAATGCTAAAATATGTTTAAATGAAATATTACCTGAAATAAATATCTCGAAAACTCTGCATTTTCAATGTTGCTATTATTTAGGCGCATGTTTAAATTCAAAGTCAAGACATGTATATCATTCCAAAGGTACGAATATCTCAACGATACTGCCACAATTTGTTGACAGACACCTTTAGGTGTGACAGGTAGAATTTGCCGAAAGTCTCTTCCAGGAACGATCGTGATACCCCCAAATGGATTTGGATTACCGCAAATATCTCATAACGTGTGATCCATAGAGTCAACACAGTACTTTTGTTACATCGGAACTTTATCCCAAATAATTAACTTTGTCTCTCTAAACAATTTGGTATGCAATGATTGTTTACTAAAATGCGAAATTGAATTATCAAGAATGACTAGAGGAATGTGAAACGTGGAATATGCAGTTTGACCTCCTTCAAGTAGTAGAGATGCAGTACCGGACGATGCCACAGTAATGATAATATGACCAAGGCTACGACATTTTGTTGCTGTGATATTATATAGAAACGTCTTTCCTATACTAGCACCACCATTTAAAAAGAACATTTTCTCTAGATTTCCAAACATCGATGAAGTGATTGCTTCGTATGCAACATGTTGGCCTTCATTGAGACGATCAATATTGCACTGCACATTCTCTTGTTGCGCTTCACTTTGCATTTGACGATGTTCCCATATCAATCTATTTCCAACTACCATATTCTAATTTTAGACAGGTTGTGGAATCGGCAGAAAGTTTGTTAAGTTCTTGCCCGATTCTTTAAGTAGTTCATTCAAAAGATACAGATCATAGTCTTTAATCTGTCCCTCACTTGGGATGGGTATCGAAAACAACGTGCAAGGTTTGTGGGAGATCATCACATATATGCATCCAAAATTGATCCCACATTTCACATGGATTTACAGGAAAACATTATGTGAGAATGATACAAAATAATCTTCTCAATTGATATCTAATACTCATAATAAACGCCTCTTGAAGACATTATATCCATTCATCATCAACTTCTAATAGCCCCCTTGCTACACATGCGGCTTTGAACGTTGCATGTTCAACATTGTTAACAATGCGTAGACACCTAAACAATTTAGGCCCTTTAACTACGGTCAATAGTAGACGAAAATACATTCTGCTAATGGCAAATCCCTTCTGTAGTGGCTTCCAACATTTTTCAGTTTTATTCCAAACAAAGTGTTGGGAAAACTCTTGATAAGTATACGCACATGCAGAAGCATATGCATCACAATATGCAAAAAAATCTGTTAGAGTCGACTTTTGTGATTGAGCTCGAGAAATGATAGACTCCATTGTTTCAGTAGGATTGAAGATAACCTGATACATTCCAGGCAAATGGAGCGCCAATCGAACAACTGTTGGATTCTCATCGTGCAAAGGAAAACTGAACAATCGTCAGGCCACCTTAGACGGTCCAATATATCTTACATCAAGATATTGCTTAATCTTATCCATCATTCCCAAAATCAATGTCGTCATATCACCTCCTTTATATATATACTTGTGGATATATTTGACACACCTAATTCCAGCGCATACTTCAACGTTAATATGACAGTCGAACATCTTGGAAAGGTACGAATTTTATGGGATGACATCTCTATTATCAACTTGTTGCTCCCTCACTGTATAAACTTTACCATTATCACGACAATGGTAAATGGAATATCCGTCTTAATCCATCGTTGTATACTCCGTGAAATCTCGTGGATATCTCTTAGTGCATCTGCCATTCTCCATCCACAGGGCTTGACAATTTCGAGTGCCACATGGTCCGTGAAGCATGTATTTTTTTACAGTCTCAAAAAGTTTTGGGTCTTCATTTAGATCTAGAAATTCAGCACAAACTATTCTGTCTACTTAGTCGCACGTTCGAATTTTGTCTGCATTATCAAGAAATATAAGTAAATGCATGTACGGCATACCTCGTTTCTGGTACTCAATTGTAAAAATATGGGCAACTTGTTTTTCAAATACTCGAGTGTTTTCAATCTCTTTCATTAGAGCACTTTTTTTTTTAACTAAAAAACACAGGCAATTAAGTCTGAACAGTCAGTTGGTATTTGATGTGGCAATAAAGCTTCAGTGATTTCTGTCCAACTTGGATTCACAGTTATGGTAAGAAACATGTCAAGGTGATGGTGGTATCACGTTATAGCCATTGAATCTTGGAAGATTTTAAACATATGTCTCGGACTACCAATAAAAGATGATGGCAAAATCATTCATTGACCTATTTGATTAGGTTCCATCCCATCTAATGCTACGTCAGTAAGACTTTGATAGAGTTCACTATGAAGGTTTGGTTGATATTGCCTAAAATAATTCAACCTACTTTGCTCGGTCGCTGCCCAAGCATCTACCAAGAACTCTTGAAATAATTTTCCTCCCTTTAGAATTGTCGAATACTCTATCGGCGTTTCAAACATGTTGTAGCTATAAAATTACATTTGAGTTAGTCGAGCATTTGTGCGTCGACTGTGAATCACATCCCATTGTCTAAATTCACCAAAAGGGAATAACAAAACGTAATGCAATAGTAGATAAGTCAGATGACATTCATTGATTTACATTAGTACATTATTCCCCTTTAAATGTAGAACAACATCTCTCATCGCACTGGTCTCAGTTCCATCCCTTGGTAATATGACGGCCACCTCATCCGTTGTCGGCATATTATATCTCTGACGATCGTTAGATGCAGTGTAGTGAAGAAAAGTAGGCAAAGTTTGTTGTTCCAAATCCAATTGATTTAAAATTGCAAAAGTTTGACAAAATTTATCTACAAATGCATTATATTGCAACAATGTATCTTGAATAGTTTTCAAAACATCTGATCTCAAATGAGGATTTCCACGGCTTCTCACGCTAAAAGCGAAATCAGGATCGTAAATGTACAATTGAGAATAAATGAGATCTTGTCCCGGTTCTGGGATTAATGCTCCTATTCGATGACGCAACTCTCCATGTATAGTAAATGTTGTTGGGCCTCTTCCGGAAAGTAACCTTGTATCTAATTTGGCACCAAGGCTTGTAAAAGCGTTGCTTGCATTGTACTATCTCAAATAACGTCGAAATGATTTCGATATGTCATCATTACCATCATATAGAGCTTTAATTTGTGGAGGAGGTGTGAGAAGTAGTGGTATCCTAAACTTTCCTTATAAGCAACATGTACCAAAAAGAGGATGTTGTTCGGATGATTTTGTTAATCTCTTATCCATCTAGTGTAACGCAGAACAATGAGGACGCATGACATTCATTCTACCAAGAGAGTGTCGATTTGAACTTGTATAAACATCACTGTCGGCAGATGGATTGCTCACCTCGTCAATATCTTGATTATCGTAAAACTCTTCCTTGGTAGTATTTAGTGGCCTACATATGATGAATAACAAAGTTATTATATAGATCTTAATACCATATATGTGAATGACGTATTTAATTAGATGAATAAGAAGAAAAATAAACTCACCATATACTCTCAGAAAGTAGAATTGGTTCTTCAACTGCTACGACCGGGCTTTCATTTAGGTTTGTGTAAACAAAAGGTTCCAGGTTACTGTACGAAGAAAGGCATGCATCGTCAATTATAGCGAGAGAATGAGGAATCAAATTTGTATCCATCACAGCGTTAATAGTTAAATTTCTTGCACGATCAGTATCTTGATTCTCGGCAAAGTGTTGACCTGTTGAAGCTGACCTATAGTTAGTATTAAATTTTATACATCTAGTGCTTTTAAACATTAATACTTAATAACGTAAATAATGAATTAGTATAATACCTTATATCGGGCAATACAACTGGTTCATCAACTTCGGGTATTGAGTAATCATTTGGAGCCACGGTATCAAATGTTTCCGTAAGATTACGTGGAGAAGGCAAATTTGGTTCAACAATAGAATTTATTTCATACTCCATGGATGAGGGAGTAGTGTGATCCATAAGGAGATCCACAATTCCAGGAGTACATGGACTTGTAATCACTAATGGCCCACATGATTGTAAAACTATTCTTCGTTGCAGTGCAGGCTAAGATTATTCTTCCAGTAGTGATCGATCCCTTTCTAAATATTGAATATTCCGAAAATTTCGCTGATTGGATCTCTCTCGTTCTCTTCGTGCTCATTGAGCTATAATACGTTTCGATATGACATTTGTGTTAGGTGCTATATATTCAAAAGGTAATATCAGATTGGCCTCGAAAGTGGAATCCATTTCATATTCCATTACTGGCTCAATAACTTGATCACTAAGAATTATAAGGGTATATCGACTTGTGTTTTCCGATGACACAGAGATTTGTGTAACCATTCTTCGTTTCGGCGTAGGCTCTGATGATTCTTCCAAAAACGGTTGACCTCCTTGCAAGCATTCATGATTATCTTTATTGAATCGATCACTCCTCTCCCGATCAGCTCTTTCCTTTTCTCTTCGTTCTCATTGAGCTAGAGATCTTCTTGACATGTTGCTTGGGCTAAATGTTCTTGAAATGTCACTTGAGCGAGATGTTCCACCTTTTGACATTCTAGAATCGGACGACTAAGCCTCTCTCGTTCCCTTCGCATTCATTGAGCTAGAGCAGCTTTTGATATGACATTATCATTGAATACCTAGTGGTAACATAGGTTTGATTCTTCAATTTTGTAGATTGAAGAAATGAAAAGGGAAAGTGGAGGAGTTTGTGGCAAAGTACAAACTAAAATCGGTACTACATAAAATCATGAATAGCATGCAATACGCTAGAGTATAAATAAGAATACGATCAACTCAATATCACGCAAAATGCAAGAGTATGAATACAAAATCAGATTAAATAAACAACTATACATTTAATTATTGTGTTTATATCACAATAGATATTTTGGTTCTTATTATATCATTTTTTAGTTTATTATTTGTGTTTTATTGTTTATTTCAGATCTTTAATGTATTGTAAGATTAGTTTATACAATTTGTTGATGTGGCATAATACATGTTAGATTGGGATAAATCATATTTTATAGATTGAACATGTGATTATGTTTAGATGATAAAGCAGTGATAATTAAAATTTAAAAATAATTGACTCGAAGTAATCTTAGTAATTAGATACATACCACGTTACTATTGAAGTTCTCCTTCCCGATTTTCGCACTATTTGAAGTAAAACACACTTTCTCTTTTCCTCTATTATTTGAAGTCGAATTTTCTTTCGACTTACTATCATTCGCCTTCTATTTTTTCATAGCCAAATATTTTTCCTTGAAAAATATAAAACGAATATATTTTTTAGAAAACAATACATCACATTTGCATGACAAATATACAAAAGTAAAATATTCAATGCGAAATATAAATGCTAAATTAAAATTAAAATGTTTTAATTGAATAATTGGCACATTACTTAAAAATTGTACATAAGCAAAAGATCAATAAAGTATAAGCATATAACATTAATTCCATTGCATTAAGATAATATAAATTTAAATACAACAAAATAAAGAAATAAACCCACATGTCTATAATTTAAAATAACAATGCAAATGACAACATAAAAAATAACAATCGTATTATTCTAGAAATGTAAATAACATAACGTAAAAATTAAAAATTATCCATTATTCAAATAAAACTAAACGAAAACCGATACATCTTCAACCACCGAAGAGAACAAACAAACTTGACATAGTAACCCTACAAAAAAAAAAAAAAAAATTATATATTAGATATAAAATTTTAAAAATATATATTTTGTATACAAAATACGTTAAAAATTATTTATACCTTAAAACCGTCGGTTTAGGGCACAATTTCATTACTTTGGCTGCCCATTTGTAGTTGAACCGCGTAATCCTCTATCGCCTTTAAGCATATATGCTCGTCCTCGATACTCTCTAATAACTCTCCTAATGCTCTTAGGTCTAGGAGTTCTTTCCTTAAGACTCTATAAGCTCTAGCTCTAGGCCATGACAAAGGTAGGGTGTGCACTATTGCATACACCAAGGTTGCAATGTTTGGTTGGAACCTTCTACGTCTAAGGTTGTAGTTCTGATGCTCTTTTCTAAGTATATGCTCTCTGACACTCTTGTTTTCATTCATTTTTTCTCTTTCGAATTTTCTCCACAATGGATGTACATCCCGCTCAGCTTCCTCTAAAAATTGCACAAATTCGAATGCAGGAAGAGGTTGATTATTCTCAAATATGTTCTCTTTCGCAACAGTCCAATTTGATGGCAAACCATCAGCAATTGGGTTCATTATATCTCTCTCACTAATTTTATACATATAATTCTGCAAACGCCTAGTACTTAAAATCTTATTCATGCCATATTCTCTCACGGGACAATTTTGTAAATAAGGCTAGTAATAGTAGAATTATTTTTCCTTACGCAATTCTAACTTAACACTCATTCTCAATACAATAGCGGGTCGTACCATATTACTAGAGATTTAAGGACAATAATCGTAATATAAGTAAATTATAATAAAAATATGAATTAAAATAAGGTTTTGATATTGATATTATATACACACACATCTATATAATAAATTGTCTTCATTATTTTGTGAATGTATTTTTTTAGTAAGATTTAAATTGAAAGTAACAAGATTAAAGTGTAGTTTCTCTCAGACCCCAGGGGTGAAAAGTTTAAAGACAACACACAAATAAATAAATAAACAAATAGAATATAAAGTAGAAAACAGAACAGAAACAATATTTAGTTCTATTTTGTTCCTAGAAAAAATTAAAACAGAACGGAAACAATATTCAATTCTGTTATATTCCCAAAAATAGAAAAAATTAAAAACAGAATAGAAGAAAAAATGGAACATAAAGGTGTTTATTAAGTGTTTTGACAAACATAATTTACTATGTGGAACATAATTTAGTACTTACATTTTCAAAAATTGGAACAAAATTAGTAACTATTGAATGTAAGTATTAAACAAAAATGAAAATGTAAGTTCCTGATTTGTCATTACTGAATTATGCTTAAAAAATAAAAAAATAAAAAATGTCCAGAAATCAGAACAAAAGTGGAACAAAACAGGAAAAAAAGAACAAAACAAGAACAACGTTGTAAATCTGAGAAAAAATAATGGACGGGACAAATCTATGAATAATGAGTCACGAAATGCTATGCAAAGTCTAAAAGAACAAATCCATGACTAATGTGTCTGAAGTACGCTCATGACAAATGAGTAACTGAGGACATAATGACAAACGTGCATAAAGATTTCATAAGCAAATTATATTTAATTCTATTCTATTCCCAGAAAAAATTAAAACAGAACGGAAACAATATTCAGTTTTGTTCTGTTCCAAGAAACAGAAAAAATTAAAAACAGAAGAGAAAAAAAAAAGAAACATGAGAACATAAAGGTGTTTATTAAGTGTTTTTGTTCCCAGAAATTTTGGAATAATTCTGTTATGTTCCACATATTGTTCTAAAAGTAGGAAACATAACAAAAACAATATTTAGTTTCCCCAAATTGTGATCAAATTAACTACCAAACGAAAAACCAATACACACAAAGGAAATCAATACTAAGGTTCCAAATCTCAAGCCAACAATGAAATTGTGGAATAAAAAAATAGCTAATAAAATGTATACATTAAACTTAAATGGTATGATAATGTCTTACCTAATTCGAGAGCTAAGATTTAACCTGATTCTACAGCTGCTTCCCTCCCTCGTTGCTAGCTTATCTCTCTTCCCTTTAATTCTACAATCGAACAAATAAAAAATAAAAATAAAAACATTAAAAGAAAATTTTTTATTACAGAAAACAAAATAAAAAAAAAAAACAGTTCAGAAATTTATCTAATAAATCAGTTGATTACGATAAGTTGAACTTTGAAAAAAAAAAAAAAAAGTCCATATCAAAGAAAAGAACAAAGAAAAAAACAAACCGTACAGTTAAACTAAAAGAGAAGAACAAAATGAAGTCGTTTCTCACAAATTGTATAGATTAAACTAAAAGCGAGATCCAATCAACCATCAGAATTGTAACCGAGGACATAATGACAAACGTGGAACATAATTTAGTACTTACATTTTCAAAAACTGGAACAAAATTGGTAACTACTAAATGTAAGCACTAAATAAAAATGAAAATGTAAGTTCCTGATTTGTTATTATTGAATTATGCTTAAAATAAAAAAATAAAAAAAGGTCCAAAAATCAGAACAAAACTAGAACAGAACAGGAACAAAAGAGGAAAAAAGAAGAAGAACAAAACAGGAACAAAGCTGTAAATCTGAGAAAAAATAATGGACGGAACAAATTCATGAATAATGAGTCACGAAATGCTATACAAAGTCTCAAAGAACAAATCCATGACTAATGTGTGTGAAGTACACTCATGACAAATGAGTAACCGAGGAATCGGAACAAAACAGGAACAAAAAAGACAACTAATTTACTAAAATAAAATAAAGTTAAAATTACATCTCTTTTAGTAGATCGGATTATACGCTCGTCAACAAAATAATACAACCAATTGCGATAATCATTTATGATTGTACCCTATAGATGAATTTTGTTGATGAGTAATGATAACGCCAACACAATCAAATGTTCAACGTCCGAAAGATTATTGATGTTATGCAATAAAAATCTCAAATAAAATAACAAATTGATCACACAAAAATGAAAAAGTGAACAATTGTCAAATAATTGAGATATTAAAGATTTATATATATTTTCATATCCCAACTAAAGAAACAAATAACATACGATATTGCAAGCACATAGGGTTCTTTTTTAGTGTTCTCAGATCATTTTTTTAACGGGTTCAAGCCAATGATGATAAGTTAGCCTTATGTTAGCCGTCCTTGAAGCATCCAGGTCAAAAATATTGATCCCATAAGAGCAAGTCTCAGGTCATTTTTGTTTCTAACAAATAAACAAAAATGGAAAATATTTAACAAATAAAAAAACTTCAAATAAGCAGTGGAAAAAAAAATGCATAAAACAAAACTGAAAACAATTACAGTCATTAGACAAAATACTGATATTTTTCCCAACATAACTAAAATCTAAGAATTGATTTGAAAATTACTGAAAATCAAATCTGACTTCTTCTTTTTTTTCTTTTGAGAAGTTTGATTAAGCCTGCACATTTTAATCTAAGTCCAATAGAAAAGATGAACAAACCTTATATTAGACGAACAAATATAATAACATTGCAATCACTTTTAAGTACAAATAGGGACGAAGATGAGTTTAATAAAATCCAATGGCTATGATGAAAAAAAAAAAAACTATAAAACATAACAAAACAATAAATTAATCTGAGATCATAGATTCAAATAAAAATAATAAACACAAAAATCAATTAGATCTCAAATTCAAACAACACTTAAGTTTGGACAACTAATACCTTATATATATATATAGATAATCATTATACCACCCTCATCATAGTGATGCAACTAATATTAACAGAAAAATATTGTGGCTGAGTAAAGATTGTGAGTTGCAGCAGAATGTGGTCGATATTAATAATTTGATCATTTTTAACGATATAAATCTAATAAATCGATATATTAAACACATGAAAGCTCCAAGTCATCTATTTAGATGATAATCCAAATTCTTAAGTTGCGGTAATTGGTACCAATCCAATGATAATATAAAATAGGCGGATGCAGATAGTGTAGACACCAAAATAGGTTAGGGTTGCAGTTTTGATCCAGCACATGGCTCTCAAGAAGTAATAAAATCAATTTCAAACCAATGCATCTGATCCAAATGCTATACAACTCATAACGAACTTATACAACATAAAAGTATAAAACAAAATGCTCACCATCAACCATTATAATGTCACACGAATTTACAATGCAGACAGTGTCTCAAAGAACAAATCCATAACTAATGTTTGTGACTTGTGTTCACACAAATGAGAGCAGCAATATTGTTGAACAATCATGAAAATTGTGTTTATAGGTAAACATTTAACTTGGGAAATCATCAGATACTTTGGACAACTAATGAATCGAAGTACCAGTTTATGCTATAGAGTTGATTTTGATTCCCGAAACCGAAATCAAACAAAAGAATAATAGCAAACAGAAATCCAATGCAAACATAAAACAAACACCTGTGCAATATGGGTTTAAAATCAAACACCCATGCAATATGGCCTACTGTCATTAGATTAAACACTAATCAGAAGTTTATGGATGAGGGTTGATTTTGATTACTGAAACCGAAATCAAACAGAAGAACAATACCAAACAGAAATCCAAAGCAAATCAAATGAATACAATGAGAAATCAATTCAGATTTCTCATTCACCAATCTATGTCTATCACAGAAATTCAAAGCAAATCAAATAAAAGCAATGAGAAATTAGTACAAATTTCTCATTCGCCAATCTATGTCTATCACATAAATCCAAAGCAAATCAAATAAAAGCAATGAGAAATGAGAAGAATAGTAGCAAAAATGGATCTGACCTAACACCCGTACAACATGGGTATGAAATCAAACAACAAAACAAAAGCAATGAGAAATCAGAACAATAGCAAAAATCGAAACTGACCTTAGTAGCAGCTGATTGTGTATTGCGGTGATCTTAGCAGCTGATCTTCTATTACGAGGACCGATTGTTGTGAGATGGAGGGCTGACATGAGGGTTTTATGAGCGATTGATAGAGAGTTTCGAGATGAGAGGAATTCCATTAAGAAATTAGGGCAAAGATCTGGGATTAGGGCAAATATCAGGGCACGATTTGACGATCACAGATTAGACGAACAATTAGGGCACGAAGATGAAGGAGGTGACGACAATGAGCGATGATTTTGACGCGAAGATGAAGGAGGTGACGATGATGAGAGGTGATTTTGATATGTAGATACGCGAAGATGAAGGAGGTGACGATGAGGAACTGTGATCGGGGAGATGACGGAGCGGAGGGGATGAGCTGATGGCGGCGCGATTGCAATAGGTAAGGAATAGAGATTGATTTACGGTGCATGATGGAGAAAGAACAAAGCGACATTTTGACATCCCAAACCTTAAAATGTGTGGAGCGTATAAAATGAAACCCATCCAACGGTTAGAAAATGTCTAGAGTTCTGTCTTTCATCCGACGGCCGTGAATATACCCGTCCTGATTTATTATATAGATTTTTATTAGTTTTAATTTTTTTAAATTAAAAATTAAAAAATCAATTGATAATAATCCTTGTCCTAGTAATAAATAAATTAATATAAGGGCTGAATTAGTAGTTTCAAATGAACCTAACGCGCGTCGTTTAGTTACTAACCTAACGCGGCATTGGACCAGACAAGTGGGTCTACCCTTCTAACCCCCCTTCCTCTCTACTTTTTCTCTCTCTTTTCTTTTTCAACGTCTTCACAGATTTTCACCATAGTATCCCCACACACACTCTCTCTCTATATCCGTGTATCTATCTATATATTTGTTTCTGTATCATTTCTATTTCTACAATCCGTATTCGGAATATATAGAACAGTTATCTGGGCGGCGGCGGCGATGGGCAATTGCTGTTCCGACGTTGCCGGCGGTCAGTCGGCCGTGGGCGGTCACGCTTCTTCACAAGGTAATCCGTCCAACGCTACCAACGACGCCGTTGATCTCTTCCTGAAGTCTAAGGGCTACAATGGCCTCTTCTCTCAGATCGAGGTTCGTCAACTCAGTTCAGTTTCGCATTTTTCTACCTACGCTGACACTTACAAAAATAAATCTGTATGCATATGTTCATAATGTGGAGTTGTAAGCTATCAGAATTCAACGGTGGAATTCTTTCTATTATATGTGATATTGAAGCAGTCGTAGTTGACTCTGGATCTGATATCAGTGATAGTAATGAAATATTGGTTTCTAGATTGATCTAGAGGCTTATCCGTTGTTCTTTCAGAAAAAAAAAAAAAAAAAAAGCTAGCTGAACTGTTAATTCAATTTTTCGCTTAATGGATCATTGTTGATTCAGTTTGAAATAAGGGAGTCTTCTGATTTTTTTTCTTCTCTATTTATTTTAAAAATGTCATTGTAGTTGTCAAATTCAGATTTAGTCTGTTGAAATTTGGATTGTCATGGAGGCTGGCAGGCAGTAAGGATGCTTAAGAGAGTTTTCCTATTTGAAATAGGAAGTGATTTCTAGAGCTTTGGGGATCTAGATGTTTATATTAGTGTAAGAAGAACGTTTATGGATACTTGTCACAGGGCTCACCTAATCTTAGAAGATGAAAACTTAAAAAGTATTGCTTTAGGTCAAACCAAATCCTGATTTGAATAAAGATTTGGACTATCCTATCGCTGCCCCGTTGCCAATTTTGTTTAAACAACTACCACTATATTGTAGGTTGCCTAGCCAACGACCACAATTTTTTAGCCTTGTTTTAATGTCATTGCAAGTTGCAACTGTTAAGTTGAAGATTGTAAGGGGTTTTGACCTAGCAACCACTCATCTGTTTCAGCTTTCATTCAACCTCATCAGTGATTGCTGTGGTGTGCCTTTCATCCTAATTTATCTGAAATATGTGGGGGTGTTGGCCTTGTTAGATTTAGAAACTTATCCTAGAGGGTAAAACTGTCAGTCTGGAGAGCTACTGCAATATGTTTGACTGTAATAAGAATCTCTCATGCTATATATATATATATATGGATAGATAGATAGATAGCATCAATCATTGTCTCCTTGTTTGGGAAATCTTGAGTCCTTACTCTTGGGGATTGAATCCGATTCCTTATAACATAACAATTAAACGAAAAGGGAAATAACACCAAATATCTAGAAATAAGAAGAGAAACAACACCGTCAATAAAAGAGTATCTTTATTGATAGAAAGAGAGGTTTACAAAAACAATCTTAAAGTAGGCCGTACAATGTTCACACCCTCGTACACCTAAACTTGTTTCTTACCTATTTATAGGCACCCACAAATAAGGAATAAGGAAACAAAGGGAATAAGGCAACATGACAAAGTTGTGTCGGCTGGCCGGGCGCCTTCCTCTAGTGGCCCAATCGTCTAGACGCCTGAAAGGGCGTTTGACGCACCTTTGGCAGGGGGTCACCAGTTCGGACGCCCAATCCTAGCGTCCAGACACTAGTTTATTTATTCTGCCTCCATCCCTTTTTTCCCAATAATCTCCCACTTTGGAGGTTGAATGTGTTGTCTCTAAACATCCCTTTCCAACTCTTACTCAGTTGGAGCACGCTTTCTATAACCACAGTCTCATCTTCTTGTGGTTTGCCTCAAAACAAGCTTTCAAGGCTAATTGAGATTGCACACAACTTAGTTTGTCAATCGTCACTGTCTTTGTCAATGTATTAGTAGGATTATCTTGAGTATGATTCTTCTCAAGTGCAAACAAGCCTTCCTCCAACAAAAACCGAATGAAGTGGAACTTGATGTTGACGTACTTTGTCCTCGAATGGAAAGCTGAATTCTTGGCAAGGTGTTTAGCGGTTTGACTGTCGCTGTACAACTTTTGATCCTTCTGCCCTAATCCCAATTCTTCCATAACATGATCAAGCCATACCATTTCCTTGCACACCTCTGTAACTGCTACATATTCTGCTTCAATTGTTAAGATGATCGTTATTTTTTACTATCTAGACAACCAACTGACTGCAACACTACCAAGTGTAAAGACATATCTACCTTGTGGTGCTCCTCCTATTGTCGATGTTGCCTGCAAGATCCGAATCGACATATCCTCTCAAGCTAATTGTGTCACCGCCATAACATAATGCCTAATCTTTAGTCTCGACAAGTACCTAAAGATCCACTTGATCGCCTTCTAATGCTCTCGTAAATTTACTTGCAATCCCACTGCATGAGCAATGTATGGATGTGTGCAAACGTGCGCGAGACTTCTGATAGCTGAAACATATGGCACTTTAGTCATCTTCTCATGTTTTTCCTTTGTCGTCGGTGACTATTCTTTGGAGAGTTTGAATTGCTAGCTGCGTACCAACTAGTTTGGCATCGTTTATGTTTAATTTCCCGAGTACCATGTCTATGTACTCCACCTGTAACAGTCTCAAGGACTTCACCTTCCTATCCCTATGGATTCGCATCCCTAGGATCTAGTCTACAAGATCTTCCATTGCTAACTCCTCGGGCAACCTCCTTTTAAGAGTAGGATCTTTTTTGTGCCAAGGCCTGCAATTGACCTATCATCTATGTATAAAAGAAGAATCATATAAGAAGTACTAATTATCTTAAAGTAACAACAATGATCGTAATTGCACTTGTGGAAGCCATTATTGTTCATAAAACAATTGAATTTCTTATACTATTTTCTCGGGGCTTGTTTCAAGTTGTATGATCTCTTCTTCATCTTAAATACCAAGCCTTCTTTTCCCTCAACCACGTAACCCTGCAGTTGATGCATGTAGATGTCTTCTTCAAGGTCACCGTGAAGTAACATAGCTTTCAAGTCCAACAGCTCTAGATGTAGGTCGTGCCACATGGCTAGATTGTGCACTACCTGGACGATCATGTGTTTCACTACTATAGAGAAAATATCTGAGTAGTCGATGTGGGCCTTTGTTAAAAGCTCTTTTGACTTCAACCTGTAAACCTATTTGTTGTAATAAGCCCTCTTTCCCTTTGGATATTTGACTAATTCCCAAGTTGGTTTGAAAAGAAAGAGTCCATCTCATCCCTCATGGAAAGCTCTCACTTGTCACGCGTCTTCGCCTGTAGAGCCTCTTCACAACAAGACAGTTCACCATTATCTGCCAAAAGTAGATAATGTGAAAAAATGGGAATATCGTTCGGGTGTCTTGAACTCCTTAGTCATCTCCTTGTGGGAGGATGAGTGGATGGCTCAGGTTAATCTTTTGGATCAACATAGGGTTGTTCTTGATTCTCACACCTCGAGTCATCCAACTTAACTATGCCTTCACTATCTGTATGCCTTTTTCGATAGTCCACCGTCCAATGATGTTGATGGTCCTTTGTTGATCCAATAAACAATTGTATTCACAACATCAGCTCAAAACCGTGCATACAAGCTACTTGAATCCTATTACTCCTAGCACGCTCTAGATAAATTGTGCTTACTTGCTCAACAACTCTTTGTTGTCTAGGCTTCTTCGGAACACTCTTCATTCTTCTAAATTCCATTCGTCGTACAAAATCTGTCAAACTTCTTCTCACAGTTATTTTTCATTGTTGTCTAACTTGAGGCACTTCAACTTCAAACGCGTCTCCTTCTCAACTGTGGCTTTCAACTTTTTGAACACATCGAAAGCTTAATCCTTGTGTTTCATGAAGTAAACCTAAAGCTTCCTGTTGTATCGTCAATGAATGTCACGAAATAGATAGCACCACCAAGAGGTCTGAACTTTGCCAATTTTCAAACATTGAAGTGAACCAACTAATGCCATTCGGTTTTAGGAGCCTAGGTAGGTTTAGTGAAACTTATGTTTCTTTGTTTTCTTAGCACACGATCTTCACAAAAACTCACTGCTACATCTTTCGACCCCTTCAACTTGCCTTTTGCGAAGCGAGTATCTTTATGCCCTTCTCAATCATTTGACTAAGCAGACGATACCACATGCCCGCATTTGTTTTTAGTTATGCGACCATGATAGCACCAATAGAAACGAATGTCATGTACAATGTGAAGTCATTCCCTCAAGTGAACGCTATTGCCGCGTTTGACATCTTCCACGAGTCGGTGTTAAACATGGTAACAACCCTTTTCTCCGACAATTGCCCTACTAAGATTAGATTGCAAGTTAGTCTCGGAACGTGTTTGACATCTTGTAACTTAAGTGGAACACTATTTGCTTGAGTGATTTGAAGTTTCCCTCTTGCCCGTGATGTTGCAAGGTTTGTACTTTCCCAAGTAGATACTACTGAAGTTCCCCCGGACATAGTTGTTTAACGAGTCTGTCAGCGTAGTGGTGTGAAATGACGCATGAGAATCAGTCACCCATACATCATTGCGAGTCTCCAACAGGAGTATGAATGCGTCTGATATGCAAACTCTCAATTTTTTATCTAACTCTTGCTTCCTCAATGACGTGGGAAATTTCTTTTTCAAGGCCTTTTTTGTCCAGATTTCTAGCACCCTGAACCCCCTAGCCTTTGATTTCCCATGTCCCTTTGCGACTTGGAATGATTTGTTAAAGGGTAATTATGTCTTTCTAGTACTGTTTAGAGTTTCCTATATTGTTTAAGATTTTTTGTATTATTCTCTAGTTACTATTATAAATACAGGGAGAGGCTAACACAATTGTTTAAGCCTTTTCATTCTTTTCATATTCTCTTGTTACTTTAATATTGTATCAAGAGCAGGTTATGAGACATTAATCTCATAGATCTGTTCAACCATTTTTTTATCTTCCCTTTTCCCTCTTTCAATTTCCTTCACCATCTGTACGGAAAAAAAAAAAAAAAAAAAAAGGGTTCAGAAACCCTAGTAGCCATCGATCAGAAACCCTAACCACGCCTCCATCGTCGTCGCAAAGCCCCGTCGACGCCTCCCCCATCGTCGACGTCAAGATCCACGCCTCCATCACATTCGTAGTACAGTTCCGATGCCTTCCTGTTGTCGTCGTCCAGATCCGAGCCTTCGCCGCCTCTGCAATCCACATTTAACCATCGTCGATAGTTCTTTGACCTCACAACACCTACTCCGATGCCGGCCATCGTCTGTTCGGTTCTGTTCAGCACCCTACCCCTCACACTGCTGTAAGTGTATAATAATAATACAAAAAAAAAAAAAAATCTTATTCAATGTCTTAAAATTTGATGTCAGTGTTTATTTATTGTTTTGTTTGTTTATCAGTTTCTTATATGCAAGATCTTGTTTGTTCATTTTCCTTGATTATAATTGTTCACTTCAGTTAATTTTTGTATTGGTGCGTACTGTCTCAATTATTTAGCAATGCATCAATGTCGACTTTGTCACCACCATTGTTGACCACTCGTACGTTGAATGAGGCCAATTACTTACAATGGTCCAAAATTGTACCAGTTATTACCGATCAAGGGAAACGAGGTGGCTAAGGAAGTCCTGGTAATGAATTTCGAGGTGGCCATTGTCGTGGTCAACATCGTCAGTGCTCATTTTGTAGCAAGGAAAATCATACCCAAGATACATGTTGGTACAAAGTTGGTCGTTCTTCTAAGTATGTTCATGTGGCAACTTCTAATCCAGTTGCTCCCATTTCAACATCCAACTCTTCAACTCCCAAGGCAATTTCTGATGACGAGTATGTTCAGTTCCTCCAGTTTAAGTCGTCCAACCAAATATCTACCCTCATTACTTCGCTAGCTCAACGAGGTAACCCTACTGTATGTCTTTCTTTTCATCCTTCCACTTCTACACCTTGGATCAAAGATTCCGCCGCCACCGATCACATGTCAGGTACCTCTTCTTTATTTACGAATATTCAATCATCTCACTCATTGTCCCCTGTTACTATTGTTGACGGTTCTACTATCCCTGTTCGTGGTATTGGCACAGTGGAACTTTCAATCTCTTTCTCTTTAGTCTCTGTGTTGTATATTCCCTCTTTTACCTTTAATTTTATATCCGTTAGTAAGCTTACTCAACAACTTCATTGTTCTGTTTGCTTCTTTCCTGATTTTGTCATTATCCAAGATTTGAAAAAACACAGAAGACGATTGGCATAGGGCGTGAGAAAAATGGTCTTTATTACTTCGCCAATCACAACGAGACACCAGTTATCCCGCCCACTGCCTGTCCTGCAGTTGCATCTGCCCATCAAATTCATTGTCGCCTAGGTCATCCATGTCTTACCAATCTAAAGGTACTTGTTCCTAATTTACGTCATTTGTCCTCCTTAGATTGTGAGTCTTGTCAGTCGGGAAAACATCATCATATTTCATTTACTTCCCCGACTTAGTTTCGAGTATCGAGTCCTTTCAGTTTAGTTCATTCAGAGTTCAGACGTTTGAGGTTCTTCTCGTATTGCCTCTACATTAGGTTTTCGTTATTTTGTCACGTTTGTCGATGACTTCTCCAGGGTTATGTGGCTCTATTTAATGAAAGATCGTTCTGAATTGTTCTCTGTTTTCTCTGCCTTTTGTGCTGAAATTAAAACTCAATTTAATGTGCCCGTGCGTATACTTCGTAGTGATAATGCTCAAGAATATTTTTCTCAACCATTTACTTCCTTCATGTCACAGTTTGGTATACTGCATCAATCTTCTTGTCCTCACACACTGCAGCAAAACGGTGTCACTGAGCGTAAGAATCGACATCTCCTAGAAGTGGCTTGAACTCTGATGTTTGAGATAAATGTTCCCAAACACTTCTGGGCAGATGCATTTCTTACAACTTGTTTCCTGATCAATAGAATGTTATCTTCTACTCTGAATGACAAAGTTCCTCATTCTATTCTTTTTCCCCGATCACCCTGGTTTGCTTTACCTACCCGTATCTTTGGATATGTCTGTTTTGTCCACCAGTTGACTCCCGGTAAGGATAAGTTAGATCATCGTGCCATAAAATGTGTCTTCCTTGGTTTATTCTCGCACACAAAAGGGTTATCGGTGTTATAGTCCTTCTTTACGTCGCTCTTTTATCTGTGCAGATATAACCTTCTTTGAGTCCACCCCTTACTTTTCTGCCCCATCCCCTCGGATGTTGTAGATGTCACCCTTCCTTTAGCAAGCCTCCCAAACCCGGCACCATCTCCTTCCACTTCAAAACCTGTCCCGCCTAGTCGTCCTTCACCACCTTTGTAGGTATACTCTCATCGCCAGAAGGTAGCTTCCGCCATCGAGTCCATTGTCTCTGTGTCTTCAGATTCTTCTCCAGTTCATGCATCCGTATCTGACTTGGACATACCCATTGCCGTTCGAAAGGGTAAGCGCACATGTACTCAACATCCTATTTCTAATTTTGTCTCGTATGCACATCTATCTCCTTCATATTCCTCTTTTGTTGCTTCTCTATCATCTATTTTTATTCCTAAGTCTGTCACAGAGGTTCTCAGTCACCCTGGTGGACGACCGCAATAGAAGAGGAAATGCTAGTTTTACATCAGAATGGTACTTGAGATCTTGTCTCGCTTCTGCCTGACAAAATAATAGTTGGATGTAAATGGGTGTACACAGTCAAAGTTCATCCGGATGGCACCATTGATCGACTCAAGACTCATTTAGTTGCCAAAGGTTACACTCAGGTATATGGTCTTGATTATTCTAAGACCTTTTCTCCCATTGCCAAACTCGCTTCTGTTCGCTTGTTCATCTCTTTGGTTACCACCTTTTGTTGGTCGTTGCATTAACTTGATATCAAGAATGCGTTCTTAAATGGCAATTTGACTGAGGAAGTGTTCATGGAGCAACCTCCTGGATTTGTTACTCAGAAGGAGTCTGATTTGGTATGTCGCTTAAAGAAATCCATTTATGGCCTCAAGTAGTCTCCTCGAGTATAGTTTGGGAGATTCAGTGAAGTGGTCACTGAATTTGGTCTTCATCGTTGTGGAGTTGATCATTTTGTGTTTTATAGGCACAGTAAAGTCGGGAGAATATTGTTGATTGTGTATGTGGATGACATCGTGGTTACCGGAGACGACCACCATGGTTTTCAGGAACTCAAAACGATTTTGCATGCCAAGTTTCAAATTAAAGATTTGAGTCAATTGAAGTATTTCTGGGGGATTGAAGTTGCTTGATCAAGTCAAGGTATTTACCTATGTCAGAGGAAATATGTTTTTGATCTGTTAAGTGAAATAGGATTGCTAGGAGCTAAACTGATTGATTCACTTATGGATCCAAACAGCAAACTATTAGTAAATTAAGGTGTACCATTGACAGATTCTGCACAATAAAGACGGTTAGTTGGGAAGTTGAATTACTTGACGGTTACTAGACCAGATATTTCCTTTGCCGTGAGTGTTATCAGTCGATTCTTGGATCATCCTATGACTTATCATTGGGATGCAGTGATTTGTATTCTTCGATATTTGAAATGTTCTCCAAGATATGGTTTGTTGTATCAGAACTTCGGTCACACTCAAATTAAGGGATATACAGATGCAGATTAAGTCAGATCCCCCTCGGATAAGAAGTCTATTACAAGGTATTGTGTGTTTGTTGGAGGTAATCTCGTTTCTTGGAAGGGTAAAAAGTAGACAGTTGTGGCGAAGTCAAGTGAAGAATCGAAATACAGAGTGATGACCCATACCACTTTTAAGTTAACTTGGTTGAAACATTTGTTGGAAGAACTTGGATTCATACACTCTTCACCGATGGATCTCGTATGTGATAATCAAGCAGCACTTCACATTGCATCCAACCCAGTCTTCTATGAGAGGACAAAACACATTGAAGTTGATTGCCACTTCATTCAAGAAAAAGAATTACAGAAGCATATTGAAACTAAACATGTCAAGTCAATTGATCAGTTAGCTGATTTATTCACTAAACCGTTAGGAGATTCAAGGATAAAGTATATTTGTAATAAGTTAAGAGCATACAACATATATGCTCCAGCTTGAGAGAGAGTGTTAAAGGGTAATTATGTCTTTCTAGTATTGTTTAGGGTTTCCCATATTGTTTAAGATTTCTTATATTGTTCTCTAGTTACTATTATAAATAGAGGGAGAGGTTAACACAATTGTTTAAGTCTTCTCTTTGTCGCCTTTTGTCAATTTTCTTCCTCTCTCTTTGACTTTTCATATTGCCACAAAACTCTGGCTAAATCTTTCCTTTGAGTTTCCTTATTGATAATCGAAGTGACAACCTCCTTCTTTACCATCTTAGTCCGACAGGCTCTACCGATGATGGATATAACCAAGTTGTCCCAACTGTCTGAAAAGGATGAGAGAAGGAGAAGGGTTTTAATCTCTTTTGCGAATGTTCTTTCACCTTCTCTAACTAATCAATAATTTCACAAATATGACTGTTGTGTTGCGAAAGAGCATCATCCTCTTCCATCTTCATCTTGAACAACTTCAGGAGAGTGAAAAGTTTGTTCATCGTCGTGAGAGTCTCATACATGCTCTCGAGCATCGCGCAAAATGTTTGTCGTATCCTCCTTCTTGACGTTGCTTAGCACCATACTTGATAATTTAAGTCCAACTCTTTCAAACGCTTTGCAATTGAGAATGTTCTAATATTCTTCTGACATCTTTTTCAGTTTTTTTTTTTTAATTTATATATAGTGGTTGACATTAGTCTTTCTGATGCAGATAATCCACTATCTGCAACCTCCAAATGGCGTATTTATCCCTATTGAATTCGTCGACCATCTTTTCGCTGCCCATTTTTATATTAAAGGAAACCTAAACTTTGATACAAGTTATTGGGGAAATAACTTGACTCCTAACAACTATTAAACCAAAAGAGGAAGAACACTAAAGATTCAAGAACAAGAAGATAAACAACACAAGAATTTAACATCGTTCGATGCAAGTCTAATCCACGCCACAAAAAGAGAGTATCTTTATTGGTCCAAAAGGGGTTTACATGAACAATCTCAAAGGAGGCTATACAATGTTCACACCCTCATACACGTAAACTTTGGTGTTACCTGTGTATAGGAACCCACAAACAAAACCCTAGCAAAGTAAGCAAACAAAGTAATGAGGAAACAATGGGAATAAAAAAGCATGGCAAAGATGGTGCCTGCAGTCCGGAAGCCTAAAAGGCCTGTCCTGGAGTCTCTCCTCTGGAGGCTCAACCGTCCTGACACCTGAATGGGCCGTCCGGCGCACCTTTAGCAAGGGGTCACCCGTATGGATGCCCAATCCCAGCGTCCGGACTCACAGTCCTTTATTTTGCCTCCAACCTCCTTTTCCCAACACGTGCACCGTCTTTGAGCTAGATAAAATTTAAGATTTTATTCGAAGGAGATAAATTAAGTTGGCTACATGGCCACACTATTATTCCCATTATAATTCTTGAATAACAATCTAGCAAAGTCCTGAATGCTCGTGATTACTTAATTTACATGCAACATTTTCTTTTGACTTTATCATTCCCAATCTTTCTGAAGCTTTACATTATTATAATAATCTGGAGAAGAGGGAAAAGTGTTCTTTACTTGTTTTGATTTTATTTATTTTAATTAGTAAAAAAGTTAAAGTAAAACCAACGTCGATTGGTTTAGGTGGTAACAAGTTCGCCCAGTTTGCTCAACATTTTCTTTTTAAGTCTTGCCCCATATATGATTGTTGGTGCTAAACTTGGGCTCTCAGCTCAAATGTCCTTGGTGAGTTTCAATCTTCGGCCCCAACATAGGTGCAGTGGGGACATATGAAGAATTGCTGTGAGTAATGGTGGTCCAATAATCCTGATGGTAATGTGGGGTACACTGCTTGGCCAAAAAAAAGAAAATACGAAAGGATTGTTCATTTATGCATGCACGATCCATACATAAAGGGAAACCAAAAGAGCATAAAAGAATAAAACATATAGAAGGCCACTTGAAAATTCCAAAAAACTTATGGAAATGTGAAAAAAAAAAAAAAATAAATAAATATTTCAGTAGCAGAAATGTGCATGGGTGTCCTCTTAAGGTTTAACCTCCAACACATGCTTTTCCTCACCTTGGAAATCCTCCAAATACATTCAAGCCAGATTATCAACAACTAGTACACTACCAACCCCCAGAAGCTTCCAACGTCGCAGCAAGTCCAATGGCTTCTGTTCTTTTTGCTTGAAAGTTGAAATAACTTTAGTTTTTTTTTTTTTTTTAATCTAGAAAATGTAGCTTGTAGATTGATCATAAAGTGTGTGCTGTTACTCTAAAGTGAAACATCATAATTTGCTTGCTTTTATAGTGACAGGGTTAAGATTCTAGTCGTTTCATATAAGTTGGTGATCAGGTTGACTCTTTTGGATAAAACCATTCAGCTCAACATAGTAGGATGAGAGTGATGACAAGCTTTGCTTATATTTATTTTTAATTAAATGAGAAGAAGAAGAAAAAGCGAGGATTTTTTTTGGCCTTAATCTGGACATCTGTTTATTTTTTCTTTTTTTTGGCTGCAATATTTGATTTTAAGCTAGGTGATGTCACTTCGGGATTAAGAAAAATATGTAATGATTGACTGAGCTCTTTAGTTTAAGTTGTCATGTCTACTTTGTATCGGACATTCGTATTGATTTTTCCTCAAAAATTGCGTGCAGCTGTCATTATTTGCTTCGAACCTGCGTGATCGAGATGTGCTCTCCAAGGTTTGCTGCTCACTCTTTAATGAGGACCGTCCATCATATTCAATGTGCTATATAATGCTGACTTCTATAGAAATGCTTTATGATATTCATTTTAATTCTTTATTTTCCCTTATTTTCATGAATTATGATATCAAAATTGATACCTCCATGCTATTTATATTTTTCTTTGGTTGGTATATTATGTACATTTTCTTCATTTTTCCTTCTCCATGTCCCCTCTCCCTCCGTGTAGACATTTTTTCTTTTGTGCCATTTTTTTATGAGATTTTTGTTCTTTGTTTTACACTATGAAACGTAAAGGTGAATTTTACCTGAAATGTATGCTTCATATTGCTAGTTTTGTTGTGGTTTTTATGTACCAGTTTTTTAAATACAAGTCCATCAGAATTTAGCAATGATGTATTTACAGAATGCTCTATTGGTCAGTTTTTTTTCCTAATTATGTTTCCAATAATAAATTGATCGTTGGAGCAAGTAGAAGTCACATTCTTCATGGATTTCAAATAGAAACGAGAACGTATATCTCCATTCCGTCGTCATGCTTCGTCTCCGACATTTTTCCATCTCTTTGGAGTCATTGTTGGTCATAAGGACACTCTTGAATTTGTGATATAATTCAATTTCATTTTCAGTAAAGGGCAAGTCTTTTGGTAGGAAAAAGCATGTCATATTTGACGTTGAGTCATTTCAAAATATATTTTAGTTAATTTATGTATAGAGATTAACAGTACAGATCAACTTGCAGTTGCAGCAAGTCTATGGTTGAAATACTCGACCAAAATGCTGAAGTTCATACAGCATGGGGTCCCTGTGTGAGAAATATATATAAGAAATGGTTTTTTGATGTATAAACCCTATGGTAGTATGTTTCGCATTGTACTTGAAATTGTATTGAAATACATTATGCACCGTATTTTTTACTCCTTGTTGCTTTTGGGCAGCTTAATTGGCTTTCATTTAGTATGTATATTTTCTTAATTCCCAATTTTCTGAGAATAAAAATAGAAAAGAAAAAACCAATAAATTTGTTTATGTTCTGGTCCCGTAATTTTTTTCTATTTCTGTGGGATCGGAATGGAAACAATTTTTTAATTCTATTTCCTCGTTAATGTTCTTAGTTCTATGGGAACAAAAACAAAAAAATTATATATATATATATAAAAGAAACAGCTACCAAACACCTTCTCAGTTTCTTCTCATAACATGATGAAAATTCTCTCTTTGGATCTGTAGTTTATGTCAACTAATATTTCCTCAGTAATACAAGCTTTGTTCAACTTCTTGTAGATAATCGCCTAGTGGAAATGTTAGCATGTTTTCCGTGTGACTCTTTTTTTTTTTTGTGGGTGTGATAGAGTGATCCGATGGCAGTTATATTTACAAAAGCAAGAGATGGTTCACTTCAAGAGGTTGGTCGTACCGAAGTAGTTTTAAATTCATTGAATCCGAAGTGGATCAGAAAGCATACTATTACTTATCATTTTGAGGTGGTGCAGAACCTTGTGTAAGATTTAATTCGTTTATCCTCATTTTTATTAAAAGAACTCTTATTTTGAGAGTTTTATGTACCTTGAGAACTTACCTACTGTCTCAGGTTTCGTGTGTACGACATTGACACTCAATTTCACAATCTGGAAGTGAAGGTATATTTAAATAATGCTTTCTCCTACTTAGCAAAATAATAATTCTAATGATGTCTCCTGAATTTTTTGTTGAAACAACTGAACCTTTTAGGTTTTAGCTCTTGACGAATAAGATTTTCCCAAAATTAGTGTTAAGGAACGTCTAAGAAGGAGATTACTATCTAATAATGGTGGAAACGTTCGGGCCTTCGTGGTGGCAACACTGCTCAGATAGTGTCTGCTTTGGACTCTATATTATCATATAGCACATGATGTGTACTGATCATTCTTTGTAGTTACTAGTTGTTGATGATAAGTGTATATAGGACATATTTGGACCAAAAATCTTTGATTCTGTTGTTCAACAGATGCTAAGACATAACATGTTCTCCTCCCATATATTACCGAACCATGTTTCTGATAACATCAATCCGCGTGCTTTACAATCTTCCAAATTATTCATTGCTTTTTCAACTGGTGTCCTAGAAAGCAACACATATGTATGAATTTTAAGTTAGACCATGCATATCCATAACAAAAACATAGGTGCTGCTAATGCAAAAAAGTAAATTCATGCCTGTGGTAACGAATTTGTTTTTTGTCTTGAATCCTTGCTGCTCAGCTTCTGCATCATTGTGGCCATGCCGTCTTTAAATCCTTTTTTGGTCATTTTTCTGTGTCTTGCTTTGACCTTTTGTACTAGTTATCAGCTAACGTGCATTAACACTTTTTATTTTATTAAGTGCTTGTATACTCATAAAGAGGTGGATGGTGCATCAGTCATGACTCACATTTAAAATGTTTTATACTTCCATGCTGAATGATATAAATAACCAATAATTTATCTCTGGCAGATGCTGAAGCTGGAAGAACAGCAATTTCTTGGAGAAGCTAGTTGTGCGTTATCTGAGGTACTGATTAAACTCTACCTTGCCCTTTTCACATGTAACGATGACATCATGACACCCTGATTCCTATTTTGCTGAAATTAGAAAGTAAGTGGAGGGAGGGGTAATTCAAGCTTAGTGCATGTTAAAAGGGTGTTTCTGTCTTTCCTGTATTATTTAGGGTTTTCTGTACAGTTTAGGGTTTATTTGTATTGTTTCTTCGTTTTTCAATATAAATAGAGGGAGAGACTACCACAATGTTTAAGCCTTCTCATTATTTTAATATGGTATCAGAGCAGGTTATGGAAAATTGATTCCATAAATCTGTTCAAATGATTTTTTTTTTTTTACTTTTTTTTTCTCTTTCATTTTCCCTTCTGAAAAAAAAAAGGGGGGGTCTCAAATCCTAGCAGCTATAGCCGTCGCTTGACTAGCTTTGCGACTCCCAGCCGTCGTTTCGCAGATCTAATTCGCTGCAACCATTGTTCAAACCTCGCTGACCATCAACGGCGCTTCGTCGAGGTTCACCAACCATCACCAACGCTTCGTCGAGGTTCGCCGACCCTTGCCCGACCTTCGCTAGCCGTCGATTGCTCTGGCTTGAGACTCATAGCCTTCGGGACTTCACCGGATGAAAGTAATAAACTGTATTCCGTCATAATTGGTTGCCTTGTCTCAAACACAGTAACATTGAGGAGCTGCTTCTGTCCAGATCCGGCAGTACCACAAGGGTTCTTGCTCGTGAGAATGTCCATCTTTTCCTGAGTATTGTTCTGATTCTAATGTTCTGCATTTAAGCCCTGCAGTTATTTGTGTTGTTGGTTTGTTTCCCTTGTGCGAGTTGTTTGTTAGTTGCTGTATTGACGGGTACACATGTTAATGACTACACCTTAATCGTTAACAACCCGTAAGTTAAATGGAACCAATTATTTAAATTGGTCTAAGGCTGTGAAAATAGCCCTTACCGGACAAGGGAAACACCGTCATCTCACGGAACCCGCCCCGGCTGAGAATGATAAAAAGTATGAGGAATGGATTCAAGCTGATGATGGAGCCTCAAGTTGCTAATCTCTGTACTCATCTAGATACGTGCAAAGTCATATGGGAGTATGTTCTTGTGTTATATTCCAGTAATTTTACCAAGATATATGATTTATCGATTGAGTACTTCCAACTTCAGTAAGGCATACAATCCGTTACAGATTATTTTGCCACATTCAACAGCGTCTATGAGGAGTTGAATACTATTCTACCGATGACTATCGATCTGAAAGAAATGCAAAAGCAATGTGAACAAATGGCTGTCATGAAGTTCTTGGCTGGATTACGCCCAGAATTTGAACCAGTCCTATTTCAGATCCTTTCCAATGCTACTTTCCCCACTATCACTAAAATATATTCTCGCGTCTCGTGTAGCACTACTATGGACAATGTTTCTGGGTTGAGTTCGTCTACGTCGTCTGAGCATTCGACGCTTGTTGCTCAGATTCCTACACTAGATCGTGGTGCTCAACTCAGTAGTGGTTGTGATGGTTCCTCTCATGGTGGCCGTGGTGGTGGCCCTCGGGGTGAACGTAGTGGTTGTGGTCGTGGCTCACATAGACAGTGCTTCTTTTGTGGAAAGGAGAATCATACTCGAGAAACATGTTGTGATTTAGTTGGCCGTCCACCCAAATTCGCCAATGCAGTGACATCTGATCCAAATGCTCCTACTATTCTAGAATCTCAGGCAGCCAAGGGCATCTCTGATGATGAATATGTTCAATTCCTTCAATATAAGGCATCCCAGCAAGCATCTCTTCCCATTGCTTCTTTAGCTCCACGAAGTACTTCTACTGCTTGTCTTTCAATTCGTCATTCACCTCCCACACCCTGGGTCATAGATTATGCTGCCACTGATCACATGTCAGGTACCTCTTTCCTCTTTACACATATTAAGTCATCTTCGTCGTTGTCTCATGTTACAGTTGCTGATGGTTCCATTGTCCCTATCCATGACATTGGCATAGTGGAACCCTTACCGTCCTTATCTCTATCCTCTGTCTTGTGTATTCCTTCGTTTTCTTTTAATTTGATGTCAGTCAGTAAGTTTTACTAAACACCCTAATTGTTCTGTATCATTTTTTCCTGATTCTGTCATTCTCCAGAATTTGAGGATACGGAAGACGATTGGCACCGGTGTGAGGAAAATGACCTTTATTACTTTGATGACCATAACAAGAGTCCTGCTATCCCACCTACTGCCTGTCATGTTATTGCCTCCGCTCACCAGATCCATTGTCACCTTGGCAACCTCAAGTTACTTGTTCCTAATTTGAGTCATTTATCTTCGTTAGAGTGTGAGTCTTGTCAATTGGGTAAGTATCATCGTATTTCATTTGCTTCTCTAGCTCATGTTCAAGCATTGAGTCCGTTTAGTTTAGTTCATTTAAATGTTTGGGGTTCTTCTCGTATTACTTCTACATTAGGTTTTCATTATTTTGTGACATTTGTAGATGATTTTTCCAGAGTTACTTGGCTTTATTTAATGAAGGATCGTTCATAATTATTCTCTATGTTTTGTGCGTTTTGTGTGAAATTAAAACTCAATTTAATGTACCAGTGTGTATTCTTCAAAGTGATAATGTTCGAGAATACTTTTCTCAGCTATGTACTTCCTTTATGTCACACTCTGGTATCTTACATCAGTCTTCTTGTCCTCACACACCGCAACAAAATAGAGTTGCTGAGCGTAAGAATCGACATCTCCTAGAAGTGGCACGTACTCTTCTTTTTTAGATGAGCGTTCCCAAACACTTCTGGGGCGATGCGGTTCTTACAGCCTGCTTCTTAATCAACAGGATGTCGTCTTCTACCCTCAATGCGAAGGTTCCCCATTCTATTCCTTTTCCTCGTTCTCTATTGTATAGTTTACCTCCTCAAATATTTGGGTATGTTTGTTTTGTTCATCAATTGACTCCTGGCAGGGACAAGTTAGATCCTCGTGCCTTAAGATGTGTCTTCCTCGATTATTCTCGCACACAAAAGGATTATCGTTGTTATAGTCCATCATTACGTCGCTTGTTTGTGTGTGCGGATGTTACATTCTTTGAGTTTACCCCTTACTTTTCTGCCCCTTCCTTTCGAAACAATCTGGATGTTACGCTTCCCTTGCCAAATGTACCAAGCCCTACACTATCTTCCTCTACTCCAAATCCTATCCTGCATAGTCGTTCTTCAATTGCTTTGCAGGTATACTCTCGTCGCCAGAAGGCACCTTCCGTTGTCACGCCCATCGACTCTATGTCCTCAGATTCTTCTCTAGTTGACCCATCCATCTCTGACTTAGACATGCCCATTGCTATCCAGAAAGGTAAGAGCACATGTACTACCCATCGTATTTCTAACTTTGTTTCGTATGCACACCTATCTCCTTCATACTCCGCTTTTGTTGCTTCTCTGTCCTCTGTTTCTATTCCTAAGTCTGTTTCAAAGGCCCTCACTCACCCTGATTAGGCAAAAGCAATGGAAGAAGAATGCTTGCCTTACATCAGAATGACACTTGGGATCTCGTCTCGCTTCCGCCTAACAAAACAATAGTTGGATGTAAATGGGTGTACACTGTCAAAGTTCATCCGGATGGCACCATTGATCAACTCAAGGCTCGCTTAGTTGCTAAAGGCTATACTCAGGTATACGGCCTTGATTACTCTAAGACGTTCTCTTCTGTTGCCAAGCTCGCTTCTGTTCGCTTGTTCATCTCTTTGGCTCCCACTTTTCGTTGGTCATTACATAAGCTTGATATCAAGAATATTTTCTTAAATGACGATCTGACTGAGGAAGTATTTATGGAGCAACTTCCTGGGTTTGTTGCTCAGGGAGAGTCTGGTTTGGTATGTCGCTTGAAGAAATCTATTTATGGCCTCAAGCAGTCTCCTCGAGCATGGTTTGGAAGATTTAGTGAAGTGGTCACTGAGTTTGGTCTTCAACGATGTGGAATCGATCATTCCGTCTTCTACAGGCATAGTAAAGTCAGAAGAATATTGTTGATTGTGTATGTGGATGACATCGTGATTACCGGGGATGACCACGGTGGTATTCAAAAACTCAAAAAGTTTTTGAAAAATAAGTTTCAAACGAAAGATTTGGGTCACTTAAAGTACTTCTTGGGAATTGAAGTTACTCAATCAACTCAAGGCATTTACCTGTCTTAGAGAAAATATGTCCTTGACCTATTGAGCGAAACAGGAATGCTAGGAGTTAAACCGATTGACTCGCCTATGGATCCAAACACCAAATTGTTGGGAGATGAAGGTGTACTACTAACAGATTCAACACAATATTGACGGTTAGTTGGGAAGTTGAACTACCTGACAATTACCAGACCGGATATCTCCTTTACTGTTAGTGTTATCAGTCAGTTCTTAGATTGTCCAATGACTTGTCACGGGGATGCAGTGATCCGTATTCTCCGATATTTGAAAGGTGCTCCTGGTTATGGTTTGCTATATCAAAACTTCGGTCATACTCAAATAAAGGGCTACACAGATGTAGATTGGGCAAGATCGCCCTCGGATAGGAAGTCTACTACTAGATATTGTGTGTTCGTTGGTGGTAACCTTGTCTCTTAGAAGAATAAAAAACAAATTGTGGTGGCATGGTCAAGTGCAGAATCGGAATACAGAGTAATGACCCATACCACTTGTGAGTTAACTTGGTTGAAACACTTGTTGGAAGAATTTAGATTTGAACACTCTTCACCGATGGATCTGGTATGTGATAATCAAGCAACACTTCACATTACTTTCAATTCAGGCTTCCATGATAAAATAAAATATATTGAAGTTGATTGTCACTTCATTCGAGAAAAATTGTTACAGAAGCAGATTGAGACTAAACATGTAAATTCAATTGATCAGTTAACTGATATATTTACTAAACCGTTGAGGGCTCAAGAATAAAGTACGTTTGTAATAAGTTAGGAGCATACAATATATATGCTTCAGCATGAGAGAGAGTGTTAAAAGAGTATTTCTGTCTTTCTTGTATTATTTAGGGTTTTCTGTATGGTTTAGGGTTTGCTGTATTGTTTTTTCGTTTTTCAATATAAATAGAGGGAGAGACTACCACAATGGTTTAAGCCTTCTCATTACTTTAACAGTGCATCTTTACAGCAATGATGTCATCTCTTGTTCCTGTGGTGGATCTACTTCCTATTGACAGTTTCTTTCTTAAAAGTGGGATTTAGCTTCTCAAAATAGTCACTACAATGATTAGCAGTCAATTGCAGAATCTGATATTGACATGATGGCCAACTAGTCTAGCAGAGTGGCGCTTGTGATTCTCATTCTATCTTAAGAAGCATAAAGCTGGGGTGGGAGGGCGAGATGGACTTGTTGAAGTTCACAAGGTTTAAAGATAAAGCACCTAGGAAGCTTATAACTTGAAAATATATAATGTGTTTGATTAGTGAATATGGATTGGTTTGAAATGAGAAATTTCATGGTATCAATATATATTTGAAAAGAAGCTGAGTTTGTTTGTCGTCCTTTTTTTTTTTTTTTTTTTTCCCTCTCGTTACAGATTGTCACAAAATCAAACAGATCATTGACTCTAGATCTTGTACGTAGTGGATATACTGGTACAAATAACCCCCAGAAGTTTGGTCAGCTCACTATTTGTGGAGAAGAAAGTGTTGCCTCCAAGACTACAACAGAGTTAATACTGAGATGTTCTGACTTGGAATCTAAAGATCTTTTCTCCAAAAGTGTATGGAATTGCTTGGCTGTTTATTTTCATACTTTGATGATGATGATGTTAAAAGAATGTTCATGTTTTTCTTTTGCTTCTTTCAGGACCCTTTTCTGGTAATATCAAAAATTGCAGAGAGTGGCATTACGATTCCAATTTGCAAAACAGAAGTTTTGAAAAATGATCATACACCAACATGGAGACCAGTATATTTGAGTATTCAACAGGTTGGAAGCAAGGTACTTAACTTTTGTCCTCCAAAGAAGGGTTCAAATCCATTTTTCAGTGAAGTAATTTTGCTAGGAATCGACTGCAAGTGCGATACTTCTTTCCCGTTCTCTAAATGACATGCTTTGTTTGCAAATTGAAATAAACTAACTTCCCCTTTCGATATAACTAAACAAAATGCTATCCCTCTAATTGGGAATTTATATGGCATATAAAAAACATGAACTCTTAGTTATTGGAGCTTATTGGACACTTAGCCCCATACAGTGGTATTCCTCTGTGTGTTATCTAAGTCATCGTTATCAGCCAGGCCAATTTCTCTTGAAATTGGATGGCTAGTAGTATTGAATATTTTCTGCAGGAGCTCAGACTTTTAGGATTCTTGTTCTGTATTACCTAATTCCTTCTTAGAACATGAAACCACGAGCAATATACCTGTGCCTGAGCCACTTCCTAATAAATAACAAAAGGAATACAGCATTAATGGGCTACCAAAATTGATGAAAATAATATGATTATCTTCTTAGTCTTGGTTGCCTGAGCCACTTCCTAATAAATAACAGAAGGAATACAGCATTAATGGGCTACCAAAATCGATGAAAATAATATGATTATCTTCTTAGTCTTGGTTAATATTTGTTAGAACTTATTTGTCTATTGTGATTAAGATATTATTTTTCTTATTTTATCATCAAATCTTTGGGCAGGAAAATTAAAAGGTTGTGAAATGCATCTAGCCATTTAATTTAGAATGGACAAATCTTGACCATCCAATCGGAAGGAATGTTTGGATTCATAACCCCTCCTGTTTTACCTTATAGATCAATTTCCTGAAATTGCCTGAAAATCATCATTTCTCTATCTTCAGCATTTGATTAATGATATTTATTACAGGACAGCCCATTAATTATTGAGTGTTTTAACTTCAATAGCAATGGCAAACACGATTTACTTGGGTGAGTAGATACCTTTTAATTGCTGGCACCATCCTTTTCTGGCTTCTAATCTCTTTAGACTGGATTTCTGATTTTGCACTTTTGTGTTTGGTTCATTCAGAAAAGTTCAGAAATCGCTATCGGACTTAGAAAAGCTACATTCTGCTGGAATGGGTGAGCATCTGTATACACCGACAGCAGTTGGTCATAGCCATCAAAACAAGGTTCATACTGTGTACTCTATTTAATTTCTGTAAAATGTTTGGAACTTCCATTATATTTAGCGGTTTTGAGGGTTAATTTTAAACAGGTTTTGAAGAGTCAGATTTTCGTGGACAAGTTTTCTGAGAAAGTCCAGCACACATTTCTGGATTACTTGGATGGTGGTTACGAAATGAATTTCATGGTTGCCATTGATTTTACTGGTATTGTTGTTTGCTTCTCCACCCACCCCCCACCCCCACCCCACCCCGGCGCACCCAGAATGATTACGGAACTAATTAGATTCTTGCCAATGGACCACCCCATGGGCTCGATTCCATGACCATATATCATTACAATTTTCTTTTTATAATGTAGAGATTTCCTTACCAGTGTTTTTTAACTGTTAATATAGCATAATTCCTCAGAATCACTTCTGCATGGATGTTATGCTTGGTAGACTGCAGTACCAGAATGTACTAACTGATATCAATCCTTCTTTGTCAGCTTCTAATGGAAACCCCCGCCTGCCTGATTCATTGCATTATATGGATCCATCAGGTCGGCCAAATGCATATCAAAGAGTGCGTATTTGGCTTCTTCAATTGATTGCCTATTAATTCTTTTTTGTTTTAGATTTAATTTTAAAAAGGGAGGAGGGGGGAGGAACTATCTGCTAATGAATATCCACTAATTTCAGGCAATTTTAGAGGTCGGAGAGGTATTACAGTTTTATGATTCAGACAAGCGCTTTCCTGCATGGGGTTTTGGTGCACGTCCAATTGATGGCCCAGTTTCTCACTGTTTCAACTTAAATGGAAGCAGTTCTTACTGTGAGGTGGAGCCTTTACGAAAAACATGCCATTTTCAGTAACAATCATCATATTCATCAATACTTATGCTTGTACTTAAAAACATTCAATTTTTATGAACCAATGTGTTTCTTTCTTGTTCCAGGTTGAAGGAATTCAAGGAATAATGACGGCATACACAAGTGCCCTCTTTAATGTATCACTTGCTGGACCAACCTTATTTGGACCTCTGATTACCACTTCTGCCATGATAGCCAGCCAATCGGTTGCAAATAATCAGCGAAAATACTATGTTTTGTTAATCATCACGGTATGCATTAGATTTGGGATATGTAGGATCGTTTTTCTAATTTGTTCTCTAAGGCGGTGTTTGTTTTGTGTTTCTGCTTCTTCTTCGTCTTCTTTTTTAGTTCTGTTCCCAGAAAACTAAGAGCCGAAACAGAAATCTGGAAACAAACTAAAATACATTGACATCCCATGCCTCCACATTTCCAAATTCTGTGTCCCAAGAAAAAAAGGCATTTTTTTTTTCTGTCTGAATGCCCTTGGGTAGTGTTTGGTTTCATGGAAATGGAGTTAACGAATTGGAATTAGAAAAGAACATTGTAAAAGTTTAAAAATTTACATGCGTTCATTAATTCTAAGCCTTCAATTCCGCGTCACCAAATGCTACCTCATTGCAATTTGGGCACAATTTTCTCGTTTATTATTATTATTATTGTTATTATTATGAATTCTTGCTAAAACTGAGTTACCTATTATGAAAATCTGAAATGAAATATCAGGATGGAGTGATAACGGATCTTCAAGAAACGAAAGATGCCCTAGTGAAAGCATCCGACCTGCCATTGTCCATCCTTATTGTTGGCGTTGGAGGAGCCGACTTCAAAGAAATGGAGGTATACTTACTACCCATTTGGTTCACTGCTTAAAAACCCTAAAAAACGCAATTTGGACTCTACAACCGGTGCGCCAAACAGGGCCTTAACAACATGATTTTCATTTTTTTGCAATGTTAATGCAGATCTTAGACGGGGATAAAGGAGAAAGACTAGAAAGTTCAAGTGGACGAGTTGCAACCCGTGACATGGTCCAATTTGTTCCATTCCGGGATGTGATGAGTAAGAAGCTCTTATTATCTAACATGAACATATTTATAGATTGAAAAAGAAGGTTAAAATTAGGCATTGTTTGGTACCACTCTTTATAAGTATAATTTTTGCTTAAACAAAATACGTAATTTTAAAGTACCGTTTGTTTTGCAAAATTTTTTTTAGACAAAACGAAAAATAGTTACTTTTTATTTTTTTTTATTTTTATAGTATAAGAGATTAACGGAGATTTATGCACTAGGACCTCTTCACCGTTTTTTTAAATCACCTATGATTTTTTTCCTTTTTGGATTAAGAGATCATTTAATTGGGATAATTAAGTTTTTTTTGGGGTCAAATTAACTACTTTTGTTGTTATTTTAGAAAGTTCTTAAAAAAAACCGTTGCATTAGGTATGAATATTGAACTTTTAATTAAATGACAAATTTGTCCCTAACTTGCAGGTGGTGAGATCTCTGTCATTCAATCGCTTCTAGCAGAATTACCCTCCCAATTTTTGGAATACGTGAGAAGTCGAAATATCCAACCGTATTCATAATCCTACTGAAAATTTGTACTTTGTGAATAATATAATTTTATTTTTGTCCTTTATTTTTCTTAGTATTCCAATTAAAATTTTCCTCCCCAAAAGTGGTGTCAATATTTCCTAGGAAATGTTTACATGTATGATTTGCAACAAATTTTTTGTTATAATACATTTATTCAGCAAATCTTCTTTTTTCAAAAAAGAAAAGATCCTTGTTTGGGGGAGTATTTTTCTATTTCTGTTTTTGTTCCCAGTTTTGACCGTTTACTATTATTCATTACAGGTTTTTGCACTTTGCACCTCTAAAATTTTGGATTAATTTTACTTTAGTCTATGTCCTTTCAAATTTGAACACATTAAACTATGAAATATTCAAATCGGGTCATGTGAGTCCAAAATATTATAACCGTCATCATTTTTTAGGGAAATACTCACATGTCAAGCATGAAAATCTCTTATTATGTTTTTTTAAGAAAATCACCCATGTGGATGATTTTCATGCTTGACACATGAGTATCCGTAAAAATAATGACGTTACTATTATTTTTGACTCATTTAACACGATTTGGACACTTGATGATTGAATGTGTTCAAATTGAAAGTATAGGGATTAAAGTGAGATTTGTCTGAAACTTTAGGGGTGCAAAGTTGAAAAACCTGTATGTATTATTATTCAAACAAAGACATTTGATTTCATGAAACAATTAACTTGGGAGATGTCACTTTTGAGTTAGTCAAAAAAACTACTCATAATGGTCGGCTTAAAAGCGATGTAAGAGAGGAGAGAAATTCAATGGGTTCATAAAGACTGAAATCTCAAGTTAAACTAAAGTGCGATTGAAATGTTAGGTTTTGTTCCATTATCAACAAAAAGTAGTAGTGCTAGTAGTAGTATGAGTAAATCTTACTACTCCTAGAAGTACCATTAAGCCAAAAAAATTAGCTAAACTTATTAAAAGCCCTATTTAATAAGCCAACGACCTTTTAATATGGGTGTTTTGGGTAATTTGATGGTTACAACAAGTTTATTTACAATATCAATATTGCACAATCTGGTCCGCAAAAAGTAAAATTTTGTCGCATGTTTTATACAGGAGGAAAGGAAAATGTACAATTTCTTAAGCAAAATTTTTTCTTCGCTAATCTGGGAGAAAAATGAGAGGGTTTTTCAAGAAGGGAGAAAAATTACAATTATATCGTTGATAATATAATTTTTAATTTATCTTTGTAGTATATGAAGATAAAATAGTAAATTAGATTAAACGAATTTCTTTTCATTTTTCTTTCTTAACCAAACAAAATTGAGAAAATAATTTTTTTTTCACAATAAATAAAAATATTATTCTCTTATATTTTTTCTTTTTTCTTTTTTTCTTTCTTGCAACCAAACATACCTTAAATGTTTTATAACATGCCACCAAACATACCTTAAATGTTTTATAACATGCAATATTAGTATGATCCAAATTTAGTTTGTTTTTTTTTTTTTTTTAATTATTGTTAATATTCATGAAAACGTCTCAATTTTTTATAGAAATGTAGAGATTTTTTTTTTCAATCCTTAAATTTGAAGCATTTTATAGTGACATGAGAATTTCATTTTTTTTTTCCACTTTAATGCTTGGAACTCTATTGTCAAAGAATGTGTACCAAAAGGTACCGAAAGTAAAAAAATAAAGCACAAACAGAAACTTTAACATGTAAGATTTATTTTTAATTAATCACATTGTTTATATAATATTTCTAGGTAAAATAGTAATGATTTTCGATGGATGGATTTTGAAACGCGCCCTTAACTATATTTTTAATATTCAGTTCAGAAAATCATATAACACTTTATCTAGAAGCCAACGTGTATGTTCTTAATTACTAATACTTTTTCTCTTTATTTTTCACTTTTGCCTTTTCACGTACATGAATAGGGGAGGGGATTGAATGCAGCTAATATTGTTTTTAGTACTGAGAATCGGAATATTGAGAGAGAATATTGAATGATATATTTATGTGTGTAAATTTTACATGATACAGAAATGTACAGATGTATCTGTATACAAATAAGAATAAGAATTTATAGTGAGTTAAAACCCGTGTATATATATATATATATATATGACGTTTTCCACAAGTGCATCAAACGCAACGAGATCGATTGCCACTTCATCCATGACATTCTCCATAATACTATTCGTTTTCACTCAGTCAATTCTGCAAATCAAACCGTCATTATGTGCGATCTCAATAGCAGTATGATTGTCACAATTTAGAAGGAGGAGATTTTCATGTCAGAAAGGAACCGAGGAAGACAAAGTAGTTTTTGTGTTGCGTTGGCGATGATACGAGACTCAGCTTCAATACTGGAGTTGGCAACCACGGATTGTTTCTTACGCCGCCAGGAAATGAGTGAGTCGCCCAAGAAAAAACAGTAACCAGTGGTAAAGCATCTACCAGTGAGATCTCCGACCCAATCGGTGTCAGAATAAACTTGTAAGGTGAGAATGGGCTGTGCTAGGAAATGAAGCCCATGAAATAAGGTACCTTTAACATACAGAAGAATAACCAAGTAGAGAGTGGTGTGAAGAGTGGACATAACTCACTAACTTGATGGACAACGTAGACAATGTTTGGACAAGTAATGGTGAGATATACCAAACTTCTAACTAATTGGCCATAGACAATGACAACAACAAGATGTGAGTCATCTATTAGAGTAAGTATGATATTTGGTTCTAAAGAAGTGTTGGTAGTGGCAAGTCAGTGATGGCAACCTTGAAAATGAGATCAAAAACATATTTGGCCTGAGAAAAAAACTATCCATGTGAATTAGATGAAACTTAATTTGAACCCAAGAAAATAGGTGAGTAAACCAAAAAAAATCATCTCGAGAAAAAAATTGAGATTTACAGAGATACCTATCAATCAGTAAAGATTAGGATTTGGTCTATTAGAATCGAGATAAACTAGTGTGTTAAGCCCCATATATATATATATTAACAAATCTCTGATTTTCCTATTAATTTCTCCACGCTTTTAAAGGATAATTGATATTTAATTTATAATAAGTTATGTTATTTTTCTTTATTTTTTGTACTGCCTAGACTTTAATAGCACAAAACTTAATTTTTTTTTATTGAGCATTAAGATATGTCCGAGCCAATTTACGTGCACCTAGACTAAGTATCTCTTCAAGCGATCTTAAGAACGCACTCCTCCACATCAGCCTAATGCATTCAAGATTAATGATATTTTTGATATGACTAATACCTTCTCTTACTAACCAGATTAACACCTCTTGGCTTACTTAAAATTTTCGATCTGATATTTTCAATAGAGGTAAGTGAAAATTAAAAAAATAATTATATTCACTTATAGCCCAAGTTTCTTGAAACTGAACTACAAAATAAAATGAAAATTTTAAACTGTAAAATGCGAAGTACCGCAACGCATAATTACTCTTATTTTATGCTCAATTCAGAGTCATTCCAATTTTACAATTTAGGTAAGTATTAGTTAATATTAATTTTAAAATTTCAATTTTTGTTTTATAATTATAGTATCAAAATATATTATTTTGATACTTGGTTTAAAGTCCTTTTTTACATTATAAGATTTAATAATTAAAATATAATAATTAATCTTACTAACTAAATTAACATTTAAAACAAAAATTTATAAATTAACTATTAAAGTTAAAAAATAATAATATTTGATACTCGAATATAAAATGATACGCCGTAAAATTTGGCTCAGTTTCAATTATACCCCATGTCTTTTTAAAGAGTAATAATTAGATTCTTTGTTATTTTTTAAAAGTGTAATTCTAAAATTCCTTCTCATATGATAAATTAAAATTATCTATTTATCTTTATATTTTTTTATTATTTTAAACATTAATTAGTAATTATCCATTTTTAAAAAATTTATTTGGTTTTGTTTTCAATTTTTAGTTTTCATTTTGAGCTTTAATGTTTTCTATTTTTTATTTTTTGTTTTATTTTTTTTCATTCTTACTTTTTATACCTGTTTTTGTTTTATGTTTTTTGTTTTCGATGCTTCATATTTCATATCCATTTTTCTATTATTTGTTTTAGGATTTGTACTTTTTGTTTTAATTTTTTATTTTTGTACTTGCCTTTAATTTTTATTTTTATTTTTTTGTTTATTTGTTTGTGTTCTGTTATATTTTTATTTTTATTTTATTTTATTTTCTATTTTTCTATTTTATCTATTTTTATTTTTAATTTCCATTTTTTATTTCTTTTTTTATTTCAAATATATTTTTTCCTTTTATTTTTATTTAATTTTTTTACCTTTTATTTTTTTTTTCTATTTTTTTGTTTTATTTTCTTTTATTTTCTCATTTTTCGGTATTTGAATAATATTATTTTTCCATAACTAAATTGATGACAGAGAAGATAAAATGAATTTGAAAAATTAGATATAATGTTAAAAATCGAAAGAAATATAATGAAAATAAAGAAAAATAATAAATTAAATGAAAAGGTAAAAAAAAAAAGTAAACTAATTTTATTTTTTTAAAATAAAATTTTAAATTATAAAAAAAAATAGAAAAATTAGAAAACGAAGAAAAGGAAAAAGAAATGAGTTAGTAAGAGTAAAAAGTAATTTCGAGCAACATTGGCTTTCAATTTCATTAAAAACTAATTTTAGATCCCAATAATATAGGGGTGTAGAAAAAATCATATCAATATATATTTTTTATTTGAATATTACACATACAACAATTGATCGTTTAATTTTATATTTAATTTATCTTATGAAAATATGGAAAAAAAAATTAATACTGAAAAATTAAATAAAATTGTAAGTTAAAAAACAAATAATGTCAACCTCTGAAATAATTATTGTTCATCACTCACATTTATTTATAAAAAATAGTATATAATATGTAAATAATCTCCTAGAGGATTTTTTAAATTTTCTATTTTTTCTAAATAATAGTTTTAAAATTACTCAAAAATTAAATATTTTTTTATCTATGAAATTTAATTACACTTCATATATTAATTGTTTAATTTAGTTTTTCTATTTATTTTTTTAAATTATTTGGTGAAATTTTCATATGAGATTTTATTTACTAATACTTTCCCTCGATTAAAAAATATTAAACTTGTCGATTTTCTATTTGTAATTATAATTTTTTTTAAATTAAAATAATTATAGATTTTAATATTATTATTATTATTTTGGTGAAATTTCCAAAAGGGGACTTATTGATGGAAAAAAAAAAGTATAAGAACTTAGGAAAATGTGGTAATAATTAATGAAAAAAAATAAAAATTCACCAAAAAGCTTGAAGGAGTCATTCACAAATCTTATTGAAAGTTTTTCTCTCCTTCCACTTTTATATATTAGTATTAGATAATGGTATCCTATCAATTGATCGTAAAAAATAAATCAACAAGGGTTCCGGCTTTATTTTTAGCAACCCGGCGTTACTTCTCGGAGTTACATTTAAAAGCATAAGGGATTTAAATGTTATTGTTTATAAAAGTTAGGGGGTCTAATTGAAGTTTATCCAATTTTCATTTTTAAAGTCTTCCGTGTGTTCTGCTTCCTTCTTTTTGAGTTTCCACATTGACTGTTCACTTCGAGCCACGGATATATAAATACTTGACAAAACCCTACCTCTCTCTCTCTCTCTCTCTCTCTCTCTCTCTCCCCCCCCCCCCCCCCCTTAAGTTTTTCATCTTCTTTGTCTTGCACCACAGAACATGTGCAATCTCTACGTTATTTTGACCTGAGTATCAAGTAGAAACCACACACAGACGCGCGCGCGCGTACACATAATCGGAATAGATTGTTTAGGGTTTGGAGCAGCTGGAAAAGTGGATCGGAGACATGGGAAGAGGCCCCTTCCATCCGATGAATCGGCGGAAAAATCGGAAGAACAAATCTTCCCAGTATACTCAGCTAGATCCCAGCAGGATATGTCGGCCATGGTCTCAGTTCTCTCCCAAGTGATTGGCAACGAGAATCCACTCTCTCTGCATGGCAATCCGTCAGAAGCCGCTGCAGTAGCTCAGCCTTCCACGGCGGAGCTCAACCGGTCTCAACCCATCATGGAACAAGGTCTGGAGTACTTAAGTGCAGTGTCAGTCTTGAAACCCCCCCCCCCCCCCCCCCCCCCCCCAACACCAAAACACACACACACAACAACCCATAACCCTATTTTAAAATAATAAATCATATTAATCATAATTATATATGCTTTATATTTCAGTAGCCAAAATGACTGATGCCCTAATAAGGAAATCAGTACACAGACGTGTTATTTTGTGCTCGCTCTCTCTCTCTCTCTCTCTCTCTCTCTCTCTCTCTCTCTCTCTCTCTCTCTCTCTCTCTCCGTGCGTGTGTTTCCATAAGCCTCAAAACTAACAATAACCTGATCTATCATCTCCAATATGGGGGGGTGGGGGGGTGGGGGGGTGGGGGTGGGGTGGGGGGCGGCGCCGTAAAGCCCAAAAAATTGCATTAACAAAAGATAATTTATGTCTTTATTCATTTGATCATGTATATAGCTTATTTTCAGCAAAAGAAAAATCACATATCTAGCTTTAACTTATTCACTTACAAAGTTAGGTTTGCTTAATTTCCAATCAATTGAATCTACCCTACATATCTAGGATTAATTTGTTTGAAAAAATCTTGAATTTAGTTGTGATACTTTGTTTTCATAAAAAATTCATGTTTAGGGTGTGTTAACCCTAATTATCATCTAAGATTGTACCTATTCTCTATATTAGTTATTATTTTGAATTGAACATATTTTTGTTCAAATATATATATTTGAAGGGAGCCAAAGGAGAAGACACTATAGAGGTGTGAGGCAAAGACCATGGGGAAAGTGGGCTGCGGAGATCCGCGATCCCAAGAAGGCCGCCCGTGTTTGGCTGGGCACCTTCGACACTGCTGAGGCGGCTGCCCTAGCTTATGACGAAGCCGCCCTCAGGTTCAAAGGGAACAAAGCGAAACTCAACTTCCCCGAGAGAGTTCAAGGGAGAACTGAGCTAGGTTACCTAACCACTCAACCTACCTCGGTTCTTCCTCCTAATCCTCAACCTCAAGAAAATCAATTTCATCTTATTGGTGATTATCCACCATATAATGAATTGAACTACGGTAGTTTGAATCACTACCCTGTGGGAACATTCCTTCCTCAAACTTCATCAACATCATCTTCAATGATGTCTGAACAACAGCAACAACAGCAACAACAACAATATCAAGATTTTCTTTCATTTTCATTGCCGTTCGAAAGTTCTTCGGGTGCTCATCCGCCTTACAAGAATTGGGGAGATTTTAATCCCAATCTCCCCAAGGAGTAGAATATTTAAATTGTCTACTACTTATTATAAGTTCTTTTTTGAGCTTTCTAATTTATGGTTTATCACTTTTCTAGTTAAATGAGTGTTTTCTTTTCTTTTTTTAAGAAACTTGTGTTTGATAAGTTCCTTTTTGGGAGAAGAATGTTTTGGATTTGATGAAACAATAATTTCCAAGTTTTAAGAATAAAGCTTAGGGTTACATAATTTCTGTCATCGCATACAATGAATTGCAACGTTTTACACACTATATCATCTAGTTAGAAGAAAATTCTTAAAGATTGGCCAATTTATTTGAGATCGATATACACTCTTAATGTGAAATTAGTTAAATCACAACACGAAATTTTACATTATTTACCTAATAAATATAATTAAAAATACAATATATTTTTACTTGTACATATAATTTGGTTGAAAAAGAAACTCTCTCTCGAGATATTATATCAGTTTGTATACAGATCTCACAAATTATCAGATTAGTCCGTACACAATTTTAGTGCAAGTCTAAGTTTGAAGTACATATATAGCAAGATGTGACATTAGTTAGCAACAAATCTAATACCTAAAATTCAAGTATTAAATGGCCCTTTTAGACGGTTTGTAGGTAGTAGTATTGCCAATATTCATACCAACTTAAATAAAGGAATCAAAGGTCAAGGTAGCTAGCCGTCATTCTTTATATCTCTATAGTTATGTAAAGATAACTCTTAGACGTCAATTACACATCCTTATCATATGTTCAAAAGTTGAAATTAATGTCAATTTGATCTTGATGTTTTTATTTTTTCAATCCAAATTTTAAGGAGATGTTTGTTTGGTATATTTGAGTCCTTTTTATTTTAGTTTAAATTAAATTTTGAGAATAAAAATTACATATATGTGTGTTTATTGTGATATATATAATTTGTAATATCTTTTTATCAAAATAAAATTATTTTTTCCTTTAATTTAATTTGTTTTTTTGACTTTTATTACTAGTTTTTTGTGTTATTCTTTTTTTGTTAGGCAAATGATTATATTAGAATAGTGGAGACAGGTCTCCCTCATTACACAACAAAACTTTACCATGTAGGTCGCAAGACCCTCCACGAACATATAATACAAAAATCTACACCATGAAAACTAGGCTTCCATAATACACCGAAGGAGGGTTTTTCAAGTGCCAACACATTGTCACTTAGCCAACTTATGAGGCCTTAAACTAGACATCTAACAACCAACACTCACCTCAATTGTACGCACTGCTATTATTGTGGCATTATCACAATAAGCCATATACACCAAAATAATAAACACGCTATATACCAACTGCAGACACAAAAAAATTATGTTCTATCAAAAGCACACCGAGCAAACACGACACTTTAAATGCCCTATTGTAGAGAAATCCACTAGGGGATGTCCATGTTGTTCCATCCTGTCTTGAGTGTCCAAAAACGGACTTTTATACTATTTTTCAGGGAGCAAAAACAGAAATCAAAAGGCATGAGAAGTTCAAAATCGCTCTAATTTAATCCCAAGAATGTGCAAAGCCACATCGAAGACCAAATCAGAATGATATTGAAATTTTAGGGACTCAAGAGTAATATACATGTAACATTAACATACTCACTAGGGGTTTTAGTATATGTTTAGTGAGGAAGTTATTTTAATTTGAATAATTTTGAAGTTTTAGATTTTGACAAAAAGATGAATTGAAACTAAACCTAAACTTTATGGACTGATGGATTAATTAATCCTTTCTTGAGGGGGTCAAAGCGTAATTATGGATGACCGCCATAGTGACACGGTACCTTCGTCCTTACCCAAAAAAATCACACGCTCCAAAAAGTTTAAATACTACTGTGTTTTATTTCTCTGCAGAACAAAACTAAACCAGACCTCATAAACTATAAACAAACATATACATTATCTAATGTTCCTCTTTTATGAATAAAAAAGATAATAATAAACAAGTGAGAGAGCCACAGAGAGAGGGGGGGGGGGGGGGGGGGGGGGGGGGGAAGAGAGAGAGAGAGAGAGGCATATATGTGTGTGTGTGTGTGTGTGTGTGTGTGTAGAGAGAGAGAGAGAGAGAGGGACTACCCGTCAATGGGAAGCAACATGCATATATAATACGAGGTCTGAAACCCTTTTGGAGATTCCTAAAGCAGATGAGTTGAGGTCTCATGATACATATACATATGTGTGTGTGTGTGTGCATATATTTTTAGAGTGTGAAAATCAAATGTCGGTCTTGAATATGATGTAACGATTCATAGTCGCTGATTTCGGCTGCTACGAAAAAAAAAATGAACTTCTCACCATACATAAGAAACAAGTGGAGAGAGAGAGGGAGAGAGATTCAGTTTTATATATAAGTCGTGTTTGAACACTCCGTTGACATAACGATCGTGGATAAATGTCTGACGATTTATTTATTTTTATTATTATTTTGTTTCAATTTTTATTTTGATGATCCATAATGTCACGTCAAACAAAATTGTTAGGATTTAGTCACAAAAATAGATCAAAATGATGAGTAAAGGAATTGACTTCCACTTTCTACTAATTAAGCATTTACTATCATCATGTTCATGCTATTGATTGTAAATATGACTCATTCTATTTACACTATAAATGTTTGGGCAAATTTTATTTTTAATCCTTTAATATTGACACATTTTTATTCAACAATAAATTTAGTTGGTTTCAGTTTAAATCACGATAAATATGTGCACTTAATTTTAAATATTTTTTTTTTAAACAGACCGGTAGACTTGAACCTTGTTCCGAAATGGAATCAATTCCGTACCTAAATTCGATTTTGGTCAATCGTTGAATAAATTCAACTGAAACGGGTATTGTTCTATAGAATTTGATTGAATTATTTAATCATCCGTTCACATCCTCTTCTTCTTTTGATGAATCGGGCCACTTTCCAAAAATTTCACGACCATCCATAGATCAATATCATAAACTTTTTTTTTATTAGACCATAAAAAATATGTCAATGGTCACAGGATTAAAAATAAATTTTGTTAGCTATACTATAATTACTCTATATTTATATAATAAAAATAATAAATAGTGTAATTTAAGATTTATAGTGAGAAATAACATTGTTAATTTCTAATGATTAGTTCACGGCCTTAAGTTATACTAAGCAGAGCTTGAAAATGTGAATTTTTTAATTAAATATAATTTTAAAATTTAATTACGTTTAAACAAAAGATATATCAAAAATAAAATTTTGAACTTTTTGGCACTCTATGATTGATGAATGCTTTTTTCATCATTTCACACGCTCGCCGGAAATTCATCTTCTCATAACCTCACACGTGTTCTTGATATCACCATTGTAGATCTAATATGAAAAGAAAAATAAAAATGCGAGGTGCACTTCAAAAATGTTTATTTTTCTTTTAATTGTATTTTCTTTATGAAAAATGATGAATCCAAAATCTCAAAATGGGGTTTTTTGCAAAATAACGTATTACAGTTGGTCAGGCCAATGTTGCACCTCCGAAGTGAGTGAATAGAAAATTATTTTGGTGAGAATTTGGCAGAGTATTAACTGATAAGAATGTGCATACCTGGTTAGACATTTCATGTAATATTTATAGGAGATGGATGATTTGTATAGCGAGTCTTTCGTGAATCTCAGTTCGCCTCCATTAATGTCGCGAATTTCATGGGATATGGAGTAATAGGCGATTATTTGCAATTTATAATGGCTCCTTCACAAATGGGAAGGTTAGTTACGGTTGTCCCCATGCAGGGATGGCGGAGGCTAAACATACCGTCGGGGCCAACGACCATACTCATGGTAAAGTAGTCGAGGTCTCTAACCTGTTGGCCCGAGCTGGTACGATGATTTACGCCTTCAGTTCGGTGCAGTATTGCTCGATGTTGTCATTTGATCGGGTCCCAAGTAGAACTTTTTAGGCACCAATCTCACCACTCAGGCTCGAGTTCTGGTTCCCCAGTTTGGGCGGTAGGGTGAACACTCTAGTACTTCAGGCTTGAGTAATCGGGCAGAAGTGGGGGTTGGATCTACTGTAATACGCCGAGAAATTTATATTTTGAAAATATTATTTTATATAAGTTTAATATTTTTGAATTGTTTTGCAAACTTATGGTATAAATAAATATTTGATAATTTTTTGAGAGATAAATGTAATTATTAGGTCTAATATGAATTACATTATAATTATATGATATTAAATATAATTTTTAAATCTTACTATGTAAGTCACATGTTTGTGGCTATGAATTAAAGGGGAAAAAAATAGAAAAAGAAAAAAAATGATGACCACACATATACGTATAATATATATGTAGGTTGGACACGTGTAATGATCTAATAATAATAAGAATCAACACTAATTTGAGAGGGAGTGAGATAAGGTTACTGGAGCTGATCAGTATGCATATATATTAATAAGGTGAATTGATTTGAAAAGTTTTTTGAGTGAAACATAATATTTTGGTTCGAAATATTTCGATTCAGATTTCAGGTAGAATTTCTACTCCTTTAAAGTATATATTTAATCTCTCATTGTATTGTGTGGTTTATGTTATTACTGTTATAATCGTTGTTTTTCATGAAATATTTATAAGTAGGTATTATGTGAAAATTATGTGAGATACACGTTTATGTGTTTATTTGGGGTTTGATTGGATACAAGTAATAGAGGAGTTAAAATTCTACTGACTGTTGGCTCACAACCCCACAATTTTGATTGCAGGGCCGGTGAGAATGAAACTGCGTTAGGAATTTTATTTGAATTTCTATTTAATTTATAATAATTGTATTTATTATTTACTGTTATAAAAATATACTCGATAAATCGATAATTATAGTTATCCCCGTACTTTGCATTTATTATAATTATAATCAAGTTTACGCTTATGATTTTATTGGTTGAATTAATCAATCTGATTAATAAGAATCAGAAATCTTGAGTACTAAAATTGAGTCTACATTTTGACGCTTTGTACTCCTGAAGTTTGATAGGATTCTTGCTTTTGTCCATTTGGTTTCAAATTGAACATGTTAACATGTTAGTATTAAAATTGACTTGATAAACCTAATTCATAAGTTTCTTAATGAAATAGAAAATTAAATAAATTAGTATACCATTATTCGATAATGTTCAAAGATACAATTAGTAATTATTCTATTTATTGTAATAGAATAATTGTATCTATTATTTATTTTTATTTTTTTTGTAATGGTATTTAATATTTATTTTTTATGTAATGAAATATTGAGTATAATTATCATCGTAGTTTGTAACATTTATCAAATTTTATAGAATAAAATATTGGTCATTCAGTTTTAGTTTCAATTCTCCAAGGAGAGAAACAGCGTGGTGACCTTGGAAAATCGAGTCATTACATCTACTGTCTGATCTGATCTCGAGGCTTCAGCCGAGCAGCCTCAGGCGCAGCTGAAAAGTCCTTTTCCGACCCCTCCAGGTAATAAAACCTAGGAAGTAGGACTTTCCTACTCTCTACCTGGTGGCGAGTTCCCAATAAGCCGTCTCACTTTGACTTCTTTCTTTTCTTTGGTTGTTCTCTCTCTTTTTTAAAGGCCTTGTTTTATCATTGATTCTCTTCCTCTTGTAGCTATCTCGAAAAAGGCTCCCAAATTGAGCCTAGTCCAAGCAGCCAACACTGAGACGTCGTCAAAGATTTCCGAAGTTGAAAGGGACATTGACTTTTTCTGAAAATGTTGATTTTATTTTCTATTTTGTAACGACTGCTCTGGAGTCACCTATCAACAAAGACTGAGTTTTTTATGTTAATACTGATCTCGAGCGGGACATCTGATAATTATCTTTCCGAGGCGATTGTAGCAAGCTCCAATAATGAGGAGACTAAGGAAGAAGGTAAATTTGTCCTCTTCTTCTTTCTTGGTCTTTTAGTTTTCTGTTCTCATTCTAAATGTTTTACCTTTTCTTGTTTGAAGAAATAGCTGATCGTGGCGTATTCGAGAAGATGTTGGAATTTCTCCGTCATAAAATAGTTGCCGCCATCTTCTACCATCATTGCCTCTCTTCCGATACTGAGGCCAAACCTATTTTCAAACAAGTCATCTAGCAGAAAAGCCAAGCCCATCCCGGATTTGAGATCAGGGAGGCACTGACAAAAGGGATGATGGAAGCTCCCGAGAATGTCCCTAGGAAGAGGAAGAAAATGGTAGGGAAACCTTCACGATGACGCTCATCCAAGGCATCTGAGGGTACAACTCCCTCTTTCTCTGTCGGGGCGTCTAAGGTATCGTCGTCTCCAGGCTAGGAGAGCCAAGTGTGGGATCTTCGAGTGGCGAGAATGGAGGTAGGATCCTCTTAAAGGGGGATCAGACATTAAGAATAGATCTCATAGACAAAAAGTTTGAGAGAAACAGAGATGAGAGAGACGACCACTATGCTCTGGCAGAAACTTTGCATAGTGGGCAGACATGTGGCCTTCTATCTTTATAAATATAGTCCAAGGTTCAAAACCTTGGATCCCTTATTTTTCTATTTGCACTTTGGCCCTTGAACTTCTTAAGTTCAATATTATCCCTATTGTTTTTTTCAAGAACTCTTTTAGTCCCATTTCCCTATTTGTACGTGACCCATTAGGTTTAAACCGAAACTTGGATGGAGAAAATAATTAATTTACCAATCAATTAATCATTAAAATTGGAACAATTCAAATTTTGTCGTTCCAGAAGAAAAATATTTTTCCCTTAAGGATTTTCTTTGGTTGTGGTTGTATGGCGTCTCCCATGTCACAGCCATGTCCAGTTAGCAAGAATTTAATTAGAAAACCCCCTCAGGTATGATATATGTATTCTACGCTCTCTCTCTATTTGTGTACCCTAGAGGACCAACATGATATGGTTAAATCAAAAACCATTAGTCCAATCATATGTATTTGATTGATAATATAATTTCTTATGATACCTGATTGGAATCGCATCCCAATCATCACACTAATCTGGCCAACGATTAAGGTGAATTATATTAAACTGAATCACTTAGGTCACTTCCCTTTTTGCTAAGAGTAGTAGATTATTTCTGGCATACTCGTATACTACCATGTATATCCAACTATACACAATGAATACATTTGAAGTTCCATGGTTAGAGAATAACACTTAGTACCATCAAAGTGTAACAACTCATACATGTAATACATAATACCTCAAGTACAAAAGTTCACATAATACATCACATCTCAGATATCCTATTTTGACTCGACCAAAACTACTATGTATGATATCAAGGATAATCATGTACAGTTTCTTTCGCTTAATAAATCTCCTTCCAAATGTTCCAGTATCTCATACTGATGGATTGAGACTCACAATTCTCAAGGAGACAACATCGGATCACACTAGCCTAAATTGTCGAAGAACATTTTTACAATCCAATACTGACTAGGAATATTTAGAATATCAAGATACGAAACATTTTTGGTTTCCTCCTATTTAATCATAATAAATAGTCGAACATTCTACTCAATATTTAAGGGCTACAACAACATTGATATTATTTCAACAATAATATAAAAAAAAATACATTTTATTATTTAGTTGAGATTAGTACTATAGTCAATGCTCTCTTATATCTTCAATCAAATGCTTCCAATTAAGGTATTCATTATTGACCGTCGACGTCACATTCCTTGGCCACTCGTCACCACCTAACGTTGAACCTTAAGCCTCAATTCATCAAAGTTCAAACACCGGCCGCCGAATTTTTTATTTTGTTATATGTAACTAGTTTTTTAGTGTATCTTTTAGTTACATACAACTATTTTTTAGTTACATGTAATTATTCTTTTAATATATTTTTCAGTTATATTTTTTAAGTGTAATTTTTAGTTATATTTTTTAGTAACATTCATATAATTTTTCAGCGATTGTCATTTGAAAAATTAGTTAAATGTAACTAAAACATGTAAATAAAAAAAATATTAAAATATGTTACTAAACAACAGTTGAATGTAACTAAAAAAATATCCGTGAACTAGTAACCAGCGGTCGGAATCTGATAGGCGACGATAGATTGGTAGTTATTGGCAACACGACTTTAATTAGAACTTTGTGTTTTCATGAACTCTGATAGGTTCAATTAAAGTTAAACTAATTATTTGTTTTAAGAGTTTTTATTAATTGAGTGTCATTTTTAAAACCTCCCACCAAGTATCCCTATTTTTAATTGGTTATATAAATAAGGGTAAGATAGTCAACTTAGGTACTCTATTTTATTATTATTTCATTGGCAAAAAGTTGAGGGCGCCGAAGTAATTTTGTCCAATATTTTTTCATGTAAAGATTGGTCACTGCATGAGGTGAACCCGCCCCCGTCATTTCAACAAATACTAATGATACAATTATGATTTGAATAATACCCAAGAAACTTATCACATTTTATTGATGAAAATATCCCTAAAATATAATATTTTCGTCTTTTTATTTTTATTTCCTAGTTTCTACTCCCCTCTCTATCTTATTTTATATTTTTTTACTTTTTAAATTTTGTTCCCTTTATTTATTTCATTATTTTATTTTAAAATTTATTTTTATATCTTTAATTTTTGTATATGATTTTTATAAAAAATAAAAGAAATCAAAAGCAAAAAACTAGAAAACTAGAAAACAAAAAGTTAAGAATAAAAACAAAAGCAAAACAAGAAACACTTTAAATTTCAAAACAAATAAATATACACACACACACACACACATATATATATATATAGACACACCCACTTTTTTAGTTTTTGTTTTATTTTTATTTTTATTTTTATTTTTCAGTTTGTTTGTTTTTTTTTTAGAATTCCTATTTTGTGTTTGTATGTTCGATTTTTTTTGGTTTTTTTAAATTTTTTTATTTCCTAGGTTTTTATTTTTATTTTCTATAACTACCAGACAAAAAATTAATTAAACATAAAAACAAATAAGATAAATAAAAAAAAAAAATGAGAGACTAAAAAATAGAAATTAAAATTTTTAAAAATATAAAAAAATGTATAAAATATTAATTGCAATGGTATTTATATCAATAAAATGTGATAAAAGGTGAGGAAGACTTGTTTAAGGTGTCGGCCCCGCCTGAGCTTCGCTACCAGCAGGGGGTCCGGCCTAGCCTAAGCCTCGCCACCAGCGTTGGGCCCGGCGTTGCTACCTTGACCACCCCAGACCTGTGGAGGATCGAGCTTCATTCTTATCTTCTTGTAGTCCACCTCAGGGAACTGGCATCGAATAGGGTTGATTGCTCCTCAGAAGCCATTCTTCATCATCGTCACCCCGATCCTTGTCTTAAGGTTCTTGTAGTCCTAGTTATTCTTCCAAGTTTCTATAGCGTTGGCCCTGGCCTGCTCCACTACCATCTCATGGTCAGCAGCGATCTTCTTGAGCTAATTGAGAGCTGTGTTGGATTGCTCGATAGCCTGGGTGGCCTGGGCCTTGTGATTATCAGACGCCATGGCTAGAGCCTCCCTATCCTTCAACAGGTTCTCGACCGTCTTATTTAGCTACTTGTTCTCTGCTCTGGTCTTCTCCCCCCGTCTCCTCCAGCTCGCGTTGTCTCTCCAAGGCTGCATTGCGATTTTCGATCAACTTGGTCTTTTTCGCCTCCCAAACGTTGGACTTATCGCTACCCCATAGAAGTGCAGCCCCAGCTTTATTGCTGAGTAGAGGCCCTTCATAAATAAAGGGTTAAACAGGATGAAAAATGAAAAATTTCAAGTCCTAAAATTTTACCAAAACGGGAACATACCGACAAGAGATCCTTGTACATATCAGAGGCGAGCCTCATGTTGGACTTCGCACTGAACCGGGCCTGATCCTCAAGAGGCGTGATTTTGTGAATAAAGCTCGGGAGGGTGGCCAGCGTGTCCAGGACACTTCGATCGAGTTGCAGGCCGGTGTCCGCAACAAACGTCTTTGCCGACCTCTGTTGGCTTTCTCCCCGACTTCTCTTGTATAGCTCAGTCGCCACCTCCACCGTGCTCGCCTTCTACTTGCATTTGTCTCTCCTATCCACCGGTGTCGGGCTCTCCGCATCAGCAGGCACTTACGCCAACCTGGTAAGGGCGGGGGTCAAATGTCTCCTTGGCATCATAGTTGTGCCTGTCGGCACCGACCTCGTGGGGACCATCTAAGGGGCTAGTCACGTAAAGGGGTTGACCAGCGCCGACCCCACTAGTGCCATCTGGCCGTCCGTCTCCTGCTCGGCTTGTTGGGGGGCCTACCTATCGGCCTGCTCCTCCATCCCCTCCATGGCCACCTCGTTATTGCTTCAATATCCATAACTGCATAGAGGAGACAGCCACAATCAGAAATTACAAAAAGCCAAATATTAAAAAATTACCGAGCGGGGTTGAGTCTACTTACTGTTTTTAGAACTCCTCTTCAAGACCGGCGACAGTAAGAATGGATCACTCCAAAAGTAAACTTTGTACAAACATGACGTGAACAGTGCCCTAACATGGTTGAACTTTGAGTTACCACCCGATCTCTCAGCTCGACAATCTCAGCGCTCTGTTTGTTCTTCTTCGAGGTTGAGAAAACAAAATAGAAGACAAGTCAAATAAGAAGGCCGGGAAGAAAAATCAAAATGACACCAGGCTATTAGACTTACCCACGGTCCCCTAATGCATTTGGACCAGGTGTTCCATCTCATCCGCTGCCGAGTCGAACTCTTAGCCCTTCCCTCTGAGGAAGAAGAAGTTGGGCTTCCAGTTTTTAATGGAATCAACGTAGCCGTTGAGGAATTTATGTCGCGTTGTTATATAGCACTAGCCCTTTCTACCATGCATCGACTTCGCCAGGAAGGCAGCCCGGAACAGCTCTAGGGTCGGTTCAATTTCCTAGCCATGCAGATAACGTGGAAGGCCACCACCATCCGCATGTTGTTGGGCGCAAGCTGCGACGGACAAGCCCAAGGTCCCAGTAGACAGCCCGCACCCAAGAATGAATTAGGAAGCGCAGGTCGCCCAGCAGATGCTTCTCGTATACCATGATGTACCCTTTCAAGGGGACACAGGTACGGTCATCTTCTTAGGGAACCAACGTGTCCATGCTAGGGAAGGCGTACGTGGAATGAAGGGTCCTCACATCTTTCTCCGATAGCTCGAATTCCACCTTCCAAACTAGGGCGTCCTATGGAACCTCGCATATTAGCCGTTCGGAGGTCGGGTCGGCCCCTGAGGCCCGACCCGACGTGGATAAAAGGGCTACATCTTCTACATCCTCTAGGGTGGACAGACCCTCAATATCAAGCTCTACGGCAGGACCCTTGCCGAGCTCAACATCAGGGCCCCCAGAAAAGCCCATTTCACTTCTTTCCCTCCTACGGCAAGAGCCACCGGCTTCACCAAGAGACTGGGAGGTCCCCACTCCGGCCGCCCTATGGGCCGTCTCAAAAGAAGATGTTATCCATTCAATAACCACCTCTGGTTCATTGACCTCTGTAGCAAACGAGCTGAGATCGATCTGCTAAACAGGAGATTCAGCCCTGGTCCTTTCGGATTCAGATAGGCTGTACCCCGGCGAATAAGACTCAGATATGTTTGGAGAAAGAAGAGATAAAGTACAGTGCTCTGAGGTCGGGTGGAGCTTTCACGAATACTCTGGTGAAAAAAAATGAGGGAAATGAAGTGCCTATTTATAGGCGGATTGAGAAGTCGAAACGTCGTGATAATCGGACAGCGGGCAGAGTTTCAATCCGCTCGCTGTCAGGCCACATGTCGTACATTCGATTAAAGTACCAGTCAAACTTCTCACGGAAGCCAAGAAAAAGTTGGCCGAGCTAATTTTCGGTACCGAGCTATTCCGAAATGCCGAGCAAAATCACCTGGAGCCCGGATCTCCATTCCCCAACAGACCATGATCAGAACCCTTAACGTCGCACGTTCCATTTCAACGCTAAGGTTTGGGGGGGCAACTTATGTGGGTAAAATTCTACCACCCACCACATGTCTGCCACCTAGATCAAGAATGCCACGTCACCAATGCCACAATATCATATGGCTTGGTGAGCCCGATTATTCATTAAGCCCGGCATCTCCTCAGGTCGGTAAGCATGGAGGACTTAAGCTAATCGCCAAGCAAGAATCCCCAACGTTCTCCTCAAATATTGCCAAAGACGAAGAGGTAGGTACAACCACTCCAACCTCCACCTCGGTGTCCGGACCGAGTTGATATTTCCGACAGGCTTGGCCCATGGGCTTCTCCATCGACACACAAAGGCCCAAGCCCATGCCCATAGCTCTAATCCTCCACATACTATCCACGTGCTTGACTGTTTAAGACGGATAGCCGAGCTTAAGGCCCTAATTTTCACGATGCTAATGACGTCCTCGCCTATAAATGAAAGACTTTGCCAAACCATTTAACAGGTTGCATTCTTGAGGTAACGACTTTGTTTTATCCAAGTGACCTATTTTCTTCTCCCCGAGCTCTTATTCTCGCGCCGGAGGGGACACACTGCACACCCCAGCTAGTCCTGTGTGCAGGTACCGACCTAAAGGTCAGGTCGGACAGCACCTAATTAACTTGGACACATTCAGGATGAAGCTCCAGGAGGATTGAAGACTCTAGCCAAGCAGAATGCAATCTTCATATCAGCTCCAGCTCTCCACGGCAGCAGCGACCGGACCATACTGCTGGTTAGTCCAATTTTCGACACCAACATATATATATATATATATATATATGCACTATACACTAGTGCACATCCTGAACCTGGATTTTAATTTAATAAGTAAAAAAAATAAACATCAATCATGATGGTGACATTGGCTATTATTCAATGAGGGAATAGATGGGGGAGTTATGAGGAAATGGGGGCAGAAAGGGCCATAGAAGAGTAGAGAGAGATAGAGGTGACCACAGGTGGTGATGTCAATGATGTGAAGTTTGTGTGTGTGTGTGTGTGTGCGCGCGCGCGTGTGCGTGTGTGGGTGTGAGAGAGAGAGACGCATATCAAAGATTGAAGTTGAACGCGCCCCGATTTTTCAGAGAAAACCAGAAAAATATAGATATATGCTTAGCGCTTGACGCTGGTAAAACGAGAAGGGTTTTTAAAAACGTCAATTTTCTCATTAAAATATACTTAAGCCTGTTTTAGAAAAAAGGAGTCGCCACCTAGCATTGGGTTTAAATGATGTGCTAGGTCACCATATTTTTCTTTTTTGAAAATAATTTAAAAAAATGTGGCTTAAGTAAAATTTGACTCCAACAATAATATGGTCTAACCAGAGATTCGTTTAAAGAGTTCGGGGGTCAGTTACGCTCGGGGAAGGTGTCAAGCACCCCAAGACGCCCGTCCAAAGACGGTACCTTATCCGATTAAGTCCAATTAGAATTTAAATCCGAATGTTTTTATTTTATTTTTAAATCCTCCTTATATACACATATACACATACACACACATTGAGGGAAGTGATCTCCCTTCTAAACCTAGACCGTTCTGATTGAAGGTTGGGAATTTTCCACCTCGTATTGTTAGCACATTATATTTAATACAAATTAAATAAAACACCCGCACACACGCATCGAGGAGAGTAATTCCCTTCTAAATTTAGCCATTCAAATTGAAGGTTGGGAATTTTCCACCTCGTATTTTTAGCACATTATATTTAATACAAATTAAATAAAACACCCGCACACACGCATCGAGGAGAGTAATTCCCTTCTAAATTTATGCCGTTCAAATTGAAGGTTGGGAATTTTCCACCTCATATTGTTAGTACATTATATTCAATACAAATTAAATAAAACACCCGCACACACGCATCGAGGGGAGTAATTCCCTTCTAAATTTATGCCGTTCAAATTGAAGGTTGGGATTTTCCACCTCATATTGTTAGTACATTATATTTAATACAAATTAAATAAAACACCCGCACACACGCATCGAGGAGAGTAATTCCCTTCTAAATTTATGCCATTCAAATTGAAGGTTGGGAATTTTCCACCTCGTATTGTTAGCACATTATATTTAATACAAATTAAATAAAACACCCGCACACATGCATCGAGGAGAGTAATTCCCTTCTAAATTTTAGCCATTCAAATTGAAGGTTGGGAATTTTCCACCTCGTATTGTTAGCACATTATATTTAATACAAATTAAATAAAACATCCGCACACACGCATCGAGGAGAGTAATTCCCTTCTAAATTTTAGCCATTCAAATTGAAGGTTGGGAATTTTCCACCTCGTATTGTTAGCACATTATATTTAATACAAATTAAATAAAACATCCGCACACACGCATCGAGGAAAGTAATTCCCTTCTAAATTTTAGCCATTCAAATTGAAGGTTGGGAATTTTCCACCTCGTATTGTTAGCACATTATATTTAATACAAATTAAATAAAATACCCGCACACACGCATCGAGGGGAGTAATTCCCTTCTAAATTTAGCCATTCAAATTGAAGGTTGGGAATTTTCCACCTCATTTTATTTGCTCAAAAAAAAATAAAAAATAATAAAAAAATAAAAAAATAAATAAAAATAAAAAGAAAATAAAAAGTAATAAATAAATAAATAAATAAATAATAAAGGAAGAAAAAAAAGAAAAAAAATCTAATTTACAAAAAAAAAATTAGTATAATAACAACTTAAAAAATAAGAGTAAGATTTACAACAGATGAAAATTTACCACCTTCTTGGAGATTTTTCTTCTTCAAAATTACAATAAAATGAAAATAATATTATTTTCTTCAAAAATTTTCTCCAGATTTCCCCTCTCCCTTACAAAAATTCCTCTCAAAAATTTCTTCCCCTCAAAAATTCTCCTCCTCCCTCTTGTGATCCTTCCTCTATTTATAGGAAGGATTTCTGAAACACTCATCCGACAAAACGCGCAGAAAAAGGGGGAAAAAGGGGGTGGGTGCACCGAAATTCGGTGCACCCACCAGCTTTTGGGTGCACCGAATTTCGGTGCACCCAAAAGCAGGGGGGACACCCCCCCTGCTGGCCGCACATGCGGCCAGTCCACTGGTCGCACCAGCGACCAGTGGCTGGTCGCTGGTGCGGCCAGCTGGTCGCACCAGCAACCCTTTTGCAGCCCTCCCCCCCGGCGTTCAGTCCAGGCCTCTCTCGTTCTCGTCTTTTTCTTGTCCATTTTGTTCCGAATTAACGCGTTTTTATTCCACTTCGAAAAATCTACAAAACCAAAAAAAAAAACTAATTACTAATATTTAATTTACTTAAGAGATTAATAAAACTTAATTTAGCAGTATTAAACCGCTTAAATACGGTACAATCAAAACAAAATAAATAAAATAAAAAAAAGGTAACTATAAAATAAAGTATAATTTTTTTGCGAGGCGGTCAAAAATGCCGTGTCTACAGCTGCCCCTCTTTGTCATGCAAGTTCACTTGCTTGACAAAGATAAAAGACCACGTCATTTTGATCGTCCCATTTTTATTTTATTTATTTTTTAGTTTATTTTCTAATAATAGAACAAATAAAATAAAATGACTCATGACGAACAAGTGTCCATTTAGAAAAATAAGAGAATGACTCATGACGATGTTCATGATAAACAAATGTCCGTTTAGAGGATTGTTTAGAGTAATAAAAAAATGACTCCTGACGATACTCATGATGAACATGTGTCTGTTTAGATGATTGTTTAGAGTAAAAAAATGACTCCTGACGATACTCATGACGAACACGTGTCTGTTTAGAGGATTGTTTAGAGTAAAAAAAATGACTCCTAACGATACTCATGACGAACACGTGTCCGTTTAGAGGATTGTTTAGAGTAATAAAAATGACTCATAACGATACTCATGACGAACACGTGTCTGTTTAGAGGATCGTTTAGAATAATAAAAAATGACTCATGACGATACTCATGACAAACGCGTGTCTGTTTAGAGGATCGTTTAGAGTAATAAAATGATTCATGATGGTACTCATGACGAACATGTGTCTATTTAGAGAATTGTTTAGAGTAATAAAAAATGACTCATGACGATACTCATGACGAACACGTGTCCATTTAGAGGATCACTTAGAGTAATAAAAATTATTCATGCCCCAGCCCTCTTGGCCAGGGGCTTAAAGAAAGTTCAAGAGTATAAAATATGCCCCAACTTGTGACTGAGCCAAAATGAGAGAGCAAAGTTATAAATGTGCCCCAGTCGAACTCTCAGATGACCGAACATTTATAAATTGCCTGCGTACCTTAGTATTATGCCGAGGATCAAGTTTGGCGTAGTTCACTTTTCGCCCTTTTCAGGGCAAAACGCATACCTAGACGCTCATTTAGAGCTTTGGAACTTTCAGCAATAAAAAGTTTCTAATTTGAACCGGAAGGTAAGAAGTCTTTGTGAGAGAGAAATCCATGCTTCCATGTCCTTTGAAAAGCCTGTAATTGAACAAAAACACATGTAACACGAAAATTTAGTTTGAAAAACTTGTCACTCTTTACGATTCGCAATTCCGTCCAACCGGAAGGTAAGAAGACTTTGTGAGAGAGAAATCCATGCTTCCATGTCCTTTGAAAACCCTGTAATTGAACAAAAAAACACATGTAACACGAAAATTTAGTTTGAAAAACTTGTCACTCTTTACGACTCGCAATTTCGTCCCCCCTTTTCCATCCCAATCCCTCATTTGATGGCACTTGACTTTCTCGGGTCACGGGACAGTATCGGGAGATTTTTCCGTCTCGTCCTTCCGTCAATCTTAGAGATGTACTTTCTGGAGGTTTTCTCCGGGTTGTTGGCAGGGTCTGGTTTTTTTTTTTTTTGACAACATCCCTATCAGCCTTTATTTCTCTGCACCCACCGATTCTCACTTTCTCTTTTCTACTAGGCATCCTCAGTGCTTAGGAGAATCACATACTCCTGCTTGCTTTGTATTTTTCAAATCCTGCAAAACTGATTTAACCAAATATGGGAAAACGTGTAAAACCTTACCCCAAACAGGTATCTTTATCACCAGATATGTTGACTGCGAGATTTCAAGCCGGATTGTCTGACAAGTATGATTTCAATGCAAATTTGAGCCATATTCGATGTTCCTTTTCACAGATTCCAACTCTTGCTCAAATCCATCAAGTTCCGAACACAGAAAAGTCTTACGGTCAATGGAAGTCAACCGTAGTGGGAATTCCAAAAATGCCCCTAGGAGTGATCTAACTGTTCTTCTTCTTCTTCTTCTTCTTCTTCTTCTTCTTCTTTTTTTTTTTTTTTTTTTTTTTTTTTTTTTTTTTTGCGACACGGTCTCTACATTTTTCTCATAGCGCCCTTTCGAGTTTTCACCATGTTCGAGCCGTATTTTTCTTTCTTTTTTTTTTTTTTTTTTTTTTTTGGAAGCAACAGATAATCACAAATTGAAATAAACTTACTTAGAAAATAAGGACATTTATTAGGCAAAGTATTTCTTTACAGAATCCGAGTTTAAGGGCTCGGGAAATACATCACCATCCATTTCCTAGAGAATCAACGCTCCACCGCTCAAAGCCTTATTAACAACAAAAGGACCTTCCCAATTTGGCGCGAACTTACCCTTAGCTTCATTTTGGAAAGGAAAGATTTTCTTCAAAACTAACTCACCGACCTTGAAGACTCTAGGGTATACCCGTTTATCATGAGCTCTAGTAATCCTCTGTCTGTAACACTGTCCGTGGCATATCGCTGTCAGCCACTTTTCATCGATTAAACAAAGTTGGTCCAACCGTTGTTGTACCCATTCAGTTTCATCAAGATCGGCCTCTATGAGCACTCGTAGAGATGGAATTTCCACCTCGGCTGGTATCACCGCTTCTGTGCCATAAACCAGAGAATAGGGGGTTGTCCCTGTCGAGGTCCGAACCGAGGTTCGGTAAGCCATCAAAGCATATGGCAGCATATCATCCCACTCCTTATAATTGTCAATCATCTTCCGGAGAATTTTCTTTATATTTTTGTTGGCGGCTTCCACTGCTCCATTCATTTTTGGACGGTAAGGCGCTGAGTTTTTGTGCTCGATCTTGAACTGCTGACATATTTTCTGTATTTCTGAACCCTTCAGGTTTTTAGCATTGTTGGTTATCAATGTTTGCGGCAAACCGTATCTTGACACAATATTTTCTTTGATGAATCGAGCTACTATCTTTTGAGTCACTCGGGTTAAGGAAACGGCTTCTACCCACTTGGAAAAATAATCAATTGCCACCAGGATAAAGCGATGACCACTCGGCGCCTTAGGGGTAACTTCCCCAATAACGTCCATACCCCACATTGAGAAGGGCCATAGGGCCGCCAAGCAATGAAGGTGCGAAGGTGGGACATGGATTTGATCACCATGAATCTGACACTCATGGCATCTTCGAACAAACTGCACGCAGTCGCTTTCCATCGTTAGCCAAAAATGACCGGTCCTCAGGATCTTCTTGGCAAGCATGAAGCCGCTCATGTGAGGTCCACATATTCCACCATGGACCTCTTTCATCAACTGGATGGCCTCTTCGACTCCAACACATCTCAACAGGCCCATGTCAGGGGAGCGTTTGTACAATGTCTCCCCGCTTAGGAAGAATTGGCCTGCTAACCTCCGGAGAGTTTTCCGGTCAACACTTGATGCCCCTTCCGGATACTCCTGATTTTTCATAAAGTTCTTTATGTCATGGTACCACGGGTCTTTGGCTGGCTCAGATTCAAGCTGGCAGCAGTGGGCCGGTCGGCGTTGAACTCGGATCACCACCGGAATGATATCATCATCCTCTCGAGTGATAGATATCATAGATGCCAAGGTAGCTAAGGCATCGGCGAAGTCATTTTTTAGCCTCGGTATGCTTTCAAATTCTATTATTGTAAATTGCTCGCACAACTCCAGGAGGTGATTGTTATAGGCTATCAAGGTCGGATCTCTCGTGGCATATTTATCCGTCACTTGATTGATTATCAGCTCAGAATCTCCGAACACTAGCAATTCTTTGATTTTCATATCGACAGCCAGCTGGAGTCCCAGAATACAGGCTTCGTACTCAGCTCGATTATTTGTGCTCTGGAACTTCAACTTGGAAGCCACTGGATAATGTTGTTTGCCCTGAGAAACCAGAACGGCTCCGATTCCAGCCCCTCGAGAGTTCACTGCTCCATCAAAATACATTTTCCAGACTGTTTCCTCATTTTCTTCATCCACCGCATGAATCGACTCGTCAGGGAATAGCGTCTCAAGAGGCTGGTTATCCGTTTGAGCTGGACAACTAGCCAACTGATCTGCTATCGCCTGACCCTTTACTGACTTTTGGGTCTTGTAGATGATATCGAACTCCGTCAGCAGCATCTGCCATTTTGCAACTTTTCCTGACAGAATCGGCTTCTCGAAGATGTATTTTAAGGGATCCATCCTGGCTATCAAGTAGGTAGTCAGTGGGAGCATATAATGGCGCAGTCTTTGAGCGGACCAAGCCAATGCACAACAGGTTCTCTCCAGCAAGGTATAATTTTCCTCATACTTCGTGAAGCGCTTGCTGAGGTAGTAGATGGCTTGCTCCTTCTTTCCAGATTTATCGAGTTGCCCAAGAATAGCTCACATGGAGGAGTTGAGAACTGACAAATATAGTAATAATGGAACCTTCTCCCGAGGCGGCACTAGAACGGAAGGGTTCGTTAGATAGACTTTAATTTTCTCCAAGGCATTCTGGCAATTTGCATTCCATCGCCCGTCACTTTCTTTTCGAAGTAGCTTGAAGATTGGCTCACAAGTGGCAGTGAGTTGGAAGATGAATCGGGCTATGAAATTTAATCGCCCCAGAAAACCTCGGATTTTTTTCTCATTTCTCGGCGGCGGCATCTCACGAATGGCCTTCGTCTTTGCAGGATCAATCTCGATTCCATGGCGATTTACCATGAAACCAAGAAGTTTTCCGGAAGCCACCCCAAACGCGTATTTTGCTGGATTGAGCTTGAGCTGGTACTTTCGAAGTCTGTCGAACACCTTTTTCAAATGGCATAGATGATCCTCGTTCTCCTGTGATTTAACGATCATGTCATCTACATATACCTCCATCTCCTTGTGCATCATATCATGAAAGAGGGTCGTCATTGCTCTTTGGTATGTTGCCCCGACGTTTTTGAGACCGAAAGGCATTGCCCTATAGCAAAAGACTCCCCATGGTGTAGTGAAGGCTGTCTTTTCTCGATCTTTCTCATCCATCAGAATCTAATTATAGCCAGAGAACCCATCGGCGAAAGAATAGAGCTTTCGCCCCGCAGTATTGTCGATGATTATGTGAATGTTTGGCAGTGGAAAATCATCTTTTGGACTCGCCCGGTTGAGATCACGATAGTCAACGCAGACTCTGATTTTTCCTGAGGACTTTGGCACGGGAATGACATTTGAGAGCCATTCACTGTAGTTACAGACTTCAATAATTCGGGCATTGAATTGCTTCACGATCTCCTCCTTGACCTCGAGGCTGACAGCGGGCCTCAGTTTCATCAACTTTTGTTTGACTGGTACACTCCCCGGCTTTAGCGGCAGCTTATGGGCCACGATACTCTTGTCCAGTCCTACCATGTCATCGTAGGACCAGGCAAAGATATCTTGGTAGGAAATTAAGAGCGTTGTCAACTCTTTCTTTTCCAGAGTCATGAGGGCTGATCCAATCTTTACTTCCTTCAACTCTTCCGAGGTCCCCAAGTTTATCAACTCGGTCTCATCGTTACTGGAAATCGGCTTGTTCTCGAACTCCGTAAAAGCTTTTCGGATCTCACCATCGTCTAGCTGGCAAGAGTCATCTTCTGTTTCCACTCCCATCGGGTTATGGTCTGGTTCTGCATTGAAATCATACTTATCGCACTCTGGCTCAGTTATATCGCATGCATCATACACTGGTGTTTTAGACATCCTGAAAGCATAAAATTTAAACATTTAAACCATATGTCGGATAAAACAGAATTGCATTCATTAAATATAAAAACCATTACAAAGCAAAATCCCTTTCCATCTAGAAGGCAAGGTGGATGAAGGGATGACCAACAGAAAATCTCCCTAAGTTTACCGAAACGCCTGGCGATTTGGGAGAGAACAAGAATCCCAATTCTGCAGCTTTTCTTTTCCCTTGGTTCGAATACCAGACCCATGACTTGGCCCTGCCTCGTCTCTCATGATTACATTCACAGCTTCCTTGATCATTACTCTCTCAGGGTGCAACTTGAATCCTGCGGTCTCCTTCCCTTTGTTGAGGGTTTCTGCTGGATAGGGGAAAGTGACCCGGATATGCAGAATTTTCATTGGCTGGTTGTCTGGGGATCCATCTCTCTTCTTCCGGAAGAACTTCGCCCTGTCTGCTTTTGTCGGCTCGTATCCCAATCCGAATCTCCCCCTCTTCTCCTTGACTTCTATCGGTTCTGTAATTCCGTCTAGATTCTTGCCCAAACCTTTCCCGGGAATGCAACCCCGAGACTTCATTTCTTTAGCAATGAAGGCCATAGTGTTAGACAGTGATGGTGTCATCTCGCGTCCTCCTTCCTTCACAAAGGTAGCATTTGCAACGTCGAACACGTGATAGGAGGCTTCAATCTTCTCCTTCTCCTTTCCGTCATCTGTTAACGGGACATGCCGACTTATCGCTTGATGGAAAGGTATGATATCTGAATCAGCCCTGATCACGTACAGTGTGTCATTAATGATAAACTTGATCTTCTGATGTAGAGATGAAGGCACTGCCCCAGCGTTATGGATCCATGGCCTCCCCAACAACAGGTTGTACGAAGCAGGTATGTCGAGCACTTGGAACTTCGCATTGAACTGTATTGGACCAATTTCAATTGGCAGGTCAATCTCTCCAACGCTATCTCTCCTAGCCCCATCGAATGCTCGGATAACCGTCTTAGACGATCGAACCTATGATAGATCTATCCCCATTTCTTCCAGGGTCGACAAAGGACAGATATTTAGTACCGATCCATTGTCAATCAGCACCCGAGCTATGAACATTCCATGGCTTTCGACCGTGATATTCAAAGGTTTGTTGTGACCTGTTCCATCATCGTCCATCTCGTCATCTGTGAAGGTGATGGTGTTAGATCCTAGGACCTGCTCGACCAGAGTGACAAATTTCTCCGGAGAGATCGTGCTAGGCAAGTGGGCTTCATTTAGGACTTTCAGCAGTGCCTGTCTATGTACTTCTGAGGATAGGAGTAGTGAGAGCATCGAGATTTGCGCCGGTGCTTTGCTGAGTTGCTCCACTATCTTGTATTCTGAATTCTTCATTGCCTTTAGGAAGTCGTGAGCCTCCAGTTCTGACACTGGCTTTTTCAGGGCCCCTCTTGGTTCCCTTACAGGAATCCTGATCAAATCCTGTGGCGTATACACTCTTCCAGACCGAGTGATTCCACCGGTTTCTCCTACGGAGATTGGCAATTCTTCTCCTTCTCCTGTTTTAGCGACGATCTCATAATTCCACGGAACCTTATTGAGATTTTCCACCATCTTTTGGATTGGGAAAGACAAAACTAGAGATTTCTGCAGTTTTTGGGCTACCCTTTCTAGATGTAATTCGAACCCTCCGTAGAGAACCTCCGGGTGTAAATAAACACCACCGATATCGATCACATCAACTTCTTCTTCAACCTCCTCTGTGAAAATTAGATTGACGCCACTTCCTGAGGAGGCGTGTTCAGGCAACGGATTTTGCTGACAATTTGGCGTACCGGCCTCAGGTTTTTTAGGAAACGTGATGGCTCCGGTCCGTATAAACTCCCAAATTTTGTCTTTTAGCTGAAAGCATTGCTCAGTCGCATGTCCTCTGGTTCCCCAGTGGTATTCACAGAAAGCATTTGAAGAAGCTGCTTTACTCCCAGGTTTAACTTCGTAGAATGGAAGGGGCGTCAGCATCCCCTGCTTCAAACAATTCCGGTACAACTCGGTGATCGAAACCGGAAGGTCTTGTAGTTCTCTGTTGTCGTTCTGGAAATTTCTCCCAGTAGCATGAGGTAGAAGGTCTTGGTGGTATTGGGTTCCTGACCTTGGAGTGCGGTTAGTAATTTGAGGTGGGGTGTTCGGGCGTGGTTGATAGGTATGGTAAGAGGGTGTTGGGTAGGCTTGAGGGTAATATTGGGGAATGTGGTTTTGATAAGGGGGAGGTACATTTTGGTAATAGCGGGGGCGGCTTTGGGAATAGGGTTGGTTTTGAGGATAATTTTGGTTTTGGCGATTTTGAGGAGGGTAGTTGTGATATTGGTTGTTTTGGTTCGGGTAGTTTTGGGGACAGGAAGCTTGGGGGTAGTTCTGGTAATGGGTTTGCCGAGGGGAAACGACAACAGCTACTTCATTTTCTTTCATCTTTGGCGGGGCTGACCTTTTCGTCAGATTGGATTGGGCCCCTTCAATTTTTTCACTCCTTATTCCTTCTTCCGTCACCTCGGCCTGTTTGATCGCATCGCCGAAAGAAACCACTGCTATGCTCGAGAGATCTCGATAGAACGGCGGTGACTGAATTGACTTGAATATTTCTAACTGAGCCTCCTCGCTCAGCTTAGGGACAACTTTGGCAGCCTCTTCCCTCCAACGAGCAGTATACCTCCGGAAACTTTCGTCTTTACTTTTCAGTATCTGGTAGAGGGTATTGCGGTCTGGCGCGACATCCCTATTGTACACATATTGCTCACAGAAGGCCTCTACCAGATCTTCAAATGTTTTAATCTGTGATAGCTCCAGGGTCATGTACCAGTTGAGAGTCGGCCCTTTCAACGATCTCCGAAACATCTTTAGGCAAAGGTCTTCGTTCCGAGCATGAATTCCTAACTCCTCTTTGTAAATGCTGACATGCCATTCTGGAGGGCCAGTGCCATCATATTTTGTGAACTCTGGAACCACGAAATTTTCCGGGTACACAATCCCGGGTGGTGCTGACAACTCCTTGTACGTCGCTTTCCTGGACGGCTTTTCCTTTTGCCATTCTTCCATAGTTTTCTCCAATTTCTCCATTTTCAGAAGCCAAGCCGGTGGAGGGCCATTCTCCTCTTTGTTTTCAGTTTCAATGGCCGGGGCTGGTTGGCTATCATTTGAATTGTTTGGTGGAGCAACGACCCTCTCCGGGTGAATGAGGATCTGCGGGGCGGCGGGGGCCGAGCCCTCTGGCGAGGCCTGATAGACATGCCCCTGGATGGGATATGTCGGAGCTCCATAGGCGAAAGGATGAGGGCCCATCTGAGGTCCATAGTAGACCGGTACTGCAAAGTTCGGGCCGACGTGGTTCGGATTCGGCCCTGAGTTCTCCATCCCAATACTTGCAGGGTTTCCATTTGGGGATTCAGTCACAGGAGTCCTGTTGGACGGAGGAATAGGCACCTCCTGAGGTCGGCTAAGTTCGTTGATCCTTTCCATCAACCTGTCAATAGTTTCCTGCATCTGAGCTATCTGGGTCGTTCGGGGAGATTCGGGATTGCTTTCTGATGTCATCCTGGAATGAGTCTGTGCTCGACTGCGTGTAAAGATCGGACTTCGAAAGGGGGGAACTGGATTTGCTTTTCTGGGACCAATTTTCTTTGTCTTGTCTTTTTCTTTTTCACCTACAAAAAAAATCATTTTTTTAGTTCACATGGGTCTTAGGTGGCCTTAAAGCCCTTTCTAATTCGAAGATTTCAATTTCGGTAACGACTAATTAAAAAAAATATATATATATTTTTTTTTTATTTTATTTTTATTTTTTTTTTTTGTCGTTCCCTACCGATATTGAAAACTTTGAACTTGTTTTTTTTTTTTTTTTTTTTTTTTTTTAGGACTTCCCCAGACGTCATAAATCCATCAAGTACAAAAAACCCTTTCTCGTCTTGTATCATAGAATCCTGAGGGGATAATATGGATACAAGACAGTTTTGTTTTTGTCAGAGGATTTACAACGATATAAGGGCCTGAGAGGAAATAAGGAAAAAAAAAAAAAAATATATATATATATATATATATATAATAAAAATAAATGATATATAAAAAAAATAAAAAATAAAAAAAATCACAACTTATTTACTGAATTGAGGGAAAAAATAAAACAAAATTTAACATTCGGACTTTAGATTAGTTGGACTTATTCAGACATATTGGGCTCGACCCTCAGCCGTCCCCAACGGAGTCGCCAGCTGAACGCGCCCCGATTTTCCAGAGAAAACCAGAAAAATATAGATATATGCTTAGCGCTTGGCGCTGGTAAAACGAGAAAGGTTTTTAAAAACGTCGATTTTCTCATTAAAATATACTTAAGCCTGTTTTAGAAAAAAGGAGTCGCCACCTAGCATTGGGTTTAAATGATGGGCTAGGTCGCCATATTTTTCTTTTTTGAAAATAATTTAAAAAAATGTGGCTTAAGTAAAATTTGACTCCAACAATAATATGGTCTAACCAGAGATTCGTTTAAAGAGTTCGGGGGTCAGTTACGCTCGGGGAAGGTGTCAAGCACCCCAAGACGCCCGTCCAAAGACGGTACCTTATCCGATTAAGTCCAATTAGAATTTAAATCCGAATGTTTTTATTTTATTTTTAAATCCTCCTTATATACACATATACACATACACACACATTGAGGGAAGTGATCTCCCTTCTAAACCTAGACCGTTCTGATTGAAGGTTGGGAATTTTCCACCTCGTATTGTTAGCACATTATATTTAATACAAATTAAATAAAACACCCGCACACACGCATCGAGGAGAGTAATTCCCTTCTAAATTTAGCCATTCAAATTGAAGGTTGGGAATTTTCCACCTCGTATTTTTAGCACATTATATTTAATACAAATTAAATAAAACACCCGCACACACGCATCGAGGAGAGTAATTCCCTTCTAAATTTATGCCGTTCAAATTGAAGGTTGGGAATTTTCCACCTCATATTGTTAGTACATTATATTCAATACAAATTAAATAAAACACCCGCACACACGCATCGAGGGGAGTAATTCCCTTCTAAATTTATGCCGTTCAAATTGAAGGTTGGGATTTTCCACCTCATATTGTTAGTACATTATATTTAATACAAATTAAATAAAACACCCGCACACACGCATCGAGGAGAGTAATTCCCTTCTAAATTTATGCCATTCAAATTGAAGGTTGGGAATTTTCCACCTCGTATTGTTAGCACATTATATTTAATACAAATTAAATAAAACACCCGCACACATGCATCGAGGAGAGTAATTCCCTTCTAAATTTTAGCCATTCAAATTGAAGGTTGGGAATTTTCCACCTCGTATTGTTAGCACATTATATTTAATACAAATTAAATAAAACATCCGCACACACGCATCGAGGAGAGTAATTCCCTTCTAAATTTTAGCCATTCAAATTGAAGGTTGGGAATTTTCCACCTCGTATTGTTAGCACATTATATTTAATACAAATTAAATAAAACATCCGCACACACGCATCGAGGAAAGTAATTCCCTTCTAAATTTTAGCCATTCAAATTGAAGGTTGGGAATTTTCCACCTCATATTGTTAGCACATTATATTTAATACAAATTAAATAAAATACCCGCACACACGCATCGAGGGGAGTAATTCCCTTCTAAATTTAGCCATTCAAATTGAAGGTTGGGAATTTTCCACCTCGTTTTATTTACTCAAAAAAAAATAAAAAATAATAAAAAAATAAAAAAATAAATAAAAAGAAAAAGAAAATAAAAAGTAATAAATAAATAAATAAATAAATAAATAATAAAGGAAGAAAAAAAAGAAAAAAATCTAATTTACAAAAAAAAATTAGTATAATAACAACTTAAAAAATAAGAGTAAGATTTACAACAGATGAAAATTTACCACCTTCTTGGAGATTTTTCTTCTTCAAAATTACAATAAAATGAAAATAATATTATTTTCTTCAAAAATTTTCTCCAGATTTCCCCTCTCCCTTACAAAAATTCCTCTCAAAAATTTCTTCCCCTCAAAAATTCTCCTCCTCCCTCTTGTGATCCTTCCTCTATTTATAGGAAGGATTTCTGAAACACTCATCCGATAAAACGCGCAGAAAAAGGGGGAAAAAGGGGGTGGGTGCACCGAAATTCGGTGCACCCACCAGCTTTTGGGTGCACCGAATTTCGGTGCACCCAAAAGCAGGGGGGACACCCCCCCTGCTGGCCGCACATGCGACCAGTCCACTGGTCGCTGGTGCGGCCGGCTGGTCGCTGGTGCGGCCGGCTGGTCGCACCAGCGACCCTTTTGCAGCCGCCCCCCCGCGTTCGGTCCAGGCCTCTCTCGTTCTCGTCTTTTTCTTGTCCATTTTGTTCCGAATTAACGCGTTTTTATTCCACTTCGAAAAATCTACAAAACCAAAAAAAAAAAATCAATTACTAATATTTAATTTACTTAAGAGATTAATAAAACTTAATTTAGCAGTATTAAACCGCATAAATACGGTACAATCAAAACAAAATAAATAAATAAAAAAAAAAGGTAACTATAAAATAAAGTATAATTTTTTTGCGAGGCGGTCAAAAATGCCGTGTCTACAGAAGTGGGACAAGAACTAGCTGACTTGATGGATGGCATAGGCGATGTCCGGGCGAGTAAATATGAGATATATCAAACTTTCAACTAATTGGCGATAGAGAGTGAAGTTCGGGAGAGGAGAGCCATCTAGTGGAGAAGGTCTAATATTCGGCTATAGAGAAGTTTTAGCAGTGCTGGAGTCAATGATGTCTGTCTTAGAAAGAAGGTCAGACGCATATTTGGCTTGAGAGATAAAGTATCCATCTGAACCACTTGAAACTTCGAGACCAATAAAATAAGTAAACACGCCAAGGTCTTTCATCTCGAATTGTCCAATGAGACAATTTTTTATTTCAAAGATTTCGCATAGATCATCTCCTATAATGATCATGTCGTCCACATACAGTAGAAAGAGGATAATGTCATTGTTAGTCGAGAGAATAAACATGGAAGAATCATGAGCGATGGATGTAAACCTGAACTAATGGATGGTAGTGCTTAATTTTACAAACCAAGCACACGGAACTTGTTTGAGACCATATAAGGCACGGCAAAGACAACAAACTTGCACGGGAAAGACGACAAACTTTGTGCAAGGGAGCAATCAGACCAAGAGAGGTATGCATGTAAACTTTCGCAAGAAGGTCGCCATTAAGGAAGGCATTATTGGCATCCATCTACAAAATGGTCTATTTACGAATGGCAACGACAACAAGAAGAGTACAGACAAATGTGAGCCTAGTCATTGGTGCAAATGAATCTTCGTAGTCAGTATCATATTCCTAAGCAAATCCCTTAGTATTGAGTCGGGTTTTACGTTCAATAGAACTATCAGAAAGTGTTTTGATCTTGAACACCTACTTGCATCCAATAGGAATTTTCCTAGGGGGGAGGTCAGCAAGATCCCAGGTGTGAATTTTGGCTAGGACTTGAAGTTCTTCGTCCATTACTTCTGCCAAATAAGGTTAGTATTGGCCTCCTTATAGGATTGAGGCTCATGCAGATCAAGTATAATAGAAAACAATAATAGTTATTGAGATCAGGTAGATGATGAGTTGCCTTATTAGAGAGTGATCTGGAGGGTGAGTCTCAAAAGTATTCGGTATTGGATCATTGGATATAGGAAGAGCTTCAGGAATAGTCTATAGAGTCGGAAGGGTAAGATCAGCTAGTGGTTCTAGAGTTGGAAGGGGTAAATCAGCCGATAGTTCTGGAGTGGGCTCAGTTGGGGGTTCTAGAGTGTGCTTAGCGGTACCTGGAATTGAATCCTCAGGGAACAACTCAAGAGATGGATTAGTAAAGATCTGGAGTTAGTAAGGGTTGATATATCAAATGACCATAAGGAAGAAAACAAATGGTATAACAACTCTAATGGGAAAGTGTTGTTTGATTTCAATTGTTGGATTTAAAATTTGATCCAATGGTAAAAAATGTATAATATAAAATATATCTTGATTTATAGAATATCAATTATTTAAAGATTCACGGATGAAAAAAAAATGATCTTAATTTTAAGATATTAACTTTAATATTTAGGAAATAAAGCAAAAATATCAACGGATTCAACAACAAAAATATCATCAGAGAATATAAGTCCAACACTCAAAAAGCAAACATAAAAAACAATAATCAATAATTTAGTTATAAACACGTGTTTTCAAATGAACAATACACTTTATGATTCTAAAAAATTAGATGAAATTGACAAAATTCCCTCCATTTATAAAATATTTCTAATTTCCCAATTCATGCTTTTAAATGAAAAAAAAACACCACCTTTCAAATTTTACATAAGCCTTCTCTAGTTTATTTAAATATCTAAAATTAATATTTTTTTCAGCCCCTCTTAATCAAGGTTCTAGATCTGCCAATATATATACCCCATGCATAAAAGTATTAATTTTGACTAAATATATTGATTTTCACTTACATTAACCATCAAAAGAAATTTTGTTAAGTTTATAAATTATTAAAAAACTTATAAATAAGGTAATTTATAAAAACTTATATTATCAATAATTTATAAATTAACTAAAATATTATTGTTTTTTTACTATAAATTAACTTATAAATTATTTATAAGTTTTTAGCTGGTTTAATATTTGGTTATTGAAATATTGATATTTAGTATTGTCGTATTATTTTCATATTTAAATATCGTGTGATAATAATAGCTTGAATGATATTTTCTAGTTGAAAAATCATTTTTGATGACTTTTTTAAAAAAAAGAAAAAAAAAATAGCAATTATTTATGTTAAAAATAGTAGATTTTAAATTTTTTTCATATGGGATATTATTAATATTTTGTAATCATTTTCTTTTTTAAAATAATTTATTATTAGATATATATTCAAAATTTATATGCATTATCGAAATTTTGTTATGTTTTACTATTTCAACCCTTCTCTCATTACCAACATGTATAGCTCAAGTAGTACGGTCTGCTTGAGTTAAAGCAGTTGAGGGACCTCTGTAATGTCAGAAGTTCAAGCCTGCGGAAAAACACTTGTTAAGAGGGGCAGACATGAATCTCGAATGAAATTAATCTCATATCCTATGTGGGTGTGAGGACACTCATGGGTATACCAAAAAAAATAATAATAAATAAATAAATTCTCATGACAAATTTATTTTATTTCTTCTTTTATTTTATTTTTTATTCTATTTTGTTCCTCTCTGACTCTGTTCTATCCAACCAAAGGACGCTTATTGAATTTCATAGAGGGAAAAATAGAGTTTGTCAAAATATATATGTAAGCCAAAAAAACTAAATATACGTCAATCAATGCGCAAACCAGTCATGTGAAATTTTAGTTTGGCAACAAATTATCACACAGCCGACTTCATCCCGCAGGTTTTGTCGGAATTTGTCAAAAGGTGCGGCCAAAACGCGGCGTTTCTAATCTCAATTCCGGCCTTTCTCTCGTCTTCATTAACCATGTCCACTCCACCATAAAGCTTCCAACGACACTTCCTATTCTGATTCAGGCTTTGGGGAGATTGAGAGTCAGATTCAGACCACCACCGCCAAAATTCAAAAAGTGGGTGATTTTTGGATTCAGTGTAAACTGCAAAAGCTGTCCTTAGCGTTTACCTTTACTTTTTGGTCCAATTCTTGTCCAAATAGGATGACTTTGGGATTACAACCACTTTTTTAATACCATCCAAAACTCCGAATCCATGACTCGGTCTTCTAGCACTCACTTCTTGAACAAGTGGGGAGAGGTGGCTAAGGCAAACATTGCAAAGGAGTCGTCAAATGCTATAGCTATCAGTTGACTCTAGAAGTTTTTTTTTTAAAGAATCAATTAGCATTGATATTGATGTTTTGAGGGAGTAATATGTGTATCCGATATTTTAAATTTTAATTTCACTACTAAATGAGAAAATTTATAAGAAGAATTGATAAAGATCGAGATTGTTGCAATAAAACTATCTAAGAATTTTTTAGCAAAAATATTTTTTTTTTATATTTTTAAGTAAACAACTCAATTCTTCTTAAATTCTTAATGCAATCCGATTTAGATCATACATGATATTTAAAATTAACTTGAAATATTTTTAAAGTGGTTGGAAGTGATAAATTTATGTAATTAAATAATCTTTCTAAGTACCTGATCAAGAAAAATGTTTGAAAAGTTTAAAAAATAGATTTTTTAAACTAAACGGTCGACCACGTAAGAGACCGGTCAACCGATTGATTTAGGATAGTACTTTTTAGAGTTTTAGGCTATCTGGTCGACCAGCGAGTTGAACTATTGGTTCAGAACCTAAAACGGTCGACCGCCCGTTCGACACTTTTTTGTGCAACGGTTAGAAAATTATCCGTTGTAAGCCATCCGGTCAATCGTTTGATACGTCGATCGACCAACAACATCTATTCAAAATTTGACCAGAACGGTTTTCAAAGATCTTCAACCTATGTTTTAAGCATTTAAATGTTAGAATATATTATTTTAATGGGTTTTGATTGTATTTCAAAGATATATCTTATATTTTGAAGATCTTTTCATTTAGTTTATAAATCTTCTGATTTTGTGATTTATAATGGATATTGAAACCACCCAAGAACAACAAGTCAAGACATTGAAAAAAAAACCTAAGATCAACAAAAACAAAGCCAATATGAACATTCATCAATCACAAATGACACATTTACTCGAAAATTAAATTAAAACATGTTTGAAATCTGTGCGAACATTCACAAAAAACAAATCAAAAACATTGAAAGAAACCTAAGATTGACAAAAAGAAAATTCACGTGAATAACACAAAACTCCACAAAAATCAACAAAATAATTTAAACCGGTATGAACATTCACAAAAAACAAATCAAGAACATTGAAAATTTTCCTTGAAAGATCAACGAAAAACAAACCAATGCGAATATTCATCAAATCGCAAATGAACATCCACCAAAACCACACATCGAAAAATGAACATTCAGATTTGGAAATGAAAATGAACATTCGATCTGGAATTTTCGAAATTTGAACCAGATCTGGAAAATACAACGAGAGAGAAAGAGTGACCAGAATGTTCAACTCTTGTTGAACATTCTAGATCTGTAATCTTCAGATCTGAAATTTTTCAACGCTAAAAATTCCAGATCTGAGAGAGAGAGAGACGATGAAGATGAAGGTCATTGTTCACAGTGGAACAGTGGTAGTAATGTTGTCGGATCTGGATAGCGCGAGAAAGAGAGAAGGCGGTCACTGGTGGTGGTAATAATGTCGGATCTGGAGTGAGAGAGAGTGAGAACGACCGCCGGTGGCAGTGGTAGAGCGACACGGCAAAGAATATCTTAAAACACAAGGGCAGATCTGAAAATACGACAATGACATTAGGGTTTGCTGTTTGCAAACAGAGCGTGGGCACAGGTGGCGGCGTTAGGGTTTGATGTTTGCAAGTAAAGCGTAGGCACAGGAGGCAACAACATCATCGAATGGAGGAAAACGATGATGACTGGCTGAGCAGAGCATATCTGAAAATACGACAATGACATTAGGGTTTGCTGTTTGCAAACAGAGCGTGGGCACAGGTGGCGGCGTTAGGGTTTGATGTTTGCAAGTAAAGCGTAGGCACAGGAGGCAACAGCATCATCGAATGGAGGAAAACGATGATGACTGGCTGAGCAGAGCATATCTGAAAACACGAGGGCAGATCTGAAAATTAAGATGGCGGCGGCGTTAGGGTTTGATGTTTGCAAACAGAGCACAGGCACAGGTAATGGCATTGTCATCGAATAAAGGAAGATGATGATGGCTAGCTGAGGAAGAACGGCGTGGACGAGCATATCTGGACAACCAGTGAGAAAGTATGGGGGCGGCTGAAATGGTGAGAGAGTGTGACTATGAGTAGGGGTGGGCAACAAGTGGGTTGAGGCGATTTGGGCCAAAACCGTAGACCAAATCAATACTATGCGGGTTGGACTAGTATAAACATAGACCGCCCAATAATATGCAGATTGGGGCTGGTTGGAGTGTGCGAATTGACTAATTTAAACTGTGAATTGCCTAATGATTGCGGGTTGAGCCTATTTTCGAGTTGGGCTAATGAGAATCGTGGGTTGCCAAGTATTTTCGAGTTGGACCTTGAAATATAATAAATATTGTTAAAAAAAAATTGTTACATTACTAAAACTTGTAAAAAAAAGGCCTCAATATTATAGTAATACAAAAATAAGAAAAAAACTACAATATAATTTGTAAACCATCAAAAAAAAATTATAAACGTAAATAATAAAGTATAAACTTGCAAACTTAATAAACACTAGGGATGGATAGCGGACAGGTTGAGACGGTTTGAGCTAAAACCACAAATCAAAACAATACTATGCGGGTTGGGCTAATTTAAACTGTGGACCGCCCAATAATACTCAATTTTACTATGGGCGGTTTGCATTTCAATACTAGTGTTGTGGTTTGGACGGATTTGGCTAGTTGACCCAACCCGGTGTACACCCCTAGATATGAGAAATTAGAGATTAGGGTTTCATATTTATACAGGGATATTATTGTCCGTTTGTTACTTGTTAATTGACAAAAGATTAAATAATAATAGAATAATCAAATAATAATGTTTTTGTTTAAAAAGGTTAAATGAGGACAGAAAGACAAATTAGAATTAAACAATAAAAAAACTTTTTTTTTTAATATTTATTTTCATAATTAATTAGTTATTAAAGAGACACAAGGAGAGAGAGAGAGAAACCGGGGTAATACAGTCCAACCGTTTTCACAAATCTAAAAACTGAACTCTAAATAAAAAATAAAAAATAAAAAATCATGTAATAACAATGTCACCTTATTTATCCTATATCTGAAGTATGGAAGGCTCATTTTTTTATTTTTTCATGCATTTATTATTTAAAATTTTATCAACCAAATTCAAAAGAAGATGAAATTACATCTTTGTCCCCAAATTAAGATCGAACATGACTTTTTTCTCCATAATTTAGCGTCCATCTAAAATCTTTGGAAAATTATATTTTTCGCCCTAAAGTATGAGATGGGAGTCTATGTAAACCATGAGATTTGTCAGTTGTACATTTTGATCTTTCAAATTTCACATTTATTTCAATCCCATAAAATTAAAAATATTATTAATGATTTTAGACGAAAATGTGTTGTGCTCAGCATGTGACCTTCCAATAAGAATTTTTTTATCGTTTCATTACTCCAATAAAATGAAAATATTTTTCTTTAACTTTTGTGCCTGACATCGATTCCTATTAAGAAGAGAGAAACTTTAATTATTATTAAAAAAAAACGTCTTAAATTTTTACTTTTACAGGATTAGAAGACCACAAACACAGTCAAGGCTCTCTCTCTCTCTTCAGCACCATGAGGAATTTGTGTGGCCAGCACCAATCCGGCATGGAACGGAACGATCAATTGGATCGACGTCTACAAAGATTCTCTATATTTCAATTCTGTTTGGGAGCGAAAACGATGAACATAAATTGGGAGGTAAAACAATGAACAAAAATTGGGAGCGAAAACCAGAGAATGGCAGTTAGAATCTTCGTTCCCTTTTTGTTCTCGGCTGTTAGAATCGACGATGAGAACAGAAATTGGGAGTGAAAGCCAGAGAACGGCGAAGATTCTGTTTTGCGCCCTTTTTGTTCTCATTGTTGCACCCAATTTCTTTGTTAGAATTGTTTTTTCTTAGAAACAGTTTTTCACTTGATTCAACAGTAGGAGGAGGAGCAAATAAATTGTTTTTTCGGTTTGATTTCTTGATTTGAAACGGTCTATGTTTTGTTTTTTAGGTTTTTCGGTTCGAATTCTACCCCTTCGACAATGACAGTGGTGGACTTGTTTGTCTAGGCTTTGAGTTGATTGGGAAGACTTCAAGGTGATGACAACTGTAGAAACTTGGGATGGATGGGGTTTGGGCGGTGGTGGTGGGAGGGTGAGATGGAGTGGGGAGGTAAATATAATTGTTTATAAATTAAGTGTAGAAAATATAATTTTAAAAATAGAGGGATGTTAATGAATTTTTATAAAATAAATACAAAATTTATCGAGTATTTATATCTTTTTATAAGGAAAAAATTAGTCAAAGAGTTATTTAGTATTTGTAAAATAACAAGGGAGATATCTAATTTGTAAAACAAATGTGAAACTTGACAGACCAAATGTACAATTTGACGAACCTCGGAATCCAAATACACACCATAACTTAAAGACCAAATTAACAGCCTCGTAAAAATTCAAGGTCGAACAGTAAAAAAATAATCCTGAAATCTAATAATAAGCACGAAAAGCTGATTATTATTACAATCTAAAATGAGGATTGAAAGAGTAGAAAAATAATAATAAATTTATCTATGGTAAGTAGCCTCTAAACATTCCTTGGCTCTATGTACCTTTGATTGAAGATAAAAACTTCCCTTCTTAGCATTCTGCTCAAACAAATTATTATACTTCTGCAGAAAAAGGGGGGGGGGGAGTTGTATTTTCAGATGAATACTGATGTAAGATGGGTTAATTGCCTTTTACCCCCTTCTACTTTAAAAGACTACACTTTGCGCCTTCTTGTAATAAATTCAAAAAACTTTGCCCCTTTCTACTTGCAATAAATTCAAAAACTAACTTTTTTTTTTTTAACTTAACCGAATAATGCTAAAAAATAGGTGAAATTGAAATTTTCATCTAAATTTTCCATGACGCTCTTTACCCTTCTTCGTCTAGAGACTGACGCACTTTGAGACGTTACTATGCATTTTCCTCTTCCGTCATCCCACATTAATGGAATCTTGCTTCTAGTCGTCGAGCTTAGGCTAGGGATCAAGTCAGACTTCAAAAGTCTTCCTTTTTCTTTTTCTACTTATAATAAATTCAAAAACTTTGCCCCCTTCTACTCTTTTTTTTTTTTTTTTTTTTTTTTTTTTTTTTTTGGGGGGGGGGGGGGGGTTTCCCACGAAACACCTCCACACCCATTTTAACTTGACCGAATAATGATATAATATGGGTGAAATTAAAAAATTTATCTAAATTTTCCATGAAATAGACAAAACAACTATTTGTTGTAACTTTTTATTTTATTTGCTTTTATTAAAAAAATAGTAGCGAGAGAAAATATTAGTTTTTTCTCTTTTATTATCTCTAAATATTAAATTCAAATTAAAAAATAAAAGAATTAATTCATTTTGTATTTGTTTGAATAGAATGCGAGTTCCTACCTTCAGTCAAAAGTGAAAGGGAAAGACGTGTAGATTTTAAAGTAGAGAGGTTAAAATAAAACAAAACCAAAGTACGAGTGTAAAAGCAATTAACCCTATAAAAAATTCAAAGAGGAAGAACACAAAAACCTGCAAGATGTCTTCCCAGGAAGAATGCTCAGTGACACCAAGTATCAGCCTTGCCTCTGGTTCAGCCATGTCTTTGCTCGCTCTACTCACGTTTTGTACTGCTTCTTTAGCAACCCCATTTCTTGAAGCATCTGCGTTTAAACCCATTTTAGACCCAAAAAAAACCCTCTTAGGTAGTGTTTGGTTGCGTGAAAATGAAGCATCAGAATCAGAATTAGGAATGAACCCATTTGTATGTGTCTCGAAAATTCCAATTCTGAGGCTTCAATTCCGTGCTTCCAAACACCAACTTAGCAATTTGGGGCATTAGGACAATGTGTGCACCCAACCCAAGAATTTTAATTACGATCTTAGTAGAAGGAATTAATGAAACCAAAAATAGTACTTGCGAGCGCCTGACGATATGCCTGTACTAGAGCCCTTGCCATTATTCCAGATCCCATCACAATCAAGTTAGCAAGAAGTCTTGTAGCCTGTACCAGTAGGAGAGTTTTCAATATTTCTGAAATTTTAGGATTTCTGAAATTTTACGAGTTTTGAATGGTGCATATCAACAAGCCATACGAAATTTAAGTACAAAATTTTCAAATTATGGTGCATTAATCGTTCACCCTTAGAATAAAAAGTGCACTAGGCATGTGGTGCATCAATGAGAAGCAAAGATATTGTGGCAGCTGCGGGCCAGTTTGGTTGTCCTATGGTACTATTTTTATATTAGTCAATTTATAAATTGGTATAGTTTAGTGTTTGGTTGTATAAATTATAAATGCCAAATTAGTTGCTAACCATTTTACTTCTAACTCAGATGTTATTTTCTCGTGTAATTAGAGTGAAATATAGCTAAAAAATTAACTAAACCGAAAGAGATGAATTTTTTTCCAATCAAACAATATGTAGATTTGATTAAATCATGGGTAAACGGACAAGTAAGACAGTCCAGTGCACGAAGGCTCCCGCTATTGCGGGGTCTAGGAAGGGTCATACGTACGCAGCCCTACCCCTATATACAAAGAGACTATTTTCAAGATTTAAACTAGGGATCTCCCGGTCACAATAGAATAACCTTACTATTATATCCAAGACTCACCCACGGGCCTCAGGTAAACGGACAAGTATACAAATAAATTAATAAAAAATAAAATAATTCAAACAGTATAATTTGGACAACTAAACATGCCCTAAAAAAATTCTCAACAAAATTTTAAAAATCCCTTTATGAAATCAAAAATCTTACTTCAAATACATAACCAAACACACCCCAAAAGTTGAGGATTGTGACCAATGATTTACCCCACATACTACAGCCCTAATTCAATGTAAAATCAGATTTGTTTTTAGCAGAAACAAATAAATAAGGCCATATAAAGGGAAAAATCATGAATCTGGGAACTGAAATTTACGTTAAAAATTAAAAATACCTATAATGAATCCAAAAACAACTTATTTCTGAAAAAACACAAACAACTATGTAAATGAGAGTTGTTTCAATGCATACCATCTTTGAAGATCAAGGAAATAAATTAGCTGACTTGAGGAACTGAGATGATGAATAAGATCAGAAACCACGTAACCTACAAATAACCAATCACTGTAAGTAAAGATTTTCCGCTAATGTCTTCTACAAGAATGGCAGAAGGTATCAAATAAGGACAAAGGAGGAACTAATATAACGAAATGTAAATCATAATACAGAACAGATCTTTTGTTGCACAAGAACACAGACAGAATCAATTCTCCTTACACGCTTTTCTCGTCTCGGGTATGAGAGTGATTACTGTCAACTCAAATCTAATTCATGCAGATAAAATGATAAGGGAAATTATCCAAACAGGGAACACCACATGGCCAATATCAAGCCATAAACTCCAGAAAAATGAATTCAACAGACACTACATTCCCAAATAGAAATGCATAAAGTGTAAAATGGTAAGGAGGTCTATACAGCCACTAGTGGTAGAAATGAAGAGGTAAAAATTAGAAAAAAATTTATCATCCTTTTTCTCTTTTGGATATTGAGCTAAATCTCAACAATACTCAATTGCCATTCGATATTCATAAGGATCTCAAATGGATCAGATGAGAAATAACAAATCCTTGGAAGAATATGAATAATGCACCAGATGCATATCAGTTGGAGGGTCAAACTTTTCAAACACAGATTTTATAACACAGAGAAAAGGATAAACAAAAAAATCTAAATCAATACTAGAAGTTTCAGCATTTTAAAGGAACATTATGCTTATTATGGGGCATGGCAGCATGCATAGCCACATAACACCACATGGAGAAACAAAACATACCAGTTTAAACATGCAAAATCGATGTGAAGATACTATATTGAATATCTAGACACAGGTGAATTCACATACCCAGTCCTGGACCACAAGGTGAACAAGACACGCCATTCACCACGTGTCACCTGTGACCACCACTAAAAGTTATGAGCTTCTCACCTTATGTTAAGGGTTGTAATGTGCAACACGATACAGTTTTCACATGCCTCGATTATAGTGTTAATATAATTTTTCCAAGGTCGTTCTATGTAATATATTCAATGCCAGACTATGAAGCATAACTCGGTGTCTCAACAATAAATAAAACAGCCTCCTCTTTCCCATTCAGCAACACAAAACTCTATTGTGATGTTTGGTACAAGGGAACAAAATCAAATTCTGAGGGAATGAAATAAAAAAGAATAGGCACCCATTCAAGATTCATTTCCCGAAGGATTTGATTCTTGTGTCCCAAATAAGTACACCACGTTCCATCATAAGATGCAAGTATATGGTACAATCCAATACCATAATTAATCAACCATATTTTATTGTGGTCATCAAAGAGCTGAACTATGATTGAGACTCGTAGATCTAAACGGACACTCTCAGGTAGATCAACATGAAGCAAATACAAAACCGTGAAATTACAAATCACACAATAAAGAATTGAACTTAATGGTTAAAGAGAACTACATTTCTCAAGTACACAGGCCAAAGCAATCTACTAAGAAGCTCCACATCATAAATGTCAGATTGAGTCACTGTGTCGATGTGAAAACTTAAAAAGAGATAAGTCAGATCATATAATCAGGAAGGAGGGAATTATCTGTCTTCACAGACTTCAGCAAAATAGTGGAGGAAACAGAAGAAATTAAGAAATGAAAAATCATTGATTGAGCTTAATTTGTAAGGAAAAGAACATAAAAAAAACATACAGATATATAGCGGAATCAACAATTTCGGGGAGAAAAACAAAATCATTGATCGAGTAAACTAACCGAGTTATTATAAATTCTCCTACTAAAGCTAAGAAGCAACAAAAATGAAGACCTACGCGTTTCTCAACTCAATTCTTCAGCTCGAAACATTAATCAGTAATTAACCAGTACCTTGAAAAGTAAATTCAAAATGTAACTACGAAAAAATTGATTTATGCATGATAATTGTGAGCTCAAGACAACAAAAACCTACATATTACGACAGAATCGCGAGAAATTTCAAGCTCAATCAACCAAAATCATGCATTCTTGCGAGACACGACACATCAAGGCGTGGGAAAATGCATGAGGGAATTAAAATTGAGAAGTAACAAGTGAGCCGCACCTTAGACGATTGTTCTCAGAGAAATCGCATAGCCAGGGTTCTACGAGAGACGAAAGGGGTTTTCTTCTTGGCGAAATCCGGAAGAAAGGAAAAGTGGGATACAGGGGACATAAGCGGGAAGGTCGGTCCTGAAGCGAAGAGGCTTTGCCATTTCACAGTACAGCACGTTTTAATATTCTTTTATTTTTATTTTTATTTTTATTTTTATTTTATTTTACCCATAAAATAATTTTAACTTAATTACACTTTATACCCTTTAAATAATGATAAAGTTACACTTTTATATTTTAATTTCTTCTTCTTGTCTAAATTTGTATTATAATTAATTGCCATTTCTTAGTGCTAATATTAGGCATTAATTGTTCAAGTTTTCATAAAAATTAGACTATCCAATAAATTATCATGTATTTTAAGTAACAAAGTTAAATTGTAGGACAAATATAAGATTTTATTAATAAAATTAAAATATGGATTAATTACATTGCATACCATTCTACTTTAATTTTGTTTTATTTTGTTATCTCTACTTGAAAAAACTCACACTTTACCATCTTTCTACTTGGGGAAAAATGAAAAACTAACTTTTTTTTTATTGTTGTTGTTTAACTTATGGAATATGTCAAAAAAAATATGAAATTAAACATCTCATTATAATTCTACATGAAACAAACAATTGTTTTTATTTTATTTTGTCCTTAATCAAAAGAAAAGAAAAATAGAAAGATGAGGTATCTCTTACTCTTGTCAACCAGAGGTCAACTCTCCTAGAACGCACTTCAGACATTAAATCTTGAATTTAATCATTAATGCACCATGCCGAAATGAAAAAATGCGCCATTAAAATCACCCAGAAGAAATGATTAAACAATGCACATATAAACTGGCCCGAACACACATTATCGTATATTTGAAAAAATCAATTTAAATTTAAAAATAAAAGGTATCATTTTTCCCTTTAGTCTAGAAGGGGAATGACATGAACCGAGGTGTGACTAAAGTAGAAAGTCACACTTGAGTTAAAATAATTGAGAGACCTCTACAAGATCAAATTCGAAATTGCGAAAAAATACTTGTTAAAAGGAACAGCAACGCACCCCGAACGAGATAATCTTTCACCCTGTGTGAGTAAAGAGACAGACACTCGTGTGTATACCAAAAAAAAAATAGAAGGCGAATGTCGTGCAGGTCATTAAAGTAGAGGACTTAAAATGAATGGCAATTAACCCTTAAAATGTTAAGGTGCAAATTGCATGACAACCAAAAGTTGAAACGAGAGTTTACAGACTCTAATTTCATTGCTCAAAGAAAGGCTCATAACTAATACATTAGAGAATCACCACCCCATGGAAACTAGATCATAAAAAATTTAGGGACTGTTTGGTGTATACGAAAAAAATAGAGTTCTTTTTCTGATACAAACCTCCCTAATTTCCCCTGGGGACAAAATAAAAAACAACAAAAAGGAGACCCTCTACACTTGCGGCTACTCCATATGATCATGGTTCTTGGTTTTAAGAAACAAAAAACAGAGAACAAGAACACTATCAAACCTTGATAGTGAATTAAACCTTCTTGCGTGATCTCCCCCGACCACGGGATTTCTCCCCATTAGTTACCAGCTCTTCAGAAATCGCATTTTCCACCACCCTGTCATTCCCTTCACCGTTTGGCTTCTCGGATATCACATTTTCCTTCTCATCTTCATCTTCTTTTAACAATTCATCCGCAGAATCTATTTTCGGTTCGTCCTTAAGAGACTTCTTGGGCTTCTTGTTCATCGGAGAGCTAGCATTGGCATTCTTCCGTTTGCAAGCTTTTTCGGGCTCGGCCTCAGGCTCAGGCTCAGGCTTGGCCTCAAGATCAGGCTCGGGCTCGGGGGGGCTCAAGGAATCTAATTCAGAAGTGCCGGAAGCTGCATTGGAACTGTCATCAGTAGCAGCATTTGCTTCAGCAGACAAGGCCATGGCATTCTCCTCTTCTTTGGCTAGAGACTGGAGCTTCTCTATCACACCCATGAGCTCTCTATTAACCTAATATCATGCGAAAAATTACAGATTATATAGGGAAAAACAATTGCTACTTTGAAAGGCGTTACCAAACATTGCCATGATGAATCATTTTTTTCTTGGAAATAAGGTCAATAATAGGAAACAAACCTCGGGATTTTGGAGGAATTCGAGTATGTCATTTGAGCAGGCAGGGCATTTCATGATATTTTTCTGTGCCCGAAGTGTCCTTCCACCACTGAATGTCCTCTCTCTCACTAGGGTTTGTCCAGCAAACGCTTCTTCAAGGCAAAGCTTGCAAAAATTATGGGCACATGGTGTCGTGAGGGGGAGAGTCAACACCTTTCGACAAATGAGGCAGTTGAATTCTGCAATAATATCGACTTTATAAGTACCATAAATGGATAACCCTCTGAGAATTGTTTAAAACCCTGAATCGGTTTGCTCGTATCATCTGTAAGTAAAAGTCATTTTTTTCCATGAAAACTGGTATTTTAGCTAAGGTCGTGTTTGATTGCACGGAATTGGGGCACTGGAATTGAAATTAGAAACAAAAGGGTTTTTTTTAAGCGAACGCATATAAAATTCCAATTCCAAAGGTTCAATTCCATGCTTCTAGACGTTATCTATTGGTATTCAAATTTGCTCAACTGTTAGGTTTATCCCACATCAGATATGGAAAGAGCTAGTAGTCAAGTTATAATGTGAGAAAAAATCTCACCTCATGAGCTAACTTTTAGAGTCGAGAGAGATCCAAAATCACCCTATACTAGTATCCGAGCCCAAGTTACAACAACTATGTCCCAATAGCGCAAATAGACAGACTAATCGAGAATTAGCCAACGAAAAACCCAATGTGTGAGGGGGAGATTGTTGGATTTATCTCAATCGGATGTAAAAAGGACTGGTGGTCAAGTTAAAAGTGTACGGAAAAACCTCACTTCAGGTTGAGAGAGGCCCAAGACCACCCTACACAAACTAAAGACTTGAGTAAAAGTCATTGTTGCATGAAAAACATAAACTTTTGCTAAGGTAGTGTTAGATTGCACGGAATTGGAATTTAGGAATTAATACATTTAAAAATCCAATTTTGAAGGTTCAATTCCATTCTTCCAAGTGCTACCAAAGAGAAATCATGATTAAGCATTCTTAGAGACCGAACCTTTTAGAAGTTTATCTTTGATAGATGTGCTCTGAACAGTCCTTATTTCTCTTCTTGCCCGCGCCCTTTCCTCAGGATTCCCTGCTGTCACTAGTTTTTGGCTTGGTGGCGGTGGCATTTTCCACTTCCAGCAAGATTCTTCCTCCTGATGATCAATTAAACAACAATTAAACTACATATAGTGAAAATCCTATTAGTATAAACCATGACAACCTAAAAACTAATCATGAACACACATGAAACACAATCATCAGGATCAAAGAATGAGTCAACATTCAACAAAATAGGACATTAAAATGGTTTATTCATATACATATATAAAATTTAAATAGAGGGAGGACTTGAACATGGTAGACAAGGACTACATAATTATTACCGATAGAAATCATCATCCATATACACTACTCTAGACATGGTGGGGAAGGAAATTAGGAGAAAAAAGACAGAAGAACATTCATCAGCAGATGAGGAGGGGTAATACCTTCCATCGTTAGCTTGAAATGGAGTGCTTCAATCTTATGTCTTAATTTTAGCATCAAATAAATACACGTAGGTGTATATATATCCACCAAGTTTGGCTAAATACATACTAGGTAAGGCAGGTGATTAATTGAACAGGTAGCTTTAAATAAACTTCGTAAATAGAACAGCTTTCGTTTAAAAGTGTTGGTAGTCGGGACAGCAAAATTCCAATAAAGATTCCAAGCTGTTGGACCAACAGAACAATTTCAATACATTGTTTTCTTCTAATTTAAGGCAACAAACCTACATCATTTAGTTTTGTCAAGGTTGTAGCATGTAGAGTTTCTTTGAAGGTACTTCCTCTCAATTGTCGATGAATATAGAATAAGATTAGGATGTAGAAACCCAATGGGCCTAAATCACTCTCAAAAGACGTCATGAATATAACTCAAGATCAGGTAACACAAGCAATGTGGGATTCAATAGGCCCCCTCACGTACAAGGTGGACTTTGCCAAACTAATGCGAGTGGATATCGGTGGTCTCAACATCGATAAGGGTACACGACCCTTCATGCGTAGGGTGGACTTCGACAAGCCACTGCAAACGGATATTGAATGCCCAACATTTGATGTGGGATTCAACATACCAGACAAAAGACTTGGCTTTAATACCATGTAAAAACCCAATGGCCTAACTCACTCTCAAAAAAGACAACTTGAAAGAAAGAGGAAGATTGTCTTTACACTTACATACAGCTCCAGGTAACGCAAGCAATGTGGGATTCAACACAGGAACTTTACAAATCACAATTAATGGAAGAAATAATGTTCACTCACGTTGTAATCCCATGATGGAGTCTCTTTTCTTTCGAAAAGGTCACTCGCCTTCTTAAGCTCTGGAATCACTGGGAGAGGTCTTGGCCGGTCTCCATGCTCATCACTGCAGCATAGGATGTTGAATAATACACAAGATATAGTTCCATTCAGAAAATGGAACTTTTCGGGGAAGGGAAAAAAGTAAAAATGAAAACAAACCTGGTCCATGGTGCAGGCTCATTGTCACATCTCACAAATAAATATCTACAAACCTTAAAACCCTAATGAACAAAAATAAAAACTGTTAATAAACTCCTGAAACCTAGTAAGTCCATGCAATGATGCATTTATTGCACATACATACCTGCTTTCCAACTTTTCTCCAGCATTTTTCTATTCTGTAGATCCCGTCATACCGCAACCCCTTCTCCGGGGCATAGGAGGAACGCTTCTCTTTCTCAGACCTGTTTGATGAAAGTTACAACCAGATAATAATTATAAAGAAATAAGACAGAAAAAACAGAAGTGCAAACAATAGAGTCCCAGGAGCTGCCAACGGTGGTTGAGCCACACAAGATTCAACAGCTCAAAACTCAGTCAAATTTTGAAAATCAATCTTCACCGAAAAAATCTTCAAAGATTTTGGCATGAAGAAAATGCCTTCACTTTGGTTGGAAGTTTAATTGATTCACCATAGCCTTCGTTAGGAAAAACTAGAATGCACATTGAGGTTCTAATTTGTTAACCCATAAGGGAAGATGAAATTTCACATTATCAAGATTTTTTTTTTTTTATTTTTGTATACACACGAGTGTCCCCACACCCACACAGAGTGTAAGACCAATCTCGTTCGGGATGCGTGATTGCCCCTCCCAACAAGTACTTTTCCACAAGCTCGAACCTCTAACTTTGCAGAGGCCCCTCAACTGCTTTAACTCAAGCAGACCTTACCACTTGAGTCACACCTTGTTGGTACATTATTAAGATAATAAATGTTGAAATATGGTAAGTGAGCAGATAAGAAAATATATGATCATTTATTATTGACCATTATGAATAATGCTAATCAAGGAATGATAGTCCAAATACCAAATGGAGGGGGAGGAGATAAGGGGACAGTTAAACAAATCAAGTAGAAAATTCCTATAATTATAATTAACAATTACCTAACAACTCGAACAGGATAGCCTTTTTTGCAGCTCACGCGTAAAGCTTCATTCATCTTATCAAACTTCTGATCAAAAGATTGATCCTTGTTAGTTCTTTTGTTCCCACTTAGATCCCTCCCCCCACTGCACAGTCACCAATGGAAAATATATTATATGAATGGAACACAAAAATAATTATCCAAAGAAATTGTGAGAGGTTTTTCAATGGCAAAGATAGCTGAAGAAAGATAACAACACAAATACATATTGTTAAGGTGGTCCACATTGTTATAGTCGGCAAAAGCGAATTGCCTGTTGTAAGTTGTAACTAAGAAATATTAAAAGCACTGATAAATACCATAATAAACCTTCCAGCATCAGTTAAAGTGCATGCATGTGTTCGTTCAGAGCAATTAAGTCATTCAAAAAGAGATGTAAAGCAGGCAAATTACATCACAGAACATAGAGGAACAAAGATCACACCCGCAGGAAACTATGTTAAAGAAGGCAGACCGAGTATAGACCAACTATAATTCTCCATTGACTACAGCAGACAGGAAAACGACACAGTAGTATTCAAGTAACCAACATCACATATCTAATGATCGATATCAATCAAAGCATTCAACCAGTATTTTATAGAATGAAATCGATAAATGAAGACCTAGAATTATCATTCACACAAGATGAAGTAATATTAGTCCCATAAGACAAACCTTCCCGTGTAGAGGAACCATTCCCCATGATCCTCATCATCCTCATAACCTCCTGAAAGCACCACCGACTGTGCACCATAGCCTGACTGTCCGGCAATCCCTGCAACAGGTGGCAAATGAACACCCCATTGCCTCATTTCTATACGGTACTCCCAGCATTCACCAACCAATACCCCCTGCTTCCTCTCTGGATCATTTTCAGCAAGGATTGGCCCAAAATGGTCACCAGGAACAGTGACAAATATTCTCCCGCTAGAAGCATTCGCCATCCCAGGTTTTTGTGCCTGCTGTGAAGTGAAAGCTTTATCAGGTCGGGTTTGGTCATGCGCAAAATGATACACTTTTTGAGGTCCTCCAGTTGAAATAGATCTTGATATCCTGGCCATCCTAATGGCCACTGCAAGTGTAGAGTTGATGCGCGGCTGACTTGCCATTTTGGGAGGAATACTACGTCGACACTTTGCACATGTACGCTTGCCTTGCCCAATCCATTTTTGGAAACATTTTAGGCAAAAATTGTGACCACATGGTGTCTGGAACATGAAAGAGAAGATCAGCAATGAAACATAATCTGTACTACAACATTCTCAAGACACTGCCTGACACATACCAAAAACTCCATTTCAGTGTACCCAAGTAAGAAACAATTATCTTAATTTCAGCCACACCTTCATCTATGTGTCAGCCACTCTCGTTCGCATATCTGACGTTTGAGGATTTATAGCTTTATATTTTGGGCAAAGTAACTAGATTTAATCAATATTCCTTTATTTGTCTGCCCCTAAGCATGAAGAAACTGTACTAAGTTCTGAAAATGTTTTGAGGATTTTTTAGCTTTATATTTTGGGCAAACTAACTAGGTTTAATTAACTATTCCGTTATAAATGACAAATGCCGTACTTGTTATTAATGCTAAATATTATGTCAACAATAGTATCTTTATTTAACCATTAATAATTTGTGTTGAGAGTAAATGGGTCATTTTTATTGTTCTTTATATTGTATCATTAGAGCCCTTACTAAAGTTTAATTTCATGTATGTTACTCATATCTAAATTTAAGTAGAAGTGCTGATAGAAGACGTGCATAGCTGTAGGGAAAAAAAGAAACCAAAACTCCTTCCATTGTGTGTATTGTAACACAGTAATTATATTTTTCAATTGGAAAATATGGTAGAATTAATGCATCATCTCATATTATCGATAATCTCGGTTTATTCGAACTTGAGTACATTCCTAGTAGTATCTACAACTTTGCATTGTGAATATTCAAAATTTATCATACGTGTCCTTTATGTGTTCCTCTGTGCTTGTGTCCTACCTCTTTGGGAAATGGGATGCCAGTATGCGGAGCCTGGTATATCCCAAAGAGAATATGAGGGCAATCAAAAATTGTGGCAAATGCTCAACTTCACATAAAGACCCACTAAAATAACTTCATTAGCAGAAGTTCATTAAAGCTAAAAATGTGTCTATTTGGCGCACGTACAATTGGAAACTAGAAGAACTTATCATATTATGGTCCATAACCAGACATCTGGAATAAAAAAGCAATTTCATAAATGGAAAATACTGGAGCATTGTTAAGTTTCAGAGCATCAAGTAATTCAAGGATCATGGAGCAAACATCAAGAAAACATAGAATAAGTTCAAAAATGAAGTTTTGGTGAATTCAACAACTTATGACTGATTGTTGTTAAACTTAACTGTTCATAACATCACAGAAGGAAAAAAACACGCAATTCCACCAAAATAAAGAGATATAATTAGCAATGAAACAGGAAAAATATCATTGATCATGTGAAATCGAAGATGGATTCATGGGGTGATAAGTCATGAAACAATTTCAGTTTTATTGTAAGCCCATTAACAAATTAGTTGAAAAGGTCATTTCATTTCCAACTTTAAACGCATGTTCAGATGAATTGGCACATTAATAGCCCAATCATATGTCCAAAATAAGTAAGCCTGTGAGAGATGCATACCATTAACATTAATGCGGAAATCTTCTACAATCTAATAGACTGCAGCAAAAATCATAACAGACCACAAAGTTATGTAATCCTGATTCCTGTGCAACGATAGGAAATAAGGAAATGAAGTGTTGGGAGATGGGGGGACCCATTTACACATTTTACTAACATACAGCAGCAAGCAATAAAACTAATTGAAAAAAAAAAAAAAACTTGCATGGAGAGGTCCCGTAATTGAAAAGAATGCAGAATGATGAGCAAACTGAATCTAACCATACCAAATGCACAAGGAAAATCAAGCAGAACTTGTACAATAAAAATCTTCCTATTATGGAAAGGAATCCACCATTACACCATGACATCTAAGTGGTGATAATAGTCTACTGGATTTCAAATACGTGTATACAATTGTATGCTTTGTTCAATTACAGACTTACGGTACATATATAAACAATCAGACAAAAAAGCACGCCAGAACTTCATCAAGACCTCATATCAGGATCAAGCACAATGAAGATGAATACGAAAAGAAACCGAATATTTGAGAAAGCTCCGACACAAAAATGCAGTACCAATACAGTCGAGACCATGCATAAAAGATTTGGTATAAAATCGATATAAACATACATAAACGCCTAAGCAAACACACAAATCGTACGATTTGAAAACACAATACAAGATTAAACAGAGAAAACTCAAAGGAAATAGAATGTGCGTGCATATATACCGTAACAGGCCTCTCCGGTAACTGCATACAAAACGAGCATTTAAAATTCTCGCCAAGAACTTCCAGCACGTCATTCTTCTCATCCGCCTTCCCTTTCCCCTTCTTGTCTTCTCCGTCGTCATCGGCCGGCTCCGCTTGCCCACTCAGAAGTTCCTGTCGCCTCTTCGCCTTCTCCCTCTCCGTCAGAGACGAATCGGCCTCGATCGCTCGAATCGCCGCGACGAGCTCCCCGCCGGCAGACGTCGCCTGAACTCCGGCCACATCGCCCCCGTCGGGGAGCGTCGTGCAGTCAGGACACTCCCACTGGAGCGTGGACGCTAGGGTTTCCGGCCGGATGGAAAGGCAGGCAGCGTGCCACGGCGTGACGCAGGTGTTGCAGGTGAGCTGCTCCTCATCCGACGGCTTATTCTTGCAGACCATGCAAATGCCGTCGCCGTCGATTGGCAGTTGGCTAGCGTCCGCCATTGATGCTTGACGATGAGTGAATAATCCTTACAGCGAGAACGATAAGCTCTACATATATGCGTAGACTGGTGAGAGAGAGAGAGAGAGAGATCTGTAAGGCTTTGATTGTTGGACTACAATAAAGGGAGTGGTGGTGTGTATATATTAATACAGTTGTGTGTAGATGTAGAGAGAGAAAGTGGAGAGAGAGGGAGAGAGCGGCGGGTTTCGAAATTTTGCTCTCGTAAGGTTTTGAATTTCAGAGATGATCGAGTGTATTCTAGTGCAGTTTATTACAGTGCATCTCGCGAGACTACTGGCTTGAATTAGAATAAGTCAAACTTCAGGCCAATAGTATTCGTTTTATGGTAAAAAAGAGTCAAACTTTTACTGTCGTGGAGGTCCATGCCGCTCTATGCGCCTGATCTTACCCTTATTTTCCAAATAAAAGAGAAAATACAAATTAGAGTTAATGACGAAATTGTCCTCCATACTTTTGTATGATCCATTTCTTAATTCATTTCTTTAAGCAAATAACTATGGTATTTAGTTTTTAGATTTAAGGATTAGATGGTGAAAGATCTTTATATAAAATAATTTTGTTCAAAAAAATGGTATGGTCAGTTTGAATCTCTAATTATTTAAATTTTTCATTAACATTTTTTCTATTTCTGTGTATTACTCGTTACGTTACGTGAAATATATTTTTTTTAATGTCTACAGTGTATTAGAATTCAATAATTTTAATAGTATTAAATATATTATTAGGAAAATCCTAAAATATCAAAAAAAAATTGAAGGAAATACATTTCTCCCAAATCCATTAAAAATACACTTGAGCAAGTAATACGTTGAAATTTAATTAAATTATTGTTAACAATATACAGATAATACTTAAAAATTGTATTATGCATTGAATCTCCCATCGAACTGACATTTAATTATTCTTATTACTAATACAGTGCAATAAAAGATTTATAACCAACAAGGTTGTGCAAAACCCTAAATCGATTCAAAGTAGGGTTTATTGATGTTCATCCCAAATAACTCTAAAATATCTGCTATTACCACTTTTCACAAGTCTTTTTTCCTTTCATAAATATGAATTCTTGTTAGTTCAATTTTGCTCAAGAGAATATACAATTCACATAATCTAAATTTTCATTAAGATTTTGTTGATCACACACGTCTTCAAGTTTTCTACTAAAATCTTTCTTCCCATTTACTGAGCTCTTCAGACAAATTGCATGAGTCATCAAAATTCTAGATTTGTTGATTAATTATCTCAATATTAATTTTTGTCTGTTGTGATCAATCCAATACATATCCAATCTTATTGTTTTGTCACTGTCAATATTAAGAGACGCGTGTCTTACGTCTATTCATGTCAATTGCGTCATTTATGATGTAAGTTATCTTTCCATACAATTTCAGAATACGTCCAAAACATCACTTTTTACATAAATACGTCAGAATTTGCCCTCACGCGGTGGGCATTGTCATTGTCCCCTTTTTGTTATTCAAGTTGGATTAACTCTATTCATTAATATATATTTTTAATTATTTGTATTAGCAATTTTTTTTAAAACCAATTCAAGATAGAGTCAACTAGTAAATTTAAGTTATTAGTACTTAGCATAAGTCCCAATGGCCAAAAAAAATTATGTATATATATACTATAAATTAGGATATATTTTACATCTGAAACATTTTTTTATCTTTAAATTAAAAATTTAATGGTCAAAATTAAAGGATTTCAAGCGACATTTTTAACATTTGGATTAGATCGAATGTATGAGACCATAAAACTCTCAACAAATAAATAACAATTGATTTGGATCTAACGGTTGAAACCAAACAATATTTTAAATTGTTACAATTTGATATGACATAATATATCTAATAAACTAACAACTCATCTCAAAATATTTCACACAAGTTTATATAATAAATTAGGACATAAAAAATTTTAAAATATAAAAAAGATTCACACTCCCACTTGTAAGATTAAATTAAATTATTTTTTTAATCTTCTAGATTTTAGATTTTTAATTAATTGGTCATTTCTTATATATTAGATAATTAATATAATACTTTTAAGCACGTGACATACTTAGTGTGTATATATATCTCAAAAGGTTGTTGAATGGGCATTATAGGAAATTAGTATATCCTTTTTTTTCCCCTTTTTTCAATAAATTACTATGGAATTAAATATTTAGAAAGCAATTAATCTAGGGGGTTAATTAATAGCAAATTCTTGACTAGATGGGGCTTATAGATGAGTTGTAATAGATGAAATCTTATAGAATCCAATGAACAAAAAGGGTATTTAAGATCTTCGCCCATAATCTCCATTTTGTCAATATTTAAAAAAAAAAAAAAAAAAAAAAAGGAAAAGAAAAGTAAAAAAAGAAAAAGGTAATAAAATAATAATACTGCCCCTGCCATTAATCCTCCACTGTGTCCCAATTCCCACCCCTTTCCCAAACACCACTTTCAAGAGCCCAAAAAGTATTTATTAAAAATTGTACCAATTTTTTTTTTCTTTTTAATTCGGGTATTTGGTAATTTAAATTATTTTATTTTATTGTTTTAAATACATTATTTTCAATTTCAGGCCTTTTACATGGCATTTTGTTAGTGTTTCTGTTTTTATTTAAGATAATTATATTTTCATTCTACAATATTTTTGGAATAGAAACATGTTTGGTAATAATATGTTTATGAGAATATAAATAAGAAAAACATTTGATTACAATATTTATTATTTTCTTTTATTTAAATGTATGGTGACCATTGTAGTGTGTGGTGATCGGTAGACTGGTAGTGGCCGGCGAGGTAGTAGTGAGAATAATTTTTGTGGGAGTGAATAGGAATCTACTTTTTTTTTATCTCTCATATTCTTAAGAAATTCAAGAATTATTCCCAAAATTTTAAAAACAAAAACGTGTTTACCAAACATATTTCTGTACATTAATCCCAAAATTTTGGGAGCGAGAATAGAGATCAAGGAATAGTAACCAAACAGGGCCTTCTGTTTTTGCTACCAAATGCTAGTTAATTGTAAAATGATTTAATTTGTAAATTGGAGAACAACCTAACAATATTTTTTTCTTTTAATTTTTCTTATGATGACACCTATGCAAGTTTAAATCATGTTATATATATTGATTTTACGATAAGGTATGTTTGGATCACACCTATCTCGACTAATCATCTCATTGGACAATCTTAAGGGCACACTAATTCACATCAGACTAGTGCATTCAGGATTAAATTCAAGATTTAACTCCCAGAGTGTTCCTAAAGAGAGTCGAACCTTGAGAATTAGATCATGTTATTTGGTAACCGAAAAGTAGCTTAAAAATTATTGTATTACTACTTGTTAAGTGAACTATTAAGAGATTTAAAATGTCGAATTAAAATAAAAAATTCAATTTAATCGCTGACCATCTAATTGAAATTAAAATAACTTATTCGGTATATCAAATAAAGATGTAAAAATTAATTGAAAATTTCATGTAACAATTAGCCCACTTAAGATATATAAGGTCTTTGAAAGGTGAAACACATATAATATATAATATATATGTGGGCAAATTTCACTTCGGGCTCTTTTATGTTTGGCCAAAATTCTTATATAGTCCGTTAAATTTGGTATACTTTACTTTGAATTATGTATGTACTATTTAAAATTTAAATAATCATTAATTTTTTTTTTTTTTTTTAAAGAGATAGAATTTGGTCACACGAAATCTAAGAAGACATTAGGGTCTTTTCCTTAATTAATAGATTTAATGAACTTGAAAACAAAATCAGAGAAAGTGTTCGTCTTCACATTTTTTTCATTCGAACACTCGATGATCTTTTTATCATCCCGACCACCAGTTCACGATGGTGGCGATAATGAGCCTGTGCAGCGATGATTGTCTTTGATTTGGAGGTGGTTGGGGGATTTGGGTGGTGGTTGGTGGTATAAAATTTGGTGGTTGCAAGTTCCACAATTGGTGAGGAGGTGATAGATGAGGCATGGAATTTCTTATGAATCATTACCAAAAGATGAAAAGTAACATTGTTTCATTTTTGGTACATAAGTGTGGCAAATAGAGACTAAGGATAATTATCAAATTTCATGTCGATCTCTACTAAAATAAGATTAATCATATTTTCTGGTGGTAACTCCATAATCTTCAAGTCCACGTCCCATTCTATGTCTTTTCGAGATGGTCCGCATATTTGTTAGTTTCTCTTGGAGAGAATTGTAAGATATGATTGTTGATCTCGACGAAACTCTTACTATTCCCCACTCACGGCTTAAATTTATGTGTTTATGGTCAATCTCCTTAGAGTAACATTGTGTTTGATATCCATAAAAGTAAGAAAAAAATTCAATACACAAAATACCATTTTAACGAAAAGAATTTAATTCTTGTGATTGATTTATTAATTTTTATTTGAGTCGAGAATTTACAAAATTTACAAAAAATGCCCAGATTTGACAAATATTGTTTATTTTCTCTTTTCAATTTTAGAATTTTTAATAATTATTTTATTAAATAATAAATATTAATAATTTATAATAATTGTTTTATTAAAATTATTTAAATTGATTTTTATATAGTTTTTAAAAGTAACTTTTAATTTTTTGATTGAAGTGTTAATCCAAGCTGTTTCTTTTTTTAGTTCATTTTAACTATTTTAATTGATATTCAAAATAACCACAATTCATTATTTTAAACTATTTCTAGGTGTTATAGATAAATTAAACTAAATATTTATGATTTATGATTTTTTTTAATTACTAATCTTATTAGTTATTATAATACTTAAAAGTGAAAGACAAATCTTTAAAATGAAATATAGTTAATCTTTTTAATCTCCTTATTCTTATCAAATTAATGGCCAATATCTTCTCCTCTCATTACCAATAATATTAAATGAATAGAAAATTACTTTCAATTTTAATTAATAACATTGAAAATGAATAGAAAATTGCTTCTAATTCTAATTCCATAATAAATAGATAATTTTTACATTAATAATTATATTTATTTATTTTATTATCAATTCAAAATTTTATTCTTTTTTTAAAAAAATTATATTTATAATATTGGATTTTTTTAAAAAAAAATTAATTTTCTTTCAAATAAAATTATTTTTTAATTTATCATTCTATATATTTATTTATTTTTGTTTCGTTATTATTATCAATTTGAACTTTTGTTCATTTTTCACAAAAAAATTATTCATAATATTTGTTTTTTTTAAAATAATAAATTAATTTTTATTTAAAAAATAATGAATCATGTGGGCTAAAAATGATGGTCCCTCAAATACATTCTTTTTCCTAATAATGTATTTTAGTATTAATCTTATCTTAAATGAATGTATTTGTTCCCATTAAAAAAAAAAATAGGTTCTTGATGATGAGTATTTCATAAATTAAAAATAATTTTTTTTTAAATCTAAATTTTATGATTCACTATTTATCTAATTCACTTTGTACATTAACTTTTAAGAAAAACTAATAATTTTCTCAGAAGTTAAAAATCATTGTACACCACAAAAGTTATTGTAATTTTTTATATGAAAATTTACAGTTATTTTAAAGTAGTACAATAATTTTGGATTCATAACAAAATTATTGTACCAATGTGGAATACATTGACTAAAATTTTAAGTTCGTATGCTATTCACAAAAAAAAAAATTAAAATTTATGTCCATACAGTCTACTAACTCATAATAACTTTACAAAACTTGAAAGACAAGCAATATGTTGATAATTTTGTGATTTTTTGGCTCCGATATCATAAACCAATTTTGTCATTTCATAATTTTGTAATTTTTATTTTGTTTATTTATATTTTATGGCTTCTAACTTCTGTTAATTTTTTTTTTTTTTTTGAAATGGGACTTACTACAAAAAAATTTGGGTATTCAATCAATTTTATTAAAAGTATCAAATGCAAACACTATAAGGAAGAAAATATAATTAATATTGGTTTAGAATCCAAATAGTAAACAACTATTTCGTATTATTATAAACAAACCTGTTGAATCAGGATTGAGTCATATCAATATGAAGGGTTTATAAGAACAATTACGTGTCGTGATATGTGGAAACTAACCGTTGGAGGGTCTGTTTCAAATCCTTATATATAGACCTGCGTTTTTTCATTTGGAGAGATCCCAATCAATTGTTTTTCAAGAGCTATTCGGTTTCTAAGCTTTCTGAGAGTTTTTATTCTGAAATTATACTGAAAGTACTGTGAGACTATCTTTGAGAAAAGTTCTTGAAGAAGTGTGCGAAAATTGTCGCTGTCACCGATCTAAAGTTTCATTGCAATTCAATTTTCAATCATTCGGTAGTATCCTGGTAAGCTTGTTCCAAGCTTGAGCTTTTTATTGCTATTTGATATTATTATTTATTGCTTGGAAATTAGATCTTTGAAATAATTTTTCTGAACTTAAATTACTTGATTTTTTTTTTAAACGATTTCTTGTGAAAATCCGATTACGTGCTAAATTGTGTGCTACCCATTTATTTAAATTTTGAAATTCTCACTTTATTTTTATCACCAGTATTTATCAAGACATTAATTGAGTTTAAATTAATCTGAGGTGGTAGAATCTTCGAGTGGGAAAAACTTATCAATTTCTTATAATTGGTGAGTTGTGTGCGGATTAGATATTATTGAGAATATCTAATCAGGGGTAGCTGGGTTTTAATCTCTTCCAATAAAGAGTTTGATGGTTTGATATTTACTTAGTACATAAAAAGATTAAGTTACTTTTTTCCAGTGAAAAAATATAGGTGTTAATTCTTCCTTAATAGAATTAGATTTTGAGTGAATTTGTAACGGTTCCATCCTTACCGGGTAAAAGGATACTTGGAGAGATTTGGTGAGATTTAATTCTTAAGCCTAAGGTATATAAAGAATTAGGTCGTGATTCTTCCTGTAATATAATTAAATTAATCTTTAGTCTGGTAAAAAGATAGAGATTTTTCCTTAGCCTATGAAAAGAAAAATTGTAAAGGTTGATTCTGAACCTACGAAAAGAATCATTTGTAAGGGTTTGGATCTTACCTGATTAAAGGAATCATAATGATTAGTGGGCGACTCTTCGTGGAGCTCGGAGGACTGGATTAACCAAGAGTAACTTGGTGAACCAGTATAAATTTTGGTGTACTGCTATTTTACTTTATTTATTTTCAGTTATTTGGATGTGTAGCTAGTTTACATAACTCTTATCCGCTGCTATAAAGATAATAATTAATTTATGATAAAATTAATTACTTGAATTTTCAAAGTGTTATAAGTTGATAATTTACTTTAAATTTTATAACTATCTAATTCACCCATCTCTTGGTTAGATCACTAGGCCAACAAAACCTAATATAGTTTTTTTTTTATATTTGTCTAAACTTGCGCATTGCGCGGACTAAAACAAGTATTTATTTAAAGTGTTGTTTCATTTACTCAATAAATTTCAAACGTGTTTAATAAATTTACACGGGATAACATAAAATATATAAAAAAATAATTTAATAAAAATAGAATTGAATTCTATTTTATACCATGAAATGAAATTTTAAATGAATTCTATAGAATTGAATTGAATTTTAATTAGAATTCATACCAGAGGGGATGTAAATGAGTAGACTAGTCAGAAGAAAAAAAAAAAAAAAAAAGAAGAAGAAAGAAAAAATAGAAAAATGATAAAACAAAAGAATATACTCAAATGTATTCAATTTTTAATTTAATGATGAGTTTTTAAAGAAGTTCTTTATGCAATAATTATAATTAAAAAAAATCTGAAATCGCATATACACACATTTACAGAGGAATCATAAAATGAATTTTTAAAATCCATTTCTTACAGAAAAAAACCCCCAACAAAACCGAATTTTCAAATACTGTTTATACGCGCTATATTTAATTTCCGTTTCTACATAAAACAGATATATATATATATATATATATAGAGAGAGAGAGAGAGATTGAATCTCCATTTCGACATGAAATAGAGATTCAATCTTCGTTTCATACATCCTCTCAAAACTCTAACTTGTTTCGCCATATTTTGCCCCTTCCCCAAATAGCACCGCTTATCCTCTCTCTTCTTATCCCTTCTTCATTTTCGGGTTTTCTTGCTTTCTTCTCCCTTCTCCATTTCTCCCCTCTTCCTCTCCCTTTTACTTTGGTCGCTCATCCTTCCTCGTTGCCGCCGCATTTTCAGTGCCGCTCAGCCCCCCGTAGATGTTTTTTTTTTTTTTTTTTTAAATGTAGATCTAGTTTTTTTTTCTTTTCAAAAAATATCATTATTTTTTTGTTTATATATTTCAATTTTAATTAGAAATTTATTTTTTGGTTTTAATTAGAAATTTTACTTTTGGTTTAATTAGGAAATTTGTTTATATTTCGATTTTAATTAGGATTTATGCCTCTCGTTCACAAGTAGTTATTTTTCTTTTCAGTGGCAATATTGTTTTTTTGCTAATTAATAATTGTTTAGGTTTGTGTTTGTATATGTATTTGTGTTTGTATACATATTTGCTAGATGAATTTTTATAGCAAATTTCACTTTTATTGTTTTTTTTTTAATCATTTGGCTGAACATCTTCAGTTTTAATTGGCAAACAAAATGTTGTGTACTCTTTTATTTCATTCATGTAGTGTTTGAATGCAAAATTGGGAGATTTTTCTACTTATTAATACTCCATATTAACTAGGGGTGAAATAATTACTTGTCTAACCGACACGCCCGCTTGGCCCGTCCGACCCGCCCTCGGGTCGATCGGATTTTACTCTCAATTTTTTGATTTTTCACTCGACCTGCCTGCCCGACAAGAGAGAGAAAAAAGATTGGATTTACCACTCCCACCGCCCGCCCAACCCGAACCCGACCGAATACACTATTCACTAATAAACCCCCCCACTAAACCTCTCATATTACAAAAATACCCTACATATATATCAAGTGATAAAAACCCTAATGTTTCATTCTCTCATTGTGGCCGCCATTTCACTCGATCCTCATCCCTTCTCTTTCTCAGTTCTTTCTCTCAAGCTCATTCCCTTCCTCCATGGAAGCTGTTGTCATCTTCGTCGTCCTCCGGCGAAGATCTATCTATGTGCTTTCGCTCTTTCTCTCTCTCAATCCTGAAGCCGTCGTCATCTTCGTCGCCGTCGACGTTGTTCATCTTTTTAGTCAGGGTTTTTAATCTTTTTAGTTGTTTGCTTCGTTGTTCATCTTATATGAAATTCTGATATGTTCATCCTTCATCTTGAATTCTCACCCAAAACTCGATCAAAATCCGACCGCATCTAACAGACCCGAACCCGATCAAACTTTGGCTGCTTAGGATCGGGGTCGGTCGGTCATCAATACTAAAAAAACTTTAGGTCGGCCAAAAAATGACTCTCCCCCCGATCGATCCAACCGATTTCACCCCTAATATTAACTAATACTAAAAAATTAGGTCATGTTCCTTGATTTAAAAAAAAAAAAAAATGCTTTTAAAGATTTTCAAAAAATTAGGTCATGTTCCTTGATTTTTGTCTTTGTTTCTAAAAGTTTGAGATTAATGTACAAAAACATGTTTGGTAAATACGTTTCTAATTTGTTATAACTAAACATGTTTCTTGTTTCCATAAATTAAGAGAAACAATGTCAGAACAATGATGGTTACAAAACATGTATCTATTCTCAAAATATTTCGGAACGGAGATAAAATTTTCATCATAGTACATTGGAAGTAGAAACAGAAAAACAAAAACATTAACCAAATGCCACCTCAAAAATTAATTAGCAAACAATGTAGAAGGTTCGCTGGAAAGTGTAATTTGTCCAAAACTAAAACCATGCATAGTAGTAAAATTTGTACACACACAAGAACACACAAAAACAAAACAAGAGAATAAATCTTGAATTTAATCCTGAACGCACTAGCCAATGTGATATGACTATGGATTTTCAGGGTGACTAGTGTTCAAATTACAACTATAGGCATCAAAGTGAAATAATGGTAAAATTTCTGGGGTGCAAAGTATCAAAACCCCTAAATAAATTACCTCACCCACCATTTGATTATTACTTATTTATAAATGTCCAATTTAATGTAAATTATATGAATGTAAATGAACTATAATACAACTGGAGTTTATGGTAATGATAGTATTTTGCACTTTGCACTCCTAAAGTCTTGGAGAAAACCTACTTTAACTCTGTATTTTGTAATTTGAACACTTCAAAACTTAAAGTATCCAGAATTTATAATATGTATTTTTAGCTATTTTTTGTTATGTTTTTCTATAACAATTTTTTTTTTCTTTAGAGATTTATTGATTTTTAGTAGATTTAAGGAACTATTTCTTTTATGAAATTGAAATATTTGGAATACAAATTTGATTATGTTTTTCACATGTTAAATTCAACATATACTCTTAGTTTACACTTTGCACCCCCAAACTAATCAGAAAATTGATTCAACATTATTGGTTAGATGTTTGAAATGGTTAGATTCTAGTTTGTGTACTTAAAACTACATTTAAATAAGTAATTGTGTATATATAACTTAAGATTTAATGAATGACAAATAATTTCAACTATTTTCATTAAGTTTTAATTTACGACATCGGCAATTTTAATTTTTTTTAATAACATGGTTGATAATGATAATAATATATTTTTTTGTTTCGTTTTGATTTGTTAAATACTAGTTGTTTGAAATGGAGAATATTACATTGTATTTGTATTGGGATGGTAGGATTTTGGAAGGAACTGAGTTTGGTGTGTCGTATAGTATATCTGCGGTAAAATCGTTGGATGTTTTTCGGGAGATTATGTTAAACGAATTGATTGAGATGTTACAACCTTATATCCTTGAGAATGGAGTTGATGGAACTTTGAAGTTAAGTGTAGGTTGTTGATAACTATTATTGGGCCGAAAAATTATAGATATATGTTGTTTTCAATCGGAGACGACGCGACATTAGACCATGTACTTCTTAAGATGTCCTCATTACTTGGTGTTGAGGTGTATGTCAAGGTAGAGCAAGCATTTGATCATGCTCCAAATTTTTCTTCCCAATTTGGTCCTTTTACCCAATTTTTAACTCAAAGTTTCAATTCTTATGGTACCGTATTATCTAGACAATTTTCTTCGTATAATATTCTCATATCCGACCCCCAAGTTATTCAATCCAGTTACACTCTCCGATTATCCTACATTCCTGAAGAATATCATCCCTATACTGTGATTGACTGTGATGCAGACACTAGTTCTCTCACTCCACATCACCATCACTTGCCAACTAGTCCACCGCATGACAACAATTATGGTAGGTATAATGGGAAAGTGTAGGATGGGCTAAATACAGTCGATGACTTCCATGATGTAGAACAGACAGAGTTAGATGGTATTGTTAAGTTGGAGGAAGAAGAGAATGGTGGGGATGGAGATGAAGATATGAATGTTGAGCTGAGCAAGCAAGATAGTGAATAGTTACCGTTGCACAGGGTTCCTTCATTCTATAATTAGTTGGAATGGGTTGATAACGATGACATGGTATGAGCCAAAATTGTGGAAGAATTTTTGAACCCCAAAAATGGATGAATTCCATGGCGGCATGGTCTTTAAGGATAAGAAACATGTTCAGAATGCTATGAAGTATTACCATGTTGTGAAAAATAAAGAGATTTCTGTGGTGGAGACGCACCTTAAAATTTGGTCGATCAAATGCAAGCACAGTTGCCGGTGGAAGATGCGGGCGGTTGTCAAAAAGAGTCACGGCATGTTCCAGATTACATAGTTCAATGGGCGACACATGTGTTTCTACAATCATACAGCCTTGGATCGTGGAAACTTGGATTCGAGTGTTATTTCTGACATGATACTTAAATAGGTCAAAGAAGATCCGAAAGTAAAGATAGGCATTATTGTTGCCTCCGTGAAAAAGTCTCGGGGATTCACCATCTCCTATCGAAAGGCTTGGTTGGCTAGATCTAAAGCCGTCGAGACTTTATTCTGTGATTAGGACAAATTGTATCGAAAGTTGCCTAAGTTCATGTCGGCGTTGCAATATTTTAATTCGAGGATGATTGTTAAATGGAGTATCGTTCCGATCGCTTAACCTAGTTATTTGACGTTCAACATGGTATTTTAGGCATTTAAACTTTATGTGGTCGGATAGAGATATTGTCGACTTGTCCTTATGATTGACGGGACCTACTTATACAGTAAGTACGGGGGTAATATCTTGATCGTCATTGGGATGACACCATCCAACAAGTGTTATCCTTTGGCATTCGCGGTCATACTGACGGAGGACCACCATTGTTGGTCCTGATTTATTTCGATACTAAAGCGCCATATTATTAAAGATCGTCAAGAGGTGACGTTGATATCTAACAGACATACTGGCATTATTGGTGCAGTCAGAATTTTATGGCTTAATCAACAAAACGAGCCCGCTCGGTATCAACGATTTTGTTTGTGGCACCTTTGCAGCAATTTCAACAAGGTGTATAGAAATCAAAATCTAAAAGATCATGCTTGGAATGTGGGTGTTCCGACACAAGTTTGGAAGTACAACGCAATCATGGAAGAGATAAAAAAAATAGATACGCGGGCGTATATGTGGTTGGTGGATATACAAATAGAGAAATGAACTAGGGCACACGGTGATGGTAAACGTTGGGACATGATGACAATCAACTATGCCGAAGGATTCAACAACTATTTGAAAGGTACAAGAAATGTCCCAATTGCTACAACCGTTTCAATAACTTTTTACAAGTTGGTAAAATACTTTGATATCGGTCGACAGGAATCTCTAAAGGAGTTGGCCATGGATTTGGGGTACGTAAAATATGTCATTGACAAAATTAAAAAATCTCGAGTCAAGTCCAAAACATACGAGGTTCGAATATTCAATCGGTAAAATTTTTTAACTTGTAATTTATTAATTACTTATTTTTTTTTATATTTATAATAAAAATGATACAACACATTATCTAATGTTATGTGTGTGTGTGTATATATATATATATGTATAAATATATACAACAATAGTGAGAATGAACGTTACCACGTGAAAACGATAAAGACTTTGGCCGGTAGAATTGTCGTTCACAAAGTTACTTTAGGGGATAACCATGATTGCACTTGTGACTTTTAGATATCCATGTTCCCACATGTTTGCGGAGACCAAATATTATGGCATTGATGTGTTCCGCTACATCGGTCTTGAATACATAATAACGAACTTGCCGAAAGTTTGGAAGTCATCGTTTGAACAGATCGTTCATGAGAACTATTGACCGGTGTTTAATTTTTCAATCTTTCTTCCTAACAAGAATAAATTTCGAGTTGCTAAGCGCGGTCGACCAAAATTCACTCGCATTCAAAATGAGATAGATGTGTCACAGAGGACAATGACAAATTGGTGTGGGTTGTGTTCTCAAACTGGCCATGATAGGTGGACATGTCCATCCCGACCCCAATGAGTTTTCTCAATTAATTTGTTTGTTTCATTGTAATGGATACAATAATTTTTTGTTTTATTTTTTTGTTCATGGTTGTAACAACATTTGTATTGTGTTGTATTTTATTGTCACTTAGTTGAGAAACGTAATATTTATTTTGTATAATAGTATTTGAATTTAATTAGGACATATATTTGTTACTTTGTGTGGTTATTAATGTTAATTTATTTAGGTGCAATCAACTTTGTTTTGCAGGAACCAGAAATTTCATGAATGTTGCGTCTGAGCGAACTTGCCTTGCGATCGAATCACCCAGGCGACACAAACAAGGCCCTACTATTAATGCACGGAACATATTCTCGGGCTTTGTACCATAAGCTGCCATACCAGATGCTGGGTGATGTTGTTCCAGGGCAAGAGCGCATTCTAGATCCACAGTTGGAGCTGTCTTCCTGGTTTTCCCTAAACTCGGATGATGACGTGTATCGCCCAAGGAGGCAGTGATAGAGGAGGCTAGTGTTGGACCATCTATTTACAGGATGAATGAGTTCTATTCAAAGTTTGGTGTCGACATGGGTATGAGTTGCGGACCGTCACTTGGTGGTACATTTGTCACCCCGATGTTAGAGCATCCATCATCTAACTTAGTACCTATTTCTGCTGTAACACACGGTATACCTACTAGAATCGAAAGACATGTATTGCCGATCCTTTGGTCATTGGATGAAAAAAATGAAATGCCTGTAAGACCTTAGTACGTATGTCATTTTAATTGTATTTTAGAGCATTTAGAAAAATTACGGGTAGAATTGTATTAAATCAATATCCAAATTAAAAGTTTATGAGTTAAATTGTAAATTTCAAAACATTTATTCTAAACTTGGGATGCAAATTGTCAATTAAATCTAAAATTTAAAATTTTAGGGGTGAAATTACAATTTAATGAAAATCATAAATGTTGAAATGGATTAGAATGAAGAGTTAAAGATATTAGGGGAAGAAACGAGTAATTAAAACAAAGATATTATATATATGTGTGTGTGTGTGCGCGCGTGCGTGTGCCGTGAGATCAGCCGGAGACAAGAGAAAATGGGAGAGGAGCGACGTGGCAACCGGAGGGATGGAAGAAGCACTGAAAATCATGCATGCAAATTATCTATGCAAGATTGTGATCCAAAGCTGGAAGAAAATGAGAAAAACCAATCAGAAATCTAGAGAGAGAGGGGGGTCATCGGAGAAGTTGGTGATCACCGAGGGTGGTGGGTTGTTGATCGTTGTTGTTACTTCGACATGGTCGTGTGTGTGTTTTGTTTGTGTGTGTGTTGGTCGTCGGAGTGTGTGTGTATGTGTGTTCGGACGTGGTGTCCTGCTCCTCCGGTGGGGTGTGTGTGTGTGTGTGTCGTCGTTAATTTACTAAAACCAAACAGAAATAGAGACGGTGAAACGACGTGTGTGTGTGTGTTCTATTTCATTTTGTCGTTGTGTATGAGTTGCTCGTTGTCGACGGGAGAATGGAGTGTGATCAGTTGCCGATTTTTCGACCGTGCGTATGGGTGTGTGTGTATGTGTGTGTATTTTCTGAAAATTGTTGTGTGTAAAGGTGTGGGTTGATGAGTGGGAGAGCGTCAAATAGAATGTTGTGGGTGCATGGGATGATCAGAAGGTGATGTGGGAGTCGTCGGAGCTGGTGATAAGAGAGAGAGAGGGAGACGGTCGGTTGGGAGCGAACCAGAGGGGCAGGAAGAAGACGATCATCGCCTAGGCGGTGACAACTTCGCCTAGGCGATGAAGTATCAGAACGCAAAACAGAGAAGACAGGGAGCGTGTTCGCCTAGGCGGTGCGACGACGGCCTAAGCGGTGGCGAGTCACTAGTGAAATAAAGAAGAGAAGAAGCGTGTTTGCCTCGGCGGTGGATCCTTCGCCTAGGCGGTGAGTACAAGAGCAGAAACTAAAATTTTTAAAGAAAAAAGAAATCGACAACCGTTTTGGAACGGGTAACGTTTCTCGTTAAAATTTTATGTTTATTAAATTTAAATTCTAGCATCAAAATCTCGTAACCGTAATAATAAATGTTGGAACCGTTCGTATTACTACATTATATACAGTAAATTTTAACGGAGCAAAACTAACTGAATAATAATTTTTCATAATAAAATGTGAGGATGGAAAAATTGTGAAACTTAGGATCTACATTGCATGATTAGGTTATTTTAATTAAGATATTAATTTAGGCCCTATCACCATTAGGTTCGCAGGCATCGGCGTCCCGGTAGAGTGTGGTCAGTGATAGTTTTGCAAAACGGATATCGAGGTGAGTGTACTGTCTTCTACGTAAATTACAAATTGTATTTTTGTATATATTATGAAAAATTGTGTTTATTTAAAATGGACGAATTTGCAACTTATATGGATCATGCGGTTTTGGGTGTTTGTGGAAAAAATATTTTGTGGATTACGTTAGTTTTAAAAAGGTGGAAAATGATTTGTTGAATCTCGTTGGTTTGTAAAAGGGTGGAAAATGATTTGTTAAATCTAGTTGGTTTGTAAAAGGGTGGAAAATGATTGTGGACCGAGTCGTTTGTTTTTTAGGTGGAATTGATGGTTGGACCGACTATGCCATAGTATTTTCTTCCCGAAAGGGATGTAGATTATCTGCTAGGCAAAGTCCGGCAGAGCGTTGTTTATCTGCTAAGCATAGTCCTGCAGAGCGTTATTTATCTACTGGGCATAGTCTTGTAGAACGTTGATTATCTGCTAGGCATTGTCTTGCAGAGCGTTGTTTATCTGTTAGGCATAGTCCTGCTGAGCGTTGATTATCTGTTAGACAAAGTCCAACAAAACGTTGTTGTGACCCGTTAGGAAGGCAAATCCTATCGGGGTATGGTACCGTTGCAACTCCCAATCATGAGGTTAAAACGATCATATGGCTAGTCGGAGGGTGGTGTTGTATATTGTTAGCATACAAAGAACTATTTGGATTGTTTCGGTTGGATATATATATATATATATATATATATATATATATATATATATATATATATATATATATATATATATATATAGTACTTGAAAATAGATTGTCGTATAAATATATATATTATTTTGGTTGACTGGTAGAATATTTTATGAGGTGACGAGATGTTGGATTGGTGGGTCTAAAATATTTGGACGGGTCGATTTAAAATATTTTGAACCAACTGTTTTAAAATATCTGGATAAATTGATCTAAAATAATCGGGTTGATTGATTTATAATGTTTGAATTGGATATTTTTAATGTATTTATATATATTGGTTTATTTAATTGGGGACAGGGAAACTAGATTTCCGTACGATGTGTGATTTTATTATATTTATATTGGGTATTTTAAATACATTATTTCTTTACATTATAGACAGAGGGGAATTGGTTACGAATGTAGTATGCGATATATGGTATTATCGTCATATTTTTTTTTTCATTGGTGGTAGTGGAACTGGGTATGTGATTATATTATTTTATATTTCGAAGTATGATGTTTATTATTTATACTTGATCCATGAAATATTATTTTTTATGAAAACAGTACACCGATAAAAGTTTTGGAGTGTAGGTACCGCAGTTAGGTGTGGTCCACTATTAGCACTAGGGAGAGTCCGGATGTAGTGTCTTGTTGGAGGTGAGTCAGTCAGATGTGAACCGTGGAAGGTTCAAGTATATATATATTTTATAAGGAAAGTTTACAAGTAGGCGAATGTGTTTGTATATGTGTTTGTTTGGATATTCGTGGGTTGGTTCGGTAACGTTAGGTTAACGTCACGCCCGGCCTCTGGTGACGAGTGCCCGGGGTGGGGTGTGACATTTGTGGTATCAGAGTCTAGGTTATAGGTTCTGTAGACATGTCAATTGTTGAGCCAGTGGTGGACCATGAGATAGGGTGTCGATAGGTAGTATCGAGCCAGTGGTGGACCATGAGATATGGTGTTGATAGGTGAGTTCAGCACGTGAGTGATAGTATTGCATTGCATTAGATAGTACATTGACATTGTGCATTATTATTTGTTTGTTGGTAATTAGTGGGTGCGACGAAGTTATAATACTGCCAGTTGGTGATTCGGGTGTTGTTGTTGGTAGTAGTAGTAGATAGATTGCGATTGTGGTGGTGTTAGTAGTTTTAAATATTAAATTATAACTGATAAACAATCATATTCGTATTACCTGCCGTTGGGGTTCACTATAGGTAGCACCTAATATTGTATTTGTTAAACCAATAGTGTGACAGAGCACACTTAAGTTAAAGTATTAAACAACATCCAAGGGTGTGTATAAAATTGTCTTCTAGGCAACACCAAGGAAACCTTGTGATAGTATTGGAGAGGAGAGTTCATATGGTTAAAACAGGAAGAGGTGATCGTTCAGCAGTACGAAATTAAATTCGATGTCTAGTTTCGATTTGTTCCTATTTTGGTAAAAGAAAGCGGAAGAGACAAGATGTAGATAATTTTAGGAAAAGATTTAATTTAGTAGTACGTTCCAAGTTGACGGGCAGGCAGATCAAAAAGTTATGCAGAATTAATAAACATAGCGAAATTGATAGAGAATGATATGTGGGAAGTAGCTAAAAAAAAAAAAAAACTGGGATTCCGTGTTGATAGTTAGTATGTATAAATATAGTTCGTTCCATATGGTTAATAGGAAGTAGTTGGTGGATTGTTTTAAAAAGAAGTTACTTTCCGGATTTTAGGCGAGGCAGAGTTTGTATTTTGGGGGATAGAACCATTACCCCAATCAGTTTGGTTTCAGTCCTGGAAGACAGAGAGTTATGGAAAAAGGGATGTTAGAGATATTTTGTGCATGTGATTGACACCAGGCAAAATGAAGTTCAGGTGGTAGATGTTCTAGTGGTCAGGGATTTTCCTGATATGTTTCCAAAAAAATTGCCAGGGTTGCCAATGGATAGGGAGATGGAATTTACTATTGCGCTAATTCCAAGAACTATTCCGATATTGATTCCTCCCTATCGTATGGCGCCTACCGATTTGAAGAAAATTAAAGATCTGTTAACCCGCGATTATATTAGACCTGGTATTTCTCTCCATGAAGATCCGTTGTTATTCATAAAGAAAAATGAAGGCACGCTGAGGACGAGTGTACGTCGAAGTGTTTGTTACGTGCTCGCGTATTGACTACTCGCAAGTACACGAGGTCTAGTTTCAATATAGTGGATCTTTTAAGATCGGATATCGTTCCCACATGGACGGGTTGAATAAGTTGATTACCGCAATTTGCATAGTCTCATATTATCCAGACGGTTCAAGAATTATTTTAAAATTAAACTGATTAAAACTAAGCTAAACTACAATTAGTGGGTTAATCCTAACTAAGTTGATTACCCAGGGATTGATTTCGTTCACTTAATACATGTTTGATTTCGTTTTAGTTAACAATAGCGGTGTTTAGGTATTCGATAATCTTAGTTCATAAACTCACTCGCCACCTCTTCTGAGTGTAAGACGAGTGAATACATGATTTCGCATCAATGAAGAGGTCCCCTTCAACGTCTTAACGATGCTAGGTCACGTGAGTCTTTCCCCAACGCCATCGATTGCACACTCACTAACGCCTTCCCAGGTCGTTAGATCGTAACGATGTGTTTACCTTAGTCCGAATCCGGGGTTACCTCTCCCGAGTGTCAAACCCCGTATTCTCAAATCCAACCCTAATACCTTAACAAGCATATTAAAGTTGTAATAAAATAATGAACACAATTGGATTTAAAAACAAACAATCGTTAAGAAAACATATATTTCATCAAACTAATATTTACACAATTACATCTATCCCTAGCTACTATTTATCTAATCTATCGTGATCTTGACCATATATGCATTAATACAAGAGATATTCATCATCATTTATAATAAAACATTAATACAAAGAGAAAAATAAAGAAAGAAAGATCAAATCTTAAAGTGGAGTAATCCACTGTCGCCAAAGATCGATCCGTCAATGTTTCCGCTTTTCCGGATAATGAATCTCTTCTTCAAGAATGGCCAAGGATCACCTCCTAAGGTTAGGGGCGTCCAACAGTGTCCAGACCTCCCAAGTGGCTTTAATGGAAGTGGGAGAATGGGTATTTATAGGTGCAAGGATTCAAAATATCTGAAAATATCTTCTTTGTTGTGCAGAGGTCACCGCCGCGGCAGTGAGTATGTTGGTTAGTTTTCCAAACTCTCTGATTGTTCACCGCCGCGACAGTGAAAACAACACCAACTCTCTGTCGTTTTACTGCCTAGGCGGTGAGACTTGTTCAATTTTAGCTCTCTTTGCATTCTCACCACCGCGGCGGTGGCTTTCTCACCGCGGTGGTGGCTTTTGTGATCTTGAAACCTTGTTTCTTCAATGTTTTTTTCACTGTTTTTTTATCGTTTTCGCTCGTTTGTCGCTTGTTTGCGTCCCTACACCTGAATTAACTAAAAACAAACTAAAACGCAATTAAATATAAATAAAATACTCGAAAACTACCAAATTCGATTTAGAAGTAGATAAATATTTTATATCTATCAAATACCCCCAAACTTGAAATTTTTCTAGTCCTCGAGCAAAACACCCTAACACTAAATTAAACTAACTACACTAATTAACTAACAACTAATCTAAAAATAAAAAATTTTAACAAAGAAGAAGTATATGCATGCGAGTTATTCAATCGAAGAAACCAAGTTAGTCCTCCCTTAACATCCCTCAATCTGATCAAGTTCGGGAAATAATACACACCAAGTGGTGTTCTAGAATTTCAACACTCAATTTCAATAAAAACCATTCTAAATCCATTTGAAATGTGTGTGTGTAAGACCTCAAATGTATAACTAACCAAACTCCAGATTGGATTATTCAATAGACAATTTCATGACTTAACCTTGAAGGATTCAGGAAAACCATACGCTTGACTAGGCTCGACTATCCACTAATGTAGGTTCGGACATTCTCAAAGATCAATAGAGCTTGGTTTGACTTTGGAGAATGACCAAGGGTATCGCAAGAATAGAAAAAAATAAAATCGTTAAGATTGAATGGTACCCAAGGCATAAACGCTTGTCGCTATCTCTCTCTCGTAACCCCACACGTTTAAAATACAACCCTGAACAAGAATTTAAGAACTTTGTATTCACTTGTCGAAAGAAATGAAAATAAAAACTATATTTACATAGTTTTTTTTTTTTTTAAACATTGTCACACCCCCAAACTTATTCGAATTTGTACAATTTTAGAGGCGTGCAAAAAGAAGACAAGTGAATACATTAATACTGAACCAATAACAATTTGTCTGAAACCCCAATCGCTCACTTCAAGTCAGCATTAGTCTATGCTACTTGATTTCACTCAATTTTGACTTTTAGGCTTAGCGACAATAGTTTGAAAAAATTTAATTGGATAGAGTATTGAAACGTGTTCAGAATTGAAAAGATTATTGGCTTCGACAAGGGAATAAAGGAATAAATTTTTCAGGTTAGCTACAAAAGTTCAAGCGAAAAAAGTGAAGGTCTAAATCACGCCTCCGAAAATTACCTTAACTAGGATTTCACCTCAAGTCTACCCCAAATCAAGTTCTAGATTCCTCTTTTCTGCCATGAACTTATTACTGGATAATCAACGTCAAATCATTCAAATAATTATACACTGAGTCCATGCGATCGTGCGATTTAAGGATCATGATAATTTTTACCTAATCGACATGCTAAGCACACAAAACACACATGACTAGCATTATCCCCGACCTCGATATACAATACAACTGCCCAAATATTTTTATTCTTCATTGGACATATATCTTTCAGACAAATAATCATTGTTGGTTATCACGTTATGATATTCGTTTGGAGAGAGTGCTCTGTTACTTGCGGCAACCATTTCATTAGCTAGTTGGAGTAGATAATATTGACACTTTCGCAACAACATTCGATTATTCTCTAAGTGAATTCGTGTAATAGCATCTTCGATATCGATTGTGTCATCAATTTGACATCGTTGAGGCATTTGAAGACTTCGACGATGTGGAACTTGTAAGACCCTAATTGTTGCACACGTATGATTTTAGTTGCATTTTAGAACATTTAGAAAATAATGGGGTAAGTTGTGTCATTTATTATTTAATTTAAAAATTTAGGGTTTAATTCGCAATTTTAAAAATATTAATTTTAATTTTTGGGTTTAATCAATAACTTAACAAAAATTGAGGGGGGGTTAGTGTAATTTTTAAATATATATATATATTTTTTTAATATCTCCTTCTCAACTAAGGAGAACATAATATATATATATACACATGGACATCAAACAAGCGAGAGAGGGACACGCGGCAAGATTACACACACACACACACACACATATTTATACATGCACATCCATACATTAAGGAGCAAAACAGAAAAAGAAATAGAAAAAAGAGAGAGAAGAGAGGAGGCTGGTCCGACGAGTGTGTAGATGGGACGATCGTGTGCTCTGTGTGTGTCCGCCGTTCAGCCGTCGTCACTTGTGCATGCGTTCATCAGTGTATGTGTGTGTATCTAATCAGTGTGTGTATGTGTGTTCCTTCATTGATCCGGCGTGTATGTGTGTGTGTGGTTCGATCGTTTATGTGGGTATGTTGTTCGGTTCGATGGTGTGACTGTGTGTGTGGGTTGTCGTTGATGTCGTGTGGGTGTGGGTGTTGTTCGTTCGATGGTGTGAAAGTTAGTGGGTTGACGATCGTCGTCGTTCGGTGAGTAGGTAGTCAGCCGACGGTCATCGGCCATCTATGACGGAGTGGGTATAAGTGTTTCGGCGGGGGTGTGTATGTGTCGTGTGTATGTTGGCCATTCGCCGTCGGTGTGTGGGTTTCGTGTGTGTGTTGGTCGTTCGCCGTTCGTGGGTATGTGGGTCGCCGACAGTGGGAGTCGGTGAGAGAGTGTGTGTCGTCGGGGGCGAGAACCGAAAGAAAGAAAACAGAAAAAAAAAATAAAAAAAAATCAAATAAAAATAAAAAATTCAAAAATCAACCACTCGGCAGGCGGGCGATTCGGAACATGTAACGATTCCGTTGGTTAATATGTTAATCGTTAATTATTATTTCTGTCAAATTAAATTATTAACATTACATTTTGTAATCGCTACGATAATTTTGTAACCGTTAATTTTAATAATGTTGTACAGTAAATATTAACGTAGCAAAATGGACAAAATAATAAATTTTGCATAATTAATTTTGAGAAATGAAAAATTGTGCATTTTAGAGCCACGCATTGCATATTAGGGTTTATTTTAAATAAAATATTAATTTAGGCCCTATTATTGTTAGGTTCACAGACGCCAGCGTCCTAGTAGTTTCTAACGCTGATATTTTTGCAGTGCGGAAATCGAGGTGAGTGTACTGTCTTCTAGATAAATTTACAAAATTATATTTTCATATAAATTGTGAAAAATGTGTTTGTTAAAATGGATAATTTTATGATTTATATGGATCAAATAGGTGTTTAATGTGGGAAGTGGTTTTATCCGACTATGCCATAGTTTTCTTCTCGTTAGGCGGATATGACCTACGAGACGTGGATTTTCTTCTCTTTAGGCGGATATGACCTACGAGATGTGGATTTTCTTCTCGTTAGGTAGATTTGACCTACGAGATGTGGATTTTTTTTTCGTTAGACAGTATGACCTACGAGATGTGAATTTTCTTCTCATTAGGCAGATATGACCTACGAGATGTGATTTTTTTTCTCGTTAGGTGGATATGATCTACGAGATGTGGATTTTCTTCTCGTTAGGCGGATATGACCTACGAGATATGAATTTTCTTCTTGTCAGGAGGATATATCCTGCGAGATGTGGATTACCTGCTAGGCGAGTCCTGGAGGGTGGATTGACCCGTCAGGAGTACAAATCCTATGGGTGGTACCCCTACCATTGGGGATAATAAATGGCCCTGGTACTGATTGTCACTTTAGTTGGCACAGTTGCACAGGTTACGGTACCGTCGTAACTCCTGATCGTGAGGTAAACGATCCTATGGCTAGTAGGCAGGTAGTGTGCGGTATTTTATTATACGATGAACTGCCTGGATTGATTGATTTAAATATATGATTTTAAATGGATTGACGTAAATATATATTTGCATTGGTTGACTTAAAATGTTTGGATCGGGTGTTTTAAATATACTTTTTCATTACATTAGTGGCAGTGAAACTGGATTTCCAGCATTGTATGCGATATATGATATTATATTTTGAAACGTGGTATTTAATAAATGTACTTCATCCATCAAATATTTTTATTATGAAGACGGTACACCGATAAAATATTTGGTTTCAGGTACTGTGGCTAGGAGTGAGTCCACTACTGGCACTAGGTAGAGTTATTTTTGGAAGTGGGCCGGTCAGAGATGAACCGTGGAAGGTTCGGTACTTTGATGATTTTTGTTGTACATATTTGGGACAGGTGTATTCCCAAATTTTTTATATGAGTATATATAGATATATTTTGGAGGAAAAAAAAAAAAAATTGATAGCAAGTCATGTGCATTAATACCTATATATGTATGTATTTGGTTGTTTGGTCAGGTTGGGTCGAGGGGACGTTACGCCCGACCTTGGGCAGTAGGAGCCCAGGGTAGGGGTGTGATGGAACTGGTGCATTAAGAGATCTCAAAAAAGATACAAGGTTGTTAGACTCTTTCACCATGTATTCCCATTCTTGACGTAGACTGACGCGATACTCTATTGGATTGGTGTCTTGATCGCTCCAGTAGTCATCATAATATGGTTGTAGAACCCAATATCTATAGTGATCTCAGGGTCTAGGCTAATCTCAAACACCATATGAGTTTTTCTTACTTAAAATACCGTATGAGGTTTCCTCACTTGAATTAATATTTAAAGATATCGCGAAAATTATAGGATGAAGAGTTTCTATACAAAACTTAATTTTTATAGTAACATGTGTGAGGGATAATTGACATGTCTCAAGCTTTTGTGATGGTTGATTGACATTTCAAAATAAGTTTTTCCAGTGTTGATTGACATTTCGTGGCAAACTTTTTCAGTGTAGACAACAGTGTTTTGAACAACTTTTTTAGAGATGCTTTTATAATCGTTTTTCACTGTTGATTGACATTTCGGGACATACTTCTTTAACATTTGTTAGCAGCGTTTTGAACAACTTTTTCAGAGATGCCTTTATTGTATTTTTTCACTATTGATTGACGTTTCGGGGCATGCTTCTTCAGCCTTTGTCAACAGAGTTTTGAACAATTTTTTCAGAGATGCCTTTACAGTTTTTTTTCACTGTTGATTGATGTCTCGAGGCATGCTTTTTCAGCCTTCTTTATCCTTTGTCAGTAGTGTTCATAATTTTTAGGCTTTGTCAATCTTTTCAACCTTTATTAGGCTTTCTCAGTCTTTTCCAGCCTTTGTCATCAGTACAACCGTCATCATAACTGATTTGACAAATCAGTTCAACTTTTATCCTGTTGTCAGTGCGGATGGAGAAAACAACTTTATTACGATTGATTAGATAATTCAATTCAGTGTTTATATCCATATATGTGCGTATATATACATGAGACTTTATGTCCATTGTAATCACTCTAAACATACCTTAAATCGAAGTTTAAAATTTTCATATCTCGTTTAAAAAAAAATGTACACGGTGAGAGATCTGTATCATTCAATAGGACATCACTAGTTTTTGGAAGACGAGTTTTCATACTTTTTAGATCCAAGAGTTCATTACTCTTCACGGTGGGTATCAATGATGTTGGAGGAATACACTTATCATGTGAACCAAGTAGAGATTATGGTGGACGAATGCAAACAATACAATATTTCAATAGTGCGTCAATTGGTAAGAATAATACTAATAGACACGCCACATGATCTTCAGATGGTGTTGCATCGCTACTGCGAAGAAAATAACTGAATGCAAATTCGAATTCGAATTCATCAACATGAGCTTCAAATGAGGGCACGGGAGCATCTCTAAGAAAGTTTGGTTGGCGAAGCGCATACTTACATGAGATGCTCAAGGGAACCTCAATATCAGTCAGATATTGAAAAGTTTGATGATGAGAATAATATATAATAATTTAGTTTTGGTGAATTGCAGTTTAACTATGTATTTCTTTCAAGTCTAATGTATCGTTTCTACGTTAAATTATAATAACGATATTTCTATCAAAAAATATATTTTTCTCTTCATTTACATTCCAAAAACACACATACGATAAGAAAGGTTTATAATACTAGGACAGTATGTAGAAAGAAACATATAGTCTATTACAAACACAACTACTAGAAAATATGAGTTTAAAATAAAGTCTGATAGACGGGTGGATCAACAAACCTTCGTGCTCAGATATCTTCAAGGGCAGTCTAGTAATCCATATATATACCATTAGGAAATTATGCAAACTCGTTAAATTCAAATAAATAGTCCCAACCCTTTGAAGTCATCCTAACCAATGTTTTAAAATCGGACCGGGCTGGGCCGGTTCAACTGGTTGAACCGTCAATCGGTCCAAATTCTGGTTTGGTCAACCAGTAAAACCCGTTTTAGGGTAAAAACCAGAAAAATCGGTGAACCAACCATTTGAACAGGCGAATCGGAACGGGTTTGTCTCAATCAACCGATTTTTTCACAAAAGTCACAAGTAAAAAAGAAAATGACCCTCCCAAAACTCTAAAAGTTGGTGATGTTACTTCATTTTTACTTTTTCTTTTTCACTTTCACCAGTTTGCTTCCTTCCTTCTTCACCAAGCCATTCCAAAATCCAAATCTCTTCCTATTCCCATTCGCAAGAATCAAATCACGATTGAGCCTCCAAACCAAATCACGATCTGCGACAACCGTTCGTCTTCGTCATCGTCCATGGTCTAGCTCATGCTGTTGTCGTTCGTTGTCCAGAGTCCAACTCACATTGCCGTCGTCGATCTTCATTGATGGTCCACCTCACGCCGTCGTCGTCGTCTGTCGTCCATGGTCCAACTCACTTCGTTATCCATGGTGCAACTTATGTCGTCGTCGTTCTGGGTTTCCCAACTCAAGTCGTCGTGTCAGTCATCTGATGCCTCACAAGTTGGATAATATTTAGGTTTATTTATTTATTTACTGTTTAATAATGTATTTAATTATTGTTTGTTATTGGTTTAATTTGTTTAATGTAATTGGTGTTTAATTTTCGAATTGTTTAAGGGTTGTTTTATTGAAAAATGTTAAGTTTTGTTTTGATTTTTCTTAATATATATTATTATTTTTTTGTTGTTTTTTATATTTACTATTATTTTTTTAAAATTATATATTTTCCATTTTTTGTATTTTTTAATATTTTATATTTTTGGAAATATTTTATTTTTTAATGATGTAATTATGACATCATGGTTCGATCGTGGTTCGTCTGCCGGTTGAACCGGTGACTTTTCCAGTTCGATGACTGTTTCGGGCTTAAAAACATTGATCCTAATTACTAAGTTGTTCATCGATTTCGGTAAGTACTTCACCGCTCTACCTTTCTCATTTAGAAGTTGTGCAAACTTACCAATGTTTATCACATCCTCAACAGAAGCCTTACAGTCACAATAAATTACGCAATTGTGAACATTGTTTCGTTCAACATGAAAAGGCCTTCACGAATACTTCGTACGCCAACATCTTTTTGATGCTCTAGTAAAGTGTCGCCGCATACCAACTCTGTCCCTGCAAAATCGCTATACTAGTGACCTGATCTCATTCTAATTAGCCCCTTAATGTAGAGACATGCTAACCAGTTATTTGACCACTAACATTCATCAAATACTTGCCTAAAAAATAAAAAACCATCAAATTAGGAATGAAAATAAAAGGGAAAAAATACATTTTAAACCTTCTAGGTATTGATACATTTCTAAATGATCCTTCTCCGTTTGAGCGTTTCATTTTAAACCATTTAAGTATCTGCACGTTTTTATTCGGTCCTTCTGTCAAAACTAACATAATTTTGAGGGCAAAACAATGTTTTTCTATTTTTTAATCATTTTTAATTAGGTTTCAAAAAAGATATGCTAATGGGGAGTGGGTCCCACTGGCTTCATTTATTAATAAACCCATTTCCAATTCTTCCTTCCACCTATAAACAATACCCATAACCAAATGCCCTCAAGAAGGAAAAAAAAAAAACAGAACTTATCATCTCTCTCTTTTGTCCCTCTCGACACATGGACATTATCTTCACAAGAAATCAACAAGAATCATTTCACTCTTGGATTCTCAAAAAGTTGTTAATTCAATTGAGATGTGTAAAATCATCAACCCCATTTCTTCTCTCTCTCTCTTTCTCTCTCCAACTATAATCTAGAGAGATAGATTTGTAGATTTATTACAAGAATTCTTCTTTGTTCAGACAATTTGATTCATCTTCTTCCCTGCAAATCATCTCTGCAAAAAAATAATAATAATAATAAAGAATCATCCTTGATTCTGTCTTCTTTATGCTTCATCCAATTTTTCAATTCATCTGAATCAAACCCTCATCTCTCTCTTTCTTTGTCTCTCTCACCCTCACAGAACTATGGAGGTTGGGATAGATGAAGCGAGCTCGTCCTCAAATGTCCTCCACCTTCCCAGAGAAAACTCATCGCTCTTGGGCAAAACCCACATCTCCTCCCAGACCAAGACCTTCGACAATGTATTCATCGCCATCGTCAGCGCCAGAGTCCTCGGTCTTTCCTACATCTTCAAGAAGACCGACTGGGTCATAGGCTCCCTCATGCTATTCTCGGTCACTTTCCTCACCTACCAATGTATGTTGCTCCTCGTCCAAACCCACCGATGGCTCGAGACCCACCTCGGATTCACCAAAATATTATCCTTCGGCGACCTGGGTTTTGCCGTTTCCGGTCCCGTTGGTCAATTTGCTGTCGACGCCATGATCGTCCTCTCTCAAGCCGAATTCTGTGTAAGCTATCTAATCTTCGTAGCCAACACCTTAGCCTACATCTTCAATTACTCATCAACGCCAAACCTAGATTCCTTCAAAATCCTCGGATTATCGCCAAAATCTTTCTACATCTGGGCGTGTTTCCCCTTCTAATTGGAGAGAGAGAGTTTAGGGTGGGAGAGAGAGAGAAATGGGAAGAAAAAGAAAAAAAATCATTAAAAAATTAAAAATATGTAAAAAGACCGCTTTGACCCTCTATTATGTTAACTTTGACAGTTTTTTTGATATAATGATGGAATAAAAATGTGCTAATACCTAGAGGTTTAAAATGAAACGCTCAAACGGAAAAGGGTCATTTAGAAATGTGTCAATACCTAGAGGGTTTAAAATGTACTTTTCCCAAACAAAAATAGAGTAATATATATATATATATTCAAAACATTTACCGTAGTCTTCTTCATATATTCTATTTATTCTCTTCAAAAACGTTTTACTGGAGCAATCAGGTAATTAAATTGAGAACTGATTTCTCCTATTTATAGAAAATTAAGGGTAGGAAATGGTAAGGAGATTGGAGGGAAATTGAGAAGAAAATAGAGGAAAAAATTTTGGCGGGAAAAAAAAATACATCAAATTGGAGGGAAATAGTTTGGCGAGAAAGTGGTTGGCCAATTTTTTTTGGCACAAAAAATTGCCTATATATACATCTATACTTTCAAAATTATCGTTCGCACCACATTCATTTCTCTTCTCCGTATTCATTACTCAAAAAATTAGTTCAAATGAAAAGCGGGTCAGGAAACGATAAAGGTAAGGGTAAAAGCAAGGAAAAAATGAAGATATATTGCACTGGTGAGGGTTCAAGGATAAGAGACCATACTACGTATCAAGATGAGATAGGTATATGGTATGAAATCTAGATAAGCCGATCAAAAGTCATACATTGGAGCGAGGACGAACCGCGATGCCCACTACTATGGTATGACACCTGAGACAGGTTGTGTTACACCCAGGATGTATGCGGTCCATGAGATGTTATTACAGATTGCACTAGTGTTCAACGACAACTAGATCTTTCTGGGGCATAGTTGAATCCAATCACGAGGAAACAAACTTTCTTAGTACACAGTGATCCTTTCAAACAAACTATTATATGGGTCAATCGTCATTACCAGGAGAGTTACAACTACACAGAATGAGACAAGGATAGTGAAGAGGTAAAGAATTTACAATGGCCATCGCTAATGGCAAAGAGAAACCTTTATGAGATAAGGTCTCATATGTACCAACTTAAAATTCCGAAATTACGGTCTTTCGAAATTTTGATAAACGAACCGGATAATATCGACAAAATTTATCACGCATTGAAACGAGAAATAAAACAAATGGAGAAACGAATTCATGTCAAATAGAGATTTCACCAGATTCGGAAGACTAATGCACCAAATGCAAATGAGCAGGCATTGAGGTACTTTACCGATCACAAATACACCGATGACTCACAGCTGTCCAATTACGAAGATGGAGAGATTTACTATGAATGGTTTGATAAAACTAAGTAGTTATCGATGTTAAAAAAGTTCAATGATGGGTAGTATTTTCTAATTTATGTAATGTTTTCTTTTTTCTTTTTACGATTACTACTTGTACTTGTCATTGTGTTTAAATTTAATTTGATGTCTATCTCCGTTATTTTAAGTTCTTTTATCTTTTATTGTGACTTTTTTTTTTTTTATTGATAATCATTAATAAAATTTAAAAAAAAAAAATTTACTAACCGCCACAAATTGGGAGATATTATATTAGTTAAAAACTAATTATCTTTATTTTTTTCTTTGTTTAATAAACTTTATTTATGTATTACTAGCGTATAACCCGTGCCTAAAGGCACGGGTGTAAAAAAATATTAAACTTAATTTATTTATTTTTAGATAACTTCCTCTATTTATTCAACATTCTACATCTGTTTTATTAAAATATCAATAAAAAATTAACATTTAAATACCATTACTACCTAACAATGTATATTACAAATACAACATAATCAACATTGATAACATAAATATTCGTCTATTCAAATAATACCACAACTAAGTCTAAGTTAAACCAAAACAAATCAAATCAAAAAATACTTATTGCCTATCTAAATCTCACTATTTCAACGATACATTTTGTATATGTAACTAAATAATTAATAATTCAAAAATAAAAATATAGTTTCATTGGAAATGATTAAAATTAAAAAAAAAAATAGAATTTAAAATAAAAAAGAAACTTGCATTACTTTCTAGTAACTAATTTACAAAAAAAATATAACAAAATTAAAATTACATCTCTTTTAGTAACTTCTAGTCTACAGTGTAATACAACAATAGACAAACATTAATGGTTATACAATGAAAAATGAATTTTGCTTATGAATTTTAATAGACCCTTTTGTAAAATTGATTCCTGAATAATAAACAAAGATAAATTATATTCACTAACTTCTAAAAATATTTTAACAGCAACAACCAAACTATCCCAATTAAATATAATTCTTATTGAGAAATGTTATCTTATGAACATTAATTATATTTGTATGTTTCTAAGTTTATATAACAAAATTATTCCCATCCTTTTTAATCTCTTTCGTTGACACAACATTATACACATGTTTTTATTAAAACATCAACAATAATTAACACGTAAATACCATCACCTAAAAACAATATATATTACAATTACAACACAATCAATATTCAATAATACAAATATTTGCCTATTAAATAGTGCCACATTTAAGCATGACTTAAACAGAAATAAAATCAAAACAAAAAATGCATACTACTTATCCGAATCTCATTACATCAATCAATGAATAGAAACACAATGGATTATCGGAATAGAACATAGGAAAAAATAAATTTTTGAATAGATCAAAATAATAGGAAGAAATCTACAGACTAAAATAGTAGAGAAAAATCACCAAAACAATTGAACATTCCAAACCAAACATGCAACATAAACCAAAATAAACAAACCGAAATATATATGGAGAACCGGCGAAACGGTTGGCATATTTGGATTGAAGGATAATCGTTGATCAGCTATGTTCTCTCTACATCATTTAAATAAATCTAAAAAACTGTGAACAAACAACAAATCGTGGTCATATCTAAACAAAAAAGTGAAAAATAAATAATTGTTAGAAACATATTTCAGATCAAACTCCCTTGCGTTGAAATTAACGGTTACACATAATCAGTTGATGAAAAATAGAAACATATTCCAAAAGATGTTCCAAAAATCAACCAAAATCAAATAGAAACATAAACATACACACCAAAAAAACGACACCCAAGTGTAGACCAGTAGACACGATTACAAAAAAAAAAACAAAAAACATTACCTTCAGCTTATGTAGACCAGCTGACACGATGAATCTAAAAATAAAAATAAAAATTGAAGCATTTGCTTTACAAAAATCTCAGACCAATTTTGAGTACTCACTGTTGGGAAGTTGCAATGAGCTACCTAAACAACTTCATACTAATTTTTTTTTTTTGCAAAAAATAGAACTAGATCGACAAACAATTAAAGAATCAGCAAAACGTTAGTAAAGTGAAAGGGTAATTGGCATTGACCTCATTTCTAGTACAATGAAAATAAAGTAAAAATATGTAAACTGTAAAAACCAAAAATATAGAAACTTATTGAGTATATAGATCAATAAAAATCAAGAAATAATACTGCAACCTGAATCGGATCTAACATCAAAATACCAACACTGACATATCATACCTGTCGACAAAACAAAGAGAAAAATAATATTTTCCTCTGCAATCCACGGTGAGGCGCCATGGCCTTTGATTTATACTCAATTGTTTGTCACCATAGTCACCACACCTAATTTCAAAATTCTAACTAAATTACAAAGAAACGATTGAGGAAATAGAGAGATAGAGAAAGAGGCGTACCTACGAACACCGGATAACGTGGATGGCCATGGCGGTGGTTAGATCTGACTTCAACGGTAATGGGCGGTGTTACAGTAGCGGGGATGGATGGACGGTGGTGGCCGCCTGTAAGACGAGAGCAAAAGAGAGAGAAGAGAGAGAGAAGACCTCTTACCTTTGGCCAGAGGTGAGCGGCGACGGAGTGGTGAGGAAGACATCAACAGCGATGGAGGAAGACAACGGCGCGATGGTGATGGCGATGGTGACTGCGGCATGGAGTTGGCGAGGAAGATCGAGATGGGGTGGGGATGGCGATGGAGATCAGTGAGAGCAAGGGTGAGATAGAGAGACATTGGATGAGAGTGAAAGAAAAACGGTAGAGAGAGAGAGACAATTGGAGAATGAACGATGGAAAGGTTAGATAATTAGGGATAAGGGTAATTGGAGAGAGAGATTGAGACAATTAGGGTTAGGAGTTACGAAACCTTCCTATTCAGAAACGGAAAGATGAGAAGTTTGGTTAATTAACTAAATTAATATTTAAATTAGGATAAATTAGTATCAATGCCTAAAATAAAATTAGTATACCTTGATCAATATTTTAATTAGGAAAAATTAAGTAAATCAATGCCTAAAATAAAAGTAATTTGTCTCAATCATAGTAATATTGTCACACCCCACCCCGGGCACTCGTCACCCGAGACCGGGCGTGATGTCAACCTGATGTTACCAGATCAACCCACGAATATCCAAACAAACACACTCGCCTACTTGTAAATTTTTCTTATAAAATATATATATACCTGAACCTTCCATGGTTCACGTCTGACCGACTCACCTCCAACACAACACTACTTCTGGACTCTCCCTAATGCTAGTATGGGACCACACCTAGCCGCGGTACCTACACCCCAAAACTTTTATCGGTCTACTATTTTCATAATAAAAAAATATTTCATAGATCAAGTATAATAATAAACATCATACTTCAAAATATAAAATAATATAATCACATACTCGGTTCCACCACCACCAATGAAAAGAAATAATATAACGATAATACCACATATCACATACCACATTCGGAACCCATTCCCCTCTGTCCACAATGTAAAGAAATAATGTATTTAAAACACCCAATATAAATATAATAAAATCACACACCGTACAGAAATCCAGTTTCCTTATCCTCATTGAAATAAATCAATATATATATATATATATATATATATATATGTTTAAAATATCCAATCCAAACATTATAAATCAATCAACTCGATTATTTTAGACAATTAATCCAGATATTTTAAAACAGTCAGTTCAAAATATTTTAAATCGACTCGTCCAAGTATTTTAGACCCACCAGTCCAACATCTCGTCACATGATAAAATATCCCACCAGTCAACTAAAATAATATATATATTTATACGACAATCCATTTTCAAGTAATATATATATATATATATATATATATATATCCAACCGAAACAATCCAAATAGTTCCTCGTATACTAACAATACACCACACCACCCTCCGATTAGTCATATGATTGTTTTAATCTCACGATTGGAAGTTGTAATGGTACCGTACCCCCTGTAGGATTTGCCTTCCTAACGGGTCACAATAACGTTCTACCGGACTTTGCCTAACAGATAATCAACGCTCTGTAAGACTATACCTAGTAAATAAACAACGCTCTGCAGGATTATACCTAGTAGATAAACAACACTCTGCCGGACTATGCCTAGCAGATAAACAACACTCTGCCGGACTATGCCTAGCAGATAAACATCGCTCTGCAAGATTATGCCTAGCAGATAATTAACGTTTTGCCGGACTATGCGTAGCAGATAATCTACATCCCTTTCGGGAAGAACTACCATGGCATAATCGGACCAAACATCAATTTCCACCTAAAAAATAAACGACTCGGTCTACAATCATTTTTTCACCCTTTTAGAAACCAACTAGATTCAACAAATCATTTTCCTCCCTTTTAAAAGCAATGTAATCCACAAAATATTTTTTTACAAACACCCAAAACCGCTTGATCCATATAAGTTGCAAATTTGTCCAATTTTAAATAAACACATTTTCCATAATATATATGAAAATACAATTTGTAATTTACGTAGAAGACAGTACACTCACCTCGATATCCGCTCTGCAAAATTGCTACTGACCACACTCTATCGGTACGCCGGTGCCTGCGAACTTAATAGTGATAGGACCTAAATTAATATTTTATTCAATATAACCTAATCATGCAATGCAGGCCCTAAATTTCACGATTTCCCATTCCCCATATTTTTAACGAAAATTATTATTTAGTTTATTTCGCTCCATTAATAATTACTATACGCAATTTATTAATATGAACTATCACAAAATTTATTATCCCGGTTACGAAATTTTGATATTAGTAGTTAAATTTAACAAAAATTAGAATTCTGTTGAAATTTTACCCTTTTATAAATTGTTGAAGTTCTACTGTCTTTCTGTTTCTGGCTCACCACCGTGGTGACACGCTCCCTCCTTTCCGTAATCTGCTTACTGACTTGTCTCCGCCGAGGCGAACGCCTCACCGCCTAGGCGAGCACACTCCCTTTCCTTTCTGTTCTACTTTCTGGTTCTTCACCGCCGAGGCAACGCTGTCACTGCCAAGGTGATGGTCGTCTTCCTCATCTGCTCTATTTTCTGTTTAGACCCAACGCTGCTTTCTCTCTCCTCACCAATTTCGGCGTCTTCACTCGCCATCCCTTTCCCATGATTAAAGCACACACACACACCACTACTCCGACGCTCCTACACACATCAATCCACACCCACATACACACACACGCTTGCCCAACACACACTCACACACACAGTTGCACACACGGATAAACAAATACACACACACATCACCGACGATTGAATACTCGAACAACACACACTCACGAACACACTTGATCGAATACACACACACGCCGTTTCACTGTCTCTGTTTCTGTTTGGTCTCAGTCAATCAACGACGACACACACACACACACTCCACTGGAGGAGTAGAACACACACCCACACACCACATCCGAACACACACACACACACACACCCCACCGGAGGAGTAGAACACACACCCACACACCACATCCGAACACAAACACAAACACACACACACACACACACACACACACTCTGGTGACCAGCACACACATACGAACGAAACACACACACGACCACGCCGGAGTAACAACAACGATCGAAAACCCGCCACCCCTCGGTGATCACCAACCACTCCGATGACCCCCCTCTCTTTCTAGATTTCTAATTGATTTTCTCCTTCTCTTTAGGCTTTGCATCACGATTTTTTTTTTCATGAATCATTTAATTGCATAAATTTTAGTGTTCTTCTTCCACTTCTCCGATTGCCACGTCGCTCATCCCCTCTCTGTTTCCTTAAATTTTTTTCGGTTGCTTTCCCTGAAGTTCATAGATATATAATAATAATAATAATAATAATAATAATAATAATAAACTTTTGTCTAATTACTCTATCCTCCCCCTAAATTTCTTTAAATTTCATTTTAACCCAAATCAAATTATAAGATTTCTTAAAATTATAAATTCACCCCTAAAATTTTTATTTTTAAATTGAAAATACCACATACCACCCTATTATTTTCTAAATGCTCTAGAATGCAACTAAAATTACGTACGTGCTAAAATTAGGGTCTTACAAATATTGTGTTAATTTTTTTATATTTGTCCTAGTCAGCAAATCATATTTGTCCTAGTCAGCATTTGTTTATCCTAATCATATTTTTGTTTGTCTTAATCATAAGTTTGTCCTAGTCAGCAAAAATCGTCATGTTTTCTATAATAGATTTTTTATGATATATCTTTTTTTCTAGAGGTATCCTACTTTTCAAATCCCATCAATTTTAATTCTTAATACTAATACTATCAATTCTATAATTCATCATATATTTTTAGGTTGCATTTGGATAAGAGATTTGATAAAATCATGAAATTTGTAAAATGATGTGATTTTAAAATTCTGAATTTTGAAATTTCGTCATTTAAATTCTATATTTGGAAAACAAATTAGATAGAATTTTGAAATCCATTAATAATTTTAATAATAAAAAATATCAAAATATATCTCATAATATAATTTTTATTTTTTAATTTAATTATATAATTTTTAATCCCATTTTAGTAATGTAATTTTAATAATATAACTTTTTATTCCTTATCCATTTTAATTCCTCATCCATTTCACTTCAATCCCATTTTTTTTTTTTTTTTTTGTATTTGTATGAATTTCAAAATTCTCTCTTTTCTCTATAACTTTAATTATACATTATTATTTTAATAATATGATTTTTACACCTATTTTACAGATATTATGTTATTATATAATATACAAATATAATTACATTATTAAAATAGGTATAAAAATTATATTATTTAATTAAAAAATAATAATTATATTATGTGATATATTTTTATATTTTTTATTATTAAAATTATTAATAAATTTTGAAATTCTATCTAAAAAATTATCCACATATAGAATTTATAAATGACGAAATTTCAAAATTCAGAATTTTAAAATCTCGTCATTTACAAATTTCATGATTTTATCAAATATCTTACCCAAATTCAACCAAAAATATATGGTGATTTATAGAGTTGATAGTATTAGTATTAAGAATTAAAATTGATGGTATTTGAAAAGTAGGATACCTCTAGAAAAAGAGAGATACCATAAAAAAATAATACATAATTAAAGTTTACTAAACAAAGACAAAAAATAAAGATAATTAACAAAAAGAATAAAGATAATTAACAAAAAGGCATCCACCTTGACCTTTGCAAGAAAAGCCAAACCCACAAAAGCAAACTGAGGGAAGAACCGGGGTTGATAACCCTGGGTTTAACATAAAATTTTGTCTGGATTTTTTAATAAACCCGAGGTTGTCAACCGGGATTTATTGAAATTTTCGAAACACACCCAGGGTTCACAATCCCGAGTTTATCTATAAAAAAAATACTAACAGAACCGTATACTCGGGGTTGACAACCGCGGGTTTAGGGATCGTTTTTTGAGTTACACCAGGGGATTCATAACCCCGGGTTTCAATACTCAGGATTACCAACCCTGAGTTATAATCCTTTCGTAAAAAAAATAGAATTAGTTATTTTTAAGAAAATAAGTAATAAAAAAAGTATTATTATGTAAACAACTCAGTTCGGAAAGGAGAAGAGAATAATGAGGAATTTAGGATTCTAAAAAATAAAATAAAATAAATAAATAAAGAACATGTCAAAATGTCTCAGTTGTAAAATAAAAAAATGGTTGAACGTATAAACGGCGATGCATAATCTATTTTTCTTTTTTTTTTCTTTGAGATGGATTTTGAAAATTGGTTTTTCAATAAACGGATTTCCAAAATTTGTTTTATATGCTCTACGTAAATATGTGTCTATATCAGATTTTGGATTTTTTTTAATTATAATTATTAGGTAAAGAACTCGTTTTTAAAGTCATCTCTTTAAAACAAACATCGGTTGCTTTCTCTTTTGCTAGCCTTACATCTTAAAATAAAATAAAATAAAAAATTTAATTATTATTTTGCGCTTTGAATTGCTAACACACTTCCCTCACCCTCTTTTTTCTTCCTACTCTTTCTTCTCTAACAACAATCATTGTTGATGTTAGCAAACAACAAGCAACCATCGCACATGCGGACGATGGCACCAACTGTTGGCCACCGGTGCCGACAACCGATTTTCTCTATTTTTTTCCTCTCATCTTCTACCTAACCCCCACCCCCACCCCCCCCCACCCCCTCGGCGGTCCCCCCTAAACCACCCATCACCCACCGGTCCCCACCACCATGTCTACCACCTCCCTCCAACCACTCCTTGTTCTTATTCTTCTTCTTCTCTCTCTATGCAGACACACAACAAATCCAAGCATTTTTTTCTATATATGCATATAGAGAGAGAAGAAGAAGATAATGACGATGGGGAGGAGGAGGAACAAGAAGGGAGGGAGAGACTGGAGAGAAGGGATGATCTTGGTATTTCTCAAAGTGACATGACATGTCTCGAATAAAAACTCTTATTTTAAATGTAAAAGAGTAATTTCAAAATTATTTAGATTTTTTTTAACAAGGTATAAATTTAGGAGAAAGAATGTACATATGGAATAATTGCCCGGCTAACTTTCGTTCAAATTAATAGTCAATTCGGATAGAAGGACCATTTACTAACTTCAATAATACATAGAGTTGAATACACCCATTTATTGGATCACATGAAAATGTAACCAACATTAAAGGGTCAATGTATTTTGCCTTATAAATTTCATATTTTTTTGTCTTTTTTCTACCATTTGTTTTTATTTCATTTTATTTTTTTCCTTATGTGGGATGCATGAGAGACACTCGGCTGTAAAGTTTAGCTCACATATGGACGAAACCTAACTAATTCTCTCAATTTGTAAACAAAAATATTAAAATGTTGGTTGAAGGAATTAACTCTATTCAAGGCTCATTTTAACCAACAATTCAAAAAAAAAAAATGTTGTTGTTCAATAACTTTGTTTCTCAATTAAATAACTATGCACAATTTGCATCGTGGTTGGATTTCTTGAATATGTAAATAAATTAAAAGGATAGTTGGTTGAGGATTATAATAATGATAATAAATTAATAAAAGGGCATTTTATCATTCAATTATTTTGTTTAAAATTATATACCTGTTATGTCATTTAAAAAATATTGGTTACCCTTTTATCATTTTGGTCAAACACCATTAAGTTTCCTTGTAGGTTAAAAATCAATAAATTTTTTATTATATTGACAATTTTATCCTTAATTAATTAAAGATAATTAAATAATTAAAAATTAAATTACGTAAATATTTTTTTAATTTTTTTATTCACTTTATCTTTTTACACTAATATCCCTATTTGAAAAGAAAAAGAAATTTATTACCCTTTATTTTTACATTGAAGAGAAAAAACACCCCCTCCCTCAACCCCCACCCTGTCTGAATCTTCTTCTTCCTTTTTTTTTTTCTCTCTCTCCTCTCTCCCTCTCCCTAGAGTCCGTGTTGGATCTGTGCTCACGCAACACAGATTTGTGCTGACGAGCACAGATTTGTCGTGACAGAGAGAGGAAAAGACAGAAGGAGAGGAAGAAGAAGATTCCGGCGGGGTGGGGGGCGGTGGATGGGATGGGGAGTGGTGGTGGAGGGAGGGTGGGTTGGCGGTAAATGTATTTGTTTAAAAAATTAGTTATTGAAACTTTCGTTTTTAAAAATAGGGGTATTAGTGATTTTTTTTTTTTAAATAAAAGAATAATAAAAATATAATTTTTATATTAGACAAGGGCATTTATGTCTTTTTATAAACCAAAAAAATGGGGTTAAAGAGGGTGACTGGTATTTTCCAAATAACATAGAAGGTTTGTGATTTTGGACAAAAAGAGAAGGAAGGTAAGTGGTAAATATCCATTCATAAAAACTCCCAAATTAAATAACTATTTTACTTTTTCTCCCATCTATTAGTATTCATGAAAACACTAATATTCCAATTAAGATTGCATCGTCAACCCAAGCCCCATTACCATTGGCCACCAGATTTTGGCTATCGAATTCTGGTCATCATCGGTCGCCAGAACCCGGTTACCAATTGTCGATTTTTTAAAGTTATATTCAACTAATATTTTGTGTTGGTGGCCGAAAAATTACATGAATATAACTAAAAATAAACTTTACAATATAACTAAAAAATGCATTAAAAAAGTTACATGTAACAAAAATAAAATTACACTTAACCAAAAAATTCACTAAAAATAATTAAATTTAACTAAAAAATAATCGGTGCCCGGTGGTCGGACTTAGGCGACTGGAGGCCTGAGATCCGACGGTGGGGCAACGATGGGTGGGGACGAAGGGTGGTGCTTGCTAACAAGGACGCAAACCTTCATTGAAAAAATTTATTGAAAATATAATAAGGGAATATTTGATTTAAACACAAAATAAAATATAATTAAAAAATTTATAGTCAAATTAAAAATTAAAATACGATAAACTATAAATTAAACTATTTAATTAGGACTATTTGACCAATTATAAAAATATGAATTGATGGGTAATATACATTTTGTGAACAGTTAAAATTTAAAAAATATAATTAATTTATTTTAGATTTTCAAACTTGGCGTTAAATAGCTAATTAAATTTTGAAAAGTACATATTAAAATTTAGAATATGCAATATCAACATAGTCAATATTGGTAGGTGATCTACCATCATTGTTATTGCTACTATTATATATCAAGGAGAATAACCTATATGCCTCTAGTTTAAGTTTAATCTCATTTAATAGGTCACCTTTCAATTTCAATCAAAGTTAAAATAAGATGGGAATATGAATGTCTCAACCACTTGCAAATGTTTGAAATTTGGAATTGTTTAGTTATAATTTTGTCAAACCATATTGTATTTGGTAAAAGTGTTGAATGTGAAAATCCATTTCAAAAGTGTTAGTGCAAGAACATATTTTTATTAATGTTTAGATGTGTTGCTCACATTTGTTGTTTTTAGAATTTTTAGGTAATTTAGTTAATTAATTAAAGTGAAATCTATTAATTAAATAAATCATATTAATATTCCAATGCATTCCTTATTATTTAGGGATCGACGTAGTATATTCATATGACCAAATTGATTAAAATTTGAATGAGATTTTAATTATAAAAATATTCACTTGAAGTTGGTTGAAAACTAAAATAGATAAGCAATCTCACATTGGTTATGGAGGAAGTACCTGAGCAGTATATCAAGCTGGACGATGGTGTAGGATCTAATTTCCCAGATTTGAGTTCTTAAAAAGATGTCTTCAATCAAGTCGGGCGATGATAATTGCGTTCAACGAGCGGTGGTGGATGAACGAGGGTGTCATCTCGCGAGGGCGTAGGATGGGATTCCAAATCATATACTATATACTAAAAATGGAAGTCAAGACTAAGAATAAATTACAACTCAAAACAAGACATCTCTCTAATATCTTTTTTCCCAATTAAATCAATGGTCAATATCTTTTTTCCCACAATTCATATTCTGATTCTCCTACAACTTCTATCACTCCTAATTTTTTGAAAATATACGTTTTTATCCTTTAAAAAATGTTCTATTTTTTCTATTATATGTAGATTAAGAATCAAAATTATTATATCAAGATATTCAATTTTTTTTTTCTTTTCTAGATTCTCATATTATGTGGGTCTAAAACTAATTTGATTTTGAAACTTATACCTAAAAAAATGCCTTACATTTATTGATGATACTGATGTTCCACGCGCGATGGTGGATGAACGGCGCGTGCCGAAGGTATTTGGCACAATGGATTGTTGCCTTGGTGGTGGCGGCGGCAACAATAGTGTTGCCGGATGAAGCCAATGATTATGATAGATATAGATAAAGACAAATAGATAGATAGAAGGACGGATGAAACGGGTAGGCTAGAGGGGAATAAGGGATTTTTTTTTTAAAAGACAGAAATAATAGAAAAAGAATCCCACTATAAAGATTCTCATCCGCCGCTTTAGTCTGCTTAGCCATCTCTCCCAATTGCAAAATATAATTACTATGCTACATTATACTGAGCCTTAAACCTATAGTTATATATAACTTTTATCAGCAATTTTTATTATTAGAATAACAAAAATAAAAAATGGATTTTCTTAATTTTTTGCCTTTTTCAAAATGTGATTTTTTAGGCCTCTGGCTCATTTTTATTTTTTGAGAGTGGATTTCTCTTTTTACATTAAAATATTAAGCCTTTAGTGCCCAAATAAAAATTCCCAAATTATGTATAAGCACTTCTGTTCGTAATTCGGCCCGGTCCGGCCCGACTTTTACACAGCCGGCCCGTAGTCACGAATATTAATGGCTGGGGATGGGAACCAGACAGGATGGTAATGTAAATTTGGGCTGGGCAGAAAAATTTTGGGCGGACGATCCAGCCCAAAAATGTTGGGAAACAGGCACCAAAATGACAGCTACGTAACTTTACCAAAACCCTGCAAAGGAAAATCGGTCCCCTTCCCCCGACCATCGTCGCGAAGCTCAGACCGTGAAATTGTGTGCTGAAAAATATTCCTCACTCTCTTCTGATAATCTTTTGTGCTTCTTCTGGTTAGAGAGAGAGAGAGAGATTGAGAGATTAGCGAATAATTTTCTGTGTCTCGGCCGATCAATGGATGCCGCGGTAGAAGGTCTAAGCAAGGAAGCTTTCCGTCAGGCCGTGGTCAACACACTCGAGCGCCGTCTCTTTTACATTCCGTCGTTCAAGATCTACCGCGGCGTTGCCGGACTTTACGACTATGGTCCTCCCGGCTGCGCCGTCAAGTCCAATGTCCTCGCCTTCTGGCGTCAGGTTACAGTCCCCTCTAAACCACTGATTTTTTAATTTGCTCCGGTAGAATTATAATTCACTCAAAATTCAGTGGTCGTACTAAGTTTGATTGATATTTTGATATATTTTCAGTAGGTGGAATTCGGAATTTCTAACCTGATTGGTATCTTGTGGTTCATAGATGTTCATGAATACTTGTTGATTGGAGCCTGTTGGAATGCCACAGTTTTCATCTTACATTATCCGCCACAGTTGAATTATGAAGAAATTGATTGTTATTAAGTTCATAATTAGATTTTTATCATCTAATTGCTCTACCTTTTGCTTCCAGTGTTGCAATAAATACAGTGTAATGATTAAATATGCAATAGAAATAGTTATTGATCTAAGGTAGCGTTGGATGCATAGAATTGGAGAGTTGGAATTGGAATTAAATGAACACTGAAAATTTAGAAATTTACATGAGTTCATTTCTAATTCCAATTCCATCCTGCAAAACACTACCGAAGTTCTCGACCATGATTCAACGAGTATGATTTCTTTAGGGGTTGTATGGAAATCATCTTGTATGTAATCTCTATAGAAGCTGTGTTTAAAGCTTGATTTTATGTTGCGAATTACTGGGTTATTTTCAAGAGGTTGGCTGATATTGACAGTTGTTGGTCAAGGCTTTGAATGTTATTTCAGTCCAGTGTTGAATATATAATTTTTTTTTTAATTGAACTAGCATATTTTCTCAGGGAGAAGATTTCTTTAGGCGCCGTTTTGGTAGCATTTTTTTTAAATACTTCCTAAAATAAAAATTTAATTCGTCAAAAAAGTACTTTTACTTAAAAGTAAACGCAAAAAATAAAAAAATATGTTTTATAGTTTAGAGATAATACGCTAATATTATCCCTTATAAATGATCTCTTAATCAAAGAAAAAAAGGAATATGGGATGACTGAAAAAAAAAGTGGATGGAGAGGTCCTAGTCCATTGATCTCCATGGATATTGTATAATATAAAAATCGAAAAGATAAAAAGCAGCAATTTTTTACTTCTAGAAATAAGTACTTAAAATCATGTTTTTAAATTTTTTTGATTTTTAAAAGTACTCTTTTAATTGCAAAACAAACACTACTTTTAAAATTAAATACTTTTTTGCTTAAAATACAGAAGTACTTGAAAAAAGCTTTACCAAACGGTTTTTATTTTTTTATTTTTTTCTCTCTCTCTCTACACTTTTTATTTGTCTGGATAGATATACACATGAAAATATTAATTCCAATGTGTCCTGGTGAATATTTTCAGCATTTTGTTCTAGAAGAGAACATGTTGGAAGTTGATTGCCCCTGTGTGACGCCCGAGGTGGTACTGAAGGCGTCGGGTCATGTTGATAAGTTCACTGACCTTATGGTTAAGGATGAAAAGACTGGTACTTGTTACCGTGCTGATCATTTGCTCAAGGACTTTTGTAAAGAGAAGCTTGAGAAAGATTCTAATATGCCTACAGAGAAGGCTGCAGAATTTAAGCATGTTCTAGCTGTGTTGGATGATCTTTCTTCTGAAGAACTTGGTGCCAAGATCAAAGAATATGGTATTACTGCTCCAGATACCAAAAATCCTCTATCTGCTCCATATCCTTTCAATTTGATGTTTCAGACCTCAATAGGGCCATCTGGTTTGAGCCCAGGGTAAGAACGTCGATAACTTCTTAATATTAATTTAGGCTCTATTTGATAAAGCTTCTTTTTAAGTACTTTTTGCTTAAAAGCAAACAAGTACTTATAATTGAAGTAGCATTTGTTCTGCATTTTTAAAAAGTACTTTTAAAATCAAGAAAATAAAAGTACTTTTTTTTAGTAGTAAAAAATAGTTGTTTTTTATTTCTTCAATTTTTATATTTTAAGAGACTGATGGAGTAGGACTTCCTACTTAAATTTTCTCAAGCCTCTACAAACTTCTTTTGGATTAAGAGAGTGCTTATATGGAACACACACCAAGATATTTTCTCCACGGTATCATACACACTTTTGATTTTTGCTTTTGCCTTTGCTTTTTAAGTGAAGATATTTTTTTGTTCAATTAACATTTTTTTTTTTTTTTTTATTATTATAACAAGTACTTAAAAAAACTGTTACCAAACTTTGCATATTAATGGTGTACTCTTTTATTTTTGTTTCTATTGTATGGGCCTATGTTGAGGCCCTTATGGTTTTTGTCATTGTTTTAAAATTTTAATTTGCTGCAGCTACATGCGGCCTGAGACAGCACAAGGCATTTTCGTGAACTTCAAAGACTTGTATTATTACAATGGGAACAAGCTTCCTTTCGCTGCAGCTCAGATCGGTCAAGCTTTTAGGAATGAGGTCTTGTATCTACTAACTGCTGCATTGTTAATGTATTACTCTATTGTGGTCGTGATTTTCTTTGGTTCTTTTCAAAATTCAGAATTAGTAGTATTACCAAATACCAAGTCCTGTTCTTGCTGTCAAAACTTGCACTATAATTTTTGAGATTGAATATTTCTTTCTGAAGATGCAGTCACTGATTTGGAGCGAATATATTTTTCTAAATTTGCTTCCATTTCATTACAGTTTTTTGATCAAGTTATATGCTATTTAAACATGCTTTCTAACAGGAATATATCTAATTTTAGTCTAGAATAACTGGGACAACAATTGTGCAGATATCTCCACGTCAAGGCCTGTTAAGAGTTCGTGAATTTACGCTGGCTGAGATTGAACATTTTGTTGATCCTGATGATAAGTCTCATCCTAAATTTTCTGAGGTTGCTAAATTGGAGTTCCTGATGTTCCCAAGGGAAGATCAGGTGTCTGGAAAATCAGCAAGGAGAATGCGTCTTGGCGAAGCAGTTTCACAGGTTGGGTCAAATTGATGCCAATTTAAAAGCCTATTGTCATTTGTCATCCTCTAATCTCCTAACCCTAGGTGAATTTGGATAAAATAAGGCACCGTTTTTATAAGTACTTTCTAAAAGAAACTAAATAAATAATTTGACAAAAAAATAATTTTACTTGGAAGCAAAAGCAAAAAAATCAAAAGTGTGTTTGATAGTGTAAAGATAATATATAGTTTAGTATTATCCCTATAAATAATCTCTTAATCAAAAAAATAAAAGTAAAATCATACACGATTGAAAAATGTGGGTTAAGAGGTTCTAGTCCATCGATCTCTTATAATATAAAACTTGAAAAAACAAAAAGCAACTATTTTTTACTTTTCGAAAAAAGTACTTAACGCCATATTTTTACTTTTAAAATTTTTGTGAGTAATTTTTCTTAGTGCAAAATGAACATTAATTTTAAAATTATGTTCATTTTTGCAAAAAAAAAAAGAAGAGAAAGTACTTAAAAAGGCATTACTAAATGATGACCAAGTGAATTGAACGTATTCATTGTTTATCTCTGGACGAGTCGACACTTATCACCCCCCACCCCCAAAAAAAAATAAAATAAAATTTAAAAAAAAAAAAAAAAAAAAAAGGTATTTATGTTTCAACCAACTTCTTTGTTCTGTTTTGCTCAGGGTGTTGTCAACAATGAAACACTAGGTTTCTTCATTGGTAGAGTGTATCTATTCTTGACTTATCTTGGTATCGACAAAGAACGATTACGGTTTAGACAGCACCTGGCAAATGAGATGGCGCACTATGCTGCTGACTGTTGGGATGCAGAGATCGAATGTTCCTATGGCTGGATAGAATGTGTTGGTATTGCTGATAGGTCTGCATATGATTTACGCGCTCATACGGTAAGAGTTTGGTCACATATATGGTACATAATACTCTATAAAATTTGATTTGATAAAGCATTCGAAGTCACAGCCTGAAAAGAAATTCCACATTTCCCAAAATTGTTTCTCAAATGCATTGGTTAGTGGTGTGGTACAATTACTATGTAGGGGTGTTCATGGGTTGGCTAGGGTGGGTTTGGCGCTCTATTATAGGAATAACATATTTTAGTAAAGGTCGGGCTCGGAGTTCGAGCCTAAACCCATTGCCCAAGCCTGACCCTTAGAAAGGTTGCGGTTGGCCTGATCTGGCCCATAAACTTTTTCTTTAAAAAATGTTCTGAAAGCCTTTTTATTTTTATATAAAATGAGAAAATAAATTACTTTAATATGTGTATGGGTGGATACCAATAATATATTATTTTTAAATAATTATAAATATTCTGCGTATCTAATATACATAAACAAAATATAAATAAATAAATAATATATAAAATACTTTATATACGTTATTGCTTCATTTCCCGGCCTGTCATAAAATACCTAAAAACTGAACCATATTCTAATTTTAGGGTTTGGGTGGATGGTTTTTTTTAAGCGCATAGGGTCGGTAAAATATAAAATATTTTTGTATACATTATTTATTGAAGTGGTGTGGTACAATTACCATGTAGGGGTGTTCATGGGTTGGCTGGGGCGGGCTTGGTGCTCTATTATAGGAATAACATAATTTAGTAAAGGTTGGGCTCGGAGTTCGAGCCTAAACCCATTGCCCAAGCCTGACCCTTAGAAAGGTTGTGGTTGGCCTGATCTGGCCCATAAACTTTTTCTTTAAAAAATATTGTGAAAGCCTTTTTATTTTTATATAAAATGAGAAAATAAATTACTTTAATATGTGTATGGGTGGATAACAATAATATATTATTTTTAAATAATTATAAATATTCTGCATATCTAATATACATAAACAAAATATAAGGAAATAAATAAAATATAAAATACTTTATATACATTATTGCTTCATTTCCCGGCCTGTCATAAAATACCTAAAACCTGAACCATATTCTAATTTTAGGGTTTGGGTGGATGGTTTAAGCGCATAGGGTCGGTAAAATATAAAATATTTATGTATACATTATTGCTTCATTCCCATTCCCAGCCTGTCATAAAATACCTAAAACCTGAACCCTATTCTAATTTTGAGTGGACCTCAAATCTAAAACGCTAGCCCGACCCTATGCACTTAAACCGACCTTCCAAACTCTAAAATTCTATGGCTGATCATAACAGGTTTGGCAGGCCCCCGAGCCCATGAACACCCCTAATACTGTTGCATTAGGAGTGGCTCCTTACTTCTTAATGCGTGTAGGAAATAAACTCTGGGATAAAGAGTTGGGAAATATTGATTTTCCCATGAAAAGATTATTTCATGTTTTTTTACAGGTAGGGGTGGATATTCTTATTTTTGTGATGCAATAAATGTCTCATGGCACATTATGTGACACAATACATATGCTGTTATTTTGGAAAGTTCCGTGTTTATGCTACATTTGATATGATTCATCAGGAAGATAACATGTTTAATATTCCGAATTTCTCAGCAGATTTGTTTACCACTTTTTGCAGGATAAAAGTGGTGTACCACTCGTGGCACATGAAAAATTTGCAGAACCTAGAGAAGTGGAGGTCTCTCTCTCTCTCTCTCTCCCCCTCTCCCTCCCCTACTGTGATTTTTATGTTTGTTCCTTGCTGCTGAGTTCTGACGTGATTTACTATGTTGTTTCAGAAACTCATTATAGCTCCAGTGAAGAAGGAGCTGGGCCTTGCATTCAAGGGTAGCCAAAAGATGGTGGTCGAAGCTTTGGAGGTAGAATAATGTTGTGTGCATGTTGACATATTTCCTCTTTTGGTTGGTTTCTTTTCTTCCTTTCCTAGGGATTCAGGGTGATTTCCTAGATGTTCTTCTACTTAGATTCACTTTCTCGAGTTCTTCCTTATTAATTTAGGCACCATAAAAAATTATTTTAAGAAAAAAAGGAAAAAATATATAAAGCATGATTTTAAGTACTTTTGAAATTGTTAAGAATTTAATTGAAATCGATGGATTAGGACTTCACCATCAATTTTTTTTTTCAACTATTTATTAATTTTTTTTTACGATTAGGAGAACATTTGTGTGGATAACATTAAGGTATCCCACTATACTATCAAACATAGTTTTTAATTTTTGGCTTTTGCTTAAAAATAAAACTGTTTTTAGGTCAAATTAACTTTTCGTTTTAAAGAAATACTAAAAAAAGCGTTACCAAACGGTCCCTTATTTATCTTCGAAATTTTTCTTATTTGTTCGAGTGGCATATTTGTGCCTATTGTCAGGGATTATAAAAGACTCCTATTTATATGCAGGCTATGGGTGAAAAAGAGGCAATGGAAATGAAAGCGACGTTGGATTCCAAGGGAGAGGCAGAGTTTCGTGTTTGCACACTCGAGAAAGACGTGACAATCAAGAAGGAAATGGTGACAATCTCCAAGGAGAAAAGGAAGGAACACCAGAGGGTTTTCACTCCTTCGGTGATCGAGCCATCTTTCGGTATTGGAAGGATAATCTACTGTCTCTTTGAGCATTCTTTCTCCACGAGACCAAGTAAAGATGGAGATGAGCAGCTGAATGTTTTTCGTTTCCCTCCACTGGTGGCGCCTATAAAGTGCACTGTTTTCCCATTGGTTCAGAATCAGCAGTTTGAGGAAGTTGCCAGACAGATTGCCAAATCATTGACTGCAGCTGGGATTTCATATAAGATCGATATAACAGGTATTTTTGCACTCGTGATAGTCTATTTGGATGAGATATTTGAAAATGGTATTTAATTCTAAAACAGATTTGTAGATTTTTCTTAACAAAATTTCTTAAGGTTGCATTTGGGTAAGGAATTTGACAAATTCAAGGGATTTGTAAAATGATGGGATTTCGAAATCCCGTCATTTTACAAATTTTTTGTTTGGATAATTGTTTGAACTAAAGTATTTGAAATATTTTTTTGTTCTATTTTTTATCCCATTTCTTGGAAAAAAAAAAACAAACAAACAAAACAAAGAACAAATCGAAGAAATAGTTCGCCGTTCGCTCACCATTCGAAGAAATCCAAGAACAAATTCGAACAACTCCAAGAACAAATTTGAAATCGAAACCCAAATTGAAGTGTTTCGATTTCGAAATCGAAACCCTATTTTGATTTCGAAATCGAAATCGAAATCGAAACCCAAATCAAAGTAGAAATCGAAATCTTATTTCCATTTCAAACCCAATTTCGATTTCGAAATCGAATGTGTTGTTCGATTTCGATTTCGAAAACGAAATGGAAATCGAAATCACTTGAAGATCGGCGAAGAACAAAGAAAAAGAAGACAAAATTGACGACGAAGAAGAAATCGACGACGAAGAACGAAGAAGAAGAATGAAGCAGAAGAACGAAATCGACGAAGAAGATGACGACGAAATCGACGAAGAAGAAGAACGAAGAGGAAGCAGAAGACGATGAACGAAGAAGCAGAAGAACGAAGAACGAAGAACGAAGCAGAAGAACGAAGAACGAAGCAGAAGACGATGATTAAAGGATTTGGCAAATTCAACCTCTCCCAAAAGGATTTCGAAATCCTTCATTTCATTCCCCAAAGGATTTGACAAATCCTCTTTCCTAAAATCCTCACGCCCCAAACAAGGAATTTATTAAAAAATGATTTTGAAATACCTTAACTAAACGAAATTCCTCCTATAAATCTCTTACCCAAACACAGGGTAAGGGAATTTGATTCATCTCTTCTTGAAATCAAATGCTTTCTTCAATGTTAAAGGATATTTATGTCTTTGTTGTACGGTATAGGGTTTGCTGTATGGTTTCCTAATTCTTATTATAAATAGTGGGAGATGCTAACACAAAAGTTAACCCGTCTTATTCTTTTCCTTCTCTTCTTTTACTTTAACATGGTATCGAGAACAGGTTATGGGACATTAATCCCATAGATCTGTTCAACCATTTTTTTTTACTTCTTCCTTTTAATTTCCCTCACCATCTGTACGAAAAAAAAAAGAAAAAAAAGGGGTTTTAGAAACCCTAGCAGCCGTCGATTAAAAACACAACCCTGGCAGCCATTGATCAGCCGTAGAGCAGAAACCCTAACCATGCCTCCATCGTCGTCGCAAAGCCCGTCGACGCCTACCCGTCGTCGAAACCCTAGCCGCTATCGTAAAGCCTTGTCGAGGCCTTCCCCATCGTCGACATCAAGATCCACGTCTCCATCACCTTCGCAGACCAGTTGCGACACTTCCCCCACTGTCACCGTCAAGATCCGAGCCTCCACCAACTTCGCAGTCCACAACCGACCATCGCCGGCAGTCCTCTGTCTAGATCCGATGGCAGTCTATAACCGACCATCGCGCTCCCTCGTTGGCAGACGTTTGTGAGTCTACCGTTGTTTTGCTTTTAGTGCTCTTCATTTAAGTTCTGAACTTGTTTGTGGTGTTGGTTTGTTTCCCTTGCCCAAGTTGTTGTTGTTTGTTAGTTGTTGTATTGGCGGGCACTAATGTCGACGGCTACCCCCCAACCGTTAACAACCCACAAGTTAAATGGGACCAATTATTTAAATTGGTTTAAGGTTGTGAAAATAGCCCTTACCGGACAAGGGAAACATTGTTATCTTACGGAATCTGCCCCGGCAGAAGATGATAAGAAGTATGAGGAATGGATTCAAGCTGATGCGCAGATTGTAGTGTCGTCGTGGAATTCGATGGAGTCTCAAGTTGCTGATCTCTGTACTCATCTAGATATGTGTAAAGCCATATGGGAGTATCTTCGTATGTTGTATTTCAGTAATCTTACTAGGATGTAAGATTTATCGGTCGAGTACTTCTAACTTCAGCAAGGCACACAATCCATTACAGATTATTTTGCCACATTCAATAGCCTTTATGGGGAGTTAAATACTATTCTACTGATGACTATCAATCTTAAAGAAATGCAAAAGTAACGTGAGCAGATAGATGTTATAAAGTTTTTAGTTGGATTACGCCCAGAATTTGAACCGGTCCAATCTCAAATTCTTTCTAGTGTTACTCTCCTCACTATCACTGAAATTTATTCTCGCATCTCGCGTAGCACTACCAAGAACGATGTTTCTGGCTCGAGTTCATCTGCGCCATATGAGCATTCGGTGCTTGTTACTCAGATTCGTACACGAAATCGAGGTGATCAACCCAGTGGTAGTCGTGGTGGTTCCTCTCGTGGTGGCTGTGGTAGTGGCCCTCGGGGTGGACGTAGTGGTCGTGGCTCACATTGTCAGTGCTCCTTTTGTGGAAAGGAGAATCATACTAGAGAAACATGTTGGGATTTAGTTGGCCGTCCACCCAAATTCACCAATGCAGTGACATCTGATCTAAATAATCCTACTATTCCCAAATCTCAGGCTGTCAAGGACATCTCTGATGAGGAATATGCTCAATCCCTTCAGTATAAGGCATCCCAGCAGGCATCTCTTCCCATTGCTTCTTTAGCTCAACGAGGTACTTTTATTGTTTGTCTTTCCATTCGCCATTTCCTTCCCACACCATGGGTCATAGATTCTGCTGCCACTGATCACATGTCATGTACATCTTCCGTATTTACGCATATTCAGTCATCTTTTTCGTTGTCTCCTGTTACAGTTGCTGATGGTTCTACTGTCCCTATCCGTGGCATTGGTACAGTGGAACCCTCATCCTCCTTATCTCTATCCCTTGTCTTGTATATTCCTTCGTTTTCTTTTAATTTGATGTCACTCCGTAAGTTTACCAAACATCTTAATTGTTCTGTATCATTTTTTCTTGATTCTGTCATTCTCCAGGATTTGAGGACGCGGAAGACGATTAGCACATGGCGTGAGGAAAATGACCTTTATTATTTTGATGATCATGACGAGAGTCCTGCTAACCCAACTATTGTCTGCCCTGCTGTTGCATCCGCTCACCAAATCCATTGTCGTCTTTGTCATCCTTGCTTTGGCAACCTCAAGTTACTTGTTCCTAATTTAAGTCATTTGTGTTCGTTAGAGTGTGAGTTTTGTCAATTGGGTAAGCATCATCGTATTTCATTTGCTTCCCTTGCTCATGTTCGAGCATCGAGTCATTTTAGTTTAGTTAATTCAGATGTTTGGAGTCCTTCTCGTGTTACTGCTACATTAGATTTTAATTATTTTGTCACATTTATGGATGATTTTTCCAGAGTTACTTGGCTTTATTTGATGAAAGATCGTTCATAATTATTCTCTATTTTTCATGCTTTTTGTGTTGAAATTCGAACTCAATTTAATGTACCAGTGCGTATTCTTCGTAGTGATAATGCTCGAGAATACTTTTCTTAGCCATTTATTTCCTTTATGTCGCACTCTGGTATTTTGTATCAGTCTTCTTGTCTTCACACACCGCAGCAAAATGGAGAGGCTGAGTGTAAGAATCGACTATACTTTTTTTTTTGAGATGAACGTTTCCAAACATTTCTGAGTCGATACGGTTTTCACAACTTGCTTCCTAATCAATCGAATGTCGTCCTCTACCCTAAATGGCAAGGTTCCCTATTCCATTCTTTTTCCTCGTTCACCCTTGTTTAGTTTACCTCCTTGAATATTTGAGTGTGTTTGTTTTGTTCATCACTTGACTCCCGGCATGGACAAGTTAGATCTCGTGCTTTAAAATGTGTTTTTCTCGGCTATTCTTGCACACAAAAGGGTTATCAATGTTATAGTCCATCATTATGTCGCTCATTTGTGTGTGCAGATGTTACATTCTTTGAGTTCACCCCTTACTTTTCTACCCCATCCTCTTGAGATGATCTGGATGTTACACTTCCTTTGCCAAGTGTACCAAACCCTACACTATCTTCCTCTACTCCAAATCTTATCCCGCCTAGTTGTTCTTCAACCCTTTTGCATGTATACTCTCGTTACCAGAAGGTCGACTTTGCTGTCGCGCCCATTGATTCTTTGTCCTCAGATTCTTCTCCAGCTGGCCCATCCATGTCTGACCTAGACATGTCCATTGCCATCCGGAAGGGTAAGCGCACTTGTACTAACAATCCTATTTCCAACTTTGTCTCATACACACACATATCTCCTTCATACTCCTATTTTGTTGCTTTTCTGTCCTATGTTTCTATTCTTAAGTCTGTTTCAGAGGCTCTCACTCACCCTGGTTGGGCAAAAGCAATGGAAGAAGAAATGATTGCCTTACATCAGAATGGCACTTGGGATCTCGTCTCGCTTCTACCTGATAAAACTATAGTTGGATGTAACTGGGTGTACGCTGTCAAAGTTCATTCGGATGACACCATTGATCGACTCAAGGATCGCTTAGTTGCTAAAGGCTATACTCAGGTATACGGTCTTGATTACTAAGATCTTTTCTCTCGTTGCCAAGCTCGCTTCTGTTCGTTTGTTCATCTCTCTGGCTGCCACTTTTCGTTGGCCATTACATCAGCTCGATATCAAGAATGCTTTCTTAAATGGAGATCTGACTGAGGAAGTATATATGGAGTAACCTCTTGGGTTTGTTGCTCAGGGGGAGTCTGATTTAGTATGTCGCTTGAAGAAATCTATTTATGGTCTTAAGTAGTCTCCTAGAGCATGGTTTGGAAGATTTAGTGAAGTGGTTATTGAATTTGATCTTCGGCGTTGTGGAGTTGATCATTCCGTCTTCTACAGGTATAGTAAAGTCGAAAGCATATTGTTGATTGTGTATGTAGATGACATCGTGATCACCGGGGATAACCGCGGTGGTATTCAAGAACTCAAAGTGTTTACATAGTAAGTTCTAAACTAAAGATTTGGGGCACCTAAAGTATTTCTTAAGAATTGAAGTTACTCGATCAAGTCAAGGCATTTGCTTGTCTCAGAGAAAATATGTCTTTGACTTATTGAGCGAAACAGGAATGCTAGCAGCTAAACCGATTAACTCGCCTATGGATCCAAACACTAAATTGTTGCCAGATCATAGTGTACCACTGACATATTCAGTGCAATATAAACGGTTAGTTGGGAAGTTGAACTGTCTGATAGTTATCAGGCCAAATATCTACTTTGCTGTTAATGTTATCAGTCAGTTCTTGGATCGTCCAATAACTTGTTATTGGGATGCAGTGATCCGTATTCTCTGATATCTGATAGGTGCTCCTGGTTGCGGTTTGCTATATCAAAATTTGGTTATACTCAAATAAAGGGTTACACAGATCCAGACTGGGCCGGATCACCCTTAGATAGGAAGTCTACTACTAGGTATTGTGTGTTTGTTGGTGGTAACCTTATCTCTTGGAAGAGTAAAAAGTAGACAGTAGTGGCTCGGTCAAGTGCAGAGGCGGAATACAGGGCAATGGCCCATACCATTTGTGAGTTAACTTGGTTGAAACATTTGTTGGAAGAACTTGGATTTGAACACTTTTCACCAATGAACCTGGTATGTGATAATCAAGTAGCACTTCACATTGCATCCAACCTAATTTTCCATAAGAGAACAAAACACATCGAAGTTGACTGTCACTTTATTCAAGAAAAATTATTGCAGAAGCAGATTGAGGTTAAACGTGTAAATTCAGTTGATCAGTTAGCTGATATATTTACTAAACTGTTGGGGGTTCAAGGATAAAATACATTTGTAACAAGTTAGTAGCATACAATATGTATGTTCCAGTTTGAGGGAGAGTGTTAAAGAGTATTTATGTTTTTCTTGTACGGTTTAGGATTTGCTGTATGGTTTTCTAATTCTTATTATAAATAGTGGGAGAGGCTAACACAATAGTTAAGTCGCCTCGTTCTTTTTCTACTCTTCTTTTACTTTAACATCCAAATACCACAATCAAAAGGACTCTAATGGTATCCTAGCACATTATGGAGCATTTGTCTTATGCTCTTCATCATGCCACTGGTGCCGGCACTCACTTAGGCCCAGTGAGTCCATTAGGCCTGGCCCTAAAATTTGAGGGTTCGGGGTTGATTGGTGAAGTCCATAGGCCAGGGCTCGGGCCATGGAATTTCGGCTTGTTCAAATTTAGGGCTGCGCCTGGCCCTATGGATGATATTGTTAATTATTTATGCACGTCTTTCTTTTCTTATTCCATATACAAATGAACAAAGCAATACTATGTTTTGCTTCAGGGAAAAAAACTGTTTTTTAACCGGCCCATCCTGACTCTTCCATGGTTTGGGATATATAGGTCAAGGCCCGATCTCCTGGCTTCTGTTTTGGTTCAACTCGTTAAACTAGTGAGGCCCGACGCAAGCCCGGGCATTGAACACCCATAGCGCCCATCAAAATTTGAATGTCCATAATGTTTGAATCAGAAAGAATCACATTTACCTTGCCGTTAGAATTGGGTCATTTTGATATGAGTTTTGGATTCTAAATTTCAATTTATGGTGCGCTTAGGTGAGGTATTTGAAGAAGGAATAATTTGATTTCGAGAAGAGATTTATAACTCTTTTATCTTAACAAAGTTTCTTAAAGGCCCGTTTGGCTGGTATTTGGAGAAGGAATTTGTAAAACCTTGTTACGAAAATTTTACAAATACCTTCACAAAAATCCATATCTTGTTCAAATACCTTACCCAACCCAAACAGACCCTATAAATATTGACAGGTACATCAATAGGGAACATTGATATATTTGAGGTTTGATGATGAACATATTTATGTGTGTGTGTGTGTGTTTTACTTTTTATAGGTACATCAATAGGGAAGAGATATGCAAGAACAGATGAACTAGGGGTACCTTTTGCCATTACAGTGGATTCAGCGTCCTCTGTAACGATTCGGGAGAGAGACAGCAAGCAGCAGATTAGGGTAAACGTGGACGAGGTGGCGTCTGTAATTAAGGATGTAACCGATGGACAGAGCACCTGGGGTGATGTCCTCTGGAAATACCCTACTCATTCCTCTTGATTATTCAACTTCTTCCTTCTTCTTGGGTAAGCATCATTACTTTTTTTTTTTTGATTAAAAAAAATGTTTTATCCTGTTATATTTATTACAAGACAAGGTAAATTTCCTGTTGTTGGCTTCACTTGGTTTGTACAACTGACTTTTAGACACTACTACGAATTTGACCTTCAGATTTTGACAGAATACTTTTAGGCTTTAGCTAGCAACAATGTTATTTGGTAGCCTGGGTGGTTGTGCTGTTTTGTTCTAAGAATACTCTCTTAAAGATTTAAATGTGTCGTTTGCTTAGATGACATTTTTTTGGGACAGTGGCGGCGGTGGTGATGGTGAAATTACTCTGTATTCCCGGCTTACTTCAAGCGATACTTTCCCTGCATATTATACTACTAAGGTTGGTGTGAAACCTCTATTTATTTTGACTATAAGTATCAGTGTACGTAGATGTTTGAAAATGATGCTTGCCCTTCACATAACTAAACAATTACAGGTTAATTTTATTTTGTACCCCCTAAAGTTTGGGTATAGTCTTAGGCCCCATTTGGTTATTGTTTCTGTTTCTCTGGTTTCTGTTTCGCTTCCTAAATTTTGGGATTAATGTACAGAAACTTGTTTCTGTTTTTAATTTTTTGAGAATAATTTGGGAGTAATTCTTGGATTCCTTAAGAATATGAGAAACAAAAAAATGTTAATTCTTATTCATTCCCATAAAACTATTTCCACTAGCACTCTGTCGGCTACAACCATGTCCACCACCACCCCGTCCGCCACCACCATCTTGCCGGCCACCATACATTTGAAGGAAAAGAATAATAAATGTTGCAATCACACGTGTTTTTTGTCCTTGTAGTCATAAATTAAAAGAAATAATTTCAGGACAATGATCATTATCAAATATATATATATATATATATATATATATATATATATATATATATATATATATTTTCTATTTTCAGGATACTTCAGAACCAAAATAGAAATTCCATTTCATCTCAATTTATTCTTACGAAAATAGAAGAGAATTTTCAACTTAATATCTTTTAGTTTTTCAATTGGGGAATATCTATATTTTTTTTGAGGAGCAACTATATCAATAATGATTTAAGAAAGGAAAACCCCCCCCCCTAAAAAATAGGTAGTAAAGAGCGGAGAGAAGAGGCACCTCCACAGTCCACATCCCCTGTAGGGGTGGTGGTCATGGGCCCGGTCATAGTCCGGTCCGACCTTATGGTCAGGTCTTACTTTCATACCTAAGTCCGGCCCTATAAAAAAAAAAAAATTAAGCCCAAAGTCCGACTCGAGGGCCCCGGGAACACAACAAAATAAAACAATAAACATAACACTAATTTGGGAAGGGAACAGAACACAACACAACAAACAGTAGGCGTAAAACTCAAAACACAAAACAAATCTGAAGCAGTAGGTGTAAAACTTAGAACACAACAAACAAATATGTTGTATTACCTGAAATTCGTTGTGGCGGCATTTAACGACAAGGTGAGATGGCGGCGAACAGAAGTGATTGATGGCGAATGAAGAGGAGAGAAGAGGAATGAAGACTAGGGTTTCGGTTGGGGAATGAAGAGGAATGAACTATGAAGAGCTCTCAGCGAAAAGGAACGAAGAGGGGAGAAAAGAGGAGGAATGAACGTCGATAAATGAGTGGACCCCTCTGCGCAGCGACGGCTGACAGGGAATGGAGGAGTGAGATTAGGGTTAGGGGGAATGGAGCTCTGAGCTCTCGCCTCTCACTCTTCTCAAGTCTCAGCACAAGGGTGGGAACTGCGGGCGGGGGGGGGGGGGGGGGGGGGGGGGAGGAAAATGAATTAGATTAGGGTTTGCTGAATATGTGTGTATATATATATATATATAATTTTTTTTCACTAATCTTCGGGTCGGGTTGACTCTAAAATATTTTGGCCTTACCTAAGCCTGACCCTAAAATTGATTGGGCCTTAAAACCACAGCTCAGGCCCTGCCCATGGGCTCAAAGCCCAAGCCCTGTGGTTAACACGACCACAAGAATAGCAAACATGTATACTCTCATATTCAAGTCGAAAAGTTTCACCATCTAGCACAAATTTAGGAGTGAGAGGTTGATTAAGATCAATTTCCACACAAACACATGCGAACTTACCCCTATTAGAGGTTGCAGTATTGCCATCCATCTTAATGGGGCATACTAAGGAATTAGCAATGGAATAAATGATAGAAGTTTCAAAACAATCAACAGGGAAATCTGGAAATCTAACCCATACTGCAGTTCTAGAGTCTTGTGCTCGCTCTGGTCTGAACATAGGTCCCATTTTCTCACCGTTACGTAATGGTTTAGGATGACCCATGACCATTCCTTTAGAACATGGTGAGCATCAAATATCTTGTTAAATTTCACCCAGAAAAAGTTATAATTTAAATCATTTAGATCAAACTCACAGTGCGTTTTCCACAAAGTTTTCACCTTGAGTGGCAACATTTGTAGCCAATTTGTCTACCCATAAGTCTGATTATCAGAGAGTCTTGCCATTTTTTCTTGATCTTCTCATGCATTTGGGGAGGAATCCGGAAAGTCGGGACCCTCACTCCACCATTGATTGATGAGGAGTCCTCCGCAATCATTACTGCTTCCATCATTGGGTCCTCCAGATCAAAGTCAACGTCATCAAGTTTGGTCTTTGTTTCGGAATTGCTCCCTTTTAGTGCATCCTTGAAGGATTTGGGGGTCGTCGTTCCAGTGATTTGTCCTTCATCCTCAAATTTGGAACTCCTGATCCAATGGATGTGCCTTCTGAAGTTGATTCTTTAGGGTTTAAAGACCTTAAGGTCTCCAGCCTTCTGTTTCCTAGTGGATTTGGTGCAGAAGAATCTGCATGCAGATGTTTACCATCAATGGCCGTAGTAGTTTCCTCCACCACCATGGCCATCGAGGGAGAAAGAGGTTGATCATGTTTCAACTTCTTGTTGCTTCTGGCCAGAACATCCTCTTCTTCCTTAGAAAGGCTTTTAGGGAAACTTAAAAATCTGTACATTGTATTTTCTCTGTTAGTTCTTTTCTTTTTTTTCCTCTTAGTTTTTGCTGTTTCTTTAAGGTTTCTAGTTTCTGTCGTAGGACTTGTAGTCACATTAGAAAAAACGGGAGTAGCAGTCCTGTTCCTATTTTTTATTTTTCGTTTAAAAAAAATGAGTGTGGCATCCCCTTTTTTAGTAAAAACGGGGGTAGCAGTCTTGTATTTATTATTATTTTTTTTGGTTTATTAAAAAATTGCTAGCATCTTACCTTCAGTAAAAAGGAGAGTACTAGTCCTATATTTTTGGGAAAAATTTGGTGAAAGATCTCATTCCATAAAATCATCACTCTACGAGATCCTGTAACAATAATTTTTAAACACATGATATGATCCTTAAAAAATAATTTTTTAAATCTGAGACTTCTCAACAATTTTTTTTTTTTTTTTTTTTTGGGTTCTCAAATAATGAGAGCGACATCCCGTTTTATACAGATTGTATCATTTTCTCAAAACACAGGACTACCACAGCACCACTCCCGTTTTATACGGATTGTATCATTTTCTCAATACCTTCGATAATATGATAAAAAAGTTACTTTTTTTTCAAGTTCAGGGAGCAGCGAGGGAAAAAAAAAAAAAAAACGAAAAAAAAACAAAAACACAAAACACGTGAGAAACAAGCGCAACTACCTAACTAAACGAAATTAGAAATGCTTCAGCTGTCAACTAGTTTCATCCATCCACCATGGACGTCTTCTCCTAAACACCACCTTTAAACTAGTGGTCAACTCATTAATCACATGCTAATAAATTCCCATAACCCAATGAGAAGAACAGAGACTAAAAGTGCAGGTGTTCGCCGCCTTCTCCCACAACTGTGCAGGCAGAAGCCGCCACCACCTCAGCCGCGCAGCGGCTCTGTTCGGCATGGCAGAGTTGTCGCAGCTTGGTGGGGACATACCAGATGGAGAGGCGAGGATGGGCGTTGAAGATGGTATCAATGTCCCATCCGTGGCGGGCAGCAGCGATGGCCACGAGAGGTTGGTAGCAAGCCTGCCGCCATGAGCCGACATTCTCGCCCCTCTGCTTAAAAGCTCGTCGGAGGGCATTAGAGGCTTCCTCATCGAGGCAGTGGAGGGCGTAGCAGTGGACGTAGTGCCGCATCTTGGGCTTGTTGATGTAGGTGGCGCCAGCATTCTTCGCATGCCGGAACACTTGGTTTGTCACCTGATTATTTTTGACACCGACAAAAATGTGGGCATTAGTAACATTTTTCGAAGTATTTTTTTTTTTATTAAAAACATCTTAAAAAAATCATATTTGTTGGGAGTAACCTATAATTGAGGAAATGATCACGGGAATTGTATGTTGTTTAGTTTTTTTGACAAATATTAAAGATATCTTTTATCTTTTTTTATCATAGCACCCTACATTAGTATTTGTCAAAAGACGTGAAATTACCGTGGCTATTGTCTCAAGAGTTATCAGCGGTATAAGCCTCTATTTGGAGCATTATTAAATTATTGAATAAATTTTATTCTCAAAATTTTTATTAAAAAATCTTTAGAATTCAATTAGCATTAAATAAATTGATATATATTTAATACTATAATTAAAATATTAATACAAACTAAAAAATGGTTAATTATCTTTTATCCTCCTATTTTGATCTTGTTTTATTTTGTCCAATCTATTTTTAAAATCTACACTTTGTCTCCTTCAATTTATAATAAATTAAAAAAATATTTTTTAAACCTAATTAAATATATGAATAAATAAATAAAATTAAAAGTTTCATCTAAATTTACACGAAATTGAAAAGATTATTATTTATTTTATTTTTATTAGAAGAAAAAAATAGGAGTAGAAAGAGGGAGAAAAACTAAAGAAATAAAAAGTTTTTTTTTTTTGATATTAAATTTCAATTAAAATTTAAAGAATAATTAATTTATCATATATTTTTTCAAAAAAAATGTGAATTTGTTGTTTAGTCTAAAAGTGAAAGAAAATAATGTGTACATTTTTAAGGTAGGTTAAAAAATCCCTAGAAAATAAAGGAATCTTGATTAGAAAAATAAATTACTTTATAAATAGAATAACTAAACACAATTAAAAAAAAAAGTAGGACATTAGTTTTGGAGAAATTTTATTTCAACCTTCGTAACATTTTAATTGCTTTAACATTTAAATTGAAGTATCTAAATTGTGCCAAGTGAATCTAAATTGTCATCGATGTCATTGTTTTTTTTCATGAAAATCATCCTCATGTCAAGTACAAAAATCATATACGCAGGTGATTTTCATAAAAAATAATTACGGGATTAACGATTTGGACTCGCTTGAGGATCTAAAGTATTCAAATTAAAAGTATAAAACTTTAAGGGTGCAAAGTGCAAAAACCTCAAAAGGTGGTTTAGACATTACCTTAGTCGGACACTTCTCGCCCCTCTCTTTAGCAATAGTCTGGACCTGGATCAAGAACTCCCGGCACTGCTCGTACAGGTAGAACAGGTAGTCGAGTCCATTTTTCTTTCCACGCGCCACCTCCCCCGGCTCCGTCACAATGAATGGGTGCTCTCTCTGCCTCTCCCCGGTGTACTCATCCTCCTCCTCGGTTTCATCGCCATCCTCCTCCGCCGTCAATCCCATCTTCCCCCGTCTCACCTTCCTCCTCCGCTGCTTCTTCTTGCCGCCTACTGCCACCACATCCCACTTCCCTCCACCACCGCCGCCGCTTACGGCTGTTTCCTTCTCTTGGTGCACCCGCTCCTCCGACAACCCTATTTTCCCAAATAAAATAAATAAATAAATTTCACAGTATAATAAACTTAAAAAAGGTATGGGATCTTTGCGATATCAGAAATTTGCCCATGCGCTATTTGCCCATGCGAAAAATCGAGTAAGAACCAAGTTATTATATATTTATATAGTATTTTGTCGTTAAATTCTTGATAAAAATGACATTTAATTTATTTATGATTTTCCAATACACATATATATAAATATTTAAAAAATATTATTATTATTTTTTAAATCTTATAACTATAATTTAAACTTTATTAAATAAAAAATACACGCATAAGTTTACACTTTCACTTTAAAAATTAATATCCTAAAAATTATGAATATTATTTATAGGTAAGTCAATTTTTTTTGAATTATATGTACTGACCTTCCTGTGAGAGTGCGTCGAAGGCGATGGCAGTACTGTCACCGGAGAGGAAGTGTCGCCGCCTAGATTCCTCCTCGTCGACGCGACGGCGTTCGGCGCGGATGGCGGCCTTGATGCCGTACCTCTCCCCAACGAGTAGCTCCCACCGGAAGATCTCGGAAAGGCTGGCCATCATGTCGTCGAGCTCCTCCTCCTTCATGTCCAACAGCGTGCTCGCCGTGAAACCCAGCTCCGCTATCTTCGCCGCCGTGTAGTACCTAATCCCGTACGCCTGGAACAACTCCTCCAGTCCCCCGAGATCCCTCACCGGCTGCCTCACAGAGTAAACCGCCGCCGATGGAGGCAAGGCGCCGCGCGGGTCCCACTTGAACAGGCTGGCGGAGAAGGCATCTGGGTCCATTTTAAAATTCTGCAAAACTTAATCAAAACACACACTTTCTCACGCTCTAAACACACACACTTTCTCACGCAGAAACACGCAATGGAGGGTGCAAATGTTAATAGGGGAGGTGGAGGAGGTTGTTAATTTGCTCCACCCCCCACAGAGAGATGCATATATAGTACTTAGTTTTCCGCTGTAGATACAGAAAATATGTACGGACAACCATGGATAGTTTGTTTCCTGTTCTATTGGAACCATGAAGTTGTAACTAGACACTTGGAAGCCAACTAGAATGTTGGGTTTTTAAGTCAGCCAAATGGTCCTTTTAGGTGGTGTTTCTGTTCTAATATTTTGTTTTTACTCTCAAAAAATTTAGTATAAAAAACTAGTAATTTGAGGAGAAGTTTGTCATACTCCCAAGATTTGTTCAAAATATTTGTGAGTAGAACATTTATTTTTATGTTCTCATTATTTTGGAAATAGATTGGAAATAGAAACTCTCCAGCTCACTGATAGATAACGTTATATGGTATGTTTGATTGGAAGGATAGAAAAGAAAAAAGAAAAAAAAATAAGAGGATAATATTTTTATCCATTGTAAAAAGAAAATTATTTTCCTAATGTTGTGTTGGGAAAGAAAATGAAAAGAGGGAAAATAATTCAGTTTAATATAATTTACTATTTTGCCTTCATATATTACGAAAATAAATTAAAAAATCTATTATTAAGGGTATAATTGTAATTTTGATACATTTAACCATTTTCCTCCTAAATTTATGAGAGAAAAAAAATTGTCTCGAAAATTATATTTTATCCATTATATTTTTTTTTCTTTCTATTTTCTATCCAACCAAATATGATTTTTTTTTTTTTTTTTTCATTTTCCATTTCATTTTTTTTTTCCATTCATTTTTCATCCAACCAAACACACCTTAAAAGCATGACATTTTTTAGGGAAAATCTATATATTTTTTTTGGTTTCCCAGGGTATCCCCGCACTACGGTCAGCAGAAACTAATCTCTCGAGGTACTGTCAGACGTCAGAAGCGGGGACCTTTCCCAACAGAGCACTTTCCATACACAAGCTTCACGGATCGAACTTGGGATGGTTCGATTTCCTTTTCCTTTTCATTTTTTTCCATTCATTTTCCATCCAACCAAACACACTCTAAAAGATTGACGTTTTTTAGGGAAAATCTATATATATATTTTTTTTGGTTTCCCAGGGTATCCTCGCATCACGGTCAGCGAAAACTAATCTCTCGAGGTACTGTCAGGCGCCAGAAGTCGGGATCTCTCCCAACATAACACTTTCCATACACAATTTCCACGGATCGAATCTGGGATGGTTTGATTTCCTTTTCATTTTTTTTTCCCATTCATTTTCCATCCAACCAAACACACCCTAAAAGAATGACATTTTTAGGGAAAATCTATATATATTTTTTGGTTTCCTAGGGTATCCCCCGTACCATGGTCAGCGGATATTAATCCCTCGAAGTACTGTTAGGCGTCAGAAGCGGAGACTTCTCTCAATAGAGCACTTTCCATACACAATCCCCAGGGATCGAACCTGGGATGGTTGCTTAAGGAGCTCAAGCTTCTTCTACTTGGACCAATTCATGTTGGTAGGGAAAATCTATATATTATTCTAACTAATAACACAAAACTTAAAAATTCCCCACAATGATTATAGATTTTTATTTTGAATCCTTCAGATAAATTTTAGAAATCCAATTAATCCCACCTCAAAACACATACTCAAGCCATAACAATTAAATTTAAAATTGTGAGAAGTTACAAACATTGTAGACAAAAAATGAGAAAATATTGTCACGTCTATCCAAGACCTTAATCTATGCAATTGATGGAGAAATCACATACTCTATTGTTATTTTAGAGACTCTTTTTCACTGTCTGAAAAATAACACACACACATATACATATATCATTTTATAACCTTCTTTCCAATTAAAAGAAGAGAGGTATGACTGTGCATCAGTTATAACTCCTTTGCCTCATGTCCCACTCTGCATTTTCTAAGGGAAATAACTGATAGTGAGATAATGGGCCACAAAGTTTTTTTTAAAATAAAACGTAACTAACACATGCATCGTTAATCCTTTTCGAAATTCCTTCTGTAAATTAGGTATGCAAGATATACAATTAATGGAAAATAACATTTATGTTTCCGTTATAAATGACCCAGGTATCTATAGCTCCACATGCAAAAGTGTAAATTCAATTTTCAAATTTCAAATTTTATGATTTCATTAAATAAGTATCTCTTTAGTTTCTTAGTAGCAATTTGATTAACAAATTACATATCATTCACAGACTGATTTTCGAATGTAAAATTTGGAGTATATATAAGTTATTCTACCAGGTAAGTGTTGTTTTCGTTCTTTAGCTGCACGAAGGTAGGTTTGTTGATATATTGACAACACCATTTATGCTTAGCGCAACGAAAACGTCAATACTTCATACTTGGTATTGAATTCCAAAACCATAAAATTATACAACTGATTCTCTAATCAAATTCTTCCACTGTTTTATTGGATTTTAGTGTGTGTTATTTTTATTTTTCAAGAAAATGACAGGATTATTGACAATGTTATGGAAGCACGAAGATGTTACCACTATTTTCACGATTGACATGATTGAAGAGTATTTTAACATTTGCTATTATAGAGAATCTTACTCCAAAGGTATTTATGCAATACCTATGATGGAACGTCCACCTTGGACCGATATGAAGCCAGTTATTTCACCTCTATTATCTAGAAAATAGTTAGATTGACCAAGAAAGATTAGATTGACATCACGTGGTGAGGTGAATGAGAGACAATTTGGTTATCCTAGGCGTATTTGTCGTTATAACCGCAAGATGTGCAAAGCATCACTCTAATAAGTTCGACATTTAGTTTCAGATTTTATAAACGATTTAGATTTCTCTATGATTTTTAATTTTTTCATGTGTTTTGCAAGTGTACATTGCATTGTCGCTCAACTTACATTCATTATTCATTGTTTCTTATTAATGAAACGAATTTGTGTTTTTTGGTTCAATATTTTTTTCAACCACAAGAAAAATCTTTGCCCTGCTTTTAATGCTTCAACCAAACTACTAGCGAATTCAAATCAATAAAGGTAATAAAATATGTGAGAAGTGAACACACGAGTTACGATTCATACATAAACTTTGTCAACATTATGATAATTTCGGATACAGTGAACATGTTGAAACCAACACATATAAATTTTATGTTGAAGTTAACATGATATAATGATTCACAAGATAATTGCAAAAATATATCTTAATTTTGTCAACATTATGATCAATGTGTTGAAATCAAAAGGTTATAAAATTTGGTTGAAGTTAACACAATAGTGTGATTCACATAACAATTACGAAAATATCAATGAAAAATTAAACAAATTTTCAATGCAAAAATAAAAACAAAAAGGTTACAATGAATAAAAATATGGTGCAACGTAGCCCGTATGATTATCGTACCATAGTGTGTTGATTTCAACACACTTTCACAAACACAATGATATCAATAAAAAATACTATTTAACATTAACTAAATAGATTTAAATAGATTTAATTTTGTTAATATCAACTAAACAACTAAAAAATAAAGAGAAAAAAGGCACACAAATATTACAACTAACTCATTTAAAGAATGATATAACATTTTTTTTTATAAAATAATCGATATGTTGCTGATTGATACTTTCACTGCAAGAAAGATACAAATCTCTATTAAACAACTTAACGAGAAATAATTCTACACTGTCACATGTGCATATCAGATGTTCCTAGGCGACCAGGGTTTGGGGACCGATCTGCTTGTGCCGACGACTTAGGACTGTCAGCTTCGGTGTCTGTTGAATGTTGACTCGTGGGTGACCGAACACGGAGACTTGATGTCGACTTCTGCATTGGCACCGTGTCACCCTAGCCATCGCCCAACTACCTAAATCACCCTGTCTGACATGCCCGATGGGGGCATTGGACACATGTTAACACAAAGTTTATGGAAAAGATTGTGAACGCCTCGAAATCTGGGGCACCACTTCCAAGGTTCAATGTTCCCTCCAAAATCGAGACTGGTTCGTTCTGGTTGGTTAATGGCTCATCGTTGTTCATGGACCACACACATACTTTACTCCCAATCACCTCAAACATCAAAGATCGAGAGTGGGGGAAATTGATGAATAATTCTACATTGCCATGTATGCGTATCAGATGCTACCACCTAGCGACGTGGTGTTGGGGACTAACCTGCCTGTGTTGACAACTTAGGGTTGTCGTCCTCGGTGTTCGCTGAACACCGACTTGTAGGTGATTAAGCCTAAGGACCTACCCTCAACTTCCTCATTGGCACCACATTATCGTGGACCGACCATTAGGCTACGCAGCCCGTACAGATCTTCAGGATCCCCAAACAACATCCCCAAGCAATGTATTGGGTTGTATCCTCTCATTCTCTTTGGGGGCTATGGGATGAATCGGTTGGATCGTGGGATTAGGTCTGTCAATTGCAGATGTTAATCAAATATCAGCACAACACAACCTAAACTGATGTGAGTAAAATCCGACTTCCTCCACGTGTCTGCTACCTGGATCAAAATTGCTACATCATCAACATCACGACATCCAACGGCCTCATGAGCTCATTGAATAGATAGCCCGGATGACTCCTCAGGTCGGCAAGAACGAAGGACCTCTCTAGTAGCTAAGCAAGAATCTTCTCAAAAATCGTCGGGAGAGGCAGATCGGTGCCTGGGCCAACCTGACACTTTTAATAGGCTTGGCCCATGGGCTTCTCCATCAATAAACAAAGGGCCCAAGGCCCAGGCCCATAGCTCTAATCCGCCGTGTTCCTCATGCGTCTGACTGATTAACGGATAACTGTACGCCTAAAAATTTTACTATCCTTCGCGTATATGACTACTCGCAAGTGTACGAGGTCAAAGTTTTAGTATAGTGTGATCGTTAATATCGAGTTATTGTATTCACAGGGATTGGTGTCGTTACTATCGAATACCGCGTTTGTCGTGACCTAACTTTATCTAGGCAAAAAATAAATGTATTTAATTAATTAAACTAATACTAATATATCCTAAATTAACTACACTAATATGTTAATATGTTTTAGGGTGAATAATTGCCTAGGGATTAACGTGTTTACAAATACGTGTTCGATTCCGATTTACTCACGTTTACATTGTTCGACCTATTTGACAACCTCAGTACGTAAACTCTACCGCCACATCTCCCGAGTGTAATACGGGAGAATACATGATTTTGAGTCAACGAAGAAGTACCCCTCAACATCTTAACGACCCTAGGTCACGCGAGTCTCGCCCAGAGTCATTGATTGCACACAATCCAACTCCCTCCCGGGTTATTGGATCGTCGCGTTGTATTTACTCTATCGACAATCTCCGTTCTAAAACTCCCTCGCCACCTCTCCCGAGTGTAAGACGAGGGATATAACGCAATTTCGTGTCAACGAAGAAGTCCCCCTCAACGTCTTAACGACCTTAGGTCACGTGAGTTTTGCCCCAACATCATCGATTGTCCACGATTCAAACCCCGATCGGGTTATATAATTGTGGAGTTTGTTTACCCTAATCCGAATCCGGGGTTTGTCAAAATCCCGTATTCTTCATTTACCTAACTAAGCATGATAAATAAACAATATGATAAATACAATCAAATTACGAAGAACAGACATAAACGCAATACCAAAATCATCCAAACAAGCATATTTATAAATATACCGTTAATCCCTACTACAATCCATATTTAACTCGTGGTCATAACCATATAAACAATGAAATCGAGCTAAACATGCTCACATGATCCTAAGATAAAGAAATAAGGAAAAACAATCGAAGAACTTAGCTTCTTCCGAAGATAAACAGCTAAGAACGCTCAACGATCGATTCACCGTTTTCTCCACTTCGGGATGTGAGCTCCACCTCTAAAACTCCTAAATATACCCTTAGATATATTCTAAGGGGCTCCAAAAATCAAGAGATGTTGGAGAAGGGGGATTATAGGGATATTTATAGGCAAAAGATCTCAAAATATCTAATAAATATCAAGGCTGTGCAGAGGGTTTTCGCCTAGGCGAAGGAAATTCCGCCTAGGCGAAGTTACTGCAGGTTTTCATTTTGTTTTGACTGTAACGTCTTCATCCCAACTCCAATTTAGGTGATTCAAAAACATATGGAAAGCTAAGAAAAAGTTATACAACTTCCATGTTTTGAGTGTTTCCAAAATTGGATTGCATCGTAGTCCAAAATAGCTTTGAAGTTACAACACCTGTACCGATTTTGCAGGTTTGGTGACCGCTTAGGCGAAGAAGTAGGCGGTGGACTTGGAAATGTTTCTGCTGGGGTTTCCGCCTAAACGAAGGAATTTCCTACCTAGGCGGTGGGCTGTTAGTATCCTTTTGTCATTCTCAGCATCTTCACTGCCTAGGCGGAGGTCTGGACGCCTAGGCGGTGGACTTCCTTCATATTTTTGCCTTCTTGCTTCTTTATCCACCGTAACTTCGACTCGCTTTCGATTCGATCTTATTGTTTTCGCTCCAATTTCCTATGTTTTTGCCCCACACACCTGATTTAATACAAAAAAGATAAAAATTAATTAAAACATAATAAAATACTATATAAACGCTCGAAAATCAACTTAATTCAGTTTGGAAATACATAGGTAGACACCTATCAATAACCGAGCTTAAGGCCCTAATTTTCTGGGATGCTAATTGCCTCCTCGCCTATAAATAAAAAGCTTCACCAACACATTTTCACATGCGAGAACATGCACGAAGGTCGAGGTAATAGTTTTATCTCTGCAAACGACATACTTTATGTTCCCCCGAGCTCTTACTTTCACGCCGGAGGGAACACACCGGAAATACCCCGGCCCATCTTGTGTGCAGGTGACAAATCGAGGATTAGGCCGGATAATGCCTACTTAACCCAGATTAAACATCAATAGGGACGAAAGCCGTCTTTAGATCAGTCGTAGCTCTCCAGTTCAAAGGGTGACCGAACCATACTGTTGATTTGTCCAATTTTCGATACCAACAGTTTGACATCGTCTGTGAGAAGCGCACAAATAGTCTTCTCCAAGTCACCAGGTACCCACTTTGCTAAGATTTGATGAACACAAGGTCTGGACACTCTTTGCGACCAAAGAACCAGAATGTCACGGTGAATAACAACCCCACGGAAGACATGTCTCGAGTTCCCAAAGTGGAAACTAGGGTTACTGCCCGTCGTCCAGTCGAGGAAGAAAATATTAATATCGAGGAACAATCTTGTCTCCCAATCTTGACCCCAGGAATCTACCTAGGCCAGGCTTCCTAGACCATTAACGCAGCCAGACTCGATAACGTAGAACGCCAACTTGGTTAGTTCCATGACTACTTTAACATCCTCCTCTCCCGTCTGCCTCTGGCCCTAGTTGAAGGAGGACCGGATCTCCATATTGCAGGGGAGAAGGACCGCCCATAGGAGTCTGATGATAGAGTAGTCGCCTCTCACGGACATGTGGTGCGGGCCCAACCTCAACCCAGTAACCCGACATCCAGGGGTCGGGATCTTGACTCCCCTGTTGCATCGAGGTCTATTTCTCAGTCGACGCACAAGTGACGGATTGAAGACAGGCCAGGGTCACCGCCAATTTGAGAATACAGTTTCTATGACCGTTCTGAGTGCCGATCTCTTTATATTTGTGAGGTAGACTCTCATTCTCCGCCACCAACTTAGAGGCGTGAAGCCCGGGAAACAACTATTAAGATCGCCTCCCTGACAAGAGAAAAAGTAGCTATGGAGCGATCCATGACTATGATGGAGGCCACTCTCAGCTAAATACGGAATACCGGATGTCCAGCCGAGCTGCATACAGGGGTATGATCTCTTTTTGTTGCTGAGATCATGGATGAGCCAGTTTCGTATCGATTTTCTAATCCCCTAGTGGCCCAGTATGACGGGACCACCGACCCCATAGATCTTTGGTGGCTGCTAAATTAGCGCTGCCACTTTCACCGCAAGCGTACGGATCAAGTTTTAGTATAATGGATCTTTCGGTTGGGTATCGTATCCACAAGGATTAGTGTAGATTACTATCGAGTACTGCGATTATCATAACCTGACTTTATCTAGGCGACAAAAATGTAATATAATTTAATTAATACTAATACTAATATAGCCTAATTTAGTCTATACTGATACTAATATTAATATGAGATAGTTTGAGAGAATAGGTTCTCTAGGGATTAGTTTTATTTATGAATACATGTTTAGTCTCGTTTTAGTTTATGTTAACGACGTTCGACTTATATGACAATCTCAATTCGTAAACTCTTCTGCCACCTCTCCTGAGTGTAAGACGGGAGAATACGTGACTTTGTGTCAATGAAGAAGTCCCCCTCAACGTCTTAACGACCCTAGGCCGTATGAGTCTCGCCCCAACGTCATTGATTGCACACAATCCAACTCTCTCCTGGGTTATTGGATCATCGCGTTGTGTTTACCCTATCGACAATCTCAGTTCTAAAACTCCTCCGTCACCTCTCCCGAGTGTAAGATGAGAGAATACGTGACTTCGCGTCAACGCCGAAGTCCCCCTCAATGTCTTAATGACTCTAGGTCACGTGAGTCTTGCCCCAACGTCATCAATTGTCCACAATCCAATTCTCTCCCAGGTTATTGAATTATGACGTTCGTTTATTCTAGTCCAAATCCGGGATTTGTCAAACCCCGTATTCTCAAAAAAATCATTCTCATAACATGATAAACAAACAATACGGCACACACAATCATAATAACAAAGAACAATCCATAAACAAAACACAAACCCAATTAAACAACGTTTTCATAAATTATATTAATAATCCCTATATAACCTATATTTAACCAATGTCCATAACCATGTATACAATGTAAAATGGTGTAAACATGCTCAAGAACTACCAAAATGAAGAAAATGAAGAGAAGAAATGAGCGACTTAGCCGATATCCGAAGATTTACCGCTAGAAATGTCGATCGATCGCTTCCTCGTTGATCCTCTACCTCGGGTTGAGAGCTCTCCCTAAAAAATCTCTTATCCTAACCCTAAAATATGGCCTAAGGCCTTAGGGGTTGAAGAAGTCGGAAGAGAGGAGGAGAGAAGGGTATAAATAGGCCAAAAAATATCTAAAAACATATCTCTCACAGTGCAGAGGTTTCCGCCTAGGCGGAGGTATGTCGGTTAAGGGTTTCGCCTAGGCGATAGAGTCAGCGGTGGACGAGAAACACATTTTGCTGGATTTCCGCCTAGGTGGTGGAATTTCCGCCTAGGCGGAGGGACTGCCTCCAACATTCTGTCTCTTTTCTACTTAGGCGGTGGTCCGTCAGTAACAAAATGTGTTTTCTTTGAATCTTCACCGCCTAGGCGGTGGGCTTCCTTCAAAATTTAGCCTCCGTGCTAATTTTTTTACCGTTCTCCGACCGTTCTTGATACGAATTGATTGTTTATGCTCCGATTTCATACCTTTTCACCCCCACACACCTGTTTTAACACAAAAAGAATAAAAACATATTAAAACATATAAAAATAACTATAAACGTACTTGAAAACTAACAAATTCGATTTGGAAATATAGGGGTAATTTACACCTATCAATCATCTTTCTATCTTCGTGTCCTACATAGATATGCACACCGCCTCTAACACGGTGAGATGCAGGTTTTTCCTACTCGACCTAACTTGTCCTGCTCAGACATGGTTCAATGACCTAGCTTCGACGTTAATCTACACCTTCCTACAGCTTGAGCAATAATTCTTAGAAAGGTTCAGCCGATCTTGGCGAAGGCCCAAAACGGTTACTCATATTCTCACCCTCAGGCAAGAAGTAAGTGAGAACTTGGGTTATTACGATAGCAAATTCTAGAAGGAGTTACTCGCTTGTAAAAGGGTATCCGACGCCGTGACCCTCAACGACTTCATTGACGGATTAAGGCACCAGAGACTCTCCCACGATTTAAGTTCAAGACTAGCCTTATGCTTGTGTGAAGCGTTGGATCTTGGCACCAATTACTATGAGGTTGATCTCCTTGACAAGGTAAAGAGGGAGAGGAAATGACTCCAAAAGAAGAAAAGACCTGATGAAGGGTTGAGTCGAGCTCAAGCCTCCAGATGACTCCAAGCTGGAGGCCGACTAGGGTCTCTTCCCAGGGATAAGAGGCCACCCCAAGGCCCTGCCAGCACAGTTTCACCCCAATTATAACCTCCGTAGCCACTATTTTTGCCGAGAACACTGGGAAGGGAATCTTCCCACCTGCCCTTCCCATGAGGGGGAAGTCTTTGGGCAGGTTGACTGATAAATACTGTGACTTTCAAAGAAATCACGGCCATGCCACCGAGGATTGCTTCTACCTTAAAGAAGAAATAGAGGCCTTCATGAGGTGAGGTTACCTCGAGAATTACTTCCGTCGAGCAAACGAAGCTCGGGTCGGGGGTAATGACCGTCGTGATTAACACTGTGGTCAGTGACATAGAAGGAACAACAGCCAGATTCCAGCCCGCGATGATAACCTCGGAGACAATGTTGATCTCATGTGGACAGCAAGATTAACGTCATCTGCCCGTCACTGTTGGGTCCAAGCCCAAGACGGGCAATGTTTGGTCGAAATTTCTCATCGTGGATAGGCCGTCGCCATACAACACGATTATGGGTCAGCCCACCGTGGCTACCCTGAAGGCCGTTTGTTTGCCCTATCACCAGAAGATGAAGTTCCGCACTGGTATTGAGGCGGGTGAGGTCCAAGGAGACCAAGAAGCTGCCTGAGCCTATGCAAGGAGGGCAATGGAGAAGAAATAACAATTACTATTTGGACCCGAGCCCAGGGAGCCGCACAGACCTTTTCCTAAGCTCGTGACCCTGGCCGGAAGAGGCGAGCCTGTCTTGATTGATGATCCCCGATATGAAGAGCCTGTTCTTCGACCCCACGAAGATCTACTCGAAGTCCCCATTCACCCCACTACTGCGACAAGGACGGTGAGGATAAGAGCTTGGCTCGGCCCTAAACTGCAAGCCGATCTCACTAAGCTGTTGAGAAAGAATTATGACGTCTTCGCCTGGTCCCATAATGAGCTTTCCAAGATTGATCCCAGTGTGGATATGTACCGACTTCATGCTGACATGCACCACCTGCCTGTTCACTAGAAAAGAAGAAAGTTTCATCCGGATCGAAAAAAGATAATTGGAGAAGAAATGGGCAAGCTCGTCAGGTCAGATGTCGTAGAAGAGGTTAAGTTCCCGGACTGGCTAGCCAACGTTGTCCTGGCCCCCAAGGCCAGCAACAAATAACGACTTTGCATCGACTTCAAGGATCTAAATAAGGCCTGCCCGAATGATTTCTTCCTCTTTTCGAGGATTGATATCGTGATTGACGCTACGGTGGACACGAGTAGCTTAGGTTCCTCGACGCTTAAGCCAGCTACAATTAGATCCCCATGGATCTTCCCAACAAGAGTAAGACTTCATTCATCATGAACAAAGGCATCTACTACTATAAGGCCATGTCCTTTGGCCTCCGCAACATCGGGGCGACCTATCAGAGACTAGTGAATAAAATGTTTAGAGAAGAGATCGGGGAGATGATGGAGGTATACATCGACGACATGCTCGTAAAAAGCATCTGGGCTCGAGACTACCTTGGTCACCTCCAAGCCTATTTTGATAAACTGTGAGCTTATCGTATGAAGCTGAATCCAAGAAAATATATTTTCGGGGTGTCCACTGGAAAGTTCCTTGGCTTCATGGTCTTGCAGCGTGGCATCGATGTCAACCCCAACCAGATCAGCTCGGTGCTCGGTATGGCTTCTCTGCGAAACAAGAAGGAGGTTCATATACTGACACACTGGTTGGCCACCCTGAACCGATTCATCTCCAGGTCGTCCAAGAAATGGTTCCCATTTTTTAAAATCCTTAGAGGGAACAAGGTATTCGAATGGACCGAGGAGTGTGACAACACCTTCCACAACAGTTAAAGAAGTATCTCTCATCAGCACCACACCACAAAAGGGAAAGAAACTTCTCCTATACGTGGCTACCTTTACCACGATAGTAAGCGTCGTGCTGGTTAGAGAAGAGGTTGGTGTACAGAGTCCGGTCTACTACTCTAGTAGAGTCCTCACCGATGCAAAAACGAGATATACTAGGTTTTAAAAACTGGCCTATACTTTGTTGATTGCCTCGAGAAAACTCAGGCAATATTTGTAGGCTCATACCATCGTGGTGTTGACCAACTAGTCGTTAAGGAAAATTCATTATTCCCCCGATGTCTCTAGACGATAGATGAAGTACAACCTCGAATTGGGCCAATTTTACATTGAGTATCGTCCCAGGATTATAGTAAAGGGGCAAGTCCTGGCTGATTTCATAGCCGAGCTAACCTTCCCTGATGAGTAGCCTGTCGCTGAGCAACAAGCGGCCAAGAAGACCTCTGCGTTAACTAGCCAGGCCACCGGATCCCCCTGCTCAACTGGGGTATATGCCGACCTGGGTCTTGATTCATGGAAACTCTTTACTAACGGGTCCTCAAATCAGAACAGTTCGAGTGCTAGGATGGTCCTCGTCGCTTTGGACAAGGAGAAAATTGAGCACGCCCTTAGGCTCAGATTTCGAGCTACAAACAATGAGGCTGAGTACAAAGCCCTCTTGTCCAGTTTGAGATTAGCTTAGGAATTCAACGTAAAGACCCTCTAAGACTTGTACGTCTCCTAGCTAGTAGTCAATCAAGTCAATGGAGAGTACCTCACCAAGGATCTGAGCATGGTGGCCTACCTGGAAAGGGTTAAGACATTAGTGAAAAACTTCGAGAAACTGCAAGTTAAGCAAATACCCCGAGAGAAGAATAGGCATGCCGATACATTATCTAACCTAGCCTCGGTGGTGGAATATACCCTCAAAAGAACGGTTCCCATGGAGTATCTAGTCGAGCCGAGCACTGTCTCTTGGGACAAGGTCACTACTATCTACACCTTCAGCTCTAATCCAACCTTGATGGATCCAATCGTGAGCTATCTCGCCGATGGGACGTTGTTGAAAGACCAAGCTCATTCACTAAAAATACGATACCAGGCAACACGGTATGCCCTCATAGATGGCATCTTGTATCGCAAGTCCTTATTGGGTCCATACTCCAGGTGCTTACGGCCTAAGGAGACCGACTATGTTATGATGGAAGTTTACGAGGAAATTTGTAGAAACTATTTGGGGGGTAGGTCATTAGCCCGGAAGCTACTCCTGCACTGTTACTACTAGCCCAAAATGCTTGAAGATGTGGGAGAGTTTGTGAAAAAGTATGACAAGTACTGGCGGTTCGCCGCACATCCTCACACCCCGCCAACCGAGCTAGTATCGATGACCAGCCCGTGGCCCTTCGCCTAGTGGGGGATAGATCTCCTCAGCCCATTTTCTTAGGGGACCAGCCAAAGAAAATTCTTGGTCTTCACCATCGATTACTTCACGAAATGGGTAGAAGCTGAGCCCCTCGCCAGAATCACCAAGGAAAGGATCCAAGACTTTGTTTGGAAGTGCATGATATACCAATTTGGCATCCCCAGAGCCATTGTCTTGGACAATGGAAAGCAGTTCGACAATGAATTATTCACCGAGCTCTACTCTAGGCTGGGAATCAACATGCATTTCTCCTCCCCTGGTCATTCACAAGCTAACGGTCAGGTCGAAGTCACCAATCGGATCATTTTGCAAAATTTGAAGATGAGACTGGATAAATCCAAGGGGTAATGGCTAGAAGACTTGTACCTCGTACTATAGGCTTATCACATAACAGGTCGGACTCCTATCGACGAGACGCTATTTGCCATTTTTGGCTTGGAGGCCGTTATCCCAGTTGAGATTGGCCTGCCTTTACCTCAAACCGCAACTGCCATCGATCGAGCTAAAAACGAAGTAGGTCTGGTGCTCAGCCTTGATCTACTGAAAGAAAGGAGGGAAAAAACTTTGATTCATTAGGCTGCCTATCAGCAAAGAACGACTAGGTACTACAATTTCCAGATTCGACCTCGATCTTTTGACGTAGGCCACTTCATCCTGAGGAAGGTCACCCTGGCCACTAGGGACCAAAGTGCTGGCAAACTTGCTCCAAGTTGGGAAGGACCTTATCGAGTCACTCGAATAGCTCGGCCCGGCACCTACAACTTGGAAACCAAAGAAAAGGTACCCCTAAGACACCCCTGGAATGCCAAGCACCTAAAGCGTTACTATGTAAGAGAAGAGCCATCTCCATAGAGTTTTTTTTTTTTTTGATCTTTGAAGCTTGTAATAGAAAATTTCAAATCTATGAGAAAGGGTGTTCGGTTCAAAACGTTGTCTAAGGTTGCCAACATTATCCACAAATGTGAAGGCGGAGGTGAGTAACCCTCCATGCCGAGAGGTTGGGGACGAGTCGCCCTCCAGCCACTTCTCCAAACGAAGGCGGAGATGAACAGCCCTTTGTGACGACCAGGCTGGAGACGAGCCGCCTTCCAGCCTCTTCTCTACACAGAGGTAGCCCTCCCGCAGAATCTCCAATGCGTCCCAACAAAAGACCAGCTGTCACGTCGAGGAACAAGACCGGTCTGTTGAAAAGGTTAGTATTTTTAGCCCAGGGGTACCGACTAGCTGTCACCCTCTGAGGGCGTTATACCGATCGGAACCGGGGCCTATCGGCAAGCACCTGCTTCCTCACAGTCGAGTTGAGCTCAAGCTACCTAAAGGGACAATGCTCTTGTAGGGGACATTGAAATAATCTCAAAAGGCTCGGAAGTGGGCCTGACTACAGAGAACCCACCTCAAGTCGGGCCCTCTCCAGTAAGGCGACCACAGAAGCACGATAAGCCGAGCTGCTATGGTCACCCCGGGGGCCGGACGGCTAGCCCTGGCTAATGACGGAAAGAATCGGGAAAATTTTGGATTAAAAAACACGGCCGTTGGGTGTCTTAGTCTTGTTAATTACTTTACATAAAAAACCAGAAAAGTTAGCGTGTAAGCAGACGGCAAACGATGCCTCCTCTGCCTGGGCAACAAGTTTCCAAAATGTATCAAACAATTGCCATGTGACCAAGAGTTGCAGGGCTGAATACAGACGTCGGGTCCGCAATTTTCAAGGCCAGCGTGACTACTCCTTTGCTATAGCCGAGCTATTGAAGGTCATCTCAGTTATTAAGCTAGATGATTGCCTGATCTGATTAAAGGGTTCACGGTTCAAGAGATCAGAGTCAGTTACTTTTGTTAAGATTGCAGTGATCACTGGGGCTTATTTATGCAAGTATGCAATGGTGACTGACTAAAAACTATGAACCAAGCAGACTAGAAAATTAAAGCATACAAGACATAATTGGCGAATTGAAAGAGTTCCATTCATCGATCAAAAAATTTGTGGTTACAAAAAGTGGGGCTACCGCCCTTAATTACAAGCCCGCTCATTAGCCGGGCTGAAATAAAAAAAAAAATAGAAAAAAGAAAAAAAGTTGTTCTGATGGTTGACTAGGCTGATGGAGAGCTAGTGGGGGGGGGGGGGGGTGAGCCGGCCTAAGCGTCGCTTTCTGTCTGAGGGCTCACCTGATCTTCTTGGTTCGTGCTCGCCCTGGCATCCTGTACGACCTGGGCCTCTCGAATTTCTTTGGGGCTTAGCTCGACCTGGATCTTTGTGCAGTCGACGTCGGGGAACTAGCACTGAACAAAATTGATCCCCCCTTTGAACCCCAGCTTCATCACGTCCATCCCGATCCGGTTCCCACAGACGACAGATTCTTGGCTCCTCTTCCACTCCGCCATTGCTCCAGCCCGGGCCTGCTCCAATGTAGTAGCCTAGCCATTTTTTATCTCCTCGAGTTTAGAGTTGGCTTGGCTAATCATTATGTTCGCTTGTTCTGAGCTGTCCTTGACCTTCTTAGCCAAATCCTCGTTCATCTTTATCAGTTATTCGTTCTCAGCTCGAAGCTTATCCACCCCCACCTTGTACTCATTTACCCTGTTAATTAACTTGGTCCTCCTGACCTCCAGCTTATCGCATTTCTTGCTGGCAGTGTGGTGATGCTGTCCCAGCTCGGAGACGGAGTAGAGGGCCTGCAAGGGCGAAATAATTAAAACAGATGAAGCATAGCAAAAACTATAAATTCTAAAAAGTTCGCTGAAGTAAACTTATTTACAACAAGTACCAGTAGAGGTCGGAGGCAAGTTTTCCATTGGATTTTTCGGCCAGCATGGTCCGGTCTACCGAGGGATTGATTTGATGAATGAAGGTCGGGAGGATGAGCGGCGTCTCTAGGATGCTGCAATCACCCAGAGGCTGGTGGTGATGGCGAAAGGTCTCATTTGCTTCTGCTGGACCTCTTCACGACCTCACTGGACCTCTGCGTGACTCCTCTTCTGATTCCTGGTAGTTGCCTCGGATGAGCCCACTTTTCTCTTCCTTATGTCTCTCGTCTTCGCGGGGGCCAGACTCGCCGCTCCCCTAGGTACCGCCGCTGGCCTGGCTAGGGCAAGGGTCCATGGTCTCCTGGGCACCGTTTCCCTACCTGTTGTCACTGACCTGGCGAGGTCGCCTGAGGCGTAGCCCAAGGAGACGGGTTGACAGGGGTCGACCTATCGGATGCTGCCTAAGTCGCAACCCACTGCTTGGTTTCCTGAGGGGCTTCCCCTCCAACCTCCTTCTTGACCTCCTACGCCAACATTCTCTCCAGCATCTCAATATCAATGATTGCAAAAAGACGACATCAGTTAACAAAAGACAAAAGAAAATGCAAGTGAAAACAATTTGAGGAGTAAGGGTAAATTGACTTACTGTTCTCGGAATCTCGTTTCAAGGTCGGTGGCTGAGAGGTGTAATTTACTTATCTATTTTCAAACCGAACTTGTTAGTTTTCAAGTATGTTTATTATGTTTTATTACGTTTTAACACGTTTTTATGTATTTTTGTATAAATCAGGTGTGTAGGGGTGAAAAGGCATGAAAATGGATCATAAACGATCAAATCGGATCAAGAACGGTGGAAAAACAGTGGGAAAACAAATATAAGGGCAAAATTCAGAACTGCAGCCCATCATCGCGGCGGTCAATATGCAAAGAAGGCCCAAAAGTTGCTGAAAACTCACCGCCGTAGTGGTGAAAGAACAGAAAGATCTCTACGCCCACTGCTGAGGCCGTGACCTAGCCAACATACTCACCGTCGCGGCAATGAAACCCACCGTCGCGGCTGTCACTTTGCACACAATTTAGATATTTATTTAGATATTTTTGCTCCCTATATCTATTTCCTCTCTTCTAATTCGGCCAAGAGAGACCCTTTAGGGTTCATAATATTTTAAGAGTGTTTTGGGGAGTGCTCAATGAAATCCGAAGGACAAAAACACGTTACGAAGAAGGGGAAGTGATCGTTGAATGGTTTTAAAGGCAAATCTTCGGACTACGACTAAATTCTTCCATTTCTTTTTTTTATTTTTTTAACTTCAGTAGTTTGCTGAGCATGTTTAGCTCATTTCTTATTGTATAAATGGTTATGGCCATGAGCTAAACGGATTTTGTCTAGGGATTAATGATATTTATAAAATCGTTGTTTGTTTGAGTTGTGTTTCGTTAATGGTTTTTCTTCGCTATTTTGATTGTGTTTATTGGTTTGTTATGTTTATATGCTTGTTTATATATAGTGAAAAATCGAGGTTTAACACTCGGGAAAGGTAACCTCGAATTCAAATTAGGGTAAATACAATGCGACGATCTAATAACCCGAGAGGGAGTTAGAAAGTATGCAATCAATGACGTTGGGGCAAGACTCATGTGACCTAGTGTCGTTAAGATATTGAGGGGACTTCTTCGTTGACGCGAAGTCTCATATTCACTCATCTTATACTCGGGAGAGGTGGTGAGTGAGTTTACGATACAGAGATTGTCGAATAGGATGAATGCCGTTATTGTAAACTAAACAAGGCTAAACATGTTTTTGTAAATAACGTTAATCCCTAGATAATCTTTTTCCCTAAACATCTCATATTAGTATTATAGTATAATTAGATTAATTAACTTAGTATTAGTATATTTAATTATAAACTCAATTTATGTCGCCTAGATAAAGTTAAGTTATGATAATTACGTTACTCAACAATAATCTCAATCAATCCATATGAATATGACAACCCTTACTCCCCATCTACACTAAAACTTGACCTGTACACTTGCGGTGAAAGTGGCGACGTAATATTCCGCCACCAAGTTTTTGGCGCCGTTACCAGGAATTGTGTTTTAGATTATTGTTGATATTGTGAGTAAATGGCCTGATTTTAATTTAGGAATTTCTTTTGTTTATAATTTTTTGTTTGTAGTTGTGTTTTCTATTTCTTATGCAGGGTACTTGACGATGTTAGATCAATAAGCATTGATGCATTTCTTTCAACGGGATTCCGAGCTGTTTTACTGTGCTTGGAATCATTACAAATAATTGCTGTTCCGATTTCTAAATCATTAGTTCCCGACGAAATGTCAATTACTGAACTTCCTCGATGAGTTACTAGCCATTACCAGAAATTGGGTTGAAAGAGGAAACGGTACCACCTCTTTCGAACAATTAACCGCAGACGAAGCCTATCTGTTATTGGAAGACATGGCCGAGTATGATTTTCACTGTTGGAATTATTCAACAAGTTACCAAAACTTGGGGGATAGTTCCATCGTTTCGAACCATGAATTGACACCCCAGACCAATATGTTGAGTCTTCCCCCGCATTGGAAACCATGTTTGCTAAATTTATGGGGGAGACTCAGGCATTTTGGAGGAAAACAAATGACCGGATCAATGAGTACGAATATCATCTTGACAACATTGAGACAATTTGCACTAAAATTGATGAGACCGTAAAGTCTCTGGAGACTCAAATTGGTCAGCTTATTTGCTTCATTGAGGCCGAGTTAGAGATGGTGGTACTGATAGAGGAACAAGCCGCATCCGAATGTGAAAGCCATTGGGAGGAACCAAAAATGAGCGGGAAGAGCTTGGGAGCATTCACTAGAGATGAATTGAATGAGACGGAAACCCAAGCATGGATCGACGATTTTGATTCTTCGCCATTGGAGATCCATATTGTAATTCCGCTATCGATCCAAGACGATCACATCTACGAGGATCTTATGTGGCTCACTTGTCATTCGCCGCCATTTGCAACGTACATTCAAGCAAACCGAGCACATGAGATAGTGCAGATTGTTGTTGAGAGGTTGGGCCAATCAATGCCAAATCCCACCAGTCTTGAGGGCGTACTGAGCCAAGACCTGTATGTGGTATTGTACGATACTTACTACGTGCGGAAACCGCTCTTTGATGAGCACTTCTCCGTGTCAGGCTGAAGACCTTAAATCAAGCGCTTCTTGGGAGACAACTTAAGGTAAAAAATAAATTAGATCCATCTCTGCCGACTTGATTTGGAGGCGAACTTGTCTCGCCTTCCAGGTACGTGTTCTAAACCCCATTCGTTAGCATGCTTTATTTCTATATGTTGAGATTGATGATGGGTCGTTGAGGACACTGTTCGTTTTAAGTTTGGCAGTGATGTGTAGTATTTTAGTATGTTAGTTATGTTATTTTGTTTATAATGTGTGCATGTTTGTTTAGGTTGGTTGTTATTTTGTGCTGAGTTTTGACTTCATCTGGGCCATTACCCGATGATAAGTCTGTCCCCTGATTGTTTATTGAGGTCGAACGTAAAACTCATTCATGTGTGTTCTGTGTGCTTGACGTATCGTTTTAGTAAAAGTTATTGTAGATCCTAAATGCACGAGCACATAAACTCAATGTATAACTGTCTACTTAATTTGAAAACGATCATCTGCTACCCAAATTCATGACAATAGGGATTTTAGAAGGCGAAATCCTAGGCGAGGTAGTTCGGGAGATATGATTTAATTCATTTGATTGCTTAAGCCTTGAAAGCTTACCTTGTTAAATGTTTATCCCTTGTTACCTTGTCGAAGCCTAAAAACCGTTTCAATTCTGAACACTTAACTAATACTATGGATGATTGAACTTTTCCCAAACCTTTATCGCTAAACCGAAGGCACAAATTTTAGTGAATCAAGTTAACAGTTACAAATACTACTTGAAGTGAGTGGTTGAGTTTAGGGTAAACTTTTAATTGGTTTAATATTCGAGTACTCACTTGTCATTTTTTCTTTCGTTTTAACCACACCCGCGAAATTGTAATAATCGAATAAGTTTGGAGGTGTGGTTGTTTGAAAAAAAAAAAAAAAAAAACATATGTAAAAATCATTTAAATTTCTATTTCTTTTGACAAGTGAGTATGTCATTCTTAAATGTATGTTCAGGGTTGTTTTATTTTATCTGTGCGGTTTCGAGTGTGAGAGTGCCAAACATGTGCCTCGGGTATCGTCAAGTTAACAACGTTAACCTGTTTTCTATTTCCAATATACCCTTGGCCATTTTTCCTAAAACCGAATCAAGTCCTAATGATCTTTTGAATTGGCCTACATTAGTGGAGAATAGAACCCAGGTCAAGGTTATGGATTCCCTATATTTTATTGGTTTTAGTCATGAACTTTATTGAGAGATAATCCCATCCGATCGACAGATAGTTGTATAATTGAGTTTCAACACACACACTTTGACAAGATCTAAAATGACGCTTACTATTATTGAACGTTGAAATTCTAGAACACCACAGGTGTGTTTTATTCTTGAACTTGATAGGATTGGGGGCTGATGAGGGAAAAAATGTTTGGCCGTTAGATAATATTTAAAACTTGTACATTATTGTTATTCATTTTTAGTTTTTAAATTTCATAATTAGTTGTCATATATTCTTGTATTGTGTGGGTGTTTTGCTCGAGGACTAACAAAATTCCAAGTTTGGGGGTATTTGATAGGTGTAATTTATCTATCTATTTCCAAACTGAACTTATTAGTTTTCGAGTATGTTTATTACATTTTAATATGTTTTTATGTGTTTTTTTATAAATCAGGTGTATGGGGTGAAAATGCATAAAAACGGATCATAAGCGATCAAATCAGATCAAGAACGGTAGGAAAATAAGCATAAGGGCAAAATTCAGAACTGCAGCCCACTACCACGATGGTCAATAAGCAGAGAAGGCCCCAAAGTTACTGAAAACTCATCGCTGCGACAGTGAAAGAACAAAAAGATCTCTGCGCCCACCGCTGTGTCCACTGCTGAGGCCGTGACCCAGTCGACATACTCACCGTCACGACGGTCACTCTGCACACAATTTAGATATTTATTTAGATATTTTTGCTCCTTATATCTGTCTCGTCTCCTCTAATTTGGCCAAGAGAGCCCAAGAGAGAACCCTTAGGGTTCATAATATTTTGAGAGTGTTTTGGGGAGTGCTCAACCAAATTCGAAGGAGAAGAACAAGTTGCGAAGAAGGAGAAGCGGTCGTTGAACGGTTTTAGCGGCAAATCTTCGGACTACGGCTAAGTTTTTCCATTTCTTTCTTTATTTTATTAACTTCGATAGTTTGTTGAGCATGTTTAGCTTGTTTCTCATTGTATAAATGGTTATGACCAAGAGTTAAACAGATTTTGTCTAGGGATTAATAATATTTATGAAATCGTTGTTTGTTTGAATTGTGTTTCGTTAATGGTTTTTCTTTGCTATTTCGATTGTGTTTATCGGTTTGTCATGTTTATATGCTTGTTTAGATATAGTGAGACATCGGGGTTTGACACTCGAGAGAGGTAACCTCAAATTCGGACTAGGGTAAACACAACGCGACGATCTAATAACCGGGGAAAGAGTTAGAAAGTGTGCAATGAATGACGTTGGGGCAAGAGTTATGTGACCTAGTGTCGTTAAGACGTTGAGGGGGACTTATTCGTTGACGCGAAGTCACATATTCACTCATCTTACACTCAGGAGAGGTGGTGAATGAGTTTATGATACATAGATTGTCGGATAGGATGAATGCCGTTATTGTAAACTAAACGAGACCAAACACATTTTTATAAACGAAGTTAATCCCTAGATAATCTTTTCTCCTAAACATCTCATATTAGTATTATAGTATAATTAGATTAATTTAGTATTAATATATTTAATTATAAACTCAATTTATGTCGCCTAGATAAAGTTAGGTTATGATAATTATGGTACTCGACAATAATATCAACCAGTCCCTGTGGATACAACAACCCTTACTCCTTCCCATCTATACTAAAACTTAACTTGTACTCTTGCGGTGAAAGTGGCGACGTAATATTCCGCCACCAGTGGCGGCAGAGAAGGATCAATCCAGAAGTAAAGGTAGTACAAACACGATGTAACAAGAGCTTCGACGTGAGTGAACGGTGTGCTAATGATCCGATCTCTCAGCATGAGAATATCTGGGCTCGGCTTGGATTTCTTTGGATCTGAAAAAACTAGAGAAAGAAAATAAGTCAAGAAAATTGATCAGGATGGGGAACGAAATTTATGCCCGACTTAAATGATTACCCACGGTCTCCTAGTGCTTCTGGACTGGGTATTCCCACTCTGTCGCCGGAGCAGCCTCTCATCCGATCCCGCCAAGAAAGAAGAAGCTCGACTTCCAATCTTTGATGGAGTCGGCATAGCCGTCGAGGAACTTTTGTCCGGCAAAGATATAGTACCAGCCCTTTCCACAGGGTATGTACTTTACCAGGAAGACGACATCATAGAGATCGAGGGTCGAGATAATACCCTCAGCCAGGCAGATCACATGGAAGGCCACCACCATTTGCATATTGTTGGGGGCGAGCTGTGACGGACATAACCCAAGATCCCAACTGACTTCCCTCATTCAAGGGTGTATGGGGAAACACAGACCGCCCTGCAATTGCTGATCATAGACTGTTATGAACTTTTCCGGTGGGGCGCACGCTGATAGGTATAAATTACCTACGTATATCCAATCCGAATTTGTTAGTTTTCGAGTACGTTTATAGTTATTTTTATATGTTTTTATATGTTTTTATACTTTTTGTATAAATCAGGTGTGTGGAGCAAAAAAATAGGAAATTGGAGCAAAAACGATGAGATTAAATCGAAGGCGAGTCGAAGTTACGGTGGATGAACAAGCAAGGAGGCAAAAATATGAAGGAAACCTACTGCCTAGGCGTCCAGACCTCCGCCTAGGTAGTGAAGATGCTGAGAATGACAAAAGGCTATTGACAGCCCACCGCCTAGGCAGAAAATTCCTCTGCCTAGGTGGAAACCCCAGTAGAAACATTTCCAAGTCCACCGCCTACTTCTTTGCCTAGGCGGTCACCAAACCTGCAAAGCCGGTACAGGTACTGTAACTTCAAGACTATTTTATACTATGATTCAATCCGATTTTGGAAATACTCAAAACATAGATGTTGTAGAACTTTTTCTTATCTTTCCATATGTTTTTGAATCACCTCAATCGGAGTTCGGATGAAGAAGTTACAGCCAAAACAAAATTACAAACCTGCAGTAACTTCGCCTAGGCGAATTTTTCTACGCCTAGGCGAATTTCCAACAGAAAGTTAACCGACTTAACTTTGCCTAGGCGAAAATCCTACAGCACAGCCTTGATATTTACTAGATATTTTGAGATCTTTTGGGATATTTTAATCACTTCTCTCCTCTTCAGCCCTTAAGGCCTTAGGCCATATTTTAGGAGTAGGATTAGGGATTTTTGAGGGAGAGCTCTCAACCCGAGGTGGAGGATCAACGAGGAAGCGATCGATCGACGTTTCTAGCAGCAAATCTTTGAATATCGGCTAAGTCGCTCGTTTCCTCTCTTTGTTTTCTTCATTTTGGTAGTTGTTGAGCATGTTTAGCTCATTTTACATTGTATAAATGGTTAGGGTCGTGAGTTAAACATGGATTGTAATAGGGATTAACGTATTATTTATGAAAATGTAGTTTTGGTTGAATTTTTGTTTCGTTTATGGTTGTTCCTTATAATTTCGATTGTGTTGCCGTGTTTTCTATGATTATATGCTAGTTTAGATATATTGAGAATATGGGATTTAGCACTTGAGAGAGGTAATCCCGGATTCGGACTAGGGTTAACACAACACGACAATCTAACGACCCGGGAGGGCGTTAGAAAATGTGCAATCGATGACGTTGGGGTGAGACTCACGTGACCTAGAGTCATTAAAACATTGAGGGGGACTTTGGCGTTGACACGAAGTCATGTATTCCCCCGTCTTGCACTCGGAAGAGGTTGCAAGGGAGTTTATGAATCGAGATTGTCAAATACGCCGAACACCGTTAATGTTAACTAAAACGAAATCAAACGCATTTAAGTAAATAAAGTTAATCCCTAGGCAATCTACTCCCCTGAACAATCTTAAATTAGTATTTATAGTATAGTTAACTTAATTAGTATTTTAGTTTAGTATTAGTATTAAATTAAATTCCATTTTTAGCGCCTAGATAAAGTCAGGTTATGACCATCGCGATACTCGATAGTAACAACACCAATCCCTATGGATACGATACTCAACCGAAAGGTCCATTATACTAAAACTTGATCCGTACATTTGCGGTGAAAGTGGCAGCGCTTACTTAGCAGCCACCAAGTTTTTGGCGCCGTTGCCGGGGATTGGAAGGAATGTTACTTTTGATATTGGGAGTAAATAACTTCATTTTAATCTAGGCATTTTTGTATATAATTTTTGTTTGTAGTTTTGTTTTTGTTTCCGGTAGGATGCTTGAAGATGTTAGATCGACAAGTGCTCTTGCGGTTCGATCATTGAAAATCTCGCCAGTCTTGAGGGCATGTGTCAGGCCGAGGACATTAAACCAAGTGCTTCTTGGGAGGCAACCCAGGGTCACAAATAAGTTAGATACATCTCCGTCAATTTGAGTCGGAGGCGAGATCCTTTCGCCTCCTAGGTATGTGTTCTAAACCCCCGTCTTCAATATCATGCTATATACTGTCATTGGGATCACTGACGGCTCGTTTAGGACATCATCTGTGTTGAGTTGGTGGTGATGTGTAGTATGTTTTAGTATGTGTTTATATTTTTAGTTAAATTTTACTGTTTTTATCGTTTGCATGCTTGTTTAGGATTAGATTGTTAGTTTAGATGTTGTTTTGTGCTACGTTTTGACGTCATCTGGGCCTTTACCCAATGATGACTCTGTCCCTTGATTGTTTTGAGGTCGAGCGTAATGCTCATTCATGTGTGTTCTGTGTGCTTAACGTATCGTTTAGTAAAAGTTATTGTAGACCCTATATGCACGAGCACGTAAACTCAATATAGCACTATCTTATTGATTTGAAACTGATTATCCGTCAATCAATTTCATGACAATAGGGATTCTAGAACCTGATTTGGGAGAAATTCGAGGCGAAATCCTAGGTGAGGTTGTTTAGGAGATATGATTTAGGCAATCATTTGATCACTTGAGCCTTTTGAAGCCTACCATGCAATATCATTATCCCTCGTTACCCTGTCGAAGCCTAATAGTTGTTTCAATTCTGAACACTTAACAAATACCCTAGCCGATTAAACTTTTTCCGAACCTATATCGCTAAACTGAAGGCACAATTTGAGTGAATCAAGTTAGCATTTTGCTACTTGATGTGAACGGTTGGGTTTAGGCCGAAATTCTAATTTGGTTCGGTATTCGAGTACTCACTTGTCGTTCATATTGTTTGCACATTCCTAAGGTTATAAGAATTCGAATACGTTTTGGGGTATGTTACTTAATCATCTTTGCACACTCTTAAAATTGTAGAAATTCAAATGAGTTTGGGGGTGTGTTAAAAAAAAAAATAGTTTTTTTTTACATGACAAGTGAGTACGACGTTCTTAAACATTTGTTCAGGGTTGTTTCTAAAAAATATGGGGTTTTGAGTGTGAGAATGCCAAGCGATGTGCCTCGGGTAACGTTAAGTTAACGATGTTAACCTGTTCTCTATTCCAAAATACCCTTGGCCATTATTCCAAAACCGAACCAAGCCCTATTGATTTTCATGAACCTCCGAGCCTACATTAGTGGAGAATAGATCCCAGGTCAGGCGTATGGATTGCCTATACCTTAAAGATTTTAGTCATGATCTTTATTTAGGGATAATCCCATCTAATCAATGGATAGTAGTATATTTGAGTTTAATCACACACACTTAACCAGGATCTAGAATAGCGCTTACTATTTTTGAACGTTGAAATTCTAGAACACCACATGGTGTGATTTATGCTTGAACTTGATAGGATTAGGGGCCTATAGGGGAAAAATCTTTCGGCCGGTAGATGATAATCAAAATTTACACATTTTTCGTTTTTAATGTTTTTCATTTCGTAATTAGTTTGTATACTTTCTCGTATTGTGTGGGTGTTTGGCTCGAGGACTAGCAAAATTCTGAGTTTGGGGGTATTTGATAGGTGTAAATTACCTACGTATTTCCAATCCGAATTTGTTAGTTTTCGAGTACGTTTATAGTTATTTTTATATGTTTTAATATGTTTTTATACTTTTTGTATAAATCAGGTATGTAGAGCAAAATGATAGGAAATTGGAGCGAAAACGATGAGATCAAACCGAAGGCGAGTCGAAGTTACGGTGGATAGACAAGTAAGGAGGCAAAAATATGAAGGAAGCCCACCGCCTAGGCGTCCAGACCTCCGCCTAGGCAGTGAAGATGCTGAGAATGACAAAAGGCTACTGACAGCCCACTGCCTAGGCAGAAAATTCCTCTGCCTAGGTGGAAACCCCAGTAGAAATATTTTCAAGTCCACCGCCTACTTCTTCGCCTAGGCGGTCACCAAACCTGTAAAGTCGGTATAGGTTTTGTAACTTCAAGGCTATTTTAGACTATGATTCAATCAGATTTTAGAAATACTCAAAACATGGAAGTTGTATATTTTTTTCTTAGATTTCCATTTGTTTTTGAATTACCTTAATCAAAGATGAAAAAGTTACAGCCAAAACAAAATTGCAAACCTGCAGTAACTTCGCTTAGGCAAATTTCCGGCAGAAAGTTAACCGACTTAACTTCGCCTAGGCGAAAATCCTGCAGTACAGCCTTGATATTTACTAGATATTTTGAGATCTTTTGGCCTTAGGCCATATTTTAGGAGTAGGATTAGGGATTTTTGAGGGAGAGCTCTCAACCCGAGGTGGAGGATCAACGAGGAAGCGATCGATCGACGTTTCTAGCGGCAAATCTTCGGATATCAGCTAAGTCGCTCGTTTCCTCACTTTATTTTCTTCATTTTTTGAGTATGTTTAGCTTGTTTTACATTGTATAAACGGTTAGGGCCATGAGTTAAACATGGATTGTAATAGGGATTAATGTATTATTTATGAAAATGTAGTTTTGGTTGAATTTTTGTTTTGTTTATGGTTGTTCCTTATAATTTCGATTGTGTTGCCGTGTTTTCTGTGATTATATGTTAGTTTAGATATATTGAGAATACGGGGTTTGACACTTGAGAGAGGTAACCCCGGATTCGGACTAGGGTTAACATAACACGACAATCTAACGACCTGGGAGGGCGTTAGAAAGTGTGCAATCGATGACGTTGGGGCGAGACTCACGTGACCTAGAGTCGTTAGGACGTTGAGGAGGACTTCAGCGTTGACACGAAGTCACGTATTCCCCCGTCTTACACTCGAAAGAGGTGGCGAGGGAGTTTACGAATTGAGATTGTCAGATACGCCGAACGCCGTTAATGTTAACTAAAACGAAATCAAACGCATTTAAGTAAATAAAGTTAATCCCTAGGCAATCTACTCCCCTGAACAATTTTAAATTAGTATTTATTGTATAGTTAACTTAATTAGTATTTTAGTTTAGTATTAGTATTAAATTAAATTCCATTTTTAGCGCCTAGATAAAGTCAGGTTATGACAATCGCGATACTCGATAGTAACAACACCAATCCCTGTGGATACGATACCCGACCAAAAGATTCATTATACTAAAATTTGATCCGTACGCTTGCGGTGAAAGTGGCAGCGCTTACTTAGCGGCCACCACACGCCTAGTCATTTTCTCCTGGAATGCGCATCTCTACTGTGCTGGGGAATGCATACTTGGAGTGAAGGTCTTGAACCGACTTCTCCGACAGGTTGGTTTGCACTTGCTAGACCAGGGCATTCTGAGGGACCTCGCAGACCAGCTGACTAGTGGCCAGGCCGGCCCTCGATGCCTGACCCAACGTAGATGGCTGGGTTTCCACATCCGGAGAGGAAAAACCCTCGTTGTCATGCTCTACGGCTGGGCTCGTGCTGAGCTGCACACCGAGGGCCCCAGACGAGCCCACTTTGCTTCTCTCTTTCCCCCGCTGAAGCCTACTGGTTGTGCTGAGAGACTAGGAGGTCCTCGCTCTGGCCGCTCTGCGAGCCCTTTCAGAAGAAGAGATCGCCCATTCAACGACAGCTTCCTACTCAATGGTCACCTTGGATGCAGAGATCACTTCCAGTTCGTCAACCTTAGTCGCAGACGAGCTAAGCTCGATCTGCTCAACATGGGGTTCAACCACAGTCTCTTCAGATTTAGAACGGTTGTACCCCCAACAAATAGGACTCAGACATTGAATACATGAAGAAAAGAAAAGAAGAGAAAGAAGAGTATCGTGCTCTTAGGTCGGGTAGAGCTATCACGAATACTCTGGTGCGAAGAAACGCGAAGAAATGAAGTGCCTATTTATAGAAGGGCCAAGAGGTTGAACTATCGCGTTAATCAAACGGTGTGCAGAACGTCGATCCACACGCTGTCAGGTCACGTGTTACGCATCCGGTCAATGTGCCAGTCAGGCTTCTTGCAACAGTCGCAAGGCGCAACCGGTCTGACTTTTATACGGGGCTGACCTATCCTACTGAGCTGTTTTGCCTCGGCCCATATTTTCATCATCCTGCAGACCGTGATAAGAATCCTCAGCGTCTCATGTTGCATCTCCCCGCTAAGGCTTGGGGGCAACTAATGTGGGTAAAATTTGACCACCTCCACGTGTTTGCCACTTGGATCAAAATCGCCATGACATCTGACAGCCTCATGTACCCAGTGAATAAACAGCCCGAATGGCTCCTCAAGTCGGCATGAACGAAAGACCTTTCTAGTCGCCAAACAAGAATGTCACGACCTGTCCCCGACACCCATCATCCTGGGGCCGGCGTGACGACAACACGACATCACTTATTACATTCAATCAACTAATATATTACAATAAACATACATCAATATACAATCGTCTATACAGGATATACATAATCTCTCATATAAGGACACACCCGTCCCCAAACATAAGTATAATGGAATATAAATTACCCTTGAACCTCTGACAGCTCATCTCAAACCTCCCATAAGACTCCATCGCATGATTCTACTTAGTGCTAATAGGAGACCGACTCCTAATTGCTCCACTTGCGAGTGTACTGCCTTCTTAATAAAAATATTTTATAAATTGATTAATCATAAAATATATTAATATCACATATCACAAGAAAACCAATTTTTCCTGTCACCGTAGAAAACAACATATATATGTTTATAACATCTCAACTAAGCAGTAAAAATAAACCAGAACGTCATAGCAACCATATAGTATAACGCAACTGAAATAATAGATTTACTAACACCAGTAAATACGCCAATCCAATATAAAAGAATATATATAAATATACTCATCCCAATCATCATATACGACAAAACACCACACCACTCTCCGGCTAGCCATAGTGATCGTTTTAACCTCACGATCGGGAGTTGCAACGGTACTGTATCATCCATTAGGATATGCCTTCCTAGCGGAACAAACTGCATAGTATAATCCAGACCCCATTATGGGGAGAAATATCCACATCCCTTACGGGAAGAAATCCACACCCCTTATGGGGAGAAATATAATCCATACTCCTTGCAGGGAGAATATCCACATCCCTTTCGGGAAGAAAACTATAGCATCGTCCAAATCAACAATATCGTCAAAAATCCACACCCCTTACAGGGAGAAATATATTTCACAATAACAACGTAAAAAATCTACACCCCTTACGGGGAGAACATAATCCACACCCCTTTCGGGGAGAATATCCAAAATCATGTTTTTCACTGTCTTTTAAAAATACCCACTGTTTTCAGCAAAAACTATTTTTCCACCTTTGTTTTAGAAAACCTGGCATTTTTCCACTCTCCTTTAAAACCACCAAATTCCAACAAATAATTTTTTCAACGTTATTTTAAAACCAACATAATTCAACGAAAATCCACTTTACCAACTCACCCCAAAACCTGCTTGATCCATATCATTTATAAAATCGTCCCTTTTTAAGTAACACATATTTCATCATATATATATAAAAATAGATTTTTGCAAGAAGACAGTACACTCAACTGATTATCCGTTTCGAAGACTTTTATCAACTATCCTCTACTGGTACTTCGGTGCCTGCAAACCTAATAATGACAGAGCCTAAATTAATATTTTATATAACAATAACCTAATCATGCCATGCAACCGTAAATCTCGTAATTTCCTATTCCCCTAATTTTATTATGAATATTACTATTCCGCTTATATTGCTCCGTTTTAAGTTTATTCTATTGAATTTATTCATGCGAGCGGTCTCACTATTTCTTATCGCCGTTTCAACATTTTTTATGCTAGTAATTAGTTTCATGATCAATCACGAGACAATTAAATACATATTTTTAAGAGAGTTTTGAATTTTACCTTCCTCGGATTTTCCACCGGTTCGTAAGATGAGTTTTAGGTTTTATTGGGGTGTTTTGTGCAATTTTCTAATTTTTTTTTCTTTTTTCTTTTCTTCTTCCTCTTTCTCCCGTTTCCTGTTTCTATTTTGTGTTTCTGACACGCCATTGTCTAGGCGAGATTTCCACCGCCTAGGCGAGCTTCCTCCGCTTGCTCCCTTGTTTCCTGTCGTCACTTTCTCCTCTCTCTCTCTCTCTCCTCCGACGATCACCTTCATTCTAATGTCCACGCACACACAACACACTAATGGACACCACATACATACACCGTAACAATTTGAACACACACACACACACACCGCAGACACACACAAACACATGCACTGCTCTCTCTCTCTAACTTATCGCCGGCAAACTCCGGCGACACCCACACAACCAACCAAACGGTCACACATACACAAAACACACAACCATATACCTACCTTCAACGGGCCACCACCGAAGCAGCCACCCCTACCGGAGAACAGACAATACACACAGGCCCACTTCTTTCTCTCTCTATTTCTCATTTACTGTCAGCCCAATTAACTGATGGCGACACACACACACAACCAAACCACCCTCTGATTTCCATACCATCGGACAACCACACGTCAACAACGGCGACACACACACACACACTTTGGCAACAACAATAATGATCAAAAGACGTACCATCGCCACCGCTAGAACACCTACATACACACGGCACACACAATACACATACAATAACTCCAAACGGAAACAAAAAACACACACCTGATCACACACATACGCACACAGCAGCAAGTACAACAGAAACAGGGAACTCACACTCACCGGAGTGACAACCACACCGTCTACCGCTTCTCTCTCTTCAGTTTTCTCACTGCTGAACGACAACCCACCGCCGACTACTATCTTCCTCTCTCTCTTCCTTCTCTCTCTGTTTTCTCTTTCTTTTTCTCCTCTCTCCCCCTGTCTATATGTATGTATGTATGTATATATATACATATATGCTGAAAAATGGCCCAACCCCTCACCGACCTACTGTTCCCCTTTCCGTTCTTGATTCTTCTCAATCCTTCTCCCTTCTCTCTGCCGTGCGTGTGTGGATATGTATGAATGTATATATATATATATATATATATATATATATATATATATATACACAAATGGGGGCAGCACCAAGTGGCCCTTCCACAACCGTCTCTCTCTCTCTCTATATATATAATTTGCACAATCCTTCCTTTTAATTTAGGTTAAGTTATAAATTGAACCAATTTCTAATTTTTAAGGTTATATAAATTTCAATTTGACCCCTAAACTTTTAAATCACACAATTAATAGCGCTATCCACCCCGTTATTTCTTAATGTGCTCCATTGCGACTCAATTTGTACGTATAAGGAAAATAAGGGTCTTACAAAGAATCTTCTCAAAAATTGCCGAGGATGGGCAGATCGGTGCGTTCGGCCCAACCTTCACCTCTGTGCCCAGGCCGACTTGACATTCTTGACAAGCTTGGCCATGGGCTTCTCCATCAATAAACAAAGGGCCCAAGACCTAGGCCCATAACTTTAATTCGCCGTGTTCCCTACGCGCCTAACTGAGCTTAATGTCCTAATTTTTTGGGATGCTAATCGCCTTCTCGCCTATAAATAAAAGGCTTTATCAACACATTTTCACACGCGAGAACATGCACGAAGGTTGAAGTAATAGCTCTATCTCTCCAAATGACCTGCTTTCTGTTCCCCCGAGCTCTTACTTTCACGCCGGAGGAGATATGCCGGGAATACCCCGGCCAGTCCTGTGTGCAGGTGACAGGTCAAGGCTCAGGCCGGACAATGCTTGTCCAGCCCGGATTAAACATCAACAGGGACAAAAACTGTCTCCAGATCAGTCACAACTCTCTAGTTCAAAAGGTGACCATACCATACTACTGATTGGTCCAAATCCAATTTCCGACACCAACATAAACTAAAGAGATAAGGATTGTATTGTGGGGCTACAAATAGGGTCGTCACATATGTTTTGCATTCCAACATTTATAATTTTGTCATTAAATTCATTTTCTTAATATGAAAATTTAGAGAGAAATTTAATTAAATTTGTCGCTAATCACCCAAAATAAGTGATTGATTACCAATTAAAAGGGCATATGAACGCAAAAAATAGTATTAAAAAAATAGTTCCTCAATGTCTTTGATAAAATGATTGTTCTCCCTGACCAATTGCCCAGTCTGCACCACAGTATCTATAGGGGCTGCTCTAATAGGACAGAACGGTGTCAATTTGGTAATTTGGGGATTGATAAGCTATTAATTGGGGTCTGAGGCATTCATTTAAGAAGATATTATATTTTTTACCCCGCAATTTTACCCTAATTTTCATCTTAGTTCTTATGCTATTCAACTAATTTCCCTCAAACTATAAATTTATATTCTCTTGGTACAAAGAATGAAGATTGGAAACCCCTCGTAAATTATGGTTATGTTATAGTATTATAGAATAAGAGTATAATGAGGATTTTGCTTATGTTATGGAGTATTCTGGAAATAAAACATATTTGGTAATGATCATTACGTTGAAATTGTGTCATTGAATATATGTGAATAGAAACAAAAAACACGTTAGATTACTACATTTGTTCCTTTTTTCCTTCTTGAAATGAGACGGGTGATGGTGGTGAGAATCGTTTTGTGAAAGTGAATAATAATCAAAAAAATTTTGTTTCTCATATTTTAAAAAATTTTAAGAAATAATTTCAAATGACTTTCAAAATTTTAGAAACAAAAACATATTTACCAAACGCGATTATATATATTAATTTCTAAAATTTTAAGAGTAGAAACAAGAATCAGGGAAGAGAAACAATAACCAAATGGGCCTTAGTGGGCCAAGTTGAAATGGAATTTCAATAAATAATACTTAATCCTAATCGAAATTATGGTATAATTTATGGGTAAAATGTGTAATTAAACCCTTGAAATTTAAGTATCACGAATCCTTGGCAAAGTGAAAGCAGTGGAAGTACAGAGGATGGCAGTCAGATTTTTCAGCCAGCTTTGTTTGCCAAAGAGAAGACCTCAGCCTCAGAGCTCAGGTTCGGCAGGCTCTCTCTCTCTATCTCTTACTCACAATTACAGACACACTCTCTCTCTAAATTAAGGCTGTATTTGTTGTACTTTGAAAAGGGGAGAGAGAAAGTATCTGAGTTCAAGAGAGAGAGGGGAGTATCTGTGTTCATAGATTGTGGTGCAATGGCAATGCCAAAATGAGTTGAATGATGGAGACATTAATGATAAATGGTAGTGCTGTCACTCACTCCTTTATGCAACTAATTAAGCCAAAAGCCTTGGGTTTGGGGCATTGCTGTCAATATATATATATATATATATATACCACTAGACACTAGTTTGGATTCTTCTATGTTTTTTTTTTTAAAATCGATCGGTGTTTATTGAGTGTTGATAAGAACTTTAGTTTTTGGATTCTTCTATGTTTTTTTTTTTTTCTTTTAAATCGATAGGTGTTTATTGAGTGTTGATTAGAACTTTAGTTTTCTCAAAATGTGTTAGTTCGATTGATAAAAAAATGTATTTTATTTTTTTTGTCAATCAGGATTTGATTTTTGAATGTACTAGCTTGATATGGAGATGTGCGTCTTTAAAATCGTCCAGCACGATAATTAGTAGGGGTGTTCAAAAAAATCGGCAAACCGAAAAATCGAATCAAACCGATTAAAAAAAACCGAAAAAAACCGCCAGGATCGATTTGGTTTTGGGGTAAAACCGCACCCCCGGTTCGATTGGCTGTTTTCGTATACATGAACCGCGGTTTAAACCGCGCTGAACCGCAAAATCTCTAAAACAACGTCGTTTTAGGGGTTTTGTATGTATACACAAGCTACAAACAGAGAACCCTAGACATTAGCCGCCTCTCCTCCCGATTGCAACTCTCATTCCGCTTTTCTCCTTCACTTCTCTGCCGATCTCCTTCTACTTCCCTGTCGATTGGAGCTCCTTGCTCCAGTTATCGCAACTCCTCACTCCATTTGTCGTCGTCGTCCTCCTCCCAGCCGCAAGAACAGATCGCAACCCTAAATCACAGCCCTAAATCGCAACATATGACACCATCGCAGCCCTAATCGCACCATGGCAACCCTAATTGCTGCGAGAACGCCGCTACTCCACCGTTGCAAATAGTTGGCAATGTTCTGTCGTTGCAGATCTTTGACCATCCTCCACCGTTGGAGATTATCATCGTCCACCATGGCAGATCCGTAGCAGATCATCGCCGTCCACCATGGAAGATCCGTGGCAAATCGTTGTCATCCGCCTTCACAGGTCTAGCCTTCAAATCATTCAGGTAATCTTCAGTCCCAAAGTCATTCGTTTTCGTTTCCGTTGATTAACAGATCTGTTCGTTTTAGTGTTTCGTATGTGGATTTGTTCGTTTTCGTTTGTTTAGGGTTTCGATTTCGTTGTTGTTTGCGTTGTTGTTGATCTTTAGTCCCAAACCGAAACCGCACCAAAAACCGAAGAAAACCGCATGGTCGGTTTTTCCTCTGTACAGAAACCGAACCGTCAGGGAGCGGTTTCCAACATAAGGAAACCGAGGACCTCGGTTTAGGGACCAAAAAATATGAAAATCGCACCGAACCGAACCGCGAACACCCCTAATGATTAGTACAGGTATGAAAAACTGACTCGGGCACACTGTATAGTTAAAAAAAAAAAAAACAAAAAACTCTAGATTAAGTCTTCCAAGTTTTATAAGATTATTATATATTGAATAATAGATATTTTCACCATTACCGATGCAAAATTTTTAGAACTGATAAGATGATGTACACATGTTTTTTGATAAATTTTATATGAATACTACAATTGGATAAATTTTATATGAATACTACAATCGGACAACTTACAATAAATATTTCCGATAAAAATAATAAAAGAGATTTTTGATCTCGTGACTTAAAATGCAATGCAAATATTAGGAATATTCACCTCAAAAGTTGTTCTTTGTTGAGGTGACTACAATATTCCATGATACAATGAAGAGCATTCTATTCTCATGAACAAGGGCCTCGGCTCTTTTTTTCCTGTTCTCATCCAATTTAATTATTTTATAAAAGGATTTTCTGGAGAGAATCTCACTTTTAATAATAATAATAAAAAGCCTCATGTTAAAAAAATAATTAACAAAATATATTTTATAAAAAAATAATTTTAAAAAACTTCTATATGTTGTAAAAATATTTTTGTCAAAAAAAAATAAATACTCTCCCTATATCCATAGTTGCTTGCTTCTATATCTCTCTTATTTCTCAACCACAATCGATCATAGCCACTACTGAGTAATTACTGTCAAACAACACACCACCACCATCACAGTTTTCCACCGCATCTGTCACTTCCTCTCTCTCTCTCTACCGGCTTATCCATTACCACCACAAGACAATCACACCACCACGCCACAACAACAATTGCACCATCACCATAGACCTGGTTCAAGATTTAGAAAACCGGATCTCTCTCTCTCCACCACTACCACTACAAGGCTTTTCCAGATTTGGTTTTGGATTTGGATTTCCACATCTATTTTTTTTTCTTTTCTGACAGTTTATTAATTTTTGTATTTGGTTTATTTATATTTTGCTATTGGGTTTTTTAATTTTTGTTACTGATACTCCAGATCTGAATTTACAGACTTTTTTTTTTTTTTTTTTTTCCTGATGTCTTTTTAATATTTGTTGGTATATTTGAATTGCTACTGTGTGGTGTTATTATTGTAGTTTGAATTGTTTATATTAATGTTGGATTTTTTTTTCTTCATATTTTATTAATATTCTTTGTTCGTTTATTTAAAATTAGTTGTTGGTTTCTTTAATTTTTTGCTAGTGCAAATTTAGATTTGCATTTACATTTTTTTTTCTGCTGTCTTTTTAATATTTGTTGTTATATTTGAATTGTTATTGGTATTTGATTTTTGCTCAATTTTGTACAATTTTTTTTTAATCCTTATGTTGTCTTCTCCCTTTTGTCCTACTGTCCTTTTAATACTTGCATACTTGCAGCAGTTCTTGAATTGTTTGTTATCGGTGTGTTGTTGTTGGTGTTGATTTTTGCTCAATTTTTCTATAATTATCTCATATCTGGATTTTCAGATATGCTTTTTTTTTTTTTTTTTTTTTTTAATTTTATGCTAGTGGGTTGAATTTTTTATGATATTTTTTTCTTTAATTTTTTCTTTCTTTTTTTGCTTAAGTTACTAGATTAATGTGTTTAGTTGAAGAATCATTAGTTTTTGTCGCTGAATTTTTTATGTTATTTTTTAAGATCTGCATAATTTTGGTGTAATTTCACAATTGATTTATTGATTATACAATTTATCCATTGATTATTCTTATTTTTTCTTGCAAAACTCTCAATGGTGGTGAATGTTTCATGTGATAACGGTGGTTACGGCGATGATGATTTTGATAGTAGTTGCAGTGGTGTTGGTGTTTTTTAGTGGATGAATGCTTATTGTGTCAATTATATTTAGAGAAATTTTTTCAAAACTCTCAAGATATAAAACCATCACTTGTAGGAGTTCCATTTTAATAAAGGATGATGGGATCTTTACAAATAGTGAGTTTATGTTTTGGGACTTTTCAAAGAATTTGTCTTATATTTATTATGACACTAGAGCATTTCGTAAAATGAATTTGAATTTTCCTTAGCGATAATTTAGAATACAATATGAACTTTGGGATCCATACACATCAACAAAAATTATATAAATTCACTCTAATTTTATGATTTTGATCTTATGAATAGGGCAAATGTGTGATTGAAGTAGAAGTTTTTATCTTGGCAGAGTAAATAGTATTCTTTCCCTGCATAAAATTTTAAGTAATAATTAAATATTTTTTACTTTAGAACTAAGGTGGTTCACATGTCTATCAGAAATAATGTGTTAATTTAATTTTTTTAATTCCGTATAAAATATTATATAAATACATAAAATGCATAAAAAATAATAATAAATACAAATTTTATATTTTGGGTTGTGTTTTTAAAAAAAATAAATTATTATCGTTAATTTTTTATATTAGATTTCTTATTTTTGTGTATTTTATTTTCATTTTGTTGTTTTTTTATGTTTAGTCTTCAGTATTCAATATATTTCTTTGTTGTTTATTTTTTATGTTTTTATTTATTTTATTAGTTTTTATTTTTAATGTATTGTTTTTGGTTTTAGGAAATGAAAATATGAAATATGAAGAAGTAAAATGTAATTACAATCAAATTTTAAGGTTAAAATTTATTTTGAACATATAATTTGCAAGATGATTGTTTATTTTCGAATATATTAATATGAAAATATTAAAAAATAAAGGCCAACTAAACTCAAATTTTAAAAGTAAAAATAATAATTTATTCAATTTAAAAATTGATGTGTTTAATTATAATGCTAATTTGACTTTTTTTTTCCCTCAATTTTAAAATTAATAGAAGAATATAATGTAAATTACAAAAACAAAAATACTCAAGCTCCTCATTCTCTTTAATATTAACTATAGATATTCTTAAAATATTTTTGAGGTGTAAATATGGTTTTTGGAGTGAGTTATTTTCAAAAAAATAATAAAATTCTTTTGTTAATTTTTTTTTTTTTTTAACAAATTTAGAACTAAGTAGGATAATTAAATTATAGTAAATTCTCAATATTGAAGTTTGAAACACATAAGTATCGTTTGGTTGTTTTAATAGTAATATCTAGAAACGGATGAACAAATATTAAAAAGTAATCACGTTTTATAATTATAAAAAATAAATATACTATTAAAAATTACATAAATAATCATAAAAATAAATTAATATTTCTATAAATTAACTTTTACTAATATATTATAAAATAACAAAAATTAACGATAAATTATAATTGATTTTATCAATTGTATGACAAATTCTAATTTAATTAATTTATATTATTTTATATCGTATTTTTTTTTGGATAAAAATATTTTTTGAATCATATTAGTTATTTTTTAAGTAATTTAAAATGTGCACAAGGACAGTTAATCATATGATATTTGTGCATTAATTAGAAATATTTATGCATTAATTATATATCGAAAATGAAAATTAAAAAAAAGTATAAAAACTTGCAAAAATCTTAAAGGAGACATTTTCTAACCTTTTTAAAATTTTCTCTTTTTGTATTTTTTTTATTATATGTTAAATTGTGTGTTCGGATCAATTTTTCGAGTACCTTGGCTAATCACTTTCTTGATAATTTCCTAAAATAAGTGTATCAAGTGTTTTCGGGAGTGTAAATAGTACCCTCCTTTTTGCATATAAATTTTTGGAAAAAAAATTCTGCAATCCTAAATGGCCAAAAAATAACTTTTTAAGGACTATGGATTTTTGAATCATCCCAAAACCCCATGAAAATCGGATTACCGATTTTGCCCCTCTCTCTCTCTCTCTCTTGCGCCGTGCACTGGACAAGCGGGCCCCGCCTGCCCTCTCTCTCTGCAAGTAGCGGGCAAGCGGGCCTCACGCCTGCCCTCTCTCTCTCTCTGCATGCAGTGGACAGGCGTGGGGCCCGCCTGCCCTCTCTCTCTCTCTTGGCAGGCGGTAGGCAAGCGGGCCCCACGCCTAGCCTCTCTCTTCTCTCACCACTTACTCTCTCTCTCTCTCTCTCTCTCATGATTTTGGACCCAAAAAAGGGACCCACTCTATTTTCTCTCATTTTTATTTTACTCCTTTTATTTAGCATTATTTCAATTTCAAAATCCTTTTTTTTATTTTTCAATTTCACACATTTTTATTTATTCTATTTTTTTTTTTTTTGTATTTTTGGAACAAATGATGGTCCTTAAAAAATTATCTCTTGAAGAACAATGTAAGTGGTATTTTGTGGTATTTTTTAGTTCATTGGATATCTACTTAATTTCACCTACAAGTCTTGTAGAAACATATTGAGTTCTGTAATGTTTAGTAGATATCTCCTTAATTTATTTTCAGTAGATATCTACTTAATTTATTTTCAGTAGATATCTACTTAATTTGGAACAAATGAAATGTTCCAAAAATAAAAATAAAAAAAGAAAAAAGAAAAATGAAATAAAGAAAAAGGTGTGAAATGAAAAAATAAAAAAATTGAAATTTGAAATTGAAATAATACTAAATAAAGGGAGTAAAATAAAAATAGGAGAAAATGGAAAAAATGAAGTGGATCCCTTTTTTGGGTCCAAATCATGAGTAAAAAAGAAAAACTCTTGTAATGAACTAGGGATAAAAAAGAAAAATGAGAAATATTTGCTAAGATTTTTTAAATCAAGAATGTTAAAATAAGAGTTTTGATCATCTTGGAAAAAAGGTGATACTTAAAAAGTTGTCCCCTTTAAAAAGAAGAATTTTGGAGGAAAATTCCTAAATTTTTTAGTATTCCGAAAAAGAACTGGTCAAGTAAAGAGGTGTATAAAGAGACCAATAAACTATTGACACGTCATTGTCCATGTGCGGTGGGTGCCCAGGATTTAGTCCATGTGTCACGTCTATGTCAGTCATGCATGAATGGGGGTTGGCTTTACAGAACAGTAATTACTGATTTTTCTTTTGACAAATATCCTTTATTTTTTCTAAACTTTGATATAATATCAATCTCACCCCTTATATTTTTCCTAATATCAATGAGACCCCTTATATTTTTTATTATATCAATGAACCCACTCTTAAAACATGTTACATTTCATTCTGTCTTTCAACCATACATAATAATGTCCCTAAGGGATTATTAACGTTCAAATTAACATTTACGATCACAAAATCAGACACTTCATATCTGATTGCTTATTCATAACGAAAAAATGTAAGAGTACAGACTAGAAAGACTTGCATGAAGAAATAAAAAAGACAATGAAAGTTATGTAGAATGATTCAGATGACTTAGAATCAGATAGCGAAAGTAGCGATGATGAATCCAACATACTTGTACTTAGGGCCAAGGAGGGATGAGGTAAGCTTATCGTTAAATATTGAGCTTTCTTTCCAAGAAGGATTTGGCAAGCTTTTTGATTTGTATGATGAATTGCACAGCAAGTTGAAAAAGAGTTTAAGATGAATGCTCTTAAGAAAAAAATTGCCACTTTTGCGCTTAAACTTGAAAAAGCGTTGGTGACATTCCAAAATTAAATGAAAATAACTTCTGAAAATAAATGAGTTTTAAGAAGAGAGAGAATTTGAGAAACAAGTAGAGATTTAACTAAGGGGCTGCACCGATAACTACCGTTTTGCTTTGCAATGCATCGATATAGCTCAACCGTTTTTTTTAAACTGGTAGTTACTTTTGCGATTTTCTGACCAACATACATTTATTTAATGAGAATGTAACTTTCCATACAAAAAGAATTTTTTGTGATCCTATAATTAAAAAAATTAATATTTTTAGACCATATTGATCAGTTTCAACGAGATATTAATTGCCATTTTTGGTTGAGTGAAATATATTTTCAATGGATGTTACATGTAACCTTCTCTCACACTTCACAGCTCGGAGCGCGCCATTCTTATATAGATAAACTAGAGATAAACGCGTTTTCACATCTTATCTTTTTAACCCGAAATAGTTTGGGGGAGGAAAGATTTATTTTTTTGAGAGTACTCCTGGGAATAGATCCAGTGGAGACGGGGTGGGGCCTGTAGCTTAGAGGATTAGAGCATGTGGCTACGAACCACGGTGTCGGGATGGAAAACCAAACAATTATACAATATTTGCCTTATGTAACACGTTGGGATTATTTAGCCGCGATGTTCACTGAAGTAATAACCATAAATGCACCAAGTACCTAAAAGGGCTAGTTATATCAGAGTCATTATGTTGGAATTGAGTTGTATAACTTCGCATTCGTTATGACTGGGTCCTTTTATGATAGATATTGGTGCCCAAAAGACATATATTATCAGTATCAATTTTCAGTGGATGTTACGAGAAAATATATTTTCAATGGATGTTATATGTAACCTTTATAATCAATAATTATTTTAAGGGTTAAAAGCACTTTACCCTCTGTGGTTTGGCCCATTTGCACTTTACCCCATTGTGATTTAAACGTCGCCACTTACCCCCCTGTGGTTTGTGGATGTAAGTGCAACACTTACTCCGTTGGCGAAAAACATGTAATGTCGATTTTTCCCTTCCGTAATTATTCACACTTATTAGGGTGCAAAGTGTAATTACCCTAAATGCCTCATGAGAGCCTCTCTCTCTAAAAACTCTTGAGAAGCATTTCTCTAAAAATCCCAAGCGATGGCGGCGGTGGAGTGCTTGATTTGAGCTTACAACTCTGCTCTACCTTGCTCTTGGCAATTGCCTCTGTCACGACCCGTCCCGAAATCCTGGGCTGGCGTGACGACATCATGACATCATCAAAAACAACCAACTAACCATTTATTACACGATAATATGCATATATATATATATATATATATATATATATATATATATATATATATATATATATAAATAAAAATAAATAAACCATCATCTATATGAAGCTATATATATTTCTGTTATGGGAACACACCCGTTCCCTCAAATATACTAACAGCAAAATATAATACCATAAATCCCTCGCAGGTTCACCTCAGAAAACTCATCTCAACCCTTCACACGACTCCATCTTAGGACTCTACCTAGCGCCAGTAGGGAACTGACTCCTAACTGCTTCACCTGCGAGTGTACTGCCTTCTTAGTAAAAATATCTTTAATAATAAAAATTCATTCTACAATATGTAAATGGATCAAACGTAAGTTTATAAATACCACATAGCTCGTAAAATCCCCAGTATAAAAGCAGAAAAAATAAAGCGACATAATTAAGTTCCATTCAAATCCAACTAATATAAAAATCATACTAATTACTATGATAATAAATATCAAATCAGCCAATATACGTAAAACACCACATCTCAAACACACTTTTTAAGCACACAACTCAAACACACACCTCAAACACTCACTGGCCAGTCCTAGTGATCGTTTTAACCTCAGATCGGGAGTTGCAACGGTACCGTACCACCTGTAGGATTTATCTTCCTAACGGACACCCATCACTCCGCCGAAGCGGATAATCACTGCGCAGTATAAACGTCTAACATCACTCTGCCGAAACAGATAAACATCACTCCGCCGAAGCGGATAAATACTATGGTATCATCAAATCAATACCATCACTCTGCCGAAACATATAATCATCACTTTGCCGAAGCAGATAAATACTATAGTATCGTGAAGTCAATAACATCGTCAAATTACGAATCAATAGCATCGTCTAATCAACAACATCGTCAAATTAATAACATTATCATCAAATTACAACGCAATGATATCGTCTAATCAACATCGTTAGATCACACATCTACCTCTCTTTTCCAAAAACCGACTTTCTATTCGAAAATCATATTTCTCACTTTCTTTTAAAAGGAAACGTCTGATTTTACCAAAACCACTTTTTCACTTTTTATTTTTGAAAACCATACATATTTAGAAAAAAATAGATATTTTCCACTATCTTTTAAAACCCCAAATTTCAACAAAAAACTATTTTCAACTTACTCTCGAAACCAACACAATTCATCAAAAATCCATTTTCTCAACTCACTCAGAAACCTGCTTGATTTATATCATTTTGAAATCATTTAATTTAACTACAACCATTTTCTATTATATATATATATATATATATAGTTTGGTAAGAAAACAGTACACTCACCTGGCTATCCGCTCTGCAAAACTTTCACTGACTACTTTCTACTGAGACTCCGGTGCTTGCGAACCTAATAGTGACAGGGTCTAAATTAATATTTTATGCAAAAATAACCTAATTAGGCAATGCAGGTCCTAAGTTTCACAATTTCCCCCGTCCCCACATTTTATTATGTAAAATTATTATTCGGTTAATTTTATTCCGTAAAAAAAATTACTGCATAAAATTTAGTAATACGAACGGTCCCAAATTTATTATTGCGGTTGCAAAATTTTGATATTAGAATTTAATTTAACAAAACTAAAATAAACTTAACGAAAAACGTTACCCGTTCCGAATCGTTCACGGGTCGCGAGACTGATTTTGAATTTGTTGGGGGTTATTTGTGTAGTTTTTTTTTCTTCTTTTTCCCCTTCTTCCTTTTTTCCATTTTTTTTTTTCCGTTATGTTTTCTGTTCTTTGCTCCGCTTAAGCTCCAACTGGCCCTTCCTCTCTCTTCTTAATGTTGCCGACTGCCGGCGACCTCACAGCCACACACCTATTTGACCGAACACCTACACTGACACACTCCGACGACGTCGACGACACCCCCCCACACCGTTTGCACACCACCGCCGAATAGACACCCACCTACCAACTACTCTTTCTCTCTACTTTCCACTCCGACGACGACGACGACGATGATCAAAACATGCACCACCACCACCGATCATAATACACACTCACACCACAACGATCAACAACATCCACCCACACAGCTGACCAACCACCCAACGACGATCACCTGTCGACAGACAGCCCATACTGCCGGACTGAACTTTTCTCTCTCTCTACCCACTCCGGCGACTCACCTATGGCCGGAACAACACACCCACATATTCGTATCAATTGGACACACACACACCCAGAACACACACACACAGACCCACATCCCTTGCTGACGATCACACTCCGTCAGCCGACGACAGCACCTCCGATCATTTCCCTTTCTTCTCTGTTTTGTTTGTTTTTCTTCTTTGTGTTTTGTGTCAATTTTCTTTGTGTTTTGTGACAATTTGTATAGTGCTTATACCTATATATATGCATGAAGGAAGTGGTGTGAGCTTGATCCTTGCCTTGCCACATCCATCCTGTTTCTCCCTAATTACATTATTCACTCCTTAATTTTTTTTAAGTTCTTAGTTAGACACAAATTCTAATTTTAATATTTTGAAAATTTCAAATTGACTCCTAAAATTTTAAGTTTAAATAATAAATAACACCATCTACCCCGTTATTTCTAAATGTGCTAAAATACGTCTTAAATAAAAATCATGATCTTACACTCTCTCTCCCTCTCTCGCTCTCTCTCCGATCTCATGACGACGCTCCTCTGAACCTTTACGAAGTCGATGTGCCCCGCTACCGATATCGCCATCAACTTAGCTTACCTCGCCATTCCAGATCTCGTTGCCCTCCTTTCTAGGGAGGACCGTATCTCGCTCGAAATGAACAGATCTGGTTGGATTTGAAGATGACGTTCCTCGGCGACGGCTGATTTTGGGCTGCGATATCTGACGACTTTTCACCTTCTCTCTGCACTTCACTCTCTACACTCTTGACCAAAAAACCCTCTACGCTCTCATCGTCGATCCGCACCTTTTCTCTCACAATCGAATTGTCGATCCTCACCCTTTCTCATCGTCGTTCAACTTTTCACATTCGTTCTTCTCATCCTTCCACCAGATCTGAGAACTCACTCTCACTCTCGCTCATCGTTCACACAGATCTGAGAACTCACCTCACAATCCTTCCAAATCTGAGAACGATAACCCTAGATCGTTCTGCGATTGTTCAATTTTGTTCATTTTTCCCGTTCATTTCCTATATTTCGCGTTCATTTTGTTAATTTCGATCTCATATTATTTGATCTAAGATTTGCAGCTATGGTTTCAGTCTAGAAGGTCAAAAATTGTACTGGCTACTACTTGGCATGGAGGACGTCTCGCATATTTTGAAGGAATCTCTGCAAGTAGCCTGTGGTAAGTTATTATCCACCTCAGAATATTTGTTCTAATTCCATATTGAATAGCTTTCCTTTGCCTGCTCTATGTTTTTGAGAAGACTCGCATTAAGATGGCGTTTGTCTGGTGCCAATTTTTTAATGTTTATGTTTTCCAATTTCTAGTTTTGTTATCAGAAAACTTATCTCAAAAACAAAAATGTGGGGGAAAAAATTTGTTTCCGAAAATCTAAAAAGGAAACATAAATGTTTTTTTTTTTTTCTTTTCCATCTTTTTTGGGAATAAAAAGAGTTTATGGAAATAGAAACGCTAAACATACGCCAATAAGTCTCTGATGTTTGGGAAAACATGAAAATAAAAAGAACACGCTAAATTTCCAATCTAAAAGAGGAGTGTCTTAATCTGAGCTCATTGGCCTAAGAGGATTCATGTAATATGACTCATTTTCTCTGTTACTTGCAGGTGGGTAAGAGCCGTTGAAAAGTTTGCCAACGTCTTACACTCGAGCCCTTTAATCCACAAGAAAACTTAGGTATTTTAACATTAATCAAACTCTAGTTGGCAAATAAATCAGACCTATTTTTTTTTCTTTTTAATTACTTCTACTGAAAAAAAGAAGAAGGTAAAAATGAAGAATTAATTTGTATGTTCATATTCAAATTATGCATATCTTGATGTGCAGATGCAAATTTCCTCCTTGACCAACCCTGTGGAGTCGTCTTCAATCGATCAGGGTCCATTTTTAAATGTTAAGGAAGATGTAATGGTGGCTACTATAAGTACTGAGCCAGAAAACAATGTGAAAGACCAATCTGGTCTATTTTGGACAATGTGTGGATAGTGTTTTCTAGTTTTTTTATCAATGAATTTTAGCGGATAGTTATTGAAGTATTTTGATGAAAAATTATGTATTACCATGGTATATTATGGTGTAAATGTACTTATTGATGTATTTTGATATGTTAAATTGGTGTATTATAGTAAAATTATGCAATTTGAGATGTATTAGACAATCATATATTTTGAATTTCATGGATGATGGGTTAACAAACGATTTGAATCTAATTTTTTCAATTGTTTTTTGAGAAGAAAATAATCTTTATCACTAATGTCGTCAATTTCCTTTTTTCTTTTGAATGGAGCTTCATCTTCATACCAACCCAAAAATGAATTGCATCCTTTGTTATTACATCAGTAGTACCATTTTTTCTTTGAAGATTTCTCACTTTGAACAATTTTCAAGTCGGCTATTTGACCACATTTGCATTTTTTTTCCTGAAATCACCACCATAAACACTTGAAGAAGACATAAAAAATAAAAATAAGAGAGGGAGAAGAAAAAATAAATGAGAAGGTTTGGTATAGTGTAGAAAATGTGTGAGAAAATTAGATATTATATTAATAAATAGTGAGGGTAAAATGGGAATATCAAATAGGTAATTTGGAGGAAAAAACACAAAAAACATGCTCATCTTCATAAATAGCACGTAAGCAACACATCTGTCAAGTTTGGCAAAAAATGTTAGATTTTCACTTAGATCCAAGACCACGGGGCTGGCACCGCCGGGGGGGGGGGGGGGGGGGAGGGCGGGCTAAGTAGTGACGTTTAAACCACATGAGAGTAAAGTGCAAAAATGCCAACTCACAGGGGGTAAAGTGCTATTAAGCCTTATTTTAAAATATATTTTAATAAATGTTATATGTAACATCTATATCAATAATTATTTTCAGTTGATGTTACATGCAACCATATTTTTATATGAATGTTACATACATGTAACATCTATATTTTCAGGGATATTACATGTAACATTAATGCGATTTTTAATTGCCACGTCAACTCTCTTCTCAATTTGTTCCCTGTAACCCAAACATAGACTTACATTTATCTCACTACAAATTCTCTTTCCTCTCTGTATTTTTTCCTTCCCAAATCATCGCCCCCAATTTCGTCTCCGATTTTTGTTGATCTGCAGCCATGAACATCTTCAAATTCATGGTTGATCCACTCGTCGATCTTCTCGGGAGCACCGACAACGATGAAAATACACGGATTCCTTGCGGCGATCTCTTCGAAATCTGATTTCAAAGTCCAATCTGACTTGTAGTGATCGTGAACTACTGGGAGGGGTAAATCTGTAATCTCGTGGCCGGCTGTGTTTGAAAACGGGAGTTATCGGTTCAAAGAAACTCACCGGCGAGACCTCCTGGTTTATTCTACTGCATGTGGGCTTGATCGGTGCATTGTAATTGTTTTTGGTAGTTTACGATAATTTTCCCTTTAACTGAAACCATCCCAAGTTTACTCAAGGAGAAGATTTGATGCTTTTGGGTAACAAAGTGGTATTTTTGATAAAGCTATTTGAGTTTTAGATAAAAATAAATCAAAAGAGTGTAAAAAAATTCTTAGTGCATAAGAAAAAGGTTGTAATATATTTTCATTGAAGTAAAGTTGGGCATACTATTAATATTTATATTTTACTTAAGTTGAAATACCAACATTGAGGTCAAGAACGTGTGGATACCGAAGGAACCCTAATTTCCAAAGCTAACCCCCTATATCCAAGTGAATTTGGTGCCGTTACAAAATCATTTGAAGTTTTCATTGCAGGTTAATCTAAAACATGATGTATATAAGAACAAATTGTTTCTTGATAGTTATTGTTCATGCTACACGGTGAGAGATAAAACTAAATCTTCATCATTGACACTGTCACACAGTTGAATTTTTACCATGAAATTTTTAACTGAGTGATGGCCTTGTTGCACCAATAACTAATCAGTCGCTTGTATGGTTCTTGAACACCTCACTATCATACTCACCCAAGCGCACTCACACATCTCAGAAAACAGGCCATAACTAACCTCATTTTATTACTCAGTCAAAATAAAGAAATGCAAATATAGAATTCTGGTCTGAGGGTGGAAGGAACATCATAACCACACTGCTTTGCCCATAACAATCCAAAAATAAAGTATATATAGACAACAATAGCAGTTTACAACTACAAACTGCTAGGCACACATGCAATAAACTGCCACCATAGAATATGGACACTTGACACGACAGTTTCCATGGGCAGTTTTCTGTCCAGCCACCAAAACTGCCTTGTAACTGACCCTCATGATCAACACATGTCCATAAACTGTCTCCCTTAACTGAAATTCACCTATCAGCTATGTCCATAGCTGCCCAGCGCAATTTTGCCATTAATTTGCAATTGTTGCATTATTGCGCCCAACGACCTGCCAGTGTCGTATGCATTTCCAACACCAGAATGCACTGTTGCCCAATAGTAAGTCATGTCCCGCATATGACTCTGCCCACAACGCAGTGTTGCGCCATTTTGCCTTGGTACTGCACCAAAGTCTTCCATTGGTCCCTTGACTCCCCATGAAATCCACTTCCGACATCCTTTGCCAACGTCGCCAATGTGTGTCCATATTACCCAACGGTGCACCATTTTGCTAATGAGTGTCCAACAACTTGGTCTAATGCCCCCCCGTTCCTCCAATGCATGTTGTCGCGTCTTGGACCTTGTTGCCAAGGTCTTGCTCATTACCATGCACCCACATAGCACCGATCCTAGCATTGCGCTTAGGATCGCCCAACACCCGCTAGTGTTGTGTCGCAACGCTGTTCCCCAAGTTGCACCAGGTTGGTGTGTTTTGCGTTTGTTGCCAATGCCTTTGTTTGTGCTGCCAACATCATGTCCGGTAGCAAAGTGCACCATGTCCGTGCCAACTGGTCCTCCAGCTTTGTTAGGGGCTAACAGACAACTAGGTTATGCTTTATTGGGTGGGAAAAAAAAAAGTGGATGCGAAAATAAAAAAGAAAAAAAAAAGGTAGAAAATTGTTCTGTTAGATCAATCTATTTTGGGGTGATTCATTGAATCCAACTAATAAAGACAAAGAATATGGTAGAAGGAGTCAACAAAAGAAACAAGAAAAAAGAAGAAGAAATATATAGAAGGAAGAAGACAACTCACTCGGGAAAAGGTTGGAGTCTTATTTGTTGTGCCTACAATTTGTGAAACTTCCTCTTCAGTTCATACTAAAGAGAGGGATCAACTTTATAGGATATAATCAAAGGGAAAAAATAACATTCTATGCTAAAGAAGAGCAAACCGTAGAGAAAATGAGAAAAATCCTCAGAAATTATGAGAGAAACAGTGAGAGCCAATTTGTGAAGATTTTACCCACAAATTAAAGATACATATTTTTGTGTATTATTTGAGAGATCCACCAAGAGTGATGTTTTTAATCTCATTATTTGTTATAGGGGAAGTTTTTAAGTGGCTAACGAGTCCTATGATTTTTTACCTTTATTGAGGAAGGTTTTTCACGCTAAAATTGTGGTGTTATTTTTGTTTCATTTTGGCTTGGAAAAATATGCTGGGACTGTGAAAGTCTTTTCCTATCATCTTTCCCACCAAAATATAACCAGAGTTGGGAGCCCAATAGAGGATGAATTATATACATAGTATATTACACAACTATATACGTGTATGCGAAATACTGTTCATAAATGCGTATGTATACAATACATATGGGATGTATACAGTGTTTATACGGTATCTATACAACACTGTTCATACGACATTATTCTAACGTATATGTACTATTCACAAAGTATTGTACACGATACTATTCATCGACGACAAAGTACTAGACTTAGTGAAACTTGTTGATTCAGATATGTGATCGAAATGGAGGAGAGCACACGCAACATGGTCAAATTGCCTGCGTTTAACTATGCAATTTGAAAGATGAAGATGGAGGATATTTTGTACATCAAATATCTATGGAAGCCCATTGTAATGTTGACACAGAAAGCGGTGTCAACAATGGATGACAAAACTGGCAAAACAATAACAATGTCAACTACAAGCACATCAACAACCCCATTAGATATTGACTGGGCTGTGCTGAACTGAAAATGAATAGCCTAAATTAGACAATGGATTGACAAAAGCATTTTTCAAAAAATTTGCAAATGAACATGATGCTTATATTTTTCGGCAAAAATTAAAGAAACATATACAAGGACAACCACACAGAATAAAGAAAATTTGATTTAGTGTATCAGAACATAAGTGCAAGTTCCAAGGCATTGTTGATAAACTCAATTCTATGAAAATGATCGTAGATGACGAGTTGCAGGCATTGTTGATATTGAGTTCTCTACCGAAAAGTTTGGACACATTAGTTGTGTTGCTTAGCAACTCTACTCCAGATGGTAAGCTTACCATGGATATGGTAAAAAACAGAATGCTAATGAAGAGACTAAACGAAAAGACAAAGGATATACTCTTGAGTTCGAAACATTTTTCTCAGAAAAGCAAGACAAGCAAGAGAAGCGTGGTAGAAGCAGAAATAGAAATCCACACGGTTAAGAAAGATGAGAATCTAAATCCAAATTTCGAATGACAAGATCTGCCATCATTGTGGCTACCTTAGACATTTCATGCGAGAGTGTCAAAAATTAAATGAGGAGCAATCCCAAAACAGGAAGTTGAAGCCCGAACAAATGACATTGCAATTGTCACTGGTTAAGCTGTCATTGTTCGAGATGATAACTATGTCAATCTTGTATCCCAAGATTCCACCTAGGTAATTGACTCAAGCACTTTCTTTCACGTTACGCCACGAATAGATTTCTTCTTATCTTACATTTAAGATGAATTCGGACGTGCGAAGATGGAAAATGATGGTGCATATGAAATTGTAGGTATCACTAATGTTTGTCTAAAATCAATCTCAGATGCAAGTTACATTTGAGAAATGTGAGACATGTCCCTAATATCCATTTTAACTTAATCTTTATCGGGAAGCTTGATGACAAAGGCTACACTAATTATTTTGGCAAAGGCAAATGGAAATTTACTAAAGGTAATTTGATAGTAACAAAAGGAAAGAAGGTCATCTCTCTCTATCTCACAGAAGCCCAATTATGTAGAGGAGAGGTAAATACAACCAGAAAAGAACTCCCTACCGAACTATGATATAAGTATCTTGGACACATGAACGAGAAAGGTCTTAAGATCCTTTATAAGAAATAGCTCTTGTTAGGAATGAAATATACACCTTTGCAAACCTTCGTTGATTGTGTTTTGGAAAAACAACATAGAGTTACATTTCATACTTGTCCACTATCTAGAAAGATGAATATTCTAGATCTGATACACACAGATGTTTGTACAATGAGTTGTAAGTCACTAGGAGGTGTTCTTTACTTTGTGACTTTCATTGATGTCTACTTTAGAAAAGTGTGGGACTTTGCCTTGAAAACTAAAGATCAAGTGGTGGAAGTTTTCCAACAGTTTCATGTAAACGTTGAGAGAGAAATTAATAGATATTTAAAGTGTTTACATGCTTGTTGATGCGTTAAACTGGTACACACCTCAATTATGGTCCGGTCGGATGATAGTTAGAGGGTTTAATATATATATATATATATATTTTAAACATTTAATTTATTTTTACTATTTGAATTATAAAATTCAAGGATCAATTGTACGTTATATCTAACATTCAAATAAAAATTATATATTAATATCATTTTTTGGGAAAAAATTTGACGGGTCCTATTTGTTCAAAAAACAACTTTCTAAGGACCATGTTTTTTTGGCTCATTCCAAAAGTATCATCATATTTAGTCTTCTTAGATTACCCTTCAATAGCTACAAAATTTACAAAAATGTCATTTTTTTTTCAAAACTCCTAATATATATATATATATATAATGAATTTTACTTAATTTTGTTTTTTAATAAATTTTTTAATTAATTTTGTTTTTTTCCACTTAAAAATTTCCACTTAATTTTTAAAATTCTACTCAAATTTTATTTTTTAGTAAAATTTTAATTAATTCTATTTTTTTTTTCAAAATGTTATAAATAGCCTTATATACGTCTCACTTTTTTTTTTTTTTTTTTTTAATATCCACTGAATTTTATTTTTCAATAGAAATTTCACTTAATTTTATTTTTAATTCAAATTATTTTTTAAAAATACCTTAAATACCCCTGAAAATCACTTACATAAATTCATTTAATAATTAAGTGGAAATCCACTAAACAAATCAAGTAGAATTCCACTAAAGAATTAAAGAAACTAGAAAATAAAAATTCTACTGAATATTAATCTTCATTTACATTCCACTAGAAAATTACATAAATCCACTTAACCCCTAAGTGGAAATCCACAAAAAAAATTAAGTGGAAATTCGCTGAAAATTAAGAAGACGATTGACATCCGTCGTCTTCGTCAATCGTCACATCGTCGCGCTCACTCCATCTTCATCTGTATTCACGTATCAATTTTTCAACCACATATCAAGAGCTTTTTCTAAGTTTCAATCCAAAGCTAATTAAAAAAAAAAAAGCATATAAATAATATAAAGAATAAAATTCAAATTGACGACGACGAGAAAATATTTTAGACGTACAATTTTTCTTTTTCTGTTTTAAATTCCACTTAAAATTACACAATAAGTGGATATCTACTAAAAATCAATAAGTAAATATTTACTAAAAAAACAATCAGTAGATATCCACTGAACTAAAAAATAACAAAAACAGTTAAACAATCAATTTAAACAATCAGTGGATATTCACTTAATTAAAAAATAATACAAACATTTACACACAAAAGATAAAAATGACAAATAAATCAAGAAATTGTTAGAACTTATTTGAATCTAATTGGGCTATCCTAAATAATATCAAAATTCTAATTCAATTTCATTTATCTTTTTTCACCTATCAAGCAACCAAACAGTTGAAACGCATAATTATTCTATCAATCAAAATTAAAAGAGAAAAAAGGAAAAAAAAAAAAAAAAACCCTGAAATTGTTCAATTCTCCAGCAAGACCGACGGTGGAATACCTAAAATCGTTCAATGATCAGAGAGAACATCAAGACCGACGATGGAACACAACAACTCAGAGAACATGGAGGGGCAGTAAAAAAATCAAGTGGATATCTACTAAAAAAATCAAGTAGATATCCACTTGAACCGAAAACATTCAAAAATTGAATTGTTGGCCCAGTAGAATACCCAAGAAGGGGGGTGAATTGGGTAATTAAAAAATAATCAGAATATAACTTGAATAAATCAAATAATTAATTTTATTCCTAAATTAATTATTATCTTTATATCATAGCGGAATAAATCAATTAACTAGGTGCACACCCAAATAACAAAAATAACAAAGTAATAATGCAGCACACCAAGATATATCCTGATTCACCAAGCTACCCTTGGCTAGTCCAGTCCTTCGAGCTCCACGGAGATTCGCACCCTCTAATTCTCAAGATCCCTTTAAAGGTAGGAACCAAACCCGCACACCGATTCTTTTACAGGCTCAGAATCAACATTTACAATTTTATTTTCTAAGGCTAAGGAATAACCTCTACTTTTTCAGGCTCAAGAATAACCTATATTTTTACAGGCTAAAGATTAATCTAATTCTTTTTATCACTACGGCTCAAGAATCAAAACCTCACACAACACTCCAATTATCCTTTTCATAGGTAAGGATGGAAGAGACTGAAACCTGACTACCCTTGTTTAAATATCCCTAATGATATTTAATCCGTCACAACTCACCAATATACAAATTGATAAGAAGTAAATCTCACTCTGGAGCTTCTACCATCCCAGATAAATAATGACTCAATTAATATCCCGACTAGTGATAGAAAAACGTGAGATACAGAAATATGATTTTAAGAAATTGTTTATAAAAATATTTCTTAAAAAATTAGAAACAATTTCTAAGATCAATTTCTAAATAATAATTAAATAATGCAATGAAAGAATATAAATTGAAAGATCTCACCCGGAATCTACAAAAAGAATAGATAAAATAATGTAACTTCAGATCCGGTAGCAGCACAAATTAATAGCAGTTGATCTTCAAGATCGTCTCTCAGAAAAGCTCACAATATTTCAGATGGATAACTTTTATAAAAGCTCTCAATATAATATGATTTTTCTTCTTTTCTGCTTAATTAAATCATAAATTCGCAGGTCTATATATAGGGATATGTAATCAGCCTTCGAATGGTTAGTTTATAAGTGTCATGACAATAAAATACTCTTATAGACTCCTTATAATATAAAGACTTCATTTATGTTCAATATCACTTAATAACAACTTTTAAAACTCTCAATTAAATCCTCAAAGTATTTCTCAATCTCAATTAATAAGCATATAAACTATTTCAAGTACTAAATTGAGAAACATTAATATTTAATGTACCAAATCAATAGGATTTAATTAATGTATGAACCATATCTTAAATATCACCAAATCTCTTAAATTTCTCTCAAATCTTAACAAAAAACGGCTACTTTTAGATATGATTTTGGATCAAACATTATCCTGAAACAGAGCACTCAGTTGACTGGAAGATTCTAAAAGTAGCCTGCTGCGTTCATCGGTTGACTCGCAGATTCAAAGAGTTTGTCAAGCTTCCACCGGTCGACTCACAGATTCCGAGAGTTCAGCCACCATATGCCGGTCGACTTTTTCCTTCTGAATCTTTTCTCTGATCTCGTTTTATACTATTTCTCCTTTACATTTTTGTCCCTTTAACTAATTTCTTTTCTCAATTAGCTCCACTAACTTTCTCAAATTCTATTTTAACCATTTATAAATATTTCTTTTCAAATACACATAGGAGCAAATAAATTCATCTCAATTAGCTCCACTAATTTTCTCAAATTCTATTTTAACCATTTATAAATATTTCTTTTCAAACACATAGGAGCAAATAAATTCATCTTATCAAAACACACATAAATAATAAAAATATTTTGTGCTGTGTGAGTTCCTAAATGGGATATTAAGCGTTGAAATTTACCTGGGTTGTTTTCCCTAATTTCTTCAAACCCTTAAATCTTCAACTTCAGCATCCATTTTAATTTGATCTTCAATATCTTCAACTTCATCATTTAGCATCCATTTAATTTGACATCTTCATCACTATAACTTTAAATCACTGAAACATTCAATTAAAACATTAGTTCCACCAAAACATCAATACTTAATTATTCATCAAAATCTTAGGATTAACATGAATCATCATCAAACAATAAGGTCAAAAAATTCAGAATCTGATACCAATAAGGATAAGAAATTCAGAAAATTTATAAAGAAAAACATATCTACTCAAAATTTAAGCAGATCTAGCTCAGATATGAGTAGATCTAAGCAACGAAAAATGGAGGCGATTATCTAAAAGACGAGCATTAGCGGCGACGAAAGACGAACAACGACGACAACAAACGATGAACGACGATGACAACAAACGACGAGCATATCTAGCCACCGCCATCGTCGCCCCATTTCCAATCACCAACCACTCCTCCACCTTCGCCACCACCATCGTCGCCATCTCCGGCCACGTCTCTCTCAATTTGACCATTTCTGGCCAAATTGGAGTTGTCTCTCTCTCCCTTCCTCGATTTGGCGACTCCAAGAGCACGACGATGTCCGATTTGCCACCGAGCGCGAAAACAGAGACGCCAACGCCAACGCCACCATCCAAACTGTCGTCGCTCACCGTCACGCCTCGCGCGCCGCCATCGTCGTCCAGATGTGGCCACCAATTGCCGTTGGATGAGAGAGGGCAGAGGTCGACTGAGAGAGGGTAGGGGTCAGAGAAATTAGAGCTAGGTTTAAAATGAATAAGGGTATTTTTGTCATAAAATTTATTTAGTAGGGGGTATGTACTATTTTTTTTCTTCAAAAGAGGGCCTAAAAAATTATTTTTAATTGTATAGGACCTAAAAAATTACTCTTTTTTAAAATAGAATATTTAGAGGAAAAATCCTAATTTTTTTACTAGACCCGTCTTATACGCGGGTCTAAAACTATTTGTAAATTTTTTTACAAACAAAAAAAAGTTTACGCGAATTATGGATTCAAAATTTTTCTAAACACATGATTGGAGGGTGAAGGGTAAAACTCCGGAATAACGTTACCTAGATAGAGGACAAAAAAACATAACTGATATTAAAAAAATTAAAACAGATAAAAATAATTAAATAAAAAACGAGGATAAGAAAAAACTTATATTGGGGAACAAAATGGATAAAAAAACTAATATTTTTTTTGGGAAAAAATTTAAATTTCCCAAAACTTCTAAAAGGAAACAAAATATATGATTTAAAACTCTATTTTTAAAATAAGAGATTGTGAAATAATGAGAGCATATTAGTGTATTAACATTAAAAAAAAAGAAAAAAAAAAAGAAAAGAAAAATAACAGTTGATTTTGCTGAGGTTTAACAGCAGAACAGCCTTGACTGTGAGATTCAGCCTACTGGGTTTGATTCGAGATCTCGACTTCTCATCCACCCAGACAAAGAAATTACTTTATCTCATATTCCCTTATTGCAAACCTCCTCATAACTATATTATTATAATTTTTCCATATTTTCCATTAAAATTTTTATATTAATTGTTCCTCCTCTTCCTCCCTGTTTCTTCAAGCAAGATCTCGTACCCATTTCTCCCTCAATCGCTCTCTCATTCCCTGTCTTTGCGTTAAAGCCCACGATTTTTTTAATAGTTTGATGCTTTCTAGAAACCCATTTTGTTAGAAACGCCCATCGGCAACAACCTGCTCCGGTGACTTCCCAACCATCTCTTTCTCTCTCTACTCTCTCTCTCCTGGCCATTAAAGTGAGACCCCTTTCTTTCTCTTCGTTTTTAGGGCTTACCCTTCAATTCTCTTCTGGGTTTTGCGTTTCGGATTCAGTCTTTACTGGGTTTTCTTTTTTGGTTGAAATAAGAGTGAAGATTGAAATCAAAATGAGGAATTGGGGTTGGGGTTTCGTTGTGCTTCTTTGTCTTGCTTATTTTTCCGGCTGCGATGCAGTGGAGCACCGCCGGACTCAGCAAACGGAGCGAATTTCAGGTGAAACTATAAAGTTCATGCTCATTCTTAATAGATTTTTCTTCTTCTATTTCATGGTTTAATTTGATTTGGGTGATTTGTGTTTTCAGTTACAGATTATATATGCTTTAAATCAAGAACAATAAAAGTTTTTATTCTAGAATGGAGAAAGAAAATTGTTATTAAAAGTTCCTTAAAAATAGGTATTGTAATATTGTATATATGTCCTAAATTTTTTGAGATTCCTAAAAATTAGGGATTCTGCTGGTTTAAGGTTTTAACACTTGGATCATCTTACAGTGTAAGAATGGAAAATGTGTTTTGTTCAAAGATTTGTCCGAAGACAAGGTTAGAGACTACAAAAATTACAACTTTAATTGTAGAATTTGAAAAACAAGGATAAATTGTGTTTGAATTTTGGAGAAATTCTAGTTTAGTCTTAACCTAATTTCATTTAATTTTAAGCATATAGATTCACAGTTCCTAATTCTATGTATTACTGGCTTAGTTAGCCTATGTTTTGGGCTTTCAAAGAGGTGTTAGTCTGGTTGGTAAGGGGAGGTGTCCCCTTTGTCAACTAGGGTTCAATTCTCTTGGGGAACACTTCAAGAATTAAATTTTGAATTTAATCCTGAATGCACTGTGGGAGCATGCTCTTTTAAGATTGTCTGGAGAGGTGATTAGTCGAGATGCGCGTAAGTTAGCTCTGACACACCTTACATATGATAAATTAAACATTAAAATTAACCTCTTTCTGTTTTCATTCCGAGAAAGGTTAACAAAATCAAGCAAAAAAAAATAGGTTTTCATAACTTTCACTTCGCTTTATTTTAAAAACCGAATCAACTCAACAATTTTTGAACCCCTTTTTTCTTGAAGTTGTTTATATCATTCGTATTTGTTCTCTTATGTAATGAATTCCTGTTCACGATTTTTACCTTTTGGGATTAAATTTACACCATCCATAATTATTTTTTTAAACGAGAATTTTTTGTTTTTGATTGTTTCTTAAATTTGTTTGGACAACATAGGTAGCGCGGGTGATGTCTTGGAAGATGATCCAGTGGGTAGGCTAAAAGTATTTGTTTACGAGCTTCCAAGCAAATACAACAAAAAGATCCTCCAAAAGGATCCGCGATGCCTCACACACATGTTTGCCGCTGAAATCTATATGCACCGTTTCTTATTATCAAGTGCTGTCAGAACTCTGAATCCCGAAGAAGCCGATTGGTTCTACACGCCTGTTTACACCACTTGTGATCTGACGCCAAATGGTCTACCCTTACCGTTCAAGTCGCCGCGTATGATGAGGAGCGCGATACAACTCATCTCTTCCAATTGGCCATATTGGAATAGGACCGAAGGAGCCGATCACTTTTTCATTGTTCCCCACGATTTTGGGCCATGCTTTCACTATCAAGTAAGAATTTTTTTTTGGGTGTTTTGCTGGCTTGTTTTTGGGATGCTTTTTGCCTTCGGCGTTGGATTTTATGAAGTACAAATCTTTTGCCGTATATAGTAGTGAAATTCAACTCTATATATAGTTACTTTCTATTGCTTTTTTAGTGAAATTCTACTATTTGATGGTGTGTTTTGGGTTAAATTGTCCTCTTCCATCTGTGATTTTGATGTCAGGAAGAAAAGGCAATTAAAAGCGGAATTCACACACACACACACACACACACACACACACACACACAGAGTAGTGGAATTCTATTACAGCTTCCAGTGAAATTGTACTATATATTTATCTTAGTGAAATTCTACTATTTTTTAAGGTGAAATTCCACTATATGTATTATATATGTTAGTTAAATTCTACTACATTTCAGTGAAATTCTACTATTTTGGGACATTTCCTGTTGAATTCATGTTAAATTATTTGTCCTGTTTTTTTTTTTTTTTTTTTTTCCTATGTGATGTCAGGAAGAGAAGGCAATTGAAAGAGGGATATTGCCTTTACTGAAGCGTTCTACGTTGGTTCAAACTTTCGGACAACGTAATCACGTTTGCTTAAAGGATGGATCAATCACTATTCCTCCGTACGCTCCTCCACAGAAAATGAAAACCCACTTGATTCCTCCCGATATTCCACGGTCCATCTTCGTTTACTTCCGAGGTTTGTTTTACGACGTGGGGAACGATCCTGAGGGTGGTTACTATGCGAGGTACGTCTCATTCACTAAGTCCTCATATGGCCTCTTTTTTTCCCAAATTCTTGTTGTGTTTCCAGAAAATTGGGAAAGGAGATAGAAAAATGGGAACAAAAAATGTTTCCTTATGCTCTGCTCTCAGATTTTTGGAGCAATTTTCTTGGAATAAAATGGAATTATTTCCAGATTGTTTGTTTTTTGTTCAAGTTTCTCGGGAACAAAAACGTTAAGACAGGCCATTTGAGCCTGTATGTTTGGGTTTTTTTTGGGGGTCAAAATTAACATTTTTTAATTTGGAAAAAAAAAATCACTTAAAAAATTTTGCCTAACGAAGCCTTGCTAAATTGATCTTTCTGATTCACCAGAGGTGCACGTGCGGCGGTTTGGGAGAATTTCAAGGACAACCCGCTCTTCGACATCTCCACAGACCATCCCACCACCTACTATGAAGACATGCAACGGGCAGTCTTTTGCCTTTGCCCTCTCGGGTGGGCCCCGTGGAGCCCGAGGTTGGTTGAGGCCGTCATCTTCGGGTGCATCCCCGTCATCATTGCTGACGACATTGTCTTGCCGTTTGCTGACGCGATCCCATGGGAAGAGATCGGTGTTTTCATCGACGAGAAGGATGTACCGAATCTTGACACGATTTTGACCTCGATCCCGCCAGAAGTGATTCTGAGGAAGCAGAGGCTGCTCGCAAACCCTTCTATGAAGCAGGCGATGTTGTTCCCGCAGCCTGCGCAGCCCGGGGATGCCTTTCATCAGATTCTCAATGGGCTGGCCCGGAAGTTGCCACACGATAAGAGTGTGTTTATCAAGCCCGGGGAGAGGACGTTGAATTGGACAGCCGGGCCGGTGGGTGATTTGAAACCTTGGTAGGGAGTATAATTTGAGAGATTATTGAGTTGGGGGTTGGAAGTGTAAATCTTCATTTTTGCCCAGGTTTGTGGAGCTTGGCATTCCTCCTTAGTAGGGGGGGAAGGGTTGTGCGATTTTTTTTTTTTTTTTTGTGTAATTGGAGTGGCATATTGCATTGTTGTGTTTGTTATATGGACTCTTTTTACTACATTTGGTCTTGATGCATCTGATATCATGTGGTAGGTTCTCTCTGAGTAATCAGATTCTCTTTCCGATTCCAAATTTTTGAGATTAATATATAAAAAAAATGTTGCAACTATACATTAAAAAAAAAAAGAAGAAAGAAAAGAATAAATATTACAACCTAACTGTTCTTGTTTTTATTTTTATAAATTAAAATAAATAATTTCAAAATAATGATCGTCATGTTTATGTGCTTAAAATATTTCAGAATAGAATCGGGATATTTCAAAAATAGAAATATAATTTTCATCCTAATTCATAAAAACAGAAAAATAGAAACACTAAGGTCCCGTTTGGTAATTGTTTCTATTCTAAAAATTTTCATTCTATTCCCAGATTTTTGGGAATTCTGTTTGAGAATAGCGTTTGGTAATTTTTGTTCTCGTTCCTATTCCATTCCTATTTGAGAATTGTGTCCATTTTTTTTTTTAAGAAATAAGAAACAAAAAAAATTATTTCTCATAATTCCCATTCCAGTCTCAGTTACTGTTCATCGCTGGCCGACCACCGTCGCCGCCGCTGGTCACCTCTGGCATCGCCGGCTGCCTGACAACTTCTGGTGCCGCCTGCCGGCCACCGTTTGCCGCCGGCCATCTGCCACCGTCCCCCACCCGTCCGCCGCCGCCATCGCCCAAAAAAAAAAAAAAAACTTAAAAAAAAATAATTTGGTTTTTGGATAAAATCGTTACCAAACGCGATTTTCTTTCCAAAAAAAAAAATAAATAAAAATAAAAATAAAATAAAATCGTTACCAAACGCAATTCTATTCCCAATAAAAAAATAAAATTCTCATTCTATTCCATCTCACTGCTAGAATGGATCATCTCATTGTTAGAATGAAAACAAGATCGGTTATCAAACGTCACCTAACGAAACGCCTCCTAAGCTTTTGGTTATAATACACTCTAGTTAACTACTGATGTGGCACACTAGGCTTGGCAGACCAAAGTAGGGCCTAGTAATTTTTATTATTTTTTAAATTGTGCATTTACTTTAAATTTTTTTTGGCTAGCTAATAAATAAAAAAATATAATAAATTTTGAAATGTTTCTACTCTATTGCTGTATGGTTAACTATGAATTTGTTGACTTATAAAAATGATGAATTGATGGTAGAATATTATTATTTGGGGGGAGTTGGTACAGGGTGGCCACAACCGTTACACTTCTTTTTTTTTTCTTTCCTTTTTTTTTTTTCCCATTCAATCATTTTTCTTTTTCTAACTTGAGTGATGGTTCCATTGACTATTTTTCTCTTATTTTATTGATCGCATTTGACCAACGAGTCGAAAATCCTATAAAAGGTAAAGAAAGATGTCCATTTTTTTTTATCAATTAGGATTCGATTCTTACAAGGAACATTGTGAAAATTAAATTTTGAATTTAATCCTAAATGCACCAGGCCGATGTGGGGTAATGCGTTCTTAAAATTGTTCGGAGAGGTGATTAGTCGAAATGCACGTAAAGTAACTCGGATAACACCTTACCGTAAAACTAAAAAAAAATAAAAAAATAATAAAATAAAAAAAAAGGGTATAGTCAAAATCACAATTTTGCATAACGTTCTCAGTTCTATCTTTTGTAAATTACATGGGTAATTGAAATGAAATGAGAATTTTTTTATAATAATATTTTTAAGGGATTATACCGTGATTTTGTCTAAAATCATAAATCTCTTTTGTCATTTTAAAAATATCAGTCACCATTTTTAATTAATTTTTTTTCTAAAAAGTCTCTTCTTTTATTTCAAAATAAATAAATAAATTATTCATTCATTTTTTTTTTATTTTTTTTTAAATAAAAATCACTAATACCCCCTTTATCTAAAAATATATTTTTCACCCATAATTTTTTAAACAATTATATTTATCCCACCCCATCCCACCCTCCCACCAAACTCTCTCCCTTTCTCTTCTTTCTCTGTACATATGCACCATCTTCGGCGCACGACACCCACCACCGAACTCGCTCCCTCTCTTTTTCTCTGTCTATTTCTTGGTTCTTTAACCTTAATCAGATCATCTAATCAATAAGTTTAATTTGTGATTTTATTTTATTTTTTAAATTAACATTATTTTTTTAGTTTGTGCCTTCAAACACAAGTTATACGCTGATTTATTCTATAAAACATGATGGTATATAATTTGACCTACACATTTTGGCTCCATATTTTAACGACTACTTATAGAAATACTCTTTAAATTTAATATTAATGGAAAAAAAATTACTCTTTAATTTTAAAGTATTTAGTTTTCATTCAAATACTGGGTATTAATTATAGAAAATATGGAAATTAAAGTTAATAATCAATATATATTTTAAAAAATTACACTTTTGGTCCCTAAAGTTTGGAATGAGTGTTTATGTGGTTCGTCAGGTTTACAAAGTTGGGCATTTAGTTCCTTACATTTGATTTTTGTTTCAATATCGTCCAATTACAAATTTTGTTAACAAAATGTGATGACATACCATTAGTATAGTAATATTTTTGTCAAATTTCTACTTAGGTGAATTTTTAAATTGACCATGTGATTTAGGGAGCACATTTGGTCCCTTATATTATAACTCATCTTCAATTTGGTCCAAAAAAAAATTTGTTCCGAAAATTGGACGGATTCCATTAATTGGGGGATACTTTCATACTTTTTTCGCGTCTCTCTTTCTTTTTACAGTTATAAGAAACCATTTTTGTTCCAAATCTATTTTTGCACTAATATATCTCATAATTATAGAGATTTTTTTTACTCTTTTATTTTAATAAAAAATCAATAAAGATTTTTAAAAATATAACACAAGATTTATAAAAATCAAGATAGTTCAAATAAAAAATTAAGAAATGTAATTAAAGTTTTATTAAAATATGTGGGTATACATTTTTATTTTTCATAACTTAATACAAAATTTATAAAAATAAAAAAGATTTCATATAAAAATTTAAAAACTTTAATTGATTTTTCATTGAAATATATGGTAAATTTTTCATTCTTAATAATTATGAAATGTATGAGGACAAAAAAAAGTTTGGGGTAAAAAAAATAACTTCTTATAACTTTAGAGAGAGAGAAAAATGTGAGAAATAACAAAAATATCTCCAAAGTAATTTATTTTGTCCATTTTCTTGACAAAATGTTCAATTGCACTAATTTGAAACCAAATTGGAATAGAGGTTGTAATAGAATATTGTTGGTAATAGAATATTGTTGGTTTTGATGGAGTTGGTGATGAATTATTTCAATTTTGATTTTGAGAGGATGATTGAGAGATTTACACAATAATTGGATAATTTATCAGCAATAGAGGGATAAATGGTGTAGTTCTTAGGTAGTCTCTACCAGAAAAGTATCAATACTTTTCATTTTCATTTGCTTTTTCTACTTTATGATTTTCAATTAAAGTTACACGAGAACTTTCATTTTTTAATTGTTAATTTTAGAAGTTTGATTTCTCATATAGCAACTTTTGTTTTTGTTTTTATTTTTTATTTTTTTGCAGGAGTTGTTGCTAGATAAATTAATCTCAGAAATGATATTGCCATGGAAAAATTCTTTCAATGGGATACCATGACTTTTATTTTTCTCTATTTGGTGGTAAAGGTGGTAGTGCGTAGATACGTCGCTACTTTCACCGAAAGTGTACGGGTCATGTTTTAGTAAAGTGGAAAGAGTAAGGGTTGTCGTATCCACAAGAATTGGTTGAGATTACCGTTGAGTACCGTAATTATCATAATCTAACTTTATTTAGGTGACTAAAAATAAGATTTGTTTATAATAAAATATACTAATACTAAGTTAATTAATCTAATTATACTAATATTACTAATATAGACGTTTATGAGAGTAAATTGCCTAGGGATTAATTTCGTCCACTTAAACGTATTCATTTCAATTTAGTTTACATTAACGGCGTTCATCCTATCCGACAATCTCGGTATCGAAATCTCACTCATTACATCTCCCGAGTGTAAAGTGAATGAATATGTGACTTCGTGTCAACGCCAAAGTCCCCCTCGAGCGTCTATACGACACTTGGCCACATGAGTCTCGCCCCAACGTTACGGATTGCACACTTTCTAACTCCTTCCTGGGTTATTAGATCATCGCATTGTGTTTGACCCTAGTTCGAATCCGGGGTTACCTCTCTCGAGCGTCAAACACCGTATTCTCCATATATTATAACAAGCATATAAACATGATAAAACAGTAAACACAATCGGATAAACATGAACAACCGTTAATAAAACATCAATTTATTCAAACAACGTTTTCGTGGTGTCAATCGCTCCCTAAACAATATATGTTTAGCTACACATGGTCATGACCCTATATACAATAAAATACAAGTTAAACATATACAAATACAAACAAGGGTTTAAGAATAAAAGAGAGAAACAAGAGAGTTTAGCCTTTATCTGAAGATGTGACGGTTCCACGTCCGTGATTTCCACTCTGAGCATGATTTATCTTCTTGAATTTGTGATCTCTCCTTGTTGGTATGCCCTTGGAGCTCTCAAGGGACTCCCAAAACTTTCTAGGGTGTTTGGAAGAAGAGGAGATGATATAGGGATAAAAAATTATCACAAAATATCCCAAAATATCAATTCTGTCAGCTGTCGGACTGCCGCGGCGGTGGTGTCACCGTTGCGGCGGTGACACCTTTTGGTAATTTGGCTGTAACTTTCTCATCCAAATTCCAATTGAGGTGATTCAAAAACTTACGGAAATCTAAGAAAAATATAGACAACTTCCATGTTTTGAGTGTTTCCAAAATCGAATGGAATAGTGTTCAAAGTTGGTCTTAAAGTTACTGCATCTGTACCGACTTTACCTTTTTTCACCCATTTATTCAAAAACTTATAAAACAATACAAAAATACATTAAAATAACAAAAGCACTTGAAAACACACTAATATTTGAATCTACAAGTACTTGATTTGTTAGTAATTAAATCACTCATCACATAGCCCCAAACTCAAATGTTTGCTTGTCCTCAAGCAAAAACACACAAACAAGAAAATACAACAACTAATTCCGAAATTAAAAACTAAAAACGAAAAAACACTAAAAACAATAATGTACAAGTTTTGAATATCATTTACCGGCCAAATGATTTTTCCCTCATCGGACTCCAATCCTATCAAGTTCAAGAATAAAACACACCATGTGGTATTCTAGAATTTCAACATTCGATAATAGTAAGCGCTATTCTAGATCCTGTCAAAGTGTGTGTGATAAAACTCAATTATACAAATATTCTTCGATCGGATTGGATTATCCACCAAATAAATTCATGACTAAAACCAAAAAGGTATAGGAATCCATAAGTCTGACTGGGCTCTATTCTCCACTAATGTAGGCTAAGCAATTCAAAAAGATCAGTAGGACTTGGTTCGGTTCTGGAAAATGGCCAAGGGTATATCGGAAATAAAAAAACAGGTTAACGTCGTTAACTTGATGATACTTGAGGCACATGCTTGACACTCTCACACTCGAACCCCCATAGATAAATTTGAAACAACCTTGAACATATATTTACGAATTTTGTACTCACTTGTCAAAAGAAACGAAAAATAAAACCGTATAAACATATATATTTTTTTTCAAATAAACCACACCCCCAAATTTATTCGATTATTACAATTTCACGGGTGTGGTTAAAAAGAAAGAAAAATACAAATAAGTACTTGAATACCGAACCAATTTAAAAGTTCGCCTTAAACCCAACCGCTCACATCAAGTAGCATACACGAATGCTAACTTAATTCACTCAAATTTGTGCCTTGGGTTCAGCGATATAGGTTTGGAAAGTATTCAATTGGCCATGATATTAGTTAAGTGTTCAGAATTGAAACGGATTTCCGGTTTCGACAGGATAATGAGGGATAAACATATAATAAGGTAAGCTTCAAAGGCTCAAGCGATCAAATAAATGCCTAAATCATATCTCCCAAACTATCTCGCCTAGGATTTTGCCTCGAATTTCTCCCAAATCAAGTTTTAGAATCCCTACTGTCATGAATTTGGGTGACAGATAGTCGTTTTCAAATCAATTGGATAGTTATACATTGAGTTTACGTGCTCGTGCAAGTAGGATCTACAATAACTTTTGTTGGCCCAGTGGAATACCTAAGAGGGGGTGAATTAAGTAATTAAAAATTTATCAGAATAAACTTTTAATAAATCAAATAATTAATTTTAATCCTAAATTAATTATTATCTTTATATCATAGCGGAATTAAATAATTAACTAAGTGCACACTAAATAACAAAAATAAACACAGTAAATATTGCAGCACACCAAGATATATCTTGATTCACCAAGCTACTCTTGACTAATCCAGTCTTCCAAGCCCCACGGAGATTCACACTCACTAATACTCAAGATCCTTTTAAAGGTAGGAACCAAACTCTCACACCGATTCTTTTACAGGCTCAGAATCAACCTTTACAATATTTTTTTCCTAGGTTAAGGAAGAACCTCTACTTTTTGCAGGCTAAAGAATAACCTAATTCTTTTTAACACTAAGACCAAAGAATCAAAATTTACCAATCACTCCAAATATCCTTTTACTCGGTAAGGATTAAACCGTTACAAATTTCACTAAAAAACACAATTCTATCCAGGAAAAATCACTACCTCAATCTCTTTACAAAAAGAGACTGAAAATCGACTACCCTTGATTAAATACTCCCAATAGTATTTAACCCATCACACTACTCACTAATACAAATTGATAAACAAAAAATTTCACTTGGAGCTTCTACCACCCTAGATGAATAATAACTCGATTAATATCCCAAATCTAGTGATAGAAAAATGTGAGATTGAAAATTTGATTTTAAACAAGATATGGGTAGCAAATAATTGAACACGTAATCAGATTCAAGAAATTGTTTATAAAACTTTTCTTCAATAAAAATTAGAAACAATTTCTAAGATCAATTTCCAAAAGATAAACAAGTAATGCAATAATAGAATATAATTGGAAAGATCTCACCCAGAATCCACAGAAAGAATAATTAGAACGATGTAACTTCAAATCCGATAGCAGCAAAGATTAATAGCAATTGATCTTCAAGATCGCCTCTGAGAATAGCTCACGCAATATCTCAGAATAATAAATCTTATCAAAGCTCACAAAATGATCTTAACTCTTTTTGCTCTCTTGATATTGATTGATGATTAGTTTCTATATATGAAAAACGCAGGTATTTATATAGGATAATGAAATCAGCCTTCTAACGGCTAGTTTTCACTTATCAAGACATTTAAATGCTCTCTTAGACCCCTTATATCATTATGACTTCATTTGGGTTTAATTAACTTAATAATGACTTGTTAAATCTTTCAATTAAGTCCTCCAAATATTTCTCAATCTCAATTAATTAGAATAGAATCAATTTTATGTACCAAATTGAGAAACATTAAAAATTAATGAACCAAATCAATGGGATTTAAACATTAGGTGAAGCATATCTTAAATATAATAATATTCCCGAAATCTCTCTCAAATCCTAACAAAAAATGGCTACTTTTGGATATAATTTCGGAATCCACAGTATCCTGAAACATCTCCCTAAGTCAACCGACCAGTCGACTGTTGGATTCAAGATCAAAGCTACTGCGTTCATCGGTCGACCTACCTATCGACTTGGAGATTCAGAGAGTTCAATTTATCTTCACCGGTCGACCTACTTGTCGACTTTGAGATATAGAGAGTTCAGTTTCTCTTCACTGGACAACCTGCCTGTTGACTTAGAGATACAGGTTGTTTCTGCTGCTTGGTCTGGTCGACCTACCAGTCGACTTATGTCTGCTGGTTCTATTTTCTGAACTCGTTTTTAACTCTTTCCTTTTTACGTTTTCGCTCTTTTAACCATTTTCTTTTCTAAATTAGCTCCACTAATTTCTTAAATTCCATTTTAGTCAATTAAAAATATTTCTTTTCAAAGCACATATTGGAGCAAATAAATTCACTTAATCAAAACAGACATAAATAATAAAACTTTTTGTGCCGTGTGTGTGTTCCTAATTAGGATATTAAGAGTTAAAATTCCCCTGAGTTATTTTCCCTAATTTATTCAAACTCTTAATTCTTCATCATCTTTGACATCATCATTTAGCATCTATTTAATTTGCATCTTCATCACTGGAACTTAAATAACTGAAACACTCAATTAAACCGTTAGTTCCACCAAAACATCAACACTTAATTGTTCATCAAAATCTTAGGATCAACAACTTTTACTAAAATCATACGTCAAGCATACAAAACACACATGAATGAGCTTTATGCTCGATCTCAATAAACAATCAGGGGACAAACTTATCATTGGGTAATGGCCTAGATGAAGTAAAAAATCAGCACATAACAATAACTAACCTAAACACACATGCATACAATAAAAATAATAAAACATAACGAACAATACTAACACATACTAAACATACTACACATCACCACCAAACTTAAAACGGGTAATGTCCACAACAACCCATCAGCGATCCCAATGAAAGCATAAAACATGATAATGAAGACGAGGGTTTAGAACACGTACTTGGGAGGCGAGAGAATCTCGCCTCCGAATCAAGTCGGCTGTAACGGACTTAGTTTATTTTTTACCTTGGGTTACCTCCCAAGAAGCGCTTGGTTTATTATCTTTGGCTTGACATGGATAACGACTTGTCAAAGAGCGGCTTCTGCCCATAGTAAGTGTCGTACAACACCATATACGCATCTTGGTTTAGTACTCCCTCAAGACTGGTGAGATTTGACATTTTTCGGCTTGAACTTTCAACAACACTCCTCACCGGCTCATATACTTGGTGGGTATGAAAGGACGTTGCTAATGGCAGCAAAAGACAAGTGAGCCACATCGGATCCTCATAGATATGATCGTCTTGGATCGGTGGTGGCATCACAATTTGGATCTCTAATAGTGAAGAATCACAATCGTCGATCCATGCTTGGGTTCCCGTTTTATTCGAATAATCATATTTGAACTTTCCCAAGCTCCTTCCGTTTATTTTCGGTTTCTCACGGTGGTTTTCACATGATATGGCATGTGTATCTTCCAGTGCCACCGTGTCTGACTCGGCTTCAATGAAGTAGATAAGTTGTTCGATTTACGTCTGAAGAGACGTTACGGTCGAATCAATTTCGGCACAGACCGTCTCAATATTGTCGAGACGATCCTCGTACTTATTGATCCTGTCATTTGTTTCTCTCCAAAATGTCTGAGTCTCCCCCATAAATTAAGCTAATATCTCCTTCTAGGGGGAAAGACTCCTCCTCTTGGACCGGGGTGTCAATCTATGGCATCGTAGTATTGAAATAGTCTCCCACGCTTTGGTGACTTGGTGAATAATTCCAACTTTGATAATCAAAGGCCACCAATTCGTCCAACGACCAAAAGGCTTAATTTGTGGTTAGATCGTAGAAGAAGGTGGTATCGTTTCCTCCTTCCACGCACGTTCTGGTTGTGGCTTGTAACCCGTCGAGAAAATTCAGAGGTTGACACTCCCTCGGAAAACCATGATTCAAAAACCAGAACAGTAATTCCTTGTATCGATCCCTAACACTATAAACGTCTCAAAATCCCATTAAAAGAAATGCATCAATACTTGTTGATCTAGCATCTTCAAGTACCCTGCATAAGAAATAGAAAACAAAACTGCAAACAAAAAAAGTTATAAACAAAAGAAATGCCTAAATTAAAATTAAGTTATTTAATCACAATATCAACAACAATCTAAAACACAATCCCCGGCAATAGTGCCAAAAACTTGGTAGCGCATAGATACGTCGCTATTTTCACCGAAAGTGTATGGGTCAAGTTTTAGTAAAGTGGGAAGAGTAAGGGTTGTCGTATCTACAGGGATTGGTTGAGATTGTCATTGAGTACTATAATTATCATAACCTAACTTTATTTAGGCGACTAAAAAAAAAATTTGTTTATAATAAAATATACTAATACTAAGTTAATTAATCTAATTATACTAATATTACTAATATAGACGTCTATGGGAGTAAATTGCCTAGGGATTAATTTCATCCACTTAAACATGTCCATTTCAATCTAGTTTACATTAATGGTGTTCATCCTATCCGATAATCTCGGTATCAAAATATCACTCATTACCTCTCCCGAGTGTAAAGTAAGTGAATATGTGATTTCGTGTCAACGCTGAAGTCCCTCTCGAGCATCTAAACGACACTTGGCCACATGAGTCTCACCCCAACATCACGGATTGCACACTTTCTAACTCCCTCCTGGGTTATTAGATCGTCGCTTTGTGTTTAACCCTAGTCCGAATTAGGGGTTATCTCTCTTGAGCATCAAACCCTATATTCTCCATATATCACAACAAACATATAAACATGACAAAACGGTAAACACAATCGGATAAACACGAACAATCGTTAACAAAACATCAATTTATTCAAACAACATTTTCGTGGAGTCAATCGCTCCCTAGACAATATATATTTAGTTGCACATGGCCATGTCCCTATATACAATGAAATACAAGCTAAACATATACAAATACAAACAAGCGTTTGAGAATAAAAGAGATAAACAAAAGAGTTTAGCCTTTATCTGAAGATGTGACGGTTCCACGTCCGTGATTTCCACTCTGAGCTTGATTTCTCTTCTTGAATTTGTGATCTCTCCTTGTTGGTATGACCTTGGAGCTCTCAAGGGACTCCCAAAATGTTCTAGGGTGTTTGGAAGAAGATGAGATGATATAAGTTAATCTGGTATATGAAGAAAGTTGTACACATATTCAATTATCCATATTGCTAGTGATATCTTCTATTTTTATAGGCTCTGAGATATGTTTCCGTTACTTTGGAGTGGTCTCCACTTCCTTGATATGCTCCCAACGACTTAGAAGATAACCAATATCCCCATGATCTCAGGGGAGATCTCTGTAAGGGTCCCCATTAATTATGGGCCGTTACAGTCAATATAACACATCTCTTCAAGTGTAGGGGAGTTGTTCATGTTGAGTTGACCTATTAGTTCCTTGGCCTTTGATACTGTGGGTTTGAGTACACCCAAATATGGGCCTGTTATGCTTCAGCCCAGATAACCCATTGGGTCTGTCTGTTCCGGATCAAATTTCATATCTGATCTGACCCATTTAAGGCTAAATACTTATGTCAGTTATGAGACAGAGTTTTCCCATATCATTTTCCCTCTTGACTTTTGCGGCGATTCAAGAGAAGAGAGGTGAAAGATCACTTCTATTTCATGTAAGTTCTTTTTCTCCCTTAATCCTTTAGTAACACTTATATTCTTCATATTTCTTTTATATTTTGATTACCGTTTTCCTTATTATAAAATGTCATTGAGTCAATCGAATAGTCCTATCGAAGATGGTTTATCATCAAATCCTATAATGGAACAGATGACGACGGCTTAGACTACTCGGTCCTCCAATCCATCAGAAAACAAAGAGGATCATGGTGCAAGCAAATTTCCACAGGAATGGCTTTCACCATTTAGGGAACAATACTGCATTCCTTCATCGATGTTGATTAGGGTTTTGTCTGAGGACGAACGTCCTCATGGCGCTAAGGAAAACGAAATATGTCTTTATCTATGGATATTTGAATACGGACTCACTCTTCCTTTTTTCCTATTTCTTCGTAATCGTTTTTGTCAAATGAAGATTGCTCCTGCCCAGTTAACTCCAAGTGGTTTTCACCTAACTATGGGAGCCATTACCCTTTCTAGAATAAATGAGGTACCTCTCATTGTCGATATGATTAGGAGTATTGGACACCTTAAATTCCACACTAGTACCAAAAGATATTACCTTTTACTTCCCCAAACGTTTTTGTTCCTCACCGATCTTCCAGCTAAAGTAAGGGACTGGCAACCATGGTACCTCTTTTTCTCTAGTGATTAGGAATTCCTACCTGAAGAGGTGGAGAAACCCTTAATTGTGTCGAGGCGCTTCAATACCCCAAGTAATTTCCTATTATTCACTTAACAGTCTGTTTCCTATTTGAAATTTTGCTTAAGTGATATTAATCTTCTTTCTGGGATTTCAAATACAGGTGATAGTGCTTGTCAAAGTCTCGGTCTCACATCTAGAATCAAGGAAGAATTAGAAAAATTGTTGGCCCCAACAGAGCGTTCTTACAAAGAATTAACTCATCGTCCATTTAACAAGCCTGGAATGGATCTATCCTGCTTTAACGAATTGGCCGAGCTTTAACTAGGCATAAAGAAGAGGAAAAGGCTAGCCAAAAATCTCACCAAAAAGACTGGACAATCGTCAACCCAACCTGAATCCACTACTACCGCTAATTCGGCTATCCCTTATTCTGCTGAAACTTTTGCTAACCCAGAAGTCCATCAGCCAATCCTTCATGATGAACCAAAAGTTATTGTGTCAGATGATGACTCTCAGCTTCTAAGCGTACGTAGACGGAGAATAATTTCGGTTACAATCCCTCCTCCGATAACCCCCAGCTCACAAGCATATGAGGGACCATAATCTGTTTCAAGATCAGTCGATATTCCTATTATCGATCCTCCTTCCATCAGTTGTCAGACTTTCCTAGCCCTCGCTGCTAGAGAGAGGACTTCCAGCGGGTGGTATATGATAAAGCAGCAAATTTGCCAACAAGGGATTTGTCATCAGCACGACAACTAGGTTAAAAAAGTTGAACTAGTTATGAATTATCTGTTAGGCTTATGACAGTAGGTCGAATCGATACAATTCCTTTGTTGCAAGAAAAATTCCATATGATAACCAGTCTCAATCCCACCAATAAGGTAAATTTTCTGGCTACTTCTGATGAATGAATTTGGTTATATAAAATAGATAATGGAAATGAAGTCTTTTTCATACTGTAAGTGATTTGAACAACGTCACCTAAAGTTTGGTTGTCTTGTATTATGAACATTTGCTGACTTGGTGACATAACTGGGCTTAGTTAAATTTTGAGTTTGAGAACTCGGTTGTTTGTTGGGCTGAGGTGCCTAGTTAATTGCTGAGCTCCCATGCTCAGTTAAACTATGAGTTTGAGAGCTCAGTCGTTTGCGGGCCTGAGGTGCCCAATTAATTGTTGAGCTCACATGCTCAGTTAAACTTTGAGTTTGAGAACTTAATTGTTTGCTGGGTTGAGGTACCCAGTTAATTGTTGAGCTCACATGCTCAGTTAAACTCTGAACTTGAGAACTTAGTTGTTTACTGGGCTGAGGTGCCTAGATAATTGCTGAGCTTACATGCTCAACTATCTATAGCACACTTACTTTGAATTGTTAAGTGTTTAGAAAATGGAAAAGCACAATAATGCAATGATAAATGATTACAAATTGGAAGGAGAGAAAATTTATTTTCTTTATTCAAAGTGTTTGCTCAAAACAAAATAGAATAATTTCAAGATACTGAATTAAAAACATAAATTCAGAAAAAATAATCAAGAATTCATACGAAATACTTGCATAGATGGGAGATATTCCAGGGTCTGGGGATTGCTACTCCATTAAGATTTTCAAACCAATAGGTTTCTGGTTTGTTTATTTTAGTTACACGGTAAGGACCTTCCTAGTTTGGAACCAGTTTTCCTAAGCGAGCTTCTGGGCAATGAGACATTACCCTCCGAAGTACCAGGTCTTAAACGATGAAGTATTGTGGATGGACTGCATGATTGAACATTTGTGCCATCCTTGACTTGTTGGTTGATATCCGCATCAGTTCCCTGTCTCACTTATCTTCTAGCTGGTCTATTTCTCTCGTATGAGTTCTTCATTTTCCACCAGATTGATTGTATCGTCTCTTTTGGATAACATCCCTATCTTTACTGGAACGACAACTTCAGTTTCATAAGTTAGAGAGAATGGTGTTTCTCCAGTTGTAAATGTTGGGGTGGTACGATGATCCCATAGTACACTAGGGAATTCTTTCACCCATTTTCCTTTGGCATCATCTAGTTATTTCTTGAGCGCCTCTTTGATGGAATGATTTGTCACCTCTACTTGCCCGTTAGCTTGTGGATATGCTGGACTGGATGTCTGACGTTGAATTTTTAGCTCGTTGTACATCCAAGCTACTTTACATTCGGTAAAAAGTGTCCCATTGTCAGGATTGAGAATTGCAGGTATGCCAAAACGACAGATGATATTTTTCCAAAGAAAATTCTTTACTCTGTTCTCTCCTACTGTTGCGAATACCTCTGCTTCGACCCACTTGGTGAAATAATCAATTACCACCAATAGGTACTTTTTGTTTCTAGGTGTTGGTGTAAATGGCCCCAACACATCTATTCTCTACTGAGCAAAAGGCCATGGGCTGATTATTGGAGTTTGTTGTCGAGTAGGAACTTTAATGTCGTTGGAGAATCGTTGGCATTTGTCACACTTTATGACATACTCTTGTGCATCAGCGCTCTTAGCTGGCCAGTAATACCCCACTCTCAACACTTTATGTGCCAAGGTTCTTCCCTCTTGGTAGTTCCCATATACTCCTTCATGTATTTCTTGTAGGACGTAGTTTACTTCTTTTGGACCTAAACAGAGCAACAACAGTTGGGAAAAAGATCGTTTATACAATTTATCATTGGTTAACACATACCTTGACAATTTGTATAAGACTTTCGTGGTAGTGTCCTTGTTTTCTGGTAGAACTCTCTCTTTCAAATATTGAACTATAGGGTTTCTCCAATCTTCTTCTTGATCCAGCTGGCCTATGTATGCATATTGGCTAACTGGGGTGACAACGGACGGTTGATCAAGGAATTCCACTAATTCAGATTTCTGATCTGGCCCTAAAGTAGAGGCTAATATAGACAAGGCGTCTGCCTTGGTGTTTTCAGCCCTTGTGATGGCCTCAAAGTTGCAGTTCTAGAATAGGGAGGTTAGCTCTTTCACTTTTTCAGCATAAAGTCGCAACCTTTCTCTATTACTGATGAGCAACCCGTTAATTTGGTTAACCATCAATTGGGAGTCTGATTTTACCTCCAAATGGTGGGCCCCCATTTCCCTTGCAAGAGTCAACCCAATAATTATAGCTTCGTACTCAGCTTTATTGTTGGAGGTCTGGAAATAGAGTTGTACCGTTTTTTCAAGCTAATCTTCTTCGGGCGTTTGTAGAACTATTCCTATACCACACCCTTTCATGTTTGAAGCACCATCAACCCACAGCTTCCATGGAGCAATGGATAGGGAAGTCGCTTCCTCGTTCGATGGAGAGGTAAACTCAACAATGAAGTTAGCCAAAGTTTGTCCTTTGATTGCTGCCCCAGGCTTGTATTTAATGAAGAACTCGCCAAGTTCCATAGCCCACTACATAAGGTGACCAAAAGATTCTGGTCTGTACATTACCGCTCGGAGTTAGTACGAGGTCAGCAGATTAATCACATTTTCTTGAAAATATGGTCTAAGTTTCCTTATCGCAGTTACTAAAGCCAAGTCCAGCTTTTCCAACTCTGTATAATGAGGTTTTGCTGGAACTAATGATTTAATGATGTAGTACACTGGTCTTTGCTCTCCTGCGAGTTCTTGGACTAGTGCAACACTCACTGCTATAGGTGTCATTGCCAAATAGAGGTTTAACTCTTCTCCTGGATTTACTTTGGCCAACGTCTCCATCGAGCCCAAGCAATCTTTAATGGATTGAAGGGCATGCTCATAGTCATTATCTTATTAAAAGGTTTTATTTTCATTTAATATCTTGAAGAAATGGGTATACTTGTCGGTAAATTTTGAGATGAATCTGTTTAACGCCATTAATCTACCAATTAACACCTGGACTTCTATTATGGTTGCAGGAGATTTAAAATTTTTGACAGTTTCTATCTGTTCAGAATCCATCATGATACCAAATTGGTTAACCGCAAAACCTAGGAATTTGCTAGATATGACACCAAAGACACACTTTTCAGGGTTCAACTTCATGTTATATTTTTTAAAAACAACAAAAGCCTTAGCCACATAGCTAAGGTGATCATTCTACCTAGAGCTTTCGATGAGTATATCGTCTATATAGATCTCCATGGTAGCCCCAATAGGATCTTGGAAAATACGGTTCACCAACTGGTAGCGCGTGAATACGTCGCTACTTTCACTCGCAAGTATACGAGGTCAAGTTTTAGTATAGATCGGGAGAGTTAGGGCTGTCGTGTCCACAAGGATTGGTTTTAACTATTATTGAGTACCGCGTTTATCATGACCTAACTTTATCTAGGCGAAAATAAATGTGTTTAAAATTAATAATATTAATACTAAGTTAATTAATCTAATTAAATTAACTATACTAATATTACTATGAGATGATTTAGGGAAAGTATTGCCTAGGAATTAACTTTTGTTTACAAAAATGTGTTTGGTTTCGTTTTAGTTTACGTTAACGGTATTCGACTTATCCGACAATTTCAGTTCATAAACTCCCCTACTACCTTTCCTGAGTGTAAGATGAGGGATATAACGTGACTTCGTGTCAACGAAGAAGTCCCCATCAACGTCTTAACGACCCTAGGTCACGTGTGTCTCACCCCAATATCATTGATTGCACACAATCCAACTCCTGACCGGGTCATTGGATTGTTGTGTTGTGTTTACCCTATCGACAATATCAGTTCTAAAACTCCACTGTCACCTCTCCCAAGTGTAAGACGGGGGAATACATGACTTCGAGTCAACGACGAAGTCTCCCTCAATGTCTTAATGACCCTAGGTCACATGAGTCTTGCCCCAACATCATCAATTGGCGTTATGTTTATTTTAGTCCGAATCTAGGGTTACCTAACCCGAGTATCAAACTCCGTATTCTCTGAATATTGAAATCTAAGCATAATAAATATAACAATATGATAAACACAATCAAAATAATGAAGAACAACCGCAAACGAAACACAAACTTAACAAAACAACATTTTCATAAATATATTAATCCCTAGACAAAAACCCATTTAGCTCATGGCCATAGTCGATTATACAATCAAACCTAAGCTAAACATGTTTAAACAATAATCCTAAGTTAAGAAATAAAAGAAGGAACAAGAGAAACTTAGCCTAGTCCGAAGATTTATCGCTAAAAATATTTTAAGATCGCTTCCCCTAAAATATACTATCCCTAATGGAGTTCTCATGGATGGAGGTGAGGAGAGGAAGGGGTATTTATCGGGAAAATATCTGAAATAAATATCTAAATTTGTGTAGAGGTCACCGCTGCGGCGATGGGTAAGTCGATTTATTAATCGCTTAGGCAGTAGAGTCAGTGGTGAATTCAGGACCATCCTGCAGTTTCATCGCCGCGACGGTGGATGTTCAGCAAGAAAATCAACTCTTTGCATTTTCACCGCCGCGGCGGTGGGCTTCTTTTTAGAATTTTGTCTCTGAGCTTGTTTTTCCACTGTTCTCGATCCGATATTATCGTTTAGCATTCGTTTTCATACTGTTTCACCCTACACATCTGATTTAATACAAAAAGAATAAAAACACATTAAAATATATTAAAACGTAATAAACGTACTCAAAAACTAATAATTTCGGTTTGAAAATATATAGGTAATTTACACCTATCACCAACCACTGGTAAGTAGCTCATTCATTTCTCAAACCAAATGACATTACCCTATAACAGTAAGTACCTTTTGGTATGATGAATGACATCCCTTCCTCGTCCTACTGATCCATACGAATTTGATTGTAGCCTGCATAAGCATCCATCATGGTCAAGCGTTGGTGCCCTGCTTTAGCATCTATCATTTGGTTTATCCTAGGCATCAGATAGCAGTCTTTCGGGTATGCTTGATTAAGATTAGTGAATTCCACACACATACTCCACTTCCCATTTTTCTTTTTAACCAGAATTGGATTGCCCAACCATCTTGGGTATATCACTTTCCTTATGTGGCCAATGAAGAGCAGTCTCTTCATTTCGACTTCAATCACTTATTCTTTTTCAGGACTGAAGGTCCTCATTTTCTATCGAACTGGAGGATAAGACCTAGAAATATCCAGGAGATGTGCCGTAACATTTGGACTGATTCCCTTCATATATTTAGAAGCCCAGGCGAAAACGTCCAGGTTCTTTTGGAGCAGCTCGCTAATCTATTTGGCCTCAATCTAGCTTAATGATTCTCCAATCATAAGCTTCTGAGTCCCTTCATTGAAGGTGATCTATTTTACTTGCTCAGCGTGCTGGATCACACTTGCATGTTCCCTGAAATCGTCAATTTCTCTTACCGAGCTTGTTTGCGGAACTGCTCCCTGAACCTTCTTTGATTGCTATAAGGGTGTACCCCTGCCCTTCATTTTTATGGCAAAACATAACCTTGAGCCCACTTGGTCACCTCTTATCACTGCCACAGAGCCATCTCTTGTGTACTTGACACACTGGTGGTATGTTGATGTAACATCCCTCATTGCATGTAACCATGGATGCCCAAGAATTGCATTATAGGGTGACATTGAGTCTACCATCATAAACTCCTTGGCTTTCATGTATCCCCGTTCTTCTTTGTTGGAGGTAACAGACAAAGTGATTTTTCCACATGGCGATGTGAGATCGTCATTGAATCCTATCATAACGGTTTTCCTAGAACTGACGTACGAACTGGGTATTCCTATCTGCTTTAAAGTACTAACAAAAATAATATTAGCAGAACTACCGTTATCAATCAGGATCCATCTTACCTGAAAGCTGGAGATCCATAGAGTAATGACCAAGGTATCCTCATGTGGGTGAATAATCCCTTTGCAATCCTCCTCCAAAAAAGCAATAATTAATCATGGATTCATTATTATTTCCATTGTTTCTCCGAAACATCGCTCCAACGCTGCTTCGCGAACCTTCATTTTTCGTTCTCGATTGGACTCTCTAGTGATTGGCCCAACATAATTTATCATGAAGATTACTTCACGATTCTCTCTGGGATGCTCATCTTTTCATTTTTTTTTTGCGATGTTCTTCACGACGACCCTCATTTCTGGGTCTCTTCTTATTCCTTGGGCATTCTTGTAGATAATCGCGTAGCTGAGCCATATCAGCTAAACACTTAATCTCATTTTTGAGCTCCCAACAGTCATCCGTATTGTGACCATGATCCCTATAGAAATCACAATACTTAAACCTATTCTTCATGTTGGATTTGGTAGTTTGCCTGGGAGGCCATTAAATTACTTTAGAAGCGCGTATCTCATGCAAGATTCTAGATATCGACATTCACAAACCAAGTAGTTTTGGCTCTGGACGAGCATCTGATCTGGAATTCAAACTCTTAGCTCGATCTTTATGCCCGTTTGAGGTGCTAGTTTTCGCCCTGCTTCCATTCTTCTCGCTCTGTCTGGGGTGATATTTGAAAGATCCCCTACCTTCTTTTGCGAGCTTGATGTCCTCCAATTTCATATAGGGATTGGATTTTCCATCAACTCTGACATGCTCTGGGGACTCTTCTTGGTTAAGGAGTCTTGAAAATAATTAGGATGTAATCCTGAGGTGAACGCATTAATGATGAGATTGGTACCACAACCCTCAATAAATGCCAACTTCTCATTAAATCGACTTCTATACTGACGTAGAGTTTCTCCTTTCTCTTGACACAAAGCGAGCAGAAAATCAGGACCCTTCATTAACATTTGACAAGTTATGAAACCGTTGATAAACATCTTTCCAAACTCCTTGATTAACATGATGGAGTTTGGAGGGAGTGTATGCAACCATTCAAGGGCTGAACTCTTCAATGTGATAGTGAAAGCTCTGCAGAGTATGGAGTTGCTTGAACCGTAAAGATTTATTACGTGGTTGAATTGGCAGATATGGTCTATAGAATTTGTTCTCCCATTGTACTTCTCAAACTTTGTGGGGTCAAACTTTTTGAAGAGTGGTACAACTAGGATATTTGGTGAGAAAGGCATCTCAGTGCTTTTCAACAGCGTATCTAGTTCATCCAAAGGCTGATCTCTTTCTACTTTACTTCTGATCCATTGATGTAAATCAACAGTCCCAATTCGGTTGTAGATTCTTCTCTCTTGCTGATGGCTTACATCTCCTTGAGCAGGTCGCTCCTCATAAGACTGAGGATTAACATACCTTGGAGACCCTACTTCATCTCTAACTTTATGGTTAGCTATTGGGGATTGTGACCTGTTGGTAGTGATTATCCTCACCGTGTATTTAATCGTCTCGACCATCTCAGCCATATTTGCAGTAAGAGCATCAATCTTTGCATCAGTGTTTAGCACGGCCGGTGGAGGATCAGTTTGAACTTCCTCATGCTGTTCCACTGGAGTTTCTGCATCAAACGATAGCGGAAATTCATTATTTTGACTCGTTGCTGCCGCTCTTATTCCTAGCTACCTTATAGCTATAACGAAAAGCTTTTTATGTTAGCGTTTTCCATAGAAAACTATGAGTTCTAATATGGGACACCAGTGTGGTGTCGGCCAAAAAACCTCCGGTGTGAGAATAAGTTAATCTGGTATATGAAAAACGTTGTACACAGATTCAATTGTCCATATTACTAGTGATATCTACCCTTTTTTATAGGCTCTGAGATATATTGTCGTTACGTTGGAGTGGTCACCACTTTCTTGAAATGCTTCTAATGGCTTGGAAGATAACTAATATCCCCATGATCTCATGGGAGATCTCTGTAATGGTCCCCATTAATTATGGGCTGTTACAGCCAATCTAACACATCTCTTCAAGTGTAGGGGAGTCGTTCATGTTGAGTTGACCTATTGGTTCCTTGGCCTTTGACACTGTGGGTTTGAGTACACCCAAATATGGGCCTCCTTATGGGATCGTGAGTCTTGCTCAGAAGACCGCCAAAGTTAACACCCAAGTAGGTCTGTCATGATTCGGCGTAGATAACCCATTGGGTCTGTCTGTTCCGGATCAAGTTTCATACCCGATCCAACCCGTTTAGGGCTAAATGCTTATGTCAGTTATGAGCGAGAGTTTTTCCATATCATCCTTTACTGCATTTCTTTTTATATTTTGGGGTTGAGTTCTTTGTATTTAAACAACTATTAATTGACTTAAATTATGATATTTAGTGATGATGATCATCTAAATGGAAGGTTCTTTGGCTTGTAGTTTTAAATTTGGTGTATTTTATTTTATTTTTTAAAATAAATATTAAGTAATTGGTTTGTGATTGCCCTCTTCTATGTATTCTTTAATTTAAATTTTTCTTTACTATGTTTGTTAGTAAATCTTTTTGCTACACTTTTTTATGATATTAAAGATTTTTTGAATTCTTAATTACTTCAATTTTATGATTTTTTTTAGTTAATAAATTTTTCTTTCTAAAATTGTCTTTTTTTTTTTTTTTTGTGCGTCGCTTTAATCTTTTTACAAGTGATTAATAAGGAGAGTTACTCTCTTTTCGAAGTTTGTATTGGCATTGACAACCAAAAAGACCATTAAAAATATTTTTTCTATTGTATTTTTTTTTTCCATTAGACTCTATTTTTTAGAATTTTAGTGTACTTTTCGAATATATGTGCCTGAATTATGTTTTTCTATTCTTTATTTATATTTTTTACTAACACATAACTTGTACCTGAAGTCACAATTAAAAAAAACTTAGGATAGTTTATGCTGACCAGGGTTTTGGTACTAATAGTCCCATGGCGGAGGGCCGGGTGTGGGTCAAGTCACAGTCGAATGTCGTGGACTCTTGTGTGTGTTGAATGCACTATAAGGTTAGGGTATATACCTTTCCTAACACCAATTGGTTTTAGGATAAATGGTTGTACTTGAGGTCCTACAAGTAGTATGAGAGCCAATGTCACAGGTTCGATTCCCAGCGGGAGTAATTGCTGAGGGGAAGATTGTTGGCCAGGGTTTTGGCAGCAATTTTCCCGTAACAGAGGGTCAGGTATAGGTCAAGTAACAATCGAATGCTGTGGGCGCTTGTGTGTGTGCTGATGGCATTATAAGGCTAGGGTATATGCCTTTCTTAACACCAATTGGTTTTAGGATAAGTGATTGCGTCTGAGGTCCTACAGTTTCATATTAGGTTTATTTTTTAAAATAGTGTCTTCAAACACGGGTTATACGCTAATATATTTATAATTTTGGGGTTGGGGGTTTAACATTTTTTTGTTTCAATTCTAGAGTGTTGTTATTAATACTATTATTGCATTCAATTATTAATAATGCTACTGTTACAAAAAATTATTTTGCAGACTATTTTAGGTCTAATTAATTATGTGATTGACATATGTTTATATATCAATACGTTATTCTTAGTGAGAAGATAAACATGAAATATTGAGTTATAAAAAATCATTAAGATGTGAAAGAGAAATTGTCTTTCAATATAGTCTCATGAAATTGATTAAAGTATGTAAAATGAGTAATCACACATTGGTTACTGTAAAATACTTAAACCACTTTTATAATCCATTTTGGATTGCGGACCCCAGGTGGGTTGTGGGTCTACTTGGGTTGATCCAAGTAGAGATAATTATTTCTAGTTAAATTGATTCTGGCAATTTTTTTTTTTTTTAAATAAACAAGACTTGTATTTTCATATTTGTAACTCATTTTTAATAAGGAGTTACATATTATAATTCTTAATAGCTTTAAAGTGTTCTTAGTGGCTTTAAAGTGTGACTTTTGGTGTGTTGAAGTTACTCATTTATATACTCTATTGTGCTTGGGAACGAGATACAATGAGTTTCTATTTCGGTTCTCCAATCATCATTTTCCGAAGGAGTGTCAATTACTAAACTTCCTCGACGGGTTACAAGCCGCAACAAGAACTTGGGTGGAAGGAAGAAATGGTACCACCTCTTTCTACCAACTAACTATGGACGAAGCCTATTGGTTATTGGAAGATATGGTAGAGTTTGACTGTCAGAATTAGATTTATTCAACAAGTTACAAAAACTTGGGCGATAGTTCTACCGTTTCGGCGCTATGGATTGACACCCCAAACTAACCTATGGAGTCTTCCCTCACCTTAGAAGAGATGTTCACTGTATTCATAGGAGAGACTCAAGCTTTCTGGAGGGAAACATGTAATCGTCTCAATGAGTATAAGGATCGTCTTGACAATATTGAGACGACTTGTATTGAAATTGATATGACCGTAAAGTCTCTTGAGACTCAAATAGGTCAGCTAATTTTCTTTATTGAGGTCGAGTCAAAAGTGGTGGCACTAAGAGACACACAAGTCACATCTATATGTGAAAACCACCAGGAGAAACCGAATACGAGCGGGAGGAACTTGGGTGTATTCAATGACTATGATTCGAATGAGGAGAAAATCCAAGAATGGATCGACGATGAAGAATCATAAGATGACAATTGTGATTCTTTACCGATTGAGATCTATGTTGTGATGCCACCATCGATCCAAGACGATCACATCTATGATGATCCGATATGGCTCACTTATCCTCCACCACCTTTTTTACTATTCATTCTAGCTTCCCAAGCATATAAGCCAAGTCACGTTGAGAGTACGTGCCGATTAATGCCATATTTTGCCAAGTTTGAGGGAGTTCAGAACAAAGACCCGTATGTTGTGTTGTATAACACATACTATGGGCGGAAGTCGCTCTTTGATTAGCCCTTTTCCGTATCAAGCCGAGGACATTAAATCAAACGCTTCTTAGGAGGCAACCCAAGTTTTCAAATAAATCAATTCATCACTGCTGACTACACTTGGAGGCGAGATTTTCTTGCCTCCCAGGTACAGGTTTCAAACCCCATTCATTACTATAATGCATGCCATTTGTTGAGTTTGATATTGGGTCACTGTGGACACTGCCTGTTTTAAATTTGGGGGGGTATTTTGTATGTTTTCTTGTTTAATGACTTTTTGTTGGTTAAGTAGTTAAGTTTAATTGTTGTTTAGTTAATTTCATGCACGATTGTTTAGTTTAGTATAAGTATGTTTGTGTTTGTAGCTGTTGTTATTGTGTGTTGAGTTTTATAGTTCTTCTGGACCATTACCCGATGATGATATTATCTCCTAATTGTTTGTCGAGGTCAAGGGTAATTCCCATCATGTGTGTTTTGTGTGCTTGACATCTCGTTTTGGTAAAAGTCATTGTGAATCCTAATTTGCAGGAGCACGTAGACTCAATGTACTAGCTATCCAATTGATTTGACGTCAATAATCCAGTAGCCAAGTTCATGATAATTTAAGGGATTCTAGAACCTGATTAGGGGAAATTCGAGGCAAAATCCTAGGTAAGGTAGTTCAGGAAATATGATTTAGGCATTCATTTTGATCGCTTGAGCCGTTGAAGCCTTACAAGCAAATGTTTTACCCCTCATTATCCTGTCAAAGCCTTTTAGCCGTTTCAATTCTGAACACGTATCAAATACCCTAGCCAATTAAATTTTTTCCAAACCGTTGTTGCTATAACAAAGGCACGATTCGAGTTGTAATCAATTTAGCATTTGTTTATGCTAATTAAAGTGAGCGTTTGGGTTATAGGCGAACTTTTGATTGGTTTAGTATTCGAGTACTCACTTGTTATTTTGCTATTGTAGTTCCACACCCGTGAAATTGTACAAATCAAATAACTTTGGGGGTATGGTTTAAAAAAAATGTGTAATTGTGGTTTTGTTTTTGTTTGCTTAGACAAGTGAGTACTACGTTTTAAAAAGTAAGCTCGGGGTTGTTTCGGATTTATCTTTATGGGTATGAGTGTGATTGAGTACCAAACGTAGTGCCTTGGGTATCGTTGATCTAAAGACGCTATTATGTTTTATATTCCTATTTTACCCTTGGCCAGTCGATAAAAATCGAATCAAGTTATTTTGATTGTTTTGAATTGCTAAGCCTACACTAGTGGAAAGTGGAACCTAGTCTGGCTTATAAAAATCTGTACCTCTTTGGTTTAAGTCGTGGACTTTGTTGGTGGATAATCTTATCCGGTCTTTGGATGACTGTGTAATGAGAGTCTTCGCACATACACTTTGAAAGGATATAGAATAACGTTTACCGTTATTGAATGTTGAAATTCTAGAACACCACATGGTGCGGTTTTATTCTTGAACTCGATACGATTGAGGGCCATTGAGGGAATGCTTTTCAATTGATTAGTTTGAATTCAAAACTCATACGTCATTATTTTTAGTTTTTTTGAATTTTTTCTTTTAGTATTTGAGTTCGTTAATTAGTTGTGGTAATTTATTTTAATGTGTGGGTGTTTTTACTCAAGAACTAGCAAAATTCCAAATTTGGGAGTATTTGATAGATAGCTTTTATCTATATATTTTCAAGCCAAATTTAGTAGTTTTCGAGTGTTTTAATTTGTTTTTATTCAAATCAAGTGTTATGGGAGAACCGGTGAAAATTACGTGAAAGTGTTGTAACTTCAAAGACATTTTTGACCATGATGTGATCTGATTTTGGAAAATCTCAAAATATGAAAGTTGTAGATATATATATTTTATTTCCATAAGTGTTTTAATCACCTAAATTGGAGTTTGGACGAGACAGTTATGGTAAAACTACGAATTAGGCGCCAGACACTGACCATATTTCGTTGCAGCGATTGTGTGCTCGCTGCAACGAGTTTCCGTCAGTGACATTTAAACCTTCCACTCACAATAACTAGCTTTTGGTTGTTGAAGCAACCAGACACTAGCTGGCAATGCTATTTTCATATATTTTTGAGATATTTTGTATTTCTTTTGGTATCCACTCATTTGCTAGACCACCTAGAACATTTTTTGGGAGTTTTAGGAACCTTAAAACCAGACCAAGAAAAAGAAAAACGCATTTGGAGAAGAGAAAACAATATTAGAGCGGATTTTACGGATGTGGAACCATCAATTCTTCATATATTGGCTATTCTCCCTTGTTTCTCTCTTTATTTCTAAACTCTAGTTGGTTGTTTGATCATGTATATATTGTTTTTTAGTTGAATATTTGGTTATGGCCATGAGCTAAACGTTTATTGTTTAGGGATTGATGTAGTTCACTAATATACATGTTTGAGTAAATCGTTGTTGTTTCGTTATCGGTTGTTCATCCCTATTCGATTGTGTTTACTGATAGGTGTAATTTGTCTCTATATTTCCAAGATAATTTTGGTAGTTTTCGATTATTTTTAGAGCGTTTTAATATGTTTTAATTAATTTTGTTATAAATCAGGTATTTGGGGGTGAAAATGAACTAAAACGGTCCATAAATGAGCAAGTCGGTGGAAGAACGGTGGAGAAAAAACGTAAAAATGTCAATATCCAAAACCTACATCCACTACTGCAACGGTGAAAATACAGAGTTGCTGAAAGCTCCACCGTTCCAGCGGTCAAAATACAGAGAGCTACACCGCTGCAGCGGTTACCCTCTAGAAACCTACCTACCTCTCCACCGCTGCAGCGATGATCCCACTACTGCAGCGGTCATCTGCTAGACAGTTTAGATATTTTAGGATATTTTGAATCCTAAAAATATTATCTCTCTTCAACCCAAACAAAAGGTAGACGTTTTTTTTGGAGTCAAAGCCATTCAACCAAGAGAAGATCATTAAGGCTAAGAGGAGAAAGCATTCTCAGAGCGATTTTAGCGTCGGATCTTTGGATAACGGTTAGTTTCCTCGTTTCTCACATTTATTTCTTAATTTGATTGAATGTTTTGAATATGTTTAGCTTGTTTCTAGTTGTATATAGGGCTATGACCATGTGTGACTAAACATATATTGTCTAGGGCTTGATGTACTTTCCAAAAATATTGTTTGAATAAAATTGATATTTCGTTAATGGCTGTTCATGTTTATCCGATTGTGTTTACCGTTATTCCACATTTATATGGTTGTTATGATATATTGAGAATACGGGATTTGACACTCGAGAGAGGTAACCTCAAATTCGGACTAGGGTTTAAACACAAGGCGATAATCTAACAACCTAGGAAGGAGTTACAAAGTGTGCAATTCGTGACGTTGGGGCGAGACTCAGGTGACCAAGTGTCGTATAGACGCTCGAGAGGGACTTTGGTGTTGACGCGAAGTCACATATTCATTCACTTTACACTCGGAAGAGGTAGTGAATGAGATTTTGATACCGAGATTGTCGGATAGAATGAACCTCGTTAATGTAGACTAGATTGAAACAAATATGTTTAAGTGAACGAAGTTAATCCCTAGGCAATAATTTTTCATAAATGTCATACTAGTATATTAGTATAATTAGATTAATTAACTTAGTTTAGTATATTTATTATAAAAACTACATTTTTATCTCCTAAATAAAGTTAGATTATGACAATTACGGTACTCAATGATAATCTACACCAATATTTGTGGATACGAAAACCCTTAATCTTCCATTATAATAAAACTTGATCCGTACACTTGCGGTGAAAGCAACGACGTATTTACGTGCTACCATTTACCGTTTTTTTACTTCCATATTATGTTTGTTATGATACTGTGATTGATTTGAGAATACGGGGTTTGACACTCGGGAGAGATAACCCTAGATTTGGACTAGGGTTTAAACACATCGCGACGTTCTAATGTTTCGGGAGATTATTAGAACGTGTGTTATCCGTAAGGTTGGGGCAAGACTCATGTAGTCGTTTAGATGCTAGATAGGGATATCGATGTTGACACGATTGCATATTCATCCACTTTACACTCAAGAGAGATAGTAAGTAAGTTTTAAACACCTAGATTGTCGGATAGATTGATGATCATTAGTGTAAACTAGATTAAATCAAGCACGTGTTAGTGAATGAAGTTAATCTCTAGATAATCTATTCTCATATAATTTATTCCTAGCATTTTAGTATTTATTCCATATTGTAGTTTAGTCAGTTATTATTTTAGTTAAATTTTATATTTTTACAAAAACATAAAATTCAATCGCCGAAATAAAGTTAAGTTAGAATAATTGTGGTACTTAATGATAATTTAAACCAATTCATCTGGATATGACAACCCTACTCTTCCTATACTATTAAAACTTGACTTGTACACTTGCGGTATCGTAGCAAAGAAATAATTCGTTACCACCTAGCACTGACGGCGACTGGTCGGCAGGCCCTGGGGGAAGACCAACCTTGGCCGAACTCCCGCTGGCCCAGCTGAGGCCAGCAACACCTTGGGCCAATGCTCGAACTGGCCATCTTGTAGCCTACCTATTGTTGGCCCCTAGGGGGCCCATTTGAAACCCCCTTGGGGCCATCATGTTGTTAGCCCTTTGTGGCCAGTTGGCACGTCGGCAGCACGCTAGTGAAAGAGGTTGGCGTGTTGGACCTGGAAAAGATTTACTATTTTCTTTCAATCTTTTATTTATTTTACTAATATATCTTTTATTTAATTTATTTTGTTACAAATTCCTTGGTGTTAATATTCTACATATATGTAGATATATAAAGGGTACAATAGTTATATTTCACAATAAAAAGTAAATATCTCCCTTTTCATCCAAACACAATAAAAGAAAAGATAATCCACCTCCCCTCCATCCAAATAGACTGTGTTAGGATTAATGATCGTTCTCATAAAATTCAAGAATTCCCTAAGCTTGCATTTGTGTAAGGTAATTCAATGAGAGATTTCACTTTGGAAAAATATTTCACAAATTCTTTTTTTTTTAAATTTCTTATTTGGTTACTAGTTAAAGAGATCTATAAAATCCATTGAATTAGAGTCAAGGACTTTTCCCTACCTAGTCAACCGATACGCATCTAGAGCTATTTCTTCACAGATTAGCACATAAAGCCTGTCTTTTTGGCTTAATCTTAGGTCAATCAATCCTACCATTCTCATTTGAAATATTGGATTAGTGCTAAGTGTTTCATTGGTCTTCGGAATGGGGTGGTTTCTAATTAAACATTGCTTGGGCTTTTGATGATCGATTGCAATTATGAAATCCTACTCATTCCTATATATGGATGTCATTTTATTTTTTCTTAAATTCTTTGTTTCAATGTTTGTGTACCTACCCATATTTTTCTAACCCCGTATAGAACTTCTTTATTGACATTTTGGAAATAAAATAGAGTTTTGAGGGGTGGAAATCCTGTAGTTTGAGTAGTTTGATATACTTGACTTTATAAATAGGTTGACCTAACAAACTCTCTTGGATTTTCTTATTTGATTGGTCTGATTATCAATCCTAAAACTCCTCGCTTGCTCGCTTTCTCTTCTACAACACAACCTGCCACCCTAGTGCTTAGCTTTGGTTGTCCTTGCTTCAAATCAGCTCTTGCCATTTAATCTTTTTGATTCTACACTACTAGCTACCTAGCAGCACGCAGGTGACTTGTCTGTTCTGTGTAGTTTCGCGGTAGTAATTCGAAAAATAGCTTCAATCGTTGTTATCTCATCTCTTAAAATATTTCGCATAACTAGTGAAAGCAAAAGAAAACCGATGTAATTAATCCGAATATACTTTTTGTCTGACTTGACTTTGTTCGGTGTGTGTGTATATCAAAATGGAGCTTTGTAAGAAAAATGACAGGAACCTACTCTATTGAATCGAGGTACTACTTAAAGATATTTGTAAAATCTAGTGAATTTGTAAAATGGATTGTCAAAGGGAGAAAATGAGATTTCCTAATTCTTTCGAAACATGTGTTATTTCCAAATCCATCCAAATAGGGGGATTTCACTTCTCCTAATTGGTATAATTAAAATGATGTTACTAAAATTATATTATTAAAATAGGTATAAAATAGCATAATTAAAATAGTATACTTAAAAAATGATATTACTAAAATTATATTTTTAGGTATATTTTCACATTTTATATTACTAAAATTTAATAAATTTTAAAATTCTGCTTACAAATTATTGTCTATTCAATCAAAAAAATTATAAAATTATACAATTGATGTTACAAAAAATTCTTAGCACGTGTGATCAGTTTCTCACGTACCAAAAACCTCTTTACCTTATTTCTTTAACATGCAAAACCATTGAATTCTAAAGAGGGACACCGGTGTGGTGTTAGCTAAAGAATTTCTAGCGTGAGAATAAGTTAATATGGTAATGGAGGACTAATACATAGATTGAATAATAAGAAATAAATAATGATACATTCCCTTTATATAGGCTCAATTAACCTTTGCCATTTCATTGGTGAGGTCACCCGTTACATGATCTCTTCCTAACGGCTTGGTAGATATCCACGATCCTCTCCATCTATCCAGGAGGTGATTTATGTAATGTGCTCCACTAAATGTAGGTCATAACAGTTGATGGCTTATAACGTCTGCATGCATAGGAGTTACCTTTTCTATGGGCTGACCTATTCATCCTTTGCCCTGATATCTATGGGCTTAGACTGCCCAATAACGGGCCTTATCATAAGGCAGTCCAATTTGCATAGTGGATTGCTGAGGTCCCTTCCTCGATGGGCCTATCTTGCTCGACTCAAATAATATACCGGGTCTATATATTCTAGGTCGGGTTGCTGACCCGATTCAACCCATTAAGGCTCCCACGCCTATGTCAGTTATGAGTGAGAGCTTTCCCATTCTATTTGCCTTCCTGACTTTTGTGACGATTCAAGAGAAGAGAGACAAAAAATCACTTCCATTTCGTGTAAGTTCTCATCTTTCCCAAATCTTTTTGGTTGCGCTACTTTTCTTCATAGTATTCGTTGCGATTGTTTCTTATTCTGCTCTAGGATGTCATTGAGTTAATCAAATAGTCCTGCTGAGGCTAGTTCGTCGTCGAATCCCCTTGTGGAGTGGACGACGACAGCCCAGACTGCTCAACCCTTCAATCCCTCAGAAAATTTGGGAGATCATGGTATGAGTAAGGTTCCACATAAATGCTTGTGTTATTCAAGGAACCGTACAACATCTTTCCATCCGTGTTGATTAGGGTTCCATCTGAAGACAAAAGCCCTTACGATGTCAAAGAGAATGAAATATACCTTTTCACATGGATGTTTGAGTATGGACTTACTCTTCATTTTACTCATTTTCTTCGTAGCCTCTTTCGTCAATTAGAGATAACCCTTGCCCAATTATCCCCCAATGGCTTTCGCCAAATCATGGGAGCCATTTCTCTTGCTCGAGCAAATGAAATGTCCCGTTCTATAGATATAATTAGGGGTATATGACACCTCAAATTCCTTTCTAACCTTGGGAGATATTATTACTCATTTGCCAATAAATTTTCTGTCTATACCGACCTTCCCATTAAAGTGAGAGATTTGAAATAATTGTATCTCTTCTTCAAGGGTAGTTGGGAATTATCTCCTTAAGAAGAGGGGCAGCTTTCTATTTTTACCAAGGCTCTTCAATTCTCCAAGTAATTTTCTTGTTATTTTTATTGATAATTTGATTCTTTGGAACATTGTGCTAGTAATTTTGATGTCTTATATGGATTTTTTGATACAGGCGAGAGAGCTTGCAAAAGTATTGGCCTTACATCCAGAATCAAATGAGAGTTGAGAAGGTTGCTAGTTCCAGCAGAGCGATCCTGTAAAATTTTGGCCTATTATCCATTCATCTGACAAAAGATAGACGCTTCCCAATTCAATGAGATAACAAAACTGCAAATTGGAAGGAAGAAGAACTGTAAAATTTTGGCTCATTATCCATTCATCCGACAAAAGATGGATGATTCCCAATTCAATGAGATGACAAAGCTACAAATTAGAAGGAATAAGAAAAGAATTGTGGAAAAGTCTTCCATAGCAGCAGGAAAATTGTTAACCCAGCCTGCTGATGTTGCTGTAAGACCAGTAGCTCACCGTTCTTCTAAACCATCTGTTTTGCTAGAGGCCGGCCAATCAGTTCAACCTGTTGCTCAACCACTTGTTGATTCTTTGCCTTAGCCTGTTGTCCCGGTGGTCACTGAATTCGATGTTGATGACTCCCAGCCTTTGAGCATTCATAAGCGCAGAGTGATCTTAGTGACAGTCCTAGAACTCCCAACATTTGTTTCTACAAAGGTCAGAGAGTCGAAGCCTACTGTAAGGGCAATTGATGTGCGTACCAATGCTGAGCCTTTATTAGCCAATTGCCAACCTCCTCCAGTGTCAGCTTCCAGCCATGGTGCATTAAGTGGCCACGGCATGTCTAAGAAACAAATGTGCCAACAAACCGAGAAGGTTGGACCCTTAATACCGGGTTGATGTGCAATCTTTGATAATGCCATCAAATTTCTGTATGAGAGATCCTGGAGTAAGGGCAAAGAAATGACTGATGGTCGCAATAAAGTGGAGCTATTCAAGATGTTGATCTGTGAACTTCTTTAGGTAATTATTGTATCTTTTGGCAAGTACTCTATTTTTCCCTGAGCTGTTTATTGATCTTTCTTGCTTTTTCATTGTAGAGCATCTCTGTGTCATCTACTCTGGCCAGTAGTGCTGATAATGCAAATGAGTTAGATGCCCAGCTAATGCATCAACTAATTGAGTCCAACAAGCTAGAAGAGAGCATCCGGGCTTTAGAGGAGTAGGAGCTCAGTTTGTAGACTTACCTAGCTCTAGCGAGGTCTTCTTAAAAGAGGTAAGAGTTGGAACTGCATTATACCAACAAGCAGAGGGAGGTACTGCAAAAAACAACGATTTTTATTGCTCAGAGAACGGTAGACTTTAGGAAGAGAGCACTATCTTGAGGGGAGAAAGCTCGGTTTTGAGGGATGAAGTTCACTCATTGACTGAAGAGATCATCATAGCTTACTTGGTAATCGATCAACAAGACGTTAACCTCAAGGCCAAGGATGCTGCCTTCTAGATAAAAGAGGACGCTTTTAAGGATAAAGGAAATGTCCTCCAATAACTACAGAATAAGAGAGATCATCTATTGGCTGAGCTAGATTAGGAGAAATTGAAGTCCGCCAATCAAGTACGAGAGACAGAGAGGCTGACAAGCAAGCTGTTAGCCAAAAGTAAAAGAGTCTGAACAGCAGATTAAGTACCTCTGGGCTAAATTCAGGAGAAGATCTAAAGATCTTCAAACGATGGGCTTCATCTTCTGCCAATAGAGAGTGTAAGAGGAATATCCAAACCTGGATCTTTCCTTTCTGGAGGCTGAACTAAGAGACACACCAGAGGGAGAAAATGCCAATGGTGGTGAAGAAGAGATCGATAAAGATGATGAGATCTTACCCACACTAGCTACTGAGGTACATGCACAGAGCTCAGCTCCAAGCCTAGCTGATCAGCCTGCCTCAAGCTCAGACCTAGTCCCAATTCAAGTCCTGTTGATGCCTCCGTCCATCTTAATGTCATTGATTAGAGCATCATTCCGTGATCTGACCTTCTGTCTTTTCAATTTTCTTTTTTAAGTTTGTAATTAATTTTTGTAATGATAACTCTTTTTATTATCATGACTTACTTAAAACAGTAGCCGCCAATTAAGTCTTGAAAATATATTGTGACAATTATGATACGTAATCTATCTGTACACGTCACTCGTATATTTAATGCAACGCTCTTTTGACATTTCTTTTCCTTTTATCTCTTTATTAGTTTGGTTATTTAAAGCCAAACCAAGTGTCGATGTTTTTTATTATCCAAACACTTTCTCTTTTTTTTTTCTTTTTTTTTTAAGATTTTCTTTTCTTTTTTATCTCTCCGTGGCTATGGCATGTCCATCTCTTTCTTCTTCATATCCAACCGCTTTTCCTTTGAAGAGATTCAATTTGAAAGACAAAAAGAGATCGAGCTAGGTGAGACCTTCCCTACCCTGATGACCGAAGCCAAAATGGTTACAGAGGAGCACCCTCGCCTTCGAGCTTTAGAAGATGCCAGTGTTTTTTTTGCCGCTATAGAAGCATCCCATTTCTGTGCTATCTTATATTTTCATGAACTATGTGAGGAACTGAAGAAATCCAAGAGGAGAAAACATGATTTGGCCGCTGATTTTCACTACCATAAACTTTTTGTTGATTCTATTAAAGCAAAGAAAGACAAGCTCCTGGAGAAGAACAAGGCAAAGAAGACCAAGACCCGAGAGTTGATCAACAAGATCAATCAATATGAGAAACACGACTTCTATCTCTCTAACTTAAATTTTAAAGGTCTGGGATCGCATCCTTCTCCTGTGTCGGAATGATGTCACTCAATCAACCCCGGTTAATTAGAAGAAAAACTTTTCTTCTTTTTTGTTTATTGTTTTTGGAATGAACAATTTTTCTATTCTTGATCTTGTTTTTTTTTTTTTTTGGTACGACGAACAATTTTCTGTTCCGTCTCTTTTTGTTTTGTAATAATGTACCTCTTTTTTTTTTCTTTTCTTTTTTTTTTTCTGAACAAAAGTGGGGTTCTTCATCATGTCTTTGTTGTGTTGTGTTGCCTTCCTGCCTACCCTCTTTCATAACTTGGTTAGGAAACTAAACTAGTTACGAACTAATTTTTAGGCTTCTAGCAGTAAGTTAGACATGTGAACTTCAAACCGAATCACAGTAAACAAAGTCACAACCTGAAGGTAAATCTGTTTTTACCATTACCAGAATTCTTCTATAAAGAGTGTTTCTTTCATCTTGTTTTATAAAATTATTCTCAAGGTATTGTCCAGTCTTGAACCTATTTACTTTAGGATTTGGATAAGTTTTTTGGACTCTTTGATCTTGATTAAAAAATGCATGCTGAAGATGAAAAACTTATCTTTGATGGAGATTAAGAATTTATTGAAATCCATATTGACCTTCTTAATTTTGAGAATGGTGAACTGCTCTGCATTTTCATGGAGAACTGATCTGCATTCTATGATGAGATAATCTGCATTTCTATGGCAAGTTGATCTACACTCTCATACAATGAGTTGTCCTGTCTATGGCTAGGCTGATTTGCTTAGCTAACTTTGAGTGAGTTGTTTTGTCCTTCTCTCTTTGGAACTAGACATTATGTGAGTAAGCTGATCTGTTCTACTCATTTGTGAATGAGTAAACTAATCTGCTTTGCTCATGTTGAGCTGAGCTGCTCAGTCATTTGGATGTCACTTAGTTTTTGTACTGAGTGATTTATGAGTAACTTGATCTGTTATGCTCATTTGAGAATAAATAAGCTGATCAGCTCTGCTCATGTTGAGCTGAATTGTTCAGTTTTAGTAAGTAAACTGATCTGCTCTGCTTATTTGCAAATGAATAAGCTGACCAGCTATGATCATGCTGAGCTTAGTTGTTAGTTTTAGTGAGTATACTGATTTGTTCTGCTCATTTACAAATGAGTAAGCTGACCAGTTCTGCTCATGCTGAGCTGAGTTTCTTAGGTTTAGTAAATAAGCTGATATGCTATGCTCATTTGAGAATGAGTAAGCTGATCGGTTCTGCTCATGTTGAGTTGAATTGCTCAGTTTTAGTGAGTAAACTAATCTGCTCTGCTTATTTGAGAATAAGTAAGTTGATCGGCTCTATTCATGCTGAGCTAAGTGACTTAGTTTTAGTGAGTAAACTAATCTACTCTGCTCATTTGAGAATGAGTAAGTTAATCGACTCTACTCATGCAGAGCGGAGTGGCTCCCTTACTTGACCTTAATGTCAAATGTTTCTCCTACACTTAGTAGCAAGAATCATAGCATCACAATGACAAAGAGTTGAAGAAGAAAACTTTTTATTTGATTTATTCCAAGAATGTGTCTCATAGGGAAAAACAACTTCAAAACATTAATGAAAAACCTGAACATAGAATAATTATGAAACTCATACGAAGTATTTCCGTAAGTTGGAGATATTCCAAGGCCTTGGGATCCCACGCCATCCAGGTCTTCTGGTAGCGCGTAAATACGTTGCTACTTTCACCACAAGTGTACGGGTCAAGTTTTAGTATAATGGGAAGAGTTAGGGTTGTCGTATCCACATGGATTAGTTGAGATTATCGTTGAGTACCGTGATTATCATAACTTAACTTTATTTAGGCGATAAAAAAATGTAGTTTTTATAATAAATATACTAATACTAAGTTAATTACTCTAATTATACTAATATAATGGTATGACGTTTATGCAAAATTATTGTCTGGGGATTAACTTCGTTCACTTAAACGTGTTCGTTTCAATCTAATTTACATTAACGGCGTTTATCCTATCCGAGTAAAGTGAATGAATATGTGACTTCACATCAACGCCGAAGTCCCCTTCAAGCGTTTATACAACACTTGGTCACATGAGTCTTGCCCCAACATCACGGATTGCACACTTTCTAACTCTCTTACGGGTTATTAGATCGTCGCATTGTGTTTAAACCCTAATCCGAATCCAGGGTTACCTTTTCCAAGTGTCAAACCCTGTATTCTTAGTATATCTAAACAAGCATATAAACATGGAGAAATGATAAACACAATTGGATAAACATGAGTAACCATTAACCAAACGTAAATTTATTCAAACATCGTTTTCGTGAAGTACAATTAAGCCCTAAACAATATATGTTTAGATACACATGGCCATAGCCCTATATACAACTAGAAATGAGCTAAATATATTTAAACAAACAACCAAGCTAAGAGAGAAAGAGAGAAACGAGGAGACTAGCCGTTATCCAAAGATTCGTCGCTAAAACTGCTCCGAGAACGTTTTCTCCTTCTTCGCGTGGTGATCTTCTATTGGTCGAATGGCCTTGGAGCTCTCAAGACTCCCAAAAATGTCAATAACCTATTCAGAGAGAATAGGTACAATATTTATAGGATTCAAAATATCCTAAAATAACTTAAAATGTCAAGCGTTAACCGCTGCAGCGGTGGATAGGTCGGTGGGATTTTTGGCAGTTGACCGTCGCAGCGATGGATCTCTCTATGGATGGACCACTGAAGCAGTGGAGCCTCAACAATTTGTATTTTCACCGCTGCAGCGGTGGATGCAAGTTTTGATTTTGGTTTTTTTTGCCATTTTTCTCCACTGTTCCTCCACCGCTTTGATTATTTAGGACCGTTTAAGTCCCTTTTTACCCCTAAATACCTAATTTAAGACAAAATAAATAAAAATGTATTAAAACATAACAAAATATTTTAAAAATACTCAAAAACTAACAAAATCAGCTTGAAAATAAATAGATAAATAGCACTTATCAAATCCCTCCAGACTTAGAATTTTTCTAGTCATCAAACAAAACACTCGTACTAAAATAAAAAATGCAACTAAATTAACTAACATGAACAACCTAAACACAAACAATCTAAACATAACGATATGCGAGTTTTGAATTCAGCTATCGACCAAAACATTTGCCCTCAACAACTCCCAATCATATCGATTTCAGGTGCTAAAACGCATTGTGTGATGTTCTAGAATTTTGATATTCAAGAATGGAAAACATCATTCTAGATCCTTTCAACGTGTGTGTGCGAGACTAAATAATATAACTATCCAACAATTGGATTGAATTATCCACCAACAAAATTCATGACTTTATTCGATAAGGATTAGGATTTTCATACACCTGACTGGGTTCCACTCTCCACTAATGTAGGCTTGGAAGTTCAAAAAGATCAATAGGTTTTGGTTTGGTTTGGAACATTTGGCCAAGGGTATATCGAGAATGTAAAACGAGTTAACATTGTTAACTTAACAATACCCAACGCACAACGCTTGGCACAAAATCACTCTCGAAGCCCCACAAATAAATTGGAAAAAACCCCGATCAATTATTTAAGATCGCCGTACTCACTTGTCAATAGAAACGGAAATTTAACTATATTTACATAAGTTTTTTTTAACATACCACACCCTCAAACTTATTCGATTATTACAATTTCACGAGTATGGTTAAAACAAAAGAAAAATGACAAGCGAGTATTCGAATACCGAACCAAGCAAAAATTTTCCCTAAACTCAATCGCTCACTTCAAGTAACATATGCGAATGCTAACTTGATTTACTCAAACTGTGCCTTAGGTTCAATGATATAGGTTTGGAAAGAATTCAATTAGCTAGGGTATTTGTTATGTGTTCAGAATTAAAACAGCAAATTGGCTTCAACTGGGTAACAAGGGAAAAATGATATTACATAGTAAGCTTCAAAGGCTCAAGCGACAAAATGAATACCTAAATCATGTCTCCTGAACTACTTGACGCGCCCCGATTTTTTGAAAGGAAAAACAATATTAAATAATAAATAATAAGCTTAAGAAGAGATGGGTTTTTAAAGCATCAGTTTTCTCAAAAGATATACTTAGGCCATTTTTTAAGAAAATAAGGAGTCGCCACCTAGCATTGAGTTTAAATGGTGTTCTAGGTCACCGAATTTTTAGAAAAATAATTTAAAAGGCCTAAGTAAAAAATTGACTCCAAAAAACACAATCAAACCAAAGATTCATTTAAAGGCTCGGGGGTCGGTTACGCTTGGGAAAGGTGTTAGGCACCCTAAGACGCCCGTCCAAAATAGTACCTTATATCGAATTAAGTCTAATTAGTTTAGTCCGAGTGTTTTATTTTATTTTGAAATCATTCCCTTCTTATGAAATCTTTTTGGTATTTTTCACAAATAAGGTGAGACAAGTTTTTGGACTTTTTGGAATGTTCCCCCGGTATAACCTCTTATCGAATATTAAGGATTCGACAAGGATGGTCCCCGGGGGGGGTTATGTATGTTTCCGAGAGACTTCTTTAATTTAAATAAGCAGACTAAAATAGATGAATGAGATTTGAAAATATGAATGCAAAACTAACATTTAAATGAGTTTTATTTTTTTATGCAAGAGTGACTAAAAAACTAAATGATTTAATTTAAATATTTCAATGCAAACTAATATGAATACGGAATCGAAAAAGGAACACTACGTGAATTAATGTGATTATGCGTGACAATGATTTAATTAAAAAAAAGTGGTGCACGTGTCATGACTAGATGTGAAAAACTAGCGTGGACTCGTAAAAAAAACAAACTATATGTATGAAAAGTGTAAGTGGTGAAAGTGTCCTAAACATGCCGTCTAAATGATACGAGAAATAAACATACTAAGTAGATGCAAAAAATCTACTTTGAGTTTGCCTGATTAATTTAAAGAAATTTCGTTTTGAAATTCCCACAAATTCTATGGATAAGAGAATCGAGGGAGGTTTGCGGAAACAATTTAGTTGAAATTAATCTTTTCGATACTTTAAAAGAAATTCCACGGAAAATTTATCGAGGGAAGAGATTTTCTAAAATCATTCGTTTCTACATTCCACTTGAGTCGAGGAATGGAAACGAGGTCATGGAAAACTTTCCCACAATTTATCGAATCGTCGGATTCACTTTAAGGTTCGCAAGGTTTAATTTTCACAAATAAAATATTTTATTATTTTTTATTTTTTAGGGTTTTGATAACAAGAATAAAAATAAATAAAGAAAATACAGAAAAATAAACAACGAAAACATCCTTCACCTAACGATCGTGTTTTAGGTTTAAGCGCGAGAAACCCACCCTGCCGTTTTCATCGGATCATCGGGCGACTTTATTTTTTTGTGTTTATAAATTTGTAAACAAAACAAAAATAAATAAAAAAAATAATGAAAACATCATTCACCTAACGGTCAGGGGTTAAGTTTAAGCACAAGAAACCCACCCCGACGTTTTTATCAGATCATCGGACGACAATACATAAATAAATAAATAAAACTTGCAGAAATTTAAATTGCAAAAAGAATAAAATAAACTGAAAGAAGAATTAAAAATTAGGAAAGCATACCTGTTCTAGGCTAAGAATCTCGATACCCGTATTTTTCTCTCTCGCAGACGGTTTCCCGAAACGTTTTTGAAAATCACTCTTCTAAAGGGGGTGACTCCTCTCAATTTTTGAATCTCCCCGAAGGGTTTCTCTCTGAATTTTTGTGTGTCTAAACTATGAGGAAGAGGGTCATATTTATAATAAGGATGGGGAGTAAAAAATCCTAGAAACCTTAGAAAATCCTAGTCCCAATTCGACGAGGAAAAAGAAACAAAACCTAAAAGGAAAGGGAAAAAAAAAACCTAATCCCATTTTAATGAGGAAACTTATTCTTTTCCATTTTTTTTTCTGTTTTATTTTTTTTTCTTTTTTCATTTTTTCTTTTCTTTTTTTATTTTTTTAAAATAAAAATAAAATAAATTTTAAAATAAAGCATAAAAGTTTTGCAGGACTGTTAAAATGCCGTATTTACAACTGTCCCTCTTTGTCATGTGAGTTCCACTTGCTTGACAAAGATAAAAGACCATGTCATTTAGATCGTCCCATTTTTTCAAAGCGAACTTTTAGCGATAAAACAAATGAAATAAAATGACTCATGATGATACTCATGACGAACAAGTGTTCGTTTAGAGGATTATTTAGAGTGATAAAAGAATGACTTATGACGAACAAATGTCCGTTTAGAGGATCATTTAGAGTAATAGAAAAAATGACTCATGACAATACTCATGACAAACAAATGTCTGTTTAGAGGATCATTTAGACTAATGAAAAAAGAGACTCATGACGAACGATTGTCCATTTAGAGGATCATTTAGAGTGACGAATAAAAAAAGACTCATGACGAACCAACGTCCGTTTAGAGGATCGTTTAGAGTAATGAAAAAAGACCCATGATGATACTCATAACGAACAAATGTCCGTTTAGAGGATTGTTTAGAGTAATGAAAGAAAAACTCATGACGAACAAATATCTATTTAGAGAATCGTTTAGAGTAATAAAAATTAACTCATGACGATACTTATGACGAACAATTGTCCGTTTAGAGGATCGTTTAGAGTGATAGAAAATGGCTCATGCCTTAGCCTTCTTGGCCGGGAGAGGACAAAAGAAAGTCTAGAGGTATGAGATATACCCCAGCTTGTGGCTGGACAAAAAAATGAGAGAGTAAAGATATAAAATGTGTCCCAACCTTCAGTTGGGGTTGACTCTCGAATGACCGAACCTTTACAGGTTGCCTATGTACCTTAGCATTACGCTGAGGATCAGGTTTAGCGTAGTTCACTGAACGCCCCTTTTAGGGCAAAACGCATACCTTGATGCTCATTTAGAGCTTCTGAAATTTCAGCAATAAGAGTCTCCAATTTAAGTCGGGAAGAAGGTAAGAAGTCCTAGTGATAGGGAAATCCATGCTTCCAGTCCTTTTGAGATCTCTATAAAATAACACTTTCAAAACAAAACCTTAGTCTGAAAAATTGTTACCTTTGATGACTCACAATTCCATTCTCCCCTTCTTGGCTGTAATCACTTTAGCTGATGGTGCTTGGATCGAAGCGATATCGGGAGATTTTTCCATTTGATTTTAGAAGTTTCTTTTTCCAACTCAGGGCCTGACATGCCTCAGAGTGATTCAATGAGACTTTTTTTTTTTTTTTTTTTTTTTTTTTTTTTTTTTTTTAACTTCCGATATATCACTTTTCAACTCATGGGAGGGTCCAACATGCTTCATCAAGATCTCTTTAACTTGCTCGACTGGATTCTTATCTTTTCAAATTTCTAGGTGATTCGATGCTTGGGGTTTTAATATTCCGGCATGCTCTGTGTTTTCTCAAGTCCTGCAAAACTAATTTAATCCAAAAAAATGGGCAAATGTTAAAAATTACTAAGACGAGTACCTTCAATGCCCGATATGATTTTCTGTGAGATCTTGAGTCGGATTGCAGCGGAATATGGTTCCAATACATTTCCAGACCATAATTAATGTTTCTTTTCACAAATTCTGATTCCATTCAAATTCATCAAGTTCTGATCCTGAAAAACGTTGTTTGCCCGCCAATTCGGACCGAGGCAAAAAACTTGAACAAATCAATCTATCTTCTTTCTTTTCTCTTCAAATCTCTTCCACATTTGCAGCAGCGCTTCTTGCTCGGTTACCCCACTTTTTTATTTTTTCTTTTTTTTTTCTTTTTTTTTTTTTGCTCTTTTTTTTTTTAAAAATAAATGATCAAACTTACAATGGTTTGGGAACAACTGAGCTTAAAAATGAATTGGATCTTCTTTGCGAATTGAGATCTTCTTGCAACATTTGAGCTTTTATATTGGGATCATTGACTTGTAATGATTGTGTTCCCTTTTCACCATTGGGTCAGACAGCAGGCGAACCAGGATATTTATACCCGATTTTATCAAATCACTAAAGAACCACCGAAGACGGCTTAATCAGCTTGCAATGATATATCAAGGAATCATTAGGAAAATGGAAGCCAATCTTGATTTCAAATCCTCCGGTACTCTGGAATTGCTATCAGATTTGGTCAGGGGGCCCTTTTGGATCTCACCATCTTTTAGCTGAACAAAACCTTTCTTTGTTGCTATTCCCATTGAATCGCGGTCTAGCTCTATATTGAAATCATATACTTGCATCATCTCTCAATCACATCACATACAACATATGCAGGTAAGTTTGGGCACCTGAAATAGTAAGATTCAAACATTATACCACAATTTTGGATAAACAGTATTGCATTATTGAAATTTAGAAAGCCATTACAGAGCAAATCCTTTTTTATCCAAAAGACCAACGGGATGGAGAGGTGAGTATATGAAAACGTCCCAATTTTATCAAAACTTCTAGCAAATTAAAAGTAAACAAAAAAAAAACCAGTTTTGTAGCCATTAGATTTTTCAAATCGAGCCTCAGGCATATGACTCGCTCCCATCTCCACCAATATTTTGGTAAAGATTGATGTCACCACTCCTTGAAAGTGCATGCTCAGGTAGTGGATTCTGTTGACAGTTTGGCACACCGGTCTTAAGATTTTTAGGAAGCGTGATGGCTCTTGTCCGTATGAACTCCTAGATCTTATCCTTTAGCTGAAAGCACTGCTCGGTCGCATGTCCTCTAGTTCCCAAGTGGTATTCACAAAAAGCATTTGAAGAAGCAGCTTTACTCCCGGGCTTAAGCTCGTAGGATGGAAGAGGTGTCAGCATCCCTTACTTTAAACAACTCCGGTACAACTCGCTAATTGGGATTGGAAGGTCTAGCGATTCTTTGTTATCATTCCGAAAGTTCCTTCCAGTAGTGCGAGGTGGATAGCCTGGGTAGTATTGGGTACTTGGCTTTAAGGTGTGGTTAGGAATTTGAGGTGGTAGATTTTGGTTTGGCTGATATGAGGGTATATAGTAGGCTTGGGGATAATATTGGGGAGTGTGGTTTTGGTAAGGTGGAGGTGCGTTTTGGTAGTAGTGGGGAATAGGGTTGGTTCCGGGAGTAACGTTGATTTTGGCGATTTTGAGAGGAATAGTTGTGATATTGTTTGTTCTGGTTTAGGTAGTTTTGGGGATATGAAGCTTGGGGATTATTTTGGTGGAGGGTTTGTTGGGGGAAAACGATGACAGCTACCTCATCTTCTCTTTTCTTTGGCGAGGCTAACCTATTTGTCGGTTCAGGCAAGGCCCCTTCAATATTTTCGCTTCTTATTTCCTCTTTTATTACCTCGGCTTGTTTGTTCGTATCGCCGAAGAAAGTCACTATTATGCTCGATAGATCTCGATAGAACGACGGTGTCTAGATTGACTTGAATATCTCCAACTGGGCCTCCTTGCTCAGCCTAGGGACAACTTTGGCAACTTTCTCCCTCCAGTGGGCAGTGTACTTTCGGAAGCTTTCATATTTTTTCTTTAGTATCTGGTATAGGGTATTACGGTCTGGTGCGATATCTTTATTGTACACATACTATTCATAGAAGGCCTCTATCCGATCTTCAAACACCTGAATCTGTGCCAAGTCTAGGGTCATATACCAGTTGAGAGCCGGTCCTTTCAACGATTGTCGGAACATCTTAAGGCAAAGGTCTTCGTTCCGAGCATGAACTACCAACTCCTCCTTGTATATACTGACATGCCATTCTTGGGGACCAGTACCGTCATACTTTGTAAACTTAGGAACTACGAAGTTTTCCGGATACACCACCCGGGTGGTGCTGATAGCTCTTTGTATGCCACTTTTCTGGATGGCTTTTCCCTTTTTAGTTCTTCTATGGTTTTATCCAATTCTTCCATTTCCAGAACCCAGGCTGGAGGGGGTCCATCTTCGTTTCTATTTGCGGTTTCAACGGTTGGGGACGGTCGATTAGCATTCGGATCGTTCAACGGAGCAATGACCCTCTCCGAGTGGATGAAGATCTAGGCTGCGGGACGGGTCAAACCTTTGGGTGGAGCTTAATAGATATGCCCCAGGCTGGGGTATACTAGTGCTCCATAGGCGAAAGGATGAGGGCCCATCTGGGGTCCATAGTAGACTGATTTAGCGAAGTTCGGGCCGACATGGTTTGGATTTGGCATGGAGTTTTCCAACTCGGCACTTGGAGGGTTTCAATTTGGTGATTCAATCATAGGAGTTCTACTAGACGGGGGAACAGGCGTCTCCTGAGGACAGCTAAGTTCGTTGATCATTTCCCTCAGCATGTCAATGGTTTCCTACATACGAGCCATCTGGTCTGCACGGGGAGATTTGGGATTGTTTTCTGATGTCATCCTGGAGTGAGTCTGGGCATGGCTACGAGTAAAGATCGGACTTCGGATGGGGAGAACCGAAATTAATTTTCTGGGACCAATTTTCCTATCTCGTCCTGTTCTGATCTACAACAAGCCCATTTATTAGTCCACGTGGGTCTTAGGTAACCTTAAAATCCATCCGAGTTCGAAGTTTTCAATTTCGATAATGATCGATCAAAACAGATAAATATTTATGAAAATTCTTTCGTTACTTAGTTGATATTGGAAATTTTGAACTCGTTTTGTTTTTAAGGCTTCCTAAGACAACATCAATCCATCAAGTATGAAACCCCCCATCCCCCGTCTTGTATCATAGAATCCCAAGGGGATAATATGGATATAAGACGACCGTACTGGTGTCGGAGGGTTTATAACAACATAAGAGCCCGAGATAGAAGAAAGAAAGAAAAAGAAATAAACATCACAACTTATTTACAAAAAATAGAAAGAAAAGATAACAAAATAAAATATAATATTCAGACATGGAATAGTTGGACTTATTTGGACATATTAGGCTCGACCCTCTAATTATCCCTAGCGGAGTCGTCAGCTGACGCACCTCGATTTTTTGAAAGAAAAAAAAAATTAAATAATAAATAATAAGCTTAAGGAAAGAGGGGTTTTTAAAGCGTCAGTTTTCCCAAAAGATATACTTAGGCCATTTTTAAAAAAAATGAGTCGCCACCTAGCATTGGGTTTAAATGGTGTTCTAGGTCACTGAATTTTTAGAAAAATAATTTAAAAGGCCTAAGTAAAAAATTAATTCCAAAAAACACGGTCAAACCAAATATTCATTTAAAGGCTCGGGAGTTGGTTACGCTCGGGAAAGGTGTTAGGCACCCCAAGACGCCCCTCCAAAATGGTACTTTATATCCAATTAAGTCTAATTAGTTTAGTCCGAGTGTTTTATTTTATTTTGAAATCATTCCCTTCTTATGAAATGTTTTTGGTATTTCTCACAAATAAGATGAGACAAGTTTTTTGATTTTTGGGAATGTTCCCCCGGTATAACCTCTTATCAAATATTAAGGATTCGACAAGGATGGTCCCCAGGGGGATTTATGTATGTTTCCGAGAGACTTCTTTAATTTAAATAGGCAAACTAAAATAGATGAATGAGATTTGAAAATATGAATGCAAAACTAACATTTAAATGAGTTTTATTTTTTTATGCAAGAGTGACTAAAAAACTAAATGATTTAATTTAAATATTTCAATGCAAACTAATATGAATACGAAATCGAAAAAGGAACACTATGTGAATTAATGTGATTATGTGTGATAATGATTTAATTAAAAAAAAAAGTGGTGCACGTGTCATAAGTAGATGTGAAAAACTAGCGTGGACTCATAAAAAAAAAAAAAAAAAAAAAAAAAAAAAAAAAACTATATGTATGAAAAATGTAAGTGGTAAAAGTGTCATAAACATGCCGTCTAAATGATACGAGAAATAAATATGCTAAGTGGATGCAAAAAATTTACTTTGAGTTTACCTGATTAATTTAAAGAAATTCCGCTTTGAAATTCCCACAAATTCTATGGATAAGAGAATTGAGGGAGGTTCGCGGAAACAATTTAATTAAAATTAATCTTTTCGATACTTTAAAAGAAATTCCACAAAAAATTTATCGAGGGAAGAGATTTCCTAAAATTATTTGTTTCTAAATTCCACTTGAGTCGGGAAATGAAAACGAGGTCACAGAAAACTCTCCCACGATTTATCGAATCGTCGGATTCACTTTAAGGTTCTCAAGGATTAATTTCCACAAATAAAAGATTTCATTATTATTATTTTTTTATTTTTTATTTTTTAGGGTTTTGATAACAAGCATAAAAATAAATACAGAAAATACAAAAAAAAAAAAAAAAAATAACGAAAACATCCTTCACCTAACGATCGGGGTTTAGGTTTACGCACGAGAAACCCACCCCGCCGTTTTCATCGGATCATCAGCTGACTTTATTTTTTTGTTTTTATCAATTTGTAAACAAAACAAAACAAAATAAATAATGAAAACGTCATTTACCTAATGATCGGGAGTTAAGTTTAAGCACAAGAAACCCACCCCGACGTTTTCATCGGATCATCGGACGACAATACATAAATAAATAAATAAATAAAACTTGCAGAAATTTAAATTGCGAAAAGAATAAAATAAACTGAAAGAAGAATTAAAAATTAGGAAAACATACCTATTCTAGGCCAAGAATCTCGATACCCGTATTTTCCTCTCTCACAGACGGCTTCTCGAAAGGTTTTTGAGAATCACTCTTCTAAAGGAGGTGACTCCTTTCAATTTTTGAATCTCCCTGAATGGTTTCTCTCTGAATTTTTGTGTGTCTAAACTATGAGGAGGAGGGTCCTATTTATAATAAGGATAGGGAGTGAAAAATCCTAGAAATCTTAAGAAATCCTAGTTCCAATTCGACGAGGAAAAAGAAACAAAACCTAAAAGGAAAGGGAAAAGGAAACTTAATCTTATTTTGACGAGGAAACTTTTTCTTTTCCATTTTTTTTTTCTGTTTTATTTTTTTGTCTTTTTTCATTTTTCATTTTTTCTTATCTTTTTTCTTTTTATTTTTTTTATTTTTTTAAAATAAAAATAAAATAAATTTTAAAATAAAGCATAAAAGTTTTGCGGGATGGTTAAAATACCGTGTCTACACTACCTCGCATAGGATTTCGCCTCAAGTTTTCCCTCAATCAGATTCTAAAATCCTTAAATTGTCATAAGTTTGGCTAATGGGTAATTATCCTCAAATCTATTGAATAGAAATATATTGAGTCTACGTGCTTGTGCAAATTAGGATCCACAATAATTTTTACCAAAGCGTATTATTAAGCATTCAGAACACACATGAATGGATATTACCCTTGACCTCAAAAAACAACTAAAGGATAATTTCATCATCAGGTAATGGCCCAAATGAATGCAAAACTCAGCATGCAACAACAACAAAACATAAACACATTCTACTCTAAACAAACATGCACACAATAAACTAAACAACATTTAAACATACTAAAATACTAAACATCACCTCAAAACTAAAAATGGACAATGTCCTCAACGACCCATCAGTAATCCCAATGAAAGCTTAAAGTATTATAATAAAGACGGGGGCTTAGAACATGTACCTGGGAGGCGAGAGAATCTGGCCTCCGAATCAAGTTGGTAGTAATGGATTTAACTTATTTTTAACTTGGGTTACCTCCCAAGAAGCACGTGATTTATTGTCCTCAACCAAACACTGAAAAGTACACATTAAAGACCGGGTTCTTCTCATAGTAAGTGTTGTACAACACCACATACGGGTCTTGGTTCAAAACGCCCTCAAGACTGGCGAGATTTGGCTCTGATTGGCTCGAGCTTTCAACAAGATTCTCGACCAGCTCATGTGCTTGGTGGGTATGAAAGAATATTGTTAATGGGCAAGTGAGCCACATCGGATCCTCGTAGATGTGATCATCTTGGATCGGTGGTGGCATCATAATGTAGATCTTTAATGGTGAAAAATCACTATTGTCAATCCATGCTTGGGTTTCCGTCTCATTAGAGTAATCATAGTTGAACTCTCCCAAGCTCCTTTCGCTCGTTTCTGGTTTCTCGTGGGAGCTTTCAATGCATGTGGCGTTTGTGTCTCTCAATGCCACCATTTCTGACTCGACCTCAATTAAGCAGATTAGCTGACCGATTTGCGTCTAAAGAGACGTTACGGTCCTATCAATTTCAGTGCAGACCGTCTCAATTTTGTCAAGATGATCATCATGTTTGTTGAGTCGGTCATGCGTTTTCCTCTAAAACACCTGAGTTTCTCCCATAAATTCAACTAACATTTCCTCTAGAGAGAAGACTTCACATCTTGAACCAGAGTGTCAATCCATGGCGCCGTGGTGGTGAAACTATCCCCCAATCTTTGGTAGCTTGTTGAATAATTCCAACAGTGATAATCATAACCAGCCATGTCTTCCAACAACCAATAGGCTTCGTCCGCGGTTAATTAGTCGAAAAAGGTAATGCCGTTTCCTCTTTCAACCCTATTTTTGGTTGCGGCTAATAACCCATCGAGGAAATTCAGTAGTTGATACTTTCTCGGAAAACGATGATTCAGAAACCAGAATAGCAATTCCTTGTATCAATCCCAAGCACAGTAAAACAACTCAGAATCGCGTTGAAAGAAATGCAACAATACTTGTTGATCTAACATCTTCAAGTACCTTGCATGAGAAACAAAAACAAAACTACAAAGAAAAAAATTATAAACAAGAGAAATGCCTAAATTAAAATCAAGTTATTTACTAACAATATCAACAACAATCTAAAACACAATCTCCAACAACGGTGCTAAAAACTTGGTAGTGCGTAGATACGTCGCTACTTTTACCGCAAGTGTACGGGTCAAGTTTCAGTATGGGAAGAGTTAGGGTTGTCGTATCCACAGTGATTGGTTGAGATTATCATTGAGTACCGTGATTATCATAACCTAACTTTATCTAGGCGATAAAAAATATAGTTTTTATACTAAATATACTAATACTAAGTTAATTAATCTAATTATACTAATATAATGATATGACGTTTAAGGGAAATTATTTTCTAAGGATTAACTTAGTTCACTTAAACGTGTTCGTTTCAATCTAGTTTACATTAATGGCGTTCATCATATCTGACAATCTTTGTATCGAAATCTCATTCACTACATCTCCCGAGTGTAAAGTGAATGAATACGTAACTTTACATTAACACCAAAGTCCCCCTCAAGCGTCTATACGACACTTGGTCATATGAGTCTTATCCCAACATCACAGATTGCATACTTTCCAACTCCCTCCTGGGTTATTAGATTGTCGCGTTGTGTTTAAACCCTAGTCCAAATTCAGGGTTACCTCTCTCAAGTGTCAAACCCTATATTCTCAATATATCTAAACAAGCATATAAACATGGAGAAATGACAAACACAATCGAATAAACATGAACAACCATTAGCAAAACGTAAATTTATTCAAACATCATTTTCGTGAAGTACAATCAAGCCTTAGACAATATATGTTTAGCTACACATGGTCGTAGCCCTGTATACAACTAGAAATGAGCTAAACATATTTAAACAAACCACCAATCTAAGAGAGAAAGAGAGAAACGAGAAGACTAGTCGTTATCCAAAGATTCGCCGCTAAAACCGCTCCGAGAACGCTTTCTCCTTCTTCACGTGGTGATCTTCTATTGGTCGAATGGCCTTGGAGCTCTCAAGACTCTCGAAAATGTCAACCTCCTGTTTGGAGAGAATAAGGACAATATTTATAGGATTCAAAATATCCTAAAATATCTTAAAATGTCAGGCGCTGATTGCTACAGCAGTGGGATCACTGCTGCAGCGGTGGATAGGTCAGTGGGATTTTTGGCAGTTGACCACTGCAGTAGTGGTTTCACTGCTATATCGGTGGAGCCCTCTACATTTTGATCGCTGTAGCGGTGGAGCTTCAACAAACTCTCTGTATTTTCACTGCTACAGCAGTGGATGCAGGTTCTGATTTTGGTATTTTTTGTCTTTTTTCTCCACTGTTCTTCCACCACTTTGATCGTTCAAGACTGTTTTAGTCCCTTTTCACCCCAAATATCTAATTTAAGATAAAATAAATAAAAACGTATTAAAACATAATAAAATATTATAAAAATACTTGAACACTAACAAAATCGGCTTGGGAATAAATAGATAAATAACACCTAGCATCTTCTAGTCAGTAGGTCCTTGGCCACTTTACTTTTGTTACTAGGTAGGGGCCTTGCCTGTTAGGAGCTAGCTTTCCCAAGCGAGTTTCCGGGTGATGAGGCATTACTCTCTGGAGTACCAGGGCTCCTATTACAAAGTGTCAGAGACATACATCATGATTAAACATTCGAGCTATCCTTGACTTGTAGGCTGTCATCATCATTGTCGCTTTGTCACGTCTCTCTTCCAATAGGTCTATCTCCTGTTAGATAGCTTATTCATTCTCTACAAGGTTGACTGATCTATCCTGTCTTGACGACGATCCTATCTCCACTAGAACAACAACTTTAGTTCCGTAAGTCATTGAGAAATGTGTCTCCCTAGTGGTCGATGTTAGAGTGGTCTGATGAGCCCACAATACTCTTGGTAGTTCTTCTACCCACTTGCCTTTGGTATCATCTAGTTGTTTCTTGAGTACCTCTTTCATAGAATGGTTTGTCACCTCAGCTTATCCATTGGCTTGTCGGTACACCAGGTGAGACGTACGATGTTGAATCTTCAGTTCGTTATACATCTATGCAACTTTGTCGCCAGTGAAAGGTGTTCCATTATCAGATATGAGTATAGCAGGAAGACCAAAACAACAGATTGCATTCTTCCAAATGAAGTTCTTCACCTCATTCTCTCCCATTGTTGCGAATGCTTCAGCTTCGACCCACTTAATGAAGTAGTCAATCACAACCAGTAGGTATTTCTTGGTCTCTGGTGCTGGAGTAAACGGTCCCATTGAACAAATGGCCATGGGCTGGTTATTGGTATCTGCTGTTGAGTTAAGACCTTGATATCATTGGAGAACCGCTGACATTTGTTGTATTTCTTGACGTACTCTTGTGCATCATTGCTTATTATTGGCAAATAATACCCCACACGTAAGGCCTTGTGAACCAGGGTTCTCTTTCCTTGATGATTTCCACAAACCCTTTCATGAATTTCTAGTATGACGTAGGTCACTTCCTTTGGTCCTAGATAAATTAATAATGGTTGGGAAAAAGATTTTCTATACAATTTATCATTGGTCAGCACATACCTTGATACTTTGTATAGAATTTTTCTGGCAGAGTCTTTGTCCTCTAGTAGAATCCCTTCCTTTAAGTATCGAACTAGAGAGGTTCTCTAGTCTTCTTCTTGATCCAGGTGACCTATGCATGCACAATGGTTAGCTGGTGCTGCTATAGATTGCTGCTCAAGGAACTCCACCAACTCAGACCGCTGATCAGGTCCAAATGCAGAAACTAATACAGGCAAAGCATCTGCCTTTTCGTTTTCATCCCTTGGAACGGCTTCGGATTTGCAGCTCTGGAGTGGAGAGATTAACTCTTTCATCTTCTCAATGTAAAGATGTAACCTTTCCTCATTTATTATGAATGCTCTATTTATCTGATTAACCATTAGTTGAGAGTCTGATTTTACCTCCAGATGCTAGACTCCTAACTCCTTAGCAAAAGTTATACCAATAATTACTTCTTAATATTCTGTTTCGTTGTTGGAGGTTCGAAAGCCAAGCTGCACTGCTTTTCCGAGTTGATCTCCTTCAGGTGTCTGCAGAACTATGCCCATACCACACCCCTTCATGTTTGATGTCCCATCAACCTACAACTTCCACGGCATAGCTAATTGATCAAGGCTTTTTCCATCTTCCGTTGCAATTTTTGTTAGAGGGGTCACTCAGCAATAAAGTCTACCAAGGCTTGTCTTTTGATTGCAGTTCTGGGCTTGTACTTGATGAAGAACTTACTAAGCTCTACAACCTATTTCATGAGACGTCCGGAAGCTTCTATCCTGTGCATTACAGCTCGGAGAGAGTATGAGGCTAGCACGCTAATCTTATGTGCCTGGAAATACGGTTTGAGCTTCCATGCTGAGGTCATCAGAGCTAAGGTGGGCTTCTCCAATTCAGTATAGCGAGTTTCTGCTAGGACCAACGATTTGCTGATGTAGTAAACTGACCTTTGTCCTCTTGTGTGATCCTTCACCAGTGCTGCACTTACTACCACATGTGTTACCGCTAAATAAAGATAGAGCTCTTCCCTTAGATTTACTTTGGCTAGTGTCTCAACAAACCCTAAGTAGTCTTTGATGGACTGCAATGCTTGTTTATAGTCTTCATCCCACTAAAACGTTTTGCTTCCCTTTAAAATTTTGAAGAAAGAGACATACTTGTTAGTAAATTTGGAAATAAATCTATTCAGAGCCACCAATCTTTTTGTCAACACTTGAACTTTTATTATGGTTGCAGGGGACTTCATATTCTTGACTGCTTCTATCTAGCCTGAGTCTACTATGATTCCAGATTGGTTTACCATAAAGCCCAGAAAGTTTCCAGATGCAACTCCCAAAGCACATTTTTTCTGGGTTTAGCTTCATGTTGAACTTTCTCAGAATGGAAAAAACTTATGCCAAATGCATCAGGTGGTCCTCCTTCTTAGAGATTTTGACTAGCATATCGTCTATGTAAACCTCCATAGTTGTTCCAATCTGATCTTGGAACATACGGTTAACCAACCGTTGATAGGTTGCTCCTACATTTCTCAAACCAAATGGCATTACTTTATAACAGTAATGGCCAATTGGGGTAATGAATGTTGTCCCTTCCTCGTCTTGCTTATCCATGCGGATTTGAATGTAGCTTGTATATGTATCCATTATGGTCAGCTGTTGATGCCTTGCTATTGCATCCACTATCTGGTCTATCCTCGGCATTGGGTAGCAGTCTTTTAGGCATGCTTGGTTAAGATCAGTAAAGTCCGCGCACATTCTTCACTTTCCATTCTTTTTTTTTTTTTTTATGAGGATTAGATTGGCCAGCCATTTTGGGTATCTTACTTCCATTATGTGGCCAATTGAGAACAACCTCTTCACCTCAACTTAGATCACTTCTTTCTTTTTCGGGATGCATGTTCTCCTCTTCTGCCTGATTGGATGATAAGATATGGAGATATCAAAGCGGTGGATTGCAACATCAGGGCTTATGCCCTTCATATTTTCTGGAAACCAGGCAAAGACATCCAAATTCCTTTTGAGCAGTTTACTGATCTCCTTTGCCTAAATCTAGCTCAGGGATTCTCTTATCATCAGCTTCTGAGCCCCTTTATTAAAGCTGACCTCCCGTACTTGCTTGGTAAGTTGGATAATGCCGGGGTGTTCTCTGAAATCATCAATTTCATGAGCTGAGCTATTTAACGAAGCTTCTCCCTGCTTCGGATTTAATTTCTATAAGGAATTCTTCCTACCCTTCATAGATATTGTAAAACATTGCCTTAAAGCCACATGATCACCTCGTATTACTACCACAAAGCTATTATTCACATATTTTATGCACTGGTGGTATGTTGATGCCACTACTTCCATTACATGCAACCATGGACGTCCCAGTATCACATTGTAGGGTGATGAAGAGTCCCACCATGAACTTTATGGCCTATGTGTATTCTCTTTTCTCTTTGTTCACAATGACTGACAGAGTTGTCTTCCATATTGGGGAGCTGAGGTCCCCATTGAAACCCACCATGATAGTCTGAGTGGAACTAACATTTGAACTGGGCACTCTCATCTGCTTTAGTGTATCCACAAAGAAAATGGTAGCAAAATTGGCATTATCAACCAAAATCCATTTTACCTGGAAGCTAAAAATCCAGAGGGTGATGACCAGGGCATCTTCATGAGGTGAAATATCCCTTTGCAATCTTCATCAGAAAAATGATAACCAATCCTGGATTTGAGGTTATTGTCATTACTTCTCTATAGCAACGCTCTCGTATAGCCTTACAGACCTTTCTTTTCCGTTCATGGTTGGATTCTCCAGTTGCACGCCCAGCAGTGTTTATCATGAAGATCACTTCACGATTTTCGTCGGGATTATCCTCTTTGTGCTTCTTATCACGGTTTTCTTCATCACGGCCTTTATTTATAGGCCTCTTTTTATCCCTTGAATGCTCTTGCAAATAGTCACATAATTGACCCATGTCAATCAATTGCTTGATTTATTTCTTGAGCTCCCAGCAATCAGTTGTATCATGACCATAGTCCCTGTTGAAATCACAGTATTTTGATTTGTTCTTCCTGTTAGACTTGATGTTCTACCTGGAGGGCCATTGAACTACCTCAAACGCACAGATCTCATGCAAGATTCTGGAGATTGGTATTCGTAGACTTGGGAGGTTTGGATTCTATCATGCATCCAGTCTGGAATTTAAACTCTTGGGCCGAACTTTACGCCTATCTTAGCTGCTGCCCTTTGTCCTGTTGAGGTCCTTCTCACTTTACCTCGGGTAATCTTCGGCAGATCCCCTCCCTTCTCTTGCAAGCTTGACATCTTCCAGCTTCATGTAGGGCTTAGCTTTCTTCATCAGCTTGGACATACTCCTGAGATTTTTCTTGGTAAGAGAGTCTTGAAATCTGTCATTGCACAACCCTGAAGTGAATGCATTGATGATAAGGTTTGTGTCACAACCCTTAATACATGTCAGTTCTTCATTGAATCAGCTCATGCACTGGCACAAATATTCTCTATTTTCTTGATGTAGGGCTAGTAGATAATCAGGTCCCTTTATCAACCTTTGACAAGTTATGAAGCGATTGATGAAGATCTTCCCAAATTCTTTGAACGATGAGATAGAGTTAGATGGAAACGTATATAACCACTCAAAGGCAGAACCCTTTAAAGTCGTGGTAAAAGCTCTGTAAAGTATTGAGTCACTTGCTTCATATAAGTTCATGACATGCTTGAACAGACAGATGTAGTCCACAAGATTTGTTTTCCTATCATACTTCTCGAACTTCGTGGGATTAAACCTTTCAGAAAGTGGTATAACCAAGATATCTAAGGCGAACGACATTTTCGTGCCCTTCAACAGCGTATCTAGCTCATCCAAAGACAGATCACGCTCTACCTTGCTTCTGAGCTGCTAGCGTGAATCAACAGTCTCAGTTCGGCTATACACCCTTATCTCCTGCTGTTGATTGTTGGTATCTGCCTAGGCAGCTCATTCTTTTTGAGATTGTGGGTTTGCAAACCCTGGAGACTCTATTTCTTCTTCCAGACCGTTATTGACGGTTGAGGGTTGAGATCTGCTTTTGGCGATTATCTTTGCCATATACTTGACCATATCTACCATCTTTGACATTTTCCCAATTAGAGCGTCGATCTTCGTATCTGTACTCTGCACTTCTGGCGGAGGATCAACACGAACCTCTTCATTAGGGCTGGCAAAACAGGTAACAGGTCGTGTAACAGGTCATGATACGATAACACGAAACACGATAAGACCCAAACACGAACACGACACGATAAGCTTATCGTGTCAGACTACCCAAACACGAACACGACACGAAAATTATCGTGTCGACACGACACGACACGATAATTTTCGTGTTACACGATGACACGAAACCTATCAGGTAAACACGACACGATAAGACCTGATAGGTTTCTATTATATATTAACCTACCCATTACACGTTAACTCATTACACGTTAACGACCTGTTAACCCATTACACGTTAACGACCTGTTAACCTGTTAATTTAAAATCATCTTAACAAATTATTATAAAAGCAAAAAACAAAAAAAAAAAAAAAAAACAATTTCAACCAAAACAAACCAAACCAAAAAATAAATCCAACATTACATTTACAATGTCACACACAAAAAAAAAAAATACCAACACAAATATCATTCACATAACACCACCAAATATGGAATATCTTAAATTAATTGTCAATGGATCCATAATAAACATAATAAACTAATGACTTTCCAATTGTCAAACACCTTAGTCCTGTACAACAAAAAAAAAATATTTTAGAAAGACAATTTATAATATCAATATTCAACAATTAATGAATTTTTTATAAGTAACAAAATGCAAGAAAAAAAAATCAATAAACCTGCATAATGTTTGAGCATTGAGTTGAATGCGACATTACCGACGCATCTTCTTTGTTGATATCTAAATTCAAAACGTCTTCAGTAAGTTCGTCCAATCGAACTTTTGCAGTTTCTGCATTTAAATTTTTGTGAAAAAAAACATTACTAATAAAATTATAATTGTAAGACAAATATAAACTCAAATGAAATATAATCTCCAAAAAAAGAAAAGATTACCCATAGCCCCAAATAACCAATCTTTGGTACAAAGTAAAGCTTCAACGGTTTCAGGCTTGAGTGAACTTCGATGTTGATCAATTACTCTCCCACTTATACTAAATGCAGATTCAGAAGCAACAGTGGACATAGGAATGCTCAACACATCACGGGCCATGGAAGAAAGTTCTAGATAACGAAATTGATTCGCTTTCCAAAATTTCAAAATATCCAATTTCGAATTTCTATCTATTCTTCGTTCATCCAAGTATAATTCCAATTCAGTTTTTTGTGCACCCGAACCAAATTCACCACTTTCAAAAGAATTGAACTCCTATAATTAAAAATATTTAGAAAAAATATCAACGTAAATTAAGATATCAATAAAAATTAAAAATATTTAGAAAAAATACAAATTAATAACTTACCCTCAATACATCTCGATTTTCTTTACTAAGAAGATTTTCATTGAGGTCGCCTTGGTCACTACACTTGTCGGGACAGGATGATATGGCCGAAGACTTAGAAGATTTCATATATTCATTAAAAAGCAAATTCAAATTATCTCGGACACACAAGAACTCAACTGAACCACTCCCATATAGTTTTCGGTAGCTAAAATCAACAAATTGAATCTTATATCGAGGATCCAAGATCACAGCAATAGCCAATATCATACTAAACTCCGACCAATATTTCTCAAATTTCTCAAGAATTTTAATAGCCATATTCACCATATATTCATCATCGGAATTTCTGTATTCTCTCAAAGTCAAATAGGTCATGAAAACCGAAGGAAAATACAAATTGGCAGTAGGGTACTTCGTTCCAGAAAATTGACAAGTAATATCATAAAACAAGGTCAAGAACTTCTTAATTTTTTCTCCTTTCTCCCATTCACAAGCAGAAGGATTATGCTTATAATTAGAGTCACTTAATTCCAAATGACAAAATGCACTACGAAAATATAATGCACTTTCAAGCATTAGGTAAGTTGAATTCCATCGAATAGGAACATATTGTCGTAAACATTTCTTAGCATTTAAAGACAAGAAATTCACACATTCTAAGAACTTATGCTTTCTCACCTGTGACCCTTTAATATATTTCACACTCTCACGAATCTTCTCAATGCATGAACTTATTTCTTTTAAACCATCTTGCACTACCAAGTTGAGAATGTGGGCACAACACCTTAAATGAAAAAATACACCCTTGCACAAAAGATTGTTTCTCTAATTCAATTGACTTGTCAACATTCTCACAAACGCATCATTGCACGATGCATTATCCAAAGTCAAAGAAAACAGTTTATTATCTATTCCCCAATCAGATAACAAAGCATAAGCTTTCTCACTCATAGAAACACCATTATGTGGAGGTGGCATGCAACAAAAACTTACTACCCTTTTATGTAAAATCCAATCACTATCAATAAAATGCCCTGTGACACATACATAGCCATCAGTAGTGAGGGATGACCACATATCAGAGGTTAAGCAAACTCTACCAGGGCATTTTTCAAACATGTAGTTTACTTTTACCTTCTCTCTCTTATGCATTTTGAAAAGATCAGCCTTAGCAGTATTCCTAGAGATATGAACCACATCCTCATTCAAATACGATAATAAATCTCGTATGCCCTTGTACTCAACAAACGATAATGGTAAATCATGCATGACAATAGCGGCAATCAACAACTCACGAAATTTCTCTTGATCAATTTTTCGACTTCTAGTTGATAGTGAGCCTTGACTGTGATCTAATATCATTTGTCCTACATCTTGTGAATTGATTCCAGGACAAGATTTAATATGACGGTTCATGTTACCGGTACCATACCGGCTATCACCGACCATTGTTTTCCCACATTTCTTACACTTACATAATTGCTTACTATCTTGATTCTTCTCGTTGATTGTCACAAAGAATCTCCAAACTGAACTTCTTTTTACTCTCTTTCGTTTTCCGATTGTGTTGTTTTTGACATCATCCTCCACCTCTTGCGACTCATCATCATTTTCAATTTCCACCGTTATTGGTAAATCATTTGAATCTATGGTATCCATCTACATGTAATTACAAAACATAATTAGAAACACTACGGATTTGTGGAGAAAATATCACCAATGCGGATTTCACTCACCAATTCAAAGAAATTTAACGTTATATCATGTAGAAAGACTAGCGATGTTCTATGTCTAAACACACTAATAGCAGGTTGGTTCTATACTTTAGTCTAAAAATTGATTAAAAGTGTCCTTTAAATAACATTTCTTCAGTTTGTTGTTAAAACGCTCACCTATTTTTCCCCGACATGCAGTGCACAAGAACACGAGCCCTATCCTTTTCACATTGCTCTGCACAACACATAGATGGAGTTCAACTGCATTTAGCAATTGCATAAACATGAAAAAAATAGAAATAGAATTATAACCAAGCACATACGATCCATCTAACCATCTAATAACTTTACATGTAATAGTATCAGAATGAACAGTAAGAAATCAGTCAATCATCAGCAACCATGAATTAGAGAGGGAAAAAAATTGAGAACAGAAAGGCATTTTTTCCTCTGTTTTTCTGTTTCTGTTCCAAGTTGTATGAAAATAGAGAAAAACAAAAACACCAATCAAACGCCACCTTAGAAACCATGCTATGAACTTCTACAAATAAGGGTTATGTGGTTAGGATAGTTAATTGCCAAATTCCAGTAAAAGTTTTGATTTTTGAAGCAAAGCCTAAATAATACGAACTTTTGAACAGGACATGAAAGAGTAGATACAGACCTAGAAATTGGAATGCATCATGAAACTGTAAAATCCAATTATTAACCTCAGCATTCAGATCTCAAACTGTAAGACCCCATATCAGATCTCAGATCTTAAATGATACCTGGAATCAAATAGTTATGCAAATGATACAACAAATTATTAACCTCAACATTCAGATCTCAAATGTACCTGGAATCGAACGAAAGAGCAGCAGCGCAAGAACGACTGGAATATCAAATGTACCTGGAATCGATCACAAATGTACCTAGAATCGAACAAATGACTTCAGAATCTCAGATCTACCTGGAATCGAAGGAACGAGCAGCGGCGGTCGTCGTCTCGTGACTCTTGTGGAGCAACGATGGTCGTCGGCGTCGTCTTGTGGAGCAGTGACGGTCGTCGGAGTCGTCTTGTGGAGCAGCGACGGTCATCGGCGTCTTTTGGCGAAGGGAGCACGGTAGTCACGGACTGAGCAAGAGCAAGCAGCGGCGAAATGAAATGAATTATCAAGTGGGTTAGGGACTTAAGGTTTGAGAAATGTGGTTATATATATTAAGTACTAATTTGTAATATTTGATAATTTGGGGGGTATAAAAATAATTTATTAAACAGGTTATCGTGTAACCTATTGGGTCACAGGTTATCGTGTAACCTGAATACACGAAATTCTTATCGTGTCTTATCGTGTAACCTATTGGGTTATCAGGTCAACCTGATAACCTGCACTATTTCTTATCAGGTTATCGGGTCTGACACGATAACGACCCGATACCTGATAAGCAATACCTAGACCTGCTAATTTCGTGTCGGTCTCGTGTCGTGTCATCGTGTAAATACCTGTTTTGCCAGCCCTACTCTTCATGCGTTCCTACTAGAATCTCATTGTCAGCTGGTGGTGGCAAGTCACTACTCTGACTTGGTGCTGCTCATTTCGCTCGTGGTTCCCTTATTGTTGCGACGGAAAGTTTTTTCGTTAGCATTTCTCACAGACGGCACCAAATGATGTTACTAGAAATTGTAACGGCCTACATTTAGCGTGAATCAACAGTCTCAGCTTGGCATGATCGCCGTGGGCTTAGACTGCCCATTAATGGGCCTCATCATGTGGCTATTCAATTTGCATAGTGGACCACTGAGGTCCCATCCTCGATGGTCCTAACTTGCTCGGCCCAGACAATATACCAGGTCTATATATTTTAGGTTGGGTTACTGACCCCAATCCGACTCATTAAGGCTCTCACGCTTATGTCAGTTGTGAGCAGGAATTTTCCCATGCCAACAATCAAATTATTTATCTAAAATAATTATATAATAAACAATTTGTAAATTGTGAGATTTGAAAATTTTAAATTTTAAAATCACATCATTTACGATACCCAAACGCAGCTTAAACAAAATATACCATTTACATATACGGTTTAGTCTTAAATTTCAAATAATTTTGTTTTTGTATTATAAACAATGTTAAATTACAATTTTGATCCTAAAATATATGAACCGAGTCCTTCCATTTACTAATACTAGATTCCAAAAACATTCGAGAAGATAACAACGTTATTGGCAGGGAGTTGGAGTTAAAAGGGCGGTGTTTTTGTGTGGGGAGTATGACAGCCACGCTTCTCCTCATCTCCACACCCCCTTTCTTATCTCCTCCTCCTCTTCTTCTTCAAATTCTTCTTGAAATTTCGAGAAGAGAAAGAAAAAAGGAAATCTAAATGGCCCTGCACATGCCAACCGCCAGGTCCATTAGCTCTTCTTCGCCTTTAGCTCTCACCGGAAATGCAGGTCTTCGGCGTCCGTCCGACCAATTGGCTCTCAAATCTTCGTTCTCCTCTCCATTTCCCGTTCTTCGTCCTCTGCATCGGACAACGCCGATGCGCGCGCCCAAGATCACCATGCGAGTGGCCTCCAAGCAAACCTACATCTGCCGCGATTGCGGGTAATCTACTCAAGCTCAAATCCCCTCTCTCTCTCTCTCTCTCACACACACACACACACACATCGATCGAATTAAAAAAACGAGTGTATTTGATTTTGAATTCGAAATTTCTGATGATTTCGAGTGCTTTATGTAGGTACATTTACAGTGATAGAACTCCGTTCGACAAGTTGCCGGACAATTATTTCTGTCCAGGTTATATATATATGGAATTTCTCTTGAACTCCCATTGAAATTTTGAAAAACTCGATGAGTAACTTTTTCAAAATTGTGCGATCTTATGGCAGTCTGTGGAGCTCCGAAGCGGAGATTTAAACCGTATCAACCGGCCGTGACGAAGAACGCCAACGCAACAGACGTCAGGAAGGCCCGGAAAGCAGAGATCCAAAAAGATGAAGCAATTGGGTAAATTTTACTTTTATTCCTCCCTTTTTTTTATTGAAACACTAAGGTGGCGTTTGGTTGGCTCCGTTTGCTAACCGTTTTTATTCCAGAATTTCTCATCCTATTCCCAGATTTTTGAAAATTCTGTTTGGGAATAGCGTTTGGTAATTTTTGTTTCCGTTTCCATTTCATTCCCATTTGAGAATTGTGCCCACTTTTTTCTTAAGAAATAAGAAACAAAAAAAAATTGTTTCTCATTCTTCCTATTCCATTTCCAAAACACACGGTCATTGTTTATACACCACCCAACCGCCGTCCGCCGCCGCCCGCCGTCGATGGCCATCTCCAGCGACCGTCACCGGTCACCGTCCGGCCGGAAAATTTTCCAGCCACTTCCGGCCGCTGGCCACTATTACCCATCCATCACTGCCGCCCTGCCGTCGTCGATGCCATTGCCGTCTAGTCGTCGCCGGCGTTGGAGCACCGTCGTCCGGCCGTCGCCGGTGCCGAAGACGCCGTCTGCCGTCGCCGGCCGGCCAAAACAGAAAAATAAAAAAATAAAGATTTTAAGATAAAATCATTACCAAACATAATTCTCTTCCCAAAACAAAAAAAAAAATATCGTTACCAAACGCGATTTTACTCTTAAGAAGAAAACAAAATTTTCATTTCATCCCATCTCATTCCATTCCCATCCCACTGTTGGAATGGAAACAGAAACGGTTACCAAATGCCACCTTAGTGTTCCCACTTTTCTGAACCCAATTGGAATGGGTTGAATTGGGTTGGGTTGAAAATTTTGGTAACAAAATTGCGTTTGGTAACGACAATTTTTGTTTTATGCTGAGAACAGAATGTGTTTGGTAACGATTTTATCCTAAAACTTTTTTTTTTTTTGAATTTTTTTTTTGTGTTTGGCGGCGGGTGGGCGGACGCCGGCGATGGCAGTGGTGGCCGGATGGTGGCCAGCAGCGGCGGACGGCAACGGTCGCCGGAAGTGCCGTCGGACGGTGGCAGGAGTTGAGAACTTTGGGTTGAGTTTTTTGGGGAAAAAAAAAAAAAAACAAGTTTTTTTTGTTTCTCATTTTCTTAACATTTTGGGAATCAATTCCTATTTTTTGGGTTGGGTTGGGTTGAGTTTTGTATTTGCCAAACGCATTTCCAAAAATCAAACTCAGAATTTTTTGGTTAGGTTGAGTTGGGTTTGGTTGGGAACACTAACCAAACGGGGCCTAATATTTCAATTAAGATTGCGTCATGAAACCATCAGCCACCAAATTCCGAAAACCATCGCACATCGAAACTTCAGTTACATTCAACTATTTTATTTAGCTATTTTTCAGTAATATTTTTTAGTATACATTATAGTTACAATTATTTAATCACATTCAACTAATTTTTCGATTGTCGGTCATCGAAAAAATACGTGAATATAATTAAAAACACACTTAAAAATATAATTAAAAAAAAATATTTACATGTAACTAAAAAAATTCCGACAACGAACTTTGATGACCGTATTCCTGAAGTTCGGTGGTGGATGACTACAAAGGATTGTGGCATTGTCGGTAGACGATGCAAATTTTAATTGGAAGTATTTTATTAGGGATATGAAAAAGTATTGAACATGAAACTAGTACAAGTCAAAATATAATTAACAAATTTATACTCAAGTTAAAATTATAATAGGATATATTATTGATTAGACTCTTTGAGATTATTGACCAATCATCTCTAAATTTTAATTCTTAAGAACTATATAAATAATATGAATTTTTTTAATAAAAGTTAATTATTTATAGTTTTATTTTATTTATATAAATATTAAATAAAGATTTCATAAAAGTATTTATTTTTTTATATTATTAACTGTTCTATGATTAATTATAAAGTTTAATTTTAATTGAATTAAATTATAAGATGGTTGATTTGTAAGATTGACTATTAAAAAATTCAATAAATTAGTTTACTATTTATTTAATTTAATTTTTTATTTTGTGCAGAAGAGCATTGCCGATAGCAATTGCAGTTGGAGTTGTAGCTCTTGCTGCTTTATATTTTTACCTCAACAACACCTTTTAACTTGAATTTTAGCGACACACTTTCCAGATTTTATTTCTTTTCTTTTTTGTATAATTGAATTTCTATTATATAAATCCAGTCTTCTTGGTTGTTTAGGGTCATAAATATTAGTAATATGGATATGGGAATCTGAGACCCCTTGTTTTTTTGTTTTTTTTCCCGTTCTCAAAATTTTCTTAGGATTAATATATAAAAATGTGTTCGATAATATTATGAGAGTAATTTGAGAATATTTTCTAAATTCTTTATGAATTTGATTTTTATTCACTCCCACAGAACTATTCGCACCCCACCGGCTAAACGTGTTTGGTAAATATGTTTCCGTTTTCAAATTTTAAGAGTATTCTTGAGTACCTTAAGAATCTCAAAAACAAAAAATGTTGATTTTTATTCACTCCTACAAAACTATTCTCCGACCACCACTTTGCCGGCGGCACCACCACACCGGCTAAATGTTTTTGGTAAATACGTTTATATTCTCAAATTCTAAGAGTACTTTGGGAGTATTTCCTAAATTCTTTTAAAATTTGAGAAAAAAAAAATGTTGATTTTTATTCACTCTCATAAAATTATTTTCACAATCATTTTGCCGGCACCATCATTCTGCCACCATCATAAAATATGTATATTTATTTTTATACAACCAAATATGTTTCTTTCTCATAAATTTAAAAAAAAATAAAAAATCAGGATAATCTAAATAGAAGTGAAAACAGAAAAGCAGAAACACTAACCAAAGGTGATCAAAATTTTACTTCAATGCATTATAATTATGAATCAAATGCAAAACATTAACTACTGGACTATAATGTACCCAAAAAAAAAAAAAGATAAAATATATTTTAAACCCTTTAACTATATTGACATGTTTATGAGCATATTTTTAAATAATCTTTCTGTCCAAAGTAATAGAATGAAAGACAAAAATAGTAATTTTATATTTTTAAACATTTTCTCTTTTTCTTTTTACTTTTCTTTTTTCTTTTTTACTTCTCTCTCTCACTCAACTCACTCACTCTCTCTCTCTCTCTCTTCCCCACCGGAAAGTACCCCCTATTGTAGGGGGTGCCTGTACCCCCCTTGTAACAGGTAGCCCCTATTACGGGGTGTTTCACCCCTATTGCAGGGTATGTTTCTAACACCCCAATTGCAGGGTATGTTTCTCCCCAGCTTTTTTGGTTTGGTGGGGTGGGGTGGGGTGGGGTGGGAGGGAGAGACAAAGTTGAGCGAGAGAGCGAAAGAGAAGAGAAGAAAAAAAAAAAAAAAAAAAAAAAGTAAAAGAAAAAGGAAAAAATTTGATTAAAAAATTAAAAAAAAAATGAAATAACAATTTTGTCTTCTAAATTCTGTTAGCCTGGACGGAATTTCTAACAGAAGTGCATTTTAAAAACGTATTGATACGTAAAGGGTTTAAAATGAAACGGACAAACTTAGGAGGACTACTTAGAAACGTAGCAATAGTTAAAAGGTGTAAAATGTCCTTTGCCAAAAAAAGAAAATATAGGGTTAATTGCCTTTGATATCCATGTATTTTGTATTTGTTTCATTTTGATCTATCTATTTTAAAAATTTGCACACAACACTTTGTATTCTTGGAGAAATTCATAATTTATTCAAAATTATTATCTATTATTTTTTTACAAATCAAATATTTAAAAAGCAAAACATTGTCTTTCTATTTCTTCTTTTTTAAGGAATTCTTAGTGAATCATCTACAAAATTACAGTTTCCGTCCATACAACTCACATACTACATTAATTTTTTTAGAAATTCTAACTTATTATACCACATAAAAGACATTAATTTTTTCATGTTAAAATTACAGTAATTTTTATAACGTGCAATGACTTCAGATTTTTGACAGAATTATTAGACTTCTCGAAAAACTATTGTACCCAAATGAAAAAAAAAAAAAAAAAAAAAACCTTCTTTTTAATAATAAAAATTAAATTAGAGTATAATTTTGTCCATTTAATGAAAAGTTTAATCACTTATTTTTTAACTTATCTCACTAGTAACCATGGATACTTCCCCGAAGATTGTAATATGCATTACAGAATACATATCAAACTCGGATACGCAACAAATACGACAAAATATGTACAAAGACATATCCTTGAGAAAAAAATAAATTAATTTTAAGTCTTATAAGTCTGGACATGTTCAAGATATGTTTGGGCCCGTTCACATACGTAAGGGGGATACAACCGGACAATATTTAATAGTTTTTAAAAATAAAGTGATAAGAAATGTAAAGGGTACAAACGGAGTGAAGAGGTGGGTAATTTTTCTGCGCAACATGTGAAATGTCAATAATACCCTTATTACAAAATAATTATATATTTTACAGTGTGTACAAATTTCAGATGCCACAAACATGGTATATATTAATACATCCGACAATTAAAAGGCAGGACTCATGAATACATTGGCTTCAATGTAGAAGCTTTATTTAATTTATATCAGGTTAAAAAAACAAAAATCATAGCTTCTACATACTATAATTTTTAAAAAATTTAAATATTCTTCCAGCTCCTTTACTGATTACCTGTTATAGGGGCGTCTCGGCCTTTCGTGAAATCGTCCCAACCTCGGACCCATGGCTGTCCAGGCACGGCCCTAGTCTCCGGAGCGGCGTAGTTCTTGAGGTTGCTCATAACCTTCTCGTGAACAGCAGTGAATACCTGCGATGGAGGAGGGATAAAATTGGAATGAATAATAATTGGTCATTTGGTACAAGATAATCATCGGTTTAGGGTTTTCTTGATTACCGGATTTTTGCTTACTGCCTCCGGGGGTGGCTCTTGGCCGGTTAGCCATTTCCAAAGCTCTGGATTTTCCTGCAGAAAATGGAAGGTTTTTGCTTAGTGTTTCTGCCCCCAACCCAACCCAACACTCACACAAACAAAAAAGGAAGGCGAGGGAGGGGAACTAAGAATTATGGATCAAAAAATCTGTTTTTTATCTGTTCTGGATTTTTAAAACAATTATATAGCAATAGAACAGAACTGTTTTCAGGAACAAAACCAGAATTACGTGGATAGAAACACAAAACAAACACCACCTTGTTTTGTTTATGAGTCCAAATATTTGTTCTAAAAATCTGGGAACAGAAAAACAACACATTCTTTTTCTGTCTGTTATTCTGTTTCTATTCTCAGTTTTCAAAACACACACACAAAAAAAAAAGGATAGCGTCAGTGAAAACATAGCTAACAATTTTAATTCAACTGGAGATGTTATTTTCTCGTGTAATTGAAGAAAGATATAGCTAAAAACTTGAACTAAACTAAAACAATTACATGCTTCTCTGCTAAAACAAACAATATGAAAATTTAAATAATTAATACGTAAATAGAGAAGTATACCAATCAATTCATCAAATATAAGATGATTCATAAAATAGGATAATTTAGACAACCAAACAGCCCTTAAACAAATGCCGTCTTAGTGTTTTTGTTCTTAGAAAACTCGGGAATGATAATAGAAATACTGGAACTGAAAAATCACTTTCTGTTATGTCACCAGTCTTTCAAAACAATTTTCTAGAAATAAATAGCTCAGGACATACTTTTACATTTGAGATTTTTTTAACATTGGATAGTTTGAGACATTTCCAACCGTTGATTTAGATTTTGTTGAAAAATTAAATAACGAACTCTCAACAAAATATATTTTCATGATTAATGTATTGAATTAAAATTGGTGCCTTTGGACACAGAATATATACCAGTATGTATATATAAGAGTAACCTATTTGCCAACATTTATTCTCACGAAGTTGTTCATCTCCACGAGGGATTTTCTACCCCTAGGGCAACTCAAATTGGTTGCCTACGGCCCCAAGGCTCCAAAAGTTTCTCATAGATTTCTTTTACATTGAAATATATTTAGTAAATTTTATCTTATATTCTCCATCCATAACCCCCCCCCACCCCATCCCCCAGTAGAGCGTACTTTTTTTGAGCAAATTCCATTTTTGACCCTCAAACTATTGACCAATTTTTATGTAGTCTATTAAGTTCGTGCGCTTCACTTTAAACCCTATATCTTTAATTACAGTTTTAATTAGTCATTCCGTCTAATTTGACAGCCAAATTCAACGGAATAGGGATAAAATTGTAACTTTACATCTTTTTTAATTTTTATTTGTTTTTTATTCTTGTATTATTATTTTTTTTTCCTTTTTTCTTTTCGTTTTTCCTTTTTCTTCTTTGTCACAGACGATCTCCCACTTCGAGAGAAACTCTAGGTCGGAGGATCTAGAGCCACAACGTGGGAATAAAAATTTTAAGTGTTTTTGTTTCTCAAAAACAATAAAGACAAAGAAAATATAAATTCTAATAAATAGTTCATATGTTTAATCCAAAAAGGCCCTATCCAGATCAAGACTAATTCCATGTTGAAGCTTATCAATTGGAATAATGACTAATGACATATACGAAACATTAGTAGAAAATTTGAATAGCAAAGAGATTACTGATTACCAGGTCAAGGACATTAACAAGTGATTGAATTCCATTTTCATCCATGGATTGAATGTTATCCTCCACCCATTTCCCCAAAATCAGATCCAGCTCAAGATACCCTCTCTGTTTGCTCCTATATAGCAGCCTATACATCCCCCATGAACACATAAAAATCAATACAAATTAGGTCAATAAACTCTTGAAAATTATGAATGATTTTTTTTCAAATAAGGAATAAGCAAATTACTTTCTGAAAAAAAAATCAAGCATATTCGTTGAGTTGATTATTTCTTTTCTGGACCCATTTGCTATTACTATATTAATTTAATCTCAATAAACTCTTGAAAATTAAACACAGAGAGAGAGAGTAATGAAAAGGGGAAAAACCTATTAAACAAGCGCCTTTTGCTTTCCTCATTGGAGAGATCGATATCAAACGATTGAATGCCGCCATCGGAAGAATAGAAGCGGGAAAACGAACCGGAAAATCGCCTGAACACAAAGAATGAAACAAATAATCCACCAAAACAAATTGATTGATAAACATTTAGAACAATACAGGCATATTCATCAAATATGATCTTTGTTTAGATACGGAGGTGACGACGATCATAACCTGTAAAGAGATTGAGAGAGAATCGGAGAAGACGAAACGGAACTCCGACGGCTGGAGCTTAGGATGCGCGGGAGCGTAGAAAACAGAACCTTAGCCTTTCTCAAGTTCGCCATTGCTGATCGATTTTGCTGATACCTACTGCGCTCTCCGTGATGGAAAACGGGTTTCTAGCGGTTCAGAGTCTCTTGCGTGGGATCTTTATACTTCGTAGGTCTAAATTACTAAGCCCGCGCGTGGACGTTCTTTATCCACTCCCTGCTCCTTTTCATTTTCCCTTTTTTCTTTAAATTTTATTTATGTTCCCTTTTTTTTTATCATATATTCTTTTCTTTTAATTTTAATTTTATTTTTATTTTTTTTAATATTTTAATTAACATTAATTATGATATTAAATATGAATTTTATATCTAATTATTAGTCTCAAGACTATCTAATAGTTTTTCTTTTATTTATTTATTATTATTTCATTTGCACAATATACATTTGCACAATTTTTTTTCAAAGTATAAAATTTATTAACAAGAAAATAATTTTTTGTTAAAGAAAAATAAATAAAAAGAAAAACTATATTTCTATACCAAAAATAAAAAAGAAAAAGAAAACAAAAAAAAAAAATCTATTTCTATCTCCAAATAAAAATAAAATATTAAGAAAAATCTATTTTCTTTTTCAAAATAAAAATAGATAATTAAAAACAAAATATTAAATGAATAACATTTTTTTTTTCAAATTAATATGGGCCTAAATTGATAGCATCTACTATATAAAATAAGACGATTTTTGCTGATTAAGACAAATGAAAATATGACTAAGACAAACACAGTGCTGACTAGGCTAAATTTGATTTGCTGATTAGAACAAATAAATTAATGCTAACGATTAAGGAAACAGGCATAAATTATGGTAAATTAAGATATAATTCTTGCATTAATTAATTCACATTACCTTTCTCTATTTAATTAAATTAAATAACATTATTTTTCTATTCTTATTACGCCAAGTATTTCCTAAATTAACTGGGCCATTATTTCCTTACCTTTATTATTTCCATGTTCATCACATTACGCCACCGCCATATCAAATTACCTTTACCTTAAGCCCACATTGCTCCACCTCCATTGTCAACCCTCTCTCTCTATGGAAACCCTCGCCCACCCCCCTCTCTCTTCATGATTTACTGGTTATCCGTGGAAATCATGATTTACCCTTCTGATATCACCCAACCCCTCTCTCTATGGAAACTTCTTATATATACAACCTTCAAATCCGACCACCGCTGTCCAGATCTGGAACAGTGACAGCAACGACGGCGAGATCGAAGAGGGATAGAGGTAAACGCTTATGAATTTGTTCTTTGCTTAGTGTTTGTTTGGTGTTCCCATTCTTTCATTTTTGTTCCCAGAAATCTGGATGGGTTCGATGTCGTTCCCACCATCGTTGCCAAAATCGTCATGTAGGTCGATGTAATCGTCACTATCTTCCCCGAAATAGTCTGGATCGATGTCATAGCCAATTGTTCTTCGCCGAAAATCGATGGCCACTGTCGTCGATCGATAGTTAGGTTGGTCAAGCTGTTTTAGGTGTGATTTTGTTCTTGAGTTCCTGATTGTGTTTAGGGTTGTGTTCTTCATTTTCATTTATATAATTGTTAATGTTAGGTATGACTTTGTTCTTGAGTTTTTTTATTGTGTATTATGTATAATTTGAATTCTTGAATTGTTTTTCTGTATGATCTCAGTCCAACCGACAACCAGTAGGCGATGACGACGACCAGAGATGATTGCAAACGACTCACGGAGGACTACGGCATTGTAGTAAATTGTTAATGTGTTTAGGGTTTTGTTCTTCTTGATTGTTATTTATTTAGTTTGTTTAAATTAATTTGTTAGGGATGTGTTTACTTTTGATTTGACTATTGGAATTTTTATATACTCCCCTAACACTATTATGTTAATTTTTATATTTGTATTTTAGTACTGCAGTTTGTTATGTTTTCAGGTTTGTTTTCATTTTGATTTTCAATTTTGGGTTCCGTTTTCATATCCAGATTTTCCCTCAAATCTCAATTTTCAGCCTTTAGATATGTTTTATTTATTTTTTCCTTCTATTGTTTTCCTAATTAATTTGGTTTTGTTTTGGGATTGGTTTCATTTTGATTTTCTGCATGTTTCGTTTTTGTTTGGGAGTTGTTGCATTTCATAACAGCATTTGCACTTTTTATGATTTTTATTAATGGAATCTGGACTCTCTCGATTTCTCACCTCTACCACCTAGGTTTTGTTTGGCTATTCTCTACAGGTTCGATTATCAAACCTGTCTAATTCGAATCGGACTGTCAGAATGTCTCTTTGAAATGTCTAATTCGAATTGGGCTCTCACAGCTTATCCTTTTGATCGTTTTCTCACAAGTGGCATAATTTGTTATACATATATATTCTTTCATGCATAATAAAATCTCTTTTGATATTTCTTATCTTTGTTGGATATTAGCTATGGATCTGAATAATGATAATTTTGGTCTTGCTTTTCTTTCTCTACTGGGATTTAATTGTTGACTTAAAATGGTTGTTTTGCATTTTAAATGATAGTTTGTCTCAATTGATCCACTTGGGGAAACATATCTTTGATCGTTTTGCCTACTTGCTTACTGTGGATGGATTAATTAGTGCTGCTCCATGGAGGATTATTCTACTGTGCTGATTGTGTTGGATTAATTAGTGTTGCTCCATGGTAAAAAAAATAAAAAAATAGTGCATTATGGGGATTCTAATTTGAATTGGGATGTGTTTATTTTTAAATTCGGGGTTTTAATTGAACGCCGACTCCATTTGTAAGGGGTCAAAAGTATAATTATCCCAAATAGAAAAGAGAATTTATGTAAAGCTCTATTTAGGTATATAAATAGCATGCATTTGTAAAGAATGTATAATCTTTCTTTTTCGTATTGGGAATCATAATATAAGTGAAGTGATACTTATTTTCATATATGAATTATAATGCAATTTATTTATTACTTGTATATAATCCATGTGAGGTCTTTTTATTTTATATGGATTCAAGTTTTAGTCTTAATTGTTAGTTATTAGTGATGTTCAACTGTTAGTTATTATTGATATTCACATTAAATATCTGCATAATTAAATGTGAGATCCCGATCTTTGATATGCGTATAACTTAAATCGCGCTTTAAAATGTTTCGAAAATATTGGGGTGGATGATGTAAATTAATTATGGGAATTAAAATGTTGGGAATCAAATTTTAATTTTTCAAAACATTAAAATGAGAATGGGTCTAATTAAAGTTTTAACTAAAACGAGGGGGAGGATTGTGTAAATTATATATATTATATATAATTTATATATATATAGATAGATAGGAGGGTTGGACAACAAACGGAGAGGGAGAGGCTACTTGACCGGCTACTTGACCACACACACACACACACACACACACACACACACATATATATAGAAATCGGGAGAAGGGTCGAGAACCAATTATCGAAAAGAGAGAGAGAAAGAGAAAGAAGAAGAGAGAGAGAACCGGAAACAAAGGGGTCGCCGGCGATGGGTGTTCAGCCGTCGAGGGTGGTTTGCGTGTTCGTCATGCGTGTGTGGGCTGCTATGCGTCTGTATGTGAGAGATGATGTGTATGTTTGCATGTGTGGGTTTGATCACCGGCAACAGTAACAAAGAGAGAAAGAGAGGTCCGACAATGGTGGGTCGTGCGGTGTCGTCGGCGCGGGTCTATAGGTATGTGTGTGTGTTTCTGCTTGTGTTTGTGTGTGTGTGACTGTGTTCTGCTCAAATGTTTCGGTGCGTGTGTGTGCTATTCATGGGTGTAGCCGTCGGCTAGTTGCCGACGATGAGTTGTGTATTCCGTTGCCGGTGGGGTTGGTAATTAGGGTGTGTTGTGTGTGGGGGTGCTATATTTTGATCGTCGGTGTGTGTGTGTGAATTTTGATGGTTGTATGTGTGTATTGTGTCATCGATAGAGTGGGTGTCACCGGCCGGAGAGTTAGGGAGAGAGAAGGTGGGTTTCAATTTGGGTGTGTGATCCGTTGTGTTGGGTGGTATGAGTGTGATTGTTGCCATCGTTGGTTGGCTAAAAGGAAGCGGAAGCAAAAAACGAAGAGAGAGAAAGAGAGCAGTATATGTGCGTGTGTTGTCGTCGTCGGTTGTGTGCGTCAATCGCCGGGCGGTCATGTGCATGTGGGTGTGTTGTTTGGTCGGATGGCATATGTGCGTGGTGTGTGGGTGATCGTTGGTATAGGGTGGGCGGCGGTAAGTAAGATCGTCGGAGTGGATAGTAGAGAGAGAAAAGGGGATAGTCGGGCGGGGCGGTAACAGGAACTGAAACAGGAAACAGAAGCCAAAACAGAGAGAAAGAAAATAAAGGGAAAAAAAAAAAAGAAAAAAATGGGGAATTTGCATAAACCACCCTAGGAAAATCCAAAACCCATTTCGTGGCCGCCAAACGATTTGGAAAAAGGTGAAATTTCAATCGATTATAAATTTTTGTTAGATTAAATTTTATTTAGTGTTACAATTTTTGAAATCGTAATAATTTTGTAGCGATTAATTAATTTTAATAATGTGGTACATAAAATAGTAACAATTCGGAATATAGTGTCTGCATTGCATAATTAGAACATTCTAAATAAGATATTAATTTAGGTTCTATCACTATTAGGTTCGCAGGTACCGGCGTCCAGATAGAGTGTGGTCAGTGTCAGTTTTGCAAAACAGATATCGAAGTGAGTGTATTGTCTTCTTGTCAAATCTATTTTCAAATATATGATGGAAAATGTGTTTACTTAAAAACTGAATGCATTTATAACTTATATGGATCAAGCGGTTTTGGGTGATTTAGAAATGTGGTTTTCGTTGGTTTTTAAAGATAATGGAAAGAAATGATTTTTTAAATTTAATTGGTTTTAAAAGACGATGGAAAAATGATATTTGGATTAAATCGGATTTGGAGATAGATGTTGATATAATTGATTTGTAATTTGATGATGTTGTTATTATTTTATCGATACTATTGATTTTATCTGCTTCGGCAGAGCGTTAATGTTTTCTATTTAGTTGTTGTTGTTGAGATGGAGCTGAATTGTTGTTGTTGTTGTTGTTAAGGTGAAGATGAGTTGTTGTTATGATGGTGAGGTGGAGATTGGTGGTGGATTTTCACCCGTCTGGTACAGTCCAGAGGAGCGGTGTTTCACCCATTTGGCTTAGTCCAGCAGAGCATTGTTTCACCCGTCTGGCACATTCCAGCGGAGCGTTGTTATATTCCGCTAGGAAGACATATCCTACAGGACACGGTATCGTTGCAGCTCCCGATCGTGAGGTTAAAACGATCACATGGCTAACCGAGGTGTGGGGGTGATATGGTATGGTGTAGTGTGGTGTGGTGTGATGTGATGTGGTATGGTGTGGTGAGATATAGTGTTTTGTCGTATTTGATGTTTTGTTATATATGGTGATGTAGTGTTTTATTATATCGTCTTTGGTGATTTATCATATTATCTTATACTGATGGTTTGTACGGTTTTCATATATTTGATATATATTTATGGATGATGATTTCTGAATGGTAGGAAGAATGAGTTTTCTCATGGTATATAATTTTTATACTACTGTTTAAAATGTGTTGTTTATACATGTTAAGCTTGATCCATTTAAATGTTGTATTATTTAGAATGTATTATTATTATGTTAAAAATAGTTTTTACTAAGAAGGCAGTACACTCGCAGGTGAAGCAGATAGGAGTTGGTCCCCTACTGGCGCTAGATAGAGTCCTACGATGGTGTCGGGTGTAGGTTTTGAGATGAGTTGTCTGGGGTGAACGTGTGAAAGGTTCATGGTATTTATTTTGCAGTTCATATATTTGGGGACGGGTGAGTCCCCATAGTAGAAAATTTGTTTATGCATTTTTAGACGATTGTATATTATTGTATGTGTATTATTTTTATATGAGTTGGTTTGGCGTTCAGGTGATGTCATGTCGACGTCACGCTGGCCCCAGGTGTCTAGGGTGGGGTGTGACAAATAATATCTGCAAAATGTTACTTTCGATCATTAGTTATTATTAATGTTCAAATGAAATATGTCAATTCTTTATTATGTTTTTGTTGTTTTACACCTATGCATTCAGGCACAGGTTATACGCTAGTCTATTAATAAATTAGGACACTCTATGCTGATTAAGACATATCGACTGTTTGAAAATTAACTCAAAATGGATCTACCGCTGAGATTAATACTAATTCTGCCTCTTAATGTTTAGATCTAACCATAGCTTAGATGGTATTCTTTGTGTTTGACTAATAAAGGTTGTGGGTTCAATCCTTCCCACCCTAATTTTTGTTTTTGTTTTTGTTTTTTTTCCCTCCCACCCTTCTTCATTTCCCACCCTCCCATACACCCCTCCCGCATTTCGCCTTTCCTCCCACCCTCCAAGGTTTGCCAATCAATCCCTTCCCACGATCGTAGTTCAATCTCACATCCACCTCCCACGATTGCCTTGGATTGGTTTAAATTCTCTCATCTTTACCAATTGAACCTATCATTTCCCCCTTCCCCCCCCCCCCCCCCCCCCCCCCCCCTTCATGTTTCTCTCTCTGCGCAACCCCTTCCGGTGAGGTTACGATTGACGATGGGTAAAGGATATAGAGGTGGCAGCATCAACGGTTAAGATCTACCAAGCCGATCACCATCCATGGCTGTGCGCAGCCGCGAGCATCTCCATTTCGCATCGTTTCTCCAAAGCCGGTGATGTAAGCAAGGATTTGAATTTCTCTCTCCCTCTCTCTCTATTTTGTTGAAATTGTAAGTTAAGATTTCCTCATAGCCACAAAGTTTCCACCAGACGTTTAGTGTTTATTTAGCGAGTTCCATTCTCGCCCCAACTGTTCGGTTACTACTTGGACAAAATTTCAAGTTTGGCTATACTTCATGATTCTAGGGTTTATTGGACCGAAATTTAAATAATTAAGTTGATAATCTTCATTTTGCCTACTCTGCTGATTTATATTTTCTGGACAACATTTTGATCTTAGGTTTAGAAAATGATTATTGCTAATTAATTGGGTCCATTCTCTTAGATTGTCAAAGTTAATGCCGACTATACACCCTTTGTTTGTTCTTTGCTAAGTGATTCGCTGCTGCCTATATGTCATTATTTCAAAGGGACTAGAAGCATGGATCTTCAATTACAAATGCTCTTTAGAGTTTTCTTGATACTTCGACAATATAACATTATTGGTGATATTTCTCTTACTAATTGTTGTCCATTGTTTTTGCAGGTTCAACTAAAATTAACCGTAGTTGTTCGTAATGAGGGCACCGACATTGACCAAGGAAAGAGGATTCTCAAGGTAAATTCAGAGCAATCACATCTGATTAGATGAATTTTTTTAATGTCTCTCTTTCTGTTTTATTTGTTTTTGTTCTGAGAAAACTGGGAACAGAAACATCGGAAGCAAGAAAAAATATGTTTCTAATTGGTTCCCTAATTTTTAATACAAATTTATTGGAACTGAGAAGAATTGTGCTGACATTTCAGTTTTTTTTCTTCAAGTTTTCTTAGGACATTCCGAAATCTGGGAACAAGAACACCAAATAAAAGCCATCTAAAGTGACAAATATTAAAGAGAAGTAGTAAATGATAATGGTGTTCTTACTCTACATCTGTAGGAAAGTGTGCTGACGCAGATAACAACAAAAGGTCAATGTATTTTTGTACAGACAGTTATTTCTTTGTGTTCCTGTTTCTATAAAACTATCCTCATAATCGACCACTGAACATATAGCACATCACAAAGGGGACAATTAGGCAAATGATATTGAGTTCATCTTGAATTATTTCTATGGATAACCATCTCATTAGCTAAATCCTTGTAATTTTGAAATGGAGAGCTGAAACTTTTGTTTCCAAATTTGTTATAACCGTTACTTTTTTTGTAGCAAGTTCACAGTCGCAAGAGGCAACTCGCCTAGGTATTCATATATTTAACCAATCTCTTAACAAAAGAAAAAGACTATTCTATTTTCCCCCAAGTTTCATAGTTGAATTACAGCAATGCTCCCAACAACCACATCAATATAGGAGGTCAGTAATGGAAACTTCACACCAAAGAGAAAGAGAAAGAAAGATATGGATACTGACCAAAACAAGGATTATCCCTCAGCACGCTATTCTTGAATTATTTGATGGAACAGCTGTATGGGAGACAGAAACAGACAGACCACTTTGTGATGTGCTATATTTTCAATGGCTGATTATCAGAAAAGTTTTTGTAGAAACAATTATTTCTTTAACCAACAAAACTCAAATAGACATTATATTTTTATCCTATTTTCTGATTTCTTCTTTCCTTGTTTTTTTTTTTTTTTTTTTTGTAGATTTATTATTTATTCTAAAATTTTGGAGTGCACGCTTTGATCTGGTTAATTTTTCGACCATTTGACGTTCTCTCAATTGAATCACAAGTTTATTAGTGCGGTTGATTCAATAGGTTGGATTAAAAAACACAATCTTTAGAAATTTTTATAAACAAAAAATATTTTTTTTGTTCTTGATTATTGTGAAAGCCGAATTGGTGATAAATGATAATGATCTTTTTGTGTTTGTTTCAGTAATTTGAGAGGGTGGTGTATTTGGGTGGCAGTGTTTGCTTGGGTTGATTGAATTAATGAAGACGATCAATGGTGATGGCCACAAATTGCAAACTAGCAGTGGTCGAAGGCGAAGGCTTTGGTATATATTAAGATTTTTTTTGGTATACGGCTTTTCAATGCAGTGATGAATTATAAAGCCAATTGAGAGTTATCTAAGTGGAAAAATTGGTTTGCTATGCGTGTTAATGTTAATTGTGTGTATTTGTTAAATTTGCACTACAAATTTAGAATTATATACCAACGATGTGATGAGGAAAATTTATAGAAGACGGATTATGTATTTATTTTTTTAAAAAAATATGAATGCAATGTCAATGTAATTAATTTCATTTAATTCTTTTATAGACTTTAGTTATTATGTGACAACTAGATTGATTTTAGTATTGTATATTAAGATTTCTTTAGTGTGGGATTTTTAATGCAGGTCAAAAATGATAGTTATTTGAGAGTTATATTATAAATAAAAAAAAACCAGTTTATTATATGTATCAACGTTAATTATGTATGTGTTGAATATACACTAGTTAATTTATAAATAATGACGAATTCAATGTTAAATTAAAAATTATAAACCAAAATGAGATCGGATATTTTAGGTGTAACTCAAAAAAATACCTTATCTCAATTCCAACCCAAAAAATATGACATCTAATTCCATCTATTTCCATTGAATAACCGAACAAAGATATCAAAATCGAAGATGAAATTACAATATCGTTCCCCCTTTACCAAATGCACCATAATCTATACTTTTCACAACTTAAATTTCACTTCCATCAAATTTTGATCATCAAAGTTATGGTAAATAAATAATAAAATAAAAATTAATGATGGATTCTTCCTCATTCATCAATTATAAATTCAATAATATTAAACATTTCAAAAAAACTTATACATCATCAACGAAATTATACACTCCTTCCTCTCTCACATCCATTTTCAAACCACCTCAACACTACCACCACCATTTCCACAGCAGCTACTCCAGTATTTTCACACCCTATCCATTCTCTTTCACTTTTTCAATTCAATTTTAATCCTCACTTCCCCAGTTATTACCATCCAAATCCATAATCAGAAATTAATCTCACGCCTCTCTGCAAAAAATTTACCCGTCACGAACTGGTCCGGCAGCAAGGAAAGCCAGACGGCGGTATCGGCCCCTTCCTCTGGTGAAATGTGACCTGCCCAGCCAGTCATGGCGGTCTTCACCCACCCCGGGCAGTAGCAGTTTATGTATATCTTCTCAGCCTCAGGCCGGTCCAATAGAGTCCTCGCTGTTAGTCTGGTGTAACCATTGACCGCCAATTTTGAGACTGAATAGTCGGTGAAAACCTGAGGCCATCCTCCCGATGACCAACTCCCATCTTTTACTTGTTCTAGAAAACGCGTAACAGTCGTATCAATCAGCTCCTCGGATAGCGAGTCGACGTCTTCTAGTTGCTGTCTTAAAGTCACGTCACCAATTCTCTGACAGAAAAGAGAACAAATTTAAGGTTAATTATTTTGGGTACAGAATGCAATTTAGTCTAATTGACTAATTCCTGTCAATTTTTCAGCGGAGTAGAAGGCAAAGTGCAACGACCCTCAGACTTCAAGGGTGCAGAGTGCAACATATTGCTTTATTTTTCTCTCATGTGCAAATCACATGGATAACTCCAGCAACAAAATTGATCAAATTAGGCAATCGGACCAAATTAATACAAAAAAAGTAAACTTCAAGGGAAAAATTGCAAGAATTAAAACATCAGGGGGACAAAATGAGAGCAACCAACTTCAGGGGTGCAAGTGCAACTTAGCCAAAAACACTATTTACGTTCTGATTCCTAAAATTTGTTCTATTAATTTAGAAAAAGAACTGAAACACGTTCTTATTTCCATTTTTTCTGTTTCTGTCCCAAGTTTTACAAGAACAGAAGTCAAAAAATAAATAAAATTAAGAATAAAAATTGAAAAACTAACCAAATGCCACCTTCAATTACCTTCTTTGACATGCTTATAGAGAAGGCTCTACACATACAAAAACATACCCTCTTTTCTCCTCTCTTTAAAGGGAATCAAAATAATTAAAAGGAGAATAAGGACAGTGAGGAGTAAGAAAGCAGAACATTCACATAAGAGTTCTTACTCACATTTCGTCTTCCGTTGAGTCTTCCCAAACGTGAGCTGACGCTGACAATGCGAGCACCTGAAGGAGAAGGCCTCATCAATGGAATCATAGCTTTGATGATATTTTTGGTACCAAAGTAGTTGGTGATAATTACTTTTTCAGCAAATTCAACGGAATTGTCTGTTCCAAAATTGAAATTAACACCTGCATTATTTACCTGTGCAAGTTTTTAAAGAAGGAAAAATTAGAGACAACCCCATTTTAACCATTAAAATTAAAATGGGCCACTACTTGCAAACCCATATTGAGAAAACACTGCCTATATGTTTATTTAAGATAAACTCAAATACATATTCTCACTCTACATCAGTTGCAACATAATTGAAGGGGGATACAAATGTCATAGCCCAGCAACAATGTCAATAGCAGCATAATGAAATAGCAACATAATGAATGGGGGAATATCAATATTACTGCCCAACAACAATGTTAATAGCAACATAATAAATGAGGGGATGCAAATGTTGTTGTACAACAACAATGTCAACAGTAACATAATGAATGGGGGATGTAAATATTACTCTACAGCAAACAATTATCATATGTCAATTAGGTTTTTCTTTGAACTTAAATGACGGCATGGGTATAGGAATGAATTAGTAGTGGACCTTGGGGTCTATGATAAAATATTCTTTAAAGAAATGGTAAGAGCCCATTTAAGACCAAAAAGAGCAGGAAAAATAGCGAGAATCAGTGAAGATGACATTTATATGGCGCTCGCCAAGAAAAAACATCAAATGCCATAGGTTTTACGTTTTTAGTATAATAGGGTCCCGTTAGTTTTAGTCTTTCTATTCCCTTATTTTTGTTTCTATTCCCGGAAACTAGAAACAAGAACATGGAACATAAAAATAAGTTTCTATTCAATTCCAAGCTTTTAAGAACAAATTTTAGGGAACAAAAAAACAATTGTTCCCAGATTTCTGCTTCTGTTCCAAGTTTGACAGAAACAGAAATCTGGGAACAGACACACTAAACAAAAGCCACCTAAATGATTAGCTACTTCTTCAGAATGATGTTTTTCGAAAATCACAGTTTTACCATTTGGATCACTGCTTCATGAATGTCTAGCATAAGCATGTACAGACATGTAGGAACCCAATGGACCTAACTCACTATCAAAAGACGCTTTGTAAGAGGAGGTTTGCCCTAGGCTTTATATATAGCTTAGGATTAGGAAACACGAGCAAGATTCAACACACGCAGGGTAGACTTTACCAAACTTTTTGCAGATATTGGAGGCGCCACCATCAATGTGGGATTCAACATGCCCCCTCATGAGCAAAGTGGACTTTGACAAACCACTATGAACGGATGTCGGGGGGGCCCAAAAGTGATGTGGGATTCAACACGCTTAACATCAAACAAAAAACCTAACTCTGATACCATGTAAAAATCCAATGGGGCCTAACTCACCTCTCAAAAGATGCCTTGTAAGGGAGGATTACCCTAGGCTTTATATATAGCTCAGAATTAGGTAACATAAACGATGTGGGATTCAACAAGACGGAAAACCAATCAGACCAAGAGCTTTGCCCACCGAAAAACATAAGAAAACTGTAAGATTTTCGAAGTAAATGCAGAGGGAAACTACTATGTGATCAGGTACATTTTGCACATATATCAGATTCATTGAAATCAAATTCCCAGATGAATGATACTGGGTTCTCGAGACAAAATGGTGTTTCAATCTTACCAGAATATCTATACCACCATAGTTTTGTTGAATCCAGTCAGTAAACAGTTGAATAGACGAATGATCCACAATATCCAGTTGATGAAACACTACATTCAAACCTCCCTCTTGCAAGACTTTTGCAGCTTCTTCACCAACACTTGTCTCTCTTGACGTAAGGATAACAGTTAAACCATGCTGCGCAAGTTGATGTGCGATTTCAAATCCAATTCCTCTATTTGCGCCAGTCACAACAGCAATGGTGTTTACAGACCACCATCTAGATAATTAAAAAAAAAAAAAAAAAAACGATTTATAATATCATTAGAGAACACATAGACCACTTAAATGACCAACACATACCACATGATATATCTCTGAGTCCAAAACATGAAAAAAAATGCTTAAATTTAATACTGATGTCTAAAGGGGAAAAAAAATCCTTCATTTTTTATATTAAGTGATGCAGTGGTTTCAGCAATATGAAAATGAAAATTAGAGAAAATGAGAAATGATCATGGTTGTTCATACATGTCAATATATGAAATTGGTGCAGTCGTATTTCGCATTATTTGATGCTGTCGTTTCAGCAGCACGAAACTGAAAACTGGAGAAATGATTATAGATGTTCATTGTAGAAACCCCAATGGGCTTAACTCACTCTTAAAAGACGCTTGTAAGAGGAGAATTACTCTAGATTACGTATATAGCTCAGGATCAGGTAATACAAACGATGTTCAACATGCTCCCTCACACGCAAGGTGAAGTTTGACAAACCACTGCGAACGGATATCAGGGGCCAACATTGATGTGGATTCAACACGCCCAACATCATATCACTCTCAAAAGCCCTGAAGTTTATATATGGCTCGTGATCTGATAACACAAGCTACGTGGGATTCAACATTCATATAAGTTAATAATGTCGTTCCCTCAAATTTATACCAAATTATCTTTTGAGTATGACATATTGCATCCTTAGCACTCCACCCTTTACTATTCTCTACGAAATTAGGGTTAGTGCTCGAGCAATCTAGTTACATAACTAACAAGGAGGGAGAGACTTAGTTTTGTTTTGTTTTCCGTCGAAATGGTTACCTCTGGTGATCAGAATAAGGAATGGTGCGGAGGAGAGAGATCTCTTGCCGCCTCTTCTCTCTTCGCTCCTTCGCCCTGTCCTTTTTGTTCATCGTTTCTCTAATGGAATTTCTCTACCTCTCTGTGCTGGAATGATTCATAGTTTAGATTGAGAGGATAACGGAATACGCGTTGATTTTCCGTTAGATTTGGGAACAGAGCCTCGCACTCCGCTGGTGTTTGAACCAACTGCCTGCCGCGTTGCTCTCTCACACACAGGACCAACCTGGTCAAGACGGGGTCTGTTTGGATGAGAAATCTAAAACATGTTCGGTAATGAATATGATCCTGGAATAAATTCTTTTAATTTATGAGAAGAAAAACAAAAAACAATTTAGTTGTCATATTTGCTCTCTTCTTTTTTCTCTAAATATCAGGCTAACAATGAGTGGTGGTGGTGGTAGTGGTTGGTGGGATGGTAGTAGAAATAGTTTTATGAGAACAAATATGAATCAACATTTTTCTTTTCAGATTTTTAAAAAATTTAGAAAATAATCCTAAATTACTCCAAAAAATTTGGCATTAGAAACATATTTACTAAATGTGTTTAAATAAAATTGGGTAACAATGTATTTGTTTGGATTAAATGAAAGATTAATTAAATTAATTAGAATATTTGAAATATGTATATAAATTATGGGTTGTTGAAATATTAGAATATACATTACAAATAGTAATTTATTTAATCAGTATCCCACCATGTTTTTTTTTCTTTAATAATTTTACGATTTTGTTACTTATTATGAAACAATTTAGGTTTAATTTTGAGGAAACTAGACTTGAAATTGAATTAGTGTTTCGTGATAATTTTTTTAATTGCAATGCAAGTTATCAACATTTAGTTCAGTGGACAAATATAATAAAAATATGTATACAAATTCATGATTGAGTAGAAAGTTTAGGAACTAATTTATGAATATTATTTTTATCAATTGGGATTAAGAGATGGACTACAATCGTGATATAGATCATATACTTTAATAATTGATGTGTCCAAATTACAAGAATAATTGGATTATCTTTACGAATTGGGGGTAATTGAAAGATTATGAGTTAATTTGGGAATAATAAATTATTTAAGTTAACATTACCAAATAATTTTAATCGAATTGCTAATTTAACAATTTGATTACGTAATTCAGCAATTGACATGATTAATTACAATATGAATTCAAATATTGTAGTTCGTAAAAAACCGTGTTAATTTGTAAAAAAAAAAAAAGGTTGTTAATTGGCACTAAATTAATGGTATTTTTTTTATTTTTTTTTTTATCATTTCACAACTCATTTACATAGCTTATGAATAAATAAGGTTAATTAGATGATTAATTAGAGAATATATGTACATAAATTAGGAATTATAAAGAAATTAATGGTGGATAATATTGGAAGGCCAATTTGTTCAATTTAAAATAAATTATCTCTACGAATTAGAGGTTGTGTTTAAAAATCAGGAGCTAATTTGTAAAAACAAATTTCATAATTTATTATTATCGGACGTTAATCTAGATAATTTCACAAGTTGATTATGTAAATTATCAATTGACATGACCAGTTACGATATGAATTGGGATATCTCTTGAATTAGAATACACTTGGAAACATTAGCGTTAATTTGAGAAAATCAAACTATTTATGTAATGGCTCGATTTTCTAGGGTCGCTACGCGGTTTCTCCTCTTGAAGAATTAACTCTAAAACTGAACGTCCAACATCTCATTTCATAAATCTGAGAATTTTTTTTCATGGCTAAACACATAAACGTGCATCTCACATTCTTTCCACGTACTACGCATTCATAAATATTTCATGCAAACTAACAATTATACATTAATGATATAACTCACACAATACCAAGAGAGATTAAATAGAAATATTAAAAGAATTAGAAATTACACCTGAAATCTAAAATCAAAATCCAAACCGAAGACGCATGAGTAGTTTTCCTATTCAAATGGACACAATCAAGTAGCCATCGACCATTTTTAATGTTTTCCAGTAGTCTTAAAGGATCGCTCCACAATAAAAATCTAATTGATCCAGGAAAGAGAGTTTATGTTGAGAAAAATAGTGTTTTTGACTAATTAACACACACACACATATATATGCAAACAGACGTGACACACACATACTTGACAAATTTCATTTTTTCTTTAGTTTTATGATCACAAACAATTGCTTAATGGTAAAGATTTGAAAAATTATATTTAATATCTCATAATTATAAAATAATTCTTATTAAACTCAATAATTATACTTATCTCCTTAAAATTATTAAATATTTATTATAAATTTTTATAATATACAAAACCATCCCAAAAATATTAAAATAATATTTTCAAAAAAATATAAATTTAACATTTAATTCTAAAAATTATCAAGTATATATTTATACCATAAATTTATAAAATCGTCTCCAAAAATATTAAACTTATATAAAATAATATTTTTTAAAATATAAATTTTTGGGGTATTACAATCTACTTCCCTTAAATAAATTTCGTCCTCGAAATTTCGTTTAAGCAATAAAAATTTAGAATCACACTACACTGTCATGTTAGTCACTCTCAGTTAAATAACCAAAAGTTACCACTACGCTCCCGCTGCGCTATTCTGATAAAAATAGTAATGATATCTATATAAAATTTTCCGAGAAAATCTCAAGAATCATTCTATACTTTGATCCTACTTATCGCTAGGAGTGGACCAATATCTATCTAAATATTTTACCCGTGCACTATCTTCATAATATAAAAATATTTTATGGATCAAGCATTTTTATCAAAATCTACTTTCCAATAAAATATAGCCACACTAGGCAGTATCCAAACTCCAACAAAAATATCATCGTAATAGAACAGCTGAATTTAAATCAACTGATCAACTCACTTTGTATATAATAAAATAACATACTTCCTTATCAGTCATAGGATCGTTTATCTCATGATCGGGAGTTATAACGGTACTGTAATCTTTTCAACTATACCATCTAAGGTGGCTATTAGTGTCAGGGTCATTAAATACCTCTAATGGTAAGAGCCAACACGTGATATAAATCACCATATGATGATAATCATAATCGTCAACAACAACAACAACAACAACAACAACAACAAATATCAACCATCTGCAGGACTTGCCCTCCTATCAGGTCAAAATACAACGTCCTACAAGACATACTCTCATGTCAGGACTAACAACATCCTGCAGGATATGCCCTCCTGTCGAGATCATACCATGACATAGTCGGATAATAAAAATCACTTTTCGCATTTAAAAATTTACTTGATCCGTATCACATTATAAAATAATCTCTTTTTAATAAACATTTTATTTTCACATTTTCATACGAAAATATAATTTGACAATTTACCTAGAAAACAATGCACTCACTGTCTTTATAATATAAAAAGAATTTATGGATCAAATATATTTATTAAACACCATTTTTTAAAATATAATATAATATAACTGCACATCAGACCGGAATAAAATTCCACCATTATCATTATAATAAAATGATGTTTTTAAATCAACCGATCAAATTATTTTGATATATAACAAAATATCTCACACATATTTCCTAATAGTCCTATGATTATTTCACCTCATGATCGAGAGTTACGACAGTACCGTCACCTACAAAGTTGTGCCATCTAAAGTGATTATCAGTGTCAGGGTCATTCAATATCTCTAATGGTAGGTGCAACATATGGTATAAGCTACCATATAAACACATAATCAACCACTTGCAGGACTTGCCCTCCTGACAGGTCTTAACATATCAACAATATAATCAATCATCTGCATGACTTATTCTCTTATCAGGTCACAATAACAACGCCCTACAAGACATACCCTCCTGTAAGGACTAACCACATTTCGCAGGACATGCCCTCCTGACGAGACGAACTATGGCTTAGCAGGATAATAAAAATCATTTTCTACTTTTTAAAATTTTACTTGATCTATTTAACATCATAAAACTGTTCATTTCAACAACATTTTTTTTTTCTAATTTAATACAAAAATAAAATTTGATAATTAATATAGAAGACAGTAAACACCTTTAAATTGATATTCTCAATTCAACGACAAATTCTAGAATCCACGACTAACACACCACTAACTCAGTCTCACTTTACTTATTATAGGTAAATTGCATTAATCAAATGACACCTAAGATGTCAATATGTTGTGCACTAGATCATATTATATTTATCTGTGCGCTTTTGTCTTCTAATCTCAACATTTTTATTTCTGTGTTCTTGGTTTTATGTGTGCAGATATGTTTATGCTATTGTTGTCTAGTTAATATTCAACCATTTCAAAATTATCATCTTATAAGTGACAATTCATGTTGATAATGTAACCTACCAAGTACCCCTTACGTTTTTTGAAATTTTACTTTAATTCTACATAGTTTTCTCAAATTGTCGAAAGTTTACTGGTTTGTTTGTTTGTTTGTTTGTTTTTATAACAACTAAAACAATATAAAACAACTCATAAACCATTCAATAATATTTTATCCTCAAAAAATCAAAATAAAGTATGTTATGCATTCCAATTGCAATAACAGGGTGCAAAGTGTCAAACCACTAAAAAAAAAGGTCAATGCATGTTCACAACCCTTTTTTTTTTTTCATACCTCGATCATTTCATTTTTTTTTTATACTTGGATCGTTTCATTTTTTATTTTATTTTTCTAATTTACTCATTGTTTTAGAATTTTTATTCACTTAAAACACAATTTAAATTGCACGACGATTGACATTTAATTTTTGCATTCAAGTTACGAAATGACATTCAAACTATTGAAAATCTACTATTCAAACTACAAAATCCACAAAATATAAAACTAAGAAATAAAATAGCCAAATTTATATTTATGCAATTTTTTTTTAAAGATTCTTTTTACCCACTGCAATATTTTTTTATTTTTGGGTGTTTATATGGTACAGGATAGGCTTAATTCAACGAATATGAATTAATTCATGCAATTTTGAGAATCATCATGCATGTGTGAAGAGGTCTTGCACAAATCTAGATGGAGCTTATAGCTCTTGCCATTAATTTCCACGATTTAATCATATAGTGTTGTGATCCAATTTCAATGTTAATGTATTGTGAATTTGTGCCTTTCACATGTGTACATGCATAGTCAATTTTTTTTTTTCCCCAGAAGAGCTAGCGTTGGTAATCATCAATAGCTCTTCATTTGTGGTTAACTATCCTCTTGATAGGGGCATTTCATTTCTTATCCTTGCTACATACAAAAGTAAGCTTGTGTCTCCTAAGCTCCCAAGGTTCGTCAAATAACTTCTTCCTCCTTCAAGTAAGTTAAAACTCAATTTTTTTTTTTGAATTAATAAGTTATACGAAAATTATTATTTTTAAATATTACTTAACTTATTATAAGTAATGGGTACCATAACCCAAACCTAGTGTTGTCGTAAACCCAAGCCTAGGACGGTTGCAAACCTGGTCTGATACCACTTTGTAACGACCCGATTTCTCCCCTTGGAGAATTAATCCTAAAACCGAACGTCCAACATCTCATTTCATAAATTTGAGAATTTTTATTACAATACGACGGCGACAATTATAATTTTTCCATTTATCGAATTAGTTTTACAACTGTGAATAATAAATACAACTACTACAATTTTAAATAGAAATTTAATTAAAATTCTTATCGCCGTTTCTCTCTCATCGGACTTGCAATCAAAATTGTGGAAAAATTTTACAATGCAACAGTGACAAGTAATCAATAATTCGTTTTATAAATATATTTTTAAATTTTGAAACCAATTGCAAGGGGGGAATACCAAAACATAATTTTGCTCATGTCCTAGCCCTACAAATTTCCACTTGTCCAAGTGTGTACATTTGTAAAAATTGAGCTAATTTGTATTATGGATACCTTTTGCACTTCATATTATTAATTATCTCCTTCGAACTTTAAAACAAACCCAATGAAAATACATTTTGTATGAATTTATGAAAGAAATTAAATATAAGATGTCCGTAAATATTTAGACGATTTTATTAGAATAATACTTTAAAAAAAAAATAAACGAGCAAAATTGACATAAAAGAGGACTATAAGGGCACATATGGATAAAATGAATATTTACAAGTATGATGAATTAGAAGAGACAATGTAACCAGTTTTTTTTTTTTTTTTTCACAAGTCCAAATTTGTAATTCCAAGTTGTAGTTTAAATATCAATATTTTTTTCGAATACCAAGACTAAAAATTCATTCATTATATCAATATTTTAACAATATTTAAATATCAATATAATATCATGACGAAACTGGAATCTAAAAATCAATACTTTAAATACTTTAAATATCAATACTTTAAAATATCGTGAAAATAATAAATAATATTATAATTATCAATTTATCTAGTAAATTTTTACAATAGTAAATAATTACAAATTAAATAGAAATTCAAATAAAATTTTAGTCGCCGTTTCATTTCTCTCGGCTCTGCAATAAAAAATGTGGAATTGTGAGTCAACGCTCAGTAGTAATACGTATATTTAATCAATTCACAACTAAATACATAAACGTGCATCTCACATACTTTTCACGTAATACGTATTCATAAATATTTCATGCAAACTAACAATTATATAGTAATAATATAACTTACACAGTAATATAAGATATTAAATATAAATATTAAAAGAGTTAGAAATTCTACCGAAATCCAAATCAAAGACGCGTGGGTAGTTTTCCTATTCATGTGTCAAGTAGCCATTAACCATTTTTAATGTTTTCCAGTAGTCTTAAAGGATCGTTCACAGTAAAAAATCTATTTGATCCAGGAAAGATAATTTATGTTGAGAAAAATAGAGTTTTTGACTAATTGACACATATATACATAATATATATATGCGAACAGACGTGGCACACACATATACTTGACACATTTCATTTTTTCTTTAGTTTTATGATCACAAACAATTGGTTAATGGTGAAGATTTGAAAAATTACATTTAATATTCTATAATTATAAAATAATTCTTATTAAACTCAATAATTATACTTATCTTTCCAAAATTATTAAATATTTATTACAAATTTTCATACTATACAAAACCGTCCCCAAAAATATTAAAATAATATTTTCAAAAAAATATAAATTTAACATTTAACTTCAAAAATTATCAAGTATATATTTATATCACAAATTTACAAAGTCGTCTCCAAAAATATTAAATTTATATAAAATAATATTTTTCAAAATATAAATTTTCGGGGTATTACAATTTAATTGGGTTTAAATTAAGTGCATTTTTAGTGTTTCACAATTCATTTACATGACTTATAATTAAACATAATTAATTGAATAATTAATTGCAGGATCTTTAAAAAATAGGAATTATGAAGTCCAATTATGATCTACTTTCGAAATGATGAACTTATTCTATTGGAATACTTGAACTTCTTTATGATAATAGATGACAAGTCAATCAAGTAATTTTCAAATTGTAATGTTCAATTGGAAGAACAGTTGGAAGATTTATTATGAATGAATATGGTATGATGGATTAACTTGGAATTATGTGAAAATAACAAGGGGTTAAATTGTAAAGATCAATCACTTTAATTGAATTATATAATTTCTCAATTTATAATTTTATTTCATAATTAAGATGTTTACATGGTCAATTGCAAGATTAATTAGAATGTATTGACTAAATTCTCAAAAATGAACCTAATTATATAGGCAATTTAAAGATGAAGCTCCAACGGTTAGTTACAAAAACTATCCTTCAAATCTCTCCCAATATCTTTCACCATAAGATTAAATATTAAACAACTAGTTTGATTATAAATTCAGCTTGTTTTTAGTTCATATTTATGCCTCAATAATTCAAAGATCAACCACAATAGTTATGGAAAGAAGTTTTACCAAAAAGAGTAAAAAATCGAAAAATTCAAGGACCGAAATGCATGCTCATAATTTCAAATGAAAAAAATATTTCTAAGTATGTAAAAATATTTTTGACCATTTAAAAATAATTTAGAAATACTTAATCATACATATTGTGGCAAAAATATATTTGTGTAAGGTTCAAATTTTTTTAAAAATTTAAGCTAATCGGACTAGTTCCAAATCGGCTAACCGTTTGAAGGTAATCCTTAAGATTTCTGAAGATCAATCGATCGACTAGTCCTACAAATCAGTCGTCCAATTTCATTTTTCTGGGAAACTTGTATTAATTAGTCAATCAATTGGTCGACCGTTTTACCATTTTCATCAACTTTTTGGTCCTGTAATTTTCAGTTGACTGTTTGTGCACATTTTTTAGGTTTCAACATTTTTCAAAATATTGTTACAATAAACTGATTTTGTTAGACTAGTTGACTTATTCTAACTACCTTTGTCTTTAAAATATATTTCTGGCAATAATCACATAGTCCTAAGCACAAAATCACACACATATGCATATTAGATGAATTTTACGAGCATTGAGTGGTCCTGGTCGGGTTTATCAATATGTCCGTTGTTTTACTTTAGAAAAACAAAAAAATAGATTCAAAATAAGTCCTTCATCATGTCTCCAATTGGCATCCTCTTGGTCATTCATGATTGTTTCACATTTTGCCAACTCATTATTTTGGTTCTCCTTCGATCCTGCCTAATATTCTATAAATATATCTCAAGAACAAAATTAGTCCAATCAAACATCCAAGTTGATAAAGATAAGTGAGGATGAAAAGAATATATAGAGAGATATGGAGAAATACATAGAAATATAGAGAATATAGTATGATTTTATTTAGATGTAGAAATAGAGATAAGTGACATTATGTTATATTATACATATATCATATAGTTGATGATTTTATATAGGCAATAGGGTTCGCGATCGGTTCAATATAGAGATGTCCCGCTTACATCTTGATCCCCTAGATCGCTATACCTTGCGAATGACTTATTATTCAATCCCGTGTATCGAAGAGACATATCTCTTCTTAAATTGTTGGGGAATTTTATACAAAGTCAAAATTAAATAAATAAATATCACATGAAATTTCAATCCTTTTAAATAACTAAAAACATTAACAATTAAAAAAATAAAATAAATCAAGATATATGCGCATGACTACAAAAGTACAAAATCACTAACACGATCTAATACCGGTACTCTGTATGTGCTTACTGAGGTTTGGCTACAAGGACCTAGTTCAAAATATAGATCACTATGGTTCCTTCAGATAAATGGTTGTTACAAGGTTCAAGTACTGAAAACATCTATACCTATTACACCGTACTATATTACCTATTATTATTTTTTTTTTTCTATTTTAATTTTAAGTTATGTGAAGAATTGTTGGAAAAATAATTTCAAATTAAATATTTTTATTTATTATATTATACATGAATTATATTATTTTATTTAATAAAATTATTATTTTTTATATACCCACAAGTGTCCTCCTACCCACACAGGGTGAAAGATTAGTTCGTTCGGGATGCGTGGCCGCTCCTCCCAACAAGTATTTTTTCATAGACTCGAATCCCTGACCTTATAGAGAATTCTCAACTGCTTTAACTCAAGTATGTCTTACCACTTAAACTACACTTTATTAGTAATAATAAAATTATTATTGATATATATTTATTTTGATTATATTTTTATGCCTAGTTACATATTTATTAGACATTATTATTGTGATTAAGTTATTAAAGTCATTAAAATGACTCTGTGAATTTCATTATATATATATATATTACAATGTAATTATTATAATGTGTATAATTAGTGATTTTATTAATTAGAATATTATGAGTAGTTAATATTACATAATCCATACATTATATATAGGTGTGTGGTGATGAAAAGAATATATAGAAAGATTTAGAGAAATATAAAGAAATATAGAGAAAATAGTATAATACTATATAAAATAGTGAGTATGATTCTATTGAGATCTAGAAATAGAAAGAAGTGACATTGTATTATATTACACGTATATTATTTGATTGATGATTTTATATGGATAATAGGATTCGCGGTCGGTTCAATAAAGGGATGTGCTGCTTGCACCTTGACTCGTTGTATCGTTGTATCTTGGGAATGGCTCATTATTCAACCTTGTGCATAGAGGAGATATATCTCTTTTTATGACAGTGTTTACATGTCTCAATCCATCATATATGTATTTTCTTCATGTTTTATGTTTTGTTTTATTCATTTAATTGTTGATGTTCTTAGTTATTTAAAGAGATTAAAATTGCATGTGATATTTATTTATTTATTTGATTTTATATAATCATGTGAAATTTCACCAACATTTAATACTTTTCATAAAAATCCGGGGTGCGTCACTAGGCGAACTCATATTTTTATTTTTCAGAATTTGTTGTGTTTTCGTGTCGTACTTGGGTCGGACACAACACATATGTTCGTGTCTATGCTTCCTAGGACATATTGGAAGCATATCTCGATGTATTTAACATACGAAGGACATGAGGTAGAGTGAAAATATTAATTTTTATATTTTTTAAAACTTGAGCTGGATATTTTTTAATGTTATATAATACTTGTGTAAATTGTGTATTTTATATAATTTGAGTTGCACTTCATATTTTTCATGATTAATTTTGTTTTAAGATATATAATATCTAAAAATATATTAAAAAATTATATTTATTAGTCTTGTCTTGACATAACTGTATTTTTTTTAAAAAAAATTATCGTATCTTCATATCCATTTTCGTATATCAGACACGACACATGTATTTGTATGCATGATTCGATTACAATGGTCACCACTCATATTTCTCCATTGAGGCAAACTAAACCTAAAATAGTAAAAATTTGTGTCAACAATATACAATTGAAAACTATTAACGGTGCATTTGGTTGGACGAAAATGGGATGGGATGGAATCGCAATTCCACCTTCGAGTCTCATTTCTTTGTTTTTGTTATCTAATGGAATCAAAAGTTTGATTCCATTGTGATTAAAATGGATGAATTGGATTCCATATTTCATAGATTGGAATTGGATTCCATAAATCATGGTAGGACCTTTCTTAGGTTACACATAAAATACCTTACCTCAAATTGACCTATAATTCTCAATTTGACAATGATTCGATATTTCCTATAAATTAATTATAAAAGATTGGAAATAATAACTCACTTTCCATTGAATAAAGGTGAGGTATATATACATGTACAAGATGAGATTGGGTTGTTTTCCCAATCTTAATTAATAGTCAATTAAATATTCTAAATCTAGCTAATAACTTAATCTATGGGATTTGCTGTCAATTCAAATTATTTACAACACCTAAATAGGAAACAAACTAGATAATTATAGAAATACACAATTAAGGAATTAATAAATTAATTCTTCTAATATGCCCCCTCAAGATGAAGCTCCTGTGGAGAGTCCAATCTTGGTCTTCAAAAATTGAAAGCGAGTACGTGGAAGAGGCTTGGTTAAGACATTGGCTAATTGATCTTCGGAGGACATATGGGTGACACGTAGAGCTCCGCTTTGTACTTGATCCTGAATAAAATGATAATCAATCGCAACATGCTCCATCCGTGAATGGAAGACAAATTTGGAACAAAGATGAGTTGCACAAACATTGTCACAATAGATAACCGGAGCAACAGGAATACAATTGCCAAGCTCAGTTAGAAGAGAACAAATCCAATGTAACTCAGCAACTGTAGCAGCGACAGAATGATATTTAGCTTCAGTGAAGGAGCGTGCAAATGTGCATTGTTTCTTGGAGGACCACGAATAGGGCTGAAAAAACAGGTAACATGTCATTACACGATAACACTAAACACGATAAGACCCAAATACGAACACGACACGATAAACATATCGTGTCAGACTATCCAAACACGAACAAGACACGAAAATTATCGTGTCAACACGACACGACACGATAATTTTTTATGTCACACGATGACACGAAACCTATCAGGTAAACACGATACGATAAGACCTGATAGGTTTCCATTACACTTAACCTACCCATTACACGTTAACCCATTGCATGTTAATGACCTGTTAACCTGTTAAGTTGACTAAATGAGTAGGGTTAGGGAAATGTGAATATATATATATATATATATATATTAGGTACTAAATTATAATATTTGATAATTTGGGGGTGTAAAAATAATTTATTAAATTAACGGGTAACCTATTAGATCTCAGGTTATCGTGTAACTTGAATACATGAAATTCTTATCATATCTTATCGTGTAACCTATTGGGTTATCAGGTTAACCTGATAACCTACACTATTTCTTATCGGGTTATCAGGTCTGATACGATAACGACCCGATACCTAATAAGCAAAACCTAGACCTGATAATTTCGTGTCGGTCTTGTGTCATGTCATCGTGTAAATACCTGTTTTGTCAGCCCTACGTTTAGGTTGCAAATTACAATCACAGATGTGGCGCTCCTGGATGATGAGGCGGCTATGTGAATGAGATATGAGAGTTTAGATTGCTTTAGGGTTAGATTATTAATATATATAGTAGGGACTGAATTACATATTAGATAAATTATGGGGTGTAAAAATATTTACTACATTATCGTGTTATTATTGGGTAACCCATTAGGTCTCAAGTTATCGTGTAACCTGAATACACAATAACCTTATCGTGTCTTATCGTGTAACCTATTGGGTTATCAGGTCGACCCGATAACCTGCACTATTTCTTATCGGGTTATCGTGTCTGACATGATAACGACCCAATACCTGATAAGCAAAACCTAGACATGATAATTTTGTGTTGGTCTCGTGTCGTGTTATCGTGTAAATACCTATTTTGCCAACCCTAAGCAGGATATTGGATTGAGACCGAGGTAAACAATATAAGTACTGGTGGAGGTGTATTCATCCTTATTACCAGCCCAGTCAACATCTGAGAAGGCATAAAGAGATAGACATGTGTGACGGTACAAGGCAAGACCATGATCAACTGTCCTAGAAAGATAGCGAAGCAAGCGCTTGGCAGCATTCCAATGATCAGTAGTAGGTTGATGCATGAATTGAGACAATTTATTAACCTCATATGCAATATCAAGGCGAGTAAGGCACAAGTATTGGAGACTTCCAACAACTGTTCTGTATTCAGAAAGATCTATCAAAGTTGTACCGGAAAGAACTGTAAGTTTTGACTCGGTGGCAAGTGGAATGGTGACAGATTTGGCCCCTGTCATATTTGTGCGAGTGAGAAGATCTGTGATATACTTCATTTGAGAGAGAAGTAAACCAGTAGAAGTAGAGGCAACTTCAATACCAAGAAAGTAGGTCAAAGAACCAAGATCCCTAATGGAAAACCTTTTTCCAAGAAGATCAATAAACTGTTGAACTATAGTAGCATTGCATCCAGTAATAATTATGTCATCAACATACACAAGGAGATAGAGTAGATTACCGCTGGTGTTTGAGACAAAGAGTGATGTGTCTGCAAGGGAGTTTGTAAACCCAGATGCTACAAAAAATTATCTTAACTTATGGTACCAGGGCCATAGTGCTTGTTTGAGATCATATATAGCCTTGCGTAACTTGAAAATATGTGTGGGATTATCATGATCAAGAAAACCTGGTTGTTGTGTCATGAAAACATCTTCAAAGAGATGACCTCATAGAAAGACATTATTGACATCAAGTTGACGAAGAGACCACCCACGACTAACACTAAGACTGAGAACCAAGTGAATAGTGGTAGGTTTGACAACCGGGTTGACTGTGTCATGATAATCAACTCCAGGACATTGATGGAACCCTTTAGCAACTAGTTGCGCTTTGTACTTGTCAATTGAGCCATCAGGTAAAAATTTTAAATCTAAAAATCTATTTGCAACTAACAAGATTTTGCGTTGAATCAGGTGGGACAAGTTCCCATGTTCCATTCCGCATAAGAGTATCATACTTCTCAGACATATCCTGACGCCATTTAGGATCTTTGAGGGCTTGGATCAATGTGTGCGGTGCAAGTTGATGGTTCGAAGTGATGGTAGCGGTAAGATTAAATTTTTGGATGGGTTTATAGATATTGTTTTGAGCACGGGTGGTCATGGTATTGGTTTTGGTGGGTGGGTTTGGAGGAGAGAGGGTCTAGAGAGGGTAGTAAAAAAGTAGAGGGTAGATTGAGTGGGTTATTGGTAGTATCGGTGGAATGTTCTGGTCGATCGGATGGTGGGGCTCGATCTATCGAAATATGGCTGAGAAGAAGTGGGAGTTCAGTTATGGGACGTGGAGTTTTGAATGGTATGCAGTGGATTGAGAATGTGGAATAGTTAATTAGAGATTAGCTATGAGAGGGATCCGAGCCCAAGGGCGAGATTGTGGAGGGCATGTTGTGTGGTGTAACCGTAGTGGGAAGAAATGACGCTGAAGAAAACCAATTTGGGAGTGTTTTGGGACTTGGACGACTAAGATGACTTTGAATTGATTTGAAAGGAAAGACAGATTCCACAAATTGGATATGACGGGATGTGTAGATTTTGGAAGTGGAAGGATCAAGACAGAGATAGGCACTTTGGGTGAAGGAGTACCAAACAAACACACAAGGGATGGATCGAGACTCAAGTTTGTGACTAGAATAGGAACGAAGCCATGGATAACATAAACAACCAAAGATACGGAGCTTTGTGTAGTTTAGTGGAGGGCGAAAAAGGGACTCATAAAGAGAAGAAAGAGAAAGTGTGGGGGTGGGTGTGGGCATGCGATTAATGAGATACACAGTAGTTGCAAAGGCATAATTCCAATATGTGAGCGGAAGTGAGGCGTGAGTGAGTAGAGAAAGACTGGTTTCAACAATATGTCGATGTCGACGTTTGGAGAGACCATTGTGTTTAAGTGTGTGTGGGGGAGAGGTGAGATGAGAAATTCCATTAAGGGATAGAAATTGATCTAATGCTATATATTCCCCACCATTATCAAAGAAAGAGTGACAATGGAGTGTTTAAAGTGATTTTCTACTAGTGCTTTGAATCGAAGAAAGACATCACAGACATGAAATTTCTTCTTTAAGGGGTAATACCATACATAACATGTAAAGTGATCAACAAAAATAACATAATATTTGAAATCATCAAGAGAATAAACGGGAGAGATCCAAACATTAGAAAATATGATTTGTAAGGGGTGAGACGAAACAATTGTAGATGTAGAAAAAGGAAGCTTGTGACTTTTATTACTTAAACACGCATTACAATGAGAGTTTTGTGACATAGAATTAGGTAAAGAAAATGTTGACATAATGTGCTGAAGAATGGGTGATGATGGATGACCTAATCGAGAGTGCTACTCGGAGAAAGTGGTCTTGACACTAGAAAAGGCAACGAGTGGTGAAGACAATTTGGAGAGGAGGTTGGCTACTCATAGACGCCATCTTTAGTGTTTCCCGTCAAAAGAATTGCCCCCGTGCTCAGGTCATTCACATGAAAGACAGTGGGTAAGAATTCAATAAAATCATGTTTAGTATTGCAAAATTGATAGATAGAAATAAGGTTTTTTTTTTCATGTTAGGCATGCAAAGGATATTGTGTAAATTAAAGAAGCAAGTAGGGTGAGGAAGAGTGGTGTAACTGGTATGGGTAATGTAAGATTGTAAGACCCTAATTTGAACACATACATAATTTTAGTTGCATTTTAGAAATATTAAGAAAATAACAGGGTGGTATGTGTTATTTTCAATTTGAAATAAAAATTTTAGTGGTGAATTTATAATTTTAAGCAATCTTAAAATATTTGAATTGGGTTAAAATAAAAATTTTAAGGAAATTTATGGGAGGTTAATGTAATTTGAGTAAAAGATATATATATATATATATATATATATATATATATATATATATATATATATATATACACGTTATGCAACACATTCCAAAACACAAGGTAGCAAAAATAAATAAGAAAGAGAGAGAAGTTGGGTGTGGGTTTGGTCGGTGGGGTGCTCCTCCGGCGTGTGTGTGCGTCGTTGTTCAGTCGCCGGCGTGGGGGGGGGGGGGGGTAAGCGACTGTATGTGTGTGTGTGTGTCAGTTCATCCGTGTGTGCAACAGTGTGTGGGTATGTGTGTTGTCCCTTCTATTCGTCGGCGGTGTGTGCGGGTACGACTGTGTGTGTGTGTTGTGCAAGCGTGAGTATGTTTGCGTGTGTTCTGTTTGTCGACTGGGTGAGTGTAAGACCCCGACTTAGCACGTACGTCATTTTAGTTATATTTTGGAGCAATTGGGAAAAATAAGGGGTAGAATTGAATTAATCATTATCCGAATTAAAAGTTTATGGGGGCGAATTGTAAATTTGTATACATTGAATCCAACCCTTAGGATTCAAGTGGTCTTTCAATTGATAACACGTAAACCTTTAGGGGTGAAATTACAATTTGAAGGAAAATTATAAAATGGTAATTTGGGCTAAAATAGGAATTAAAGGAATCTGGGGGGAGGAAGGAGTAATTAGAGTAAAGGATTTTTTTTATATATATATATATATACGCATACGAAGGGTGCCGAGAGAACAACCGGATCGGAGAGGGGAAGGATCGAGATTCTTCGACGTGGCGAGCTAGGAGTACACCGATCCACCTAAAACATGCAATTTAATCTTTGCAACGGGGAATCGTGATCTTCAAAAAAAAAAAAAAAAAAAAAAAGAAACTGGAAAACAGAGGAGAGAGAGAGAGGGGAGGTCCGGCGGTCAGGGGGTGGTGAGATCCGACGATCGGAGGTGTGAGTGATTCGCTCGGATTGTTGATTGATCGTCGGTGGTGTCGACGGTGTTAGGTCCCGTTCAGTGCTGACGAGGTGGAGTGCCGACGGGGTATTCGTCACAGTTCCGTTGGAGGTTGCCATCGGGCAGTCCGGCGGTAGGCTATTCAGCAGCCGACAGTGGTGAGCGGGGTTGACGGTAAGCTTCCGGTGGCTGTCATTGACGTTGGGATATGTGTGTGTATTTTCTGCTCTGAACAGTTCATTTTCTTTCTTGTGGTGTATAGTGCGACGGTGACGATCGGTGGCGTGGGTGGCTCTGCTCCATCGGTACGTGTCGACCCTACAAGGTGTGAGCGTGCTGTGGGTGCATGGGGTCGCCGGAGTTTCCGCCAGAAAACTAGAGAAAGTTAGATCAGTGCGTGCATGATGGTGGGACGGTCGGCAGTGCATGGAAGGGTGTGGGTTGTCCGATTGGGTGCGTGTGTCCGGTCGGTGGGACGGCGAGCTTGATCGACGGTGAGACGACGTCGGCGGCGGCGCGACGGCGAGATGCCATCGACGGTGGCGAGACGGCGTAACAGGAAGCAGAAATACAAACCAGGGGAAAGGAAAAAAAAAAAAAAAAACGGGAAGAAGAAAGGGGAGAAGAAGAAAAGGAAAAAAAAAATTAATTACGTAAACCCCCCCAATAAAAATCCAAATATCACTCTCCCGACCAAGGGGCGATTCGAAGCAGGTAAAATCTAAATCAATTACCATTATTGTTAAATTGAAATAGTAGCAAATGGGATTATAATCTAGAGTTGTTAATTTTACTAATTTTTGTCAGCATCCCTATTAACAAACGCATGCAATAATTATTAACAAAACGAAATTTACCGGATATCAATTGTTCGTAATAAAAAGTGTGTACGAGGGGGGGGAGGATTACGGAATTTAGGGCCTGCATTGCATGATTTGGTTATTTTACATAAAATATTAATTTAGGCTCTGTCGCTATTAGGTTCGCGGGCAGCGGAGTACCAGTAGGGAATAAGCGGTTAAGTCTACAAAAATGGATATTAAGGTGAGTGTACTGTCTTCTTACCAAACTCTTTTTTTATGAATACACATGATGAAATATGTGTTTATTTAAACTGTATGAATTTATAAATGATATGGATCAAGCACGACTTGAATAAGGTGGTAAACTGAATTGCGATAGTTTTCGAAAAGGGGCTGAAAGTGAATTTCCGCTGGATTTGGTGAAGTTAAACGGTGTTCTCAAAAAGAGAATAGGAAACATATATTTTTTCTAAAAATGCCTGGTTTTCTAAAAATATAGGATTTAAAAATGGTTTTGATAAAATTGGACGTTTCTTTAAAAGAAAGTGCGAAATATGATTTTTAAATTTAAAAGCGGGTTTTGTAGAAATGTGGCAGGTGTGGTGATTTAATAATGTTGAATAGATGATATTTATTGGATAGTGTCTCGATGTGGCTGTATTTGTTTTTGACGTTGTCATGGTTGTTCTCCCCGTAAGGGGTGTGGATTATATTTCTCCCCAAAAAGGGGTGTGGATATTTCATAGGAAGGCATTCCTATGAATGTTACGGTACCGTTGCAACTCCCGATCGTGAGGTTAAAACGATCACTAGAACTGGCCAGTGTGTGGGTGTAGGAGGTGTGTGTGTGAGATTGGTGCTTGAGATGGGGTGTTTTACGTATATTGGTTGAATTGATGTTATTCATTATGATGTTTGGTAGGATTTTATACTAGATGGATTTGGGTGGAGTTTATCTATATCGCTTTATTTTCATTGCTTATATACCTATGCTTGATCCATACTAAATTGTGAAAATATTTAGAACGTATTAATATTTTAAAAATGTTTTACTAAGAAGGCAGTACACTCACAGGTACAACAGCTAGGAGTCGGTCCCCTACTGGCACTAGGTAGAGCTACGTGATGGAGTCGTATAGACGACTGAGAGAGAGGCTGTCAAAGGGAATAAAAACAAAAAGGTCCATGTATAACTACTCTTGGAATTATATAAATTTTGGGACGGGTGTGTCCTTCATAGTAAATGTTTGTATTAAGGATGTGGGTGTATATTGTCATTCTTTTCTGAATTTGGGGATTGGTGATATCATGTCGTTGTCACGCTAGCCTCGGGATGACGGGTGTCCGGGACGGGTTGTGACAGTGAGCGTGCGTCTGTTCGTCGTCGATGGTCGATGGTGATCGGTGAACAACGGTAGGGGTGAACGCAATCGTTTAGTGAGTTGCAGGTATGTGTGTGGGTGATTGGCGGTGTTGCCGGTGTGTGTGTGTGAGCATGGGTAGTTGTAGAGTCGCCGGTAGTGTAGGGGTGTGTTCGTCCAGCATGTGTGTGTGTGTGTGTGTATTTCATCGTATAACGGTGGGAGTGTGTCGTGTGAGGGTGTGTGTAGGTGACCGTAGTCCAGTCGTGTTGTGTGGGAGTCGCTAGAGTTGGTGGGAGAGAAAGAAACGGCTGTCTGAAAGTTGAAGCAGAAACCAGAAACGGGAAAAAGATGACTGTCGCCGCAGCGGTGAGATCCATCGCCACGGTAGTGAGTTTCTGCGTGCAGAATTGCTGTTGCATCGCCGCAGATGTGAGACTGTCGCCACGGTGGTGAAGACCTGAGCAAAAAACTGTAAACTTCAACAATTCGTTAAAAGGGTAAAATTTCGACCGATTTCTAATTTTGTTAAAAATTGAATTTTTAGCATTAAAATTTTCATAACTGTTAAAATTAATCGTGACAATAGTAATGTTTACAACTGTTAATTTTAAAAATATTGTATAGTAAATCTTAATATCGTGAATTGGGGAAAATAGTAATTTTACATAATGAAATTTAGGGAATGGGGAATTTCCTAATTTAGGGTCATGCATTGTATATTAGGGTTGTTTAAAATAAAATATTAATTTAGGTCTTATAGTTATTAGGTTCCCAGGTGCCAGCGTCCCAGTAGATTTTGAACGTCAGTATTTTTGCAATGCGGAAAACGAGGTGAGTGTATTATTTTCTATATAAATTTACAAAATCTTATTTTCATATAAATTGTGGAGAAATACGTTTCTTGGAAAAAAATGTGTTGATTTGAAAATGAATGATTTTGTGACTTATATGGATTAAGTGATTTTTAAATATGGATTTTGTGAAAATGGAAAAGGGAAAAAAGTGAAAATTTTGTATGTGTCCGATTACGCCATAGTTTTGATCCCATCAGGAGGTCATGTCCGGCGGGATGGTTTGACCTCTCTAAAGGTTAGTCCGGTAGGTGGTTGATTATATTATGACCTGGCCGGAAGGTTAGTCCGGCAGGTGGTTGTTGATATTATGACCTATCAGGAGTGCAAAACCTGCGGGTGGTACGGTATCGTTGCAACTCCCGATCATGAGGTCAAAACGATCCTATGGCTAGTAGGAGATGAGTGAAGGGTGTTTTATTTTTACGACGAACTGCCTGAACTGATTGACTTAAAATATTTGGGTGTGTTAAATATATAATTTCATTACATGGGTGACAGTTTGGAAATTGGTTTTAGTATGAGATACAGTTTGGAAATTGGTTTCAGTATGGTATACGATATACGCTTAGCTTTATGTTATTATATTTTATTGGTGGCAGTAGAATTAGATTTTCAACCGGGTATGTGATTATAAAATATTATATTTTGAAAGGTAGTATTTATCAATTTTATTTGATCCATTACATTAAATATTTTTATTATGAAGATAGTATACCGACAAAATTTTTGATTTCAGGTACCGCAACTAGGAGTCGATCCACTACTAGCACTAGATAGAGTTTGGTGGTAAGGTCATTTTGGAGGTGAGCCGGTCATATGTGAACTGTGGAAGGTTCAGGTATTTTGGAGATAATAATAATAATAATAATAATAATAATAATAATAATAATAATAATAATAATAATAATGTTTACAGTAACGCGTATATTTATGTGTATCTGTATGTATTTATTGATTGGGCAGGTAGCATCATGTTGACGTCACGCTCGGCCTTGAGTGACGGGTGCTCGAAATAGGGTGTGACATTTGTGGTATCAGAGCTTAGGTTATAGGTTCTATAGACATATTAGTTTGTCGGGTCAGTGGTGGACCATGAGATAGGGTGTCGATAGGTGGTGTCGAGCCAGTGGTTGACCATGAGATAGGGTGTCGACAGGTGGGATCGGCACGTAAGTGATATTTATTGCATTGCATTAGATAGCACATAGGCATCGTGCATTGTTATTGGTCTTGTTGGCAATTAATAGGGTGCGACGAAGTTGTGATATTGCTAGTTGGTGGTTTGGATGGTGTTGTTGGTAGTGGTAATGGATGGACCACGATTGTGGGGGTGCAGGTTTTTTGAAATGTTAAATTATAACTAATAAATAATCATATTCTTATTACTTGACGTTGGGATTCACTATTGGTAGCACCTAATATTTTAGTTGTTAAAACAATAGTGTGGCAGAGCATACTTAAGTTGGATTATTAGACAATACCTTACTTATATTATGGGACTACATATCACATTGTGCTACTACTTGATGTACATGGAATCTATCCTAGTGTACAACATCCAAGGGTGTGCATAAAGTTGCCTTCTAAGCAATACTAAGGAAATCTTGTGATTTTATTGGAGAGGGGAGTTTATATGGTTAAAACAGGAAGAGATGGCCGTTCGGCAGTATGAAATTAAAATTCGATGTCTAGTCCCGATTTGTTCCTGATTTGGTAAAAACGGAAGAGACAAGATGTAGACGATCTTAGAAAAGATCTAATTTAGAAATACATTCTAGGTTGATGAGTAGGCAGATAAGAAGTTATGTAAACATGGTAAACACAGTAAAATTAATAGGGAATGATGTGTGGGAAGTAGCCGAGAACTGTGAGTCCATGTTGATAGATAGTGCGTATAAATATAGTCCGCTTCGTATTGGTAATAGAGAGAGAAGTTGGGTATGGGTTTGGTCGGTGGGGTGCTCCTCCGGTGTGTGTGTGAGTCGTTGTTCAGTTGTCGATGTGGGGGGGGGGGGGGGGGGGGGGGAGTGAGCGACTGTATGTGTGTGTGTGTTTGTTCTTCCTGTGTGCGACGGTGTGTGGGTCTGTGTGTTGTCCCTTCTGTCTATTGGCGCTGTGTGTGGGTGCAACTGTGTATGTGTGTGCTATGTAGACGTGAGTGTGTGTGCATGTGTTCTGTTTCTCGACTGGGTGAGCGTGCGTCTATTCGTCATCGATGGTCGACGTTGATCGGTGAATGATGGCGGGGGTGAACGCAGTCGTTCGGCGAGTTGCAGGTATGTGTGTGTGTGATTAGCGGTGTCTCCGGTCGGTGGGTGTGAGCGTGGGTAGGTGTGGAGTCACCGACAGTGTGGGGGTGTGTTCGTCCGGCATGTGTGTGTGTGTGTATGTTTCATCATATACCGGTGGGAGTGTGTCGTGTGAGGGTGTGTGTAGGTAACCGTAGTCCAGCCGTGGTGTGTGGGAGTCGCCGGAGTTGGTAAGAAAGAAAGAAACGGTCGTCTGAAAGTTGAAACAGAAACCAGAAATGGGAAGAAAACGACCATCACCGCGGTAGTGAGTTTCTGCGTGCAGAACTGCTGTTGCATCGCCGCAGAGGTGAAGACCTCGGTAGAAAACAGTGAACTTCAACAATTCGTAAAAATGGTAAAATTTCGACCAATTTCTAGTTTTGTTAAAAATTGAATTTTTAGCGTTAAAATTTCTGTAGCTGTTAAAATTAATAATCGTGACAATAGTAATGTTTACAACTGTTAATTTTAAAAATATTTTATAGTAAATATTGTACAGTAAATCTTAATGTCGTGAATTGGGGGAAATAGTAATTTTACATAATCAAATTTGGGGAATGAGAAATTTTGTAATTTAGGGTCATGCATTGCATAGTAGGGTTGTTTAAAATAAAATATTAATTTAGGTCCTATCGTTATTAGGTTCACAGGCGCAAGCGTCCCAGTAGATTTTGAACATCGATATTTTTGCAATGCGGAAAACGAGGTAAGTGTATTGTCTTCTATATAAATTTACAAAATCTTATTTTCGTATAAATTGTGGCGAAATATGTTTATTGGAAAAAAATGTGTTGATTTGAAAATGAATGATTTTGTGACTTATATGGATTAAGTGGGTTTTACATGTGGATTTTGTGAAAATGGAAAAGGGAAAAATGTGAAAATTTTGTGTGTGTCCGATTATGCCATAGTTTTGATTCCGTCAGGAGGGCATGTCCGGCGGGATGATTTTGATCTGTTTGGAGGGTTAGTATGGCAGGTGGTTGATTATATTATGACCTGTCTGACGGATTAGTCCGACAGGTGGTTGTTGATATTATGACATATCCGGAGAGTTAGTCCGACAGATGGTTGTTGATATTATGATCTGTCTGGAGGGTTAGTCCGACAGGTGGTTGATTATATTATGATCTGTCCGGAGGGTTAGTCCGGCAGGTGGTTGATTATATTATGACCTGGACGGAGGGTTAATCCGGCAGGTGGTTGTTGATATTATGACCTGTCAGGAGGATTAGTCCTGTAGGTGGTTGATTGACCCGTCAGGAGTGCAAAACCTGCAGGTGGTACGGGACCGTTGCAACTTCCGATCATGAGGTAAAAACGATCATATAACTAGTATGAGATGAGTGTGAGGTGTTTTATTTTTACGACAAATTGCCTGAACTGATTGACTTAAAATATTTAGCTATGTTAAATATATAATTTCATTACATGGGTGGCAGTTTGGAAATTGGTTTCAGTATGGGTTACAGTTTGGAATTTGGTTTTAGTATGGTATACGATATACGCTTAACTTTATGTTATTACATTTTATTGGTGGCAGTGGAACTGGATTTTCAACCAGGTATGTGATTATAAAATATTATATTATGAAATGTAGTATTTATCAATTTTATTTGATCCATTAAATTAAATATTTTTATTATAAAGACAGTACGCCAATAAAATTTTTGGTTTTAGGTATCGCGGTTAGGAGTCGATCCACTACTGGTACTAGGTAGAGCCTGGTGGTAGAATCATTTTGGAGGTGAGCCGATCAAATGTGAACTTTGGAAGGTTCATGTATTTTGGAGAAAATAATAATGATAATAACGTTTACAATAGCGCATGTATTTATGTGTATCTGTATGTATTTAGTTGATTGGGCAGGTAGCATCATGTCGACGTCATATCCGGCCTCGAGTGACGGGTGCCCGGGGTAGGGTGTGACAGGTAATGTGATGTCCCGAGCCATCGCCGATCATAACGTCATCAAACCCTGCATAAGGACTGTGAAGTGAAAGGTTATTCAAGTCTGTGGTGACATAGTGCGACACCCCACTATCAAGTAGCCATATGGGGGTGTTAGTGGTCTCAAGAGATGTAAAGTGTGCACGCGATTACCATGGAGAAGCTGGACGTGGAGCCTGTGGACGTGTTTCCGATAGAGCCAATGAGGATTGGGTATTGACAAGTCGATAATGGGAGCATCGTTTGACAGTGTGTCCTTGAGCACCACATTCTTAGCAATACCCAAGATATGGACATGGTGGAGGTCGATCATTACGAGAAGCATTGGATTGTTGTCCTTGATTATGAAAGGCAGTTGTGGAATGACGCCAAGAACGAGGAGATGGTCTCTAAGACTGATTGTTGCATTGATTGACAAGATTGGCGGTGGTTGAAAAGAATGATGATGGTGTATGTGATTGTTGGAAAGACGCCTCATTGTTGATGAGTTTTTCATTTATTTCAGCAAAGGAGATAGGTGTTTCATGAGCATTAACCGCGTCAATAATTCCTTTGTATTCCTCTCCAAGGCAATCAAGAATCTTATCAATGAGATCTTCTTCATCAATGGGTTTTCCAAGAAGAGCAAGTCCATCAGCCCGTTCTTGAGAAATTGCATATATTCGGAGATCGTCTTGGAACCCATGACACAATTATTCAATTTGTCCTTGATCTGTTTGATGTAACCACGGGATGGTTTGGCATAGGTATTAGCTGAGATGGTCTAGACTTATTGAGATGTGGTATTGCAGGCAAAAAGAGGTAGGATGGGTAGAGAGACTGCAATGAGTGCATAGAAGAGAAGACGATCCTGGTGCTTCCATGTTTTGTAGGCCGGATTTGGAGCCGGATTACCATTAGCAGTGACGGTTGGTGTGGGACTAGGATGAGAACCATTAATAAATCCATAGAGATCATATCCTTCTAATATACTTCGGATTTGGAGGCTCCACGTGATGTAGTTGGTGGTGGTCATTTTTGTGATGTTTGTAGTGTTGATGGTAACAAAATGATTATTTGGGTATTGGGTATTTTGAATTGTGGTATGAGCAATGGGGGTGCAGATGTAAGACCCAAATTTTAGTATGTATGTTATTTTAGTTGCATTTTAGAGCATTTATAAAAAATACGGGGTGGAATGGTATCAATCAATATCCAAATTTAAAAGTTTATGGGTCAAATTGCAAATTTAGAAATATTTAATCCAAATGCTGTGATTCAAATTGTCATTCAAATTCTAAATTTAATTTTTTTAGGGGTAAAATTACAATTTAAGAAAATCTTAAATATTGAATTTGAATTAAAAGGAGATTTAAAGAAAGTTAGGGGGAGGATAGAGTAAATATATATATACACACACACACACACACACACATGGGTGTGTGTGTGCCGTGAGATCAACTGAAAATAGAGAGAAAGAGAGTGGTTAACGTGGCTTGAAGAGGGAGTGGTTTGAATCCACTAGAATCAGGCATATATAAATGCTCATGCATACAATTCAGAGCCTCAAAGCCTAAAAAGAAGAAGAAGAAAAATCTGGAAGCAGAGAGAGAATGAGAGAGAGGGGATCGAAGGTATTGTTGTCGGCCGGTGAGGTGTGATCGTCAGCAGGGGATGTGGGTTTGTGTGTTCTGGGTGTGTGTGTTGTTCCGGTCGTTGGTGAGTCACCGGAGTGGGTAGAGAGAGAGAAGTTCGATCCGGCAGTGTGGGCTGTCTGTCGATAGGTAATCATCACTGGGTGGTTGGTCAGCTGTATGGGTGGATATTGTTGATCGTTGTGCTCTGTTATGTTGTGGAGTGTGTGTGTGTGTTCCTCCGTTTAGCGTGTGTATGTGTGTATGGTGAGTTCAGTTAGTGAGTTTTGTCGACGGAGGTGGTGGTGGTGCGTGTTTTGATCGTCGGCGTCGATATCGCTGGAGTTTGTGTGTGGGTCTGTCTGTTTGGTTCGGCAGTGAGTGTGACGGTGTTCGTCGTCCGGCCGTGTGTTTGGTGTAGGGGTGGCTGGCGATAAGTGAGAGTTAGGAGAGAAAGAAGTTCGGCCAGTGGGGTAGTTCGTCGTCGGAGGTGGAAGTGGTGTGAGTTGGGTGTGCCTATGGTGTGTGAGGTTCATGTGTGTATGTTGTTGTTCATCAATGGTAGTGTGTGTGTGTGTGTGTTGCCGTTCGACTGGCCGACAGAGACGGTAAATGAGTGTGGCATGATCGGAGCTCTTCGTCGGCGGCTGAAGCAGGACCGAACTAGACGCAGAAACAAGGAAGAAGAAGAAGAAGAAGAAGAAGAAGAAAAATTAAATAAAATTCAAAAATCCAAAATCCAATCTTTCGGCGAGCGATTCGGAAATAGGTAAAACTTTAATCGATTATCATTTTTCGTTAAATTAAATTATTAGTATTAAAATTGTTGCAACCGGAATAATATTTATATAATCATAAATTTTAAATAGTTTTGGTACAGTAAAATATTAATGTAGTGAGATGGGTAAAAATAACAAATTTTGCATAATTAACTTGGGGAATGGAAAATATGGAATTTAGGGCATGTATTGCACGTTAGGTTATTTTAAAATAAAATATTAATTTAGGCCTATCGTTGTTAGGTTCACAGGCACCAGCCTCCCATTAGGTTTCAGACAGTGACGTTTTTGCAATGCGGAAATCGAGGTGAGTGTATTGTCTTCCACGTAAATTATAAATTATATTTTCGTATATATTATGGAAAATTGTGTTTATTTAAAAATGGACGGATTTGTAACTTATATGGATCAAGCGGTTTTGGGTGTTTGTGAAAAAATATTTTGTAGATTACGTTGGTTTTAAAAGGGTAGAAAATGATTTGTTGAATCTAGTTGGTTTCTAAAAGGATGGAAAATGATTGTGGACCGAGTTGTTTGCTTTTGAGATAAAAATTGATGGTTGGTTCGACTATACCATAATATTTTCTTCCTGAAAGGGATGTAGATTATCTACTAGGCAAAATCCGACAGAGCGTTGATTATCTACTAGGCATAGTCCTGCAGAACGTTATTTATCTGCTAGGCATAGTCCTGCAGAGCGTTGATTATCTGCTAGATATAATCCGGCAGAGCATTGATTATCTGCTAGGCATAGTCCTGCAGAGTGTTATTTATCTGTTAGGCATAGTCCTGCAGAGCGTTGATTATCTGCTAGGCAAAATCCGGCAGAGCGCTGTTGTGACCCGTTAGGAAGGCAAATCCTACGGGTGATACGGTACCGTTGCAATTCCCAATCGTGAGATTAAAACGATCCTATGGCTAGTTGGAGGATGGTGTGGTGTTTTGTCGTATACGATGAACTGTTGGATTGATTCGGTTGGGTATATATATATATATATATATTACTTTTAAATGGTTGGCGTATAGATATAATATTCTGGTTGATTTATGCTACTTGGACAGGATGTTATACATATATGAGTTTATTTATGTGGTGACAGGAAAACTGAGTTTACGTGTGATATGTGATTATATTATATTTGTATTAAGTGTTTTAAATACAGTATTTCTTTACAGTGGTAGTAGTTGAAAATTGGTTCCAACTATGTTATACGGTATTGTTGTTATATTGTTTCATTTTCATTGGTGGCAGTGGAACCGGGTATGTGATTGTATAAAATTATATTTTTGAAACGTAGTGTTTATTATTCATACTTGATACATGAAATATTTTTTTTATGAAGACAGTACACCGATAAAAAAATTTGGTTTCAGGTACCGTGGCTAAGAATTGGTCCACTACTGGCGCTAGGGAGAGTCCGGAGGTAGTGTCGTGTTGAAGGTGAGTCGGTCGGACGTGAACCGTGAAAGGTTCAGGTATTTTGGTGTTTTTGGTTGTGGATATTCTAAAAATAGGTATATATATTTCTGAGAAAAAAAAAAATTACAAGTAGATGAGTGTGTATATATATGTGTTAGTTTGGATACACAGTGGATGGGTCCAGTGACGTCAGGTCGACGTCATGCCCGGCCTCGGGTGGCGGGTGCCCGGGGTGGGATGTGATAGCAAAGGTGTCTTCGGATGCCATTATGGTTAAAGAAGAGTGTGGAGAATTGTGAGAGAAGAAGAAAAAAAAAAGGAAAAAAGAGGGGAGGGAAGAAACAATCAGGAACGTGCCTACTATGATACCATGTAGAAGATTGGAAATAATGGCTCACTTTCCATTGATTAAAGGTGAGGTATATATCTATTATATAAAACAGGACGGCTTTTTGGCTGACTAGGACAAGCTTATGACTAGGATAAAAAAATATGACTAGGACAAACAAAATTGCTGACTAGGATAAATAAATTTTAATAAGTAGGACATTTTGCAGTTTAAGTTAAGGAATATATAAGGAAATTAAATTTGTCTAAAAGGAAATAAAGTTATAGTAATATTATTTTTGACTTATAAAAATATATATAATGATAAAAATATACATAATTTCTTAATTACTTAATTTTCTCTCTCTATCTCTTAATTCTCTCTCTCATTGCCTTAAATAGAGACACCAAAATTAATTAAAAATCTATTATATAAAACAGGATGGCTTTTTGGCTGACTAGGACAAGCTTATAATTAGGACAAAAAAATATGACTAGGACAAACAAAATTGCTGACTAGGATAAATAAATTTATTAAGTAGGACATTTTGCAGTTTAAGTTAAGTAATATATAAGGAAATTAAATTTGTCTAAAAGGAAATAAAGTTATAGTAATATTATTTTTGACTTATAAAAATATATATAATGATAAAAATATACATAATTTCTCTATCTCTTAATTCTCTCTCTCTATCTCTTAATTCTCTCTCTCATGGCCTTAAATAGAGACACCAAAATTAATTAAAAATCTATTATATAAAACATGACGGCTTTTTGACTGACTAGGACAAGCTTATAACTAGGATAAAAAAATATGACTAGGACAAACAAAATTGCTGACTAGGGTAAATAAATTTATTAAGTAGGACATTTTGCGGTTTAAGTTAAGGAATATATAAGGAAATTAAATTTGTCTAAAAGGAAATAAAGTTATAGTAATATTATTTTTTACTTATAAAAATACATATAATGATAAAAATATACATAATTTCTTAATTACTTAATTTTCTCTCTTTATCTCTTAATTCTCTCTCTCATGGCCTTAAATAGAGACACCAAAATTAATTAAAAAATTTAGTCATTTTTTAATTTATAGTATCTATTATATAAAACATAACGGTTTTTTGGTTGACTAGGATAAACTTATGATTAGGACAAAAAAATATGACTAGGACAAATAAAGTTGCTGACTTGGACAAATTAAATGCTGACTAAGACATTTTAAGATATAAACTGAAGACGTGTAAGGAAATTAGATTTGTCAAACAGGAAATCGAATTAATGTAAATGGAAATCAAATTAATATAGTATTGATTAATTAATTAGACAAATGCTGATTAGGACAAACAAATTTGCTGACTAGGATATTTTCGAGATATAAGTTTAGGGCCATAAAAGGAAATTCAAATTTAATTTGGGGCAAAAAATGTTGGGATACATATATGGCCCTAAATTAACATTAATTAGTAAAGATAATGCCTAAAATAACATTAATGCCTAAATTTTTTGTCCTAATCACATTAAATTTTTCAATTAATTAATTTTAGGGTCAAAATTAACATATTAAGTTTAGAGCCAAAAGTTTAGCCATTAATATTATTTTAGGTAACGATTTATTCATTTTTCTATAATTAAATTACTAATTAATTAATTAATTTAGACATTGATTCATCCAATTTTTCTTAATTAAACTACTAATTAGGATTCAATTTAATTAACCCTTCTTTCAGCTCTCTCTCTCCCCAATTGCAGTGCGATTTTCTCTCTTTTCTGCAGTTACTCACCCTTCAAGTAATTAAAGAACACATCCTATTTATGAGCACGTGATCAACTATTTACTGTTAAAAATGTTCATATTTTGTAATTTATACTAACTTTGAAATCTTTTGTCTTTACCTCTTTATTTTGCTAAATTTTAGTTCGTTATGTGTTTATCAGATTTGAAATATTCATTTAATGTGATTGTCAGTTAACTTTTAAAATCATATTTTAAAATATTAATTAAACCTATCATATTTAAAAATTATAATCGCATGTTCATCGAATTATTTATCATTTTTAGCACAAAGAATAAAGAAAATCTCTTGAAATGCGTTGTTTTGTCATCATTTTTTGTCATTACTTGAAGGAGATAAGGTCATATTATTATACCTTGATTCAAGTTTATACATTATTCTTTATTTTTTTAAGTTATACCTTGATTCTATCCGAGTAGGAGATAAGGTCATATTATTATTGATTTCCCCTGCAATGTGTATGTTCATTTGAGATTCATTTTACGAAATTAATTATTGCCGTAAGAAATTGGTTTTTAAATGCATTTTATGGGTTTTTTTCATTTGGCTAGGATTTTTCTTAAAAATATTTTTTTAAGTGTTTGTATTTGTAATAAGATTATTTCGTAATAAAGCATAATAGTGCTTTTGGGCTTTCTTAATAAAGCATAATAGTACTTTTAGGCACGCGTTATACACTAACTGTTCGGTACCATTATTTTGATTGGATAATTTCATAATTGTCATTATTTTTATTTCAATTGGTTTGTAACTTACTTTGAAGATTAAATTATATATAAACCCGTAGAATATCATTGGATTTTTTATATTGTTGAACTTTTTTATATCAGTACAAGTTTTAGTCTCGATTGTTAATTACAATTGATATTCCATTGTTAATTATTATCGATGTTCAAATGAATAGGTGTATTATGTTAGTCTTGATTGTTTTATTATTAATATTCAAATGTAATAGATGTCGAATGTTGTATAATAGATAAAATTATATCATTTTTTTTTTGTTTGGTTATTCTACACCCGTGCCTTCAGGCACGGGTTATACGCTAGTACATGTATAAGACGAGACTGGGTTGTTTTTCCAATCTTAATTAATAGTCAATCAAATATTCTAAATCTAGCCAATAACTTAATCTATGGAATTTGCTGTCAATTCAAATTATTTATAATACCTAAATAGGAAACAAACTAGATAATTATAGAAATACACAATTAAGGAATTAATAAATTAATTCCTCTAATATTAATAATTTAGTCCTATATTAATTTGAATAAAAAATAAAAACTAAAAAATATTATTTATTAAATAACGGAAACAAAATATCTTGTTCTCAATTTTATATTTTTATTTTGGAAAAGAAAATTGATTTTTCTAATTAAGCTCTTCGCCTATAAATACTTAGGCATTCAATATCCCAAGTAATGCTCAACCTCCACATTGACGCATACTATAGCCTTTCTTCCCTAAGCTCTTACTCTCACGCCGGAGAGACTTTAATGATACCCCCTAGTGGGTCTTTGTGCATGTACAAGCTCGGAACCGCAGCTCGGATTTTGAAATAATTGATTGTGGATCACGGGATGTTCAAAGGACTTCGATCTCAGAACTCAGCACCCTCCCTCAACAAGAAAATTACACGTGGACTCTGATTAGGTCAACTTGAGGTGTTAACCAATTTTAGACACCGACACATTTTATTTGGGTTGGGTTGGGATAATTTATTACTTTTATTTTATTTTGGTTACGCTAATTAGTTTTCATTTGTTTGGTTTTGGAATTTGGGCTTAGAGGTTAAGGTTTTAATTTATTTATTAATTATTAATTCAGGTTATTGTTATAGTTTAAAGCTAATTTTTTTAGTTTAATTAAATTTAAATTGGCGTGATTGAAATATAATTTTAACTTTATTACAAAATATATTTAAAAAATAATACATTATTTTAAACCATATATACAATATCCAATAAATGGGCATCAAATTCATCCAAACTATTTCATATGCTCTAATTTATTTATTTTTTGGTAAAAATAGTTGAAAAAGAGAATTTTGAATATTAGACCACTATGCTACACTTCATTCCATATCCTCTATTAAGGGTTAATCATATTTTATTTTTTCATGGTTAGATCAATTTGCACTTTGTTCTTTTGTGGTATTTTCGTCACTATTTTACTCTTTATAATTAGATTTTGTTGCATTTTATCCAGTGATATAAACTTAATTATAGGAGAGCAAAAAGTTAAAGAAGAGATAAAGTGTAATAAAAATTTAATTATAGGAGACAAAGTAATAACCTAAATTATATAAAATAAAAAAAAATAAAAATGTAAAATAGTCCAACTATAGGAGATAAAGCGTATGTAAACCCCTCTGATAATTTTGCGAGTAGAGGGAACTCACTATCCTTTATCTCGAACATGTAACCATAAGCATGTCACGTGTTTGTGGTGAATTGGGTTTATGCGTGTCTACTAGTCGGCCCATCCAATGAGGCGACCCCGCATTTTCCACGTTCACACGTTTCTTTCACACTAAAATAAATACAAAAACAAAGAGCAGGAGACAACGTTCATTTATTACTTATGCATCCAAAAAAAAATATATATATATATTATTACACCAATGGCAAACGAGAAATTTTAAAAAAATAAAAAATCTATTTGTCGTAAAACAAAAGTTCATCTTTTTGTCTTTGTTAGTTTCCAACATGGCCTTTTCTTTTCTCTGTCCTATTTACACAACTTTGAAAATGACTTGGTTATGTTTGTTATCGGAGGTGGGCTCCATCATAATATTTTTCTCTTTTGATAAGGTGGACTTTTGGCCTCTCTTGCTTGTAACCATTTATTCATGTGGTCATCCTATTGTTTTATTTATTTATTTTACAATTTGACCCTCCATTTTATTTTCAAAAATTTTATAAGACTTTTTTTTTTTTTAATTAATAATGATCGTTAATTTAAATGAAAATTCACCTAATATATTTAGAAATTAGCGGAGGGGAGATATCACGGATAAAAGTGACTGCTCTAGTAGTTTTAAAGAGAGAGCAGTCATTTTTCTCCATTTCTCTAAAATCACCGGAGTGATTGCTCTCTTGCTCTCTTTCTCCTAGGGCAATCATTGATATCTGTGATATCTCTTCTCTGGTAGTTTCCTGAAGCAATCACCGATGTCCGTAATCTCTCTTCTCTGATAGTTTCGAAATATCGCAAGTGAATTTTCATCTAAACTAATGCAAATTATTAACATAAGGACCTCGTAAAATTTCGATAGTAAAATAGAGGGTCATATTGTTGAAAATAAGAGTAGAAATGATATATAAAAAATAGTTACGAATAATAAGAGGACCAATTTTTTTTTTTTTTTTAATAATCATAACCAATCATGTGGATATATGTCCATCAATATTATTTTACTTATTTGTGTGACTTTAAACTTGAACTTGAGGTACATATCATTTTCATAGATACTAAAGATATCCACTTTCATTTTAATAAAATAATAGGGTGAATAACACTTTATAGTTTGGTCAATTTGCATTTTATTCTCCTGTAATTTGGAAATCGTCATTTATCCCCTTGTGATAAGATATTTGTTGTACTTACTCTCCTATATCAGGGGAGTAAATGGTTTGAAAATCTAATTACAGGGAGTAAGTGGCGATTTTCAAATCACAAGGAGATAAATACAAATCGGTCAAACTATATGGGGATAAAGTTTAATTAACCCAAAATAATATTTGAGATGTCACTTTTTTTTTAAATTACTTGAGATAACGTGTACCACATTTTATTGACCAAAATACCCTTACAACATATTATTTTTGATAAATTATTTTTTACCCTCTTCTATTTTATCTTAACATCACTTCACTCTCTTCCACTTTGAAAAATCAACACTTTACCCCATATATTAAAGCAGAAAATTAATATATTCAGTCAAAATTAAGGGAATATTCTTTAAAATGGAAAAAATTAAACATTTCATCCAAAATTCTATTTATCGATGATTTTTTTTTAGTTACACTGGTAACATGTTTTTTAACATATTTCTTAGTTACATTCAACTAATTTTTCGATTGTCGGTCTCTAGATAATTATATGAATATAATTAAAAAATATACTAAAAAAATTAATTAAAAGGTATAATAAAATACAACTAAAAATACACTTAGTCTTAGTTTGGCTCCCTTTTGAAAAGAAGTCTGCCTACAACTTAGTTTACCCCTTGTTTTTTTTTAAGAGCTGTTGCAAATGAGTTTTTAAAATGAACTGTTTATTAAATATGTCAAAATTTAGCTTTTGAAAAGGTGAAGCACATTTGATAACTATATGTGTAAAAGAATAAAAAACTATTAAATTACTAAAATAAACATATATTGTATTTATTTATTTATTCCTAAAATTAACTAGTATAAAAAACAAGATACATATAAAAAAAATATTTGCTTGTATAAACCCATGATTAATATAAAATTTTATATTTGAAAATATATTATATGCTAAAAATAAAAAAAAATTATTTTTTAAAAAATATTATATTTTCCAAATAAAAATTAAAATATTGTTAAATAAGAAAATGAAATATAATTTCGTAATAAGAAAATAAAAATAAGGGTAATTTTGTTATATAGACTTTCATCAATTAAAAAAGTTCATTTTGACTTTTAAAAGCACCAATTTTTTACTTTAAAAAATAATCCAAAAAAGGAGACGCTTAGCCGTGGCTTTTCTAAAAAAAGTTGATTAACAAATAAACTTATGTCCGCTTCTCCTTTTCAAAAGGAGAAACAACCCCCAAAAAGGAGGGGCCATATTAGGCCTAAGGGTGTATTTGGTTGGATGAAAAATGAATGGAAAAGAAAATAAAAAAAAAAAATTATGTTTGGTTGGATGAAAAATGGAAGGAAAAATAAAATAGGATGGATAAAACATAATTTTCGAGATAATTTGGTTTCGTCACAAATTTGGAAGAAAAATATAAAGAAAATGGTTAAATGTATCAAAATTACAATTATACCACCAGTAATAGATTTTTCAATTTATTTATGTAATATATGAGGGTAAAATAGTAAATTACATTAAAGTGAATTATTTTCCTTCTTTTCATTTTATTTCCCAACCAAACAACATTAGGAAAAGTAATTTTCTTTTCATAATAGATAAAAATATTATTCTCTCATTTTTTTTCCCCATCATTCTAACCAAATATACCCAAGTGTATTTGGTACTCAACATTTTTGAAAAAAGCCATAGGTGAGTTTCTCTTTTTTTAGGCTGCTCTCAAAAGTCAGGAGAGGAATCTTTTAGAAGCTAAAAGAAGCTTTATAATTGATGAAATTTTATATAACAAGATTACGCTTATTTTTATTTTATTATTACAAAATAATATTTAATTTGTTTTATTTTATGATATATATATTTTTTTTTATTTGCAAGATGTAAGATATTTGAAATATGTTTATTTATAATATCATTTTTTTTTAATTTCCATCATTTAATGTATTTTCATTTATAAATTTGTATATTAATCATTGCCTAATATAAGCAAATATTTCTTTTATATGCATTTATTTATGGAATGGATCGGGTCGACCCGTGAAGCGTTCACATAGTTCTCAAGTTTTATGAATAGTCACCATGTGAATGAATGTATCTCTTTGTCTCAAAGATCATGTCTATTCGGTAGACATGCATTGAAAATGACACACTCTTTGGGATTTTCTCTATAAATATGCATTGATACCTCTAAAGTTTCTAATTCTATCAGATTACAGAAAATTTGAGTGACCTTTATTAGTGAGTGTGTAGATATTATCGAAAAATACTCTAGTAATATTTTTCTTGCTGACGAGAGAAAAAACAAAAAACGGGTGGTAAATGAGTTTTTCGAATCCAAAAGGTAAGCTTCCGTTTTAATATTTTTGCATTAGTTTATAATTAATATTAGCAATAAATAAATATACTATATGTCTATTTAGTAATTTAATGGTATTTTGATGTTTTTATACAAATATTTATCAAACGTTCTTTGTATGCTTTCCTTTTCAACAATCACTTTTCGACAAATTTGTTAGTGTAAATTGCTAAAATTTCAAGATAAATAAATAAATAACAATGAAATGAAAATAATAATTATTAAACAATATTAATGTGAATATTAATTAATCATGTAAGGACATTAAAAATAAATTATGAAAATTCTGTGAAGCAAATTAAGTGTATACTAAACCAGAAACATGATGTTAACGTTAACGTAAAAGAAAGTAAAAAATAACAGCGACAAAATGTGTTAACGTTAACGTATCAGAAACAAAGAAGAACAGTAGCAGAATGTATTAACGTTAACGTAGCAGAAATAAAGAAAAAGAATAGCAGAATATGTTAACGTTAACGTAACAGAAACAGTATTTTAAAAATTCTATAAAAACTTACCCGGATATTCAAATGACAAATTTATATTAAAGTAGATCAAGACTATAGTTTGACTCTATACCCTTAAAGCAGATTCACGCCCCCACACTGGTGCTAATGGTTGAATGGACGTCTGCCTCCTAGGGTAAAACGATCTTCAAGTTTTTGGCACAAGCACTTGAAACCAAAAACTTCGGCGAACTAGACAAGTGCTTGAACTCTCACAAAACTCTAAATGTTCTATACTTTTGTGGTGATATGAAGTGATAATGTTGTGTAAGAGACGAAATAAAATGAATAACAAGTCTTCTATTTATAGAAGACCAAAAGCCACCATTAAATAGATGCAACTTTGGAAAGACATCTATTCACGTTAACGTTAACGCGAACTGTCACTAACTTTGAAAAGACACCTATTCGTGTTAACGTTAATGCGAACAGTCACCAACTTTGGAAAGGCACCTATTCGCATTAACGTTAACGCAAACAGTCACCTAATGAACCTTTATGTCTGTTCATTGGTGTTAATTCAAAATTAACGATTAAGCAATTAATTAACTGCTTAACTGCAACTAATTAAAATTTAAGCTAATCTGGCGGATCAAGATTCGAGTCGATCTGACCTAACTCGGATCCTGTCCAAACCAAATTCAAATATGGATCGATTTGTCCCGACCCAAACTCAACCCGACCTAATTCGAATTTGAAGGTTTGATTGTTAGTGGCTTGCCTTTGTCATCAATTTATAAGTTGATATAAACTTTAGTTTCTTTTCCACAACCAATGTGGGATAACTACACCTTATAACTCAAGTTTTCTATTTCCAAGTAATGTGGGATAACTCATCCCCTTTCAAGCAATGTGGGATAATACATTCATTTATATCTTCAATCAATCTCAAATGAGTTTTTTTGAGAATTAAAATCTCATTTAAAACTTAATTATTTTTTGCATATAAATATACTACATTGATTCTTAAAAGACGAGGAACGCAACAGAATAATAACCCGATTACTTTAATTAATAGGTTTCACTTTAATTAATCAATTAAAGTAGCAAAAAGTTCTAACAATCCCTCACATGAATGAGATTGACTGGATATATATATATGCATATGCAATGTTGACACACTATAGAGAGTTCAAATAGAAAGTAACTGCATCAAGATAGGTAGCTTTTGACCTTGAACCTTCTCTAGTGAAAGACTATCGGATTTACTTGGCTAATCAGTGAATGCGATGTCTTGAACTGTTCAGCTGTTTGTGTAAACCAAGACAATAGAATTCATATAGATACTTCCTGACATAGTTAGTTCTTTGGTTGTGTTCATTTTGGTCTTGAACATCCTGGTGTTTCAATAAGTGCTTTAGAGAATTTAGCCTTTTCATTCTCATAGAATCGGCCTTGTTCTTCACTCATCTAGGTGATTAACCTATCAAGAGTATCTCGTATACCCTACTTGAATTTTTTAAGCTACATGAATCATTAAAAGCAAAACTTATACTTAATACTTATATTTATCACTAGTTCACCATAGGAATGAGTATAAGACTTAAAGTCTTCCAGTGATTAGTTAGTCTACACATAATTAGGTTGTCCCTTTGAACCTAGATCTTGGGATCTCCAGTCAGCTAGGTTGGGTTTTCATTAAGATGACTATTTAGTTGTAGGCTTTAAACCCATTCCCCTCAATGAACAATATACTCTCTCTCTAGTTAACCCTTTGGTTAGCGAATCCGCAATATTATCTTTTAACTTCACATAGTAAATTGTGATAACTCCATTTTTAGAGTAACTGTCTAACAGTATTATGTTTATGTCGTATATGTCGAGACTTACCGTTATACATACTACTTTGTGCTCTACCAATTGCATATTGGCGATCACAATGTATACAAATAGCTGGCACAGGTTTCGTCCACATTGGAATATCTTCTAAAAATTGACGAATCTATTCTGCTTTCACTTGCTTTGTCTAAAGCAATAAACTCATATTCCATTATAGACCTTGCAATACATGTCTGTTTGGAGGATTTCCATGAGACAACTTCTCCTCCAAGTGTAAAGATGTATCCACTTGTGGATTTAGTATCTTTACAATCCGTTATCTAATTAGCATCACTGTAACCTTCAAGTACAGCTGGATATTTGGTGTAATGCAATCCATAGTTTAGGGTATACCTTAAATATCTAAGTACCCTAACTATCGCATTCCAGTGTCCGTGTCCTGGGTTGTTAGTATAACTACTCAGTCTACTCACCGTGTAGGCAATATCAACTCTAGTACAATTCATTAAGTACATTAGATTGCCTATTATACAAGCATACTCTAACTGAGAGATACTTTCACCAGTATTCTTAGTCAGATGACAATTCACATCAATAGGTATTTTAATTAGATTAGTATCATACTTGTTGAATTTCTCAAGAATCTTCTCAATATAATGAGATTGTGATCATACTAGTCCTTCAATAGATCTAGAAATTTTAATTCCTAGAATTACATCAGCAACACCTAAATCTTTCATATTGAACTTACTGGTTAACATCCTTTTGGTAGACTTAATGATGTTATTATTGCTACCAATAATTAGCATGTTATCTACATAAAGGCATATAATGACATATTCGGATTCATTATATTTAATGTAGACACATTTGTCACATTCATTGATTTTAAATCCATTTGACATCATAACTTTGTCAAATTTCTTATGCCACTGTTTTGGTGCTTGTTTAAGTCCATATAAAGACTTAACAAGTCTACAAACTTTGTTCTCTTTACCAGAAACAACAAATCCTTCTTGTTGTTCCATGTAGATTTCCTCATTTAGTTCACCATTTAGGAAAGCTGTGTTAACATCCATTTGATGTATTTCAAGATTATGTATAGCTGTTATGACTATCAATATTCTAATGGATATTATTCTAGTAACCGATGAGTACATGTCAAAGTAATCAACACATTCTCTTTGCTTGTAAACTTTAGATACAAGTCTAGTTTTATATCTATCAATTGATCAATCTGCTTTCATCTTCTTTTTGAAGATCCATTTACACCTAAGTGGTTTGGAACCGGATAAAAGATCCACTAGTTCCCATGTATGATTTTGCAAGATAGATTATATTTCACTGTTTATAGCTTCTTTCCAAAATGGTGCTTCAGGAGTTGACATCGCCTCCTTAAAACTCTTAGGATCACCTTCTACCATATAGGTAAGAAAGTTAGGACCAAATTACTTTGATGTATTAGCTCTTTTACTACGTCTAGGTTCATTATCTTTCAAAGATATTTCATTTTAGACCTCACCTATCATAGTATCAAGCGTTCTTTTTAAAGAACCAGACTCTCGAGAAGTCTTACAAGGAAATATATCCTCATAAAAGAATACATTTCTAGATTCCATTATTGAATTCTCATGTACATCTTCCATCTCAGACTTGTGAACTAAAAACCGATAAGCACTACTGTTTTGGGTGTACCCAATGAATATGCAATCAATTGTTTTAGGTCCTATTTAGTCCTTTTAGGAATAGGAACCACCACCTTAGCAAGACACCTCCACACTTTCAAGAATTTATAAGTAGGAGTCTTACCTTTCCACATTTTATATGGAGTTTTATCTAATTTCTTATGTGGCAACTTATTAAGAACGTAATTAGCGGTAAGCAATGCTTCCCCCCACATGTTTTGGGTCAGTTCAGAACTTATCAACATAGCATTCATCATTTTTTTTAAAGTTCTATTCTTTCTCTCAGCTACTCCATTTTGCTGAGGTGAGTACGGTGCAGTTGTTTGATGAATTATTCCGTGTTGAGCACATAATTTCACAAATAGTGATTCATATTCACCATCTCTATCACTTCGAAGAACTTTAATCTTTTTATTAAGTTGATTCTCAACTTCGTTCTTATATTGCATAAACTTTTCCAAGACTTCATCTTTACTCCTTAGAAGATAAATATAACAGTATCTTGTGCAATCATCAATAAAATTAATAAATTACTTTTTACCACTTCTAGTTTGTACAAATTTTAAATCACAAATATCAGTGTGAATTAACTCCAGAGGTTTAGTACTTCTTTCAATGGATTGAAAAGAAGTTCGAGTCAACTTGAACTCCACACAAGTCTCACATTTATGATTTGAACCAATTCTGTATTTTGGCAATAAATCTAAACTAATCAACTTACGTAAAGATTCATAATTAAAATGTCCTAATCTAGCATGCCAAACATCAATTGACTCAATCATATAAATAGAAAATGTAGTTTTATTAGCTTTTGGAATCATAATCATTATATTCAATTTGAAGAGGCCTTCATTCATGTAGCCCCTTCCTACATACACTCCACTTTTGGTTATTACAATATTTTCAGACTCAAAAACCATTCTAAAGCCCTTCTTACTCATCAAAGATCTGGAAACTAGATTCTTGCGAATGTTCGACACATAAAGCACATCATTGAGAGTAAGTTCTTTTAAAAAAGTCATTTTCAGCATAATCCTTCCACGCCTTTCAACTTTAGAATTCGAGGAATTTCCCATATAGAGTTGTTCATTTTGATCCACCGATTGATAGGTGGTGAACATTCTCTTATCTGAGCAGATATGGCATGTAGCCCTAGTGTCCATGTACCATTCTTTCGGGTTGCCAACTAGGTTGACTTCATACACCACTGCTGAAAGGTTCATTTCAGAAACATCCGAAGTAAGATGCTTGGCTTCAGTTACGTTAGCTTAATGTGTATGCCTCTTTACATTACATTTAACTCGACATTCACTAGCATGGTGTCCAGCCTTTCTACACGAGAAGCAGTTCCCCTTGAATTTCTTCATTTTCTTTCTATTGGGACTAAAGCTTTGACTCGTTCCAAGTTTATTAAACTTTCATTTCTTATTGGTCTTGTGAACCTCCACAATATTTGCCTTTGAATTCATGGAATAACGACTATCAGGATTCTCAGCAAACCGATGTTCTTCTTCAATTCTAAGCCTTATAATAAGATCTTCAACGTTCATCTCTTTGAGTTTATACTTGAGATAATTTTTGAAATCACTCCAGGTCGGTGGTAACTTCTCAATAATAGAAATTACTTGAAATGATTCACTCAATGACATTCCCTCAGCGAGAATGTCATGTATAATAACTTGAAGATCTTCGGTTTGATTAATAGCAAATTTGGAATCCACCATTACATAATCAAGAAACTTTCCAACTACAAATTTCTTTAAGCCGACGTCCTCTATTTTATATTTTTTATCCAAGGATTCCCATAGTTCTTTAGCGATTGAAATCTCTCCATATACTTTATATAGAGAGTTGCTGAGAGCATTGAAGATGTAGTTCAGACACAGATAGTCAGAATCTTTCTAAGCTTTTACCACAACCTTTGCATGATCATCGGCATTCTCAGTCATAACTGGAGCATCTTCTTTGAGAAAACGAACCATTCTCAAAGTCGTAAGGTAGAACATCATCTTTTGTTACCACCTCCCATCAAACTTGTTAGGCTTTTGAGCCTTAGGCAATGGAGTAGGCACCGTAGTGATAATGGTCTGAGTCATAGGAGACGTCACTTTAGAAGTCTTAATTACATAGTGTTTTTACTTACTATCACAGAGTAGTATGTCTACAATTTTAACAAATATATAATAAATACTTAGGAAATTTTACAATCAAAACACAAACTAAGGAATCAAATGTTTCACTAACCAGAAACTGAAAGTTAACGTTCACATAAGAATCAGAAATCAATTCAGAACATTAACGTTCACACAACAGTTTACAAGACAGATTTAAAATATGAACATTTACTTATTTATCTTAAAATTTCAGAATGAAAATGAATTTGCTTTAAGATTGTTAGTGTAAATTCCTGAAATTTTAAGATAAATAAATAAATAAAAATGAAATGAAACTAATAATTATTAAACAATATTAATGTGAATATTAATTAATCATATAAGGACATTAAAAACAAATCATGAAAATTCGGTGAAACAAATTAAGTGTATACTAAATTAGAAACGTGACGTTAACGTTAACGAACAGAAAATAAAAAATAACAACGACAAAATATATAAACGTTAACTTATCAGAAATAAAGAAGAACAGTAGCAGAATGTGTTAACATTAACGTCACAGAAACAAAGAAGAAGAATAGCAGAATAAGTTAATAGTGTTTTAAAAATTCTATAAAAACTTACCCAGATGTTCAAACGACGAATTTGAATTAAAGTAGATCGAGGCTAGAGTTTGACTCTATGCCCTTAAAGTAGATTCATGCTCTCACACTGGTGCTAATGGTTGAATGGACGTCTGTCTCCCAAGGTACAACGATCTTCAAGTTTTTGATACAAACACTTGAAACCAAAAACTTCGGTGAACTAGATAAGTGCTTGAACTCTCACAAAACTCTAAATGTTCTATGCTTTTGTGGTGATATGAAGTAATAATGTTGTATAAGAGATGAAATAAAATGAATGACAAGTCTCCTATTTATAGAAGATCAAAAGCCACCAGTGAATGAGTGCAACTTTGGAAAGACATCTGTTCCCGTTAATCTTAATGCGAACCGTCACCAACCTTGGAAAGACACCTGTTCGTGTTAACGTTAACACAAATAGTCACCAACTTTGGAAAGGCACCTATTCGCGTTAACATTAACGCGAACAGTCACTTAATGAACCTTCATGTCTATTCATTGGTGCTAATTCAAAATTAACAATTAAACAATTAATTAACTACTTAACTGTCATTAATTAAATTTTAAACTAATTTGGCGGGTCAAGATCCGACCCGATTCGACCCAACTAGGATCCCGTTCAAACCAAATTCAAATATGGATCGATTTGTCCCAACCCAAACTCAACTCGACCCAATTCGAGTTTGAAGGTTTGATTGTTAGTGGCTTACCTTTATCCTCAATTTATAAGTTGATACACGCTTGAGTTTCTTCTCCACAACCGATGTAGGATAACTAAACCTTACAACTCAAGTTTTATCTTTCCAAGCAATGTGGGATAACTCGTCCCCTTTCAAGCAATGTGGGATAATACATTCATTTATATCTTCAATCAATCTCAAATGAGTTTCTTTGAGAATTAAAATCTCATTCAAAATTTAATTATTTTTGGCATATAAATATACTACGTTGATCCTCAAACGACGAGGAACGCAACGAAATAATAACTCGATTAATTTAATTAATGGATTTCACTCTAATTAATCAATTAAAGTAGCAAATTTTTTTAACAATACTAGACAGTTCAAAGCTCATTTTCAATAGCTTTTTTTTAACAACTCATTTTTAACAACTCATTTTGAAAAGGCAAAGGGGGACCAAACTAAGACTTATAAATGTTACTAAAAATATACTTTAAATTTGAAACTGAAAAATTCATTAAAAAATAGTTACATGTAATTAAATAATACATTAAAAAGTAATTATCTGTAATTAAAAAAAATAGTTACATCCACTTTAAAAAATTCGGTGGCTGGTCACCTGACTTTGGCAGGGGATAATGCCAACGGTTGACGATGAAAATCTTAATTGGAAACATTGGAGATATAAGAGATTATTGATCATGAGACTGAAAAACATAAGGTAAAACATAATTAAGAGATTAAAACTAAACTTAAAATTTCAACTGGATAAATTATAATCTAATGGGGACTATTGATTAATTATCTTTTTAATAAGACTTGAGACATCCTTTTCGCATTTTGTTGAAAAAAAATACTCCTGTAATATAATATTTTTATTTTTTTAATTAATTAAAATTCTTGTTTCTTTCATTTTCGAATTTCAATTCTATTTTTTTCTTCTTCTAATTTTGTATTAATTATTTATTTATTGTATGTTTTAGTTATAGAAAATAATAAAAGAAACTAAAAAGTAAAAAAAATTAAAACAAAACAAACCAAAAAAGAAAAACTTCAATTTAAAAATACAAAAGAATTTTTTTGTGTGTTTCTATTTCTATTTCTTTTCCTAATTTTTTCTTTAAATTTAAAAGTAAAAAAGAAAATATATATTTTGTTTTTTTTCCTGTTTTTTTGAATTCCCATTTTTTGTTTTCGTTTTTCAGTTCTTTTGTTTTCATTTTTATTTTCTAGTTTTCAATTTCTACTTTTTAAGTTTTTTCTTTGTAAATACCATAAGAAAAAAAAAAAAAAAACAAAAAACAAACAAATAAAATAGAAAACAAAGGAAAAAAAAAAAGAAAGAAAAAAGAGAGAGTCGAAATAGAAACTAAAAATAAAAATAAAAACAAAAATTAGAATATAAAATAAAAATAAAACAAAAAAAATTATATTAGAAGGACATTTTTATCAACAAAATACGATGGAGTTTTTTAGATAATCAAACTAAAAAGTTAAAGATTGTTTCAGATATAGAGAGTGTACTTGGTATTATTCGAGATCAGAATAAATATTTAGAATTTAAACAAGAAAAATGAGATTAATAAAAAATAATTTTTAAAATAAAACATTTAGTATAAGATATTTTATTTAAAATTGAAATGAAAGAAAATGCACATGATTTTTATTTTTATTTTTTTTAATTAGTCTAACAGTTTCCAATTGAGTAAAGAAAAACATTGGATTTTTCTTCCATAACTCCACTTTTAAAGTGAGACAACTTTTTAAGTAGTTAATAAATAAAACTTCGTTTAAAAGTACTATTTAAAAAAAATAGTAATTTGTTTTAAAAAATTTAATGACCAAATTATCCCTATAAGATACAAAACACACAAAAACCTAATTCATATCTTTCATTTTCAGAAATCCATAAGCAACAGTGGCTCTCTCTCTCACTTGCCTCTCGTCGCTGCACAGCCACCTGTCACTGCACAACCTTTCGTCGCTGCACAACCATCTGTCGCCGCACAACCTTTCATCGCTGCACAGCCACCTGTCACCGCACAACCGCTCGTCGCCGTCTCTGCATTGCCAGTCATCACTATTGTTGCATAGCCGCTCATTGTCATTCCTGCGCAAACGCTCTCTCTTGTGCCGCTTGTCGCTGTCGTCCCTATTGCATTCTTTGCCGCCGGCGCTCGTTCCTATTGTCGTTGCCGTTGTTGTTGCCACCGCCACAAGCTAGAAATTGCCTCGTAGCCGTCCACGTTGCTCGAGTGTTCTTCTTCCCCTTCGTTCGCCACCGCTAGCTCTTATTTTGATTGCCGCCACCTTGATCACGCCACATTTTACACGATCTAATACCGTTAATCTAAGTTTTATTAATCTTTTGAATTAAATAAATTAGTATAATTGATTTTTTTTCTTTTCGTTCATAGACTCGAAACAATAACTGAAAAATACATTATTGTTCTTGAATTAAATACTATCCAATAAGCAAAACTTGTTGGGAGATAGAGCACAATCTTGTATGGGTGTTAGTATTTTCAACACGTGAATAGTGGCATACGTGTGTAAAGGATATAGGGAAAGAAGAAAATTATATTGATAATTTCTGTACATACAGAATGAGCCTTATTCTCCAAATTATATAGCCGCAGGAGCAGGCTAAATTAGGAAGAATATTATTGAAATAAATGGGCTTAATAAAGCCCTACAATAAAGATACCAAAAATATAAATTAACGCATAAATATAATATTTCAACACTCCCCCTCAAACTGGGGCAAAAATGTTGATGAGCCCTAGCTTGCTAATAGCTGACTGAAGGAGAGATGGTCCTGTAGACTTGGTGAACATATCAGCAACCTGTTCTGAAGATGGGACGAAGGCTGGTGTGATGACTCCCGATTGGACTTTTTCACGAATGAAGTGGATATCCACCTCAATGTGTTTCGTTCTCTCATGAAGAACTGAATCTGAGGATAACATTATGGCAGACTTGTTGTCACAGAACAACTTAGATGAGTTTCCAACGAGAAGTCCTAACCCGCTCAAAAGGGAACGAAGCCAAAGGAGTTCACATGTTCCTTGAGCCATAGCGCGATACTCAGCTTCGGCAGAAGATCGGGAAACGACGGATTGCTTCTTACTTTTCCACGAGATTAGGTGTCTTCCGTTAAAGGTGCACAGACCAGAGGTCGAACGTCTATCGTCCTTCGATCCTGCATAGTCAGCATCTATAAAGCAGGAGAGTCCCTCCTGTATCCCTGTCATATAGAAGAGACCCAGACTGGGGCATGTTTTGAGGTACCGAAGGATATGGTAGACAACATCCATGTGTGATGTACGTGGTGAGTGCATAAATTGGCTCACAACACTGACAGCATACGTAAGATCTGGCCTTGTATTAGTCAAATAGATGAGGCGTCCCACAAGTCGCTGATATACTGATGGATCTGATAATAATTCTCCCGAGTCTGTTGTTAACTTAAGGTTCGGATCCATGGGAGTGGAGGCTGGTCTACATCTAAGCATCCCAGTGTCTTGAAGAAGATCAAGAGCGTATTTTCGCTGCGAGAGAGAGATACCTTTCCGAGACCGAGCAACCTCAATACCGAGAAAGTAGCGGAGATGACCCAAATCCTTGATGTCAAAAATCTGTCCGAGATCTTTCTTTACCTGCTGAATGCCAGGTGCGTCGTCTCTTGTGATAATAATATCATCCACATAGACTGAGATAATGATGCACCGTCCCTGGTGTTGGCGACGGATGAAGCAAGTATGATCTGAGTGACACTGGATAAACCCCATAGTAAGGATGGCTTCGCTGAATCGATGGAACCATGCACGAGGAGACTGCTTAAGTACATAGAGGGATTTTCGGAGTCGACAAACTTTGCCTAAATACTCCCCCTGAGACCGAAATCCCGGTGGAGGCTCCATATAGATAGTCTCAGTCAGGGCACCATTAAGGAATGCATTCTTGACATCCAACTGGTGCAGAGGCCAAGAATGAGATGCAGCCAACGAAATAAGAAATCGAACAGTAGTCAATTTAGCAACCGGGGCAAAGGTGGCACCGAAGTCTTTACCCGGGATTTGTGTATAGCCCTTAGCAACAAGTCGGGCTTTGTACTGATCAATCGAACCATCAGCTAGATATTTCACACTGAAGACCCACTTACAACCAACCGGCCGTTCACCAGCCGGCAAATCAACCAAGTCCCATGTATGATTCCGTTGTAGGGCATCCATCTCTGCTTGCATGGCGGCAACCCACTGTGGATTCTGGAGGGCCTCATAAACAGAGCAAGGAATGACAACCGAATCAATTTTTCCAAGGAAGGATTTATATTGATCTGAGAGACCCTGAAAAGACAAATACTTGGAAATCGGATGATTAGTAGAACATGAAAGAAAGTAGCGGGATCGTGGGTGACGTTCCCGAGTCGGGTAACGGCGGGGAACAGGGTCAAAGATAATGGGAGAAGAAGATATACCTGAGTCCGGAGAAGATGTCGGCAGGGGATGTGAGACACGTGGACGACGAGAGTAGACTCGTAAGGGAGTGGGTGAGGTATCCGGTGGGGGATGTGATGTGGGCGGGGAAGATATATCTAAGACAGGAATAGGACACGGAAGTGGAGTATGATCCCCAGTAGTGGGTGCCTGAATAGGTGGAGAAGATACAATACCAGAAAAATAGGGTACAGTCTCAAGGAACGTAACATCGAGAGAGTGGTAAGTACGGTAGGTAGCTGGATCGTAGCACCTATATCCTTTTGACATGGAAGAATAGCCGAGGAAAATACACCGGATAGATTTATCATCTAACTTAGTGCGAGTAGGGCTCCGATTCTGGACAAAACACGTACAACCAAAGACATGGGGTAAGATAGGAAAAAGGGTGCTAGTGGGTTGTAATATATGAAAGGGGGTTTTATCAGTAAGGACACGGCTCGGGGTGCGATTAATGAGATAGGCAGCAGTAAGAACAGCCGTGTGCCAAAAAGATTTGGGAACATTCATTCCACGCAAAAGACAACGGACGACAGACATGATATGACGGTTCTTACGTTCCACCACACCATTCTGTTAAGGGGTGTAGGGGCAGGTAAGTTGCTGAAGGATACCGTGCTTATTAAGCTCAGCTCGAAATTCATCGGATAAGTATTCTAGGCCATTATCAGACCTGATATTGCACACAATGGTTTTATATTGGGTTTTTATCATTTGAAGGAAGTGGGTAAAGTGAGTGTAAACCTCGGATTTGTGCTTCATCAAATAAACCCAAGTACACCGACTATAATCATCTATGAAGGTGACATAGTAGCGGTGTTTAGAAATGGCTGTAACAGGAGAGGGTCCCCAAATATCAGAATAGATAAGATCAAAGGCTTGGGGGGCACGGTGCATGCGAGGAATATAAGAGGTACGTATGTGTTTAGATAATTCACAAACTACACATTGAAATTTAAAGTCTTTGCAAGCTTTATTAAGAGATGGAAACAACCAACACAAATACTGAAAGTTTGCATGTCCTAAACGAGCATGCCACAAGTTTAAACTTTTGAAATAACACATAGAGGAATAAAAAACAGGCAGTACAGAAGTTTGCATACTAAAAGATGGAACAGGTGGAGGTGGAGGGCTGCCAAAGTAGTAGAGGCCATCGCGTTCATATCCCCTGCCAAAAATCTTCCTCGTAGTCAGGTCCTGCAAGAGGCAACGATCAGGTAAGAACACAACGGCACAGTTAAGATTTTTTGCAAGACTACTAACGGATAGAAGATTATAGGCAAATTTAGGAACATAGTAAACAGAGTGAAGAGTGATATCAGGGGATAAGTAGGCATTTCTTTGACAATGAATAGGGATAGAAGTACCATCGGCAATGCATACAGACTTGTTAATAGGTGACACAGGGGAGGTGATGGTAGAAATCTCACCAGTCATGTGATTGTTAGCCCCGGAATCCAGAATCCAAGTAGGGCGGCCAGACTTACCATGAAGCGCAGTAGGAGTACCGGAGGCAAGAGTAGCCGTGGGGCCGGAAGACGATGCTAAAGTGGTTAACTGAGCCTGAAGTTGGGTAAGTTGGGCCTGGACGTGAGAAATATCCAGCGAAGCTGATGGAGAATTTTTTGAACCAGGGACAATATCGGCAATAACACCAGTACGTAGTCCGCCTCTTCCTTTTCGCCCTCCTAGGTTTCGGGGTTTCAATTCAGGATGAAGAATGTAACAACGATCAATGGTGTGGCCAGGCTTTCGGCAGTGTTGACAGTATGGCCTCGTGCCTGATGGGCGAGGACCAGAAGGGGCCGAAAAGGCCATCTGCGAACCAGAAGGAGCCAGAAAAGCCATCTGCTCAGGGACTGAGGGAGAGACTTCAGGTGGGAGAAGGAGCCGACGTTTGGAATCATTGTCAACAGTAGAGAATGCATTGTATAGATCCGGCATCGGTGATGTGTTCAAAATCTGAGTGCGAAGATTCTCGTACTCTGGATTTAAACCCATCAAGAAAGGGTATGTGTGTCGACGATCCTGGCGCTTGGCTTCGATCTTAGCAGCATCTTCAGGGAATTCACTCAGAGGTTCATACTGCGCAAGTTCTTCCCACCGAGATTGAAGGTAACCAAAGTAATCTGCAACTGAAAGTCCCAAGGATGCCTGGGAGGCGTGGGAAATCTCACGGTAGAGCTCAAAAGTCCGTGATTCATTGCGAGAATGAGCATACATCTTCGTAAGAGCAGACCATAATCCACTGACCGTCTCGTGAAACATGAAGATGTTATAAATCCGTTCCTCCATAGAGTTGAAGATCCACCCGAGGATGGTACAATTATTAGCGTCCCATTGAGCAAACTTGGGATCGTTGATATCTGGCTTTGGCTCAGTGCCGTTGAGCCATCCGGTCTTACGTTTTCCACCAAGGTAGAGACGGAGAGAACGGGACCAGGCAGGAAAGTTCGCTCCATTGAGTAAGACGGTGGTAACACGTTGGACCGTGGCCTTAGGGGCACGAGTAGAATCCAAGCGGGCGGATAACTGTGGAGCATGAGCGGTCCGAGATGGGACGTGACCTTCTCTTCCGGATGCCATGAATATAGATGTGCTGAGTTCGTAGCAATGAAATACACAAACAAAATGCTACGGAAGACTGATCTGGCTCTGGAGAGAGAAGTCACAAGTTGAGAAGCGAACTTGAGACAGAGTTACCCAATCATTCAGGAAATCAAAGAGGCAGCCATGTATTTAGAATAGCCGGAATACCAACAACCGGAGAACAATCCGCAATTGGCAGCAGGGGTCACGAAATCGCAGGCGAAGACCGTGGGCTGCGAAATCGCAGCTGGGGGTCGCGAAATTGCAGCTGGTTGTTCGCGAAGATCGGGGCTGGGGGTCGAGAAGATCGTGGGTTGTGAAATCACAGCTGGGGGTCGCGAAATCGCAGCTGGTGGTTCGTGGAGATGGCGAGGTCGGTGGCGAACTGATTTGGCTTCGGGCGCAGTGGGTTGCGATCGGTTCGAAGGGGGTTGCAGTGGTGGCTGGTTTTGCAGGCTAGGGTTTCGGCGGCGGTTTCGGTGGCGAGACTGAGATGCGTAGGGTGGGGGTTTGTCCGAAGACGGCAAGCTAGGGTTTCAGTGGGTTGATTGCAATCGGTTCGAAGGGTTAGGGTTGCAGTGGTGGCTAGTTTTGCAGGCTAGGGTTTCGTGATTGGAGGCGGCGGCGGTGGCGGCGGCTTGGTGGTGGTAAACAGTGAAGTCAACGGCTTTTAGGGTTTGGAGAAAAAAATATTGGCTCTAGATACCATAAAGGATATAGGGAAAGAAGAAAATTATATTGATAATTTCTGTACATACAGAATGAGCCTTATTCTCCTAATTATATAGCCGCAGGAGCAGGCTAAATTAGGAAGAATATTATTGAAATAAATGGGCTTAATAAAGCCCCACAATAAAAATACCAAAAATATAAATTAACGCATAAATATAATATTTCAACAGTGTGAATAGTGTTGAATAGTATGCGGTTCCACCGATGATGAACAATGGAATATGCGCGAACAATAATTTATGCGTGAGCAGTGACCCCGTGCTGCTGGTGAACAGTAACCGCGTGTTTGTGAAACAGTGATTGCGTTTTGAATTTTTCATAATACCCATTTTACCTTTCTTAGAGATTATAAATAGGCGAGCCATTCATTTGAGAAGAGACACCATTTTCACTGTTTTGGAAGGGAGAAGGCCAAGGATCTTAAGAGTAAGGTGGAGATGACGGTTTTGAGGATTGCATTCGAGAAACCGCTGTTTTAGACTACGATGAACGACTAATCTTTTTTCTAGAAGAACTCTTAAATACAGGCTATTAAATAAAAAACATCTTTAGGATATTTTAAGAAAATTATATATTTTGAATAAAAAATAAAATTAAGTGGATATTAAAAAGAAAATTAATTGAGGCATTTATGACATTTTTGAAAGAAAATATTTATTTTTTATAAAAATAAAATAAATTAAATTTTTTATTAAAAATAAAATTCGAATGAAAATTTTAAAAATTAAGTAGAATTTGGAATATTAAGCAGAAGTTGTCTACATAAAGGAGAAATAATTTTAAAATGGTAGTTGTTTCAAAACTTTGAGCAAATTTACTTTTATTGGTTCTAAAAATATATATATTGTTTACATTCACTACCCCTTGGCTCGTTCAATTTACACTAACCTCCCCTTTCCCTTTCAATGGTAGGCTTCTTATTGTCGGCTTTCATTTGGGAAATTCTTAACCCATACGCATCTATCGTCATTGCTTACTCCTTCCCCCAATGATCTTCATCGTTTTCTCCCCCTCGATTACAAAAGTCACCAAAATTACAAAAAAGAAAGGAAAAATAACCGTTAAAATCTTTGCAATTTGACCGTTTCGACGGAGTCCCGGGAAAGACGTCACCGGTGGCCTCATCGGAAAGCACACGTGACGATAACCCACAAACGCCACGTAAGCCGAGCTCTCATGGTGTGAACTCTGAAGTGCGCTCTCTCTCTCTCTCATTATCTACTGCTCTCTTTAAAAGCCTCCCCTCGAGTTTCAGTGAGGAATTGAAACGAACACCTTCCGTACATGCCGGAAGAATCCTCCAACCTCCGATTATCGACGTAAGATTGGTCTGTACTACCTTTAATCCTCTTCGTATCATGTTTATTTATCAGTTTTTTAATCTATTACAAAAAATTTCTTGTTTTTCGTCATTCGATTAGAGAGAACATGAGGAAAAAGAAATATCTGAATATTCACGAGTTTGTATTATGAGATTTGTATATGTTTTTATCATTTCTCCTTTTCTTTTGTGCTTTTCGAGGTAGAATTTTGTTCTACTTTTTTTAATTATGTTTTCCAACATCAAGATTGAATATGCACAATAAATAAATCTTCATTATATATATATATATATATATATATATATATATATATATATATATATATATATATATATATAATCATGTTTTGGTCAATTCAATGGATTCTGATTATCTGTTTGGTCCAAACACGGTGCTTGACGGTTCTAAATCACAGTGAAACATATTGAATCCCACTATCGCTTGTGTTTACTGATATGAGCTATATATAAAGCCTAAGACAATCATTCTGGCGTCTTTTGAGAGTGAGTTAGGCCCATTGAATTTCTACATCGTATCACAACCAAGTTTTTTTGTCTGATGCTGGGCCCCCGATATCCGTTTGTCAAAGTCCACCTTGCGCGTGAGGTTGTGTTGAATGCCACATTGATGTTGGGCCCCCCGATATCCGTTAGTGGTTTGTCAAAGTCCACCCTTCAAGGGGGCAATATTGAATTTCACATCACTTGTGTTTCTTGATCCTGAACTATATATAAAGTTTAGGACAATCGTTCTCTTTCAAGGCGTCTTTTGAGGAAGTATTTATGTTTTTCAACATCAAGATTCATATGGATCAGATTCATATGGATCAATTGAGGAAGTATTTATGTTTTTCAACATCAAGATTCATATGGATCAATGTACCAAAGTAGTTCACAATTGGGTTTTCCTTGGGCCTATATGTCTGAATTATTCGAAAATCATCTTTGCTAGATGGATACTAATGTAAAAAAGAACTTCTTCATTTATTTTTTATTTTTTTCGTGTAGGAAAATGGTACAATTTTTGCGAATTCGCCTCTTTTCCTTGGCAATCTCGCTAGCGGTACTGTCTTTAACCGTCACCGGTGAGAACAAGATCAAATCCGCCGTCTTTCTCTCCCCCGTTTTTGTTCTCCAACCAGGGTCGGTGGCTGACAAATATTACTATAACGTTGACTTTCCCCAAGGCCACATCGCCATCAAGGAGTTCACGGCTGAGGTGGTGGACGAGGCTGGAAACCCTGTCCCCCTCCATGAAACCTATCTCCACCATTGGGTCATGGTGAGGTACCACCAACGAACCACCATCAACACTCCCCCCAACTACCACCCCCACCACCACCCAGACGTAGGGTTCCACCAGTCAGACACCGGGATCGTGCGAAATTCTGGCCTTTGCGGCCGCGGATTGGGCCAATACTTTGGGCTCGGGTCTGAGACGCGGCGGACCGAAACCCGTGTGCCCGACCCTTATGGAATTGAGGTCGGCGATCCGGCGACGATTCCGGATGGGTATGAGGAGCGTTGGTTGCTTAACGTACACGCCATTGACACAAGGGGGGCGATAGACGGAGAGGAGCGGTTGGGGTGCACCGAGTGCCGGTGCGACCTTTATAACGTGACGAGGGACTCAACAGGGATCCCCTTGCCGGCGGACTATGTAGGAGGGTTGAGGTGTTGCTACGACAAAACACAGTGCAGGGTAAGGGATGGTGGGGTTGGTGGGGGGTCCTTAAGGCGGCTCTACATGAAGTACACAGTGAAATGGGTGGATTGGGAAGACGATGGTTCGATTATTCCGGTGAAGATTTATATACTCGATGTGACGGATACGTGGAAAAAATCAGATGGATCGAGAGGGCTCGACAACGGGCATGACTGCAAGGTGAGTAAGATATATTTATTTTTTTTTTTTTAAATTATTTAAAAAGTAGATAAATGGGTAAGAAATTGAGTATTTTATTACCTTTCATCATTGAAAATTGAACTCTATGAATTGAAGACTTGAAAATGGCTGTGAAATTTGAAGTTTTTGATGCTGAATGATTTCATTCTATATGCTACAGATTGAGTATTCAATTGAGTCTTGCTCTTCTTCTGTGGCTAATGAGGGCTGCATCGATACAAAGACGGCAAGGCTGAGCCTCCCAGCCAGCGGGGATGTCATTTACGGTGTCGCCCACCAGCACACTGGTGGAATTGGATCAACTCTTTATGGAGAGGTTATTCTACTTCTAGGCTCCGTTTGTTCAGTGTTTCTGATTCCAAAAAATAGAGAACAAAAACAAAAAATTTGGAAAACAAAAAAAAAAAAAAAAAAAAGAGGAAAAATGTTTCTGTTCTCCTCTGGAACATTTTCAACAAATTTTTGAGAACATAACAGAATTATTTCCGCATGTTTTGTTTTTATTCTATTTTTTTGGGGGTAAAAATGGCGCCCTAGTTTCTTCGAGTTTTCTCTCCTATATTCGTTTGAGTTTGAGGGATATATATTTTTTTGGTTTCTTTAAATGGTTTTAGGATGGGCGAGTTATTTGCTCGTCAATGCCGACGTACGGAGAAGGGAAGGAGGTGGGGAACGAAGCAGGTTATATCGTGGGGATGACCACTTGTTATCCTCGACCAGGAACTGTGAAGATATCTGCCGGCGAGACTCTACTTTTGGAGTCTAATTATAGTGCCGCCCAAAGGCATACCGGCGTTATGGGGCTCTTTTATCTCTTGGTTGTGGATCCATCCCCATCCCAAAGTTCGCGATATGAGGTCTGTTTGGTTTGCAGTATGAAAATTAATATTTTGTTTTTTACCAGAAGTTTTATGAAACCCTATTTTTTCTTTTACTAGGAGATACGACGCGAAATTTTGGATTTAGAAGATTGACGAGTATAATTTGTGTTGAATTTATGAGTTTCCTTTTATTTTATTATAATTTCATATTTGATTTTATTATTTCTTGTGTAGCTGCACGAGAAGGCGACAATTCCAAGCTTTGTTTGGGGGATGGTGTTGTTTGGTGTGGCAGTAGCTGTTATTGCTGCAGTGGCTTATCGCCGGAGCCGAGGAGAAGGCAAAAACTACCAACCGTTGGTGGTGTGAACTTTTTTGCAGTGATTGCCCTCATGTCATGCATCTGGAGATGATTTATGTGATATATGATGAAATATTATAAGTTGTTGAGTTAAATAATAACGTATTAATTAATAGCTAATGCTCATGTCCAATATTTGTATTAATACTACATTTTTGTTTTTTCTTTGTGTATCTTAGTTAATATGGGCTCATGTAAACTCAATTGTTTTCAGTGGTCATAGTATTTTGTTCAAATCTCCATGCAAGTAGTTTAATAAAGGGTTAATTGCCTTCTAGTCCCATCTACTTTACTTTATTATCACTTTATTCCCCTCCCTCTCGCTTATTTGCATCCCAGAAAGTCTACAACTGAGCTGCGTGTCCTTCTGCCGACCAATTCAAGGTTGGGGATTTAGGATTTTGACGACGGGGATGGTGAGGCTGAGGAAATGATGGAGACGACACTTTTTCTATGTTCTTTCCGCAAGAAGATTATGGAGGATGTCGACGGTGAGGGTGAGGAGAGAGACGCAATTAGATCTCATTTGCATGCCAAAATTGATCACCAATCTCATCTTCATCTCATCTAATCTTCATCACCGATAATCTCACCATCTTATCATCTCATCTTCATCATCGAAGCGACTAGATAAAAATCAATGACCACTATTGAAGCAATTAATTGAGGAATAGCATTGAAATACTTTCAAAATTAAAAATTTCAACATAAAAGAATTAATCCCAAATCAAATCGAAAATCCCAACTCGCAAAACCCCTCCCCCCCAAAAAAGAAGACTAAAATGAATTGCAAACCCAAATCGAATCGGAAGAACAATCAAAATCGCAAACCCGAAATCAAAAAAATCAAAATTGTGTTAGAATATGTGGCAACGACAATAGTGTTAGTGGTAGTGGATTGGTGGCGAGCAGAGAAAACAACGACGTCGAGCAGAGGAACGACAATAATGGTGGCAGAATTAGGAGTCATGCTCTGTTGGTGCAGTGGTAGGTGGTGGCGGAATTTCACGTCGCCAGTTTCACCGTAAGTGTACGGGTCAAGTTTTAGTAGAGTGAGAAGAGTAAGGATTATCGTTTCCATAGGGATTGATTGAGAATATTGTCGAGTACGGTAATTATCATAATCTAATTTTATCTAGGCGATAGAAAATGAAGTTTATAATTAATAATATACTAATATTAAAATACTAATTTATCTAATTAAACTATATTATTAGTATGAGATGTTTAAGGGAATGGATTATCTAGAGATTAACTTCATTTACAAATACGCATTTGATCTTGTTTAGTTTACGTTAATGATGTTTGACTTATTTAACAATCTCTGTATCGCAAACTCACTCGCTAGCTCTCCCAAGTGTAAGACGAGTGAATATGCGACTTCGTGTCAACGAAGAAGCCTCCCTCAACGTCTTAACAACACTAAGTCATGCGAGTCTTGTCTTAATGTCATTGATTGCACACTCTTTAACTCCCTTCCGGGTTATTAGATCGTCGCGTTGTGTTTAAACCCTAATCCGAATCCGGGGTTACCTTTCCCGAATGTCAAATCCAATTTCTCAATATATCTAAACAATCATATAATGGAAATACAAACATGACAAACACAATAAAATAACGAAGAACAATCATTAACGAAACACCGATTTCAAAATCACATGTTCATAAATATTATTAATCCCTAGACAATATCCGTTCAGCTAATGGCCATAATCGTATATACAATGATAAACGAGCTAAACATGCTTAAACCACAATCCAAAGTTAAGAAATAAAGAAAGAAACGAGAGAAATTAGCCGTAGTCCAAAGGTTCGGTGCTAAAACTGTCCCAAGATCGCTTCTCCTTCTTCACCTTGTAATCTTCTCATTTGGATTTGGTGGAGTATTCCCCAAAAACCTCTCAACCCTATTCTAACCCTAGGAGCTCTCTTCTGGCCGAAATAGAGGAGATGAGGAAGATATAGGGCTAAAAAATATCTAAAGTATGTGTAGAGACACCGCCGCGGCGGTGGTTAAGTCGGTTTGATTACGGCCTCGGCGGTGGACTCAGGAACCATCCAGTTGTTTCACCGTCTCGGTGTGGGCTTCTAGCAGTTTTAGGCTCCTCTCTGCATATTGATCGCCGCAGCAGTGGTTTGGACTTTGTGGTGGTGGGCTGTATTTCAAAATATTGCCTTTATGCTTGTTTTTTCACCGTTCTTGATCATTTTTCATCCCTTTTTACCTCACACACTTGTTTTAATACAAAAAGAATAAAAACATGTTAAAACGTATTAAAATATTATAATTACACTTGAAAACTAATAAATCCGGTTTGGAAATAGATAGATAAATTACACCTATCAGTAGGCGGCGAGACCTTATTTTGGAATCAGAAAAAAAGAAGAGATGTAAAGCAGAAAAGAAAAAGAAAAAAAAAAAAAAGTAATTTTTTCTAGTTGCACAAAATTTTGATGAAAAATTTAATATAAAAAATAGTTTCTTACTTTAATATAAGTAGAAGAGAGTAAAGTGTAGATTTTTAAAATTAAACGGATAAAGTGATACTAAAATAAAATAGAGGCAGAGAAAAGACAATTTACCCTAGTTTAAAAGATGTCTACATGACCCTTCAGCGAAAGAGAACAATCGCAAGGTGCGCAAATATTGGCATAAAAATAATAACTAGGTTTTCTAAATTATATTGTTTTTTAAAAATTAATTTGTATATTTTTTTTATTGAATTAATATATTATATATTATGTATTTAAATAAAAAATATATAATTACTCTAGTTTATCTAAAATTTTAAACTATATTTTATTCTAATTACACAGAAAACAACATCAGAAGTAAAAGTAAATGTTTTGCTAGCTAATTTAAGTATTTTTAAGTGTTATAATTAAATATTAAAATATAATAATTCATAAATTAATTAAAAAATAATACAATTTGCAAAATGAACTACAACCAAATGAACCTTAAACAAATTAATCATGAAAAAGAAAAATTGATAAAATTATAGAGAACCATTTTTGTTTTTGGCTATAATACAACTAAAGCTGTTCATTTATGGGTGTGAAAGTGAAAGGTTAAGTTTTCATTTTCTGCATTTTTGTTTTTATTCTACAAAAAATGGGAGGAAAAATAAAAATAAAAAAATGAAAATAAAAAAAATTATTTCTGATGTGCTCCAAGATTTTTAGAACAAATCTAGGAGAACAGAATATGATTGTTCCCATATCTACGAACCTAAGAATATATTCAAAATTTGAGAAAAAATTGGCCTCTATTGCCTAGTATTTTTTTTTTTTTGCCTAACAAAAAAAAAAAAAAAAGGTTGAGAGTGAATGAAAATATTTTCTTTTGGTATACAGGAGCTTGCTGTAGTATTTCTGTGATTGCTTGTTAACATATTTAGATGAGTTTTGGTCACTAGGTTAAACTTTAGACTTATTAGATTAAACTTTAGTCATTGTGTATATATAGACACTGTTAGCTCTAAAGAGTTTAATCCCATTAATGTTGATTTTGACGATAACAATAACTTTATGTTTTTTCAGACTAATCTTTATATTGAGAAACACGATAGATTTAGTGACGTGTTCTTGATAAGCGAAGTACGTGACTTAATGATGACAAATCCAGATCAATCATGTTAAGCAAATGGATTAGAAGATCAAGATATTTTTGAAAGGACAAATTACATTTTAAATCATTTAACTATTGACAGATTTCTAAGTAGTCTTCCTAAGCTTTTGCGTTTCATTTTAAACCCTTCACGTATAAAAACAATTTTAAAAAACCATTCAGTTAGATTTTCCATCAAATCTAATAGACTTGAGGGGCAAAATAGTCTTTTACTATTTTTTTTTTCTTTTTCTTCTTCTCCTTCTCTCTCTCTCTCTTCTCTAGAAACCACCCCTTGTTACGAGGGTGGTTCACCCCTGTAATAGGGGGACCCCAGTAGCAGGGGGTGGTTTACCCCCTGTTACATGGGTGATTCTTCCCGTAATAGGGGGAGAACCATCCCTTATTGCGGGGGTGATTTGTAATATTCGAAAATTTATATTTTTTGAAAATATTATTCTATATAAATTTAATATTTTTGAGATTGTTTTGTAAATTTATGGTATAAAAAATATTTGATTTATTTTTTAATTGTTTTGGGACTATTGTGTTATTTAAAATATACTTTTAAGAATTTTAGGATATAATTAATATTCTCTTTATTTTAAGGAGACATTATATAAATAAATAAATAAATAAATTAAATAAATGTCACTTGAATCATTTCCTTCTTTGAGAAGAAAATGAAACCAACCACAAATATATATATTATAAAACTTATATTATATATGTATTAATGTTACATGTGTATGTGCATGAATAATAATAATAAAAAAAACAAAAAAGAAGCCTTAATCATTAAGCCTCTTTTGCTATATATATATATATATATATATACACATTTATCTTGTTCTGGCCCTGGGCGAAAAAAAATAGGGAAAGATGAAAAATAAAAATAAAATTGATACTGTGGCGATTTCGATTTCGGATTTTAGGTAGAACTAGTTTTAGCCCCGTGCCAAGCGCGGGTCTTAAAATATTTTTTCCATTTATTTTATTTGATTATTTAAATATAATTTATATTTTTATTTGATTATTTAAATATGGCTTACTTCATAATTTATGTATTTTAATAAGGTGTCTTAATTTCAAATGTAAAGTTATTTATAAAAAATAAAATGTTTCATTTGATGCTATGATATTCAATAATATCATTTATCCATCTCCTAAAACAAAATAAAATGACAATGTTAATAAAATCTTTAAACCACCAAATGAAACACGTACAGAAAAAACCCAATACTTCACACACAAATTGAACCTAAATTTCATGCAAAAAAATAAAATAAAAATAAAAACAATGAATACATTTCTCACTTTTAACTTGATATATCAACTAATGATTCGATTTTTCAGTCGATGTCGATCTCAATCTCAAAGCCTTTATATAAAGAATTGCATATAACCGAACTAATTATTTTACAATTGAATGACAAGATGTTAACAATTTCTTGACATATACATTGGCGTTGTATTGATAATAGTAAAAGTTTAAAGAATATATAAAAATTTAGACAATTTTAAAGAATGTCCAATTATGGGGTGAAAAGAAAAGAATCCTTATATAGAGAGTATTTTAGACTCCTCTTAAATTCCAACCATTAGTGGCATTATATGTTTTTAATGGAATTATGACAACAAAATGATTGAAATTTTTTGACATACTCACACATTAAAAACATTAAATTAGTGGAATTATGATAATAAAATCAAGTGAAAAATACTTCTAGTAATTAGAATATACTCAAATTTATGAGAAATAAAGAAAATAGAATTGGTGAACTCCAATTCATTTAAAAATTACTCTTATAATCCTCTTAAAAGAATTACAATTTTGATTTTTAAATTCTATTTATGTAAATATATTTATAATTTTTTAAATATTTTTGGTATCAAATGATAATTGTTACATTTTTTTAGTATTTAAAAAGTATTTCGTGCTGATTTTTTAGAATTTAAAATTATTATGAGAATTAAAAATTGTTGATTTATGTAATACATTTTCTATTCTAACTTTTTTTTTTTTTGGATTAAACGATAGTTTTTTTTGTGTTTTTTGAGTACTTAAAGAGTATTTGCTGCTGAAATTTTTAAATTTAAAATTACTCTAAAAATTAAATATTTTTTATCTATGAAATTTAATTACACTTCATATATAAGTTGTTTAATTTATTTTTTTTTAAATTATTTGGTGAAGTTTTCATATGAGATTTTATTTACTAATACTTTCACTCGGTTAAAAAATATTAGGCTTGTGGATTTTCTATTTGTAATTATAATTATTTTTTGAAATTAAAAATAATTATATATTTTAATATTATTATTATTATTATTATTATTATTATTATTATTATTATCTTTTGTGAAGTTTCTAAAAGGCTTAGAGGAGACTTATTGATGAAAAAAAAAAACCCATAAGAACTTAGTAAGAGGTGGTAATAATTAATGAAAAAAAAAAATGAAAACTCACCAACTTGAAAACTTCCCTCTCCTTCCACTTTTATATATTAGTATTAGATTATATGATATGGTATATAAATGTTATTTTTAACTCATGTATATGAAATATTGTTAGAAATAAAATCTATTTTTTTTAGGCTATCAATTTTAGGTTTTACTTATAAATGCCATTTTAACTCAAGTATATGAAATATTGCATTAAAAGGAAATCTATTCTTTTTTCATTATTTTTATAAAACCTTATATGAGAAATAAAAAATACAAAAAGTTCAAAAAGGATTTTTTTTTTTACACTAAAAAAATGGAAATTGATTTTTTTCCTTCATTTTTATAAACACTTACATGAAAAATAAAAAATATAAAAAGTTAAAAAATGAAAAATAATTTTTTTACATTAAAAAAACTCAAATATCATTTTTTTATTATTTATTCTAAAAATTTTCTTTTATTTAAAAGGCAAATCTTCATTATTTCAAATATAAAAAAATATTTTAATTTCATTAAACTCGCTATATTAATTATAAATAACAATTAAATTCACTCAAATTCTTATATTTAAGAATAAGTATAATATTTGAACTCATTTAAATAAAATAATAAATAGAGAAATCAAGGAGAAAAAAAAATAGTTTTATGGACTCATGTATATGAAATATTGCATAAAAATGAAATCTATTTTTAGTTTCATTATTTTTATAAGCCCTGAGAAATAAAAAATATAAAAAGTTGAAAAAAGAAAAACATTTTTTACACTAAAAAAATGGAAATCGATTTTTTTTTTTCCCGTCATTTTTATAAACACTTATATGAGAAATAAAAAATATAAAAAGTTAAAAGAAGAAAAATATTTTTTTTACAATAAAAAAACTCAAGTATGATTTTTTATTATTTATTCTAAAAATTGTCTTTTATTTAAAAGACAAATCTCAATATTTCAAATATAAAAAATATTTTTATTTCATTAAACCCACTACATTAATTATAAATAACAATTAAATTCACTCAAATTCCTATATTTAAGAATAAATATAATATTTAAACTCATTTAAATAAAATAATGAATAGAGAAATCAAGGAGAATCAAGAAAAATGATTTTATGGACTCTCATTCATTCTCAAATTTAGGCTTCCAATTTTAGGTTTTACATATAGATTTCTAACTCTTCTAATATATGTATTTAATTTCTCTATTGTGATATTTATGTTATTATTGTTGTTGAATTATAGTTGTTAATTTTCATGAAATAATTATTATTATGTGAAAATTATGTAGAAAATATGCCTATGTGTTTTATTTGTCGCATTAATTGGATACATGTATTAGAGAGGTTGAAATTCTATTGAGTATTGGCTCACAACCCCATAGTTTTGATTGCAGGGCTAGTGAGAACGAAACAACGACATGAATTTTATTCGAATTTGTATTTAATTTTTAATATTTGTACTTATTATTTATCGTTGCAAAATCGACGCAATAAATAGACAAATTATAATTGTCGCTGTCGCATTGTAAAAATTCTCAAATTTTTATAAAATGAAATGTTGTATATATATTTGTCAGATTTATAATTATACAATTTTTATTTTAACTAATATATTGATATAGAAATAATACTTATCCATATAAAATTTAATAACTAATATGGGTCACATATTAACTAATATTTATCCCGTATTTATATTAGTTAGTTTAATAACTAATATGGGTCACATATTAGGTTATAATTTATATTGATACCAGGTCTATCTATATCCACACAATTTATATTTATTAAATTTATGTTATAAAAATAAAAATACTAGATATAAATTTGATTTTTATGTGTAACTTTCACATAAAATACTGACTATTTGATTTTAGTTGTGAATTCTTCTTGGGGAGAAACAACATGGCGGTTTTGGAAAATCGAGTCGTTATAGAGTGATATCAGAGCTTGTTTACAACCACCCTAAGCTTGAGTTATGGGGATTGATTTTTACCATATTTTCAATGTATTAAATGTTAATCTAATTTATAACAGGGACTGATTTTTACCACGAGCACCCTCGTCTAAATATTAATTATTATTAAAATAAACCTTGGGGGACTGTAATTGATTTTTACCATATTTTCAATGTATTAAATGTTAATCTAATTTATAACAGGGACTGATTTTTACCACGAGCACCCTCGTCTAAATATTAATTATTATTAAAATAAACCTTGGGGGACTGTAATATTAATTATATATATCGAAATTTTTACTTGATCCCCATTTGAACTTGGGGCCTATAATATTAATTATTATTAAAGTAAATCATTTGACAGTTTGCACCACTCACGTGTTGTTACCATAATTTTACTTGGGTTTTTACAGTTTCAATTTGAATATATTAACATCTTATGTGGTGTTTGATTAATGCAACTTACCTATAGTAAGTAAAGTGAGATTAGGTTAGTGCCGTGTTAGTCGTGGACCATATGACATGTTGTTGAATTGAAAAGATTGTCTTAAAGATGTTTACTGTCTTCTATATAAATTATCAAATTATATTTTTGTATTGCATTAGAAAAAAAGGGGGGTTGTCGAAAATGGACAGTTTTATGATGATTAATGGATCAAGTAAAATTTTAAAGATGAAAAATAATTTTTGTGATCCTACTATGCCATAGTTCGTCTCGTTAGGAGGGCATATCCTGTAATACGTTGTTATTGAGACCTGATAGGAGGACAAGTCCTACAGGTAGTTTAATATGTTGTTGATATGTTGAGACTTGACAGGAGGGCAAGTCTTGTAGGTAGTTGATTATGTTGTTGATATTTTAGTTTATACCATTATGCTACTCCTACCATTGGAGATATTGCATGACCCTGACACTGATAACTACTTTAGATGACATAGTTATATAGGTTACGGTACTGTCGTAACTTCCGATCGTGAGGTGAAACGATCCTACGGCTAGTAGGGAAATATGTGTGCGATATTTTATTATATATCAAAATAATTTAATTGGTTGATTTAAATGTATAGTTTTATTGTGATGGTAGATATGAAATTTTATTTCTTGCTCAGTGTACGGTTATATTTATATTATATTTTGAAAAGTGGTGTTTGATAAATATACTTGATTTATAAATTATTTTATATTATGAAGACCGTACACCAATTAGGTGAGTGTACTATCTTCTATATAAATGCTTAAATTATATTTTCCTACTAAAATGTGAAAAAATGGGTTTATTAAAATAGATTATTTTATAACGTTATGCGGATCAAGTAAATTTTTAAATGTGGAAAGTGATTTTTATTATCCGACTATGTCATAATATGGTCCTGACAGGAGGCATGTCTTGCGGGATGTTGTTGGTCCTTGTAAGAGGGCATGTCCTGTAGAACGTTATGTTGTTACCTGACAGGAGGGCAAGTTCTGTAGGGTGGTTGATACCTATAGTTGTTATTGTTGTTGTTGTTGATGATGATGATTATCGTCATGATATGGTGGTTTATACCACGTGTTGACTCTTACCATTGGAGATATTAAATAGCTCTGACACTGATTGCAACCTTAGATTACACAGGTGGACATGTTACAATACAGTTATAACTCTCGATCGTGAAGTAAACGAACTTATGACTGGTAAAGAAGTATGATATTTTATTATATAAAAAGTGAGTTGATCTGTCGATTTCAATTCGGTTGTTCTATTATGATGATATTTTTTTTTGGGATTCAGATACTGCCCAGTGTGGTTATATTCTATTTTGAAAATTGAATTTTGATAAAAAAAAATACTTGATCCATAAAATATTTTTATATTATGAAGATAGTACACCGACAAAATATTCAGATAGATATTGGTCTACTACTTGCGTTAGGTGAAGTCGGAGTGTGGGGTTATTATGAGATTATTAGGAGCCAATTGTTACTTAGCAAAGTTAATTTGAATTTTTGAGCTTAATTGGTATTTTAGAAATTCGATTGCGGGTTTTATGTAATATTTTGATATACATTTTACGTGAGTATTGAACTTAGTATTGAAGTCATTATATTACGTGAATTTGGAGACGTAATTATATGTTTGAGACGTATTTATGTGGATTGAAACATATTTATGTATCTCGAGACGTGTTTATGTGGTTAACACGTATTTATGGGATTGAGATGTAATTATGTGGTTTGAAATATATTTGTGTGTTTAGAGATGTGTTTATGTGGTTAAGATGTACCTATGTGTTTTCAGATGTATTTATATGATTGAGACGTATTGGAATGTTTTGAGACATATTTACGTAGTTGAGAAGTGTTTATGTGTTTTCAGACGCATTACGAAAAATTTATTATTTTAAATTTGGATTGTTTGATATTTATGAAGAAGTTTACGAGATTATTGGAATTTTGAAATAGATATTGAAAATAATTATATTTAGTCTCACAGGACAGTTCACAAAGAATTGGACTACCTATTAACTAGCGTATAACCTGTGTCTGAATGCATGGGTATAAAACAAAAAATACAAAAAATTTACATTTATGTATAAACGACATTCAACACATATTTCATTTGAACATCCATAACATCAATAACTAACAATCGAGACCAACATTCTGCACGTATTTAATTTGAACATCAATAATAACTAACACTTGAACATCAATAATAACTAAACTTGATAAAAAACTTGTATCATTATATGCGAGTAATAAATAATTGTACTGTAAATCATTCTTTGCAAATACATCTTTATATGACGATGTAGAACTTCCAATAGATTATCTTTTCTTTTTCATCACCAAACCAACTACAAAACCTAATAACATCAACCAAATGTCAATAGAGCAAAACCTACTAAATAGTTAAACAACTCAAGAAACCAATTTTAAAAAATCAAATTGAAAACAAAATATGAACTTATGCCCATTCACCCATAAATTAAGTTATTACCTGAAGATATTGAGAGTAATATATCTGCTTGAGATCTAAAAACAAAAAAATCAAAATAAAATACATAAAGCAAAAAAATCAAAATAAAATACATAAAGCAAAAAAATCAAATAAAAATCCCCAAGAAGAATCAAATCAAGAATTGGACAAGATCCCTAAAATGAATTAAATTCCTAGAATGAAGAAATAAGATCAAAATCCCTATAACCTAATGAAATCAAAATTCATAAAACTAAATCAAATCAAATCCTTAAGAGAAATGAAATAAAAATCCTTAAACAAAATCCAGTGGTTGCAAAAAATGAGCAAATTGGAAATTAAATGCGGTAGATTTGAAAGAAAAGTACCACTGAAAACATGACTCCAGAAGCGGGAGAGATCTGGTGGTTCCAGTTCTGGGATTTCAAGGTCCTCCTAAGTTTACATGATCAAAATGTTGCAATTCCCCTGCCTGAATTTTCTGGAACAAAAACATGTGCATGTTTTAATATCATGGTTTATGATATATTTATGCAATCAAAGAAAAAAAGATCTTTAATAAGCAAAAATAAATAAATTGGAAAATCACCTAGATAATAATATAGATGAATAAATATAGTACTTGAGACAATTAATGAATTTAGAAACTGAATCTAAAATGACCTGACAAAGAAATAGCAACAAAACACAATTGATTGGCTTATTTATAGTAAATCGCCAAAATTTTTACTGCTTATATGATATCACAATGTTTACGCAACTAAAATAATGTGTAATTTTGATTTGTAACTTTTTTTATTTTCCAATTAAGTGGTTAGCATTGATATTTTCATACACAAAATTTTGTTGCAGGATTCATTATTAAGTGGTTAAAAGTTAGTAGTGGTTAAGGTACTAATCAGATGTATTGAAACAAATGAATTTATTTTCCAACTTTAAATGGTCAGCATTGTGGTTATTAGTGGCAAAAATGTACTAATATGATATCACAGTGTTTACGCAACTAAAATAATGTGTAATTTTGATTTGTAACTTTTTTTTTCTAATTAAGTGGTCAACATTGATATTTGCATACACAAAATTTTGTTGCATGATTCATTATTAAATGGTTAGAAGTTAGTAGTAGTTAAGGTACCAATAAGATGTATTGAAACAAATGAATTTATTTGTCAGCTTTAAGTGGTCAGCATTGTGGTTATTAATGGTTAAAAGGTACTAATAAATTCATATGTTTCCATAAAGTGGTCAGCATTAAAAAGTACTAATCGTATTTGTGAAGTAAATAGTTAGTAGCGGTTAAAAGTTGAGGCTGAGAAAAATAAATTCATATAAGACGTCACTTTCCTACATAAATTTAAGCATTTCATCAAACATGTGGTGCTCAAGTTGAAGAAGCAAATATCTATTTGATTTATCTCAATTGAAGAAACAGAACACATAATAGGAAAGAAATATCCCACCTCCAAAAACAAATTCAAACTCAAAAGACATATCCAGCAAACCACATCACCGACAATGGATGTGACCTGTCTGTTGTTTGCAGCAAGAAGAGGAAAGAATTGCTTTTGCCACACGGGAACAATGATGAAACAAAATACAAACTGAATACAAATTATGAAGTTAAGAATATAAAGTGAACAAACATAATCAAATTATATATTATGCAAAGAACTCAAAGCGGTTGAGCTGCTTTGCTTGAGCAGACTTTAGCTCAAAGGATTTGCGACTTGTTTCAATAAGAGAAAATGGTACAAACATGAGTTCTTTTGTTACGCAAAAGGCTCATAAACTACAATGACTGAACCTATACCAAAAGCAAGAGCGATAGTCAAATGACTTAGTTATCTTATTTCCTAAGCAATTAAAATTCAAAATAAAATAGAAATAAAATCCATCCAAATGGAATACTCCATATTCGATCCAAAATAAAAAAAATGTTAAACCAATAGGACGGTGAGTTCATACAAATTTGGGTATGAAATTAGCAATTTAATTATTGTCAAACATTAGAAAATGGAAACAGAATGGTTGAAATTCGCAACAGAAATAGAATGGTAACAGAGCATTGTTTATCAGTCAGGCATTTCATCAAACATGTGGTGCTCAATATGAAATTACTAACTTAGAATACGAGCACACATACATATTCAGTCTCAATGTAAACTTGGTGATCTGATTAGGGAGCAATCAATATAAAATCATATTGCTGATTTCATACAAATTCGGGAATGAAATCAGAAACCTAATTATTATCAAACACTAGATGATGGAAGCAGAATGGAAATTGAAATTCGAAAACATCAGAATACAAATTCACAATTGAAATAGAATGGAGAATGACCTTAGCAGTTGATTGTTTGAAGTGAGGATCGATTGAGGGTCTTATAGATGCCAGATGGAGGCAGTGTGCGTCTGATGATGTGAGGGTTTTATAGAAATTTGATGGTGTTTCAAAAATCAATAATAAAAAAATCGAAATTAGAAATCGTAAATCAGAAAATGACAATTGTGGGGCACACTCTCACTGTGAAGGTCGAAGGGACTGAGTTTGGTTCAGTGAAGGGGCGATGCTTCGATGGTGATTGTTCAATCAAAGGTGGTGTTTAGATGTTGTGAAGGGGCTGTGCTTCAGGTAAGGGGTGATAAAGTAGGGATAGCGTGGTGATGGAGATGTTTGGCGATATGATAGATGTATTCTGGCGATGAGAGAACAACCTTAATTTGGAGAGGGCACAATGGTATAAAGAGAAACCCTAATGCGGTAGAAAGAGAAATCGAAGAAGGACAATAGGAAGATGGCGATGGTGATGGTCGGAGGTGGAGGAGATCAGTTTGCATGTTAGAGAGACAATGTGAGAGAAATAAAAGAGAGAAAGATGTGTGGGGTTTTGATGGAGACTACTAGTGGCGAAGGGTATTTGAGACAAATCTGTTAGGTTTGAGGGTTCTGATGGAGCGACGATGCCCGACGATGGAGCAGGGATGACGGCAAAGGTGATGGTTTCGTGGAGACGGTAACCGTGAGAGAGAGAGAGAGAGAAAGAGAGTTGGTGGTGAACTTCATAGGGGAAATTGATAAATGTTGGTTATGGGATATGGCAGTAGACTTGAAAAGTCATGCCAAGTGCGATTGAGGTCGTAGACTTGTTAGAATTGAGATAGACCCAATCCAATGTAACTACTGTGATATATTGTTATATATTGCTATTTTTATCAGAATAGTACAGCAGAAGAGTCGTGGTGACTTTCGATTATTATTAAACCGAAAGTGACTAGTACGGTGCGATTATGAATTATTATTGTTTTGAACGAAATTTCGATGACGAAATTTATTTAAGGAAGTAGATTGTAATACCCTGAAAATTTATATTTTTTGAAAATATTATTCTATATAAATTTAATATTTTTGGGATTATTTTGTAAATTTAAGGTATAAATAATATTTGATTGACTTTTTAATTATTTTGGGACTATTGTGTTATTTAAAATAAACTTTTAAGAGTTTTGAGATATAATTAATATTTTTTTTTTATTTTAAGGGGACATTATGTAAATAAATAAATAAATAATATAATTAAATAAATTTATAAAAAAATTTGACTGTAATAATTTTCTTCTCAAAGAAGGAAATGAAACCAACCCTATATACATATATATATATATATATATATATATATATATATATTATATTTAGCTTCTTTTGGCTCTGGACAAAAAAAAGGGAAAAATGAAAAATAAAAATAAAATTGATACTGTGACGATTTCGGCTTTGGATTCCAAGTAGAATTTCTAACTCTTCTAATATATGTATTTAATTTCTCTATTGTGAGATTTATATTATTATTGTTGTTAAATTATAGTTGTTAATTTTCATGAAATAATTATAATTATGTGAAAATTATATGAAAAACATGCCTATATGTTTTATTTGTTGCATTAATTGGATACATTTATTAGAAGGGTAAAAATTCACTAAGCGTTAGCTTACAACCCCACAGTTTTGATTGTAGGGCCTGTAAGAACGAAACGGCGACAAGAATTTTATTCGAATTTCTATTTAATTTGTAATAGTTGTACTTATTATTTACCATTGCAAAATCGACGCAATAAATAGACAAATTATAATTATCACCGTCGCATTGTAAAAATTCTCAGATTTTTATAAAATGAAATATTAGATATATATTTGTTAGATTTATAATTATAAGATTTTTATTTTTACTTAATATACTGATATATAAATAATACTTATCCATATAAAATTTAATAACTAATATGGGTCACATATTAACTAATACTTATCCCGTATTTATATTAGTTAGTTTAATAACTAATATGGGTCACATATTAGGTTATAATTTATATTGATTTCGGGTCTATCTATATCCATAAAATTTATATTTATTAAATTTATGTTGTAAAAATAAAAATACTAGATATAAATTCAATTTTTATGTGCAACTTTCACATAAAATACTGTTTATTCGATTTTAGTTGTGAATTATTCTTGTAGAGAAACCGCATAGCGGTCTTGAAAAACTGGGTCATTATATGATTTTCCCCCGTAACAGGATGTGAACCACCCACGTAACAAGGAGTCCTTACTCGTAACAAGGGGTGGTTTTCGGTGGGGAGAGGGAGATGGAGAGAGGGAGGGAGAGAGGAGAAGAAAGAGAGAGAGAGAGAGTTGAGCGCGCGCGCGCGCCCGGGGGAGGGGGGGGGAAGTAAAGAAGAAAAAGAAAAAAAACGAAAAAAGCAAAAGAAAAGAAAAAATTAAAAAAGAAGAAAAATAAAAATAAAATAGTGAAAGATCATTTTGCCCCTCAAGTCTGTTAGATTTGATGGAAAATCTAACAAAAGGACCTTTGAAAATTGTGTTCATACGTAGAGGGTTTAAAATGAAATGCAAAAACTTAGGAGGACTATTTAGATATCTGTTAATAGTTAGAGGGTTTAAAATATAATTTACCTTTTTTGAAAAGATAAATTTTTCATGACTAATCCTATTGCTTGGGATGTGATTACAGTTTAGAGGATGTTAGTCTGAATTACTATGCAATGGATGGAAAATGGATGACCAAGTTATTAAAGAACAAGTGGATGATCAAGATTCTTTTAAAAGACCTTTTTTTATTTTATTTTTTATTTTTGAAGGTAAACAACACATATAATCGTAAACTACATTTCATCCAAACTAGGATAAGACATTACACTCAATCTTATATTAAATGTTTTTTTTTTTTAAATTGCAAATCTTTATTCAAATGAGAAAGACATTATAGCCTGATCTGAGGAGTCCCCAGCCTATCATCTTGTAAACAAATTTTCACAGAATTAGGAAGTGAAATTTCACTAGAAAAAATAATATAACTATGATCACTAATGTTCACCAATGAATCAGCAACCAGATTACTTTCTCAATAAATGTGCGAGATACCGATATGAAACGACCTCAACTAATACTAAATCTTATGCCAAGAATTACGCAGAGTCCAATCAGGACACAATCCATGAATTAGCTGCACTAAGCATTTATTGTCAACTTCAACAGCAAGAGGTAGGAAACCATTATGAACAACAAGTTGAAGGCCATAAAAGAGACCATTTACCTCCGCCTAGAAGCTGGACTCAATGTGTAACTTTTTATGAAAAACCATGCAGAAACTACCCAAATAATTTCTTATGATACTTCTATATGATGATGTGCCAATGGAATGTTTGAAAGCTCCATCAACATTAAGCTTGAACCAACCCAATTGAGGGGGAGACCACTCACAAACGATGGGAACCCTATGAGACACTGCTCTACTAGAATACCCCATGATCTGTAAAGAATTCAAGGCAAAGCTAGAATTAATATAAAGAGGATTGATAAACTTCACGAGATCCCTCAACTAGTGCAACACCCTGTGAATAATTGGAGAGCTCGACAACACCCGAGCTTTATGAACAACCCCATTCGTGCTCTTCTAAATTTTCCAAAAAATAATAGAAGGGACCATGTAATCTAGAATCTTAAAAACCGAATTTCATCGCAAACAAGACCACCAATACTTCGCATGAACTAAGGTCGATTGATGAAAACAGTCAACTCTAAACAATGCCCTGAAATGATGCCACACCAAGCTAGCAACCTCACCAGTGCAAAATAAATGAGTTGTCTATTCAATATGTCTAGCAGAACAGCACCTGCAAGCAGACATTCGGGGAATACCCATCTTAATAATATTTGCATCCACAACTACAACATATTTAAATAATTTCCAATTAAATTTTTTAATTTTTAATGGAATTTTTAAAGGTCACATAGCTTGATAATGGGGTAGCATAGGCGTTTGAGGAACCAACTTATCCAAGTAGATTTAATCGAGAAAGAACCATCCCTGTTAGGCAACCAAACAAGTTGGTCTTCTTCTAAAGTTGAAGCTAGACAACTCTCTTCTAAAAATGAAATCTCATCATCAGATATTTCCAAATTTCTCCAAGCTTTTTGGGTCACAATCTCATGCGGACTCATGTCCTCAAAGTTTGCACCAAACAAATCTCCAAGAATACCCCATCCCTAATCCTCATACCAAAATGAAATATTATGCCCATCTCCAATAAGCCACTGGGACATAGAATAGAAGGTCTTCTTATTCTTCATAATATCTTTCTACACTAAAGAAGTCTTGCTGCACAACTGCCATATCCCAATAGGGAGATGTTTAGTATATCTTCCATGCATGTAATCATACCATAAAGACTTACCCGAGACTAAATTCCAAATCTTCTTCAAAGTAAACGCCTATTTCATATCATGTAATCTACGTAATCCAAGACCACCAGCTTCTGCAAGACTATACTTTTATGACACCCAATGGCATCTCCTCAGATTTTTTGATGAGCCACAAAAAAAAGGGGGACATAAGCCCTTCGATTTTATCCAAAACTTTTAACGGAATATTAGCTGTAGCAATAATGCAGAGAGGCATAGAGTTTATGGCATGCTTTATAAGAGTGAGTTTCCCACCCATGGATAAAAGATTAGCCTTCCAACCTAGAAGCAATTTTATCAATTAAATTGTCAAAGTGAGAGATTTTAACATGATAACATGACCATAAGCAAGAGGAATACCCAAATAAATGAAAGGGAAAACTCCCATTTTGAAAGAGCTCATCGATTGAATGAGATTATTACGAGCACTAGAGTAACTCTTGTGCGTATAAAAGTTACTTTTAATGGCATTGATTCTTTGACCCGAGGCTAGCTGGTAATTATGAATTACCTACATCAGGTTACGAATAGAAGATATATGACTATTGCAAAACAATAGAGTGTTATCGGCGAAAAACAAATGAGTGATAATAGGGCAACAATTCTTTGTAATATATGGAAGAATAAAACCCTTTTCAACCGCTTTAGAAAGAGCCTGACTCAAAACTTCTTCTGCTAAAATAAAATGAAGAGGGGGAAATAGGATCACCTTGACGTAAACCTCTCCCACTAGTGAAAAGACCCTTGTAAACCCCTTGAAAAAGCACAAAAAATTAGACACTGGAAACACATTCCTTAATAACTGAAATGAAAGCTTCATGGAAACCAAACTTACGTAGAACTTCAAACAAAAAAGTTCATTACAGTTTGTCTTACGCTTTCATCATGTCAAGCTTAAAAATAACGTTATTCCTACGAACCTTTTTACCAAGCTCCTTAGTTAATTCTTGGGCTAAACCCACTGCTTCAACAATAGATCTAGCCTTAACAAACCCATGCTATTAAGTCAAAATCAGAGAAGGTAAAATAAGAGCCAATCTGTTAGCTAAAGCCTTTGAAAAAATCTTGTAAACCACGTTGCATAGGCTTATGGGACGAAAATCACTAAGAGAAGATAGATTAGTATTCTAGGGAATAAGCTCTAGAAGAGTGATAGTAAATGTATCCGAAAGTTTGTTACCCTTCAAGAAGCCATTAGCAACATCAACAACATCCTTATCAATCATAGCCCACATAGATTGGAAGAAAGACGAGAAAATTTAATCGAGACTAGGGGCACTATCAACTTCAATATTCCACACCACTTCTTTGATCTATTATACTGTAAATGGCCTCAAGAGGCCTTCATTAACCGACTCAGACGTAAGAGGAGGAATAACCTCAAGCAAATTTTCCTAAATGTTAGTAGAGCCAGCAAAATAAAGATTTTTATAAAAATCAATGGCCTCCATATGAAACTCATGAGGATTCGCAAGCGAGTCCCCCTCTTTATTTTTGATCGTTGGGAGATTAAGAGGTTTATGTTTCTCTTTGACAGAAGCATGAAAATAACATGTATTTTTATCTATCTCTTGAAGCCATTTTTCTTGGGATTTTGGCTTCCAATAAATTTCCTCGTTCAACAAACAACGGGAAAGGTTATCTTTAATATTTTTAAGCTCCAAGGTTGTCAAATCAGACCATCCACTTGCAAAATCGAATCAAGCGCTTCCACCTTATTTCTCCATGTATCTAATTCGGTAAAAATATTCCCAAAACACCGCCTTGTTCAAAGACTTAAGGGCTAGACGGGTTTGCGTGAGGTTGTGACTTAACCTAACCATAAGATCATAATATTTGGAGGTCCAAGTAGAATGAACAACATCCAAATATGAGACCTGGTTAACCTACATTCTTTGAAATCTATACAGCATAGGTCATGAATAACTCATGGCTGTAGAGTTAAAAAGCAAGGGACAATGATCGGATGACCTTGTGGAAAATGAGTCACTTTTCTCGCATAAGTAGAACAAAAAATAGGAGATACGAGAACTCTGTCAAGGCGAGAATATTTCCAAGCCAAACCCGATCTATTATTGCAAAACGTATAAATGGAACCAAAAAACCCCAGTTTAATTAAACTAGATCCCTATATACAATCTTCAAAATCTGGCATTCCTCGTTGCAAAGGAAGAATACGACCGATTTTCTCCTCTTGGCGGCGAATAATATTAAAATCCTCGCCCCAAATCACTAGCAATGAATTAGAGGCCATTAAATCCAAAAGAACAACCCATAACTCCATTCTTTCCAAAATAAAACAATTAGCATAAACAATCACCATCAAGACCTCCACGTTGAGCCAAGAGATAGAACAAGTAATAAATAATTTATGTTTCTTTACCACAATAACCTAAAAAATATTCTTCCATAATAGCCAAATTTTCCCTCCAACCTCCTGATTAGAAATACCTTTATGAAGCCGAATGGTTTTATTAACGTGGAACAAATTGTTGTCATCTATTCATGGATCAATGAGATCCACCATAGAAACTTTATGCCAATTAACCATCTTTTTTAATGTAGTAAGGGTTGTTGGATTACCGATACCCCTATAGTTTAAAAAAAAGAAAGGAATTAGTCATGGGAAACGATTTCAATTGATCTGAGGACTCATAGTTTGAGAGTTGCCTCTCACACCATTAGTTTTCTTGGGACGACCTCTTATTCTAGCAACAATAGTAAACTCTCCATCCTCTAGCTAATTGGAAAGTAAATTATCCCTTGCATTTTGAGCACTTTCTGTAGCATCACTAACATGAATAATCATTTCCAACCAGTGGTAGTAGTAGTGGCATCATTCTCAATTACCTTTTGATCCACATTCCCAACATTAGTGATATCTTCCTGATTAGAAGACATGGCACCAGTGGAATTTTGCACAACAACATAATCGTGATCTGGAACTTCCATTTTAGGATCACCAACATTATCCATATTCTACATGCAATCATCATCCACATGATCATCTGATTCTTCTCCCGCTTCAGAATCATCAATATCATTTTCCTCTACCTCGTTTTGCAAACCTAAAGTCTATGCTTTTTCATTAGCCATCTGCAAAATCTCATTCATTTTCTTAGCAGCTATCTTCTTGCGTTTCATAGTCGATTTTGAGATATTAGTCTCCATAGCTGTAATACCCCGAGAAATTTATATTTTGAAAATATTATTTTCAACATTTTTGGGTAATTTTGTAGATTATGAAAATTTATGGTATAAATAAATATTTGACACTTTTTGGGGGTTAAATGTTAATTTTAAATTGAGTTGTAAAAGTTTTGAGACTATTGTATTATTTAAAATATACCTTTAAGAATTTTGAGATATAATTAATATTTTATTTATTTTAAGATAGGTATTTATGTAATTAGTATTTTATATATATATATATATATATATAATGATCTATACAGTGGCGATTCTCGTTCGGATTTCTTGTAGAATTTTTAATTATTTTAATATTTGTATGTAATATCTTTTTTGATTATGTGATTTATACGAAAATTATTGTTAAATTTTAACTAATAGTTTTCTTCAAATATTTAGGATTTTTATGTGAAAATTATATGGGAAACATGTCTTTGTATCTAGTTGTGGATTGATTAAATGCACGTAGTAAAGGGGTTAGAATTCTATTGTGCTTTGGCTTACAAATCCACAGTTTTTATTTCAGGGTTGATGAAGATGGTGCACGTGAAATTTTATTTGAATTTCTAATTAATATGTAAAAATTTATTTATTATTTACCGCTGTAAAATTGACTCGATAATTTGATGAGTATAATAATCATCGTAGTTTGTAAAATTTCTCAAATTTTTTTAAGGTAAAATATTGGTTATTCAGGTTTAGTATTAATTCTCCAAAGGGAGAAATCATATAGTGGCCCTGGGAAACCAAGCAATTACAAAGTTGTATCAGAGTAAGTTTGCGACCAACCTAGGCTTGGGTTATGGTACCCATTGGCCTATTACTCATAATAAGTTAAATAAATTAAAAATAATAATTTTTACTAGTAGATTTATTATTACATTTGAACTAATATAATTTTTATTTTATGTCATTTAAAAAAAATATAAATCCTTTAGAACTCTACTCGTGAATATCTACAATAAAAGGAAAAAAAACAAAAGACCAATATTGAAAATAAAAGGATAACTCATTTTTTCTTTATATATTTTTAAACATTTTTCAAGTCACATATGAAACCTCTCAAAAAGACCATCTGAAATGCCAAGCCAAGATTCAAGCCCAATTCTGAGGTCTAACATCTGCTCATTTAGCAGACCGAATCATCATAACCCCATAAAATATCTTCTGAGGCCCCAGTTGCTTGGAGTTACTTCTATCGGATTTATGCTCTTAGTCCCAAAATTTTGGGACTAATGCACGTGTTTGGGATTATTACATTGCTACTTTCACCGCAAGTGTATGAGTCAAGTTTTATAGAATAGTGAATGAGTAGGGTTGTTGATAGGCGTAAAATACCTATCTAATTCTAAACCGAATTTGCCAGTTTTAGAGTACTTTATTTAAGTTTGAATATCGTTTTAGCTGTTTTTATTAGTCAGGAGCTGGGAAGTAAACAATCGGCAAATCGAGCGAAATGATGCAAAAAGGGTAGTAAAAAAGATAAAAAAAGGAGGTTTCAAATAACAGAGCAATTCTGCCTAGGCGAAGTTTCCACCGCCTAGGCGAAAATTGAGCAGAAAGATGCAAAAACTGAAGATTTGAAATCCGCCTAGGCGAAGTTTGCACCACCTAGGCGGAAATCCGTCAAAAGGTTGCAAGGGCTGAAGTATTGAATCCTCCTAGGCGAAGTTTCCATCGCCTAGGCAGAAATCCATCAGAATGCATGATGAACTGAACTGCTGGATTGAGCTGCACTACTGTAAATCTGCCTAGGCGAAGTAGCTACCGCCTAGGCGGAATTCCGTCAGAAAGATAAGGAGCCAAGAAGTTAGTCCTCCACCTAAGCGAAGTTTCTACCGCTTAGGCATAATTCTAACCGACTTAAGCTCCGCCTAAGCAAAGTTTCTACCGCTTAGGCGAAAATCGCAGAACAGGTCAAAATATCTGTTTAGATATTTTTGAACCCCTAAGCCTATAAATACCCCTTGGCCACGTCTGAAACAGGTAGTTGAAGAACCCTAACCCTAGTAGAGACCTCTTAAGCCATATTTTGAAGATCAAGAAGGAGGTTCATTATTCGGATAAAGAAGGATAACTTGCAGATCGATCATTAGCGACAGTGAATCGTTTCACTTCCAGATTTGATCGTTTCTCTCTTGTTTTATTCTTTGTAATCACTTTTTCATATCTAAGAATGTTGAATCCCTCTTATTTTGTATGGTATATGGCTAAGATCTTGTAGTAGTAGTTAAATGTTACTTAGGTGTAGTCGAAATCATGTAATCGTTTAGTTGAATGAATTAATGTTACTTTAACGTGTTGTTTGTCTAAATCCGATTGTGTTTACCGTTATTCTTTATATTATGCTTGTATAGATAAAACGAGAATACGGGGTTTGACACTTGGGAGAGGTAACCCCGAATTTGGACAAGGGTAAATACAACATGACTTTCTAACGACCCGAGAGGACGTTAGAACGTATGCAATCCATGACGTTGGCTCAAAACTCACGCGACCTAGGGTCGTTAAGGAATTGAAGGGGACTTCTTCACTGGCACGAAGTCGTGTAATCCCCCGTCTTACACTCGGGAGAGGTAGTGGAAGAGTTATTGATACAGAGGTTGTCGGATTAGATAAAAACTGTTATAGCTAACTAAATGACGTCGATTATGCATTATATGAAAGATATTAATACCCAAGTAATTAGTGTAATTAGAACTAACATAATAGTGGTCGTTTATCTTAGTATAGTAAATAGAAAACAAACAAATTACGATTAGTCGAGATAATACGAAACTATGTAAATCACAATACTCAACCTAATTACACGAATTTTCCAGTGGAACGATATCCGATCCTAAAAGATCCATTATATTAAAACTAGACCTCGTACACTTGCGAGCAGTCCAATTACCGCAAGGAGGAAACATGGTTGTGAATCCTCGAGCGTAACAAGTTTTTGGCGCCATTGCCGGGGAAATGTGTTGTAATTTGGTTGATATTGTGATCAAGTGGTTGAATATTAATCCTGACAATTCTTTTCTTTTATTTTATTTTAAATTATTTGTTTAATTTGTTTTGAGAGAAGTGATCAAACAGAGCATACAACGAAGAAGGAGTTTGGAATTCTTGGCTTTTCGTCCCGAAATAGAGCATATGTTGAAAAGGATAAGGAGAGAGAGAAGAAACTAACTTCAATACAATGAATCACGATCCAACAAAGCATTCTATCCAAAATACCTTGTCTATGAGAGATTTTGGTGAAAATGCTCAAGAAAATGTCCCGCAGGTACTATCAAGCTAGAAGGCGAAGACGGACGAACTTTCCGAGTCAACGGGGAGCGGATAAAGCATTACTTCAAGGATGAAGAGTGAGTTGTGGAGAACATCTCCCTCGTTGAAGGATAAAGCCGGCATTCTTAAACGTCCATGCTAGGGACGTAAAACCAAGCAACATCTTTTGATATGACATCGAGGGTAACGAATATTCCCAACTTTTGTATAAATACCTTTTTGGAGATCGTATTGATCTCATAATATTAATTTTTTGTGGTGAATTGATGAGGTACGTACTTAGGATTGATTTGCATGCTAAAACTAATTTGAGGTTTGAAGAGGGAATAAGAGGTGTAGAAAAACAATGTGAAAACCTGAAGGAATCCAGCTTAAGTCCACACTGGCATAATTTCGCCTAGGCGGTAAACCCACTGCCTAGGCGAACATTGGACAAAAAGGCTGAGAAAACATTCTGGCGTAATTTTGCCCAGGCGGTAAAACCACCGCCTAGGCGAAAATTGGACAGAAAAAGTCAGCATTTTTACACTGCTGAAATTTCGCCCAGGCGGTAAAACACCGCTTAGGCAGAAAATTGAAGAAAAGCTGAACATTCACACTGGTGTAAACTCGCCCCGGCGGAAAACCCACCGCCTAAGCGGATTTACACCAGGGAGTTTTTTACAAAAAAAGAAAAAGGCGCTAATCAACCTAAGCGGAAAAACCACCGCCTAGGCGAATATACGCGACCCCTGTTTTAAAAAGCAACAGTCCTCTTCACAAACGGCACTGCCCTCCTAAAAATTTCAGGAAACCTCTCAACTTCACCATCCCAAAATCCCTTCCTCCCATTAAATATTCACCCTACATTGCTAAAAAGTTGGATTTTCACCAACAAGCTTCGTCCAAACGTGAAATTCCTCCTCCCATTTTCGAAAATTAGGGTTCGAACGGTGAAACAGTGCAATATCGCCATTCTCCAGTGATTTGATCTAAAATTTTCAACAAGTAAGTGTCAATGATCCTATTTTTCATTTAGTTGTTGAAATATGTGCTTCATTTGTTCATTTCTTTCAAAAATCATTGGATTTAGTTAGAACCCTAAACCCCTTTTAATCTTAAGTTGCGGTTTTTATGTTATTTGGGATTGAGGAATGATTAATGGTAAACCCTATCATGTTTTTGTGTTGTTATACAATGTGAATCATTTATTGAATGCTACATTGCGACAAAAATGTGATTTGGTTGTGGTTGGTGGAATATCTTGTGAAATTTGTATTGGTTGGTTTTGGTTGGCATATGTTTGAGAAAATAGGGCATTGTGTGTTCGCTAACCAGGGTTTGAATTGCGAGTTCTATTGTTATTATTGTGGTTGGTGTTATGATTGTGATTTACAGGAAAAATGGCAAAGCGGTGCTGGTTTCTGAAACCGATCCCCAAGATTTTTCATCAATTTAGCTGCGCCAATCTGCTCCCTACCTTCCATGTGTTCGATGTTGCCAAGGAGCGAGCATTTATGCTATACGACATTGATAGAGGGACTCCTGTCAACGTTGGTTGGCACATTTACTCGTCAAAAATTCATACTGCCAGGACAACAAAGGGTTGTAGAAGGGAGGACCAGGAGAAGGAGAAAAGGTCAGGAAGAGGAAGAAACCGGTCCTTCAGAACCACCAACGCCTACAACCAGCCGAGGCCAAATCACCCAAATCTAAAGAGATGTCCGTAGTCTCCAGTCCAATGTGAGTCAACTTCAAGTTAATTTGACTCGGATGGAGAACTACATGAAGTCCTACATTTGGCAACAAAATCAAAACTAACGAGTCATATTCGAGCATCTTGGAATCGACATAGCGCGTTATACGCCCGTGCCACTTTTCGAGCCAGATGAGCTGCCACCGCCATCTCTACCACAATGAACGATAGGAGGTTAGACTTCTATGTCTTCCCTCCTAGGTATGTGTCCGCCCTAGTTTCAATACATATTTTTCTATTCTGCTTTTGGGTTCGCTGCTTAGGCAGTGGAGACACTGCCTCGTTTAAGTTTGGGGGGAGTATGACCTGCAATGCATGTAGTTTTTGTTTTTGTTCTTGGAGGGGGGGGGGGGGGGATAAGAAGGATGAAAAATTTTTGATGTAAAGGGGACAAAAATTCTTTTTGTGTACAAATTTATGTATTAATGTTAAAATTTTTGTAAATTTTGATTTTTGTTTTTGTTATAAATGTGTAAGGTTTAGCTATGCATGTGTAAGGATAATTAGTATAGGTAATATTAGTTTGTATAATTAGAATAGAATTGTTAATGAATTGAGTTGTACATGCATGCTGAGTTTTTGAGTTCGTCCGAACCATGTCCCGATGATGAAAATCACCCCTTAATTTGTGTTTTAAGGTTGGGGGTAATGCCATTCATGTGTGTTATGTGTGCTTAGCATGTTGATTAGGTAAAAATTATTTTGATCCTAAAATCGCACGATTGCATAAACTCGTTGTATAATTAATTGAATGATTGGACATCGATTATTCAATAATAAGTTCATGACAGAAATGAAGAATCTAGAACTTGACTGGGGGAGACTTGAGGCGAAATTATAGGTAAGGTAATTCCGGAGGCATGATATAGGCCCTCGTTTTTATCGTTTGAACCTTTTGAAACTAACCTGAAATGTTATTCCCTCGTTCTCCTGTCGAAGCCATAAAATTTTGTTACTTCTGAACTTGTTTCTATACTTTAACCAAGTAAATCTTTCAGAACCATTGTCGCTAGGAATAAAAATGAAAATTGAGTGAAAACAAGTAGCATTAAATTATGCTAACTTGAAGCGGGCAATTGGGGTTTCAGTATTTTTGGGTAAGTATAAGAGTATTCACTTGTCAATCCTGTAGTTGTATCTAAACACCCCTAAAATTGAATAAGTTTGGGGGTGTACTTAAAAAAAAAAGAAAAAAAAAAGAAGAAAAAAACCTATGTGAATATAGTGTTTAAATTCGATTGTTTTGACAAGTGAATACAAGTTTACTAAATCCTGTTCAGGGTAATATCTTCAAAAATAAGGGAGTCATGAGAGATATTTAGCGACAAGCATTTGTACCTCGGGTATCGTTAAAATTATAACGAGTTTCTATTTCTACGATACCCTTGGCCGTTATCCAAAGCTTGACCAAGCCCTATTGATCTCGGTGAATGTCCGAACCTACATTAGTGGATAGTTGAGCCCAGTCAAGCATATAGCTTCCCTAAATGTTTTAACAAGTTTAAGTCATGACCTTATTCATTGAATAATCCAATCCGGCATTTGATTTGTTATATATCCGAGTTCTCACACACACACACATTTCAATAGGATCTAAAATGATTTGAACTAATATTGAGTGTTGAAATTCTGGAGCACCACGTGGTGTGTGTTATTCTTTAACCGCATCTGATTATGGGTTGTTGAGGGAAGAAAAGCATGGTTTCTTTGACTAAACTTGTATCTCACAGGTATGTACTTCTTAATTATTAATGATTGCGTATTTGTAGTTTAGGATATAGCTAATTAGTGTAGTTAGTGTTATTTAGCATTAGGGTGTTTTGCTCGAGGACTAGCAAAATTCCAAGTTTGGGGGTATTTGATAGGTGTAAAATACCTACCTAATTCTAAACCGAATTTGCCAGTTTTCGAGTACTTTATTTAAGTTTGAATATTGTTTTAGCTGTTTTTATTAGTTAGGAGTAGGGAAGTAAACAATCGGCAAACCGAGCGAAATGGTGCAAAAAGGGTAGCCAAAAAGATGAAAAAATGAGGTTTCAAATAGCAGAGCAATTCTGCCTAGGCGAAGTTTCCACCGCCTAGGCGAAAATTCAGCAGAAAGATGCAAAAACTGAAGATTTGAAATCCGCCTAGGTGAAGTTTATATCGCCTAGGCGGAAATCCGTCAGAAGGTTGCAAGGGCTGAAGTATTGAATCCGCCTAGGTGAAGTTTCCATCGCCTAGGCGAAAATCCATCAGAAAGCATGTTGAACTGAATTGCTGGATTGAGCTGCACTGCTGTAAATCCGCCTAGGCGAAGTAGCTACCGCCTAGGCGGAATTCCGTCAGAAAGATAAGGAGCCAAGAAGTTAGTCCTCCGCCTAAGTGAAGTTTCTACCGCTTAGGCGTAATTCTAACCGACTTAAGCTCCGCCTAAGCGAAGTTTCTACCGCTTAGGCAGAAATTGCAGAACAGGTCAAAATATCTGTTTAGATATTTTTGAACCCCTAAGCCTATAAATACCCCTTGGCCACGTCTGAAACAGGTAGTTGAAGAACCCTAACCCTAGTAGGGAGCTCTTAAGCCATATTTTGAAGATCAAGAAGGAGGTTCATCATTCGGATAAAGAAGGATAACTTGCAGATCGATCATTAGCGACAGTGAACCGTTTCACTTCCAGATTTGATCGTTTCTCTCTTGTTTTATTCTTTGTAATCACTTTTTCATATCTAAGAATGTTGAATCCCTCTTATTTTATATGGTATATGGCTAAGATCTTGTAGTAGTAGTTAAATGTTACTTAGGTGTAGTCGAAATCATGTAATCGTTTAGTTGAATGAATTAATGTTACTTTAACGTGTTGTTTGTCTAAATCCGATTGTGTTTACCGTTATTCTTTATATTATGCTTGTATAGATAAAACGAGAATACGGGGTTTGACACTTGGGAGAGGTAACCCCGAATTCGGATAAGGGTAAATACAACATGACTTTCTAACGACCCGAGAGGACATTAGAACGTATGCAACCCATGATGTTAGCTCAAAACTCACGCGACCTAGGGTCGTTAAGGCATTGAAGGGGACTTCTTCGCTGGCATGAAGTCGTGTAATCCCCCGTCTTACACTCGGGAGACGTAGCGGAGGAGTTATTGATCCAGAGGTTGTCGGATTAGATAAAAACTGTTATAGCTAACTAAATGACGTCGATTATGCATTATATGAAAGAGATTAATACCTAAGTAATTAGTGTGATTAGAACTAACATAATAGTTGTCGTTTATCTTAGTATAGTAAATAGAAAACAAACAAATTACGATTAATCGAGATAATACAAAACTATGTAAATCACAATACTCAACCGAATTACATGAATTTCCCAGTGGAATGATATCCGATCCTAAAAGATCCATTATAATAAAACTAAACCTCGTACACTTGCGAGTAGTCCAATTACCGCGAGGAGGAAACATGGTTGTGAATCCTCATGAGTAACAGTTGTCGTATCCACAGGGATTGAATTAAATTGTCGCTAAGTACTGCGATTATCATAACTGAACTTTATTTAGGCGATAAAAATTGGATTTTTGTTTTTAATAAATTATATACTAACTTAGCAATTAATTAAACTATAATACTAAATATGTTATATGGAAATAGATTATCTAGGTATTAACTTCATTTACTTATACGTGTTTGATCCAATCTAGTTTACATTAACGGTATTCAAACTATTTGATAATTTAGGTATCGAAAACTCACTCACTACCTCTCCCAAGTGTAAAGTGAATGAAAATGTGACTTTGCGTTAATGCCGAAGTCCCCCTAGAGCGTCTATATGACACTTGGTCACATGAGTCTCACCCCAACCTCACGGATTGCATTATTTCTAATGCCCTCTCGGGTCGTTATATCGTCACGTTGTGTTTAAACCCTAGTCCGAATTTGGGATTATCTCTACCGAGTGTCAAACCCCGTATTCTCAATATATCTTAACAAGCATAGAAAAGTGGAAGAACAGTAAACACAATCGAATAATAAAGAACAATCGATAACGAAACAAAAATTAAACAAACAATATATATTAGTAAATTACTTCAATCCCATACATAATCAGTGTTTAGCTCTTGTCCATAACCATATATTCAACGATAAACAATATATACATGTTCAAACAACCAAAAACAAGTTAAGAATAAAGTGAGAAACAAGGAATAATAGCCGTTATCTAAAGGTGGCGTCCGTAAAAACCGCTCCGATCTTGTTTCCACTTCTTCAATTGTGTTCCTTTTCTTTGGTTGGTTGAGTGCTCTCTTTATAACACTAAAAGACACCCCCTAAGTGTTCTTAGAATAGTGGGAACGAACTAGGAACAAAAAGGGAACAAACAAAATATCCTCAAATAGGTGGCCATTGACCGCTGCAGTGGTGGGCAAGTTAGTAGGCTTTCTGCTTTATCACTGCTGCAGCGGTGAACGATAAGAACTTATGGAACTCTTTGTTATTTCACAGTTGCAGCGGTGGGCTGACCGCTTCAGCGGTGAAACTGCTGCTTTGAATATTTGATCCTCTTGATCATTTTTCCACTGCTTTTCTCGTTTTTCGACCTTTTTGGCTCCTAACCCCTGTTTTGATAAAAAATAAATAAAAAAAAAATTAAAACTTAATATAAAATACTTGAAAACTACCAAATTCGATTTGAAAATAGATAGATAAAATTCACTTATCAGTTGTGTGAATCGTGGACCATAGGATAAGTTATTGAAATGTTCAGTTTGAAAGATGTTTACTGTCTTCTATTACCAAATCATATTATCACATTTAATTAAAAAAAAATGTTGATGAAAATGGACAAATTTATGATGTTAAATAGATTAAGTAAAATTTTAAAGGTGAAAAATAGATTTTTATTATCCTACTATTTGCCATAGTTGTCTCATCAGGAGGACATATCGTGCGAGATATTGTTGGTTTTTATAGGAGGGCATGTTTTGTAAGATGTTGTGTTGTGACCTATCAGAAGGATAAGTCATGCCGGTAGTTGATATATGTTTTTATTGTTGACAATGATTATCAGTATGATATGATGGTTTTTGCCACTTGTTGTTGACTATCAATATGGTGGAGTTGAATATGATATTGATTATTAATATGGTGGAGCTGAATATGGTATTGATGTTATAATATGGTGGAGTTGAATATGAAATTGATTATAAGTTTGTTGTTAGACCTGATAGGAGGGCAAGTAGTGATAAAAAAATATATGTTGTTAATTTGACAAGAGAATTTCAATATGAAATTGATTATGATATGTTGTGTTGAGACATGACAGGAGGGCAAGCCTTGCAGGTGATAAAAATATGATTTGATTTGATATGAGAAGTTGAATATGTGATTGATTATCGATATGTTGTGTTGAGACCTGTCAGGAGAGTAAGTTTGCAGGTAGTTGATATGTTAACTCTTGATCGTGAGGTAAAACGATCATATGACTAGTAAGGAAGTATGATATTTTATTATATAAAAATGGATTGATCTATAGATTTAAATTCGATTATTCTATGATATTTGTGGAATTTTGATATTTCCCAGTATGGTAATATTTGTTGAAAATGAGTTTTGATAAAAAAAAATACTTAACCCATAAAACTATTTTCATATTATGAAGACAATACACTAACGGAATATTTTGTCAAGAAATTCAAGTAGGGATTGGTCCGCTACTAGTGATAAGTAGGATAAGAGTGTGGGGTAATTGTTGAGACTATTGGTGGTAGTGGTTGATAATCTAGAAGTTTGGCCTTTGTGATAAGAAATTTGTATACATATATTTAATGTATTTTGATTGACTAAATGTGATTAATCTGACAATTTTGGTATTTAAAAAAATAAAAATTGAGGGGTTAATAAGTTAATTTGACCTTAAAATTTCAAGATAGCCAATTGTCATTTTGAAATCTTAATTTTTGAACTAAATGATATTTTAGAAATTAAGTGGGGGACTCTGTGTATTTTGTTTAGTGCACAAATGCATAAAATATTATTTTAGTGTGCATGCAATGTGTTTTAGGAAAACTTTGCATCATTAATTGTATATTTTTATGTTATGTGAGTATTGAATTCATTTTAGTAGATAAGCATGTGATAAAAATTATCAAATTATTTGTACTTCGAATAAGTAAGGAACGTGAGTCCATAATACCCATGGAGAATTGACCCTCCAAATTCCAATTAATATTTATAACACCTTGAATCTCTTCCAAAGACGATCGTCACGCTAAGAATTTTAAAATAACCGCTTTATCAAAAATGACTTCAGATTGAGTAATTGTCGAAGGGAAAAACGAGACTACAGGGTTTCCTTCTTTTGCATATGTTCGTGCCTGAACCTCAAAAGTAGGCAACATATAGGAAGCCAATAAAGAGGCAACATATGATCAGACAAAAATTGGATTGGTGGGGCGAGCTTCCTTACCTGTCTACGTATCTGCTTGAGAAGGGACAACCATGGCTCAAGCAAACAAACCTTTATGCATAGCGAACTGAGAGACAATATCCAAGGAGATTAGATGAAGAAGAAATCAGATGATGATGATCAGACATCGCTGGCGGAGAGGGGAAACAGTGGCCGTGCGTAGGGCTGCATGGCCCTGTAAGCGGCTAGGGTTTCTCTTTCTCTAGAGATTATGCTACACTTGATGTTGCAACTCCAATTAGCCCTCCATTTTAAATTCTTTATTGTGTGTGTGTGTGTTTAATCATCAATTATGCATGTGTTTGAATATAAAAGTATCAAGATGTTTTTTATACATAATTAGAGGCATTGAAGTTAAACATGGACAACCAAATTGCTAAAACAATTAGCTGGTCGAAACTGAATTTTGAAAATTAGATTTTTGGTCCAAACGATTGATCGCCTCATAGGGTCAGTTGAAATATGAATGGTTGGGTTTTTAAGTGACACGGTCGACCGCATAGGTATAATGGCTGACTGGTTAAATTGGAAAGTTATTTTTTTATTTATTTTTTTTTTTTTATGAAAATGATCAATTCGGTCAACTAGATGAGCAATTCAGTCGACTATTTAGTTTCAGTTGTTGGAATATTTTAAAACATGATCAGTTTGGTCAACCGAATGATCAGATCAGTCAATTGAATCATCCCATATTTGAATTATAATTAACATCTCTCGAAAATTATTTTACATTGTCCATAATTTTAACCGTTGCACCTTAGTCCAAGACCACAAGAGGGCAAAGTTGTGAAGTCAAACCACAAGGGGATAATGTGCAAATGAGCCAAACCACATGGTGATACATTGTAATTAACCCAAAAATCTATAAAAAATTCTATTTGATTGAGCTGATTTGTGTTCTCGGGTTAAAAGTCATTGATTGATAATTTACATATTTAAATCCCAGCGTGATATATCATTGTTTAGATCTATCTAAATATTTTTGTGTTCATCTATTGACTTATCTTTGTTATATCAGTGATTATCATTGATTACATCTTTGTGTTATGAATACTGAAAATTGAATATCGTTGATTACATCTTTGTGTTATGAATATTGAAAATTGAATATTAAACTTTTGAACTTTGAGTATTCTTTGATGATTGAAAAATCGTTGTTCAAAACTCATGTTCTTTGAAATTTAATTCTATATTGATTAAATAAGTGAAACGATTTGGTCATTTTGTCTGGATTATCTGTTTGCTTGCTTAATTGTTAAACTAGATAAATTAATATGAACTTGAAATTGCACATCTGTTAATTTTGTTCACTTCTATCTCACTTAAATTGGGCCTGAAAATCGAGATTGATATTTATAAGTCTTGGTAGAAGCTCTAAGATCATTTTTTTTTTTGTATTTTATGAGTTGTTGGTTGGATTTAACTATAATTAGTTTAAGTGAAAGTATATTTGAGTATAAGTGGAATTTACTCAAACTGGGTGTAAGGGTTTGATTTTTACTTGAGAAGAGGATCTGAATTTAGTGGATTAATTCACTGCAAGAGCACAAGGGAGTAGATATAGCCAAGAGTGACTTGTTGAACTATAATAAAAATCATTATCTCAATTTTTCTATCCCTACTATGTGTGATTGTGGTTGTGTGTGCATAATATTAAAACGTTTCTGCCAAGAAAGATAAAATGAGTTAAAATGTTAATAGGTCACAAACATTTTAGAATTATTTTTTGGGTTAATAGCACTTTACCCCCTATGGTTTAACCCATTTTCACTTTACCCCATTTGGTTTGAACTTCATCACTTACCCCCTGTGGTTGTGGACCTAAGTGCAAAACTAACACTTTCCATCCAAACTAACTGTGTTTCCAGTCCACACGACAGATCTAAAGTTGAGCATGTTTTTGCATTTTTTCTATCTAAAACACCTATTTGTTGTTCCTATTTTACCCTCACTACTTCTCTATATAATATCTAACTTTCTCACACACTTTCTATATTGTACCAAACCTTCTCATTACTTTTTTCTTCTCCCCTTCTCTTATTTTTATTTTTTATGTCTTCTTCAAGTGTTTATGGTGGTGATTTATTATCTTCACCAATTCATTTTTTATTTTTATTTTCTCTCTTATTATTATTTTTCATATTTTCAAATTTATATGGTGATGATATTAGGATGAATTTTAGAAAAAAAAATGAAAATATTGTTGTAATTTTTGCTATGTTTATGGCAATGAAATGAATTTATAATCTTTGAACTATCAATATTTTTGTCTATTAACCTATTATCCAATGAAATTCAAAATATACAATAATTTGATACATCTCAAAATGCATAATTTCACTGTAATACACCATTTTATCGGGATGTGAGCTCTACCTCTAAAACTCCTACCATAGCCTAAGTGTGGCCTAAGGTGCTCAAAAATGCAAAAGAGACTGGAGAAGGGGGCAGAGATGGGGTATATATAGGCAAAATATCCTAAAAATGTCTAAAAATATCTTCAGTTTGCACAGAGGCTCACTGCCGCGGCCGTGGGATTCAGCGCCGTGGCGGTGGGTAGGTCGATTAGTTGATCGCCGCGGTGATGAAGATAGCGGTGGACGTGGAAGAACATTTTGCTGGATTTTTGCCTAGGCGGTGGGCTGTCAGTAGCCTACTTTGTTTTCTCTGCTGGATTTTCGCCTAGGCGGTGGATTTCTCCGCCTAGGCGATAGTCCATCAGTAATATTTGCTCTTTTCTCAGCTTCTTTACCGCCGCGGTGGTGGTTTGGACGCCGCGGCGGTGAGCTTGTTTCACAATTTTGCCACCGAGCTTGTTTTTTCACCGTTCTTCGATCGCTTTTGGTTCGGTCTCATCGTTTTCGCTCCAGTTTCCTATATTTTTCCCCCCCACACCTGATTTATACAAAAAGTAATAAAACTAATTAAAACATAATAAAATACTATATAAATGCTCGAAAACTAACTTAATTCTGTTTGGAAATAAGTAGGTGGATTACACCTATCAAATCCCCCCAAACTTGGAATTTGGCTAGTCCTCGAGCCAAACACACAGACGGAAATGAAAATACACAAACTGAATTAAATAACAAACATTCTAAAACAATCTAAACATAACAACATGCGAGTTTTACATTCTTTTAACAACCTATTTATTTTTGTCCCTCAACAACCGTCAGCCATATCGAGTTCAGGCGGTAAAACATATCATGAGGTTCTAGAATTTCGACATGCAATAATGGTGAACGCTATTCTAGATCTTGTAAATGTGTTAGTGCGAGACTCAATAATATAACTATTCAATGACCAGATTGGATTATCCCCCAACAAAACTCATGACTTAGACCATGAAGGACTAGGATATCCATATGCCTGATTGGAGTCCACTCTCCACTAATGTAGGTTACGTAGTTCGTAGAGATCATTAGGGCTTGGTTCAGTTTAGGAATAGTTGGCCAAGGGTAATTTGGAATAGAAAACGGGTTAACGTTGTTAACTTAACGTTACCCAAGGCTCAATGCTTGGCACATTCACTCTCAAACTCCCATAGAAATATTGGAAATAATCCCCAACATGTATTTAAGACCGATGTACTCACTTGTCAAAAAGAAACGTAAATTTAAAACAATATGTACACTTGATCCTTTTTTTTTTCCTTTTCTTTTCAACGAACACCCCCCTAAACTTAATTGATTGTTACAATTGAAGGGGTGTGTGAAATACAAATGAAAAACGATAAGTGAGTACTCAAATACCGAACCAACTAGAAGTTCGCCCAAAACCCAACCACTCACATCAAGTAGCATTTACAATTGCTAACTTGATTCACTCAAATGTGCCGTTAAATTCAGCGATTTAGGTTTGGAAAAAGATCCACTAGCCATGGTATTAGTTTATGTGTTCTGAATTGAATTTGCATTTAGGCTTCGACAGGGAAACGAGGGATAAACATGTATCAGGGTGGGCCTCAAGAGGCTCAAGCGACAAAGAGAATGCCTAAATCATATCCCCTGAACTACCTCGCCTAGGATTTCGCCTCAAGCTTTCCCTCAATCAAGTTCTAGAATCCTTAGTGTGTCATGAATTTGGCTAATCAATAATCTTCTTCAAGTTAATTCAATAAAAATACATTGAGTCTATGTGCCCGTGCAAATTAGGATCTATAATAATTTTTACCAAAAAGCATAGTCAAGCACACAGAATCATACATGCATAGGTATTACCCTTGACTTTGAAAACAACCAGGGGTAATTATCATCATCGGTTAATGGCTCAAATGAACGCATAACTCAACATGCAAACAACAACACAAAAACATAAACACATTCTAACCTAAACACACATGCAATACGAAAAAACAGTAACACATAAACTAACAATACTAAATACTACACATCACTTATGAACTTAAAACGGATAGTGTTCTCAGCGATCCCAATCATCAATCTCAACATATGAAATTTAAGGCATGCTGACGAAGGATGTTTAGAACACTTACTTGGGAGGTGAGAGGATCTCGCCTTTGATTCAAGACGGATATAACGGATTTAACATATTTGACCTTGGGTTGCCTCCCAAGAAGCGCGTGGTTTAATGTTCTCGGCCCGACACATGCCCTTAAGACTGGTGAGATTTTACATTGGATGGCTTAATCTTTCAACGAAACGCCTCACCGGCCTATGTGCTTGGTCAAGCAACATAAAACGGATTAGAATCTTGTCGAAAGGGATGCATCAATACCTTTCGATCTAACATCGCCAAGTACCCTGCATTAGAAACAAAAACAAAACTACAAACAAAAAATTATATACAAAGAAATGCCTAAAGTAAAATTAGGTCATTTACATACAATATCGACAAAACACAATCCTTGGCAACAGCGCCAAAAACTTAGCAGGGGCGTAGGAATATGTTGCTACTTACACTCGCAAGTATACGAGGTCTAACTTTTAGTATAGTGTGATCGGGTTATCGTATCCACAGGGATTGGTGTTGTTACTATCGAATACCAGGTTTGTCGTGACCTAACTTTATCTAGGCGGAAAACAAGTGTATTTAATTAATTAAACAAATAATACTAATATAATCTAAATTAACTATACTAATATACTAATATGTTTTAGGGTGAAGAATTTCCTAGGGATTGACGTGTTTACAAATACGTGTTCGATTTCGATTTACTCACGTTTACGGTGTTCGACTTATTTGACAACCTCGGTACATAAACTCCATCGCCACCTCTCCCGAGTGTAAGACATGAGAATACATGACTTCGAGTCAATGAAGAAGTCCCCCTCAACGTCTCAATGACCCTAGGTCACGTGAGTCTCGCCCAGCATCATTGATTGCACACAATCCAACTCCCGACTGGGTCATTGGATCGTACGTTGTATTTACCCTATCAACAATCTCTGTTCTAAAACTCCCTCGCCACTTCTCCCGAGTGTAAGACAGGGGATATAACGTAACTTTGAGTCATTGAAGAAGTCCCCCTCAATGTCTTAACAACCCTAGGTCGCGTGAGTCTTGCTCCAACGTCATCGATTGTCCACGATTCAAACCCCGACCGGGTTATAGAATCGTGACATTTGTTTACCCTTATACGAATTCGGGGTTTGTCAAAACCCCGTATTCTCCATTTTTCTAACTAAGCATGATAAACAAACAATACAATAAATACAATCAAACTACAAAGAACAATCACAAACAAAATACCGAAATCATCCAAACACATATTCATAAATTTATTCATTAATCCCTACTACAATCCATGTTTAGCTATGGCCATAGCCACATTTACAATGAAATAATAATATAAACATGCTCACATGATCCTAAGATAAATAAATAAGCAAAAACAATCGAAGAACTTAGCCTCGTCCGAAGATAAACTGCTAAGAACACTCAACGATCGATTCGCCGTCTTTTCAACTTTGGGATGTGAGATCCACCTCTAAAACTCCTAAACCATAGCCTAAGTATGGCCTTCGGTGCTCAAAAATGCAAGAGAGACCGGAGAAGGGGGAGGAGAAGGGGGGTATATATAGGCAAAATATCCTAAAAATATCTTTAGTTTGCACACAGGTTCACCGCCGTGGCTGTGGGATTCAGTTCCGCAGCGGTGGGTAGGTCAGTTAGTTGATCGCCACGGCGATGAAGACAGTGGCGGACGTGAAAGAACATTCTGCTGGATTTTCGCCTAGGCGGTGGGCTATCTATAGCCTACTTTGTTTTCTCTGCTGGATTTCCGCCTAGGCGGTGGTCCATCAGTAATATTTGCTCTTTTCTCAGCTTTTTCACTGCCGTGGCGGTGGTCTAGACACCGCGGCAGTGAGCTTGTTTCACAATTTTTTCTTCGAGCTTGTTTTTCCACCGTTCTTCGATCACTTTTGGTTCGATCTCATCGTTTTCGCTCCAGTTTCCTATCTTTTTGCTCCACACACCTGATTTATACAAAAAATAATAAAACTAATTAAAACATAATAAAATATTATATAAACGCTTGAAAACTAACTTAATTCGGTTTGGAAATACATAGGTGGATTACACCTATCATTAATATATCAAAATACATCAAAATGTTAACAATTACATTTCACCATACCATTGTAATAAATATATTTCAAATTAAATTTTAAATACCATTGTATTAGAAACAGAAATTTGAGAACAAAACACAAAACAAACGCTAAGTCAAATACGAAAAACATATACAAATTCGTTCTGAGTAGAATCACATCCAAAATTTGTTCGAGACTAGCAGCCCTCATGCCCTTTTCAAAAAGCTAAACTTCTTCTTCATCCATCTTCATTTCAACTTCCTTTCTAGGTTCAACAGTCTTTTCTTCATTTATAATTGAAATCTTGCTTCTACTTATAACTTCTTTAAGCGTCATTGGAGGTGGCAATTCTTCATCCTCATCATCAAAAAAATCTACTATCTCAACCATAACAAAATCATGCCAATTAATCGTAGCCATCTGCAACCTTTTGTGCGCAATCTCATCCTCAGCTTTCTGCCTTGCCTTCTCTTGAGAAAGGTCCTACTCCAGGCAGAGCTTACTTTGATAACTGGCACTGCTAATAGGGATTATTCAAATACTAAGCTCCGCCAACACCATATCCATTAAACATCGGCAAAAATAGGAAAAACAGACGTCAAAACATGGAAAACATTTATAAGAGTATGGCATGGCATGAGTAGGACTCATAAAAAATGCACAATTTCATGTTAGACTCAAACAATCTAGAAGTCTTTTTTTTTTTGAATTCAAAGTATGTTATTCTCAAATTGAGCATTATAACAGTAGAATATAAATAATTCAAGCACTTGCTAGGGATTGGAAGTAAAATCTACAACAAACATCAAAACTAAAAACAAACATTGTGGAATTTGAAAATTAAACCACAAATTGAAAGAATTGGAGAGAGAGAGAATAAAATATATTATATTTTACCTTTGAATCAATTGTCTTCTTTCTTCTGTCTCGCTCTTTACCATCTTCTATCTTCTCACTCTATCTTTCTATCCGAGAGTTTGAGTTGATCCCATATCTTTCTCGCTGTGATGAGCTGTATCGGTGATGCAATCAGGAGAATCTGAACATCTCAAGTATTCCCTTCAGCTAGCATTTTTGGGTGAGGAGACAAGTTATTACTCTCTCTGAACAATCTACAAACATTAATTTGGTATTATTATAGCTTCCGCATTAAGAAAAAATACACTTACTTTCATTAAAAATGAAAGGAAATACCCATATAATATATATTGAATGATGGTATAGAAGAGAGCCACTCTGCAAATACATACCTTCTCATGGTACCTTTTCCGCACTGCGAACAACACCAACGATCTTCATAAGCTTTTCTGTATTCATTTGCAATACCCATGAGAAGATCAAGAGCAGAACAAATTGAAAGCATCTTAAATGGTTGAAAATCCTAATAAACAAACAATCTATTATCCTCTTATTCAACCCATCCAGTTTTCTGGGAAAAAAAAATGAAAGAATAGGAACACTAAACAAACAACAAGCAAAGAACAAATTCATAAGAGATTACCTCTGTTCCTCTACGATCTCACCATCGTTACTCTCACTATTCCAGATCTGGATGGTGGTGGTCAGATTTGAAGGTGATAAAGGTCGTTGCCGATCTCGCTGTTCACTGCTCCCGATCTCACTGTCGATCTCGCTGTCACCGTTGTCACTGGAAGCAACGTCTACGGAAGCTAGATCCAACCTTGCCATCCAGATCAAACCACCGTGAACTTCACCGACTCTAAATCTGAGCACCGCGACCTATCGGAGATAGAGAGATAGATAAATCTGGGCATTCGCCAACCACCGTTGAACAGAGATAGAGAGGGACAAATCTGGGCATGATCGGCTGGGGAGGGATAGATAGAACCGTGAGCCATTAATGGATTGAAGAGAAAAGAGAAATGCTTAAGTGTTAGTATGCAAAGGAGAAATGCTCAGACAATTGGGTTAATTACACTTTACACCCTAAAAGGTGTTAATAATTACATAAGGGTAAAATTGATATTTTAACCTTTCTATCAACAGAGTTAGCGTTGCACTTAGGTCCATAAACCAAAGGGGGGGTAAGTGGCAAAGTTTAAACCACAGGGAGGTAAAGTGCAAATGAGCCAAACCACAGGGGGTAAAGTGCTATTAACCCTTAAGTTTTAAACTACCCAATTCATATACCCTCTTGGGTAATACTTTGGTCCAAAAATTGGTACTAGAGTTAAACTAGCTTAACTGGTTTAACAACTTAGCTAATCGATCACTATGGCACGCAACTCACGTGATAATATTTTAAATGTATCTGCTCTTGAATGTGATATATCTTTATGTTCTAATTTGGATAGTGATTCTTACAATACTAGTGGCAGTAATAATGATAATGATGAGGGTGTCCACATTGTTTTAGAAAAAATATTTATTTTCATACATTATTTTGCTAAAGAAAGCCTTTGTTTAAAAAGAAAAATATATTCTTTTGAAAAGTTTCTAAAACTTTTTTTCATACAAATGGATGAGATTCTAGACGCCTTAAAAATATACAAGGGAGTTTCTTTAGAATCATTTATAACAAATACACATAGTACACAATTTTTTTTTTCTGTGTGGTATGACATCCACATCATCTTATAGATATATTAGATATGTAAATCGAGATGATGAGTTTCTTTCTACTGGGGGTAACAACCTTACCAGTGATATAGGAGATGATGTTAGAGATCAAGAATGGAAGATGGCCATAAGCTATAAAATCAAAGATGGATTGTGTGTACACTAACCAAACTTGAGCTTAGATGGTAAGGTGAGCGTACACAAAGAGAGATTAAGGGTAATAATAGCGTTAAAAAATTGATAATGTGGGAAATCTTGACATCGATAGCCATGCTAAGAATCTTCAAGCTTTTACAAGCCGTCATGTAGACTTATGATTGTGAAATCTTGCTGATAAATATGACAATATTAATGAAAGAATTTTAGATGATATTGGCATAAATTAGCTAGAGGCTTCGGAATATATTAAGAAAATCATGAAATGTACAATTTGCAAATGTTTATTCATGGACTAAGGCGAAAAATTCCCAAATTTTGGAACACTCATCAAATGTGTACACTAATAGGATGGATATAGTAAACTTTCAATTTTATAGGATGGAATGTTATTTCTTATTATAGTATAATTTTCAATAAATATTCTCCATAAAGATTTGAAAATGTTGTCCTTAATACTAGGCATAAATGTCTAAAGAGACAGATCGAGAATAATCCTTAGATTTTCAAATCTTAGTATATAGGGTCGGCACAATAAATTACCAATGAGAACCTCTACTAGTCCATTATAGGATTTTTCTCTTAATAGCGTAGGTTATAAAAAATCTAATTAAGAGAGATACAATGAGTAGGATTCTATATACTTTGCCACTTGGAAGTCCCATGCATTTTGTGTTGTGTACAAGACTTGATATCATACTCACGTTGTTAACTTAACCAGTGGATATTGATCGCCCTTAAATATATATCATTTTGTCCTATTCAAACTTTAATTTTGATACCATTTCAATCAAAATTCGATTGAGTAATCCACTTTTGGTGATTTTTACATATATAGAAGTAAAAAAGTTCAAATGCCAAGAAAAAGGGACAAAAATGGACGAAAACATGCATCCGGAAAGATCGGGGCACGATCATAAAAGGTTATGCCCGTAACTTGGACTAGAGGCACTGAAAAGAACCTCTAGCTAAGGTTTCGTGCGCAACCCCCCAAGTCACTCCACAACCCTTTGTAACCGACAACCATTAACAAGGTTCCCCAATTAGGGGAACCATTACAAAATAGTATTTTTTGCCAAATTTAAAAGAGATGTTCGGCCATTTTGGAGAGCTCTCATTTTTTTTATCTTTATATTATTTGTTTTTTTAATCCTTCTTCACTTATTCTAGACAAGGAAAACACTCTTCATTGAAGATTGGGAGCTTAGGGCAAGAACAAATAGGAAATTCACAACGTTCAACAACTCCATGAGTAGCTAAGGCTCTAAAACCGGTTTAAGAATATGTTTGTTCTAGATTTCTCAGTGTAGTTCTATTTTTTTTATTTTATTTTATTTGTGTGTAAGGCTGTGTAATAAGAGATTCAAGTGTTTACATTGTTTATCAAATCAATTCTTGTTTTTTTTTTTTTTTTTTTTTTTTATCATTTTTATAAATGTTACAAATAAATTGTTGGTAATTTATGGGTTAGATCTAATACCTGTAGTTTAGATCTATCTGTTAAATAACCTATTTTCATTGAAATTGACATAGTTTAATAGGATGGATTATACTTAGGGATTGATTTACCGTAGATTAGCAGAAATAAAATCTCTAAGATAATCCATACCAATTACACGGTCAATTAATTGATAGAGTCGATAAGATGAATTATCCTTAAGGATTAGTTCATTGTTGATTAGGAACGGAACCCCAAAGATAATGCATGTCGATTAAATCTTCAAATTTTTGTTGTAATTTGTCATGTAGTTAGATTACTTCAATATACATAGAATCAAAATAGATAAAGAGTAGAACGTGTTGGGATAATCGAAAAACTAATACATGCTCCTAAATCGATCATTTATCATATTGTATTTCAATTTAAATATTTTTTTTTTTATAATTTAAAATCCAAAAACCCAATTCTATTAAATTCACACAAAACATAAGACAAAATTAATAATTACAATACAATCCCTGCGGTTCGACATTGTGACTAAAGTGTACTATAGTACAATGCGCTTAAATTTGAGTTTATATTTGAACGATCAGATACCAATCGCATCCAGGATGCGAGAATTAGATGGTGTAGAAATATATGCTAAAGTGCCTTGAAATAATTAAGGATAAATTTCTCTAATATGGAGAAGGAGAGAAATAGATTGATGGATTCACAGAATCAAATATCCAATTCGATGTGAATAATTGTTAGGCCTTTTAGGATATACTTGTATCTTAATTGGTAGGGTAGTTAGTGGGAGGAGTTATGGATTAAAACTACGACTTCATATTCTACTAGGGATGCCAAGTTTATTGCTGAATTCAGATGGAATTAATTAGGGTGTAAGGTTTTAAAATTTTGTTCGTTAAACTTGGTTTCAACCATTGAGTCAACGACACCTAGGTATTGTGATAACAATGGGCCTATAGCTCAGACCAGGGAACCTAGATCTTATCGAAATTGAAACACCAGGAAAGATGCTTTTATGTAAACATTCAAAGTTAATATGTCCATTTGAGAGAGTAGGTTTGGTGGATAAAGTGATGGATTCACTCACTTGGGGCCCTAACCTGACAACAGTTAGTCAGCATCTCTAGGAGATGAAGTACTAAATACTTTATTGAATTAAGTATAGTGTTAGCAGGAGATTTTTGGGGATAATCCCTATATAATCCTAGTTGGTCTTATTTTAGGAAATAACCTCAAGTAAATGAGTAATAAATTAAGGAAAAAGTTGTATTTCACATACCAATCTGATATTCTAACGGTGGAGACATCACAATATGGATCACCAACGGTGAAGATTCAAAAGTATCATCTTGTGATTCTTCATCGTCGATCTATTCTTGGGTTTCTTCCTCATTCGAATAATTGTCAATGAACATACCCAAGCTCCTTCCACTTGTATTCGGTTCTTCCTGGTAGCTTTCACATATGGATGTGACTTGTGTGTCTCTCAGTGCCACCTTTTCTAACTCGGCCTCAATATAGTGAACAAGTTGACCGATTTGCATCTCAAGAGAGTGAGAGACTTTATGGTCGTGTCAATTTCAGTGCAAGCGATCTCAATATTGTCGAGACAGTTCTCATGCTTATTGAGACGGTCATGAGTTTCCCTCCAGAAATCCTGAGTCTCCCCTATGAATACAGCGAACATATCTTCAAGGGTGAGGGAAGAATCTACAGGTTGGTTTGGGGTGTCAATCCATGGCCCCGAAATGGTAGAACTATCCCCCAAACTTTGGTAACTTGTTGAATAATTCCAACTTTGATAGTCAAACTCTGCCATGTCTTCCAACAACCAATAAACTTTGTTCGTAGTTAGTTGGTACAAAGAGGTGGTACCATTTTCTCATTCCACCCAAGTTCTTGTTGTGTCCTGTAACTTGTCGAAAAGTTCAATAATTGACATTTTTTCAAGAAACGATGATTGAGGAACCAAAATAGAAGTCCCTTGTATTGTTCCCAAGCAAAATAGAACAGCTTGAAATGTTGTTGAGAAAATTGCAAGAACACCTGTTGATCTAACATCTTCAAGTACCTCGCAATATAGACAAACCTAAAAAATAAAAATAAAAAAAATGCCTAAATTAAAGTCAAGTTACTTATTCACAATATTAACAATAATCTAAAACGTCAATCCCCGGTAACGGCACCAAAAACTTGGTAGCAAATTATTTTTTGCTACGATATTGCAAGTCTACGGGTCAAGTTTTAATAGTATAGGAAGAGTAAAGGTTGTTGTATCCACAAAGATTGGTTTAGATCATCGTTAAGTACCGCGATTGTCGTAACCTAACTTTATTTAGGCATCTAAATTTTGGGTTTTATAAAAATAAAATAAAATAAAAATAAAAAAATAAAATAAAGTATGGATTTTCTATGCAGAAAGGTTTCAGGGGCTTGATTTCATCTCGTTATTCGTATGTTACCCTATTAAGTAATTATTAGTTAATTCCGTTCATTCAATAATCAAGGTCCTCGTGCTATTTCTCTCTCACTACCTCTCCTGAGCGTCAAGTGAGAGAATATGTAATCACTTCAACGCCGATATCTCTATCCTGTATTTAGGTGAAAACATTCATTATACCCGACCTTATAGATTACGCAAGTTTTAAATATCTCTCGATCTATTAAAACTTGCGTTGTGTTTAACCTAATTCCGAACCCGGGATTACCTCTCCTGAGTATCAAATCTCAAGTTCTCAATTCAACCAAAATATCATGTGAAAGCATTGGAAGCACTATAAAAATAAATACAATTGAATGGTGATTCTAGTGGATAAATCTAGAACTCGATTACTTCCCAGTTTCACAAGATCCTAAATTTTCAACTCGAATACTTAAGTGTTGATTTCTTTCCGGACTCACAACAATCTAAGTTATGCACTCTCAATTCCGGTTATGAATTCAACCTCTCCTGAGTATAAAATTTGTAACCTAAAATCGTCCAACTCATTGGCCACATGAATCAAATACATTAGCCCTATGAGATGCATAAAATGGAATTCAATATAACAATTAACAAAATAATCTAACACGGTTCAAACGAAACTAAATCAAGCCCTAGATCTAGATTACAAACACAACATAGAATAATCCAAAACTAATATTTTCAATAAATTCGTAAATGTAAACATGTTCAACACAATATTACAAATACAAAATCAAATCAATATTAGGGAGAAAAAAAATGAAGAGAAAATCTTATAGTGGGTTTGAGTTTCAAATCTTCAACTCTAAACTTGGATTTGTGCCTCTAATGGTGTTTTCCTCTTTAATTCCGCCTCAAATCGCCACACCATGGGGTGTTTTCCTCCTAAATCTAGCCCCAAAATCCCTCAACTATGTTTTCTCTCTTTAAAAGTCGTCTCCCATGGGTATGGAGGCTTAAAGGGAAATTTATAGGAGTCCAAAATTAGGGTTTTCAAGCTTCTTTCTGATACAGGCTGAAGGGAGAGCGGTGCAACGCATGATTTTGCTCGTTGCAGTGCAATATGGGCAGTGCACATTGCCGAAAAATGCGCTGCAGCGCGGTTTTGGCAAATCCGATGTCAGTTCGTATTTTGGCCATAACTTTCTCATTCGAACTTCGATTGAGATAATTCAAAAATATATGGAAAGCTAAGACGTATATCTATAGCTTTCATGTTTTGTGTTGTTCCAAAATAGGATTGTATCATGGTCAAAGTTGTCCTTGATGTTACAACACTTGCACGCATGACGAACAGTAATAACCAAAATCACCTCCTTTTATCACATTTTGGCCTTTTGTCCTAATTATTTGTAATTTCTACAAAATAACACCAAAAACACATTAAACTAATGAAAATACTTGAAAACACATAAATATTCGAATTCAAAAGTACTTGATTTGCTGGTAAATAAACCACTAATCAACCGTACTTGATATTATATTTTGGTAATCTTACTTAAAGTCAAAATAGGATATTTTAGTTGTAATATCATACATATGCACTCCTATAATTTGATAATATTAAGTGTTGTCTTCTATATAGCCACAAAACTTCAAATCTATTCATTAGGTATAGTAAAATTTATATGTGACTATTAGAGTATGAAATAAATGATATATCATCGACTACAACAAAAACTGCCTATAAGGGCACTTCTATTGAGACACTATATATATTGTGCTCTATAATCAAATTCTTATTATCTGGAAGTAATTATGATATGTTGGTAGACATTATCAATAGTTTGTGGGAATGCCCTAAAGAAATAGTTTCTTTAAAGGGCCATAATTGAAATTAGTCTAGTTTCAATTAATTAATTATTAGTTTTCCCAATCCATCTTTGGATGTGAACCTAATGAGTTACATACAAATGTAGAATGAAAGTTTGAATACTCGTTTCAAAGGAATAAGTAATAATGTATAACAATTTATAAGTTCGAGGGTCAAAGTATAATATAAGAAAAAAAATGGAGTCTAGGGTTTTAACCCTAGATAGTTTATAAAAGGCCATTGACTATCTGTGACCATCTAGAGCTACGTTTCGACTGCCCCTTTCTGTTCCTAATTACTCTTCCAGTTTTGACTTTTACTACCACCTAAAATCTTATCGAGACTACCCTAATTCTACTGATTTAGAGTGGATTCTTAGATAATTAGCAAACACTGTTTGAATGGAGTTCTTCATGTTGATAATGTTATAGGCGAGACACTTGTGTTGCTATTTGGAAATCTGTAGACTCTTTCAAGGATCTTGCCCGAAGAATTTATGAAGAGTAAGAATATTAACACTGACAGACAACCAGCTAGTTGTTAAAGGCTTGAAGCACACGACAAGTGGTAATTAATCTATCCAAATAGATTTTTTTTTTGTTTTTTATTTATCACAAATTAATTCAGGCCTAGAAAATTAATTTAATTTTTTTTAATTAAATTTCACATATATATTTAATTTTCTTTACTTCTGTAACAAGCCCATTTGAACTCCAAATCTCCATGGCTTCTATTTCATTTATATATATATATATCTTCTTTTTGGGATCTCTTGGTAGGTTTCCCACAAATCTACCAAATTTTCTCCACACTTCCAACACTACACTTCCTCGCTCTTTGTTTTTTTCCCTCTCAACACTCCATTACACTTTCTGTGAATAAATAAATGTACTTGATATATATGGAAATAAAGATTGATCCAGAGATATCGTTTAGTGCATCTCGAGCAACTGTTGGAGATGTTGTGCCATCTCATTTTTTTGGTTTTTGCATTTTTGACGGAAAAATGAGTTCCAACAGCTGTACTTGGATCATCGGTGCCATTTTGGCATAAATGCTCTAATGTGCCGTATTTGGCACAAGCAATACCCTGTGCCATATTTTGGGTTTAGTTGAGTTTATATTAATGCTGTTTTAATTGAGTTGAATTAGATTTAGTTTGGTTGGGTTTAATTAGGTTTGGTGGGGTTTAGTATATTAATTTTATTTTATTTGGGTCGGGTTTGATTAATTAGTTAATTTGATTTTATTTGGGTTTGATTAGTTTGTTAATTTTAGGAAAAATTAGAGAAAACTGCACCATTAAAATTAAAATGAGTCACTACTTGCAAGCCTATATTGAGAAAACCCCATTTATATATTTATTATTTAAGATAAGTTTAAATACATATTCTCTCACTACAACAACAACATAATAAATTAGAGGATGCAGATGTTATTACCCAACAATAATGTTAATACCAACATAATAAATTGAGAGATGCAAATATTGTTGTACAGTAATAATGTCAACAACTACATATTGAAATAGGGAATGTAAATTTTACTGTACTACAAACAATTATCATATACCAATTGATTTTTTCTCTAAACGTAAATAGCTACATGGGTATAAGAATGAATTAATAATTGGCCTTGGGGTCCATTATAAAATACCCTTAATTTTATCATATTTTACTTGGGTTAATTTAGGTTATTATTATAATTTAATTTAAGATAGTTTTTTAGTTTAATTTATATTCAAGTTGGTCTAATTTATTTGTTTTAATTTGATAATCTTAAATTTTGAATTTTGGCGCTTTAGTTTGAAACCAATATTAGGCGGTTAAATTAAAATTTAAAATTTTAATTTTGATGCTTTAGTTTGAAACAGAAAATTAATATTTGGCAGTTACATTAAAATCTAAAATTTCAATTTTGGCAATTTAGTTTGAAACAAAAAATTGAATTTTGATGGTTATTTTAAAATTTTCATTCAAATTATTTTTAAATGTAATACAAAAATGCATTTAAGAAAATAACACATTATTTTTACTACAACTATTGGAGTATCCAACCAAATCAAGGTGTGTCATATTAGGTAAATGACACACCAAATTTGGCCAAATTGTTGGAGATGCTCTTACTATGGTTATTACTTATTTTTGTTAATAGAAACTTAAATTGCTTCTTATTTCTTTAAAAAAAAAAAAAAATCTAAAAAAATCAGTTTACCTTATATTTAATCTATTTTTATTTTACTCTCTTATAATTTGAAAATAAACATTTTATCTTCTTAAATTTGGACTGAAAGAAAGAGTTAATTTTTTCTATTAAATCTAACATAATTGGTAAAAAGACTAAAATGCCCCTAACATACATGAGATCCTTAATTTTGGAGATTTAACAAAAATATTAATATTTGACACGCAAATCACTTATCATCTTTCAGGAAAAATGTTTAATATCTCATTTTCATTTGTATTTAATAATTTATTTCCCCTATGTTTGGGTGAAGAATTTAAGTTTTCAATCAATTTTTGACATGAAAGATTCAAATAAAAATCATTTTCTTTTAAAAACTCAAAGATTTTATTTTTTTAATATATATCTCAAATATAAAAATTGATTGAAAAATAGATTCTTTATACCTTAAAACATTGAAAAACATGTATATAGTAACAACAATGTTAACAATGTTAATACCAACATAATGAATGGAGGGATGCAAATATTGTTGTATAGTAACAATGTCAACAACAATGTAATAAATAGGGGGATGTAAATAGTACAATATAATAAACAATTATCATATGCCAATTGAGTTTTTCTCTAAACTTAAATAGTTGCATGGGTATAAGAATGAATTAGTAATTGGCCTTGAGCCCCATTATAAAATACTGTTAATTTTATTAGGTTAATAGCACTTTACCCCCTGTGGTTTGGTCTTTTGCATTTTACCCCTTTGTGGTTTGAACTTCGTCACTTACCCCACTGTGGTTGTTGGGCTTAAGTGCAAAGGTAACCCGTTAAAGGAAAAGGTTAAATATTGAATTTACCCTTATTTATATATTAAGCCTTTGAGATTTTTCCAGCCTTCAGCTAGATCTCTCGCTTCGCTTCTCTCCCTCGTTCTTGAATTTACCTTAGATCGTTCGGGGTGGTCGGCGTTGGTCGCAGCGATATCGGATCTGGATGGTCACGAACGGCGGTGGTCGGATCTGGATGGTCACGGACGGCGGTGATTGGATCTGCACAACGTCTTATTGATTTCACTGCTTTCTCCCTCTCGCTTCCCTAATTAGTTGACACCACTGAGATCATCGTCATCGCCAACGACTCGCCGTCGCTTGCTTCTCTCCCCCAACCCCAGATCTAACCTTTCGATTCTCTCTTTCTTACTCCTAGGCTTCATGGTCGCCTTTGCTGGTAGGCCTCTACCATCCTCCACTATTCCACATTTCCAAGTGGTCTGATCTGGCCAGACTTGCGTTTGATTTGGTTCAAAATGGTCTGGATGAAATCTGTAATTTTCTCCTCCTCTTCCGCCTCCTCCTCCTCTCGTAGGTCATTTAAATTCTATCTCTCTCTAGAATGTGTAATTTTCAGTTTATCTGTATTGTTTTTTTCGTTTCAATTTAATTTCACAGTTCTAGTTTTATTGTTGTCCAAGGTGGGTTTAATTTCACAGTTATAGTTTGGTTGTTCTAGTTTAATTTGCAGTTCTATGTTCATCAATGAACTGATTGAGTTCATTGATAATGTCTTGCTTTGTTGCGAGAGATTGTGTCTTGAAGAGATCTGAAGATGTTTTTAGCTATTGTTACTGGCTTGTGGGTTCTCTCAATGGTTGGCTTATTAATATGCGTAGATCTATAATTTTCTTCAATTTTCTTCAAATTTTCTTGTTTCTCGGACAATTTCAATCAAATCTTTCTACTCTTAAAGTATACTCATCTCAACTGTTCTCTTTGATGCGGATTGGAAATCCTTTTGGTGTATCGTATTTCTATTCGTGTATGCCAATTTTTTTATCATTTGATTTGTTAAATTTCTTATAAGTTATTTTAAGAGTATCCTATACGGGCCATGGTTCAATATATCTGTGGACAAATCCATGTGTGGTGCTTGATTTAGTCAATGAAAACATCTACAAGATATTCATATGTTTGATTTCGATTTTGGTGATCCAATTTCTTGACCTTGTTCTATCTGTGCTTTGTTGCTCCACACGATACCTGTGTTGTACGAGAAATACGAGGACAAGGTTAACCATTTCGCCGAGAAAGTGATGGCTAAAATCAAGAAACAATATGCAGTTTTTGATGCCAAGGTTCTGAGTAAAATCCCAAGAGGACCATTTAAAGACAGGAAGAGGGCTTGAATCTTTGTTGGAAAAAACTAAGGTTTTTTTAGACTCATTTGTGCTCTTTCTATATATGTTGTATTTTGATTTTTTTTTTTTGTTTAAGAAAATTGCTTGTAGTATTTGGTCTTTACATTTTAGATGATCATATAATGTTTTGAATTTTAATTAAAAAAAGAAAAAGAAATCTCACTGCTTTAGTTTAATTTGGTTTAGTTTGAAATGTGATCGTTGACATTTGATGTATTTTGATATATTAACATGGTGTATTACGGTGAAATTGTGCATTTTGAGCATTTTGAGATGAATCAAATTATTTTATATTTTGAATTTCATTAGATAATAGGTCATTAGAAAAAAAAGATGCATAGTTCAAATAATACACATTCATTTCATTGTCATAAACATAACAAAAATTGCAATAATATTGGCATTTTTTTTTCCCTAAAATTCATCTCAATATCATCACCATAAAAAATTGAAGATATGAAAAACAATAATAAGAGAGAAAATAAAATAAAATAAAAAATAGATTGGTGAAGGCAAAAAATTGTGTAAAATGTGTATAGATGGTTGGATATTATGTAGCGGAGTAATATGGGTAAAATAAGAATAATAAAAATGTGATTTAGAGAGAAATCATGCCCAACTTCATAAATGGCGCATGCACAACACTTCTGTCAAATTTGACAGAAAATGTTAGATTTACACTTATATCCAAGACCACAGGGGGGTAAAGTGTAAAAGTGCAAACCACAGGGGGATAAAGTACTATTAACCCTAATTTTATTATATTTTAATTACTTGGGTTAATTTAGGTTATTGTTATAATTTAATATAAGATATATATATATATATATATTTTAAATTTAATTCAGATTCAAGTTGTTCTACTTTATTTAGTTTAATTTGATAATATAAAATTTTGAATTTTGGCTCTTTAGTTTGAAACAAAATATTAATATTTGGCGGTCACATTAAAATCTAAAATTTCAATTTTGACACTTTAGTTTGAAACAAAAAATTGAATTTTGGCGGTTATTTTAAAATTTTCATTCCAATTATTTTTAAATTTAATACAAAAATGCATTTTAGAAAATGATACATCATTTTTGCCACAACTGTTGAAGTATCCAACCAAATCAAGGTGTGCCATACTATTATTGGTGTGTCATATTAGAAAAATGGCACAACAAATTTGGCTAAACTATTGGAGATGCTCTTACTATGGTTATTACTTATTCATAAATAGGAACTTAAATTGCTTCCCATTACTAAAAAAAAAAAAAAAAAAAAAAAAAAAAGAGAGGTAAAAATCTAAAAATTGTAGTTTACCTTCTTATATTTAAATCTATTTTAGTTTTACTCTCTTATAAGATGAAATAAACATTTTATCTTCTTAAACTTTGGACTCAAAGAAAGAGTTATTTTTGTTCTACTAAATCTAACATAATTGGTAAAAAGACTAAAATGCCCCTGATGCACATTAGATTCTTAATTTTAAATATTTAACAAAAATATTAAGATTTGACACGCAAATCACTCATCATCTTTCAGGAAAAATGTTTAATCAAGTTTTTCCCGAAAATTTAAATTTTAAAAATACGAAATTGATCTCATTTTTTCCGTATTTAATAATCTATTTTCCCTATGTTTGGGGCGAAGAATTTAAGTTTTCAATCAATTTTTGACACGAAAGATTCATATAAAATTGATTTCTTTTAAAAACTAAAGATTTTATTTTTAATATATATCTCAAATATAAAAATTGATTGAAAAATTAGATTCTTTATACCTTAAAACATTGAAATACACATATAGATTATTAAAAATAGAAAAAATATGAGCTAAATTTCTTGTTAATTTTTTTAAATTTTTATGTATAATAATCATTTTTCTTGAAATCGGGTAAGCGATTTGGGTGTCAAATCCTAATCTCTTTGTTATTTTTTTATTCGAAGTTATAGTACTCCTTGAGACGAATCCGTGCATATGTTCATCGTCCTAAACATTGTTCGTTTGAAGCCTTAAAAAAAAAAAAAAAAAAAAAAAACCCAAACACGTTGTTCGTTTGAATAGTTGATTTGTATTCCAAAGTTAAGGATCTAGCATGCATTAGGCATTTCAATATTTTTTCCAATTCCGTTTGATTTTATGAAAAATTTATTTTTTTCACTTTAGTCCAAAGTTTAAAGAGGTAAAATAACTGTTTTCAAAGTAAAAGGGGTAAATGAAAATAGATTTAAGTATAAGGGAATTGCAATTAAATTGCAATTAACCCATAAATAAAGAAAAGGAACGTCCATGAAAATCAATTAAAAGGAAATATTAAAAGCGATAGTTTCAACCAAGAATTATCTTTTATTATACACAATAAACTCGTTCTTTGCAGACGTTTATATCGATACAATGATTCAACGGAAACAATTAAAAAATACATACAATATTGTGGTTTGCGTATCATGTTCACCTATGAAAACAGAAGGGTAAAAATGGAAAACAAAAAATTAAAGCATCCTTTATTTTCGAGCCGGCTATGTTATTAGGGCTTAGAAGCACTGACAGTGCACGCTCTTGAAGACATACCCAGCTCTTCGTCGGTCTTGGAATATATATTAAACGGTATTACTAAGAAATCAAAAGTAAAGCGTGAATCTGAAGACTTGGTTCTTCTTAATAATGCTTTGGAGGTGGAGGAGAAGAATAGTAGTAAGGAGGCGGCAATGGTGAGGGTGGTGGCGGTGATTTATAGTAGTATGGTGGTGGAGGTGATGGAGAAGGAGGGGGTGGGGACTTGTAGTAATATGGTGGGGGTGGAGAGGGTGATGGTGGGGGAGGAGACTTATAGTAATAGGGAGGAGGTGGGGAAGGAGATGGTGGTGGGGGTGATTTGTAATAATATGGAGGTGGTGGTGAGGGAGATGGGGGTGGCGGTGATTTATAGTAGTAAGGTGGTGGTGGTTTAGGAGATGGAGGTGGTGGGGATTTGTAGTAGTAAGGTGGTGGTGGTGAAGGAGAAGGTGGAGGGGGTGACTTGTACACATATGGAGGGGGTGGCGATGGAGATGGTGGTGGAGGGGACTTGTAGTAGTAGGGTGGTGGTGGTGAATGAGAAGGTGGAGGTGGTGACTTATAGTAGTAGGGAGGAGGGGGAGAATGAGTTGGAGGAGGAGGAGATTTGTAGTAGTATGGTGGAGGGGGTGACGGAGAAGGCGGGGGTGGTGACTTGTAGTAGTAAGGAGGCGGAGGTGAAGGAGACGGTGGTGGTGGCGGGGGTGATGAATAGTAGTATGGTGGTGGAGGAGATGAATAGTCGTAAGGCTTGTTGTCTGCTGCTGCTACATTAGTGGCTATGAGGCATATGGCCAAGGCAAATAACACAAAAGTGGCCATTTTCTGGCAACTCAATTAGGCTGCCAGAAACTAAGCTTTGGATGATTTGACAAAGGAGAACCTCCCTCTTTTTATAGTGAGGAGGCTGCCACAAACTATAACCAAAGAAAATTTTAAATATTATTTGAAGCTTCCAACTTTGTTTAGTTTTTTTAAAAAAAAGTCCTCATCCATCAACTGGATAATGGGATCCCACTACTTGCCTTAGGTTTGTACATATGCTAAGAAATGGTCAAGATTGCATACATGAGGTGGTGAAGGCTTCATTCATTCACATTGATATTGAGATGGGATTATAGTTGGTGTGATACACAAAGAAACTTCCAATGTATTAGGCCTCATTCCACATCATGTGGCCTATGGCAGCTGTCTCAACCCCACATTGATAAATTCAAAATCTGATTTTGAAAAAAGGAAAAAGAAAAAAAGATTTAGCTCATGTAATTCTGTACAAAAAATGATTCAAAAAGGTAGTCACAATTTAGGAAACCGTAGAAATCCAATGGGTCTAACTTATTCTCAAAAGATACCTGGACAAAGGAAGATTGTCCTAGGTTTTATATATAGCTCAGAGTCTGGTAACACAAGTGATGCGTGATTCAACATGCTCCTTCACGCGTAGGGTAGATTTTCCCAAACTATTGCAAACGGATATCGGAGACCCAAGATCGATGTGGGATTCAACACATCTCCTTACGCGCAAGGTAATTTTTGTTAAGCCACTGCGAACAGATATGGGGGAACCCAACATCAACGTGAGATTCAACAAGCCCAACATCGGACAAGAGACCTACCTCTGATATCATGTAGAAATTCAATGCGCCTAACTCGCTCTCAAAAAACGCTATGAGAAGGGAGGATTGCCCTAAACATTATATATAGCTCAGTATTAGGTAACACATGTGATATGGGATTCAATACGCCCCTTCACGTGCAGGATGGACTTTGCCAAACAACTGCAAACGAATATCAGGAGGTCCAACATCGATGTGGGATTAAACACGCCCCCTCAAGGTGAACTTTGTTAAATAACTGCGAATAGATATCAGAGGCCCAACATCGATATGAGATTCAATATACCCAATAGCAAACAAAAGGCCTTGCCTCTAGTACTATGTAAAAATTCAATAGACCGAACTTACTCTCGAAAGATGATTTAAGAGAGAAGGATTGTCATAAACTTTATATATATTTCAAGATCAGGTAACATAAGTGATTTGCAATTCAACATGCTCCTTCACGCATAGGGTGGATTTTTCTAAACTACTACAAACGGATATTGGAGACTCAACATCGATGTGCGATTCAAGACACCCCCTCACATGCAAGGTAATTTTTGTCAAGCCACTGTGAACGGATATCAGGGGACCCAACATCGATGTGAGATTCAACATGCCCAATATCAGACAAGAGACCAGGGGCCTCTGGTACCATGTAGAAATTCAATGCACCTAACTAACTCTCAAAAAACGCTATGAGAAATGAGGATTGCCTTAAATTTTATATATAGCTCAGTATAAAGTAACACATGTGATATGGGATTCAATATTCCCTCTCAAGCGCAGGATGAACTTTGCCAAACTACTGCAAACAAATATCAGGGACCTTAACATCGATGTGAGATTTAACAGGCCCCTCACGCGTAAGGTGAACTTTGTAAAATCACTGCAAATAGATATTAAGGGTCCAACATCAATGTGGGATTCAACACGCCCAATAACAAATAAGAGGCCCTGTATCTGATACCATGTAAAAACTCAATAGACTAAACTTACTCTCGAAAGATGCCTTGCCAGAGAAGGATTGTAGTAAACTTTATATATAGTTCATGATCAGTTAACACAAGTGATGTGGAATTCATAGAAACATTTTTTAAGTGTTTCTAGTAGTAAACTATATTCCCATGATTTATAAATGTAGCAATATATTTTTAGAAATTTAATTTTTTTTAAGTTGCGCTCAACAATTGGTGGATTATCTCATAATGTTCTGCTTATATTTCTAATTTTTTTTTTTTTTTTTTTTTTTTTAATATACGAGAAAGAAAATTCAAGGAAAAAGACATTCAACCCTACAACTAGGAAGTGGAAGACCACTTCCCTCTCTCTCTCCCCTTCAAGATAAATATATAATAGTATAGGCCCTATACTTAGGTGTTCGATAAAATTAATTTAAAAGATTACATTAATAAAATGAATTAAAATTTTAAAATGTGAATGTTAATTCAATATAATGCATCATATTCCAATCATTTGATTTAAAAAAAACTAGTGAATATTTACTCTCGTGACATCTAAATTTTAAAAAACAATAATGATAATTATGGGCAATTTGCAGTTCTCAGCTACTTCATTTCATGTTTGTTAAGTATTAAATGTGTGTATACATTTGGCTATAATAATAGTGGTCTTCCACATTGAGACAAAATTTGAAATTGATATTACTTAAGTAGCTTGGTTAGTGTTTTTATTTTTCTATATCTATTTCTAATAAATTGGGATAAAAAATTTATTTTCGTTCTGGAGTATTGTCCGAAACATGTTTTTCTTTGAATTTTAAATTTTTTTAAAACATTTTCTGAATATCTTTTTTCATTGTTTTTAATGATAAATATTTCTAAAGTTTTTTAATATTCTGAAAAACTTTATTAGAAATATTTTTAAAAGATTTTTCATGAGAAAAATGGGGTTTTATAAAAATTCCATATTGGTCCTTAATGTTTCTAATTTTCTATTTTGTTCGGCAAAACCTCTTAACCTATTTTTGGCAAGTCAAATGAGATGACTTAAGACTTGAACCTAGACATTATTTTGGCTAGATACTTTGTCGAATTGGTTGAATTTGGTGGAGATTAGCGAGGGTCAAAAGAGTTAGGGTTTTAGGGCTAAGATTTAGTGATATCTAACTTAAAATTAGTCGTTGGTGGTGATATGAAGTTGAGGTTATATTAGCTGCATTTTTCAATTAATTATTCAGATCTTAAGAGAGAAATTTTTTAAATATTTAAAATATTCAAGAGAGAAAAGAAGAAAAAACAAAAAATTCTGAAAAAAAATCCATGGATCACCTGAACGAAACCTAAGATAGTTTTTTTTGTGGGAAAAAAACTTTTGATTTTTGAAGCTGAATTAAGATACCGGAATACTTTGCTTTTATTCATACATTCTACATGACATTGAGTGAGATTGTTCTTTAAATATTATATTTTTTGTGTGTGAATTAATTGTTGATCTATTCTATGTTATATTTGGATACATCATTTGGTAAGATATTGACTTGAAAATTGAAATTGAATTTTGTTTCTGAAAATTGTTTTATAAAAACTCATAGATCTTAAACTTGCAAAATTATTTTTACATCGAGTTAAACTATTTGATTTATCTAGGCTATCTGAATTGTGTGCTACATTATTTTAAATCCAGATATACATAACACGATTCTTAAGTTGATTATCCTGTAATCTAGTGCACTTTCTATCACATTTAGATCTGGTTGAACTGTGAATTTAATTTTAATAAAGTGTAGGTAGAAGCTATGTAAGAAAAACAAGATTTTTTGTATTTTTTAATGTTGTAACTCAAACTTAAATGTACCTAGTCTAAATGAGATAGTGTTTGGGTATAAAGAGAATTTATTCAAACAGGATTGTAGGGGTTTGATTCTCACCTGAGAGGATAACCAAAATTAGTTGATTAATTCCTTGAGAGAGCTCATGGGAGTAGACGTAGACAAGGGTACCTTGCCGAGCTACTGTAAAATCTTGGTGTCAGAATTGTATCACTTATTTGTTTGTGTTTACCTAGTTAAAACGCTTCCCAACTAACGTTAAATCAGATAAAATTTGAATATGTATTAATTATTCAAATTAATTTTTAAAACTACTTAATTTACCTCCATCTTGGGTAGACCTTTGAGCCAACATGCTCACAAAATGCTCTCAAAATTTTTGGAACAAAAATATGTTTATCAAACATGTTTTTGTATATTAATTCTAAAATTTTAAGAGCGAAAACATTGATAACAGTAACCATCTGATAATTATGTAATAGTTTGTTTAAGCAAAATAGGTAATGAGGCTTATGCAATTGTTTTTCTCCCAATTGCCAGGCAATTTGAATTTTTTGGTGATTACATCATGGTTAATTACCTGCTTCATAAATTTAAGAATGTTTGATTAATTCGATTGATCTAGAGCACTACAACCGACACCATATAAGTCCTTTGAGGAAATGTTGTTTTCATTGGTTGTAAATTAACCAATAAAAGTAACATTTACACAGTCAATGTTGTAGATAACTACCTATTCATAAAAAAAAAATAAAAAAATTAACCGACTGATTAATACAGTTCTTGCCTATTCGGTGAACTTAAAAATTAGGACACAATACATTTTAAACTTTTTAACTATTGATACATTTCTAAGTAATTTTTCTAAGTTTATACATTTCATTTTAAACCCTCGACATATGAACACAATTTTAAAAGACAATTTTTTTTTTCGCTCCATCGACCAATTGCATGATACCCATTTCACTCCCTCTCTTCCCTTCAACCGCATGATACCCATTTGTGAGGCATCAAAGAGTGACGATTCCGATTCATCTCCATCACCCCCACCACCACCGCGACATATTTCTTCCCTTTCAAACTCATCATCGCTGTCGTACACAAACCTCTCTCTTCCGCTCGCATTCACTCACCCGAGGTAAGACACACCCCCTCTCTCTCTTTTACCTTTTGAACTTGTTTTGGTACGCACTTTGAATAGTTATTTGAAAAATCAATTTTTTTGTATAGTTTCTAGTGCGAAGAAATCTGTTTGAACTTTGGACAAGCGTCCACAAATTAGCTGCCGTAGTAGATCATGAGATCGATAGGGTGTATAGTGTAGCCTAATGATTTTCTTTTTATTTCTTTCTGTTGTTATAAACATTTTTTAATTTTCCTGAAATTTTCTGGTACACGAATCGAAATTCAAGCTTTGTAGATAATTTGCTAAATGGAAACAAATCCATGGCCTTAGAAATGGAAAGAATTTTGATCTGCATTCTTTGCTTATGTATATATATTCACACCCCCCCAATATCATCGTTTTTCTGTGGATTTACTTGTACCCATTTCAATAATTTAATCCCCTGCTATCCATTTTTAATGCCCTTGCTCTTAGCTGTAAAGTATTTTTTTTCATGTTTGAATCTTTAAGGCTTTATAGTTCAATAAAAAATGCAGAGGGAGAGTGGAGGAGGAGATCAATCTCTTCATCCAGGCAGCACATTCAACAATTTTGGTTTGATGACCCATTCTTTACTCCTCCATTTCGCAACATGTTTGAATCCAGCGTGTGAAATTCGCTTTTCCGGAACTCGGAGAGCTCTGTTTCGCCCGAGTCCAACTATTGTTCATCTTCTTCGACAATGGAGTCCCCAAACCCACCATTGCAACTCTGACGATAGGTGAGTCATATGTTATGTCTATGCAGATGGAATTTTTGGAGAGCATTTGTGGCGGGATTCCGATGATGTGTTGGCTAGTGTATGTGGAGCAGCCAACGAACAGCTGGTTCTGCTGGAATCAGTGGGGGATCGGAATGGAGATTGGTGAAGTGTAGAGAGAAATGAAAAAAAAAAAACAAAAAAAAAAAAAAAAAAAAAAAAAAAATAGAAAATTGATTAAAAAAATAAAAATAAAAATAGAAAATTATTATTTTGCCCTCTCATTTTGTTACTTTGATGAAATTTCTAACTGAAGGCCTTTGAAAACTATGTTCATACGTAGAGAGTTTAAAATGTATTTTGCCCTAAAAATTATTATGAGCTGAATTTGTCCTAATTGTTAGGCTGTCTCATTGATTTATTTTATTTTTATTTTTACTTTTGAATTGTTCATAAAAAAAATAAAAATAAAACCATAAATCTAATGTAATATAAAATGGCTATTTTTTTACCCAATTATTTGGAGGATGCAATTTTAGCTTAGGATATGTGAATATACTATATATTCTTCGTGAGAAAATGAATGCTTATTTGTGAAAAAAATCATATTGTGCCCTAAAGTATACACTTGAACTTGTTGATTGATGTGTTCGTGTGGGTTATCTCACGTTAGTTAATGAAGAGTATGAAGAGTCATTTGTTAATACTTAGGTTACCTCTTGAATATAAGCCTTTTAGAATGTTTAACTGATATTGGCAAAAAACAGGTTAATGGTTATAACTTAAATAAAATTTCACGTGTGCGCATCTGACCGATTGCCTAGCCGTGCTCGAGCTTGTAGAATGTTTGGTTTGGCCTTCTTATCATTTTAGACAAAAATTAATGCGAAAATCAGATTAATCTTGTAAGATCCTAATTGTCGCGCATGCATATTCACTAGTTGCATTTTGGAACGTTTAATAAATAATGGGGTAGAATGTGTTATTTTCAATTTAAAATAAAATGTTAGGGGTAAATTTATAATTTTAAGAAATATTAAATTTTGGATTGGGTTAAAATGATAACCTAAAGAAAATTGAGGGGAGGTTAGTGTAATTTGGGAAAAAGATATACATACATATATATATATATATACATACATACATACATACATATATATATATATATATATATATATATATAGACACACACACACACATACATATGTTCATGAAACCGTGAAGAATGGGGATTGACGTGGCAGTGTGTGGGATCAAGATGAACCACTATATTCATGCATATAAATTCATCCAATGCACAATCATGATTATCAATTCTCAAAAGAAGAAGAAATCAGAGGAAAAAGAAAAAAGAAAAAAAAAAAAAAAACAGAGAGAAGGAGAAGTAGGTCGGCGGTGGTGGTGTTTGGTTTTGTTGTCTGGCGGCCGGTGAGGGAGTGCGAGGGTGTGGATGTCGTGTGTGTGTAAGTGATCATCACAGGAGGGGGCATATCGTCACCATTTGGTGTGTATGAGTGTGTGTGCTCTGTTCCGTCTCGTTGACGTGTGTGTGTATGCTCCGTCCAAGTTCGTTCGGCGGTGGGTAAAGGTGATCGGCGTGTGCATGTGTGTAGTAAGTTGAGTGTGTGCTGTTCTATTTCGTGGTTTGTGTGTGTGTCTTGCTCAGTGTTCGCTCAATGTATGTGCATGTATGTGTGTGGCGTCGTTGTCCGGTAGGTGTATGTGTGTGAGAGTGTCATTGTTTTTCGGCGAAGTGTGTGTGTGTCGTCGTTCATGGGTGTGAGTTTGATAACCGACGTGGGTGGCTGGGATCGTCGGTGGTGAGTGTGGTGAGAGCGTCGATCGGCTAAACCCAAAACCGAAATAGGAGAGAGAGAGAAAACTGAACTAGGGATCGAAATAGAAGAAAATGGCATTTTCCGCAGCAGTGGCGTTCGCCTAGGCAGTGAAGTTCCAGCAAAAACAGAAAAAAAAAAAAAAAAAAAAAAAGGGAAAAAAAAGAAGGAAAAAAGAAAGGAAGAGGAGAAAAGAGGAAAAACATAAAATAAATTCGAAAATTCAATTTCTCGGCCTGTGAACAATTCGTAACAGGTAAAATTTTAATTGGGTATTATAATCGATTAAATTAAATTGTTAAGTACTAAGATTTTCCCAATCGTAAATGTAATTTTCGTAACGATTAATTTTAATAACATTGTACATAAAATATTAACGTAACGGAATGGGGTAAATAATAATTTCGCATGATTAAATTTGGGGAATGGGAAATTATGTAACTTAGGATCATGCATTGCATATTAGGGTTGTTTTAAATAAAATATTAATTTTTGCCCTATTGTTATTAGGTTCGCAGGCGCTAGCGTCCCAGTAGATTTTGGACGGTGACAATTTTTGCAGTGCAGAGAACGAGGTGAGTATACTGTCTTCTATGTAAATCTACAAAATTTATTTTCGTATAAATTGTGGAAAATGTGTTATTTAAAAATGGACAAATTTTCAACTTATATGGATCAAGTGGTTTTGGTGTTAGCGGTGGAAAATGATTTTTGGATCAAGTGGGTTTAAATGGTGATTTTTATCCAATTATGCCATAGTTTTTCTTCTCGTTCGGTAGATATGACCTACGAGATGTGGATTTTCTTCTCCTTAGGCAGGTATGACCTACGAGATATGGATTTTCTTCTCGTTAGGTAGTTGTGACCTACGAGATGTGAATTTTCTTCTCGTTAGGAGGATATGTCCAGCGAGATGTAGATTACCTACTAGGTAAAGTCTTGCAGGGTGGTTTGACTCGTTAGGAGTGCAAAACCTGTGGGTGGTACAATACCATTGCAACTCTCGATCGTGAGGTAAAAACTATCCTATGGCTAGTAGGAGAGTGGTGTAGGGTGTTTTATTATACGATGAACTGCCTGGATTGATTTGGTTTAAATATATTACTTTAAAATGGATTGGCGTATATATGTATACTATTTGTTGCACTGGTTTACTTAAAAATATTTGGATTGTGTGTTTTGAATATAAGAGTTATTTTAGTAGTGACAGAGAAACTGGATTTCTGTACGATATGTGATTATATAACATTATATTTTGAAACGTGGTGTTTAATATTTATTCTTGATGCATTCAAAATATTTTTATTATGAAGACAGTACACCGATAAATTTTTTTGGTTTCAAGTGCTGCAAATAGGAATGGGTCTACTACTTGTACTAGGTAGAGTTTGGGAAGTAGTGTCATTTTGGAGATGGGTCGTTCAGAGGCGAACCAGGGAAAAGGTTCAACATTTTCTTTTAGTGATTTTTGTTGTATATATTTGGGACGGGTATGTCCCATATTTTTTTGGAAACGAGATTGAGGTATTGTCTTGAAAAATATATATTGATAGTGGTATGCATGCGTCTAAGTATGTATGAAAATATATATGTATGTGTTTGGTTAGTTGGTCGGAGAGTGTTACGCTGACGTCACGCCTGGCCTTGAGTGATGGGTGGCCAGGGTGGGATGTGACATTTGTGGTATCAGAGCCTAGATTATAGATTCTATAGATATGTCAGTTTGTCAAGCCAGTGGTGGACCTTGAGTTACGGTGTTGGTAGGTGGTTTCAGCACGTGAGTGGTAGTTATGTTATAAAATTAAATACTGTTGTTTTTCTAGTTGGCTAGTAGTTTATTAAATTTTATTCCAGATAGTGATGATGGAGCGTGGAAATGAGAGCTCTGGGAGTGTGGGACCCCAGAGGCAGGTGGAACCCCAAAGTCAGGAAGATAGGATGCAGGGGAGTTTAGATGCCATCGAGAGGATTTTGCAGGCTGCTACCCAATTGACAGAGCAACAGGCAAAAATAATGGAATGTCAAAAGGCCCAAACTGATACTGCTACGTCCTAGGCAGTACTTCTGAAAAGATTCAAGGAGTTGGATCGTTCGGTTTCTACAAGAACGGCGGGTACAGTTGATGTTGAGAATTGACTGAGAGGCGTGGGGCATGTATTTGAGGCCATGGGGATTATTGACGATAGTCAAGTTCCTCTTGCCACTTTCCAACTGAAAGAGGAAGCTAAACATTGGTGGGAAGAGATGAAGAGGTTACTTTCGGAACCAGACAAGGCGATCACTTGGGATCGTTTTGTTGTGGTGTTTAATTAGAAATATTTTCCCGAGTCTTATCCGTTCCAGATGGAGGAAGAGTTCATAGTTTTGAAGTAAGGAAAGATGACCGTCCAACAGTACGAAGTTAGATTCGATGCTTTGTCCCGCTTTGTTCCTGATCTGGTAAAAGCGAAAGAGGCGAAATGCAGACGATTCCAAAAATGGCTCAATTTAGAAATCCGTTCTTGGCTGATGAATAGATAGATTAAGAGTTACGTTGAGTTGGTGAATACGGAAAAGTTAGCGGAAATGGATGTTCAGGAAGCCACTGAGAGCCGTGAGCAGTACAAGAGGGGTAGATTCGAGTCACCTAGTAGATATCCAGGTGGCACTTCTCGGGGAATGATATCTCGACCACCAGTTGCTTGGGCCCCATCGTTTAATCAATCCGTTAGAAGCCGTGGTTCACGACAGTCATACTCCGGGCGACAATAGAGTGTATCTGGATCGAGTGCCGGCCAGTGAGGGTAGGGGAGGAATCAGCTGTCTAGTCGAGCCGGGGCATTTGTATGCTATCAGTGTGGGGGCACCGGATTATTTCACCAGGGATTGTCCCATGGGAGGACCAATATGTTTCTATTGTCATGAGCCGGGTTATATATCTATGAATTATCCAAAATTTGCTGGCACAGCTACACCTGTGAGCAGTGTGGGTAGTGCTGGCCCAAGCACTGCTCAGAGGCATGATAGAGGATCTACTGGTAGACCTCTGACGCGAGGTCGTGTATTTGCTACTACTCGACAGGATACCCAGGCTACTCCAAATGTGGTTACAAGTATCATGTCTTTATATGATAGAGATGCACGTGTAGTTATTGATCCCGGTTCTACTCATTCATTTGTTTTGACAACCTTCATGATGCATATAGGCAAATTTCCTACTTCTCTGCTATATAGTATCATTATCTCTACTCCGGTAGGTGAGTCTGTGTTGGTAGATAGTGTGTATAAAGACAGTCCTTTTCGAATAGGTGATAGAGAGTTATTAGTATATCTACTACCCCTGAGTATTCATGATTTTAATGTGATACTGGGTATGAATTTGCTATCCGGTTATCATGCCACGGTGGATTATTTTAAAAAGAAAGTTATCTTTCGGGTCTCAAGCGAGCCAGAGCTGGTATTTTTGGGGGATAGAATCATTACCCCTGTTAGCTTGATTTCAGTCTTGGAGGCTAGGAAGCTAATAAAAAAGGGATGTCAAGGATATCTCGTGCATGTGATTGACATCAGACAGAATGCAGTTCAGGTGGCGGATATTCCAGTGGTCAGGGATTTTCCCAATGTGTTTCTAGAAGAATTGCCAAGGTTGTTAGTGGATAGGGAGATGAAATTCACCATCGAGTTACTTCCAAGAACTGCTCCGATATCAATCCCACCCTATCGTATGACACCTACCGAGCTGAAGGAATTGAAGATTCAGTTGCAAGATCTGTTAGACTGTGGGTTTATAAGACCTAGTGTTTCTCCGTTGGGAGCCCCAGTGTTATTCGTGAAGAAGAAGGACGACATGTTAAGGATGTGTATCGATTATCGACAGTTGAATAAGGTGACGGGTTGTAATAAATACTCGTTGCCTAGAATTAATGATCTGTTTGACCGACTGCAGAAGGCTAGGGTATTTTCCAAGATAGATCTTCGATCAGGATATCACCAGCTGAAAGTCAAAGACAGTGATGTGGTGAAGACGACGTTCTGTACGAGGTATGGGCATTATGAATTCTTAGTTATGCTATTCGGGTTAACGAATGCCTCTGCTGCCTTTATGGATTTGATGAATCGGATCTTCCAATCTTATCTACATCAGTTTATTATCGTGTTCATTGATAATATACTGATTTATTCCCAAAGTAGAGAAGAGCATGCAGAGCATCTCCAAATTATGTTGCAGACGTTGCGAGAGAAGCAATTGCATGTTAAATTCAGTAAATATAAGTTCTGGTTGGATCGAGTGGTATTCTTGGGGCATGTGATCTCAGGAGATGGTATTCAGGTAGATCTAAAGAAAGTCGAAGCAATGGGAGAGGCCGAAGAGTGTGATTGAAGTTCGAAACTTTTTAGGATTGGTAGGTTATTATTGTCGGTTTGTGCAGGGATTCTCTGTTATAGCTGCCCCGTTGACTCGATTGACCTGCAAAGAATCCAAATTCGAGTGGACTAATAAATGTGAGTAGAGTTTTCAGGAGCTGAAGAATAGACTGATATCTGTGCCAATACTCTCCCTTTCGACTAAAGGTGGTGGCTTTGTGATCTATAGTGACGCATCACATCTGGGACTAGGGTGTGTTTTGATGCAACATGGACTTGTGATTGCATATGCCTCCTGACAATTAAAGAATCATGAGCATAATTATCCAATGCATGATTTGGAGTTGGCGGCGATTGTGTTTGCCTTGAAGATTTGGAGACATTACCTGTACGGCGAGACTTGTGAGATATACACCGACTATCAGAGTCTGAAATACTTGTTTACTCAGAAGGAACTAAATTTAAGGTAGAGACGTTGGATATAATTGATCAAGGACTATAATTGTACTATATACTATCATCCTGAAAAGGCCAATGTCGTAGCGGATGCGTTGAGTCAGAAATCGGCCGGTTCGGTTTCACACATTCAAGTTGTTCATACCAATTTGTATACCGAGTTGAGATCTTTGTAAGTTCAGTTGGCGGTTGGTCATACGACATCGTTGCTTGCGACTTTGACTTTGAGACCGACATTGATCGACTGTATTATTGAAGCGCAGAAGTTGGATGCCCAGTTGGGGAAGATCAGAGATGACGTAAAGAGTGGTCACAGAGCTGACTATCGTCTCAGGTATAACGATGAGGCCTTGATAGTGGGAAATAGACTATGTGTGCCTGATAATGCCAATATGAAGAAGGATATCTTAAAGGAAACGCACAGATCAGCATACGCAATGCACCTAGGCAGTACTAAAACGTATCAGGATTTGCGGGAACACTACTGGTGGAATCGAATGAAACGGGAAATTACTGAATTTGTTGCCAGGTGTCTTGTTTGTTAGCAGGTCATGATCGAGCACCAACGTCCAGGTGGGCTATTGCAGCCTCTACCTATACCCGAGTGGAAATGAGAGTGTCGCAACCCGTCCCGGACACCCGTCATCCCGAGGCTGGCGTGATTACAACATGACATCACCAACACCCAAATAACCAAACGAATGACAATATATACCCACTGTATAATACAAACATCTACTATGGGGGACACACCCGTCCCGAAATTTTACTAACTAAAAATATTTATCCATGAACCTTTTATAGGTTCGCCTTTGATAGCTTCTCTCAATCGCCTATATGACTTCATCACGTAACTCCACGAAGTGCCAGTAAGGGACTGACTCCTAGCTGTTGTACCTGCGAGTGTACTGCCTTCTTAGTAAAACATTTTTATAGTAATAATAAGTCATTCTGCAATATCTAAATGGATCAAGCTTAAATATGTAAGCATTACGTAGCTCGCAAAAGATTTCATAATATTAGCAGTGAGAATAAAGCACTATATATAAGTTCCATGCTAATTCATTTAGTATAAGAATCATGCCAATCACCATAATAAATAATAAATCACCTAGTATAAGCAAAATACCACATCTCAAAACATCCTCTCAAACATACACACGCTGGCCAGCCCTAGTGATCGTTTTAACCTCACGATCGGGAGTTTGCAATGGTACCGTACCATCCGTAGGATATGCCTTCCTATGAACACCCATCACTCTACCGAAGTGGATAATCACTGCGCAGTATAAACGTTTAACATCAATCTGCTGAAGCAGATAAACATCACTCCGCCGAAGCGGATGACCTCACTCTACCGAAACAGATAAACACTATAGTATCGTCAAATCAAATACAATATCATCGAATCACAACTCAATAATTATCATCTACTCAACCTCGTCAAATTACCACATCTATCTCTTTTCCTTAAAACCAACTTTTAAATCCAAAAATCATATTTCACCCTTTCTTTTAAAAAAAACGTCTGATTTTATCAAACCCCTTTTTCACCCTTTATTTTTAGAAAATCAGGCATTTTTAGAAAAATAGATGTTTTTTATTCTTTTTTAAAAACACCGTCCGATTTCACCAAATCCAACAAAAATTCATTTTCAACTTCATTTCGAAAACCACCGAAATCTTCCGAAAATCCAGGTTACCAACTTACCCAAATCCGGCTTGATCCATATCATTTATAAATTCATACAATTTTAGTAAATACATATTTCATCATATATATACATAGAAAAAATAGTTTGGTAAGAAGACAGTACACTCACCTGGCTATCCGTTCCGAACAGTTTTTTACTGACTATCTTCTACCGATACTTCAGTGCCTGCGAGCCTAATAGTGATAGGGCCTAAATTAATATTTTATGTAAAATAACCGAATCATGCAATGCAGGCCCTAAATTCCGTAATTTCCCCCGTACCCACTTTTTATTACGAAAAAATGTTATCCGGTAAATTTCATTTCGCTAATAATTACTGTACGCATTTGTCAATATGGATGGTGACAAAAATTAGTAGAATTAACGATTCTAAATTATAATCCCGTTTGCTAATATTTCAATTTGACAACAATGGTAATTGATTTAGATTTTACCTGTTCCGAATTGTCCGTCGGTTGCGAGATAAACGTTTGAATTTTTATTGGGGTGCTTGCGTAATTTTCCTTTTTTTTCCTTCTTCCCTTTTTTTCCTTTCCTGGTTTGTGTTTCTGTTTCCTGTTATGCAGCTCGCCGTCGTGCCGTCACCGACGACATCTCACCGTCGATCAAGCCTCGCAGTCCCACCAACCGGACACACGCACCACCAGCCAAACAAACCAACACACTTCCACGTCTACCCCACCCATGCACTGCCGATCGTCCCACACCTACACACGTACAGCTCTCTCTCTCTCCAACTTTCCGGCGAAAACTTCGGCGACCTCCATGCACCCACAACACGCACATACCCTGTAGGGATAACACGCACCGATTGAGCAGAGCCCCCAACGCTTTTGCACCTACCGCCGATCGTCACCGTTGGACAAAACGGCGAACCCATGAACCTACGCTGCACAACACAGAAAACGAAAACTGATCAAGGCAGAAAACACACACATTATAGCGTCAACAACGGCCACCGGAAGCTCACCGTCAACCCAGCACACCACCGTCGGCTGCTGAATAGCCCACCGCCGAACTGACCGACGGCAACCTTCGACGGAACGGTGACAATCACCCCATCGGCACTCCACACCATCGACAATGAACGGGATATCACACCGTCGGCACCACCAACGATCGACCAACAATCGAACGAATCGCTCACACCTACGCTCGTCGGATCTCACTACCCTCTGACCGTCGGACCTCCCCTCTCTCTCTCCTCTATTTCTGCTCTTCCTTCCTTCTTCCGTTAAAGATCGCGATTGCATGTTTCAAGTGGATCGGTTTATTCCTAAGCCACGTCAATGGATCTCGATTCTTCATCTCTCCGTCTCCGGTTGTTCTCTCGGCACCCACACCGTATGTGTATATATATATAAATCTTTTATTCTAATTACTCTTTTCTCCCCTAAATTTCTTTAATTCCTTATTTTAGCCCAATTTACCATTTATAATTTTCTTCAAATTGTAATTTCACCCCTAAAAGTTTAAATGTTATCAATTGAAAGACAATTTGAATCCTAAAAGTTGGATTTAATGTATACAAATTCACAATTCGCTCCCTAATTTTTTGATTCGTATAATAATTAATTCAATTTTACCCCATATTTTTTCCAATTTCTCTAAAATGCAACTGAAATGACGTACGTGTTAAATCGGGGTCTTACAACTCTTTCTCCCTAAAAGAAATTTCGTCCCGAAATTTTATTACCTAATTGAACAAAGGCGGGTATTTGTTCCTTACCTCGTCCTCTCGCTCCCACGTCGCCTCTTCCACTGTACTACTCTGATAAAATCAAAATCAGTAACCACACTATATGCTGAAAATATTTCAGTACATTGAGTCTATTTCATTCCGTCGTAACCGGCACTTATCCATTTCTTCCGACATTTTCTAGTCGCCCGTTGCAACAATATTTTCCATTCAACATTTAACCTAATAATAATTGCCACCAATCTCATAAGCACAGATAGCTCAACTATCATTAATCTCGATACCTATCTCAACTCTTTAATACTTATATCGATATCTTTCATAATACCTAAATATCACCAATTCTCATAACTACAACTCAAATATATCAAACAAATAATCTATAAGAATTCCTTTCATACCTCCACATTTTACCAAGTCCTTGACATAGTCACGTACTTCAAGTTCGTTTCCACCTACCTAACATGCTTCAAACATATATCCACGTATATATACGACTCAAAGGACATAGGTATGCCTCAGTCACAACGAAATCGATACATTCTAATAATTACTAGCTACTAACTGTAAAATATTATATCATGTATACATATCATCTCAAAGATATTTTAAATTCTCCTTGTCCCGTAACATCTCAATAACTTCTAATTTCCAGTAAAAAAAGGTAGTCACATCGGGCTATTTTTAAATCCCGCAAAAGTTTCGTTTTCCTATCAGTTATTAGCATAAACAGATTTTATTAACATTGCACAATCATCCCCTTTACCAGAAACTTCCACGACACAACCCCTCAACATATCTTCCAACACCTGAATCGTATTCCTGATAAACCATTGATCCATGACTGGAACAGGGTATCAACTTCCACTTGGGCAACTAAAGGAGTATGGAAAATTTTAACCCGCATGTTCAAATAACTATCAGCTTCTGACACTACAGTTTCTCCCCACGGATTGTTCATGCACTGACGACTTATTTTACTTTGATAACAATTATTGTCCAGATCACCATATGGCGACAACACCTATGATTTCAGAATTCCAGTTCCAAGATTTTGAATAATCGATTAATAAAATTCCTAGACTTACTAGTCCTTATCCCTGTTGATTTTAAAAGAATATTTTGTCCCAACTTAATTTTAATAGTTGCATTAAATTGGTGTATCACGCAATCGAACAATCCTATCAATATATATATATTGGACATGCATATCAGGAAAACACTCCTCGAACTACTCTTCCTTTTCTTTTCTGGTATAGGTCAAGGCTACCATAGCCCACCTAGAGATTTCGTTACTTCTCGACCTTAACTTGACTAACAAATCACCGAATAACAAGTGACGTGATTTTTCATTTCCATTCCAATCTACTAATCAAACTCACGCCATTACAGTATAGTTAATATTACTGGGGTATTGCATATCTTATTCTATGCATTTCTTTTTAAGGTCTCATCTGTAAATTGACATTATCAACCCTACACATTTTAATTCAAATTCCCAAACTTCATCATTCCTTCAGACACGCCAATCAGCTCTATAGTCAATTTCCACTGCCTTGCTAAACCTTCTTAGCTGGACATCTGACATTTACATGTCTACACCACGGTAAAAAAAAAAAAAAAGTCAATACCGAACAGCGTTATCATCTGACTAGCCACCCACTAAACTTACAGGGGCCTCAACTTAACCCATAAATTAATATGAACAATCAACTCACTAATTTTTTATTTTTTTTTTGACTCGAAATATTTGTTATAGTCAGATTTGTGACCATCTTCATTCCCTTCCACTATAATCATTTCCAATTGAACATCTAACTTCTGCGCTTCTACCATACAATCGATAAATATCCACTTCATATTTACAAGCTCAATTTGAGTGGTCACCTGACCAATTACCTAATAGACTTACAAAGATCTCAATTTGACACACACATTAGTATGAATAATCCAAATATGCGCAACCCCGCTTTTTCCCATTTCTGACTTAAAGCACAAATCCCATCATACAGGAGATGTCACTAAACGTTAGAATGAATACGATCTCTACTAGTTCCAAAACGTTTCGAATTCCAGTCACATATTCTTGGCCTTCTCCATATTCCGTTAATCCACCACTTCGACTTCCTTTGGATTCACTCGAATGCTATGCCTTAAGAGCACTAGTCATCGCCTTAGTAACACATTCTGGAGATGTTCAACATGCTCTTCTCTACTTTCGACCGGATCACCATTTTTACCACGTCACAATCTCTAATCTTCGATTACAAATACCCTACTCAAAAATTTGACACTGTATTTGTTGCAATCGATTTAACAACCTATCCATTCTAACTTTTACGTTACCAACACCGGATCTTTATGGAAACACACACCAGGTCTACATAAATTATTAGTGGATATTTTAATTTATTGTGACGACCTCTTCTTCTATTAAAACTTTCTAAACCGCAAACAAACTTACTCCAATTCCCAATATACAACAATTAATTAATTTTTTTTTTACACCACCCAAAATTATTCAAATTCAACTAAATGCAATTAATCATTGACTTAAATTAATCCACTAAATTTTCCCCATCCCATAGCAATCACTTTTAAAGTCCCAAGATTATAATTCCAAATCTCAATTTCCCACATTCATTAACACCAATATACTTAACCAACTTATGTGCCGAACGTTCATCTCCTTATCATTATGGAACTTATTTAACAGCAACCATAATTACTAATCACGCTTACAAGCACCCTATCCATTCTCGAAACTACATAGGGAAAATCCTTAGCTATTACAATATCCACTACCGAAACTTGTTTGAACAGCATCTGCGTACTGATTTGTGATATCCCTTTTTTAACACTTTTCTAACCTCCTAAACCCACTGTCAGACTAACTGAGGTATTAGATATGCCTTCCCAACATTACATACTTTTATTCATCCCAAATTTGACTCCACCCGCAACTCTATATTACTCATTCAAATGGATTATATCTACACGCACCTACTATCCTCCTAGATCTACAATCCTCGGCTACTTCCTATATATCATTTTCTATTACCTTGCTACATGCCACAACTGTTGCTTCATCTATTAATCAATCTCAAAAGTGCTACCAAATTAAATTCTTGTCCAGTAACATCACAGTTTCTTTTCAGATTGCCTAGAAAACGATTTACTCCTTTTGAATATTATTTCTTATTTCAACTTAAGTGTGTTCTGCTATATCATCTAGTATATTAATAACGACGTGATTTGTTGTTTGTCTAACCTAGCTTTCTTATCTTGTGGAAGACATCCCTCCTAGCAATATCACCACGTGGTCATATCGTTACTTGCCCAAAAAGACAACCCTCCACGCACCATGCTAATGCACAACTTTATGAAATAAAAGACCTAACACCCACATACCAAGCTCACCTATTAACATCCTATCTCATGTCCCCTACTGACTAGACAACTGGCACGTCCTCCTACCTCATGATCTTTTACTGACACATCTCCTGACAAGTCTACAAAACCTATAACCTAAGCTCTGATACCAAAATTGTCACAACTCGTCCCGAACACCCGTCATCCCGAGGCTAGCGTGATTACAACATGACATCACTAACACCCAAATAACCAAACGAATGACAATATACACCCACTGTATAATACAAACATCTACTATAGGGGACACACCCGTCCCGGAATATTACTAACTAAAAGTATTTATCCATGAACCTTTTATAGGTTCGCCTTTGACAGCTTCTCTCAATCGCCTATATGACTTCATTATGTAGCTCTACCTAGTACCAGTAAGGGACCGAATCCTAGCTGTTGTACCTGCGAGTGTACTGCTTTCTTAGTATAACATTTTTATAGTAATAATAAGTCATTCTGCAATATCTAAATGGATCAAGCTTAAATATGTAAACATTACGTAGCTCGCAAAAGATTTCATAATATTAGCAGTGAGAATAAAACACTATATATAAGTTCCATGCTAACTCATTTAGTATAAGAATCATGCCAATCACCATAATAAATAATAAATCACCCAGTATAAGAAAAATACCACATCTCAAAACATCATCTCAAACACACACACGCTGGCTAGCACTAGTGATTGTTTTAACCTCACGATCGGGAGTTTGTAACGGTACCGTACCATCCGTAGGATATGCCTTCCTACGAACACCCATCACTCCGCTGAATAATCACTGCGCAGTATAAACGTTTAACATCACTCTGCCGAAGTAAATAAACATCACTCCGCCGAAGCGGATAATCTCACTCTACCGAAATAGATAAACACTATAGCATCGTCAAATCAAATACAGCATCATTGAATCACAACTCAATAATTATTGTCTACTCAACCTCGTCAAATTACCACATCTATCTCTTTTCCTCAAAACCAACTTTTAAATCCAAAAATCATATTTCACCATTTCTTTTAAAGAAAACGTCTGATTTTATCAAACCCATTTTTCACCCTTTATTTTTAGAAAACCAGGCATTTTTAGAAAAACAGATGTTTTTTATTTTCTTCTAAAAACACCGTCCGATTTCACCAAATCCAACAAAAATTCATTTTCAACTTCATTTCGAAAACCACCGAAATCTTCCGAAAATCCAGTTTACCAACTTACCCAAATTCGGCTTGATCCATATCATTTATAAATTCATACAATTTCAGTAAATACATATTTCATCATATATATATACATAGAAAAAATAGTTTGATAAGAAGACAGTAAACTCACCTGGCTATCTGTTCCGAACAGTGTTTTACTGACTATCTTCTACCGATACTCCAGTGCCTGTGAGCCTGATAGTGATAGGGTCTAAATTAATATTTTATGTAAAATAACTGAATCATGCAATAGAGGCCCTAAATTTTGTAATTTCCCCCGTATCCACTTTTTATTACGAAAAATTGTTATCCGGTAAATTTCATTTCGCTAATAATTACTGTACGCATTTGTTAATATGGATGGTGACAAAAATTAGTAGAATTAACGATTCTAAATTATAATCTTGTTTGCTAATATTTCAATTTGACAACAATGGTAATTGATTTAGATTTTACCTGTTTCGAATAGTCCGTTGGTTGCGAGATAAACTTTTGGATTTTACCTGTTCCGAATAGTTTGTCGATCAAGCCTCGCCGTCCCACCAACCGGACACACGCACCATTAGCCAAACAAACCCACACACTTCCACGTCTACCCCACCCATGCACTACCGATCGTCCCACACCCACACACGTACAGCTCCCTCTCTCTCTCTAACTTTCCGGCAAAAACTCCGGCGACCTCCATGCACTCACAACACGCACACACCCTGCAGGGACAACACACACCGATTAAGCAGAGCCCCCAACGCCATCGCACCTGTCGCCGATCGTCACCGTCGGACAAAACGGCGAACCCATGAGCCTATGCTGCACAACACAGAAAATGGAAACTGATCAAGGCAGAAAACACACACATCACAGCGTCAACAACGGCCATCGAAAGCTCACCGTCAACCCAGCATACCACCGTCGGCTGCTGAATAGCCCACCGCCGAACAGACTGATGGCAACCTCCGATGGAACGGTGATAATCACCCCATCGGCACTCCACACCATCGACAATGAACGAGACATCACACCGTCGGTACCACCAATGATCGACCAACGACTGAACGAATCGCTCACACCTACGCTCGTCGGATCTCACCACCCCCTGACCGCCGGACCTCCCCTCTCTCTCTCTCTTCTGTTTCTGCTCTTCTTTCCTTCTTCCATTAAAGATCACAATTGCATGTTTCAAGTGGATCGGTTTATTCCTAACTTGCCACGTCAATGGATATCGATCATTCCTTTCTCTGTCTCCGGTTGTTCTCTCGGTACCCACACCGTATGCGTATATATATATATATATTTATCTAAAAATATTTTATTCTAATTACTCTTTTCTCCCCCCAAATTTCTTTAATTCCTTATTTTAGCCCAATTCACCATTTATAGTTTTCTTCAAATTGTAATTTCACCCCTAAAAGTTTAAATGTTATCAGTTGAAAGACAATTTGAATCCTAAAGGTTGGATTTAATGTATACAAATTTATAATTAGCGCCCTAAGTTTTTAATTCGGATAATAATTAATTCAATTCTAGCCCATATTTTTTTCCAATTGCTCTAAAATGTAATTGAAGTGACGTAAGTGTTAAATCGGGGTCTTACAGAGAGCATATCATGATTTTGTTTCGGGATTACCCCGTACTAAAAAGGGGCATAATTTCATTTGGGTGATCGTTGATAGGCTTACTAAATCTGTTCATTTTTTTGCCGTAAAGACGATGTACTCTCTTGATAAGTATGCCCAATTGTATATTGATGAGATTATTCGGTTACATGGTGCACCGGTTTCTATAGTGTCGGACAGAGATCCGAGATTTACTTCAAAGTTTTGGCTGAGTCTTCAAACTGCTCTAAGTACCAAACTGAAATTCAGTACCGCTTTTCATTCGCAAACTTATGGCCAATCAGAGCGTACGATTCAGACGTTGGAAGATATGTTGAGGTGTTGTGTTCTAGAATTTCCTGGTAGCTGGGATGATCACTTGACATTGATGGAATTTGTCTACAATAACAGCTACCATTTGGCGATTGAGATGGCATCGTATGAAGCGTTGTATGGTAGGAGATGCAGAATCCCAGTATGTTGGATTGAAGTAGGAGAAAAGAAATTGTTGATGCCGGATATCGCCGAAATGATAGCAGACAAAGTAAAGGTGTTTCAGAAAAGGTTGAAGATTGCTCAGAGTCGATAAAAGGGTTATGTTGATAAGCGTAGGCGAGAGTTGGAATTTGAAGTGGGCGATCATGTGTTTTTGCGTATATCCCCGTGGAAGGGTATAATGAGGTTTGGGAAGAAAGGGAAGTTAAGTCCGAGATATATCGGGCCATACAAAGTCCTAGAATGGGTTGGTGCGACAGCTTATCGACTTGCCCTACTACCAGAACTATCCAGACTACATGACATCTTCCACGTGTCAATGCTTAGGAAATATGTGCCAGATCCCTCGCATGTGTTAACTTCTCAACCAATCGAGTTGGAAGAATATTTGACATACGTTGAGGAACCAGTCTAGATTTTGAGTCATAAAGATCAGGTGTTGTGGACAAAAATGATTTCATTAGTCAAGGTGTTATGGCGCAATCATTTTGTAGAAGAAGCGATGTGGGAGTGAGAAGATGAGGTAAGAGACAAATATCCGCACTTGTTCAATCAAGTTAACTAAAATTTCGGGACAAAATTTCTTTTAGTAGGGAAGGGTTATAAGACCCTAATTGTTGCGCATGTATATTCACTAGTTGCATTTTAGAACGTTTAGTAAATAATGGGGGTAGAATGTGCTATTTTCAAATTGAAATAAAATTTTAGGGGTAAATTTATAATTTTAAGAAATATTAAATTTTGGATTGGGTTAAAATGATAACCTAAATAAAATTGAGGAGAGGTTAGTGTAATTTGTGAAATATATATATATACACATACATACATACTAGTGTATAACCCATGCCTAAGGGCACGGGTATCAAACATATATCATCTATTGGGACAATTATATCAATTTGTTTTACTCTTCAACTTTATTTTGTTTAAATACAACAAAATAAAAAAATCAACCCACATGTCTATAATTTAAAATAACAACATAAATGACAACATAAAAAATAACAATCGCATTATTCTAGAAATCTAAATGACATAATGTAAAATTAAAAATTATCCATTATTCAAATAAAATTGAACGAAAGCCGAAATATCTTCAACCACCGAAGATAACAAACAAACTTGACGTGGTAACCCTACAGAAGAAAAATGGAAAAAATATATATTAGATATAAAATTTAAAAAATGTATATTTTGTATTCAAAATATATTAAAAATTATTTATACCTTAAAACCGTCGGTTTAGGATACAACTTTATTGCTCTGGATGCTCATTTGTAGTTGAACCTCATAATTCTTCAGCGTTTTTAAGCATATTTGCTCGTCCTCGATACTTTCTAACAACTCTCCTAACGCTCTCAGGTCTAGGAGTTCTTTCCTTAAGGCTCTATAAACTCTAGCTCTAGGCCATGACGAAAGTAGGATGCATACTATTGCATACAACAAGACTGCAATGTTTGATTGGAACCTTCTATGTCTTAGGTTATAGTACTGATGCTCATTTCTAAGTATATGCTCTCTGAATTCTCTCTACAATGTTTGTACGTCCTGCTCAGCCTCCTCTAAAAATTGCACAAATTCAAATGCAGTAAGAGGTCGATGATTCTCAAATATGTTCTCTTTCGCAACAGTCTAATTTGATGGCAAACCATCAACAATTTGGTTAATTATATCTCTCTCACTAATTTTATACCTATAATTCTGCAAACACCTAGCACTTAAAATCTTATTCATGCCATATTCTCTCACGGGACAATTTTATAAATAAGACTTGTAATAGTAGAATTGTTTTTCCTTACGCAACTCTAACCTAGCACTCATTCTCAATACAATAACGGGCCGTACCATATTGCCTGAGATTTAAGGACAATAATCATAACATAAGTAAATTATAATAAAAATATGAATTAAAATATATCAAATGTAGGTTTTGACTTGATATATTTTAAAGAAAAAGAAAAAATGTTGCAACCAAATGTGTTTCTTGTTTCTATTCTCATAAATTCAAAGAAACAATTTCAGGACAATGGTCGTTACCGAACATGTTTTTATTCCCACAATACTTTAAAATGGAAACAAAATTGTATAGATATAGAAAAGCATAAGCACTACTAACCAAATGCCACCTACTCTCTAAGAATATATCAATTTATTACGTAGTTAAACTCTAAAAAATATATAATTAAGAATTTTTACATTATTAGTTTTCTTTTTTCAACTCTATATATCATGGGAATTTGAAAAGTTGCTAGTAATAAATAGAAAAAAATCTTGAATTTGCTGGTATATGTATTTGAATTACTGTAATAATTATAAAAATAATATTTAAAATGAGCTTTATTCGTGGTTGGCAGTTGAGTCATTCCACTGTCATGCCTACAGATATACATACATACATACATACATACATATATATATATATATGTGTGTGTGTGTGTGTGTGTGTGTGTGTGTGTGTGTGTGTATGTGTGTGGGGGGGGGGGGGGAGGGGTTCGACACTTTGTACCCCAAAAGTTATAGCAATTTTTTTTTGGTCCCTATGATATCAATTTGAATGTATAACAAAAGTGGAAAAAAACAGGAACAAAACTGTAAATTTGAGAAAAACTAATGGACGGAACAATATTTTTAGAACAAAATGAAAAAAACAACAGAATTACTCAAATTTCTATTTTTGTGCTTGAACATAAAATAAAATTGGAAAAAAAAAAACTCACTAATAATCACCACATGACAAAGCAGGAATATCAACTTCAAATATGCAAATTTACAGTTATGCAATTCACAGTAAATTTACACAAAAGCCTTATCTCTTTACAAAGGCATGGGGGAGAGGTCATAAAACTTGGCTTTATCCACACACACACACACACAAAAAAAAATGTGTAGAAGAACAGGCTAAAAATACAAAATCCATGGCAGACCTGAGTTGCCAATTTCATGATAAAATCAGGCAAACATTTCTTATAATATCATGTCCAGAAGACATTCTATCTCAAGCCAACAATGAAATTGTGGAATAAAAAAAGTGCTAATAAAGTGTATACATGAAACTTAAATGGTATGAGAATGTTTTACCTAGTTCGAGAGTTAAGATTTAACCTGTTTCTACAGCCGCTTCCCTCCCTTGTCGCTAGCTTGTCTCTCTTCCATCTAATTCTATAATCGAACACAAAATAAATAAAAGCAAAGAACATTGGAAAAAAAAAAATGATTACAGAAAACAAATAAAAAAAAAAACAAAACAGTCTAGAAATCTATCTAATAAATCAGCTGATTACATAATTCAGTACTTACATTTTCAAAAACTGAAACAAAATTAGTAACTATTGAATGTAAGTACTAAACAAAAATGAAAATGTAAGTTTCTGATTTAAAAATTTTAAAAAAGAAAAAAGAAAATTTTTTTTCCAAAAAACAGGAACAAAAAAGGAACAAAAGTAGAACAAAATAGGAACAAAACTATAAATCTGAGAAAAAATAATGGACGGAACAATATTTTTAGAACAAAATGAAAAAAGCACAACAGAATTGCTCAAATTTCTATTTTTGTTCCTGATTTGTCATGGCAGACTTGAGCTCAAATCAAAAGGCATTAAAGGATGACAGTTTGGTTCTGATAATAAACATGATAAAACTTTGGGCTCGTGGTGAGTTTTATTGTCAATAGTCAAGATCCAGATATAAAATAAATGAGTTTTATCATGTTAATTATATTGTATTAAACTGAGTCGTCCTAATACAATTGCTGTATTATATCCAATAGTGGCACCCTAAATACCTCAAGGTGAAAACATACAATTACATAGTTCAGTCCAACCAAAAATTATATTTTTGAAAGCACTCTTGCTTAATGCAGCAGAAAATCATGTTTTTGTTCAGGTCTTAACATTTCAGAATAAACAGGAACAGAAACACAGAACAAACGAGAATAGAAACACAAAACAAATGCCACTATTGGAACAAATGGAAACAAAAACACGAAATGAACACGCCACTGGTATTTTCATTGAAAGCACTCTTGCTCAATGCAACAGAAAATCATGTTTCTGTTCTGGTCCTAACATTTTAGAACAAACGGGGACAGAAACACAAAATAAATGCCACTATTGGAATAAATTGAAACAAAAACACAAAATGATCCAACCAAAAATTATATTTTGGAAAGCACTATTGCTCAATGCAACAAAAAATCATGTTTCTGTTCTGGTCTTAACATTTCAGAACAAACGAGAATAGAAACACAAAATAAACGCCACTATTGGAACAAATGGAAACAAAAACACAAAATGAATGTGCCACTGGTATTTTCATTGAAAGAACTCTTGCTCAATGCAACAAAAAATCATGTTTCTGTTCAGGTCTTAACATTTCAGAACAAACAGGAACAGAAACACAAAATAAACGGGAACAGAAACACAAAACAAATGCCACTATTCTTCAGTGAAACATTTTATCAAACATGTAGTGACTATAGAGCAATCAAACACTAATCAAGTGTTTTATGTTATAGGGTTGTTTTGATTATCGGAACCAATATCAAACAGAAGAACAATAGCAAATAGAAAGCAGACATAGACATATAACATACATAGGGTATGAAATAAAACATGTTCAAATCAAAAACCCGTGCAATATGGGTATGAAATCAAACAGCAGAATAAAAAGAATGAGAAATTAGAAGAACATAGTAAAATCGAAATTGACCTCACACTTGTGCAATATGGGTATAAAATCAAACAGCAGAACAAAAGCAATGAGAAATTAGAAAAACAATAGCAAAATCGAAACTGACCTTAGCAGCAGCAGATCATGTATTGCGGTGACCTTAGCAACTGATCTTCTATTGCAAGGACCAATTGTTGTGAGATGGAGGACCGATGTGAGGGTTTTATAATTGATTGAGAGGGATTCCTTTAAGAAATTAGGGCAAAGATTAGGGATTAGGGTAAAGATTGAGATGGATTCCATCAAGAAATTAGGGCAAAGATTGATAGGTATGATTAGGGAGGCGGAGATTAGGGAGATCTGATTAAAGAGTAGGGAGGCAGAAAAGAAGATGGAGATTAGCATCTCCGATCTAGATGAAAGCGATGATGAAGGAGTTGATGCTCTGCGAGATCAGGGAGCATCGATCACAGCAGAGATAGGCAAAATAGAAGATGGAGATTAGCTCTCCGATTTGGATGAAAGCAATGATGAAGTTGGGTCTTCAAGAGGCAAGATCAGGGAGCATTGATCGCGACGATGATGAGCAGTGATCGGGGAGAGATGATCGAGCAGTAGGGAATCGGGGATGAGTGAGAGGATCGGCCAAGAGAGGGGTAAAAGCAGTAAAGTGGGTGTAAAATTCTACAATTAATTTAAAAATATACATTACCCATATATGTGCTTCACAACCGAATTTAAAAAAAAATCTCAATTGAAGAAGTAACTTAAGAAGTAAAAACCACAAGAACAGATTCAATCATATAGAACAATAAAGATAAATAAGTGATATATGAATAATTTCGTTTCCATACGTATAAAGAACAAAATGACACATTGGAACTTAATAGGAAACCTCAATATTAGCTTTCCTTAGATTTCAATCGAAGAAAGTTTTGGACAGTCATTTGTGTTCATCAAAACAATAACATCGTCCATTGTCTGAAACTAAAAAAATAAAACCTAAAAAATCTAAACGAAATTAAAAAATTATAAAGAAAAAATAAATAAATTAGACATGAATAATCCAGATTTTGGAACATGTTTTGTCCAAACAAATAAAATAAAAAAATAGAATAGAAAATAAATTAACAATGCTTAAAAAAATAAATCAGATGTGCAATCTCCCATTTGTGAAAAAATTAAACAAAATCTCCCGACTATGGTGGTATGGCATAGGAAGCAATGATGGGTTGTCGATCAAAGGCAAAACAATGGGGTTGAAGATGCCCTAACATGTAATCTGGTTTTCTTGTCCAGCAAAGTAGAATGAGATGGATTATAGTTTCAATTATCCAAAAAATATTCATCTAACACTCCACTTAAAAACATAGGAACAAACATTATATTGAAATAAAAATTTAAAGCAATACTAACCTAAGGATTTGAGCAAGAATGCAACTATTTGGGATCTATCTACATGTCTCGAGACTTGAAGATCTGCGGAATTTAGAAATGGCAATGAAAAATGCAATTGCTAATCAGAATTTAGAAATTGCAATCCAAATTGCAGTCAGAGAAAAAGATTGAGTGAATACCGTCATCGCTTGGGAGCTCTAAAAAGAATCAAATGAAAATACCTAAAACAAAGAAATCAAATAAAAATCCCAAAAAAGAATCAAATCAAGAATGGGCCAAATCCAAAAAGAATCTAAAATACAACAGAAACATAATCTTTTGTTCCTGTAATTAAGTTTTTGTTTCCAAATGATGACTAAGAAAAAAACCATACTAATAGAAGTCTAAGTCCATGTAGAACCACCGAAATCTCCCCTACTCTCTATGTATGTATTGTTTCAACAAAAATGCAGCAAAATTCTTATTTAAACATCTCCATAAATAAGAGGAAGTTGTGTATCACATACTTAAACCTCATTAGGCATTTTTAATTTTGAGATCCCAGGAAGAATTTTCTTGAACCCAATGCGATCACCTTCCTCTCTCGATTTAAACTTGAACAACAATTAAAAAGGCAAAATCAATTGATGAACAAATCAAATAGCATTTGATTGTACCAGTAAAACATCATCCCTCTTAAGCTGTTCAAAGAATCATATCAATAAGAACCAATTTTCTTCTTAAAAAGCTTAATATAAATATTAAAAGAGTGGACCAATGACTTAAAATGAGCGTGAACGGATCCATTGAGGAGAGAAATAATGAGTTCATTTTTGTTCCCATATTTTTGTTCCAAAACATTGCTCCAGCGCCACATTAGTGCTTCAAGCAGCACGATGGCCACTTTCCTTTACTTCCTTGTTTTGCAACAAAAAACAAATAATGAAACCATTCTTAACCACGAATTGATAACAATAATGAAAATCCCCCCCAAACCTCCTAAAAATAGGAGGGAAAAAAAACCTAAACTCCAAAAATACCCAATGCAATTTCTTTAAATTTCACACAACGAAAACCAAATCATTAAAAAATCACATAGTAATATCAAAAGAATTTGAGAAATACATTCCTTGGGTTTAAGAGAAAATCGAACAATAGATGAACATTTCTATTCTACCTTGAGTGGGATTTACAGATTGGTAGAGAGGAAAAGGACGTAAGTCTTATTTCATCTAGAAATAAGCCGACAGAAGAAAACACCGGGGTAGATCAATGGCCATCCGAAGACAGATTCGCCATAATACCAAAATCGTTGTGGCTCGGAGAGAGATGCTCTGCTAGGGTTTTATCCGTATTTCACTCACTGACCTTCGCAATCCTTCTTGAGCATTGGCAATGGAGGTACCTCCGTTGCGAGGGATAGAGAAATCGCCATCATCATTGCGAGGGATAAAGAAATCATCGACGTTGTCATCGCGAGTGAGGGATAGCCGCCGTTGTCGTTGCGACTTGCTAGAAGGCCAATGATGTTGCGTTGGCGAGACGATGGCGATGGCTGGATGACGCGATGGTGATGGATAAAGGAGAGAGAGTAGGTTGGATCTGCGACAGTATGTGAGTGTGCGATAAAGCGAGCCGCCACCATCGTCGAGAGAGAAAGAAGTCGTCGTTGTCATCGCCATAGTGGTGGTTTCATAGGGGCAGTGGCCATGAGGGTTAGAGAGAGAATATGAGAGATGCAATGAGGGGCTGAGGTTTCGGGAGCAGGGGGAGAGAGATGCCCCTTGTGGCTGAAAATAGACAAAAACCCTAATTATCAAGATGAATTATAACAAAGGTAATCCGGTGGCTACCAATGTCTTTGGTGTTTATCTCTTGATCCGACGACCCTATTTATAAGTGAGTTGATTTGTTATATATATATATACACACACACATATGTTCATGCAACCGTGAGAAATTGGGATTGACGTGGTAGTGTGTGGGATCAAGAAGAACCACTATATTCATGCATATAATTTCATCCATTTCAAAATCATGATCATCAATTCTCAAAAGAAGAAGAAATCAGAGGAAAAAGAAAAAGAAAAAAAAAAAAAAGAGAAGGAGAAGTAGGTCGGCGGTGGTGTTCGGTGTTGTTGTCCGGCGGCCGGTGAGGGAGTGTTTGGGTATGGATATCGTGTGTGTGTAAGTGATCATCGCCGGGGGGGGGTATCGTCGCCGTTTGGTGTGTATGAGTGTGCGTGCCGTCTCCTCGACGTGTATATGTATGCTCCGTCCAAGTTCGTCCAGCGGTAGTGAAAGTGATCGGCCTGTGCATGTGTGTGGTGGGTCGAGTGTGTGCTGTTCTATTTTGTGGTTTGTTTGTGTGTCTTGCTTAGTGTTCACTCAGTGTATGTGCATGTATGTGTGTGGCGTCGTCATTCGGTGGGTATATGTGTTTGTGAGTGTCGTTGTTCTTCGATAAAATGTGTGTGTGTCGGAGTAGTGTATGTGTCGTCGTGCATAGGTGTGAGTTTGATAGCCGGCGTGGGTGGCTGGGATCGTCGGTGGTGAGTATGGTGAGAGCGTTAATCGGCTGAACCTAAAACCGAAACAGGAGAGAGAGAGAAAGAACTGAACCAGAAATCGGAATAGAGATGGAGGGCGTTCGCCTAGGCGGTGAAGTTCCAGCAAAAACAGAAAAAAAAAAAGGAAAAAAATAAGGGAAAAAGAAGGGAAAAATAAAGGCCTTGGCGAACTGTGTCTTCCTCTTCTCTATTTCGCCACTGACTTGCTACCGCCTAGGCCATCGTTTTCACCGCCTCGACGAACATACCTCAGTTTCTTTTTATTTGCGTTCTGCTGCTCCTCCGCCTAGGCGAATCTTTTCATTGCCTAGGCGAACAGTCGTCTTCTTTGTTCAGCTTCCACTTGCGATCAAACCAACACCCTTCTCTCTCTCTCTTCTTCAAAACTTTGGCGGCTCTTTTACCACCCCACTTCAATGTCCAAAAGTCACCTACACAGCAGCCCGTTCTACCAACAATCACCCCTCCTCAAGCCTAAACAAAACATACCCCAACACATCACCTTCACACCCACACACGCACCTGATACCCCCAGAACCAGAAGAAGAAACAGAGCACACACACTAACTCACACACCCTTGACGTCAGACGAGACAAATGGATGGCACACACACATATCTCACCGAACAAGACAACGATCAACTAATAAGACATCTTTAATAATAGTAGTACCATTACCGATATTACCTATACCGATAATTTTACCTTTAGCGTTGTCTCCAAATGTCACATGACCTCCATCTTTAGGTGTTGAAGATATAAACTTTGATTTATCTCCCGTCATGTGCCGAGAACAACCACTGTCCAGGAACTATTTGTCCTTGCCTATCGATACTTTTAGAATAACCTGTAAGGAGCATCTCAAATAGTTTCTAAGTAGTACCTAATCTAAGTGGGTCTGATCATATTAGTCGGGATAATTTTAGTTCCTTTTGGAACCTAAACTTGTCTGTAGTTAGATATTTTAGTAAAACATCTACGAATAGTATGCCCCAAAACATTACATTTAAAACATCTAACAAGACCCCTGGTTTTAGAAAAGAATTTATAAAAATGTTTTTGCGTAAGATTTTTCTGAAATCCAATACCAGCATTATCAAAAATACCACATGAACTTCCCAACAGTATTTTCAAGTTATTTTCACCGCCGGTGAATTTGAGAACTATTGAATGTGAATCTGACATCTAGAATTTCAATTCAATGTTTTCAGATTCATAGTCCATTACTTGCTTGTTTAATGTGTTAATTGTACTTTGAAGGTTATTTATTTTAGAACACTGATTTTTATGTTCATGGGTAAGTTCTTGATATACATCAAACAATCCATCAAAATCTAAAGGACAAGAATTTGAACATTTAGTTATCTCATCACCAGTGGCCATTAGTGCAAACATAAACGATTCTTTACTTCCTGAATTTTTCGAACGACTCGATTTGGTATCATGCCAAGTAGCTTTCATGGACTTCTTCTTACTCTTTTTCCCTTTCTTCTTCTTCTTCTCCTTCTCCTTTATTTACTTTCATTTTTCATTATTCTTCTTTGGTTTGGGATAATTGGTTTGAAAATTACCAGTCTTGTGATAGTTGTAACATTCCACATTATTCATGTTGAAATTCCTTCTTTCACGGAATGTACGTCGAGTTATCCTTCTAAAGTTCTTCGTGAAAATCACCACATCTTTTTCTTGCTTACTGTCAAGACTCACATCATCAACATCTAAAATCCAGGAATATTCATTAGCATCTAAAGAGCAAAATAAAATATTAATAGCCTGAGAATTTATAGAAAGCTTCTGCTATCAGAAGTGGTTAGCTGCTCTTTCTTCTTGGAAACTTCGTTTTCCATAGGGACAAAGAGACCATCCTCGATTGCTAGCCACACATCATAATTCATGCAATCATTTTGTCCTTCCAGAATGCATAATTTTTACATGCAAATAAAGGTGGTCGGTGCATAGACTGCCCCTCAGTTAGGATGCCTATTGAGTATGTCATGTGATCTTTGTTAGCTAGTGTATCGAGTTAAACTAGCTCTAATACCAATTGTTGGTCTAGTGATCAACTCAAAATGGGGGGGTGAATTGAGTAGTTATAAAATTTAATACAAATTATCAATTTATAACACTTGAAAATTCAAATAATTAATTTTAACCTAAATTAATTATTATCTTTTATAGCAGCGGATATATGTTATTTGAACTAGGTGTGTACCCAAACAACTGAAAATAAATAAAATAAAATTGCAGCACACCACGATGTATACTAGTTCACCAAGCTACTCTTGGCTAATCTAGTCCCCCGAGCCCTACGGAGAGTTGCACCCACTAAACCACTAAGATTCCTTTAATTAAGTAGGAACCAAACCCTTATAAAATGTTTTTTTTTTCTGGCTCAGAATCAACCTTTACAATTCCTTTTTTTTTCATAGATTAAGGAAGAACCTCTATATTTTTAAAGGCTAAAGATTAACATAATTCTTTTATACTTGGGCTAAGAATCAAACCTCACAAAAAATCACTCTTAGTATCATTTTCATCGGTGAGGATGGAATCGTTACAAATTCACTCAATTTCAATTCTAATAAAGAATAATTACATATATATTTTTTCTCAGGAAAAGAGTAGCATAATATTTTTATACTTTAGGAAAAGATCAAATCTCAATCTTTTTACCGGAAGAGATTGAAACCCAACCAACCCTAATTAGATATTCCCAATAATATCTAATCCACACATAACTCACCAATTACACAAATTGATAAATTTTTTTCCACTCGGAGTTTCTACCACATCAGATTAGTTTAAACTCGATTAATGTCCCGATAAATACTAGTGATAGAAATAAAGTAAGAATTTCAAAATCTGATTCTAAAATAAGGGGGTAGCACACAATTTAGCACATAATTAGATTTTTATTATTAAAGCAATTTAACGTTTAGAAATACGATTTCACAAAGATCAAAACTTCTAAGCAATGAATAATAATATCAAATAGAAATAAAAAACAAAAGATTGGAATAATTTCACCAGGATACCACCAAATGAATGAAAGTTGAATCGCAATGCAACTTTAGATCGGTGATCGCAAAAACTCTCAATAATTTCCTCAAGAACAATTCTCAAGAATAATCTCACAGTAAACTCTCAGTATATTTTCAGAATAATGACTCTCAGAAAGTACAAGAACTGAATATATCTTGAAAGAATGATTGATTGGGATATTACACAAGTGAAAAATACAGGTCTATAAATAATGATTTGAAACAAGCCCTCCAACGGCTAGTTTCCACATATCATGACATTTAATTGCTTATATAGACCCTATATATTGATATGACTCAATCCTAATTCAATTCAATTAATTATAATTTTTAAATCATTCAATTTAGTCCCTCAAATAATATCATATTCTCAAATCGATAGAACAGAAAGAATTAAATATATCAATTTCAGAAATACTTAAAATATATGTACCATATCTTTAGGGATATCAAAATAACAACCAAATATCTATAATATTATCAAATCCCTAGAATATCTCTCAGATTTCAACAAAAAAATGGCTAGTAACGTTAATTTTTTTTTTTTTTTTTTTTTTTTTATCAAATTTACGAAATCCTCCAATCCTGAAACAGTACCATCGGTTGACCGACTAAAACCCATCAGTCAACCGATCACTTCAGGTTATACCCGAAGCAAAAAATTATTCGCCAGTCGGTCGACCGATACTCCGTGAGTCAGTTGGCCGATCAATTCAGGATGCTCCTAAGGCCATTTTTTGGCCATGGTCTATCGACCGATCATCTATAGTCTATCAACCGATCGATTCAGCGAGTTCAGATATCGGCCATAAGATAACTGATCTCCCCTTGGTCGGTTGACCGATCGATCCAGAGACTTATCCATTTCTCAACTACTTCCCATAGGTTGATCGATCCTCCAAGGTCAGTCGATCGATCCTTGCTGGAACACTTCCTCCTTAATTAACTTTAACTCCAATCTTCGATATTTTTGCCCCTTTAACCGATTTCTTTTATCTCTTAACATAATTGACACTTTTAATCAATTTTAAACACTAATATTTCTTAGATCAATATTTTTTCTTCAATTTCACGTTGGAGCAAATATGTTAACCAATTAGGATCCTAATAAGAACACACATAAACATAAATTATTTTTTGTGTCGTGTGTGATCCTGATTAGGATACATTAAGAGTAAAAATTAACCTAAGTTATTTTCACCTAGATTCTTCAAAATCTTCAGTCTCTTAGGTGGCGTTTGGTAATCGTTTTTTTTTTTCCATTCTAGCAGTGGGATGGGATGAAATGAGAATTTTGTTTCCTTCTTGGGAGTAGAAACGCATTTGGTAACAATATTTTTTTTTGGAAAGAGAATCGCGTTTGGTAATGATTTTATCCTAAAATTATTTTTTTTTGTTTTGGTTGGACGGTGACGATGGCAGTGACCGGTGGGTGGGTAACGGTGGTGGACGGCCGGCTACTGACGGTGGCTGGCAAGCAGCGCAGGAAGGTGGCTGGCGGCGGTGGCCAGCGATGCCGAAGGTAACCGGCGACGGTCGTCGGAGATGGATGACGGACGGCGGCGACGGTGGCCGGCAGTAGCAGACGGCAGTCGGCCTGCGGATGAATAGTAACAAATATTGGGAATGGAATGAGAATAATGAGAAATAACTTTTTTTTATTTCTCATTTCTTAAGAAAAAAAATGGACATAATTCTTAAATAGGAGTGGAATGGGAACGAGAACAAAAATTACCAAACACTATTCCCAAATAGAATTCTCAAAAATCTGAGAATGGAATAGGAATTTTTGGAATGGAAACAGTTACCAAACGGGGCTTTAATATCCAATTCTTTGAAAGACTCTTTGCATCCTTAGCATCTTCAACAATTTCTTCATGATAATATTATCAATGAAACTTTTGCACTAAAACACTCAAGAAACTCGTTAGTTCCACTAAATACATCAACATTTAATTGTCTATCAAAATTTTAAGTTCAACAATACCTAATTGGGATGACATAGTTGACTTGTGTGCAAAAGACCGAGCTACGGGAGACGGTGCTGAAACAACATTTGATGTAGATGATATTATGTCTATGGAGGACACAATTGGTGATGACGACAAATTAAAATCTACTAATCAAGGAACTAGCAGTTCTCAACGGAGAAAGCGTGAAAATTTAACATCGTCTGTTACATCTCCACTAAAGAATAGAGGAGGAAAGAGGGATAAGACAGACGATGCGATGGTGAGGTTAGCTTTTGCTGTAGAATCTTATTTTAAACTAAAGACCTCGACCCCTCATCGAAGTTTCCTAAAGTATTTGAACTTCTTACTACGATTCAAAGGCTTGACGATGACGTCCTTTACCATGCATTGAATTGGCTCAAGCAAGATGAGCAGAAGCTTGACACTCTTAAAAGTCTCCTAGAAGAGCACAAGAAAAAATACCACTTAAAATGTTTGCCAAAACAATAGATTGACAAATTTTGGATTGTTTAATTTTATTTTCTTAACTTGTTTTTAAGTTGTTTTATTGGGACAACCATGTCTAATTACATTTCTCGTGGACAATCATGTTTAATTTTATTTTTGTGAACAACCATGTTTAATTTTGTTTTTATGGACAATCGTTTCTAATTTAGATTTGGAAAATGTTAATCTTTTGCATTGAATTTATTAGTTTGTTTGAATTATATTAGCATGTTATTAAATTCCTCTTCATAGTATCCAAACAAAGAATTTCCTAAACAAAATTTGTGAAATCTCTTGCCCAAATTAAATCCTCCCATAAATTACCTTACCCAAACATAGCCTAAGACACAATTTCTTACCACTATGACATATAAATCTACTCAGTTGAAAAATACTGATTTATTTGATATATACAAGTTACAATGGATAAATAGCATGCTTAATTGTATACGATGCCATGAAACTTAATATTATTTAACTAAAAACTATGTGAACTTGATATTATTTAATTTTGTATACATTTCAAATTTATTTATAACAACATGAAATTAAATTTGTAGGCAATGATGAGTTGAGATATGTTTTTCTTATTTTATTTTGCACATAATGTATCCAAAAATGATATTTATATCTATAAATACAAGAGATGATTATGAGCATAGCGAATTTTTTGATCTCGTACTATGGCGCTATGTGTTATTTCTAGGTTCGATTATTGTGGCAAAATAATTAGTGTGTGCTAATATCCTAATGTACATAACATGTAGTGAAATGACTTTGACGAATATAGTGGTGGACCTTGCTAAAGTTGAGAAATACATTATGGCATCGTAATATCCAGTGTCCCGTAAATGAGCAAGAGGTCTTAGAAATACTAACACATCTCATGGATTCACTTCTAGAAGGAAATTATGCCTAACATCGGCGAAAGATGCAAACCTATCAAAATTGGGCCAAGAAAGATCATGCTGCAAGACTCACTATGTTAAACTATATGCAAGATAATCTGATTGTGATTATGAACGTTATACCACTGCACTAGAGACATGAAAAGCCTTGAAGTTGGCATTTGGGGGTACATCACTAATCAGGTTGCGAGCCTTGAAGCTTAAGTTTGAAACTCATAAGATGTCTCCTTGAACAAAGATAATTGAGCATCTCCAAAAAATATCGGCTATGATACACTACCTAAAGTAGCTGGTAACAACACTTTCGACGAGCAATATATCCTTGTAGTGCTTTGCTCTTTGCTTGATTCTTGGGAGTAAGTGACACTCACAATGACGCACAATGAAACTATTAAAACTTTTACCCAATTACATTGTTATTTGGAACTAGAGGCAAAAGGTAATACTTCTACATTTGTCACTGAGTCTAGCCATCGCCAGACATTTGGGTCCAAGCAAAAGTGGCAGGATAAAGCATGACGTTATATTCTACTAGGGAGGCTAAGTTTATTGTTGCATCAGATGCAATAAATCGGGGTATAAGGTTTTAAAAGTTTATTTGTCAAACTTAGTTCCAACCATTGAGTCAACGACACCTAGAAAGAAAACACACTGCCCCAATGGCACTACAGCGATCAAACCATCACTGCGGTGATAAAAGGACAATAGCTGGTGCCAGATTTGTATTTTTCTCGTAATTTTCACGTTTGAACTCCGATTGAGGTGATTAAAAAACCTATGAAAATATAAGACATTGATCTAGAACTTCTAAGTTTTGAGATTTTCCAAAATCAGATGGAATCATTGTCAAGAATGGTCTTAAAGTTACTTCACCTGAACCGATTTTTCATCTTGTTTCCCATTTATTTATAAACCTACAAAATAATACAAAAACATATTAAACTAACAAAAATGCTTGAAAACACAAAAATATTTGAACCTAAAAACACTTAATTTGTTGGTAAATAAATTACTCATCAAATACCCCCAAACTCAAACGTTTACTTGTCTTCAAGCAAAAACACCCACACTAAAGAAAACAAACTACTACAACGAAATAACAAACTTAAATACTAAAGAATAAAAACTCAAACGAACTAAAAACAACGACACGTAAGTTTTGAATTTCAACTAATCGATCATAAAGTTTTCCCTCAATGACCCCTTATCATATTGAGTTCAAGAATAAAACACACCATGTGGTGTTCTAGAATTTCAATATTCAATAACGGTAAATGTCATTCTAGATCTTGTGCAAGTGTGTGTGTGAAAACTCTTATTACACAACCGTCCAAAGACCAGATTAGATTATCCACCAACAAAGTTCGTGAATTAAAACCAAAAAGATTTAGGATTTCCATAAGCCAAATTGAGTTCTACTCTCCACTAATGTAGGCTAAGCAATTCTAAAAGATCACAAGGATTTGGTTTGGTTTTTATCAACTGGCCAAGGGTATATCGGGAATATAAAACAGGATAGCATCTTTAGATCAATGATACCCAAGGCACTACACTTGGCACCCAAACACACTTCTACCCACAAAGATAAATCTGAAATAACCCCGAACTTACTTTTTAAAACTTAGTACTCACTTATCTAAACAAACAAAATTCAAACCATATCTACACATGTTTTTTTTTTTTTTTTTTTTTTTTTTTTTTAACGACCACACCCCCAAAATTATTTAATTTATACAATTTCACGGGTGTGGAACTATAATAGAAAAATGAAAAGTGAGTACTCGAATACCGCAAATCAAAAGTTCGCCTAAAACCCAACCGCTCACTTCAAGTAGTATAAACAAATACTAACTTGATTTCGACTCAATTTTTGCCTTAGGTTTAGCAACAATGGTTTGGAAAAAAATTTATTGGCTAGGGTATTTATTACGTGTTTAAAATTGAAACGGCTAACAGGCTTCGATAGGGTAACGAGGGGTAAAATATTTTGCATGGAAGGCTTCAACGACTCAAACGATCAAAATGGATGCCTAAATCATATCTCCTAAACTATCTTGCCTAGGATTTCACCTCGAGTCTCCCCCAATCAGGTTCTAGAATTCCTTAAATTACCATGAACTTGGTTACTGGATAATCGGCATCAAATTGATTGGATAGTATATTAAGTCTATGTGCTCGTGCAAATTAGGATCCACAATGACTTTTACCAAAACGAGATGTCAAGCACACAGAACACACATGAATGAGTATTACCCTTAACCTCGAAAAACAACTAGGGGATAATATCATCATCGGGTAATGCCTCAAAAGAATTACAAAACTCAACACACAAAAACAACAAATACAAACATAAACACACTTATACTAATACTAAACAAACATGCATGAAACTAAACAACACAACATTGAACAACTAAACATGTATGAAACAAAACAACAATTAAACTTAACATAACACAACAAAAAGACATCAAACTATAAAGCATACAAAACATAAACATCCGTCCCAAAATCAAAATGGGCAGTGTCCACAGTGACCCAACATCAAACTCAATAATTGACATATAGCATAGTGACGAAAGGGATTTTGAACATGTACCTGAGAGGCGAGACAATCTCACCTCCGTGTGTAGTCGAAGGTGATAGATTGACTTATTTGAAAACTTGGGTTGCCTCCTAAGAAGCGCTTAACTTAATGTCCTCGGTTTGACACAGAGAAGGGCTCGTCAAAGAGCGACTTCTACCCATAGTATGTGTCATATAACACAACATATGGATCTTGATTCTCAATGCCCTCAAGCTTGGCGAAACGTGGCATTAATTGGTAGGTGCTCTCAACTTTATTCTTTTCTAGCTCATGTGCTTGGGAAGCTTGAATGAATAGAGTTAAAGGTGGTGAAGGACAAGTGAGCCACATCGGATCCTTGTAGATGTGATTATCTTGGATCGGTGATGGCAACTCTAATTGGATTTCAAGAGGTGAGAATTCAAAATCATCTTCTGATTTGTCATCAACGAACAATTCTTGAGCCTCGTCCTTTTTTGAATCATCTTCATAATGCACCTCCAAAGTCCTCTTACTTGCATTTGGTTCCTCATAATGGCTTTCACGGATGGATGTAGCTTGTGCGTCTCTCAGTACCACCACTTCTGACTTGGTCTCAATAAAGCAAATAAACTGACTGATTTGCGTCTCAAGAGACGTTACGATCATATCAATTTCAATGCAGGTCATCTCAATATTGTCAAGACCTTCATTGAGATGGTCATGCATTTTATTCCAGAAATCCTGAGTCTCCCACATAAATTTAGCGAATATCTCTTCCAGGGTAGGGGAAGACTCCATATGTTAGTTTAAGGTGTCAATCCATGGCGTCGAAATGTTGGAACTATCCCCTAAACTTTGGTGACTTGTTGAATAATTCCAACTCTGAAAATCAAACTCTATCATATCTTCCAACAACCAATAGACTTCATCTGTGGTTAGTTGGTCGAATGAGGTGGTACCATTTTCTCCTTCCACCCAAGTTCTTGTTTCTTCTTGTAACCCATCAAGGAAGTTCAGTAGTTGACACTCCCTTGGAAAACTATGATTGGGGAACCAAAATAGAAACTTATTGTATCATTCCCAAGAACAATAGAACGACTCGAAATCCAATTGTGAAAAACTCAAGAGGACTTGTTGATGAGACATCTTCAAGTATCTCGCAAGACAAACAAAACTAAAAACAAAAATTTAAAAGTAAAATAAATGTCCAAATTAAAATCAAATTACTTTTTCACAATATTAGCAACAATCTAAAAACTAATCCCCGGCAACGGCGCCAAACACTTGTTGGCGATATTTTAATCGCTTTGAATTACTCGTAAGTACACGAGGTCAACTTTTAATAGTATAGGAAGAGTAAGGATTGTCGTATCCACTGTGATTGGTTTAAATTGTCATTAAGTATCACGATTATCATAACCTAACTTTATGTAGGCGATCGAATTTTAGGGTTTTTATAAAAATAATTAAACTAAACTAAAATAATAACTAATTAAACTACAATACTAGGAATAATGTTTATGGGAATAAATTATCTAGGGATTAACTTTATTCACTTAAATGTGTTTGATTTAGTCTAGTTTACATTAATGGTCATTAATCTATCAGACAATCTAAGTGTCTAAAACTTACTCACTACTCTTCCCGAGTGTAAAGTGAATGAATATGCAATTTGTGTCAACACCGATATCCCTATCTAGCGTCTAAATGATTACATGAGTCTCGCCCCAACCTCACAGATTGCACATTATCTAATAATCTCCCGAAACATTAGAATGTCGCGATGTGTTTAAATCTTAGTCCGAACCCGGGGTTACCTCTTCCGAGTGTCAATCCCCGTATTCTCAAATCAACTAAAATATCATAACAAACATATAATGGAAGTAAAAGAATGGTAAACACAATCGAATAGGGATAAACAATCGATAACGATACAATAATTTACTCAAACATGTATATTAGTGAACTATATCAATCCCTAAATAATAAACGTTTAGCTCATGGCCATAACCAAATATTCAACTAAAAACGCTATTGATAGGTGTGATCTATCTATCTATTTTCAAACCGAACTAAGTTAGTTTTTAAGCGTTTTTATAGTATTTTATTATGTTTTAATTAGTTTTTATTCTTGTTGTATAAATCAGGTGTGTGGGGTAAAAAGGTTGAAAAACGGAGTATAAACGATCAGATTGAACAAAAAACGGTGGAAAAACAAGCACGATGGCAAAATACTGAAAAAAAGTTCACTGCTGTGGCGTCCAGACCTCCGTCACGGTGGTGAAAATACAGAGACGACCAAATCTTACTGGACATCCACAGCCGTAGCAGTGAAACTACAGGATGGTCACCAACTCCACCACTGCAGCGATCACTTAACCGACCTACTTACCGTCGCGGCGGTGACCTCTGCACCAGATTTAGATATTTTTTGAGATAGTTTGTCTATTTAATCCCCTCTCCTCTCCTCTCCTCTTGCTACCTCCGTCCATTAGAGCCCCTTAGGGCTTAATATAGAATAGAGAAAATATTTTGGGAGAGCTCAAGCAAATCCTAAGGAGAATAACACAAAGCAATAAAGAAAAAACGATCTTGGAACGTTCTTAGTGATAAATCTTTAGATTATGGCTAGTTTCTCTTGTTTCTCTCTTTACCTCTTATCTTAAGATTATCGTTTGAGCATGCTTAGCTCGTTTTACATTGTATAAACAGTTATGGCCATGGGCTAAACATGGATTGTCTTAGGGATTAACAAATATTTTTAAAAATATGATTTGGTTGAGTTTGTGTTTCGTTTATGGTTGTTCTTTATAATTTCTATTGTGTTTGCCTTGTTTTTTATGATTATATGCGTATTTAGATATATTGAGAATACGGGGTTTGACACTCGGGAGAAGTAACCCCGGATTCGGATTAGAATTTAAACACAACACGACAATCTAACGACCCGGGAAGGCATTAGAAAGTGTGCAATCGATGACTCTGGGGCGCGACTCACGTGACTTAGAGTCGTTAAGATATTGAGGGATACTTCTTTGTTGACACGAAGTTGCGTATTCTCCCGTTTTACACTTAGGAGAGGTGGCGAGGGAGTTTACGAACCGAGATTGTCGGATACGTAGAACGCCGTTAACGTAAACTAAAACGAAATCAAACGCATTTAAGTAAATAAAGTCAATCCCTAGGCAATCTACTTCCCTAAAATATCTCATATTAATGTTAGTATTAGTATAGATTAAATTAGGTTATATTAGTATTAGCATTAATTAATTAAATCCAATTTTTATCGCCTAGATAAAATTAGGTTATGATAATTGCAGTAGTTGATAGCAATCTTAACTAATCCCTATGGATACGATACCCGACCGAAAGATCCATTATACTAAAACTTGACCCGTACGCTTAAGGTGAGAGTGGAGATGTGTAATTGTGGCCACCATATACATGATCAAACAACCATCAAGAGTTTAAAAATAAAGAGAGAAACAAGGGAGAATAGCCGATATCTGAAGAATGGATGGTTCCACGTCCGTAAAATCTGCTTCGATCTTGTTTCTTCATCTCCAATTATGTGTTCCTCTTGCTCAGTATGATCTTGAGCTCTCCAAAAACTCCCAAAAACGTTCTTGGTCTTGTGGGAATCAAGATAAATGCGAAATATCTAAAAAATATCTAAAAATATCAATGCCAGCTGGTGTCCAGGCGATGGAAATTATCGCTGCAGCGATATAGGGGCAGTAGCTGGCACTTAATTTGTAGTTTCACCATCACTTTCTCATTCAAACTTAGATTGAGATGATTCAAAAACCTATGGAAATCTAATACATATATATACAACTTTCATGTTTTGCGATTTTCCAAAATCGGAATGCATCATTATAAAAAATAACCTTAACGTTACTGCACCTAAACCGATTTTGCATCTTGTTTCCCATTTATTTATTAACCTACAAAACAATACAAAAACATATTAAACTAAGAAAAATGCTTGAAAACACACAAATATTTTAACCTAAAAATACTTTGATTTGTTGGTACATAAATCACTCATCAATGAACTTTGCTAAACTACTATAAACAAATATCGGGGGGAGGAGGGGGACAACATCGATGTGGTATTCGACACGCCCTCTCAAGGTAACCTTTATCTAACCACAGCGAATAGATATCAGGGGCCCAACATCGATATAAGATTCAACACACCTAATATCAAACAAAATACCCTATCTCTAATATTACGTAAAAATTCAATAGACCGAACTTACTCTCAAAAGATGCCTTCAGAGAGAAGGATTGTCGTAAATTTTATATATATTTCAGGATCAGGTAACATAAGTGATGTGCGATTCAACACGCTCCTCACGTGCAAGGTGGAGTTTCCCTAAACTACTGCAAATGGATATCGGAGGCCCAACATTAATGTGGGATTCAACACACTCCTTACGTGCAAGGTAATTTTTGTCAAGCCACTGAGAACATATATCAGGGGACCCAATATCGATGTGAGATTCAACACGCCTAACATCAGACAAGAGACCTGGCGCCTCTGATACCATATATGTAGAAATTCAATGCGCCTAACAAACTTTCAAAAAACGCTATGAGAAATGAGGATTGCCCTAAATTTTATATATAGCTTAGTATCAGGTAACACATGTGATATGGGATTCAATATTCCCCCTCACGCGCAGGATGAACTTTGCCAAACTATTGCAAACGAATATTAGGGGCCCCAACATCGATGTGGGATTCAACAGGCCACTCACACGTAAGGTGAACTTTGTAAAACCATTGAAAATAGATATGAGGGGCCCAATATCGATGTGAGATTCAACACACCTAATAACAAACAAAAGTCCTTGCATCTGATACCAAGTAAAAATTCAATAGACCGAACTTACTCTCGAAAGATGCCTTGAGAGAGAAGGATTACTGTAAACTTTATATATATAGTTTAGGATTAGGTAACACTAGTGATTTGGAATCATATAAACATTTTAAGTGTTTATAGTAGTGAACTATATTCCCATGATTTTTAAATGAAGTAATATATTTCTAGAAATTTAATTTTTTTTAAGTTGCGCTCAACAATCGGTGGATTATCTCATAATGTTCTGCTTATAATTATGAAAATAATTTTTTTAATATATATACTTTTGATTGCTTGTAGTCATAACTCATTAAGAAATGTAGTATTGGTTTTTCCATGAAGTAAGTCACTAAAATAATAGGAAAAGAAAATTCAAGGAAAAAGACATTCGACCCTACAACTACAAAGTGGAAGACTAATTCTCTCTCTATCTTTTTTTCTCAAGATAAATATAAAATAGTATAGTCCCTACTCTTAGGTGTACGATAAAATTAATTTAAAAGGTTACATTAATAAAATGAATTAAAATTTTAAAATGTGAATGTTAATTCAATATAATGCATCATATTCCAATCATTTGATTTAAAACTAATGAATATTTACTCTCATGACATCTAAATTTTAAAAAACAATAATGATAATTGTAGGCAATTTTTAGTTCTCGCCTACTTCATTTCATGTTTGTTAAGTATGAGATGTGTGTATACATTTGGCTATAATAATAATGGTCTTCCACATTGAGACAAAACTTAAATTGATATTACTTAAGTTGCTTGTTTAGTGTTTCTATTTTTCTGTTTTTATTTCTAATAAACTGGGATAAAAATACTATTTTCGTTCTGAGGTATTCTGGGAATAGAAACATGTTTGATATTGTCCATTGTCCTGAAATTGTCTTCTTTTAATTTATGAGAACATCAAAAGGAAACATGTTTGGTTGCAACATTTGTTTGTTTGTTTTTTTCTTCTTTAAATGTATGGTGGTCGACAGAGTAGTAGTAGTAATATTTTTGTGAGAGTGAATAGAAATCAACATTTTTTTATTTCTCATATTCTTAAGGAATTCTAGAAATACTCTGTTAATCCTAAAGGATTCAAGTCATGTTTTGATGATTTTGATGGGTCAATTAACTTGAAAGTTTATCTGGACTAATGTTATGTTTGAGATATGATGACAGTATAAAATGAGTTATTAACCAAACTAAGAAGATGATATGATACTTTGAGATGAATGAATGATTAATATGATGCATCAGTGATATGAAGAAGAAAATTTTCAAGACAAATATTCTGTTGTATTCTTAAGATAAAAAATTATACTGGTTAAATTTATGTCAATTCGATTAGGATCACACACTACACTTAAATATGTGATAATTGCTTTAATTGTATGTGATTAGGTGTTTAGAATGTCTGTCTAATTGATTATGCATGTTTTGATCACTTCCTTACACAAGTTAAGGTTTTAAACGTTCAAATCAACCAACTCATTCACTAATTCAGTACTAATCTTAACATAATTTTTAAAATGTAGTTGATTCAGTTAACTGTTTAGCCAAAACGGTCGACTGGATAGATCAAGTTCCTAGAACCTTTGTTAAGAAACTCAATTTAGTTGACTAAATTGACAAAATAGTCGATCGGTTTGCTTTGAATTTTAAAAATTTTTGAACTTTTTTAGAATATCTTTTTGCATCGTTTTTAACTATAAATACTTCTAAAGTTTTTTAATATTTTGAAACGACATTCTTTTATTAGAAATATTGTTAAAAGATTTTTCATGAGAAAAAAAAAGGGCTTTATCAAAATTCCACATTGGTCCTTAATGTTGCTATATGTGTTGTGTTTTGATAATGTCACAATATGTGTTGTGAAGATGTCAATATCAGCGATATGATGATGTCATACTAATATTATTAAACACAAATTATATATTCCAATATATTTTGATTAAATCATACATTAAATATACTAACCAAAGTGATATCTTAAATGCAGGTATTAAGATTCAATTATTCATTGAATGTGCTAAGCACTATGTAATTTTAAGTGTGAAATGTAGGTATAATCTCGATATCAAGAGCACAAGACTTAAGTAAGATTAAGTCTATAAGGTTAAGTCTATAAAATTTTACTCTTGAAAAGATTATCGAATTGGCTTATTAGGATGCGCGCACACACACATCGAAAGTGCATACATTCATGATATTATGATTTGAACATGATCATTATTTAAGTATATCATGATACATGTGATTTAATTGTTCAACACATAATTATTTTGGAAAATTCACATATTGATCACAATACGCTTAAATTGAGAAAAATTGTTTTTAATGTGATCATAAAATATGTTGCATGCATTGCTTGATCCAGCGTGCTAAATATACTCATGATATACTTGATTTAGTACATTCAACTTGTCAATTATATGTTTATATCATGACATGATATGTTCAACACACATTACACGCAATACTTGATCTAACATGCTAAAAATGCTCAATATATGTTTCGATCATGATATAATATGTTCAACATATCCAATATGAGTTTATATATATATATAATTAGTTTGATTAATATATATATATATGAAATTTTCATATTTTGATCAATATTCTTAAAATAATAAAAGTTGGTTTTTCATGATGAATCTTGTTGTCATTATTCATAATATGTTATTATATATTTGATTAAGATATTTTCATGATATATATGTTATATAATCAAGTTGATAATATTGGATTGATGATTAATTAGCATTTTTACTATATTGCATGAAAAATCATGTTTTTGCATGAAATCTACTACACCATATGTTTGATCCAATTATATCTCATGCAAATAACCTATAGGATGATACATATATATAATATGACCCATATACATGGTATTTGAATGTCATATACAAAATTTGTACATACATTATTGATAAGTGTAATTTACCTATCTATTTCTAAACCGAACTTATTAGTTTTCGAGTTTGTTTATTATGTTTTATAACGTTTTAATACATTTTTATGTCCTTTTATATAAACCAGGTGTGTGGGGGTGAAAATACATAAAAATGGATCATAAATGATTAAATCAGATCAAGAACGGTAGAAGAACAGTGGGAAAACTAGTATAAAGGTAAAATTCAGAATTGTAGCCCACCGCCGTGGCAACCAGACCACCGCCGCGGCAGTCAAGATGCAGAGAAGGCCTAAATGTTGCTGAATATCCATCGCCGCAACGGTGAGACCTACCGCCGCGACAGTGAAACAACAGAGAAGTCTCTGATCCCAACGCTGTGTCCACCACTGAGGCCGTGACTCAGTCGACATGCTCACCATCGCAGTGGTAAAATCCATCGTTGCGATGGTCACTCTTCACACAATTTAGATATTTATTTAGATATTTTAGCTCCCTATTTATTCCTTCCTTCTCTCCATTCGGCTAAAGAGAGCCCATTAGAGAGCTCCTTAGGGTTAGGATATTTTGAGAGTGTTTTGGGGAGTGCTCAACCAAATTTGAAGGAGAAGAACATGTTGCGATGAAGGAGAAGCGATCGTTGAACAGTTTTAGCGGCAAATCTTTGGACTACGGCTAAGTTCTTCCGTTTCTCTCTTTATTTTCTTAACTTCGGTAGGTTGTAGAACATGTTTAGCTCATTTCTCATTGTATAAATGGTTATGGCCATGAGCTAAATGGATTTTTTCAGGGATTAATAATATTTATGAAAATATTGTTTGTTTGAGTTTGTGTTTCTTTAATGGTTGTTCTTCGTTATTTCGATTGTGTTTATTGTTATTCTTTGATTATATGCTTGTTTAGATATATATAGAGAATACAGAGTTTGACACTCGGGAGAGGTAACCCCGAATTCAGACAAGGATAAACACAAAGCAACGATCTAATAACCCAGGAGAGAGTTAGAAAGTGTGCAATCAATGACGTTGAGGCAAGACTCATGTGACCTACTGTTGTTAGGATGTTGAGGAGGACTTCTTTGTTGACGTGAAGTCGCATATTCACTTGTCTTACACTCGGTAGAGGTGGCAAGTGAGTTTACGATACGGAGATTGTCGGATAGGTCGAACACCGTTATTGTAAACTAAACGAGACCAAACACGTTTTTGTAAACAAAGTTAATCCCTAGATAATATTTTCCCCTAAACATCTCAATATAATATTAGTATAATTAGTTTAATTAACTTAGTATTAGTATTAATTAATTATAAACTCAATTTATATCGCCTACATAAAGTTAGGTTATGAAAATCGCGGTACCCGTTAATAATCTCAACCAATCTCTGTGGATACAACAACCCCTATGCCTTCGCATCTATACTAAAACTTGACCTGTACACTTACGGTTAAAGTGGTGACGTAATATTCCACCACCAAGTTTTTGGCGTCGTTGCTAGGGGTTGTGTTTTAGATTATTGTTGATATTATGAGTAAATAACTTGATTTTAATTTAGGTATTTCTTTTATTTATAATTTTTGTTTGTAGTTTTGTTTTTCTTTTCCCTGTAGAGTACTTGGAGATGTTAGATCAAGAGGTACTTATGCAATTCTTTCAATGAGATTCCGAGTTGTTTTATTGCACTTGGGATTGATACAAGGAGTTGCTATTCCGGTTTCCAAATCATGGGTTCCTGAGGGAATATCAACTCCTGAATTTTCTCAACGGGTTATCAGCCGCAACTAGAACATAGGTGGAAGAAAGAAATGGTACCTTCTCTTTCTACGACTTAACCGCGGACGAAGCCATTTGGTCATTGGAGGAACTAGCGGCCTATGATTTTCAAAGTTGGAATTATTCATCATGTCACTAAAGCTTGGAGGATTGTTCCAACACTTTGGCACCATGGATTGACACTCCAATTCAAGATTAAGAGTCTTCTCATGCCTTAGAAGACGTGTTCGCTACAGTTATGGGGGAAACTCAGAGATTCTTAAGGGAGACGAATTACCGGATCAACAAGTATGAGGATCGTCTTGATTATATTGAGACGTCTGCGCCCACATTGATGAGTCTGTAACGTCTTTGCAGATGCAAATCGATCATCTTCTTTACTATGTTGAGTCCGAGCTAGACGCGGTGGCCCTAAGAGACGAGCATGTCACATCTGAATGTGAATGCCACTGTGAGGAACCAAATGCAAATGAAAATCACTTGGGTGAGATCGAAGACGATCAAGCTAATTGGGAGAGAACCCAAGTGTGGAATGGCGATGAAGATTCACATATTAATCATTGTGAGTTTTTACCATTTGAATTCTAGTTGGTGACACTGCACTTGATCCAAGACGATCCCATCTACGAGGATCCAATGTGGCTCACCTATCCTACCCCATTTTCAGCTCAGTACATTTATACTTCCCAAGCACAAAAGATGGTGAGGAGTGTTGTTGAAAGGTCGAGCCGATTAATGCAAAATCTTACCAGGATTGAGGGCGTACAAAATCAAGACCCGTATGTGGTGTTGTTTGACACGTATTACGGGCAAAAGCTTCTCTTTTACTAGCACTTATTCATGTCAGGCTGAAGACATTAAATCAAGTGCTTCTTGGGAGGCAACCCAAGGAAAAAATAAGTTAGATCCATCTCGGTCGACTTGATTCAAAGGAGAGATTTTCTCACCTCCCAGGTATGTGTTCTAAACCCCCATCTTCATTATAATGCTTCATGCTATCATTGGGATAGCTGATGGGTCGTTGTGGACATTACCCGTTTTAAGTTGGTGGTGATGTGTAGTATGTTTAGTATGTGTTAGTATTGTTAGTTTATGTTTTTATTGTGTGTATGTTTGTTTAGGTTAGTTATTTTGTGTTGAATTTTTACTTCATCTAGGCCATTACTCGATCATGAGTCTGTCTCCTGATTTTTTATTGAGGTCGAGCTTAAAACTTATTCATGTGTGTTCTGTGTGCTTGACGTATTGTTTTAGTAAACGTTATTGTAGATCCTACTTGCATGAGCACATAAACTCAATGTATAACTATCCAATTGATTTGAAAACAATTATCTGTCACCCAAGTTCATGACAATAGGGATTTTGGAACTTGATTTAGGGGAAATTCGAGGTGAAATCCTAGGCGAGGTAGTTTGGGAGATATGATTTAGGCATTCATTTTTATTGCTTGAGCCTTTGAAGCTTACCTTGTTAAATGTTTATCCTTTGTTACCCTGTCGAAGCCTATGAGTAGTTTCAATTATGAACACGTATCAAATACCCTAGCCGATTGAACTTTTTCCAAACTTGTATCGCTAAGCCGAAGGCACAATTTGAGTGAATCAAGCTAGCAGTTGTAAATGCTACTTGAAGTAAGCGGTTGGGTTTAGGGCGAACGTTTAATTGGTTCAGTATTTGAGTACTCACTTGTCATTTTTCTTTTGTTTAAACCACACCCGTGAAATTCTAATAATCGAATAAGTTTGGGGATGTGGTTCATGAAAAAAACAAAACCATATGTACATATAGTACAATTTCTGTTTCTTTTGATAAGTGAGTACGTCATTCTTAATGTATTGTTTAGGGTTGTTTCAAATCTATCTATGGGGGTCCGAGTGTGAGAGTGTCAAGCATGTGCCTTGGGTATCGTCAAGTTAACGACATTAACCTATTTTCTAATTCCGATATACCCTTGGTCATTTTCCAAAACTGAACCAAGTCCTACTGATCTTTTTAAATTGCTTAGCCTATATTAGTGGATAATAGAACCCATGTCAGGCTTATGGATTTCTTATACCTAAATGGTTTTAGACATGAACTTTATTGAGGGATAATCCCATCTAATCAATGGATAGTTGTATAATTGACTTTTATCACGCACACATTGATAGGATCTAGAATGACGCTTACAATCATTGAATATTGAAATTCTAGAATACCACATGGTGTATTTTATTTTTGAACTCGATAGGATTGGGGGCCGATGAAGGAAAATCATTTGGCCGGTAGATGATATTCAAAATTTACACATTATTATTTTTACTGTTTTTCGTTTTTAGTTTTTAAATTTCATAAGTAGTTGTTCTATTTTATTGTGTTGTGTGGGTGTTTTGCTTGAGAAATAAAAAAATTCCAAGTTTGGGGGTATTTGATAAGTGTAATTTACCTATCTATTTCTAAACTGAACTAATTAGTTTTCGAGTATGTTTATTATGTTTTATTATGTTTTAATACGTTTTTATGTATTTTTGTATAAATCAGGTGTGGGGGGTGAAAATGCATGAAAATGGATCATAAACGATCAAATCAGATCAAAAACGGTAGAAGAACAGTGGGAAAACTAGCGTAAGGGCAAAATTCAGAACAACAGCCCACCGCCGCTACAGTCAAGATGCAAAGAAGGCCTAAATGTTGCTAAATATCCATCGCCACGACAGTGAAACAACATAGTGGTCTTTGATCCCATTGTCATGTCTACCGTAGAGGCCGTGACCTAGCCGACATACTCACCGTAGTGATGGTGAAACCCACCGCCACGGTGGTTACTCTGCACACAGTTTAGATATTTATTTAGATATTTTGGCTTCCTATTTATTCATTCTTCCTCTCTATTCGGCTAAAGAGAGCCCATTAGAGAGCTCCTTAGGGTTAAGATATTTTGAGAGTGTTTTGGGGAGTGCTCAACCAAATCCGAAGGAGAAGAACATGTTGCAACGAAGAAGAAGCGATCGTTGAATGATTTTAGCGGCAAATCTTTGGACTGCGGCTAAGTTCTTCTATTTCTCTCTTTATTTTCTTAACTTAGGTAGGTCGTTGAGTATGTTTAGCTCGTTTCTCATTGTATAAATGGTTATGGCCATAAGCTAAACGAATTTTGTCTAGGGATTAATAATATTTATAAAAATATTGTTTGTTTGAGTTTGTGTTTCTTTAATGGTTGTTCTTCGCTATCTCAATTGTGTTTACCATTATTCTTTGATTATATGCTTGTTTAGATATATAGAGAATACGGGGATTGACACTTGGGAAAGGTAACCCCGAATTCGGACTAGGGTAAACACAAAGTAACGATCTAATAACCTAGGAGGGAGTTAGAAAGTATGCAATCAATGACGTTGGAATAAGACTCATGTGACCTAGTGTCATTAAGACGTTGAGAGGGATTTCTTCGTTGACACGAAGTCGCATATTCACTCGTCCTACACTTGGGAGAGGTGGCGAGTGAGTTTATGATACAGAGATTGTCAGATAGGTCGAGCGCCGTTATTGTAAACTAAACGAGACCAAACATGTTTTTGTAAATGAAGTTAATCCCTAGATAATCTTTTCCCCTAAACATTTCAAAATAATATTAGTATAATTAGTTTAATTAACTTAGTATTAGTATTAATTAATTATAAACTCAATTTATATCGCTTAAATAAAGTTAGGTAATGAAAATCGCAGTACTCGATAATAATCTCAACCAATTCCTGTGGATAAGACAACCCCTACTCCTTCTCATCTAAACTAAAACTTGACCTGTACACTTGCGGTGAAAGTGACGACGTTACATTCTGCCACCAATTATACATATATACAAGATTCCATGAGAGTATAAACAAATATTCATTTAGTAGCCTTATTTGACTTTTATAATAATTATTATTAATAGCATGGAGCCAAATCTATCTCATATATGATATGTATTGCTCCACCTAATTGTTGTCTAGATTTAGACAAATCATAGGTTTTATTAATGATCATTATAATGGCTTTATACTCTTTATTCAAAATGACATAACTCTCTCAATATTTTGACCAAAATTAATGAATATTATATGGTTAAAAATCTAATTCAAATATATTTCACACCATATTAATTGCATGTCAGTAAAAATTGTTTGGGTTGTCCAATATGAACGTTTTCTTATAATACAGTAGCTAGTTTGAAAAACGTAGTCATGACCTTTCCTCACTTAAATGACTATATCTCACTCATATAGAGTCCAAATGAGGTGATTCTTTTTTTCTATGGAAATTTAATTCAATACTCTTTAAATAGGTGCTTAGTATTTATGTTTTAGATCTATAATTATTGTCCAAATATAGCCGTTTGTCCAAATAATCAATAGCTGCCAATAAAAATCATAGCTGGACTTTTGTCTATTGAAAATAATATATCTATCTTAAATCTTGTCCAAATTAGATGTACCATATATGGTTGGAAAGCTTATTCAAATTTATTTTAAACCATAATAATTGAATATGGGTCCTAATTAAATTATTTGGAAGATATGATCGATTTGCTCAGGAACAAAATTGCAGAATTTCTTGAATCTGTTGTGTATACTTGTATTTAGGAGTCTTCTTTGCTTCTATTTTTTAGAGGACAAATCTCAACGGTCATAAGAACTTATTAATATATTTTAAGATGACATTATACCATCTTTGGCTATAAAAATAAAGGCCAAAATAGCTGGGATAATCAAGAATCACATATAAGAGCTTACAAGGGATATATACCAAAGATCTTCAAGTTCTCATGTTATATTTTTTAGCAATATCATTTTGATTCTTATTATTACACTTCTTGTGTGATCATTCTTATAATTAAAGTTCATCTATCTTTTATTGAGTGATATTTGTAAAAAGCACTAAATACTAATGAGTCAAAATATTGTAATCTTTATAGAGAGTGTTTAAAGCTCCAAGGTTAATTTTTGTAAGTTAGATTACAAAACCATTAGAGTGTTGTTTTGAGAGATTTTACTTCATTGATACATCAAATCAAGATGATCCTCAAGGAACACTTCATCAAAGATCATCTCATGAAGAAATGTAAGAGACCAAAGGAGGATCCTTTGGTTGTGACGGACCAATTTCGCCGGAAAGAAGATAAAATGAATGGTTTAATCTTCACCCATAAAATGATTGTGATAGGTGTAATCTTCATCCGTAACAAGATTGTGAAAGGTATGATATTTACTCGTAAGAAGATTAGTGATTGTATAAGATTTAATCTTTACCAGTAAGAAGATTAAGGATTAGTGAATTAGAACTCTCCACCGGGAGCGCGGATGAGTAAAGTAGGCAAAACGATTTTGCCGAAGTACTATAAATCGCTTTTGTCTTGTGATTTGATTGTCTCTATCTCTTACTCTTGACTTTAATTATTTTAATTTGATTGATTATTCCGTTACACATACAATCATAAGAACTAACAAGTTTGATTTGATATGTTAGTAGAAAGATTTTACGAAAAGGTTTATAGATCCAATTCACACCTTTCTTGGATCAATCTTTGGGCCAATAATTTGTATCAGAGCTCGACCTACGGGATCGAGCTTAACTGGTTTGTAGAAAAGATAAAAAACTTTTCTTGTCCCATTGTGCACAAGAAATGAATACGGTGGGAAACTACAATCGAAATGTATCAAATGTAGAAAATGAACCAAATAACTTTGGTCCGAAGGTTCAATCTTTTACATTTTCTATACTCATTGAGAATTATAATTTTGAAAGATCTATAATCATTGATATAGAAAATGATAACAATGATAATGCTTATAATGATGATGATGCTAAACCAACACATGTTGGAACTGATAATTTATTACGTCTTATTCAATATTTTGCTAAAGAGAATTTTATATGGAAAAGAAAAATAAATTCCTTTGAAAATAAGGAAAATGGTTTCAAAAATTCAAGATTACATCTTTTTTAAAGTTATTTGGAAACAAAAGAGTTTTGTAATGTTGTCTTGGAAATAAACAACTTGATTGATAAAGTTAAATATTTTGATAATAAAAATGATTTTTTTTGAAAAATGATATAAATAACCTAAAAGATAATATTTCAAGTTTTAGAAATCTTAAAAATAGATTAAATAAAGATATTAAAAAGTCTAAATTTGAAAAAGAAAATATTTTCTAAAAAATATGATTTCTCGAAAGTGAATATAATACTCTCGAAAATGATTTTGATTATGTTACTTCTATGAAATTTAATTTGGAAATGAATTTTGAAGATTTGAAGAAAGATCTCGAGAAATAAAAAATGAAACTTAAGTCGATTGTTGAAAAACATAAAGATTTTTATTCTAAGAGAATTGGAGATTGCAATAAATGTTGTGTATCCTCTTCTAATCATTCTCATCATATTGTCAATGATAGATTAGTATGGTCGAAAAATCAAGAATTATATATATCACATGTTAATAATCATTTTAGAAAAAATAATGATAATTTGAAATATAAATATTATTATTGTGACAAGATTTGTCATTATAAGTTCTCATGTCCTTATTAGAAATATAACTTTGCGACTAACCAAAACAGATCCAAGATGATATGGATATCGAAAAGGGATACAAAGTATAATATTGCAAAAGGTTATACCATCGTGAGTAGAAATCACAATGAAGTCAAGGATAAGATATCTAAATCGAATAGGCCATACAAAGTGGAATCTAAGTTTTCACATGTTGTAAAAATGAGCTTAATGGCCAAAAGAAGTTCAAAAACAGATATCAAAGATCCACTTCAACTAAGAACTTGAACTATAAGAAGTTTGGAGGATACAAAAATGTTGAACTAAAAAATGTGTTGAAACCAAGAATCACTAGCGATGCTTATGACTACGAAGGTAAGTCCATTGTAACGGCAAATAAAGGTACATATAATTTTCGTACTCCTAAATTTATAAAATTTGTTAAAGCAATAAGATGCTTGGCTTGTTAATTAAATAAGTCGGTATGTCTTTCTTGGATACACTCTTTAATGGTAATATTTATTGTTTTAAAAAACATGATGTGATGGTTCTTTAAGAACCACAAAAATGATTCATTACTATTTTATTATATATGTTTTATATAATAATAACCTTATATGCATTAATTATGTGTAGTTATATTGTTTGCATTGACAAAAATTTAAACATGCATGCATTAGATTTGGACATTATTATTTGCTAATATGTGATTCAATTGCTACTATATTTTTATGGTTTAAATTAACTTTTCATTGAATTATATTGAGTGTTTTAAATGAAATATATGTTCAAATATTTTTAAACACCTTAAAATTGATGAGTGTTTGGTAAAATTGATCAATAATATTTGAGAGATAATGGAAAAATTTGACCAGAATTTTTGACAACCTTCACCGTTTTTGCTATAACTTCTATTCTATTTCTCGGATTGATTTAAAAATTTTTGTGTGTATTTAGACAATATTAAGAGTGTCTAAAACATATTTAAATGTTTATTTGATGAAAATTTAGATTGATTTAGTTATAATGCATTTGGAACATTTTCTGTCCAAGAAATAATTTGACAGTATTAATGAATTATCTCTAAAGTTGATTGTATTATTCCAAATGATCAACCAATGACTTCTATGAGTTATTTGGAATCTATAAACATGTTAAAAATTTATGTAATTATTTGGATCTATTTATCATACATTTAATTGATAAATTTCAATTATAGACTAATCTAATTCATAATGAGTTGTAGGGTATTTTGTTGACTTATATATCATGATAAATGATAGAACCTATAATTAAATGGGTTAGTTTAATATCTCAAAAATTTTTATAGCTCATTAATTATATTTTAAATACATAAATTATTTCATGATAAGTTTTGAATCTTAATTTGACAACTTGAGTTGGTGAAACTCAAAATTCAACATATATCTTATGTTTGATTGACTTTGGTTTTGATTTAAAGATTTAATCTTTTACACCATTATCACAACTTGAAAATTCTAAATTCATGCATATGATACAACTAAATTTATTGTTTACTAATTGCATGAAATATTTGTAATATATATTAAACAATTGATATTATTTAATTTTAAGGAATATACATTATCATTAGTGACTATTGATAAATTTTTTACTTGAATAAACTATTATTTATAATTTTTTTGACAAATATGTTTCAAGAGTTCATATTATAAAAGTTTTATTCCTCTTTGTCAACGATTATGAAGATTCATAAATTGTTGGAACTCTCAAAATTTCAATGGACGATAAAGTTGAATTTTCATTCAATCCAATAGTAACGAAGTTCAACCTAATTGAACAATCATTTTAGTTTTTATTGGTGATATTTATATATGATTGTCTATTAACTAACAATAACAATGTGATGTTGATGATATTATTACATGATTGAATTATTATCTTTGTCACATGAAATCTTTGTTGAATATACTTAAGATCATGTTACCGTATGCCGATATTGAAAATGGATTTTTATTTCTTTAATATATATTTTGATAAAATGTAGTTATTTTATAAATATTGATATTCATAAAATAATTGATTCAAAATGACTTATGAAATTCATGTAAAAATTCTTATTATAAAATATTTATACCTCACATGTAAAATTATTTTACTTGAATACTTTGCTTGACTAATTAGATTTAGTTTATCTTACTATTGATATCACTATATATACATTTAATGATATGACATGATAAGATGATATGCTTAAAATTTATGTGATTAACTAATGTTCTGATAATTATAATTGATTGGTATCATATGAGTTAAAGTATTTATAGAATTCTTTTCTGATTACTCATATGATGATAGATATATTATATTGTATGAACATAGTCCTTAATAATAATATCATCATTTTCATAATCTCATTTTAATCTCACTTTAATATTGTGTTATATATTCATATACAATGAGTTAATTTATTATGCAATCAAATTTTACATATTTATATAAGGATTTTTTCCTATATTTAAAATCTTTATGATATTTTGAGAATTCACATTTTTGTAATTTAGTACATCGTTTTTAAATGATATGATTGCTATATACTTGGATTGCGTTTATCATTCATTAATTGATTATTGATTGACATACATAATTTATTTAAGAATAATATGAATGAATATGTATCCAATTGGTACTATGAATATAATTGATGAGATATTTAATTTTAGTACAAAATTAGTGTATGCTAGTTGCTTAAATTAGTATATTCTTTATTTGCACTTATAACCCCTATTGTTCTTGAATGTTTATATATTCAAATCGAAAGATTTGAATGGTTTTGATATGTTAAAAAGTTGGTATCTTGTTATGTGGATTTTATTATAACATGAATGCATGTGCTTATGTAATTTATCTTGTTCATTCATATACTTTTGTTGAAAGTGGCAACGATATTGAAAACATGAATTATTTGTCTAAACGCTATTAATTTCAACAAATTGATATTTAAAATTTAGTATTACCCTGTTTACTCCATTTTCATACTTTAATGATTATTTGTTTAAGAAGTAAATCGATTTAGTAAAAAATTTCATCAGTATCAATATGTAAATTATTACTTGAGATGTTTATTTTTTGTAAGATTGAATATTAGTGCTATATTCAGGGGGAGCTTAATCTAAATTAGATAAATTTTATATATGAAACTTTTAGATTTTCTTGAACTTAATTTTTTTTTTTTTTTAAATGAGAATATCATCAATTGATATGCTTAATTGATATATTTTTATCAAACAATTGGTATATTATTACCAACAATTGATGTATTTTATTTTGGTCTCAATTCTATCTCCAAATCGCATCATACTATTATATTTATAATATTTTTGATGATATCAAATGGGGAGAAATAAATCAATTGAATATACATATATTATAAAAATGATATTTTTCACATAATGTATATATTTAGGGGGAGTTTGTTCATATAATTTATATAACAATCCATCAAAGGGTTGTCATCATAAAAAATGGAGAGATTATTGTTATGTGTTTTAATGACGTCACAATATGTATTGTGGTGATGTCAATATCAGTGATATGATGATATCACATTTATATTATTAAATATAAATTATATGTTCCAATATATTTTAATTGAATTATACTTTGAGTGTACTAATCAAAGTGATATTTTAAATGCAGATATTAAGATTCAATTATTCATTGCATGTGCTAACCACTATAAAATTTTAAGTGTGAAATTAATGTATAATCTTAATATCAAGAGCACAAGACTTAAGTAAGATTAAGTCTATAAGGTTAAGTATATAAAATGTTATTCTTGAAGATATTATATACTTGACTCATTAGGATGCGCACACACATCGAGAGTGCATACATTCATGATATTATGATTTGAACTTGATCATTATTTGAGTATATCATAATGAATGTGATTGGATTGTTCAACACATGATTATTTGGAAAATTCACATATTGATCACAATACATTTAAATTGAGAAAATTAGTTTTCAGTGTAATCATAAAATACATTGCATGCATTAGTTGATCCAACGTGATAAATATACTCATGATATACTTGATTTAATACATTCAACTTGTCAATTATATATTTATATCATGATATGATGTGTTCAACATACATTGCGTGCAATACTTGATTTTTTTTTTTTTTTTAATATTTTTTTATTTTTTTCAAAACGAAAACTTTATTAATGAAAAGGAAAAATTACAACCTTAGACGAGGAAGACCCTCTTGATCCTCACGAACATAAGAGATTACATCGCGAGGTAAGGGACTACCTAAAGAAAATAACAAAGGGCTAGACGAAACAATGTTAGCAAGACTATCAGTAACAAAATTACATTCTCGAAAAACATGAGAAATCTGAATGTCAAATGATAGAATCCAAAATTGAACTGTGTTCCAAAGATAAGCAATCGACCAGATTGGGCTATCCTTCTTGATTGAATGAACCAAAGCTAGCGAGTCGTTTTCCACCAGCAGAGGAAGTTGGCCTAAACGCAAAGCTTCCTGAATCCCTAAGAACAACCCATGGAACTTCGCTAGGAAACTTGAACTAACATTAAGGGGAGAGAAGAAAGCCCAACTAACAGCTCCATTACTATCTCAAACAACACCACCACAAGAAGACGTCATGGTCTCTCTCTTCAAAGCACCGTCCACATTAAGTTTGAAACACCCCTTGGGCGGACGGGTCCAGTAACAAATTAGCGGCCGACGACGAATAACCTGCTTAATTGGACAACCCAACAGAACCAGAGACTGAATCCCAAAAGAGGATGAAGCAGACTTAGATTTAGTCAAAGGACTTAACGCTTGAACCCAGTTCCTAACTTTGAAAATAATCAATTTATCAGACATGGAAATATCATCATAGAGAGAACGATTCCGATTTAACCAAATCTACCAATAAATCAATGATGGGATCAATGCCCCTAATTTATGAAACTGAGAACTCCCTTTTAATCTACTCCACCATAACTTAATACGATGTATTAAAGGTTGAGGAATAAAAGGAATATTAAAAAAGGAGCTAAAATACCGCCAGACCTTAGAAGCAACCTCACTATCCAGAAAAAGATGTTGGATATTTTTAGTGGAACGAAAGAAGCAGCATCGACAACCCGAAACTAAAAACACTCCCATTTTCTGGATGATATCATCGACTACAAGTTTGTTCTTCAAAAGCTGCCACATGAAAATCTTAATCTTCAAAGGAAACCGCATACTCCAAAGATTAGAATAAAGAGCATTTGGGATTATCTCACTGCTAATAGCCCTCCAAGCAGATTTCATGAAGAATACTCCATTATTGCTAGGAAGCCAAATAAGAGAATCGGATTTCGATGACAATACTGGGAGGGAGCCCTCCAAGAAGTCCTGAGCATCATCTTCCAGATCTGGGGAGATCCATTCCTTGTCCTATAAGCAAATTTTGATAGAAGACAACGAGTTTGTAAAATGAAGATCAATAGCAAGGATACCAAGACCCCAATCATCATGCCAAAAACTAGTTAGCTCTCCATTTCCAACTTTCCATCTCGATAAATGCATAAAAGTATTTTTCGCCGATAATATATCTTTCCAAATTTTAGAACTCCCAATATGATCTTGCCACAGAGATAACGGGAGATGATTAGTGTATTTGGAGTACATAAAATCACACCAGAGAGACTTCCCTTTCAGCAGAGACCAAATCCGTTTAAGAGAAAAAATCAGCTTTATATCTTTTAGTTTGCGAAGACCAAGACCACCGGAAGAGGTATCTTGATAGATTTTATGCCAAGCGACCCAGTGCCTTTTCTTACCTGAATTCGAGTGGCCCCCAAAAAAATTCGTAAACATGGATTCCATATCCTCCAAAATACTATTATGAACACAAGTGGATGCCAAAAGATGAAGAGGGAAGGAAGATAAAACATGCTTTAGAAGAACAAGTTTACCTCCACTAGAAAGAAGTTTAGCCTTCCACCCATCGACTTTCTTAGACACTTTCTCGATAAGACCAGCAAAGTGACTCGCTTTAAGATGACCATAGGTAAGGGGCACTCCAAGGTAAGTACAAGGAAAACCACATTGACTAAAACCTGTGGAAAGGCCAATAGCCAAGCAACGCACATTAGGACAGTTATGATACAAATAGAAATTACTTTTTGGAGCATTCACAAGTTGACCAGAGGCTAATTGATACTCTTCAAGCACCTACATTAAATTTCTAATACTGTGAGAACTTCCGTTGCAAAAAAATGACAGTATCATCTGCAAACATCAAATGGGACACCATAGGACAACGTCTTTTAGTTACAAAAGGTTGAACTCGGCCATCTATCATGGAACGATAGATATTTCGACTAAGAACCTCTTGAGCCAAGATAAATAGTAAATGAGAAATAGGGTCGCCTTGACGCAATCCTCTAGAAGTAGGAAATCAACCCTTATAAACCCCTTGAAACACCACTGAGAAATAAGTCGAGTCAAAATAGCTAGAAGCAGCAGTAATAAATTTCGAGCTGAAACCATATTGATTAAGTACCTCAATTAAAAAATTCTACTCGATTCTATCATATGCTTTAGCCATATCAAGTTTGAGCATAACATTACGCCCCCGAATATCATTTCCCAAGTCTTTGACAAGCTCTTGGGCTAGCCCAATAGCTTCGGCTATGGACCTACCTTTAACAAAACCATGCTATTGAACAGAAATCAACTTGGGTAAAAGAGACGCCAGCCTGGTAGCTAACGCCTTAGAAAGATTTTATAACAAATATTACATAAACTAATCGGACGAAAATCTTTTAGAGAAGAAGGTTGAGACTTCTTCGGAATAAGGACCAGTAAGGTACTAGAGAGAGTAGTAGGAAGAGGATTTCCTTTAAGAAAATAAGTAGCAGCTTCCCAAATATCTTTACCCACAATATCCTAAGAAGATTGGAAAAAACTTGAAGAGAGAGGATCCATACTTGGAGCACCGTCAATGGAGATGGACTAAAGGGCATCTTTGATTGCCTTCATCGAGAAAGGAGCCAATAGCATAGCAATATCCATATCCGTAACAATGCAAGGGATGGAATCAAAGACAGTGTCAGAAAAGGATACTGGGGCAAACGAGTATAAATATTTGAAAAACTTAATAGCAGCTTCATGAAATATATTGGGATCAGCCAAGCTACTTCTATCTTCATGGTGAATAGTAGACAAACAAAGAGGAGAATTACGCATTTTAATGGACGTATGAAAGAATTTAGAATTACTATCTCTCTTTGCTAGCCAATGCTCTCAAGATTTTTGTTTCCAATAGATTTCCTCTGTCTGAATAAGATTATTATATTCTGTAGTAGCTTGATCAAGTAAGTCCGATATACTTTGAGACCAATTGGTTTGAAGTATAGAATCATAAGCTTCCACCCTATCATTCCAAGAATTTAACTCAACAAAAATGTTTCCAAACGTTTGAGCATTCCAAACTTTAAGAGCCGCCCTCATTGATTTGATGTTAAGACTCAAATGAAACAAAGGATTTTGATGAGAAGCCTTCCAAGACAATTTAACTACATCAAGAAATCCCTCATGCAACGTCTACATCCGTTGAAATCGAAATAGCTTCGGACCATTATATAAAAAAGAGGAAGAGTGTAGAATCAACGGGCAGTGGTCCGAATTAATACGTTCCAAATGCTAAACCCGACCATCGAAGGAATTACAAATCGTAGGTGAAACCAAGATTCTATCCAACCGAGAATATTGTCGAGATAACCCTTGACGATTGTTACAAAAAGTAAAAGTTGACCTCGAGAACGGGGGGTCCACCAGCCTGGCTGAATTAATACATGTATTAAACTCTTGCATGGCACTCCAAGAAGGGGTTAAATGACCCAACTTCTCAAACATACTACGAACAACATTAAAATCTCCTCCCCAAATTATCAGAATAGAGACCGAGGTAGTTGTAATGAGAAGATCTTCCCAAAGAATTCTGCGTTCGATCTGAGAGAAACTAGCATAAACCACTACAATCAAAAACTCCAAATTTAACCAAGATAATTTACAAGCAATAAATTGACGATGCGTACAAACAATTTGGACTTCCAGGTTATTCTTCCATAAAACCCAAATTTTACCCGACTCACCTTGATTAGAAACTGCGTTGTGTAACTTGATAGCTTTGTTTACTCTCCCCATGTTAGAATCATCAACCCATGGATCAATAACTCCTGCAAAGGAAACTTTTGAAGACTTCACAATTCGTTTTAATCTAGTAAAGGTGCTCGGGTTTTTGATACCCCTACAGTTCCAAAACAGAATGGAGTCAGATATTAAACTTCACTTGATGACGTGTTACCATTCCCGAAGTTTTGGAGATACCTCCAATCGACTCCGGAACCTTCGCTTTTCCATTTTTCCTTTGAACTAGCTGAAAACCACTTATTTTGGCGCTTGTCATATCAGTTGTATATCCAACTGCTTCATTATCCTTGTCCAAAGAATCACCGTGTTCCGAATGAGAATCCCCAATAGCAACAATGTTTTCTCTCCTCTCATCCGCAAATAGAACTTGGAGAACTTGAATTCGATTACTTTCCCCATCCTTCGGCAGATTATCATTCTGACCTGAAGCCAATTGGATTGTAACATCCATACCTGCTGAAGGTTTAACGACGACCTGATCTATAGCCGCCAGAGCTGCTGTTGCATTGATCTGATCTATAACTATCGGATCTGCTGTGGCATTGACCTTGTATGCTGGAAGGGGGACAGAGGGTGAGGCCCCCTCTTTCTCTGTAACACCAATCTCATGAACAGTGTTCTGATTGACATCAGAAGGATCAGAAATAAGGGCTTGAACAGAAGAAACCTCCTTAGAAATCGAAGAGTTCGGAATGGGGATCATGGTCTGTTGGGTTTTCCGTAAAGCCCTGTTATGCCTTTTTCTTGAGCTTTTGGACATTATTTTACCAACATCCAATTCATTACCTTTCTCTACTATTTTCGTCAACAATTCCGAATTTTTCCGATGGCATATCTCCAAGGAATGACCCTGAATATTGCAAAAGGAACAAAAGGATGGGAGACGTTCGTAAACAACTTCTTGAGAGAATCCATCTTGTTTACCAATCCAAATCTTGGGTGGCAAAGGCTTTGAGAGATCGATCTAAACAAAAACTCTAGCGGAATTCAATCTCGTCAAGGTTAATGTGGTGGAATCAATAGTAATGACCTTACTAATATTGCTTGCAATAACTTTAAGAATTTCTGGGACAAAATAGTTAATTGGAAGTTTTGGAAATTGAATCAAAATTGGAAGAATTGAGGTATCGATTTTCGAATTAAATGTTTTATTCCAACAAAAGTTTTTATAGTAGAAACCCTTGATAACGTTTACCTCTCAGGATAGAACCTTGAGCAGGTCTTTATCATCGAGGAACCGAAGCAGAAGTGTTTTTGAATCAATCAGACCCATGGTGTACTGCTCGGAAAGATTCCAGTTTCTAATCTCCGTCTGAATTTCTTCCAGTGCAGGGCGGCCAAATTGAAATTTGAGAACATCAGCATTATCAAACAAAGCTTCTGATTGGGTCAACGTTGTTGCTGAGAAAGAGACAGCCGACATCCCATCTTTCGTGTAGGTATGTGAGTCCACCTCGATAGATAGAAAGCAGACCGCGCTTTGAAGAGTTGTTCCATAGGATCAGATGAATCTTGTATTTCGAGAGGGCTGTGGAAGCACCTTCGATACATAAGACATAGTTGCCGCAAAAGATCCCTACAAATCGGGATCAACAGCCACAAATCACCACTCACCGCAACAGTAGAGTAGACCAGAAATCAGAACCATTTCACCACAAATCACCTCAATAGCAGAACAGACCAGAAATCCAAACCGCAAATCACGATTTTGCAAATACCACTCACCACAAATCACCGCAATCGAAATAGAGGATTCCGACGGTGCTTGATTCGCCAATGAAAAAGAGAAATAGTCAAAATTAGAAACCGATCAGTGTCTCCACACTTCGCTGGTGAGATCGCGAAATCGAAATCGTCGAAGAAGCGTCGCCTGTGAGATCGCGAAAGGGGCGAATCGAAATCGCCGGAAATGGAGCGTCGCCTGTGATATCGCGAAGGAAGAAATTTCCAGAGGAGAATACGTCGCTAGAGACCGTAAATGTCACCAGTAGACGGCGAACATGAGGCCGGCCAGACACGCTGCAGTGGCTAGGGACTTATGGCTCTAGGTTTTTTTTTACAGTGAGCGTGCAATACTTGATTTAACAGGCTAAAAATGCTCAATATATGTTTTCATCATGATATAATATGTTCGACATGTCCAATATGAGTTTATATCTTATATATATGATTGGTTTGATCAATACATATATATATATATATATATATATATATATATGGAATTTTCATATTTTTATCAATATTTTTAAAATGAAAAAACTTGGTTTTTCATTACGAATCTTATTGTCATTATTCATAATATATTATTATATGCTTAATTAAGATATGTTTATGATATATATATATAGCTTACCACCCCTATCATTTTATACTACACCAGATACCTCCCCTGTCATTTTGCTCAAACATCACTTACATCTCTTTGGAGAAAATTTTCCTTCAATTATATTTAAAAAAAGAAAATCATTAGCACCCTTGATAGGTGTAAAATACCTATCTAATTCTAAACCAAATTTGTTAGTTTTTGAGTATTTTATTGAAGTTTGAATATCTTTTTAGCTGCTTTTATTAGTCAGGAATAGGGATGTAAATAATCGGCGAACTGAGCGAATTGGTGGAGAAAAGGGTAGCCAAAAAGATGAAAAAAAGAGGTTTCAAAGAACAGCGCAATTTCGCCTGGGAGAAGTTTCCACCGCCTAGGCGGAAATTCATCAGAACTTTGCGAATGCGGAAAAGTTGAAATCTGCCTAGGCGAAGTTTCCACCGCCTAGGCCAAAATCCTTTAGAAGGTTGCAACGGCTGAAGTATTGAAGTTCGCCTAGGTGAAGTTTCCACTACCTAGGCGGAATTCCGTCAGAACGCTGGAAGTGCTAAACTACTGGAAGAGCTGAACTGCTGTAAATCTTCCTAGGCGGAATTTCGTTAGAACGCTGGATGTGCTGAACTGCTGTAAATTTGCATAGGCGAAGTTTCTACTGCCTAGGAAGAATTCCGTCAGAAAGAAAGAAGATGAAGTTAGTCCTCCGCCTAGGCGAAGAAACCATCGCCTAGGTGGAATTCTAACTGACTTAAACTCCGCTTAGGCGAAGATTCTACCGCCTAGAAGGAATTCCCAAAACAGCAGAAAATATCTGTTTAGATATTTTTGAACCCCTGGGCCTATTTATACCCCTTTCTCACATCTGAAATCAGTTGTTGAAGAACCCTAACCCAAGTTGAGATCTATTAAGCTATATTTTGAAGATTAAGGAGGAGATTCATCATTCGGACAAAGAGGAATCACTTGCGGATCGATCATTAGCGACAGTGAACCGTTTCACTTTCAGATTTGATTATTTCTCTCTTGTTTATTATCTTTGTAATCACTTTTTCATATCTAAGAATGTTGAATCCCTCATATTTTGTATGATATATGGCTAAGATCTTATAGTATTAGTTAAATGTTACTTAGGTGTAGTTGAAATCATGTAATTGTTAAGTTGAATAAATTAATGTTACTTTAATGTGTTGTTTATCTAAATCCGATTGTGTTTACCATTTTTCTTGATATTATGCTTGTATTGATAAACCGAGAATACAGGGTTTGACACTCGGGAGAGGTAACCCTGGATTCAGACTAGGATAAATATAACGTGACGTTCTAACGATCCGGGAGGGCGTTAGAACGTATGCAATCCATGACGTTGGCTAAAGACTCACGATACCTAGGGTCATAAAGGCATTGAAAGGGACTTCTTCGTGGACACGAAGTCGTGTAATCCCCCGCCTTACACTTGGGAGAGGTAGCGGAGGAGTTATCGATACAGAGATTGTCGAAATAGATAGAAAATCATTATAGCTAACTTAATGACGTCGATTATGCATTATGTGAAAGAAATTAATACCTAAGTAATTAGTGTAATTAGAACTAACCTCATAGTTGTCGTTTATCTTAGTCTATTAAATAGAAAACAAACAAAATTTGATTAGTCGAGATAATATGAAACTATTTAAATCGCAATACTCAACTGAATTACACGTCATTCCCAGTGGAACGATATCCGATCTTACAAGATCCATTATATTAAAACTAGACCTCGTATACTTGCGAGTAGTCAATACCGCGAGGACGATGGTTGTGAATCCTCGCGCGTACAAGTTTTTGGCGCCGTTGTCGGGGAATTGGCAACGTGTTTTTCAATTAAGTTGATATTGCGATCAAGTAATTGAATGTTAATCACGATAATTCTTTTGCTTTTAAATTTCATTCAATTCATTTATTTATTTGATTTATCTATTTGATTTAAGTAGTGCATACGGCGTAGTCAACGTATTGCTAAACAGAAAAAGGAAAAAGATACTGCTATAGCCGGGGGATGTGAAAATATTACACAACCACCAAAGCCGCACACACTTCAGCCTCCGGAGCAGGAGAGGCCACAACGAGTCCTTAGGGACTATTATCGGCCACTTATGTTGGATAACTATTCAGGGATCCAGAGGCAGCTGATCCAGGCAAATAACTTCGAATAAAGCCCACCTTAATTAGTATGGTTCAGCAAAACCAGTATGGCGGGAATCTTTACGAAGACCCCAACGTTCACTTGGCAATCTTTCTTGAGATCTACGACACTGTCAAGATAAATAGAGTTGCTGAAGATGTCATAAGGTTGAGGTTATTTCTATTTTCTTTATTAGATAGAGCAAGGGGTTGGTTTCAGTCGATTCAACAGGGGAGCATTAATACTTGGGAGGACCTTGCACAAAGGTTCCTTACTAAGTTCTTTCCACCTTCGAAGACTTCTCAACTTCGAGGTGAGATTGCGCAGTTTTGCCAGAGAGACTTTGAGCCATTGTTTGAGGCATGGGAGAGATTCAAGGACCTATTGAGAAGGTGCCCTCAATACGGGTATTAAGATTGGTTTCAAACCCAATTATTTTACAACGGGTTGGATGGCCAGACTAGAACGATAGTTGATGCAGCCTCAGGGGGATCGTTGTTGTCCAAAACCCCTACCGAAGCTAATGCATTATTGGAATAAATGGCGGCTAACAATTATCAATGGCCGAATAAGAGGAATACGAGAAGATGGGCCTCTTCTATCCAAGAATCTGACCATATTGCAACGTTATCGGCCCAAGTGTCCAAGCTCTTGGATCAATTGGCCGCCATGTCTACAAAAAGAGCTTTGTCGAGTCAAGGGGATGAGATAGCAGCAAGTTGTTCTCAATCCAGAATGGATAACGAGTTCGAGGAATTCCATTTTCTAAACAATCGTGCCTACACTTTCAGGCCTGCTACCAACATTCTGACTCATTACAATCCCGGACTTCGTAACCGTGAGAACTTCTCATATGCGAACAATGAGAACACCTTGCGGCCACCTCCGGGTTATGGAAATCAAGCTTCGGGATATCCTATGCAATCCAATCGTCAAATGAAACAACTGAACGCGCCCCGATTTTCCAGAGAAAATAAAAAAATATAGATATATGCTTTATATATGCTTGGCGCTGGTAAAATGAGAAGGGTTTTTAAAAACGTCGATTTGCTCATTAAAATATACTTAAGCCTGTTTTAGAAAAAGGAGTCGCCACCTAACATTGGTTTTAAATGATGTGTTAGGTCACCATATTTTTCTTTTTTGAAAACAATTTAAAAAAATGGCTTAAGTAAAAATTTGACTCCTAAAATAACATGGTCTGATCAGAGATTCGTTTAAAGAGTTCGGGGGTCAGTTACACTCGGGGAAGGTGTCAAGCACCCCAAGACGCCCGTCCAAAGACGGTACCTTATCCGATTAAGTCCAATTAAAATTTAAATCTGAATGTTTTTATTTTATTTTGAAATCCTCCTCATATACACATATACACATACACACACATTGAGGGAAGTGATCTCCCTTCTAAACCTAGACCGTTCTGATGGAAGGCTGGGAATTTTCCACCTCATCTTGTTAACACATTATATTTAACACAAGTTAAAGAAACACACACACGCACACACTCACACATTGAGGGGAATAATTCCCTTCTAAATTTAAACCGTTCAAATGGAAGGTTGAGAATTTTCCATCTCATATTGTTAGCATATTATATTTAATACGAGTTAAAGAAACACACGCTCACACACGCACGCACACATCGAGGGGAGTAATTCCCTTCTAAATTTAAACCGTTCAAATGGAAGGTTGGGAATTTTCCACCTCGTATTGTTAGCACATTATATTTAATATGAGTTAAAAAAAACGCACGCACCCACACGCACGCACACATTGAGAAGAATAATTTCTCTTCTAAATTTAAACCGTTCAAATGGAAGGTTGGGAATTTTTCACCTCGTATCGTTAGCACATTATATTTAATACAAATTAAATAAAACACCCGCACACACGCATCGAGGGGAATAATTCCCTTCTAAATTTAAACCGTTCAAATTGAAGGTTGGGAATTTTCCACCTCGTATTGTTAGCACATTATATTTAATACAAATTAAATAAAACACCCGCACATACGCATCGAGGGGAGTAATTCCCTTCTAAATTTAGACCGTTCAAATTGAAGGTTGGGAATTTTCCACCTCGTATTGTTAGCACATTATATTTAATACAAATTAAATAAAACACCCGCACACACGCATCGATAGGAGTAATTCCCTTCTAAATTTAGACCGTTCAAATTGAAGGTTGGGAATTTTCCACCTCGTATTGTTAGCACATTATATTTAATACAAATTAAATAAAACACCCGCACACACGTATTGAGGGGAGTAATTCCCTTCTAAATTTAAACCGTTCAAATTGAAGGTTGGGAATTTTCCACCTCGTATTGTTAGTACATTATATTTAACACAAATTAAATAAAACACCCGCACACACGCATCGAGGGGAGTAATTTCCTTCTAAATTTAAACCGTTCAAATTGAAGGTTGGGAATTTTTCGCCTCGTTTTACTTACTCAAAAAATAAAAAATAAAAATAAAAGAAAAAGAAAAAGAAAATAAAAAGTAATAAATAAATAAATAATAAAGGAAGAGAAAAAAAAAATCTAATTTACAAAAAAAAAAAAATTAGTATAATAACAACTTATTTAAAAATAAGAGTAAGATTTACAACAGATGAAAATTTACCGCCTTCTTAGAGATTTTTCTTCTTCAAAATTACAATAAAATGAAAATAATATTATTTTCTTCAAAATTTCTCTCCAGATTTCACCTCTCCCTTACAAAAATTCATCTCCAAAAAAAATCTTCCCAAAAATCCCTCCTCTCTTGTGTTGTGAGTCTTCATTCCTATTTATAGGAATGAAGGCCTGAAACTCGCCCAAACGACGTACGAAAAAAGGTAAGGAAAAAGTAGAAAAAGGGGGTGGGTGCACCGAAATTTGGTGCACCCACCCCCTTTTGGGTGCACCAAAACTTGGTGCACCCAAAAGGGGTTTTCTACCCCCTTTGCTGGCCGCATGTACGGCTAGCTTTAAGCTGGCTGCACATGCGGCCAGCTGGTCGCACGTGCGACCAGTTTTTGGTCGCACGTGCGACCTTTGTACACCCCCCATCCCCGTTCGGTCCAGGCCTCTCTCGTTCTCGTCTGTTTCTTGTCCATTTTGTTCCGAATTAATGCGTTTTTATTCCACTTCGAAAAATCTACAAAACAAAATAAAAATAAATAAATCAATTACTAATATTTAATTTACTTAAGAGATTAATAAAACTTAATTTAGCAGTATTAAACCACACAAATACGGTACAATCAAAACAAAATAAATAGGAAAATAAAATAAAGGTAACTATAAAATAAAGTATAATTTCTTGCGAGGCGGTCAAAATGCCGTGTCTACAGCTGCCCCTCTTTGTCATGCAAGTTCCACTTGCTTGGCAAAGATAAAAGACCACGTCATTTTGATCGTCCTATTTTTTATTTTTTTTAGTGTATTTTTCAATAGTAGAACAAATAAAGTAAAATGACTCATGACGATACTCATGACAAACAAGTGTACGTTTAGAGTAATAAAAGAAGATTCACGACGAACAAGTGTCCGTTTAGAGAAATAAAAGAATGATTCATGACGATGTTCATGACAAACAAATGTCCGTTTAGAAGATCATTTAGAGTGGCAAAAATTAACTCGTGATGATACTCATGACGAACCAGTGTCTGTTAAGGTGATCGTTTAGAGTAATAAAATGATTCATAACGGTACTCATGGCGAACACGTGTCCGTTTAGAGGATCGTTTAGAGTAAAAAAATGACTCCTGACGATACTCACGGCGAACAAGTGTCTGTTTAGAGGATCGTTTAGAGTAATAAAAAAAATTAACTCGTGATGATACTCATGACGAACAAGTGTCTGTTTAGAGGATCGTTTAGAGTAATAAAATAATTCATGACGGTACTCATGACGAACATGTGTCCGTTTAGAGAATCGTTTAGAATAATAAAATGACGACTCATGACGATACTCATGACGAACAAGTGTCTGTTTAAAGGATCGTTTAGAGTAATAAAAAAATGACTCCTGACGATACTCACGGCGAACAAGTGTCTGTTTAGAGGATCGTTTAGAGTAATAAAATAGTTCATGACGGTACTCATGACGGACAAGTGTCTGTTTAGAGGATTGTTTAGAGTAATAAAAATTATTCATGCCCCAGCCCTCTTGGCCAGGGGCCTAAAGAAAGTTCAAGAGTATAAAATATGCCCCAATTTATGACTGAGCCAGAATGAGAGAGCAAAGACATAAATGTGCCCCAGTCGAACTCTTAGATGACCGAACATTTATAGATTACCTGCGTACCTTAGTATTATGCCGAGGATCAAGTTTAGCGTTGTTCCCTTTTCGCCCTTTTCAAGGCAAAACGCATACCTGGACGCTCATTTAGAGCTTCTGAACTTTCACCAATAAAAGTTTCTAATTTGAGCCGGAAGGTAAGAAGTCTTTGTGATAGAGAAATCCATGCTTCCATGCCCTTTGAAATCCCTGTAATTGGGCAAAAAAAACACATGCAACACGAAAATTTAATTTGAAAAACTTGTCACCCTTGACGACTCACAATTCCGTTCCCCCCTTTTCCATCGCAATCCCTTATTTGATGGCGCTTGACTTTCTCGGGATAGTATCGGGAGATTTTTCCGTCTCGTCCTTCCGTCAATCTTAGAGATGTACTTTCTGGAGGTTTTCTCCGGGTTGTTGGCGGGGTTTGGTTTTTAGACAACATCCCTATCAGCCTTTATTTCTCTGCACCCGCCGATTCTCACTTTCTCCTTTCTATTAGGCATTCTCAGTGCTTAGGAGAATCACATACTCCTGTTTACTTTGTATTTTTTAAATCCTGCAAAACTGATTTAACCAAATATGGGAAAAATGTGTAAAACCTTACCCCAAACAGGTATTTTTATCACCAGATATGTTGACTGCGAGATTTCAAGCCGGATTGTCTGACAAGTATGATTTCAATGCAAATTTAAGCCATATTCGATGTTTCTTTTCACAGATTCCAACTCGTGCTCAAATCCATCAAGTTCCGAACACAAAAAAGTCTTACGGTCAATGAAAGTCAACCGTAGTGGAAATTCCAAAAATGTCCCTAGGAGTGATCTAACTGTTCTTCCCTTTTTTTTTTTTTTTTTTGCGACACGGTCTCTACATTTTTCTCATAGCGCTCTTTCGAGTTTTCACCATGTTCGAGCCGTATTTTTTTTTTTTTTTTTTTGAAGCAACAGATAATCACAAATTGAAATAAACTTACTTAGAAAATAAGGACATTTATTAGGCAAAGTATTTCTTTACAGAATCCGAGTTTAGGGGCTCGGGAAATACATCACCATCCATTTCCTGGAGAATCAACGCTCCACCGCTCAACGCCTTATGAACAACAAAAGGACCTTCCCAATTTGGCGCGAACTTATCCTTAGCTTCATCTTGGAAAGGAAAGATTTTCTTCAATACTAACTCACCGACCTTGAAGACTCTAGGGTATACCCGTTTATCATGAGCTCTAGTAATCCTCTGTCTGTAACACTGTCCGTGGCATATCGCTGTTAGCCATTTTTCATCGATTAAACAAAGTTGGTCCAACCGTTGTTGTACCCATTCAGTTTCATCAAGCTCGGCCTCTATGAGCACTCGTAGAGATGGAATTTTCACCTCGGCTGGTATCACCGCTTCTGTGCCATAAACCAGAGAATAGGGGGTTGCCCCTGTCGAGGTCCGAACCGAGGTTCGGTAAGCCATCAAAGCATATGGCAACATATCATCCCACTCTTTATAATTGTCAATCATCTTTCGGAGAATTTTCTTTATATTGTTGTTGGCGGCTTCCACTGCTCCATTCATTTTTGGACGGTAAGGCGCTGAGTTTTTGTGCTCGATCTTGAACTGCTGACATATTTTCTGTATTTCTGAACCCTTCAGGTTTTTAGCATTGTCGGTTATCAATGTTTGTGGTAAACCGTATCTTGACACAATATTTTCTTTGATGAATCGAGCTACTATCTTTTGAGTCACTCGGGTTAAGGAAACAACTTCTACCCACTTGGAAAAATAATCAATTGCCACCAGGATAAAGCAATGACCACTCGGCACCTTAGGGGTAACTTTCCCAATCACGTCCATACCCCACATTGAGAAGGGCCATAGGGCCGCCAAGCAATAAAGGTGCGAAGGTGGGACATGGATTTGATCACCATGAATCTGACACTTATGGCATCTTCGAACAAACTGCACGCAGTCGCTTTCCATCGTTAGCAAAAAATGACCGGTCCTCAGGATCTTCTTGGCAAGCATGAAGTCGCTCATATGAGGTCCACATATGCCACCATGGACCTCTCTCATCAACTGGATGGCCTCTTCGACTCCAACACATCTCAATAGGCCCATGTCAGGGGAGCGTTTGTACAGTGTCTCCCCGCTTAGGAAGAATTGGCCTGCTAACCTCCGGAGGGTTTTCCGATCAACACTTGATGCCCCTTCCGGATACTCCTGATTTTTCAGAAAGTTCTTTATGTCATGGTACAACGGGTATTTGGCTGGCTCAGATTCAAGCTGGCAGCAGTGGGCCGGTCGGCGTTGAACTCAGATTACCATCGGAATGATATCAACATCCTCTCGAGTGATAGATATCATAAATGCCAAGGTAGCTAAGGCATCGGCGAAGTCATTTTTTAGCCTCGGTATGCTTTCAAATTCTATCATTGTAAATTGCTCGCACAACTCCAGGAGGTGATTGTTATAGGCTATCAAGGTCGGATCTCTCGTGGCATATTTATCCGTCACCTGATTGATTATCAGCTCAGAATCTCCGAACACTAGCAATTCTTTGATTTTCATATCGACAGCCAGCTGGAGTCCCAGAATACAGGCTTCGTACTCAGCTCGATTATTTGTGCTCTGGAACTTCAACTTGGAAGCCACTGGATAATGCTGTTTGCCCGGAGAAACCAGAATGGCTCCGATTCTAGCCCCTCGAGAGTTCACTGCTCCATCAAAATACATTTTCCAAACTGTTTTCTCATTTTCTTCATCCACCGCATGAATCGACTCGTCAGGGAATAGCGTCTCAAGAGGCTGGTTATCCGTTTGAGCTGGACAACTAGCCAACTGATCCGCTATCGCCTGACCTTTTACTGACTTTTGGGTCTTGTAGATGATATCGAACTCCGTCAACAGCATCTGCCATTTTGCAACTTTTCTTGACAGAATCGGCTTCTCGAAGATGTATTTTAAGGGATCCATCCTGGCTATCAAGTAGGTAGTCAGTGGGAGCATATAATGGCGCAATCTTTGAGCAGACCAAGCTAATGCACAACAGGTCCTCTCTAGCAAGGTATAATTTTCTTCATACTTCGTGAAGCGCTTGCTGAGGTAGTAGATGGCTTGCTCCTTCTTTCCAGATTTATCGAGTTGCCCAAGAATAGCTCCCATGGAGGAGTCGAGAACCGACAAATATAGTAATAACGGAACCTTCCCCCGAGGCGGCACTAGAACGGGAGGGTTCGTTAGATAGACTTTAATTTTCTCCAAGGCATTCTGGCAATCTGCATTCCATCGCCCGTCACTTTCTTTTCGAAGTAGCTTGAAGATTGGCTCACAAGTGGCAGTGAGTTGGAAGATGAATCGGGCTATGAAATTTAATCGCCCCAGAAAACCTCGGATTTCTTTCTCATTTCTCGGTGGCGGCATCTCACGAATGGCCTTCGTCTTTGCAGGATTAATCTCGATTCCATGGCGATTTACTATGAAACCAAGAAGTTTTCCGGAAGCCACCCCAAACGCGCATTTTGCTAGATTGAGCTTGAGCTGGTACTTTCGAAGTCTGTCGAACACATTTTTCAAATAGCAGAGATGATCCTCGTTCTCCTGTGATTTAACGATCATGTCATCTACATATACCTCCATCTCCTTGTGCATCATATCATGAAAGAGGGTCGTCATTGCTCTTTGGTATATTGCCCCGGCGTTTTTGAGACCGAAAGGCATCGCCCTATAGCAAAAGACTCCCCATGGGGTAGTGAAGGCTGTCTTTTCTCGATCTTTCTCATCCATCAGAATCTTATTATGGCCAGAGAACCCATCGGCAAAAGAATAGAGCTTTTGCCCCGCAGTATTGTTGATGATGATGTGAATATTTGGCAGTGGAAAATCATCTTTTGGACTCGCCCGGTTGAGATCACGATAGTCCACGCAGACTCTAATTTTTCCTGAGGACTTTGGCACGGGAACGACATTTGAGAGCCATTCACTGTAGTTACAGACTTCAATAATTCGGGCATTGAATTGCTTCACGATCTCCTCCTTGACCTCGAGGCTGACAGCGGGCCTCAGTTTCCTCAACTTTTGTTTGACTGGTACACTCCCCGGCTTTAGCGGCAGCTTATGGGCCACGATACTCTTGTCCAGTCCTACCATGTCATCGTAGGACTAGGCAAAGATATCTTGGTAGGAAATTAAGAGCGTTGTCAACTCTTTTTTTTCCAGAGTCATGAGGGCTGATCCAATCTTTACTTTCTTCAACTCTTCCGAGGTCCCCAAGTTTATCAACTTGGTTTCATCGTTACTGGGAATCGGCTTGTTCTCGAACTCCGTGAAAGCTTTTCGGATCTCACCATCGTCTGGCTGGCAAGAGTCATCTTCTACTTCCACTCCCATCGGGTTATGGTCTGGTTCTGCATTGAAATCATACTTATCGCACTCTGGCTCAGTTATATCGCATGCATCATACACTGGTGTTTTAGACCTCCTGAAAGCATAAAATTTAAACATTTAAACCATATGTCGGATAAAACAGAATTGCATTCATTAAATATAAAAAACCATTACAAAGCAAAATCTCTTTCCATCTAGAAGGTAAGGTGGATGGAGGGATGACCAACAGAAAATCTCCCTAAGTTTACCGAAACGCCTGGCGAATTGGGAGAAAACAAGAATCCCAATTCTGCAGCTTTTCTTTTCCCTTGGTTCGAATACCAAACCCATGACTTGGCCCTGCCTCGTCTCTCATGATTACATTCACAGCTTCCTTGATCATTACTCTCTCAGGGTGCAACTTGAATCCTACGGTCTCCTTCCCTTTGTTGATGGTTTCTGCTGGATAGGGGAAAGTGACCCGGATATGCGGAATTTTCATTGGCTGGTTGTCTGGGGATCCATCCCTCTTCTTCCGGAAGAACTTCGCCCTGTCTGCTTTTGTCGGCTCGTATCCCAATCCGAATCTCTCCCTCTTCTCCTTGACTTCTATCGGTTCTGTAATTCCGTCTAGATTCTTGCCCAAACCTTTCCCGGGAATGCAACCCCGAGACTTCATTTCTTTAGCAACGAAGGCCACAGTGTTAGACAGTGATGGTGTCATCTCGTGTCCTCCTTCCTTCACAAAGGTAGCATTCGCAACGTCGAACACGTGATAGGAGGCTCCAATCTTCTCCTTCTCCTTTCCGTCATCTATTAACGGGACATGCCGACTTATCACTTGATGGAAAGGTATAATATCTGAATCAGCCCTGATCACATATAGTGTGTCATTAATGATAAACTTGATCTTCTGATGTAGAGATGAAGGCACTGCCCCAGCGTTATGGATCCACGGCCTCCCCAACAACAGGTTGTACGAAGCAGGTATGTCGAGCACTTGGAACTTCGTATTGAACTGTATTGGACCAATTTCAATTGGCAGGTCAATCTCTCCAACGCTATCTCTCTTAGCCCCATCGAATGCTTGGGTAACCGTCTTAGACGATCGAACCTGTGATAGATCTATCCCCATTTCTTCCAGGGTCGACAAAGGACAGATATTTAGTGTCGATCCATTGTCAATCAGCACCCGAGCTATGAACATTCCATGGCTTTCGACCGTGATATTCAAAGGCTTGTTGTGACCTGTTCTATTATCGTCCATCTCGTCATCTGTGAAAGTGATGGTGTTAGATCCTAGGACCTGCTCGACCAGAGTGACAAACTTCTCCGGAGAGATCATGCTAGGCAAGTGGGCTTCATTTAGGACTTTCAGCAGTGCCTGTCTATGCACTTCTGAGGATAGGAGTAGTGAGAGCATCGAGATTTGCGCCGGTGCTTTGCTGAGTTGCTCCACTATCTTGTATTCTGAATTCTTCATTGCCTTTAGGAAGTCGTGAGCCTCCGGTTCTGACACCGTCTTTTTCAGAGCCCCTCTTGGTTCCCTTACAAGAATCCTGATCAAATCCTGTGGCGTATACACCCTTCCAGACTGAGTGATTCCACTGGTTTCTCCTACTGAGATTGGCAATTCTTCTCCTTCTCCTGTTTTAGCGACGATCTCATAATTCCATGGAACCTTATTGAGATTTTCCACCATCTTTTGGATTGGGAAAGACAAAACTAGAGATTTCTCCAGTTTTTGGGCTACCCATTCTAGATGTAATTCGAACCCTCCGTAGAGAACCTCCGGGTGTAAATAAACACCACCGATATCGATCATATCAACTTCTTCTTCGACCTCCTCTGTGAAAATTAGATTGACGCCACTTCCTGAGGAGGCGTGTTCAGGCAACGGATTTTGCTGACAATTTGGCGTACCGGCCTCAGGTTTTTTAGGAAACGTGATGGCTCCGGTCCGTATAAACTCCCAGATTTTGTCTTTTAGCTGAAAGCATTGCTCAGTCGCATGTCCTCTGGTTCCCGAGTAGTATTCACAGAAAGCATTTGAAGAAGCTGCTTTACTCCCAGGTTTAATTTCGTAGAATGGAAGGGGTGTCAGCATCCCCTGCTTCAAACAATTCCGGTACAACTTAGTGATCGAGACCGGAAGGTCTTGTAGCTCTCTGTTGTCGTTCTGGAAATTTTTCCCAGTGGCGTGAGGTAGAAGGTCTTGGTGGTATTGGGTTCCTCACCTTGGAGTGCGGTTAGGAATTTGAGGTGGGGTGTTCGGGCGTGGTTGATAGGTATGGTAAGAGGGTGTTGGGTAGGCTTGAGGGTAATATTGGGGAATGTGGTTTTGATAAGGGGGAGGTACATTTTGGTAATAGCGGAGGCGGCTTTGGGAATAGGGTTGGTTTTGAGGATAATTTTGGTTTTGGCGATTTTGAGGAGGGTAGTTGTGATATTGGTTGTTCTGGTTCGGGTAGTTCTGGGGACAAGAAGCTTGGGGGTAGTTCTGGTAATGGGTTTGCCGAGGGGAAACGACAACAGCTACTTCATTTTCTTTCATCTTTGGCAGGGCTGACCTTTTCGTCAGATTCGATTGGGCCCCTTCAATTTTTCCGCTCCTTATTCCTTCTTTCGTCACCTCGGCCTGTTTGATCGCATCGCCGAAAGAAACCACTGCTATGCTCGAGAGATCTCGATAGAACGGCGGTGACTGAATTGACTTGAATATCTCTAACTGAGCCTCCTCGCTTAGCTTAGGGACAACTTTGGCAGCCTCTTCCCTCCAACGAGCAGTATACCTCCGGAAACTTTCGTCTTTACTTTTCAGTATCTGGTAGAGGGTATTGCGGTCTGGCGCGGCAACCCTATTGTACACATATTGCTCACAGAAGGCCTCTACCAGATCTTCAAATGTTTTAATCTGTGATAGCTCCAGGGTCATGTACCAGTTGAGAGCCGGTCCTTTCAACGATCTCCGAAACATCTTTAGGCAAAGGTCTTCGTTCCGAGCATGAATTCCTAACTCCTCTTTGTAAATACTGACATGCCATTCTGGAGGGCTAGTGCCATCATATTTTGGGAACTCTGGAACCACGAAATTTTTCGGGTACACAATCCTGGGTGGTGCTGACAACTCCTTGTACGTCGCTTTCCTGGACGGCTTCTCCTTTTGCCATTCTTCCATAGTTTTCTCCAATTTCTCCATTTTCAGAAGCCAAGCCGGTGGAAGGCCATTCTCTTCTTTGTTTTCAGTTTCAATGGCCGGGGCCGGTTGGCTATCATTTGAATTGTTTGGTGGAGCAACGACCCTCTCTGGGTGAATAAGGATCTGCGGGGCGGCGGGGGCCGAGCCCTCTGGCGAGGCCTGATAGACATGCCCCAGGATGGGATATGTCGGAGCTCCATAGGCGAAAGGATGAGGGCCCATCTGAGGTCCATAGTAGACCGGTACTGCAAAGTTCAGGCCAACGTGGTTTGGATTCGGCCCTGAGTTCTCCATCCCAATACTTATAGGGTTTCCATTTGGGGATTCAGTCACAGGAGTCCCGTTGGACGGAGGAATAGGCACCTCCTGAGGTCGGCTAAGTTCGTTGATCCTTTCCATCAACCTGTCAATAGTTTCCTGCATCTGAGCTATCTGGGTCGTTCGGGGAGATTCGGGATTGCTTTTTGATGTCATCCTGGAATGAGTCTGTGCTCGACTGCGTGTAAAGATCGGATTTCGAAAGGGGGGAACTGGATTTGCTTTTCTGGGACCAATTTTCTTTGTCTTGTCCTTTTCTTTTTCACCTACAAAAAAATTTATTTTTTTAGTTCACGTGGGTCTTAGGTGGCCTTAAAGCCTATTCTAGTTCGAAGATTTCAATTTCAATAACGACTAATTAAAACAAATGATGGTACATGAATTTTTTTTTTTTTTTTTTTTTTTTTTTTTTTTTTTTTTAAGACTTCCCAAGACGTCATAAATCCATCAAGTACAAAAAACCCCCTTTCTCGTCTTGTATCATAGAATCCTGAGGGGATAATATGGATACAAGACAGTTTTGCTTTTATCAGAGGATTTACAACGATATAAAGGCCTGAGAGGAAATAAAGAAAAAAAAATATATAAAAAATAAAAAATAAATGATATATAAAAAAAAAAAAATCACAACTTATTTACGGAATTGAGGGAAAAAATAAAATAAAATTTAACATTCGGACTTTAGATTAGTTGGACTTATTCAGACATATTGGGCTTGACCCTCAGCCGATCCCCAGCGGAGTCGCCAGCTGAACGCGCCCCGATTTTTCAGAGAAAATCAAAAAATATAGATATATGCTTTATATATGCTTGGCGCTGGTAAAATGAGAAGGGTTTTTAAAAACGTCGATTTACTCATTAAAATATACTTAAACCTATTTTAGAAAAAGGAGTCGTCACCTAGCATTGATTTTAAATGATGTGCTAGGTCACCATATTTTTCTTTTTTGAAAACAATTTAAAAAAATGGCTTAAGTAAAAATTTGACTCCTAAAATAACGTGGTCTGATCAGAGATTCGTTTAAAGAGTTCGGGGGTCAGTTACACTCGGGGAAGGTGTCAAGCACCCCAAGACGCCCGTCCAAAGACGGTACCTTATCCGATTAAGTCCAATTAAAATTTAAATCTGAATGTTTTTATTTTATTTTGAAATCCTCCTCATATACACATATACACATACACACACATTGAGGGAAGTGATCTCCCTTCTAAACCTAGACCGTTCTGATGGAAGGCTGGGAATTTTCCACCTCATCTTGTTAACACATTATATTTAACACAAGTTAAAGAAACACACGCACGCACACACTCACACATTGAGGGGAATAATTCCCTTCTAAATTTAAACCGTTCAAATGGAAGGTTGAAAATTTTCCACCTCATATTGTTAGCATATTATATTTAATACGAGTTAAAGAAACACACGCTCACACACGCACGCACACATCGAGGGGAGTAATTTCCTTCTAAATTTAAACCGTTCAAATGGAAGGTTGAGAATTTTTCACCTCGTATTGTTAGCACATTATATTTAATATGAGTTAAAGAAAACGCACGCACCCACACGCACGCACATATTGAGGGGAAAAATTTTCTTTCTAAATTTAAACCGTTCAAATAGAAGGTTGGAAATTTTCCACCTCGTATCGTTAGCACATTATATTTAATACAAATTAAATAAAACACCCGCACACACGCATCGAGGGGAATAATTCCCTTCTAAATTTAAACCGTTCAAATTGAAGGTTGGAAATTTTTCACCTCGTATTGTTAGCACATTATATTTAATACAAATTAAATAAAACACCCGCACACACGCATCGAGGGGAGTAATTCCCTTCTAAATTTAGACCGTTCAAATTGAAGGTTGGGAATTTTCCACCTCGTATTGTTAGCACATTATATTTAATACAAATTAAATAAAACACCCACACACACGCATTGAGGGGAGTAATTCCCTTCTAAATTTAAACCGTTCAAATTGAAGGTTGGGAATTTTCCACCTCGTATTGTTAGCACATTATATTTAATACAAATTAAATAAAACACCCGCACACACGCATCGAGGGGAGTAATTTCCTTCTAAATTTAAACCGTTCAAATTGAAGGTTGGGAATTTTCCGCCTCGTTTTACTTACTCAAAAAAAAAAATTAAAATAAAAAGAAAATAAAAAGTAATAAATAAATAAATAATAAAGGAAGAGAAAAAAAAATCTAATTTACAAAAAACAAAAAATTAGTATAATAACAATTTATTTAAAAATAAGAGTAAGATTTACAACAGATGAAAATTTACCGCCTTCTTGGAGATTTTTCTTCTTCAAAATTACAATAAAATGAAAATAATATTATTTTCTTCAAAATTTCTCTCCAGATTTCACCTCTCCCTTACAAAAATTCATCTCCAAAAAAAATCTTCCCAAAAATCCCTCATCTCTTGTGTTGTGAGCCTTCATTCCTATTTATAGGAATAAAGGCCTGAAACTCGCCCAAACGATGTACGAAAAAAGGTAAGGAAAAAGTGGAAAAAGTAGAAAAAGGGGGTGGGTGCACCGAAATTTGGTGCACCCACCCCCTTTTGGGTGCACCAAAACTTGGTGCACCCAAAAGGGGTTTTTTACCCCCTTTGCTGGCCGCATGTGCGGCCAGCTTTAAGCTGGCTGCACATGCGGCCAGCTGGTCGCACGTGCGACCTTTGTGCACCCCCCCATCCCCGTTCGGTCCAGGCCTCTCTCGTTCTCGTCTGTTTCTTGTCCATTTTGTTCCGAATTAATGCGTTTTTATTCCACTTCGGAAAATCTACAAAACAAAATAAAAATAAATAAATCAATTACTAATATTTAATTTACTTAAGAGATTAATAAAACTTAATTTAGCAGTATTAAACCACACAAATACGATACAATCAAAACAAAATAAATAGGAAAATAAAATAAAGGTAACTATAAAATAAAGTATAATTTTTTGTGAGGCGGTCAAAATGCCGTGTCTACAACAACCACCAATGCATAATCCAAAGTCAAATTTGGATGAAATTTTGGGTTCGTTTATGAAGGATACTCAGACTATGATGCGTGAGACGCATAATCGGCTGAACAAACATGAAACACGGCTGGACTCGATCGATACCACTTATACAAATACCAACACCATGTTGAAGGCTTTAGAGACTCAAATCGCACAGCTTGCTAGGGCCATTCAAGAGAAACAAAAGGGGAAGCTTCCAAGCAACATGGAAACCAACCCTCGGGAATGCAAGGCGATTAAGTTGAGGAGCAGAAGAGACGTGAAAGTTAGCAAGCCTATAGAAACTGAGCCGAGAGTGAGTTGTGAATTTCCTCATGATGAACCAAGAACAAATGCAAAGGAGGAAGTTGAAGTAAAAACCGATGAAAGAAAGGAGAAGCCGAGTAAAGACTTGAATGGGGATAAAAACTAAGAGAAAGTCGATGAGAGAAGAAGAGATAAAAGGGTGATACCGGGGCGAGTAACATTTTCAGAGAATCCACCAATTCTAGTAATCTCATTGCCATATCCTCAAAGATTCAAAAAGAGAAAGTTGGATGCCCAATTTGAAAAATTTCTTGAAATGTTCAAGAAAATCCATATCAACATACCTTTTGCGGATGCATTGGAACAAATGTCCAATTATGGAAAGTTCTTGAAGGATATCATGACGAAGAAGAGGAAGTTGGAGGATTACGAAACAGTGAAGCTAACAGAGGAGTATAGTGCAATACTACAAAGAAAGATACCTACCAAATTGAAGGATCCTGGTAGTTTCACAATTCCGTGTACTATCGAGAAATCTTATTTTGATAAGGCACTTTATGATCTTGGGGAGAGTATTAATTTGATGCCTTCTTCCGTTTATCGAAAGTTAGGACTTGGGAGTGCATAGTCGACAACGATCTCTCTTCAGATGGCGGATCGTTCGTTAACCTATCCAAAAGGTATAATTGAGGATGTGCTAGTGAAGGTAGACAAATTCATATTTCTGGTGGATTTCGTTATGCTTGAAATGGAAGAAGATAGAGAAATCCCGATCATCCTAGGAAGACCTTTCCTTGCAACGGGAAAGGCCTTGATTGATGTACATAATGGAAATCTGACGTTAAGAGTCAATGATAAAGAGATAAGGTTCAACATTTTTGGAACTATGAACTTTCTGGATAAACCTCTCAATTACAATCGAGTTGACGTTGTGGACTCTTGCGTGAGGGAGTTCTTTCTTGCAAATATGGAGAGGGATTCGTTAGAGCATACACTCACAAATTCCTTATCTATGGGGGATCTTGGTGAGGAAGACTCTACCATGGAACTTGAGATTGTGGACTACGTGCTGACTTTGGATGCTCAATCTAAAGACATAGAAGATCCTATTCATATGGTGAAGATTAAAGAAGTTGAAAACTTTCCCGAGGAATCAAATCCGCCTCACGGTGGATTATTACTCAAGCAATTACCGGATCACCTTTGGTATATCTTTTTGGGAGAGAATTTGACCAATCCAGTTATAATTTTATCAACTCTAACGGAAGAAGAGGAGAGTAAGTTGCTGAGAATCTTGAAGAGGCACCAATCCGCTTTTGCTTGGTCTATTTCGGATATCAAAGGAATTAGCCCCTCAGTTTGCATGCATAAGATTTTGATGGTGGATGAGTTCAAACCCTCCATTGAACATCAATGGAGGCTAAATCTGGCTATGAACGAAGTGGTAAGAGCGGAGGTGTTGAAGTTCTTGAATGCGGGAATTATATATACCATATCCGATAGTGAGTGGGTTAGCTCGATGCAAGTGGTGCTCAAGAAAGGAGGTATGACGGTGGTGAAGAATGATAAGGATGACCTTATTCTTATACGGACCATCACGGGATGGCGTGTATGCGTTGATTATAGAAGATTGAATAAGGCGACGAGGAAGGATCATTTTTATCTTTCTTTCATTGACCAAATGCTAGATCGAATAGCCCGATATGAGTACTATTAATTTCTTGATGGATATTTAGGTTACAATCAAATAGCCATTACACCGGAGGACCAAGAGAAGACTACTTTCACATGCCCGTATGGAACGTTTGCTTATCGACGTATGCCGTTTGGCCTTTGCAATGCACCAGAAACTTTTCAATGGTGTATGATGGCGATATTTTCTGATATGGTGGAGGAGAAAATGAAAATCTTTATGGATGAGTTCTTAGTCTTTGGGTCGTCTTTTGATCACTGTCTACAATCTGGCACTTATTCTTGACCAATGTGAGGAGAAGAATTTGGTTCTAAATTGGGAGAAGTACCACTTTATGGTTAAAGAGGGGATCGTCTTGGGTTATCGAGTCTCTTCCAAGGGGCTTGAGGTGGACCGAGCAAAGATTAAAACGATTGAGAAACTTCCACCACCGATTAATGTGAAAGGAGTTTGAAGTTTCTTGGGGCATGTCGGCTTTTACTGGCACTTTATTAAGGACTTCTCGAAGACGGTAAAGCCGTTATGTCACCTTCTTGAGAAGGATACTTCATTTGAATTCAATGAGGCTTGCATGGAGGCTTTCAAGGCGATAAAGGAGAAGTTGATCACGGCTCCAATAATGGTCGCTCTGGACTGGGAGTTTCCATTTGAGATAATGTGCGATGCGAGTGACTATGTCGTTGGCACGGTGTTAGGCCAACAGAAGGAGAAGATCTTCCGCTTAATCTATTATGCAAGTAAGACATTGAATGATGCCCAGGAGAATTGCACCACAACTAAGAAAGAAATGCTAGCGGTGGTCTTTGGTTGTGATAAGTTCCAGTCTTATATCATTGGGTCAAAAGTGATCATCTATACGGATCACACGGCTATCCGGTACTTATTTGCGAAGAAAAATGCCAAGCCGAGATTGATAAGGTGGATTTTTCTATTGCAAGAGTTTGATGCTGAAATAAGGGATAAAAAGGGGAGTGAGAACGTTGTTGCCGTCCATTTGTCGAGGTTGATTCAAGAAGACATTGGTGAGGAGTCTGGCATCACGGAAGTGTTCCCTGACGAACAACTATTTTCGATGGAAAATGCAATTCCTTAGTATACGGACATTGTGAATTATCTTGCATGTAACATGTTACCACCTGAGTTGACAGGAGCCCAAACGAAGAAATTTCTTTTTGATGCAAAGTATTATCTGTGGGACGAGCCATTGCTATTCACGAAATGTGCTGATCAGGTGATCCGGAGATGTGTTCCGGAGGAGAAAAGGCTAGTATTCTCTACCATTGCCATTCATCACCTTGTGGCGGCCATTTTGGTACGACTCCAACATCATCGAAAGTACTTCAATCAGGTTTTTACTAGCCTTCTTTATTTAAAGATTCATATACGTTTGTGAAAACTTGTGATAGATGTCAAAGGGTGGGTAACATATCGAGAAGGCATGAATTACCATTGACGTCAATTCTTGAGCTTGAGTTATTTGATGTGTGGGGCGTAGATTTCATGGGGCCATTTCGGCCGTCATTTGGCAATGAGTATATTTTGTTAGCGGTGGATTATGTGTCTAAATGGGTCGAGGCCGTAGCAACACCTACCAATGATGCAAAAGTGGTTTTGAAGTTCCTTCAACAAAATGTCATGACACGGTTTAGGACACTTCGAGCCTTAATTAGTGATGAGGGAACCCACTTTTGTAACAAAATGCTAAGCGCTTTGTTGTTAAAGTATGGGGTTAGACACAAGGTAGCGCTACCATACCACCCACAGACAAATGGCCAAGCTGAAGTTTCAAACTGAGAAATCAAGCTAATTCTGGAGAAAACGGTTCATACTAATCACAAGGATTGGGCGGTGAAGCTTGACGATGCTTTATGGGCTTATCGCACGGCTTTTAAGACACCGATCGGCATGTCGCCGTATTGATTGGTGTTTGGGAAAACATGTCATTTGCCCGTTGAATTGGAGCACCATTCATTCTGGGCGATTAAGAAACTCAACTTTGACATAAAAGCTTCTGGTGCGCAACATCTCCTCCAATTGAATGAAATGGAGGAATTTCGGCACGAGGCTTATGAGAATGTCAAGCTTTGCAAAGATAAAACGAAGAAGTGGCATGATAAAATGATCATTCGGAGCGAGTTCAGTCCAGGACAATAAGTTTTATTGTTTAATTCAAGGCTGAGACTCTTTCCCAGAAAGTTGAAGTCCCGGTGGACTGGACTATTCTGGATCAAGCATATTTATCCATTTGGTGCTATCAAGCTAGAAGGTGAAGACAGATGAACTTTCTGAGTCAATGGGGAGTAGATCAAACACTACTTCAAGGATGAAGAGCGAGTTGTGGATAACATCTCCCTCGTTAAAGGATAGAGCCGGAATTCATAAACGTCCATGCTAGGGATGTAAAACCAAGCAACATCTTTTGATATGTCATCGAGGGTAATGAACATTCCCAACTTTTGTATAAATTACTTTTTAGAGATTGTATTGATCTCGTAATACTATTTTTTGTGGTGAATTGATGAGGCTACATACTTAGGATTGATTTGCATGCTAAAACTCGTATGAGGAACGAAGAGGAAGTAAGAGGTGTAGAGCAAAAATGTGAAAACCTGAAGGAATCCAGCTAAAGTCCACACTGGCGTAAATTCGCCTAGGCGGAAAAACCACCGCCCAGGTGAAAAATGGACAAAAGTCTGAGAAAACATACTAGCGTAAATTCGCCTGGGCGGAAAAATCACCGCCAAGGCAAAAATAGGAAGAAAAAGTCTGAATTTCTACACTGCCGTAACTTCGTCCAGGCGGTAAAAACACCGCCTAGGCGGAAAAAATGAAGAAAAGCTGAGTTCCTACACTGGTGTAAATTCACTCAGGCGGAAAACCTACCGCCTAAGAAGATTTACAACAAAATCAGGGGTTTCACACTGGCGTAAATTTGCCCAGGCGGAAAAACCACCGCCTAGGCGAATTAACATCAGAAGGTTTTTAAAAAGAAAAAGGCGCTACTTCGCCTAAACGGAAAAACCACCGCCTAGGCGAATTCATGCGAGCCCTATTTTAAAACGCAGTAGTCCTCTTCGCAAACGACATTTCCCTCCTAAAAATTTCAAGAAACCTCTCAACTTCACCATCCCAAATCCCTTCCTCCAGTTAAAGATTCATCCTACATTGCTAAAAACTTGGATTTTCACCAAGAATCTTCGTCCAAACGTGGAATTCCTCTTCCCATTCTCGAAAATTAGGGTTTGAACGGTGAAACAGTGAGAGATCACCATCCTTAAGTGATTTGATCAAACAATTTCAACAAGTAAGTGTCAATGATCCTATTTTTCATTTTGTTGTTGAGATATTTCCTTCATTTGCTCATTTATTTAAAAAATTATTGGATTTGGTTAGAACCCTAAACCCCTTTAAACCCTAGATTCCGGTTTTCATGCTATTTGGGATTTAGGAATGATTAATGGTAAACCCTATCATGTTTGCGTGTTGATATACAATGTGAATAATTTATTTTACGCTACATTGCGACAAAAATGTGATTTGGTTATGGTTGGTGGGATATCTTGTGAAATTTGTATTGTTTGGCTTTGGTTGGCATATGTTTGATAAAATAGGGCATTGTGTGTTCGCTGACAAGGGTTTGAATTACGTGTTCTATTGTTATTATTGTGGTTGCTATTGTGATTATGATATACAGGGAAAATGGCAAAGCGCTGTGCAGCCAAGCAACCACAAACAGAAGAACCTCCGGCTGCTTTGGATTACAACTCTCTCAAATTTGTCTCAAAGCAGGCGGAGGACCATTACAAAGATCATGAAAGTAAGCGTCCCGGCATTCGTTAGAAGGGTTTGGACCTTTGGATGACTGTCATTCAACAAAGACGATGGGAACAGTTCTATGTTCCACCTCCACCAGGGGAGTTGGCCCTTGTACGAGAGTTCTATACGAACATTACGCAGGCCACGGGATTTCAGACAAGGGTTCGAAACATTCCAGTTCTATTCAGTGCGGACCATTTCAACTAGTTGATTGGATTAACGGGGCCGGAAACCTCTAGAGATTTATCCGATGCCGCCACACCGACAATGGGTGCAGTGATTCAGACCCTGACGACGGGAAACGCCCAGTGGAAGAACATATGGCAGGGTCAAGAAATCTTCAAGTCGTAGTTTCTGAAACCGATCCCCAAGATTTGGCATCAATTTATCTGCGCCAATCTGCTCCCTACCACCCATATGTCCGATGTCTCCAAGGAGCGAGCGTTTATGCTCTATGGAATTGATAGAGGGACACCCATCAACGTCGGTTAACACATTTATTCTTCAATAATTCATACTGCTAGGACGAAGAAGGGTGGCCTTCATTTTCCCTCATTTCTCACCGCTCTCTTTCAACGAGCCAGAGTTCGTATCATGTCCACAAGCCCCTTTCCACCTATAAAGCCACTCGATCTTTCAATGATTAACAGGTTATGGAAAGGCAGACCAGGTAAAGGAGAAGAGGGTCAGAAAGAGGAAGAAGCCGACCTTTCGGAGCCACCGATGCCCACAACCCGCCACGGCCAGCTCATCCAGATTTCCCGAGATGTCCGTAGTCTCTAGTCCAATATGAGCCAGCTTCAAGCTAATTTTTCTCGGATGGAGAACTACATCGATACCTACATCCGGCAACAAGATCAAAACCAAAGAGTTTTATTCGAATATCTCAGAATCGACATGGGGCGTTATACGCCCGTGCCGCCTTCCGAGATTGATGATCCGTCACCGCCATCTCCTCCACAATGAATGGTAGGAGGTTCAACTAGTATATCTTCCCTCCTAGGTATGTGTCCACCCCAGTTTTCAATACGTATTTTTCTATTCTGCTATTGGGTTCGCTACTTAGGCAATGAGGACACTGCCTCATTCAAGTTTGGAGGTATATGATATGCAAGCATGTAGTTTTTGTTTTTTTTGGTGGGAGATATGAATGATGAAATATATTTTTATGATGTAAAAGGGACAAAATTCTTTTTGTGTACAAATTTTTGTTTGTAATGATAGTAATGTTAAATTTTTGTAAATTTTGAAATTCTTTTTGTTATGCATATGTAATGTTTAGCTATGCATGTGTAAGGATCATTAGCATAAGTAATGTTAGTTTGTAGAATTAGAGTAGATATGTTAATGAATATAGTTGTACGTGCATGCTGAGTTTTTAAGTTCGTCTGAACCATGTCCCAATGATGAAAATTACCCCCTAAATTGCATATTGAGGTCGGGAGTAATGCCATTCACGTGTGTTTTGTGTGCTTAGCATTTCAATTAGGTGAAAATTATTTTGATCCTAAATCGCAGGATCACATAACTCATTGTATAACTAGTTGAACGATTTGACACCGATTATTCAGTAATAAGTTCATGACAGAAATGAAGAATCTAGAACTTGACTGGGGTGGCTTGAGGTGAAATTATAGGTAAGATAATTCTGGAGGCATGATATAGACCTTCATTTTTATCGCTTGAACCGTTTGAAACTAACCTGAAAAGTTATTCCCTCGTTCTCCTGTCGAAGCCATAAAATGTTTTTCACTTCTGAACTTGTTTCTATACTTTAACCAAGTAAATCTTTCAGAACCATTGTCACTAGGAATAAAAGTGAAAATTGAGTGAAAACAAGTAGTATTAGATTATGCTAACTTGAAGCGGACAATCGGGCTTTCAGTTTAAATGTTTTTGGTTAAGTATAAGAGTATTCACTTGTCAATCCTTTAGTTGTATCTACACGCCCCTAAAATTGTACAAAATTGAATAAGTTTGGGGGTGTGTGTTTGACTCTAAAAAAAAAAAAAAAAAACCTATGTGATTATTGTGTTTAATTTCGGTTGTTGTGACAAATGAATACAAGTTTACTAAATCTTGTTCAGGGTAATATCTTCAAAGATAAAGGGGTCATGAGAGAGATTTAGCAACAAGCGTTTGTACCTCGGGTATCGTTAAAATTATAACGAGTTTCTATTTCTACGATACCCTTGGCTGTTCTCCAAAGGCAAACCAAGCCCTATTGATCTCGGTGAATGTCCGAACCTACATTAGTGGATAGTTGAGCTTAGTTAAGCATATGGCTTTCCTCAATGTTTTAACAAGTTTAAGTCATGACCTTATTCATTGAATAATCCAATCCGGTGTTTGATTAGTTATATATCCGAGTTCTCACACACACACATTCTAATTGGATCTAAAATTATTTTAACTGATATTGAGTGTTGAAATTATGGAACACCACGTGGTGTGTGTTATTCCTTAACCGGATCTGATTACGGGTTGTTGAGGGAAGAATAGCATGGTTTCTTTGACTTAACTTAAATCTCACAGGTGTGTACTTCTTATTTGTTAATGATTACTTATTTGTAGTTTAGAAATTAGCTAATTAGTGTAGTTAGTGTTATTTAGCATTAGGGTGTTTTGCTCGAGAACTAGCAAAATTACAAGTTTGGGGGTATTTGATAGGTGTAAAATACCTATCTAATTCTAAACCAAATTTGCCAATTTTCGAGTATTTTATTGAAGTTTGAATATCTTTTTAGCTGCTTTTATTAGTCAGGAGTAGGGACGTAAACAATCGGCAAACCAAGCGAATTGGTGGAGAAAATGGTAGCCAAAAAGATGAAAAAATGAGGTTTCAAAGAACAGCGCAATTCCGCTTAGGCGAAGTTCCCATCGCTTAGGTGAAAATTCATCAGAAAGTTATGAATGCTGAAAAGTTGAAATCTGCCTAGGCGAAGTTTCCACCGCCTGGGCGGAAATCCGTCAGAAGGTTGTAAGGGCTGAAGTATTGAAATTCTCCTAGGCGAAGTTTCCACCGTCTAGGCGGAATTCCGTCAAAACGCTGGAAGTGCTGAACTGCTGGAAGAGCTAAACTGCTGTAAATCCGCCTAGGCGGAATTCCGTCAGAAAGAAAGAAGTGATAAAGTTAGTCCTCCGCCTAAGCGAAGAAACCATCGCCTAGGAGGAATTCTAACTGACTTAAACTCCACCTAGGCGAAGATTCTACCGCCTAGGCGGAATTCACAGAACAACCTAAAATATCTATTTAGATATTTTTGAACCCCTAGGCCTATTTACACCCATTTCTCACGTCTGAAACTGGTTGTTGAAGAATCCTAAACCTAGTTGAGAGCTCTTAAGCTATATTTTGAAGATCAAGGAGGAGATTCATCATTCGGACAAAGAAGAATCACTTGCGGATCGATCATTAGCGACACTGAACCGTTTCACTTCCAGATTTGATTGTTTCTCTCTTGTTTATTATCTTTGTAATCACTTTTTCATATCTAAGAATGTTGAATCCCTCTTATTTTGTATGGTATATGCCTAAGATCTTACAGTATCACAACCCGTCCCGGACACCCATCATCCCGAGGCTGGCGTGACTACAACATGACATCACCAAAATCCAAATAACCAAATGAATGACAATATACACTCACTGTATAATACAAACATCTATTATGGGGGATACACCCATCCCAATTTTGTTTTCTAACTAAAAGTATTTATCCATGAACCTTTTATAGGTTCGCCTTTGACAGCTTCTCTCAATCGTCTATATGACTCCATCACATAGCTCTACCTAGTGCCAGTAGGAGACCGACTCCTAGCTGTTGTACCTACGAGTGTATTGTCTTCTTAGTAAAAATATTTTATAATAAGAATTTATATCTATAACATCTAAATGGATCAAACGTAAATATATAAACACCACATAGCTTGTAAAATCTCCAGTATATAAGCAGTGAAAATAAGGTGATACAGATAAGTTTCATCCAAATTCATCTAGTATAAAATCATACCAATCACCATAATAAAAAAATAAACCACCCAATGTAAGTAAAACACCACATCTCAAACACCACTCCACCACAACACATACTGGCTAGCCATAGTGATCGTTTTAACCTCACGATCGGGAGTTTGCAACGGTACCGTACCATCCGTAGGATATGCCTTCCTACGAATACCCATCACTCCGCCGAAGCGGATAATCACTGCGCAGTATAAACGTCTAACATCACTCTGCCGAAACAGATAAACATCACTCCGCCCAAGTGGATAACATCACCCCGCCGAAACAGATAAACATCACTCCACCCAAGTGGATAACATCACCCCGCGGAAGCAGATTACATTACTCCGCCGAAGCGGATAACCTCACTCTACCGAAACAGACAAATACTATGACATCGTCAAATCAAATACAGCATCATCAAATCACAACTCAATAAATATCGTCTACTCAACATCGTCAATTCACCACGTCTATCTCTTTTTCTCAAAACCAACTTTTAAATCCAAAAATCATATTTCACATCTTCTTTTAAAGAAAACGTCTAATTTTATCAAAACCACTTTTCCACCCTTTATTTATAGAAAACCAGGCATTTTTTTAGAAAAATAGATATTTCTAATTCTCTTTTAAAAATACCATTTGATTTCACCGAATCCAACAAAAATTTATTTTCAACTTCTTTTCGAAAACCACCGAAATCTTCCGGAAATCTAGTTTACTAACTCACCCACCTTTTGCTTGATCCATATAATTTATAAAATCATACGGTTTAAGTAAACCAACATTTCATCATGTATATATACAAAAATAATTTAGCAAGAACACAGTACACTCACCTCGATATCCGTTTTGTAAAACTGACACTGACCACACTCTATCTGGATGCCTGTGCCTGCAAACCTAATAGTGGCAGAGTCTAAATTAATATCTTATCTAAAACATCCTAATCACGCAATGCAGACCCTATATTCTGAATCGTTACTAATTTTATGTACCACGTACTTAAAATTAATTAATCGTCACAAAATTATTATGATTTTAGGATTTGTAACACTAACTAAAATTTAATTTAATGAAAATTAATAATCGATTGAAGTTTCGCCTGTTTCCGAAATGTTTGGCAACCACGAGATGGGTTTTGGATTTTCCTGGGGTGGTTTCTGCAATTTCTCCTCTCTTTTTTCCCTTCTTTTTCTTTCTTCTTTTCGTCCTGTTTGCGCTCACTGTTTCTGTTTCTATTTCAGTTCCACTCCCGGCCGGCCTCCTCCTCTCTCTCTCTACCATTACCATCCACCGGAGGCCTCCCACGCCTCGCCGCCCTCACAGCCGGCCCTACACCATCCCCCACCGGAACACTCATATCCACTCCGTCATGGACGAACGACGAGACAAACACCCACTGTCGATACACCCACTGTCGGTAAACAGATCTCATATACCCACCTACACACATGACAACAAAATACACCCTTATACTCCCCCACGCCGGCCACATGATGGCGACAATCCCACTCATACCCACACAACGAACTCGATGGCTCACACACACGCACCGAAACCCACACACTTCAATGTCCCTACCCATGTACATCGTCGAACCGAATAACTCACCTCCCCACGATTGCCGGTAAATCGTAATACCTCCACCGGTTAATTCCCCCGCCGATCACTACTCCGCTCACGCCCACACACCCACGACGGAACTCTTACGGCCGGACGACTCCTACACTTTCGATGACGAGGAACGAAAAACAGAACACAAACAGAACACCACATGTCATATACCGATCGGCCAACCCAATTACTCCTACTCACCGGTCGAACGATGGTGCACACCGGAGATGACAACACGCACATGCAATTCGTCGAACGAACACTCCCACACTGCCGGCGATCACAAGACAACATCCTCTCCTCCGATTCTCTCTCTCTCTCTCTAGATTTCTGCAATCATGGGTTGTTCTTCCGTGGTGCGATTGATGTGGCGTGCATGTGTATATATATATGCATGAAAATGGTAGTGTAAGCTTGATCAATTGTCCACCACGTTGAACTCCACTCTTCTCGATCTCCTTGCCGGCCGGCTGAGTTCCTCCGACGCACACACATATATATATTTTTATATAAAAAAAAATATTTGTTTAAATTACACTTTTCTCCCCCTATCTTCCATTACGTTTTTATTTTAATCTCATTCATCTTTTAAGTTTTCCTTAAATTGCATCTCGATCCTTAAAATTTTTATTCTATAATTCGACTACCATTTATGCATCTCAAATTTTGAATAAGTTCCCAAATTTGCAATTTGACCCAATTATCATTTTATTTTATTTTTATTTATTATTATCATTATTATTATTATTATTATTATTTTTTTTTTTTTACTCAATTTTTCTCGAAATTTTCTAAATGCTCTAAATTGAAATTAAAATGACGTACGTGCTAAATCGAGGTCTTACGTATAGTATTAGTTAAATGTTACTTAGGTGTAGTTGAAATTATGTAATTGTTAAGTTGAATGAATTAATGTTACTTTAATGTGTTGTTTGTCTAAATCCGATTGTGTTTACCATTATTTTGGATATTATGATTGTATTGATAAACCGAGAATACGGGGTTTGACACTCAGGAGAGGTAATCCTGGATTCGGACTAGGGTAAATACAGCGTGATGTTCTAACAACCCAGGAGGGCGTTAGAACGTATGCAATCCATGACACTGGCTAAAGACTCACGCGACCTAGGGTCGTAAAAGCGTTGAAGGGGACTTCTTCATTGACACGAAGTTGTGTAATCCCCCGCCTTACACTTGGAAGAGGTAGCGGAGGAGTTATCGATACAGAGATTTTCGGAATAGATAGAAAACCATTATAGCTAACTTAATGATGTTAATTATGCATTATGTGAAAGAAATCAATACCTAAGTAATTAGTATAATTAGAACTAACCGCATAGTTATCGTTTATCTAAGTATATTAAATAGAAAACAAATAAAATTTGATCAGTCGAGATAATATGAAACTATTTAAATCACAATACTCAACCGAATTACACATCATTCCCAGTGGAACGATATCCGATCTTACAAGATCCATTATATTAAAACTAGACCTCGTATACTTGGGAGTAGTCAATACTGCGAGGACGATGGTTGTGAATCCTAGCGCGTACAACCCTTATATTTTTAAAATTATATTTTTTATCCTTAACTTTTTAAATAATTATATTTACTTCTCTCCAACACCCAATTCCCACCGCCACAGCCACCGCCCAACTCCCACCACCCATTGCCACCGCCACCGCCACCTCCTACCACCGCCACCACCTACCGCCCAACTCCCCCGCCACCACCCATTGTCGCCACCACCACCCACCACCACCGGAAAAAGAGAGAAAATGGTTAATGAAAGAGTTAATATTTTTTAATGAAATGGTTAATATATATATATATATATATATATATATATATATATATATATATATCTTCTTCTTCTTTTTTTTTTTTTTTTAAATGGGGCTGGGGAGTAGTGGTGGGAGGTGGTGGGTGGTGATGATAGGAGGTGGCGGCGAGTAGTGGGTGTTGGTGGCGATAGGAAGTGGCAGAGGGTGGTGGCAGCGATAGGAGGTGGTGGTGGGTGGTGGTGGGCAGCGGTGGGAGGTAGTGTTGGGTGGGTAGTGGGAGGTGGTGGGTAGCGGATGGTGGGTCACGGCAGCGGTAGAAAGTGGTGGAGGCAGTGGGTACGGTGGTGATGAATATATATAAATTAAAAGGTTATTTATGTATTTTAATTTTTTGTTATTTAATTATTTTTTAAATAGTCAAGGGTAAAATTGGTATTATAATAAAAATATTATTATTTTTTAATTAATAAAAGAGGTAAGTGGTGTTTGAGCAAAATGACATGGGAGGTCAATAACATATACCTTATATATATATATATATATATATATATATATGTATGTATGTATGTATAATATGACTCATATGTATGGTATTTGAATGTCATATATGAAATTTGTACATGCATTATACATATATACAAGATTTTATGAAAGTACAAATAAATCTTTATTTAGCAACCTTATTTGACTTTTATAATAATTCTCATTAATAGCATAGAGTCAAATCTATCCAATATATGAAATTTATTGCTCCACCTATTTGTTGTCTAGATTTAGAAAAATCATAGGTTGTATTAATGATCATTATAATATATAATGACTTTATATTCTTTATTTAAATTACCGCCACAAAATATGGATCTTAACCCTTGTGTATTCAAAATGACATAACTCTCTCAATACTAGTCCAATATTAATGAATCTTATATGGTTGAAATGTTAATTCAAATATCTTTCACACCATATTAATTAAATTTCGATACAAGGTATTTGGGTTGTCCAAATCTGAAAGTTTTCGTAAAAACAGCAGTTGGTTTGAAAAACGTAATCTGGACCTTTCCTCACTTAAATCACCATACGTCACTCATTTGGACTCCAAATGAGATGATTATTTTTTATATGGAAGGTTAATTAAATAATATTTAACTCTATTATTAGTTTTCATGATTGGGATCTATCCTTATAGTCAAAATATAGCTATTTGTCCAAACAAACAGTAGCTACCAATAAAAATCATAACTAGACTTTTTTCTATTCAAAATAGCATGTCTCTTTCAAATTTTGTCCAAATAAGATATACCATATATGGTTGGAAATATTATTGAAAGGGATTTAAAACCATAATAAATTCATATATGTCATACATAAATTATTTGGAAGATATGATCGATTTTATCAGGAACAAAGTTTCAGAATTTCTGAAGTCTGCTGAGTATACTTGTGCCTAGGTGTCTTCTTTCCTTCTACTCTTTAGAGGAAAAGTCTCAAAGGTCATAAGAACTTTTGAATCTATTCTTGGATAATATTATACCATCTTTGGCTATATAAATGAAGGCCAAAACAACTGGGATAATCAAGAACGACATACAAGAGCTTACAAGGATTATATACCAAAGATCTTCAAGTTCTTATGCTATATTCATTAGCAATATGATTTTGATTCTTATTTTTACACTTCTTGTGTGATAACTCTTGTTATTAAAGTTCATCTATCTTTTCTTGATTGATATTTGTGAGAAGCACTAAACACTAGTGAGTCAAAATGTTGTAATCTTTATAAAGAGTGTTTAGAGCTTCAAGGTCGATTTTTGTAAGTTAGATTACAAAACCATTAGAGTGTTGGTTTGAGAGATTATACTTCATAGATAAATCAATGCAAGAAGATCCTCAAAGAACACTTCATCAATGATCTTCTTGTGAAGAAGTTAAAGAGACCAAAGGGGGAGTCTGTGGTTGTGACGAACCGATCTCGCCGGAAAGAGGATTAAGTGAACGGTTTAATCTTCACTCGTAAGAAGATTGTGATAGGTGTAATATTCAACCATAAGAAGATTGTGAAAGGTGTGATATTCACCCATAAGAAGATTAGTGATTGTACAAGGTTTAATCTTCACCCGCAAAGAAGATTATGGATTAGTGAATTAGAACTCTCCGTTCGGAGTGCAGGGGGTAGAGTATTAAAAAATGTTTGCCGAACTACTATAAATATCTTGTGTCTGGTGGTTTGATTGTCTTTATCCCTTACTATTTACTTTGATTATTTTGATTTAATTGATTATTGTGCTGCACACAATCGCAAGAACTAACAAGTTTGATTTGAGATTTTAGTATAAATATTTTACCAAAAGTTTTTATAGATCAAATTTTCCCTACCTCTTGGATCAATCTCTGGGCCAATACTTAATGTTTCTAATTTCCTATTTTGTTCGGAAAAAGCTCTTAACCTTTTTTTTTTCTGGCAAGTCAAATGTGATAATTTAAAACATGAACCTAGACATTATTTTGGCTAGATGCTTTGTCGAATTTGTTGAATTTGGTGGAGATTAGCAAGGGTCAAAAGGGTTAGGGTTTTAGGGCTAAGAATTAGTGATATCTAACTTAAAACTAGTCGTTGGTGGTGATCTGAATTTGAGGTTATATTAGCTGCATTTTTCAATTAATTATTCATATGTTAAGAGGGAAAAATTTTAAATATTTAAAATATTCAAGAGAAAAAAGAAGAAAAAACAAAAAATTCTAGAAAAAATCCATAGATCACATGAATGAAACCTACGGGAGTTTTTTTGTGGGAAAAACTTTTGATTTTTGAAGCTGATCTGAGATACGGGAATACTTTGCTTTGATTCGTACATTCTACTTGCAAATTAATTGTTGATCTATTCTATGTTGTATTTGGATACATCATTTGATAAGATATTGACTTGAAAATTGAAATTGAATTTTGTTTCTAAAAATAGTTTTATAAAACCTCATAGATCTTAAACTTGAAAATTATTTTTACACTAAGTTAAACTATTTGATTTATCTAGGCTATGTGAATTGTGTGCTACATTATTTTAAATCCAGATACACGTAACATGATTTTTAAGTTGATTATCTTGTAGTCTTGTGTACTTTCTATCACATTTAGATCGGGTTGAACTATGAATTTAATTTTTATAAGTGTAGGTAGAAGCTATGTGATAAAAATAAGATTTTTTGTATTTTAAGTTTGTAACTCAAACTTAAACGTACCTAGTCTAAATAAGATAGTGTTTAGGTATAAAAGGAATTTATTCAAACGGGATTGTAGGGTTTTGATTCTCACCTGAGAAGAGGACCCAAATTAGTCGATTAATTTCTTGAGAGAGTTTAGGAGAGTAGACGTAGACAAGGGTACCTTGCCGAACTACTGTAAAATCTTAGTGTCAAAATTGCATCTCTTATCTGTTTGTGTCTGCCTAGTTAAAATGCTTCCGAACTAATGTTAAATCAGATAAAATTTGAATATGTATTAATCAATTAAATTAATTTTTAAAATTACTTAATTCACCTCTATCTTGGGTAGACCTTTGAGCCAACATGCTCATAAAATACTCTCAAAATTTTGGAACAAAAATGTGTTTGTCAAGCGCATTTTTGTATAATAATTACAAAATTTTAAGAGTGAAAACATTGATCAGAGAACGAAAACAGTAACCATATGTTAATTATGTAATAGTTTGTTTAACCAAAATAGGTAATGAGGCTTATGCAATTGTTTTTCACCCAATTGGTAGGCAATTTGAAGTTTTTGGTGATTACATCATGGTTAATTACCTGCTTCATAAATTTAAGAATGTTTGATTAATTCAAATGATATAGAGAACTACAACAGACACCATATAAGTCCTTTGAGGAAATGTTGTAGATAACTACCTATTCATAAAAAATAAAATAAAAAATTAACCGACTGATTAATGCAGTCCTTGCCTATTTGTTGCACTTAAAAATTAGGATAAAATATATTTTAAATCTTTGAACTATTGATAAGTAGTCTTTCTAAGTTTATGCGTTTCATTTTAAACCTTCTACGTACGAACACAATTTTAAAAGACCATTTTGTTAGAAATTTTATCCAAAGTAACAAAATAAGAGAGAAAAATAGTAATTTTCTATTTTTTTTTAATTTTTTAATCAATTTTCTATTTTTCTTTTCTTTTTTTTTTCTTTTTTCTTCTCTCTTCATTAGTCAACCGCATGATACCTTCTAATGTCAAATCTTGGTCAACACCAACGGTATGGTATGGTCAGAGTGTTGTTGGTCTACTTTCTTACTGGGATAGAGCTAGAGAGATTCGAGATGGGTCTCGGATGACTGAGCCACTTGAGATGCCTTTAGATTCGAGGAGAATCCTTGTTCGAGAAGGGTATTGACCCGTGCTAGGTTGGGCTTCAACCTATCACCTACACAAGGGACTTGCCAGGGTAGACCTGGCGTGTCTCCTCCACAGCGTGAGAGTAAGAGCTCGGGAGGAGGCAGTAAATTTGTTTAGAGTATTGAAAAAGCAAGTATCAACCTCTTTTACCATACTTCTACCTTGTTTTATATAGGCAGTAGGTTGATTTGCATTCGGGAGATTAGTGGCCTAAATAGGGATTAGCGTCCTGATCTGGGCAGGTGACCAGTGAGCAGAAGCATGAGGGTATTAAGCTGGTAGGCCTGGGCTTTCTGGCATTTTTACCAGGCCCATGGGCGGCGAGTATACACAAATGGGCAAGTGGCTCGGCCAATGATGCTAGATGGACTCTTTTTACAGTCCATAGTATAAGGAGTTCCCTTCTCTACTCTTCTCGGATAGCCAGAGACGGGCAAGAGATGTTTTGTTGAGGAGCTCATGGAGTCGGATTCTGAGATGAGTAGTGTTTCCTGGGGATCATGGCCAAGATAGAAGGAGGTTTCCCCATCCCAATGACGGCTCTTTCCAGAGGTCAACACAGGCGACCTTCTAGGGTGACCGGCACGGGTTGAGTCGTGCCTTTGGTCGGCAGAATCTCCACACTTTGTATTCAATAGGAACATGTACTACAGGAATTCATAGACACTTGGTTGTCTTCTACTAGATTCTTGGGGATGACCATTTTTACATTCATCAATTTCCCCCCAAGACTTAGTGCCGAGAAGGTACGTGAGGCACTAGGGACTATGCTCTGCGCTTTATCCGATATCATTACGCTTTTTTGAAGTATTCCGAGATGTCTATCTATTTTAGGACCATGAAGATGCATTGTACAGGGAACAGATCTCTTTCCGAGAAGGAAAGTGAACCGTCTCGAGATAGAGATGGGTGGCCTGAGATGGTAACACTAGGCTTGTGCCATTTTGACTTCCCTAACACGCCTTCTGCTTAACCGACGGATTGTGGACATATGTTCATATTATTTTGACTAGCGCACTGACCTAGGTAATCTGGACCGTCCGATATTGCTACGATTCAGTAGGACACGATCCTTATATAAATAAGGTATCTCACGCTCATTGACACACTTAAGCAATTTCTAGAGAACCTTTCCTTTCCCAGTAGGTACCCTCTTCTCTTTGTCGCATCTTCTTCTTCTTCTTCTTCTTCTTCTTTTTCTCTTTCTTCTTTATCTTCTTATGGGACTTTTTTTCGTTCTTCTTCAGGGTCTGGTATGGGCTTGGGGCCAGCTCCCTCTAATCAGACCTTGTCGATCTCTCTACTCCAATGGATTGACCCTAGCCCAGCACTACCCTCCAGCTCGAAAGAATGGCTACGTTTTTCCAATGGTGCGGTACAATCATACCCCGCCTCAGCTACTGGGACTTCTGGTCATCCCGACGAGAGTGGTGATGCTGGTTCTTTTGAGGACCTCACCATTGAGCTCAGCTCGGACCCAACCAGTGAAGTTGGGTCTGAAAAAAACTTAACGGGGGCTCTGGAGGTAGCTCATCGGCCTCAGGTAGCTCGTTGTAGTGTCGTTCCTCCAGAAAGCCTAAGTTGGATGATCAAGTTAAGAATGACGGTTGTGGAGCTTGGTTTGGCCCAAAGTAATTACACTTACTATATATATGGAGCACTTGTATGGCTTCTTAAGGTTCCTAATCCACCTATGAATAGAGGCCCTCTGGGTAGAGTACGGGTTGTATCCGTCACAGCTCGCTTTGAACTGCATGAGGGCTTTTGTGGCCACTTATGTTCTTTGTCGGGCAGAGGGGATCGAACCATCCATCGATTTCTTCAAAACTCTCTTCTTCTCTAAATCCATGCCATCCAGGAAGGGTTGGTTCTACATCATCGCCAGGAGGCATTTTCTTACCAACCTAGAGTCTTCCATAAAGAATTGGAAGCCCAAGTACTTCTACCTTGGAGGCACTGGTTGGGAATTCAGCCTAATGAAAGAGAGAGAGTTAACCTTATCTTGAGGGATTGGGGTACTATAGGTGAGTCTTGTTTTGTCTTATTAGGAGATTTTATGTCCGGTAATTTTTTCTAACTTCATTTTTCTTGTGTTTTTGTCTTACAGTTCTCGAAAAGCAAAACAAGGATGAGCAAAGTCAAGTCTCTTCATCCAGCAGCAAAAGGACACTGTTTTTAGCCTGGAATTCAACAACGTTGAGCAACTGCTGGAATCGACCCTCTACAACCTTCATTTCTACAGCGCCTGAGATCTTAGCTGAGAACGCTAGCGCTAGAGAAAGCCAATATAAGGGAAAGAGAAAAGTTGTGCACGTTGATGCTAAGGGGCACAAAATGTCCAGGGAAAAATGGATCATCTCGGAGGTCCCCGTAGAAGGAGGAGAGGCATCTAACATCCCGCAACTGAGCACAGCCCAAACTTTCGAGACCTTCTCTGTGCTAGACACAGGTCTCCTTCTCGACTAAATGATTCTGGAGTACCCTGAGCTGCTGCCAAGCTTCATCTATCTCATCACGCCACCTCAAGATAACAAAAGTATTAACTCCAAGACGGACATCAAGGTCACCGCTGAGCTGAAGAAGGACGTTGTGTCAGTAAGCCTTTTCTTGGCTCTAAAACTCTTCTCGGTCCTTTTTCCATTCATTTTTTTTGCTAAGTCCTTGATGTTTGTCGTGTAGATGTTTTTCAAGGCAACTTCTGTGTCCATGCGCCTTCACTCAGCCTTAAAGAGGAAGAAAACTCTCAAAGATGAGCAAGCTAAGTATGTGGCTCACATGAAGAAATTTCATCATAAGTTCACGAAGGTGATGAACAGTGAGAGTTCCTCTAGGGATAAGGTGACCAAGCTATCCGATGAGAAGGAGAAACTTCAATCGTACCTCGAAACGCTTAAGGCTGACCTCGCTGTTGTGAATGAGAGACTTTTGTAGATGGAGTAGCAGCAAAGCACGACCATTACCAAAGCAGAAGAAGAGGCAGTGGACAAGTGGAAGCTCACCTTGGCCTAGGAGAAATGAGGATGGAAATGGCCATGGAGATGATGGATAATGACCATATGTATACTATTCGTAACCTGTGTCGCCTGTATCTCGACTTCCCCGCCGAGAAGATCAACATGGATATCTCTGATTCTAAAAGACAAGGTAAGAACAAGCAAGTTGAGGCTGAGGTCAGAGAAGATAAAGCTAGCCTCTCCTTTGCCCAGTAGGCATCTCCACTTCAACCCAAACCTTTTAAACCGAAAAATTTCCAACACTTGTATTTTTTTCTTTTATTTTTCTTTTTGTATTTTTTTATTTGTTTCTCTTCCCAACAAGGGCATTTTGTAATAATCTTTGACCTCACAAATTGAAATGACAATTCTATGAATGCAACTTTTTTTTACCTCCGCTCAGCACATTTTCTATACTTGTATTTTTCTTCAATTCTAGGTCTGTTCTTGAGAAGTTGTCTCCTTTGAAGCAATTAGTGATTTCTTTGCCCGACGACGGAGCCTTGCTCTATGTCTGATCTCGGTGATGGCCTAAGCAGTCAAGGAATCTGAGCTCAACAAAGTGCTTGAGGATGGAGCTTAGCTTTTACTCAGTGAATTATGTGAGCTCATCTCGGAAATAGACCTTAGTCGTGCTCGGTCTTTTCTATACGCTTGGATATTTTTTCTATGATATCTGTCTTTTGACTATTGCCTAAGTTGATTAGATTTTTCCCAAAGCCTTAACTTCTCAACTCTTCCCGATCTTGGCAATGCTCTACTCTAACCAACCAATCCTTACCACTCAAGACATTTTTCATTTTTCTCTATTAGGTTTTGAGTCAGGCGCTTTGTTAGGGGTATTCCTTTATGCCAATATTGTTTAAGGTTTGTGGAGTGTCCTAAGATCAACGTGAGGCCTAATCTCGAAGAGTAACCTGAAGTCGGATCATTGTCAGATCTCAGCCGTTGGCCTAATCCTAGACGAACGCCTGAGCTCGGCTCATGCCGCCCTATCCGATCTAGGAAGCATGCTTAATTGAGCTCATAATTTTTTCTTATAAAATTTGCATCTTTACCTTCTCGTCTAAGCTTCCGAGAAGAAATAATGCTATTCTCTTCTCAGTTAAGCTACTGTTTCACCATATCCATATTTTTCCTGCCCCCAGCCTATCATCCGAGCAGAACTTATGTGGTAGGGTTTGTCTCAGGGGTGGTACTCGTATGGCTTCTGGCCCTCGCAGTCCCCAGTGGGCGACAATATTGTCAGCCCTCTATGGCTAGTCATAAGTGGGTTCTCCTTAGTAGGCTCATCCCTGAGCCTTATTGGGTTATCCTAAATTGCCCTTAAAAGAGTATCGTCTCTTTCTGTCACTTGAGCTCAGCTCGGCTATCAAGGGTAGGATGCTTAGTTGGAAGTCCTTAGACCGAATCGATGTTCCGCCATTAGAGAACGACCGAGGTTGGTCCCTTGGTATACAAACTACCAACATGTGTAGGGGGTCCAATTACACCCTCGACACCATGTACTGGGATGGACTCCTTCTTATAGGTCATCCTCGACGCTTTACGCTGAGATGTCGTTTCTTCTCGATGACGGGCTGGGGGCTACTCATCCCCGTCCGTGATAGGACAAAGGGCTACTCTTCATGCCTTTACACTCTGCTCAACAGTTGAAATGAGAGTTGCTCGTCCCCGTCTGAAATAAGATGTAGGGCTGCTCTTCTCCTTCACTACACTTGCAAAATTTGGAGAATGGAAAATAGGTTGAATAACACATTCCTTCTATTCATAGGTACTTTTATTACAAGCTTTAAAAGCAAATTTTCTATGAGTTTATTGGAGTTTTCGCCCTGGGAAAGTAGCATTTTAAATGTTCTAGGATGTCTCAAGGGAACTCTCTCTTCCATTTCCATCTCGTAAGTGCCAAGTCAGGCTCTGTGAGTGACCTAGTATGGCCCTTCCTAGGTCAAAGCTAGCTTACTAGCTGTTTGGTCCTTGGTGGCTAGGGTTACTTTTCTGAGGAAGAGGTTGCTAATGTCGAATGACCGAGAACGGACCCTTCTGTCGTAGTACCGGGCTATTGTTTATTAATAAATTTCTTGCCTTACACGTGCATATTCGCTCTTCTCCTTGAGAATGTCTAAGTTAAGTGCAAATGATATGTCATTCTCATCTAGGCTGAAGATCATTGTCATCCTGGGAGAGGGCATGCTGATCTTGGTAGGAATCACGGCCTCTGATCTGAAAGTAATTCCTAAAGGGGTTTCCCCAGTGGGGGTCTTTGCCGTGGTGTGATATACCCAGAGAATAGGATATATGTCTTCGACCCATCTTTCCTTTGATTTATCTACCCTCGTTTTGAGCCCATGAAGGATGGTTTGGTTAGTCACTTCCACCTGTTCGTTGGCCTAAAGATGTCCTGGGAGGGCAAAGTGGGTATGAATCCCCAGCCCAACACAGAATTCTGCAAAGAGATCATTGTTGAATTGTTTCCCGTTATAGGAGACAATATCCTTTGGTATCTAAGACGAAGTCTCTGATCCTTGGGCATAGCCTCTTTTCATAAAATAGTTCATTGCGATAACAAGGAATCTTTTTTTTCTAGTCCTTTGAGAGAATAGCCCCAGAAGGTCAATGCCTCACTAGCAAAGGGCTAAGAGCTTTTCATAGGGACAATGACGATTGGGGGTAGCTGGGGATGGAAGGTGAATCTCTGGTATTTGTCACATTTTTTCATAAACGCCATTAAATATTTGCTCATATTCGGCCAAAAGTATCCATATTGGATGATTTTGTTAACCATGGGCCTCTCTCTTGAGTGGTTGCCACACACCCCTTCATGAATTTCTCTCATTACATAATCAGCTTCTTTCGACCTTAGGCATCAAGAGTACGAACTCGAGAAGGATTGTCTGTACAATACCCCGTCGATGATGGTGTACCTTGGAGCCCTGTATTGCATCCACCTGCCCTCTGCTTAGTTAAATGGGAGTGTCCCATGCTAGAGATAGTCCCTGATTAGGTCCATCCAGGTAGGCCCGTCGAAAATGGCACAGATGGCGAACACCTGGTCAGAAACACCCATGCTCGGTCCCTCCAAGTACTCAAATAGGGTGCTTCTATTTAGGATAAACTCCACCGAAGAGGCCAGGTTGTCTAGAGCATCGGCGTGCTAGTTCTCTTCTCAAGGGATTTGGTTTACTTGGATATTTTCAAAATTTCCGATTAGTGCCTTTACCCTCTCAAGATAAGCAACCATGCTAGGGTCTTTAGCCACGTACTCCCCATTGACTTGGTTTACCACAAGCTGTGAGTCACAAAAAACTTGGAGATTTTTTGCATTGAATTTTATTGCCAACCTATCTCCGATAAGAAGGGCTTCGTATTCAGCTTCATTGTTGGTGGCCCGGAACCCCAATCAGAGGGCATATTTAATCTTTTTTCGATTCAAGGCTACCAGAACCATCCCATCTCCATACCCTACCACATTTAAGGAATCATCCGTAAAGAGTTACCATTTATCTGGATCGAGATCATTGTTTTATTCGAGATGGGATGAGGTCCCTTCTGGGGTGGGCGCCTTTGTTAGACTAAGATGGGTCTTCTGTTGGGTAGGGTCTTGGTTATCTGGGTCGGGCTCTTTCGGGAAGGTTAGCTCGATAATAAAGTCGGCCAGAACTTGTCCCTGTATGGTTGTCCTTGGTCGATAATCAATGTAGAACTGGCTGAGCTCAAAGTTGTATTTCATGAGCTAGCTAGAGACATCTGGAGAATGAAGAATTGGCCTCAAAGGTTGATCAGTAAGGACGATGATTTCGTGCACTCGAAAGTACTATCTCAACTTTCTTAATGCGATGAGAAGGACGTAGGCCAACTTCTCAAACTATTGGTATCTCATCCCGGCATTGGTAAGTACTCTACTGGAATAATACACTGTACTTTGAATTCCTCCTTCTTTCCAGACAAAGGTGACGCTTACTACGGTGTCTGAAGCGGTGATGTACAGGAGAAATTCCTTTTCGTCCTTGGAGGTACTCAATAGCAGCGCTAATGAGAAGTAGGCTTTGAGCTCTTGCAAGGCAGCCTCATACTCTGTTGTCCACTCAAAGGTTTTGTTGCGCCACAGAACCTTGAAGAAATTGAGGCATTTCTCTGAGGAGCATGAAATAAAGTGGTTCAGGGCGGCCAACCTTCCAGTGAGCAATTAAACTTTCTTTTTTGTCCGAGGTGAGGCCATTCTAAGAACGAAACTTATCTGATTGGGTTTAGCATCAATACCGCGTTGGGACAACATGCAGTCTAGGAACCTTCCCGCTGAAACCCCAAAAATGTACTTATTCATGCGATGGGCTCAAATCTTGTTAAAGCAGTTCTCGATATGGGTAATGAGTTCGGATGCTTTAATGCTTTTCACGCGCATATTATCTATGTAAACCTCAATCATTGAACCGATCTCTTCCTTAAACATCTTGTCTACAAGCCTTTGATAGGTTGGCCTGGTATTATGGAGGCCAAAGAGTATGACCTTCTAACAGTAAATGCCTTTGTCCATGATGAACAAGCTCTTTCTCTTGTCAGGGGGAATATGGGAATTTTATTATATCCAGCATAGGCATCTAGGAAGCTCAGGAGCTCGTGCACTACTGTGGTGTCTATGACCAAGTCAATTCTCGGTAAGGGAAAGAAATCCTTGGGGCATGCTTTGTTGAGATCCTTGAAGTCCATACAGAGACGCCATTTGTTCCTGGCCTTAGGGACGAGGACAACATTGGAGAGCCAATCCGGGAACTTGACTTTCTCCACTACAGCGGATTTAAAAAACTTATCCATTTCATGTTCGATGCTTTTCTAGCGCTTTGGGTAAAAGTTTCTCCTCTTTTGCATCACGGAGGGATGATGGGGATTAGCATGGAGACGGTGCATGGCTATATTCGAATTAATCCTGGGAAGTTCGTCATGGGACCAGGTGAACATATCATAGTTTTTCTTGAGGAGATCGATCAGCTCTTCTCGTTGTGTCATGCTGAGCTTGGCACCTATCGTAGAATTTCTCATCTCAATGGTGGGGTGAATGGGCACCTCTAACAAACTATCGTGAGGTCGAGGACGGGGCTCCTCATCTCAAAAGGTCATTGATTGGGACAGTTCCCAGCTCGGACAGGGCCATAAGCTCGACCTCTCTATCCCCGGGCCCGACCGTTGATTGTTATTTTCTCTTTTCGAGCACTTTCTTGGCGCATGACCAGGTTTATTCTCAGCAAGGGAAAGAAATACTTAGGGCATGCTTTCTTGGGATTTGTGAAGTCCATACAGAGATGCCATTTGTACCTGGCCTTAGGGGTGAAGATGACGTTGGAGAGCCAATTTGGGAAGTTGATTTCTTCCACCACAGGGGGATTTTACTAATTTATCTATTTCTTGTTTGATGATTTTCTGGCGCTTTGGGTGGAATTTCTTCCTCTTATGCCTCACAAGGGGATGATGGGGATTAGCATGGAGACGATGCATGGCTATATTCATATCAATTCTAGGAAGTTCGTTATGGGATCAGGCAAACACATCGTAGTTTTTCCTGAGGAGATCGGACAGCTCTTCTCGCTGTGTCGCGTTGAGCTTGGCACCTATCCTGATGGTTATCCCCTAGATGGTGAGGTGAATGGGCACCTCCAACAAATTCCTATGAGGTCAAGGATGGGGCTTCTAATCTCAGGGGGTCGTTGATCAGCACAATTCCTGACTCAGATAGGGCCATAAGCTCGGACTCTCCATTTCCTGACCCGGCCGTTGATTTCTATTTTCTCTTCTCAAGCGCCCTCTTGGCATATGACTCGGCTATCTTCTGATCCCTTCTTTCTTCACCCACCCTTTTCTTTGTAGGGAACTTCATCATTTGGTGATAGAGGGAACACACGGCCTTCAAGGTGGCTAAAGTTGGTCACCCCATGATTGCGTTGTAAAGCGAAGGCTTGTTCACAATGAGGAACTTGTCCTACAATGTGGCCGATGTGGGGTTAGCACTAACTGTGATAGGCAGAAAGGTCCATCCAATTGAGCTAACAATGTCCTCGCCAAAACCAACAAGGAGGGAGCTAGTGGGTTGCACGAACCCTAAGTTCATGTTCATCTTATCAAATTCGCACTTAAATATAATATTCGCAGAGCTTCCTCCATCGATCAAAATCCTTCTCACCATGTAGTGATGGATTAAGGCCGATATTACCAGGGTGTCATTGTGAGAAGTGTACACCCCTTTGAGGTTGGCATCGCTGAAGAAGATGACGTTTTTCATGGCAGCATCGACTGTGCTCTCCTCGTACACATCCTTATCGGCATTCATTTTCGCTTTATCCTCGCATCTCTTCTAGGAAGAGGTCATCTTTCTTCCGAGGCCAAGGCTGCTATGGTTAATGTTTATCTCACCGTCCATCTGCAAATCATCATTGTGCTCTTCCCTTTTCTTATCGACTAGGGTCGGCCACAGTTTCATCTTCTCTTTTTCCCCATGTGCTCATCTCTGCAGCTGACCTCCCTGGACCCTATGTTTTCTCTACGAACGTAGTGTCCAAGGTACCCCCTTTTTATGAGGGCCTCTATTTCTTCTTGGAGCTAGAAATATTCATCTGTTGTGTTTCCTCGATCAAGGTGGAATTCTTAATATTTGTTGATAGATGTCTCTATGGGTTTTCCTTTATGGGGAGGAGCAGGAGGAAAGAATTCTCTCCCAGAATTTTTAGCAAAGATAGTAGTAATGGATGCTGTTAGAGGGGGTCCACCCTTATCGAACCCCTCGGGGTGGAGAAAGCCTCTGATCCCCAGGAAGAGGTCCCAACCGCTCCTCAGCCTGTAGCCTGCACATGCCTTGAGCCTTACTCGACATCTCAGCTCTTCTTTTTCGAGGCCCCTTCTCAGTCCCTCTTTATGGTTTCTTTGAGGTCCACTTTGTAGAAGCTCGTGCCTCTATCTAGGGTGGCAATTAGGTCAGGCGTGGGCCGTGAACATAGGTCATAAGATAACCTTTAGTATGTTAGCCCGTCAATGATAGCGTTTAAGGCCAAGACATCCGGGAGGCCCTCGAAACATAGGCATTCATGTGGAATCTGTTCACATAATCACCAAAATTCTCTTTGATCTCCTGCTGTAGGGCGAGGATGTGGGTCGCAATCTTAGGCCTGCATTGGGAATAGCCAAATTGAGTCAAGAAGAGTTGCTCAAGCTGAATAAAAATTAAGAACGAGACCGAGGCCAAATCCCAGAACAAAGTACTGGCTATTCCAACAAGGGTGAAAGGAAATAATTTACACCTCATTTCCAAAGACGCCATATGCATATCCATGAAGGAGACAAAAATAGAAAGGTGATCGACGAGGTCGGTAGTCCCGTCGTATGGAGCCATTTGTGGACTGAATAAACTATACAAAACCACCTCAACCACAATCTTATCAACAAATGGGGACTTTACCCCAAAGGGGAGCCTAACAGCCTCCCAGGGCCTTGTATCTGTATGAGCACTACCTCCATTTCGGCAATGCGTCGCTCTAAGGCTACTTCCTCCTTAAGCGATACTAAGACCTGGTTGGCGGCAACTCTGGATCCCTATCTCCAAACTGGAGGGAAGTGAGAGTCCATCTCAGGAGCACGGAAAATCTGGCGCTCAGAATAGGTAACGTTACTGTGGGTTCTTCCCGACTGGGGCTCACAGAGATCTTCTGTCTGACGACCTTGGGAGGGCAAAGATGTAGAGTCTGAAGCAACTATCGAGGCTAGATCTCGTTCCTGTACCGGTCAATCATGGAGACGAAACTAACTTCTCAACGTAAACCCATTAGTAAATCACAGGGTCTGACTCTTGAGGGCGCTCTTCTCTCCCAGCATTCCAGAGAATCGGTCCCCTTGAGCCTGGGCTGGTAGTAAGCGGGAGAGGAGAATTTGGAAGTAAGATTAAAATTGGCTTAATTGGCATTCCAGATTGTCAATTCATGATGCATCCATAGCTCCAAAAGCTGGGCCAACATAGACGCCTTAGGGTGGAGCTGATAGGCCCGCTTGGCCCGTGGGGAGTATATTTTCTTCTTCTACTGGGATAAGGACTAAGGTCTTGGCATCTGGTCTGGGGACTTTTGACATCTCTCTGATCGGGTTACTATTCACCATACTGTTCTAATCCCTCGGCCATATATTATGACCAAACCTTGTGATCATCAAGCCTTAACCAAACTGAGAGCTGATGGTTGGAGAAAGACTTTTAGCACACTTTCCACAGACGGTGTTAAACTGTTGATGTCAAATCTTGGTCAACACCAACGGTATGGTCTGGTTAGAGTGTTGTTGGTCTTCTTCCTTACTGGGATAGAGCTAGAGAGATCCGAGATGGGACTCAACTAACTGAGCCAACTGAAATGTCTTTAGATCCGAGGAGAATCCTTGTCTGAGAAGGATATTGATTCATGCTAGACTGGGCTTCAACCTGTCACCTGTACAAAGGACTTGCTAGGGTGGGCCCAACGTGTCCCCACCGCTGTGAGAGTAAGAGCTTAGGGGATTGATTATCATTCGAGAAATTAGTGGCCTAAGCCGGGATTAGGGTCTTGATCTTGGTGCGTGACCACTGAGCGGGCACGTGGGGGAATTAAGCTGATGGGCTTGGGTTTTTAGCCTTTTTACTGGGCCCATGGGTGGCGAGTATACGCAAGTGGGTAAGTGGCCCGGCCCATGATGTTAGATGGACTCTTCCTATCGGCCATCATATAAGGAGTTCCCTTCCCTGCCCTTCTCGGATGGCCAGAGACGAGCAGGGGATGTTTTGTTGAGGAGCTTGCGGAGTCAGATTCCAAGATGGGAATTGTTGTCCTGAGGATCATGGCCGAGATGGAATGAGGTTCCCTCATCCAAATGGCGGTCTGTCCTAAAGGTCAATGGTGGCCACAATTTAAGCGTCGCCACTTTCACCGCAATCGTACGGGTCAAGTTTTAGTATAATATACCTTTCAGTTGGGTATTGTATCCATAGGGATTGGTTGATATTACTATCGGGTACCGTGATTATTATAACCTAACTTTATCTAGGTGCTAAAAATGTATTTAATTATTAATTAATACTAAACTAAAATACTAATTTAATTAACTATACTATAAATACTAAATTGAGATTGTTTGGGGTAGTAGATTGCCTAGGGATTAATTTCATTTACTTAAATGCGTTTGATTTCGTTTTAGTTCACGTTTACAGCATTCGGCGTATCTGACAATCACTATTCGTAAACTCTCTCGCCACCTCTCCCAAGTGTAAGATGGGGGAATACTCAACTTCGTGTCAATGAAGAAGTCCCCCTCAACCTCTTAACGACTCTAGGTTATGTGAGTCTCACCCCAACATCATTGATTGCATACTCTCCAACTCTCTCCCGGGTTATTGGATCGTTGCGTTGTGTTTACCCTAGTCTGAATCCTGGATTACCTTTCCTGAGTGTCAAACCCTGTATTCTCAATATATCTAAACTAGAATATAATCATAGAAAACACAGTAACACAATCGAAATTATAAGGAACAACCATAAAGGAAACACAAATTCAACCAAATCATATGTTGATAAATAATATGTTAATCCCTATTATGATCCATGTTTAACTCATGGTCATAACCGGTTATATATTAAAAACTAAGCCAAACATTCTCAACAATCTACTAAAGTTAAGAAAATAAAGAGAGAAACAGAATAACTTAGCCGTAGTCCGAAGATTTGGCACTAAAACCGTCCAACGATTGCTTCTCCTTTATTGCAACGCGTTCTTCTCCTTCGAAATTAGTTGAGACACCCCGAAACACTCTCAAAATCATAGGAACCCTAAGGGGTCTCCTATGGCCAAGGGAGAAGAAAAGGAAAGGAAAAGAGAGGGGATTAAATAAGCAAAATATCCTAAACAATATCTATTCTGGTACAGAGCTGACCGCCGCAGCGGTGATGTAAGTTAGTTTGATAGTTGCCTAGACGGTGGATAAGGCGATGGATTAAGGACCATCCTACAGTTTCACCACTGCAGCAGTGGATCTCACCGCTGCAGCGGTGGATGTTCAGCAAGAATAGCCCACCCTGCATTTTCATCGCCGCGACGATGGTCTAGATGCCGCGGCAGTGGTCTAGATGCTGTGGCGGTGGGCTGTTATTCTGAATATTGCCTCCGTACTTGTTTTTCCACCGTTCTTCCACCGTTTTTGGTCCGAATTGATCGTTTGCGCTCCGATTTCATACCTTTTCACCCATACACCTGTTTTAATACAAAAAGAATAAAAACATATTAAAACGTACTAAACATACTCGAAAACTAACAATGTTCGATTTGGAAATAGATAGGTAATTTATACCTACCAAATATCCTCAAACTCGGAATTTTGCTAGTCCTCGAGCAAAACACCCATACAATACAAGAAAATATAAAAACTAATTATGAAATTGAATACTAAAAACGAAAAACAAAAATTGTGCAAGTTTTGATTATTATCTACCAGCTAAACGATTTTCCCTCATTGGCCCCTAATCCTATCAAGTTCAAGCATAAATCACACCAAGTGGTGTTCTAGAATTTCAACGTTCAAATATAATAAGCGCCATTCTAGATCCTATTTATGTATGTGTTTTGAAACTCAAATATATAACTATCCATTGATTAGATGGGATTATCCCTCAATATAGTTCATGACTAAAACCTTTTAGGTATAGGGAATCCATACGCCTGAACCGGGTTCTATTCTCCACTAATGTAGGCTCGGAGGTTCAAAAAAATCAATAGGGCTTGGATCGGGTTTGGGAAAATGGCCAAGGGTAAATTTGAATAGAAAATGGGTTAACGTCGTTAGCTTAATGTTACCCAAGGAACATCGCTGGCACTCTCACACTCGAACCCCCATAGACAATTTTGAAACAACCCTAAATAATATAATTAAGACCGACGTACTCACTTGTAAAAAAAAACTGTAAATATATATATATTTTTTTTAATAACACACCCCCAAGCTTATTCAAATTTCTTCAATTTTAGGAGTATGCATAAAATGATTAAGTAACACACCCCCAAACGTATTCGAATTTCTACAATTTTAGGAGTGTGCAAAAAGGATTAAGAAAATGACAAGTGAATACACTAATACCGAACCAATCCGAAGTTTGCCTTAATCCCAACCGCTCACTTCAAGTAGCATAATGAATGCTAACTTGATTCGCTCAAATTGTGCCTTTTGTTTAGCGATAAAGGACTGGAAGGAATTCAATTGGCTATGGTATTGGTTAAGTGTTCAGAATTGAAATGGCTTTTAGGTTTCGACAGGGTAACGACGGGTAATGATTGATAGGTGTGAAAAAACTATCTATTTCTAATCCGAATTTGTTAGTTTTCGAATATGTTTATATAGTATTTTACTTTGTTTTAATTAGTTTTCATAATTTTTGTATAAATCAGGTATGTAGGGCAAAAAGATAGGAAACTAGAGCTAAAACGATGAGATTGAACCAAAGTGGTTTGAAGTTACGGTGGATAAACAAGCTCGGAGGCTAAAAAAGGAAACAGGCCCACCGCTTAGGTGTCCAGACCACTGCCAAAGCGGTGAAGATGCTGAGAAGAGCAAAATGTTACTAAAAAACAACCACCTAGGCGATGTTTCCATCGCCTAGGCGAAAATCCAGCAGAAGACGAAGATGGGCTACTGACAGCCGCTCGCCTAGGTGAAGTTTTCTTTGCCTAGGCAAAAATCCAATAGAATGTTCTCCCAGTCCACCGCCTACTTCACCGCTTAGGCGATCAGACCGAACTGACCTGACTCCGCCTAGGCGCAATTTCCACCGCCTAGGCAGATTTTCCCTGCACAGTCTTAAGATAGTTTTAGATATTTTTGAGATATTTTATCTATAAATACCCCATCTCCTCCCCCTTGGCCGGTGACTCTCTGGCCCCCATGGCTTTTTGAGCCCCTTAGGCTATATCTAAGGGTATAGTTAGGGATTTTAGTGGTGGAGCTCATAGAGTAAGTGGAGTGATAGGGTCACACTAGCTTCCCCCGGATACAGTCAAATCAGCTAATCTGAAAATATGGGTCAATAGTGACGGAAACGGGAGCCCACCCTTTACCGTCTTCGTAGCATGAATGATCGATGAATAGATCAGAAATCCAACGTTGATTGGTTGTCCGGTCTGAATTTTATAGATAAAAAAGGACCTATCCTTTGAGACGTCTGACAGATGTGATGTCGGTAGGAGGCTTCCGCAGATGAAGTGGTGCCAGATTTTTGAAACTGGCTTAAGGCAACTCACCGAAAAGGTAGCGACGTTCGGCCCTTGGTGTTTCCACTTTACTTTTCCAGATGTGATCTTTTGGATGACCCTATAAAAAGTAGGGTCTTGTCTTTCAAGGGACTCCGGTGCCAACAGTCCAAAGAGATGGTTGATAAAATTGGGGCTGAAGATGATAGGTTGATTCCAAACCCTTGCTAGGTCGTCAATGGCCTCTGTAGCATTAGCATAAAACTCTTTGACCAAAGCAATCTCACCTGGGGGTGGCGATTTGCAGAATTGCTCCCAGTGGCGGCTTCAGATTTTATTTTGAAATTCCACCGGGAGATCTTCAATTGGACCAAATCCACGTTGACGTATGCAAGCACGATATTTTTTGTGTTCTTTAAAGTGTTCCGCCGCTTGTTTTGACACAAAGCGGGTGGCATCGTAGTCAACGTCGGTCGGCACCCTAGGGTGTGAACTCGACCCTTCTCCTCTGGCCCTCTTCTTTGCTGCTCTTTTCGGCATTTCCTACAATCATAATCACAAAAACCCAATACAACCTCATCATATATGAACAATTGGAAAACATAAACCTCCCTAATCACTTTGTCAAGAACACATACATCCCAAAACAAATACCCATTTGAATTTTTCAAACAAATTTCACAAATGTGACATCCTATATTAGTTCACACACTCAACCAATCCAATCAAACATGTGTATCATCAAGAATCAAACCAAAAATCCATGGAACTTCGGAATCGCCAAACTAGAGTTAAGGGGTTTTGGGCAAAATTTCAAAATCCATTGATTTCATTGATATAATCATGTAAACCAACCAATAATTTCAACAACTAGACTAAATGTAATGTAAAAGAAACTTACTTGTTCAGAATTAATGGTCCAATCAAAAGAGAATAAAGAAATCGCACCTTTCACGCAAAACCCTAAATTTTCAGAAATAAAGGTGGAGATCCGATTCTTGGAGGTTGAATCGTGATGGAAATGACTACTTTTGGTAATGGACGGATGATTTTTGAGTATTGGAATGGTTTGGGAGTGAGGTTTTAGAGAGAAGGTGGAGGATTTGGGGAGGGAACCTTGCGTTTTCTATTTTTGAATGAACGGGCTGTTTTTAATAGCAGAAGGTCCACCGCTTGAGCGGTGGAACACTTCTCTTTAAAAACAAACCTACTGACGAAATTCCGCCTAGGCGGTGGTTTTTTCGCCTAAGAGAAATTACATCAGTGTAAAAACATTTTATTCTGCTGTTAATCCGCCTAGGCGGTGGTTTCTCCACCTAAGCGGTAGAGCGTATTTTGAAAATTTGGTGCATCCTGTATTTTTACCGCCTAAGCGGTGGGCTATTTTCACCCACTCTGTATTTTTACCGCCTAAGCGGTAGGCCTTTTTTTTCTGAAAAACACCCTCTCTGTATTTTTACCGCCAAAATGGTGGTTCACCGCTTGGGCGGTGGGTCTAAAGCTTCCACTTTCATGTTTTTCTCAAATTTTCAAAATACGGTTCCACCCCGTATGTTTTCACTTCGCTTGTTCAAAGTTTTTAAACTTAAAATATTTCCCCAAGTATCCACATTACTAAATTCACTTCCGAACACGTTCCGAAGCCATGCCGGCTTCCAAAAAGAATAAATAATCAAATAAATAGTAACAAAAATCGGGTAATTTTATACCTTAAGTTTCATTTCAAAAAAATAGCGCTTGAGTTACCGTCCCCAGCTGGACTATCTTGTCACTAAGTATTTTTCACCAAAATTCCCGTAGACAAGGAATTTGGGCTCAAATGCTTAGTCGGATCAAGATCATGGCTTAAAGTCGGCTTCTCCTCTCAGTCCTTATCATTTCCAATAAGCTCAATCTCGGGATTGAGAATTAAAAATTCCAATCTTCTTCATCTTTTCTCGCTCTGCTTGATCTCATTAACACAATGAAACAAAAATAAAAATTGAAAACAAAACAAAAATAAATGTCAGGATTAACACTCGACTACTTAGTCGCAATATCAACTTAGAATTCACACTAATCCCACATCAACAACGCCAAAACTTGGTGCATTGATGGGACTAGAATACGATACATTTGTTTTTCCTATTTAAAACTTAAGTTCTGAGCTGATATCACGTTTCTTTTGCAATATTCAAATAAAATTCAAACTAATCCCCGGCAACGGCGCCAAAAACTTGGTAGGCGTTGACGGGAACAAAATTTGACAATATTCAATTAAAATTCACATTTTTCCCCGGCAACGGCGCCAGAAACTTGGTAGGGGCGGAATTGTGCACGCCTACTTATGCTCGCAAGTATACGAGGTTTAAAGTTTTAATATAGTGGATCTTTGAAGATCAAATATCGTTCCCACAGAGAAAAGTATGAATAATTGAATTGAATACCGCAATTGACGTAATCTCGTGTTATCCTGATGACAGAAGACGTGAATTGAAATTAAACTAAGCTAAACTACAATTAGTGGGTTAATTCTAACTAGTTTGATTAATTAGGGATTGATTTTGTTCACTTAATACACGTTTGATTTTGTTCGGTTAACAATAACGAAGTTTAGGTATCCGACAATTTCGGTTCGTAAACTCCTCCGCCACCTCTTCCGAGTGTAAGACGAGGGAATAAGCGATTTCGCATCGATGAAGAGGTCCCTCTCAATGTCTTAATGACTCTAGGCCGCGTGAGTCTTGACCCAACGTCATCGATTGCACACTAACTAACGCCCTCTTAGGTCGTTAGGTCGTAACGATGTGTTTATCCTAGTCTGAATCCAAGGTTACCTCTCCCGAGTGTCAAACCCTAGATTCTCAAATCCAACCCTAATACCGTTATTAGTATATTAAGATCGTCATCAAATGATAAACACAATCGGACTTAAAAGCAACAACCGTTAAAGAAACATATATTAAACCAAACGAGTATTTACACAATTACACCTTTCCCTAACTAATCTCTAAATTCCACAAACATGTTCTTAGCCAATACAACATTAAATCAAGAGGAGATCATCATCATCAATAATAAACATTAAATACAAAGATGGAAACAAGGGAAGAAAAGCCAAATCTCAAAGTGGAGTGGTCCACTTTCGCCAAAGAACAGTCCTCCCGAGCTTCATCTTCTCCGTTGATGAACTTCCTCTTTTAGCTCTTCAAGGATTAGCCAAGAACACCTCCTAAACTAATCTAATCTACTTCCTAAATTACCTAAACCTAACTAAGGTGGAAGGAGAGCTCTCAAGATGTCAACCGGAGCCTCCTCTCACGTCTAAGCCTTTTTGAGGTTTGGTGGAGAAAAGGGTTAAATAGGTAAGGTTTGGAAATATCTTCAAAATATCTAAAAATAGATATTTCTGTGCAGAGTGTCACCGCCTAAGCGGTGGTTCACCATTTAGGCGGTGGACTTAAGTCGGTTAACTTTTGTCGGTAACTTCACCTAAACGGTGGTTTTTCCGCTTAGGCGGTGGCTACTGGCATATCATTCTGATATTTTCTCGCCTAGGCGGTGGTTCAGCCCTTCAGCACTCCAACATTCTGCCTCTTTTCCACCTAGGCGGTGGAACTTCCGTCGAGACGGTAATCTTCATTCACCGAAACCCTGTTTTGCACATTTTGTTTACCGTTTCTCCACCGTTTTCACTTGTTTCTCGCCCTTTGACGTCCTTTCCCTGTTCTACACTAAAACACAATTAAATATAACTAAAATGCTTGAAAACTAACAAATCCGGTTTAGAAATAGATAGGTTTTTCACACCTATCAACCTCAATAAACAATCATGGGATAAACTCATCATCAAGTAAAGGCCCAAATGATGTCAAAACTCAGCACAAAATCGCAACTAAACTAATAAACTAATCCTAAACAAGCATGCACACGATAAAAACAGTAAAACTTAACTAATATCATAAACACATACAAAAAACATACTACACATAACCACCAACTTAACACAGACATTACCCAAAATGACCCATCAATGATCCCAATGACAATATATAGTATGATATTGAAGACGGGGGTTTAAAACAATATCAACAATAATCTAAAACACAATCTCCGGCAACGGCGTTAAAAACTTGGTGGCCGCAATTTAAGCGTCGCCACTTTCACTGCAAGGGTATGGGTCAAGTTTTAGTATATGGATCTTTCGGTCGGGTATCGTATCCACAGGGATTGGTTGAGATTACTATCGAGTACCGCGATTGTCATAACCTAATTTTATCTAGGCGCTAAAAATGGAATATAAAATTTAATACTAATACTAAAATACTATTTTAACTATACTAATTACTAATACGAGATAGTTATGAGATGGATTATCTAGAGATTAACTTTATTTATTTAAACGCGTTTGATTTTGTTTAGTTTACAATAATCGTGTTTGACTTATTTGACAATCTCGGTATCTAAAACTGCTCCGCCACCTCTCCTGAGTGTAAGACGAGGGAATACGCAACTTCGTGTTAACGAATAAGTCCCCCTCAACGTCTTAACGATCCTAGGTTGCGTGAGTCTTGCCTCCAACGTCATTGATTGTACACAAAATCTCAGTTCGTAAACTCCCTCGTCACTTCTCCCGAGCGTAAGATGAGGGAATACATGACTTCACGTCAACGCCAAAGTCTCTCTCAACGTCTTAACGACTCTAGGTCACACGAGTCTCACCCCCACGTCATTGATTTCATGCGTTGTGTTTACCCTAGTCCGTATCCGGGATTACCTCGTCCAAGCGTCAAACCCCGTATTCTCGATATATCTAAACTAGCATATAATCATGAAAATAGAATAAACATATTCAAACATTGAAGAACAATCATTAAAGAAACACAACTCAACCAAAACGACATATTTATAGATAATATTCATCCCTAAGATAATCCACATTTAGCCTATGGCCATAGCCGTTTATACAATTGAAACTATGCTAAACATGCTAAAACAATTATCGAAGTTAAGAAATAAAAGGAAAAACTGATGAACTTAGCCGATATCCGAAGATTAGCTGCTATAACCGTCCACCGATCGATTCTCCTTTTCCGTGTGGTAATCTTCTTCTTCGAAATTGTTTGAGCACTCCCCATACTCTCTCTATATTCTAAACTAAGCCCTAAGGGAACTGATGGCCAGAGAGGAGCCAGAGGAGAGGAGAAGAGAAGATATTTATAGGGAAAATATCTAAACAAAATATCTAAACTGTGTAGAGCTAACCGCTGCAGCGGTGGGATTCACCGCCACGGCGGTGAGGTAAGTCGGTTTGATGGTCGCCTAGGCAGTGGAGAAGGCAGTGGATTAAGGACCATCCTGTAGTTTCACCTTCGCGGCGGTGGATGTTCAACAAGAATAGCCCACTCAGCATTTTCACCACCGTGGCGGTGGTCTGGACGTCGCGATGGTGGGCTTCTTTTCAGAATCTTGCCTCATTGCTTGTTTTTCCACTGTTCTCAGACCGTTTTTGGTCCAAATTGATCGTTTGCGCTCCGATTTCATACATTTTCATCTATACACCTGTTTTAATACAAAAAGAATGAAAACATATTAAAACGTACTAAACGTACTCAAAAACTAACAATATTCGATTTGGAAATAGATAGGTAATTTATACCTATCAGTCAACATAGGCGGTCTACTGGGGTGACCGACACGAGATGAGTCGAGCCTCTGGTCGGTAGAATCTCCACACTTTGTCTTAAGTAGGAACAGGTCCCACAAGGATTCATAAACACGTGGCGGTCTTCTATTGGATCCTTAAGGATGACCATTTTTACACTCATCAATACCCATTTGTAAGGCATCAAAGAGTGACGATTCCGATTCATCTCTATGACTACCATCGCCGCCGAGACATATTTCTTCCCTTTCAAACTCATCGTCGTCGTACACAAACCTCTCTCTTCTACTCGCATTCGCTCACTAGAGGTAATACACACACCCCTCTCTCTCTCTCTTGCCTATGAACTTGTTTTGGTATGCACTTTGAATAGTTATTTAAAAAATCAATTTTTTTTGTATAGTTTCTAGTGCGAGGAAATCTATTTGAACTTTGAACAAGTGTCCACAAATTAGTTGCCATAGTAGATCATGAGATCGATAGGGTGTATAGTATAGCCTAATGATTTTCTTTTTCTTTCTTTTTGTTGTAATAAACATTGCTTAATTTTCTTGAAATTTTCTAGTACACGAATCGAAATTCAGGCTCTGTAGATAATTTGCTGAAGGGAAACAAATCCATGGCCTTAGAAATGGAAAGGATTTTGATCTGCATTCTTTGCTATACACACACACCTCATATCATCGTTCTTCTGTGGATTTACTTGTTCCTATTTCAATAATTTAATCCCTTGCACCCCATCTTTAATGTCGTTGCTCTTAGCTATAAAGTATTATTTTTTATGTTTGAATCTTTAGGGCTTTATAGTTCAATAAAAAATGCAGAAAGAGAGGGGAGGAGGAGATCACTTTACTCATTCAGGCAGCACATTCGGAAATTTTGGGTCTTTCGGTGTTTTTGGATCAGATCGGAACATGACGTTTGATATCTTTGGAGGGCGGGCCCCTTTGATGACCCATTATTTACTCATCCATTTGGCAACATGTTTGAATCCAACGTGTTAGTTCATTCAGAGAGAGAGGGGAGGAGGAGATCACTTCATTCATTCAGGCAGCACATTCGGAAATTTTGGGTCTTTCGGTGTTTTTGGATCAGATCGGAACATGACGTTTGATATCTTTGGAGGGCGGGACCCCTTTTATGACCCATTATTTACTCATCCATTTGGCAACATGTTTGAATCCAGCGTGTTAAATTCACTTTTCCAAAGCTGGGAGCGCTCTGTTTCGCATGAGTCCAACTGTTGTTCATATTCTTCAACAATGGAGTCCCCAAACCCGCCATTGCAACTTCGACGACAGGTGAGTCGTTTGTTATGTCTATGCGGATGGAATTCGATTCTGGAGAGCATCTACAGCGGGATTCCGATGGTGTGTTGGCCGCTTTACATGGAGTAGTCAACGAACTACTGGTTCTGCTGCAATCACTAGGGGATCGGAATGGAGATTGGTGAAGTGTAGAGAGAGAAATGAAAAAGAAAAAGAAAAAAAAACTAGAAAATTGATAAAAAAAATAAAAATTACTATTTTGCTCTCTCATTTTGTTACTTTGGATGACATTTCTAATTGAAGGCCTTTTAAAATTGTTTTCATACGCAATGGATTTAAAGTGAAACGCATAAACTTAGGAGGAGTACTTAAAAATGTGTCAATAGTTAGAGAGTTTAAAATATATTTTTCCCTAAAAATTATTATCAACTGAATTTGTCCTAGTTTTAAGATTGTCTCATTGATTTATTTTATTTTTATTTTTACTTTTGATTTGTTATAAAAAAAAAAAATAAATAAATAAATAAAACCATAAATCTAATATTATATAAAAATGGCTATTTTTTTACCCAATTACTTGTAGGATGCAATTTTAACTTAGGATATGTGAATATACTATATATTCTTGGTGAGAAAATGAATGCATTATTTGTGAAAAAAAATCATATTGTGCCCTAAAGTATACACTTGAACTTGTTGATTGATGTGTTCGTGTGGATTATCCCACGTTGGTTTATAGAGAATATGAAGAGTAATTTTTTAATACTTAGGTTACCTCTTGAATGTAAGCCATCTAGATTGTTTAACAGATATTGGCAAAAAATAGGTTAATGGTTATAACTTAAAAAACAAATGCACGTGTGCACACGCCCTCTCCCATCACTGACCGACCAACTAGTTAGGCTCGAGCATGTGGAATGTTTGGTTTGGCATTCATATCATTTTAGACAAAAATTAATGCAAAAAACAAATTAATTTAAAACAAATCCTAATTGTTCAGATTTGTAATTGCACAGAGTTGCAAAATTTAAAGGTTGTTCATGTGTGTAACTGGTAGGAGTTAGGGGGGCGTGAAAATTTGAGTAACCGACAATCCCGACCCAAACCCGCCTGAAATGGCCCAAACCGGCGGTTTCCTGCATTGAACCGGACGAAATTAAACATAGGGGTTGAAAAACCAACCCTTCGGCTCGATGTTTAGAGCAAGCTTAATAGGTTCGGATAGACCTGAATCAAACCCAATTCAATCCAATACGACTTTGTTTTGTACTAAATCTGTACCGAACCCTAGCATCCATCATTGTATATATATCCATTCGTTGTTTTCTACAATCCATCGGTCGGTATCAGCCTCATCAACCTTTCTCTTTCCTATCTTATTCACTCTTCCAGTTTCTTTGTAACTTGAATGCTTTGTCGATGATAACTGGCATTGCAGAGCATTCCATTCACTGGTTCACTCCATTTAGAAATCAAAACAATGTTATGAAAAACTCTCCCTTAATTTAGGGTTAATTTTTTTTATTTAAAAAATTTGCGAGAATCGGTCGACTGGTATCCTTGGGTAGTCGACTCATAGAGCGTCCACATGGGCTTCAAGTTCCATGAACAACCACCATGTTAATGGATATGGATTTTAGTATCAAAGATCATGTTTATTCGATAGACATCCATTGAAAATTATACACCCTTTAGGATTCTCTCTTGAAATATATATTAATACCTCTAAGTTTCTTATCCTATTAAATTATACAAAATTTGAGATGTCTACCTTATTTGGTAGACATCTATTAAAAATGACAGACCCTTTAGGATTCTCTAGAAATAGGCATTGATATCTCTAATATTTCTTATCCTATCAAATTACAGGAAATTTGAGTGATCTTAGTTACTAAGTGTGTGGATATTATCGAAAAAGACTCTAGTAGTGTTTTTTCTTGCCGATGAGAAAAGAAACGAAGAGCAGAATATAAATGGGTCTTTTGGATCCAAAATGTACGCTTTCGTTTTATGTTTTTGCATTAATTCAAACTGGTATCAAAGTCTTAGAGACTCGTTCAGAAAAATATATTTTTTGAAAAGTATAATATTTCATATTTTTTTTATACATATATAGAAATATTCTATGTTTCATACAAGTCCAACAATACAAATTTTATAAAATTTAGACTTATGGTTAATCTTTATGATTTTTCAAAGATCGAGAAAAATGAATATTTTATGCCTACTATTTTGAAGTTTCTGGTTTTCTAGTGCACGGATGAAGACGACACAAATGATGCCATTTCGTTCAATTTTTCATATGGAGCCACTTGATTATAATTTATTTGCTATTATATATTGAACTGTTATGTTGGTTCATTGGTAACTTTTCCATGGATTTATGGAGGCAGTGTCGAGTTTCAGTCCAAGGTCCATTGGCTCTTTCTCTTTTTTTTATTGGAAATAAGCACACTGTAGAGGAAAAAAGAAAGAAAGAAAAGCTTATTGTAAAAGCCTAAAAAGGAATCGAAGATGAGCTCTTAGTGGTTACAAAATTACTGTCCTAATATCCTTATTGCATAAAATGTAGTAAAATAGTTTTGACGAATATAATGGTGGACCTTACTAAAATTGATAAATAAATTATGGCATCGTAAGATCCAGTGTTTCCTAAATGAGCGAGAGATCTTAGAAATACTAACACATAGCATGGAATCACCTCTAAAAGACAATTATGCCTAACATCGGCGCAAGATGGAAACCTATCAAAATTGGGTTAAGAAAGATCATAGTGCAATACTCACTATGTTAAGCTATATGCACAATGATCTGATTGTGATTATGAATGTTATACCACCGCACTAGAGATATGAAATGCCTTGAAGTTGGTATTTACTGGTGTTGATCCTAAGATTTTGATGGACAATTAAAGGTTAATATTTTTTGTAGAACTAACGGTTTAATTAAGTATTTCAGTTTATTAGTTATAATGATGAAGATATGATGACAAAGTAATGAAAGGATGCTAAAAAATGATGACAAAGATGATGGAGGATTAAAAGGTTGAAGAATTTGAAGAACCTAGGAAAAACAATTCAGGTTAAATTTCAACTCTTAATATCCCAAGTACGATCACACATGACACAAAAAGTTTTTTAAATGGTTTTTATAAATATGTATGTTTTTTATAGGATCCTAATTAGTTAAATTATTTGGTCCTATGTGTAATTGAAAACGAAATATTAATAATTGATTAAAATTGAATTTAATATTTAGTGGAGCTAATCGAGAAAATAAATCAGTTAAAAGGGCGAAAACGTAAATAAAAATAGATTAAAAACGAATTGAGAGAAGTGTTCCAACATTAGTAAGTTGACATGTAAGTCGACCGGAGCATAAAAGGAAAAGTCTATGTATCTCTAAGTCGACAGGTATGTCGACCTGAGCTTAAATGTGAACTCTCTGAATCGATAAGTCGACTGGGCAGTTGACCTGTGACAAGAAATATAACACTCTGAATCTCTAGGTCGATAGATAGGTTAACCGATGGGTAGAGAATTTTTGGCTTGGCTACATCCTGAATCGATCGGCCGATAGGTGATCTTAGTTGGTCGACTTATAGGACTATTACAAGATATTATGGAATTCTGGATTTTATTCTAAAAGTAGTCATTACTAGTTATTTTATGGTTAAGATTCACGAGATATTTTAGGGATTTAATATTATTTGAGTTATGCAACATATATTGTGAGATCTCTATAGATTTGGTTTATTAAGTTTGAATATTTCTCAATTTGGTACATGTAATTCTTTTTATCCTATTTAATTGTGATTAAGAAATATTTAAGGGACTTAATTGAGAAGTTTAAAAGTTATAATTAAGTTATTTGAACCAGGAAGAAGTCATAATGATATAAAGGGTCTATAAGAGCAATTAATATCATAACAAGTAGGAACTAGCGGATAGAGAGCTTATTTTATTCCCATTTATATAGTCTTGCGTTTTTTGATATTGGAGGGATCAAAAGAATTATACTGAGTTTTTCTAAGAGAAATCATATTAAGAGAATTGTGAGAGTTTTTTTAAGAGTTATTCTTAAGAATTATTTACAGTGGATTATTACTGCTACTAAATCTGAAGTGACATCGCTATAATTATTCTTTCGGTGGATTCCGGGTGAGATCTTTCCAAATTATTTTCTATTTAGTATTACTTGATTATATTTGGAATTTGATCTTTAGAAATTATTTTTTGATTTTTTATTGAAAAATATTTTTGAAACAATTTCTTGAATAAATCTAATTACGTGCTCAATTAGGTGCTACCCATTTTTTTTGCTTGAAATTAGATTTTGAATATCTCACTTTTCTATCACTAGTTTTTGGGATATTAATTGAGTTCTAATTTATCTGGGGTGGTAGAAGTTCCGAGTGAGAAAAATCACTTATCAATTTGTAATTGGTGAGTTGAGTGACGGATTGAATACTATTAAGAGTATTTAATCTAAGGGTAGCATGTTTCAGTCTCTTCCTATAAAGAGATTGAGGTAGTAATTCTTCCTGAATTGAATTGATTTGTGAGAAATTTTATAATGATTCCATCCTTATCAAGTAAAATAATATTTGGATTGTTTGTGAGGTTTTGATTCTTTAGCTTTAGTTTAAAAAAAAAAAAAAAAAAGTTATTCTTGTGCTTGTAAAAAGTAGATGTTATTCCTGAATCTGGAAAAAAGAATTTGTAAAGGTTGATTCTGAGCATGTGAAAAGAATCTTTGTAAGGGTTTGGTTCCTACCTTTAAAGGTATCTTGAGTTTAATGGGTGTGACTCTCTGTGGGGTTCGGAGGACTGGATTAGCCAAAAGTAACTTGGTGAACCAGTATAAATTTTTGGTGTGCTACTATCTTTACATTATTTATTTTTATTGATTGGTGTGCACTTAGTTGACTTTATATTTTCCCTGTGATATAAATATAATAATTAATTTAGGATTAAAATTAATTATTTAGATTATTAAAATATTTTTTCTCTAATAATTTTTTATCTACCCAATTCACCCCCCTCTTGGATAGCTCACTGGGCCAACAGCTGGTACATTAAAAACCATGCTGCGAGCCTTGATTCTTAAGTTTGAAACTCATAAAATGTCTCCTAGAACAAAGACAGTTGAGCATATTTGAAAAATGTCGGCTATGATAAGCTACCTAAAAGCAGTTGGTAACAACTTTATTGATGAGCAACATATCCTTGTAGTGCTTCACTCTTTGCCTAACTCTTGGGAGCAAAATAAACTCACAATGATACCCCAGAAAACTATCAAAACTTTTACCAAATTACAACGTCATTTGGAAATTGAGGAAGAAATGTTAGAGGCAAAAGGTAATACTTCTATATTTGTTGCTGAGTCTAGCCATCGCCAAACATTTGAGTCCAAGCGAAAGTGGCAGGATAAAACATTACTTCATATTCTACTAGGGAGGCCAAGTTTTTGCTGCATCAGATACAGTTAATTGGGCTGTAAGGTTTTAAAAGTTCATTTGTCAAACTTGGTTTCAATTATTGAGTCAACGACGCCTCGGTATTGTCAAAACAATGGGCCTATAGCTTAGACCAAAGGACCTAGATCTCATTGAAATCGAAACACCAAGAGAGATGTTTTTAAGTAAACATTCAAGGTATGTTTGGTTGGAAGGATGAAAAAGAAAAAGGGAAAAAAATGGGAGGATAATATTTTTATTTATTGTGAAAGAAAAATTATTTTCTCTAGTATTGTCTGGTTAAAAAAGAAAAATGAAAGGAGGAAAATAATTTACTTTAATGTAATTTACTATTTTATCCCTCCTATATTACAAAAATAAATTAAAAATTATATTCTCAAGGGTATAATTGTAATTTTATTTATTTTCCATCACTTCCCTCCATTTTCCTCTCATATTTGTAAGGAAAAAAATTGTCTCAAAAATTGTATTTTTTTAATCCTATTTTTTTTCCCTCTTATTTTCCATCCAACCAAATTTTATTATTATTATTTTTATTTTATTTTTTCCTTTCCATCCATTTTTCACCCAACCAAAAACACCCTCAAAGTTAATATATCTATTGAGAGAGTAGGTTCAGTGGATAAAGTGATGGATCCACACACTTGGGGCCCTAACCTAGCAACAGTTGGTCAGCATCTCTAAGAGATGAAGTACTAGATACATTATTGAATTGAGTATAGTGTTAGTAAGAGATTTTTCGAGATAATCCCTTTATATAATCCCAGTTGATCTTATTTAAGGAAATAACCTCAAGTAAATAAGTAATAAATTAAGGAAAAAATTGTATTTCGCATACCAATCTAATATTCTACATATCACCACGTACGTGTTATATAGCTGGTATAGTCAATTGAAATGTCTTAACTTTTAATGGTTATTAAAGGGATTGAGATAGTAGATATTTGGTAACTATATCCTAAATATTTTTAATCAGTGGATTAGTAATTGGTACTTGGTAATCTGGCATGTTAGATTGGGGTTTTTTTTTTATTGAGGATGGTGAATCTCAAAACCACTAGTATGAGATCCTAGAACAAGTAGAAGAGAACGTTTTATGTATATCAGAATCCTAAACGTGATCGTACTTGATATTTTATGTTCGTAATCTTACTTAAAGTTAAAATAGAATATCTGAGTTGTAATAGTATATGTAATCTTTTAACTTGAGGTATTGATTATTATATATATGCACTCGTATACTTTGATAATATTAATTGTTGTCTTCTATATAGACACAAAACTTCAAGTGTATTAATTAGGTATAGTAAAATATATATGTGTGACTATTAGAGTATGCAATAAATGGTATATCATCCTTTAGAAAAACGTGAATTGTCTGATGTGATTTTATATGTTTTAGTTAAAGTCTTGGTCAGATCAATATAATCATTAGAATTAGATTCTAATTGGTATCAAAAGTAAATTATATCAAGAATTGGTACATATGATCGAATTAGGGGTTGTTACTTTATCCTGCCTTACTAGTTCTTTAGGGACTAAGGATGGAGAGATCAAGTTGCAAAATAATTACAATTGAGTGAATTCTTCAATTAAATTCTTATTAATTGGATATAATAATGATATGTTGGTACGCATTACCGATAGTTTGTGGGATTTCCCTAAAGAAATAGTTTGTTTAAAAGGGCATAATTGAAATTAGTCTAATTATTCAATTGATTAATTAATTAGTTTTCACAATGCATTTTTGATATGAACCTAACGGATTACACACAAATAGAGAATGGAAGTTTGAATACTCATTTCAAAGGAAAGGGTAATAATGTCTAACAGTCTATAAGTTTGAGTGTCAAAGTATAATATAAGAAAAATAAATGGAGTCTAGGGTTTTAACCCCAGACAGTTTATAAAAGGCCATTAACTATATGTGAGCCAAGTTTCGACTAAGGTTTTGATTTTTACTACCACCTAAAATCTTATCTAGACTACCCTAATTTTACTGATTTAGATTAGATTCTTAGATAATTAGCAAACACTATTTGAAAATCTATAGACTCTTTCAAGGATCATACCCGAAGAATTTATGAAGAATAAGAATATTAATACCGACAAACAACCAGCTAGGTGTTAGAGGCTTGAAGCCCACCACAAGAGGTAACTAAGCTATCCAAATAGATTAATTTTTCATTGTGTTGTATTATTACAAATTGATTCAAGCCAAGAAAATTAGTTATAAAAAAATTTATTAAATTTCACATATATTTAGTTTCCTTAACTTCTATAGCAAGCTCATTTGAACTCCAAATCTCCATGACTTCTGCTTCATTATTGTGCCCCCCCCCCCCCCCCCCCCCCCCTTTTTTTTGGGGGGGGAGGGGGGGATCTCTTGGTAGGTTTCCCACAAATCTACCAAATTTTCTCCACACTCCCAACACCGCACTTCCTCGCTCCTTTTACACCATTAGAGCATCTCCAGCAATTATTGGAGATATTGTGCCATCTCATTTTTTTGGCATTTTTGAAGGAAAAATGAATTCCAACAGTTGTACTTGGATTATTTGTGCCATTTGAGCATTAATACTCGGCATGTGCCATATTTTGGGTTTGGTTGAGTTTATATTAATTAATGTTGTTTTAATTAAGTTTAATTAGATTTAGTTGGGTTAGGTTCAATTAGGTTTGGTGAGGTTTTGTTTATTAATTATATTTTATTTGAGTTGGGTTAGATTAGTTATAGTTAATTTTATTTTATTTGGGTTCGATTAGTTTGTTCATTTGAGGAAAAAGTAAAGAAAAAAACTTCACTTTTACCATTAAAATTAAAATGGGCTATTACTTGCAAGCTCATATTGAGAAAACACCACATATATATTTATTATTTAAGATAAATCCAAATATATATTCTCTCACTACATCAACAACAACATAATAAATGGGGAGATACAAATGTCATTACCAAACAACAATGTTAATATCAACATAATGAATAGAGGGATACAAATATTGTTTTACAGTAACAATGTCAACAACAACATAATGAATGGGGGATGCAAATGTTACTGTACAACAATAAATTACCATATGCCAGTTGAGTTTTTCTCTAAACTTAAATAACTACATGGGTATAAAAATAAATTAGTAATTGGTCCTGGGCCCCATTATAAAATACCCTTAATTTTGTTATATTTTACTTGTGTTAATTTAGGTTATTGTTATAATTTAATTTAAGATATTTTTCTAGTTTAATTTAGATTCAAGTTGATCTAATTTATTTAGCTTAATTTCATAATCTAAAATTTTGAATTTCGGTGATTTAGTTTGAAACCAAAAATTAATATTTGGCGGTTAAATTAAAATTAAAATTTTGACGCTTTAGTTTGAAACCAAAAATTAATATTTGGTGGTTACATTAAAATCTAAAATTTCAATTTTGATGCTTTAGTTTGAAACAAAAATTGAATTTTGGAGGTTATTTTAAAATTTTCATTCCAATTATTTTTAAATTTAATACAAAAATGCATTCAAGAAAATGACACATCATTTTTGCTACAACTGTTGGAGTATCCAACCAAATCAAGGTGTTCTATACTACTATTGGTGTGTCATATAAGGAAAATAGCACACCAAATTTGGCCAAACTGTTGGACTGAAATAATATGAAATAAACACTTTTTCTTCTTAAACTATGGACTGAAAGAAAGAGTTAGTTTTTTCTACTAAATCTAACATAATTGGTAAAAGAAAAGATTGAAATGCCCCTGATGCACATTAGATCCTTAATTTTGAAGATTTAACAAAAATGTTAAGATTTGACATGCAAATCACTTATCATCTTTCAGGAAAAATGTTTAATCAATTTTTCACAAAAATTTAAATTTTAAAAATTCAAAATTGATCTCATTTTTATCCGTATTTAATAATCTATTTTCCCTATGTTTAGGACGAAGAATTTAAGTTTTCAATCAATTTTTGACATGAAAGATTCATATAGAAATCGATTTCTTTTAAAAACTCAAAGCTTTTATTTTTTAATATATATCTCAAATATAAAAATTGATTGAAAAAATAGATTCTTTATACCTTAAAACATTGAAAAACATATATATATTATTAAAAATAGAAAAAAATATGAGCTAAATTTTGTGTTCAAAAATTTTAATTTTTATGTATAATAAGCATTTTCTTGAAATGGGGTAAGCGATTTGGGCGTCAAATCCTAATCTCTTTGTTATTTTTTTATTCCAAGTTATAGTACTCCCTGAAACGAATCCGTGCATATGTTCATTGTCCTAAACGTTGTTTGTTTGAAGCCTATAAAAAAAACGTTGTTCGTTTGAATAGTTGATTTGTATTCCAAAGTTAAGGATCTAGCGTGCATCGGGCATTTCAATATTTTTTCCAATTCCGTTTGATTTTATGAAAAAAATAGTTTTTCACTTTAGTCCAAAGTTTAATGAGGTAAAATAACTATTTTCAAAGTAGAAGGGGTAAATGAAAATAGATTTAAGTATAAGGGAACAAATTGCAATTAACCCATATTAAAATAAAGAAAAGGAACGTCCATGAAAATCTATTGAAAGGAAATATTAAAAGCGATATTCGCAACCAACAATTATCTTTTATTATACACAATAAACTCATCCTTTGCAGACGTTTATATCGATACAATGATTCAACAGAAACAACTAAAAAATACATACAATATTGTGGTTTGCGTATCATGTTTACCTATGAAAACAGAAGGGTAAAAAGGGAAAACAAGCATCCTTTATTTTCCAGCCGGCTATCTTATTAGGGCTTAGAAGCACTGACACTGCACCCTCTTGAAGGCATACCCAGCTCTCCGTCGTTCTTGGGATATATATTAAACGGTATTACTAGTTAATCAAAAGTAAAGCGTGAATCTGGAGACTTGGTTCTTCTTAATAATGCTTTGGAGGTGGAGGAGAAGAATAGTAGTAAGGAGGCGGCAATGGTGAGGGTGGTGGCGGTGATTTATAGTAGTATGGTGGTGGAGGTGATGGAGAAGGAGGGGGTGGGGACTTGTAGTAGTATGGTGGGGGTGGACAGGGTGATGGAGGGGGAGGAGACTTATAGTAGTAGGGAGGAGGTGGGGAAGGAGATGGTGGTGGGGGTGATTTGTAATAATATGGAGGTGGTGGTGAGCGAGATGGGGGTGGCGGTGATTTATAGTAATAAGGTGGTGGCGGTGAAGGAGATGGGGGTGGTGGGGATTTGTAGTAGTAAGGTGGTGGTGGTGAAGGAGAAGGGGGAGGGGGTGACTTGTACACATATGGAGGGGGTGGCGATGGAGATGAATAGTTGTATGGCGGTGGAGGAGATGGATAGTAGTAAGGCTTATTGTCTGCTGCTGCTGCTACACTAGTCGCTATGAGGCATATTGCCAAGGCATATAACACAAATGTGGCCATTTTCTGGCAACTCAATTAGGCTGCAAGAAACCAAGCTTTGGATGATTTGACAAAGGAGAACCTCACTCTTTTTATAGTGAGGAGGCTGCCACAAACTATAACCAAAGCAAATTTTAAATATTATTTGAAGCTTCCAACTTTGTTTAGTATTTTTGTTTTTTTTTTTTGAAAGTCCTCATCCGACAACTGGTTAATGGGATCCCACTACTTGCCTCAGGGTTGTACATAGGCTAAGAAATGGTCAAGATGAGCACATTGCATACATGAGGTGGTGAAGGCTTCATTCATTCTCATTGATATTGAGATGGAATTAGTACAGTAGGTGTGATACACAAAGAAACTTCCAATGTATTAGGCTTCATTCCACATCAAGTGGCCTATGGCAGTTGTCTTAACTCTACTTTGACAAATTCGAACTATGATTTAAAAAAGGAAAAAAAAAAAAATAGCACATGTAATTTGGTACAAAAAAAGATACAAAAAGGGGGGAAATCAATATATTTGATTAGTGAGTAGTCACAATTTCTAGGAAACGGTAGAAATCTAATGGGTCTAATTATCTCACAAGGGATGTGTGATTCAACACGCTCCTTCACACTCAAAGTGGATTTTCCAAAACTACAGCAAACGGATATCCGATGCCCAGCATCAATGTGGGATTCAACACGCACCCTCACGCTCAAGGAAATTTTTGTCAAGCTACTGTGAACGGATATCAGGAGACCCAACATCGAAGTGAGACTCAACACGCTCAACATGAGACAAGAGATCTGCCTCTGATACCATGTAGAAATTCAATGGGCCTAACTCACTATCAAAAAACGCAATGAGAAAGAAGGATTGCCCTAAATTTTATATATAACTCAGTATCAGGTAACACATGTGATATGGGATTCAATACGCCCCCTCATGCGTATGATGGACTTTGCCAAACTACTGCAAACGAATATTGGGGTACCCAACATCGATGTATGATTCAACACGACCCCTCAAGGTGAACTTTGTCAAACCACTACAAATAGATATCAGGAGCCCAACATCGATATTGGATTCAACACATCCAATAACAAACAAGAGGCACTGCCTCTGATACCATGTAAAAACTCAATAGATTGAACTTACCCTCAAAAGATACCTTGAGAGAGAAAGATTGTCATAAACTTTATATATAATTCAGGATCAGGTAACATAAGTGATGTGGAATTCAACAGAAACATTTTAAGTTTTTATAGTAGTACACTATATTCCCATGATTTTTAAATGTAGCATTATATTTTTAGAAATTTAATTCTTTTAAGTTGCGCTCAACAATCGGTGGATTATCTCATAATGTTTTGCTTATAATTATGAAAATAATTTTTTAATATATATATATATATATATATATTATTTTTACTTTCGATTGCTTGTAGTCATAACTCATTAAGAAATAGGACAAAATATATTTTAAACCCTCTAACTATTGATACGTTTCTAAATAGTCCAGTAAATTTTTTCGTTTCAGTTTAAATCCTATAAGTATGCAGTCAATTTTAAATAATCATTCTATTACATTTTTTATCCAATCTAACAAAAATGTGCGGACACCTTCTGTTTCAAACAGAGGGTGCGGCACCCTCTGATAAACATAGCGTGCAGACACCCTTTGTGTTTAGCGGGGAGAGGGAGGGAGGAAGAGAGAGAGAGGAGAAGAAAGAAGAAAAAGAAAAAAAGGATAGAAAAAGAAGAAAAAGAAAAAATATATATTAAAAATATTTGTTTACCCCTCATTTCGGTTAGATTGAATGAAAAATGTAACAGAATGACCATTTAAAATTTAGTGCATACTTAGAGGGTTTAAACTGAAATGAAAAAAAAATATTGGACTACATAGAAATGTATCAATAATTAGAGGGTTAAAATGTATTTTTCCCTAAGAAATATTGTATTGGTTTTTCCATGAACTACAACTACAAAGTGAAAGACTTATCTCTCTCTCTTTTTCCTTTGAGATAAATATATATAGTATAGTCCCCGTGTACTATGAAATTAATTTAAAAGGATACATTAATAAATCTTGGTGTCAGATTTGTATCTCTTATATTATCTGTTTGTGTTTCCCTAGTTAAAACTCTTCGAGAGTCTTATTTTATCTGTATGTATTTCCCTAGTTAAAACTCTTCCAAACTAACGTGAAATCAGAGAAATTTTGAATTTTTATTAATCAATCAGATTAATTTTTAAAACTATCTAATTCATCCCCTCTTAGGTAAACCTTCGGACCAACATGCTCACAAAATACTCTCAAAATTTTTGAAACAAAAATATTTTTACTAAACACATTTCTATACATTAATTTAAAAAATTTAAGAGCGAAAACATTAATCAGAGAACAGAAACAGTGACCATTTGTTAATAATGTTATAGTTTGTTTAACCAAATAGGTAATGAGGCTTTTGCGATTGTTGTTCTCCCAATTGGCAAGCAATTTGAAGTATTTGGTGATTACATTATGGTTAATTACCTACCTCATAAATTTAAGAATGTTTGATTAATTCAATTCATCTAGAGCACAACAACCGACACCATATAAGTCCTTTGAGGAAATGTTTTTTTTCATTGGTTGTAAATTAACCAATAAAAATAACATTTACACAGTCAATGTTGTAGATAACTACCTATTCATAAAAAATAAAATAAAAAAATAACCGACTGATTAATGCAGTCCTTGCCTCTTGGTTGAACTTAAAAATTATTATGAGCTGAATTTGTCCTAGTTGTTAGGCTCTCATTGATTCATTTTTTATTTATTTTTTATTTTGATTTGTTCATAAAAAAAATAAAACCATAAATCTAATGTTATATAAAAATGGGTATTTCTTTACTCAATTATTTGTAGGATGCAATATTAATTAGATTAGGATATGTGAATATACTATATATTCTTGGTCAGAAAATGAATGTGATATATTTATTTGTGAAAAAAATTATATTGTGCATTAAAGTACTCACTTAAAGTTGTTGATTAATGAGTTTGTGTGAGTTATCCCACATTAGTTAATGAAGAATATGAAGAGTCATTTGTTAATACTCGGGTTACCTCTTAAAGATAAGCCCTCTAAGACATTTAACATATATTGGCAAAAAGTAGGCTACAGGTTATAACTAAAATAAAATTTCATGTGCGCACACGGCCCCCCTCGCCGACCGACCACTCAGCCGGGCTCAAGCTTGTGGAATGCTTGGTTTGGCCTTTGTATCCTTTTAGACAAAAATTAATCCAAAAATCAAATTATTCTCAAATAAATCCTAATTGTTCAGATTTGTAACAGCAAAAAGTCACAAAATTTAAATTTTGTTCGTGTGTGTAACTAGTAGGATTTTAGGGGTGTGCAAAAACTTGAGTAACCGACGATCCCGACCCCAACTTGCCCTAAATGGCCCGAATTGGCGGTTTCCTACACTAAACCGGACAAAATCAGATATACGGGCTAGAAAACCAACCCTTCAACTCGGTGTTCAGAGCAAGCTTTATAGGTTCAGGTGGATCCGAACCAAACCAAATCCAGTCCAATACGACTTTGTTTTGTACTGGATATGTGATGAACCCTAGCACCCACCACCATATATACATTCATTCGTTGTTTTCTTCAGTCCATTGGTCAACATCAGCCACATCAACCTTTCTCCCTTCCAATCTTCTTCACTCTTAAAGTTTCTCTACAACTTGAATGCTCTGTCAATGATGACCAACGCATTGCAGAGCATTTCATTTACCAGTTCACTTCATTTAGGAAATCAAAATAATGGTATGATAAACTCTCCCCCAATTTAGGGTTAAATTTTGTTTATTTAAAAAATTTGGGAGAACCGATCGACTGGTATCCTTGGCTAGTCGACCGAAAATCTTATTCTTTAGAATGAGTTTGTCCAAGAGAAGATCGGTCGTCTAGTAATGCTTTGTCGGTCAACCGTTAATCCAAAAAAATATTTAAACATGTTGTTAAAGTCATCGAGCATGTTCATCAAGCCAGTCGATCGTTTTTCTTTTCTTTTTTGCCATTTTTGTTTTTTATGTTTTTTGTTCATTTTATTTTTTATTTTTATAACATAACAAAAATACCACACACAATAACAATAATAATAAAAAAACATGAAACATATAACTAAAAAAACACAAGATATTTAACAAAAACAACCATGATTATGTAGATGTTGGATTATGGTGTGGGTCAGATCGACCCATGGAGCATCAACATGGGCTTCAAGTTCCATGAACAACCATCATGTGAATGGATGTGGATTTTAGTCTCAAAGATCATATTTATTCAGTAGACATCCATCGAAAATAATACACCCTTTAAGATTCTATCTATAAATAAGCATTGATACCTCTAAGATTTATTATCCTATTAAATTACAAAAAATTTGAGTGTTCTTGGTTAGTGAGTATGTGAATATTATCGAAGAAGACTCTAGTGTTTTTTTTCTTGCCGACAAGAGAAGAAACGAAGAGCAGATTATCAACGGGTCTTCTGAATCCGAAAGATACGCTTTCATTTTATGTTTTCGCATTAGTTCACATTGGTATCAACATGTTAGAGACTATAAAAAAAAAAAAATTTTGAAGAGTATACTATTTTCAGATTTCTTTTTTTTTTTTTTAAATAAAAATATTCTACGTTTCATTACAAGTTCAACAATATAAATTTCATAAAATTTAGATTTACGGTTACTCTTATATGATTTTTCAAAGATCAATCAAAATGAATTATTTATGCCTACTATTTTGAAGTTTCTGGTTTTCTGGTGCACGGAAGAAGAAGACACAAACGACACCATTTTGTTTAATTTTTGATATGGAGCCACCTGATTTTAGTTTATTTGCTATTATATATTAAATTATTGTGTTGATTCTTTGATAACTTTTCCATGGATTTATTGAGCCGGTGTCGAGTTCCAGTCCAAGGTCCAGTGGCTCTTTCTCTTTTTTATTGGAAATAAGCACGGGGGAGAGAAAAAAGGAAATGCTTAATGTAAAAGCCTAAAAAGGAATCGAACCTGAGCTCTCTGGTGGTTATAAAACAGCAACAACTTCTAGCACAACGCACCTACATTTATTTTAGGGAAAATTACCTATTAATCCCAAAAGAATAAATTATTTACCACCTACTCCCATCGACTTTTCTTTGCACCGATTAGTCTCATCAACACCTTTTTCTTGCACCAATTAGTCTCATCAACACTTTTTCTTGCACCAATTAGTCCCGTTTTCAAAATTGGTGAAGATTGAGTTTACCGAAATGCCCTCCCGTGAGTTTCACATCAAGAAGGAAGGTCGTCAAACTAGTGCACCACCGCCGTCAGCAGCCGCAGCTGCCGCCGCCATAAAATATAGCTTTCACCCCAAATTTTATAACTTTTTATCACTTTTTATATGTTCCAAAAAAAAAAAAAAAAAAATCTTGATTTTAAGATAAAATCGTTACTAAACGTAACGTAAAATAAGAAAACAATTGATATTATATTCAAGATTTACAGGTGTTCAATGTAATATCATATGTATTTTACTTTGCATACAAAAATAAGAGAATAATTGATATTACATTCAACATCTACATGAGGGATATTTTGGTCAGAAAAAAAATAACATCATCAAAAAAAAATAATAATAATAAATAAAAAAAGTTGATATTATATTTAACATTCACAGGTGTTGAATGTTACTTTCAACATCCATATAAGGAGTATTTTGGTCAGAAAAAAATAATATCATAAAAAAAAAAAATAATAAAATAAAACAAAACAAAACAGTTGATGTTGCATTCAACATCCACATGAGGGGTATTTTGGTCAGAAAAAAATAGTATCATAAATAAATAAATAAAAAACATAAAACAATTGATGTTACATTCAACACCCACAGGTGTTGAATGTTATATTCAACATTCACATGAGGGGTATTTTGTTCAGAAAAAAATAGAATTAAAAAAAAATTAATAATTTTGATGTTACATTGAACATCTATATGAGAGATATTTTGGTCAGAAAATGACAAAAGGACTTATTGATGCAAAAAAAAAAAGTGATGGAAGTAATTGGTAATTTCTTTTGTATTTTGAGACTAAATGATGCATGCCCCTTTATTTTATCACACTGTGTTTATTAATAAGCAGTAAACATTAATTTAAAAGGTATCGGTTAAAAGAATTGGACCCGGTACTTCTAAGATTTAAGATTGTGTTTGGGTAGGATTTGATAAATTCATGATATTCGTATCATATTCATAAATAATGGGATTTTAAAATTATCGATTCTCATCATTTATAAAAAAATTATTTGCACAATTTTTTTATATGAAAAATTTGATTGTATAATTTCATAATCTTTCATTGAATAAGTAATTATTTGTATGCACAATTTTAAAATTTATTAAATTTTAATAATAAAAAATGTGAAAACATATCTCATAATATAATTTTTATTTCGTCATTTAATAATATAATCTTTATATTTGTTTTAGTGATATAATTTTAATAATATAACTTTAATTATGTACAACTATTTTAATAATATAATTTTATATTCATTTTACAAATATAATTTTAATATATAATATATAGAGATGAGAGAATTTTAAAATTCATATAATTAGCAAATAAAAAATGAGATTGAAATGAAATGGATAGGAATTGAAAAATAGCACATTCTCCCTTGGGAGAATTTAGAAATAACTTGTATTTTGCATAGATTTATAAATTTCTTTTATTCTCCTATTTTACAAATGAAAGGATTTCATAAATTCTTCTTCATAATATCCAAAGAAAGAATTTCCTAAATAAAACTTGTGAAACTTTTGTCCAAATGAATTTCTCCCTTAAATTACCTTACCTTACCCAAACACAACCTAAGACACAACATCTTAGCACTATGACATATAAATCTACTCATTTAAAAAATATTGATTTATTTGATATATATAAGTTACAGTGGATAAATTACATGCTTAATCATATACGATGGCATGAAATTTAAAATTATTTAACTATAAACATAAATTATATGTGAACTTCGTGGCGGAATATTACGTCGTCACTTTCACCACAAGTGTACAAGTCAAGTTTTAATATAGATGGAAAGGAGTAAAGGTTGTCGTATCCACAGGAATTGGTTGAGAAGATTATTGAGTACTGCAATTGTCATAACCTAACTTTATTTAGGCGATAAAAATGTAGTTTATAATTAATTAATACTAGTACTAAGTTAATTAAACTAACTATAATAATATTATATTGAGATGTTTAGGGAAAAGATTGTCGAGGGATTAACTTCGTTTAGAAAAACGTGTTTAGTCTCGTTTAGTTACAATAACGGCGTTCGACCTATCCGACAATCTCTGTGTCGTAAAATTACTCACCACCTCTCCCGAGTGTAAGACAAGTGAATATGCGACTTTGCGTCAACGAAGAAGTCCCCCTCAACATCTTAACGATACTACGTCACATGAGTCTTGCCCCAACGTCATTGATTGCACACTTTTTAACACTCTCCCAAGTTATTAGATCGTCGCGCTATGTTTACCCTAGTCCAAATTCAGGGTCACTTCTCCCCAGTGTTAAACTCCGTATTCTCTAATTATCTAAACAAGTATAATATCAAAGAATAACGGCAAACACAATTGAAATAGCGAAGAACAACCATTAACGAAACACAAACTCAAATTAACAACAATTTCATAAAATATATTGATTTGTAAACAAAATCCATTTAACTCATGGTCATAACCATTTATACAATGAAAACTGAGCTAAACATGCTCAACAACCTACCAGAGTTAAGAAAATAAAGAGAGAAATGGAAGAATTTAGTCGTAATCCAAAGATTTACTACTAAAACCATCCAACAATCGCTTCTCCTTTATTACAACGTGTTCTTCTCCTTCGGAATTGGTTGAGCACACCCCAAAACACTCTCTAAATATTAAGAACCCTAAGGGGTCTCCTATGGTCGGGGGGTTGAAGAAGGAGAGAGGAGAAGGGATTAAATAGGGAGCAAAATATCTAAAACAAATATCTAACAGCTGCAGAGTGACCGCCGCGGCTGTGGGTATGTTGGTTAATCCACGACCTTAGTGGTGGAATCCGGGACCATCCTGTTCTTTCACTACCTCAACATTTTGGTCTTTCTCTACATTTTGACCATTGTGGTGGTGGTCTAGACGCCGCGGTGGTGGGCTGGTTTTCAGAATTATGCCCTCATGCTTGTTTTTTCACCGTTCTTCTACCGTTCTTGGTCTGATTTAATCGTTTATAATCAGTTTTCATGCTTTTTTACCCCCCACACACCTGATTAATACAAGAATACATAAAAACGTATTAAAATGTAATAAATGTACTTGAAAACTAACAAATTTGATTTAAAAATAGATATGTAGATTATACCTATCAAATACCCCCGAACTCTGAATTTTGCTAGTCTTCGAGCGAAACACCCACACAATATACGAAAATATAAAAACTAATTACTAAATTGAAAACTAAAAATTAAAAACTAAAACAATTATGCGCAAGAATTGAATATCATCTATTGGCCAAATGATTTTCTCCCTTATTGGCCCCCAATTCTATCAAGTTCAAGAATAAATCACACCACGTGGTGTTCTAAAATTTTAACATTCGATGATAGTAAGCATCATTCTAGATCCTAATAAAATGTGTGTGATTAAATTCAAATATACAACTATGCATTGATTAGATAGGATTATCCCTCAATAAGGTTCATGACTAAAACGTTTTAGGTATAGAGAAGCCATAAGCATGTCCTTGGGTCTTTTCTCCACTAATGTAGGCTCGAAGAAATCCAAGAATCATTAGGACTATGTTCGGTTTTGGAAAACTTTGGCAAAGGGTAAATCGGAAATGGAAAACAGGTTAACTCTGTTAACTTAACGATACCTAAGGCACATGCTTGGCACTCTCACACTCAAAACTCCACAGATAAATTGAAACAATCCTGAACATTCATTTACAATTAACGTACTCACTTGTCAAAAGAAACAAAAAAAATAAATAATATTTACATATGTTTTTTTTTTTTTTTTTTTTAACATATACCATACCCCCAAACTCATTCGATTATTAGAATTTCAAGGGTGTGGTTAAAATGAAATAAGAGTGACAAGTGAGTACTCGAATACCAAACCAATTAAAAGTTCACCTTAAACCCCACTCACTTCAAGTTGCATTTGCAACTGCTTGCTTGATTCACTCAAATTGTGCATTCAGCTCAGCGATGTAGGTTTGGAAAAAGATTTTATCGATATGTTTAAGTGTTCAGAATTGAAACGGTTTTTAAGCTTCGATAGGGTAATGGGGGATAATGATATTATATGGTAGGCTTAAAAATGCTCAAGGGATAAAAACGAATGCTTAAATCATATCTCTTGAACTACCTCACCTAGGATTTTGCCTCAAATTTCTCCCAAATCAGGTTCTAAAATCCCTATTGTTAGAAATTTGGTTGACAGATAATCGTTTTCAAATCAAATAGACAGTTATACATCGAGTTTACGTGCTCATGCATTTAGGATCTACAATAACTTTTACTAAAACGATAAGTCAAGCACATAGAACACACGTGAATGAACTTTAAGCTCGACCTCAATAAATAACCAGGGAACAGACTCATTATTGGGTAATGGCCCTGATGAAGTCAAAGCTCAACACATAAAAACAACTACCCTAAACAAACATGCATACAATAAAAACAAAACAACATAAACTATAAATACTACAATACTACACATCACTTTCGAACTTAAAACGGACAGTGTCCTCAGCGGCCCAATCATCAATCTCAATATTTGAAATTAAAGCATGCTGACGAAGATGATTTAGAACACATACCTAGGAGACGAGAGAATCTCAGCTCCGAATCAAGTCGGTTGTGACGAATTTAACTTATTTTTTGCCTTGGGTTGCCTCCCAAGAAGCATGTGGTTTAATGTCCTCAGACCGACACAGAGAACAACTCATCAAAGAGCAGCTTCCGCCCGTAGTATGTGTCAAACAACACCACGTACGGGTCTTAATTCAGTACGCCCTCAAGCTTGATGAGATATTGCTCTGGATGGCTCGATATTTCAACGACACACCTCACCAGTTTATGTTCTTGGTGGGCATGAAAGGACGTTTCTACTGGTAGTGCAAGATAGGTGAGTCACATCGGATTCTCGTAGATGTGATCGCCTGGGATCGATAGTGGCAAGCTCCTTCCACTTATTTCCAGTTCCTTCTGATGGCTTTCATATTCAGATATGAATTGTTCATCTCTTAGTGCCACCGTTTCTGACTTGACCTCAATCAAGCAGATAAGCTGACCGATTTGTGTCTGAAGAGACGTTACGGTCGCATCAATTTCAGTGCAGACCGTCTCAATAAAATCAAGACGATCCTCGTGCTAGTTGATCCGGTCATTTGTTTCCCGCAAGACTCTCTGAGTTTCCCTATAACAGTAGCGAAGATTTCTTCCAGATAGGGGAAAGACTCCGGATATTTCCTCAGTGTGTCGATCCATGGCGCCGAAAGGTTGAAACTATCTCTCATGCCTTGATATTTTGGTGAATAATTCCAATACTGAAAAATCAAACTCAACCATGTCTTCCAACAATCGATAGGCTTCGTCCGTCGATAATTGGTCGAAAGAGGTCGTACGATTTCTTCCTTCAACCCACATTCTGATTGCGGCCTACAACCCGTCAAAGAAAATCAACAGTTGATATTTTCTAGGGAAACCATGATTTGGATACTGGAATAACAATTCCTTGTATCAATCTCAAGCACTATAAAACGGCTCGGAAAAACATTGAAAGAAACGCAAAAATACATGTCGATCTAACATCTTCAAACACCCTACAGGAAAACAAAAACAAAAACTATAAAAAAAAAAATTATACACAAAAGAAATGTCTAAATTAAAATCAGGTCATTTACTCACAATATTGATAATAATCTAAAACACAATCAACAGCAATGGCACCAAAAACTTGGTGGCGGAATATTACGTCTCCACTTTTGACCGCAAGTGTACGGGTCAAGTTTTAGTATAGATAGGAAGGAGTAAGGGTTGTCGTATCCACAGGGATTGGTTGAAATTATTATCGAGTACTACGATTGTCATAATCTAACTTTATTTAGGCGATAAAAATGTAGCTTATAATTAATTAAACTAACTATAATAATATAATATTGAGATGTTTACAGAAAAAATTATCTAGGGATTAACTTTGTTTACAAAAATGTGTTTGGTCTCATTTAATTTACAATAACAGCGTTCGACCTATCCAACAATCTCTGTGTCATAACCTCACTCGCCACCTCTCCCGAGTGTAAGACGAGTGAATACGCAATTTCGCGTCAACGAAGAAGTCCCTCTCAACATATTAACGACACTAAGTCACATGAGTCTTGCCCCAACATTATTGATTGCATACTTTCTAACTCTCTCTCGGGTTATTAGATCGTAGCGCTATGTTTATCCTATTCCGAATTCGGGGTTACCTCTCCCGAGTGTCCATTCTCGTATTCTCTAATTATCTAAACAAGTATAATATCAAAGAATAATGGTAAACACAATCGAAATAGCGAAGAACAACCATTAACGAAACACACACTCAAACAAATAACAATTTCATAAAATATATTAATCTCTAAACAAAATCCGTTTAACTCATGGCCATAATCATTTATACAATGAAAACCAAGCTAAGAATGCTCAACAACCTACCAAAGTTAAGAAAATAAAGAGAGAAATAGAAGAACTTAGCCGTAGTCCGAAGATTTGCCACTAAAACTATCCAACAATCGTTTATCCTTTATTGCAATGTGTTCTTCTCTTTCAGAATTGGTTGAGCACACCCCAAAGTACTCTCTAAATATTAGGAACCCTAAGGGGTCTCCTAAGGCCGGGGGGTTGAAGAATAAGGGAGGAGAAAGGATTAAATAGGGAGCAAAATATCTTTAAAAAAATATCTAACAGCTGTGCAAAATGACCGCCACGGTGGTGGATATGTCGGTTAAACCACGGCCTCGGCGGTGGAATCAGGAACCATCCTGTTCTTTCACCACCTTGGCGGTGAAGTCACCGCCTCAGCGGTAGGATGTCAGTAACATTTTGGTCATTCTCTGCATTTTGACTGTCGCAGCGGTGGTCTGGACGCCACGGCAATAGACTGCTTTTCAGAATTATGCCCTCATGCTTGTTTTTTCACCGTTCTTCCACCATTCTTGGTCCGATTGGATTGTTTATGATCTGTTTTCATGTCTTTTCACCCCACATACCATATTTATACAAAAATACATAAAAATGTATTAAAACGTAATAAACGTATTTGAAAACTAACAAATTTGGTTTGGAAATAGATGGGTAGATCACACCTATCAGAACTTAATGTTATTTAATTTGGCATACAATTCATATTTATTTACAAAAGCAAAAAAACAAATTTGTAGGCAATGATGAGTTGAAATATGTTTTTCTCATTTTTGTTTTACGCATAATGTACCTAAAAATGAAATTTATATCTATAAATATAAGAGATGATTATGATAATAGTGAATTTTTCGATCTCATAGTATGGAGTTATGTGTTATTTTTAGGTACGATTGTTGTGGCTAAATAATTAGTGTTTTAATGTCCTAATGTGTATAAAATGTAGCAAAATGACTTTGACGAATATAGTGGCGGACCTTACTAAAGTTGAGAAACTAGACGAGGATAATTGCAATATTTGGCATTATAAGATCCATTGTCTCTTAAATGAGCGAGAGGTCTTAGAAATATTGACACATAGCATGGAATCACCACCAGAGGTAACTTTGCCTAACACTGACGTGAGATGGAAACCTATTAAGATTGGGCCAAGAAAGATCATAGTGCAAGATTCACTATGTTATGAAATATGCACGATGATTTGATTGGTAATTATGAATGTTACACCACCGCAGTACAGATATGAAATGCCTTGAAGTTGGAATTTGCTGGTACATCAGCAAGTAGGTTGCAAGCCTTGATGCTTAAGTTTGAAACTTATAAGATGTCTCATAGAACAAAGACAGATAAGCATCTTCGAAAAATATCGGCTATGATATGCTATCTAAAGGTAGCTGGTAACAATTTTTTTGATAAGCAACTGTAAACATGGCATTTTGCCCATCCCGCAAAAAAAAAAAAAAAAAAATGTGTTTTATTTTAGAGTTTAGTTTTTTTTTTTTTTTCAAAAAATATAAAAATAAAGAAAAAGAAGAAGAAAATGAAATAAAAAGGAAAAAAATATAAGAAAATAGAGAGAGAAAGAGAGAGAGAAAAAAAAGTGGTCGTGGGGCCCATTTATCGAGAGCAAGAGAGAGAGATAAAAAGAAAGAAATTGACAGAAGGGAGGAGAAAGAAAGAATCACGTGTGTGTGTGTGTGAGAGAGAGAGAGAGAGAACTGGTGGGGCCCCTTTATTTGTGTCAACTTGTGTGTGTGTACCATATGTGTGAGAGAGAGATTTATGGGTCCCCTTTGTTGGGCAAGTGTGTGTGTAAGAGAGAAAGAGAGAAAAAGAAAATAAAAATAAAGGGTGGGCCCATGTCTTTTTTGTCAAGTCACTAAAACGAAAAAAAAAAAAAAAAACACGCACGCAAGGGGTGGACCCCACAACAACATGGCAGTCTCGAGGAAAGTAGTTATGGGCGCAGAATTTTATGCGCCCGCAACCCGGGAACCCCTTTTTTTTGCCTTTTGTTTTTTCAATTTTACTCTTTCTTAGTTCAACTCAGACTGGGTTTGATGGTCATACCTAATTTTTAGGGTTTCTTAAGTGATTTTCATGCCCCATATTTCCTAAAAATATGACCCTTTTCTTCCTAATTTATACATTAAGAAATTGAGATGAGCCACTCCTAGAAAAGTGATTCCCAAAATCCTTTTGGGAAGCCGTCTACGAGAGAGAAAAAAAATGAGTATCGGGATTCTTGACCTATAACAGGTATGTTTTCGTTTATCTTTAAATTTTTGTAAGTTTTATTTTTTAGTTGTCCGATGACTTGATGAAAAATGTCAAGATGAGGTTTCTCATTCTCAATCTGAACCTTTAAACGTTTAGACGAGGACGTCCATATTTTGTTGTTTTTTTATTTTATTTTTGCCTTCCTTTTTTTTATTTATTTGTTTACAATTCATCAAAAGAAAAACTAAAAAAAAAAAAAAAAAAGGCAAGTCATCCAATGATCTGATGAAAACACTAAGGTGGGTTTCTCGTGCTCAAACTTAATCCTCAAGCGTTAGGTGAATGATGTTTTCATTATTTATTTTTTTGTATTTTCTTTATTTTGTTTTTATTCTTGTTATCAAAACCCTAAAAATAAAAATCTAAAATCTAAAAAATAATAAAATAATAAAATCTTAGGAATTAATCCTTACGAACCTTAAGATGAATCTAACGATTCAATAAATCGTGGGAGAGTTTTCCGTGACCTCATTTCCGTTCCCTAACTAGAGTGGATTTTAAAACGATTAGCTTTAGGAAATCTCTTCCCTCAATAAATCTTTTTGTAGGATTCCGCTTAAGTTTCAAAAAGAATAATTCTGATAAAATTGTTTTCGCAATCCTTTCTCGATTCTCATATCTATATAATTTGAGTGAATTTCAAATCGATATTTTTTTTAAATTAATTGGGCAAACTTAAAATAGATATTACTTGCATTCATCTAGTATATTTCTTTTTTGTATCATTTAGACGGTATGTTTAAGACACTTTCACCACTTACACTTTTTTCATATTTCATACATATAGGTTTTTATTTTATTTTATAATTCATACTACTTCTTCACATTTAGTCAAGACACATACACTAGTTGTATTTTTTTATTAAATAATTAAATCATTGTCACGCATATTTTTCTTAATTCACATAGTGTTCTCTATTTAATTCTCATATTCATATCATTTTGTATTGGCATGTTTAAATTGAACCCTTTAGTTTTTTTAGGTCACTTTTGAAAAAATAAAATATAATTCAAATAATGTTAATTTTTGCATTCACATTTTTATATTTATCCATTTATTTTAGTTTGTCCATTTAAAGTAAAGAAACCTCTCAGAAACATATATAAATACCCTCCGGGGACCATACTTATCGAATCTTTACTATTTGATAAGAGGTCATACCGGGAGAAACATTCTCAAAAATATAAAAACTTATCCCGTCTAATTTTTTAAAAATATCAAAAATATTTTATAAGAAAGAAAATATTTCAAAATAAAATAAGACGTTCGGACTTAAATTAATTGGACTTAATTAGACATAAGGTACTGTATTTGAACGGACGTCTTGCGATGCCTAATACCTTCCATTCGCGTAACCAACCCCCGAGCCTTTAAATGAATATTTGATTTGACTATGTTTATTGGAGTCAATTTATACTTAGGCCTTTTAAATTTATTTTCTAAAATTCGGTGACCTAGCACACCATTTAAATCTAATGCTAAGTGGCGACTCCTTATTTTTAAAAAATGACCTAAGTACTTTTTGAGAAAACTAATGCTTGAAAAATAGCTCTCTTTATGCTTATTTATTATTTAATATTATTTTTCTTTCAGGAAATCAAGGTGCGTCAGCTGACGACTGTCCTGGGGAATAATTAGAGGGTCAAACCTAATATGTCTAAATAAGTCCAACTAATCTAAATTCCAAATGTTAAACTTTATTTTGTTATCTTTTCCTTCCATTTTGTAAATAACTTGTGATTTTTTTCTTCTTTTTTTCTTTTCTCTCGGCTTTTATATTGTTGTAAACCCTCTGATACAAGGACGATCGTCTTGTATCTATATTATCCCCTCAAGATTCTATGATCCAAGACATGGAAGGGGTTTTGATACTTGATGGACTGATGATGTCTTAGGATGTCTTAAAACCAAACGAATTCAAAGTTTTCAATACCGATGAGAATGACAAAAGAATTTTCATAAATCATTATTTGTTTTAATCGGTCGTCATCGAAATTGAAATTTGAACTCAAATGGATTTTAAGATTACCTAAGACCCACGTGGACTAATAAATGAGATTCTTGTAAAACAAGACTAGATAGGAAAATTGGTCCCAAAAAAACAATTTTGGTTTCCCCCATTCGAAATCAGATCTTTACTCGTAGTCGGGCCCAGACTTATTCCAGGATGACATCAGAAGGAAATCTTGAATCTCCTCGTATGGCCCAGATAACTCAGATGCAAGAAACCATATATATGTTAAGGAAAAGGGTCAATTAACTTTGCCGACCTCAAGAAGTGCCTGTTCATCCGTCCAGTGGAACTCCCACGACTGAATCACATAATAGAAACCCTTCAAGTGCCAAGATGGAGAACTCTGGGCTGAATCCGAATCACATTACTCAAACTTCGCAGTGTCGATTTACTATAGACGACATCAATGGGCATTCACCCCTTCGCCTATGGTGCACCGGTATATCCAAGCCAAAGGCATGTCTATTAGGCCTCACCCGATGGCATGTCCCCCTCTGAACCATATATTTTTATTCACCCGAAGAAAGTCGTTTCTCCATCCAACGATCCAAATGCAATCAACCGACCCAGCCATTGAAACTGAAAACATGGAAACCCCCTCCAAGTTGGGTTCTAAAAATGGAAGAATTGGAGAGAGCCGTCAAAGAATTGAAAAATGAGAAGCCATCCAGAAAAGCGATATACAATGAGTTGTCAACACTGCCCCAAGTAGTGTATCTAAAAAATTTTGCAGTTTCGAAGTTCATAAAGTACGACAGACTGGACCTCCAGAATGGCATGTCAACATCTATAAGTAGGAGTTGGGAGTTCATGCCAGGAATGAAGACCTTTGCCTGAAGATGATCCGATAATCACTATAGGGATCGACTCTCAGCTAGTATACCATGGACCTATCGCAGATCAAGACCTTCAAAGATCTAGTAGAGCCACTCTGTGACCAGTATGTGTACAATAAGGATGTCACGACGAACCTTAATACCCTCTACCAAATACTAAAGAAGAAATATGAAAGCTTCTAGAAGTACACTGCCCGTTGGAGAAAAGACGCTTCCAAAGTTGTCCCTAGGCTGAGCGAGGAGATTCAATTAGAGATATTCAATTCAATCCAGATGTCTTCATTCTATTGAGATCTCTCGAGCATAGTAGTGGCTTCCTTCGGTAATGCGATCAAGCAAGCCAAAGTGACAAAAGAAGGAATAATGAGTGAAAAGAGTGAAGCAGCCTCACCGATCCGATAAAGAGGTCAATTCCGCCAAAGAAAATAGAAGATGAAGTAGTTTTCGTCATTTCCCCTGCAAACCCTTTTACTCGAATTAAAACAACCAATACCATAACCACCTCCCCCAAAATCGCCAAAACCAATATTACCTCCATAAGCATCCATATTTCCAAAACTATCCCCGCTAGTACCAGAACGTACCTCTTCCTTATCAAAACCACACTCCCCAATACTATCCCTAAGCCTACCAAACACCTGTTTACCATACACCCATATATCAGCCAAACTGAAACCCCCTACCTTAAATTCCTAACCATATCCTAAAGTTAGGAGCCCAATACCATCCAGGCTATCCACCTCGCGCTAGTGGGAAAAATGTTCTAAACGATAAAAATGAACTACTAGACCTTCTGATCTCCATCACTGAACTATACCGAAAATGTTTGAAATAAGGGAAGCTGACGTATCTTCCATCCTATGAACCTAAGCTTGGAAGTAAAGTCACTTTTTCGAATGCTTTTTGTGAGTACCACTCAAGAGCCAAGGGCATATGACCGAGCAGTGCTTTCAGCTAAAAGAGAAACTCTGGGAGTTTATACGGACAAGAGTAATCATATTTCCCAAAAATCCTGAGATCGGTACGCCACATTACTAACTAAATCCGCTACCTGAGCATACACCTTCAGGGAGTGGTAAAGATAGTCTTTACCAAAATATTGGCAAAGATGGGGATGAGTCATTTACCCAAGGCTTGAGTTGAAAAAACTAAAGGCTGCAAAACTGGGGTCCTTGTTTATTTTTAATTTGCTAGTTGTTTAGATAAAATTGAGACATTTTCGTGTACTCAACTTTCCACCCCATTGGTCTTTTGGATAGAAATGGATTTTGCTCTGTAATGGATATTAAATTTCAATAAATGTAATACTATTTTATCCAAAACTATGGTCTAATGTTTGAATCTTATTTTTTCAGGTACCCAAAATTACCTTCATATGTTGTATGTGATGTGACTGAGCGAGAATGTAAAGATATGATTTCAATACAGAGGTAGACAATGATCCAATGGGAATAGAAACAAAGGAAGATTCAGTTCTGCCATACAAGAGTGAGATTCAAAAAGCCCTTGACCAAATCCGACAGTAATTCCAGAGTACCGGAGGATTCAAAAAGTCAGTATTGGCATTTATTTTCCCCAATGATTCTTTCATATTCTAAGCAAGTCATTTTTATTGGTCCTTTAGTAAAACTGGATATAAACATCCTAGTTCGCCTGCTATCAGACCCTATGGAAAAAAAAAGAGCACAATCATTCCACGCCAGTGATGCCAATGAAGAAGCTCTCAAATGTTGCAAGAAAGTCTCAATTCACAAAGAAGATCAAGATCATTGATAAGCTCGGCTGCTCCCGAACCATGGTAAGTTATATTATCTATTTAAAAAAATAAAAAAATAAAAAATAAAAACAGGGTAAAAACAAAAGAAAAAGAAAAGAAAAAAAAAAGAGAGAAAAAAAAAATAAAGAAAATAAAAATAAAAATGAGGGGTAACCGAGCAAGAAGCGCTGGTGAAAATGCAGAAGAGATTTGAAGCGAAAAGAAAGAGAATAGATTGGTCCGTTCAAGGTTCCAGCCTCGAGTTAATTTGGCGGGAAAACAACGTTTCTCTAGATTAGAACTTCATGGATTTGAATGGAATCAAAATTTGTGAAAAGAAACATTAGTAAAACCTAATCTTTGTGCATGCATATTTCTAGTTGTATTTTATAACACTAAGAAAAATAATAGGGTTCATTGTGCTATTAAAATTTTTACTTTAAAAATTTTAGGGGTTATTGTGATATTTAAAAGTTTGATTTTAAAAACTTTCGGGGCTAATCTGTTAATTTTAATTTTGAATTTTAAAAGTTTAAGGATTATTAAGTTATTTAAAATATAATTTTTTTTAAAAATGGGATGTAATTAATATTTTCTTTATTTCAAGAGGGATAATTAGTGTAAATAAATAAAAAATTAATAAAATAAAACACATGGTTGGAATGGTTGCCTTCTCAAATAAGGCAACCATTGTCAACTACAATGTGTATAATTGTGGAATGAAGCCACAGGTGGCAACCAAAAAATAAAATAAAATAAAAAATTTGAAGCAAGAATGGCGGTCAAGAGCATCATCTCTCTCTATATATATATTAGCGTATAGCACATACCTAAAAACATGGACATTAACAATTTGATCTGTCAAATTGTTTAAATTTTTCTATAATTGGATAATTCCAATGGACCACAATTGGGCAGAAATTAATATTACGTACACAAATTTAAAAAAAAAAAATACAAAACTCTCGATACAACATTTCTCAAGGTCTCACTTTTGCTTTCAAATGAATAGAACAATAAGCAACACAACCCATAACAATCAACAAAATTTAACCAACAATTCAAAAAAAATGAGAAAGCACCATTTATTTCTCAAATTCGCAACTTCCATTTTCAAATAAACAATCATAACCATTTTTTTTAATAAATAGCATAATTTACTTTGTTTATACAACACTCCCATTTTCAATAATGGGTTTTCAAACCAACCCAACAATAACAAAAAATATAAAGATAAAAATAATTAAATGATTATACAAACAAAACTCATGCAAATAGAATTGCACCAATTAAGTGCGATTGCAATAAAAAAAAAATTAAAAATCTAATGAATATAGTGTTAAAAAAAAAAATAACTAATTGAAACTAATTTGAAATGAAAGAGGGGTTTCCAAGGAGTATAAATAACCTTTGTTTTTTCGTGTGTGTTTTCCTCACATTTGGAGAGATTAGAAAAATAATACTCCATGTTAGAACATATTTCATCCAAAAAAATTAGAAATGAACAAAAATAGATTATAGAAAAACAAACAGAATTTAGGGGAACATACTTGGTGACGAGAGACTGAGAAATGGAGATGGATGCAGAAATCAAATAGAAAAATTATAATCATAAGGTCGCATGCTACTTTAAAAACAAACGTAATTTTTCACCCAAACCCAATATTAATGAGAAAATAGTTTGAAATATTACCTTTTTTAAGCTACCCTAAATTAGCAAATCCCATTTTTTCAAAATTCAAAGTACCTTTATTTTTGTGAAATTTGAGAAGCATGATATAAGATCGTCTGCATAAGTAAACAAAATAGTTAGCATGAATGAGACTTGCATAGCATTAGGGGGTTCCTACTCTAAGAATGATTTAAGATCCACTAAGATTTGTTTTAAGAATATTTTCAAATCATGATTTTTGAATGATTAAAATATTAGACACCACATTAAATCAATTGTTAAAGATTGTTTAGAATGATTCTATAGGTAAAAAAGTAAAATGATTTTGAAGCTAAAAAAACATATAGGAACAAATACAACCATATAAAAGTAGAATTATAGAAACAAAACAACTAAAGTAAATAACTTGCCCCACATTGGGAAGTAAATTGTGAATGAGTCTAGATCGAGTTATTATTAAACCAATTAGAGTATTTCACGAACAAATTGGTTCGTTTACAACCCCATTTATTAATGATTTTTATTTTTTTTTTGTGAGAGGGGGGGGGAGGAGGTTCCTTTTGCTTTTGTTTTATTTTGGGGAGTACCCGTTAAATATGTATTGGTTTTTCAATTGTGCATCAATACAAACACTAAAATTTGGGAATACCCCTTAAACAACATTATATTTTTCAAAAATTAAAAATCTAATAACCAAGAAAAAAACATATAAAAAGAACATGTACTTAACTTACAATTTAGCTCTATTAAGTTATACTCCCACACCACGTGTCCAAGCAAAAAGAAACACATCAAGGAGATCCTATCGAAGATGGTCGAGAACAAAATAATTGAAAAGAAATATGAGTACAAAATAGAAACAGAAAGTTGGGAAGAGAAACAAAAATCTAGAATAGAGAAACCTGGGAACAAAAAAAAAAAAAAAAAAACCTTTGTGTTGAGAGAATCAATCTAATTTCCTTCTAAACATAAGATCAAAAAGTTTTCCCAAAAACAAAAGTTAGTACAACATTTATCATATGAATAAATGTAGATAAAATGATGATTATAAACTAAACTGTTCACATTTGGTCTTTTAAACCCTGAAATCATGAATACCAAAATAATAGTATAGTTAAATCAAACAATTAAGGAGATAACAACAAAATCAAACATGAACAGATTAAGGATGAACCATAAATCAATAGATTCAAATGTTTCAGTTTTGGCCTCAAAATTAAAAATTCGAACATGATTTGAACTATGGTTAATACACAGACGCATGATTAAATAAGTTTGAAAGACAATTACAGCTAACCTGCTAAGATATATTACTCAAGTTGATGGCATGCCAATCAGTTTTTCACAAACAAAACTTAATAAACAAATCATTCAAACTCAATCAATGAGAAATTAAAGTCACTGACCTAGGGAGGTGAATGACGGATACAGATAAGAAGAGAGATCAAGAGAGTTGAAGAGTGATGGAGCGATAAGATACAATTGCAATTTGGATAAAAGATCAGATTTGCAAGCTAAACCCTAAATTTCAAGAGATAAGGGGAGAAAATATCGCAATTAGAACCTGAAGATTGAGATTTGTGATTTGCAGATAGACGGAGAGAAAGAGAGCGATTTAGGTCAGAGAAAAACCCCAACAACAGAGATAGATCGACAGAGAGATTAGTTCCACCGTAAATTTAAGGGAAAGGAGATCGTGAAATTTGATTTTCTCTCTCATCTCTAACCCCGCCCCCAATCATCAAACTCGAATTTTGCAAAATCTGATTCAGAGTTTTCGTTGACGAAGTAGATTGATGGCGATACCCTAGAGCAACGACAAAGATGATGAGACGTACCTGGAAATAGAGAGGTTGGCGGTAGAGGTGGGAACCTTCTAGAGAAGATAAATGAATCTGAGGTAGAGAGATGGGGAGATAGAAGCTCAGAAAAGAAGAGAGAGAGAGAGAGAGAGAGAGAGAGAATCAGATCGAATGGCTGACCGACGGCGATGGAAATGCTGAAAGTGTTGAGCGGCGGTGATGGAAATGTGAGTGTGAGAGAGAGCATTTCATTCCAGAGTGAGAGTGAGAAAGAGAGAGCATTTAACAATGAGGCAGAAGGGAGTCAGAAGCGAGAGACTAAACAACAAAATCGTAAATTTTATTTTGCTTTTATAATTAGGTTAAAATTAATCCGACGGTTAGAAAATGTCTAGAGATTTATCTCTAGTCCGACGGCTATGAATATTCCAGTCCTGATTTATTACATAGATCTGTGTGTGTGTGTGTGTGTGTATGTTGAAATACATATATTTATATATTAAAAATAGATATATGTAGGTTCGAGAAATGTATCAGGTATATTTGTATATACAGATATATCTAATTTGAGAATAATACAATTTAAGATAAAAATTATAAATTTTATTAAAACGATAACTTTTAGTATTTAGTTGACTAAAATATTTTTAATAGTCGATTAATATTTTTCGGTAGATTAAGTTGTTAATAAGGAAAAAAAATTTAATCGTTTTTATAATAGTTTTTGTACAATTAATATTGATTTAAGATATTAGGCAAGTAATTTCGTACAATTAAGAAAAATTGAGAATGAAAAAGATTGCATTTTAGTGTCACGCATTGCATATTATATTTATTTAAATAAAATTCTTAGTTTAGGCTCTATTGTTGTTAGGTTCATAAGCGACGCCGACCGCGTCTGCATTATGACACTAGCATATTTAGTAGCGCAAAAATAGAGGAGAGTGTATTGTCTTCAATGTAAATTATCAAATTATATTTTTGTACTAAATGTGAAAAGAAAGGGTTTATTAAAATGGATTATTTTATAAAGTAAGAGCATATCCTAAGGTATGTTGTTGGTCCTAATAGGAAGGCATGTCCTATAGGATATTGTATTGTGACCTAACAGGAGGGCAAATCCTGCAGATGGTTAATATCTGTTATTGTTGTTGTTGTTGACAATGATGATTGTCATCATGATATGGTAGTTTATACCATGTGTTGACTCCTACCATTGGAGATATTAAATGACCTTAACACTGATGGTAACCTTAGATTGCATAGTTGTACAGGTTACGGTACCGTCATAACTTCCGATCGTGAGCTAAAACGATCCTATGGCTAGTAGGGAAATATGTATGTGATATTTTATTTTATATATATATATATATATATATATATATATATATATATATATATATATATATATATATATATATATAAGTAATATGATTGATTAATTTAAATGCATTTTTTTATTGTGATGATAGCTGTGGAGTTTTGTTTCAGCTTAGTGTGCAGTTATCTTTATATTATGTTTCGATAAGTGATATTTGATAATTATGTTTGATTCATAAATTATTTTTATATTATGGAGATAGTACACCGATAAAATATTTGGTCTCAAGTACTGCAGTTAGAGACGAGTCCACTACTAGAATTAGGTAGAGTTAGAGAATAGTGTCGTTTTTTAGGATTGGCAAGACTGGTATGAACCGTGAAAGGTTTAGTATTTTTTTTACTTTTATTATTGATATTTGGGACGTGTGTATTTCTAAATTTTGAAGTTAGTAAATATATTTTTGGGGAAAATATATATATATATATATATATATATATATATATATATATATATAAATACATGTCTATATATTTGTTGGTTAGTTGGGTGATATCAAGTCGACGTCACATCCGGCCTCAGGCATTAGGGGCCCAGGGTAGAGTGTAATTGCTTTTGGTATCAAAACTTAGGTTATAGGTTCTATAGATATGCCAGATTGTCTAGTCAATAGTGCACCGTAAGATAGGGTGCTGATAAGTTGGTTCAACACATGAGTGGTAATTATTTTATAGGATTAAATAATACATTTGCATCATGCACTGTTGTTTGTATTGTTGGTCCTTTTACTTATTAAAGTTCATTTCAGATCTTGACGATGGATCGTGAAAATGAAAGTAGTGGGAATTTTGTTACCCCAAAGAAAGAGGGGTAAGACGCAGGAAGGCTTGGATGTGGTCAAGTGAATTTTATAAGCAGCTGCGCAACTGACAGAGCATCAGACAAAGATGATGGAATACCAAAAAGGCCCAAACCGAAATAGCCACTCCTCAAGCTGTACTCCTGAAAAGATTCAAGGAATTGGACCCCTCAGCTTTTACGGGAACTGCGGGCCCTACTGATTCTAAAAATTAGTTGAGGAGCATAGGGCACATGTTTGAGACAATGGGCATAACGGATGACAGCCGAGTTTCTCTCTCCACCATCCAATTGAAAGGGGAAACCGAACATTGATAGGATAAAATGAAGAGGTTAATCTCAATTCCAGACAAAGAGATCATTTGGGACCAATTCGTTACCGTATTTAATGAAAAGTATTTCCCTGAATCATATCAGTTAGAGATGGAGGAGGAGTTCATATTACCAAAATAGGGAAAGATATCAGTTCTACAATATGAAATCAAATTTGATGCCCTGTCCCGATTTGTCCCTGATTTGGTGAAGATTAAGGAAGTGAGATACAGAAAATTCCAAAAATGACTAGATCTGCAAATTCGTTCCAGGTTGACTAGCAAACAGATCAAAAGTTATGCGGAATTGAAGAACACAACGAAATTAATAGAGAAAGATGTTCAAGAATCAATTCAAAACCATGAATAGTACAAGAAGAGCAGGTTCGAGCCATCTAGCAGATATTCAAGCAACGCCTCTCGAGGACCTTACCCTCAACCGTAACTTTCTCGTGCTCCGATAGCCGATCAGTCGGTTAGGATCCAAGGTCCACGGCAATCGTATTTCGGGTGACGACAAAATATATCTGGACAAAGTTCCGTCCAGCAAGGACAGGGTGCGAGTCAGATGTTTCACCGAGTTGGATCAGCTGTATGCTATTAATATGGATCATCGGATCATTTCGTTAGAGACTATCTGATGGAAGGTCCGATATGTTTCTGTTGTCATAAGCCTGGCCACATTTCTCCATATTATCCGAAATATATTGCTACACCTACACCATCTGTGAGCAGTGTGGCTAGTATTGGTCCTAGCAGTGTTCAGGGGCCTGGTAGAAGATCAACCGATAGACTTCCAACTCGAGGTTGTGTATTTTCTACTACCCAGCAGGATGCCTAGTGATAGGTGTAAAATACTTATTTATTCCAAACCGGTTTTGTTAGTTTTCGAGTACATTTATAGTTATGTTTATATGTTTTAATATGTTTTTATTCTTTTTGTATTAAAACAGGTGCGTGAGGTGAAAAGGTATGAAATCGGAGTATAAATGATCAATTCATATCGAGAACGGTCGGAGAACGGTGGAAAAATTAGCAAGGTGACCAGATTCTGCAAACAAGCCCACCGCCGCGGCATCCAGACCACCGCCATGGTGGTGAAGATGCTGAGAAAGACCAAAGGCCACTGACGGACCAACGCCGCAGTGATGAAGAAGCAGAGAACAAAATAGGATACTGCGTAGGCGAATCTTAAACGACATACTCCACCGCCGCGGCGATGGACTCTACGCAGTGTTAGATATTTATTTAGATATTTTTTTTATTTATACCTCTTTCCTCTTTCCTCTTTTGCTCTCCTCCGGCCATTACAGCCCTTAAGGCTTAGGTTAGGATATAAAGAGAGTATGGGGAGTACTCAAACCTATCCGAATGTGAAGATCAACACGCAGAGAAGGAAAATTGTTCGGTGGACGGTTTTAGCGGCTAATCTTCGGATATCGGCTAAGTTCACCCGTTTTTCCTTTTATTTATTATCTTCCATGTATGTTTGAGCATGTTTAGCCTAGTTTCAATTGTATAAATGGCTATGGCCTTAGGTTAAACGTGGATTATGTATGGGATTAATATCATTTATAAAAACATGATTTTGGTTTAGTTGCGTTTCTTTGATGATTGTTCTTCAATGTTTGAGTACGTTTATCATATTGTTTGCTTATTGTGCTTAGATTTATATATCGAGAATACGGGGTTTGATAAATCACAGATTCGGATTAGAATAAACAAACACCATGATCCGAAAACCCGATCAGGGTTAAGATTGTAGACAATTTATGACGTTGGGGCAAGACTCACATGACCTAGGGTTGTTAATACATTGAGGGGGACTTATTCATTGATTCTAAGTCACGTATTCCCTCGTCTTACACTCGGGAGAGGTGGCGAGGAAGTTTTAGAATGGAGATTGTCGATAAGGTAAACACAATGTATAAAATTAATGACGTTGGGGCGAGACTCACATGACCTAGAGTTGGTAAAATGTTGAGGAGGACTTCTTTATTGACACGAAGTCACGTTATATCCCTCGTCTTACACTTGGGAGAGGTGGCGAGAGAGTTTACGAACTGAAATTTTATGTGCAATCATTGAGGTTGAGGAAAGACTCACACAACCTAGGGTCATTAAGACGTTGAGGAAGACTTCTTTGTTGACACGAAATTGTGTTATATCCCTCATCTTACACTTAAGAGAGGTGGCGGAGGAGTTTTAGATACCGAGATTGTAAAATACGTCAAACACCATTATTGTGAACTAAACGATATCAAACGCATTTAAGTAAATAAAGTTAATCCCTAAATAATCCATCCCATAACTATCTCGTATTAGTAATTAGTATAATTAAAGTAGTATTTTAGTATTAGTATTAGTTAATTAAATTACATTTTTGGTCGCCTAGATAAAGTCAGGTTATGACAATCGCGGTACTCGATAGTAACAATATCAATCCCTGTGAATACAATACCCAACCGAAAGGTCTATTATACTAAAACTTGATCCGTACGCTTGCGGTGAAAATGGCAGCGCTTATTTAGCGGCTACCACCTAGGCTACTGATAGGTGTAAAATACTTACGTATTTCTAAACCGGTTTTGTTAGTTTTCGAGTATGTTTATAGTTATTTTTATATGTTTTAATATGTTTTTAATTCTTTTTGTATTAAAACAAGTGCGTGAGGTGAAAATGTATAAAATTGGAGCATAAATGATCAATTCGTATCGAGAACGATCGGAGAACGGTGGAAAAATGAGCAAGGCGACAAGATTCTATAAACAAGCCCACTGTCGTGGTGGTGAAGATGCTGAGAAAGACCAAAGGCCATTGACGAACCAGCGCCGCGGTGGTGAAGAAGCAGAGAACAAAATAGGATACTGACTACCCAGCGCCGCGGCGGTGAAGAAGTAAAGAGTTTTTCCAATCCACCACCTACTCCACTGCCTAGGCAAACCTTAACTGACATACTCCATCGCCGCGGCGATGGACTTGGTGCAGTGTTAGATATTTATTTAGATATTTTGTCTATTTATACTCATTTCCTCCTTCCTCCTTTGCTCTTCTTCGGCCATTACAGCCCTTAAGGCTTAGGTTAGGATATAAAGAGAGTATGGGAAGTGCTCAAATATATTCGAATGAGAAGATCAATACGCGGAGAAAGAAAATCGTTCGGTGGACGGTTTTAGCGGCTAATCTTCGGATATCGGCTAAGTTCACCCATTTTTCCTTTTATTTCTTATCTTCTATGTATGTTTGAGCATGTTTAGCCTAGTTTTAATTGTATAAATGGCTATGTCCTTTGGTTAAACGTGGATTATGTATGGGATTAATATCATTTATAAAAACGTGATTTTGGTTTAGTTGCGTTTCTTTGATGATTGTTCTTCAATGTTTGAGTATGTTTATCATATTGTTTTTTTATTATGCTTAGATTTATATATCGAGAATACGGGGTTTAACAAATCACAGATTCGGATTAGAATAAACAAACACCACTATCCGATAACCCAGTTGGGATTAGGATTGTGGACAATCTATGACGTTGGGGCAAAACTCACATGACCTAGGGTTGTTAAGATGTTGAGGGGGACTTCTTCATTGATTCGAAGTCATGTATTCCCTCGTTTTATACTCGGGAGAGATGACGAAGGGGTTTTAGAACTGAGATTGTCGATAGGGTAAACACAATGCACGAAATCAATGACGTTAGAGAGAGACTCACGTGACCTAGAGTCGTTAAGACATTGAGGGGGACTTCTTCATTGATTCGAAATCACGTCATATCCCTCGTCGTACACTCAGGAGAGATGGCGAGGGAGTTTACGAACTGAGGTTTTGTATGCGATCAATGAGGTTGAGGCGAGACTCACGTGACCTAGGGTGGTTAAGACGTTGAGAGGCACTTCTTCGTTGACACAAAGTTGTGTTATATCCCCCGTCTTACACTCGGGAGAGGTGGCGGAGGAGTTTTAGATACCGAGATTGTCAAATACGTCAAACACTATTATTGTAAACTAAACGATATCAAATGTGTTTAAGTAAATAAAGTTAATCCCTAAATAATCTATCCCATAACTATCTCATATTAGTAATTAGTATAGTTAAATTAGTATTTTAGTATTAGTATAAGTTAATTAGATTACATTTTTGTCGCCTAGATAAAGTCGAGTTATGATAATCGCGGTACTCGATAGTAGCGACACTAATCCCTGTGGATACGATACCTGACCAAAAGGTCCATCGTACTAAAACTTGATCTGTACCCTTGCGGTAAAAGTAGCAGCGCTTATTTAGCGGCCACCAAGTTTTTGGCGCCGTTGTCAAGGATTGGTTGTTTATCAGATTCAGTTCCTATTAACATCAACCAAGTTTTTATCGTCACTGCCGAGGATTGGTTTGTCAGATTCAGTTCTCGTCAACGTCAACCAAGTTTTTGACGCCATTGCCGGGGATTGGAAAGAGTATTACTTTTGATATTGTAAGTAAATAATTTGATTTTAATCTAGGCATTTTTGTATATAATTTTCGTTTGTAGTTTTATTTTTGTTTCCGACAGGATGCTTGAAGATGTTAGATCAACAGGTGCTCTTGCGGTTCCTTCATTGAACATCTCACCAGTCTTGAGGGCATGTGTCGGGCCGAAGACATTAAACCAAGCACTTCTTGGGAGGTAACCCAGGGTCACAAATAAATTAGATACATCTCCATCAATTTGAGTCGAAGGCGAGATCCTCTCGCCTCCCAGGTACGTGTTCTAAACCCCCGTCTTCAATATGATGCTATATTTTGTCTATTAGGATCGCTAACGGCTCGTTTTGGACATCACATGTATTGAGTTGGTGGTGATGTGTAGTATGTTTTAGTATGTGTTTATGTTTTTAGTTAAGTTTTACTATTTTTATATGTGTGCATACTTGTTTAGAATTAGATTGTTTAGTTGTGTTGTGTTTTGTGCTGAGTTTTGACGTCATCTAGGCCTTTACCCGATGATGACTCTGTCCCCTGATTGTTTTGAGGTCAAGCGTAATGCTCATTCATATGTGTTCTGTGTGCTTAACGTATCGTTTAGTAAAAATTATTGTAGATCCTAAATGCACGAGCACGTAAACTCAATATAGCACTATTTTATTGATTTGAAATTGATTATCTGTCAATCAATTTCATAACACAGGGATTCTAGCAGTTGATTTAGGGGAAATTCGAGATGAAATCCTAGGCGAGGTTGTTTAGGAGATATGATTTAGCCATTCATTTGATTACTCGAGCCTTTTAAGCTTACCCTAATAAATCATTACCCCTCGTTCCCCTGTCGAAGCCTAAAATCCGTTTCAATTCTGAACACTTAACAAATACCATAGCCGATTGAACTTTTTACAAACCTATATTACTAAACTGAAGGCACAATTTGAGTGAATCAAGTTAGCATTTCGCTACTTGATGTGAGCGGTTGGATTTAGGCCAAAATTCTAATTGATTCGGTATTCAAGTACTCGCTTATCGTTTCTCGTTCATAATATTGCACATTCCTAAATTTGTAAGAATTCGAATACGTTTTGGGGTGTGTTACTTAACCATTTTTTGTACATTCCTAAAATTGTAGAAATTCAAATGAGTTTGGCGGTGAGTTTAAAAAAAAAAAAAAACAGTTCTTTTTGACATAACAAGTGAGTACGACATTCTTAAACGTTTGTTCAAGGTTATTTCTAAATAAACTATGCGGTTTCGAGTGTGAGAGTGCCAAGCGATATGCCTCGGGTAACATTAAGTTAACGACGTTAACCCGTGTTGTATTTCCAATATACCCGTGGCCATTTTCCCAAAACCGAACCAAGCCCTAATGTAGGACCCCGACTTAGCAAGTACGTCATTAATAATTTTATTCTAGAGCCTGGGAAAATTCGGGGCGGAAATGAATTAATTAAAATACAAATCAAACCTTTAGGGGTCAAATTGGCAAATTTAAAAAAACAATAAACTTAAACTTGAGAATCAAGTTAATAAGTAAAAATAAAAAAATTGAAAATATTAAGGATGAAATTGTGATTTCAGAAACTTTTAAAAGTTGAATGGATTAAAATAAGGATTGGAAGAAATTAGGGGGGAGGAAAGTGCAATTTAACTAAAATTTATTTTAATATATATATATATATATATGCATGAAATTAGTGGGTTAAAGCATATATATATATATATATATATATATATATATAAGGCATAGATTAATGATCGAAATTCCCGAAGAAATGTCGAGAACTGAAAAGAGACAGAAAATCTAGAGAGAGAGGGGGTTCAGCCGGTGCTCCGATCGTCGTCGGAGGGGGTGTCGCCGTTCGGGCCGGTGGTATGTGTTGCTATGTATGTGGGTGCTTGGTCAGTGCTTCTAGGTCTGACGAAGGTGGTGGTGGTGCGTGGTTTGAATTGTCGCCATCGTCGTCGAAATATGTGCGTGTTTTCTTTGATTTTGGTTTGCCGTCTATGTGTGTGTGTGCTCTGCCATTTCTGTTTGTGGGGGTCGTATGTGTGTATGCCTATTAAGTGTGTATGTGTGTGTTATGCCGTCGTTCAGTTGGTCCGACAGTGTGTAGCTCCTCCGGTGGTGAGTGTGTGTGTGTGTGTGTGTGTGTGTGTGTGTGTGTGTGTTTTTGGTTGCGTGGGTATTGTTCGCCGGTGGGCTGTGTGGGTTCGGCCTTGCATGTGTGCTATGTTTTGAGTTATTGTCTGTGTGTGTGAGTGTTTTGAGCGTGTTTGTGTGTATGTGGGTGTGTGTATTGAGTGAGGCTGCCGGAGTTGGTGAGAAAGAGAGAGGTCTGCGTGGAGGGGCGTTCGTCGATTTTGTTCGGTCGGTGGATTTGTGGGTGGACGGTCGTCGGCCGTCGGTCGTCTATGATGGTGTGCGTAGGTGGGTACTGCCTTGCCAACGTGTGGTGCGTGGCCGGCCGGTGGACACCCGAAACAGCAAACAGAGACGGGAAGCATAAACAGGAAACGGGGGAGAAAAAAAAAAAGAGGAAATTTACAGAAACCACCCCAGGGAAATCTAAAACCGATCACGTGATCGCCAAACGACTTGGAAACAGGTGAAATTTCAATCGATGAGTAATTTTCATGAAATTAAATTTTCTCTAGCATTACAAATCCTAGAATTTTAAAAATTTCGTAACGATTAATTACTTTTAATTACGTGGTGCATAAAATAGTAACGATTCGAAATATAGAGTCTGCATTGCACGATTAGGATGTTTTAGAGAAGATATTAATTTAGGCACTGTTACTATTAGGTTCGCAGGCACCAGTGTCCCGACAGAGTATGGTCAAGGAAGGTTTGGGAGAGCGGATAACGAGGTGACTGTACTGTCTTCTTACCAAACTATTTTTTCTATGTATCTATATGATGAAATATGTATTTACTGAAACTGTATGAATTTATAAATGATATAGATCAAGTCGGATTTGGGTAAGTTGGTAAACTAGATTTTCGGAAGATTTCGGTGATTTGAAATGAAGTTGAAAATGAATTTTTGTTGGATTTGGTGAAATCAGACGGTGTTTTTAAAAAAAATAAAAAAAATAAAAAAAAATCTGTTTTTCTAAAAATAAAAGGTGAAATATGATTTTTGGATTTAAAGTTGGTTTTGAGGAAAAGAGGTAGACATGGTAATTTGACGAGGTTGAGTAGACGATATTTATTGAGTTGTGATTTGATGATGCTCTATTTGATTTGACGATACTATAGTATTTATGTGTTTCGGTAGAGTGAGGTTATCCGTTTCGGCGGAGTGATGTTATCCGCTTCGGCGAAGTGTTGTTTATCTGCTTCGGCAGAGTGATGTTAGACGTTTATACTGCGCAGTGATTATCCGCTTTGGCGGAGTGATGGGTGTTCGTAGGAAAGCATATCCTACAGATGGTACGGTACCGTTGCAAACTCCCGATCATGAGGTTAAAACAATCACTAGGGCTGGCCAGCGTGTGTGTGTTTGAGATGATGTTTTGAGATGTGGTATTTTGATTATACTAGGTAATTTATTATGGTGATTGGCATGATTCTTATACTAAATGATTTAGCATGGAACTTATATATAATGTTTTATTCTCACTGCTAATATTATGAAAACTTTTGCGAGCTACGTAATGTTTACATATTTAAGCTTGATCCATTTAGATATTGCAGAATAACTTATTATTACTATAAAAATGTTTTACTAAGTAGGCAGTACACTCGCAAGTACAACAGCTAGGAGTCGGTCTCCTACTGGCACTAGGTAGAGCTACGTGATGAAGTCATATAGGCAATTGAGAGAAGTTGTCAAAGGCGAACCTATAAAAGGTTCATGGATAAATACTTTTAGTTAATCAAATTTCGGGACGGGTGCGTCCCCCATAGTAGGTGTTTGTATTATATAGTAGGTGTATATTGTCATTCATTTGGTAATTTGGGTATTGGTGATGTCATGTTGTAGTCACGCCTGCCTAGGGATGACAGGTGTCCGGGACGGGTTGTGACAATTTTGGTATCAGAGCCTAAGTTGTAGGTTCTGTAGACTTGTCAGGAGATGTGTTGGTAGAAGATCATGAGGTAAGACGACGTGCCAGTCGTCTAATCAGTATGGGACATGAGATAGGATGTTAATAGGTGAGCTTGGTATATGGGTGTTAGGTTTTTTTAATTTCATAAAATTGTGTATTAGCATGGTGCGTGTAGCATGGTGCGTGGAGGGTCGTCTTTTTGGGCAAGCAACGATATGACCACGTAGTAATATCGCGAGGAGGGATGTCCTCCACAAGATAAGAAGGCTAGGTTAGACCAACAACAAATCATGTCGTTATCAATATACTAGATGATATGGCAGAACACACTTAAGTTGAAATAGGAAATAATATTCAAAAGGAGTAAATCGCTTTCTAGGCAATCTGAAAGGGAACTGTGACGTTACTGGACAAGAATTTGATTTGGTAGCACTTTTGAGATTGATTAATAGATGAAGTAACAGTTGTGGCATGTAGCAAGGTAATAGGAAATGATATATAAGAAGTAGCCGAGGATTGTGGATCTAGGAGAATAGTAGGTGCGTGTAGATATAATTCATTTGAATGAGTAATATAGAGTTGCGGGTGGAGTCAAATTTAGGATGAATAAAAGTATGTAATATTGGGAAAACATATCTAATACCTCAGTTAGTCTGATAGTGGGTTTAGGAGGTTAGAAAAGTGTTAAAGAAGGGATATCACAAGTCAGTATGCAGATGCTATTCAAACAAGTTTCGGTAGTGGATATTGTAATAGCTAGGAATTTTCCCTATGTAGTTTCGAGAATAGATAGGGTGCTTGTAAACGTGATTAGTAATTATGGTTGCTGTTAAATAAGTTCCATAATGATAAGGAGGTGAATGTTCGGCACATAAGTTGGTTAAGTATACTAGTGTTAATGAATGCGGGAAATGGAGATTTAAAATTATAATCTTGGAAATTTTAAAGGTGATTGCTATGGGGATAGGAAAAATCGAGTGGATTAATTTAAGTCGATGATTGATTGCATTTAGTTGAATTTGAATAATTTTGGGAGATGTATAAAATATATATATATATATATATATATATATATATATAATAAATAAATAAATAAAAATTAATTGTTGGATATTGGGAATTGGAGTAAGTTTGTTTGCGGTTTAGGAAGTTTTAATAGAAGAAGAGGTCGTCACAATAAATTAGAATATCAACTAATGATTTTTGTAGACCTGGTGTGTGTTTCCATAAAGATCCGGTGTTGGTAGCGTAAAAGTTAGAATGGATAGGTTGTTAAATCGATTGCAACAAATAGGGTGTCAAATTTTTTAGTAGGGTATTTGTAATTGAAGATTAGAGACTGTGACATGATAAATACGGTGATCCGATTGAAAGTAAAGAAGAGCATGTTGAACATCTCCAGAATGTGTTACTAAGGCGGTGACTAGTGCAGTAAATATGACTAGTGCTCTTAAGGCATAGCACTCAAGTGAATCCAAAGGAAGTCGAAGTGGTGGATTGACGGAATATGGAGAAGGCCGAGAACATGTGACTGGAATTCGAAACTTTTTGGAACTAGTAGAGATCGTATTCGTTCTAACGTTTAGTAACATCTCCTGTATGATGAGAATTGTGCTTTAAGTCGGAAATGGGAAAAAATGGGGTTGCGCATATTTGGATTATTCATACTAATGTGTGTGTCAAATTGAGATCTTTGTAAGTCTATTAGGCAATTGGTCAGGTGACCACTCAAATTGAGTTTGTAAATATGAAGTTGATATTTATCGATTGTGTGGTAGAAGCGCAAAAGTTAGATATTCAATTGGAAACGATTAGAGTGGAAGGGAATGAAGATGGTCACACGGCTGACTATAACAAATATTTCGGGTAGAAAAAAAAATTGGTGAGTTGATTGTTCATATTGATTTATGGGTTAAGTTGAGGCCCTTGTAAGTTTAGTGGGATGCTGGTCAGATGTTAACGCTGTTCGATATTGATTATTTTTTTTTACCGTGGTGTAGACATGTAAAGGTTGGATGTCCAGTTAAGAAGGTTTAGCAAGGCAGTGGAAATTATTATATAGCTGATTGGCGTGTCTGAAGGAATAGTGAAGGTTGGGAATTTGAATTAAAATGTGTAGGGTTGATAATGCCAATTTACAGATGAGACCTTAAAAAGAAGTGCATAAAATAAGATATGCAATACCCCAGTAATGTTAACTTTACTGTAATGGCGTGAGCATGATTAGTAGATTGAAATGGAAATGAGAAATCACGGCATTAGTTATTCGGTGACTTGTTGGTCAAATTAAGGTCGAGAAGTAACGAAATCTCTAGGTGGGCTATGGTAGCCTTGACCTATACCAGAAAAGAAAAGAGAGAGTAGTTCAAGGAGTGTTTTCCTAAGACGCATGTCCAATATATATATATATATATATATATATATATATATATATATATATATATATATATATATATATATATATATATATATATATATATATATATATATATATATATTGATAGGATTGTTCGATTGCGTGATGCACCAATTTAATGCAAACATTAAAATTAAGTTGGGACAAGATATTCTTTTAAAATTAAAAGGGATAAGGACTAGTAATTTTAGGAATTTTATTAATCGATTATTCGAAATCTTGGAACTGGAATTCTGAAATCATAGGTGTTGTCTCCATATGGTGATCTGGACAATAATTGTTATCAAAATAAAATAAGTTGTCAGTGCATGAACAATCCGTGGGGGGAAACTGTAGGGTCAGGAGCTGATAGTTATTTGAGCTGTAGTGTCACTAACATATATACCTTTCGGTGTATATGTCGAAGAGTTGTGTTTTGAAATTTCTGGTAATAAGGATAATTATGTGGCGCGGATAGGAACTGTTACTAACAGATATCTTTCGGTGATCAAGGTGGCATCGTATAAAGCGTTGTATGCAAGGGACGCAAGACTCCAATCGACCGAACTGAGATAGGGGAACTCAACCTGATGTATTGATTTTTCTACTACCATTAAACGAAGTCGGTATGTAGGGGTTATTGAAATTTCATGGGAAAGGGATAATTTGAAATCTCCTTAAATTGACATGCACTTGTAATACAATATTTCAAAATTAGTAACTAATGCTTTTTTGAGATGTAACAAATTTTTATTGGGATGTATCAATATCCTTCAATTTATACTTATAAGTGGTAAATGTTTGAAGTGTTCACTTTAGCAAGATGGAAGCGGAATTTATGCACGTGATCTTGTTAGAGACTTGATTAAATGTAGGGGCATGAAAAAAGAATCTTCTAAATGACCCGTTTGATGTACTATGAGACATAATAATGTGATTTGGTGATATCGGCATATTTGGAGGGACATCGATATGCTTAGGTCGTGATTTAAACTGTAGTTATGTGATTCCGAGGTGGTGCGAAACATTAGCTAGTTAGCGGTAATATCACAAATGTTTATAAGAGTATTGAAGTTAATGATTTTGATTGTGGGTATTGTGGGTTTAAATGCTAAACGGAGAAATTGTGATAAATTGGTTGATTAGAAATTGTTGGACAAACGGGAGGAATGTCGATTATGAAGAAGATCTGCCAAACTGGAATCAGGGTCGTAAACCTGTCGGAAGTAAGATAGACCTCATTCACTGAAACTATTATGATATTTTAAGAGTATATTGTATTGTATTGTTATTAATTGTAAATTTTATCAGAGTGGCGCAGCGAAAACAATTAGAAACATGAGATTCTTTGACAGTTGGTTTCCGTATTTAGAGTGACCTACCAAGTGCACCCTGTTTGTTGAGCATGAGATACAATACCAACCACTACAAATAAAAATTATGGAAGGGGTAAATATGATTGGACGAAAATTTCGAGATGAAATTTCTTTTAGGAGGAAAGGGTTGTAGGACCCCGACTTAGCAAGTACGTCATTAATAATTTCATTCTAGAGCCTGGGAAAATTCGGGGTGAAATTGGATTAATTAAAATTCAAATCAAACCTTTAGGGGTCAAATTGGAAAATTTAAAAAAACAATAAACTTAAACTTGAGAATCAAGCTAATAAGTAAAAATCAAAAATTTGAAAATATTAAGGATGAAATTGTGATTTCAGAAACTTTTAAAAGTTGAATGGATTAAAATAAGGATTGGAAGAAGTTAGGGGGGAGGAAAGTGCAATTTAACTAAAATTTATTTTAATATATATATATATATATATATATATAAGGCATAGATTAATGATCGAAATTCCCGAAGAAACGTCGAGAACTGAAAAGAGACAGAAAATCTAGAGAGACAGAGGGTTCGGCCGGTGCTCCGATCGTCGGCGAAGGGGGTGTCGCCGTTCGGGCCGGTGGTGTGTGTTTCTATATATGTGGGTGTTTGGTCAGTGCTTCTGGGTCTGACGAAAGTAGTGGTGGTGCGTGGTTTGAATCGTCGCCATCGTCGCCAGAATATGTGCGTGTTTTCTTTGATTTTGGTCTGCCGTCTATGTGTGTGTGTGCTCTGCCATTTCCGTTTGTGGGGGTTGTATGTGTGTGTGCCTATCAAGTGTGTGTGTGTTATGCTGTCATTCAGTTAGTCCGACGGTGTGTAGCTCCTCCGGTGGTAAGTGTGTGTGTGTGTGTCTGTTTTTAAATGCGTGGGTACTGTTCGCCGGTGGGCTGTGTGGGTTCAGCCTTGCATGTGTCCTCTGTTTTGAGTTATTGTCTGTGTGTGTGAGTATTTTGAGCGTGTTTGTGTGTATGTGGGTGTATGTATTGAGTGAGGTTGCCGGAGTTGGTGAGAGAGAGAAAGGTCTATGTGGAGGGGCGTTCGTCAATTTTGTTCGGTCGGTGGATGTGTGGGTGGACGGTCATCGGCCGTCGGCCGTCTGTGACGGTATGCGTAGGTGGGTACTGCCTTGCCGACGTGTGGTGCGTGGCCGGCCGGTGGACACCCAAAACAGCAAACAGAGACGGGAAGCAGAAACAGAAAACGGGGGAAAAAAAAAAAATTTGCAGAAACCACCCCCAGGGAAATCTAAAACCGATCACGTGATCAGGTAAAATTTCAATCGATGAGTAATTTTCATGAAATTAAATTTTCTCTAGCGTTACAAATCCTAGAATTTTAATAATTTCGTAACGATTAATTACTTTTAATTACGTGATACATAAAATAGTAACAATTCAAAATATAGAGTCTGCATTGCACGATTAGGATGTTTTAGAGAAGATATTAATTTAGGCTCTGTTACTATTAGGTTCGCAGGCACCAGTGTCCCGATAGAGTATGGTTAGGGAAGGTTTGGGAGAACGGATAACGAGGTGAGTGTACTGTCTTCTTACCAAACTATTTTTTCTATGTATATATATGATGAAATATGTATTTACTGAAACTGTATAAATTTATAAATGATATGGATCAAGTCGGATTTGGGTAAGTTGGTAAACTGGATTTTCGGAAGATTTCGGTGGTTTTCGAAATGAAGTTGAAAATGAATTTTTGCTAGAGTTGGTAAAATTGGACGGTGTTTTTTTAAAAAAAAAAAAAAAATCTGTTTTTCTAAAAATAAAGGGTGAAATATGATTTTTGGATTTAAAGTTGGTTTTGAGGAAAAGAGGTAGACATGGTAATTTGACGAGGTTGAGTAGACGATATTTATTGAGTTGTGATTCGATGATACTGTATTTGATTTGACGATGCTATAATATTTATCTGTTTCGGTAGAGTGAGGTTATCCTCTTCGGCGGAGTGATGTTTATCTGCTTCGGTAGAGTGATATTAGACGTTTATACAGCGCAGTAATTATTCGCTTCGGCGGAGTGATGGGTGTTCGTAGGAAGGCATATCCTACGGATGGTACGATATCGTTGCAAACTCCCGATCATGAGGTGAAAACGATCACTAGGGCTGGCCAGCAGGTGTGTGTTTGAGAGGATGTTTTGAGATGTGGTATTTTGATTATACTAGGTGATTTATTATGGTGATTGGCATGATTCTTATACTAAATGATTTAGCATGGAACTTATATATAATGTTTTATTATCACTGCTAATATTATGAAAACTTTTGCGAGCTACGTAATGTTTATATATTTAAGCTTGATCCATTTAGATATTGCAGAATAACTTATTATTACTATAAAAATGTTTTACTAAGAAGGCAGTACACTCGCAGATACAACAGCTAGGAGTCGGTCCCCTACTGGCACTAGGTAGAGCTACGTGATGAAGTCATATAGGCGATTGAGAAAAACTGTCAAAGGCGAACCTATAAAAGGTTCATGGATAAATATTTTTAGTTAATCAAATTTCGGGACGGGTGCGTCCCCCATAGTAGGTGTTTGTATTATATAGTAGGTGTATATTGTCATTCATTTGGTAATTTGGGTATTGGTGATATCATGTTGTAGTCACGCCCGCCTCGGGATGACGGGTGTCCGGGACGGGTTGGGACACCTAATGATCTTCATGAACCTCTGAGCCTACATTAGTGGAGAATAGATCCCGAGTCAGGTGTATGGATTCCATATACCGTAAAGGTTTTATGTCATGATATTTATTTAAGGATAATCTAATCTAATCAATGGATAGTAGTATATTTGAGTTTAATCACACATACTTAAACAGGATCTAGAATGGCGTTTACTATTCTTGAACGTTGAAATTGTAGGATACCACATGGTGTGATTTATGCTTGAACTTGATAGGATTGGGGGCCGATGAGGGAAAATATTTCGGCCGGTAGATGATAATCAAAACTTACACATTTTCGTTTTTAGTATTTTTCGTTTTTAGTTTTTAATTTCGTAATTAGTTTATATATTTTCATGTATTGTGTGGGTGTTATGCCCGAGGACGAGCAAAATTCTGAGTTTGGGGATATTTGATAGGTGTAAAATACTTACGTATTTTCAAACCGGTTTTGTTAGTTTTCGAGTACGTTTATAGTTATTTTTATATGTTTTAATATGTTTTTATTCTTTTTGTATTAAAATAGGTGCGTGGGGTGAAAAGGTATGAAATCGGACCATAAACGATCAATTTGTATCGAGAACGGTCGGAGAATGATGGAAAAATAAGCAAGACGGCAAGATTCTGCAAACAAGCCACCGCCGCGGAGTCCAGACTACTACCGTGGTGGTGAAGATGCTGAGAAAGACCAAAGGCCACTGTTGGACCACTGCCTAGGCGAAAATCCAGCAGAAAATCACATATGGGCTACTGACTACCTAGCGCCGTAGAGATGAACCAGCAGAGAGTTTTCCTAATCCACCACCTTCTCCACCGCCTAGGCGAACTTTAACCAACATACTCTTGCGCCGCGGCGGTAACCCTCTGCGTAGAATCGATAGTTTTTTTAGATATTTTGTCTATAAATACCCTCTCCCCTCTCATTTTCTAGGCTCTTTTCGGCCATTAGGGCCTTCTTAGGTTTCGATAGAATATAGAGAGAGTTATGGAGAGTGCTCAAACATATCAGATGGAGAAGATCAACATGGGGAGAAGGAGAATCATTCGGTGCACGGTTTTAGCGGCTAATCTTCGGATATCGGCTAAGTTCATCCGTTTTTCCATTTATTTCTTATCTTCTATGTATGTTTAAGCATGTTTAGCCTAGTTTCAATTGTATAAACGGCTATGGCCATAGGTTAAACGTGGATTATGTATGGGATTAGCATATTGTTTATAAAAATGTAGTTTTGGTTTAGTTTTGTTTCTTTGATGATTGTTCTTTGCTATTGTGAGTGTGTTTATCATATTGTTTGTTTATTGTGCTTAGATTTATATATCAAGAATATGGGGTTTGACAAATCCTAGATTCGGATTAGAATAAACAAACGTCACAATTCAATAACCCGATCGGGGTTAGGATTATGGATAATCGATGACATTGGGGCAAGACTCACGCGACCTAGAGTCGTTAAGACGTTGAGGAGGACTTCTTCGTTGATTTCAAGTCACATATTCCCTCGTCTTACACTCGGGAGAAGTAGCGAGAGAATTTTAGAATTGAGATTACGATAAAGTAAACACAACACATGAAATCAATGACGTTGGGACGAGACTCGTGTAACCTAGAGTCGTTAAGATGTTGAGGGGGACTTCTTCGTTAATTTGAAGTCACGTCGTATCCCTCGTCTTACACTCGGGAGAGGTGGCGAAGGAGTTTACGAACTGAGATTTTGTGTGCGATCAATGAGATTGGGGCGAGACTCACGCAACCTAAGGTTGTTAAGACGTTGAGTGGGACTTCTTCGTTGACACGAAGTTGCGTTATATCCCCCATCTTACACTCGGGAGAGGTGGCAGAAGAGTTTTAGATACCAAGATTGTCAAATACGTCAAACACCATTATTGTAAACTAAACGATATCAAACGCGTTTAAGTAAATAAAGTTAATCCATAAATAATCCATCTCATAACTATCTCATATTAGTACTTAGTATAGTTAAATTAGTATTTTAGTATTAGTGTTAGTTAATTAAATTACATTTTTGTCGCCTAAATAAAATCGAGTTATGATAATCGCGGTACTCGATAGTAGCAACACCAATCCCTGTGGATACGATACCTGATCGAAAGATCCATTATACTAAAATTTGATCCGTACGCTTGCGGTGAAAGTGGCAGCGCTTATTTCGAGGCCACCAGCTACCACGAATGTGATTATAAGTATCTTTTTTTTATATGATAGAGATACGCGTATACTTATCGATATTGGTTTTACTCATTCATTTGTTCTGGCAACGTTTATGATGTATGTAGAAAAATTTTCTACTTCTCTATTATATGGTATTATTATCTCTACCTCTGTAGGCGAGTCGGTGTTGATAAATAGTATGTATAAAATAGTCGGCTTCATATTGATGATAGAGAATTGTCAGTGGATCTATTACCCTTGAGTATTCACGATTTGGATGTGATACTGGGTATGAATTTTCTATCTGGATATCATGTCACAGTCAATTATTTTAAAAAAGAAGTTACCTTTCGAATCCAAGACGACTTAGAGTTCATATTTTCGGGGGATAGAATCATTACCCCTGTTAGATTTATTTCGGTTCTACAGCCCAAGAAATTATTAAAGAAGGGATGTTAGGGATACCTCGTACATTTGATTGACAATAGTCAAAATAAGGTACAGGTGGCAGATATCCCAGTGGTCGAGGATTATTCCGATGTATTTCCAGAAAAATTTCCAAGGCTGCCAATGGATAGGGAAATTGAATTCACTATCGAATTACTTCTGGGTACTTCTCCTATATCAATTCCACACTATCATATGACACCTACTAAGCTAAAAGAACTGAAAATTTAGTTACAAGATCTGTTAGACCACGGGTTTATTAGATCTAATGTTTCTCTGTAGAGAGCTCCAATGTTATTCATAACAAATAAGGATGACACTCTGAGGATGTACATTTACTACAAGCAACTGAATAAGGTGATGATTCATAATAAATACCCGTTGCCTAGAATTGATTATTCATTCGATCAGTTGCAGAAGGCGAGGGTATTTTTTAAAATAAATCTTCGATTAGGATATCATCAGTTGAAAGTCAGAGACAGTGATGTGTCGAATAGGGCATTCCATACGAGGTATGGGCATTATAAATTTCTAGTTATTCTATTTAAATTGACAAATAATCCTGCTACTTTTACGGATCTGATGAATCGGATCTTCTAGCCTTATCTAGATCAGTTTATCATCGTGTTCATTAATGATATGTCGATTTATTCCCAAAATAAAGATGAGCATGCACAGCATCTCAAGATTATGCTACAGATTTTGCGAGAGAAACAATTGTATGCGAAATTCAATAAATGTGAGTTTTTGCTGGATAGAGTTATATTCTTGGGGCATGTTATCTCGGGTGATAGTATCCATGTTGACCCAAAGAAAGTCGAAATCGTGGTTCAGTGGGAAAGGCCGAAGAGTATGATAGAAGTTCGAAGCTTCCTGAGATTGGCGGGTTGCAATCACCGGTTTGTACAGGGATTTTCTGTTATAGCAGCCCTGTTAACCCGCATGGAATCTAAATTTGAGTGGATTAACAAATGTAAACAGAGTTTCCAAGAACTGAAAAATAGATCGATATCAGCGCCAATACTTTCTCTCCCAACAAAAGAAGGCTTTGTGATTTACATTAACGCTTCAAACTAGGTTTAAGTTGTGTACTGATCTAACATGGCCACATGATTGCATATTCGTCTCGGTAATTAAAGAATCGTGAGATTAACTACCCGACGCATAATTTAGAGTTGACGGAGATTATATTTACCTTAAAACTCTGGAGACATTATCTGTATGGCGAGACTTACAAGATATACACTGATCACCAAAGTTTGAAATATTTGTTTACTCAAAAGGAACTAAATTTAAGACAGAGGCATTGGATGGAGTTGATCAAGGATTATGATTATACTATCCATTATCACTCAAGAAAGACCAATGTTGTAGCAGATGCATTAAGTCAAAAATTGCCAGGTTTGGTTGCACACCTACGAGTTGTTCACACTAACCTATATGCTGAGCTAAGATCTCTGCGAGTGCAGTTGGCAATTGGTCAGACAACAGCGTTGCTTCCCATTTTAACCTTGAGATCGACGTTAATCGACCATATTACAGAAACGCTGAAGTTGGATGTCCAATAGGAAAAGATCAAAGATGAAGTGAAAAATAATCAGAAAATTGACTATTATCTTGATGCTTGAGAATAGATTATGTGCGCCGAATAATGGCGATTTGAAGAAAGATATCTTGGAAAACGCGCACAACTCAGCATATGTAATGCATCCAGGCAATACCAAAATATATCAAGACTTGAGAGAACATTATTGGTGGAATAGAATGAAATGAGAAATTACAGAATTTGTTTCCAAGTGTCTCATTTGTCAGCAAGTCAAGATCGAGCACCAGCGTCTAGGTGGATTATTGTAGCCTTTGCCTATCCCAAAATAGAAGTGGGAACATATCACGATAGATTTTGTTTTGGGATTGCCCCGTACTCAAAAGGGGCATAATTCCATTTGGGTGATTGTTGATAAACTTAGAAAGTCTGCTTATTTTCTGGCTGTGAAAACGACGTACTCCATGAACAAGTATGCAAAATTGTATATTGATGAGATTGTCAGATTGCACGGTGTGCCAGTTTCCATAGTGTCAAATAGAGATCCAAAATTTTACGTCAAAATTCTAGCCGAGTCTTCAAATTGCTTTGGGTACCAAGTTAAAATTCAATACACTTTTTTATTTTCAGACAAACAACTAATCAAAGCGTACAATTCAGACATTAGATGATATGTTGAGGGGTTTTGTTCTAGAATTTCCTAGTAGCTGGGATGATCATTTGACATTGATGGAGTTTTCCTATAACAATAGCTACCATTCAGCAATTGAAATGGCACCATTTAAAGCCTTGTATGATAAAGACGCAGAACTCCAGTCTGTTGGACTAAAGTTAGAGAACAAAAATTGTTGATGCCTGACATAGCTCAGATGATAGCAGAAACGCTAAAAGTCATTCAAGAAAAACTGAAGATTGCTCAGAGTCGACAAAAGAGTCATGCTGACAAGTGTAGACGAGAGTTGGAATTTGAAGTGGATGATTATGTGTTTTTACATATATCCCCGTGAAAGGGCATAGTGAAATTTGGGAAGAATAGAAAACTAAGTTCGTGGTACATCGGGCCATATGAGATTTTAGAAAGAGTCGGTACAACAGCCTATCAACTAGCTCTGCCGCCAAAATTATCTAGATTGTACGATATTTTTCACGTTTCGATACTCAGGAAATATATGCCAAATCCTTCCCATGTGTTGACTTCTCAACCAATCGAATTGAATGAAGACTTGTCATACATTAAAAAGTCAGTGTAGATTTTAAGTCGTAAAAATTAAGTGTTAAGGGCGAGATCGATCCCATTGGTCAAAGCGCTATGGCACAGTCACTCCGTGGAAGAGGCGACATGGGAAAGAAAATAGGAAATAATGAATAAATATTCGCATTTATTCGTTTAAGATAACTAAAATTTTGGGACGAAATTTCTTTTAAGAGAGAAGGATTGTAAAGCCTAATCTTTGCACTTGCATATTTCTAGTTGTATTTTAGAACACTTAAAAAAATAATGGGGTTCGTTGTGTTATTTAAATTTTACTTTAAAATTGTTAGGGGTTATTGTGATATTTAAAAGTGTGATTTTAAAAACTTAAGGGCTAATGTGTTAGTTTTAATTTTGACTTTTAAAAGTTTAGGGATTATTAAGTTATTTAAAATATAATTTTTAAAAGTTTTTGGATGTAATTAATATTTTCTATATTTCAAAAGGGATAATTAGTATAAATAAATAAATAAAATAAAAAAATAAAATAAAACACATGGTTGGAATGGTTGCGTTCAAAAAGAAGTCAACCCTTGCCAACCACAATATGTATAATTGTGGCATGAAGCCACATATGGCAACCAAAAAATAAAATAAAATAAAAACTTTAAAGCAAGAATGGCGATCAGGGGCCTTATCTCTCTCTCTCTCTCTCTCTCTCTCTATGTGTGTGTGTGTGTGTGTAAATGAAGAAAAAAAAAATACCGTACATATGTATATCAACACAAACGCGAGAGCGCACGCGCACACACATATATATATATATATGCATATACACATATATATATATATACATACATACATACATATATATATATATATATATATATATATATATATATATATATATATATATATATGTTGTTAAAATAAAATATATATCACGTGTAATTTATGGGACTATCTATACGGACATGCAACCATGTATATTTATATGTCAAAAATAAATATACGTGATTTTGAGAAATGTAGCAGGTATATTTGTATGTACAGATATATCTAATTTGCGAAGAAAATAATTTAAGATAAAAATTGTAAATTTTATTAAAACGATATTTTTTAGTATTTGTTAACTAATAATATTTTTAATAGTCGATTAATAGTTTTCGGTAGATTAAGTTATTAAGGAAAAAAATTGTAATTGTTATTATAATAGTTTTTGTACAGTTAATATTAACTTAAGAAATTAGACGTTTAGTAATTTCGTATAATAAATAAAATTTGGGAATGGAAAAAATTACATTTTAGTGTCACGCATTACATATTATATTTATTTAAATAAAATTCTTATTTTAAGCTCTGTCGTTGTTAGATTCACAGGCGACGCTGACCACGTGTGCATGACGACAGTAGCGTATTTAGTAGCGCAAAAATTGAGGTGAGTATACTGTCTTCTATGTAAATTGTCAAATTATATTTTCGTACTATATGTGAAAAGAAATTGTTTATTAAAATGGATTATTTTATAATGTAATGTGGATCAAGTAAATTTTTAAATGCGAAAAGTTATTTTATTATCCGACTATACCATAATGTGATCCCGATAGGAGGGAATGTCCTATAGGATGTTGTTGATCCTAATAGAAGGTCATGTCATGTAAGACGTTGTATTGTAACCTAATAGAATGGCAAGTCCTACAGGTGGTTGATATCTGTTGTTGTTGTCATTGTTGTTGTTGATGATGATTCATTTAGACCTTTTTCCTTCCCGTTGACTCAAATCGGAGACTTCTACTGTTGAAAATTAAAAAGTTCTAAATGAGAATCTAGGTATCTGTTTTTCCCTAAAAGGGGCGTCCAGTGAACTACGTTAAACTTGATCCTCAGTGTAATACTAAAGTACGAAGGCAACCTGTTAAGGTTCAGTCATCTAAGAGTCAGCCCCAGCCGCAAGCTGGGGTATATTTCATATCATTGATCTCTCGTTCTTGCCCAGCCACAAGTTGGGGCATATTTTATACCTCTTAACTTTCTTTTGTCCCCTCAGCCAAGAGAACTGGGGCATGGATGTCATTTTCTATCACTCTAAACGATCCCCTAAACGGACACATGTTCGTCATGTGCATCGTCACGAGTCATTTTTTCATTATTCTAAACAATCCTCTAAACGGACACATGTTCGTCATGAGTCAGTTTTTTCATTACTCTAAACGATCCTCTAAACGGACACTTATTCGTCATGAGTATCATCTTGAGTAATTTTTTTTCAATATTCTAAATGATCCTCTAAACGGAAATGCATTCGTCATGAGTCATTTTTCTTTGTCACTCTAAACGGACACGTGTTCGTCATGAGTCATTTTTTTATTACTCTAAACGATCCTGTAAACGGATAAATGTTCGTCATGAGTGTCATTATGAGTCATTTTTCATCACTCTAAACGGACACGCGTTCGTGATGAGTATCATCATGAGACATCATTTTTTATTACTCTGAATGATCCTCTAAATGAACACACATTCGTTATGAGTATCGTCATAAATCGTTCTTTTTCATTACTTTAAACGATCCTCTAAACAGATACTTGTTCTTCTTAAGTCATTTTTTATGCTTTATTTATTCTGTCGTCGAAAATGTGTTTTGAAAAAAAAAATCTAGAAAATGGGACGATCAAAATCACATGGTCTCCTATCTTTGTCAAGCAAGTGAAATTCACATGATAAAGAGGGACAGCTGTAAACATAACATTTTAATCGTCCCGCAAAAAAAATATGTTTTATTTTATTTTATAGTTTAGTTTAAGAAAATAGAGAGAGAGTAAGATAAGAGAGAGAAAGAAAGATAGTGGTCATAGGGCCCATTTGTCAAGATAGAGAGAGAAATAAAGGGTGGGCCCTTCTCCTTTTTGTCAAGTCACTAAATACACACACACACACAAGGGGTGGCCCCCACTGCCACGTGGTAATCTAGAGGAAAGCGGCTATGTGAGCATGATTTCATGAACCTGCAACCCTAGAACCCCATTTTTTGCCCATTTTTTTTTTCTAATTTTACCCTTTCCCAGTCCAACTTGGACTGGGTTTAGGAGGCCAAAATTAATTTTTAGGGTTTCCTAAGTAATTTTCATACCCTATCTTTCCCCATAAATAGGACCCTCTTCCTAGAAGAGTGATTCTCAAAACACTTTCGAAAAGTCATCTGCGAGAGAAAAAAAAAACCCGAGCATCGAGATTCTTGACCTAAAACATGTATGTTTTCGTTTATTTTTAACTTTTTAGCTTATTTTATTTTCTTCGCAATTTAAATTCTTGCAAGTTTTATTTCTTTTAGTTGTCCGATGACTCGATGAAAAATGTCGGAATGAGGTTCCCTATTCTTAATTTGAACCTTTGAGCATTTAGACAAGGACATTTGTATTTTTTTAGTTTTTTAATTTATTTTTGCATTGTTTTTTTTTATTTATTTGTTACAATTCATTAAAAAAAAAGGTAAGTCATCCGATGAAAACGTTAAGGTCCCTAAGCATTAGGTAAAAGAGGTTTTCATAAATTATTTTTCTGTATTTTCTTTATTTAATTTTTATTCTTGTTAGCAAAATCCTAAAAAAATAAAAAATATAAAAATCCAAAAAAAATAATAAAATCTTAGGAATTAATCCTTACGAACCTTAAGATCAATCTAACGATTCGATAAATCGTGAGAGAGTTTCTCGTGACCTCTTTTCCATTTCCCAACTAGAGTAGAATTTAGAAACAATCGGTTTTAGGAAATCTCTTCCTTCGGTAAATCTTTTCGTGGGATTCCGCTTAAGTTTCTAAAAGATTAATTCCAATAAAATCGTTTCTATGATCTTCCTTCGATTCTCATATCCATAGAATTTGAGGAAATTTCAAATCGAGATTTCTTTAAATTAATTGGGTAAATTTAAAATAGACATTACTTGCATCCATCTAGTATATTTCTTTCTTGTATCATTTAGACGACATGTTTAGGACACGTTCACCTCTTACACTTTTTTTATATTTCATACATATAGGTTTTTATTTTATTTAATAATTCATACTACTTCTTCACATTTAGTCACGACACGTACACTACTTATATTGTTTTTATTAAATAATTAAATTATTGTCACGCATAATCATTTTAATTCACGTAGTATTCTCTTTTTAATTCCCGTATTCATATCATTTTTGTATTGGCATGTCTAAATTAAACTCTGTAGTTTTTTTTTAGGTCATTTTGCATAAATAAAATAGAATTGAATTTATATAATGTTAGTTTTTGCATTCATATTTATTCACTTATTTTAGTTTACATATTTAAAGTAAAGAAGACTTTTGGAAACATATATAAATACTCCCCAGGGACCATCCTTATCAAATCTTTAATATTTGATAAAAGATCATATCGGGAGAACATTCCCGAAAATACAAAAACTTAACCCATCTCATTTTTAAAAAAATACCAAAAATATTTTATAAGAAGAAAAAGATTTCAAAATAAAATAAAACTTTTGAACTTAAATTAATTGAATTTAATTGGACGTAAGGTACCATTTTTGGACAAGCGTTTTGATGTGTCTAACACCTTTTTCGAGCGTAATTGACCCCCAAGCCTTTAAATGAATCTTTGGTTTGATCGTATTTTTTAGAGTCAATTTTTACTTAGGCCTTTTAAATTTATTTTCTAAAATTCAGTGACCCAGCACACCATTTAAGTCCAATGTTAGATGGCAACTCCTTATTTTTAAAAAGCGACCTAAGTATTTTTTTAGAAAATCAACACTTTAAAAACTCCTATCTTTACGTTTGTTTATTATTTAATATTCTTTCTCTTCAAGAAAATTGGGGCGCGTCAACAACATATCCTTGCAGTGCCTCGCCTTTTGCCTGATTCTTGGGAGAAAATGAAACCCACAATGACATATAATAAAACTATCAAAACTTTTACCCAGCTACGACGTCATTTGGAATTGGAGTTAGAAAGGTTAGAGACAAAAGGCAATACTTCTATGTTTGTCATTGAGTCTTAGTCATCACCAAACATTTGGGTCCAAACAAAAGTGGCATGATAAAGCAAGAGAAGAAGAATAGGTGGATCTATGCAATTAAAAAATAAATAATAATAATAATAATAATAATAATAATAATAATAATAATAATAATAATAAGAGGTAGAACGTATCATCAATGCAAGCACGCAGTAAAAAGGGATAAATCTAAACTGAAGTGTTACAAGTGTGATAAATTTGATTACTTCGCTCATGAACACACTGAGCCGAAGAAAGTACAAACCAACTCTATTTTTCAAGTGACGCATATATATACAGTCATGTCTTAGTTGTTCATTCATTTCCTAATTGGATTGTAGATACTGGAAAAACAAGACATGTCGCAAGAAATAAAGTAGGGTTCATTGAGTATCGTAGAATTCCAATTGGGTGTAAACTTATTTACATGGATAATAGCACGAGCGACGATTGATAGGAATTGGAACATATCAATTGAAGATGTGTTTTGGACGCACTTTATTTTTCTATGATGTTTTCTATGCCGCTGGATTTTGGCGAAATTTGATGTTTATTGTAGTCATGGTTGGAGTAGATTTTTCTTTTAATTTGACTATTAACTCTGTTCAATTTTATTTAGAGAGAAGAGGGACTCGCAAATGCCAAAAATCCAAAAGTGAGAGATGATGCGGGTGTGTGTGAAATGGAGGGGGAGGGCTTGTCTTTTATAAGCAATCCTTGTCATTGTGCATCCCTTGATGCGCGCACATCTAGGGATACGTTGCCTGCACGTAGAGCCTGCAAATGCAAGTTGTACCTTGGTACAACATAGCAATTCACAGGTTGTACCCTATTTGTTTTCTTTCTTATTTGGGCTCTTTTCTCCTTCATTTCACTCTTGTAAAACCACCCTACGATACAAACGGCATGTTTGACTTATCATAATCAAATCCCCAATTTTATTGGGTTAAATGGAGAAAAAAAAAAAAAAATCAATTAAGTTCTTGAAACTTTGGAATTTCAATGGAATTAATTATTTAAACAAAATTTAATATAGGATTAAATTCATCCAATGTTTGATTTTCTGTTGAATTCAGAAATAATCCAATAAATTGTTTAATAGATTTCAACGCACCAAGACATTCCAAAGCAAATCAAAGTGTTGGGTGAAATTGAAAATATTTGGAAAGTTTGATTCAAATGATTTTTCTTAAAATTGAGTTTTGAAAATAAAATTTATTTCTTGGAAACACTTAAATTTATGAAAATTAAGATTATTTTCACTAAATTGGGCCTCGAATAAATTTTTTTGAAAATTTGATTTTGGTCCTGTAACTTTTATTTAATTTTCTAAAATCTCAATTGGAGATCTGATTCACGTAATTCAAGAGGAATTGGATTCTTGAATAACCCAATTCAAAAATTCATATTTTAATTGACCTTTTAAAATTCTATTGAAATTGTCTAAAATTTCAATTGTCCCTGAACTTTCCAATTTGAACCAAACTTTTCAATAAGTTTATAAAGGGCCTCGATTAAAATCCTGCATTTTGATTTTTCATTGTTTGGACTTCATTGAATACTTCAAATGTTATTCCAAAATATTATGGCTTTAATTTAAAATTTCTAGGTTTCAATTTAGTCCCCAAAATTAATTGAACTATGAATTTGTTTCAGTAACCTGAATTGAACCTGAATTGAGTCACTTTACACTTTAAGGCTCAATTCAATTTTGAAATGTCAATTTAAAACCTTTAGGGTTTAATTTAACTTTTTGATTTTCAATTTGGTCCCTAAAGTTTCCAAGTTGAAAAGTTTAAGCCCAATTTAACAAATTGGCCCCAAACAGAGATCTCCAGTTTTGATTTCGAAATTTTAAATATTTATTCAAAATTGACTTGGCGAGATTTTTTATTTTTGATGTTACACACAATACGGTGTCTAAAATGACAACAAACAAACCCTTAATTCTTTTTTATCTTGAAACACTTTGGGTTTTCAATTTATGGAACAATTTATATAAAGACCATGCTATTTTGGTAATAAATTCTCGGGTTAATAGCATTTTATTTCCCTATAGTTTAGCCGATTTATACTTTATTCATCTGTGGTTTAAAAATCGTCACTTACCCACCTTAGTTAGATTTTCAAACCACTTACTTTCTTGATATAGTGACCTGATATAAAGGTAAGTGCACCTAAATCAAGACCACAAAGGATAGGTACTAATACAGGGGTCATTGTAAATTAGCTAAACCACATGGAGTAAAGTACTATTAACCCTAAATTCTCTCGGGCGCTCGAATAAAAAATGGAATTTAAGCAACCAACTGATTCAAATAACCACAAGAGAACATTAACAATTCAAGAGCTGCAAAAGCCTAAACACATCACACAAAAAAAATAAAAAAATATTCTAATAATAATAATTGTTCTTACATTTTTTTTGGATTTTTCATCTCTTTAAAACAAAACTAACAAAATCTAGAGAGAGAAAGAGAGGAGAGAGCTCAGGAGGGATAGAACCGATGGAAGAAGTCCCACAAACCCTTACTCGACGTACTGCACAAATATCATCTGCAAGTGTTCGTAGAACCGTTACGGGCTTGCAAGGTCAAGAAACCCAAAACAACCCTCGTAACATAGAGAAAAAGAAAAAAACGTCGTGAGAAGAATAAGCTCAGGAGAGATATCGTCAAAAAGCATATCAAATTACATCACCCTCAGGAAATAGATTAAGAAAAACCACTTCATCATCTCCAACCAAAAGAGACATGGCTGACTGGAAGAAGATTGCCCTTGGGCTTGAAAAGGGATACTGTAGAAGTGCCATGAGCGATATAAGATGAAGATGAGGTGGTTGCAGCTATTTATAGTGAAGGTCTTTTGGTTTTCACCATGAAATAAAAGGAATTGATACCCCTTGTACTTTAAGTCTTATTTCTTTTTAACCCCTCTATTTTAATAACTAATATATTACTCCCTTCTATTATGGACTTTCTCTCTCGTGCGCATTCTATTTTTCTTTAATTAAAACAAAGAGTAATTTTGTCCATTTCATGCAAAATTTAAATATGATGTTTTTTAACATATTGTGTTACGTTACACAAAAAAACAAAGTTAATTTTTCAATTTATTATAAGTAGAAGACGGTAAAGTGTAGGTCTCTAAAGTAAAGGGAATAAAATGAAATAAAGTCAAAATACAAGGGGAGTAAAAGGTAATTAATCGAAATAATTAATAGGGCAGGGGGAGTAATGCAGAGACACGAGGAATAATGAGAGTTTATTTTCTTGGTTTTACGGAGTCGAGACAGCTCCGGGGAGAATAATAGCATCACATGCTTGGAGTGATCATACCACACAATGATACCATATTTAGGGGCTTTTTTTTTTTTTTTTTTTGAAAATTATAAAAAAATAGTTTGGTTTAACTTTTAAATATTCTTAAAAAAAATTAAAATGATGTGATTAATTAAAAATATATATATAGAAAAAAATAGATTATTAAAAATTATTTTGTAAAATCACTTTTGAGTTATATACCTTTTTAAAAGAGTAGTAGTTTTTTTTTTTTTTTTTTAAAAAAAAAAAAAATGTTTTGCAAAACAAAACCAAACAATCCCTTAGTATTTCTGAATTTATTGGTTTTTTTTTTTTTAATTAGAATTTAGTTTATATATAAATGGGTTTGTTGGTCTTCAAGCAAAAATAAATTAGGCAAAATTCAAGGGTTTTTAGTGTGATTTATAATGAACAATTATTTTTTAGAACCCATCACTTTATTAATAAGTTTAAGAGGTTTTTGCACTTAGCACCCCTAACATTTTGGATAAATTCTATTTTAGTCTTTATACTTCCAATTTAAATACATTAAACTCTGAAATATTCAAATCATGTCAATTCAGTCGAAATTGATAATTCCATCATTTTTTACAATAGAAATCATCCACATGTCAAACACAAAATCACTTACGTGAATGTCTGATTTCATACATTTGGATATTTCAAGATTCAATGTATTCAAATCAAGATAACACAAGTTAAAATAGGATCTCTCTAATACTTAATTGGTGCCTAAGTTTAAAATACAAGGAAGAGGGAGTAGGGAGGGTACATGGCCTTGGGATTGGGATGCTGTAAACAAAATAAAGGGGGAAAATGGTCCCCATTAGTATATAGAGTATAGAGCCAAAAGAGATATTATGATATATCATTTCATTTCAGTGATTCCTGCTCCATTCTTTTATACTGATAATGACAAATGAGAATAGCCAGTGGCTGCATTTATTTCTTGTCATATACACCCATTTGCCCTTTGACCTTTACATTCATTTTCTCATCCTTATTCAGTTTTATATAATTACTCTCCCAACAATAATAATAAAAAAAATAAAAAATACTTATATTAAAAATTAAAATTAAAAAAATTCTAATTAAAATATGACAATTTGCTTGAGTCAAATTTATTTTTCTTAATTGTGTTTGATATTAAGTGTCTTTACTACATTTGTTTTTTGATATTAAGGGTTCTTTGAATTCTGAGTTACTTCAATTTTATGTTTTGTGCTTGATTTAGTTCATTTTTTTTCATTTTAAATTTGTCTTTCTTTTTGTGTTTAATTTTTTTTTTACAAGTGATCAATAAGGATCGTATTTGTATTGGCATTGACATAAAAAAGATCAGCAAAAACATTTATGTATTTCTCATATTGTATTTTTTTTCAATTAGACTATTTTTTTCTGGAATTTTTCTAGTATACATGTATAAATTATCTTTTCTATTTTCTTTTATACTTTTTTTTACTAGCACATAACTCATGACTGAAGTAACAATTAAAAATCATGCCTCGTGCCTTCAGACATGAGTTATACCCTATTATATTAATAAAATAAAATAAAATATTTTTATTTTTTTAAAGAATGTCTTTTTATTAGCAGTTTGGATTAATTTGAAAGGAATAAATAGTTGCGATGAGTTAATGAAATATTTAGAATGAAAATTTCTCGCCTAGAAATTTCACTGCCTTACTTACAAAAACAATTGAGTTTAATTATAATTTATACCAATTAAGTTTCGCATATCTATTTTATTAGCCAATTTTTTTATCATTTACTAATTTATTTACTAATTTTTAATTGTTATATATTTAAAAAGTGATATAGTACTTTTAGTCATTTGGTTTGATTGGTTAAAAACATAAGCATGTGACCGAGAAAGAGTGAAATGGAAGGGAGACAAGAGAAAAAAATTAAAAATAATTTATTTTTTAATAATTAATAACTAACTCTATTTAAGTAGAATAAAGACTTAGTTGTTATTGTTAATAATTAAAATATAATATTAAAAAAATAGTGATATAAAATTATTTTGATAAACACTATTTTATTAATGTTATAGAAATAAAAATGATTAATTTGAAACAAAAAAATATGTTCCAAGATTGTAAAACGAACAAACCCTTTTGTTTTCAAATATCAATCTTGATGGAACAAAAAAAAAATATCAATCTTGAAATATGAATAGAATATGTGAGTGAGAGAGAAAGAGAGAGAACATGCAGAAACCCTAGCTCGGAAAGGGTCCATCTGCTCTCTTTTCTCTTCCCTACTGACAGTTCAATTTGTCCCCTCTCTGCATTTACCAATTTCATACAAGATGGATGGTCCACCCCAACCCTAATTCCCATGTCTTATGTAATCATTATTTATTATTATTATTATTATTATTATTATTATTATTATTTATGATATTGCAGTCTGAGGAATGGAGTTTCTGCATTGCATTGTCCGGTCTTTCTCAAAGGGCCATCTCCATTCAATGCTTCTTTGGACTTTCTCTTGGAAAACAAATGGTACAAAAACATTTTCATCATATTTTGTCTCATATGAATCACTCCCTTTAAAAAAATTATTATATTTGAGTTTCAAATAATTTATCTATCATTTTTTCAAGTGAGATATTAATGCCCTAACCATGGCTAAAGTGTGGTTTATTGGACCTTTTCACCAAATTTTACACTACCGTTCATCTCCTGTATATAAAACGATTACCAAGTCATTCTCCTGTATTTTTTTTCCTGCAATTGATTATATTAAAATTTAAAGGAAATAGTCTCCCTTACTTTACTGCAAATAAACTTACCATGTAACCTACAAGACTCCCCAAATTAAGCAACAATTACAAGCGATCAAAAGTCCTTATCTCACATTAGGGAGCTCCCACAATGTCAACAGGCTAATACATGGGCAAACCCGAGGCCCTATCATTTACCAGTACATGGAACCCTACAAATATAAAAACTTACAAAACACCAACCACTATACCTCCATTAGTAATTTTGTCACAATTTTCAAAAACTCTACCTTGAACACCAATTTGTGTCACTTATTATTTTAATAACTAGTCATCTCTCACAACGGGCTTGCAAGACCTGTGATTCCCCTTAACCCTCTCCCCCTTGCCTTCTTTTTACTGGGAACGTACACTAATTCCCCTCTCACCTGTTACCAACTCAAACTATAACAAAAAAAATCACAAGTAGAGAATCAACCTCAGAAGCCAAACTACATCAAGTTGTTCCCTTGCTGACATGAGTTGAAAAAGAAAAGTTCTTACAAGATTCAAAAAGAAAGAAGCTTCTGCACAACCTAAGCTACCGCACAACGCTTTAGCCCGCTTTTAGGCGCTTTTAGAGCGAAAATCGTTGTGCTTCCTCCTCTACCGCACAACCTACCGCTTTAGATAAGAGTTCTGCTGGCTAATATAACTTGAGAGCGCTTAAGAGTATATAGTAGAGATCCATTCTGGCTGAAAAAAGGGACGTCTCTTTTGATGAATAAATGAAAATATTACCTTGTAAATTCTTTGCTAAGGAAGGAACTGATGTATAGTATACATAGGGAAAACCATGTGCAATGAAAAAGGCAAGCACGGCTTGGGGAGGGGTTTTGATGATCCCTACGTTAGTAACCCATAACGCTCCCAACTCCCAATATTCGAGTATTAAAAATCTCAAACCATAACCCTGCAAATCCGTGGAACTGACGTAAACGACCATACAAATCCCAAGAGTCAAGCAAATTCTCCTCTGTTTTATCAAAGACTACGAAGACCGCTTGCCAAAAAAAAATAGTGATCAATTACCTATTTACTCTTATCATTTAACAATAATTTTTAAAAAATAAAATAAACCATTATATTGACTGTTTTACCCTTGTGTATATTAATATTTTTTTATTTTTTTATATTTTTTTTTGGACTTTCTCTTGGAAAATAATGTTACAAATACTTTATAAACAAATGCACATTTTCATCATATTTTATCTCATAGCACATTAAAAATAATTATATTTGTGTTTAAAATAATTTATTTATCATTTTTTTCATGTCGGATATGTTTTCCTTAATTTAATATTGAGTCGTTGTTTAATTCATTTAATTGTTCTTCACTTAATGTAAACTACTCATTGAATTTATCTAGTTAAAACAATTAAGACAAAAAAAAAATATTTTGAAAATATGAGCAATATAGAGGACTCTATTGTAAGAAGTCCATAAATTAGAGAGGCGAAAAAGGTAAAACTATATAAATTTTACAATAGGAGTCCCGTGCACTGATACTGACGCCCTAACGGCATGTTTGGTTGGACGGAATGAAATGAGGGTAAAATGGAATGGAAGAGGTAATGGAATGGAATTGTGAATGGAATCACTATTTCATTTTTTTGTTTGGTTGGTATGAAACGAAAGAAAGAATAAAATAGTGAAATATAGTAAAATTTTCATTTTGCCCTTATAAAATTATTATTCTATTCTCTTCTTGATTGGTTATAATAAAATTTTATTATATTTCACTCTTTTATTTTTTTCCTCATTTTATTATATTTCACTATTCAACTCAATTTTAAGTTTTTGTTCTCTAATTTCTATTTTTGTTCTCAATTTTCAATTTCTATTCTTTAATTTCCGTTTTTGTTCTCAATTTTCAGTTTCTTTTTTCAATTTTTCGTTCTCTAATTTTCTATTTTTTGTTCTCAATTTTCAGTTTTTGTTCTCAATTTTATTTTATTTTGTTCTCAATTTTCTGTTTTTATTCTCAATTTTCGGTTTCCGTTCTCAATTTTCTATTATCTAATTTTATGTTTTTGTTCTCAATTTTCTGTTTCTATTCTCTAATTATATGTTTTTGTTCTCAATTTTCAATTTTCGTTCTCAATTTTTCGTTCTCTAATTTTATATTTTTGTTCTCAATTTTTAGTTTATGTTCTCAATTTCCTGTTATCTAATGTTCTGCTTTTGTTCTCAATTTTTGGTTTATGTTCTCAATTTTCTATTTTTATTCTCAATTTTCAGTTTCTATTCTCAATTTTCTAAATCTGTTCTCAATTTTTTATTCTCAATTTTCTAGTTCTGTTCTCAATTTTTTGTTCTCAATTTTCTATTTCTATTCCCAACTTTGTCTTCTCTAATTTCAATTTATATTCTTTAATTTCTGTTTTTGTTCTCAATTTTTAAGAGCTTAATTATAAGGACTATCATGTAATTTAAGGTATTGATTCCATTGGGTTAGAATCCCATTCCACCTTATCTCAAATAGAATCTCATTCCATCCAATTTCATTCCAATGGAATCACTTTCGTGATTCCATTAGAGAACCAAACAACGGAATAGGAATCGAGGGCGGAATGCGATTCCATTCCGCCCTCAATTCCATCCAACCAAACATGCCGTAAGGGTTGATTCATGAGAATTTTAGACCAAATTTTACACTGCCATCTACTCTCCTATTTAAAACGGTTATCACGGAAAAAAAAAAATAGTGATTAATTATCTATTTACTATTATTTTTTAATAATATTCAAAAAATTGAAAAATAAAACCATTATATTGACTGTTTTATCCTTGTATATATTAATATTTACTATTTTTTTTTTTTTTTTTTTTTCTCTTCTCCACCCTCTCTTCCCCCACCCCTAGCCCCAACCCACCTTCACAACTCCATACCACCATTGTCCACAACCAAACCACCGACCATCCCACCACCGTCGGCCACAATTTAGGTTGAGAGAGGAAAAGACCATGATTGTCCTTGGTAACTTGAATTCCTAATAAATAATTAAGTGATCCCAAGTCCATCATTGAGAAGACATAATTTTTTCACACATTTATATTTTTGTTCACAAAATAAAAACAATAATCGCGAAATAAAAAATTGTTTCAAAACAGGGAACAAAAAGTTGTTTCCATTGCAAGAGCATAAATATATTTTTTTGCTCTTTGATTTATAGCATAGTTAGGTAAGGAAGTAAAATTAAGCATTGTTCATACATAGGCTTCTCTATTACGAAATGAGCCACTTCAAATAGGTTTTTTTTTTTTTTTTTGGTTTTTCGATAAGCATAGCTATCAATGATAGAAAGGTACAACCGAGAAAATAAAAAATAGAAGCTTACAAAAACTTGCTCCAATCCCAAACACGAAATACCAAAAAACCTAGCCAACCTAACAAAGAGCCTCTCAAAATCTCAACAAGGCAATCACACTGAACCTAGATTTAAAGATTCTAAGAGTATCTCCGCTACATGAAAGGCACAAAAACTGCTCAAGACACAAAATAACCCGAAGGAACAAAGATGCAGAGTTCCAAAACGATCGCAACAAATTGGGAATCTGCAAAAACACCCCGGTTCCCCCCACAAAAGCAACCATAAACAGCCTATGTACTAAACTGAAGAAAATTGGATAACTTGTAGAAAAATTTGTGTGCAAATTCAGAAAATCTGGTTGCAATTTCTAGAATGTAGTACCGACAACAGCTCAGAATAGACTGAAGACAAACAATTGCACCAAACCAGCAGCAAACGGCCAAACACGCAGGTTCTGCTACCAAATGCAACCATACTCTGCCAACACCAACTTAAATTCTGCTACATTCAAATCTGCTACACCAATCAATTCAAAAAATAAACTTAATAAATTCTCATTCCCACTCCTAAGCACACCCCCAATACCCGTTGGCCTAGGTTTCCCCTAAGAAGAACCATCCACATTAAATTTGATGTAACCCACCGGGGGAGGGGACTACAAGATAGAAGTCTTATTCTTCTTAAAAGGTTTAAAGGACCTCACGCCTACAATAGCTACCATAAAGTCTCTAACTAAATAGCCTAACTCCGGTTTCTTGGCCCGAATACAAAAGACTAACCTTACCTTTCTCAACCAAACCACTTCTTTTGGTTCCATTAAGGAACCCCTAAAAACCATCTCATTTCTTGCAAGCCAAATGGCCCAGACCCCCAAAAATAGTAGAGTTTTCCAAATTATCTTATGGAACTCTATTCCCGTTTGACCTCCCCATTGTTTCCCATTTAATTTGGGAACACAAAAGAAACTCCCAACCACTCAAGAATGCCATTCCAAATGGACCGAGTCCAGGGACACAGAATAAAAAGGTTGGCACTCTCTTCTATGTCATCCTCACACAAGAGGCAGATCATATCCAAGACATCTATCAAATTTCTTCTTCCCAATTCCCCTCTAGTTAGGACTTTGTTAGCAACGAGCAACCGAACAAATGTTTCAACCTTTGGAGGGGCCCACCCTAGCCATTTAAAGGAAAAATGGTCCACCACACCCAAATCTTATTTTTTTAACAAGAGTATAACAAGATTTGACAGTAAACAAACCATTTGGATTGTCCCTCCAAACCAAACTATCCTCCATATTCTCACAAAGAACTACGACCCTAAGAACTCCTAAAAGGTTTAACCACTCTTCATTTTCCCAATCAAAACAAGGTCTCCTCAAGGCAATTGACCATTCCTAATGGCCTCCCACCCAACTACCTAATTCCCCAAGCTTAGCATTCTTTAGGACAGCTAAGTTGAAAATTCTAAGAAACTAAGAACTCAACTTCCCCAATTGAGACCGATTGTCATCCCAAAAGGCTATATTTCTCCCATTCCCTACTCTAAACCCAAAATTTTCTAAGAACATTGAAGCACACTCGAATTTAAAACCATATCCTTAATATTAACCCATGGAGAAGAGGAAAACGCTCTTCTCCCCTCTCGAGGAAGCCAAGTCTCTTCAAGTAACTCAAATTTGGCACAAATCACTTTTTTCCACAAGGACTCCTTCTCAAATCCAAATCTCCACCACCACTTAGCCAACATTGCCACATTTCTCTCTATAATTCTACTAATGCCCCCCGCCCCCCCCCCCCCCCGCCCCCCCCCTCCCCCTTTCTCCTAGCAACCTTATCCCAAGAAGTCCAAATAAACCTTTCTTTTCTCCAATGATTTCCACATGAAACTTCTCATAATTCTCTCTATCCTACTAGCTATACCCACCGGAATCCGGAACACCGAAAGATGGTAAATAGGTAAACTAGACAAAACCGATTTGATAAGAGTCACTTTTCCTCCAAAGGACAAAAATGAAGTCTTCCACCCACTCAATTTTGATTGAAGCTTTTCAATTACATGATTCCGAGCATTTATTCTATTAGTATTTGCCCCCAAAGGCATCCCTAGGTATGAAATGGGAAGGGAACCAACTTCGATTTTTAATAGAGATGCCACCTCACTCAACTTTCTCTCATCTATACCAATCCCCACTAAATACTCTTATAGTAATTTACCCTTAAACCCGAGAATAACTCAAAATTCCTAAGAACACATTTGACATTTAAAGCATCTTGAGTCTCCGTCCAACAAAAAACTAAAGTATCGTCTGCAAACTGCAAATGGGTAATTGAAAAAGAGTTTTTCCCCAACCCAATTCCACGGATTAAGTCTAAATTTTCAGCTTTTCTAATGAGCAGATTCAAAGTTTCAACTTCTAGTAAAAATAGGCCCGAGGATTGCGGGTCCTCTTGACGTAACCCACAACCTATTTTGAACTCCTTAGAGGGGAAGCCATTTACTAGCACTGACACAGTAGCCGACCTAAGTCACTTTACCATCCATTTTCCCCATCTCAAACCAAACCCAAATTTAATGAGGATAAAGTCAAGAAAGTCTCAATCTACACAATCATAAGATTTTTCAAAGTCAAACTTAAAGACAATGACTTTCTTTTTCTTCCTTTTAGCCTCCTCAATTATCTCATTTACAATGAGGATACTATCACAAATTTGTCTTCCTCTAAGAAAACCACTTTGAGACTCACCAATTGACGACCCTATTACTCTTCCTAATCTTCTAGCTAGAGTCTTCGCCACAAGTTTATATAAACAGTTGACCATACTAATTGGTCGATAGTCACTAAGAGCGTACAGGTTCAACACCTTAGGGATTAATGCGATAAAAGTTACATTTACCCCTTTTTTTATGGTATCTTTTTTCAAAAAAGTCCGTGAAAAAGGCCATTACCTCCCCCTCAACAAATTCCATGATTTGTTTAATGAAATTTATGTTGAACCCATCCGAACCAGGGGCCTTGCTCCCATCACAAGACTCCAAGGTAGCCTCCACCTCTTCCAAAGTGAGAAGCCTCTCTAGAGCAACCCTAAAGTCAACATCTAGAGTTGTATAATCCAGAGACTCAAAATTTGGTCTATCCCAACACTCAACTTTGAAGTGTTCTTCAAAACACCGGTGTACTTCAACTTTTAACAAATCTGGATTTAACAAAGTTGATCCTCCTACATTAAGAGTGCTCAAATTGTTCCTCGCTTACCTAAGCTTGATTACGGAATAGAAGAACTTAGTGTTTCTATCCCCCACTTGGGCCCACCTAACCCTAAACTTTTGTTTCCATACGATGGTCACAGCCCAACTAGTTGCCCAAAGATCCTCTATAAGTTTGGACCTACTCTCTCTCTCCTCTAGACCTATAACTCTAGTCTCTTGAAACCTATCCAAAAATTCCAACTGCACCTTAATCCTTTTTCATTTTAAGATCCACATTACCAAATTATTTTTGTTCCAATCCTTCAGACTTCTCTTCAAAATTCTCATCTTATCAACTACTGAAAGATTCCCGGAAGAGTACTTATGCAAAATGAGGCCCCATTCCGAAGCCACCTACTCCTTAAATTTTGGGGAGTTCCACCAACAGTCCAAGGTTCTAAACAGTTTAGGACCCCAATCCGTTGATGATTCTTGTAGAAAAACAGGTGCATAGTCGGAATATTCTTTGGTCAAACTAATTTGCACTATACTCCTCAAAAAAGTCAACCATTCCTGAGAACACAAAAATCTATCAATCTTGCTAGCCGACCTCAAGTTGGAACACATGAATCTACATCTTAGGAATATCCCCAAGGCCCAATTCTTCCAAAAAAATCTCTAAAATCTATCATTCCTCCATCCGATCCTAACTAATGATTGCTCTCCTCAACTCTAAGGACAGCATTAAAGTCTCTCCTACTACCCACGGAATATCTATATTAAAAAAAATGCTAAATCCCTCCACATAATCCTCATTTCTTTGATTCCATTAGGGCCATACAAGTTTAAAAAGACACATTAGAGGTTACTCTCCCTCACCACTCTTATTAGATAGACCTAACACTACCCTAACTGTTTTTCTATCAATTCAAAGACTCTAGTATCCCAAACAGTGAGAACCCATCCAAATGTCCCTACTTCTCATACGAACTCCCTAGGCAAAGTAGAAGCAGATATTTCTTTCCTCTTCCTAGGACGCTTTTGTTTCTGTCTAGGAGCTAATTCTTTTAAGCACCTTTTTAGTTTTTTATTTTTTAAAACTATTCTTTCCTGTCTCTTCTTCTTTTTAGAAATGAGACAGTTATAATCGAAGACTCAGAAACATACGCTAACCCCAAGAGTTCATAATCAAAGTTAGAATGAGTACCTTTGTTTCTTGGTAATGAAAGGTCGATCCCAGTTGCCAAAATATCCTCTTGAACTTTGACCCCACCCTCTTTACCAACCGTCGAAGAAGCTACGGCTACATTAGCCTTCTCGCTGCCCAATGTTCGACTCCCCTCACTGCCTGAGACGGGGAACAAAGCTTTCCTAATATGACTTTCAATTTGCCTTTAGTTCGATAGAGAGATTTCTTTCCCAATACCCAGGTCTTTCTTTGACTCTTCACTTTTCTCTCTCTTAAATTCTAAAACAGGGTCTCTTTTACCTCCTAAGTAATGAGATATTTTAATACCCACATGACAACTCCTTTCTACTTTAAATTAGGAACCCCTTGATATTTTTATATTCTTCCCTAAATTTTTTTTATTTTTTTTTTAACTTTAACCCTTATTACTTATTTGGTCAAAATTACAATTTACTCCCTCCCTAATTTCTCCAGTGAAGCCTTTGATTTTCTATTTTCATCTCCAGGACCTAAGCTTTTCTTTGAATTAGGTCCCACTGATCTTGGCACCTCCCTTCCCTTCTCATACACATATCTTCCCACTGTACTTAGGTATGATTCTTCCATCACTTTGATATTAAATATAGACCCGTTAAAGATCAATTCCACCTCTATATTTATTCCAAAGTTGCATTCCATTGATATTAAACATCTCCCCTTATCGTAGGCCATTTCTTCCATCGTAGCTTCTTCCACCGTAATTAGGTCTCCCCAAAGCTCACTAATGCTTCTTAACATTTGTCATTTCCAAGCATGAAATGGAATTCCTACAATTGTAATCCACATAAGTCTTTCTTTACTAGCTAATGATTCATTCTATTCCTCCACATATTCCAACCATTTTTCAAGCCATTTACATCTCTCCCAATCGAGCAAAATCTCTTTTCTTTCCTTTGAGTCAAATATCAGTGGTACCGATTTTCCCCCCAACGATTTTACTGTTGTTGAAAAGACTTGCTCTTGAATGAATGCAAAATTTAAATGTTGCATCATCATATCGGAATTAAGCTTCCCTATTGTCACCCTTCTCATCCACTCCTTACCTTTCAAGTCTATATTTAGGCTCAAAGATACGGAGTTGTTACTGTTCTTTCTCCCCAACAAACTGACATGTTCACCATCTTCTTTGACATCTATCTTCTCCGCTTTACCTTTGTTCTTACTATGTTCTTCTTCCACAAGCTTTCCTATTATCCTACTTTGTTGCCCTATCTCATTTCTCTCAAGATTCCCTATGTTGTTCTCTTGAATAAGCCCTGCCTCTAGTTCCTCTGAACGAATGTTCATCTTCTCGGATCTCCGTTTATCAAATATTTCCACAGAGACCCATAGCTTCCGCCCTCCCACTACGAAGTTCCTGGATTTTCTTGCAACATTCTCTACTTCCATTCTTGAATTAAACCTCACAAATCCAAGCGCTACAAATTTTGCATACCTCTTTTTTGCTAGAATATAACAGTCTACAACTTTTCCCCATCTACGAAATAGTCATTGTAGCCACGATTTTGAAGTTTGCAACAATAGATTATCCACGAAGAGCGTTGTGACATCTCCCATCTCTATTCTAATTTTTTATCACTCATCTATTTACGAATGTTCTAATTCTTCAAAGATTCATTGGCCCCTTGATTCTTAGAGAATTCCTCTATCATCTCTTCTGAACACTGGTTGGTGAAACGTTCTTTGCAGCATCTCTTAAAAATACCCACTCATTGTAATGCATTCCAAACATTTTTAGTATACTTTATTTGAGCTTGAAGAACCAGATAGTTTACTTCAAAATGCTCATTGCACCATTTTCAACACGAGAAAAACAAATTGTTGGGTATTATTGTTTTTGAATTTCTCTCTATCCAACTTTTCGATCTGATACCGTCTAATGCCTATGACTTACAACAATTCATGACAACCACCAGTGTTTCAAGGGCTTCATCCTCTGACCATCTTTATTATACTAGTTTGGCCCAACTCTTTGGTTCAAACCAAGAAAATCCTTTGCACTGAACGCAAATCATCTTGATATAGTCTTCCCCTGTTTTTAGGTCTTTTTTCCAAGCAACCCAATTATCCTCTCTTCCTTCTCTGATTGATCCGGAGCTTGTTCCTTCATTCTCCTTTATACCTTCTTTTTCAAAGCAGGTCTTCTTATACTAGAAAGTTAGAGAGAGAGCCTGTGTCTTGGGAATTAGGTCCGAGCATTTTCAAATCGAATTATAGCCATTGTTGTTCAAAATCCAGCAAGTTTGATCGTCGATCCTTGTCAAGCTACACACAAAACGTGTTCGTCGAAGTCAAGGAAGAATATCAAGTGGAAGATTGAAGTAGAGAGCAAGCGGAGGATTCAAGACTAGTTCGTTGAGTAGTGAAGATCGGTCTTTAATGAAATCGTGTGATAAACCAGTGCATGTGACAGAGAGAGGCTCTTTGCTGACCATTTAACAAATTCAGAGCTAGAAAGTAGGAATTGTGCAGATCAGCAAGGTAATTTTGGAACTTTCTATTTGAAATAGTATTTTTTTCGAGTTTCAAGTTAAACAAACCAGTTTTCTAGTGAACTTCGTGGGAGGGGGAGAGGGGGTAGGGTTGTTCCTAGACAAATAGGGATACCCATTCATCACTTTGGAGGTGGAGAGACCTAAGCTCCTTTCAATCTGATATATGCACTAAAACAGAAGAGTTTACTGTTAGTTAGAGAGAAAGAGTGCACTGGTATGAAAAACATACTTGAAATTAGGGAAGAAAACACCAAATCTCACCAAGAATGGCAAGAAATAGAGGCAATATACAGCAAGAGAAGGATAAAGAGGTTTTGTGTGGTCAATGTGGTAAGAAATTCAGCCAAAAATTGTATCCGTTCTTGGCTTTTGTACATGTAGGGTACTCCATGGAAGAAGCATTGGATTCTCTAGGAATTTATGGGGAATGGTGTGCTAAGACTTTCCAAAGGCAGTTTCGATTTTGGAATAACAATGGAGGTTTGAATGCAGAAGAGATGGAGGTTGCGAAGAGGTCAAGGAAAACCAAAAGATTCCTAGCCAATTTAAATAGGTTTACAGAGGTCATTTGGATTCCATTAGTAATGAAGATTCCTAATATCACACATTGCTCAATTAAAGAGAGAAACGAAAACAAATATCAGTTCTTTAAGATCCTTCCTTTCTTAAAACAGAACGAACAAAGATAGAAGCAAATCAATTCCCCAAATGCCTTTCTACTGTAGATTCTTCCCTCTTATTTATACTGATGTTTCGAGGAAAATATATGTTTCTTTCCTTTGGAAAAATGTTTCTAAAAAAACTTTTGTATTCCTAGAAACCATTTTCATTCCCAAAAGAGAACTATTTTTTTTGGGACGAAAACCTATTACTTTTGGGTTTTTTTATTTGTAATTATTTTTTTATTATTTTCATTGGGTTTCGATTATTTTGTAGGTATCCTAATTAATTGGGTATTTATGAATATCCATATTTTTATCCATTTTTACCCATATTTATAAGTGGATAAATTTTAGGGAAAAAAAATATTTTTGACCCCTAAGTATTGATGATTTTTTTTATATGGTCTGATAAATTTAGAATTTTTCAATTTAAACTCTATAAGTTTTAAATGGTCTTTCTGATAATATTTTCATCCAAACTGAACAGGAAATCACTGCACGTGCCATTTAACAGGCGTGTTTTGGTCTTTTGATTTTATTCTTTTTTTTTTCTTTTTCTTTTTTTCTTTTCTTCTTCTTCTTTTTCTTTTCTTCTTCTTCTTCTTCTTTTTCTTTTATCTTTATTTTTCACACCAACACCAGCACCATCGAGTGTCCATCCACCGATACTAGCACCAACACTAACTCCAAAACTTGACAATTGGTATGATTGGATGTAATGGAATTAAGGTGGAATGAAATCGAAAAAGAAATGGAATGAGAGAATGAATGAAATAAATTTACTAATGAAATCATTATTTAATTCTTTTGTTTGATTGTTATTATATGCTTAAAAGAATAGAATGGAATAACATTTATACACATATCAATTTTGAGATAAAAATTATTCACAATATATGCCTAATGATCTTTTATTTAAAATAAAAAATAAAAAAATATGAGTAATACCTCATATGCAAAATATTCAAAATCTACCAACAAATAAAATTGTTTTGTACTTCAATTTTTATTTTCGTTTTGGGAACATAAATAGAGTCTTGTCTCAATTATTTAATTTTATTTTGGAATAGAAACATATTTTTTTCCTCAAATTTCCACTTTTATTTCTTATATAGATTTTTTTGGTTCTCAAATTTCTATTTCTGATCTAGGAAAATAAATAGAAATTTTGTTCCTAGATTTTTGTTTCTGCTTCATCAACAATAAACATATATATATTATGTTCTCAAATTTATGCTTTTATTTTAGGAGCATTAACTGATTTTTTTCATTTCTAAATTTTTATTTTTATTCGAAATATAAATTCGTAAACAAGAAAATATGTTTTTTAGGAATCAAATACAAGAAAATATGTTTTTTTTAATTGTTATTGTTTCTATTAAAATTAATATAGGACTAAATTGATAAAATTAATTTATAGGAAATATCAAGACAATTGTCAAATTGAGAATTGTAAATCAAAATAAGGTGAGGTATTTTAGATGTAATCCAAAAAAAGCCCCACCATGAATTATGGAATCCAATTCCGGCTCATGAAATATGGAATCCAATTCCATCCATTTTGATTCCAAAATTCTATTGGATAACATAACAAAGGAACCAAAAACAAAAGTAGAATTGCGATTCCATTTTATCCCTATTTTGTCTGACTAAATGTACTGTTATTGTAATCTAATCACCATTGTGACAGTCGTTGTTGTTGTCTCCACGCCCGACCTCCTCTCTCTCTCTTTTGGTTAATTTTTATATAAAACTGAACAGTTCAATTTAAAAATTAATTTTTAAAAAAAAATAACGATTTACGATTTGATTTTGGATTTGATTTTTTCCTAACGATTTTGAATTTGATTTTCACATAAAGAACCAAAATCAATCGTTGTGTGTAGCATAAGACACTACATCCTATTTACTACATATATATATATATATATATATATAAAAGCAAAATTAATAAGAAAACAATAGTACAAGTGGATATTTTTGTGGTCCATATAAGACTTTTGTATGTATCCTTAATATTTTATTTTATTTTTTTGTTAGCTAAGAATTTTGGAATAGACTTGAAAAAAGTTTTTCCTCATTCTTCAAACAATTGGATTGATATTCACCTACCCAACTTTGAAAACACTTTCATTTTCCAAAAAGTAATATATATTAATTGCATTTTGATTGCGATTTGTCACGAAAATTGTACGAAAATGGAGAAAAATTACACCTACTTCTGGTACACTGCTTTGTCACGAAATTAAGATACTTTCATGAAAAATATCTTGAATTCATACTTAGACTAACTAGCAAGTTGCCAATTAGAATTTGACTTTTTTGGAGAACACTCCGAAAATTAAATCTTAAATTTAATCTTGAATGGACCATACAGATGTGGGAGAGTGTGCCCTTAAGATCGTCCAGTGAGATAATTAATCGAGATGTGCATAAATGAGCCTAGACACATCTTACCGTTCAAAAAAAAAAAAAATTAGTAAGTGGACCCAAGATCTATAATGGAGCGGTGATCAAGTGTATTTCTCTAGTAAAATATCTTATATAGTCCTTAAGAGATGTATAAATAAAAAAATAGACTCCCCAAGTAACATAAAAAAGTTTTTAGTCCTTAGAAATTTTTAGAAAATAGTCATTTATTCTTTGACCATCCTTTTTTTTTCATTATTTACATACAACACCATTTTGTTAGAAAATCAAGACGTGAACATTCAAATTTTTATTCTATTATTTTAAATTTATTAATAAATTAGGATGATTTTTGCTGATTAAAACATTTTAAGGGTTAGAATTGTCTTTCACGCAATGGATAGCTAAGATTAAAAGCCTACCGCTTCTTTTGTAACGTTGAGATTGTTGTAGTGTAGTTGTCTAATTAGGTGGGTGTATTGTGTGAGGATTGGGGTTCGAACCTTGCCCCCTTTCATTTTATTTTATCTTTTTATAATTTTCCAAGCCCTACTTCATTTCCCCTCCTTCATTTCAAGCCCTAGCCTTTATAGTCGTCCATCTCTTCCCACGTTCGGCCACCACTTTCCTCATCGTTCCTTACCTCCTCCAACTCCCACGATCATCGTTCACTCCTGTCTCGCAATCCCATGTCTTACCCTACTCTACCAAATCTCCATCCTTAAATCTACAGTTTCATCCCTCTAGCCAACCAACCCTAATTCTCTCATCTCTCTCTTTCAAAACTCATAGCCTTTTCTGCAACGCTCCCAACCATTGCATCGTCACCATCTCAATTCAACTCTCGCCAGTGTTCTCTTGCTTCACTCTGGCTCCAACCTTCATTACTTCTTTCACGGTTGCCATTCCCGAGCTCGCCACCCACCACCGTTAGTTAAAAGCCTATCGCTCATCTTCGAAGGCCTCCGCCGCCACCACCTTGACCACCCAGATCTAGCATCTCGGTTCTATCTCATACTCCTGGGCTCCAAGATCTGGCATCCTCTTCGAAGGTTGTTGTCGTCGCCACCACAACCACACCCACAACCATCACCGTCGTCAGCTTGCTACCCATCTCCATTACCATTGTCGTAGATCCAAAATTGTCGTCACCGTCAACTTGCTCCATCACCACCATCGTGCTCCGTCACCACGACGTAAACCCCTCTCTCTCTCTCTCTTTTTCTCCTCTTTTTCTCTATTTTTATTTACTCCTCCCTCTTTTCTTTTTTCTTTTTTCAATTTTAAATCATTTTTTTATTTCAATTTTTTTATTTTTTCTAAAAATAAAATAAAATAAAAAGCAAGTTAAATAAACAAAGTTAACTATAAAAGAAAGTATAAAAAAATTTGGGGAGGTCAAAATGTCGTGTCTACAACTATCTCTCATTGTCATGAGAGTTTCACTTGTTTAACAAAGATAAGAGACCACGTCATTTTGATTGTCACATTTTCTATATTTTTCAATACACATTTTTATTATTTTTTTTTTGAAATTTTATAACAAAATGGCAAAATAAAAAAAAGAAAAAAAAAAAGACCATTTTAAGTGCGTGATGGGAATAGAATATGGATGAATTGCGACTGAACCCTAAAAAGGTTGCATACATTTCTCGATAGCACCAAGAATTAGGCCACACGTAGTTCGACATATGCCCCTAGCAGGGTAAGGAAAAAGATGCAAAATAAAGTAGCATTCATGGAGAGGCAATGCAAAATATAAATAAAAAATCCATCACGGAGAGACAAAAAATACAAAAGAAAAAGCCATCACAGATAGGCATAATACAAATGAAAAGTCATCATGGAGTGGTAAAATGCAAAAAAAAAAAAAAAAAAGGTCATCACGGAGAGGTATAATGCAAAACTAAAAAAGCCATCACAGAAAGGCAGAACGCAAATAAAAAGCCATCACGGAGAGGTCAAATGCAACATGAAAAAACCATTACGGAGAGGCAAAATGCAACATAAAATGCCATTACGAAGAGGCAAAATTCAAATAAAAAATCCATCACAGAAAATTAAAAGCAAAAAATGAAAAGTCATCATGGAGAGGCAAAAATGCAATATGAAATACCATCACGTAGAGGCAAAATGCAAATAAAAAAGCCATCATAAAGAGAAAGAATGTAAAATGAAAATCCATCATGGAAATGCATAATGCAAAAATGAAAAATCCATTACGAAGAGGCAAAAAATAAAAAGCTATCGTGGACAGGGGTTGAATACAACATGAAATGCCATCACAGAGAGGCCAAAAAAAAAAAAAAAAAAACCATCACAGAGAGGCTGAATACAATATGGAATGCCATCATGGAGAGGCAAGTGTGAAATGATGACAAGATCTAAAATGTTCCCCAACATACGATTGGAGCCAAACTCAAAAGCTCTATAGATACAAAAATGGGAAAATTTCATATAATATGCCCCTACCAAGGGCTGGGGTAAAATTAACACTTCAAAGACTGAACCTTTACAGGTACGTACCTTAGCATTATGCTGAGAATTAAGTTTAGCTTAGTTCAATACACGCCCCTTTCAGGACAAAACGCATAGCTGGATACTCATTTAGAGCTTCTGAATTTTCGGCAACAACAGTTTCCAATCTGAGTTGGCAGAAGGGTGAGAGGTCCTAGGAAAAATCCATGCTTCCACCCTTTTTGAGATTCTTGTAAGATAACACTTCCGAAACAAAAATCTTAGTTTGAAAATTTGGTTACCTTTGATGAGTCACAATTCTATTCTCCCATTTTTTGTCGTAGTCACTCAGCTTATGGCGCTTTATCTCGGGGTGATTCAATGATATTCTTTTATTTGAATTTAGAAACTTTGCTTTCCAACTCAAGGGAAAGGGCTCGACATGCCTCAAGATGATTCAATGAGATTCATTTTTTTTTCAGAGACTTCGCTTTTCAACTTAAGGGAAGGCCCAATATGCCTTATCAAGGTCTCTTTGGCTTACTCGACTGGATTCTTATCTTTCCAAATTTCTAGGTACTTCAATACTTGGGGTTTTAATACTCCTACATGCTCTATGTTTTCTCAAGTCCTGCAAAACTGATTTAATCAAAAAAATGGGCAAAATGCCAAAAAAAAATTAAAACGAGTACCTTCAATACCCTATATAATTTTTTGTGAGATTTGGGCATGGGTAAGAGGCGGTGGTTGTAGCAATGGATGGGGAGGAAGAGGTGAAGACCATGGATTCCATTGGGAGAGGGGTTGAGCCAATGGAACATTAGCGTTACTCTTGATAATGAGATTCAAGGCCTTGCTAACAGTAGGAAGGGGATCGAGCATCATTTGGGCACGCACAGCAACAACTGTGTCATTTAATCCCATCAAAAATTGCATGAGGTACTCTTTTTGTTGGAAATCAAGCCAAGATTTCATTCCACCACAACTACAAACAGATATGGGTTGATATTCTTTGAGTTCATCCCAAAGTGTTTTGAGTTTGGTAAAATATGTATTAACCTCTAACAATCCGTAAGAGAGAGTAATGAAGTGTTGTTTAATTTGGAAAATCCGAGGGGCATTACTCTAATGAAAACGAGTGTGAAGATCATTCTACATATCTCGAGCAATGGCCATATAGAGAAGGCTATGACGACTTTCTTTGTCGATGGCATTGAGAATCCACGAGGTTGCCATGCTATTGAAACTCGACCAAGTGTCGAAAGAAGGATCGGAGATAAGTGGTTTGGGTAGAGAGCCATCAACAAATCATTTGTTTTTAGCAGTGAAGGCCATGAGCATGGCTTTGCTCCAAGTGTTGAAATTAGCTCTAGTTAAGAGATGGGAAACAAAGACCAAACCAGAATGATCTCCATTGTGAAGATAACAAGGGTTGTTAGTATTGTCCATGGGAAAAATATGAGAGGGCTCTTCATGGTGTGGAGGGGAAAGAGGTTGAAATCGATTATAATTGTTGGTGGTGGTGGTGGTGGTTTGTTGAGTATCACCCCCACGAGCCATGCATGAACCAAAAGAAAAAGGCTAAGAAAAAGAAGAAAAAACTTTTGATACCATATTATAAAATGAAGTTGAGCAATAGAGAGAAGAATGGAGAATGGAATGGAAAAGGACACATTCTCATTAAATTTCAATGAAGAAAAAGCTACAATATATATAGCCTCTTAGGAACCAAAACTAACAATCAAACAATAACAAAATAACAAATTAATAATAACAAAGAGAATAGAAGATTCTAACAAAAAAATATTCTCCTAAAATCTAATAATTATATTAGAATTTAAGAGGAATAGTCTCCCTTACTACACGACAAGTAAACTTACCATGTAGCCCGCAACACCTCCCATAGAAACAATTACAAGTGATAAAAAGTCCTTATCTCGCATCATAGAGCTCCCACAGTGTCAACAGGCTAACACATGGGCAAGCCTATGGCCCTGTCGTTTACCAATACATGGAACCCTACTAATATACAAACTTACAAAACAGGAACCACTATACCTCACTTTTAAGAGAGGCACAAAACACCAGAACAAAGAAAAAAAAATATTTACTAGGCCCTGTTGAGATGATGCCTAGACGCAGCTCGAGGACACTCTATTAGTAAAATTTTCTCAATTTTTAAAAACTCCATCTTGAACACCAATTTGTGTCACTTCTTATTTTAATAATTAACCATCTCTCATGACAGGCCTGCAAGACATTAGCCCTCTCCCCCTGTTTTCTCTTTACTGGAAACATACACTAATTCTCCCCTCACCTGCTACCAACTCAAAACATTACAAAAAATAAAAAAATAAAAAAATAAAATCATGAGTAGAGAATCAACCTCGGGAGCCAAACTACATCAAGTTGTTCCCTTTTTGGTGGGATTTGAATAAGAAAACTTCTTACAAGATTCAAAAAGAAAAAAGGTTCTTCGAAACACAGTAACCCATAACCTTCCCAACTCCCAATATTCCAGCATTAAAAATCTCAAACCGCAACTCTGTAAATCTATCGAACTGACGTAAACATCCATATAAATCCCAAGAGTCAAACAAATTCCCTTGTGTTTTATCAAATACTACGGAGAACCCCTTGCCAAAATAAATAAGTAAATGATCAATTACCTATTTACTCTTCTCATTTAACAATAATTTAAAAAAAATAATAATAAACCACTATATTGACTGTTTTACCCTTGTATATGTTAATATTTTTTTTATTTTTTTGGACTTTCTCTTGAAAAAACGGGTACAAAAACTTATAATCAAATGCACATTTTCATCATATTTTGTCTCATTTGAATCACTCAAATTACAAATTATTATATTAGTGTTTAAAATAATTTATTTATCATTTTATTTTTTTCTTGTCGCGTATGTTTTCCTTAATTTAATATTGAGTAGTTTAATTCATTTAATTGTTCTTCACTTAATGTAAACAACTTATTGAATTTATCTAGTTAAACAATTAAGACAAAAATATTTTGAAAATATGGGCAATATAGAGGGTCTCTATAGTAAGAACTCCATAAATTAGAGAGGTGAAAAAGGTAAAACTATATAACTTTGACAATAGGAGTCCCGTGCACTGATGTTGATGCCCTAACCATGGCTAAGGGTTGGTTCATGGGACTTTTAGACTAAATTTTACACTTGCCATTCACATCACTCGTATTTAAAACGACTATCACGATACGTTTTGTATTTTATCAAATACTACCGAGATTTGATACTTTTTGTATTTTATCAAATATTACAGAGATTTATTCACAGAAAAAAAAAAAAAAAAAATTAGTGATCATCTACTTATTTATTATTATCTTTTAATAATAATTTTTTTAAAAATTAAAAAATAAAATCATTATATTGACTGTTTTACCCTTGTATATATTAATATTTATTGTTTTTATTTTCATTTTTCTATTTTTTTTTCTTTTCTCCACTCTCTCTTCCCCACCCCTAGCCCCAACCCACCTTCACAACTCCATACCACCATTGCCCACAACCAAACCACCGACCATCCCACCACCGTCGGCCGCAATTTAGGTTGAGAGAGGAAAAGAACATGATTGTCCTTGGTAACTTGAATTCCTAAGAAATAAAGTGATCCCAAGTCCTTCATTGAGAAAATATAATTTTTTCACACATTTATGTTTTTGTTCACAAAATAAAAACAATAATTGCGGAATAAAAAATTGTTTCAAAAGGAACAAAAAGTTTTTTCCATTGCAAGAACATAAATTTTTTTTTTTTGCTCTTTGATTTATAGCGTAGTTAGGTAAAGAAGTAAAATTAAGCATTATTCATACATAGGCTTCTCTATTACGATAAGCTTCTCAATTACAAAATAAGCCACCTTAAATAGGTTTATAGAGGTCGTTTGAATTTGATTAGTAATGAGGATTCATAATATCACACATTGATCAATTAAAGAGAGAAACGAAAAAAAAAAAAAAATATCAGGTTTTTGAGATCTTTTCTTTCTTAAAACAGAACGAATAGAGATAGAATCAGACAGATTCCCCAAATACCTTTCTACTGTAAATTGCTCACTCTGATTTATATTGATGTTCCGAGGAAAAAAATATGTTTCTTTGCTTCAAAAAAAATGTTTCCAAAAAACCTTTTGTTTTCCCAGAAATCATTTTCGTTCCCAGAAGAGAAATATTTTTTGGGTACAAAAACTTATTACTTTTGGGTTTTTTTCTATTTTTTTTTTTAATTATTATTTTCATTGGGTTTCGATTACTTAGTAGGCATCCTTATTAATTGGGTATTTATGGGTATCCAGTTTTTTATCCATTTTTAACCATATTTATAAGTGGATAAATTTTAGGACAATTTATTTTTTACCCTCTAAGTGTTGATGATTTTTTATATGGTCTGATAAGTTTAGTATTTTTCAATTTAAATTCTCTAAGTATGCACTTAATTTTAAATGATCTTTCTGTTAATATTTTTATCTAAATTTAACATGAAATCATTCGTGTGCACTGCACATGCCATTTAACAGGGGTGTTTTGGTCTTTTGCTTTTTATTCTTTTTTTCTTTCTTTTTAATTTTTTTTTTTTTTTGTTTTTTTTTTGGCTTTCTTTTTCTTTTTTCCTTCTTCTTCTTCTTCTTCTTCTATCTTTCTTTTTCACACCAACACCATCGAGTGTCCCTCCACCAACTCCAAAACCTGATAGCTGGTGTAGTTGAACGTAATGGAATTAGGATGGAATGAAATCGGAGAAGATAGAATGAGAGAATGAATGAAATGGATTTACTAATAAAATCATTATTCAATTTTTTTGTTTGATTATTATTGTATGTTTAAAATAATAGAATGGAATAACATTTTTACCCATATCAATTTTGAGATCAAACTTATTCACAATACATACCTAATGATCATTTAGGCCCCGTTTAGTAACCCATCGCATCCTAGAAATTCCCATTCCATTCCCAGATTTTTGGGAATTCTGTTTGAGAATAGCGTTTGGTAATTTTTGTTTCCGTTTCCATTTCATTCCTATTTGAGAATTGTGTCCACTTTTTTCTTAAGAAATGAGAAACAAAAAAAAATTGTTTCTCATTATTCCCATTCCATTTCCAAAATACATGGTTACTATTCACCTACCGGCCGACCACCTCCCGCCGCCGTCGCCGGCCACCGTCCGCCGCCGGCCACCGTCTGGCCGGAAATTTTCCGGCCACTTCCGACCGTCGCCGGCGACGGCGCCATTGTCTTCCTGTTGGCGTCGCCGGCGCCACCGCCGTCCGGTCATCGCCGGAGCACCGCCATCGCCGGAGCACTGCCGTCGCTGGCGCCGGTGCCGAAGCACCGCCGTTAGGCCAAAAAAAAAAAAAAAAAAGATTTTAGGATAAAATAGTTACCAAACACAATTCCCTTCCCAAAACAAAAAAAAAAATTATAGTTACCAAACGCGATTCTACTCCCAAAAAGAAAACAAAATTCTCATCTCATCCCATCCCATTCCCATCCTACTGCTGGAATGGAAACAGAAATGGTTACCAAACGCCACCTTAGTTAACAAATGACAACAAAATATGAGTATTACCTCATGTGTAAAATATTCAAAATTTACCAATGACTAAAATTATTTTGTTCTTCAATTTTTATTTTCGCTTTGAGAACATAAATAGATTTTTTTAATCAAAAATTTATTTTTATTTAGGAATAAAAACATATTTTTTTCCTCAAATTTCCACTTCTATTTCTTATATAGATTTTTTTGGTTCTCAATTTTTTATTTCTGATTCAAGAAAACAAATAGAATTTTTGTTCCTAGATTTTTGTTTCTGCTTTGTAACAGTAAACATATATATTTTCTATTGTCAAATTTATGTTTCTATTTTAGGAGCATTAATTGATTTTTTTTGTTTTCAAATTTTTATTTTTATTTGAAATATAAATTAGTAAACAAGAAAACATATATTTTTTTAGGAAACATATACAAAAATCTAGAAACAAACAATATTTCAATTCCAAAAAAAATCGAGAACAAAAAAAATATGTTTCTGTTCCCAAAACAAAAATAGAATATTAGGAAAAAAAATATCTAACTTTTTCAAAATAAAAATATAAAATTAAGAATAAAAGATTTTGTTTTCATTTAATGAACAATTTATTTTTTATTTTTTATTGTTTCTATTTAAATTAATATAGGACTAAATTGATAAAATTAATTTATAGGAAATATCAAAGTAATTGTCAAATTGAGAATTGTAAGTCAAAATAAGGTGAGGTATTTTAGGTGTAATCCAAAAAAACAATCTACCATAAATTATGGAATCCAATTCCAGCCTATGAAATATAGAATCCAATTTCATCCATTTTGATTCCGAAATTCTATTGGATAACATAACAAAGGATCCGAAAACGAAGGTGGAATTACGATTCCACTCCACCCCCTAGCTAGTTATAATAATTATTAACTCAAAAAAAAAGCCCCTAGTTAAGTTAATAGGAACGTTTCGCGCTTTCTTAGTTATAGTAGCGTTCCTTGCTTCGTCTAGTTAAAGCTACCTATTTCACTAAGGCCGGTTCCTTTTAGCACGAGACTACGGTTCTTCAGGCCCGACTCGGCATGGTTCACCACCTTCCTCTGCTCTTTTGGCTTGTTATAGTTTCACCCCGGCTCCTATGGTCTATTCTTTCTCTTCTGAAGACCCGACCGCTAGGTTCGTTCGAGAGGCCGGGCACACATGTTTCACAAAAGATAAGGGCTCTGGTGAAGGCAGTTTAGACAGACCCGAAAAGAAGCTTAGATCCTCTGGTATTGGCTCCACAATTATAGCAGTATGTTAAGTCCGACTTTAAGGAAACCCTACAAGGTAACTGCATTGGCAGGCGAGGGTGCATAGTCCGTTGGCGCATGTGAGCTACCCGAACCCCAGACTTTGAGTCTACGGATGCAGGATATTGTTGAGGTGGGTGACTTAGATTGGTATATCATTAGTGGTTTGGCAGGTAGGGCACTTCGGAGGTAGGTGAGTTTGGCCTATATACCCGGCACGGCCGGATGGAGAGGTCCGCGCTAGCAGGTGGTATGATAAGTTAGCAGGTAAGCGCTTGGTTCCATTTAAAAGTTGTTTATCGATACCAGAAAGTCTGTCATGAACCGGTAAGGGAAGCAGACGGGCTTAGCTAGCTGGTGAAGAAATTAAACATGCGGGATAGTCGTCAGAATGCTACAGACGAAAGATGTAGGGGATGGCTGCTATAAATGGAGGTTAGGGCGTTGGAAATGGGCTTCCAGTATGCCAAACTTAAAGAGATGAGACGGGCAGGCACAGGAGTTTCGAGGGATGAGCTGTCATTATTGGTCTGGGAAGTTTTGAGGGATATGCCCGTGAGTTCCAGGTAGTAAGTGGGTCGCACTGCTGGGAGAAATACAATACACGTGTTGTAGGTACACTATACGTGAAGGTGAGGACATATGCTACGGGTGCTACATTCAAAATGAAGTCTTATGATTTGGGCACAGCAGTTTCTCGGGCTTTGCAGTCTGAAAAAGGAGCTGCTCTTGTCCCTTCAACCACTACACTAAACCGCTGTGGAAGTGTGTTGACCACCGGACTCAGGAAAATCTGATGGGAAAGCGACTGTTTGGAGGTACAGAGGCACGTGATCTTCAGATTACTCGGTCCATAGAGGCTGGAGAAGGCCCAGAACAGCTGGCTTTTAGCTGCAAAGAAGGACGAAGAAGGGTTGTTTAACTAAATGTATTTTTATCGTAATCTAATCACCATTGTGCCCAGTAATCGTAGTCGTTGTCGCCACGCACGACCTCCTCTCTCTCTTTTAGTTAGTTTTTAAATAAAAAAATTAATTTTTTAAGAAATAGTAATTTACGATTTGATTTTGAATTTGGATTTGATTTTTTCTAAAAGATTTTGATTTTGATTTCGATTTCAAAAAATCAAAATCCACCATTGTCATTCTTAAGTGTAACATAAGACACTACATCCTATTTACTACATATATATATATATATATATATATATATATATATATATATATATATATATAAAAGCAAAATTAACGAGAAAAAATAGTGCAAGCGGATATTTTTGTGGTGCATATAAGACTTTTGTATGTATCCTTAATATTATTTATATATTTTATTTTTTTTGCTAAGAATTTTGGAATAAACTTGAAAAAAGTTTTTCCTCATTCTTCAAACAATTGGATTGATATTCACCTGCCCAACCTTTAAAACATTTTCATTTTCCAAAAAGTAATATATATTAATTGCATTTTGATTGCGATTTGTCACGAATATTGCGAAAAATTACACCTACTTCTCGTACACTGCTTTGTCACGAAAATTAAGATATTTTCATAAACTAAATATCTTGAATTCATACTTACATTAACCGAACCTTTAAAACACTTTCACTTTCCAAAAAGTAATCTATATTAATTGCATTTTGATTGCGATTTGTCACAAAAATTGAGAAAAAATACACCGACATCTCGTACACTGCTTTGTCACGAAAATTAAGATATTTTGATGAAATAAATATCTTGAATTCATATTTACATTGGTAAGTTGTCAACCAGGATTTAACTTTTTTGGAGAACAATCTATAAATTAAATCTTGAATTTAATTTTAAATACACTATGTCGATATCGTTACTTGACTTTATGAGGTGATTAATCGAGGCTCGTGTAAACTTACTTGACTATACCATATCGTTAAAAAATAAATGAATAAACTAGTAAGTGGACGTAAGATGTAATGGAGCAGTTATCAAGTGTATTCTATGGTGAAAGGTTTAATGTTCAAAACTCTCTCCATGGTGAAAACAATCCAGCAAGATTTATGGGATTTAAAAATTCCATCTAATGATATTTTACCCCAAAAAAAATCCACAAATAATAAAAAAGGGGGTTTTCATTTTCAATTTCATTCAAAATTGAACGTGTGAAATATGTACTTCATTTCATATTCAATTAATGTTATACTCAACTCAGAAAAAAAAAAAAAAAAAAAAAAAAGGTTATGATCGTGTGAGACACGGAACATGTACACTGTCATAGAGAACGAATGTTATATTCAACATACACATCTATAAGTGATATGATTTGGTGTTTTGCGAAAGAAATACCACATTTTTAACAAGAAGTTGCATTATATGTAAAACCAACACACAAATGGAAAAGTTTTAATTGTGTTAGAATATGTGCACCGTCAAAGAGAGAAAATGATTTATTCAACACACACAAATATAAAGGATATGATTTGGTGATTCACATAAGAGATATACATCAGTTTAACAATCAGTTATGTCATATGTAACACCAATACACAAATATAATACTGTATTTTTTTTTCTTTACAACGCATATCATATTGAATATAATATAAATTTCAATCATGTGCTCCAAAAAGAATGATTGACATTTCATTTTAAAGAGCATGAGACAGAAATCAATAATTTATGTATAAACCAATTATTGATCAACGACGACAAAAGGGAAGAAATATGTGTTTTTTTTATATATTCTTCATCACAAATTGTGTGTAACTGTTCCACAAATTTAGAGGCTTTATATACGGAAACAACAATTAACCTGAAATGGAAGGTAATTAAATATTATTAGGGACAAATCAAACCGCAATTTGTCAATAGGATTGCTCGGTTCATAAAAATAGAATTGGGTTCATTCGGTCGTTTCAAAACCCAAATAGGATTGGGTGGTAAGCACCCCTCTTATTAATTTGTTTTATAAGCGAAATGTCATTTTTTGACATTTTTAAATTTTTCAATGTCATAAAAAAATTAAATTAAATTAAATGAAACGTATATGAGGATCTTTATGACATTTAAAAATTGTATATTTTTCAAAAAAAAAATAAAATTAAGTGAAATTTTATTAAAAAAAATTAAATTAAGTGAAATTTTATTAAAAAAATAAAATTTCGGTAGAATTTTATAATAAAATTTGTGTATATAAAAGGGAGTAATTTTGGTATAATATTTATTTTTATATTTTTGACATAAGTTTAATTTTGCCGATTCTTCAAGGTGTGTTATTTTAACTTTTGGGTAAAAAAAAAAACCTTAAAAAGATAATATAATGTCTTCCAACACAGTAGTCCGCAAGTGTGGGTTCGGCTCACCAACAATTCTCTCGTGCAAGCTACAAAAGCAAGGCCTATACGGCCTACATAATACTTGGGCCACATCAAGTCCGCTGATGGAGGCTAATATATGATCTTGTTCTATGAGATGGCCCAATATTAACACTTGTATTGTAATTTGTCGAGGCTTAAAGTTAGAATTGCTCAAGTAATGGATTTTTATAATGTAGTCCTCCATTAAAAAAACAAAAACACCAAACCAAACCTTATTATAATTATAATTATGTTTATAGTCCTCAAAAATATTTGACCCGAATGTCTTTCGCTTGCCTTTACCAATTAATCATGTATGTTTTCTAATTTACGAATCACGCTATTTTATTACAACTGTCGCACACCATTAATGCATGTCAGTTATTTTAAATACTAAACAAAACAAAAACAATTCAATTTTTTGAAAGTTTCTATTTTCAAGGGAAAAAAAATAAAATATATATATAGTTTTATTCTCCATTTCTAGCTCTTTCTTTTATTATTCATATTTATTATTTTATATTTTAAAAAAAATTGTGAACGTTCACATTGAGGTAATTTTTGGGTAGTTCTTCAATGTCGAAGATTTTCTAAAAATAAAATCATTCCACTTTCTAATTTTGTCCAACTGTTTATTATTTTCCATATACGTTACTTTTTTCCTTCCTCACCTAAGTTGAGAGTCAAAACTTGAACCCCAATACGCCAAAACCTCTTAAACTCCTAATTCTCACACAATTAATTGTGAAAATTCACAATCTATATATTTCTTATAAAAACTTTTTATATCGTGTTCCAGCCATACTCAAACAATTAATTGTGAACATTTACAATTTACATGTTTTTTACAAAAACTTTTGATTTGTGTCAACATTGAGTAATTAATTGAGAACGTTCAAAAATTATATAGCTTGAATTTGCGAACCTCCAAAAAAATTTGTTAATCTTGAATTTGTGAACCTTCACAATTGGCATAAATTTACTATAATTCTTGTTGATATGTCTAGCCCTTCAACTATATACGAGAATATGTTCAAATATACGAATAATACTTGTGTAAACATTCACAATCATATACACTTCATTACAATCATATACACTTCATTACAATCTAATGATATATGTCTATGTACATTCAATAATCTGTGTGAAAATTCGCAATCAATAGTATAACAATTGCGTACATTACAAATATAAAAAGAACAAAATATACTTAGTCAAATTTGAAACTAAAAGGAAATTTTCTCACCAAATTGTTTTTTGTTATTATCATCTTCCTTTTTTAATATTTTCAAAATGAAAGAGAGAATGTCAAAATTCAAAACTGGTAATGCACAAATGGAATATTGAAATCTTACAAAAAATATAATTTGTCGTGATCAATTTCCATTGATAACTTTTACAATTCAGGCAAGGACACAAGACTTTCACATCATTGTTCTTAATAAACTATTGAGGACTATACAATGAATACAATTACGGAAAGACTATTTTAACAATAAAATATTAATTAAAGATATTTTTCTTGAGTGACTCCATATATTATATAGAATAAAACAATAAAAATGTCTTAGATCATGATATTTTACAATTATAAATAAATTCTCTCTTTACTTGAAAGTTGAAATCTGATGTGGGAAATCTGGTCATCTCTTTTGGCCCACTCGGGACTCCACACGTGGAATGACATTTCAGATAAGCATGACCAATTGTCTGACCTAGACCCCCCAAGCCACCTCTGGTCAGTTTTCACCTAAAAGGAAAAACCTTTGAGCCTTGCTCGAGCTGAGCATCTCGTCCCCGAGTCACGAGCTCAACTTCAGCGTTGTCTCTGGTCGGCATCGTCAAAATAGGAGCGCCTAACAACTTTGCCGAGCTAGGAAAATGCCACGACGAGACCACCGACCAAACAGGGCTCTCCAAGCACCCCTTGCTCAGATTGGTGCATGCGGATGCATTGGAAGGCGGAATCGAGCTCAATTGTGAAAGGAAAGAGAATCATCAAAAGAGATTTGTACTACTTGCGCCTATGGCTATGGACTAGACCAATTAGCTAAAATGCTACCGCTTACCAAAGAAAGAAGATGGAGCTCGAGCTCCCTCCACCGAGTACTTCCTGCTCAGTTTGTGCACCTACAAGGGCCCTTGTTGGTCCATTGCCACATTTTGAAGAAGATTCTCGCCCCGAAATCATTACCGGGGGTAAAAACGATTCATCTTAGCACCTCCGTCGTCGTGGGCTAGGCCTGTTCTCATTAGTAATGTTGGGTCGGCCCATGAGCTCTCCTTAATGGGCCTAAAGGGTAGGCCCAAAAGCTTAATCTCATCATATGCCCGCTCATTGGTCACACACCGAGTTACGATAATTAGCTAAGCTCAGACCCCTAATTATCTGGTGCTAATCAAGCTCTTTGCTAATAAATACTCAATTATTCAATACCCCAGGCAATGCTCAACTACCATTTTGAAGCATCGTAAAAGCTTTTTTCCTTGAACTCTTACTTTTATGACAGAGGGATTTCAACGGGTACAATCTCGGTGGGTCCTTGTGTAAGTACAAGCTCGGAACTCCAGCATAGATTGTATAGAAGCAACTCTAGACCTCAAAGCACGCAAAGATTGTCAATGCCCGACATCAACGCTCAGAACATATCACCTACATCTCAACAAGAAAAGTTTACGTGTCTTCTAACTGGATCAACTCGAGTAGTTAATCATTTTTTGACACCAACAAAATCTATTAGGGTTACGAGAGATAAAATAGTGAGGGCTTGTAACCCATTTGAAAGGAAAGATTTTCCATGTAAGTACATAGTACATATATGACAAAAAATAACAATAACATGTGATTATTTATTTTTGGAGTGCCAAAAAAATTTTTGTATTAAAATGAATATAGAGTGCAATTAGTTATTTACGGTCTTGAATATTTTATAAATTTCTTTCTTTTTATTGTAACTAGAGGCCAATTGAAATCGAACCGATGTATAATCGAACTTAACCGAATGGCTTGGATTTGACCATGGTCAAATAGTTTCGATTTCAATTTCGGTTTCAGAATTGATAATCGAAACGGTTTTAGTTTTGAGATAGTAATTGTAAAACCAAATCATGAAACCAGATAGCGTAACCAAACCATATAACTGTTATATATATATGTCATTCAGTAGGGTTTATTGTAACAATTAGTGATTTGATAATTTGGTTTTGATTTTATTTGAAATTTATATTTTATATTTTAATTATGTGATTGTTTACAATTTTACGATTTTTTATTATTGGTACATAGTAATCACAATAGAAAAAGTTAAAAAAAAATATATATTAATGGGCTTGCAAGTTTGCAGGTTTTATTTTGGTTTTATATAAAATTAAAATGATCAATTTAAAAGTCTACTTTAAAAAACACAAGATTTACGATTTGATTTTAAGTTTGATTTTTTTCTAACGATTTTGGTTTTGGTTTACAATGCATGAAAGACTTTTTGTATGTATCCTTTGTGTTCTTTTATTTTTGGTGAGAATTTTGGAATAAACTTGAAAAACATTTTTCCTAATTCTTCTAACAATTGGATTGATATTCACCTACCAACCTTGAAAACAATTTCATTTTCCCAAAAGTAATATATTAACTGTATTTTTATTGCGATTTGTCGCCAAGATTGTACGAAAATTGAGACAAAATAACACCAACGTCTTTTCCTATTTTCACGAAAATTTAAATATTTTGATGAAAAATGTGGTTCAGAACCTCTTTAAGGTGAAATAAAAAAGAAATAGTGAATTCATGCTTAGATTAACTAGCAAGTGTCTATGCATAAATGCACGTTTTATTATTATTTTAAAAAAACTTATGTAATTTAAATTATAAATTTTAAATTCTATTTTAAATAATTAATTATCTTACATTATTAATTTTATGTTATAATTTAAAATAGTATTGGTCCTACGAAATAAATAAGGGTTTTGACACTTTCGCATCCAAAATTTTACCAAAATCTCACTTTGGTCTCCATAGTTTCAACTTGAACATATAACATCTTAAAGTTTCGTAATTATTCAAAAACAATCCAGGGCATTTATTCTCATTACAATTTTGGTTAGAAAAACGTTACATGCCATACACATGATTGTTTTTAACTTTTAAGAGACTTTTGGGGTAATTTCAACTTTCTCATTCCATCTTATTATATATCTATATATAGGCGTGTGTGTATGTATATAGGTTTTTTGTTGAACATTTGTTGAGAAAAAAGAAAGAAAGATGTTAAAAATGTCAATAAAGTCCTCTTAAAAATAGTTGGGTGCACTACTATTGGTTGTTTGTTGTCCAAAATTGCAATGAAGTTATTGAGTTGGACTTAATTGATATGATTATGGAACTTTAGGGTGCTATGTGTTCGAATTGAAAGTGTAAGGACCAAAGTGAAATAATAGTCAAACTTTGAGGGTAGAAAATGTCAAAACCCCAAATAAATATTATCAGTAGAAAAACATGGATGGTTCGAAATATATTTAATTCACATCTCTAATAATAAATCTCAATCATTCTATTGACAAAAAATATTATGCGAAACACACTATCGTGATTTATTATATGAATAAATTTAGGTGACATTCTTTGTCATTTAGAAAACTTACAACAACAGTCCCATATTATTTGAAAAATATTTTCGACACGTCTTATTATTTAAAAAACTGAACAGCTACACCCCCTCTGGCAGGAGGATGACATCCAATTTTATTTTATATTTTTACATATATAATTTATTATTCATATAGAATGAAAATTCCATTTATTTTATATAAAAGATAATTTTTAAAAATAAATGACAAAAACTATAAAGACTTCAGTTAATAGACTTCTTATTTTTTTAATTCGATTATTTTCTTTTTCTATCTTCTATATTCTCCGTTTCTCGTGTAATGGAATTTTTACTCTTTTTTTATACAAGCAATTTTATATACAAAATGAGATTAAAAAAAAAATGGTTAAAAATAATAATCATATCATCTATGAGCCCATTGTTTTTTAAACATAAAAAAATGACTAAATAAAATCTCATATCAAAATTTCACAAAAATAATTCACTATAAACAGTAACGGCTCGTTTGGTTGGACGGAATGAAATGAGGGTGGAATTGAATGGAAGAAGTAATGGAATGAGAGAAGGAATGGAATGGAATTGTCAATGGAATCGCTATTCAATTCTCTTATTTGGTTGGTATGGAATGAGGGAAGGAATGGAATAGTGAAATATAGTAAAATGCCCATTATGCCCTTATGAAATTATTATTCCATTCTCTTATTTGCTTGGTATGAAATGAGTGAAGGAATGAAATGAAATATAATAAAATTCTCATTATACCCTTATTACAAAATTTTATTATATTTCACTATTTCATTCCTTCCCTCATTTTATTATATTTCACTATTCCATTCAATTTTAAGTTTTTGTTCTCTAATTTCTGTTTTTGTTCTCAATTTTCAGTTTCTATTATCTAATTTCTGTTTCTGTTCGCAATTTTCAGTTTCCGTTCTCAAATTTCTGTTTTTGTTCTCAATTTTTTATTATGTTCTCAATTTTTTATTATCAATTTTCTATTTTTGTTCTTAATTTCCATTTTTTGTTCTCAATTTTCAGTTTCTGTTCTCAATTTTATGTTCTCTAATTTTATGTTTATGTTCTTAATTTTCTATTTCTGTTCTTAATTTTTTGTTCTCAATTTCTGTTTCTATTCCCAATTTTCTGTTATCTAATTTCTATTTATGTTCTCTAATTTTTGTTTCTGTTCTTAATTTTTAATTTTTGTTCTCAATTTTAAAGAGCTTAAATATAAGGGTTATTATGTCATTTAAGATGTTGATTCTATTGGGTTGGAACCCCATTCAACCCTATCTCAAATGAAATCACATTCCACCTTATTTCATTCCAATGGAATCATAAAAATAATTCCATTGGAGAACCAAACAATGGAATAAGAATCGAGGGCGGAATGCGATTTCATTCCGCCCCCGATTTCATCCAACCAAACATGCCGTAAGGATTAATGACACTTTGCTCATGTACTTTGATCTAATTACACTTTGCACCTTTACGATATTTTTATTAGCACTTACACCATCTATGCTTCAAGTTAAATACAATAGTTAACTATTTTGTTAATTTTAACGATCGAAAGGAAAAAGTCAAATTATTGTGTTAATTAAGGTTAAATGACATTTCTTTCAAATTAAATAAATCACATTTAATTAATTTTATAGGGATGATTTAGACACTCATTCGAAAGTTTGAGAGTGCAAAATAAAATTTGGCATAATCTATCATCATCATCAATTGCTTCTCTTCTACAAATGAACCAAAACCCGTTCTTCACTTCTTTCTTTACCGCCGAACCAACCAACCCCCACCACCACCACTCCAACGACGAACCACCACCACCACTCCAACAACGAACCACCTGAAGGAACCGAATATTAAAATCACAAGATTCACACATTAGAACGTAAAACAAAAATCACATTTAATATCATGTTCCTTAAATCTGTATCTATCGATACCAAAATAAAATAAAAAGTAAAGATTAAATCTAATTTAATCGATATCTCTTCTGGTACTTTAGCCTCAAAACTGGTAGTTCCTGAGACATTATTTGAGTTGGTTCTTCCTAGAATGGCTAGCTTGATCTTGTTCCTGCAGTAGAGAAAAAAATTCTCATAAAAGCAACACAGGGCTCTTGTCTCTAACAGTATCCACCCAGAAACTCCATAAGAATAGTGTTCTTGAGATTTCTAAGAATCGAATTCTAATTTCAAGATCTTAAGGTAGATCTATTTTGAATCTACGTAGAGCAAGATTGAAAATAGTATAACAAAGATGAAAAGAAGGATAGAGAAGCCAAATGGTAATTATGGTCGATTTCTTGATTAGGGGAAAACTAAGATGGCCTTCCCTAGAGTTGTGCAAAAATACCTGAAGGCTCGACCCAACCGCCATAACCGATCGGCTCGACCCGTAAAAATCGAGTTTGGTATGTCTAGAAATGGTTAGATCAGTTGAACCCGCTACAGTGTCCCAATTTCATATCAGATAGCGGGTGTACATATCCCTCACCCGAACGTACCCGACCGATTACCTTGATATTTATAGGATTTTAGGGTTTCTGAGTCCATCGCGCTATTCTCATCTCTCTCTATTCTGTGTCGCCACCGTTCCTCTCCATTTATTTCTTCTCCAAATCCGATCTTTAGATTTCTTCGTCTTCGATTCTTCTTCTTCTTCTTATTTTATTCTTTGATTCTTCGTCTTCGATTATTTTTCTTCTTCCCAATATCTATAGACTTCCAATTTCTTTTATTCTTTTTCTCTTCGATTCTTCTTCTTCTTCTTCACAATATATCTTTGATTTCTTCGATTCTCATCTAAATCTATCATTACGATCTGAAGAATCAACAACTAGCGAAGATCTAGGGGCAATTGTTAATGAAAACGTGAGGCGTGAGCATTGTGCAAGTATGTGAAAGTTTTGTTGTAATTCCTTGTTTATTTTTGTTGAATATGTTCAATTTGTGTTCTAGTCTACTTTGTTTCTGTTGAATCTCTCTCACTTTTGTTTCTGTTCTTCATCCGACCTCACCCAACTATTCTCCGACCATACCTGAAATCGTTGAATTATCCCTCTTTTTGGTTGGCAACAGATTTCAAAATTCCAAACCCGACACAATTGGGTCGGGTCTCGAATTTGTACAAAATACCCCCCACCTGACCTGTGTACACCCCTAGCCTTCCTCTTATTTAGTATTATCCAAGGTTCAAAACTCTGGACCCCCTTCTTTCCATAATTACACTTTGGCCCTCCAAATTTTTAAATTTTCAGCATTATTACATATTCTTTTTTTAAAGATTTCTCCAACTTCTTGTTTCTATTGTGTGTCTCATTAGATTCATGCCAAAAGTTGGATGATAGAATTAATTAATTAACTAATTAAAATTAGAATAATTTTAATTTTGCCCTTCTAGAAGAAATATTTTTCCTAAGGCATTTGCTTCAACTGTGAGTCACGTCTACCCACATATCATAGCCATGTCTAGTTGATAAAATTTCACCAAGAGAACTTCTTCAAGTATGATTTATGTATTATATAATCTTTCTGTCTTGTGTTCTCGAAAAGATCAACATAGTACAAATAAAACCAAAAACACATTGTCCAATCATATGTATATTAATAGGCAATATAATTCTGTATAATACCAATTAGAATCGCATTCCAATCTTTACAATGCTCTAACTAGAGGTTCTTGTGAATTATATTATATTGAATGACGTAGGACATGTCTCTTTATTCACATGTATATCCCACTATACCTAATTAATACATTTGAAATTTCGTAATAAGAATACAACATTTAGTATTATCAAAGTATAACAATTCACACATATAATATAAAGTACATCAAGTCAAAAGATTACAAATACAATCATATCTCAGACATCCTATTTTGACATCGATCAAAGTCACTATGTAGATTATCAAGAATAATCACATTCGGTCTCTTAATATACTAGTAACTTTCCTTGTAGTTGTTTCCAATATCTCATACTAGCGATTTGAAACTCACCACTCATACGAAAGAAAACACGCCAACATATTAGCCTAGATCGTTAAAGATCAGTTTCAACAATCCAATAACAACTAGGAATGTTTAAAATACAAGTTACCAAATGTCTTTGGTGTTTGCATTTTAATCATATTAAAGACATTTTAACTTTAAATTAAAAGTCTACGATGAAATTGATAGGATAAAGAATAATATCAAAATACCTTTTATTAACTAGAGATGTCACTAATTCGGTTTCGGTCCGGTTTAATATAAAACTAAAACCAAAACTATTATAAATATATCAAACCAAAACTGCAACCAAAATCGTCGACTTTTTTAAACGGTTTTAAAACCAAACCATTTAGATTTATACAAAATCAAAACCGCGAAACCATTTAAGATTTTTCAATTTTATAAAAACCAAAACAAAACTAAAACCGCTTCGGTTTTGTGGTTCGGTTAAGGTTAAACTGTATATATATATATATATATATCTAAAATATCGGTTTCACGGTTCGGTTTCATAGTTCGATTTCGCGGTTTCTATCCCAAAACCAAAACCGTTTCGGTTGCTAATTTCAAAACCAAAATCGTAATTAAACCATTTAGTCGGTTTTACGATTATCCATCGGTTTGATTTTTTGTGGTATCCCTATTATTAATATATAATTTGAGATTTGTACAGATAAAGAAACTGAATGTATACAAGATTGATTGTATAGGACTTGCATCTAACATACTAGAACAACATAATTTCCAAATGACAAGTTATAAATTTTTTAAATGGTAGAGAGCATCATTGAGTTTATTATTAAATAGATCATTGTGACAAAGTAAAGTCATTTAAAATTATTGGTTAAATTATAACAAAATCAACTCATGTAAAACTATTGGTCAAAAATGGAACTTGTTTGATCACAATTCATATGTAGAATAACTAGAGCTCATATGTGAGCATTATTACGTGTAAAGAAATGTTAGCCTTATGTACACTAAAAGAAATGTTTGATCCAAATAATGGATGTAGTTTGACTTTTGTTTAGCACTAAAACCCTATCTTTGACATCTAACAAGGCGTATTATATGAGGGAAGAAAGGAGTGAAGAGCAAAAAGAGTTGATTTAGTCTTTTCAATCTCAAATTTTGAGGATTCATCATACATTAATGGATTTTTTTTTAAGGATTTTTGTATAATTTTTATTGTTAAAATTATTAAAAATGACACATGAAAAAATACTAATCATTTGTTTAGGTGACGTATTTGATCTTTCAAAATAAAAATATTTGTAAAATTATCTTAAGAAAAGTTGATAAAAATAATTTTAAATCACTTCTCGAAATACAATATTTTCTCTTAAAAAAATCGAGTCTCACTTTTTTGTTCACCATGATAGAGTTATTGTACAGCACTGAAGTAAGAAGTAATTAGATTAGACAAAAATATTAGAAATCTTTGGAACTAAAGATGGATTCAAGTGGCCCAACCCAATTTTAATTATTGATGTGGGAGATTTTGATCAGCATCCTCCTACGCTAGGAACCCGGGACATTTGTGCATAAGGGTCCCTCAACATAGACCACTTTATCGCTATTGTCTATGCTCTGCCCTGCCGTGCTATTCCTACTCAACAACCACCAAAGGATGGCCCCATTTGGAATGGGCTGACCAGTGTCTTGCTGTGTTATTCCTGCACGGCAACCACCAAAGGATGGCCCCATCTAGACTGGACCGACCAACGCCCTATCGTGTTATTCCTGGTCAACTATCACCAAATGAAGGCCCTTTATGATATTGGTCAAGCTCTGTCCTGCCATGCCAGTCCTGCTCGACAATCACCAAAGGATGGCCCCATTGGGAATGGGTCGACCAGCGCCCTGCCGTGCTATTTCTACTCAGCAATCACCAAATGATGACCCTATTTGGAATGGGCTAACCCGCGCCCTGTTGTGCTATTCTTGCTCGACAACCGCTAAAAGAAGCCCCATTTGGGATGGGCCGACCAGTGCCTTGCTATGCTACTCCTAGTTGGCCATTAACTTAATGAGATCTCTTCGTTTTCATCTGTGCTCCATTCAAAAGACCTCTGCCCTCCCGGGCTGCCTCTGATAAAATTTCTCATCAATAAACCTCCTTGGACCTTCGTTTATCTCTCATTGCCCCCAATCCAAGGAGCTCGCCACCCCAGTACCTTTCCAGAGGACCTCATCCGTCGGGGAAGACCAAGACTGTGTCGTTCCTGCAATCCTAGACTCTTCAAAGTAGAATGGGTTGGCCTATGGGCCTATTAGTTGGGCCAAAAGGCCAAGCCATTGAATTAATCTTCTTACGTGCTCTCCTATTGGCCACAGGCAGAGTTATCCTAATTAACCACGCTCAAGGCCCGAATTATGCAGTGCTAATAGTGTTTCTCTCCAATAAATAGTCAGACATTCAATGTTCCAGGTAATACTCAATCACCAACTTGAAGCATAAACTTGTCTTTCTGCCCCTAGCTCTTACTCTCACGCCGGAGGGATTTCACCATGCACAACCTTGATGGATCTTTTTGTAGGTACCCACTTTGGACCTCAGCTCTTGTGAACTTCAGCTCGGGTTTGTAAAAGATTGACTGTGCATCCCGGGACACTCAAAGAATCCAACCTCTGAACTCAGTACATATAACCACCACCTCAACAAGAAAAATTTATGTGGACTCTAATTGGACCAACTCCAAGTATTTATCAATTTTAGACACCAACAATTATAAACATCAAGATTGTCAAAACAATACAATGATTCCACGAAAAAAAAAAAAAAAATCTATCGTACCACGTACGCACCAAGAATGCGTTGTACGCATGCCATTCAGATGATGAAGTGTTGCTAGGATCACAACGCGTTACACTCTATTTCTTTTAGACATTAATTTTTTACAACCAACAATTTATAAGAGGTAGATACTTGTACAAACGTATAGCGTGGTCTTATGTCTCTCTCAACCTCAAAAGTTAGCTCATGAATTGAGTATTTTTTTTATATTTATAATGTGACTACCAACCAATTCTATATCCGATGTAAAATAAACGTACGTTGTATTAAATATTTTTTTTTTGTCAATTTGAGCACTGGAGGAAGGAGCTAATAGCAAGGGCCACAAACCCCCTCCCCCCAAATTTTGAATTTTTTTTTTTTATTATTATTACCGTTTGTTTTTAAAAAATTTCTTTAAATTTTTTATTTTACTACGTCACCAAACATAATGAAATTACTACTCTGATATTCAAATACCAAAATAACCCATGTACCCAAAAAAACTTTTTTTTTAATGAATTATTGTTATTTTTCAAGATTCAATGGTATATTCTCTTTTCTTGAATTTAAATTGTCCCCCCTTTTTATTATTTATTAATAAACCCAAAAAGAACAGACAAAAAGGAGCATTATGGCAGCAAAATGTGGTGGGCGTCTGTCGAATCGATATCCCTATTATCATACAAGTATTTTTGTACGCTTTTATATGCTCTATGATCAACGACACTTTCAATTATTTAGTGCTACAAATTATCCAACCATTGAACGACAAGTCAGCATACCAAAGAAGTAAAAAAACACTAATAATACAAGTATTTCGGTGATTGGTTTCCCCATCTATTCGTTGAAACATTATTATAGTTTATTAGGTCATGAACATTTTTTATTACTCAACTTTGAAAGTTTGAATGACTCAACTTTGATTAATGTTTATATTAGTTTTAGAGTCGCGTTTGAAAAGAGGTTAAACTCTAGACTTTTTACAACAAAAATAAGATACATATCTACTATTTTACAAGTCTTGGATTTTTAGACTTGTACATTAATATTCAGGTTTGAAAAATTATTATTAAATTTTTAATATTTACACAAAATATTTGGATACCGTTTGGTTTGATAGCAATAGTATTGATCAAGATTTGACATTAGAATTTTAAATGAATTTGTTAAAAAAATAAATAAATAAATGAATATACATATAAAAAAAAATTTAAAATTTTATCCTACATTTATTTCCAATTCTTATTCTATAATTCGATAGAAAATTTTAAGTTAGAGAGAAAAGCTTTCTAAATCATTTGTATTTTTCATTGACTACACGCACTCATTAATTTGAGGGGTTAATAGAATTTTACCTCCCCTGTAGTTTAGCGGATTTACACTTAACTCCCTATAATTTTTGACTTGACACTTACCCTCCTGTGGTTTTGTAATTAAGTGCAAATCACAGGGGGTAAGTGCCGACGCAGGGGGGTAAGTTCACTTAAATCAAGACCACATGGCGGTGAGTGTCGACATAGGGGGTACGTACAAATCAGCTAAACCACAAGAGTGTAAAGTGTTATTAACCCTTAATTTGAGAGATCACTCTTTTCAAGTTCAAGTCTGTTCATTGAATATTATATTGTTATAATTCATTGAATATTAATTTCTAGGAAAGAATTCTAACAAGAAATTGAACTCAATCATATAAATAACAAGACTATTGTATTAAGAAATATTATATATATATATATATATATATATATATATATATGGATCACTTTGAGAGATATTAATGAGATCAAAATTAACTAAATTCAAAATTAGTCATCTAAAATATAGTATCCGACATAGTCATCAAATACGTATTTACTATTATAGACCAATTTGTTCGAGACTTGTCGTTGAATATTGCAAACGAAAAAAATTATAGCTAGATAGTCATTGCGAAAAGGAGTAGAACCATCAAACTGTTAGTGAGTACCAGAAAGACTTGAATGAGGTGGAGGATAATACGAGTTTAATGGTCCTGAAAAATCAAGAGGAGAATAGTAAGAGTGACAATTCTGAAGCATATCATGGATTTAATCCAATGAAGTTGATACTCTTGTTATCTGTGTTGTTAAACCATCAAGTCTGCCATCTACTACTCCAGTTTATTGTTGAAAATTATCAAATTAAACCTGCAACTGATCAAGAATTTGATGAATTCCATTTAAATCTCCCGTTGTATTTCCACCACCTTATATTTCCAGATCTTCTTCTTTCTCATTACCTTCTTCTTTTCAGACCCATAGATTTCCCACACAATCATACCCTATAGGACTAATTGTATTCAAGTTAAGTACAGAAGTATAACATGACATAAGTGCCACAATCATTATCAATCTTGGAAATTTTCAAGAATACAACACACAATATCACCATATGGAAATACACGAGATTCAAGATTCAACTAATATTGTATGTGTTCTATGATAAGAGATGAAAGATCAGTCTTAGACGTATTCATAATGGAATGTAGAAGGAAGGTATCGAATTCAGTAACCATTTCATGATGACTACCACGAGGAAGAAGAGAATAAGCGATTATGGGATGTTGAATATGCTTCTCGAGATTTAGAGATGTTGCTTTAAAATCAATAATATGTAACTCTTGACGGTTTTGATCAAGATTAAAATTTTGTAGAAGCCAAGTAGGAGTGTTTCGAGGAAAGATCGCTCCTCTTTTAATTTTTAGTAACGATGCAAAATCTTCCAAAGATAGATCAATATTAACCCGATTTACGTACGAACAAATTATGTCCTCAACTAGATAGAAGTTACTGTAGAAATGTTTTACTCAGTGACTGAAACAAAATCTATTTTCTAATATAAAGATATCCCATCCCAATTTTTTGTACTTAGTTAAAACATCAATCCCTCTAGACAACAATTCTTCAAAAAGAATAGGACTACTATAAATCACTTTTCTTTTGCTCAAGTCATTTTGAAATCTATTTTGGTTTTCTAAGCTCAAGAACTTTTAATTGTCAAAATTCACTCTTTGAGCCACTCTTTTCTTGGACTTACGTTTTTGAAGCATTGTTATGTCAAAAGAGATAAGATGCACACAATCTACGAAAATCCTATGGCACAATTTGGCGACCAATCAAGAAAGATGACAAGAAATCCAACAATCCTAAGAGAAACAAGGAAAGACACTAGAAATAGATCAAGATCTTACCAAGAATGAAGAAATTCAGAGAAACCCTCATATATCCATTGTTTTTTTTTACTTGAAATCACACTTAGAATCTTAAAATCAACTAGATATAGCCAATTTATGATGAGATCTTCAAGTTCAGATGAAGATGAAGGGTTTTGGGGGGTTGAAACTTGGAGGAAAAAGTGAATGAACCGAAAAATAAGAAAACAAACCTACGTTCACGAACTTACCCCGTCATCATTCAGTCAATCGAAGTAAAGGGAGGTCAACTGACCCTCATAACATTTTAGCCTCTTAAAAACTCACTGCACTTTTTCGATCGATCGGTCATCTCGTTGGTCAACTGGACATGCTTAATTCTGCTTGTTTTGTTATTTTTAGTCTGATTCATTTCTCAAGTGATCTATATAAATATTATTATTAAAATAACACATAAAATACTAAATTAGCTTAATATATTAAAGCATTCAATTAGTAAAATAGTGTGATGTATTTGTCTCTCTATCAAAGTTTATATATTTATACTTGAGGAAATTAACATACCGATTTCATCCTCGGGAGCAACTGCCGCATTGTAACGGCCCGGTTTTCTAAGGCCGTCACTCGGTTTTTCCCTTTTTATTTTTACGAAGAAATATTGGTGAAACACAAACCACTCCACTACTATACTTCCACTGTGCCACTATGATAAAAATAATAATATTCACTAACTGTCAATTGATATAGATTTTCAAAAATATAATATATTTTACCAATTCAAAATTCAACGATTATATATAACCAACTATTCCATAGCAAAACTTCAAAATTCAAACACTTCTTGATCAACACTTGTTCTGACTGCCTTCAAAGTATACGACACCGCCCTCTAACTCTACCTACCGCCAATAGCGGATCCGTCTCTACTTGCAGTACCTGAGATAAAATATTTTATCGATATACCGTCTTCATAATATAAAAATAATTTATGAATCAAGTATATTTAGCAAAACCCATTTTTCAATACAGAATCTAATCACAATGAACATTATTAAAATCCACAGATATCATTAAGATATAGCAGTTGAGTATAAATCAACCAATCAAATCACTTTTTTATAATAAACTACAAGGAACATATTTTTCTACTTGCCATATGATCGTTTCACCTCATTATCGGGAGTTATGACGGTATTGTAATGTGTACAACTGTGCAATCTAAGGTTATCATCAGTGTCAAGATAATTTAATATCTTAAATGGTAAGAGCTAACACGTGGTATAAATCACCATATCATAATGATAGTCATCATTGTCAACAACAACAATAATAACAATAACAACAACCACCTGCAGAACTTTCCATCTTGTCAAGTCACAACACAATGTCTTATAAGACATGCCTTCCTGTTAGGACCAACAACATCTCGCAGCACATACCCTCCTATCGGGATAACACTATCGCATATATGTATAATAACAAAAATTATTTTCCACATTTAACCATTTACTCGATCCATTGAACGTAATAAAATGATATATTTTAATAAACCTTTTTCTTTTCACAGTTTAGTACAAAAATTAAATTTGATAATTTACATAGAAAGCAATACACTCATTTCGATATTTACGCTACTGAATACACCACCGTCGCAATGCTGACGTTGTCGGCATCGCTTGTGAACCTAACAACGATATAGCCTAAACTAATAATTTAATTAAATAAATCTAACATGCAATGCGTGATATTCGTGATACTAAAATACAATTTTTTCATTCCCAAATTTTCTTGATTATATGAAATTTATTATAATTAAACGTTCTATTTTTTCAATCTAATATTAATTTTACAACTAAAATATTATAATTACATTTATAAAATTTATCAATTAATAATTTAGCTATAGAGAAAAAATATCAACTATTAACAATATTACTAGATAATGAAATAAAATTTTTAATTTTTATTTTAAATTAAATTCTTCACAATTTTAATATTTTCATTTATCAATATAAATCTAGTGTGTGTGTGTATTACTTAACCAAAATAAAATAAAGCAAGCAAAAAAAATTACCTTTGCAATTGAAGTCCAAGAGAGTCTCCTTTAATGTTTAGAGAGAAAAAGTAAATAGTGAATGAAAAGTGAAAAAAAAATATACAGATACGTATGTTGAAAGTTTCCGCCGCCTCAAACCTTGTTTCCCATTTCTTTTTCTTTTTTTATTAGTTGCTTTGTGTTGGCTTAATCTAGATATGACACATCATCCTTTCAACCTTATAAAAGACAAATTGAGATAAAAGTTAATTGATATTTTTTTTTTCTTTTTACTTTAATTACACATATAATCCATATAAATAATTACACATATAAACCCCATATAAATAATTACACATATATCCAAAAAAAAATTATAAATGTTTACTCAAATCTTAAAACAATTTAAAATCAAACTTTTAAATGCCATAATAACCCCTTAAAAAATTTAAGGTAAAATTTAAATAGCACAATGGATCATATTATTTTCAAAATATTCTAAAATATAAATAAAAATACACATACAAAAATCGAGTATGATGCATATGTATGACCTATGACTTCAAACTCAGGTTCCAAGTCGACCTCAGAACTCGACGACCTTTTCTATGGTCCACTACTAACACGACAATAACACTGAGTCTACAGAATCTATAACCTAAGCTTTGATACCAACTGTAATGGCCCGGTTTCCCAAAGCCATCACTCGGTTTCTCCTTTTTTATTTTTATGAAGAAATATTGGTGAAACACAAACTACTCCACTACCACGCTTCCGCTGCGCTACTATGATAAAAATAATAATATTCACTAACTGTCAATTGACATAGATTTTCAAAAATATAATATATTTTACCAATTCAAAATTTAACAATTATATATAACTAACTATTCCATAGCAAAACTTCAAAATTCAAACACTTCTTGATCAACACCTGTTTTGATTGCCTAAAATGAACACGACACCGCCCTCTGATTCTACCTACTGCCTATAGCGGACCCGTCTCTACTTGGAGTATCTGAGATAAAATATTTTATCGGTGTACTATTTTCATAATATAAAAATAATTTATGGATCAAGTATATTTAGCAAAACCCATTTTTCAATACCGGCGAATCTAACCACAATGAACATTATTAAAATCCACAAATATCATCAAGATATAGCAGCTGAGTATAAATCAACTAATTAAATCACTTTTATATAATAAACTAACAGAAATATACTTTCCTACTAGCCATAAAATTATTTCACCTCACGATAGGGAGTAGTAATAGTACCGTAACCTATACAATTGTCCAATCTAAGGTTGTTATTAATGTTATGACCATTCAATATCTCCAATGGTAGGAGTCAACACATAGTATAAAATCACCATATCATGATGATAGTCATCATCGTCAACAACAACAACCACCACCACCTATAGGACTGACTTTCTTGTCAAGTCAAAACACAACGTCCTACATGACATGCCCTTCTGTTAGGACCAATAATATCTCGCAGGACATGTCATCCTATTGAGATCACACAATGACATATATGTATAATAATAAATATTATTTTCCACATTTAACCATTTACTTAATCCATTTAACGTTATAAAATAATCTATTTTAATAAACCTTTTCTTTTTCACAGTTTAGTACAAAAATAAAATTTGACAATTTACATTGAAGACAGTATATTCACCTTGATATTTGTGCTACTGAATACACTACCATTGTAATACTGACGTTATCTGCGTCGCCTGTGAATTTAATAATGACAGGTTCTAAACTAAGAATTTAACTAAATAAATCTAACATGCAATAAGTAAAATACGTAATACTAAAATGTAATTTTTCTATTCCCAAATTTTCTTGATTGCATGAAATTTATTAAAATTAAACGTTATATTTTCTCAATCTAATATTAATTTTACAATTAAAATATTATAATTACATTTATAAAATTTATCAATTAATAATTTAGCAATAGAGAAAAAATATCAACTATTAACAATATTACTAGATAATGAAATAAAATTTATAATTTTTACTTTAAATTAAATTCTTCACAATTTTAATATTTTCATTTATCATTATAAATCGTGTGTGTGTATGCTACTTAGCGAAAATAAAATAAAGTAAGCAAAAATATTTATCTTTGCAATTGAAGTCCAAAAGAGTCTCCTTTAATATTTAGAGAAAGAAAGTAAATAGTGAATGAAAAGGAAAAAAAAAAAAAACATTTACATATATGTATGTTGAAAGTTTCTGCCACCTCAAACCTTGTTTCCCATTTCTTTTTCTTTTCCTTTTAGTTGCTTTGTGTTGGCTTAATCTAGGGATGACACATCGTCCTTTCAACCTCATGAAAGACAAATTGAAAAGGATTCAAGTTAATTGATATTTTTTTCCTTTTTACATTAATTACACATATAACCCATATAAATAATTACACATATAAACTCCATATAAATAATTATATATATCACCTAAAAAAATTATAAATGTTTACTCAAATCTCAAAACTTTTTAAAATCAAACTTTTAAATGTCATGTTAACCTCTTAAAAATTTTAAGGTAAAATTTAAATAACATAATAGACCCTATTATTTTCAAAAATATTCTAAAATTCAAATAAAAATACACATACAAAAATCGGGTATTACACGCATGTACCTTATTTCCACGATCAATGCAATTCTTGTTCTCCTTTGTTGCAACTAGCTAAGTTGTCTTGTTATCCTTGAAGGTAACATGTTAATTTATTTTCATAGCACTTTTGTCCACTATGGAAACTTCTGGTTTAAGATCACTAACAATCTTCGTGCCTTTCCTTAATACTTTTGATTGATAAGTCTTGTCATGATCCGCAATAATCTTGTAACTCTAATCTGTTGATATTAAGGTTGCATTCTTTTCTTGCAATAATCATTATTTGGCTTAACAAATTGAGCTTGTGGCTTTCTGAAATTTTTCACTTGATGGGGTTAAAATTCACAAGATAAACCTGTACATTAAGACCCAATAAGGCAATGCCAAAATAGGCTCAAATAGGTATATAACTTGATGGTGGTGAATTTGCAATTAGGCCACCCACTACAAAAAGCCTAGATAATCTGTCGCCAGGGGCCTGGGCCTCAACCCTTCTGGACCTAGGGTCATCACCTCCAGTAGGCCAAACCCCGAGGGGAAGAAAGTTATCTTGAAAAATCCCAGGATCCATCCTTAATGAAGGTCAGGTCATCGGGTATGCCCAGACACTAACCACCAAAGGACATCTTGTTACCAAATCACAGAAGAATATTTGTCTGGCGAAGGGAACGCGTAAATGACAAAGAAATCATTACTTTATACCAGAATGGGTGACGAGGCACTCCGTCCTCTCTCTTAAAACCGATCAAGGATCAAATAAATACTTGGGTAAGTTAAAGGGCTCAAGTATGATGTATTTTCCACTTTGTATTACTTTTAGTACTTAATTCCTTCTTTTTTTTTTCCATCAAATACTTACTCTCGCACTAGAACTTCTTCCCTAGGATCCAACCCCTAGTGTCAAGGATTTGTGCAGGAACCTTACTGGGGACAGCAGGACGGAGGCAAATAAGGGCAGATCTATAGATTCATTGTGTTACTATTTCCCGGCAACATCATAACCCATATTATATAAAGTGTGATGACTAGGTAATTATCAATTCAGGTTGAGAAACTATGGTCCATAATAATCGACTAGGCAGGTTTAATTTGAATTATTCTCCCCAAATTGATAAGATATTATTCCTAAATCTAGGATATATTTTTCTTTCCCAATCGCAAAGATATTATTCTCCCCAAATCGAGGGGAGTCAATTATTTTCCACTCTATAAATACAGTAGTAATATACAAGTTACATACAATAAAACTTAAGAATGAGCATGGGGTAAAATTCAGCTATGAAACATCTCGAGGCTGTAATCCATAAGAATCAGATGCCAACAACAAAGCTAAGTAATGAGCATGGGTAAGGTTCAGGTTTGAACCACCAGCTGAAGGCTGTGTGCCATAAGACTAAGACAGGAACAACATAGCTAAAGAATGAGCATTAGGTAAGGTTCAGCTTATGAACTGCCATAAGACTCAAACACCAAGAACCAGATAACCTCAGGTAACCCGCGAACTCAAACACTTAAAAAATTGAACTATTAGAATAAAATTAGTTTATGTTAGCAAACCCTAGACAGACCTTATTTAAAAATGGGGAACATTAGGGCAGGTAAGCCACAAAAATAAGCCAACAAATATTAATAGTGACCCTATTTAAAAAAATGAGATATGAGGAACAAGTCAAACTACTAACGGGTCAGCCCATGATAATACGAGCTTTAACAAACAGAGGCCCGGTTCAATTAAGAACCCAAGTACCTTGACGCTCAGTTTGGCCGAGAATTCAACAACAAAGGAATTAGCTGAAGAATGAACAAATAAAGGTCAGCACAATTCACAAACTAACCTCAAAACAAAGGAAGGTCAGCTTAGGTCACAAACTGACCTCATAAGAAAGGAAGTGTCAGGTTGACATATTTTACAACTCACCCTGCAAAGAGAGGCAAGCCTAAAAGATTCATAGGTAATCTAAAAAGAGGTCATCCTATTGACTCCGATAAGAATATAAACTTCAAGGAAGAGAAGTCAGGTCAGCCTGGCTGGTTAGATTTCAGAAGGAGATAAAATCCAGTAAGAGGGCAACCTAAGAGGTGACCTCATGGAAGTTCAACCTGTCAAACACAAACAGATCTACAACATCCATACTAGTATCAACATGAAAGAAAGCAAGACAACAATATCAAAAAAAGTTGAAAGAAAGCAACCGAGGAAACTGCAGAGGTGAAGTTTAGCCTATGAACCCAAGTGCCTTAAGACTAAAATTAGTAATGAACCCAAGTGCATAAGGAGTCAACTAAGAAATCAACATAAGTGGAGATCAGGTCTACCTATTCCACAGACTGATCCTACAAATAAAAAAGAGGTTGGGTCAATTCGCACACTGACCCTAAAAATAATGGTCAAGTTCGGCCTAGGACCTAAGTGCCTAAAGGTAAAATTCATCCAAATATTCTCTCTCTCTCTCTATCATATACTTTTTTATTTGAGGAAGGGGGCAATTAGAGAAGACATTGTTTAAACTTTCAAAAATTAGGTCATCAATTGTCTTCAATGTTCAGACAAACTAATAAACCGAGGGGGTAAAATTTACCGGACAAACCTGTACATTAAGGCCCAATGGGTCAATGCCAAAATAGACTCAAATAGGTATAACCCATATTATATAAGGTGTGATGAATATGTAATTATGAATTTAGACCGAGAAACTACGGTTTATAATAACCGATCAACCAGGTTCAATTTGAATTATTCTCCTAAATCGATGAGATATTATTTTTCTTAAATCCATGAAATATTATTCTCCCTAAATTGTGAAGATATTATGCTCCCCAAATCGTGGTGAGTCAATTATTTTCACTTTATAAATACAGTAATCTACTTGTTACATACACATCACATTCATTCTATGATTATGATATCACTCAATTGTTGATTAATTTATTCTCACGACGGAGGATATTTGACTGATACCAAACCTATATCACAAGTACTTATCCTAAGTGTTGTAAGTGTTGATTAAGTTTTGGGAGCTGGAATCACTGACGAAATCTGGTTGCATCACCACATTATGTCCTTGTATATTATCTTCCATTGCATATTATTGGTGTAGTTTAACTTAATTTCAGAAGAAAAACAATGGGATTCCATTTCAATTGCAAGTTGCCAAAAAAAAAAAAAAAAATAGAAGAAGAAGAAATTCAACTTGCGATGTACACTTAGTTCAACTAAAAAATTGAAAAAAAAAAAAAAAAAAAAAAAAAAAAAAAGAGAAGAATATAGAATACTTATTTTAGTTGACAAAATTATTTTTTTCATAAAATAATCAAAGAAGATTAAAAAAATATTTACATAAAACAGTAGAGCAGGCGGTGGCAACGGCAAGATAGGGACAACACCGAAACGATATGAGAACCGACGGCCACTGGCGAAAATTTGTTCGAACCAGGGGTGGAGTCATGCCTTTACCAGGAAGGCCATGGACTCCTCCCGAATTTTTTCATAGTTTTATTAACACCCTATACTTTATTAATTTATTTGGGACAAATTTTATTTTTTTCACCTTTTAAGCATTGACACAATTCTACGTGATCGCATGCTTAAGTATAAACTTTTCAAATATGTACTTGGTTTTAAGTCATCGTTATTTTAATATTTCTGACAAAAATGCAACCATGTGTGCGCGATATTACCTTTTTTGTCTTTTTTTTTTTTTTTTTGCCTTTTTTTCCCCTTTTTTGAAGCTCAAATTTTCTTTTCCCCTCTTCCTCTCTTTAAAAATATCAGATTTGGTGGGTATATTTGTGATATATGGGTGTTGCCCAATCGTGGTTCTCAACAGGTGAGTTCTCCAATGGTGAGAATATCCATGGAGGTTATCTCTCTCCAAAACGCTGGGTCAAAAAAAAAATTAAAAAAGACATAGAAAGTTGTTTTTCTCTCTCCTACTCACATGACATAATAAGTGAAAAGCAAAAAAAAATCAATGGAATAAGAAAAGGTGTGTGATAGGTGTTGTTTGGTCAGTGCCATTTTTTTTTTTCCGAACCAATACGCGCCTCCTTGCTATGTAATTATGAGGCCTCCAACAAAATGCAAAGAATATATATTCATATACGCTTCCACACTGATAGCTTATTATTATTATTATTATTATTATTATTATTATTATTATTATTATTATTATTATTTATACACGTGTACATATATGGTATATATATACATATATATATGGCTGATAGGAGTGTAATTCAGTCGGGTGGGTCGGGGGGTGGGACTTTTTTTGGCCGACCCGATTGGGTTTGTGGGTGGAGTGCACCGACCGGCCCGACCCCCGCTAATCCGAATTGTTTTTGGGTTTCGGGGCATCGGGTTATCGGCGGGTACGGTCGGGTTTTGGGTTTGAGGACCTTTTTTTTTTTTTTTCCCTACAATGTTTGTCAAATGTTCCAATTTTTTCAAGTGTTCCAGTTCAGTGTTTTTCAAGTGCAGTGTTTTTTAAGTTTTTCACCAGTGCAGTGTTTTTCACCAGTAGTCTAGTGCAGTGTTAAATTACAAATTACAATGCAGACCACTTCTAAGTGCAGTGGTCAATTTAAAAAAACACATCTTAACAAACACAAGATAACAAAAAAAAAAAAAAAAAAAAAAAAACAATACTAATTACCATCATACAACAATGCCAATTACCAAATCAAAACAACAATAACAAATTCTAAACTTCAACAACCGAAACAATAATACCAATTATTTAATCAAAGCAAAAATAACAAATTTTAAACTTCAACAACCAAAATAACAATACCAATAAACAAACAAAAACAAAAATAGCAAATTCTAAACTTTAAAGACCGGCTCATCAATGTCGCCAACATCCGTAATCCCTATAACATTAATTGAGATGATTATTAATAATTAGATAAACGAAAATAAATGAAAAATAAATAGAAATTAAAATAATTTAAAAATTCCCGAAGTAAGATTCTCGAATACTTCAACATCATCCATTGCTTTCCTAAGGCTAATTTCCTTCGTCGAAGAACGAAACCAATCTTGAGCACAAATAAGAGCCTCTACCGTTTTTGGTGATAGAGAACTCCGGAAAGGATCTAGTATGCGACCCCTGTGCTAAATGTCGATTCCGAGGCGACGGTAAATATGGGAATTGCAAGAACATGCCGTACAAGAATAGAAAGAATACGATATCTAGAGGCATTCAATTTCCACCAAGCAAATACATTAAAACCTTCTACATTTTCTTCCACCCAGTCTACCTCACTTTGGTTTTCTTGTGTGCCTACCCTCTCCAAGTGTTGCTTATACACCAAAAACATCATTGCCTTTCGATCCATTGGGCCACTATTAGATATATCTTGTTCCAATGGTTAACTTGATTTTGGATTGTTAGAAGTACCCCCATTATGAAACGTGAAATATGAATCATATAAAAGGAAAAAAACGGATTTCACCTTGTTAGTCATCTCATTAGCTTTCACAAAGTCAAATAATGATCCAAAACAATATTCAACATAACTCAACTTGAAACGAGGATCAAGAACCAACCCGACAAATAACAATAGATTCATCTTCTCAAATTTCTTCCAACACTTTTCAAATTTAGTTTTCATGTTTTGCGCCACTAAGCTCAAGTAAGGTGCACCCCCTATTATATTCTTCCTCAATTGTGTCTTGGATTTGAACATATTCCGAAAAAAAAAAAATCATTGCAAGTTACATGTCTAGAGCCCAGACAAACGAACGGTAGTGTCATAGAAAACTTTATAAAATTTGGTGAATAATCGAACCTTATCCTAATCTTTCCTTAAGGGAGGCCCTAAAGGTGTTCTCTTCGATCTCCTACTAATCTCTTCATCTCTTTCATTATCATCTTCTTCTGTGATACTAGGAATAAAATTGGTATCTTCTTCTTTCAATCGGCTAAATGTTTTTTGGAATTTTTCCACTCTCTCTAACGTCAAGTATGTATAGTTCCACCTTGTAGGCACATCTAAACATACTTGCGCTTTACACTCAATCTTTTCTATCTTCGAGCATAGCTTAAAATTTTGCATTTTTTGTGGAGAAAATCTCACATAACGAACAACATTTCTTACATTCACAATGGATTCATCCACTTCCTTCAAACCATCACGAACAATAAGATTCAAAATATGAGTACAATATCTCACGTGCAAGAACTCATGTTGTAAAATTGTACCAACTCCATCCTTAGTTTTTCTTTTCAAGTATTGAATTACACCATTATTCGAACTAGCATTATCAACGGTGATTGTGAGAATATTGTCTATCCCCCAATTAAGCAAACGCATCTGAATAATTTTACCGAGTACCTCACCCTAGTGACTTTCCACTATGCAAAAGTTAAGAATTCTCTTATGCATATTCCATTCACTATCAATGAAATGTGCCGTGAGACACATGTAATTTAAATTTTGGATCAAAGTGCATGTGTCTGTGGTAAGACAAACTCTTTGACCTTGAAGAGCATTTTTCAACTTCTTTCTCTCTCTTGAATAAACGTCAAAACAATATTTAGCAATTGTAATACGAGACGGAATTTTGGTCTATTTAGGACAAACAATACGCATAACCCTACGAAACTCCTCACCCTCAACATGACGGAAAGGCAACTTGTCTATAATCAACATCTCAGCCAAAGCCCAATGACAGTCCTCAACACTAAATTTTACTGCCATCAAACTCCCAAATAGAATTTTCCACTATTGATTCATCTTTTGGTTGAAAACCTAGTGTGGTTTGAGATGGGTCTCGTATAGTAACTTGATATTCCTTAACATTTGTACTTCAAATGAGACCACATTGACCCCGTTCCATGCCTTTTGGTATTACAGTGATATGTGACCGAACAATGCTTACAAGTTGCTTTTTTTTTTTTTTTTTTTTTTTTTTGGGGGGGGGGGGGGGGGGGGGGGGGGGGGGGGTCAGTCTCAAGGGGGTTTATGACAGTGAAATTGTCCCAAACATAAGACCATTTTCTGCCGTTAAGATCGCTGGGTGCAGGTGGTGGCTTTTCAATAGTATTATCTTTCGCATGCTCTTTATCGTGCTCACTCTCAGCCATTTAACAATCTAACAAAAAAATAAGTATACACAAATTAATTCTGGAATTGTTTCCTTCTTGATTTTTTATTTTTTGGCTTGTTTATTGTTTGGTACTCTGATAAATATGCTGAAATTAAAAAGAAAAAATACTCATTTAAAACTGTTCAACCAACAATACATAAATACAAAATAACATAATAAATTTGATAAGAAAATAACATAAACGACTAACAATAACAGAATAAAAAAGTTAACAAGCTAAGAAAATGAAACTTACCTCAAAAGTGGAGCTCACACTGAAATTAAAAAGGAAAAATACGCATTTACAAACAAACAAATTAAACTGACAATGCATAAACAAAATCAAACGCAGAATCAAACAAACAATACATAAACCCTTCAACCAACAATGCATAACCCAAAATCAAACAAACAAACAAAAAATTAAATCAGACCTAAACTTGACAGTGAACAAAGAATGGAGTCTTGGCAAAAAATTAAACTAGATCTAAATAAAAAATTAAATTAAAACAAAATCAGACCTAGACGGAGAATAAAATCAGACATAAACTAATAGTTCTAAATAATCAAACAAACATAAAATTAAAAACCCTAACTAGAAACTTACAGAACCAGAGCAAAGATTGAAGCGATCTTCTTTGTTGAGGCCTAAGGAAGCGATCTTGGCCATGGCAGAAGAGATTGAGGGAGAGAACAGAGAATGGAGTCTTGGCTGTGGGGAGAACCGTAGCAAAGATTGAAGTCTTGGCTATTGAGGGAGTGAGTGAACGAGAGAACAGAGAAAATAGAGATCGAGAGAGCGACAGCGATTGAGGGAGTGAGTGAACAGATTAGGGTTAGGGGTGTATATATATATATATATAGGGGGATATTTTGGTAATTTACAAGGCATTCGGTCGGGTTCAGGCTATCGGGCGGATATAAGAAAGAATCCGATTGGATTACCTCATTTTTTCAGGTTGGGTTTGAAGCAAAAAAATGTAGAGTACTTCCGCCTGAAACCAAGCGTGGTCAGTCGAGTCGAGGCGACGATTTTTTATTTCAGCCCTAATGGTTGAGTTTGGTTTTCTTTAAGAATAAAACCATTAAGAAGGAAACCATCTCAACCGTTTATTTATTTACACAAATATCTTTTTTAAAATAATATATATATATATATATATATATTAATTATATCCCAAAAATCTTAAAAGTATATTTTAAATAACACAATAGTCCCAAAACTTTTAAAAATCAATTTAAAATTAATATTTAACTCTCCAAAAATTATCAAATATTATTTATACCATAAATTTTAATAATATACAAAACACCCAAAAATATTAAACTTTTATAAAATAACATTTTCAAAAATATAAATTTTTGGTGTAAGACCTCAATTGTAGCACGTACATCATTAATAGTTGCATTTTAGAGCATTCGAAAAAATACGGGGTAAAATGGTGTTAATTAAAAATTCAAATTAAAAAGTTTTCAAATTGCAAATTTAAAAACATTATTCTAAACTTAGGATCCAAATTGTCATTCAATTTATAAAAATTTAACTATCAGCGATCAAATTGCAATTTAAGAAACTTAAAAATGGTGAATGGAACTCAAAAAAAAACTTTAAGAAAGTTGGAGGAGAAAAGAGCAATTTAATAAATGGAGCGTTCAACCGGAGCAGGGAGATCGGACGTGGGCAACGTGGCAAGCTAAGATCATCTATTACCACTCAAATCACGCATATAAATGGATCCATACTGTAAACACGACATTTTGACTGTTCCACAAAAATTTATACTTTATTTTAAAATTTATTTTATTTTTATTTTCAAAAAAAAAAATAGAGAAAAAAGAAAAAAAATGAAAAAAGAAAAGAAAGATAAAAAAAAATAGAAATTTCCTTGTCAAAATGGATTAGGTTTCCTTTTCCTTTTCTTTTTAGGTTTTGTTTCCTTTTCCTCGTCGAATTGGGACTAGGGTTTCCTAAGGTTTCTAAGATTTTTTACTCCTCATCCTTATTATAAATAGGACCCTCCTCCTCATAGTTTGGACACAAAAAAAAAATTCAGAGATAAACCCTTCGGAGAGATTCAAAAATTAAGAGGAGTCACCCCCTTTAGAAGAGTGATTCTCAAAGTCCTTTCGGGAAGCCGTCTGTGAGAAAGAAAAATACGGGTATCGAGATTGTTAACCTAGAACAGGTATGTTTTTCTAATTTTAATTCTTCTTTCAGTTTATTTTATTCTTTTCGCAATTTAAATTTCTGCAAGTTTTATTTATTTATTTATGTATTGTCATCCGATGATCCGATGAAAACGTCGGGGTGGGTTTCTCGTACTTAAACTTAACCCCCGATCGTTAGGTGAATGAAGTTTTCATTATTTATTTTATTTCATTTTGTTTTGTTTACAAATTCATAACCACAAAAAAAATAAAGTCGTCCGATGATCCGATGAAAACGTTGGGGTAGGTTTCTCGTGCTTAAACCTAACCCCCGATCGTTTGTGAATGATGTTTATGTTGTTTATTTTTTTGTATTTTCTTTATTTATTTTTATTCTTGTTCTCAAAACCCTAAAAAATCAAAATAAAAAATATATATATATATTTTATTTGTAGAAATTAATCCTTATGAACCTTAAAGTGAATCCGACGATTCGATAAATCGTGGGAGAGTTTTCCATGACCTCGTTTCCATTCCCCGACTCGAGTGGAATTTTAAAACGAATGGTTTTAGGAAATCTCTTCCTTCGGTAAATTTTTCGTGGGATTTCTTTTAAAGTATCGAAAAGATTAATTTCAACTAAATTGTTTCTGTGAACTTCCTTCGATTCTCTTATCCATAGAATTTGAGAGAATTTCAAACAATGATTTCTTTAAATTAATCAGGCAAACTCAAAGTAGACGTTTTTTTGCATCCACTTAGCATGTTTGTTTCTCGTATTATTTAGACGGCATATTTGGGACACTTTCACCGCTCACATTTTTCATACATAGTTTTTATTTATTTATTTATATTTTTTACGAATCCACGCTACTTTTTCACATCTAGTCATGACATGTGCATCACTTATATTTCATAATTAAATCATTGTCACTCATAATCATATTAATTCACGTAGTGTCCCCTATTCGATTCTCGTATTCATATCAGTTTACATCAACATATTTAAATTAAATCATTTAGTTTTTTTTAGTCACTTTTGCATAAAAAATAAAACTCATTTAGATGTTAGTTTTGCATTCATATTTTCAAATCTCATTCATCTATTTTAGTTTGTCTATTTAAATTAAAGAAGTCTCTCGGAAACATACATAAACCCCCCCGAGGACCATCCTTGTCGAATTCTTAATATTCGATACGAGGTTATACCGGGAGAACATTCCAAAAAATTCAAAAACTTGTCTCATTTTATTTGTGAAAAATACCAAAAAGATTTTATAAGAAGGGAATGATTTCAAAATAAAATAAAATACTCAGACTAAACTAATTGGACTTAATTGGATAAAAGGTACCATTTTCGGACGGGCGTCTTAGGGTGCCTAACACCTTCGCCAAGCGTAACAGACCCTCGAGCCTTTAAATGAATCTTTGGTTTGACCATGTTTTTTGGAGTCAATTTTTTTTATTTATGCCTTTTAAATTGTTTTCTAAAAATTTGGTGACCTAGCACACCATTTAAACCCAATGCTAGGTGGCGACTCCTTATTTTTTTAAACGGCCTAAATATATCTTTTGAGAAACCGGCGCTTTAAAAACTCATCTCTCCTTAAGCTTAATTATTATTTAATATTATTTTCTTCTTCGAAAAATCGGAGCGCGTCAGCTGGAGACTCCGCTGGGGACAATTAGAGTGTCAAGCCTAATATGTCCAAATAAGTCCAACTATTCCATGTCCAAATGTTATATTTTATTTTGTTATCTTTTACTTCTATTTTTGTAAATAAGTTGTGATGATTGTTCATTTTCTTCTTTTCTTTCCTTTTTATCGGGCTCTTGTATTGCTGTAAACATCCGACACAAGTACGGTCGTCTTGTATCCATATTATCCCCACAGGATTCTATGACTATGAGACGTGGAAGGGGGTTCGATACTTGATGAATTGATGATGTCTTTGGAAGTCTTAAAAACCAAACTAGTTCAAAGTTTCCAATATCGATTAAGTAAAGAAAAAAAAAATTATCAGTTTTGATCGGTCATTATCGAAATTGAAAATTTCGAACTCGAACGGATTTCAAGGCTACCTAAGACCCACGTGGACTAATAAATGGGCTTGTTGTAGAACAAAACGAGACAGAAAAAATGGTCCCAAAAAAGTAATTCCAATTCCCCTCATCCGAAGCCTGGTCTTTACTCGTAGTCGGGCCCAGACTTATTCCAGGATGACATTATAAGGTAATCCCGAATCTACCCATACGGACCAGATGACTCGAATGTAAGAAACCATCGGCATTCTGTGGGAAAAGATCAATGAATTTAGCCGACCTCAAGAGGTGCCTGTTCCTCCATCCAATGGAACTCATGTGATTGAATCACCCAATGAAAATCTTTCAAGTGTCTGGATAGAGAACTCAGTGGTGAATCCAAACCACACTAGCCCAAACTTCGCAGTACCGGTCTACTACGGACCCTAGATGGGCCCTTATCCCTTTGCTTATAGAGCGTCGACATATCACAACTAGGGGCATATCTATCAGGCCTCACCTGATGGCTAGGCCCCTCCGCAACACAAATCTTCATTTACCCAGAGAGGGTCATTGCTCTACCGAATAAACTAAATGCTAATCGTCCTGCCCCGACCACTGAAACCAAAAATAGAAAAGAAGATAATAGACCCCCTCCAGCCTGGGTTCTCAAAATGGAGGAAATGGAGAAAACCATAGAAGAATTGAAAAGAGAGAAGCCATCCAGGAAAGTAGCGTACAAGGAGTTGTTAGCACCGTCCCAGGTAGTATATCCGGAAAACTTCGTAGTTTCAGAGTTTACTAAGTATGACGGAACTGGCCCCTCAGAATGGCATGTCAGTATCTACAAAGAGGAGTTGGGAGTCCATGCTCGGAACAAAGACCTTTGTCTGAAAATGTTCCGGAGATCGTTGAAAGGACCAGTTCTCAGCTGGCACATGACATTGGACCTATCACAGATTAAAACGTTCGAGGATCTGATAGAAGCCTTCTGTGAGCAGTATGTGTACAATAATTATGTCATGCCGGATCGCAGTACCCTCTACCAAATACTGAAGAAAAATATGAAAGTTTTCGGAAGTACACTACCTGCTAGAGGGAGGAGGCTGCCAAAGTTATTCCTAGGCTAAACGAGGAGGCTTAGTTAGAGATATTCAAGTTCACCCAGGTGCCACCTTTCTATCGAGATATCTCGAGTATAGCAGTGGTTTCCTTCGGTGATGCAATCAAACAAGCCGAGGTGATAGAAGAAGGAATAAGAAGCGAAAAGATTGAAGGGACCTCGCTTGATCTGACAAAGAGGTCAGCTCCATCAAAGAAAAGAGAAGATGAAGTAGTTGTCGTTGTTTTCCCCCAGCAAACCCATCACCAGAACTACCCCCAAGATTCTTATTCCCAAATTTACCCAAACCAAAACAACCAATACTGTAACCACCTCCCTCAAAACCTCCAAAACCAATATTACCCCCGGAACCAGCCATATTCCTAAAGTCGTCCTTGCTACTACCAGAATGTACCTCCCTCTTACCAAAATTACACTCTCCAATACTACCCTCAAGCTTACTAAATACCCGCTTACCATACGCCCTCATATCAGCCTAACCAAAACCCTCCACCTCCAATTTCTAACCATACCCTGATGCCAGGAACCAAATACGACCAAGGCTATCTACTTTGTGCTACTAGGAAAAACTTCCAGAACGATGACAAAGAACCACTAGACTTTTTGATCTCAATAACTGAGCTATACCGGAGTTGTTTCAAGTAGGAGATGCTGACACCCCTTTCATCATACGAACGTAAGCCTGGGAGTAAAGCAGTTTCTTTGAATGCTTTTTGTGAATACCACTCGAGAACCAAAGGACATATGACCGAGCAGTGCTTTCAGCTAAAGGACAAGATCCGGGAGTTCATACGGACAGGAGCCGTCAAGTTTCCTAAAAATCCTGAGACTGGTGCGCCAAACTGTCAGCAGAATCCGCTGCCTAAGCATGCACCTTCAGGGAGTGGTGAAGTTAATCTTTACCAAAACGTTGGTAGAAATGAGAACGAGTCATGTGCTTGAGGCTCGATTTGAAAAATCGAAAGGCTGCAAAATTTGGTTTTCTTGTTTACTTTCAATTTGCTAGAAGCTTTGATAAAATTGGGACGTTTTCATATACTCACATCTCCATCCCGTTGCTCTTTTGGAAGGAAATGGATCTACTCTGTAACAACTTTTTAAATTTCAATAATACAATACTGTTTATCCAAAACTGTGGTCTAATGTTTGAATTTTACTCTTTCAGGTACCTAAAATCGTCTGCATATGTTGTATGTGATGTGAATGAGTGAGGATGCAAGTATATGATTTCAATACAAAGTTAGACCACGATCCAATGAGAAAAGCAACAAAGAAATATTTTGTTCAGCCAAACAATAGTGAGATCCAAAAGGCTCCTGACCAAATCTAACAGCAATTCCAAAGTACTGGAGGATTCGAAAGTCAAGATTGGCTTCCATTGCCCTAACGATGCTTTGATATATTATTGCAAGCTGATCAAGCTGTCTTTGATGGTCCTCTAGTGAATTCGGGTGTAAACATCCTAGTTTTCCAGCTATCATACCCAAAAAATATCAAGTTCATTGATAAGCTCGGCTGCCCTTAAACCATTGTAATTTCGATCATTTTTTTTTTAAAAAAAAAAAAAAAAGGAGAAAAAAAAGGAGAAAAAAAAAAGAAAAAAAAAAGAGGAAAATAAAAGAAAAGGAAAAACGAAAAGTGGGGTAACTGAGTAGGAGGCGTTGTTGCAAATGTGGAAGAGATTTGAAGAGAAAAAAAAGAAAATAGATTGATTTGTTCAAGTTTTTCACCTCGGTCCAAATTAGCAGGCAAACGACGTTTTTCATAATCAAAACTTGATGAATTTGATTAGAATCAGAATTTGTGAAAAGAAACATTGGCCGTGGTCTGAAAGTGTACTGAAACCATATTCCTCTATAATCTTGACTCAAGATCTCACAAACAGTCATATCGGGCATTAAAGGTACTCGTTTTAGTAATTTTCAACATTTGCCCATTTTTGAACTAAATCAATTTTGCAAGATTTGAGAAAACACAGAGCATGCAAGAGTGTTAGAACCCAAAGCATCGAAGCACCTAGTAATTTGAAAAGATAAGAATCCAATCGAGCAAGCCTATGAGACCTTGATGGGATATGTTGGGCCTTTCTCTGAGTTGAAGAGTGAAATTTCGGAAGTTAAAAAAAAAAACGAAAAAGAAAAAGAAAAGTTTATCGAATCACCCTGAGGCATATCGAGCCCTCAGTTGAAAAACGAAGCTTCTAAATTCAAACGGAAGAATCTCCCGATATTGCTCTGATCCAAGCACCATCACCCCTAAGTGATTAATGCCGAAAAGGGGGAACGGAGTTCTTAGTCATCAAAGGTAACAATTTTTCAGATTAAGGTTTTGTTTTGAAAGTGTTATTCTACAGAGATCTCAATAGGACTAGAACAATGAATTTTCCTATCACTAGGATTTCTTACCTTCCGACTCAAATTAGAGACTCTTATTGCCGAAAATTCAGAAGCTCTAAATGAGAATCCAGGTATGCATTTTGCCTTGAAATGGGCGTCCAGTGAACTACGATAAACCTGATCCTCGACGTAATGCTAAGGTACGTAAGCAACCTATAAAGGTTCGATCATTTGAGAGTCAATCCCAGCTAAAGGCTGGGGCACATTTTATATCCTTGATTTCTCAGTTTTTGTCCAGCCACAAGTTGGGGCATATTTTATACCTCCAGACTTTCTTTTGTCCCACCGGCCAATAGGACTGGGGCATAAGTCTCTTTATTACTCTAAACGATTCTCTAAACGGACGCTTGTTCGTCATGAGTATCATCATAAGTCTCTATTTTTTATCACTTTAAACGATTCTCTAAACGGACATTTATTCGTCATGAGTATTGTCATGAGTCTTTTTTCGTTACTCTAAACGATCCTCTAAACGGACACTTGTTCGTCATAAGACTTTTTTTCATTACTCTAAACAATCTTCTAAACGGACATTTGTTCGTCATTAGTATCGTCACAAGTAATATTTTTATTACTCTAAACGATCATCTAAACGGACACTCGTTCGTCATGAGTATCGTCATGAGTCATTTTATTTTATTTGTTCTGTCGTTGAAAAATGCACTTTGAAAAAAAAACAGAAAATGGGACGTTCAAAATGACGTGATACCTTATCTTTGTCAATCAAGTGGAACTTGCATGATAAAGAGGGGCAACTGTAGACATGACATTTTAACCGTCCCGCAAAAATTTTATATTTTATTTTAAAATTTATTTTATTTTTATTTTCAAAAAAATAAAAAAAAAATAGAGAAAAAAGAAAAGAAAAAATGAAAAAGAAAAGAAAGATAAAAAATATATATATAAATTTCCTTGTCAAAATGGGATTAGGTTTCCTTTTCCTTTTCCTTTTAGATTTTGTTTCTTTTTCCTCGTCGAATTGGGACTAGAGTTTCCTAAGGTTTATAAGATTTTTCACTCCTCATCCTTATTATAAATAGGACCCTCCTCTTCATAGTTTGGACACAAAAATAATTTAGAGATAAACCCTTCGGGGAGATTCAAAAATTGAGAGGATTCACCCCCTTTAGAAGAGTGATTCTCAAAGTCCTTTCGGGAAGCCGTCTGGGAGAGAAGAAATACGGGTATCGAGATTTTTTACCTAGAACAGGTATGTTTTTCTAATTTTTAATTCTTCTTTCAGTTTATTTTATTCTTTTCGCAATTTAAATTTCTGCAAGTTTTATTTATTTATTTATGTATTGTCGTCCGATGATCCGATGAAAACGTCGGGGTGAGTTTCTCGTACTTAAACTTAACCCCCGATCGTTAGGTGAATGATGTTTTCATTATTTATTTTATTTTGTTTTGTTTTGTTTACAAATTCATAAACACAAAAAAAATAAAGTCATCCGATGATCCGATGAAAATGTCGGGGTGGGTTTCTCGTGCTTAAACCTAACCCCCGATCGTTAGGTGACTGATATTTTTTCGTTGTTTATTTTTTTGTATTTTCTTTATTTATTTTTATTCAAAAAAAAAAATTCATTTATTTGTAGAAATTAATCTTTACGAACCTTAAAGTGAATCCGACGATTCGATAAATCGTGGGAGAGTTTTTTGTGACCTCGTTTCCATTCCCTGACTCGAGTGGAATTTAGAAACGAATGGTTTTAGGAAATCTCTTCCCTCAGTAATTTTTTCGTGGAATTTCTTTTAAAGTATCGAAAAGATTAATTTTAACTAAATTGTTTCTATGAACCTCCTTCATTCTCTTATCCATAGAATTTGAGGGAATTTCAAAAATGAATTTCTTTAAATTAATCAGGCAAACTCAAAGTAGATTTTCTTTGCATCCACTTAGCATGTTTGTTTCTCGTATCATTTAGACGGCATGTTTAGGACACTTTCACCACTCACATTTTTCATACATAGTTTTTATTTATTTATTTTTATTTTTTACGAATCCACGCTACTTTTTCACATCTAGTCATGACATGTACATTACTTATATTTCTTAATTAAAAGATTGTCATGCATAATCACGTTAATTTACGTAGTATCCCCTATTCGATTCTCATATTTATGTTAGTTTGTATCAACATATTTAAATTAAATCATTTAGTTTTTTTTTAGTCACTTTTGCATAAAAAAATAAAACTTATTTAGATGTTAGTTTTATATTCATATTTTCAAATCTCATTCATCTATTTTAGTTTGCCTATTTAAATTAAAGAAATCTCTCGAAAACATAGATAAACTCCCCCGGGGACCATCCTTATCGAATCTTTAATATTCGATAAGAGGTTATACCGGGGGAATATTCCCAAAAATTCAAAAACTTGTCTCACCTTATTTGTGAAAAATACCAAAAAGATTTTATAAGAAGGGAATAATTTTAAAATAAAATAAAACACTCGGACTAAACTAATTGGACTTAATTGGATATAAGGTACCGTTTTCAAACGGGCGTCTTGGGGTGCCTAACACCTTCCTCGAGCGTAACCGACCCCCGAGCCTTTAAATGAATATTTGGTTTGACCGTATTTTTTGGAGTCAATTTTTTTTCTTAGGCCTTTTAAATTGTTTTCTAAAAATTTGGTGACCTAGCACACCATTTAAACCCAATGTTAGGTGGCGACTCTTTATTTTTTAAAACGGCCCAAGTATATCTTTTGAAAAAACCGACACTTTAAAAACCCTTCTCTCCTTAAGCTTAATTATTATTTAATATTCTTTTCCTCTTCGAGAAATCGGGGCGCGTCACATACAATCAATCATAAAAAAAAAAAAAAAAAAAAAAAAAAAAAAAAAACTCAGAATAATCTAGAAATCAGAAAAAAATAAATTCTAGAGAGAGAGAGATGGAAACGGAGGGGGCGTTCGGCGGTGTGTTTCCTCCGACAGTGATGGGTTCTCCAGCGATTGTGTGGGTGTACGTAGGTATGTCATTCGACTGTGCTGTTGATGATTGGTGGTGAATTGCAGCTGGTGACCCTAGAGTACTCTTTAACGTGTGGGGGTCATCGTGCCAACTGCAAAACTGAACAAATCAAGGTCGACCGGCGAAAATTGGATGGTCAACGGTGACTATTGGTTCGCAGGCACCGGAATCTCGAAGAAAATAGTCAGTAGAAGTTTTGCGGAGTGGATAGTCTGGTAAGTGTACTGTCTTCTGGTAAATTATAAAATTTATTTTTATATATATGATGAAAAAATGTGTTTACTTAAAACTAGATGAATTTGTAACTTATATGGATCAAGCGGTTTTGGGTATGTGTGAATTGTGGATTCAGTTGGTTTCTAAAAAGGTGGAAATTGAATGTAGACAAAGTCGTTTGTTGTTGAGGTGGAAATTGGTGTTAGTCCGACTACGCCATAATATTTATCTATTTCGGCAGAGCGTTGTTCACCTGCTAGGCATAATCCAGCAGAGCGTTGGTCACTTGCTTGGCATAGTCCGGCAGAGTGTTGTTCACCTGTTAGGCATAGTCCGGCAAAACGTTGTTCACCTGCTTGGTATAGTCCGGCAAAGCGTTGTTCACCTGCTTAGCATAGTCCGGTAGAGCGTTGTTCACCTGCTAGGCATAGACCTGCAGAGCATTGATTATCTGCTACGGCAGAGCGTTGTTATGTCCTGCTAGGAAGGCAAATCCTACGGGTGGTACGGTACCGTTGCAACTCCCGATCATGAGGTTAAAACGATCCTATGGCTAGTCGAAGAGTGGTATGGTGTTTGTCGTATACGGTGAATCGACTAAATAAATTTATATATGTTGGCGTATCTATTGTTCTGGTTGTGTTACACTATTTGGACAGATGTGAGATTATGACTGATTTTTACTACTTGGTTGAAATGGTATACATATCTGTGTTATTTCTGTGGTGACAGGAAAATGGAGTTTTCCGGGTGGTATGTGATTATGATATTATTATTCGACGTGTGGTATTTAAATGTTTTATTTTATACTTGATCCATATTTAAATGTTTTAATTATGAAGACAGTACACCAATAAAAATTTTGGGTTTCCGGTGCAACTGCTAGGAGTCGGTCCCCTACTGGTACTAGATAGAGTCATGCGATGGTGTCGTGTGGGAGTTTTCGGGACTAGTTGTCTGAGACGAACCCGTCAGAGGTTCATGATTATCATATTTTTGTTGTTATTATATTTCGGGGACGGGTGTGTCCCCATATGAGAGATTGTATATGGCTTATATATGTGGTTGTATATTTATGTATGCATATTGTCGTTTTTCTAGTTGGTTGGACGTCCAGATGATGTCATGTCGACGTCACACCGGCCCCAGGGTGACAGGTGATCGGAGTGGGGTGTGACATTTGGGGTATTACATTTACCTAGGAGATTATAAGAAAATGTTAGGTCCGAATCTGACCAGGCTCTATTATCATGCCTGAGTTCGACCCTAAAACAAAATTCAACTCCAAACATTACCTTATAATTTTTTTTATAATTTGAAAAATAATAACTAAACTAATAAATCAAAATTATAAATATATTCATCCACATTCCACACTAAAATAAAAAACATTCACAAATTAGGGTTACGGGTTACCTCACTTAATTGATATATAGGCTCAAAAGTCAAGCCCAAACCCTAAAACAATGGTAACGGGCTATGCAAGTTTGGGTGGCCCTTGGGCCCATGACCAGTCCTAATTGCATGTACAAATTAGTTATGAGGGAGGAAAGAGTCTGTGACACATAAATACTATCTTCTTTAATATATAGTTGTTAAAGGATGTTTCGAGAATTTCCCGACGAAAAGCCCAATGGTACACAACTTGACCAGAAGATTCCCAAGCACTCGAATAGCATCCCAACAGGCAATCAAATTAGCTCAGTCCACACCAAATTGATGGTTTGGGATATACCCATTGCTCGAGACCTCAAAACTGCCTCGCTGAATTAGAAAGGCGGCACGATTGATGGATTCTAAGGCACTACCCCCCTCAAACCCTATTATTCAGGCATATATTGAGGGGACTAGGCCGAGATTAAAGGGATTGTTCCCCAAGCAATCCTTTTATTATAAATAGTGGTCGACACTAAAAGAACATGTACTTTTAACGTAACTATTTATCGAAATTCGGTCGAATTCACTCTTCTTTGTTGAGACATACTGATTTTCACACTGAAAGTGCTATGCTTGCAAGCACATTCGTGTGTGCTTTCTTTGTAGGAACCAGAGATTGATTGTGTCTGGAGATCAAGATTTTGGTAGCCTTCAAAGTAGTAGATAATAGCATTCTAGTTAGATGATGATGTTTCGTTGTTTAATTATTATTTTTAGTATACTAGCGATGTCCTATGCGTGAAGGCACTAATCTCATATGTAGTTCTAAAATTCAGATTTTTTTATTATTATTATTATAAATTCAAGAATCCCATCATAACTTTTTCTTCTTCTTCTTCTTCATTTTTTTTTTTTTTTTTTTTTTTTTTTTTAGAAAGAAAAAATAGAAAAACTAGGGAACACGAGGGGATCCTTCAAATACATATTAGCAATCAACAACCTCTCAAGCCTTTCCTGGGGGTTCCTCTAGATAGAGTGTATCCCCACTCTGTTGTTCGTTCCCATCCTGGCAAGAAAGTTTGCACACCGATTGTTGATTCTCCTAGTGGCTTGAAGATCAAAATCATGATTTTCAAAGATAAACTTGCATTCCAAGACCCATCCTCTGAGGAGATGGGTATCCGGGCAATCTCCTTTGATAAGGTTGACTGCATCATGAGAATTGGACTCCACAATCACTTTCGTGCATCCCCTGGTGATCGCAAGTCAGAGCCCGACATGAATGCCCCTGATCTCCGCTTCCAAAACAGTACAAGATTCCAAATGCTCAAAGAAACCGATCTCCCAGGCTCCATCCATACGTCTTATCAGCCCGCCAACACCGTCTTTCCTTGGATTGCCCAACGCGCTATCATCTGTGTTAAGCTTAAAGGCACCTGCGGGGGGAGGAGTCCAATTAGGTCTAGAAGGAATAAAAATGTCGTTACGAGTTTGGTTGGGATAGAAGGCTTCCGATAAATCAACTGCAAGGCAGTTAATTTTGGAAACAATCAAGGAGGTGTCTTGGGTAGAGCCTTCAATGACTTCCTTGTTTCTATCCTTCCAAAATTTTCAAATAATGGCCACAAAAAGATACATAGAAGGGGCTTTAGTTGATCTCCCTTTTAGATGTTTAGTAATTCAGTTCTGAATGCTCATGCCATGATCCAGCCACAAAGTACTACTGTCCAAAAACAAGTTCAAAACAATCCAAGTTTTTGGACAAGATCTCAGCACATGATCAATGGACTCCGTAGCACTATCACATCGCAAACAAAAGTCGAGAATCCCATCATATCTAAATTCATCTCAAATTAATCCAAACCTAAGAAGAAAAAACATTTCGAAAAAAAATGGTGATTTATTAATGGATAACTAGTTGAATTCAACTCCTTAGGCATAATAGTCGATTTGTGTCCTATTGATTGGCCACAATCAATCATGAAAAGTGGCTTATTAACCAACAATGTAATAAGAAAAAATCATCAAAAGTCACACAAATAATTTATATCGTCTTAAAATAACTAAATTATTTATTATTAGGATTTATTATTTTCATGATGTAAAAGTGCATGAATAATACAGGATATTTTCTAAGAAAACCGTAGCAATTGACCCGGTCAGGCCCCGTACAAATTGAACATTCCAAGCGAGTAGAATCCGAAAAAGCGAGAGGCGGGTAACCTCTCCGTTTGGTGCTTTTGTTTTGTACTTATAAATCGAGTGGGTGGTACCCACAGGACCAACCGAACGTGGCGCGCAGGCCTTGCATTCACGACATAAACAGCATATTCCTCCGAATGTACTCTTCCCCCTTATTCCCTTTCCTAATTATTTTATTTTTTTACTTTAAACAAATACAGGAATCACGAAGTTGTTCGCCTCTTTCTCAACGCAAATGGATACATGTGTTTTACCGGTGGCCCCCCCACCGCTTTGCACATTCGACGGCACCCACCAGTTCAAAATTTTCATATTGCTACCAAGTTCATTTTAAAATCACATGGAGTAAATTGCGTTAACTTTTTCAAATCTCTCAAGTGAATAAAAATTTAACAATAACTGTTAGATATATTTTTCGATTTGTACGGATAATTTGACTACAAGTAAATTATAATAAATGTGCGCTCCATGACTTGTAAGGATGATTTCACTAAGAAAAAATGAGATGCAATTTTTCAAAATCTTTACTTTGATATCATGTTAGGGAGTTCCATCTTAAAGGTGATTCATTTATTTATATGGTAGTTTAAGAATGCTTAACTGAATGATGTCGGACATTTTTTTTTAAATGATTAAACAGTAAGGAGTGTTCAGACCAACTTATATGTACCTCTACCAATTACCTCCCCAAGTGATGTTAAGGGTGTACTCTTCCACATCGTTTTGATGCATTTAGAATTAAATTCAAGATTTAATTCCTATTGAGCTTTTTAGGAAAGTTGAACTCTGGTTAATTAGTAAATGGAGCACCTTCTCTTGCTAGTTGTACTAATACTAACTGGACTTATATCTCTTGGGTGTGTCGGAAAAACATATAACACGTAAATAGTATTGAATTAAATTATATTTTGTATCTTTTTTAAATTTTATATTTAGTATTTATTAAACTGTAAAAATTAATATAATAAGTTTTGAATCGGTCACTCTCACTCCACCGCTACTATACTAGGAGGTCGCGCGTGACTCGTGATGCAAGTTGAGGTGGTGGGGTGCGCGCACCGTTGGATACAAATTGGGTTATCACCACCATTAATTTAAAACTAGTTTTAATGAGGGAGCCCACACATGTGCTCACCTCCATTAACCTTCATGCAGTAACAATTAACAAGAGATTATTGTGTTGTGCTGCATGATATGCACCACTATTTTCCATTTTTTTTATTTTTTAATATCAAACGATAACCGAATCAATACAAAATATACTCAAAAGAAATAATAGATGGAGAGGTCATATTCTATCCATCTTTATCTATTTATTTATTTTTAATAATAAGATGTGTCAAAACCAATTTATGCACATCTCGACTAATCATTTTTTTGATCGATTTTAAAGATGTACTTTTCCATATCGACATGATACATTCAGAATTAAATTCATAAATTAATTTTTGGAGTGCTTCCAGAAGAGTCCAACTATTTTATACTTTTCGAATATACCTATCTCTAATAATATAATTATTTTATACTTTTTGGAAGGGAAAAAAAAATCATCTTTATTTTATTTTATTTCGATTTTTTTCTAAATATAAACTCAATCCAATTTTTAAAATTAAATATTTTTTTTAGTTAAAAGTAAAAATATTATTATTTTTGGTTTCATCAAATAGTATCCTAAATAAAATTTGGTGTTGTTGCTTGATAAGTTCGTTAATTAAGTAGCAAAATTTTTTAAAGAGGGTTGACTAAGTCAAAATGTCAAAATTCTAATTAAATAATTTTTAATTGTTAAAATCTTATTAATATTATTTATTGACAAAATTAACCCTAACTTGCGCAACTGAATTGCCATCGCTGGTCATTAGTTTCGTCCATTGTTTTTAATAAGAGGGACTAAATAAAGTACATATTTTTTTATTAATAAATGTTAGTGTTGGAGAATTAACTCCATTGAGGACATCATTTGAGTGGAAGATAATTTTGCAAGTACACCAAAGTAATATGGATAATTGTGGAACTACAATTTTGGCACCTTCGGTGTACTCCGAAAATTCCTAGTACTCAAGAGCAAGTCTAACAATTCCGTTTAAATTTTGATACTAAAATGAACTCCAATTATTCTATTATTACTTGTGTCGTTTTGACACAGATACTATGAATGTGCTATATGTGGCACAAGCAATACTCTGTATGATATTTGAAAGAGAGTTTAATTAGGGTTGAATTAATATTGAATTATTTTAGGATTTTAAATTTAAATTATTATTACAATTTAAATTAAGTTAAAAATATCAAATTAAAAAAAAATATATTAAATATTTTTAAACCACTTTTTACTTTTAATTTTAATGTAAAAATATATTTAAAAACAATCGTTAGTTAATTTTTATTTTAAATTTTAATATAAAGATACTATTAAAAAATTGGCACACCGATTTTTTCACATCTGTTGGAACACTCACTCTAAATTAGATGTGACATATTACTATTCATATGCTATATTTGATAAATAACACAACAAATTTGGCCTAACTGTTAAAGATGCTCTTAAAAATGAATTCTTTTTTTGGGGTCTTTAAAAAAAATTCTGTAAATTTTTAGAGTTTTTGGTGAACAATTCACGAAATTAAAATTTTAGGTCATACAATCAACGCGTTACGATAATTTTTCTAAAAGCCTAATGTTACTGTAATACATAAATGTCACTCTGATGTTTCCATGCAAAAACTTACAAAAACTTTTGTGCCCTGCAGTGATTTTTGAATTTTTAACGATAATTTTAGATAATTAAAAATTTTACTGTAACGTGTGAATTATATGAACTAAAATTTTAATCGTCAAACTATTCACATAAAAAAAAAAAAAAAAAATCAAAATTGTAGTATTTAGCTTCTTTGAATTATTACAATAAATAAAAATCCATGGGTAAAACTCCGTCGAAGCCCTTTTCCATGCGTATTTTTCTCATTTAAAAATCGGGCCGTCCTTTTGCTTTTTCCTCGTCATACAAAGCGTCCATTCCAGTTACATGCCTTCCCACACTTATTTATTCATTTATTTCTATTTTTGAGTTTTTGACTCACTTCCGTAATCCATACACACACGCTAATAGCCTCGTCACCACCACCGCCACCACCACCCACTGCGCACTTTAACCACCATCGCCCACCATCCCGCCTTTATAAATAACTGTCAAAAGTCCTCCCTACCGGTATCTGAATCTTCAACGGACTTTAGCGATTTACCCTTGACCCTCCCTCCCTCTCACTCTCTCTCTCTCTCCATATTCATATCCATATCCATACGTATAATAGGAGAAGTTATGAAATTCGAGGGCGATGAGGTGTGTAGAACCATCGAAATCGCCGTCGTCGAACCGATCGTATCGCCGGCGACGAAGCTAAAGGCGGCCGGATGCGACGAGTACGATGCAGACGGAGAAAAGCTCTATGTCCCGCCTCTGAACTTCTCAATGGTTGACAACGGCATCTTCAGGTCCGGATTCCCGGACACCGACAACTTCTCCTTTTTACAATCGCTCGGCCTTCGCTCGATCATGTAAGCGAAATTACATATCAAATTAAGCATTCGTAATGATATTACGCTAATATGTATACGTCAAAAGATATCGTAATTGATGATTTTAGGGTTTTTTTCAAAAAATTTCAGAAATCTTTGCCCGGAGCCGTATCCGGAGACGAATATGGAGTTTTTGAAGTCGAACAGGATTAGGTTATTTCAGTTTGGGATCGAAGGACATAAGGTATCTTTCTGCTTTTTCATTCGGTTATATATATATATATTGAGTTCTGATCAGTCGATTATCTGCTTTTACACTGGTTTTCAGAAGTGTGACCAGTTACTGTGGTTTTTCTCGAAATCTGTGTCCCTTTAGTTTCTATTTATCTGATTTGATTTTACTTTATGGGGGTTGAAAATCTGAGATCTGAGTTTGATACGCAGCTACCATATGTTTCTTTACATTGCGGTTCACTTTATTCATGTGAACCGGAGTTCACGGTCACGCCATTTAGGAGATGCCTGTATTCTCAGATTTTTGTTTGTGTTCCTTTAAAATTTGGAACAAAAATAAAAATTTGTGAACAATTTTGCTCTACAACTCTATTAAAATTTAATCAAAAGCTGATCTTTTCTACTATATTTATGTTTTTGTTCCTGATTTCTGGGGTAAAAAAGTTGAAAACACTAAACAAACAGTGCCTTAAGAAATGAACTTTTGAATTTCGAAGTCATTGATAAATGATTAATTGCCCAACTTAATCTTGTTTATTCTATTTCTTTTTGAACTTTTTTTTCACTAAATTAACTTTCCTTACCTCCCTCATTTATGAATTTAAAAGCCTTTTTTTTTTCTTTTTTTCTTTTTTTGGTAAAAGTAGCATATCATATATGTTTTGATCAGTTTTTATTTCTATATAACATTATGCATTTTCGTATACACTATACATACACTGAATTAGTATGACTTCAACTGTTTATCAAACTTAAGAGCACAAAATTTATGACACAAAAATGTCGGCCAAGTCTAATTTAATGTATACAAACCCGGATAGGTAGCAGATTGTTAGTAGATCCAATGATTACGTCAAATTTCGTCTTGGTGAAATGAATATGTTTATGGTCTGTTTAGTCAAGGTATTTGATTTTGAGAAAAGATTTGTAAAATTTTTCTAATTTTTTAAAATAAAAATTTACAAATTTCTTCTCAATACCGAAATGCACCCTTGTGGACAAAGATTGTCGAGAATTAGTGCCGTTTTGTTGCACAATTCAGAGGCCCAAATCAATCGATTTTTTTTTTTCTAAATGGTCCACCAAACAGATTCGTGTTTCATAATTCAGTTTGTTGATAGCCGAACACAAATGTGCATCTTCGGTTGTTTCAATTTCATTATATGTACACATTCGAGAAACTTCAAGAAACAAAGTGTTACGTTGGATTCTTATATATATATTCGGGTATGCAGGAGCCTTTTGTAAACATCCCGGAGGATACAATTCGTGAAGCGCTAAAAGTTGTACTTGGTATGATAAAGCTATTTCATTCTTTAATTCTGTTCGACATAATTGTTGATAATTTGCTTACTCTATTCGCTCTTTAATTGTAGACGCAAGGAATCACCCGTTATTGATCCATTGCAAAAGAGGAAAGGTAATAATTAGAATGAAGACGTTCTAGTTTGTGTCTGAAAGATTAAAATTAATCTTGTAAGATTAATATATTTTATTAAATGTTGCAGCATAGAACAGGATGTCTGGTGGGATGCTTGAGAAAACTGCAGAGCTGGTGCTTGACGGCGGTTTTTGACGAGTACCAGCGCTTTGCAGCTGCAAAAGCTCGTGTTGCAGATCAGAGGTTTATGGAGTTGTTTGATGTGTCCAGCTTGAAGCATCTGCCCATGTTCTTTTCCTATTCTAAGAGGTGAGGAACAAGAAGAAGAAGAAGAATCTTACTTCTGCCTTTTTTTTTTTAATTGTAATAAAATGGGAAAAATAATTTATTTATTTTTAAAAAAAGAACGAAAATATTTAATTTTGGTGGTGTGCTGGAATGATTTTTGCTTTTCATTCCAAGCATAATATCAAGCATTTGTCAAAAATTGAACGAGACTTGTCTTTGGTGTTGTGATGGTCAATTCAACGATCATGAAACGCGCACAGGGTATGGGTAAAAAGCTAAAACGGAGCTATCAAAACAAGTAACACGCAGATTTACAAGTCTAATCTTACATTCAATAATTTAGGCCCAGTTTGATAACCATTCTCATTCCATTCCCAGATTTTGGGGATTTTTATCTGAGAATAGCGTTTGGTAATTTTTGTTTCCGTTTTCATTCTATTTCCATTTGAAAATTCATCCCACTTTTTTCTTTGGGATTGAGAAACAAAAAAAAATTGATTCTCATCCTTCCCATTCCATTCCCATTTCCTTCATGGGACACGCTAATCATTTTTTGTTTTGTTAGTGAGATCCCTTCTTCAAGCTTTGTGAGCCGCAATTCTTTCCCATCTTTTTTTCTTCTTTTTTCTTCTTCGTGTTCTACATGTGGACCGTTCTGCTCCATCACCTTTGTCCTTCCTCCTCTAGTTCGTCGCCTTCATCCTCCATCCACCATCCGCCATCGTTGTCCTCCTCTAGTTCGTCACCTTCGGTGGCCTACTCTGGTTTGTCATCATCCTCCATCACCTTTGTCCTCCATCCTCTATTCTTGGAAGTCTATTGCAGCAACTAGAATGAGCATGACATTGACAAATGTTCCCAAGGTTATGTAGTCAAGAGCTTGCATGTTTGATTTTGCACTACAAATTGTCTTCAGAGCTTGTGGGTTGATGAAGCATTGATAATAATTCATTCTCTTTTTAAGTTGTGCTAATCAAGATATTGGTTCTTCTGACCATTTGCAAATGTAATAGTGATGTATAAATATTGGGTGTTTATTTTTTGCTTTTGTGAGGTCGAGCCTCGGGCCGGATACCTATTTGGGCCCATTTTAGGGGTTAGCGGCTTTAATTGAACTTCTTGTGTTGTTATTTGTCAAGGTCTTGCAGATTATATGGTATCTTGTAATCGTGGAGTAACGGAGACATTTTCCTTCATTTATATATAATCATTTGGTTAAAAAAAAAAAAAAAAAAAAAAAAAAAATATTTTTGATCTAGTTCACTCAGATATTTGGGAACCCTCACCTTCTACCACAATGGAGAATTTAAATATTTTGTTATATTTGATCGTGTTTTTAAATATTTATGTTGTGAGGATCTATGTGCTGAAATTAAACTTATTGGAGACTAAAATGTCAATTCCATATATAAGATTCTTGAGTGAACTTATCATTAATTCTTTAGGGTGAGTTTGGTTGGATAAAAAAAGGATGAAAACAAAAATTGTTTGGTATGGATGAAAAATAAGAGGAAAAAAAAAAAAAAATGCACAATTTTCGAAGTAATTTTTTTTTAAATAAATTTAAAAAAAAAATGAAAGAAAGTGGGAAATAATGAGTAATATTATAATTATGTCCTTAGTAATAGAATTTTTAATTTATTTTTGTAATATGTGATGATAAAGTAGTAAATTATATTAAAGTGATTTTGTTTTTCTCTCCATTTATTTGTCTTTCCTAACCAAACAATAAAAAATTATTTTTCCTTTCATAACCAAACTTCCTCTTAGGATTATAGGTTACAGGTGTAATTGTGATCTTGCTTTTCTAAGAGAGTAGGTGGTTGCTGGAGAAGATTTTGAAGAATTAAGGTTGCTTGGCGTACTCGATTTCCTAACTAATAACTTTTCTTTTTCTTCTTCCATTTCTATTGGAAGAAAAAAAACAGAAGGATAATATTTTCTATTTATATTTAATTAGAAGAATGTAAAGAGAAAGAATAAAAGTTTTTATGCATGGATAATGAGAAAAATGAGAGGAAAAAAATAATTTACTTATTTAATTTATTATTTTTACTCTCATGTATTACAAAAATAAATTAAATATTTTATTATCAAAAGTATAATTATAATTTTAGTATTTTTTAAAAAAAAAATATTATCAAAAATATAATTATAATTTTAGTATTTTTTTATTTTTTTTCAGTTATCCCTCATTTTTCTTCACTTTTCTTCTATTCCAAATTGGTGGAGATAAAAATTTGCTTATAAAATTGTATCTCTTCTTCCTATTTTTTTTTTTCTCTTTCTTATTTTTCTTCCATACCAAATAAGTCTTTTTTTTCATCTTATTTTTATTCTTTATTTTTCTATCCATTTTTTCCCAAAAACAAAAAAAAAAAAAAAAAAAAAAAACACGGAAGCATTGGGCTATTTGGTTTAAAATTGGATAGTATTTTTAATTTTTAAAAACTCAAAATATTATTATTTGTCTTTTAGTAACACAATTTAAAAACACTTTTATAAAAAGGTGATTACCAAGAAATCTTCATATACCAAGAAATCTTCATATAAGGACAAAATTATCAAATACACCTTTGTGAAAAATATGTTACAAAATAGTTCTTTCGTCTTTTTGTGACGATTTTGCCCCTCACGTTGAATGTAACACGGGATCGTGTTGAATATAACATTATATTCAACACGATCTTATATTGAATATAACACGAGATTGTGTTATATTCCACTTTTACCATCGTTCAAATTCTACCAAGTCGTTGTACCTATTCTATCTCTCCAAAACAATCATACAATATATCTAACATAAGCTTCACTCTACTAGGTGCATAGATCAAGCATCTTCTCTCTCTCTCTCTCCCTCACACACATACACATTTGTTTAGGGCGATGAGTTCGAGGCCGCCGCCATTATGTTATATTTCTTTTCTTTTTTCAAATTGATAATTCCCTTTCTACATTCATATACTTGATTTTTTTCCCAATACTAACAAAATCAATTCAACCAAATAAACTCTTTCTACAATTCTTCTTCCCCTTTCTCTCTCTCTCTATTTCAGGTAAAGCTTCAAGCACCAGTCTGCAATCGAACATCTGTTAGTGGAAATTTATACGTTTGCGTCTGTTTGGCGTGTCTTTGCGAGTGTTTAGTTTTCTATTTAATTTGAGGCTTTTGCTTCAAGGAAGGGGCAACGACTATTGTTTTCTTAACGAATTTGATATTTAAGTTTTGCAAGTTTTGGGAGGAGAAAGAGCAACATCTTTTGTGACGTTTAATTTCTACATCTTCACGCACAGGGAACTTGTAACGCGGAATTGAGCTCGGATTTGGTTTGCTCTCGGATTGAAGGAATCTATGTTTAATGGGTTTTGAGTATCGATATCGAATTGGTTCAGGTTGGGTTGAAGGAATCTATGTTTATTTGCTTCAAATTAGAGCCATTCATCTCTTTTGAGCTTTCTCAATGCTTGAATTTTCGTCGGATTCATGTAACGCACTAAACTTACAGAAGAACCATGGAGATTTACCAGAAATCGATCTCGTTCAATCAAAACCCTAAACAAGGGATACCTTGGCACCGACTGTTTCTTCGCATTCTCTACTTCGTCCTACGACACGCCCTCCTTTATCTTCTTCGACAATCCTTCGATCAGATCTTTGGTCTCTTTCAACGCCGAGCTCGTTAGAGCGCCGAGGCACCGGCGTGCTCTGTTGCCAAACCCAAACAGCAACGAAAAAAGAAGAGGGTAAACTAAGGGCAAAATCGTCATTTCAAAATATTTAGGACTATCTTGTTCAAACCAACGCTTTTTGAAGGACTATTTGGTGCAAAAAAAAAATAGTGAGACCATCTTGTAGTTTTAACCTTTTAATAGACTATTTGGTATTTTTCCCTTTATAAAATAATGTTGGGCATAAACATATCATATTTTTTGTAAACAAATCCCGTTTATGATTATGGGCTTTGAACAAAAAAAAAATAGTTGATGTGATTAACCCTCTTGGGTATCAGTATTTATGATCCAAAGAGGGTATTTATTTATGATCTAAAGAGGGTATGTATACTAATACTTTCTTGGGTATCAGCATCTCTCCTTATCAACCGAATTAATTGGTAGCGGAATATTGTGTACGGGTCAAGTTTTAGTAAAGTGGTAAGAGTAAGGGTTGTCATATTCACAGGGATTGGATTAGATCGTCGCCAAGTACCGCGATTGTCATAACCTAACTTTATCTAAGCGACTCAATTTATATTTTTATTTATATAAACTAATATACTAAACTAAGTTAATTAATACTAATTAAACTAATATACTTGTTGATCCCAAGATTTTGATGAACAATTAAGTATTGATGTTTTGGTTGAACTAATGTTTGATCAAGTGTTTCAGTGATTTAAAGTTCCAATAATGAAGATGTCAAAGTGAATGGATGCTAAATGAAGATATCAAGATGATGAAGAAGTATTAAGAGTTTGAAGAAATTAGGAAAAACAATTCAGGTAAATATAAACTCTTAATATCCCATTTAGGAACACACACATGGCACAAAATGAATTTTATCTTTTATATGTGTTTCGGTTGAGTATATTTATTTGCTCCTTTGTGAATCAAAAAGAAATATTTTTGAATGACTAAAATAGAATATAAGAGTATTAGTGGAGGTTATTTATAAATATGGGTAAATTAGGCAAAATTGTAAAAGAAAATAAGTTGAAAATGAAATCAGAGAAGAGATTCAGGAGGGGGGAGTCGACTGAGTAGTCGACCGGAGAAAGAAGATAAACTCTCTGAATCTGCGAGTCGACTGAGAGGTCGACCGATATAAGCTTGGCAAACTCTGTGAATCTGCGAGTTGATAGAGCGGTCGACCGATGGAAGCTTGGCAAACTCTCTAAATCTGCGAGTCGACTGAGGAGTCGACAGATAAAGTGCAAGGGCTACTTCCAGTATCCTTCAGTCGACTGGGCAGTCGACTGAATGCGCAGTTTCTAGATATTGGTTCATCCCATTTTAAATCCAAAAGTAGCCAATTTTTGTTAAGATTTGAGAGAGATTTCGGGGATATTCTTAACATTTGAGATATGGTTCATATACAAATTAAATCCTTTCAATATGGTTCGTTAATTATTAAAGTTTCTCAATTTGGTACATAAAATTAATTCTATACTTATTTGTTTTAATTGAGAAATATTTTGAGGATTTAATTGAGAGTTTTAAAAGTTGTTATTAAGTGAAATTGAACCTAAATGAATTCCTCATGTTATTAAGGGTCTATAAGAGTATTTTATTGTCATGACACTTGTAAACTAGCCATTAGAAGGCTGATTACATGTGCTCTTATATAGACCTGCGAATTTTTTAAGAGAATTTAATCATTCTAATTATTCTAAGAGAAGAAATCATTCTATATCTTTTTGAGAGAGCATTTATAAGAGTTATCATTCTTCGATACTGTGAGCTGTTCTAAGAGAGTGATTCTGATAATCAACTGTGATCAATTTGTGTTGATACCGGAATTGAAGCTACATTATTTTCATCATTAATTCTGTGGATTCCGGATGAGATCTTTCCATATTGATTATTACTTGTTTATTATTGTATTTTGTAAATTGATCTTAGAAATTGTTTTTGATTTTTTAAAGAAAATATTCTTTCAAACAATTTCTTGAATCTGATTACATGCTCCAATTTGCTACCCATATATTATTAAAATCAGATTTCTGCATCTCACATAATTATATCATTAGTTGGGATATTAATTGAGTTTATCCATATCTAGGGTGGTAGAAGTTCCGAGTGAGATTTACTTATCAATTTTTGTATTGGTGAGTTGTGACGGGTTAAATATCATTAGAGATATTTAATCAAGAGTAGCTGGATTTCAGTCTCTTCCTGTAAAGAGATTGAGGTAGTGATTCTTCCTGGATAAGAATTGTGTGTTTGTAAGTGATTTTATAACGGTTCAATCTTTACCGGGTAAAAGGATATTTGGAGTGTTTTTGTGAGGTTTTGATTCTTGAGCCGAAGTGTTAAAAAGAATTAGGTTATTCTTTAACCTGTAAAAAGTAGAGGTTATTCCTTAGCCTTTGAAAAGGAAATTGTAAAGGTTGATTCTGAGCCTGTAAAAAAATCAGTGTGCAGGTTTGGTTCTTACCTCTAAAAGAATCTTGGTTTTAGTGGGTACGACTTCCGTGGAGCTCGGGGTACTAGATTAGCCAAGAGTAGTTTGGTGAACCAGTATAAATTTCTGGTGTGCTACTTTCTTAATTTGTCTGTTTTTTGTTGTTTGTGTGTGCACCTAGTTGATTGATTAATTCCGTTGTGTTATAAAGATAATAATTAATTTAGGTATAAAATTAATTATTTGATTTATTAAGTTTTATTCTGATTATTTTTAAGTACCCAATTCACCCCCCTCTTGGGTATTCTACTGGGCCAACAATTGGCATCAGAGCTGATTTAGCTCGAATTTATTAGCTAACAAAGATCATATGGATTGTCCTGATTCTGATATTATGTGTGTTACTGTTAACTCTGCCTCTCCTAATAGTCATTGTTTTGATCATGAGTCTGATATTATTTACAATGATGAGAATGTAGATAAATATATTGAGACACTTATTGCTCTTACTTATGTTTTTGAAAAATATAATTTTAAATTAGAGTAAAAGATTGCAACTCTTGAAAATAAAAAGTTTAGTACTATCAAATCTCTCAAGAAAAAGAATTTGGATAAATATTTTGAAACTATTGAGTTTAAAAATGTTTTATCAGAAATTAGTAAGTTGTATGATAAAGTTGAGTCTCTTGAGGATGAGACTGAGGTTTTGAAAAACGATTTTTATGAGCTTCAACAGAATGAATTTAAAAGGTAAAATCTTGAAACTTTGAATAAGGCCTTAAGTATTGAATTGGACAATATAAGGTGTGAGCTTGATAGAGCTCGTTTGAAAATCCATTCTGTTGAAAGTGAGTGTCAAATTCTTAAGAATGATCTTGAATTTATGCATAAAAAGAATTTTAGTTTACAAGTAAACGTTAGCACCAATGAACGATTACTTGAGAAGACTCAAAAGGAACTTAAGGAAGTAATGGATAAATTCAAGGATGTTGAAATTACTAAATGTTTTGAAAAACCAATAGTTACTAAAACTGCTTCTCAAAATCGCAGAAAATCCTATGCTCCGGTAAGAAACACTGACTATTTGAAGAGGCGTACTAACAGTATTAAGTGTTTCTATTGGGGTAAATCTGGTCATTATGAAAACTCTTGTTATTTATTGCATGGTTATCCTGTCGAATCCAAAAATAACTAGATACCAAAAAGAGAAAATTTTGATGCAGGTACAAATCAGAGATTTAGACGAAAGTACAATGAATACCATGTGCTGACAAGGAGATATGAACAGACAAGAAAGTGCAATGAATATAATGTGCCGACAAGTAGATATGAACAGACAAAAAGGTACAATAAATATTTCATGCCAAATAGGGAATCAAGGTTCAATATATCTATTAAGAAGAATAAGCATGTGCCAAATACAAGAGTACAGCAGCAACAAGCTCAATATGTGAGAGCTGACAAAGTTTATCCACAACAAATGACAAAATACCAGCACAAGAGAAGATTCATTTACAAAGTTGTTCCAAAACAGCATAAAGCAACAAACAAAGACAAAAAGGTTCTTACCGAATCAGCTCAAAGAATTGTTGTTTCTAAGAAGGAGGAGATCAAAGAAAAAAAATCAAGTATTGATTGAGACAAAGAACTTAAAATCAGAGACTAATAATCCACCTAAGGTACACACATCATTTGCTCCCAAAGATGATCCAGGTTTGTCAAAAATTTTAAAGTTCAAATTTATTAATTTTGTTAGGGAGACTGAGCCTGTTCATTTTGAAATTTAGACGTTTGCAATATGTGTGTGTGTGTGTGCGCGCGCTTAAGTGTGTGAGTAAATATTTCTTAAATATATGTGGATCAAAACAATAGGTAAAAATTGAGCTAAGAGGATCAAATTAGGATTAAATGCATAAAATCAGGCAAAACAGAAAAGAGTAGTCGATTGACCGGTCGACCGAAGGTTTCAGGTTGGAATCCCAGAGTCAGTATAACTCTATCAGTCGACTGAACAGTGGGCCGAATGTATCGGCATATAAAAATCTCACTTCTTTAATTTATTTCATCCGAACCCTAAAACATTTTTTCTCTCAAAACCCCTCATCTCCCAAGTTCGCCCAAGCCTAAAACCCACGAAATCAGTCTATTTCGGCTCAGATATGAAGGAGTTTTGGATGAATCAACAATCCTAAGGCTCGGATTTCTGTTGGGAGCGCTCTCTTCCTCGCAAAAACAGGTTGGTCTTCTCTCATTATAGGGTTTTGGTTGTTCTTGAGGATTGACCATAGCTTGTTGATTATTTTTGGATTAGTTGGTTGTTTTGGCTTTGGTTTATTGAGATATTATAGTTTGATTGCTTGAGATTGTGCAAAAATGCCTAGAATCAAGAGTCGTGCGAATAGGCCTAAGTTTGATACCGTTCACTTTCGAAGTGAAGAGGCCGAGAGAAAATACAATGATGAATTTGTCAATCGAAGGGTGTTAGGATACAAACCCACTGATTTTGTTGAGTTAAAAGAGAAGAACATTGATATTGAAGTATATTTTAGAAATTTGGGATGGATTGAGTTTGTTAATAAAAAGGAAAAGTGGATGCCGGTATGGGTACGAATGTTCTACAGTTATATGACCTTCAATGAACTTGAAATCAAATCTTTTGTTAAAGGAACAGTAATTCATTTCGATGCGATATTGTTAAACCACATTTTGGAATTACCAAGAGGAGATGTATTTCCATATAATATGTCTCATTGGCTTTCAAGAAATTTTAATAGAAGACCAATTGCAGAAAAAATTGATTTAGAGGAAGACAAAGCAGGTATGTTATCCATTGAGCATCGATTTCTTCACTTAGTACTAACCTACTCGGTTGTGCCTGGAGGAGGAAGTCATGCTAATGTAAATGACTTTGATTTGTACTTTATGAATGAAATTGTGGAAGGGAGAAAGCTGGACTTACCCCATCTCATGATGGAGCATATGATGCATCAAGTTAACAAATCCTCAGGAATACTACCCTACGCAGATGCACTTCAAAAAATATTCGATCACTTTGGAATAATGATTGATCCAGACGAGCAGAGGTTTATAACAATGACGCCGGGGTGGATTAATGTACAAAATTCATCATTGATGGGGTATGAGTTCAAAAGAAATGGATGGGTAAAGAATAAGTCTCATAAAAGGCAGAGAGCGCAGGTTGCAGAAGGGGAGGAAGAAGAAGGAGAGTTGAGCCTGGATCAGAAGATGGACTATCTTCATGATCAGATTGACGATTTCAAAATTCATGCCGATTTAATGGATGAAATAATGACTGGGCTGAAAAATAAAATGGTTCAGATGAATATGCACATAGAAGCTGGGTTTGGAAAAATAACAGGAAGTATGGATCAAATGTTTCAGTATATGCAGTCATCTCACCATGGATACCCGCAGCAGTATAGTACTCAACCACATTTTGTTGGCCATCTTATGTATGGAGCACAGCAGTCCTTCGGAGGACCTATTGCAGCAAGACCATCAGGAGCAGGACCATCAGGCGCAGGGCCATTGGGAGCAGTTTCTTCAACGCCATTTCACTAGCAGATGACTTTTGGACCAATGATTCAGCCAGGTGTCCCGTATCCACAACAGGCAGCCACTAGTCCAATGGGACTTTACTACCATTTCTCTGGACAGAGCCCTCCCTAGATTTTATCCTTGTGTTGTTAAAAACATGATCCACAACATTTTTTTTGGTCTGTAATAGTTAATCTAGGTTGTTTAGATTTCATTAACTAATAGTGTTTAGATTTTGATGAAGTACCTAGACTTGATCCAGTTGGTTAGATTTTTATCTTTAGTAATGATCCACATCGTATCTGATTTTGATATGTTAAATGAATTGAATAGATGTGATATTTATCTATAAGTATTAAAGTTTTGGGCTTAATATTTTTTTAAATCAAATGCGCTTATAATGATGTTTGCCTAGAGTGACTTCATGTTTGGTGTTTTCTCCTTCCCTACCTAAATTGTTTTTTGAAGATGACAAAGGGGGAGAAATTAGTGATATTTTATTTAGGGGGAGAATTCTAAAACTATGTGTTTTAATCAAAAGGGAGAAATTTAAAAAATTATGCTTTATTGAGTATTTTTAAATTGTGAATTATTGAAATCTTCATTATAATGTTTAAATGAGTTAAAAAATCCGTCCTCAGATTCAGGGGGAGTGTGGTTATATTTTATTTTTAAAGAAAATATCAAAGTTAATTGCCATCATAAAAAAGGGGGAGATTGTTGATCCCAAGTTTTTTATGAACAATTAAGTATTGATATTTTGGTGGAACTAATATTTGATCAAGTGTTTCAGTAATTTAAAGTTCCAATAATGAAGATGTCAAAGTGAATGGATGCTAAATGAAGATATCAAGATGATGAAGAAGTATTAAGAGTTTGAAGAAATTAGGGAAAACATTCCAAATAAATATAAACTCTTAATATCCCATTTAGGAACACACACATGGCACAAAATAAATTTTATCTTTTATGTGTGTTTTGGTTAAGTATATTTATTTGCTCCTATGTGAATCAAAAAGAAATATTTTTGAATAACTAAAATAGAATATAAAGGTATTAGTAGAGGTTATTTATAAATATGGATAAATGAAGAAAAAATTGTAAAAGAAAGTACGTTAAAAACGAGAACAGAGAAGAGATTCAGGAGGGGGAGTCGACTGAGGAGTCGACCGGAGAAAGAAAATGAACTCTCTGAATCTGCGAGTCGATTGAGAAGTCGACCGATATAAGCTTGCCAAACTCTGTGAATCTGCGAGTTGATAGAGCGGTCGACCAATGGAAGCTTGACAAACTCTTTGAATCTGCGAGTCGACCGATAAAGTGCAGGGGCTACTTCCAGTATCCTTCAGTCGACTGGACGCGTAGTTTCTAGATATTGGTTAATCCGATTTTAAATCCAAAAGTAGTCATTTTTTGTTAAGATTTGAAAGAGATTTCGGGGATATTCTTAACATTTGAGATATGGTTCATATACAAATTAAATCCTTTCAATATGGTTCGTTAATTATTAAAATTGCTCAATTTGGTACATAAAATAAATTCTATACTTATTTGTTTTAATTGAGAAATACTTTGGGGATTTAATTGAGAGTTTTAAAAGTTGTTATTAAGTGAAATTGAACCTAAATAAAGTCCTCATGTTATGAAGGGTCTATAAGAGTATTTTATTGTCATTACACTTATAAATTAGCCGTTAGAAAGCTGATTACATGTGCCCTTATATAGACCTGCGAATTTTCTAAGAGAGTTTAATCATTATAATTATTCTAAGAGAAAAAATCAGTCTATATCTTTTTGAGAGAGCTTTTATAAGAGTTATCATTCTTCGATACTGTGAGCTGTTCTAAGAGAGTGATTTTGATAATTAACTGCGATCAATTTGTGCTGATACCGGAATTGAAGCTACATTGTTTTCATCATTAATTTTGTGAATTTCGGGTGAGATCTTTCCATATTGATTATTACTTATTTATTATTGTATTTTGAAAATTGATCTTAGAAATTGTTTTTGATTTTTTAAAGAAAATATTCTTTCAAACAATTTCTTGAATCTGATTACGTGCTCCAATTTACTACCCATATATTGTTAAAATCAGATTTCTGCGTCTCATATAATTCTATCACTAATTGGGATATTAATTGAATTTATCTATATCTAGGGTGGTAGAAGTTTCGAGTGAGATTTACTTATCAATTTTTGTATTGGTGAGTTGTGACGGGTTAAATATCATTGGAGATATTTAATCAAGAGTAATTGGGTTTCAATCTCTTCCTGTAAAGAGATTAAAGTAGTGATTCTTCCTGAATAAAAATTGCGTGTTTGTGAGTGATTTTGTAACGGTTAAATTCTTACCGGGTAAAAGGATATTTGGAGTGTTTTTGTGAGGTTTTGATTCTTGAGCCTAAGTGTTAAAAAGAATTAGGTTATTCTTTAGCCTATAAAAAGTAGAGGTTATTCCTTAACCTTTGAAAAGGAAATTGTAAAGGTTGATTCTGTGCCTGTAAAAGAATCAGTGTGCGGGTTTGGTTCCTACCTTTAAAGGAATCTTGGTTTTAGTGGGTGCGATCTCCGTGGAGCTCGGGGGACTGAATTAGCTAAGAGTAGCTTGGTGAACCAGTATAAATCTCTGGTGTCCTGCTTTCTTAATTTGTCTGTTTTTTATTGTTTGTGTGTGCACCTAGTTGATTGATTAATTCTGCTGTGTTATAAAGATAATAATTAATTTAGGTATAAAATTAATTATTTGATTTATTGAGTTTTGTTCTGATTATTTTTAATTACCCAATTCACCTCCCATCTTGGGTATTATACCGAGCCAACAATACTAATATTGACGTTTAAGGGAGTAAATTGTCTAAGGATTAACTTCGTTCATTTAAACACGTTCAATTCAATCTAGTTTACATTAACGGCGTTCACATTATCCGATAATCTAGGTATCGAAATCTCACTCACTACCTCTCCCGAGTGTAAAGTGAATGAATATGTGACTTCGCGTCAATACCGAAATTCCCCTCGAGCGTCTATACGACACTTGGTCACATGAGTCTCACCCCAACCTCACGAATTGCAAACTTTCTAATGCCCTCCTAGGTCATTAGATTGTCACGTTGTGTTTAAATCTTAGTCCAAATCTAGGGTTACCTCTCCCGAGTGTCAAATCCCGTATTCTCAAAATCAACCCTAATACCATAACAAGCATATCAAGATTGTAATAAAACGGTAAACACAATCGGATAAATATAAACAACCGATAACGAAACAAAGATTCAACCAAACAATGTTTTTATAAACGAATCGCTCCCTAGACAATATATGTTTAGCTATACATGGCCATAACCAAATATACAACAACAAATAAGCTAAACATGATCAAATACCAAAAAGGGTTGAGGAAATAAAGAGAGAAACAAATGAGAAAAGTCATTATCTAAAAAATCGACAGAACCACGTTCACTAAAACCGCTCCGATCTTGTTCCCTCTTCTTGGAATTGTGTTCTCTCCCCTTGGTATAGTCTTGGAGCTCTCAAGAACACTCCCAAAAACATTGTAAGTGTTGTGGGCAAAGAGGGGATATAATAGAATTCAAAATATCATAAAATATCTATTCCAGGTGGAGCATAACCGTTGCATCGGTGGTTTCACCGCTGCAGCGGTGAGGAAGCTAATTGGCTTTCTGGTGGGTGACTGTTGCAGATGCTGGAAGCCCTTTTTACTTGTTTTTCCACCGTTCTTTCACCGACCTGATCGTTTATGAACTATTTTCGTCTTTTTTCACCCCCAAACACTTGATTTATAACAAAACAAATAAAAATGTATTAAAACATATTAAAACGTTATAAAAATACTCGAAAACTACTAAAATCAGCTTAAGAATAAATAGATAAATTACATCTATCACTAATCCTCTTAGTATTAGTATTTATAATCAAAATTGATATTTTGTACCGAAAACCTTAAAAAATCAGTATAGGTGAAAATTTGATTTTTGGTATGATGCTCCAATAGAAAAATTGGTTACAAAATCAGTTTCTAAACCCTTAAAAACTAGGCAAACAGATTTCAAATCAGTACACACTGTAAAAAACAAGATTTAGTTTGTGTTCTCGAAATTAATTTTTTTTTAAAAGTATCAACTAATTTTGGATCAAAACACCATCATTTTATGCAAAATTAGAGTATAAATTGTGTTTTTTAAACGATGAGTCATGGAATCAAGATTTTTAAAATTTTGAGTTCGTTTGACTAGTTAGGAGTTCAGATCAATGACTTGTAGGGGGTGAATATGGGCGCCTAAATCGTTGTTTTGGACTGTTTGTGCGTGGTTAACATTGTTAAATTTGTCTCATCGAGCGCGTAAGTCACCCAACTCCTCATCCTCTTAAGCAACAATTTTATTTTATTTTCAATTTTACGATAATGTGTGTCTAGATTAAATTATACACACCTCGATTAATTATCTTTTCAACCGATTTTAAAAGTGTACTTCCATACATCGATATGTACATTCAGAATTATATTCAATATTTAAGTTCATGAGTGCTCTTTCCCTACATTGATTTTGAGTTGGTAATGGCGAGTTTTTCGCATTATCTTTTATTAAATTAGTTGATAATATTTTTAGGAATTATTTTGGATTCGTATTTCTATCTTCAACGCTTGGAAAATATTTTTTTATATACAGGAAGTATCTATTACTTTCGGTAATTAAAATGGTTTCTATAAATGTTTATTTCTTTATTTTTAATTAATTTAACTATTTTAATCAAAATTATTTAGCTATGATGTAAAAACTATTTTTAATACATTTAGAATTGTTCATAAAATACTCATTATATTTATATTTAATAAATTTTAAATAATTCATCCTGGGAGTCTATGGTGCTTTTTAGCCAACCCACATGATTCGGGTTCGGTAGTAACTTAAACTAGCAGATAACCCGTGCCTAAATGGGTTCGGTAGTAACTTAAACTAGCCGATAACCCGTGCCTTTAGGCACAGACTAAAAAGATACCTTAAGGTTGTGTTTGGATGAAGAATTTGTAGGAGAGATTTCAATTGGTTAAGAGATTTTGAAATCCATTTTTGGCAAATCCTTTGTTTGGGTAATAGGAGAAAGGATTTGTGAAATTCTTTTTTGGGTGAATTGAGGGATTTAGAAATGAATTTGGGAGAGGTGTAATTTGTGAAATCCTTCCATCACCTTCTTCAATCTTCGTTCTTCTGCTGCTTCTGTCTTCTGCTTCGTGGAGGGTCTTCGTCTTCGATTTCATGAAATGAGGAAAGAGGATCTTCGAAGACGATTTCGTCTTCGAAATCAAAATCAAAATCAAACGACGATTTCGTCTTCGAAATCGAAATTGACGTTGATCTGTGATTAGGGTTTCGACTCCATTTCGAACGAACGATTTCAATTTCGAACATGAACGAACGACTTCGATTTCCATGGTCGATCTTCTTCTTCGTCGTCCATAGTTCTTCGTCCTGTTCTTCGTCGCCGATTAGGGTTAGTTGCGATTCTCTTGCTTGAGCAGCAATTGTAATCGATTTTTTGGGTTCCGTCGCCGATTTGGGTTCGTCGCCAATTTGGGTTTCTGTTCTTCGTCGCCAATTTGGGTTTATCGCTGTTTGGGTTTTGTTCTTGTTGGTTGTTGTTCTAACGAACACGAACTGGATTTCGATGACGATGAACTAGATTTCGATTTCCTGTTCTTAATTTTGATTTCCTGTTCTTGGTTCTTGAATTTTGATTTCCTATTCTTGTTCTTGGTTTTTGGATTTTGATTTCCTATTCTTGGTTGTCTTTGATTCTTGGATTTGTTCTTGGTTTTGCTCTGTTCTTGATAAAAAAAAAAATAGAACCAAACATCAAATCCCTTATTCAAACACTTCAATTCAAACAATTAGCAAAATAAGAGATTTGTGAAATGAACGAATTTCAAAATTCAGGATTTTGAAATTCCTTAATTTCACAAATCTTTTGGATTTATCAAATCTCTTACCCAAACGCAACCTAATTTGATAAAAACAATGGCTTTAAATTGAAAGTGGAATAACTTTTAAAACATATTTTAGAGTAAAAAAAAAAAAATTACATAAAAAATTAAATATCTAAAGAAGAACAAAACGATACTAAAAATTGAAATTGGAATGATAAAATAAATGAACCATCAAATTGTTAAAGTTTTTTTCTAATCGTAAAAAATTCCAATGAACCACAATTTGGAACAAATTAATAATACATGTACAAATTAAAAAAAAATGACAAAACTCTCATTGTTTATATAACATTCTCAAAGTCCTACTCTTCTTTTCAAATGAATAGAATAATAACCAATAACAATAAATAAAACCTAACCAACATTTCGAAAAGAAAATGACAAAGTACCATTTGTTTCCCAAGTTCTTCACTCCCGTTTTTCAACTGAATACAACAATAACCAACATTTAAAGTAAAATAATATATCTTGTCTCTTTATACAAGATTCCCAAACATTTTTGTTTTCAAACCAAGGCAACGATAACTAATAATATAAAATTAACTATTTTTGTTTTGAAAGAAAAAATACATTTTATACAACATTCTTGTTCAATTACAACAACTGCATATATATAACTCTTCAAACTCTTCAAAGCAAATATTGCAAAACTAAAAATCTATTTAAAAATGGGAAAAGAACTTTAAGAAGAAGAAACAATAAACAAAAACAAAAGCTTTGACAAAAGCCCCTTTTTCAGTGTTCATGTCCCCAAATTCTCTCTCTACTACTAGTCACTATTACTGGTCTTGATCAATTAATGTGTTCTACTGCCTTTAGCTCTCTCTTTGTATAGGGAAAAAAAATAAATTATAACTAGTTATGAAAAATAAATGTAAAAAAAAAAAAATCTCATGTGTGCATTTTGCTTCACAACACCAGCATGCAGTCCTTCAATTTTCTCAATTAATACCACAAAAATAGTAATCCCCATAAACTTGAGAATGCATATGGTGCTTTTCAGAATCCTCCCCTCCCAAAAAAAACAAAAACTATACATATCTACATATTGAAGACTCAAGTGAAGAACTAAGCACTGCCCAAGAGATAACCAAACAGTAATTTGGGAACAGAACAAAAATAGTATTTTGAAAAATCTGGGAACTGAAATACAGAAATATAGGAACAAAAATATAAACATATTACTTTCTATTTGGACCCAACAATACCTGGCTCGTGAATTTTTCTGGGAACAGATACAGAAATCTGGGAACAAAACCGAACAGAAACAGTAATTTGAGAAATTTTCTTTCGCAAAAATCGAACATAAATAAATAAACAGTTCGGTCATGAGTAATAAACCATTTATGGTTTGCATCCAGTCAGATTCACTGCACATGTGATAGGCAGTAGTGGAATCAAAATTTGAAATTTGAAATTTGAAATTGAATCCATTCAAAATTTGATTCCACTCTAAATGTTATTTTAGAGAAGAATTAGTATATATAAACAACCATACTATGTATCGAACTCTACTCCACTCCATTCTTGGCTTTGATATTCGCGAAAGCTTCGAGTGAGAGACCACCCCCTCCCATATTAAGAATTGTCATCTTTAGCATCACCTGAAAATTAGGTTTTTCACTTATCCAAAATGTATTGATTAACTTAAATTTCCTAATTGGAAAATGTAAAAATGCAACTAAATTAAGAAACATCATTACTTCATCAAATACCACATGTATAATTTTTTGTAAAAATTTTATTAGTTTAAAAGTGATATTAGTTTTATTAGTTTACAATATGTTATAGATTAAAAATGGAACTACACCAATGCAATATGAAAAATGGCCATACGCACTAAATTATTAAAATGGATCATAGTACCTGATCCATTTTAGGAATTCCCTCAGTTTTAGGCAAATCAAAGCCAGAATTGGCAAAATCAAAACCAAATCTGGCCAGCAATTGTTGTGGTGGAAATGGAAGAAAGAGTAGATAGTGGCAAGGAAATAGTATACCGAGGCATGGATTGTTGTGATGCCAATCCACTGAAATACAAAACCAAAATACTCGAAATCCAATTAAATTCGGTGGCTGTGTAAAACAAAATTGAAGAAATCGAGTAAAATGTAAAAGTAGAAATCCCTAACTGAAATACCCCAAATCAAATTTGAAAAGGCACGTCGGAAATACATGGAGGGTGTTGATGCTTCAAAAATTGGAAAAAATGTAAATTAGAAATCATTAATCAGAAAATGAAGAATTGATCTAGAAATCTACCTTGGATTGATTTTCGTTTCTCCCTAATCGCAAAATCATAGATCTAATAGAAAGTGAAGGAGAAGGGAAAGGAGGTGACATACCTAACCAAAATCATCGTCGAGTGTTAGATCTGGAGAGAAGAGAGAGAGAGAGAGAAAAAGAAAATTAGATAACAGGAAGTAAAAGCGGAAATAGGAGGGGTTCATGAAATTACCTGCGATGCTGATGGTGGTGGTCATGGTTGGTTGCAGACCTAACGGTTGGCGGCGAGTACCTGCTGCAGCGATGGGTGAGGGAAAGAGTGAGAGCGAGAGCAAGAGAGAGAGAGTGTACCACTGGTCCACTGCTGCAATGGAGAAAGCATCGACGAAAATAGGGTTTTCAGGAGTGAGCTGATTCAGACAATTGTTACCAACAATCTGGTTCGCGAGGGAGAGAAGGATGGCGAGAGAAGACATGGGAGATCGATGGATGTGAAAGAGGGAGAAGAAATAGAGATCTATTTGGGAAGGGAGTGGCTGGACAAATACCAGGGTTAGAATATTAACCATGGATTGAATTAATCTTCTTGACCCTTCATTTTGGTATAATTGTGGAGATGAGAGAAGTGAACGATTCTCAACTATGGCTCATTCTAAGACATGACTTCTGTTTTTATATATATATGATATTGATTCTATGATAAATATTTGAAAACCCAGGGTAGGGTATTTTGTTAAAAAAAAAATTAGTCAAGTCAAAATATTTATGATTGGAAAATAAAGACAATTATGGATGACACAAATCTTTTTTCTTTTATCAAATATTAAAGACACTTCGTATATTTTTTTAACTGGAACACATGATCTCTCAAATCAGAGTTGACATGCATTGACATTACTTGTTAATGTTAATGTAATATATGAACTTGGTCCATTACGTCAAAACCCTAACCTTAGGGTTCCTTTAGTCCCCTATAAATATTCGTATTGTATATCTCTGTATCATACACTATTTTCCTGAACATCAATACAATTGTTTCATGTTCACCTTTCCATTTCTCAATTATTCTAACATGGTATCAAGTGCCAATTTTTCCAAGTCATGTTCCAATTAAAATTTTCGAAACCCTCATCTCAAAGTCTTCCGCTGCCACTTTTCTCTCGTGGTATTCGTAACTGCTATAACTTCACCACTACTCCGGGATCAACTATCATCACACCACAACCTTCGTCTTAAAGAGACAAGCACAACGCCATCAAAATCACCACCACCGGAGCTTTCAAGCGCTCGCACGTGCCTCCCAAAGCCTGCAGTACCACCAAGCCTCGCCATCTCGGATTTTGAGCTCTACAGTAACAACCAGTGCTCAAAATTCATCAACAGACATTCCATCAGAGCTGTCTCGATGAGACGTTTCCAACTCAACAAACAGAATTTCATTCCAAGTCGTTAGGCACCCGCACACACAGGAAGAAGCTTTGGTTCTATGATCCTCGTGGCACAACACTATTCAACGTAATTTGTTTGCCACATCAACCCTAATCATTTCCCAGTTAAAGCCCAATCAGCGCCACGTCAAAGCAAGTTAACGTCACATTTGCACCGATCAACGCCATGTCAGTGTTGACTATTCCATAACATCCGTTGACTCAGCCACGTCAACGTCCAGTTAGCCATTCTACCACGTCACCGGTTCTTGATAGGTAATCTTCTTTGGATCGGTTTAGGCTTTTTAAGACCGATTTTTTGCGAAGTTGGACCAATTTCTAGGGTTATTGGATGTTATGATTCTGGTTTTTGCCTCTGTTTTGTGATTTGAGACTCACATAATATATTTTCCTTTATATTTGTGTAGTTTCTACGTCGATTCACCCGTTTTTTGACTAGTTATTGAAGATTTAATATCGGTTTCTAAATAATTTCAACATTCTGGATCTATCTGTGATCGCCGTTTAATCAAATTTAGATCATACAGTATAATTCTCTTCATATTGTTGATTTGGTTCATGACACAGATTTGATCAATTCAAGGGGTTTTCAATCGGTTCTTCATAAGTATAGACCGGCTCCTAGACTATTTCAGTATTTTGAATCCATCCGTCACTGACAACTATCATCCACCGCCACCGACCCCCACAGTGGTGATGATAGTTATCCAAAGAAGGAAATTATAAAATTACACGATCAAATTCTTCACCTAAAATAGTTATCCAAACAAGAGATTTGTAAATGATGGGGTTTCAAAATTCAGGATTTTGAAATCCCTTCATTTATAAATTCCTTAGATTTATCAAATCCCTTATCAAACACAACCTAAACGATGAGTCCATGGAATCAAGATTTTTTAAAATTTTGAGTTCATTTGACTACTTAAATCAAAGTAAGTTAGTTGATTAGTTACGAGTTCAAATTAATGGGCAGATTAATGACTTATAGGGGCGCATATGGGTGCCTAAATCGTTGTTTTGGTCCTTTTGGACTATTTGTGCATGGTTAACATTGTTAACCATGCACAAATCGTGGGGCATGGTTAACATTGTTATATTTGTCTCATCGAGTGCGTAAGTCACCCAACTCCTCAACCTCTTAAACATCAAATTTTTTTTCCAATTGTACTACAATTTGTGTCTGAATCAAGTTATACATATCTCGACTAATTATCTCTCTAATAAATATTAAGAGTGCACTTATATATATCGACTGGTATATTCAAAATTATATTGAATATTTAATTTCTAGAGTGTTATTCCCTAAATTAATTTTGAGTTTGTAATGGCCAGTTTAGCATTATCTTTTATTAAATTAGTTGACAATATTTTTAGGAATTATTTTGGATTCGTATTTCTATCTTCAGCGCTTGGAAAATATTTTCTCATATACTAGAAATATCTATTACTTTCGGTAATTAAAATGGTTTCTACAAATGTTTATTTGTTTATTTTTTTAATTAATTTAACTATTTTAATCAAAATTATTTACCGTATTATAAATGGAATTACTATGATTGAAAAACTATTTTTAATACATTTAGAATTGTTCATAAAATACTCATTATAGTTATCCTTACTCTTATTTATAGCAAATTTTTTATACTATTCATTTGCTATGTAATTTGACTAAAATACCCTTAGTTTATACATATATGTTTACTAATACTAATTTGTCTCACTCGTACATTACCCATGTGATATACCCACTTCTCTTTTGTTCTCATTCACAACACAACCATGACTTTTCTTATATCTATATCCAAATTTTCCATAGTTCACTTTCTCAAGCAAGCTTCACCTAATCCTATCAGTCAATCCAATGTTTCAATCAAAAAATGACTACCCATGTTTGGTGTGGTGTACAGAAAAGAAGCCCATACCGTCTCCTATTATCTATTTCAAATTTCAAGATAAAATTCTTCACATCTCAGTTGCACAGGGAGAGAGAGAGAGGACGACGCGATTCAAGAAAAATCGGAAGAAGAGAGGCCACGTGAGTGCCGGCCACGGCCGCGTCGGCAAGCACCGGAAGCATCCGGGAGGTCGCAGAAACACCGGACACTGGATCCTCTTCGACGAGTACTATCTTGGCTACTTCGGCAACGTCAAAATGCGGTATTTCCACAATCTCTGCAATAGGTTCGACTGCCCGATCGTGAACATCGACAAGCTCTGGTCGATGGTGCCGCCGGAGGTCAGGGAAAAAGGCCGGAAAAGACAATGCTCCGACAATCGACGTGATTCAGTTCGGATACTTCAAGGTGTTGGGAAAGGGGGTTTTGCTGAGCTCGCAGCCGATCGTTGTGAGGGCTAAGCTCATTGCCAAGACCACCGAGAAGAAGATCAAGGAGACCGGCTGTGCGGCTGTGCTCACCGCACAAGGTTGAATTTTTTAAGTTGCTTTAACTATTTCCGCATCTCATGACCATCATACACAAGCATTACATTCTAACCAAATAACCATTGTCATCAAAATCCTCAAGGAACCATTTTCCTTTTAAATGCCTATATTGACCACCAAGATCAAATCAATTGCCTGATAATAGTGGTTCAAACTAATAATCCAGGCCCCTGAAAACTAGCATTCACACACCAAAAAAAACAACAGAACAAACCTAAAAATGGGTAAATTTGATTTTTTGTTTGTTTCGGTTAAAGACGATTTGATGTGACAAAAGGTTGGCTATTATTGATTTCTTAGGGTTCTTTTATAATATAATGTGGATTTATATTCCTCATTGCTATTTTCATTTTGCAATGGAGTGGGATGGAAATGCCATGGTGGGAGATAGATAGTTCTATGGTTGAAGTATGAGTTGGTTGAGGTAATTGCAACAACACTTGATTTCTATTTATGCGTAGTGAATTTTGTTTCTTTTTGCTCCTTTCACTCATGTGAGGAGTAATTTATTGGAGAATTTTACCATTGACAACTCTACTTACTCATTGGGTTTAAGAGTGAGACAACAGGTGAGGGATCGAGAGAGCAAGCGAACATAGGTTTTAGTAGAAGATATTTTTATAGTTAAAGTTTCAAAGATAAAGGAAAATTATATGAATTTTTTTTGAATGAATTGCGAGAGATCTATGTGTAATGACACATTCTTTCCTTTAATATTTATCTTAAAATATGAAAGAAAAATATATTTGAAAATAGATATCTAGAAAATAGATGTTGGGCTATTTTATTACATATATGTGTAATATAAATAAAAATAATATATATATATATATATATATATATATATATATATATATATATATAAAATTATACACAATAAATTTACAAATTGTATTTAAGCGATTAAAAAATAATATGCCAAATAAAATAATCGAACTATTTAACAAGAAATAAAATGTGAAAATAATTAATAAATATATAACCACAAAAACAAATATAGACTCTTATTTTAAGTAATTTTATTAGAATTAGGTTTTTTTTTTTAAGTACATTAAATTAGAAAAAATTAGTGATATTTTTATCTCTTTATCAATTATCAATCATAATTTTATATAGGGATTTTTATTAAATATTTATTTTTACTATATTATAGTTAAAATATAATTAATGTCACACGTTGAACCACAATATGTGTGTGTGTGTCTGTCTTTATATGTATTTTATTGATTAAAATTATTTAAATCACTAACATCAATTATTTTAAATTTAAAAAATGTATAAGAAATATGAAGGAGAAACTAGGAGTTTAATGAATTTAGACAACCAACTAAATTCTATGGAACTCAACTATTTTTATTTATTAAGTATAAAGACACATTGAAGAACTGGAAGAAAAATTCATCTGATTTAGAATAGTTAATTTTATATTTTTGATAGTTATAGATTTTATTTTTACTTTTATAGGTTTAGTAAGAATTAATACAATTAAATTTAATATTTTTTAAGTGCAACAAAAAAATAAAAAGCAACAAAAAAATAAAAAATCAACAGCGTTGCATAATTATCATTGAAATTTATATTGCTCTACTATTATTATATGTATGGCTTATGTGGTCATCTTGGATGCGATATTTTTTAGGGTCAGTTATTAGACAATAATATATATATCAATATAAACAAGTTTTTTATACAGTAATTTCATATACAGTAGATTTACAAATTGCACTTAAAAATTTTAAAAATTTGTCTACCCATTTTTGTATTGCATACTAAAAAATAATACTATTTTTATATTAAAAAAAAAAAAAAAAAAAAAAAAAAAAAAAAAAAAAAAAAAAAAAAAAACTCAAACTATTTAATAGTAATATAAAATAAAAAAATAATTTAAAAAAAAATGTAACCACAAACATAAATACGAATATTTAATTTAAGAATTTTTTAAGTAGTTTTAAAAATATGTTGAAAATAATAGATGATATTTTCACTCTATTTAGAATAAAATTTATATTAATTTGATATTTTGATAGTTATAGAATTTATTTTTGTTCTTTATAATAGTTATAGATTTTATTTTTTATATTTTCACGCGTTTGATAGGATTATTATCATAAATCATTTATTTTTTAATTATAACATATAAAATAAATCAGTGTTACCTAAGTGAGATTGAAATTCATGTGACTCTACTAATGTTATGACTTATTTGTTCATCTTAATTGTGACATTTTCCAATGTTACGATTACTAAAAATTACAATTTCAACACTTCATTACTAAATTTATTTCATCAACTATTTTATTTTCTTATTATAACACGCACACACACACTCTTTCATACATTTAGTGGGATTATTATCATAAATTACTTATTTTTTAATTATAACATATAAAATAAATCAGTGTTACCTAATTGCGATTGAAATTCATATGTCTCTACTACTATTACATGGCGTATTTATTCATCTTAACTGTGATATTTTTTAATGTTTTGTTTATTAAAAATTACAATCTCAACACTTCATTGCTAAATTTATTTCATCAACTATTTTATTTTCTTATCATAACACACACACATGTGCAAGGGCATGCATCGTAAAATATTTCAAAATCTTCATTCTTGTTTATGGAAGTATCCGTCATCTTTTGATCATGTCATTTCCACATGCTTATTATTAATAGTAGGGGTATAAATCGGTTGGTCGGATTAGTGTTGAAGGATTTTTGTCAGCCTACATGAAGAAAATTTTTGGCAACTTCCCTGACCAAAGCTAAGTGTGTGGCCTCATTACCCTGATCTAATTCTGGGTTGGTCAGGTTGGGCGGTTGTTGGGTAACATGAACAAAAAAAACAAAGATGAAATGCCAAAAATTTGTACAAAAAGATTTTGTAGATTTAAGACAAAGATGGAGAAATAAACAAGAAATCTATGAAAAAATTCAAAAAAACTTATAGATCGTTAGATCGGAGTAGGAGATTGAGAATGAGCAGGGGCCATCGATGCGACGAACAACAATGTCGTAGGAATCATGGGCAACGAGGTTATTAAGGTTTGATAGACGTAGGAATGTTAGACGGTAAGATTATTAGATGATTCAGGAATCATCAATGCAGGTTTCATTGAAGAGTCATCTATTAGGGTTTGAAAGACAATGATGGCTTTGGGATTGAGCGAGAGAGATGGGATGAGAGGGGAACTAGGTTAGAATTTGGAAATGGAATGATTTGAATTTGATTAAGGTTATATTTTTATATGCGGTATTTTTGTCATATACCATATCTTTTGGGGTATTTGGTAAATATATATTATTAGAATTTAGAGTTCCAAGTGCATCGGGTATGGGTAGATAAGCACCCAAGCCGAAGTGTTATTGGGATCGACCAGGTTGGGTTGAAAAAAAAAAAAACTACTCATAATTGATCGACCTACCATTGGGTTGGACAGGCCAAGTTTTCAGGTAATATTTAAACTCCTAATTATTAGACATGGTAAATTCCACTTGTATTATATATATATGATATTTTTTTATCGTCATTTAATTTAGAACATAATGTCTGTATTCAACTTAATTTCAATATCTTAGCTAACTATAATCTTACCATTTATTTATATGATGTGATTTCCATTAATTATTTTAAACAAGGTTCAACATTTAACATTATAATAAATAAATAAATAATTATATATCATATTTCTTCATTGATGTTATATTTAAAATTAATATTGTGATTTTTAATTAATAAATAATATAAAAGGTTACAAATATGACAAATAAAAGAGAGAACGGGCACGTGCGAGGCACGTGCTCTTCATCTAGTATTTAATAAATTCTAAATAATTCATACAGGGAGTCTGGAGCTTTTTAGCCAACCCACATGGTTGGGGTTCGGTAGTAATTTAAATTGTGTGATAAATATTTGAAAACCTATGATAGGGTATTTTGTTAAAAAATTATTAGTCAAGCCAAAATATTTAAGATTGGAAAATATAGAAAATTATCAGTGATACAAATTCTTTTTCTTTTAACAAATATCAAGGACACGTTTTATATTTTTTTAACTGGAACACATGATCTCTCAAATAGGAATTGACCAGTCTTGACATTAATTGATAATATTAATATAATATATGGACTTGACCCATTAGGTCAAAACATTAACCTTAGGGTTCACCATTCCACTTCTCAATTATTTTAACATAGTATCAAGAACCAATGTTTCCTGATCATAACCCTATTAAAATTTTCGAAACCCTAATCTTTTCAAAGTCTTCTGCCAACACTTTTTTCCTGTGATATTCGTAACTGCTACAGCTTCACCACTACTCCGGGATCAACTATCATCACACCACAACTTTCATCTTAAATAGACATGCACAACGCCATCAAAATCATCGCCACCAAAGCTTCCACACGCTCGCATGCTCCTCCCAAAGCCTGAAGTACTACCAAGTCTCGTTGTCTCTGATTTTGGGCTACTCTACGACAACAACCAATGCTCAAAATTCATCAACAAACATTCCATCAGAGCCGTCTCGACAAGACAATTCCAACTCAACAAACAGAATTTCATTCCAAGCCTTCAGGCGCCCGCACGAGCGGGAATAAGCTCCAGTTCCCTAATCCACGCGGCGCAACATTGTTCAACGTAATTAGTTTGCCACTTCAACCCTAATCCTTGCCCAGTCAGCACCACGTCAGTGTACTGATCAACGCCACGTTAGAGTTAACTTTGCCACGACATCCGTTGACTCAGCCACGTCAGCATCCAGTTAGCCACTCTGCCACGTCACCGATTTTTGATAGGTTATCTTCTTTGGACTGGTTCAGGTCTTTTTAGACCGATTTTCTGCAAAGTTAGACCAATTTCTAGGGTTATTGGATGTTATGATTCCGTTTTCGGCCTTTGTTTTGTGATTTGAGATTCACATAATATATTTTCCTTTATATTTGTGTAGTTTCTACGTCGGTTCACCCGTTTTTTGACTAGTTCTTGAAGATTTAATATCGGTTCTTGAATAATTTCAGCATTCTAGATCTATTTGTGATCTCTATTTAATCAAATTCGGATCATACAGGATAGTTCTCTTTATATTGTTGATTCGGTTTATCACGGAGATTTGATCGATTTAAGGAGTTTTCAATCGATTTTTCACGAATATAGACAGATTCTTAGACAATTTCAGCATTCTGAATTCATCCGTGACAATAGTTTCTCCCGATTCATATTGAACAATTTACTTTGTTATATATTGTTGATCCAATTCAACAACGATGTTTGTGGGTTGCACTTCTTCGATCATTCTCAATGTCAAAGAGGGTTCAGATTCTACCTCAACCATTGCTACCATGTCTATTGCAGATATAGTTTCACTCTTCTATCATATTTTCTCCAGATATAGTTTCACTCTTCTTGGTACTTTGATTCTGTTTGTTGTAATCATATGACATCTGATCCCAATATTTCTCAATCAAATTATCCGCTATGAATACCCCTTGTATTCATACTGTTGATGGTTCTCAAATATGTATTACTCATACCGATCAGTTTTTTACTTCCCATTTTTTTTTCTTGACACGTATTTGATTCGGAAACTGATCTCAAATCTCTTGTTTGTTGGGCAACTTTGTGAATTGATATTTGAAGTCATATTTTCTAATAATGGTTGTCGTGTGCAAGATCCTCGGACAGGAAAAACCCTTGGGACTGGTCGTAAAGTTGGACATCCATTTGAACTCAGCAGTTTGCGTATTCCATCTCAAACCCCACCACCACCACAACCACGTCCCTTCATCAACCTGTGCAACCTTACCACTATCACCATTGTCCTCCTTCTCATCATCATCCTTATCTCCACAGCCACTATCATTTCTATCACCATCCAAAATTTTGCATTCTTGGTGAGGTCACACTTCATCTAGTCGAATCAAATCGCTTATCTTTAACGGTCAATCAGCCCTACTTTTCAATGAGAGTCAGTTTATTTCTCTTGCACCCTTTGATCTAATTTATTCTGATGTTTGGGGGCCTTCTCCTTATGCCTCGATGGGTGATTGTCGTTATTTTATTATCTTTGTGGACGGCTACTCTCGATATACATTGTTGTTTCTTATAAAATCGATTAGAACTATTCCAAATATATTCTGTATTTTCCTCTATGGTTCAAACTCATTTTTCTAAAAATATCAAAAACATTTACTCAAATAATGTAATGGAATACAATGATCATACATTTCTTAACCTGTTTTTCAAAAATGGCACGCTTTCTCATCACTCGTGTCCTAACACATCCCAACAAATTGGACGAGACGAATGTAAACATGGACACATTCTTCATACAATTCGTGCTTTCATCAACTTGTGCAACCTCACCACTATCACTATTATTCTCCTCATCATCATTATCCTTATCTCCACAGCCACCATCGTTGCTATCACTATCCCATATTTGGCATTCTTGGTGATGCCACACTTCTTCTAGGCGAGTCAAATAGCTTAACTCTAACGGTCAATTAGGTTCAGTTCAGCATAAGTTCTTTAAATGTATCCATTGCCAACTTGTAAAACAACCAGCCCTACCTTTCAATAAGAGTCAGTATATTTCTCTCGCACCCTTTGATCTAATTCATTTTGATATTTGGGGGCCTTCTCCTTATGCCTCGATAGGTGGTTTCCATTACTTTGTTATTTTTGTGGACGACTACTTTCGATACACATGATTGTTTCTTATGAAACATAGATCCGAGCTATTCCAAATATATTATGTGTTTTCTTCTATGGTTCAAACTCAATTTTCTAGAAATATCAAAGTTTTTTGCTCAAATAATACAATGGAAGACAAAGATCGTGCATTTCTCAACCTGTTTTGCAAAAGTGGCACGCTCCCCCATCGCTCGTGTCCTAGTACATCTCAACAAAATAGACAAGTTGAATGCAAATATAGACACATTCTTGACACAGTTCGTGTTCTTCTAATTTCTTCATTCTGTCCTGAGCGTTTTTGGGGTGAAACTACCTTCACTGCCTTATACACAATAAACCGTATCCCTTCTACTACAATCCAACACCAGTCTCCATTTGAGCGTCTTTTCGGTAAACCTCCCGATTACTCTAACTCAGAGTCTTTGGTTACGTTTGTTTTGTTTTTCTCAAGCCACATGAACATAACAAACTGGAACCAAGGGCTCACCTGTGCTGTTTTCTTGGACATGGCATTGAACATAAAGGTATCAGAGCTGGGATCCCATTTCTAAAACTCTTCGTATCTCTCGTCATGTCATTTTTTGGGAACATCAAATGTTTTCTTCCTTACGGTCATTTAACATGTCAATTATCACTAACTCCAGATACTTTACTGATCCATCTATTGAGTTATTTCCTAAAGATACTGTTCCAGGTACTATTGAGTCCATTCCAATATCATCAGTTGAGTCTAGTCTTGCACCTTATATTGAGTCCACTCCAGAACCACCAACTGAACTGTTACACCCCTCCCTAGGCCCCCATCGCCCGAGGTCGGGTGTGACGTCGACCTGACGTTACTTCACCGATCAACAAATATACATTCATGCACTGTTTTTTTTTTCCAAAAACATATTTATCATTTCAAAATTTGGGAATATACCTGTCCCAAATATTCACAACAAAATCACAAAAAACTGAATCTTTCACGGTTCACTCCAATCCAGTTGACTCTCCAAAACGACCCTACTTCCCAACTCTACCTAGTGCTAGTAGTAGGGCCGCTCCTAGCTGCGACACCTGAAACCAAATATTTTATTGGTGTACTGTCTTTATAATATAAAAATATTTTATGGATCAAGTATAATTATCAAATACCACTTTTTTAAATATAATATAATATAACCGCATACCAAGTCAGAATAAAATTCCACTATCATCATTGCAATAAGATAATATATTTAAATCAACAAATCCAATATTTTGACATGTAATAAAATATCGCACTCATATTTTCTACTAGCCATAGGATCGTTCCACCTCACGATCGGGAGTTACGACGATACCGTAACCTATACAATTGTGCCATGTAAAGTGACTATCAGTGTATGTTTGTCCGCATAATTAGTCCCATAAATTGAACGTGTGATATATATACATACACAAAGAAAAAAATAAAGCTTACCTGTTCCTGTTCTATTTTCCCTTTTTTTTTTTTTTTTTTTTTGTTCTCTGTTTCGGCTGAAGCTCACTATCTGAACATATATATATTTGTGTATATATATGTATGTGTGTATGTTTGCACTTAACCCAAAATCACAGCCTAAACTCGGGCTGGCAAAACAGGTATTTACATGATGACACGACACGAGACCGACACGAAATTAGCAGGTCTAGGTTTTGCTTATCAGGTATTGAGTCGTTATCGTGTCAGACCCGATAACCTGATAAGAAATAGTGCAGGTTATCGGGTTAACCTGATAACCCAATAGGTTACACGATAAGACACGATAAGAATTTCATGTATTCAGGTTACACGATAACCTGTGACCCAATAGGTTACCCGTTAATTTAATAAATTATTTTTACACCCTCAAATTATCAAATATTACAAATTAGTACTTAATATATATAATAATTTGTTAAGATGGTTTTAAATTAACAGGTTAACAGGTCGTTAACGTGTAATGGGTTAACGTGTAATGGGTAGATTAATGTATAATAGAAACCTATCGGGTCTTATCGTGTCGTGTTTACCTGATAGGTTTCGTGTCATCGTGTGACACGAAAAATTATCGTGCCGTGTCGTGTCGACACGATAATTTTCGTGTCGTGTTCGTGTTTGGGTAGTCTAACACGATAAGCTTATCGTGTCGTGTTCGTGTTTGGGTCTTATCGTGTTTTGTGTTATCGTGTAATGACCTGTTACACGACCTGTTACCTGTTTTGCCAACCCTAACCTAAACATAGCCACAATTAATATTAATTTTTGTTGTTGTGATCTTATCGACATGGATAAGATCATAACTTATGTTATTTTTTTTAATTATTATTATTATTATTACTATTATATATATATATATATATATTCAAATTACATTAATCTCCTTCAATTATCTTTAAGATGTCATTTAAACCCAAAATCTAAAATTAATACTTTAAAAATGATAATTAACCCCTAAAACTTTTAAAAGTTAAAACTAATATTAACATATTAACCCCGAAATTTTTTAAAACAACTATTAAATGACGCAATTCACCCCGTTATTTTGTAAATGTTCTAAAATGCAACTAAAAATTATGCGCATGTAAAATGTCGGGTCTTACAACCCTTCCTCCCTAAAAGAAATTTCGTCCCAAAATTTTAGTTACCTTGAACGAATAAATGCGGATATTTATTCCTCATTTCATCATCTCTCTCCCACGTCGCTTCCTCCACAGAATGACTGCGCCATAGCACTTTCACCAATGGAATCGTTTTCGTCTGCAACACTTGATCTTTACAGTTTAGAATATGGACTGACTCCTCGACGTATGTCAAATTTTCTTTCAACTCGATTGGTTGAGAAGTCAACACATGCGAAGGATCTGACACATATTTTCTAAGCATCGACACATGGAAAACGTCGTGAAATCTGGACAATTCCGGGGGTAAGGCTAATCAATAGGCCATCGTGCTAACCCGTTCTAAAATCTCGTATGGCCTGATATACCTTGGACTTAACTTTCCTTTCTTCCTGAATCTCATTATGCCCTTCCACGAGGACATACGTAAAAACACATTATCACCCACTTTAAATTCTAACTCCCACCTACGTTTGTCAGCATAACTCTTTTGCCGACTCTGAGCAGTCTTCAGTCTTTCCTGAATCACTTCCACCTTGTCTGCCGTCATCTAGGCTATATCCGGCATCAATAATTTTTATTCTCTCACTTCAGTCCAACAGACTAGAGTCCTACATGTCCTGCCATACAAGGCTTCATACAGTGCCATCTCGATTACCGAATGGTAACTGTTATTATAGGAAAATTCAATCAACATCAAATGATCATCCCAGCTACCAGGAAATTCCAGAATACAACCTCTCAACATATCCTCCAACAACTGAATCGTACGCTTTGATTGGCCATCAGTCTAAGGATGAAAGACTGTACTAAATTTTAGTTGGTACCCAGAGCAGCTTGGAGAATCGGCCAGAACTTCGAAGTAAATCTCAGATCTCTATCCAATATTATGGAAACTGGCGCACCATGCAATCGGACAATTTCGTCAATATACAGTTTCATATACTTGTTCAGGGAGTACGTCATCTTCACGGCCTGAAAATGAGCAAACTCGGTAAGCCTATCAACAATCACCCAGATGGAATTATGTCCCTTTTGAGTGCGGGGTAATCCCGCAACAAAATCCATCATGATATGTTGTCATTTCCATTCTAGGATAAGTAGAGGCTACAATAATCCACCTGAACGTTGGTGCTCAATCTTGACTTGCTGACAACCGAGACACCTAACAACAAATTCAACAATTTTTCATTTCATTCCATTCCACCAATAGTGTTCTCGCAAATCCCGATACATTTTGGTACTACTTGGGTGCATAGCGTATGCTGAGCTGTGCGATTCTTCCAAGATATCCTTCTTCAAATTGGCATTATTAGGCACACACAATCTATTTCCAACCATCAAGGTTTTATCATTATCCCTGACACGATAGTTAGCTCTTTGGCCATTCTTCATTTCATCTCTAATCTTCCCCAATTGGGTATCCGACTTTTGCACTTCTTTAACACGATCAATTAATGTCGGTCTCAAAGTCAAAGTCGTAAGTAATGTTGCCGTCTGACCAACCGCCGACTGAACTCGCAAAGATCTCAACTCGGCATATAGATTAGTATGAAAAACTCGAAGATGTGCAACCGAACCCGCCGATTTCTGACTCAGCGCATCTGCTACAACGTTAATTTTTCTAGGGTGATAATGGATAGTACAGTCATAATCCTTGATCAACTCTATCCAGCATCTCTGCCTCAGATTTAGTTTCTTCTGGGTAAATAAAAATTTCAAACTCTGGTGGTCAGTGTATATCTCGCATATCTCACCATACAAATAATGTCCCCAGAGCTTCAAGGCAAATACAATCGTTGCTAATTCTAAATTATGCGTCAGGTAGTTACGCTCATGATTCTTTAATTGTTGGGAGACATATGCAATCACGTGACAATGTTGCATCAGTGTACACCCTAACCCTTGGTGTGAAGCATCACCTTAGATCACAAAGCCACCATCTTCTATCGGAATGGAAAGTATTGGTGCGGATATCAGTCTACTTTTCAGCTTCTGAAAACTCTGTTCATATTTGTCAGTCTACTCGAATTTAGATTATTTGCGGATCAATCGAATCAATGAGGCATCTATAATAAAGAATCCCTGTACAAACCGACGATAATAACCCGCCAATCTCAAGAAGTTTCGAACCTCGGACACACTTTTAGGCCTTTCCCATTGAACTACAACTTCGACTTTCTTTGGGTCAACTTAAATACCATCCCCCGAGATAACGTGCCCCAAGAATACAACTCTATCCAACCAAAACTCACATTTACTGAATTTCCCATACAATTGCTTCTTTCTCAAAGTCTGCAATACAATCTTGAGATGCTCTGCATGTTCTTCTTTATTTAGGAAATAGATTAATATATCGTCAATAAACACGATGATAAACTGATCTAAATAAGGTTGAAAAATCCGATTCATCATATCCATAAAAACGGTGGGGGCATTCGTCAACCCGAATAGCATAATTAGAAATTCATAATACTCATACCTCGTACGGAATACCATTTTTGACACATCACTGTCTCTGACTTTCAGCTGATGATATCCTGATCGAAGATCTATTTTGGAAGATACTTTGGCCTTCTGCAATTGATCGAACAGATCAACAATTCTAGGTAATGGGTATTTATTATGAATCATCACCTTATTCAACTTCTTGTGTAACCAATACACATCCTTAGCGTGATATCCTTCTTTTTTACGAATAACATTGGGGCTCCCCACGGAGAAACACTAGGTCTGATAAACCCTCGATCTAACAGATCTTGTAACTAAATTTTCAGCTCTTTTAGCTTAGTAGGCGCCATATGATAGAGTGGAAAATTGATATAGAAGAAGTTCCTGGAAGTAACTCGATAGTGAATTCAATTTCCCTATCCACTAGTAACCTTGACAATTCTTTTGGAAATACATCGGGAAAATTCCCGGCCACTAAGATATCTGCCACCTGTACCTTATTCTGACTGGTGTCAACCGCAAGGTATCCCTAGCATCCATTCCTTAATAATTTCCTCGCCTCCAAAATTGAAATCAAACTAACAGGGGTAATGATTCTATCTCCTAAAAATATAAACTCTGGCTCGCTTGAGATCCCGAAAGTAACTTCATTTTTAAAACAATCCACCGTAGCATGATAACCAGATATTAAATCCATACTCAGTATTACATCAAAATTGTGCATATTTAGGGGTAATAGATCCATCGACAATTCCATATCACCAATACGAAACGGATTATCTTTATACGCACTATTTATCAATACGGACTCATGGTTCTCGGCTGCTTATCGTACATCATTCTCTATTAATTTCGTTGTGTTTACCAATTTCGCATAACTTTTGATCTGCCTGCCCGTCAACCTAGAACATATTTCTAGATTGAGTCCTTTCTGGAATTTTGCTACATCTTGCTTTTTCGGTTTTCACCAAATCAGGAGCAAATCGGGACATGGTATCAAATTTAATTTCATACTGCAGAACGGTCATCTTTCCTTGCCTCAATAATATGATGATTTTGCCTTCATAATTCGGTTAGTTTTGACAAAAAATTTTACGGAAGGACCCAATAAAACTGTGTTGATACCTAAAGGGTTTAAAATGAAACGCCGAAATGGAGAGAAACCAACTAGAAAAGTGTCAATACCTGAAGAGTTTAAAATGTAATTTCCCCTAAATATAATTATTACAAATTAAATAGGAATTCAAATAAATTTTCATGCGCAACATCATTTTTATCGGCCTTACAATAAAAATTGTGGGGTTGTAAGTCAAAGCTCTGTAGAATTTCAACTCATTTAATACATGTATCCAATCAATACAATAAATAAACACATAAGCATATATTAAAATCGTAAGTTTAATATAAATATCTTTTAACTACATAAATATATCTTAAAACACATAAGTACGTCTTAACCATATAAATACATACAAGAACATATAAATACGTGTCAACCACATAAATACGTCTCAAAACACATGAATACGTTTCTACAACATTAATACGTCTTGAAACACATAAATACGTGTCAAACTATAAAAATTAAATATGTCTCAAATACATAAATACGTCTCAAAAGTTCAAGACTTATATAACATGTATAAAAATATTACATAAAATCCCCTCACTTCAATTTCTAATATATCCTTTAAGTTTAAAGTAAAAATTAATATAAAATGTATAGAAAACTATTATATAAAGTCCCCAAAAATCTCAGCAATTACCTCACACTCTAACCCTACCTATCGCTAGTAGTAGACCAATATCTATTTGAATATTTTATCAGTATACTGTCTTTATAATACAAAAATAATTTATGGATTAAGTATTATTTATTTATTTTTTATCAAAACTCATTTTCAACAAATATTGCCACACTAGAAAATATCAAAATTCCACAAATATAATAGGACAACCAAATTTAAATAAACATATCAACTCATTTTTATATAATAAAATACCATACTTCCTTACTAGCCATACAATCGTTTTACCTCACGATTGAGAGTTATCATATCAATTACTTGCAGGATTTATCCTCCTGACAGATCTCAGCACGACATAATGATAATCAATTCCATATTCAACTTCTCTTGTCAAATCAACAACATATTTTTATCACTTGCAGGACTTGTCCTCTTGACAGATCTAATAACATATTCATAATTAATTCCATATTCAACTCCATCACATTATATTGTCAATATCATATTCAATTCCACCATATTAATAATTAATACCATATTCAATTCCACCATATTAATAGTCAACAACATGTGGTAAAAATCACCATATCATACCGATAATCATCATCAACAACAACAATATATATTAACTACCTATAGGACTTGCCCTTCTCACAGGTCGCAACATAGCGTCTTACAGGATGATAGGTGCGATCTACCTACGTATTTCCAAACCAAATTAAGTTAGTTTTCGTGCGTTTATATATTATTTTATTATATTTTAATTAGTTTTTATACTTTTTGTATTAAAACAGGTGTGTAGGGCAAAAAGATAGGAAACTGGAGCGAAAACGATGAGATCAAACCAAAAACGGTCGAAAAACGGTGGAAAAATAAACACGGAGGCAAAATTGTGAAAGAAACCCATCGTCGTGGTATCCAGACCACCGCCGCGGCGGTGAAAATGCTGAGAAGACCAATATCTTACTGAACTTCCACCACCGTAACGCAAATTCCACCGCCGTAGTGGTGAACCAGTAAAATATTTTTCAAATCCACCGCCTTCTTCACAGCCACGGCGATCAACTGACCAACCTACTCCACTGCCGCGGCGTTGAATCCCACGGCAGCGGCGGTGGCCTCTGCACAACCTAGATATTTTTATTTGATATTTTGAGATATTTTGTCTATAAATACCCACTCCTCTCCCCTTCTCTCGTACCCCCCGGCCATTTGGGCACCTTAAGCTATATTTAGGCTAGAGTTTAGGAGTTTTAGAGGTGGAGCTCACATCCCGACGTGGAGAAGACGGCGAATCGATCGTTGAGTGTTCTTAGCGGTTTATTTTCGGACAAGGCTAAATTCTTCGATTGTTTTCATTTTTTCTTTATCTTAGGATATTGTGAGTATGTTTACCTTGTTATTTCATTGTAAATGTGGCTATGGCCTTAGCTAAACATGAATTGTATAGGGATTAACACTATTTTTATAAATACGTTGTTTGGATGATTTCAGTGTTTTATTTGTGATTGTTTTTCGTAATTTGATTGTATTTATCGTATTATTTGTTTATCATGCTTAGTTAGATAAATGGAGAATACGGGGTTTTGACAAACCCCGAATTCGAATTTGGGTAAACAAACGCCATGATTCTATAACCCGGTCGGGGTTTGAATCATGGACAATCGATGATATTGGGGCAAGACTCACACGACCTAGGGTCATTAAGACATTGAGGGGGACTTCTTCGTTGACTCGAAGTCGCATTATATCCCTCGTCTTATACTCGGGAGAGGTGGCGAGGGAGTTTTAGAACGGAGATTGTCGATAAGGTAAATACAACGCACGATCCAATGACCCGGTCGGGAGTTGGATTGTGTGCAATCAATGACGTTGGGTGAGACTCACGTGACCTAGGGTCGTTAAGATGTTAAGGGGGACTTTTTCGTTGACTCGAAGTCATGTATTCCCCCATCTTACACTCGGAAGAGGTGGCGGTGGAGTTTACGTATTGAGGTTGTCAAATAGGTCGAACACCGTAAACGTGAGTAAATCGAGATCGAACACGTATTTGTAAACACGTTAATCCCTAGGCAATTCTTTACCCTAAAACATATTAGTTTATTAGTGTAGTTAATTTAGGTTATATTAGTATTAGTTTAATTAATTAAATACATTTATTTTTCGCCTAGATAAAGTTAGGTCACGACAAATGCGGTATTCAATAGTAACGACACCAATCCCTGTGGATACGATAACCCGATCTTCATGATCACACTATACTAAAACTTAAATCTCGTATACTTGCGAGTGTAAGTAGCGGCGTATTCCTACGCCCTGCCACAGGACATGCCTTCCTATAAGAACCAACAATATCTCGCTAGACATGCTCTCTTGATGTGCCAACTATGGCATAGCAGAATAATAAAAATCATTTTTCACCTTTTAAAATTTTACTTGATCCATTTAACATCATAAAACTATCAATTTTCATCAATTTTTTTTAAAAAAATTTAGTACGATAATATAATTAATAATAGAAGACAGTAAACACCTTTAAAATCGATCCTTTCAATAACTTACCCTATGGTCCACAACTATTACGACACTCACCAGTCTTAGTTAACTTACTATTGGTAATGGATACCATAACCTAAGTCCAGGGTACTCACAAACCTAATCTCTGTCAAGGTTTACTTGACATATTGGAGTTGATATGTTCCTAACAACACAAACTAATCGCATGAGAATAGTACTTAAAGAATTTGAAAAAGGAAGCAAAAAAAGTGAGATAAAAAAAAGTAAGCATTTTTTGGAGGACAATCAGCTAACTTCCCCTACACACATATGTGTTTATGTGTGAGAGAGTGTGTGTATGTGTTTGCGTACTATGTTCATGTGCCGACATAGTGAAGAAGCATTGCTTGTGCTCTTTCCCCAACATGAGAAATACAACTTAACGATTATATTTATTCTACAAGTTTAAAAAGGTAATCTATTAACAAATCAAGACGTATTCATTTTAATGTCTTTTCATCAACGGCTTGGATTAATTTGATGGGAATAGATGGTTGGGATGAGTTGATGAAATATTTAAGAATAAAAACTCCCGCCTAAATATTTCATACCCCTACTTACAAAGTTGTTGAATTAAATTACATTTTTTTTCCATTTAAATTTCATATATACTTTTAGCCAATTTTTATCATTTTCTATTTTTCTAACACTTAAAAATTTTAAAATCGATATAATGTCTTTAGGCAGGGAACCCTAATAGTCGAATAATCTACAAGTTTAGGAAGGGAATAATTTAATTAGTCTCTTTTGGGAGTCCAGCATGTAGAGCATCCAATTTTTTTTCCAAACTCAATTTCCGCAAGTTTCGACCCACAATAAGGTTCAATATTTCCATTTTCGGAAGTTGGCAAAAGGCAAAGGATAAATAAAACAGTTCATGACATTTAAAGGAATATTTGAATGAATTTATGACGAAACAACTATGAACAATGGAAAAAGAATAATCGAAAGCAAAAGGAATACAAACAAAATGCTCTGATACCACTTTGTAACAACTTGGTTTCCCAGGGTCGCCACACAAATTCTTCCTTTGGAGAATTCATACTAAAACTAAATAACTAATATTTTATTTTATAAGAATCTGAGAAATTTTACAAATTACGACGATAATTATTATTATCAAATTATCATGTCAATTTTACAACAGTATATAATAAATACAAGTATTATAAATTAAATAGGAATTCAAATAAATTCTCATGTGATGTACCATTTTCATCGGCCCTAATATAAAAACTGTGGAGTTATAAGATAAAACTTAGTAAAATTTCAACTCCTTTAATACGTGTATCCAATCAATACAACAAATTAATGTGTATATATATCATTACATAACATATTAATGTGTTGTCTTCCTAAGAAGACAACACCTAATTTATATATACACACACACACACACACACACATACATACAGTACCCTCTTGATATAAAGAAAATATTAATTATATTCTAAAATTTTTAAAAATATATTTTAAATAACACAATAATTCCAAAACTTTTAATATTCAATTTAAAATTAACATTTAACCCCCCAAAATTATCAAATATTATTTAAACCATATAATATACAAAACAAACAAAAAAATTAAACTTTTATAAAATAATATTTTCAAAAATATAAATTTTCGAGGTATTACAGACTGCCTCTGAGACCCACGCTCCAGATCACTCCCGTCGCTCTACCAGGGTAACTCATTGACCACCTTATCTTACTAATTATCATTGTTTTTCTACTATACTTCATTTGCATGTCTCAATCCTATAAGGAGGTTAGTACTAATCTTCTTTGGCAAAAAACAATGGACGAAGAACTTCAGTCCCACGCCAAAACGCACACTTGGGATATTGATGATCTTCTGTTGGGAAAACTCCCATTGGGTGCAAATAGGTGTTTAAGATCAAAACAATTTCTGATAGTGTAGACACGGTTTTTTGACTGCCCTGCAAAAAATTTATGCTTTACTTTTAGTTGACTTTGTTTTTATTTTATTTATTTTCGAAAATATAAAATACAAAAAAAAAAAAAAAATTGAAAGAAGAAAAATGGATGAAATTAAAAGAAGAAAGAAATTGGGGTCTGAAATTGAAAGAAGGGAGAATGAGAGGAGAAATCAAAATAAGAAGAAAAGGGGGGAGTGAATAGAAATTAGAGAAAGGGAGTGATGTTTTTTCTTGGGGTCCAAACCGTGTGTGCATGAGAGAAATAGAGAGAGAGGGATGGGGGGCCCCACATTGTCTACACCATGCATGTATGTGCATAAGAGAGAGAGAGACAGAGAGAGAGATAGAAATATGGTAGGACCCGCGGCCTTTGTCACACTAAGAAAGAGAATGATGTGTGTGAGTGTGCCCATGTGTGTATGTATGATCAGTGGGTCCCCCTCATTTTAGTTAAACTTATGTGTGTGTAAGAACCATGCGTGTATGTGTGTGAGAACCGTGTGTATATGTGCACGTGAGAGAAAGATAGAGGCAATAGGCGCCCGCCACGTGTTATACGAACAGTAGAGGCGGTGAAACCTAATTTTCTTCTTTTTTACAGTTTTACCCTTTCCTAATTTAACTTAGACTGGGTTTGGCGGCCAGACCTAATTTTTAGGGTTTCCTAAGTGTTTTTCACGCCCAATCTTCTCCATAAATAGGACTCTCTTCCTCCTAGTTTATTCATTCAGAAATTGAGAGAAAAAACCCTTAGAAAGTGATTTTCATCGTAAACCCTTTCGAGAAGCTGTCTGTAGGAGAGAAAAGCCCGAGCATCGAGATTCTTGGCCTAGAACATGTATGTTTTTTTATTTTTAATTCTTTTTTCAGTTTACTTTATTATCTTCGCAATTTAAATTCCTTCAAACTTTATTTTTTTTTATTGTTCGATCACTCGATGAAAAACGTCAGGATAAGGTTCCCCATTCTCGATCTGAATCTTTAAGCGTTTAGACGAGGACACCCGTATCTCGCTGTTTTTTATTTTTTATTTTCCATATTTTGTTATTTCATTATAATAAAGAGGAAAAACTAAAAAAGCAAGTCGTCCGATGATCCGATGAAAATGCCGGGGTGGGTTTCTCGTTCTTAAACCTAACTTCAAGCGTTAGCTGAAGGATATTTTATTATTTATTTTGTTGTATTTTTTTTTTATTTTGTATTTTTCTGTATTTTTTTTTTATTTGAATTTTATTCTTCTTATCAAAACTCCAAAAAAAATTAATAAAATCTTTTATTGGTAGGAATTAATCTTTACGAATCTTAAGTTGAATCTAACGATTTGAGAAATCGTGGGAGAGTTTTCCGTGGCCTCATTTTCATTCCCTGACCCGAGTAGAATTTAGAAACGAATGGTTTTATAAAATATCTTCCCGTTGTAGATTTTTCATGGGATTTCGTTTAAGTTTCGGAAAGATTAATTTCAACTAAATTGTTTCCGCGAACCCCTCTCGATTCTCATATCCATAGAATTTGAGAGAATTTCAAATCGGGGCTTCTTTAAATTAATTGGGTAAACTTAAATTAAATATTTTTGCATCCATCTAGCATATTTAGTTCTTGTATTATTTAGAAGGCATGTTTAGTATACTTTCACTACTCACACCTTTTTTTTCTACATATAGTTTTTTTTTTTAATTTCATAAATTCATGCTATTTTTTCATATCTAGTCATGACACGTTTTTTTTTTTTAATTAGATCATTATCACATATAATCAGGTTAATTCATGTAGTATTCACATCAGTTTACATTGACATATTTAAATTAAACCCTTTAGTTTTTGTTTATTTTTGTCACTTTTGCATATAAAATAAAATTCATTTAATCTTAGTTTTTGCATTCATATTTTCATATTTATTCACTTAATTGAGTTTGCCAATTTAAAGTAAAGAAGCCTTTAGGAAATATATATAAATACCTCCCGGAGACCATCCTTACCGAATCTCTAATATTCGGTAAGAGGTTATACCGGGGGAACATTCCCAAAAACACAAAAAGCTTGTCCTACTTTATTTGTGAAAAATACAAATATATTTTATAAGGAAGAGAAGATTTTAAAATAAAATAAAACGTTCGGACTTAAATTAATTGGATTTAATTGGACATAGGGTACTGTCTTCGAACGGGCATCTTGGGGTGCCTAACACCTACCTCGAGCATAACCGACCCCTGAGCCTTTAAATGAATCTTTGGTTAGACTGTGTTTTTTTTTTAGTCAATTTTTACTTAGGCCGTTTAAATTATTTTCTAAAAATCCGGTGACCTAGCACACTATTGAAACCCAATGCTAGGTGGTGTCTCCTTATTCTTTAAAATGGCCTTAGTATTTTTTAGAAAACCGGTGTAATAAAAACCCCTTCTCTTTAAGCATATTATTTATTATTTAATATTATTTTCCTTTCAAAAAATTGGGGTGCGTCAGATAGTTCTGTTGAACGATATAAAGCCTGACTTATTGCTAAGGGATTTTCTCAGGAATATGAAATTAACTATAAAAAGACATTTGTTCCAATGGCAAGGCTCACATCTGTTCGTATTCTTTTTGTCGTCACTGCCATTCGAAAATGGACTCTCTTTCATATGGAAGTCAAAAATACATTTTCAATGCCGATCTTCTTGAGGAAGTTTATATGAATACCCCTCATGTCTTGGTTGTCCCTCGAAATAAAGTTTATCTCCTTCGTCGTGCCTTATATGGTTTGAAATAAGCTCCAAGTGTCTGGTTTTCAATACTACCATTCATCAGTTTGGGTTCAAATCTAGTGCTTATGATTCATCCCTATTTATTCGCCATACTGACAATGATATTCTTCTTCTTTTATTGTACGTGAATGACATGATTATTACTAGGGATAATCTACGCGATATCTCTAAAGTGGACAATTCGAGATGAAAGATCTTGGTGTGTTCATCTATTTTCTTGGCCTTTAAGTCTCATCTAGTTTAGTTGGATATTTCTCAGGCCAAATATGCCTCGAATCTTCTTTCCAAGGCTGACATCACTAACTTTAGCACTGCCACTAATCATCTGGAGCCAAATATCAGACTCACTCCACTAGATGGTTTACCTTTTCTGGATATCATTCTCTATTGCCAACTAGTTAGAAGTCTGGAATACCTCACTATCACTTGCCCAAACATCACAATGTCATTCACGAAGTCAACCAATTCTTGTTCTCTTTTCGGACCACTCATTACTCGGCTATTCTTCGCATCATTCAGTATATCAAGGGTACCTTGTTTCACAGACTTTATTTCTCAGCCCAGTCTACTCCAATTTTATAGGTTTATTCAGACGCCAACTGGGCTGGAGATCCCATCGATCGACGATCAACCATTGGTTATTATTTCTTCTTGGGTAACTCCCTCATTTCTTGATGTAATAAAAAATAAACTGTGATTACTCATTCTAGCACTTAAGCTGAATATCATATTATGGCTGATGCAACACAAGAACTACTTTGGTTTTTGTGGTTCCTCGCTAACATGAGAATCTCTTATCCTACTGCCACTGTTTTATACTATGACAACAGGAATGCTATGCAGATCGCTCATAATGATGCCTTTCACGAGCATACAAAACACATCGAGACTGATTACCACTTCATTCGTAATCATATTCTCCAGAATACGGTTCGTCTACAATCCATCAGTTCAACCAATCAAACAACATATATTTTCACTAAGGCTCATCCACCTAGACGCTTTCACTCTTTGGTTTTCAAACTCAAGTTCACGTCTCATTTACAACATTGAGTTTGAGGGGGGATGTTAATGTTAATGTAATATATGGGCTTGACCCATTAGGTCAAAATCCTAACCCTAGGGTTTCCTTAGTCCCCTATAAATATTCCTATTGTATATCTCTGTATTGTACACTGTTTTCCTAAATATCAATATAATTGTTTCATGTTCACCATTCCACTTCTCAAATATTCTAACATTACTAATCTCATTGTTTAAGTTCCAATTTTATCTTTGTAATATGAAATTCATTTCTAAAATTATTTAATTGACCTTACTTATTTGTTGACTTTGACCATTCTCTCATTTTTTTTCTTTCCTTTTCTTGCTTTGTTTTTTTTTTTTTTTTCTTCTTTTTTCTTATTCTCTCTTTTCTCCCTCCTTCTTCATCCTCCTACATCTTTCTTCTTCAGTGTCTCTGTTTGTTGTCACCGGCTACATTTTTTACTCTCCCACCTCCTCTTTCAGCCCAATTCCCACCCCAAGCCCCCCATCTCCTCCCAGATCTATATTGACCCAACTAGGAGACTGTTGGATCACACATATCTGTGTAGATTCGTGCCGGATCTACATTTTCCTCATCGGATCTACACAAATACAGCAAGGAGATCGTTGGATCACGTAGATTCGGTGAAGACCACCAGATTTGTGCAAATCTGGCAGTCTACACAATCTATTGGGGTTTAGTACAGAAAGAAAGAAAAAGGAAAGAATAAGAGATAGAGAGAGCGAAAAGAGGAAAATAAGAAAAAGACGGTAGCGGGAGGTGGCGGTGGAGAGGTGGTAAGTATGTTTGTAGAAGTAATGGTGGCTTGGAGGGGAGAGAGAGAGTAAAATAAAATAAAAAATTAATTATAAATAAGGGCAAAATAGTATTATTTTTATTTTATTTTTTCTTAAAAGATAAGGGCGCATAAATAATTAACCATTTTTTTTTTCAACAAGGGATTTCTATAGTATTTGACAAAAGATAATGGATTACTATAACATCTGTCTCAAATACATGAGATATCACTAATAATTTTTGTTGAAAATATTTAAATTTTTTGTTATGTTGAAAATAAAGAAGTATGAATTGGAAAATATATAGTTTGCCACAACGTCAGTCAAGTAAGGATTAATGTTGACCTTTGATATCAAAATTTTACCTTGGGGGACGAAGATAGTGTTGTAAAAATAAATAAAAAATAATTGAGTAATTAAATAATTAATTATGAGGAAGCATTTAAAAAAGTGGAACAAATCACCGGCTACAAAAAAAAATTCAGAATAACTGATTAAAAATAAAAATTACAGAATCAAAATTAAATTACATTGAAGTGATAAAATACCTAATGTAGAACATAAACGAAATCAAAATACTAGAAAAAGAGATCGAGGCAATCGTTTAACGATTTCTCCTCAAAGAAGATTTCGCCCTCGCAATGGTGCTTACGATTTGATTGAACGTCTACTTTTCAAGATGCAACAATGAACAACAACTAGTACTAATACTTAAAACCAGAAGGTCAACGAACAGAAAAGCACATAACTCTCTCAAGAACAAAGAACTCTAAAGAAAACATGAATGCAAAACTTAATTTTTAATGCCTAAATGTTGAAGAAACTTTAAATTTTGTAACTTTCTGCAGTTAAGAATTTGAACAGTTCGGCTCTATTTGAGATTAATCTAATTTTTGAATTAACTGTTATTTAAAATGATAGTAAGGCTAAGTCAAGCATTCCCCAAGACCTCAAAGCTATAAGTCCACAAGCCTAGGACCCAAAGCCAAGGGTCGTGACCGTGCCTGTGCTTAGCCCAGCTGGGGCAGTCAATCAGTGACACACGCGCACATGTGATTTTATATTAGTTATAGCAATTACCCAAATTTCTATCCATATAAGTTAAAGGCCCTAAGGGACTTAACTTCAAGGGGGTAACCTGAGTATTAATAAATAACTCTTCATATTATTCATTAACCAATGTGAGATAATCCAAACGACACATCAATCAACAACTCCAAATGGGTATTTTACAGAAAACATTTAAGGGGCAATTACTGAGCAATCCCATTTAGGTGTGGAAACTACAAATGAACCTAAGAGATTTTGTTTGCATCAATTGGTCTTAATGAAAATTTGAGGACAAATTTGCCCTAATTAATGAATTTTCACTTTCCATACATATTGTCACTTCTAAAAATGCGAAACAAATATGGTAATAAATTACTAATAAAATTGAAAACGAAACCTACAATTTCTCCCAACTGTGATTGATGTTCAATGATTTTTTTAAGCCACAATAATCTATAAGTCATGATATTCAAAATGAGATATTAATTTTTTTTTTTGGAATTATGGATTAGGATGCATGTGAATATTATATATAACATTAACCGTGATGTTAATATTATATATAACGTCACTATTATTTGTGTGCCTCATGAATGTTGAATATAACATTCAATATAATAAAAATAACATCAATTAATGTTGATAATATCACAATTATATGAACGTGTTGAATGTAACATGACTTACTGATAATGGTTATTTATATGTGGAATGTAACACTTAACGATATTTTGATAATGTATAAGCCCTTGCTAATTGTAACACGAATGTCAAAACTGAAAATTCTGGAAATATCACATTGAATATAACACGAATCTGAAATTAATAAAAAAATTGTGAATGTGATATCATTTTGAAAATTTTATTCAGACGAATCTGAATATATAATTAGATCGTGAAAAAAATATGTACAACAATAGTTATTTTGAATTTAATAAAATAATTTTGTGTGAAACTTAAATATAAAAAAATTTCAATCCCACAAATTACACAGGGGTAAATTAGTCATGCCAATTTTTGCATTTTTTAAAATTGGGACTAAATGATTCGAACTTTCTAGACAACGGGATCATTTGGTTCAAATTTAAACACTTGGATTGAATTGATAATTACACTCTTAATTTAGGTCCACTTACTACCAGAAAAATAGGATTCTACTACAAATGTTTTGGTGATGACAGAATAATCGTTGCCAAACGTGTCTATTGGCTACAAAATTAACAGTTGTAGCTAACTGTGACCTCCTTTTGGTGACAACGTACAAATTTGTAGCCATATGATAGGTGTAATTTATCTATTTATTCTCAAGCCGGTTTTGATAGTTTTCGAGTATTTTTATAGCGTTTTATTAGGTTTTAATATGTTTTTATTTGTTTTGTTATAAAATAAGTATTTGGGGGTGAAAATGGACTAAAACGGTTCATAAACGAGCAAGTCGATGGAAGAATAGTGGAGAGAGAGAGAGAGAGAGCAAAAAGGCCAAATTATAAACCTGCATCCACCGCTGCAGCGGTAAAAATACAAAGAGTTATTGAAAGCTCCACCACTACAACAGTGAAACCATCGTTGTAGCTGTCAAAATGCAGAGAGCTCCACCGCTGTAATGGTCACCCGCCAGAATCCTACCAACCTATCCACCACTGCAGCAGCAGTCAATGCCAGATTGTTTAGGATATTTTAGAATGTTGGCTCACTGAACTACCCAAGGGGGGGTGAATTGGGTAGATAAAAAATTATCAGAGAAAAAATACTTTAATAATTCAAATAATTAATTTTAATCCTAAATTAATTATTATCTTTATATCATAGCGGAAATATAAAATCAACTAGGTGAACACCAATCAACAAAAATAAATAATATAAAGATAGCAACACACTAGAAATTTATACTGGTTCACCAACCTACTCTTGGCTAATCCAGCCTCCCGAGCTCCATGAAAAGTCGCACCTACTAAACTCAAGATTCCTTTAAAGGTAGGAACCAAACCCTCACAAAGATTTTTTTCACAGGCTCAGAATCAATCCTTACAAATTTATTTTCTCAAGCTCAGGAATAACCTCTACTTTTTACAGGCTCAAGAATAACCTAATTCTTTTTATACCTTAGGTTAAAAAATCAAAATCTCACAAACACTCAAAATATCCTTTTATCCAGTAAGGATTGAACTGTTACAAATTGAACACAAATCAATTCAATTCAGGAAGAATTATTACCTCAATCTCTTTACAGAAAGAGACTGAAACCAACTACCCTTAGATTAAATATTCCCAATAGTATTCAATCCGTCACTCAACTCACCAATTACAAATTGATAAATGATTTTTCTTACTCGGAACTTCTACCATCCCAGATAAATTAGAATTCAATTAATATCCCAAAACTGGTGATAGAAAAATAAGATATTCAAAATCTGATTTAAACAAAAATTAGGGTAACATGTAATTGAGCAAGTAATCAGATTTCTTTAAGAAATTATTTCAAAAATATTTTTCAATAAAAAATCAAAAAAAAAATTCAAAGATCAAATTCCAAATATAATCAACAAATATTAAATAGAAAGTAATTTGGAAAGATCTCACCCGGAATCCACCGAAAGAATAATGATAGCAGTGTCACTTCAGATCGGCAGCAGCAATAATCCACAGTAAATAATTCTCAAGAATAACTCTTAGAAAAACTCTCACAATTCTCAATATGTTTTCTCTTAGAAAAGCTCAGTATAATTCTTTTGATCACTCTCTCTCTAATATGAAAAACGCAAGTCTATATAAAAGAGAATAAAATAAGCTCTTTAACGGCTAGTTCCTACTTGTTATGACATTTAATTGTTCTTATAGATCCCTTATATCATTAAGACTTCATCTTGGTTTAAATCACTTAATTATAACTTTTAAATTTCTCAATTAAATCCCCCAAATATTTCTCAATCACAATTAAATAGGATAGAAAGAATTATATGTACCAAATTGAGAAATATTCAAAATTAATGAACTAAATCTATAGGGATATCATAATATATGTTGCATATCTCAAATAACATTAAATTCCTAATATATCTCATGAATCTTAACCATAAAACGGCTAGTAACGGCTACTTTTAGAATAAAATCCGAAATTCCACAATATCCTGAAACAGTGTCATAAGTCGACTTACCAAAGAGCATCGGTCGACCGCTCGATTCAGGATGTAGCTAAGCCAAAAATCCATTGCCCATCGGTCGACCTAGAGATTCAAAGAGTTACATTTCTCGTCACAGGTCGACCGCCCTGTCGATTTATCGATTCAGAGAGTTCACAAGTTCAGGTCGACCTACCTGTTGACCGAGAGATTTGGAGACTTTACCTTCTATGCTTCGGTTGACTTATCTATCGACTTATCAATGCTGGAATCTCTACTAATTAAATTCATTTTTAATACATTCTCATCGACGTTTTTGCCCCTTTAACTGATTTCTTTTCTCGGTTAACTCCACTAAATATTTAAGTTCAATTTTAATCAATTATCAATATTTCTTTTTCAATTACACATAGGAGCATATAATTTAACTAATTAGGATCCTATAAAAAAAAAACTCATATTTATCAAAATCATTTAAAAATCTTTTTGTGTCGTGTGTGATCCTAATTGGGATATTAAGAGTTGAAATTTAACCTAAGTTGTTTTCCATAGGTTCTTCAAATTCTTCAACCTCTTAATCCTTTATGATCTTTGTCATCATATCTTCATCATTAGAACTAATAAACTGAAACACTTAATTAAACTGTTAGTTCCACAAAAAACATCAACATTTTTAATTGTTCATCAAAATCTTAGAATTAACATAGGATATTTTGAGATATTTAGGATCCTATAAATATTGTCTTTTTCCCCCAAATCAAGGATATACATTTTTGGGAGTCTTGAGAGCTCCAAGTCCGATCAACCAAGAGAAGATCGCCACGCGAAGAAGAGAAAACGTTCTTGGAGCGGTTTTAGCGTCAATTCTTCAGATAACGACTAGTCTCCTTATTTCTCTCTTTCTCTCTTAGATTTGGTTGATTGTTTTGTATATGTTTAGCGTATATTTTATTATATATTTGGTTAGGGCCATATATAGCTAAACATCTATTGTCTAGGGATCGATGTACTTCACGAAAACGTTGTTTATATAAAATCGATATTTTGTTAATGGTTGTTCTTGTTTATCCAATTGTGTTTACCGTTATTCCACGTTTATATACTTGTTATGATATACTGAGAATACGGGGTTTGACACTCGAGAGAGGTAACCCTAAATTTGGACTAGGGTTTAAACACAATGTGACGATCTAATAACCGGGGAGGAAGTTAGAAAGTGTGCAATCTGTGACGTTAGAGCGAGACTCATGTGACCAAGTGTTGTATAGACACTCGAGGGGGACTTCAACGTTGACGCGAAGTCATATATTCATTTACTTTACACTCGGGAGAGGTAGTGAATGAGATTTTGATACCGAGATTGTCGGATAAGATAAACGCCGTTAATGTAAATTAGATTGAAACGAATACGTTTAAGTAGACGAAGTTTCATAAACGTCGTCATACCACTATATTAGTATAATTAGTTTAATTAACTTAGTTTAGTATATTATTAATATTAAAAAAAAAAAACACTACATTTTTATTGCCTAGATAAAGTTAAGTTATGATAACCGCGAGACTCAACGACCGTCCAATCCAATCTCTGTGGATAAGACAACCCTTACTCTTCCCCATCTATATTAAAACTTGACCTGTACACTTTCGGTGAAAGTAGTGACGTATTTACGCGCTACCACCATACATAGTTAATAGACGACGAAATATCCTGAACACATAACAAATATCCTGGCCAATTGAATTATTTCCAAACCTATATCGCTGAACCGAAGTCACAATTTGAGTGAATTAAATTAGCATTTGTGTATGCTACTTGAAATAAGCGGTTGGATTTAGGGTGAGCTGTTGATTGGTTAGGCATTCGAGTATTCACTTGTCATTTTTCTTTCATTTTTTCCACACCCGTGAAATTGAAATAATCAAATAAGTTTGGGGGTGTGGTTGTTGTTAAAAAAAAAAAATGTAAATATAGTTAAATTTCCGTTTCTTTTGACAAGTGAGTATGACGTTCTTAAATGTATGTTCAGGGTTGTTTAAAATTAATCTATGGGGATTCGAGAGTGATTATATGCCAAGCGTTGTGCCTTGGGTATCGTTGAGTTAACAATGTTAACCTGTTTTATATTCCCAATATACCCTTGGCCATGTTCCAAACCGAACCAAAACCTTTTGATCTTTATGAACTGTTTAGCCTATATTAGTGGAGAGTGAAACTCAGTCAGGCGTATGTAAATCCTAATCCTTTATGGTTTAAGTCATGAGTTTCGTTGGTGGATAATCCAATCTGGTCGTTGTATAGTTGTATTATTGAGTTTCGCACACACACGTTGAAAGGATCTAGAATGGCGTTTACTATTATTGAATGTCAAAATTCTAGAACATTACATAGTGCGTTTTACTCTTGAACTCAATATGATTGGGGGTTGTTGAGGAAAAAATGTTCTAGTCGATAGCTGAATTCAAAACTCGCATATCGTTATGTTTAGGTAGTTTGTGTTTTTATTTGTGGTTTAGTTTTTGTGTTAGTTAATTAGTTGTATTTTTTATTTTAGTGTGAGTGTTTTGCTCGAGGACTAGTAAAATTTTAAGTTTGGGGGTATTTGATAGGTGTAATTTATCTATTTATTCCCAAGCCGATTTTGATATTTTCGAGTATTTTTACAGCGTTTTAGTAGACTTTAATATATTTTTATTTGTTTTGTTATAAATTAGGTAATTGAGGTGAAAAGAGACTAAAACGGTCCATAAACGAGCAAATTGGTGAAAGAACGGTGGAGAAAAAGAGCAAAAAGGCCAAATTCTGAACCTGCATCCACCGTTGCAGCTGTGAAAATACAGAGAGTTGCTGAAAGCTCTACCGCTGCAGTGGTCAAAATGCAGAGAACTTCACTGCTGCAGCGGTCACCCGCCAGAATCCTACCGACCTATCCACCGCTACAACGGTGATCCTACCACTGCAGCGGTCAACACCAGATATTTTAGGATATTTTAGAAAATTTTGAAATATTTAGGATCCTATAAATATCGTCTCTTCTCCCCCCAAATCAAGGGTAGACGTTTTCGAGAGTCTTGAGAGCTCCAAGGCCGATCAACTAAGAGAAGATCACCTTGCGAAGAAGAGCAAAACGTTCTCGGAGTAGTTTTAGCATCAATTCTTCGGATAACGATTAGTCTCCTCGAATAACGGTTAGTCTCCTCATCCTCATTTTGTATCTCTCTCTGCTCTCTGCTCTCTCTCTCTCTCTCTCTTGATAAATAAAAAAAGGGACTTAGTCCCGATGTTGTGAACACCGGAACTAGCTCCCCAACACACAAAATTATTTTTTGGTCCTGATGTTCGCAACACCGAGATAAAAAAAATTAAAAAAAGAAAAAGAAAAAATGAGATTCTAGTGTTGCAAACACCAGGACCAAGGCACCAGAACACTCGACTCTTGAAAATAAGTTTAAATAGACTTCTTGTCAGATTTTTTTTTTTTTTTAAAAACTATTTATTATTTAAATAACTCATACCAATTGCCTATCACTGTATAATAATTTATTTCCACACAAAATATTCAGTGGTGTATTGTATAATTTTCAAGTAAATTTGAAAATAGTGGATTCAATGGAGGGGTTGTAGCTTTTAGAACACATCCCAATTTTGAGGCAACATCACGTGAGTAGAGAGAATCCACAAATCTTTAATTGCCTGACAAAAACTTTTTTTGAAAATAACATTATAATATAATTTTAGTATATATAAATTAAGGGTATATACCACTAACTTCTCTTGTCATTTTGTACTATACCAGATATCTTCTCTATCATTTTGTAAATATCAGAGATCTCTCATGTCTTTTTCTCAAACACCACTTACCTCATTTTGGATAAAATTGTCCTTATGTTATTTTTTAAAAAATTCATTAACACCATTATATTTTTAAAATTATATGTTTTACCTTTAATTTTTTAAATAATTATATTTACCTCTCACTACCACTTATCTCCCACCGTCACCTCCGCCACCACCCACTGCCACCACCTCCCACCGCCATCTAACGCCGCCATCATTTACTTTTTACACTAACATTTTCATTAAAAAATAATATTTTTTTAAACTCCTTTTTTTTTTTTTTTTTAACAAAATGAAAAAAATAAAATAAAAAATAAAAAAAATCAAGAAGAGAAGAAGATCGGTATTTTTATCCCTAAATTTTGGATTGGTCTTAAATTGCACTTTAACGGGTGCAAAGAGTAACTAAAAAATAGAGAGGATGTTAATGATTTTTTTTTTTAAAATAAAAGAATAAAAATATATTTTTGTAAAGGCATTTATGTCTTTTTACATCAAAATATTGGTGGCGGCGGGTGGCGGTAGGAGGCGGCGGAGGGTGTCGGTGGATGTCGGTGGCAATGGGAGATGGTGGCATCGGTAGGAGGTGGTGATGTGGGTGCGGTGGTAGGAAGTGGTGATGAATATATATAAATTAAAAGGGTTATTTATATATTTTAATTTTTTATTATTTAATTATTTTGAAATAGTGAAGAGTAAAATTAGTATTATAATAAAAAATATATTATTTTTTAATTAATAAATGAGGTAAGTGGTATTTGAGAAAAATACAGGGGAGGTCTCTGGTATTTGCAAAATGACAGAAGAGATATCTAGTATAGTATAAAATGACAGGAGAAGTCAATGACATTATCCCTATAAATTAATATATGCTGACAGCTGCTGCACATCTTGGGACAGTTATTTTTTTTTTAACCATTTGTATACCCAATAATCACATCTCCGAATATAAAGTTTTTTTTTAAAAAAAAAAAATCTTCGCATACCCGGTGTTTCGAACATCAGGTATACGACGTACTATTTTTTCAACCCAGGGTTCCAATACCTGGGATCACATCCCTGAGTAGAACTAGTCAATAAATTCAGAGTCAACCTATTTTGGTAATTTTTTTTATAAAATATAATAAAAAGATAAACAAGTCTAAATTAGGTTATCATTTTAAAATTTTAATTTAACCCTTAATTATTAAAGGTGGTCCCTGCAAACCATCACTTCATCAACAGTTATATGGTGCAACCATTTGGGAGAGAGAAAGGGAGAGGGAGAGTGGATCGGGTCAACAACTCTAAAATAGTTTTACTGATTAGCGCTGGCCGCCAAGTTGGTCCGAGTTTATTCGAAATTCAACGTTTGGATCGAAGCTTGTCCGGCGACCAGAAAACACCCAACCAACACTCCTTAAATATCGAGCTCGGTCTGCCTGCATTTCTCACACCTACTCCACCGTTGCTCTCCCGTCGAATTGTATTTCTTCAGATTTCGTTTATCTTTTCCAATGGCTCTTGTAGGAGTCCCAAAAGCCTCCCATTCGCCACCCGAATTCACCTACGACGTGTTCCTGAGCTTCAGAGGCGCGGACACCCGCAAAGGTTTCACCGATTACCTCTATTTATCTCTGAGGCACGCCGGGATCGAGACGTTCCGAGATGACGACGAGATCGAGCGGGGGGAGGGCATCAAGCCGGAGTTGCGGAAGGCAATTGAGCAATCGAAGATGTCGATTATTGTCTTCTCCAAGGACTACGCGTCTTCCAGGGCGTGCCTGTACGAAGTCGAGATGATTCTCCGCCGGAGCAAAAGCTTTGATCACGGGATTTTGCCGGTGTTCTACGATGTTGATCCTTCTGATTTGAAGAACAGCGCGAGTGCCCTCGCGGTCGAAGCAGAGGAACTGGAGAGGCATGAATCACGTAGTGAACGGGCGGAGAGAATGAAAGAATGGAGCGCGGCGCTCAAGGAGATTGCCAGTGTGGCCGGGATGGTTTTGATGAATCAAGCTGATAGGTAATTTACTCTAGAGACCTTTAATCCTTTTAGACCTCTTTGTCAAATTATTTCAAGTCATATTTAACAACTGATCGTGTGGTAATATTCATATTCATATAAGTTTCCATAAATTAGAGACGAAGCATTTTTGGTTGGGATAATTAGCCATAGTTTGTTTTAATTTTAATTTGAGTATAAATCCCTTTATTATATTTTATCTTATCTTTTAGTTCCGTGGTCAATGATCCATTATATCTCTAGTCAAATACCTTCAATTAATGTTTGGATGGCCGGTCACCCGTTGACACCCTGCCATTAGACCTGAGGCTTTTTCTTCAATTACATGTAGCTATTTATTTTAGTTTATTTTTTGATTATATGTTACAATTATTTTTAATGTATTTTTTAGTTACATTATTTAAAAGTGTATTTTTTAGTTGCATTTTTTAGTGTATTTGTTAGTTATATTTTTAGTGAATTTTTTAGTTGATTTTTCCACAATCGACAATCGAAAAATTAGTTGAATGTAACTAAAATAATTTAATAAAAAAATGATACTAAAAAATTAGTAATGTAAGTTATGTAACTAAATAAATTTCCGGCAACAGGAGGTTCGGCGACTGGCAGTGGCCAAAATCCGACAACTAGAGTCTAGTGGCCGGCAACGGTTGACATCGCAATTTGTTGCCAGCCCTAATTGGGACGTTAGTCTAGATGAACTCTAAGAGAGCATTAATATGTGTATATGGGCTTTGGCCCAATATGTGAAACCCTAATCTCAATAGGAAAACCAAACTCTAATCTTACCAGGCTACCAGGGTTACCCTAGTTGCTCCTATATATAGACTCCCTGTATATCTCTGTAAATGCATTTTTCTCATATATCAATATAATCATGTTCTTTCAATATTACGCCTCTCAATTATTCTGACATGGCATCAAGAGTCAATTCTTACTAAAATTTCGCAAACTTAATCTGTTAAAGTCTTCTGCTGCGCTACTACCAACAACTGCATTTTCATCATTCAACAAACCGACATTGTATTCTTTGCTACCATCATGCTCGTTTTGTAAAAACGAGTTGAGTGACACCAAAATCACCGCAATCGGACACCAAACGCACCGCCACGCACCACCAACAATCCTACCACCATCGTGACCTTCGTTGACTCCTACAAGCTTCAATATCAATTCAAATTCAACACCCACCATACCATCAGAATCGTCTTGATAAGACGATTCCAACACCACCAAAATCACTTAAATCAAACATCACACGAGCCCTCACGCGCCAAGTCGGCCCTACACGTGTCGTCGCTTCATCCAACACGTCAGGGCCACGTGTCAGCCAAATCCGCCAAAGAAATTGCCAAGTCAACACCACGTCAGTGTCAACTGCCACATTTGTTGCTCTATGCGATGTCACTGGCTCGCAGTGGATCAATTTCCTTGACTAGTTCAGGTTGTTTTTTACCTGTTTTTTACAACGTTGGACCAGTTCCTAGAGTTTTTTGACCTCTTGATTTTATTTCCAAGCTCTGTTTTGTGATTTGAGACTCACATAAAATACTTCCTTTTATATTCGTATAGTTTCTACGTTGGTTCACCAATTTTTTGACCGGTTCTTGAAGATCTAAAACTGGTTCTTGGATAATTTCAACGTTCTGAATCGATCCATTATTTTGGATCATATAGTATAGTTCTCTTTATATTGTTGATTCGGTTCATCACGGTGGTTTGACCGATTCAAGAGTTTATCAATTAGTTCTTCACAATAAGAGACCAGTTCCTGGATAATTCAGCATTCAGAATCCATCTGTTGCCTTGGTTTCTGCAGATTCATATCACACAATATACTTTGTTGTATGTTGTTAATCCGATTCAACAACGATGTCTAAGGGTTGTTCTTCCTCGACCGTTCTTATTGCCAAAAAGGGTTCTAATCTTGCATCCACTGTTGTTTTCATCTCTATTGGGAATATAGTTTCACTCATCAATAACTTTCTCTCCGATTTTGGTACAAACTTTTTCCCTGCCCTTTTACTTATTACAAGTAATTCTTTTTAGTTCATTGATACTGCCTATTGTAATCATATGCCTTCTGATCCTAACTTCTTCTTATCCAAACTATCTGTTATGAATGCTCCTTCCATTAATCCTGTTGATGGTTCTCATATGCGTGTTCCTTATACCGATCAAATTTGTACTTCACATCTTTCTATTCCTGACACGTATTTAATTTCAAAACTTACTTTAAATCTCTTATCTATTGGGCAACTTTATGAATTGGGATTTGATGTGATATTTTCCAATAGTGGTTATCGTGTGTGGATCCTCGAACAAGAAAAATCCTTGAGACTGGTCATAAAGTTAGACGTCTATTTGAGTTCAGTAGTTTGCACCTTTCGCCTCAAACCCCACCACCACCTCCCTATGTCCCTTCATTAACTTATGCAACCTCACCACCACCACCACTACCACCATTCTCATCATCCTGATCACCATCATCCTCTTTATTACCACCACCGCCACTATCACTATCACCATCCTCCTCCTCCTCCTTATCATCACCATTCTCCTATATTTGGCATTTTCAGTTAGGTCATATTTTATCCAGCTGTCTTAAATCACTTATCTCTAGTGGTCAATTAAGTTCAGTTCATCATGAATCTTTTAATTGTATACATTGTCAACTTGCAAAACAATTAGTTTTACCTTTAATGATAGTCAGTCTATTTCTCTCGCACCTTTTAATTTAGTGCATTATGAAGTTTGGGGGCCTTTTCCTCAAATAAAAATGGGTAGTTCTCGTTATTTTGTTATATTTATAGACGACTACTCTCGATATACATAGATATTTCTTATGAAGAATAGATTTGAACTATTCCAAATATATTCTGATTTTTCTTCTATGGTTAAAACCCATTTTTCGCGAAATATTAAAGTTTTTCGCTCAGATAATGCAATGGAATACAAGGATCGTGCTTTCCTTGCCTGTTTCACAAAAATGACATGCTCCCCAACCGCTTGTCCTGGAACCTCTCAACAAACTGGACAAGCCGAACACAAATATAGATACATTCTTGGCATAGTTCCTACCCTTCTTATTTCTTCATCCTGCCTTGAGCGCTTTTGGGGTGAGGTTGCCCTAACTGCAATATACACTATAAACCGTGTCATTTCCGTTACAATTTAGCTTCAGTCTTCATTTGAGCGTCTTTTTAGTAACCCTCCCATTTACTCTGATCTTAAAGTCTTTGGTTACGTTTGTTTTGTTATTCTCAAACCACATGAACACAACAAACTGGAACCAAAGGCCTATCTATGTTGTTTTCTAGGATATGGCCTTGAACATAAAGGGTATCAGTGTTCAGACCCCATCTCTAAAACTCTTCGTACCTCCAATCATGTCATTGGGAACATCAAATGTTTTCTTCCTTACAGTATATATCAACAATTGCTAACTCTAGATTCTTTACTAATCCATTTCTGGAGTTGTTCCCTGAGGATGCAGTTCTAGGTACCGTTGAGCCCACTTCAGAACCACTAGCTGATCTTACCCCTCCAACCCCAGAACCACTAGCAGATCTCACCCCTCCAATTCCATCAACCATATCTAAGGCTTCTCCTATGTCTGATGATCCCGCACTGACTCCTTTTGAGACCCACCCTCCTGATAACTCATGCCGCTTTAATAGGGTAACTTATCATCCCCCTTATTTCAATGACTATCATTACTTTTCTACCATACTTAATCTGCATGAGTCTCAATCCTATAAAGAGGTCAGTACTAACCCTTTTTAGCAGGAAGTAATAGACAAAGAACTTTAGGCCCTACCCAAAATTCACACCTAGGATCTTGTTGGCATTCCCCCTCGGAAAACTCCTATATACAAGTGGGTGTTCAAGATCAAAACAATTTCTGATAGTTGCGTTGAACGCTCTAAAGCCCGACTCGTTGCTAAGAGATTTGCTTAGGAATATGGCACTGACTATGAAGAGACATTTGTTCCAGTGGTTAGGCTCACATCTGTCCGTACTCTGCTTGCAGTCGCTGCCATTCGTAAATGGACTCTTTTTTAGATGGATGTCAAAAATGTTTTCTTCAATGGCGACTTTTTTGAGGAAGTTCACATGCATACTCATCTTGGTTTAGCTGCTCCTCAATACAAAGTTTGTCGCTTTCGCCTTGCTCTATATGGTTTCAAACAAGCTCCATGTACTTAGTTTGCAAAATTCAACACCATCATCCACCAGTTCGAATTCACATCCATCGCTCATGATTTTACCTTGTTTATTCGCCGACCTGACAATGGTGTTATTATTACTGTATGTGGACGACATAATAATTACAGGAGATGATCTACGTAGAATCTCTGAATTCAAAATATTTCCCAATGGTCAATTCAAGATAAAAAACCTTAGCATGCTCATTTATTTTCTTGGTTTCGAAGTTTCAACTAGTTCAGATAGATACTTTGTCTCTCTGACAAAATATGCATTTGACCTTCTTTCCAAATGAGGCATCAATTACTATACCATTGCCAACACTCCTCTAGAGCCGAATATCAAACTTACTCCACTATATAGCTCTCCTTTCCCAAACCTCACTCTCTATCGTCAACTGGTTGGAAGTTTGGTATATCTCATGGTTACTTGCCTGGACATCACTTATGTTCATCAAGTCAGCCAGTTCTTGTCCACTCTTCGGACCACTCATTACTTGATTGTTTTTCATTTTTTTCGGTATGTCAAGGGCACCTTATTTCACAGACTTTTTTTCTCCGTCCAGTCCGCTCCCACTTTACAGGCTTATTCTGATGTCGACTGGGCCGTAGATCCCACTGACAGATGTTCAACCACTAGTTATTGTTTTTTCTTGGACAACTTTCTCATTTCTTGGCGTAGTAAGAAACAAACCGTAATTGTTCGCTTTAGCACTGGAGCTGAATACTGTGCCATCGCTGATGCAGCACAAGAATTACTTTGGTTACGCTGGCTCCTCGTTGACATGAGAGTCTCCTCCCCCACTGCCACTGTTCTATATTGGGACAGTAGGAGTACTATTCAGATCGCCCATAATGACATTTTCTACGAGCATACAAAACACATCGAGACTGATTACTATTTCATCCGTCACTACATTCTCTAGAATACTGTTCGCCTTCAATACGTCAGTTCAACCATTCAGACAACAAATATTTTCATCAAGGCTCATCCATTCAGATGTTTTCATACTCTGGTTTCAAAACTCAAATTCACATATTCTTTATCGCCTTGAGTTTGAGGAGCGGATGTTAATATATAAATATGAGTCTTCGCCCACTATGTTAAACCCTAATCTCACTAGGAAAACCAAACACTAACTCCACCAAGGTATCCCTAGTCACCTCTTATATAGACTCTTTGTATGTCTCTGTAAATGCACTTTTCTCATATATCAATATAATTGCTCCATGTTCGCTCAATATTCTGCCTCTCAATTATTCTAATAGAATTAAAACTAAAGTACTTGCTTTTGAATTTTTTATTAATTTAGTGCAATTTTTAGGAAGTCCCACAAACCATCCTTTTTTCATTTTAGTTACTTAATTTGTGAAGCGGCAACACTTAGGTGGCGTTTGGCAACCGTTTCCGTTTCCATTCTAGCAGTGGGATGAGATGGGATGAGAATTTTGTTTTCTTCTTGGGAGTAGAATCGCGTTTGGTAACGATAATTTTTTTTTTTTTTTGTTTTGGGAAGAGAATTGTGTTTGGTAATGATTTTAATCATTTTTTTTTTTTTTTTTTTTATGTTTTGGCCGGACGGCGGTGGTTCCAGGGCGGGCGACGCTCGGATGGGAATGGCGCCGGCACCGAAGACGGTCGGACAGCGGTGGCGGGTGGGTGACAGTGGCCGGCGGCCAGAAGTGGCCGGAAAGTTTTCCGGCCAGACGGCGACCGGCGGCAGTCGCCGGAGATGACCGCTAGCGGCGGCGGACGGTGGTTGGCGGCGGCAGACGGCGGCGGACGGTGGTCGGCCGGCAGATGAACAGTGACCGTGTGTTTTGGGAATGGAATGTGAATAATGAGAAACAACTTTTTTTTATTTCTCATTTCTTAAGAAAAAAGTGAGCACAATTCTCAAATGGGAATGAAATGGAAACGGAAACAAAAATTACCAAACGCTATTTCCAAACAGAATTCTCAAAAATCTAGGAATGAGATGGGAATTTCTGAAATGGAAACGATTACCAAACGGGGCCTTATATTACGAGTTTTGTAAACGACTATGAGCTCAATAGCCACGTACCAAGAGAAGATATATGAATATGACTAATTAATAAAATTGTATATGTTGGGGTTGTTTGATTGTTCAACTTTTAAAATAATTCAATTAAACCTCTATTCAATCAATTTGAACAAAATTTTGATTAATTATACTCACGCTTGTTGCGCGGAATGAATTTGGGAAAAAATTGGATAGCATAGCAAAAGAGGCATATGAAGAACAAATCTTTGTAAGATTATTTTTAGTGTGAATGATATCTGAACATTTCTGAATTTCTGTGGTTTATGCATATGTTTTTCATTCTTTAAATACGATTTTGAGAGTAAGAGCTATGATATAGCAATTTTATACAAAAAGGCTCTATGCTTCCCATTATATAGCCATAATGGTGGGCTAAATTAGGAAGAAAATTGTCTTAATAAATAGGCTAATAAAAAGATAAGTGAAGCTATGGTCCACATGAGTTAAATAGGAAATATGACCTAAATACTAACTCAAATAATGCATTAATGGAAATATTAAATACTCCAACACTCTCCTCTCACGTAGGAAACAACAGTGTGGTTGTGGTAGGGTAACTCTAGGAGTAGGACAATTGTAGGTGGCCACCGGATAGGAGGTTTGGCACCGTGGGAAGGGGTTGGCCGGGTGGTGAGGTGCGGGGGGCTAGGGTCTTACTCCTCCCCTGTGCCTCTAATTATTTTTATCTTTTTTGGCTCTGATACTAAAAAAGATTTTGGGGCAGGATGACAATAATTTTATATGATGCAATATATTCTATACAATAAGACTTTACACTCCTCATTATATAGCGATAATGTTAAGCTAAATTAGGAAGAATATCGCCATAATAAATAGGCCAATAAAAAGAAAACGAAATTTATCAAATTAGTCAACATGACCTATATAGGAAATTACCTAAATACTGACTCATAGATAATGCATTGTAGAAGAAAAGGTATTGAGAGAAGAAGAAATTCTTCATTGATTTTGATATGTACAACAGTGGGTTAATATAGACAACTCTAGCTGCAAAATAAACTCCCCTAATCAAGGGATTACAATGAATCTCCCTAATCCTAGAAATTTACAACTGTTAGTTGACTTTCCAAATCAAATTAATTTTCTTATTTCTCAACATGCATTAATGGAAATAATAAATATTCCAACACACTTTAATTAATATAGTTTGTTGTTAAGGTGCAATAAATAGCCTTTCTTGTTTTTGGCCATCTACTGTGGAGTTTATGGATGTGTTTGGTTTACTAGAAAAATAGTATTTTGTTCATTGAAACCCCTTCTATACAAATAAAATCTCTGGATATAGTAGGAAATTTGTGTGCAAAGGTGTTGTGAAAAGTTTTAAAGATGGTAAACAAAAAAAGACGGTTGAAAACTAAATGTGCTCACTCGTAGACCCTCCTTTATATCTAACATGTTTGTCTGTCTTTCTCAAATGACTCGAACATCTAGGCACGAGGGGAAGTTCATCATGAAAATCATTAAAGTAGTTGAAGGAAAGCTAACTTTCAGGATCCTACGCCTTGAGCGTCGCCTAGTTGGAATGCATCCTCGAGCTAAGAACATTATTTTGTGGTTAAGGGATAGATCAGCCAACGTAGGCATGGCGGTGATATGTGGAATGGGTGGTATAGGGAAGACCACCCTCGCCAAATTCGTATATAATGCATCCAGCAGTAGATTTGATCGTAGCAGTTTCCTGGAAAATATCAGAGAGGTTTCTAAAGAGCCCAACGGTTTAGTTCGTTTGCAAAGTCAACTCCTTGCAGACATTCTTCATAACAAAACGATAAGAGTACACAGTGTTGAGGAGGGAATTGTGAAAATCCAGCGTGCCTTGCGTAAAAAGAAAATTCTTCTTGTTCTTGATGATGTGGAGGAGGTCGACCTATTAGATGCAGTTTTTGGCATAAGGGACTGGTTATCTCTGGGAAGTAAAATTGTCATAACAACTAGGAGGGAGGGCTTGCTGGAGGCTTATGACATTAATCAAGTTTATAGGGTTGAAAAGTTGAATTATGATGAATCTCTTGAGCTTTTCTGTTGGCACGCTTTTGGACAAAAACATCCCCAAAAAGGTTACAAGGAGCTCGCAGGAAGGTTTGTGCACCATTGTGATGGGCTTCCTTTGGCACTTAAAGTTTTGGGCACTTCTTTATTGAGGAAAGGCTTTGATGTATGGGAGAGTGCTTTAAGAAAATTGGAATCTATTTCAGACAATAAAGTTCTAGACAAGCTTAAAATAAGCTATGATTCTTTACAGGATGACCATGATAGAAATCTATTTCTCGACATAGCTTGTTTCTTTGTTGGGAAAAACAGAGATGACACGGCAACTATTCTGGATGGATGTGAGTATTATACAGCAGTAGGGATCCAGAATCTCATCGATAGACATCTCTTGACAATTGAAAATGATAAGGTGAGAATACACCAGTTGCTTCAAGACATGGGAAGACTCATTGTTAGCCAAGAATCTAAGTATCCGGAGGAGCATAGTAGACTCTGAAGTCACAAAGATTCCTTCAATGTTCTTGCGGAAAAAACTGTAAGGAAATTATCAGCCTTACATGCTAATGTGCATGCATTAGTAATTTTTTTGTCTAAGTTTTCTGATTTAGATAACTAACTAGTTTGTTTCCTTTGAATGTTTTGAAGGGCACTGCGAAAATTGAAGGCGTCATCCTTAACACTAAAATGCTGTCAAAATCAAATGAAGTTATCTTTGAAACCAATGCTTTTAAAGAGATGCGGAACCTTAGGTTACTCAAGCTAAGTTTCGTACAGCTTTCCGGAAGCTATGAGGTTTTTCCCAAGAGATTAGGATGGTTGTATTGGCATGGCTTCAGTTTAAATTCAATACCCCGTGTTTTTCCTCTAGAGAACGTGGTTGCTCTTGACATGCGCTATAGCAACTTGAAACAAGCCTGGAATGGAACTAAAGTATGCTACTCTTTTTCGAAGTTCCTTTTCTCCGATGCATTATGTGTGTGTATATTTTTCTATATATGCTGTTTTAAAAAACCATAACAAATGGTATGGTTTCAACAACTGCCTAAAATACATTTTCCTCTCTTTCTACATAGGTTTTTGGATCACTGAAAATCCTCAATCTCAGTCATTCCCCTTTGCTGGAAAAAACTTTGGACTTCTCAAGAGTCCCCAATCTGGAAAAACTGATTGTGAAGAACTGTCCAAGTTTGGCCTATGTTGATGAATCCATTGTGAATCTGGATAGACTTTTGGTCTTGAATCTTAAAGACTGCAAGAACTTGAGGAGGCTTCCAAGAAACATCCACATGGTGAAGTCTCTCGAACAGCTGACTATCTCCGGTTGCTCAAATCTTGTTGGGGTAGCAGATGAGCTTAGGAAGATGGTATCTCTGAGAGTTTTTCGCGCTGATGGAATTGCAGCACATCAAGTGTTGTCTAGCATGAGAGAGGTTGCACAACCATGGTACGGATGCCTCTTGCCTTGGGTACAGAAAGCAACAACCAGCCCAAAAATATCATGGGATTCCTTGCCAAGCACTTTGGTGACAATCACCCTCGCTAATTCCAACCTCACAGATGATGTTTTTCCCGAGAATTTTAGTGGACTCCCCATGTTGCAGAATTTGAACCTAGCCGGAAATTTAATTCGTAAGTTGCCGGATTGCATTAAAGATCTTACGAATCTCAAGACACTTGATATGTCATGGAACAGAAGGTTGCGGCGAATCGAGTGGCCGGCGGTTGCCGCCGAAGAACTGATCGTCACGGAATGCAGGTTGCTTGATAAAATAACGTACAAAACGGAAACGTATTTACAGAAGATCTCGCACGGTGCATGCATGAAGCTCGATTACGTCCAGCGCGGCTTCAAGATATACCCAGTGAGGAATACCGATGTTAAACTAATTAATAGTATTGGCTTCTTCGGCTTGGAGTCCATGGCAGATCTTGAGGCAACCATGGTCAATGTCATTGTATGGAGTACATTAAAGCGCCCTATCCAGGTTCTCTCTCTCTCTCTCTCTCTCTATATATATATATATATATATATATATATGTTTGTATGTGTTAGTATATATATAGGCCTTGGCAGAGTAGGTTAAACCCTAGACCCATTTGCTTAAATCTCAATGACTGTATACTTGTATAGACATTTTTGTAAATCTCTATATATTGTACCTTTGGCACAAATCAATATAACCATCTCATATTCCCTACTAAAATTCCCATCCTTTTTCTTTTCAAATCACCGCCACTACTGCCTTTAAAACGTTCTATCACCATTTAACAACTCAAAACAAAATCCTCCACCACCACCACCACCACCACCACCACCACCAGACTCAACTTGAAATAGCGAGTCCAACGCCACTGCAAAACAGCCCAACCATTGCCTCACACGCTCCCACACGCCACTAGAGAGCACTCTATGGCGTTGTCATTGTTGTTGACTCTACAACAACCACTGTTGCTCCAAAATCAACAAAACATACACCACCGTACTCTTCTCTACAAGACGAAGCTAACGCTACCAACCTTACCTCAAATGGACACATGACATGCTCTCATGTACTATAAGTAATTCTTCTTGGTTATTTAATTCTACATGTTGTATGACTTCTGATCCTAATATTTTGTCATCAAAACTATCTGCTGTGAATGCTCCTAACATTCATACTACTAATAGTTCTCATATGCGTGTCACTTGCACTGGTCAGATTTCTACTTGACACCTCTCTATTTCTGACATATACTTAATTTTAAAACTCACTTTAAACCTCTTATATGTTTGATAACTCTATAAATTAGAACTGAAAGTTATATTTTCTAATAGTAGTTGTCGTGTGTTGGATCCTTGAAAAGGAAAAAAAATTGGGGTTGGGTTTAAAATTGGACGTCTATTCGAGCTTAGTGATTTGCACCTTCCAACTCGATATCCACCATGGCCACCCTACATCCCTTCATCCACTTGTGCAACTCCACCACCACCACTACTATCCTTATTGTAATCACATGGTTCATTTTCTCTCAGCCTTTGACATTCGTAATTAGGTCAGGCATCAATCTGACGTACCCACACTTTAGCCTTTAGTTTAAAATTAGGGTCTGTTTCTACCGAACATCTCGATTGTATTCCATGTCAACAAGGTAAAGAACACGTAATACCTTTTCCCAGTAGTGATTCAGTCTTTCTTGCACTTTGATGTAGTTTAGTCTGATGTTTGTGGACCCTTATTTTCTACCACAGTAGGGAGATCCAAATACTTTGTTATATTTGTTGATGACTACTCTTGGTACACTTAGCTATACCTTATGCATAAACATTCTGAATTACCTCAAATTTATTCAGATTTCGCTGCCATGTTTTAAATTCAATTTTCCTACATTATCAAAATCTTCAGATTTGACAATGCCATCGAATACATGGACTAGTGTTTCATTGCCACCATTTGAAAATCTGGCACCCTTATTCTGGCACTTCTGCCCAAAATGGTTGAGCTGAATGTAAACATTGACATATCTTAGATATTGTCCATGCGCTACTCATTTCATCCTCTTGTTCGGTGCGCTTCTGGAGAAACGTTGCTCTCACTGTCGTTTATACCATCAATCAGGTTGCTTCATTTACTGTTGGTAATATTCTCTTATGAGAAGTTGTATGGAGTCGCTACTGATTACAACCTCTTAAAAGTTTTTGGGTGTGTACTCTGTCCTCTTACAATCTCGTGGATCTCAACAAAATATTTTAGGGTTTTACCCCATTCTCCCCATTCTACTATGACCTTGTATGACTTCAATTGACCCCCTCTTACTTCTCGAGAAAATATTGAGCCTCTTTGATTTTTTTTTCGAAAATTTTGAACCTTGTTTTTGTAATTAGTTGTTGAAAATTGTGAAAAGTTGTTTGATTTAATTTTCAAAAAGAAAATATCTATTAATAACGTGTTAAAAAATTGATAAGTAAAAGTGAGGTGATTAATTAAAATATGATGCTGAAAAAGAGAGATAATGATGATGTTTATTGGATGAATGCATTGTGAATTAAATTTGTAAAGAAATAAAAAATAAATATATAGATAGAAAAGTTGAAATTAAAGTTATAAAATAAAAAAAAATATAATATCAAAGTAGGTGATATGATATATTGAGTATTGTGAAAATTGTTATGGAAAAGTGTTTTTATAGAAACTCAATGGGTCTAACTCATTCCCAAAAGACGTTTTGTAAGATGAGGATTGCTCTAAGCTTTATATATAGTTCAAGATTAGGCAACACAATCGATGTGGGATTCAACATGCCCCCTCACGCACATGGTAGACTTTGACAAACCACTACGAACGAATATCGGAAGGGCCTAACATTGATAGGGGATTCAACATGCCCCCTCACGCGCATGGTGGACTTTTTGACAAACCACTGCGAACGGATATCGGGGGGCCCAACACATCCAAAAAGTCCCCCCGATATCTGTCGGCAGTGGTTTGTCAAAAAGTCCACCCTACGCGTGAGGGGGCATGTCGAATCCCACATTGTTTGTGTTACCTGATCACGAGTTATATATAAAGTTTAAGGCAATTCTCATCTTACAAGATGCCTTTTAAGAGTGAGTGAAGGCCTTTAGATTTCTACACTTTTTGAGTTGTAAAAAGAAACAATAGTATTTTGAGTTTTTTAAAATGAAAAATACTACTTGAGTCGCCAACCAAACATCACCATTACTACTTATATATTTTTGATAAATAGTGGTTTAATTTTTGCAAGATACTGTATGAAGAAGCTATATTCAGCACTTACTATCCCGGGAGGGAAGTTCCGAACTGGTTTAGCCACAAGATGACCGGCTCTGGATTATCCTTCACGGTGCCATCGTTCCCTCTCCTCCGCCCGCGGGGCTTGAATCTGTGCTTAGTGTATACGATTCCAAGCATGACAGACAAGTTGCCAATTCCAATACAGGTAAGGATCATTAACCAGAGCAAGGGCTTGGCGGGTGGGTATCAACCGAGGTGTTACGGGGTGCCAGAAGCTGATTGTGGCGAAATGGTGTGGCTTGTCCACATGGGGTCGTTGTTCCTGTTTGAGACAGGCGATGAAGTGGATATAGCTTTCGACATGATGATAGAGGGGGAAATAAAGGAGTGCGGGGCACACGTTTTGTTCTATGAAGAGGTGGAAGAAATGTACCAATACTACAACACGCTGTTGTTGTTGTGGGATTCGGCTATGAGGCCCTTACAACGCGGTTTATCAGGTATTTTAACATTAGTGTTAATGTCGGATTTGTTTTTTTGTTTTTTTTTTAATACAGATAAAGCACTTGAGAAACTTTTTTATTTTTCTTTTCTTGATTTATGTTATTTTTTCTCTATGTAGCAATTGAGTATATTGGTGGTGATGAAGAATAAGTAGAAGAAGAGCCTATCTTCAGGAGTAGAAGTGGTTTGATACTGTTTTACTGTTACGATGATTGGACAACTCGGATTGTCAGGTATTTTAACTGTTTATATACCATTTCAGATCGATTTAAAATTTTAATCCACTGTATTGCATTCCCAAAATCAACTATTACATCCCGATCCCGTTTAGTTACTGTTTCCATCCCTGATTTATGTTTCCCCTCAACAAAATTTTGGGTTTATTATACAGAAACATGCACGTTTTTGTATATCAAATTTTGAGAGTTTCCTGAATTTCTAACAAATCTAAGAAAAAAATTTGTTGATTTCTATTCACTCCTACAAAAACTATTCCCATGACCATCCCGGCCACAACCGCCACGCCGGCTAAGAAATATGTATATTTATTGTCATCCATTTAAAAAAAAAAGAAAAGAACAAATATTGCAACCTAAAGTGTTTTTTTTTTTTGTTTCCATTCTCATAAATTAGAAGAAACAATTTCAGGACAATGGTTGTTACCAAATATATTTCTATTTCCAGAATAATCCAAAATGGAAACAAAATTATTACTCTTCGGAGTAGAAACAGAAAAACAGAAACAATATCCAAAAACCACCTACACTCCTTCCACGTTGATTTTAATATTATATTCCAGATTTTAATTTACTTTTCCAATATTACAAATAATAATAAATTTTAAAAAAATACATTAACAAATTGAAAGAACTATTCAGAACCTATTTTCGATAAGAATTCACTCTAACAAATACCTTTTTTTTTTTTTTATCCAACTAGAAATGTATATGGGTCAATATCATTTGTTGCTACCGGTGGATCCAGAAAATTAATCGAGGGAATTAATTTTTTTAGAAAGTTTATTAGATATTTTTATAATTTGAAGGGTATAGCAGTAATAGTAAAAAATTTCGAAAATTCACGAGTTTGACTATTGTTAGACATCAAGTAGCTCTGCCACTTAACATGGCCTCATAATTACATAGTCAAACAATAATATGTAAATAAAAATAATTGTTTTTAATAAATAACACTTAAGTTTAGTTTATTAAATGGGTTAATTGTACTTTATCCCTTGTAGTTAGGTGATTTGTATTTTCCTAACCACTTTGCCCTTTGTAATTAGGTTTTGTTGTATTTTACCATTTGATATAGGCATAATCATAGGGGGCAAAGTGCTGACGAGGGGTAAAGTGCAATAAACGCCTAACCACAGAAGGTAAAGTGGTGATGCGAATACTATAGGGGGACAAAGTGTAAAATGACATAACTAAGGGAGTGAAGTATAATTAACCCATTATTAAATAGAAAATTATCAAATTTTCTCTATAGAGCAAGTCAACCACTTTTTTTTGTCCTCCACTTTTTGAAACTTATTTTTGTATCCTTTAAAAAATCTCCCTTTATTATTTAGTCAAAAAACATTTTTCTGAGATTGTAGTTGAACATTTTTCTGAGATTGTAGTTGAACATTTTTACCCTTGTATTTGTACTTTTATTAGAAATCAACTTTTGCATTAATGTCAAAAAAAAAAAGTGTAATGTCACCTACTGGTCTCAACATCTAAAAATTAAAAGTTGACCAAAAAAATTATTTAATTGCGCATTAAAAAATCAGATGAACAAAAAAATTATGCATTCCTTCTTAATTGTGATTAATTTGAAATTCGTATTTTTTTTTTCTGGAATTTTTTGTAGTGTGATTGATTTCAATAGTGTGTAGTTGATTTCAACTTTGTTTACAATGTAATTAATTTTCAACTACATTAAATATTCAAAGTTGATTTTAATTACACAATATTGATTTCAACTTTTGAATATGCAGTATAGTTGAAATCAACTACTAAAATCATTTACATGACATTGAATTTAACTGCACTGTGCATTCAAAAAATGAAATATGCAAAATAATTCTAAAAAATATAAATAGGGATTTCAAATTGATTACCTCGATTAGACTATCATAAAGATATAATTTTTTTAATTATCTGGATTTTTTAACGTGTAATTATTTTGTGAACTTTAATTTTGTAGACATTGACATCATTAAATATTGACAGCACATTTCATTTTAAGTGGAAGTTCTACGTGCGCTTGTCCCTCTCTCCTCCCCTAGTTTTCCAAAAAAAGTAAATAAATAAAAAACCGACATATTGCTTAATTTTTAGTAGTTAATATTGATTGATGGTCTTTAAATCAAATGTAAGGAGTGAAATAGTTGATATGAGAAGACTGATAGTGTTTTTTTTAACCTCTTTAAATTCTTTTCTTGATTATTTTTTTTTTCCCTCCGTAGCAATTGAATATATTGGTGATGATGAAGGACAAGCCAAAGTAGCTTGTGGGGTAGGAAAGTTGCACCTGAAAGCATTAATATGTAATTCGGGGTGTGCAGTGGACAGGGTCAATTTAACCGGGTAGGATCAATCTGTTAAATCTATTCAAACCGCAATATTGGCACTGAAAATACTTAGGCAGTCCACGGTTCTCATTAGCACAACCCAAAAATATCCTCAATCCAAACACTATTGAGCAGCTTACAGTTTAAACTACTCAATCCACATCAACTCATACATTATTGGGCGGTCCACTGTTCAAACTAGTTCAAACCACATAGTACTAGTTTGGTCTATAGTTTTAACCTAAACTGTCACAATCTTCCCGCTGGTCACCCCTATATGTAATCTATATCTATATAAAAAACTAAAATTGAAAAACTAAACTTGAGGATAAATGAAAGTTCACAAAAATTTTATTTCTTGATTTTTCTCAATCTCTTTAACATTTTATTTAAATGAATTTTAAATATTATTTATCATTAATATAGTGATTAAGTGAAATTAATTGTTATTTATTATTAAACATTGGGTTGAATGAATTATATATATATATATATTATTTGAAATAGTGATATTTTAATACTTTAATAGATAAATTTTACTCACCCCTATCATTGGAAAAATTTATAACAACACGTCATGTCATTTGGAAAATATCTTCATCCTCCTGCCATTTTAAAAATCCAATGACACAAAATACTCTAAATGAATGACATCTAATTTTGTTTGACATTTTTATCTTTTTATAGGTTATTCTTTTCATAAAATGGCAATTTTATCCATTATTTTTTTTAAAAAATAACGAAAGTTATAAATACCTCACTAAATTTTTTATTTAAAAATTTATTTTTTAAATTTATTTTTATATTCATTGTTTCTCGTATGTTGATAGAAGTAATAAAAAAAATTGGAAAATGACTATTTTGATTGTTCATAAATGAAGCTAGTATTCAATTAACTCTCACTATTTAACGTTGGAAACATTTAGTCCCTCTATACACATTCCCGTTCATACATCATTTCATTTTTCCCATTATAGCAGCAATGTTGGCTTCAATCTTGGAACACAGGAGGATTTTCTTTTTCTTTCGTCAATTGCTCACCCCCCTTTGATGATTTAACCGAACCCACAACTTACTCCGCGATATCTCTAGAGAATCAACCCAAGGAGAGAAAACAGATGACAACGACAATTGAGATTTTTAATCTAGCTTCGAATCGCAACCTAACTACCGATCAAGACTGATGCCTAGCTACGGCTGTGTAATAGCTCGTGATTGAAGAAAAAATTGAATTGAGTCTATAGAATGACCACATATTGCTCATCCGCTTTGAAATTCCTTCTCGATTTTAAGCTAAAATCGATCAATAACACCCCCCTCCCCCCCAAAAAAAAAGTTCGAAAGAAATTTTGATCTAGGTTTCGTTTTCCTATTTGCTGTCTTCAAAAGATTGAAGATGTAAAGGGATGCATAACTATTTTTTTTAATTATGGGAAAATGAATACGGATTTGAAATTTTGAAAATCTATTTTTTTTTTTTTTTTTTGACTTGTTGAGTAATTGTTCAACAACAAAATTTCCCATATATATATATATGTATAAACATAAATGTAATTAATTTTCAACTACATTAAAAAAGTTGATTTTAATTACACAATATTGATTTCAACTTTTGAATATGCAGTGTAGTTGAGATCAACTACTGAAATCATTTACATGACGTTGAATTTAACTGCATTGTGCATTCAAAAAATGAAATATGCAAAATAGTTCTAAAAAATTTAAATATGGATTTCAAATTGATTATCTCGATTAGACTATCATAAAGATACAATTTTTTTTTTTTAATTATCTGGTTTTTTTACGGTGTAATTATTTTGTGAACTTTAATTTTTTAGACATGACATCATTAAATAGTGACAACACATTTCATTTTAAGTGGAAGTTCTACATGTGCTTGTCCCTCTCTCCTCCCCTAGTTTTCCAAAAAAAAGTAAATAAATAAAAGACCGACATATTGCTTAATTTTTAGTAGTTAATGTTGATTGATTGTCTTTAAATCAAATGTAAGGAGTGAAATAGTTGATCTGAGAAGACTGATGGTGTTTTTTTTTTCTTTTTTTTTTTAACCTCTTTTTAAATTTTTTTCTTGATTTATGTTTTTTTTTTCCTCTTTAGCAATTGAATATATTGGTGATGATGAAGAACAAGCCAAAGTAGCTTGCAGGGGGAGGAAAGTTGCACCTGAAAGCATTGGTATGCAATTCAGGTTGTGCAGCAGACAGGGTCAATTTAACCGGGCAGGGTCAATCCGTTAAATCTACTCAAATCGCAATATTCATACTGAAAGGCAAATCGTCTAAAGTAACCTGCGCATTGCGACAATTTTTTTTCAAGTTTTAGTAATGTAACGGTTTTTCTTTTTAGTAATATCTATTATATTTCAAGATTTAACCCAAAAATACTTAGGCAGTTCACGGTTCTCATTAACGCAACCCAAAAATAGCCCCAAACCAAACACTATTGAGCAGCTTACAGTTCAAACTAGTCAACCCACCCCAACCCATACATTATTGGGCGGTCCACTGTTCAAACTAGTCTAAACCATATAATATTAGTTTGATCCACAATTTTGACCCAAATTGTCTCAACCTTCCCACTGTCCACCCCTTCATGTAATCTACATCTATATAAAAAACTAAAGGTGGAAAACTAAACTTGAGAATAAAGGAGAGTTCATAAAAATTTTATTTCTTGATTTTTCTCGATTTCTCTTTAACATTTTAGTTAAATGAATTTTAAATATTATTTATCATTAATATAGTGATTCAAGTGAATTTTAATTGTTATTTATTATTAAACATTGGGTTGAATGTATTTCAAATATATATTTTTTTTATTTGAAATAGTGATATTTAAAAAAAAAAAAAAAAAAATTCACTCATCCCATCATTGGAAAAATTTACAATAACACGCCATGTCATTTGAAAAATATCTTCGTCCTCTTGCCATTTTAAAAATCCAATGACACAAAATACTCCTCTAAATGAATGACATTTAATTTTGTTTGACATTTTCATCCTTTTATAGGTTATTCTTTCCATAAAATGGCAATTTTATCCATTATTTTAAAAAAAAAAAATAGCAAAAGTTATATATACCTCACTAAATTTTTTATTTAATTTTTTTTTTTATATTCATTGTTTTTCATATAAGTATTGATAGAAGTAATAAAAAAAATATTGGGAAAATGACTGTTTTGATTGTTCATAAATGAAGTCGATGTTCAATTGGCCCTCACTATTTAACGTTGGACACATTTAATCCCTTATGCACATGCTCGTTCATACGTCATTTCATTTTTCCCATTACATCAGCAATGTTGGCTTCAATCTTGGAACACAGGAGGATTTTCTTTTTCTTTCGTCAATTGCTCACCCTTCTTTGATGATTCAAACGAACCCATGACTCACTATGCGGTATCTCTAGGGAATCAACCTAACTACCGATCAAGGCCGATGCCTAGCTACGGCTGTGTAACAACTCGTGATTGAAGAAAAGACTGTATTATGTCTATAGAATGACCACATATTGCTCATCCTCTTTGAAATTCCTTCTCGATTTTGAGCTGAAATCGATTAATAACACCCCTCAACACCCCCAAAAAAAAAAGTTTGAAAGAAATTTTGAATGGGGTTTCGTTTTCCTATTTGTTGTCTTCAAAAGACTGAAGACGTGAAGGAAGGCATAACTATTTTTTTTTTTAATTATGGGAAAATGAATATGGATTTGAAATTTTGAATATCTATCTTCCTCTTTTTTATTTTTTTGACTTGTTGAGTAATTATTCAACAACAAAATTTTCCAGCTGAGGCCCGATACATGAACCAAATAATAAAATCTAGAGATTTAGGTAGCAGAGTACGAAAAATATAAATCTATTTAAGAAACAATGTTCGTTAAAGCTCGGATCTGTTTGTTTTAACATAAAACAAAACAAATACCTATAAAGAATAAATTTAAACTTTATACCTGTGTCGAAGCTTCAACCTCTAAGCCAATTGATCTCGAGGCATGATTTGAGAAGGCTTTCCTAAGAGTTGTTGGATCTAATCCTAAATCAAGAACCAAAATTGATTCTATCTAAAACAACACAAATGTCTTACCTCTAATAATATCTACACGAGAAATTCTGCAAGGATAATTTCTATGGAATATATAAAAATCCAATTTTAATTTCAAAGATCTAAGGTAGGTTTGGTTTGACTCTAGTAGGTAGTAAGAATCAAAACAGTAAAACACTCAAGAAAATAAGATAACTAAATTTTGCCTCTAGTGGGAAGATACATGGTAGCCTCCCTTTTATAAATACAATCCAGGGTTCAAAACCCTGGACCCTTTTTCTTTAATTTTACCTTCATCCCATAACTTCTAGGTAGTTTACCATTATTATCCACTCCTTTTAGAGTACTATCCAAACTTCTATTTCTCATTGTGTATTGACACATTAGGTTCATAACAAAAGGTAGATGGTAGAAACAAATAATTAATTAATTAATTATTCAATTAAAATTAAAACAATTCTTATTTTATCCTAATAAATAAAAAAAATTCTCCACTGCATCTCCTCTAACTATGAGTCACGTTTACCCACATATCACAATCATATCAAGTTGATAGGAATTTTATCAAGAGAAACCCTTTAGTTATGATTTTCGAATTATATAATATTTTTATCTTGTACTCCTGAAACAACCAATAGGTATGTTTAACGTTAAAAACTCCTAGTCCAATCATATGCTTATATTGATTGAGAATATAATTCCCTATGACTTCAATTGAAATCTCATCCTAATCGTTACACTACTTTGGCAAGAGTCTTTATTAAATTATATTAGATCTAATCACATATAACATGTCTCTCTTTGCAAAGAGTAATATATCCTATCTTACTCAAATATCCAGATTTACATTTCACTATACCAATAAATACCTTTGAAGTTTCACAGTTAGAAAATAACCACCATTATTATCAAAGTATAAGAACACATAAATGTGATAGCATGAAAATCACAAGTACAATCACAACTCTGATATCATAATTTGATATTGAGCAAAGCTACCATGTGAAACACTGTGGATGATCATCTTAAAGGGCCTTACTACTCTAGTAAGTTCACTTATGATTATTCTAATATCTCATACTAATAGTTAAGACTTATATTTTCATAAGAGAAAACACCCCACAAGTTAGTTTAGATTGTTAAATACCCGTTTTTACAATTGAATACTGACTAGGAATATTTAGGATACAAGTTACTAAACTTTCTATGGACTCAGCCTTTAATCCCATTAAATAGCTAAGACGTTTTCAACTTTATATCCAAGGTACTAGAGCAATATGATATGATTCTAGAATGATATCAAAACACCTTTTATTACTTGAGATTATGATTTTAAAGACAAAATTCACTAAATGATGTAATAAAAGATTGATTATAGAACTTATATACCCAATGAGACGTGCCCCATTTCCTTGTCAACCACGATTCAACTCTCCTGATGAGCACTCCAGGAAAAAAAATTGGAATTTAATCATGAATGCACTAGGTCGATGTGGAGGAGTAAGATCGCTTGGGGAAGTGATAGTCGAGGTGCGCATAAACTGGCCTGGACAACACCTTATCATTAAAAAAAAAAACACGAAGAAGAAGAAATTATAGGGTAATCTCCCATTAGAACTATAACCAATCGATACACCATCTAATATCAATTCTTTCGAGATACCAATCTACTTGCCATAAAGTTATTGCCTTAATGAGGGATCAACTAACTTATGTTGACATCATTTCTTTTGATGATTTCTCGAATCAAATAAAAGCACGGCTTAATGTGTTTGTGAAAGACATTATATCTAAGTGAATACAATGGAATGCAATATTTTAAATTAATTTCTTTTTACAAATAATCTTCTAAACTGAATCAGTCCACAATAATACAAAATAATAGATAAACATAAAAAATAAATTTCAATTAAACTTTATATCTCTTTCAGTGCTTCAGCCTCATAGCTAATAGTTCCCGACGTGTGATTTGAGAAAGCTCTTCCAAGAACGATATCAACATATTTTTGTACAAGCAACGATCTCCGAATAGCAACACAAATGTCCTGCCTCTAACGATATCCACACGAAGAAGTCTATTTGAATGGTGTCTACGTATTATATATGAATCACATTTAGTAAATCTAGGGTAGCTTCAATTTGATTATAGCAAGTAGTAAGAATCCAATCGTTAGCACAAAGAAGAAAAATAGAAGGCTGCTCGAATTTTCCATTGTCTATATTCTTATTTGTAGACTAAGTTTGGCTAAAACCCTAGACTTCTTTATTTTCTTTATTGCATATTGGCCCCGAACTTCTAAACAAATCACATTAGTACCTATTCTTTTTTCAAGGACTATTCAAACTTCATTCTCCATTATGTGTGACCCATTAAGTTCGTCAAAAGCTGAAAGGTTAGAAACAATTAATTAACTAATTTACTATTTGATTAATTTAAAATTAGAACAATTCAATTTTTTTCTTTTGTAAAGAACAATTATTTACCGCATCTCTACCAACTATGAATCATGTCTAGTCACATATCATAGTGTTGGATTTATCACACATCTGATATGGAAGGAACTGGTGGTTAAGTTATAAGTGTGAGGAAAAATCTCACCTCACGAGATAAATTTTGGAGTTGAGAGAGGCCCAAGACCAACCTTACATTGGTATTAGAGCCCAGTTTACAACAATCCTAGCCCACTAAGGGGTTGGCAGCGGGCGGGTTGGGCAAAATTGCGGACCAAACCAATATTACGGGTTTGGCTAGTTTAAACCGTGGACCGTCCAATAAATGTGAGAGTTAAGGTAGGTTGAAGTGTGCAAATTAACTGGTTTAAACCGTGGCTGCCCAATAGTGTGCAAGTTAGACCAATTTTTAGTTTTGGCTAATGAGAATCGTGGGGTGCCCAAGCATTTTTGGGTTGGACCTTGATATATAATAAATATTGCTAAAAATAAAAATTGTTATACTATTAAAACTTGCAGAAAATTGTAACAAAATCACAGTAACACAAAAACAAGAAAAGAACTACAATATAATTTATAAAAAATAAAAAATAAAAAATAAAAAAAAAATAAAAAATTACAAACGTAAACCTGATTGTCCTTGGCAAAACCGCGATCGATTCATTCTTCTTCTATGTACCCAACTCTAGATGTTTAAGACCGCATACTAGCAGAAAAGGTATAGGTATGTCCTTTATTAGCTGATTACATTATATACTTTAGTTTGCCAAGTAAATATCCCCGTTGTTAACATGATTAAATCAATTACATTTTGCTTATTGTTGTATTTGTAAACTGTATATGTTAATAAAATTAGTGGGTTGCAAAAAATAGGATTAGAATAAGATAATTCTGTGAAATATGGGTTTAGGGAAGTCAGTTTAGACTATCTATTGGATGGAGATACTACTGTTAATGTTTATTAGATTTGCAACAATAATGTTATTTTATTTTTTTCTACTTGTCAAAAGACGGTCTTCTTTTGCACTGTAAACACTCAATGGATATATATTGTATAAGCAACCCTACAATATATTAAATTATTTGTGTCTTACCTTGTTGTCATGTCTTCTGCTAGTATGTGGGCATGGTGGTATTTGTTGAAGGTGGTTTTGGTGGCAACTATAGGCAGCGGGCAGGTTGAGATGGTTTAGACCAAAATCGCAAACCAAACACTATGCAGGTTGAATTAGTTTGAATAATGGACCGCCCAATAATGCATGAGTTACTATGGGCAGTTTGTGTTTCGGTGCGAGTGTTGCAGTTTGAGCGGATTTGGCAGGTTAACCCAACCAGCTACATACCCCTAAGCCCAATGGCCACAGAGAAAGAGACTGGTCGAGAATTAGCCAACCAAAGGCATATGAGGAGAAGACTGTTGAGTTTATCCCATATAAATGTGGAAGGGATTAGTTTTCAAATTATAAGTATGAGGGAAAGTCTCAACTCATGAGTTAACTTTTAGGGTTGAGAGATGTCCATGACCACCATATACTAATTAAGAGAATAGACATAATGGATAACTTAGTCGATCCACTCATTAGGGCAATAACTTTACGGCAGGTAAACTCCAGCACGGATTTAGATCATTAATCAGAGAAACAAACTAGTGGATGGGAATAAACCTAGATATTATGAGATCAACTACAGCGCGGATTTGGATCATTAGCAACAAATAAGTTTTTAATTTTTTCTTTTCTTTTCTTGCATTGTCTTTCTTTCTTTCTTTCTTTCTTTTGTTCTTTTTTCTCATTCTGTCTTTTCTCTCTCCTTCTTCATCCTCCTACCTTCTCCATCACCTCCATTCGTCGTCATCAGTTATGTTTTTTACTCTCTCTCAGCCTAGTTCCTACGCAAAGTCCCCCATCTCCTCGTCAAATCTGCTCTGATCCAATAAGGAAATTCTCAAATAACACAGATCTATGTAGATCTATGCTAGATCTATATAGATTCGGATCTACGTTCTTCTCGTCGAATCTGTGCACATCCGGCGAGGAGATCGTTGGATGGTACAGATCCAATGAAGACCACTGAATCTATGTAGATCTAGCAGATTACCCGATCTGTGGAGGTTTAGTATAGAGAGAGAGAGAAAAAGAAAGAAAAATGGAAGAAGAGAGCGAGAGACAAAGAAATAAACAAATAAAAACAAGAAAATGATAGTAGCAGGAAGTGGCAGTGGAGAGTTGGCAAGTGTGGTGATAGAGATAATGTTGGCAAGAGAGAGAGAGAGAGTAAAATAAAAATTAAAAAACAAAAAACAAAAAAACTTAATTGTACATAAGGGCGAAATAGCAATTATTTTTATTTTATTTTTTCTTAAAAGATAAGGGTACATAAACAATTAACCTTTTTTTTCCAGCAAGGAGTTTTTGTAGTATTTGACAAAAGATAGTGAATTACCTTAGTATTTATCTAAAATACAAGAGATATCACTGGTAATTTCCCTCGAAAATATTGACATTTTTTGTTATGTTGAAACTAAAGAAGTATGAATTGAGAAATACGTAGTTTACCACAACCTCAATCAACCTCGGATTAATGTTGACCTTTGATATCAAATTTTTACCTTAGGGGACGAAGATAGTGTTGTAAAAAAGAATAAAAATAATTCAGTAATTAAATAATTAATCAAATATAAGGAAGAATTTAAAAATGTGGAACAAATCACCGATTACAAAAAAATATTCTAGTTTAACTGATTAAAAATAAAAATTACATTGAAGTGATAAAATATCTAATGTAAGATTTAAATAAACAAAAAGAAATTATTAAAGACCCTATTGTATTACAGAACATAAATGAAATCAAAATACCAGAAAAAACGATTGAGGCAACCATCTGATGATTTTTCCTGAAAGCAAATTTATCCCCCGCAATGATGCTTATGATTTGATCTAACATTTACTTTTCAAGATACAACGCCGAACTACTGCTGGTACTAATACTTAAAACTAGAAGCCCAACAAACAAAAAAAAACACATAACTCTCTTAGGAACAAAGAACTATGAAGAAAACATGAATGCAAAACTTAAATTTTTTTTATGCTTAAATGTTGAAGAACCTTTAAATTTTGTAATTTTTGTAGTTATGAATCTGAAAAATTAGGCTCGATTTGAGATTAATCTGATTTTTGGATTAACTTTTATTTAAAGGATAGTAGGGCTAAGTCAAGCATTCCCCAATACCTCAAGGTTATAAGTCTACAAGCCCAGTACTCAAAGCCAAGGTTCATGATCGTGCCTGTGCTCAGCCTAGCCGGGCACTCAGTCAGCGACACGCACGGACATGTGGTTTTATTTAAATTATAGCCATTACCCAAATTTATGTCCAACTGAGTTAAAGACCCTAGGGGACTTAACTTTAAGGGGTAACTCGAGTATTAATAAATAACTCTTCATATTATTCATTAATCAATGTGAGATAATCCACACGACATATCAATCAAAAATTTCAAGTGGGTACATTAAAGGAAAATTTTAAGGGGTGGTTACCAAGCAATCCGATTTGGGTGTAGAAATTACCGAATGAACCCAAGAGAATTTGTTTGCATCAATCGATCTTAATAAAAAATTGCGGACAAATTTTTCCCAATTAATGATTCTACATATTCCATATTGTTGATCTTAAGATTTTGATAAATAGTTAAATATTAATATTTTTTGTCGAACTAACGAGTTTATTGAGTGTTTCAGTGTAAAAATTCCATTGATAATTTAATCATGAAGAAATTGTTGAAGATGATTAAGGATGCAAGAGACTACTGATAAAGAGACGGGTATTAAGAGACCGAAGATTATGAAAAATCTAGGTGAAAATAACTCAGGTTAATTTTTACTCTTAATGTATCCCGATTAGGATCACACACGACACAAATGAATTTATGTTTATGTGTGTTTTTATTAGAACCCTAATTAGTTAACATATTTGCTCCAATATGAAATTGAAGAAAAAATATTGATTTAAGAAAGATTAGTATTTAAAATTGATTTAGAGTGTCAATTAAGTTAACTGGAAAAAAAAAATTGGTTAAAGTGGCAAAAACGTCGAAGATTGGAGTCAAAACTAATTAAGGAAGTTGAGTTCCAGGAAGGATCGGTCAACCAATTAACATAGATTATCGGTTGACTTATGGCCAAAATATAAACTCTCTGAATCAATTAGTCAACAGGTCATCGTGGATTGATTGACTGACTATAGTTGAATTTTGGCCTAGGGAGCATCCTGAATTAATTGGTTGACAGACCTTGGAGTAGCGGTCGACCAACTGGAGAGAAAATTTTGGCTTGGGCTACAATCTGAATCAATCAATCAACCTATGGACTTTAGTCGGTCAACTAATGGGTTTGTTTTAGGTTTTGAAGATTTCGTGGATTTGATCAAAAAGTAGCCGTTACTAACCGTTTTATGGTTAATATTTGAGAGATATCTTAGGGATTTGATAGTATTTGAAATATGTGATTGATATTTTGATTTCCCTAAAGATATGGTTCATATATTTTGATTATTTCTCAAATTGGTTCATATAATTCTTTCTGTCCTATTTAATTGAGATGGAGAAATATTTGAGAGATTAAATTGGATAATTTAAAAGCTATTTTTGAGTCAATTGAACCAGGATTAAGTCATTACAATACAAAGGGTCTATAAGAGCAATTAAGTATCATGAAATGAGGAAACTAGCCGTTGGAGGGCCTGTCTTAAATCCTTATAAGTAGACCCGCGTTTTTCACTTATGAGTGATTCCAATCAATCAATTTTCAAGAGTTATTCAGTTTCTGAGTTTTCTGAGAGTGATTATTCTGAATTCATACTGAGAGTATTGAGAGATATTTTTTTAGAATTGTTCTTGGGGAATTTGTTGTTGCTGTCACCGATCTAGAGTTTCACTGCGATTCATTTACATTCATTTCAATGGTATCTTGGTAAGATCATTCCAAGTTTTTTCTCTTAATTGATATTTGATATTATTATTTGTTATTGGAATTTTGATCTTTGAAATCGTTTTTCTAAATTTTAAATTGCTTGAAAAAAAATATTTTGATAATAACACAAATTATATAAACGTGTTGAATATAGTATGACTTACTGATAAAAGTTATTTGTATATTGAATGTAACACTCAACGGTGTTTTGATAATGTATAAGCTCATGCTAATTGTAACATAAATGTGAAAACTGAAAATTCTAAAAGTATCATATTGAATGTAACACGAATCTGTAACTAATGAAAAAAATAATAAATGTGTTATCATTTTAAAGATCTTATTCAAACGAATCTGAATATAATTAGATCGTGAAAAAAATATGTATAACAATGGTAATTTTGACTTTAATAAAATGATTTTGTGTGAAACTTAAATACGAAAAATTTCAATCCCACGAATCACGTAGAGGCAAATTAGTAATGCCAATTTTTGTATTTTTTGAAATTGAGACTAAACTTTTCGAACTTTTTGGATAACGGGATCTTTTGGTTCAAACTTAAACACTTGGAATCAATTGATAATTACATTCTTAATTTAGGTCCATTTGGTAATTTCCCCTTTCAACTCTAAATGATTTTTTCACAAATAAATAATCATATTTATTTTTTCTCCGAGAAAAATATATTGGTATATTGACATGTTTCAATGTAAGATTGAATTTCACAAATAATTGGGACAAAAAGATATCCAAAAAACTCATTTTTATATAACCGATAGGGTAGTAGAGGCTTTGGAGAATGATAGAGGCCACGAGGTTTAATAGTTATAATGCGCTATATGTTGTTGTGTTATGTTATAGGTTGCTATCTATTTGTTGTTGTGATACTAAAATTCAAGAAACTCGACAAATAGAGCAATTAAACCTTAAACTTGAATAAAAGAGCCATATTTCGAGCATTTATTTCTAAAGAATGCAAGTATATGGTGAATATTGACATATTTTCATTACCTGTAGGATCACGAGTTATATAAATAGTACAACAGTGGTTTCTTAATCTAATTGCTATGAAATAGGAAACTCAATAAAGGGAATTAAATGGTTAATTACAAGGAAAGATTAAATAGGAAAATCAGCTCTGTAATGATCTGATTGCTTGAAATCATGTTCCTTAAATCAAGCTCTATCATGATCTGATCTTCCACGTCTGATCCGCTTAGCAAATATCATCTGCCACATTTGGTCTGTTGAGTTGATCAGATCAGCTCTATTATTTCGGCCAAGCAGATTTGCCACTTTTGGTGTGTTGATCTGCTTTCTAAGCTAATCTACCATGTCTGGTCTGTTGAGTTGCTTAGGTGCTCTATCAATTTCCTCTATCTCCTTGAGAAAAAAATAGGGAGATAAGAAATGCTCCAAAACTATTAAGACTACATTGAGCTCAATCTATGAAAAACAACCCAAAAAGGATTGGGTGGGAACATGCTTACTATTTTTGGGTTTTGTAGATAGATCTGTTAATTTCAACTGTACTGTTAATGATTTTTTGGGGCTCATATACAAAAACAACCTAGTTAGCCTTATTGAAATAATTAATATTGTTGGCCTAGTGAACTACCCAAGAGGGAGGGTAAATTGAGTAGTATTAAAAAATATCAGAATATAACACTTAAAAATTCAAACAATTAATTTTATCCTAAAATTAATTATTATCTTTTTATAGTAGCGGATATGTGTTATCAACTATGTGCATAACCAAACAGCAAAATATAAATAATATAAATATTACAGCACACATAAATTTATACTGGTTCACCAAACTACTCTTAACTAATCCAGTCCTCCGAGCTGCAAGGAGAGTCGCACACATTAATCTCAAGATCCCTTTAAAGGTAGGAACCAAACCCTCATAATGATTCTTTTCGCAAGCTCAGAATCAACCTTTACAAATTTCTTTTCCCAAGCTCAGAAATAATCTCTACTTTTTACAAACTCAAGAATAACCTAATTCTTTTTATACCTTAGGCCCAAAAATCAAAATCTCACAAAAACACTCCAAATATCATTTTACCTGGTAAGGATTGAACCATTACAATTCAATCAAATTAACTCTATCAAGGAAGAATTAAAACATAATCTTTTTATACTCTAGACAGATATCAAAACCTCAATCTCTTTACCGGAAGAGATTGAAACCAGCTACCCCTGATCAGACACTCCCAATAGTATCTAATCTGACACACAACTCACCAATTATAAAAATTGATAAGTTCTTTTCACTTGAAATTTTTACTACCCCAAATAAATTAATACTCAATTAATGTCCTGATACTAGTGATAAAAATAAAGTGAGGAGCTCAAAATCTGATTTTAAATAAATAACGGGTAGCAAGCAATTTAACACATAATCAAATTTTCACAAGAAATTGTTTCAAAATAATTTTTAATAAAAATTAGGAAAACAATTTCAAATATCAAATTCCAAGCAAATAATAATAGTAATATCAAATAAGCAAATAACTTGGAACAATCTCACCAGGAATCAACCGAAAGAATAATGATTAGAATACCAATGTAACTTCATATCGGTAGTAGCAATAATCCACAACAAATGTTTCTCAAGAACAAATCTCAAGAAATTTCTCACAATGCACTCAATATGATTTTAGACTGATGACTCAAAAAGCTCAGGAACTGAATAACTCTTCAATATCAATTGATTAGGATTATTCTAATTTTTTAAACTTTGAAAACGCAGGTTTATTTATAGGGGTTGATAACAAGCCCTCTAATGGCTAGTAAACATATGTCATGATAAATAATTACTCCATATGCCCTCTTATATCATTAAGACTTAATCCTGGTATAATTCACCTAAATATACCTTTTAAACTATTCAATTTGGTCCCTCAAACTTTTACTCAAACTCAATTAGATAAGATAGAAATAATTCATGTACTAAATTGAGAGATATCAAAACTATTTGACCAATATCTAGGAATATTTAAATATCATTTAAATAAATAAAAACATATCTGATTCCTAAGATATCTAAAAAAAATTATAACCATAAAATGGCTAGTAACAGTTAGTTTTTAAATAAAATTTGAAATTCCTTAAATCTTGAAATAGCTCTATCGGTCGACTGACTAAGGACCATCGGTCGACTGCCCAATTCCGGATGTAGCCTAAGCCAAAAACTCTTCGTCCATCGGTCAACCGCCTTTATACATTTGTCGACTGAACGATTCAGAGAGTTCTACAAGTCAACTCATCTGTCGACTTAGAGATTCAGAGACTTCACCATTTAAACTCAGGTCGACCTACCTGTTGATAGGTGTGATCTACCTATCTATTTCCAAACCAAATTAAGTTGGTTTTCGAGCATTTTTATAGTATTTTATTACGTTTTAATTAGTTTTTATTCTTTTTGTATAAATTAGATGTGGGGTGAAAAGGTAGAAAGACGGAGTATAAATTATCAGATCAAACCAAGAATGGTTGAAGAACGATGGAAAAACAAGCAAGGAGACAATTTTCTTAAAAGAAGCTCACCGCTGCGGCGTCTAGACCTCTGTCGCGGCGGTGAAAATGCAGAGCAGACCTAATCTTGCTAGACAATCACTATCGCAGAGGTAAGATCTACCGTTGCAGTAGTGAAACTGTAGGATGGTCCCTGAATCCATCGCTAACTTCACCACCTAAACGATCACTTAACTGACCTACTCACCACCGTGGTGGTCAGTTCTGCACCAGATTTAGATATTTTTTGATATTTTGAGATATTTGTCCCTATTTAAGCCTTCATCCTCTCTCATTTTCGACCTCTCTTGCATGATACCACCCTTAGAACATATCTAGGGTGCGGTTGAAAGGTTTTTAAGGGATAGCTCAGAACCCGAAGGAGAAGAAGAAGGTGAAGCGATCGTTGAACGTTCTTAGCGACAAATCTTCGGACTACGGTTAAGTTCTTCGGTTTCTTCCTTTGTTTCTTTAACTTAGGAATTTGTGAGCATGTTTAGCTCATGATTTATTGTAAATACGGTTATGACCGTTAGTTAAATGTGGATTTTTTTGGGATTAACAATATATTTATAAATATGTGATTCATATGATTTCGGTGTTTCGTTTATGATTGTTCTTCGAAGTTTGATTGTGTTTACTATTATTTTTTGCATGTATGCTTGTTTATATATATCAAGGATACGGGGGTTGACACTCGGGAGAGGTAACCCCGGATTCGAATTAAGTTAAACACAACGCGACGATCCAATAACCTGGAAGGGAGTTGAAGAGTGTGCAATCGATGACGTTAGGGCGAGACTCACGTGACCTAGGGTCGTTAAGACGTTGAAGGGGACTTCTTCATTAACACGAAGTTGCATATGCCCGCGTCTTACACTGGGGAGAGGTGGCAGGGAAGTTTACAAACCGAGATTGTCAAATAAGTCGAACACCGTAAACATAAGTCAAACGAGATCGAATACGTATTTGTAAACCAAGTTAATCCCTATACAATTCTTTTCTCTAAAATATCTCATATTAGTATAGATTAAATTAGGTTATATTAGTATTAGTATTAATTAATTAAATATAATTTTAGTCGCATAGATAAAATTAGGTCATGATAAACACGGTACTCGATAATAACAACAATCAATCCCCGTGGACACGATACCCCTACACTCCCAACCTTTACTAAAACTTGACCTCGTATACTTGCGAGTAGCTATACGTGAGCGATTAAATTCGCGGCGTACAAGTTTTTGGCGCCGTTGTCGGGGAATTAAGTGTCGGGGAAGTAAGTGTTGTCGTATTCTGGTCCTATCAACGTGCGTACAAGTTTTTTGGCGCCGTTGCCGGGGATTGTGTTTATCGTATTTCATTTCCAACAATCGCCACCAAGTTTTTGACGTCGTTGCCGGGGATTGAGTTATTATCGATATTGTGAGTAAATGACCCGATTTTACTTTAGGTATTTCTTTTGTATATAATTTTTGTTTGTAGTTTTGTTTTTATTTCTTATGCAAGGTACTTGGCGATGTTAAATCGACAGGTATTGATGTATTCTTTTCAACGGGATTTTGAGCCGTTTTATAGTGTGTGGCCTTGCACATAAGCCAGTGAGGCATGTCGTTGAAAGATCGAGCCATCCATAGCAATATCCCGCCAAGCTTGAGGGCATTCTGAATATGTCAAGCTGAGGACATTACACCACACGCTTCTTGGGAGATAACCCAGGTCAAAAATAAATTAAATCCATCACATCCGACTTGATTCAGAGGCGATATTCTCTCGCCTCCCAGGTACGTGTTCTAAACCCTCTTCGTTAGCATGCTTAAATTTCATATGTTGAGAATGATGATTGGGCCGCTGAGAACACTGTCTATTTTAAGTTCAGAAGTGATGTGTTGTGTTTAGTATTCTTAGTTTATGTTGTTTTGTTTTTACCATATTGCATGTTTGTTTAGGTTAGTTTGTGTTTGTTTGTTGTTGTTGTGTGCATGCTGAATTTTGTGTTCATCTGGGACATTACCCGATGATGATATTACCCTCTGGTTGTTTTCGAGGTCAAGGGTAATACCCATGCATATGTGTTCTGTGTGCTTGACAATGCGTTTTGGTGAAAATTATTGTAGATCCTAATTTGCACAAGGACATAGACTCAATGTATTTCTATTCAAGTGATTTGATGAAGATTATTGATTAGCCAAACTCATGACAAATTAATGATTCTAAAACCTAATTGAGGGGAAGTTTGAGGCAAAATCCTAAACGAGGTAGTTCAGGGGATATGATTTAGGCATTCATTTTTCGCTTGAGCCCTTTAAGCTAACCATGTAACATGTTTATCCCTCGTTACCCTGTCGAAGCCTAAAATTTTTTTTAATTCTGAATACTTAACAAAAACCCTGGCCAACTAATCTTTTTCCAAACCTATATCGCTTAACCAAAGGCACAATTTGAGTAAATCAAGTTAGTTGTTGCAAATGCTTCTTGATGTGAGCGGTTGGGTTTAGGGAGAACTCCGGATTGGTTCGGTATTTGAGTACTTACTTTTCATTTTTCTTTCATTTTAACCATACCCGTGAAATCATAGTAATCGAATAAGTTTGGGGGTACGGTAAGTTAAAAAAATCGTTTTTTTTCTTTACAAGTGAGTACGTCGGTCTTAAAAATGATTGTTCAGGATTGTTTACAATTTTTCTATGGGGGTTCGAGAGTGAATGTGTCAAGTAATGACCCTTAGGTAACGTTAAGTTAACAACGTTAACCCATTTTCTATTCCAAATTACCCTTAGCCAAATGTTCCATAACCGAACCAAGTCCTTCTGATCTTTATGAACTTCCAAGCCTACATTAGTGGATAGTAGACCCCAATCAGGCATATGACAATCCTAGTCCTATACAGTCTAAGTCCTGAGTTTCGTTGGTGGATAATCCAATCCGGTCTTGTATAGCTATATTATTGAGTCTCACACAAACACATTTACAGGATCTAGAATGGAATTCACCATTACTGAATGTCGAAAATCTAGAACATCACATGGTGTGTTTTGCCGCCTGAACTCAAAATGACTTGCGGTTGTTGAGGGAGAAATGATTTGGTCATTAGAAAGATTCAAAACTCGCATATCGTTATGTTTAGATTGTTTGTTTTTTAATTTAGTTGTGTTTTTCATTTTAGTATGAGTGTTTTGCTTGAGGACTAGCAAAATTCTAAGTTTTGGGGTATTTGATAAGTGTGATCTACCTATCTATTTTCAAACCGAACTAAGTTAGTTTTCGAGCATTTTTATATTATTTTATTATGTTTTAATTAGTTTTTATTCATTTTGTATAAATCATGTGTGGGGGGTGAAAATGTAGGAAAACGGAGCATAAACGATCAAATCGAACCAAGAACAGTCGAAAAATGGTGCAAATCAAGCAAGGAGGTAATTTTCTGAAAAGAAGCTCACCGCTACGGCGTCCAGACCTCCGCCACGACGGTGAAAATGTAGAGTGGACCTAATCTTGTTGGACATCTACCGCCGCAACGATGAGATCCACCGCCGTGGCAATGAAACTGCAAGATGGTCCCTGAATCCATCGCTGACTTCACCGCCTAGGCAATCACTTAACCAACCTACTCACCACTGCGGCGGTGAATCCCACTGCCACGGCGGTTAGCTCTACACCAGATTTAGATATTTTTTTATATTTTGAGATATTTGTCCCTATTTAAGCCTTATTCTTCTCTCATTTTCGACCTCTCTTGTATGCTACCACAATTAGAACATATCTAAGGTGAGGTTGAGAGGTTTTTGAGGGACAGCTCACAACCCGAAGGAAAAGAAGAAGGTGAAGCGATCGTTGAACATTCTTAGCGACAAATCTTCGGACTACGGCTAAGTTCTTTGGTTTCTTCTTTTATTTCTTTAACTTAGGAATTTGTGAGATGTTTGGCTCGTGCTTTATTGTAAATATGGTTATGGCCGATAGTTAAACGTTGATTGTTTAGGGATTAACAATATATTTATAAATATGTGATTCATATGATTTCGGTATTTCGTTTATGATTGTTCTTTGAAGTTTGATTGTGTTTACCATTATTCTTTGCATGTATACTTATTTAGATATATCGAGAATACGGGGGTTGACACTCAAGAGAGATAACCCCGGATTCGGACTAGGTTAAACACAACGTGACGATCCAATAACCCAGGAAAGAGTTGGAGAGTGTGTAATCGATGACGTTGGGGCGAGACTTACGTGACTTAGGGTCGTTAAGATGTTGAATGGGACTTCTTCATTAACACGAAGTCGCATATGCCCTCGTCTTACATTGGGGAGAGGTGGCGGGGGAGTTTACGAACCGAGATTGTCAAATAAGTCGAATACCGTAAACGTAAGTCAAATGAGATCGAACACATATTTGTAAACCAAGTTAATCCTTAGACAATTCTTTTCCCTAAAATATCTCATATTAGTATAGATTAAATTAGGTTATATTAGTATTAGTATTAATTAATTAAATACATTTTTAGTCGCCTAGATAAAATTAGGTCATGATAAACACGGTACTCGATAATAACGACAACCAATCCCTGTGGACACGATACCCCTACTCTCCCAACCTTTACTAAAACTTGACCTCGTACACTTGCGAATAGTCATACGTGAGCGATTAAATTCGCGGCGTATACCTGTCAACCGAGGGATTCAGCAACTTCAGTTATGCTTCATAAGTCGACCTACCAATCGACTGCTCAATGCTGAATCACTTCTCTTAATTCGATTTTACTTTATTTTCTTCGACGTTTTTGTCCCTTTAAGCGATTTCTTTTCTCGGTTGCTCTATTAAAATCTTAAATTCATTTTTAATTAATTATCAATATTTATTTTTCAATTACACATAGGAGCAAATAATTTTACTAATTAGGATCCTACCAAAATACACATATTTATAAAAATCATTTTGTGTCGTGTGTGATCCTAATCGGGAATCATTAAGAGTAAAATTTTAGCCTAAGTTATTTTTCCTAGGTTTTTCAATTTCTTCTATCTCTTAACTTCTATCATCTTTGTCATTTGTCTTTAGTATTTAGCATCCATTTCAACTTCTTCATAATAATATCTTCATGAAAACTAATAAACTGAAACACTTAATCAAACAGTTAGTTCCACCAAAAATATCAACATTTAATTGTTCATCAAAATATTAGAATCAACAAATACTTTGTGTGATTGAATAGATAAGATTTGGTTTTGTTGCTGGCAGTAGTGTCTTCATCGATTTAGGAAAAAGGCATATTCAAATTTTTTTATTAAGTGGGAGCATCTTATAAATGAGAAAAATAAAAATATTATTACAAATAAAATAAATAATCATTTAAAAATAAAAAATTATATATGTTAAGATAATTGAGAAATGATTTCGTGAAAAAGATACACACAATACATTGATATACACAACTATTTATAATAGAAGTGGGAGACCCTAGGGTTAGGGTTTTGCCCTAATGGGCTAAGTGGGTTAGACCCATATATTACAGTTACATCCCCCCTCCAACTCAATAAAGTAAGTGAAAGGTGAACTTGAGTATGAAAACCAGAGAGTGAAAGCATCCAAGTGGATGAACCTTAGTGAAAATGTCTATTGTCTGATCGACTGAATTGATGGATTATAGATGAACTGTGTTCTGGAGAATGTGATGACGGATGAAGTAGCAATCAGTCTCGATATGTTTTGTACGCTTGTGGAAGACATCATTGTAGATTATCTGAATAGCACTTCTATTATTACAGTATAGAGTAGTGGCAGTAGGAGAATAAATACCTATGTCAACGAGTAGCCATTGAAGCTAAAGAAGTTCTTGAGTTACATTAACCATAGCACGATATTCAACTTCAATGCTGGAACGAGCAACCATAGTGTGTTTCTTACTGCACCAGCAAATGAGAGAGTTACCTAAGAAGAAATAATAACCAATGGTCGAACGTCTGTCGTGGGATCTCCAGTCTAATTAGCATCAAAATAAACTTGTAAGATGAGAGCAGACTGAGCTGAGAAATGAAGTTCATGAAATAAAGTACCCTTGACATACCAAATGATGCGAAGAAGAGCCGAGTAATGAGTGGTTAGAAGAGCATACAAGAACCGGCTAACCTGATGAACGACATAGGCAATGTCTGGGCGAGTAATAGTAATGTATACCAGAATTCCAACCAGTGGGTAATATAGAGTGATATCCTAAAATGGTAAACCATCTAGTGGAGTGAGTCTTATATTCAACTCGAAATGAGTAGTGGCAATATTGGAGTTAGTGACACTAGCCTTGGAAAGAAGATCCAAGGCATATATGGCCTAAGAGAAAAAATATCAATCTAAACCGAATGAGACTTTGAGGCCAAGAAAATAGGTGAGCACGCCAATGTCTTTCATCTCGAATTGTCCACTGAGAAACCGTTTGAGTTCAAAGATATCGCATAGATCATCTCCAGTAATAATCATGTCATCCACATATAATAAAAGAAGAAGAATACCATTGTTAGTGCGGCAAATAAATAGGATCGAGTCATGAGCACTGGATGTGAACCCAAACTGATGAATGGTTGTGTTAAATTTTGCGAACTAGGCACGTGGAGCTTGTTTCAAACTATATAAGGCATGACAAAGGCATTAAACTTTATTTTGGGGGAAACTACGCTAAGAGAGGTATGTATATAAACTTCCTCACGAAGATCGTCATTGAAAAATACATTTTTGACATCCATCTGAAAGAAAGACCATTTTCGAATGGCAACGACAACAAGAAGAGTACTGACAGATATGAACCTTACTACTGGAGAAAATGTCACTTCATAGTAAATTCCATATTCTTGAACAAATCTCTTAGCAACAAGTTGGGATTTATATTGTTCAACAGAACCATCAGAAAGTGTTTTGATCTTAAATACCCATTTGCACCTAATGGGAGTTTTCCCAAGGAAAAGATCAACAATATCTCAGGTGTGAGTTTTGGCGAGGCTCTAAAGTTCTCCATCCATTGATTTCTACCAAAAAGGATTAGTACTAGCATCCTTATAGGATTGAAGCTCATGCAGATGAAGTATAATAGAAAAGCAATGAAAATCAGTAAAGTAAGGTGGAAGATTAGTTACCCTGGTAGAAGGGTGAGGGTGATCTAAAGCGTGGGTCTTAGAGACAGTCGATACAGAATCATCGGCCACAAAAAAAGTCTCAGGTATGGTCGCTAGAGTTGGAGGGATGAGATCAACTGATGGTTCTGGAGTGGGTTCAGCTGGTGGTTCTAGAGTGGACTCAGTTTAAGGTACAAGATTAGGCTAAACTGGTGGTTCTGTAGTTGACTCAACAGTACCTGGAACTGTATCCTTAGAAAATAACTCAATAGATAGATCAGTAAAGAATTTGGAGTTGGTGATAGTTGACATGTCAAATGAACGTAAGGAATAAAACATTTGGTGTTCCTAAAAAATGACATGTCAAGAGATATAAAGAGTTTTAGAAATGGGATCTCAACACCGATACATTTTTATGTTCAATACCATATCCAAGAAAAACAACACATGCGAGCCCTTGGTTCCAGTTTGTTGTGTTCATGTAGTTTGAGAAGAACAAAACAAGCGCAACCAAAGACTCTGAGTTCAGAGTAATCAGGAGATTTACCGAAAAGATACTCAAATGGAAACTGATGTTGGATTGTAGCTGGGGGGATACGGTTTATTGTGTTGATGGCTGTGAATACGATATCACCCCAAAAACGATCAAGACATGATGAAGAAATTAAGAAAGCATGAACTGTGTCAAGAATATGTCTATGTTTGCGTTCGGCTCGTCTATTTTGTTAGGATGTACTAGAACACGAGCTATGGGGGAACGTGCCATTTTTGCAAAGCAGATTAAGAAAGACACGATCCTTGTATTCCATTGCATTATCTAGGTGAAAAACTTTGATATTTCTAAAAAATTAGTTAGAATCATAGAGGAAAACTCAAAATATATTTAGAATAGTTTGGATTGATGTTTTATAAGAAATAACCATGTATATCGATAGTAGTCATCTACAAAGATAACAAAGTAACGACAACCAACCATCGAGACATTAAGAAAAGGCCCCAAACATCATAATGAATTAGATCAAAGGGTATAAGAGAAATAGACTAACTCTCTTTGAAAGGTAGGGCTGATTGTTTTGCAAGTTAGTAATTGAGACATTTGAAGAACTTGTGTAAAACCTAACTGACCGCTAGAGATATGCAATTTCAATCGGCTAGATAAAGTGTGACCTAACTGATGATGCTAAATTTGGGATAAGGATGATGATGATGATGAGGATACTAGTGGTAGTAGTGAGATTGCATAGGTTGATGAAGGGACATGTAGTTATGGGGTGGAGTTTGAGATGGAAGGTGCATAATTGCTGAGTTCAAATAGACATCCAACTTTGCGACCAGTCTTAAGGGTTTTTCCTATCTAAGAATCCTACACATGACAACTACTATTAGAAAATATGACCTCAAATCCCAATTCACAAAGTTGCCTAGCAGACAAAAGATTTAAGGTGAGTTTCGGAATCAAATACGTGTCAGGAATAGAAAGATGAGAAGTAGAAACCTAACCGGTATGAGTAACACGCATTTGAGAACTATCAACAGTATGAATACCAGGGGAATTCATAGCGGAGAGTTTGGTTGACAAAATGTTGGGATAAAATGTCATATGATTGCAGTAGGCAAAATAAAAAAACTAAGAAGAGTTACCTATAGTAAGTGAGAGATAAGTGGAAAGGTTTATACCATTTTTGGATAAATTAGAGTGGAGGAGTTAAGCCATATGTGCAATAGACATGGTAACAATAGTGGAGGTAGGATCTGAACACTCTTTGGCATTGAGAATGATTGAAGAACTCGCAATCATCATTGTTGAATTGAATCAAATCAACAATATACAAATTATACTATATGATATGAATCTAGAAAAACTGCTACCACAGATAGATTCAGAACTCTAATATTGTCTAGGAAACGGTCTATACTCGTGAAGAATCGATTGAGAGCCCTTTTAACCGATCAAATCTCCGTGATGAACCGAATCAACAATATACAGAGAACTATAATGTATGATCCAAATTTGATTAAACGGAGATCACAGATAGATCCTAAATGCTAGAATTATCCAGGAGCCGATATTAAATCTTCAACAATGGGGCAAAAAATGGTTGAACAAATTTAGAAACCACACTAATATAAAGAAAAATATATTCTCGGAGTCTCAAATAACAAAACGGAGACCGAAAACAAAATCAAAACGTTCAAAAATCTTAGGAACCAATCATAGTTTGTAGAAAATAGGTCTAAAAATATCTAAATCAACCAGTGCAAGGTTTTCTTATTTTGAACTAGTGATGTGGCGATCAACGCTGACATGGCAGAAGTCAAAGCTAACGTGGCAGTGACCTAGCGATAAGGAGGCGTTGACATGGCAGAAAAGTCAATGCTAACATGGCAAGTTAATGTTGGCAGTCAAGTGGCAAAGGCTTTGACTAGGCTACTGACAGATGCCGTAGTGCCTAAATGGCACTGACGTGGTTGAGAATAGGGCTGGTGTGGTACTGAAGGGCAATAATGTGTGTGAATCTAACGTGACGAAGTACTGGTTGCTTCGTCCCACGTGTGAAGGCTCGTGCAAAGTCGATCTAGGCTAATTTTTATGTTATTGGAATCATCTCATTGATACGGTTCTTATAGTATATTGTGAGATTGATTTGGAACCCTGGTTGAGGCAGTAAAGCCCAGAATTTGAGATGGCAAAGTCTGGTGGTACTACAGGCTTTGGGAGGCACGTGGATGCTCTGGTGGCGATGATTTTTATGGCGTTGTGTTCGTCTCTTCAAGACGAAGACGGTGATGTGGTGGTTGTTGATACCAAAGTGGTGATGAGGCCTATAGCAATAACGAAATCCACAGGAGAAAAGAGAAAGAGGCGGCAGAAGCTTTAATGTTGCCAAAAAAAATAGGAAGAACAGATTCAGGAAATATTTGCTCTTGATACCATGTTAAGATAATTGAGAAGTAGGGAAGATGAACAATATATTGATTTTTGTGAAAAAGATACACACAATATAATAATATACACAACCATTTATAGGGAAAGTGTGCCCTAATAGGTCAAGTGGGTCAAACCTATATATTACATTAACAATATATATACACAAAAATAAATCTAACAATGTATTATACAATAACAAATAATTACTAATATTCTAGTTTTCATTTATCAATTTTGGTCAATCAATTGAGTTGTTTACGTAATAATATTTTTTTTAATTATTTTTTTTCTGAAAAATAAGTAAATATAAGTTTTTTACAAAACTATTATAATTCTGGGTTGGGAACCCCGAGTATTAAAACCCGGGGTTACAAACCTCTTGTATAATAATAAAAAAAAAAAAAAAAAAAAAATACTCTAAACCCAAGATTGTCAACTCCAGAATATAGTCATTTTTTTTTCTTTTTATTTTTATTTATTTATATTAAGCCTAAACACGGGGTTATCAACCCTGGGTTTAAACCGAAAAATCAAAGATAGCCAGGGTTGACAACCCCGGGATTAGACTTCATTTTTTCATGGGACTTTCACCTCTCTCAATCTCTATTTCCTCTACTTAATTCCTCTTTCTATCTCTATTCTCTCTCTCCTCTATGACTACTGAGCACATGATTGCATGACCCATGTTAAATAACCCTGCATAACCTAATAACATTTTTACCCCCCACAAGTTTGCTCATTGTTTACACATCAATCTTTTTTACGTTGATTCTTATATTTGATTAGTAATTATATATATATATATATATATATATATATATATATATATATATATATATATATATTTGAGATGTCAACGGTCCAGGTTCGGCTCGGTTTCATACAAAACTAAAACAAAAAAATTGGTTTTTTTAAACGATTTTAAAATTAGATCATTTAATTTTAACCAAAAAAGCGAAATCATTTAAGATTTTTAAATTGTATAAAAAATCAAAACTAAAATCGTAAACCATTATTTCTTATATATGAACATAATTAAAATATAAAATATAAAATATAAATTCCAAAAACAAAAATCAAATCACAAAACTATTAATTATTACAATAAATCGAGCTCCTAATTCTATTTTCGAGCTCTGTTTTATGATTTGAGACTCACATAAAACATAATTTTTCTGAATATTTATGACAAGCAAGAAAAGCCGACCCTTGTCCAAAATGACCTCGTTTTAGACCCTCTAATTTTAGGATCCTTTCAAATTAATCTCTATATCTTTTTATTTCAAAATATTTTTATTAATATATTATATTAAAAACATTTTTTATTTAATTATTATATTAATTATTTTGCTAATATTTTGATTTAATATAAAAAATTATGATTTTTTTTTACTGTAAAAGGATATCGTTTTTAAATTTTGGGATAGTGACACTTCTGCTTAACAAATCAAGTTGGTGCTCAATTGGACCCCTGTATTTGAATTTTGACACATTGGATATCTTACATTTGATTTTCGTTTCAACTTGGACCTTAGGTTGAACGGCGTTAATGAAATTGGATGGAAAATAGACATGTGCAAAACAAGTGACTATACAGGCAACTTTGTCTTTTTACTCTAACTAATTTAATAGGATCTATTTGTAAATTAAGCTAAAATTAGGGGCTAAAGTGTATTTTTTGCCCAAAGTGAACCCTTTCACTGCTTGCTCATTTTCAAGTGAAAAAATTAGGTTACCAGCCGTCGCGGGTCGTAGTGGCCTCCAGCTACGATCTCTAACGGCGGTTGCGATGAAGCACCGAGGATCAATCGCTCAAGCTCTCGGCGATTCTCTCTCTCGCTCGCTCTCTCTACGATCCGAACCTCCACGAACACGAAAACTCTTGAAATTGTATCTTTTTCTCATAAATATCTTCTCTTGAATTACACGAGTTTATATAATCTAATTTAGGAAAACAATTACATAATTCAGGAAAATATATTTTTTTCCTTATTTAACACTCCCCCTCAAGTTGGTGCATAGATGTCCCACACACCCAACTTATCTAGAAATTTTAAAAATACTCAATTTGATACGGCTTTAGTGAGGATGTCAGCCAACTGATCATCTTATTGAATCTTAGGTAAATCCACAATCTTTCCATCCAATATTTTCATAATGAAAAACTTGTCGACCTCGACATGCTTTGTACGATCATGTTGAACTGAATTATGCGCGATGTCACATGCTGCTTTATTGTCACAAAATAATCAGATCGATTGCTTAGATAGACTACCCAGATCCTATAAAAGGAGTCTCGGCCTTAATGTCTCACAAAGTACATTTGTCAAACCTCTGAATTCAGCTTCTCCACTTGAGAGATCGACAACATTTTGCTTCTTGCATTTTCATATCACAAGATTGCTTCCTCTAAATGTAAAACATCCAGAAATAGACCATCTATCACCTATATCACCAGCCAATCAGCATCGGTATAGGCTTCCATGCTTCGATGGTCTGCATTTTTAAAGAATAATATTCCTTTTGCTGGAGCAGACGTTAGGTACCTCAAAATGAAAATAACTACATTCGTATATTGTTCTCCAGGATTATACGTAAACTGGCTAACAATACTCAAGGTATAAGTTAGATCTGGCCTGGTATGAGATCAGCACAATAATCTCCCTACAAGTTTTTGGTATCTTTCTTTGTCAACTGGTACCTGGTTGGGCTCAACACATAGCTTTAGACCTTTTACTGGTGTATCAACTGATTAACATGCTGACATACTAGTTTCTCGCAATAGATCTAGTGCATATTTTCTTTGAGATAGAATTGTCCCTTTGTTAGATTGGGATACTTTAATTCCGAGAAAATATTTCAGATAACCTAGATATTTCATTTCAAATTCTTTTGACAAGTAATTTTGCAAGGTTTTTCTTTCATTAGGATCATTCCCTATAACCACCATATCATCCACATATATAATTAGCGCAGTTATCTTACCTTGCTCCCTTTTAAGGAAAAGAGTATGATCTGAGTTGCTTTGATGATAGTCAAAGGCTATCATAGATTTTGTAAACCTTCCAAGCTATGTTTTAGGAGACTGCTTCAGCCTATACAATGATTTCTTTAGTCTGTAAACCTTTTGGCTGTGTCTTTCGGGTATCATACATCCTGGTGGGATATCCATGTAGACTTCTCCAGATACTTCACCATGCAAAAAAATATTCTTCACATCAAATTGTTGTAAGGGCCAATCCAAGTTGGTAGCTAAGGACATCAGAACACAAACTGTGTTGATTTTGGCTACAGGCGCAAATGTTTATGTGTAGTCAATCCCGTAGGTTTGAGTATATGCCTTTGCTATCAGTCTTGCTCAATTGTGTCATCAGCCTTGTACTTCACGGTGTAGATCTACCGACATACAACTAGTTTCTTTCCTAGTGGAGGATCAACTTGTTCCCATGTTTCATTCTTTTGCAAAGATTTCATCTCCTCGTTCATAGCTGCTTTCCACCAAGGATCAGATAAGGCTTCCTGCACACTGTTAGGAATAGATACAGTAGATAATTGATTTACAAATGACATATTTGATTCTGACAAATGATGGTTGGACACATAATGACTCATGGGATATTTTACTTTACTAGAAAGCTCAGGTTCATATGTAGATTTAGGAATACCTCTCATGTGGCGTTGTGGTAACTATCTTCTGTGTGGCTCAAGAACATCTTCAGTAAACGATTGGTGTGATATGTTGACCAGAGATGGAGCTACATTTTCTAGAACCTTAATTTTTGGCTAAGTTGGAGAATGATCCACCTTTTCAGTTATTTGTTTCTCATCACTCTTTTGATCTAATCTTATACCCCTTATCTTCAATTCACTCATTTCTTCATTTACTCCAGTTTGTGAGTCATTACCACTGGAATCCAACTCACTCATTTTTTCATTTACTCCAATCTGTGAGTATTACCATTAGAATTCAATGTCATATCAGTTATCTCCAAGTTGTCCCAATCTTGATTATCATAATCTAGACTTTGAATTTCCTTTTAGTACTCCCCCTGAAATTCTGGTTTCGGAGAAGTACATTGTATCTTCATGGAAAACAACATCTATCGTGATAAATAATCGTTGTGTTGGAGGAAGATAACACTGATATCTTTTTTTATGAGTGGCGTACCCAACAAAAACACATTTCAATGCTTGAGGAGTTAACTTGCTTTGTTGATACTTATGTAGATGTACAAACACCACACATCCAAAGACATGGGGCAGTAAACTTGAGATAGCTGGAGCCATAATCCCATCATTTAGAGTTTGAAATGGTGTTTTGAAATTGAGGGTGCTGGAAGGTACACAATTGATTAAATAAGCTGATGAAGTTAAAGATTCTCCCCAATAAGACAACGGCATATGGGCTTCAATTAGCAAAGCTCGAATAATCTCCAACAAGTGTTGATTTTTTCACTCGGCCACCCCGTTTTGTTAAGGTGTGGTGGAGCAAGTTGTCTGATGGACCATTCCTTATGCTTCCAAATAATGTTGAAATTCAGTACTCTAATATTCTTCATCATTGTCACTACGAAGAACTTGAATATTTCTATTGTACTGAGTTTCAATTCTTTTATCAAATTTTTGGAATAATGAGTTCACTTCGCTTTTGGACTTCATCAAGTAAAGCCATGTCATTCTGGTACAATTATCAATAAACGTTACAAACCAACATGCCCCTCCCAAAGTGTTGACCTTCGATGGACCCCAGACATCAGAATAAATAATCATGAACGGAAGTGGACTTTTATTCAACTGTAATGAAAATGAAGCACAATGACTCTTTGCAAGTTCACAAGTATCACAGTGAAAACTGGAAACATCGACTCTTGTAAATAAACTGAAAAAAGCCTTTTTAAGATATCCAAATAAAGCATGTCCAAACCGGCGATGTCGAAACCATATTTTCTTCATTTTTTTATCTTCAGAACCAGCCACTACCAAAGCTTGTCATAGGCTTTCGGTATTGTTTGGTTCTAAATCCAAGTAATATAGCTTCCTCTGTCGAGTACCACGACCAATCGTTTTCCTAGTTTTAATGTCCTTAAACATACAAAAATCAGGCCAAAAATGACAACACAAGATAAAATAGCGGTTATTTGGAAAATTGACAAAAGATTATAATCTAAAGATGGAACAACTAAGACAGACTCCAAATTTAATATATTGGTGAGAGTCAAAGATCATTTCCCAATAACTGAGGTTAAAGTTCCATTTGCAGTTAAGATAATTTTTTTGGTGGAGTGATTGAGTGATGAGACTTGTCTAGAATCATATGTCATGTGATGATATGTTTCACCAGAATCAATTATCCATGCATTATTCAAAATAAGTGTTGAAATGTTTAAAATCCTACCACTATTGTCTACAGCTACAACTGTTATATTGGAGTGTTTTTGGTGATTTTTCTTCGCGCGACTAGGATCCCACCATTTTAGATAGCCCACCAATTTAAAACAACAATTTTTTGTATAACCAATCTTATGGCAATTGGTGCATTTGTTTGAAGAAATTTTTTCAATCATTTTTATTTTTTTTTTTTTTTTTTTTTTTTTTTTTTTTTGAGTTTCGTAAATTGCTTTATGATGACTTTTAAAAGAGTAATAACAATAAAGCAATATCACAAAACCATTAGATCAAAAAGTACAATTACCGATTGAATAAAATCCACTATACGTTGAACAACTGAAGTGGTGAAAGAACAGGTTGATCTCGAAGTCGATTACGGATGCTTATCAACGGCAAAGTTTTGATCATCGGAAATTGTTGGAACCCTAATTCTGGTCACTCCGATTAGCAATTTGTCGACTACATTGCCGATTAGATTGGCGAGTGTTTGAATCGAGTCCCAGAAATACAGCAACGGATCCGCCAAAGAGTTTCTGGTAATCGCCAAAAGCTTCTAGCATTCTGGCGTTGATAATGACGGAGATAATTAGATTTGAACGGATCTCAATCTCCCGTAGGAGTAATTGGTGAGGAAGGGAAAAGCACGTCGTTGGTGGCGACGGCTTGCAAGGGGAAATAGGGTTTAGCAGATTCAGCGACGACCTAGGGTTTCAGGACCTTTTGTTTTGTTTCTGGCGGAAGATCTGCGACTAGGGCTTCAAAGAAAGGTTTTTCTTCTCCTTTTTTTTTTTAGATTGAAGCGATTCAATTTGGCTCTGATGCCATCTTGAAATTGTATCTTTTTTTCATATATATCTTCTCTTGAATTATACGAGTTTACATAATCTAATCTAGGAAAACAATTACATAATTCAGGAAAATATATTTTTTGCCTTATTTAAAAAAGACTACATCCCTCGCCGTCGACCTCGCCGTCCCCGATCTCGCTGCCCACCTCTTTGCGGAGGACCGCATCTCGCTCGAAATAAGCGGATCTCGATGGCAGTGGTCGGATTTGAAGGCGGCGTCCCTCGGCGACGATCGGCTTTGGGCTGTAATGTCCAGCGATGGTCGGATCTGGACGATCTTGAGGTTTGTTTGGTTTGTTTGTTTGGTTTTTTTCTTCTCTCAAATCCGATCTCGTCGCCGACGGCCCTGCACTCTCCCCGACTCATTCTCTCTCTCTCTCTCTCGCTCTCGGCAACGTCATGGTGACGACGACCTTCCTGCCTAACCCGCTGCAAATTGCCTTGCCTGCCGAAATCGCCGCCTACATCGCTGTCGCTCATCGTCGGTTTTCTCGAAAGACGTTTCGTTCCCATAAATCGACATCCTCATTCCCGTTTGCCCTCGTTGATATTTTCGATCAAGGCCGTCATTGAATAGATTTGATTTTTGGCTCCCTTGACCAGAGTATTCTGGTGCAGAAATTGTGCTCTTGAGCTGCCGGCGCGGAGGATGGTGGCCGGTGTGGGGGTGGTTTTGGTCGGGCATGTTGCGTGATGGTAGGAGCGTCGGTGATGTGATGGTTGTCGGTGTCGTGTCTAGAGAGGTGGGTGGAGCAGGGTGGGGGTTAGCCCGCCGGAGATGGGATGAGAAGAAAATGAAGAAGAAGAAATAAAAAGAAAAAAAATACACAATAAACTTTTAAAATTTAGATAAATTTAAATAGAAAATGAAATGATCTTAACTAAAAAATAATTAATAAAAATGACCAATACCTTTTGGGTAAGGTTCAAAATTAGCACCATTCCCTAGGATGCGTCAAAATTCAAATATGAGATTCCAATTGAATAGCGACTTAAATATTATTATTCCTTAGATTTTAATTTAACCCTCTATTAAAGGTATCACTGTAAACGATCACTTCATCAAAAGTTTTATAATGCAAAAGAGAGAAAGGGAGTGGCTGGGGTCAACACTATTGGGAGTAGTGTTTGACGAAGGGAAATTGCTTGCACTATTTTTCAATTTGTTTTTTAATGAAATGAGTGGAATAAAATCACATGATATTTTATGTTAAATTGCTTTTTATACACTTAAATTTTGTTTTGTTTATAATTTTAATTTTTAATTTTTTATTTTTGAACAATTTAATAATATTTTCAAGTTAGTTAAAAATATAAAATAACACTCAATTAACATTTTGCCTATCAAAATTTTAATTTACTTCAAATTATCAAAATTGTATTCTCTTGTAATAATAAGATAAATTACAAGTAAATGTGATATTTCTCTCATGAATTTATTTTTAATATGCACAAAAATTAAACAAAAAAAAATGATAATGTTTTATTTTATTTTGTTATTTTGCTTAATAAAAATTATGACAATTATTTTATTTTGTTATTTTTCTCAATTTTTTTTTTATATACATAAAATTAACAAAAATTATGACATTATTTTATTTTGTTATTTTTCTCATCATTTTTTTTTTAATAGAATGTATTAATTTATATTTGTATTTAAGCACACAATATTGTAATAGAATGTGTTAATTTATCCCACATCAGATGTGGAAGGAATTGAAAAAAAAAAAAAAATTATTGTATCATAATGATTATAAATTAAATTTTAAAACAAGTTAAAATTTAAATTTTAGATTATAAATAAATGTGAGTAGAAATGAATGATTTATGAGAAAAATAACAAAATAAAATAAAATTATGTCATAATTTTGTTAATTTTGTGTATATTAAAAAAATTATGAGAAAAATAACAAAAAAAAATAATGTCATAATTTTTGTTAATTTAATGTATATTAAAAAAATAATAAGAAAGATAACAAAATAAAATAAAAAATTGTCATATTTTTTTTGTGTATATTAAAAATAAATTGATGAGAAAAACATCACATTTATTTGTAATTTATCTTAATACTAAAGGATAACTCGTGCCTGAAGGCATGGATTAAAAAAAAAATATCTTAATTTGAAAGAAAAAATAACTTTCAATTACAATTGAAATAATTTTTAGACCAAAAAACAAATTGTATAAAAAATAAAAATATATATATAAAGAAGAACACAAAAATGCTAAAAATTGAAATAATAAAATAAATAAACCTTCAAATTTTTAAAATTTATTTTCATCGTCAAACAATTCCAATGAACCATAATTAAACACAAATTAATAATACATGTAAAAAAAAAAAAACTCTTATTATTTATACAACATTCTCACGGTCCAACCTTATTTTTATATGAATAGAACAATAACCAATAACAATATATAAAACTTGGCTAACAATTCAAAAAAAAAATTGACAAAACACTAATTGTTTTCCAATTTCTCAACTGGTGTTTTTCAAGTCAACACAACAATAACCAATATTTAAAAAAGAATAACATAATTTGCTTTGTTTATACAACATTCCCAAACACTCCAGTTTTTAAACCAACTTAACAATAACTAATAATATAAAGTTAACTATTTTTTTTTTAAAGAAAATACAACTTTTGTTTATACAACATTCCCGCTCAATTACAACAATTAAAATGGTTATTGCAAACAAAATGTAATGCAAATATAATGTAAAAAATAACCAATCGAACCTAATTTGAAAAAAAAAAAAAAAAATGTAAGAGAATAAATAAATTGACGTAAAGAGAAATTACCTCTCCAAAGTAAATATTGCAAGCCTAAAAATATATTCGGAAATGGGGCAAGAAAAGAACTTTAAGAAAAAAAAATAAGGAAAGAAAAATAATCAAGAACAAAATTTCTAAAAATAGGAAAAACAAAAGACATCAACAAAAATGCTATCAAACACACCTTATAACTTATAAATATAGAAAAAAAAAAAAGGTTAAAGGGTGAGTTTTCATCATCTTTCTTTAACCAAACTTACATCCAACAAAACCAAAAAAAAAAAAACAATATACATAAAATTCAAAATCTTAAAAACATGACAATATTTATCGGGAAAATAAAAAAAAAAAAAACTGCAAAATTCAATCTGTACATAAAATTAACTCAAGATAAAATTAAAAATTTGTACACGCACAAAAAAAACAATTAATCCATCAATCACTTAAACAATTAATCATTCAAATAGATATTATTCATCTTCTACGGAATCTAAACTTACCAAAAAAAAGTGGGAGAATATGTTATTACCTTAGCTCACGATATTCTGTTTCAGTCAATTTAACGCCATCAAGTAGATATTATTCATCTTCTATATCATCTTTGAAATTGTTCCAAACAAAACATAGGGCTGAAGTTAGGAGAATGATTGAAAGAAAAAAAAAATTGATACCGTTTCTAATGCGTCTCCAACATTCAACATTATTATTGCAACAAAGTCAATTAAGGAAATCCCAATTAGAAAGCAAATCTTTAAAAGTAAAAAGTGGTCTACCAAATCCATCACCTTATTTCCTCAAACTTCTTTTGTTCTCTTTTCTTTAAATACTCCTGCCTTGAAACTTTCCTACTCGGAAACATGAAATATAGAAGGTATAATAGAGACTCAATAAAAAGCAATCAAAGCAGAGATGGAAGTTGGAACTCAAAAGAGAAAGATCTTGCACAAATCTAAATGTTTCTCCTCAAACATGACATCTGATGGTTTGTTCGGATGCTTACAACAAAACACTACCTTAAACATGAAATAATAGGGCAAATTCAATGATAAAATGCAAAGAATTTCGAAAATAAAGCATTGATAAAATGCAAAGAATTTCAAAATAAAGATATACAAACTTTTACAACTAACTGAAGACGGGGAACAGAAAATCGGGAAAAGAACAGGAATTCATGAAGAGGACAACAACTTCAATTCTTGTTTCATGACTAAATTGTGGAATATCAGGCAATGTCAAAACAGAAAATAGGATTTGAGTACAATAAATGAAATTGATAAAAAAAAAAAAAAAAAACTACATTTAGGCAATATTCCAGCAATCAATTGTATAACATATTCCAAAACATCGGGAACAGAAAACGGGGAACAGAACAGAAAATTGGGAATATACCTTATTTCAGCAATCAAAGCGAGTACATCCCGTGCCTTCACTCATGAATTCTTTTTCAAACCTAAGAACACAGATAAAGAGAAAAACATGTAAATACACTTCAGAGTTCCTATCACAAATATAGAAAAAAAAAACTCAACATATATTATACGAACAATACAATATAAAAGGATTTTCAGCATAATCAAGTTGGCTAGTAACAATTTTCAGCAAAATTAACAATAACAGAACAAAAACTCAGCAATTTTTTAGCATAGCAAAATTATAGCAGTAACAGAACTAAATTGAATTGAACAATAGTAGTAACAGAAATATGGGAACATAACTGAATTAATTGGGAAAATGGAGATAGAGAGCAATAGATATTTAGATAGGGCTTCCCTAAGTTATAGGCAAATCAAAGCCAATGGCAAAATCAAAATCAAATCCAGCCAACTACAATCAAGATCGAGTTAAAAAAATTGACCTATAGGCAACGACAAGGATCTGGTGGCAAGAACGATGAAGATGGAGCAATCGATGACAGAGGGAGGTGGTTTTCTTGATGGCCATGAGAATGAGAGATGATCCTGTGATAGCCATAGGGGTGGGGGTGTGTTTGGGTCTGCGAGGAAGAAGATGGGGATTGGAGAGGTAAGAAAAGAAGATGGGAAAGAGCAGATGAGAGAGAGGCGCGAGAAGATGGGAAAAAACAAATGAAATAAACATAAAGAAAAAAACCTAAACAAATTAGAGTGAGCAAGAAAGAGGCGTTGATATACATCGTTGGAGAAGGAGGCCAGAGGCGACGTCGTCACGAGGGAAGGGCGCCGCCGTCATCGTGAGTAGTGGAGAAGCCGCCATTGTCGTCGCAAGTAAGGGATTGCCGCTGGAAGTGTCGACGATTTTAGAGAAATGGCAAGAGAGAGGCTTAAGAGTGAGAGTGAGAGTTAGAGAGAGATCCTGAGAGTGAAAATGAGAGAGAGATGCTGACATCATATTGCAAACCCTATTTTGTGAAGGATATTAGTGTTACATTGGTGGATTAACCTAGACCATTTTTTATGGGAGATATAAAGAGCGGCTGAGATTCGCCTAGAGCACTTATGTACTTTCTGTTTTATTATATAGATTACAAGAGAATATAAGTTTAATAATTTGGAGTAAATTAAAATTTTGATACGCAAAATGTTAATAATTGTTATTTTATATTTTTAACTGACTTAAAATATTATTAAATTATTTAAAAATAAAAATAAAAAATAAAATTATAAACAAAACAAAATTTAAGAGTATAAAACCTAATTTAACATAAAATATTGTGTTTAGATTCCACCCATTTCATTTAAAAAAAACAAAAAGTTAATATGATTTAGAAATAGGAGTTGTTTACCTTTTTATTATATTTAAAAAAAAATTTTTTACTGAAATGGGTGGGCTCTGAACTTATTTATCAGACTAGTGCTACCCGGGTATTGGAACCTAGGGTTCCGAACCCCGGGTTCAAAAAAATAGCATGTCACATACCCGGTGTTTCGAACACCAGGTATACGACGATTTTTTTTGTTTTTTTAAACTTTATACTCGGGGATGTGATCCCAAGGTATACAAATAGTTAAAAAACAAAAATAAATTAACTATCCCAAGATGTGCAGCAACTGTCAGCATATATTAATTTATATATACTAATTAATATATGTCATGCATGGGCATCACATATATTAATTTATATATACTAAAATTATATTGAGTTCTTGACCAAATAAATGTATTTTAAAAACTTAATTTCTGAAAACACTATTGTTAAAACTTATTTACAGGATTAAAGTAAAACACATTTGTGAAATGCGTTTTTATAAAAAACGCATTTTCCAAATGCGTTTAAAAAGAAAATAAAAAATTAAAAACGCATTCATGAAATGCGGATCTTTGGGCGGGTTGGAAAACTTTAAAAACGCAAAATGCTTTTGCGTTTTTCCAAAGAAATAAAAAAAAATTAAAAACGCGGAATTGTTTTGCGTTTTTAAACAACACCGTTTTTTTTTTTGGGGTGTGTTTTTGTTTTGGCAACAGAACAGAGATAGGAGAGAGAGAGAGAGCGCAGAGAGAGAGAGAGAGAGAGAGCAGACCAACACATTTGGGTTTTAAAAATCCAAATATTATTTTACACAATATACCCCTAATTTTGACCATTATTTCATTTTAAATATTTTGTTTTTGCTTTTTACTTTTTACTTTTTTTTTTTTAATTTCTTTTTTAAAAAAAAAAAATTGTTTGTTAATTTTAATTTATTTTATTGTTGTAATTTAAATTTAAAAGTGAGGTCAAATAGTCGATCAAATAAATCAAACATTTAGTCCACTCTTAGTCGATCGACCGACTGAATTAGTTTTCAGAATTTTTTATTTTCATTGGAGTCATGTTGCAGTCAAAGCGCATTGTTCCTTATGACTTGTTTTCAAGTGATCAGCTTACTTTATGTGAGCCGACCAAAGCATTAAGGATATTGCCTAGATTTAGGAACATCTTGGTACATTTTAGAGAATAAGGTCTTTCACTTCACGGAATTTCTTTTCAGTGGAAGTACCTAATTCATAATTCATTTGACAATAAAAAATAAGATGAAATTTGGAAGTTCCTTGGTGTGTCATTCATTGGTCCTAGTTATGACTGGTATGGCAAATGCATTCGAACATGTAATCTCATGTTTCTTTCTTCTTCCATGGATGCTTATTGGGAGTTTCTTTGCTTTCTTGATGACCACTAGAGAATGTTGAACGAAAAAACTGCGAACAACATACCACTCCTCAAGTATAGTGCTTGGAATGGGGAAATTTTATCTTGTACTAGTTCCCAAATCAAACACGAGTCACTAAAAATTTATATCAATCAGCCCGCTGAGGAACATGTGTGGCTAAACAAATGGAACATTGAAATGGGGTGCCCGGACGATACATTTTCAAAAAATTCAATTATGAAAATGAAGTAATAATAATTTTAAAGTAGAAATCTATTATGAAAATTAATAATTTTTTGAAGTAAAAATATTTTTTTAAGTAGATTTCTACTTCAAAAAATCTAGTATAATAAAAAATCATACTAGATTTTTTAAAGCAAAAAAGATATTTATCTTTTTTCAATTGAAGTAAAAATATTTTTTTTATTTTCAATTGAATTCAAGTAAAAATTCAATTAGTCGACATGATGTTCATTCGGTTGACAGGTTAGATCAAGACATGCAATTTGAATTCACTATTTTTAACGGTCCACTGATTTGTCAAGTCGGTCGACCGACTGGATTAGTTTTCAGAACTTTTTACCTCACTGTTTTAACCGGTTAAACGTTTGATTTATTTGATCGACCATTTGACCTCACTTTTAAATTTAAATTACAACAATCAAATAAATTAAAATTAACAAACAAAAAAAAAAGTTTTTAAAAAAAAATTAAAAAAAAAAGAGTAAAAAGTAAAAAGCAAAAACAAAATCTTTAAAATGAAATAATGATCAAACTTAAGGGTATATTGTGTAAAACAATATTTAGATTTTTAAAACCCAAATGTGTTGGTTCTCTCTGCTCTCTCTCCTCTGCGCTCTCTCTCACCCATCTCTGTTCTGTTGCCAAAACAAAAACACAAAAAAAAAAAAAAAAGGTGCTGTTTAAAAACGCAGAACAATTCCGCGTTTTTAATTTTTTTTTTTTTTTAATTTCTTTGGAAAAACACAAAAGCATGTCACGTTTTTAAAGAAACGCACAACCCTTTTGCGTTTCCAACCCACCCAAAGACCCGCATTTCATAAATGCGTTTTTAATTTTTTTTTTAAAAACGCATTTGTGAAATGCGTTTTACTTTAATCCCGTAAATAAGTTTCAACAATAGTATTTTCAGAAGTTAAGGCCCCGTTTGGTTAGTGTTCCAAACCAAACCCAACTCAACCCAACCCAAAAATTTTGGGTTTGATTTTTGAGAACGCGTTTGGTAAACATAAAACTCAACCCAACCCAATCCAAAAAATAGGAATTAATTCTCAAAATCCTAAAGAAATCAGAAACAAAAAAAAAGTTGTTTCTTTTTGTGCCCAAAAAACTTAACCCAAAATTCTCAACTTCTGACTTCATTTGCAGGCCGACCACCACCATCCGCCGCCGCCGTCCGGCGACCGACCGTCCGTCTCCGGCCACCTCCGGAGACCGTCCGCTGCCGTCAGCGTCCACCTCCGGCGACGGCGACGGCCACCTCCGCCGCCGCCACCGGCCACCGCCACCGGCCACCGCCACCGCCGTCCGGCCGCCACCAAACAAAAAAAAAATTAGTTTTAGAATAAAATCGTTAGCAAACACATCCTGTTCTCAGCATAAAATAAAAATTGTCGTTACCAAATGTAATTTTGTTATCAAAATTTTCAACCCAATCCAATTCAACTCAACCCAATCCATTCCAGTTAGGTTCAGAAAAGTAGAAACACTAACCAAAGGCCACCACAGTTTTTAAAATGGACTTATTTGGTCAAGAACTCAAATTATATTATAATGTTATTTTCAAAAAAAGTCTTTGTCAGGCAATTAATTATTTGTGGATTCTCTCTACTCACGTGATGTTGCCTCAAAATTGGGATGTGTTCTAAAAGCTACAACCCCTCCATTGAATCCACTATTTTCAAATTTACTTGAAAATTATACAATACACCACTGAATATTTTGTATATTTTGTGTGGAAACAAATTATTATATATTAATAAACAATTGGTATAAGTTGTTTACATAATAAATAGTTTAAAAAAAAAAAATCTGACAACAAGTCTATTTAGGCTTATTTACAAGAGTCGAATGTCACGAATATAAAATTTAAAAAAAAAAATCGTCGTATACCCGGTGTTTCGAACACCGGATATACGACGTACTATTTTTTTTAACTTGGGTTTTGGAATCTTGGGTTCTAATAACCGGGAACTCTCAGGTAGCACTAAGTTTGGAGCCAACCTATTCCAATAAAAAAAAATATTAAAGTATAAAAATTTTAAAGTATAAATTGTATAATAAAAAGATGAACAACTCTTAGAAATAGTGTCTCTTCATCACACATACTACTCCGAATACATTCTCTCTCTTCCTCTCACTCTCTCAGTCTCTCTCTCTCTCCATTCTCTAATGAAAATTGGAAGTCTTCTCTCTCAGAAATTAATTATTAAAAAAATAATTAATATGTTAACAACTCCAAGTTGGTCCGAGTTGATTCGAAATTCAACGTCTGGATCGAATCATCTCCGGCGACCAGAAAACACCCGAAACTCCATAAATATGGAGCTTGATCTGCCTGCATTTCTCGCACCTACTCCACCATTCCTCTCCCGTCGAATTGCATTTCTTCACATTTTGTTTATCTTTTCCAATGGCTCTTGTAAAAGTCCCAAAAGCCTCCCATTCGCCTCCCGAATTCACCTACGATGTGTTCCTGAGCTTCAGAGGCGCGGACACCCGCAAAGGTTTCACGGATTACCTCTATTTATCTCTGAGGCACGCCGGGATCGAGACGTTCCGAGATGACGACGAGATCGAGCGGGGGGAGGGCATCAAGCCGGAGTTGCGGAAGGCAATTGAGCAATCGAAGATGTCGATTATTGTCTTCTCCAAGGACTACCCGTCTTCCAGGGCGTGCCTCTACGAAGTCGAGATGATTCTCCGCCGGAGCAAAAGCTTTGATCACGGGATTTTGCCGGTGTTCTACGATGTTGATCCTTCTGATTTGAAGAACAGCGCGAGAGCCCTCGCGGTCGAAGCAGAGGAACTGGAGAGGCATGAATCACGTAGTGAACGGGCGGAGAGAATGAAAGAATGGAGCGCGGCGCTCAAGGAGATTGCCAGTGTGGCCGGGATGGTTTTGATGAATCAAGCTGATAGGTAATTTACTCTAGAGACCTTTAATCCTTTTAGACCTCTTTGTCAAATTATTTCAAGTCATATTTAACAACTGATCGTGTGGTAATATTCATATTCATATAAGTTTCCATAAATTAGAGACCAACCATTTTTCATTGGGATAATTAGCCATAGTTTGTTTTAATTTTAATATGGGTATAATCCCTTTATTATATTTTAGCTTATCTTTTAGTATGTGGTCAATGATCCATTATATCTCTAGTCAAATACCTTCAATTAATGTTTGTATGGCTTGGTCACCTGCTAGTGTCCCACTGTCAAACCTTAGGCTTCCGGTCACGAAATTCAGCCACTGTCAGCTAATTTTTTTTTTCCTTCAATTACATGTAACTATTTCTTTTAGTTTATTTTTTTTAATTATATGCTACAATTATTTTTAATGTATTTTTAGTTACGTGTATTTTTTAATTACATTTTTTAGTGTATTTTTTAGTTACATTTTTTAGTGTATTTGTTAGTTATATTTTTAGCAAATTTTTTAGTTACATTCATGTGATTTTTCAACAATCGGCAATTGAAAAATTAATTGAATGTAACTAAAATAATTTAATAAAAATATGATACTAAAAAATTAGCAATGTAAGTTATGTAACTGAAAAAAATTCCGGCAACGAGAGGTTCGGCGGCCGGCGGTGGCCAAAATCTAACGACTAGAGTCTAGTGGTCGGTAGCAGTTGGCACCGCAACTTGTTGGTAGCCCTAATTGAGATGTTAGTTTGCTTGAACTCTAAGAGATAGTATATATATATATATATATATGGGCTTTGGCTCAGTATGTGAAACCCTAATCTCACTAGGAAAACTAAACTCTAATCTTAGAAGGCTACCAAGGTTACCCTAATCACCTCTTATATATAGATTCCATGTATATCTCTGTAAATGCAATTTTCTCATATATCAATATAATCATGTTATCTCAATATTAAGCCTCTCAATTATTCTGACATAGTATTAAGAGTCAATTCTTCCTAGTCATGTTCCTACTAAAATTTCGCAAACTTAATCTTTTCAAGTCTTCCGCTGCGTTGCTATCAACAATTGCGTTTTCATCATTCAACAAACCAACATTGTATTCACCATTACCATCACGCTCATTTCATAAAAATTAGTTCAACGACACCAAAATCGCTGCAATCGGGCACTGAACGTGCCACCACGCACCGCCAACAGTCCCTCCCTCCACCGTCGTGACCTTTGTTGACTCCTACAGGCTTCAATATCAATCCAAATTCAACACCCACCTTACCATCATAGCCGTCTTGATGAGACGATTCCAACACCACCAAAATTAGACATCGTGCGAGCCCTCACATGCCAAGTCGGCCCTATACGTGTCGTCGTATCATCCAACATGTCAGCGCCATGTATCAGCCACATTAGTGAAAGAAACTGCCAAGTCAACACCACATTTGTTCCTCTCTGCCACGTCACCAACTCGCAATGGATCAACTTTCTTGACTGGTTTAGGATGTTTTTGACCGGTTTTTTACAAGGTTGGACTGGTTCCTAGAGTTTTTTGACCTCCTGATTCTATTTCTGGGATCTATTTTGTGATTTGAGACTCACATAAAATACTTCATTTTATATTTGTATAGTTTCTACGTTGGTTCACCAATTTTTTGACCAGTTCTTGAAAATCTAAAATTGGTTCTTGGATAATTTCAGCATTTTGAATCTTTCTGTTGCCATGGTCTACTCAATTTTGAATCATACAGTATAGCTCATTTTTTGTTGTTGATTCGGTTCATTACGGTGGTTTGACTGGTTCAAGAGTTCATCAATCGGTTCTTCACAATAATAGACCAGTTCCTGGATAATTCAGCATTCTGAATTCACCTGTTGCCTTGGTTTCTGCAGATTTATATCACACAATATACTTTGTTACATATTGTTAATCTAATTCAACAACGACGTCTAAGAGTTGTTCTTTCTCAACCGTTCTTATTGCCAAAAAAGGTTCTGGTCTTGCATCCACTGTTGTTTCCATCTCTATTGAGAATATAGTTTCAATCATCAATAACTTTCTCTCCGATTATGGTACAAACTTTTCCCTTGCCCTATCACTTACTACAGATAATTCTTCTTGGTTCCTTGATTCTGCCTATTGCAATCATATGACTTCTGATCCCAACATCTTCTTATCCAAATTATCCGCTATGAATGTCCCTACCATTAATATTGTTGATGGTTCTCATATGCTTATTACTTATACCGATCAAATTTATACTTCACATCTTTCTATTCCTGACACATTTAATTTCAAAACTCACGTTAAATCTCTTATCTATTGGCCAACTCTGTGAATTGGGACTTGATGTGATATTTTCTAATAGTGGCTATCGTGTGTAGGATTCTCGGACAAGAAAAACCCTTGAGACTAGTCATAAAGTTGGATATCTATTTGAACTCAGTAGTTATGCAACCTCACCACCATCCTCATCACCATCATCCTCTTTATCACCACCACCACCACTACTACTACCACCATCCTCATCATCATAATCATCATCACCGTCATTTTATATTTGGCATTCTCGGATAGGTCACACTTCATCTAGCCTTTTTAAATTACTTATCTCTAGTGGTCAATTAAGTTCAGTTTAACATGAGTCTTTTAATTGTATTCATCGTCAACTTGCAAAATAATAAGTTTTACCTTTTAATGATAGTCAGTCTATTTCTCTCACACCCTTTAATCTAGTGCATTTTGAAGTATGGAGGCCTTTTCCTCATACAACAATGGGTAATTCTCGTTATTTTGTTATATTTATAGACGATTACTCTTGATATACATGGATATTTCTTATGAAGAATAGATCTGAACTATTCCAAATACATTCTGATTTTTCTTCTATGGTTAAAACCCAATTTTCTCAAAATATTAAAGTTTTTGTTCAGATAATGCAATGGAATACAAGAATCATATTTTTCTCAGCTTGCTTCACAAAAATTACACACTCCCCCACCTCTCGTCTTGAAACCTCTCAACAAACTGGACGAGCCTAACACAAATATAAATACATTCTTGGCACAGTTCGTGCCCTTATTATTTCTTCATCTTGTCCTGAGCGCTTTTGGGGTGAGGTTGCCCTAATCGCAATATACACTATAAACCATGTCACTTTCACTACAATTCAGCTTCAGTCTCCATTTTAGCGTATTTTCGATAACACTCTCACTTACTCTGATCTCAAAGTCTTTGGTTGCGTTTGTTTTGTTGTTCTCAAACCACATGAACACAACCAGTTGGAACCAAGGGCCTGTCTATGTTGTTTTCTAGGATATGCTCTTGAACATAAAGGGTATCAATGTTGGAACCCCATCTCTAAAACTTTTCGTATCTCTCGTCATGTTATTTTTTGGGAACATCAAATATTTTCTTGAGGAAATTTATATGCATACCCCTCCTGCCCTAACTACTCCTCAATACAAAGTTTATCACCTTTGCCTTGCCCTATATGGTTTCAAATGTGCTCCGTGTGTTTGGTTTTCAAAATTTAACACCACCATCCACTAGTTCGGGTTCACATCCAGCGCTAATGATTTTGCCTTGTTTCTTCGCCGAACTAACAACAGTGTTATCTTCCTCCTATCGTATGTGGACGATATGATAATTACAGGAGATGATCTACGTTCAATCTCTGAATTCAAAAAATTTCTCATTGGTCAATTCGAGAGGAAAACACCTTAGCAAGCTTACTTATTTTCTTGGTCTAGACGTTTCAACTGGTTCAGATGGATACTCTCTCTCTGGGCAAATATGCATCTAACCTTCTTTCAAAAGCAGGTATTACTGACTTTACTATTGCCAATACTCCTCTAGAGCGGAATATCAGACTTACTCTACTATATAGCCTCATATCCCGGACGTCACTCTCTATCAACAACTAGCTGAAAGTTTGGTATATCTCACGGTTACTCGCCCGGACATTACTTATGTCCATCAAGTCAGTCAGTTCTTGTCCGTTCCTCGGATCACTCATTACTTGGTATATCTCACGGTTACTCGCCCTCAGCTCCGGACCGACCTGGATGGATCTGATATTGAGCTATCTCACCGATGGGATGCTTTTGAAAAACCAAGCTCATTCCCAGAAAATAAGGTACCAAACAGCACGGTACGCCCTTATTAACGGTGTTCTATACCGCAAGTCCTTCTCAGGTCCGTACTCCAGATGCCTCCGACCTGAGAAGGCCGACTACGTTATGAGAAAAGTTCACGAAGGCATTTGTGGAAACCACTCGGGTGGCAGGTCGTTAGCTCGGAAACTGCTCTTGAACGGGTACTACTGGCCCAAAATGCTCGAGGATGCGGCGGACTTCGTTAAGAAATGTGACAAGTGCCAGCGATTCGCCGCGCGCCCCCATGCCCCGCCAACCGAGCTGGTGTCGATGTCCAGCCCGTGGCCCTTCGCCCAGTAGGGGATCGACCTCCTCGGCCCATTCCTTCATGGGATCGGCCAAAAGGAGTTCCTGATCGTCACCATAAATTACTTTACCAAATGGGTAGAAGTTGAGCCCCTCGCCAGAATCACCAAAGAAAGGATCCGAGACTTTGTCTGGAAGTGAATGATTTGCTGGTTTAGCATCCCAAGAGCCATCATCTCGGACAACGGAAAACAGTTCGATAACGACCTTTTCACCGAGCTGTGTACCAGGCTGGGGATCAAAACACACTTCTTTTCCCCAGGTCACACCCAAGCTAACGGCCAGGTTAAAGTCACCAATCGGACTATTTTGCAAAATATGAAAACCAGGTTGGACAAATCCAAGGGGTTATGGGTGGAAGACCTGTATTCGGTGTTGTGGGCTTACCACACAACATCCCGGACTCCAACTAGCGAGATGCCTTTCGCAATGACATTCGGCTAGGAGGCCGTCATCCCGGTCGAGATAAGCATGCCTTCGCCCTGCACTGCGCATCCGTTCGATCGAGCTGAAAATAAGGCAGGTATGGCTGCTCAACCTTGACTTGCTCGAAGAAATTAGGGAAATGGCTCAGATTCATCAGGCCGCCTATCAACAAAGAACAACCCGATACTATAATCGCCGAGTGCGACCTCGATCCTTTGATGTAGGCGATCTCGTCCTGAGGAAGGTCACACTGACCACCAAAGACCAAAGCGTCGGAAAGCTAGCACCGAGCTGGGAAGGACCTGACCAAGTCACTTGAATAGCTCGGCCTGGAACCTACAACTTGGAAAATAAAGAGAGGGTACCTCTGAGACACCCCTGGAATGTCGAGCGCCTGAAGCGCTACTATCCGAGAGAAGAGCCGACTCCTTAGACTTGTCAAAAGATTTTTTATTTTTGATCTTAGAAAATTGTAATAGAAAAGTTCGAAATTAATGAAAAATGGTGTTTCGGTTGAAAAAACTTTCCAAATATTCCAAATTCTCCAAGTGTAAAGGCGGAGGCAGGCAGCCCTCCGTATCGAGAGGCTGGGGACGAGCCATCCTCCAGCTATTTCTCCACGGAAAGACGAAGACTAGCTATCAATCATCAAAGGCGAAGACGAGCAGCCCTCTGTGCTGAGAGGCCGGGGACGAGCCGCCCTCCAGTCATTTCTCCACGGAAAGACGAAGACTAGCTATCAATCATCAAAGGCGGAAACGAGCAGCCCTCCATGCCGAGAGGCCAGGGACGAGCCGCCCTCCAACCATTTCTCCGTGCGGAGGTAACTCTCCCGCCAAAGAAGTAGTCTGGCAAAAGACTAGCTGTCACGCCGAAGATAGGGATAAAACAACCTCATTTCGGGTCGGCCCCCTCCAGTAAGATGACCACAAAAGCTCGGCAAGCCGAGCTCCTATGGTGGCCTGGGGGGTAGGACGACCAGCCACGGGTTCAAAAATCTGGAAATGTTTTGGGTTAAAAAACACGACTGTTGTGTGTCTCAATCATGTTAATTGTGTTGCATAGGAGACCAAAAAGTGTTGGTGTGTAATCAAATGGCCAGTGACACATCTCCCTTGCATGGATAGCAAGTTCCCGAAAATTTTCGAAGCATTCGAACCAAGTGGCCAAAACCGTTGGGCTGAAGACGGACGCCAGTCCGCAATGACCAGGTCGGTATAGCCACTGCTAGGCTATTGAAGGTCGCCTCGGTTGTTAAATGGTTACTGTTTAAGTTATTTGTGGTCGGTGACATTCATCAACTTGCAGTGATTATTAAATCGTATTTGTGAGTAGTGAAAATTAGTGACTGGCTAGAAAAGATGGAACAAGCAGAACCAGAAAAATAAAGCATACAAAACACGATTGGCAAAAATGAGGAGTTCTATTCATTGATCAAAATTTTGTGCATACAAAAAATTGGGACTTCTGCCCATAATTACAAACTCGCTCCTCGCCGGGCCAAACAAAAAATAAAATAAAGAAAAAAGAAAAGCAAAAAAGTTGCAAGTTTTGTTGTTTGGCTCGGCTGAATGGAGGCCTACTGCTGGAAGGGATCTGGGCCGATCTGGCCTTCGCTGACCACAGTGGCAGCAACCTGGCTTCCCGACAATCCGCCATGGCTCCCAAAGGGTCTTCCAGGCTCAGCATCTTGCTCGGCCTGGGCCTCTTGGATGTCTTCTTCGGAGGGCTCGAGCAAGATCTTCATGTAGTCGACTTTCTAGAACTGACGCCGAACCAAGTTTATCGCTCCCTTGAACCCTAGCTTGATCACACTCCTCCCGATCCTGTCCCGGAGCTCATTGAACTCCTGGTTGCTCTTCCTGTTCGCCACGGCTCCAGCTCAGTTGCCCGGCTTTCCCTCATCGCCTGAAGCTAATCGAGAACGATTTGCTCGGCACTCCTTGCTCTTGCCAGGTCATCCTCGGCCCACTTGGTTAGCTCCCCATCCTCTTAGCCAGTTGCTCATTCTCGCCCCGGAGCCTTTCCAACTCCCTCTAGTACTCATTCAGAGGGTCGATGTGCTCAGCCCTCCCTTTCTCCAACCTCTCACACTTCTGATTGACTTTGTGGAAGCATAATCCCAGCTCCACCAAATAGTAGAGGGCCTGCAAGGTCGGCAAAGAAAAGCGTTAAAGAAATAAAGCTTGAAAGACCAGGTTCAAAAATCTCACTGAGGTGAGAACTTACTGAAAGCTGATACCAATAGAGGTCAGAGGCGAGCTGACCGTCGGATTTATCAGCGAATTTTGCTCGATCCACTGAGAGAGTGGTCTAGTGGATGAAAGTCGAAAGGATATCCGTCGTCTCCAACATACCCTTGTCACGTCAGAGCCCGGTCATTACAACAAAAGGCTCCACCTTCTCCTTCTCCTGTTGGGGCTCCTCTCGTCTCGGCTGGGCCTCAGCTCGGCTCTTTTTTTGCTACCCGGCCGTGGCCTCAGGTGCACCTGCCTTTCACTTCTCCATGTCTTTCCTCTCAATGGGAGTCGAGCTCTCTGCATCCACAGCTATCGCCACCGACCTAGCCGTGGCTAAGGTTGTAGGCCTCCTTGGTACCGCCGCTCTTCCTGTTGTTGCAGGCCTGGCATGGGCCGCTTGAGGCGCCGGCCTAGTTGATGGAGTGGTAGGAATCGGCTATGTCCAAACTGCCTAGTCCATCGACCCTTCCTAGGCCGGCTGGTTGGCCCCAGCCCCTTAATTGACATCCTGTAGGAGGAGAAACCAAAAAGCATTAGCCAACAGGAGAAAATGTCAATTGTGAATAATTTGACGAGCTGGGGTAGAAAAACTTATTGTTCTTAGAGTCCTCCTTTAAGGTTAGCTCTGGCAGAGACAAGTTGCTCCAGAAGTAGAGGTCGTACAAGCACAACGAGATAAGAGCGCTAACGTCATGAAATGGGTTGCTGAAGATTTGATCTCTCTGTGCGAGAATCTTCGGGCTCGGCTCGCGCTTCTTCGAAACTGAAAGAGCAAACGAAAGCAACTCAAAAGAATTGACCGAGGAGGAAAATATAAAAGTTTCCAGGCTAAAAAGCTTACCCACGGTCCCCTAATGCCTCTGGACCGGGAAATCATATTGCGGCGTCGGGTCGGCCTCCCATCTGGTCTCAGCCAGAAAGAAGAAGCCTGACTTCCAGTCCTTGATGGAATCAGCGTAGCCCTTGAGGAATTTCTGCCGGGCCGAGATATAGCACCAACAATTCCCACCGGGCATGGACTTCGCTAGGAAGACGGTGTGAAATAGCTCGAGGGTCGAGGTAATACCCTCGGCCAGGCAAATCACGTGGAAAGTCACAACCATGCATATGCTGTTGGGGGCGAGCTGTGACGGACACAACCCGAGGTCCTAGCAGACCTCCCTTACCTAGGGGAAGAGGGGGAACCGCAGGCCACCCTGCAGCTGTTGATCATAGACCGTTATAAACCCCTCCGATGGGGCGCAAGCCCGGTCATCCTCCCCGGGAACGCGCGTCTCCACTAAGCCGGGGATCGCATACATGGAACGGAGATCCCGAACGGCCTTCTCCGACAGGTCGGATTTTACCCGCCAAACCCAAGCTTCCTGAGGGACCTCACAAATCAATCGACAAAAGGTCGAACCCGCCCTAGGGGGATGACCGGATGTCAACGGCTGGGCTTCCACCTCCTGAGAGGATATACCCTCGGTACGAGCTCCACGATTGGACTCGTGCCGAGCTCAGTCCCAGAACCCCTAGATGAGCCCGCTTCGCTCCTCACTCTCATCCGCCAAGGCCCGCTAGGCATGCCAGGAGGTTGGGAGGTCCCTGCTCCGGCCTCCTTCTGGGCCCTTTCAGAAGAAAAGGTCATCCACTGGACGGCGACCTCTGGCTCGTCCTCCGGCTCATCGACCTCGGTCGCAGACGAGCTAAGCTCGATCTGCAAGACCAGTTCAGCCACAATCTCTTCAAATCTGAACGGGCTGTACCCCGACGAACAGGACTCAGACATAAAAGACATGAAGAAAAAGGAAAAAAGAAAGAGGAGTACCATGCTCTGAGGTCGGGTGGAGCTTTAACGCTACTTTGGTGAAGAAATGCGAAGGAATGAAGTGTCTATTTATAGAGGGGCCGAGAAGTTGAACTATCGCGACGATCGGACAGTTCGCGGAGCATCGATTCACGCGTCATCAGCCACGTATCGCACATCCGGTCAATGTGTTAGTCAAACTTCCTAAGGAAGCCAGAAAGCACCTGATCGGGCTAGTCTCTCCTATGTTGTCGGTCTATCCTTCTGTGATGTGCCGTCTCGGCCCCGAAACCCTGTCCTCCATCAGCCCGGCTATCCGTTCTCGAGCCGTGCATCATCAAAACCCTCAGCGTCTCGTCCCATTTCCACGCTAAAGCTTGGGGGGCAACTAATGTGGGTAAAATTGGACTTGCTCCACGTGTCTGCCACCTAGATCAAATTCACCACGTCACCAGCGCCACGTCAACAACGGCCTGATCAGCCCGATGAATAAGACAGCCTTTGATGCCTACTCAAGTCGGTCAACATGAAGCACTCGGATCTCCAAACAGCGATCTCCTCGAAGTATCGCCGCAAAGGGCAGGTCGGCGCGTACAGCCTGACCTGCATCTCGGTGCCCAGGCCGACCTGTCTCTCTTAACAGGCTTGGCCCATGGGCTTCTCCATCAAACAGTCTGAAGGCCCAGGCCCATAGCTATAATCCGTTGTGTCGCCCTCGCGCCTGATTACTTAGCACTAAACCGAGTTTAAGGCCCTAATCTTGCGGAACGCTAATCACTCTTTTGCCTATAAATAGGAGGTTTCATCAACACATTTCGGGAGAGCGAGTACACACGACAGATCGCCTAAACAGGTCGAGGTAATAGTTTTCCTCCAGATGACCTAATTTCTTCCCCCCGAGCTCTTACTCTCACACCAGGAACACTCAGGTCTGTCCTATGTGCAGGTGGAGCTCAGCCCGAACATCGGCCTGGAGAATAAGTCATCGGAACTGACTTCTTGGCTTGGACGACAAGTCGGACAACGCCCGTCCAACCGTGATCGAGGACTCCAGCAAGGACGAAGAGACCCCCCCCATAGATCAGCTGCAACTCACATGAAGAGTAACCGGACCATACTACTGGTCGGACCAATTTCCGACACCAACACTCATTCCAAAGCAAGTATCACTGACTTTACCGTTGTCAACACTCCTCTAGAGTCGAATATCAGACTTACTCCACTATATAGCCTCCTCTCCCGTACGTTACTCTCTATCAACAACTGGTTAGAAGTTTGGTATATCTCACGGTTACTTGCCTGGACATCACTTATGTCCATCAAGTTAGCTAGTTTTTATCTGCTCCTCGAACCACTCAATACTTAGTTGTTCTTCGCATTTTTGGGTATGTCAAGGGCACCTTATTTCACAGACTTCATTTCTCCGTCCAGTCTGTTCCCACCTTACAAGCTTATTCTGATGTCGACTGTGTCGTAAATCTTACCGACAGACGTTTAACCACTGGTTATTGTTTTTTCATGGGTAACTCTCTCATTCCCTGACGTAGTAAGAAACAAACCGTTGTTGCCCGCTCCAGCACTGAAGCTAAATACTGTGCCATTGTTGATGCAACATAAGAATTACTTTGGTTATGTTGGCTCTTCGCTGACATGATAGTCTCCTCCCTCACTGCCACTGTTTTACTTTGTGAGAGTAGGAGTACTATTCAGATCGCCCATAATGATGTTTTCCACGAGCGTACAAAACACATCGAGTCCAATTGCCACTTCATCTGTCACTACATTCTCTAGAATACTATTCTCCTTCAACCCGTTAGTTTAGCCATTCAAACAATAAATATTTTCACCAAGGCTCATCGACCCAAACGCTTTCATGGTTTCCAAACTCAAGTTCACATATTCTTTATCGCCTTAATTTTAAGGGGGGATGTTAATATATATATATGGCTCTTAGCTCACTATGTTAAACCCTAGTCTCACTAGGAAAACCAAACACTAACTCTACCAAGATTACCCTCGTCACCTTTTATATAAAGACTGTCTGTATTACATATCTCTGTAAATGTACTTTTATCATATATCAATATAATCGCTCAATGTTCTCTTAATATTTTACCTCTGAATTATTCTAATAAAACCAAAACTGAACTAATTACTTGCTTTTGAATTTTTTATTAATTTAGTGCAATTTTTGGGAAATCCCACAAACTACCCCTTTTTCATTTTAGGTACTTAATTGGTCAAGCAGAAACACTTATATTACGAGTTCTGTAAACGAATATAAGCTCAATAGCCACATACAAAGAGACGACATATGAATATGACTAATTAATAAAATTGTATATGTTGGGGTTGTTTGGTTGTTCAACTTTTAATATAATTTTATTAAACCTCTATTCAATCAATTTGAACAAAATTTTGATTAGTCATACTCACGCTTGTTGAGCGGAATGAATTTGGGAAAAATTAGATAGCATGGCAAAAGACGCATATGAAGAACAAATCTTTGTAAAATTATTTTTAGTGTGAATGATATCTAAAGATTTCTGAAATTCTGTGGTTTATACATATGTTTTTCATTCTTTAAATAGAATTTTGTAAGAGCTATGATATAGTAATTTTATACCATAAGGCTCTACATTGCCCATTATATAGCCATAACGGTGAGCTAAATTTTGAAGAAAATTGTCTTAATAAACAGGCTAATAAAAAGAAGGGATTTTTATTATTTAGTTCTTTGTTAATATTTGATCATTTGCCTATAGTAAAGGGACATATTTGCCCTTTATATAACTAAATAACCCAAACCATAAAACCTAATTTCACTTGGGAAGCTGCCGCTGCCTCTCTCATTCCCTCCCTCTGTCTCTGCAAGCTCGGTGGTGGGTTCGTGTGTTCATTGCTAGCTAGCTCGGAAGTGGGTTCGCGCGTCAGTGTCGGCGAACCGCCGCACCACCGCAACTCGTGGGTGCCAAATCCAAAATTGCCACAGACGTAGATCTCGTCAATGGGTTCTTCTTTCATGCACTGCTTCGCCCTCCATTTGAATATCGGTGGCGCAATGTTGCTATAGCAGATGATGAATCCAAATCCCGTCAAAAACACCCTAACACTAACGATTTCTCTCTCTCTTAGCCCCTTTCTCCTCTCCGAAACACAGTTGAATGTTCAGATTTTCGGATATGAATGTTCCATTTTCCCCCATTTTAGCCTCCACTCTAGGAGTTCCAAATCCGAATGTTCACTTTTCAGATCTAAATGTTCCGAAACCATTCTCTAGGAGTTTCCAATCTGATTGGTCCTCCATTTCGGAAATTAAATTTTCAGATCTGAAAGTTCATTTTTGATTTTGGTGGACGTTCATTTTTGTAATTTGGTGAATATTCTGGTTTGTGTTTTCGTCGTTTTTTAGAGTTTTTCAAAGGAAATTTTCAATGTACTTGGGTTGCTTTTTTGTGAATGTTCGTATAGGGGTTAGATTTGTTTTGATTTTTCATTGTGAATATTCATTTTTGTTTGATTTGTTCATATCGATTTTTTCAGATCTGTTTTTTGGGAGAGTTTTGGTTCGATTTTTATTGTGAATATTATCGCAAATCTGTTCAGATTTTGAATGTTCATATGAAATGTGTTTTCATTGATTTTTTTATTAGGTTTGGTAAATGTCCATAAATACTGAACATATTTTGCACTAACCGTTTGACATTTATATGAACATTCACTATTTTTCATTTCTTGCCCAAAAAATTCGAAAATTATCTCATTAGAAAGAGGATTTTGTGAATATTAATTTGATTTTTTTTGTTCACTTCTTAATCAACGATTTCGATCACAGTAGCCCTTTCTTTGTGACTGGTTTTGATGTTTTTGGAAATTGTAACTTTTCATAAATACTGGCCGTTGCATAGCACTCAATGGCAGTAATTTGTAAATACAACATCAACAGGGGACAAATGTTAGAGACTATTTTCTAAGAACTAAAAAAATTATTTTCCTAGTTAAGGGGTTCATTTTATGAGTTGTACATCTCTTAGGGTCTATATAATAAAAATCCCTAAAAAGAAAAGTGAAGTTATGGTCCACATGAGCTAAATAGGAAATATGACCTAAATACTAACTCAAATAATGCATTAATGGAAATATTAAATACTCCAACACCCTCCCCTCAAGTAGGAAACAATAGTAAGGTAGTGTCAGGACAACTCTGATAGTAGGACAGTAGCAGGTGGCTGCTGGATAGGAGGTTCGGCTCCATGGGAAAGGCGTCGCAAGAAGGTGGTGAGGCGCAGGGGGCTAGGGTTTTCCTCCGCCCCTGCGCCTCTAATTATTTTTGTCTTTTTTAGCTCTGATACCAAAAAAGATTTTGGGGAGGATGAGAATAATTTTATCTAATGCAATATATCCTATACAATAAGGCTCTATACTCCCTATTATATAGCGATGATGTTGGGCTGAATTAGGAAGTATCGCCGTAATAAATAGGCCAATAAAAAGAAAACGAAATCTATCAAATTAGTCAACATAACCTATATAGAAAATTACCTAAATACTAACTCATAGATAATGCATTAATGGAAATAATAAATATTCCCACACTTTAATTAATATAGTTTGTTGTTAAGGTGCAATAAATATCCTTTCTTGTTTTTGGCCATCTATTGTGGAGTTTATGTATGTGTTTGGTTTACTAGATAAATAGTATTTTGTTCATTTGAAACCCCTTCTATACAAATAAAAGCTCTGGATATAGTAGGAAATTTGTGTGCAAAGGTGTTGTGAAAAGTTTTAAAGATGGTAAAAGCACACACACATAGACGCCAAAAAAAAAAAACAGTTGCACACTAAATGGGCTCACTTATAGACCCTTCTTTATATCTAACATGTTTGTCTGTCTTTCTCATATGACTCGAACATCTAGGCACGAGGGGAAGTTCATCATGAATATCATTAAAGTAGTTGAAGGAAAGCTAACTTTCAGGATCCTACGCCTTGAGCGTCACCTAGTTGGAATGCATTCTCGAGCTAAGAAAATTATTTTGTGGTTAAGGGATTTGTCAGCCAACGTAGGCATGTCGGTGATATGTGGAATGGGTGGCATAGGGAAGACCACCCTTGCCAAATTCGTATATAATGCATCCAGAAGTAGTTTTGATACTTGCAGTTTCCTGGAAAATATCAGAGAGGTTTCTAAAGAACCCAATGGTTTAGTTCGTTTGCAAAGTCAACTCCTTGCAGACATTCTTCATAACAAAACGATAAGAGTACACAGTGTTGAGGATGGACTTGGGAAGATCCAGCGTGCCTTGTCGAAAAAGAAAATTCTTCTTGGTCTTGATGATGTGGAGGAGGTGGACCTTTTAGATGCAGTTTTTGGTATATGGGATTGGTTCTCTCCGGGAAGTAAAATTATCATAACAACTAGGAGAGAGGGCTTGCTGGAGGCTTATGAAATTAATCAAGTTTATAGGGTTGAAAAGTTGAATTATGATGAATCGCTTGAGCTTTTCTGTTGGCACGCTTTTGGACAAAAACATCCCCAAAAAGGTTACATGGAGCAAGCAGGAAGGTTTGTGCACCATTGTGATGGGCTTCCTTTGGCACTAAAAGTTTTGGGCACTTCTTTATTAAGGAAAGGCTTACATGTATGGGATAGTGCTTTCAAAAAATTGGAATCTATTTCAGACAATAAAGTTCTAGACATGCTTAAAATAAGCTATGATTCTTTACAGGATGACCATGATAGAAATCTATTTCTCGACATAGCTTGTTTCTTTGTTGGGAAAAACAGAGATGACACAGCAACTATTCTGGATGGATGTGAGTATTATACAGCAGTAGGGATCCAGAATCTCATCGATAGAAATCTCTTGACAATTGAAAATGATAAGGTGAGAATACACCAGTTGCTTCAAGACATGGGAAGACATATTGTTAGCCAAGAATCTAAGTATCCGGAGGAGCATAGTAGACTCTGTCATCACAAAGATTCCTTCAATGTTCTTGCGGAAAAAACTGTAAGGAAAATATCAGCTTTACATGCTAATGTGCATGCATTATTTATTTTTTTGTCTAAATTTTCTGATTTAGATAACTAACTGGTTTGTTTCCTTTGAATGTTCTGAAGGGCACTACGAGAATTGAAGGCATCATCCTTAACACTAGAATGTTGTCGAAATCCAATGAAGTTGTCTTTGAAACCAATGCTTTTAAAGAGTTGCGGAACCTTAGATTACTCAAGCTAAGTTTCATACAATTTTCAGGAAGCTATGAGGTTTTTCCTAAGAGATTAGGATGGTTGTATTGGCATGGCTTCAGTTTAAATTCAATACCCCGTGTTTTTCCTCTAGAGAACGTGGTTGCTCTTGACATGCGCTATAGCAACTTGAAACAAGCCTGGAATGGAACTAAAGTATGCCACTCTTTTCCAAAGTTCCTTTGCATTATGTGTATATATATAATTCTATCTATGTTGTTTCAAAGAACCATATCAAATGGTATGCTTTCAACAACTGCCTAAAATTGATTTTCCTCTCTTTCTACCTAGGTTTTTGGATCACTGAAAATCCTCAATCTCAGTCATTCCCCATTGCTGGAAAAAATTTTGGACTTCTCAAGAGTCCCCAATCTGGAAAAACTGATTGTCAAAAACTGTCCAATTTTGGCCTATGTTGATGAATCCATTGTGAATCTAGATAGACTTTTGGTCTTGAATCTTAGAGATTGCAAGAAGTTGAGGAGTCTTCCAAGAAACATCCACATGGTGAAGTCTCTCGAGCAACTGACTATCTCCGGTTGCTCGAATCTTTTTGGAGTTGCGGATGAGCTTAGGAAGATGGTATCTCTGAGAGTTTTTCGCGCTGATGGAATTGTAGCACACCATGTGTTGTCTACAATGAGAGAGGGTGCACTACCATGGTACGGATGCTTCTTGCCTTGGGTACAGAAAGCAACAACCAGCCCTAAAATATCATGGGATTCCTTGCCAAGCACTTTGGTGACAATCACCCTCGCTAATTCCAAGCTCACAGATGATGTTTTTCCCGAGAATTTCAGTGGGCTCCCCACGTTGCAGAATTTGAACCTAAGTGGAAATTTAATTCGTGAGTTGCCGAATTGCATTAAAGATCTTACCAATCTCAAGACGCTTGATCTGTCATGGAACAAAAGGTTGCGGCGGATTGAGTGGCCGGCGGTTGCCGCCGAAAATCTGATTGTCACAGAATGCAGGTTGCTTGATAAAATAACGTACAAAACGGAAATGTCTTTTCAGAGGATCTCGCACGGTGCATGCATGAAGCTCGATTACGTTCAGCACGGCTTCAAGATACAAGCAGTGAGTAATACCGATGTTCAACTAATTAATAGTATTGGCTTCTTTGGCTTGGAGTCCATGGCAGATCTTGAGGCAACCATTGTCAATGTCATTGTATGGAGTAATATGAAGCGCCCTATCCAGGTTCTCTCTCTCTAGTCTCTATATTTGTATACATATCTGTTTGTATGTGTTAATAGATGTAGATTGGCCTTTGCACATATATGTAGATGGCCCATTAGGATAAACCATATACCATTTGCACATATTAATACAATCGTCTCATATTCTCTATTAATATTCTATGTCCCAATTATTCTAACATGGTATCAAGAGTCAATCTTCCTTCGGCCTCTCCCTACTAAAATTTTCATCATTTTTCTTTCCAAATCACCGTTGTCGCTGCCTTTAAAACATTCTATAACCATTTAACAACTCAACACAAAATCCACCATCACCATCAGACTCACCTTGAAACAACAAGTCCAACGCCACTGCGGAACAGCCCAACCATTGCCTTACGCGCTCCTATGTGCCACAAGAACACTCCACATCGTTGTCATTGTTGTTGGCTATACAACCACCACCGTTGCTCCAAAATGAACAAAACACACACCACCATACTTGTCTCCACAAGATGAAGCCAACACTAACGACCTCACCTCAAATGGACACATGGCATGCCCTTATGTGCTGCCAGTATCCTCTGTAGCTCCACTATGAGTTCTCCACGTGCTCCTGTAGCCATGCCAACGACATGTCAACACCAAATCACTACCTCGTTTGCGCGCACGTCAGCACGAGTCACAACATGAGTCACTGCCACATCAACAGCTTGCCAATGCCACGTTAGCGCTACGTAATCACCTATCTTGACTAGGTACTATCAGTCAACAACCATGTCAGTAGATTGCCATGTCAGCTGCCACATTGTTGAATTCTCTGTTGTTCAGCTTCCACGTAAGCTCTACGTTGTCACTACCACGTCAACACTAGTCAATGCCATATCATCTCTAGTCAGCGCCACCTTAGCCCTGGTCAACTTGACTGTTGACTCATTCAGTGTTGGTTCAAGATAGTTTTTTTTTTCACCGTTTCATAACTTTTTTTATCAATTCTTGAAGGTCTAAAATTGGGTCCTAGTTATTTTCAGCATTCTGAATCCATTTGTGACCTCGATTTATTCAATCTTGTATCACACAATATTGTTAATTTAGTTCACTACGGTCTTTTGGCAGGTTCAAGGATTCATTTGTCGATTCTTCACGACATTAGACCGCTTCCTGGAAAATTTTGAGCTCCTAATTGCATCCACAACCTCCATTTTTCCAGATTCATATAACACAATATACTTTCTTGTATATTCTTGATTTGATTCAAAGATGATGTCCAAGCCTTGTCCTTCACCTTCCGTTCTTGCTGCCAATAAAGGTTTTGATCCTGCCTCTACTGTTTCCATCTCTATTGGGGATTCAACTTCACTCTTCAAAAGTTTTTTCTTTGATTCTATTACAAATTTTTCCTCAGCCTATTCACTTACTACAAGTAATTGTTCTTGGATATTTGATTATGCCTCTAGTAATCATATGATTTTTTTATTCCAATATTTTGTCATCAAAACTATCTGTTGTAAAGCTCCTAGTATTCATACTACTGATGGTTCTCATATGCGTGTCACTTACATCAATCAGATTTTTACTTCACACCTCTCTATTTCTGACACTTAATTCCAAAACTCAATTTAAACCTCTTATTTGTTTGGCAACTCAATGAATTAGAACTCGAAGTTATATCTTCTAATAGTAGTTGTCGTGTGCTAGATTCTCGGAAAGGAAAACAATTTGGGATTGGGTTTATAATTGGACGTCTATTTGAGCTTAGTGATTTGCACCTTCCAACTCAATCTCCACCACCGTCACCCTATATCCCTCCGTCCACTTGTGCAACTCCACCACCACCACCACCATACATATCATCCTCACATGATTCATCTTCTCTCAACCTTTGACATTCTCGGTTAGGTCATGCATCAATCTGACGTATCCGCATTTTAACCTTTAGTGGAAAATTAGGGTCTGTATCTACCAAACATCTCGATTGTCTTCCATGTCAACAAGCTAAAGAACACGTAATACCTTTTCACAATAGTGATTCAGTCTCTCTTGCACTTTGACCTAATTCACTCTAAGGTTTGGGGGACCCTCACCTTCTACCATAGGGGGATACAAATACTTTGTTATATTTGTTGATGATTACTCTTGGTATGCCTAGCTATACCTTAAGCATAAACATTCTGAATTACCTCAAATTTATTTGGATTTTGTTGCCATGATTTAAATTCAATTTTCCCCTAATATCAAAACCTTCAAATCTACCAATGCCATGGAATACATGGACTAGTGTTTCACTGCCACCCTTCGAAAACATTGCACACTTCCACATAAATCTTACTCTGGCACTACTGTTCAAATTGGTTGAGCTGAATGTAAACATCGATATATCCTAGATACTGTCTGTGCACTACTCATTTCATCCTCGTGTTCGGAGTGCTTCTGGGGAAAAGCTGCTCTCACTGTCGTCTATACCATTAATTGGGTCGCTTCATTTACCATTGGTAATCTTTTCCCTTATGAGAAGTTGTATAGAGTCTCTACTAATTACAACCTCTTAGAAGTCTTTGGGTGTGTTTGATTTGTCCTCTTACAACCTCATGAACATACCAAACTTGAACCTCAACAAAATATTTTAGGGTACATTTTAGGGTTATTTGACTTTTACCCCATTCTCCCCATTCTACTATGACCTTGTATCACTTCAATTGACCCCCTCTTACTTCTCAAGAAAATATTGAGCCTTTTTTATTTTGTTTTCGAAAATTTTGAATCCTGATTTTGTAATCAGTTGTTGAAAATTGTGAAAACTTGTTTGATTTAGTTTTCGAAAAAAAAAATTATCTATAATGTATTAAAAAATTGAAAAGTAAAAGTGATTTGACTGATTGAAATATGATGCTGAAAAAGAGAGATAATGATGACGTTTATTAGATAAATACAATGTAAAGAAATTTTGTAGAGAAATAAAAAGTAAATATATAGATAAAAAAGTTGAAATTAAATTTATAAAAAAAAATAATATCAAAAGTAAATGATGTGATATATTGAAAATTGTTATGTAAAAGTGTTTTTGAATTGTACTCTCAAAGAGAATTAGTAGTATTTTGAACTTTTTAAAATAAAAATTACTACTCGAATTGCCAACCAAACATCACCATTACTACTACTATATATTTTTGATAAAACTGTGGTTTAATTTTTGCAAGATACTGTATGAACATGCTATATTCAGCACTTACTTTCCGGGGAGGGAAGTTCCGAACTGGTTTAGCCACAAGATGAACGGCTCTGCATTATCGTTCATGGTGCCATCGTTCCCTCTCCTCCGCCCCCACGGCTTGAATTTGTGCTTAGTGTATACGATTCCGAGGATGAAAGACTTTTTGCCGATTCCAATACGGGTAAGAATCATTAACCGGAGCAAGGACCTGGTGGGTGTGTATGAACCGAGGTGTTACGGTGTGCCAGAAGCCGATGGCAGCGACATGGTGTGGCTTGTCCATATAGGGTCGTTGGTCCTATTTGAGACAGACGATGAACTGGATATAGCTTTCGACATGATGATAGAGGGGGAAATAAAGGAGTGTGGGGCACACGTTTTGTACTATGACGAGGAGGAAGAACTGTATCAATACTACAACACGTTGTTGTTGTCATGGGATTCGGCTATGATGATCGAACAACTCGGATTGTCAGGTATTTAACTGTTTATATACCATTTCAGATACATCGCATTAAAAAATTTTAATCCACTGTATTGCACTCCCAAAATCAACTACTACACTTCTGTCATCACGTTGATTTTAATATTATATTCCAGATTTTAATCGCACTTACTTTTCAATATTACAAATAATAATAAATCTTAAACATACATTTTATATTTTTAATGCAACAATTTGAAAGATCTATTCAGAACATATTTTCTATAAGAAATCACTTTGACAAATACTTTTAAAATTGGATTTTTATCCAACTATGAATGTGAATGAGTCAATATCATTGGTTCAACAGGTGGATCCAAAAAATTAGTTAATTTTTTTAGGGAATTTATTAGATTTTTTTATAATTCGGAGTGGTTTATATAAAATTTTAAAAAATTTCAATTGATTTCTCTCGTAAAATTATAGAGGTAATAGTGAAAATTTTCGAAATTTCACGGGCTTGTGTCCTCCCTAGGCACCAAGTAGCTCCACCACTAAACATGACCTCATAATTACATAATCAAATAAGTAAAAATAATTGTTTTTAAATAAATAACAGTTAAGTTTACTTTGTTAAAGAGAAAATTATCAAATTTTCTCTATAGAGCAAGTCAACCGCTTTTTTTGTCCTACACTTTTTGAAACTTATTTTTATATCCTTAAAAAATTTCCCTTTATTATTTCGTCCAAAAGCATTTTTCTGAGATTGTAGTTGAACATTTTTACCCTTATATTTGTACTTTTATTAAAAAAATCAACTTTTGCATTAATGTCTCGTTAAAAAATCAGATGAACAAAAAAGTTATACATTCTTGATTGTCTCGTTAACACAATTAATTTGAAATTCGCATTTGTATTTAAGTCTTTTTTGTAGTGTAATTGATTTCAATTCTGAATATAGTGTTTAATTGATTTCAACTACATTAAATATTCAAAGTTGATTTCAATTATACAATGTTGATTTCAACTTTTGAATATACAGTGTAATTGAAATCAATTACATGACGTGATACATTCAAAAGTTGAAATATAAAAAATAATTTTAAAAAATATAAATATGAATTTTAAATTGATTATCTTGATGACACATAAAGATATAATTTTTTAATCATCTGATTTTGTTAACGTGTAATCAATTTGTAAACTTTAATTTTTTAGACGTTGACTTCATTAAATAGTGACACCACATTTTATTTTAAGGGGAAGTTCTAAATGTACTTTTCCCTCTCTCCCCTATTTTTCCAAAAACAAGCAAATAAAAAACAGACATATTGCTTAATTTTTATTAGTTAATATTGATTGATGGTCTTTATATAAAATGTAAGGATTGAAATAGTCGGTCTGAGAAGACTGATAGAACATTTTTTCTTTTTCTTTTTTTACCTCTCTTTAAATTTTTGGGTTAATCGGCTGGAAATCTCAAATAATAGACTTAATTTTAAAAAAGTTTCGCTTAAAATATAAATTTTGATTTAGTCCCTTAAGTTAGATTTCGCTTGAGTTTTAATCCCGCATTACAGGAATTATAGAAAAAATTTGGTGAATAAATTCGTATTATAGTGAATATTAATTACAATTTAATAATTGTTATATTTTTACATAAATCTGTGTATTTTTTGTTAGATGTACTTATGTTATATTAGTTACATATTACAATTACATATATCTGCGTAATATTTGTGATATTTAACAAATATTACACACAAAAATTAATTTAATATTAATTACATGTATTTGTGTACATTTAGTTACATGTAACTAATTATATGTATTTTGTGTGATTCTTATTACATTTAATAAAATTTTACACACAAATTAGTTATGTGTTATAAAATACAGTAATGTTTGTTACATCTAACAAAAATTTACATACAAAATTGGTACATGTAACCGCGTGTGTGCAGGCGCATGTAGTGAGCTACCGCCTTTTTAAAATGCGCATGCAATTGTTACAAAACACAAGTTGCTTCCGTCGCTGGGATTTTTTAAAAATTAAGGGTGAAATAAGGGACTTCCCACCGAGTGCCCCTAAAAAAAATTCCTGATTTATGTTTTTTTTTTTTTACCCTCTGTAGCAATTGAATATGTTGGTGATGATGAAGAATAAGCCAAAGTAGCTTGCGACGGGAGAAAAGTTGCTACTGAAACCATTGACATGTAATTAGAGGTGTGTAGTGGGTCTGGTCAATTAGCCAAATCTGCCCAAACTGCAATACTCGCATTGAAAGTCAAACCGCCGAGAGTAACCTTTGTATTGTGGCAATTTTGTAGCAAATTTTTTATAAGTTTTAGTCATGTAACAGTTTTTCGTTTTAGCAATATTTATTTTATTTCAAAGTCCAACCCGAAAATACTTAGGCAGAATGGCCTCGAATCGCATACTATTGGGCAACTTACGTTTTAAACTAGTTGACCCACCCCAACCCATACATTATTGGATGGTTCACAATTCAAACTAGCCTAAGTTGCATAGTATTAGTTTAGTCAAAAAAAATTACCTAAACTGTGTCAACCCGCTTGTTGTACATCCCTACATGTAATCTATATATATATATATATATATATATATATATATATATATATATATAAAATAAAAATAAAAATAAAAATAAAATTGGAAAACTAAGCTCGAGAATAAAGAAGAGTTCACAAAACTTCATTTGTTGATTTTTCTCAATCTCTCTTTAACATTTTATTTAAATAAATTTTAAATATTATTATGAATATAGTAATTTTAGTGAATTTATTATTTATTTATCATTAAAACATTGGGTTGAATGAATTTTAAATATATTTTCTTTACATTTGAAAAAATGATATTTTTAATACTTTAGTGGATAAATTTCACTCACTCCTGTCATTTGAAAAATATACAACAAGCCCTGTCATTTGAAAAATATTGCCTTTCTATCATTTCAGAAATCTAGCAATGGCACCCAACACTCCTGTGAACGAATGAAATCTAATTTTGTTTGACATTTTTATCTTTTTATAGGGTATTTCTTTTTATAAAATGGCAATTTTATCCCTTTTATTATAATTTTTTAAAAATAACAAAAGTTATAAATACCTCACTAAAATTTTTATTCAAAAAGTTGACTCTTTTCTTTTTAATTTTTTATATTTTTTATTTCTCACATAAATGTTGATAGAAGAAACGAAAAAAAAATTATTTTTAAAAAAAATGACTTTTTTGTCCTTCATAAATGAGATCGGTGTTCAATTGTCTCATACTATTTAATATTGGACACATTTGGTCCCTCATTATTCAAATTGGATTCAATTCGACTTGAATTGCAATAGTATTAGTGACTGAATAAATCACGTGCTATGCACATGACGGTTCCCACGTCATTTCATTTTTCCATTACATCAGTAATGTTGGCTTCGATCTTAGAATATAGAGGAAGATTTTATTTTTCTTTCGTTGATTGCTCATCCTCCTTCGATGATTCAACCGAACCCACGACTCACTCCACGGTATCTCTGGGGAATCAACCCAAGGAGAGAACACAGATGGCGACGACAATCGAGTTTTTTTATCTAGCTTCGAATCGCAACCCTAACCACCGATAGCGGCCGATGCCTAGCTACGGCTCTATAACAGCTCGTGATTGAAGAAAAGACTGTATGGAGTCTACATAATGACCACAGATTGCTCATCCTCTTTGAAATTCCTCCTCGATTTCGAGCTGAAATTGATCGATAACAAACAACCCCCCCAAAAAAAAAAAAAGTTTGGAAGAAATTTTGATCAGGGTTTCGTTTTCCTATTTGTTGTCTTCAAAAGATTGAAGACGTGAAGGAACAACTATTTTTTTTTTTTTATAATGGGAAAATGAATATGGATTTGAATATCTGTGTTCCTCTTTTTTTCTTCCTCCCCCTCTCCCTCTAGATTTCCTTTTTCTTCCTTGTGGGTTTTTTTGATATTTCTTGAATTGTTGAGTAATTGTTCAACAACAAAATCTCTCTCTCTCTCTCTCTCTCTCTCTCTCTCTCTCTCTCTCTCTCTCTCTCTCTCTCTATATATATATATATATATATATATATATATATATATACCCGCGCACATGATATTGAATGAATTTTTACATAGTTCAACATTTTTTAATGTGAGTTATTGATTAATATAATTATTTATTTTATTAATGTATAACTTAAGTAGATTGTAGTCTAAATATGTGTATTTAAATTTTATTGTTTAACTTTATTTTAAAAATTATTGCAATAGTATATTTTCATTATAATTAAAAAGATAATGTAGATATGAAAAATAATTGATTATGGTTCATTCTGAAGACTTGCCTTCTGTTTTTAGTTATAAGATATAGGTGTGTATATATATATATATATAGAGAGAGAGAGAGAGAGAGAGAGAGAGAGAAGGAGACAGAGTGAGAGGATCTGCGACTGAGGCCAAATAAATTGTGAGGGAATCATATAATAAAATCTAGAGATTTAGGCAGCAGAATATGAAAAATATAAATATATTTAATAAACAATGTTCGTTAAAGCTCAAATTTATTTGTTTTAGCATAAAAAAGAACAAATAACTATAAATAATAAATGTAAAGTATATACCTCTTTTGATTCTTCACCTCCAAGCCAAATGATCTCGAGGCGGGATTTGAGAAGACTTTTTTAAGAGTTGTTGGATCTAATCCTAAATCAAGAACCAAAATTGATTCTATCTGAAACAACACAAATGTCTTACCTTTAATAATATCTACAAGAGAAATTTTGTAAGGATAATTTATACGGAATATCTAAGAATCAAATTTTAATTTCGAAGATCTAAGGTAGGTTTGTTTTTATTCTAGTAGGTAGTAATAATCAAAAGAGTAAAACACTCAAGAAAATAAGATAACTGAATTTTGCCTTTAGTGGGACAATGCATGGTAGCGTCCCTTTTATAAATACAGTCCAGGATTCAAAATTCAGGACCCTTTTTCTTTAATTTTACCTTCATCCCCTAACTTCTAGGTAGTTTAGCATTACTATCCACTCGTTTTAGAGTACTATCCAAATTTCTATTTCTCATTGTGTATTGACACATTAAGTTCATGACAAAAGGTAGATGGTAGAAACAACTAATTAATTAATTATTCAAATAAAATTAAAACAATTCTTATTTTGTCCCAATAGATAAAAAAAAATTATCCACTACGTCTCCTCTAACTGTGAGTCACGTTTATCTACATATCACAGTCATATCAAGTTGATACGAATTTTATCAAGAGAACCCCTTTAGTTATGATTTTGGAATCATACAATATTTTTATCTTGTGCTCCTGAAACAACCAACATGGTATGATTAACGTTAAAAATCCCTAGTCAAATCATATGTTTATATTGATTGATAATATAATTTCCTATAACATCAATTGGAATATCATCCCAATTGTCACATTACTTTGGCAAGAGTCTTTACTAAATTATACTAAATATAATCATAGAGAACACATCTCTCTTTACTGAGAGTAATATATCCTATCTTACATATTCGAGTATCCAGATGTACATTTCACTATACCAATAAAAACCTTTGAAGTTTCATGGTTAGAAAATAACTCTTATTATTATCAAAGTATAGGAATGCATAAATGTGATAGTATGAAGATCACAAGTACAATCATGACTCTAATACCGTATTTTTATATTGAACAAAGCTACCATGTGAGGCACTGAGGATGATCACCTTGAAGGGCCTTATTACTCTTGTAAGTTCTCTTATGATTATTCTAGTATCTCATACTAATAGTTGAGACTCACATTTTCATAAGAGAAAACACCCCACAAGTTAGTTTGGATTGTTAAATACTCGTTTTTACAATCCAATACTGACTAGGAATATTTAGGATACAAGTTACCAAAATGTCGATAGTCTCAGACTTTTAATCCCATTAAATAGCTAATACGTCTTCAACTTCATATCCAAGGTACTACAGTAATATGATATGATTCTAGAATGATATCAAAACACTTTTTATTAATACTTGAGATTATAATTTTAAAGACAAAATCCACTAAATGATGAAATACAAGATTAATTATAGGACTTATATACCCAAGAGGTGTTTGTCCGGTTGGCAAGGTGTTGGCCCTTAACAAAGCTGGAGGACCACTTGGCACGGATTTGGTTTGCTTTGCTACCGAACGTGGTGTATATGGAACAAATGAAGGCGTGTGTAACAAAGGCTGGACACGGTAAGCGTCAATTAAACGAGGTGTCACGGGTCAATGCTAGCAAGCATTGGGTGACGCTGACGCATGAAACAAAGTGATCCTTGGCACAGGCCTAGGATCAAGGCTCATGGGCAGTGGCATGCGATAGTATAAGTGGGCATACAAGAGCATCACTGGATGATGTGGGTGGACATCAGGCGTCGCTAAAATGAGGTGTGGTGATCCTAGGCGCAATTCTAGGATCGACATTCACTGAGACAACGTAAAGGCAAGCTTAAGCACGAGGCTAAGCTAATGAGGCAGAACGTGAGTGCAAGACACATTCTGGCCGTGTGGGTGGCATGGCGAGGCCTCAACGGGCGTCAGCATGACTATGGGAACGAGATGGCAAACGGATAGAATGTTGGCATGATGCAAAAATGCTTGAAATGAAGTCCTAGCTCTTAATGAGCTAAAGTGACTAGAAGTTACCAGGCATGTGCAAGGCATGCTAGTCAATTTTTGGACAGTTTCTGGGTAGATTGGGACATATTTCAGGCTGAAAAACTATCTTCAATGGGCTAGACAAGTGTCGAATAGGTGTCAAAAGTCTGTCTATGCAGTTGGGGCTATCAACTGTCATAGCTCTCTATAAATACTATGTTTGCATGTCTGATTTTGGCATTGAATGAGTTCCTGCGAATTTCCAGACAAAGTTTGTAAAATTCATTCCTTGTTTCCTGAGTTATAAATACAAGGTTGAGCATTACTCGCAAATTGTGTTGTGTTTGTTTGTGGGTGCATTTTACGTGTCAGTGTGGTTCCATTGCGTTACAGGACTTTCACAGGGCTAACTAGTTATAGTGATAACTAGATCATCACTTGATTAGAATTTTCGTGGTAAAAAATTAACCTTGTGACATAAGGGGAATTGTTTCATTTCCTTATCAACTATGATTCGACTATCCTACGGAACACTTTGGGAATTAAATATTGAATTTAATCTTAATTGCACAATGCCGATGTGGGGGAGTGCACCCTTAAGATCACCCGGGGAAGTAACTAGTCGAGGTACACATAAGTTAGCGCTCAGACAATACCTTGCCGTTAAAAAAAAAAAAAAAAAAAAAAAAGGATTATAAGACTTATATCCAACAATCTCCCATTAATACTATAACCAAGCGATACACTCTCTAATAAGAATTCTTTCAAGATACCAATCTACTTGCCATAAAGTTATTGCCTTAATGGGTGGATCAACTAAGTTATCTGTTATGTCTACTCTCTTAATATTGATATAATTTCTTTTGATGATTTCTCGAATCAAATGAAAGCACGGCTTAATGTGTTTGTAAAAGATATTATATCTATGTGAATACAGCAGAATATAATCTTTGAAATTAATTTCTTTTCAGAAATAATCTTCTAAACTTGAATCAATTTACGATAATACAAAATAATAAACAAACATAAAGAATAAATTGCGTTTAAACTTTATATCTCTTCGGATACTTCAGCCTCATAGTTAGTACTTACCGAGGTGTGATTTGAGAAAGCTCTTCCAAAAATAGTATCGACAAATCTTCGTACAAGTAATGATCTTCGAATAGCGACACAAATGTCCTATCTCTAATGATATTCACACGAAGAAGTCTATTTGAATGGTGTTTACGAATTATATAAGAATCAAATTTAGTAAATCTAGGGTAGCTTCGATTTGATTCTAGCAGATAGTAAGAATCAAATCAATACACAAAGAAGAAAAATAGATGGTCGGTCAAATTTGCCATTGTCTGTATTCTTATTTATAGACTATGTTTGGTTAAAACCCTAGACTTTCTCTTTATTGCATATTGGGCCCGAACTTCTAAACAGATAGACATTAGTATCCATTATTTTTTCAAGGACTATTCAAACTTTATTCTCCATTACCTATGACCCATTAAGTTTGTTAAAAGCTGAAAGGTTAGAAATAATTAATTAATTAATTTACTCAATAATTAATAAATTAAAATTAGAACAATTCTAAAACCTTTGTAAAGAACAATTATTTATCGCATCTCCACCAACTATGAATCATGTCTATTCACATATCATAGTGTTGGGTTTATCCCACATCTGATGTGGAAAGGGTTGGTGGTCAGATTATAAGTATGAGGAAAAATCTCACCTCACGAGATAACATTTAGAGTTGAGAGAGGCCCAAGACCGACCTTACATTGGTATCAGAGCCCAATTTACAACAATTCTAGCCCAATTAGAGGTCCGCAATGGGCAGGTTGAGCAAAAATCGTGAACCAAACCAATGTTATGCGGGTTGGGCTAGTTTAAACCCTAGACCGTCTAATAAATGTGAGGGTTGGGGCACGTTAAAGTGTGCGGGTTGACTAATTTAAACTGTAGGTTGCCCAATAGTATGCAAGTTGGACCGATTTTCGGTTTGGGCTAATGACAATCGTGAGATGCCCAAGTATTTTTGGGTTGAACTTTGATATATAATAAATATTGCTAAAAAAATTGTTGCATTATTAAAACTTGCAGAAAATTGTTACAAAATTACAGTATTACAAAAACAAGAAAAAAAAAATACAATATAATTTATAAACCATCACCAAAAAAAAAAAAAACAATTACAAATGTAAACCTTGATCGTCCTTGGCATAACCGAGACCGATTCCTTCTTCTTATATGTACCCAACTCTAGATGTTGAAGACCGCATACTAGCAGAGAAGGTATAAGCATTTTTTCTATAGCTGATTACGTTATCTACTTTAGTTTGTCAAGTAAATATTCCCGTTGTTAACATGATTAAATCAATTATATTTTGCTTATTGTAGTATTTGTAAACTACATCTGTTAGTAAAATTAGTGGGTTGCAAGAAGTAGGATTAGAAGAAGATAATTCTATATAATTTAGGTTTAGGGAAGTCAATTTAGACCATCTATTGGATGGGGATACTACTGTAAACGTTTATTAGATTTGCAACAGTAATGCTATTCTATTTTTTCTCTACTCGCCAAAAGACGGTCTTCTTTTGCACTGCAAACACTCGATGGTTATATATTGTATAAGCAACCCTACAATATATTCAAGTATCTGTCTTACCTTAATGTCATGTCTTTTGCTAATATGTGGGCGTGGTAGTGTTTGCTGAAGGCGTTGGTGGCTACTATAGGCAACGGGCGAGTTGAGGCGGTTTGGGCCAAAACCGCGAACCAAACCAATACTGTGCGGATTGGATTAGTTTGAATCGTGAACAGCCCAATAATGCGCGAGTTACTATGAGCGGTTTGCATTTCTATGTGGATCACGATTTGGACAGGTTTGGCAAGTTGAACCAACCAGCTACACACCCCTAGGCCCAATAGTCGCTGAAAGAGAGACTAGTTGAGAGTTAGCAAACCAAGGCATACGAAGGAAAAATTGTTGGATTTATCCCATATGAATGTGAAAGGGGTTGATTGTCAGATTATAAATATAAAGGAAAATCTCACCTCATAAGCTACCTTTTATAGTTGAGAGATGCCCATAACCACCAAACCCTAATTAAGAGAATAGACATAATGAATAACTTAGTTGATCCACCATTAAGACAATAACTTTACAGCAGATCAACTCTTGCACGTGTTTAGATCATTAATCAGAGCAACAAACTAGTGGATGGGTATTAACCTAGATATTATGGGGTCCCATAAGCCGCCGCCAGCCATATGCGATGGCTCATTTTTGTCATAGGTAGTCTTTTAGAAAAAATATTTAAAAAAAAAAAAAAAAAAGGGAAGCTGTAAAAAAATATTTTAGAAACAAAAATTTATATAAAAATAAATTTTTTGAAGTATAATTCGAACACTCAAGAAATTCACCACTGATAATTTCAGCACTAACAAGTTTTAAGTTCCAACCACACAAGTTTTAAGTTCTTAATTATCAAAGTTATCATCAAACATTAGCTACATTGTTGTAGGGTTCTAGCAGATGTAAATTCATAGGAAAAAAAAAAAGCAATATTTGCACAAATGTAACAGAAACACAAACCAACATAGATAACAGAGTACATATGAAATCAAATGGTAAGATACAGCCGAGCCAAAAACCAGACTCTGATCAAATGGTAAGATACAGCTGAGCCAAAAACCCAACTATGACCTCTAGTTCTTATCATCCTACGCTGTGGATTTGCTTATGCCCCTATTGTCTCTAAAGTCCAATTTCTTACCGGACAAACAAAAACACACTAAATTACCCTGTGGATTTGCTTATTGCAAATCAAAACTGTTGGAAGGACAAAAGGGTGGGCCTGAACAATGGATGGAGGAAAACAGTGGTGCAAAAACAGCTCTTCTCATCCCGAGTCGAGGCCTGGTCTCTCGTCAGTCTTCGTAGCATGTATCTTCAATAATATACTACCGGCTTCATAACAGCATTACAGAAAGATGTTTGTTCTTACTTACAGTGTCGGGAATTTGTAGTAACAATAATCAGCCAAAACTGTATGAAACAATCGAGAGAGACCAATAAGTCACGCTACTAACGAAGTAATTTCTAATTTGTATAGAGTCATGAACATGTATCTCGATCTTGTGCCCAAAATACAGTTCTGAGCATACTATTAATTCTCTCCATATTTGCTTTTAATTAAGGCTGAATGAACCATCCATTCCCATTTGAGAGGGAAAAGGTTACCATGTAAAAGAAGAGAATACTGATTACTTTGAATTTATTTGCTAATGCACATACGGGATGTTGGAGACAAAATGATTACTTACAATTTTATTTGATGCTCAAATCAAGCTCTTTTCAGCTCAGGAAAAAAAATAACTTGCCTCAGAAGCCTGAAATAAAAGCCAAGTAGTTTAATTATACAGAATATCTGTTGTTTTACAATTTTCTAAGTAATTATTTCTAAATTTAGACCATATAGTTAAACCGTTTACTTGATCCAAAGAGAATAAAAAAATGGAAGTACCACCAATTTCAATTAAACATTCATGCAGGGCAAGGGGTCAACCACCATTTCCTAATTCTCATTGACAACTAACCTAAAATTAATCTCAAAAATTAGCACCATTTGTTAATGATTTTTCTAAGAACTTCCAAAAATAATAATAATGGTAATAATAATTTTTGAATAAAAAAATAAAAATAATTTGGCAAAAATACTTTTACAAAAAAGCAAAACAAAAAATAAAAATGTGCTTGATATGATCTCTTAATCCAAAAAAATCATAGAAATTTAAAAAAAAAAATGGGTGGAGAAATCCTAATCCATCAATCTCCATCAAACCCTTAAAATATAAAAATCGAAAAAAAAAAAAACAACTGTTTTTTCCTCTGTTTTTCGAGAAAAATACTTAAAAACTTGAAAAGTTTGTTGTTGTTTTTTTTTAAGTGCAAAAAAACTATCCTTAAAATGAAGTATTTTTTTGCTGTTACAACAGTGCCGCAGCTTTTGATATATCATTTGGCGGAAAAATTGCAAGCTTAGTTACAGGAATATGACACAATAGTAGGAAGCAAAATTAATTTGAAAGTAGATAAAGAAATGCATAACGCACATACCCAATAGCTGCCATACTCTATTTGTTATAGCCTACTTGTAACATCGTATGCCGATAGCTACGGCCCCGTATGATTTGATGCCACATGTACTGTAATGAGTTTTTGAAGCCCATTTGGATTTTCTCTTGGACAAGCCTGCAGAAACAAGTAAATGGTATTTTAAAAACTTGCACAATGTTTCTCCAGTAAATCAATGAAAGTAATCTTACCATCTAACAAGGCATCTCTGAATGCCTCGAGATACAGGACGGATGAAAGATGGATCCCTCTGTGCATAAAGCAAACCCACCTGTGAAAGATTGTAAATGAGAAAATCATGCATCTAATTTGGGGGACATGTATGTTTAAACACCATTCTTTAAATAAGATTGGGAGCAGTTTGTAGCTACATTGACAAAAGTAAGGGGGTGGGGGTGGCAACCAATTGAAAAATGATTTCTGAAGAAAATCAGTTAAACATGAAGTTAAAAAGGGTCAAATTCTTGAAAAGATCCAATTAACGTTATTCAACTAAAGTTCTGGACACTTATGCCATATGGAGTGGCATATGGGCGCAAGGCGGGGGCATTTTAACAAGTCTCGGATGGGACGTAAGCCCCATGAAATATGATTTTTAATATTTTTAAGATATATAAGAATTAAAAAATACCCAAAAATATTTGTAGAAAAATAAATATAAGATGGCAAAAGAAAAATAATGGACAATATGTATAAAAAATTTATGCCAAGTTAGTAACAAAGTAAAACAATGAAAACTTTTATAGGACAGTGGACTAGAAATAACTTGAGTTATGTTAAATGTCAACCATAGTTAGAACCATAGAATAACTTAATTTTAATTAACATTTAATTTATTGAAATAAACAAATAAGAAAAGGGTGTTTCTGTGACAAGTCCCTTATTTGACCATTAATTTTTAAAAAGCCCCGTAAGCAATTGCAACTTGTGTTTTAGTCATGCACATTAAAAAAACGTGGAAGGCCCAATACACACATTGTACTCTCACAGTTATATGTATCGAAGATGTGTATAAAATATTTGGAAGATATAACAAATATTACACAAATACATGTAACATAATTACATGTAATCTGTAACCTATAACTAATATTACACAGGTTCATATAACTAATTTTACACAGGCGTGAGCACATGGGAGACTAATACATAAACAAAAACCAATTTAAGGGACTACATCAAAACTTATGTTTTAAATAAGACTAATAATAGATTACACTCGCTTTTTAGAACTAATAACCAATTATCCTTAAAAAAAAAAAAAATGAACATTAGGCTTACACCCCAAACCTTGGGCTTTGCCCAATTTTGACACCCAAGGCTCCGCCCAGAAGTCTGGGGCATACGCCCAAGGAGCATTTCGCCCCAACCATAGCTTACAGGCATTTCTACTGCGCCTCACCTTTGGGCTCTCTTGGGACTCACCCAAAAAACACCTTTTGCAACACTGGCCACTCCCATAAAGCTCTTCGTGATGGGGTTAATTCAATGGTGCACCATGTCATGTTTGAAAAAATGCACGGGGACCATCTTGTCATTTGACAAAAAACACATACTCCTTAGGTTTGAATTGCGTGTATCAAATGAACGCAACAACCTTCACATTTGGTTCTAGACAAATAAAAACTAAAATTGTTGAACTTCAACATAAATAAAACCTTTGTCACCTACTCATCAGCAGATTCAGCACCATTATCACTAGCCCCCTACACCTCAACAGACCCTTTACTAGACAACCACTTTGGGAAAACAATAATAACAATAAATAGGAATGATGATGATAAATTTTAGGCGTAACCCCATGATACCATGTAGCTCAAATATGTGCATCCTATGTTATTAGGTGACCACTTCGCAAATAGATTCTTATGAACGTTCTTATTCCGAAGTTCAGTGATAACCAAATAACAATCAAGACACAAAAAAATGATACAGATGCAGCATGAGAAAATAAATGAATTAAAAAAAAAATAACCTCTATCAATGCAACGGCAGAAGGATCATCAAAAATCTCCAGGCTACAATCAGCTAGGTAATTTAGCTGTAACAAAAGGATAAAAAGAATTTAGATGAGTAAAATTAGATTAAATATGAGACAGTAAATTTATGCATCCAACTTTGAGATTTCTCCGTCATCTGCAGTGACCATGAAGATTTAAAGTTATGGCCTGGGCATCTCACCCAAATGGTCAAGTAGCAATTTCTCCTTGTGAAAGGTAATGAATTTATTTCTTAGATAGGAGTTTCTCAGTAATTATGCATCGTTGCTTTTAAAGATGGCAAGGGATCACACATCAAGTTGCAGCTAGCAACAAAGATTTTAGATTTTAGAATAATTATCACAGATTAAACCAAATTTTTGCATCTGTTCGTGGAGTTACTTTTAAGGAAATCATGAATTTAGCACTATTCTGAGAAGGGAAAAAAAACTAAGTAAACACATAATGACCATATGGAAGAATCATCACAAATGAGACCAAGTTCTTGCATCATAAGATTGCAAATTGACAGCATGATTCCCTCCAATGATTAACAAACAAAACTTGAAGAAGGTTTACCCCAAATTCTGTATTGACAAAAGACTGAACAAAGTCCATTAGTTGAAGCTTTGCCCACCAATAGGGCAGGGAAGGATTCTCTGTATCTGGAGGATGCCTCCAAGGAGCACCGAACCGTAATTTGTCTTTGGAAATCTTTCCACCTTGTGCATCCATAGCAAAATTTTGCAGCAATGTTAATACTCTATCCATGGCAGGATTAACCACTGTAATCTGTTATGGAGTGAAATAAAATAATAATTTAGCAAATACAACAGCTCATGAATTTGCTTCTGCCTTTTCACATAATGAGCAACAAGAGAAATCTATATTAACATGGTGTTATTCTAAAGGTTTAATATCAGAATTCACAGCAATAAATATTAACTAAATCATTAAGAGAGAACCACATAAAAAAAAAAAATGTAGCGCTGCCCAAGTGGCAACATGGGACTGCAGCAAGAACATGCAAATGGAACATTAAAAAAATAGTATATTCACAAGTAATAGTGTAGATTAAGTAAGAGGACAAAATCAATGAGCGAATCTCGCTCTTGGTATAGGAGGAATAGGCAGAGTTTTAGAAGGAATTCCACTTGGTTGTTGCAAGCCAAGAATCTTCAAACCCAGATGACCTTGTCTTGAATTGTTCTAGGTTAGGTGTTATGCTTTCTTTTAAGTTTCCACTACAGTCGATGTTTCCTTTAGTTTGGGTTTGGGTAAGGTAATTCAAGGAGGGATTTCACTTTGAGAAGGAATTTCACAAATTCTTTTTCTAATATCCCTTGTTTGCGTGCTAAAAAAAAGGGATTTGTAAAATTCATTGAATTTGTAAAATGGAATTTCAAAGGGAAAAAATGGGATTTTCAAATCCTTTCAAAACAGGTGTTATTCCAAATCCCTCTAGAAAGAGATTTCACTTCTCTCAATAGTTATAATTAAAATGATATAAAATAGATATAAAAATAGTATAATTAAAATTATAAAAGATGCCTACAATAAGTATGAAAATAGTATAATGGATATCAAAATTCTACGTACAAATACTTGCCTATCCAAACAAGAAAAATATGAAATTACGCAATCAAATTTTTCATCTAAAATAATTATCCAAACAAGAAATTTATAAATGATGAAATTTCAAAATCCAAAATTTAAAGTCCCATCATTTACAAATTTCAGGAATTTATCAAATCCCTTCCCCAAACTCAACCTCAGTTACACAATGCAGCCCCTGATAACAACGGTATTCATCAAACTACCATAAGGAAAATATCTAGGTTTGAGGAAAATTAGTAGCCCTTCTTTTCTCTTAAATATCAAATGATTTTGTAATATAGGCACCCCAAGTTATTTTACATCAAGAACCTATGTCCAAGCAAACCTCTACACTCGGGGCTACCCAGTCAATGAGGCTCTGACACTGTTTCCTAGGTTAATTAGATGCATGCAGTCATCCGGCCACACATGGAGAGGCCATATAGATAGAAAATGAGCACCTAACAACTCCATAAAGGCTATCCCTTAACCAAATCACTGCAGCCATAAGAAGAAATGTTCCAATACCTCTATAGTTCCTCCAATATGAAAGAGGTGCTTCAACTCAAATCAGTCGCTTTGAAATTGAAAATAAGAGCCGTACCATACTGAATAATACAATCTCCCATCGTACTTTCCATCCACAATATTAGTTTATCACTTTGATTTGGTCAACAAAACATTGGTGTTTTTTTTTTGGGGTGTTGGGGGGGAGCAATGTTTACACACAAATTGGGGCTAATCCTCCACACCTTTCCCGATGCAAATGCATGCAAGATATGATCCCCAAGCTGATACAATCAATCAAAAAACTCAACAAGTTTTCATAGGTAATCTTTATATTTGAAGAAAGAAACATAGAAAACATAACGCATCATGCTTCATTCTAGCACAGCAAGGTTTTGGTTTTTCTACTGACAAATAACGACCTTCTACAAACCAAACACGTTAAAAGAAAAGTTACAAGAAATGAGCATATAAACCAGGCATATTTCAATTAAATGAATATCTATCATTAGTCCTAAGAAAGATAAAAAATTGTCAAAAAGAAACAAAGAGAATAGAAACATCGATGAAGATGGAAGTGAGTGGCCATCCAAAATGTCAGCCCTACATTATTCCAAATACGCCATATATAAAGTTCCAACGGATTGAAAGATGAGACGATGTTGTTTGTGACAGAACTTACTTGTAAGAATGCCAAATATGCATCTACAATGTCCTCAAAGGTATTTCCTCTGCTGTCCATGACCCTATACATGAATCAATCATTTTATGTAATTCAACCATACATATGTAGGACAAGGCCTAAGAAACAAATTAATGCACCGATTTCCTATAGCTGTCTCCAAAACAAAAAGTATAAACAACAAAACTTTCCAACCTACAAGGCTATATTCATGTGTTTAAGGCAAGCAGTGAAGTTGAAGTAATTTTCTCGTTCGAGATGGATGGAAAAGTCATTCAAGGAGAAAGAGAAAAGGGTTACCATGCGCTTTCAAAAAGCAACCCCCACATACATGTCACAAATATTTCACCTCAAAGCTTGATTCACCCACGGCTATATATTTTATAGTAGCCTCAAGCATTTTTCCTTCTATTTTTTAGTTTTCCAATTTCATTCTTTGGAGAGAAATTTTCACTAACTGTTACATTTTAGTCGAAACCCATAAGAGGAGTGCATTCAGACTAGGAGTTATGGGCAGTATGCCTTAGACCATAAGTTCGTAAACAAATCACAACACTGTCCAAATATGGTGCAGTGTGAAAAGGCTGATAGTTTTCACATATCATTGCTAAAAAAGCAAGTTCTTAATGTGAAGGCATTACATCTAAATCCCGTGGCCACCTCTGCCCAGACCCGCAAAGACTTATCTGGCTTGTATTCTATAATTCTCTATCTCCTTATATGGAAAATCGTGGTTGCAAAATTAAAATGAAATTTCTTGAGCCACTAAATATTCATCAAACAAAAACGTTATTGGTGTCAACGATGTAATCCTTTTTTTTGGGTTCATCACACATAACAGTCTGCCAAACGACCTATATCCAACCTTCAAGTCAAGAGTTCACTGCAGATAGAGGAAGTAGAGAATGAACACCTCAGTAATTGGCAATATTCCCACTCCCTGGGTGGTAAAACCAAGACATCGAAAAGGGGGGGCGGGGTTAAGAATTATCCATACTCTTCATGCATTCATTGACCCAGTTCACATACTATATTTCCCTAATCCCTGTTTTATACTAATAAACAAACAAAAGCAACTGTGCGCAAAAAACATCAAATAAAAAAAACGAAGTACAACAATCACCTAATTCTAACCAGCTTTCATATGTCACAAGAAACACGTGTTGCTCAATGAAGGGGACTTAGGGGAGAGATTGCAAGACAACAAAAATTAAAGAAGAAAAATATGACGGTTAAAAAAGGGTTAATTGTCTTTTACCACCAACCAATACTTTAATCTTGTTTCATTTTGTCCCCTCTACTTTAAAAACCTACATTTTACCCCCTTTTACTTATGATATATTGGAAAACTTAATTCTTTTTTTTTTTTTTGTGCTTGTTTAACTTAATGAAATATGCGAAAAATGGATGAACTGAAATTTTCAATCTAAATTTAACATGAAATGGACAAAACTACCCTTTATATTAATTTTAATATTTTGTCGTTATTAAAAATATAAGAAAAAATGAAGTAGAAAGAGAAAGAGAGCTAGAGATAGAAAACGTTAGTTTTCTCTTTTTTTTATCTTTAAATATTAGATTTAAATTAAAAAGGTAAATGATAAATAAGTCATTTTATATTTTTTTGAATAAAATGTGAGTTTCTCCCTTCGATTAAGAGTAGAAGAATGTGGTGTGTAGATTTTCAAAGTAGAGGGATTAAAATGAAACAAAACCACAGTACAAGGGGATAAAAGGCAATTAACCCAATAAAATATAAAAAAAAAAAAATCTTGGATGATAATTTGTATGGTACATATAGATCACGACAAACCATCAATATAAACTGCGATAGAAGTAAATGTATAGCATATAATCAACAATTAACAAATCAACAAAAATGTAAAAAGTTGGCATAAGATTAAGATGGTAAGAAACCGAAGAAGCAGTTAATAGTACTTACTTCTGGTAATAGTTGCTTTGTTTAAGTGCATAAAGCTCAAAAAGATGTCTCGGGTTTGGCCCCAGCACCTCAACAATCACATTCCACTACAACATCAACAAGCATACTCGATTATTTGCTCAAAGTAAAATCTATCATCATTCAAAAGATCAAATATACAAAGCCACAAAAGTAGGCATAAGTAGTTCACTCATCAGGAATAGCTCACCTCTGAGGGACTGAAATAATCTGAAACAAAGTGCATATTGGCTTCTTGAGGCGTCCATCCAAAAGTCTGCGGGTAAAAAAACAAAAAAAGTGAAGAATGAGACATCCACACATCCCCACCAAAAATCTGCAAGTTGAGAAGAACAAGATATACCAAGCTCTATGTGAACAACTTATACCCCCACCGTGACAACCTTTTGAAGAAGGAGAATTGAGACAATGACCGATAAAATCATATAACCATGAACCAGAGCCAAAAGACACAAAACAACTCTAGAACCCCCACCCCTCTAACCTTTCAAAGGAGAAGGCAATAACAAAGAAAAGCATATAAAAACCATGAAAAAGTGCCAAAAGTGAAATGCATGCATTCTGAGAGGCACCACAGACATAGCAAAATGGTCTGCCAGCTTACCTCACGGGAGATAAAGATGTCCGGAAATCCAAAATCCATGTATGCTCGATAAGAATAGTAGCTGCAGAATATCTGTAAATTTCAAAATCCTGAATAATTCAAAGATACAACTGTATAAAAGAAAACTTATGAACATGCAGGTTTAAACAAGTAGAAGGGACATTGAGCTCAGTTTAGACAAACCATCATCTAGCTTTAAAAAAAAAAGGTGACAACAACTTGGCAGTTATTACTTATGCGCTTTGAAGTATTGAAAATGAGATGAAACTTATGTCCTTGGTAAATCAGTATGTCAATTGAAATGACAGGATAGTTTCCATGAAAAGAGGAAGAAATGCAGCCTTGTCATGTAGGTGAAACTGGGAGAATATGAACACTAAATTTATGCTTTTTGTAGATATTTGAAGTAGAATCATGTGATATGGTAGTACTAATCTCTCTCGGGGTCTATTTTGGGCTAAATGGCATTTACGTAGGGTCAGATTTATATGCACACGTTTTTCATTTTTCTTTTTTCTTTTTTTTTTTTTTAATTTTTCATGTTGCCTATAGGCGCCATAAATAAAACTCAAATCTGGAACACAAGGCAACATTAAATTTTCCAAATTTCGCGCTTGCTGAAATTGCTTGTCTTTTATCTCCTTCCTCCCCTCCTATGCCATATTCTTCGTCTACTAGTATCAGGTCTTTCGTCCACCTATCATGTTTTCTACCTCCTCTCCACTCGTGGGACTTTTTTATTTACCTCTTTTATCTTCCCCTTTATTGTACCAACACCCCATTTGGATGAAACAAGGGCGGAGGGAAGAAAGAGGAGTACCTATGGAGAGCGATGGAATCATATCCTAGTAAAGAATAAATTGTAAATGGTAGCAACAAAACCTCCTTCTTACTGTGTGTTATTTCACTACTATATAAAATAATATGGCACAAAATTAACTATCAGATGTATGGTGGTGTATATATGAACAATGCCAAGGCATTAATGTCGGAACCAAACATCTCCTATGCTATGACGCACCAAAAGAAAAACATAATATGAAGAAACAATCGTATTCCAATTGCTAACAGGAAAAACGTTTTGTTTGAATTAAAACGGGTTGAGCAAACAAGAAAAACAGCCAAACAAGAAAATAATTTACCTATCGGACGTTACAAGAATGACCGGAAGACACCTTTCATTTGCACCCAAAGCTATTATTCTCCATATCAAACTGTCATGATACATTGAGGCACAAACGGTTGCATCATCCGTTAAAACCGCATTCTTTAGAACATCGATATTGTTTATGACCAGCTTCGGCTACTCAACACGACATCAAAAAAATTTAATTAAAAGAGAATGAAAAAATAACGTAAACAGAAACAAAATGGGAAAAAACATATTTTAAAGGCATTTCTTAGAGCACTTGATGGTCCTGCTATGCTTCTTGGTTTAGTGCGTGCTAGGTTTACCTGAAAATAATCAATTTCAGCAGCAACAGACAACAGTTCCAACAACAAGCAAGGCCAATCCGTCGCCGAGTTAGCCAAAGACCTTGAAAAACCACCCGTCCGATTCAAATGCGCAATAGCATTAGCTCTCCAACCTTGCTGAACCCTGATGACCTCCTTGGCCAGTTTCAGCGCCAATATTGCTTCCCTATAGTAGGAATATTCATCAACAGTCTCACTCTTCCCCTCGTCTCCCATGTCCAAAATTCCATCAATGTCATCGGCATTTAATCGATCAGACAGAGCGAAAACAGCCCTATCCCACAAAGTGGAAACTGGAACTTTAGCAGATATGGGTTTCGAGCTCAAATTAGTGCTGGTGGATTGGAGTATGCGGCGAAGAGCGGTATTGAGGCCATACCATTTGCTGAGAATGGTGAAGATTTGGTGGGAGCTAATGGTGCCGAGTTTGATGCCCTTGTGGGCCATCGATTCAAGGCACTGTTCGAGTTGGGTGCGAAGATTTGGTAGAGCAGGCGGCGGACAGTTGGACCACGAAGTCCACGGGAAAGAATGGCCGTGAATTGGGTGGTGATCTTCGATGGCCTGTGCAAAGTCGACATAGCCGGTGATATGTGGACCCGTGTTCCAATTTTCTAGGAGACCTAGAGAGGAGGAAATGAAAGAGAATTATGAACATGAATAGCCTCTGTGCGTCTAATGTGTGTGTGTGTGTGTGTGTGTGTGTGAAACAGAGAGAGAGAGAGAGTACGTTCGAGTATGAGGGTGGTTTTGCCGACGCCGCGAGGGCCGTGGAGGATGAGCGGCTGAGGGACGCGGTGCTGCTGGGCGTGGTTGTTCAGTATTGTCTCCAGCAGCGGTCTGGGGATGATCCTCCATGGTTTAATCACCATTTTCTCCTCCTCTCGAGTTGATCTGAGGAAGTGCAGTTTTGGCTGCGTCCCTGCTGACGCCTGACAGTAAGGCGGACCATGGTGTTTCTGTGGTTCGGCAATGGCTCTCGGACGGGTCAACCCGGATTGTTTAATCGAATTATTACGGGCGTTCCGTAACCATTTTGTGTCCATCCCATGCAATGGGATGAAAATGAGATAGGATGGAATAGGATGAGAATTTTATTTCTTTGTTGGAAATAGAATGCGTTTAGTAACGGCAATTTATTTTAGGGATTTGGAAATAAAATCGCGTTTGGTAACGATATCCAAGAAGCAATCAAACTCTAAACCACAATCGAAATCAAAATCTTAAACCCTAATCGAACTTGAAATTAAAATCGAACCCCTAAACCACAATCGAAATCAAATTGTAAACCCTAATTGAATTTGAAATCGAAATCGAACCCAAACCCTAAACCCCAATCGAAACCAAAATCGAAACCAAAATTTTAGGCCAAAGAACACGGTTTAAACAAACAGCAATGAACCAAAATCGAAAAATGGGAGCCGAAAATCTATTTCGAAATCGCCTGTTTCGATTTCGAAATCAAAACCAACCAGACGATGATCGTAATGGAGACGACAACGAGCGTGATATAGACGACGACGAACACATTTTCGATTTCGAACCAAGCAGACGACAAACTGAAGAAGAAGACGATGAAACATGTTTCGATCAATGTTTTTAAAACCGGACCGGACGTCGAACCGGAAAAGTCACCGAGTCACAGGTCACCGGTTCAACTGGTAAACGAACCGCGGTTGAACCGGAGACGTCATCATTACGTCATAATATATATATATATATATATATATATATATATATATATATATATTGAAGAAAAAATATAGTAAATGAAAAAAAAAGATCAAAAGGAAAAATAAAAAAGACAAAAAAAAAAAAAAAAAGAAAAATAGAACACAAAGAATGAAAAATATGAAAACAATCAAAACAAAAAAGCAAAACACGTAACACAACAAATGAAAACAAGAAGTAAAAAAAAAAAATCTAACCAAATCCTTTGCAAAGTGTGGCTAGGGGGCTTAGCTAGAGTAGCTTTTACAAGTTACAATACACCGACAATGCTTTATAGTGGCTGTCATCTCCATCAGACCATCTTCAATATCATTTTCACAGGCTCGCTCTCTTTCTTGCTCTTTCTCGCTCAAATATGAAATATCATAGGGTTTTCACAGGCTTTTTGTCTCTTGCTATTTCTCTCTCTTTCTCGCTCCGTTTTCCTTTCTTTGTATCAGCAACCCTAACGACGACGATACAAAGGAGGTCGGCGATCAATCGTACACAGTGAAGTTTAGCGATGGTTTGGAATTTGGATGGCGCTGGTCGGTGGTGGTTGACTGGTAGTTGGTCCGTCGATCGATTGTGTCCAAAAATATCCCTATCTGATATCCCTCTTTCAAATCTCCTAAGCTACCTTACCGTCATAGTCTGAGTAGTGCCGATGGGTTTGGGAGAAAGGAACACACGAGGAGAAGTAGTTTTTGCAGGAGAATGGGGAATGAAGAAAAACCGGGCGGTTCATCGAAAACCGGAACTGTTCGCGGTTCGACAGTTGAACCGGTTCAAATCGGCCAGTTGACCGGTTTTAGGGGTAAAACGGTTTTAGGGGTATAACCGAACCGAAATCTGAGTCGGTCGACGGTTCAACCGGGCGGTCCGATCCGGTTTTTAAAAACATTGGTTTCGATTTCGAAATCGAAACCCTATAAGCAGACGAAATCGATGACGATAGCAAAGAGATGAAGAAGCAGACGACAGCGACAGCTGGACGAGGTCAACGGCAAACCGGCGGTGGAGAGCAGAAGGAAGAAGTTCAACGTTGAAGAAGAAAAAAAGAAAGAGAGAAAAAAAAGAGTCTACCAAAGTTTGAAGGGGGTCTCAGTAACAATTGAAAAAAAATACCTCCATGTCCTTTTTAAGAAATGGAAATGGGATGGAAAAAAATGGGATCCATTTTTTATTTTTTTTTTTGTTTCTCACCTATTAAGAAAAATGGGAATGGAATATAGTTTTGGGAAGGGAAGGGAATGGGAACGGAAATAGGATTTACCAAATGCTATTCCCAAACAAAAATCCCAAAAATCTAGGATGTAAATGGAATGGGATGGGATAGGATAGAAACGGTTACCAAACGCCACCTACGTTTTTCAGGCTTTCCGTGACGATTTTTTTTTTTTCTTTTACATATGGAGATTGAACTCTTGAACTTTTTAAAAAAAAATAGATACATATCCACTAAATTACGAGTTTTGAAATCTTTTAGTGACCAACTTAGATAAAATGACGAGTTTTAACTTTTTTAAGCTTGGTGGGATGAAGGGAAGTAGTTTTTTATGTTTGCACTTTAGACCTAAAAGTTTTAGGTTGAATACTTCAGTCCTTAGGCTTAATTTGGTCCCAATCTTTCAAATTCAAAAAAATTGTCAAAAAATAATTGTTGAAAATGAGAAGCACACGGTGTTTGGTAAAAAAATTATTAAATTATTAAAATAGACATATATTATATGTATTTATTCATACTATTAACAAAATATAAAAAATAAGGTTGCGTTTGGATAAAAGACTTGACAAATCCAAGGGATTGGTCAATTATGGGATTTCAAAATTCTGGATTTTGACATCCCATCATTTATAAATCTATTATTTAGATAATTATTTTAACTAAAGAATTTGACTGTGTAATTTTATAATTTCATTGTTTGGATAGGTAAAGTATTTGTACAACAAAAAATGGAACCCTAATCAACAAATTCAAATCTAGATAGAAATTGAAACCCTAATCAACAACAGAAATTGGAACCCAAATTCAAATCTAAATAGAAATTGGAACCCTAATCAACAACAGAAATTGGAACCCTAATCACCACAAAGAGGGAAGGGTACCTAATGCAGAGCTTTGATTCCCTATCATTGATTGTCACCCAAACAACATTTAGAAAATACACATCTTCTCCTCCTTTCTTCCACTCCACCATGAACACGCCCTCTAAAACGTCCTTCGACGAGCACCAGTGGGTCATCCAAATCCAACAGACCCTCGACGACGACGTCGAAGAAGAATACGATTTCCCCATTAGATCTACACCAAATTAAGCAAGAAACATGGAGAAGAAGACTATGGACGAGGCGGCGCAGATCGACAAACGACAGCGACGAAGAGCGATGGACGATGACGAAGAAGAAGATGACGAACGAGGTGGCGTAGATCGACGGACGACGGCAACAAAGAGCGATAGACGATGATGAAGAAGAAGAAGACGATGGACGAGGCAACACAGATCGACGGACAACGGCAATGAAGAAATAGAAGAATGACAACGAAGAAGAAGATGGCTCAGTCGCGAAGAAGAGGTGCAAGAAATCTCAAACGACGAAGAAACGAGGCTCAATTTCACAAATCATCTCTTTGAAGGATTTGGCAAATGACTCCTAGTTTAAAAAGATTTCCAAATCTTTTGAAGGCGGCGCAAATCGACGGACGACGGCGACGAAGAGCGGTGGACGACGACTACGAAGAAGAAGGCAGCATAAATTGATAGACAACGGCAATAAAGAAGCAAAAGAATGACGATGGAGAAGAAGAAGGCTCAGTCGCGAAGAAGAAATGCAAAGAAGAAGGTCTCAGACGACGAAGAAACAAAGCTCAATTTCACAAATCTTCTCTTTGAAGGATTTGGCAAATGACACCTAGTTTAAAAAGATTTCTAAATCTCTCTCTCACCACTATTTTTTAATTGAAAGGATTTTACAAATTCTTTCTTATAAATACCCAAATATCACAAATCCTCTCTTTGAATGATTTGGCAAATGACACCTAGTTTAAAAATATTTTCAAATCCCTTTCTCACCACTATTTTTTAATTGAAAAGATTTTACAATTTTTTTCTTATAAATACCCAAATAAGGTATTTGTCGAAAATGGATTCTGAAATTTCTTACCCAATTGAAATCCCTCCCCCAACACAACCTAAGATACATATTAATAAAATATTTGTCTGTATTAATCTATAATGAATATAAAATTCATAAATAAAAATATTTTATATGTTAGAAATAATAAAAATAAAATATTATAAAATAATTTAAATATCTTACATCTTTCAAATAAAAAATTAAAATATCATTAAATAAAAAAATAAATACTATTTTGTAATAATAAAATAAAAATAAGAGTAATTTTGTCATATAAAGTTTATCAATTAAAAAAATTAACTTTTAAAAACATTATTCTCTTGACTTTTAAAAGCAGCCCAAGAAAAATAATCGATATGTGACTTTAAAAAAACTGATCATCAAACACACTTAGGTAGATTTCTCTTTTTCAAAATGAAAAACACCCTCCCCAAATGACGAGAGTAATCCATAAAGTTTAAGTTATGCAACAAATTTTGAATTAAAGGAAAAGAAGACTTTTAACCCTAAAGTTTTAGGGTTTAATTCATATTTTGATGAGTTTGATAATATAATTATCTTAATGATTTTTCTGGACTAATATTGTAATTGAAATGTGATTATAGTGTAAGAGAATGTTAGTCAGATTAATGATAGATTAATGATATATTGAGAACGACATATGCCAAATTTGATACACTAGAAGTGAAATGGATGATCAATACAATTCAAGAACAAATGTATGATAAGATATTTTTTACAAATTATTTTTTTTGTATTTCCTAAGGTAAACAACATTTATATTTGTCAATTTCGTTTCAACCTGATTGGGATAACACACTTTGTTGATTCTAAGATTTTGATGGATAATTAAATGTTGATATTTTTTGTGGAACTAACAATTTTATTGAGTGTTTTAGTTTATTAGTTCCAGTGAAGAGATTATTATGAAGATATTGAGAAAAATGTTAAATAGATGTTAAAGACATTGACAAAGATGATGCATGTTAAGAGATCGAAGAACTTGAAGAACCTAGGGAAAATAACTCAGATTAACTTTTTACTCTTAATATATCCCGATTAGGATCACACATGACACAAAATATTTTTACAATTATGTGTATTTTTTATAGGATCCTAATTAGCTAACATATTTGCTATTATGTGTAATTGTAGAAGAAACAATTGATTTAAGAAAGATAATTAATTAAAATTGAATTTAAGAATTTAGTGGGGTTAACCGAGAAAAGAAATAGGTTGAAAGGGCAAAAACGTCGAAAAAATTTAGTAGAAAATTAATAAAGGAGAGGTGTTCCAACTCAATCGGTCGACCTACACAAATTGATTGGTCAATCGATGAAATGGAGCAGGGAAGAAGATTCAGTCCCTGAATTGGTCAGTCGACAACTAGGTCGACTTATGAAAATGAGACAAACTCTCTGAATCTTTTGGTCGACAGATAAGTCGACTTATGGTTAAAAGGTGAACCCTCTGAATCGTTAGGTCGACAGGTAAGTCGACTTATTAAACTCTTTGAATCATTCTGTCACACCCCACCCCAGACACCCTTCACTATGGGCCTGGCGTGACGTCGACATAACATCACTTGAACGTCAAACCAACTCATAGAACGACAATATACATACAATAATATACAATCGTCTAAATATGCATATACAAATTTTCTACTATGGAGACTCACCCGTCCCCAAATATATGAACAGCAAAATAAATACTATGAACCTCTCACAGGTTCACCCCAGACAGCTCATCTCAAAACCTACACCCGACACCATCGTAGGACTCTATCTAGCGCCAGTAAAGGACCGATTTCTATCTACTTCACATGCGAGTGTATTGTCTTCTTAGTAAAAATATTTTATAATAATAATTCATAACTACAACATCTAAATGGATCGAGCGTAAGTATATAGACAACACGTAACTAGTAAAATTCTTCATAATATAAGCAGTGAAAATAAACCAATAAGTATAAGTTTCATTCAAACCCATCTAGTATAAAATGATACCAATCATCATAATAAATAATAAATCACCCAATATAAGTAAAACATCACATCTCAAAACACCACTCCACCACAACACACACTGGCTAGCCATAGTGATCGTTTAACCTCACGATCGGGAGTTGCAATGGTACCGTAACATCCGTAAGAATGTCTTCCTACGAAATATTCACACCCCTTTTGGGGAGAAATATAATCCACACCCCTTACGGGGAGAAATATCCACATTCAATTGAAAGAATCCACACCCCTTGCGGGGAGAAACATAATCCATACCCCTTTCGAGGAGAAACCACACCCCTTACGGGGAGAAAACTATAGTATCATCCAAATCATCAGTATAGTTAAAAATCCATATCCCTTATGAGAATAAACACATTTCACACCACATCGTCAAAAATTCACACCCCTCATGGGGAGAATATAAACCATATCCCTTTCGGGGAGAATTTCCAAAATCACGTTTTTCACTCTCTTTTAAAAAGCACCACCGATTTCAATAAAAACTATTTTTTTTTCCACTCTCTTTAGTACCACCAAATCCAACAAATCATTTTTAATCATTCTTTTCAAAAACCAACACAATTCACCGAAAATCCATTTTACCAACTCACCCAAAAACCTGTTTGATCCATAACATTTATAAAATCATACAGTTTTAAGTAAATACATTTTTCATCATTTGGCAAGAAAACAGTACACTCACCTCGATATCCGTTTTGCAAAACTGACACTGATCACACTTTATCTGGACGCCGGTGCCTGCGAACCTAATAGTGACAGAGCCTAAATTAATATCTTATTTAGAATATCCTAATTATGCAATGCAAACCCTATATTCTGAATCGTTACTATTTTATGTACCATGTTATTAAAATTAATTAATTGTTACGATTTCAGAAATTGTAACGCTAAATAAAATTTAATTTAACGAAAATTAATAATCGATTGAAATTTCATCTTTTTCCAAATCCTTTAGCGGCCACGAGATGGGTTTTGGATTTTCCTAGGGTGGTTTTCAGCAAATTCCCCTCTTTTTTTTTTTTCTTTTTTTCTTTTTCTTTCTTCTTTTCTTCCTCTGTTTGCGCTTATTGTTTCTGTTTCGATTCAAACACCGTCGGCTAGCTCCTCTCTCTCTCTACTATTACCATCCAACAGAGGCCTCTCACACCTAGTTGTTCTCACTGCCGGCCCTACTCCATCCCCCAGCACGGATCACCAACCACCACCGGCCACTCCACCACCAATCGCATTTACCCACTTGACACATATACACCCAACCGTGATGACCCACTCACACACCATCGGGCCAAACTCATGCTGCCTCTGTCATTTAACCCAACTGATCACACTCCCACACATAGCTGCCCAATCAAAAATAGAACACACACACACATCAGCGCCGACGGAGGAACACCCACAGATACGACGATCGCCGCCACTACCGTTGGGTCAACTCACACCACCGCCACCGCCGAAACACCTACACACACAGAGCATACCAAACAGAAAGAACAAACACACACAACCACAACTCACTCTCTAACTTCCACTTACCGCCGGCTAATCTAACCGACGGCGACACACACACACCGGAACACAGTTGAACACACACACACTCATGTAGAACACACACAGAAAAACACACATACATACACGCAGCACATACACATAAACAAAACCCACAACTTACCGCCGGCGAACCCCACACAATCGGCAACAAAACCCACCGACAGATCTCTCTCTCTCTCTCTCTCCGTCGCTCTCTCTCTCTCCTCTTCTCGATTCTTCTTCAGTCTTCTTCGCGATTCTTCTCTCCATTTTCTCTCCGTTTGACTATCTATCTATCTATCTATATATATATATATAATCAAATGGCCAAACGGACAAGTGCCCGGCCCTCCACCGCTCATTCCTTCACCATCTCTCTCTGTCTCTCTCTCTTTCTCTCTCTCTATATATATATAATATATTTTCTCTTAAGGCCCCTCATTTTTGTTAAGTTTCATGTTTTTATTTTTATATTTTGAAGATTCACACTTTAGCCCCCGAAACTTTTAAATCACAAATTTAATTTTAAAATCCGCTTCGCTATTTTAGTTAGGATAATAATTTAATCTCATTCTAAATTTTAATGTTTTAAAAAATTGCAATTTATCCCCTTTATGATTTGTTAAGATTTTAATTAAACTGAACTTCAATTTTAATGTTTTAAAAATTTACGAATTAATCCCTCACATTCACAATTAAATCATAATTAATATCATCAACCCTGTTATTTTCGAAATATTTTAAAAGCAACTTAAATTATATGTATGTCCAAGGTCGGGGTTTTACACATTCGGTCGACAGATACAAAATAAGCGGTCGACTTATGGCGAATGAATTTTGGCTTGGGCCACGTCTTGAATTGGGCGGTTGACCAATGGGTGTTGGTTGATCAACCAATGGCCAGTTTCAAAATTTGATATTTTTATGGTTTTGATCCAAAAAGTAGCCGTTACTAACCATTTTATGGTTAAGATATGCGAGATATCTTAGGGATCTGATAGTTTTTGAGCTATTTAGTTAATATTTTAATATCCCTATAGATATGGTTCAAGTATTTTGAATATTTCTCAATTTGGTTCATGAAATTCTTTCTATCTTATCTAATTGAGATTGAATATAAGTTTGAGGAACTAAATTGAATGTTTTAAACAATATAATTAAATGAATTATACTAGGAATGAGTCTTAATGATATAAAGGGGTTATTGGAGTAATTATTTGTCATGAAATGTGGGAACTAGCCGTTAGAAAGCTTGTTCTAATCCCCTATAAATAAACCTACGTTTTTTAGGTTTAAAAAATCTCATTCATTTTTTAAATTCTGAAAAGTTATTCAATTCTTATGTTTTCTAAGAGTTATCATGCTGAGAGTATTGTGAAAATTTTCTTGAGAATCATTCTTGAGATATTTTGAAGTGGATTATTGTTGATTATCGACTTGAGGTTTCATTGCTTATCATATTTATCGGTGGATTCCTTGTGAGAATGTTCCAAGTTTATTACTATTAATTGATTGTTTACTATTATCATATTCTACTTGGAATTTGATCATTGAAATTATTTTCCTGTTTTTAAATTGAAAATTATTTTTGAAACAATTTCTTAAGAAAAATTGATTACGTGCTAAATTTCTTGCTACCTATTTTTCGTTTAAAATCAGATTTTGAAATTCTCACTCTATTTCTATCACAGGTATCAGGACATTAATCGAGTTCAAATTTATCTGGCGTGGTAGAAGCTCCGAGTGGGAAAATTACTTATCAATTTTGTAATTGGTGAGTTGAGTGTCGGATTAGATACTATTGGGAGTGTCTAATCAAGGGTAATTGGTTTCAATCTCTTCCGGTAAAGAGATTGAGGTTTTGATCTTTGCCTAGAGTATAAAAAGATTAATTGTTAATTCTTTCTTGATAGAGTTAATTTAAGTGATTTTCTAACGGTTCAATCCTTACCGAGTAAAAGGATATTTGGAGCGTTTTTGTGAGGTTTGATTCTTAGCCTACATATAAAAGAATTAGATTAATCTTTAACCTATGAAAAAAGATAGGGTTATTCCTAAGCCTGTGAAAAGAAATTGTAAAGGTTGATTCTGAACCTGCGAAAAAAATCGTTTTGTAAGAGTTTGGTTCCTACCTAGTTAAACGGATCATAGTGATTAGTGGATGTGAATCTCCACAGAGCTCGGGGGACTAGATTAGCTAAGAATAACTTGGTGAACCAGTATAAATTTCTAATATGCTGTATTCTTTTATTTATTTATTTTTGTGTTATTTGGTGTGCACTTAGTTGATACTTAATTTTCGTTGTTATATAGATAATCGTTAATTTAGGGTAAAAATTAATTATTTGATTTTTAAAGTATTTTATTTGAATTAATTTTTATCTACCAAATTCACCCCCCCTCTTGGGTAGTTCCTGGGCCAACACACTTACATTTAAATATGTGTTAAATCCAATATTTTGTGTGTGATTAAGTGTTAAGTATACATGCATGTGAATATAAATATATTAAGATACTTTTCATGCATGTTTAGAGATGTTAAGGTTCAAATCAATCAACTAGAGTTAAGTATATTTGAAAAAAATTGTGTTCTACCTAAACTATAGATAAAAGTCAATGTTTACGGGCACTCTATGGAATAACATTGTGCACTATTTTAGTCATAACTATTTATACAGTTGGAATTTTGTGTGGAAACTAATTGCATAAGAAAATAGACTTCCTAAACTTTCCAAAAAGTGGTCATATAATTAAATCAGAGTTTAGACGAAAGAGATATACACATTTTAAGCGTAGGGTTTTTGGTTGTATAATCAAGTTGACCGAAATGGTAAGTCAACCGAATTATGCACATAACTAAAATTTTAGGTTTTTAAGTGATTCAGTTAACCGAAATGAAAATTCAATTGACTTAATGATTTGGGTTCCATAAGTTTTTGAAAGTAGTACAATTCAGTCAACCAAATGGCTAGGTGAGTCAACCATTGTTCTCATTTTTGAAATTTTGTGAATGTTTTCAATAAATCTTTTTACATCATTTTCAATGATAATTATTTTTAAAATAGTTTTTAATATTCTTAAATGATATTCTTTTAGTATAAATATTTTTAAAATAATTTTTATGGGATATTTTTTTTAATATAATCATTTTATCAAAATTCATTTTGGTCTCTATTCTCTCTAAAATGATTGGTAAAACTTCTTAATTTAGATATTTGGTTGATCAATTTGGCTAACTTTTGACTTGAACCAGACTGATATATGTCCTCATTCATTGGTTATTTGATTGGGAGAAATGTTAAGGTCAATAATCAAGGGTCTTAGGGCTTGAGATTAAAGAATATCTTATCTTTTACTAGCCGTTAGGATATTATGAAAATGGGGCTTATAATACCTGCGCAAATTCACTTTTAATATATTCAAGAGACACAAAAGAGAAAAATAAAGAAGGGAAGAACTTTTGAAAATTATCTAGACTCTTGAGAAAAATCAAAATTCAAATACTGTGAGAAACTCCTTGATTATTTGAATTGATTTGAAATATTGGGCTGTATTTTTTTGGTGAAAAATAACTCCACGAGCTATAAAGATAATTCTAGGTCATTCAGCGAAAAAGATCATTGGCAACTTTGAAAAATGTGTAAGTATTAGGTATTCCCTTAGAGATATTATTAATCTTGCCTTTCTCAAATTGAGCCTAAAAAAAATCGATGAACCTTTGACCGATGAATCACAAATTTAGCCATTCAAGAGGAATTACTTCAATTTGAGAAAAAAAAAGTCTAATCTCTGGTTCCTAGACTTGATTTTCATCATGGTATAGGTACTAAATAGGTGTATCGCAATAAAAATGATGAAATGCAAAAAGTAATTATAAATAAACCAAGATTAGTGGCACAAGACAATAATCATAAAGAGGGCATAGACTATTATGCAACTTATGCACATGTTGCTAGATTAGAATCTATAAGAATGTTATTAGCTTTTGCTGCTTGTGAATTTCAATAATTTCAAATAGATATCAAAAGTGTTTTTCTAAATGGTTTTATTACTGAAGAGGTTTACATTGAACTACCACCAGGTTTTGAAAATAATAAACTTCCTCATCATGATTTTAAAGTACGCAAAGTAATGTATAGTTTCAAAAAAGCTCCTAAAGTCTGGTATGAGAGACTAAATAGATATTTAATTGAGAAATATTTTCAACGTGGACTTAGTGATATTACACATTTTATTAAACAAAATGATACAAGCATCCTATTAGTACAAATTTATCCGGGTGATATTATATTTGGATCCACTAATGAAGATCTTTGCCAAGATAATGCAAGATGAGTTTTGAAATGAGCATGATGTGAGAATTGACATTTTTCCTCGGGCTTCAAAATAAGCAATCAAAAGGCAGATTTTTTGTCAATCAAACCAAATACGTCAAAGAGCTACTAAAGAAATATGGTTTGGAAAATACTAAAGAATATAACTCTCATGGTAACGACAACAAAAGTTGTTAAAGATGACAAAGGTAGGAGCGTGAATAAAAAGATGTATCGATGTATGATTGATAATCTTTTATATCTTACTACTAGTAGACTTGATATAATGTTTAGTGTGTGTTTGTGTGCAAGATTTCAATCTTGTCCAGAAAAGTCACATTTAACTGTTGTTAAACGTATTTTTTGGTATTTAAAGGAAACTGTGATTTAAAATTATGGTATCCTAGAGGGAGTAATTTTACATTAATTAATTACTCTTCCGCTAAGCTTGCCAATTGAAAAGTTTAGATTAAAAGCCCTTGCGGGTCGTGTCATTTTCTAGGAGATGCATTTGTTTATTGATCAAGTAAGAAACATAACTCGATTGCCTTATCCACTACTGAAGTTGAGTATATGGAAGTTGGTAGCTGTTGTATATAGGTTCTATATATAAAACAACAATTCCATGATTTTGGTGTCTACATGGAAAGAGTTCGTATTTACTATGATAACACAAGTGCTATATGTCTCAGTAGAAATCCTACACAACACCCATGTACTAAGCACGTTGAGATTCGTCATTATGTTATTCGAGATCGCATTCAAAGGGGTGACATTTATCTTGAATATGTTGATACACAAGATCAATTGGCCGACATATTCACAAAATCTTTAGCGAAAGAACAATTTTCAAAAATCGTTCAAGATTTAGGAATGACTAGGCACAATGATGTTTACTTAGAATAGATGACATATTTCCAAAATTCCATCATGAAAATTGTTTTATAAATATGCAAAAAAACATTACACGTTTAAAAGTTGCATATAAGTGGGCATATTTTAAAAAAAAAAAATCTTCAGAGTATTTAGAAATTATTCTATCTACTCGACCGAACGGTTTTCATATTAAAGGATTATAGATACGTTTATAAATTTTTTATTTGAATTTTGTCATATCATATAATCTAACATTCCAATGTTTTGATTCACCTTCCCCCCTCCCCCCTCCCCCCTTCCCCCCACTTTTTGAGGTAACAAATGAGAGAGATTGGTGATGTTTTCATAAATATTGATTTATTTCACAAAGGGTTTTACTAAAGGAGAGAGTAGTAGAATTTTGATAATAGTAAAATTATATAAATTCTACATTGCAAATCTTCATTTCCTATTAAAATACTTTCTCATTATGGTATTTAAATTGAACAAAATCCATTCTTCATATTCAAGGAGATTGTAGTTATTTTATATATATATATATATATATATATATATATATATATTATTTTGAGCAAATATCAAGTTAATTATCATTATAAAAAAAAAGGGAGATTGTTGACCTTAGATGTTTTGATGAACCAATTAATTAATTTGGATGTTTTAAGAAAGTAATGAGTTTATTAAGTATTTTAGATTTTATGAGAAAAATGTTGATTTTATGAAGAAAAATGATAAAGATCGAGATGGTCGTAATGAAGAAATTGAAGATGTTTTGGATAAGAAGTTTTTTTTTTTTTTTACTAGGTAAAACAACTCGATTTTTCTTAAACTTTTAATATAATCCGATTAGGATTACGCACGACACATAAATATTTTTTTTCTTCCTAAAAAGTGGCCATAATCAATAAATTTATGTGAAACAAGTGTTTTCCTAAGTATTCAATCAAGAAATCATCTGAAAAATAGAAAAATGTGAAAAATTATGTAAGACGGTCGATTGACCTATCAAATGGTCGATCGTTTGATTCAGGATACCCTAAAAATGAGTTTTTAGGCTATTCGGTTGACTGAAGGGTTGAATGGTTGATTCGGAATCTAAATTTTAGGTTATTTGGTCGACTGAAGGGTCGAATTGTTGATTCAGGGCCTAATTCGGTCGACCGATATGTATTGCAATGGCTAGAAAACTAGACGTTGGAGCCTAACCAGTTGACTGATTCATATGCCGGTCGACCGATTTGTTCCTTCTCCGTCTTTGACCAGAACATTTTTCAAAGAACTTCGGAATATTATATTTTAATGAGTTTTGACTAATTTTTAAAGATATATCATATATTTTGAAGATTTTATTATTTAATCCGTATATTCCTTGATTTTGTGATTTAAACTGGATAAACATCTTTCTATATTTTGTGGTTTTCATTATGTTTCGTTTGATTGTTGGTAAATTTTCATAGAATTTGAATTTTTCGGTTGAACTGTTTGATTTTGGTGGAATTGTGTAATTTGAGTGGAATAATTAATATTAAATGGAATTATAAAAATTTAGGGAAAGATATTTGTTGTTTTTTTTAATAATTAATTTGCTTAAAAATAAAATTTTCATTAAATAATTTTGGTATTTTAAAATTTCTGTATTGTTTATAAAATAATTTTTGTTGATTTTTTATTGAAAAATTAGTATTAAAAAAATATATCCAGTGGAATTCTTACTAAGGTATTTCAGAATTTTTAAAATTTTAGTGGAACGCTTTTGAAAATAATATTAGGTGGAATATATGTTAGGGTATTTTTTGACATTTTGATTTTGTATGTATTTTTATTAATTTTGTTTTATAAGTGGAATGTCATTCAAAATTAGTTTTTGACATGTTTGAATTTTTCAGTAGATATTATAAAATTAAATTAAGTGAAAAGTATACAAGGGTATTTATAATATTTAAGAAAAAAAAATATACATTTTTATGAAAAAAAATACAATTAAGTGGAATTTTACTTAAAAATAATTTTTTTATGGAATTTCAAAAATTAAGAGAAATTTGTGTAGATAAAGGACGGGTAATCTTGAAACGTAATTAGTTTTGTACTTTTGACACTAAGTTTAATTTTAGTAGTCCTTAAAATATTTTCACTATTTTTTTTTTTAACTTTTGGGAACTCTTAAAAACACCCTTGAAAAAAATGGTGGAGATAAACCAAAAAAAAAAAAGTGGACTTTTGGGCCTAATTAACTTCCTACAACCAAAGAGAAATTCGTCTAGTTAAGAAGTATTCTTTTTTTGTCAATCACGGTTTGATTCTTGATTCTCTTAGGGAATATAACGGAAATTAAATCTTGAATTTAATCATGAATGCATCAGACCGATATGAAAGAGTGTGCCCTTAAAATCACTCAGTGAGGTGATTAGTCGAGGTGCGCGTAAGTTAATCAGTCACACCTTACCGTAAAAAAAAAAAAAAAAAAAAAAAAACTCTCTAAGAACTTGATAAAAACTCCTTAATTTACATAAATTTTTCTTAAAGCACCCAAAAAAAAACCATTTTCAATCCCCTCCATCAAATTTTTGGCTCCATTTGGCTACACATCATCACCCAAAGATGAAAGATTGGTGCAATAGGGGAAAAAAGGAAGATTATAACATTAATCCTTAATTTTCACAACAATATTTGTCTATGCCATATGCTTAGCTATGATCTTATGCTGGTGCTGCAGCCACAACTGCTGTTCCCTCATCAAATTCTGCTGATCCACAGACCCACTGTACACTTGATCCCTACCCTCCACCATCAACCCAAAAGGGTCATTCTCGTTCTGCAATGTCGCCGCCGCGTCGTTCGAATTTTGCGCTGAAAACGTCGGCTCCGAGGAAAAACCTTCGGCGACCACCTGGGTATCCACGGCTGACACCGCTGGAGTGACCACGGGTACAATAGCGGTTACTTCAACCGGGTCCTGTAAAAACGGATTGTAATGGTGGGAAGGAGCCGAATTTTGAGTACTGTACAAATTTTCCAGCGAATTTGAATCGAAACTCGACGTGGGTTGCGTCGTTTGAGTCGCCGTCTCGATCAACACGAGCTCCCAACCCTTGCCGGAATTTGAACTTAACAGATCGTGATTTTGCTCTGGTTTTTGTTCTGGTTTCGGCCATTCTTCCAGAGATACGAGATCCACCATTGAATTGGTAGCCGGCAGCGAACGGGTCGAACCCGTGTCGCTCAATCTAAACGCCTCGTCTCTCTGAGATTTCTTCTCGAACTGATCGGCGTAAGTTTCCAGATCGATCGATATCGCAGGGTTCGTCCCTGTTTCGTTCGCCGTTGCGCTTATTAGATCCTCCAACGATGAATACTGCGATTCGAATTCAGAACCGAGACATTGTGATCCGAATTCAGACCCCCTCCCCGAATATCTCCCAAAAGTTGTCGTCGTTACCGAGAATTCCGATTGTCCTCCATAGCTGCCGTAACGTTTAGAGCTTGAACCAGGAATTGGCGGCGCCGGGAGGCATAAAATCCGATTCTGGGTCCGTCCGTTTGCCGGAAATGCGGATTGATCCTTCAAAAATTCCTGTAATGTCTCGATTAATTCTTCCGATATCGTTTGAACACTTGGGTACTCGGAGGTTCTCCCGACGCCGATAGTTTTGCAGACGGAGTAAAATGCGCTAAGCTCTTCGAATTGTCTCGAGGCCTTGACGCAGATCTGAAATGCGGTGACGCAGCACTGGTATTGTAAATGGAAGAAGCTGTCGAGGACGAGGGTGAGGCCGTCGGAGATGTCTTTGTACAGATCGAAACTTTCTTGAATTACTGCGTAAAGAGAGATCTGAACCAACCTGTTGGCCTTGGCCGCGCCGGTGGGTCTGGTGGCGATCGCTCTTTCGAGAAGCCGTTGCCAGCACGAAATCTTATCGAGCAGCATCGCCGGTTTCAGGTCACGAACCGCCTCGTTAGATCTCCTGCTGCCGCCCCTTCGCGTCGGAGTTCCGCTTTCCCGGCGAGTGTAACGGCGTTGGAGCTTACCGGTGAGGAAGCAATCCAATCGTTCGTCCAGATACAGAGCAAAAGTCCTAACGAAAGCGGTGTAATCCCAGGGGCTCGAATTCGAATCGTCGCGGAAGCTGGATAGGTTGAGAATTTTGGCGCCGCGTTTCATGGCGTGGAGGACTTCTCTGGGGAAGTACGGGTCGCCGTCCTGGAAAATCCGTAGGACGAGCATCAGCGATTTCATGGCGACGATCCAATTGCGTGTCCGGCCGATTCGCTTGCCGACGGCGCGGGCACAGGCGGCAGCGTATACCTTGTTGGAGGAAACCAGAGAAACTACCTCATTCACGTAGCGCTCGTCGACGGGAACGTCGTCGTGCGTGGTGGCTCTGAGCACCGCCACCTCTAGATTACCGGAATTGGCGGCGGAGACCCTCGCGAGGCTAATACTAGTTTGATCTTTGACGGCGCCGATTGCTTTCTTCAGCTTGCTTGGCATCGTTGCCCACAACCTGTTCGACGAAATGACGATAACTTCAACGATTCAAAACCCAGTTGATTTCTCACATTTCTCTGTGTTTTCCGATGAGCAAACTCCAAGATTGAATGGCTAAAAAGCTCCGACGATTCAAAATTTGATTCATAAAAATTCTAGAGAGAGAGAGATGTTGATGTTTTGTGATAATTTAGAAAATCAAAAGGAGGAATGAAATTGGTGGTGGGAGCGGGGAGTTCTTCCTTGAGACACTCACGTCCTCAGACGTGAGGAAGAGTAGCGATCTCTCTGAACCAGTCGTTAAAACAGTTTATATGTGCTGTCCGAGACAAATCCGAATCATCCACATCCACGTTAAGCGCGTGTATTTCAATCGTATTGATTAAATTACAATCACCACCCTCCAAATTCTAAAGGATTTTGATATTAGTTTTTTATATTTTTAGGCATTTAGGGGTCATCCACCCAATTTATTTGTGATTTACGTACTTTGGTCACAGGTGCCTTTTCAAAAAGAAAAATGACATATTAAAAATGAGCTGTGCACGATTACATAAATTTATCAAAAAATAATTGTTAAAAGAAAGAAACATGCTATGAGTAAATATTAGAAGGACTAAAATAGATAATTCAAGGCTTGTAACCTAACAGTCATCTAATATATCTCCCTAGTGAAATATCTAGTGTTCAAAAAATCATCCTCCAATATTTGTACCAAAAAACACTAAAATACACATACATTATATTTATTTATTCCTAAATAGTAAAATTCTTTACCTATTAATTAAAAAAAAATACTTTTTTACTAATACATTTATGGGTTTGGAAAAATTTCCAAACCCACTAAACCGGAACCACTCTTGGTTATGGTAAAATTAGGGGAAAAAAATAAAAAATTGAACCATGGGTGCTACCCCCACCTATGAGGTGATTTTTTAATTTTTTTATATTTAAAGCCGACTTTACAGTTGGGACACACAAGGCTCCATGGCAAGAAAAAAAAAAACAAGCTATGAGGATGTTTTTTTTTTAAAGGTTAATACCATTGACACCCTATATCATATTTAAAAGTTCCAACAATTCCTCATCGTATAGGGAAATTACCACGTGAATCTATTGCCCAAGAAAAAGTCAAAATGAATTTTTTACCCTCAATTTTATCTGAATTAAATATTAAAAAAATATTAACTAATTTACTATTTTTCCTTAAAAAACAATAAATTAATATTATTTTATTTTTAAATTTTCTCTTTCCCTCTCTCTACCCAAAACCAAACACCACCATTTAAAGGATTTACTCATAATCTCTAGCAGTCGTGGGTGCAAGCAGTTCGGTAGTGGAAGATATTGGTTGAAGATGAAGATGAAGTAAAATGAAAAATAAAAAAGAAAGAGAAAATTTACACATGAAATAATATTAATTTAGTTTTTTTAAGGACAAAATAGTAAATTAGTTAATAATATTTTTTTTTTATTTTTCTCCAGTAAGGTATTCCTGTAGAACTTTAAAATATAATAGGGGGGTCAATGGTATTAACCCTAAAAAAGCTCTTTGAGGACGTGGACAAATGAACCCTAAATGGGACGGTTACCAACCAATCTTAAATGGGTGTGGGAACTACCAAATGAACCCAATTGATTTTTTTTACCCAACTAATCGTGCCGCCAATTTGCGAACTAATTTACTCCTATTAAATGAACCGTTAACTTCCATATATACCTTGTCACCCTAAAAAGGTGGAATAAATATAGTAATACGATGGATGAAACTGAAAATGAAACCTACTAGTTTCTCTCAATTGTGATTGTTGTTCAATAATTTTTTTACACTACAATGATCTATAAATCATGATTTTCAAAATGAGATATTATTTTATTTTTTTGGAATTCTGGATTTGGATACTTGTGAATGTTATCTATAACATTAATTGTGATGTTAGTGTTATATATAACCAGTGTGCCATGTGATTGTTGAAAACATCCAATACAATAGAAATTAACATCTTAATGTATATATCAAATAACAAACATATATCAATTTGTTTTGTTTAAATATAATATTAATTAATGTTGATAATAATACAAATAATATGAACATGTTAAATGCAACATGACTTACTAATAAGATGATTTGGAAGTTGAATGTAATACTCAACTGTATTTTGGTAATGTATATAACTATGTTAAATGTAACACGAATGTGAAAAACTGCAAATTTTGGAAGTACAATGTTGAATGTAATATGAAATTGAAATTTTGATGAAAAAATGATGAACATGATATCATCTTGAAAATCTTATTCAAATTAATCTAAACATGCAATTAGATCATGAAAAAAATATCATATTCAATTCAACACGATATGAAAAACTATAAAAAAAATTGAAGTAGCATGTTGAATGTAACACAAATGTGAAAATTGTAAATTCTGAAAATTCCATGTTGAATGTAACACAAATCTGAAAACTAATGAGAAAAATAATAAATGTGATATTATTTTGAAGATTTTATTTAAGCAAATCTGAATATATAATTAGATTGTGGAAAAAATACGTAAAACAATAGTTAATTTGATTTTAATAAACTGAAACTGTTTCATTAGGGAATAACAATTAAAAAAAGGCAATCTCGCAAGGTGTCACAGGGTTAAAATTTTCAGCACCAATTTTAAACCATGTAATGGCCTGATCGTTGGCACAATCAGTCAGTCACGTTCCTACAACGTTTTCACATAACAGAATATATCGACACAAGACAGAATGAACGCACCCACACATAGGCAACACTGAATTACAGGTAAACACCCAACCTTATATTCAAAACTCAGGAACAAGGAACCACAGTCTTACAAATCGGTATAAAAACGTAGGAACAAATCCTCTAACCAAAAGTCAGACTATTCTACAGCTATTTATAAAGAACAAGTGCAGTTAACATCCCTAACTGCATAGGCAACAGTTTGACACCTGTCAAGCCCACAGATGGGCAGTTTTCCTACCCAATCTGTATGGAACTGCTCCAATAACTGCTCTATCCTTCCAGAAACATGCACTCCACGAGCTAAGTCCTCAGCTCACTGTTTCTGTATCGTGTCCGTTGTGTCTACGTGCTGCAAACTCACCGTTTTGTTCTCTGAGACATGCCAACGGATGTCGACGTCTCGTCATACCGTCTGCTGCCTAGAACATGTCTCTGAGCCCACGTTCCGTCATATTTGCTTGGCCTCGTGCACAAGTTACCCACGTGAATGCCGATCCTAGCGTTGCGCCTAGGATTACCGTACCTCGTCTTGGCGTGCCCGGTGTCTGAACACACCGTCCAGCAACGCCTTGGTGCCGCGCATGCCAACGCATGTCGATGCCTTCTGTCTGCCTCCGCATTGTCATCCAGCATCACTCCTGTTTAGCCAAGTCAACCTAGTCCAGTTAACCTGGCAGGGATGTTGGCTTAGATATGGCACCAGAATCTAACCCAACGTCCTGCTCCGATCTCAAGGGTCTAACAAACCACCCCCACCAGAAGAGGCCGACGTCCTCGTCGGAGGGTGTTTGTCCCAATATTCCTTGAGATGTTTCTCAAACTGCCAAAGAGTAACGTCTTTCTCCCAGGTAGCATCTGCCTCGGTTGACCCTTTCCATTGAACCAGGAAATGGGTCCTTCAATTTTTCTTGCTCATCCCTTCGGTCTTGTGATTTAGGATTTTCTCAATGTCCTTCTCAAATTGTTTGCGGATTACAGGCAGTGCTCGCCTCGCCTGTTTCCTACCCAAATCCAGCAAGTCTTCGTTGTAAGGTTTTAGAAAACTTACATGGAATGTGGGGTGGATCTTCAACCTGTCCAGTAACTTCAACCAGTAAGCAGCGTTCCCAACTTTCTTAACCACTTCAAACGGTCCGTCATATTTCGGTATCAACCCTCGGTGTACCGTTTTGCTACTGATCTTCTTCCAAATCTGAGGAGTTAGCTTCAGCATCACTCGATCTCCGATTTGGAATTCCAGCTCTCTGCGGTGTTGATCCGCATACTTCTTCATTCTCCGGCTTGCCTTCGCTAAACTGTCCTTAGCCTCATCAATCAACTCCTGTTTTGCCCGAGCGAACCGATAAACAGCAAGACAATTCCCACCAGTATGCTGTGCAGCCACCTCGTTTGGCGTTAGAGGTTGCTGCCCGTTTGCAATCTCAAACAGACTCATTCCCGTTGCTGACGATTTGTGCAAAATGTAACAGAATTGTGCACTGTCCAGCAACTCCACCCAATCCTTTTGGCTCACCGTCACGTAATGTCGGAGATACTCCTCCAGCAATTGATTCATCCATTCGGTCTGTCCATCCGTTTGTGGATGGTTTGCGGTAGAAAATTTCAGTTCGGTGCCCATCATATTAAATAGCACCGTCTAGAAACGTCCCGTGAAGCCAGTATCCCGGTCACTAATGATATCTTCAGGTAGCCCAAAGTATTTTACAACGTTTTTGTAAAATAATTCTGCCGCAACATCGGCAGGACATGCGTGGGGCGTGGGAATGAATACTGCATACTTGGAGAAACGATCAACAACAACAAAAATTGAATGCATGCCGTCAACGTTTGGAAAACCAGAAATGAAGTCCATTGAAACGGACTGCCACGGTCTATCCGGTATCGGTAATGGTTGCAGCAATCCCGATTCTTTCTTCTTCTCCAACTTGTCTTGTTGGCAAACAAGGTAAGTTTTGACATAGCTCTCTATGTCTTCCTCCATCTTTGGCCAGTAAAACGACCGAGACAACAAAGCATACATTCGTTCAATGCCGGGGTGACCTACCCAATTTGTGTCGTGTGTCTCACGCAACAGTTCTCTCCTTAGTCCGCCTCCAGTCGGGACATAGGGCCGACTCCCCTTGGCGTACAACAACTCGTCTTCTACCCAAAACCTTCGGACAACGCCTTCATCAACTTTTTGTCAAAGTTTCTGGTAGGTAACGTCATGTGGAGACTATTCCTTTATTTTTAGTAAGAAATCAGTTTCCGCCCGTGAAATCGACGCGACATACTCCTGGACCTCCTTCCGGCTCAACGCATCAACAACCAAGTTAGATTTTCCCGGTTTGTACACCCAGGAAAAATCAAACTCCGCTAGAAATTGCTGCCACCGTGCTTGCTTCGGTGTCAATTTCTTTTGGGTCTTAAAGTAGGTGTTTGCCACGTTATCGGTCATCACAGTGAACTTCGTCCCCATCATGTAGTGCCTCCAAGTAGTAAGGCAGTGAACAACAGCCGTCATCTTCTTTTCGTGCGTTGAGTACCGTTGCTCAGCATCCTTCAATTTTCTGCTCTCGTAAGCAATCGGGTGTCCTTCCTGTACTAAGACACCCCCGATTGCTCTATCGGAAGCATCAGTCCACACCTCAAATGGCACTTCAAACTGGGGCAGTCTCAAAACGGGTTCTGCAGAAACCGCAGTTTTCAACCAGTCAAACGCCTGTTGGCATTTCAGCGTCCAATCCGACGTTGCGTCTTTTCTCAACAAGTCCGTCAGTGGACTCACCTTTTTCGAGTATCTCTGTATGAACTTACGGAAGTAATTCACAAGTCCGAGAAATGATCGTAGTTCTGCAACCTTCTTCGGTGCAGCCCAATCAACGATGGCCTGCACCTTGCGTTTATCCATACGCACCCTTCCTTGGCTCAACCAGTGTCCAAGAAACATGACTTCTTCACGGCAGAACTCACACTTCTCCTTTTTCATGTACAAATGGTTCTCCCTCAGCCTAGAGAAAACCGTTCTCAAATGCACCACATGATCTTCTAGCGTTTCGCTATAGATCACTATGTCGTCAAGATAGACAACCACAAAACGGTCCAAAAATTCGTACAACACATCGTTCATCAGATTACAAAATGTAGCAGGGGCATTGGTTAAGCCAAATGGCATAACCAAAAACTCATAAGAACCATACTGGGTTACACACGCCATTTTTGGTTCATCACCGGCTGCAATCCGAACCTGCCAGTAACCCGACCTTAGGTCCAACTTCGTGAAGAACTTGGCTTTCACAAGACGATCAAACAAGTCAGCAACATTTGGTATAGGATACTTGTTCTTGATCGTCACTTTATTTAGCGCTCGGTAGTCGACACACATACGCAGTGAGCCATCAGCTTTCTTCTGAAATAAAATTGGTGCACCATACGGCGCTTTTGATAGTTTTATATATCCAACATCCAGAAGCTCTCCAATATGTTTCCGAAGTTCAGCAAACTCTGCTGGAGACATCCGGTAAGGGGCTTGGGCAAGCGGCCTTGCTCCGGGTTCCAACTCGATCTTATGATCAACAGCTCGCCTAGGAGGGAGGGTCTTTGGAAGTTCAGGAGGCATTACGTCGCTGAACTCATTCAGAATTTCAACGATAGCATCGTGGACTTCGGTCATCAGATCGGGTTTGATTTCAATTAGCGCAGCAAGGTAAGTATCCTCACCGTGCCTCAATCCCGACTTCACCTGTAAAGCCGACAACATACTGACTTTTCTTTTCCCTTCCTTCTTGGTCTGTTCACGTTCAACAGCATGAACAAAGGTAGGCCGCTCCTCATCTGCAATCAGCAAGCCCCCGAGATAGGGTATCACTGCTATTTTGGTTGTTACCAGAAATTCCATTCCTAGGATTACGTCGAAATCATCCAAAGGTATCGCCATCAAGTTCACTCTTCCTTGCCACGTACCAATCTTCAATTCAGCACAAGCTAACCCACGGATGGGTCTAGCTTCTGAATTCACCGCTTTGATTCAATTAGGACTTTCCACCAGTCCTAATTTGAGGTTCTCAACTTCACGATCCGCAACAAAGTTGTGTGTAGCATCGGTATCTACCATCGCCAGCACATCACAACCGTTTATCACCGTTTTTACATACAGCAAACTACGTTGCTGTGTCGGTGACTTCTCAGCACGTAGTGCGCCAAGGATTTGTAACGGGTTGACTCGTGTAGGAGGCTCTTCCCTATCATCTCCCGAGTCATCAGCAACAATTGCACTAATCTTTTCCTTCTTTGGACAGTCTCTCATTCGGTGTGGACCGTTGCAGAGAAAACACCCCTGGTTCCTATTATCCTTGAACCGGGATGGTCCCTCACCCTTGGTTTTGAATTGGGAATCTCCAGCGCTTCCCTTCTTCTTTGCATCACGGGCCTTATTCTTCCCGTCTTTCGAACCACCATATCTATCTTTGCCTTTGGTACCGACAGTAAATTTACGTCGATCACTAAACTTGTAATCGACCAAACTGTCGGCAGCCACGACTGCAGCCGGCAAGTCACGCACGCCTTGCCGCCCTAATTCTGCATGTGCCACTGTTGTAAACCCGACATGAAGTTGAACAGTTTGTCATCCTCAGACATGTTCTTTATGTCCAACATCATCGATGTAAAATTCTTCACATAATCACGTACCGTACCGGTCTGTTTCAGGTTCTTCAAGGACTCACGAGCGACCCACGAAGCGTTGCTAGGCAGGAATTGCTCTTTCAATTCCCTTTGCAAGTTGTCCCACTCCGTGATTGGTTCACGGTCTCAGTCAGAAATACGTGTCCGCCACCATAATTTTGCATCACCACTCAGATACATTGTGGTAATGGTCACTCGTTCAGTGTCTGGAACGTGTGTAGCCTTGAAATACTGCTCAACGTCCCACAGAAAGTTTTCTAATTATTTAGCGTTTCTAACGCCAGAGAACGGTTTCGGTTCCTGTTGCTGCAGAAAATAATAAAGAACGAGTTTACCGAATTAGCTTGGGTTGAGTCGCGGACTAGGTCGCTCTCTTTAAGACGTTTCGCGGCTCTGCCCAAGAACGTGCAAGCAGTGTATCAGCCCCGTCATCCCCAGGATAAAACAGCCCAGAATTCTCCTCTGTCTAGGACGTTCTTTGCACTGTAAAAGTCCCGAAAACCAAACACCCCCACACACTGTTCGCAAAACGAACAAACTGCTCGAAAACCAAAATCGGACTGAAAAAACAATACCAGAACAATTCCGGAATAGAAAAACAGAAAGTTGTTCCGGAACAGAAAAACAGAAACAGTTCTAGAAGCAAAAAAAACAGTGCAGAAACAGAAACAGTTTTAGAGCACTTCTGTTTTTTTCATACTTCTAAATGGTGAAAGAAAACTTGTATTTATAGAAAAAAAAAATAAACTGTTAAAATAAATTAAAACCGAAATTAATAATAAAAAAAAAACGTTTGAATTTATTTAAACGTTTTTAATCAAAACGTTAATAGAAAAAAAAAACGTTAATACGTTTTTAATCAAAACGTCAAAACGTTTTTAATCAAAACGTTTTATTTTTATTTTTAATTTTTTTAAACGGTTCAAAAAAAATTCCGGACAGTTATTTTTTTTTTTAAATTAAACTGTTTTTTTTTTTAAAAAAAAAATTAAACAAATTTTTTCTAAAAAATAAATAAGTGCCACCTCATCACACGCGCGACTCGACTCGACATGGCACGGCCGGATGGACGGCGGCGGCAACGCGCGCTCGTGTGTGGTAAACCGATAGGGATGTAACTCCTCTCCCCTCCACAAAATGTGGGTACCCCTTGGGGCACGCCCCAAGTGTCTCACATACCCTTAGATATCTACTTTAATTTTTCCTCTCCCAACCAATGTGGGACAAAAGTTTTTGAGGAAAAAACCAATTTAACACATTTGGCACTTTCTATTCTAAAAATTAAATTAAAATTCATTTGTTTCAACAATCCCCCACTTGAATTTTTTAAAAACAATTTTTTCATCGAGCAGTATAATTCAATATAAGATTGTGCATAAGAAAAGGTGTCTATCGACTTGAACCTTTACATAGTGAAGATGCTTTAGATTATACTAGAGTAACTCGTAGTTTTGAACTCTATCTCTAACAACATCACACACACAAACCTATCAGGGTGTAGTCCAAAAGCCCGTGCTTTACGGCCATGCACGTGTATCCCAGTATAGTGAATGCTCTAGAGAATTTTGCCCAAAATTCCATAGGAAGTGGCCACACTTCCACATTCACATAGGTGAATCTATCAAGAGTACTCTTGTAGCTAGGTACTCCACTCCAAAATAGAGTATAGATCTCATTAAGAGTTAATAAAAACTCAACCTTCTATCGCTTCAAGATATCATGCTTCAAACAGCACATTTATGAAATAGAACTCAGATTTATAGCATGATTTTTCTCATATCACTTCATGAGTTGTTATTACCCTTTGAACCTATTTCTTGGGATCTCTAGTCTATAGGTTGGGTTTCCCTCACAAGTGACTCGTCAATCTATGGGCTTGAGTCCCATTCCTTTCGAGGTTTTGTAAACCTTTTCTCGAGCTAATCCTTTCGTCAAAGGATCGGCTAAGTTATCATCAGACCGTACATGATCCACTCTCACAGCCCCTGTAGAGATATACTCCCTAATAGTACTGTGTTTGCGACGTATTTGTCGCTTTTTTCCGTTATAATAACGGTTCTGAATCTTTGCAATAGCCGCGGTACTATCACAATGGATCAAGACAGCTGGAATCGGTCTCTCCCATAAAGGGTATCAAAAAGCAGGCTCATTAACCACCATGCTTCCTCACTAGCCGAAGCTAGTGCAATCATCTCAGACTCCATAGTAGATTGAGCCAAAATAGTCTGTTTCTTAGATTTCCAAGAAACAGCTCCACCAGCTATACTAAATATATAGCCGCTAGTTGCCTTGGAGTCATCTGAAAGGGTATTCCAATCAGCATCGCTATATCCTTCCAGAACAGCGGGAAACTTCTGATAATGTAATCCAAGGTTCATAGTTCTCTTTAGATATCTCATAATCCTATCAATAGCATGTCAATGCTCAATACTAGGTCTACTTGTAAACCTGCATAGTAATCCCACAGCATACGCTATGTCGAGCCTAGTGCAGTTAGTGGCATATCGGAGACTGCCTATGATACTCGCATACTCAGTTTGTCTAACACCGTCACCGGTGTTCTTGAACAACTTCACACTAGGGTCATAAGGAGTACATGCTGGTTTACAATCAAAATAATTGTATTTCTTTAGAATCTTCTCTATATAATGAGATTGGTCCAAAGAAATTCCATGTTTAGACCTAGTTATTTTAATACCAAGGATTACACTTACTTCACCAAGATCTTTCATATCAAAATTAGCACATAGCATGGATTTCACATTATTCACAACATGAATATTGGAACCAAAAATTAGCAAGTCATCCACATAAATACATATAATAGTGTAAACATCATTTTCAGATTTATAGTAAATGCATTTGTCACTTTCATTTACTTTAAAACCATGTGAAATGACTAGATTATCAAATTTCTCATGCCATTGCTTAGGTGCTTGTTTCAAACCATAAAGAGATTTATTTAATTTGCAAACTTTGTATTCTTGACCAGGAATAACAAATTCTTCGGGTTGGTCCATATCAATCTCTTCTTCTAATTCACCATTTAAAAAAGCAGTTTTAACATCCATTTAGTGCACAACGAGATCATGAATAGCAGCAATTCTAGAGACAGGTGAGAATGTATCAATGAAATCTACATTCTCTCTTTATCTAAACCCTTTGGCTACAATACAAGCCTTATATTTATCAATGGTTCCATCGGGTTTTAATTTATTCTTTAGGATCCATTTACATCCTATTGTTTTTCAACCAGGAGATAAATCTACTAAATGTCAAATTCTATTTGACTCAAGAAAGTCCATTTCACCATCTATAGTCTCTTGCCACAAATTGACATCGACAAAGGACAATGCCTCTTGGAGGGTAAGTGAATCCTCCTCTAAGGTATATCAGTAGAAATCAGAATCATAATCCTCAGCGATACGAGGTCGTTTACTTCTTCTAAATTCAATTTCTAATTCTTTATCAGATTCTTAAATTCTAATGACATGCACATTACCAGATGTTGAGCCCCCACTATTCTTCAATTTTAAAAAGAAATTTACGTTCATAATTATCAGCGTCATTAGATTCAATAATAACATGATCTTCCAAGTCATAAAATCTATATACTTTGTTATTCATTGCATAACCAATAAACATACATTCATATGTTCTACTTGCATTTTAGGATCAGGAATATGAACATATGCCAAACAAACCCAAGTTTGAAAATAAGACAGTTTATTTAAAAATTTCATAAGGCGAAATTTTACTTTTCAATTTCAGTCACAAATAATTTGAACTTATCAAATGCTTCACTTTTATTTTTCAGGAGATAAACAAAAGTATAATTAAAGTAATCACCAATTAACATAATAAAATAGTGTTTTCCATTTCTAGTCAAGACCCCATCAAATTCATTATTTTTAGTTAAGGTGTACAAATCAACCCAATAGTTTGAGTAAACCTGGTCTTATTGAGAAGATAGCCCAAAACCAATTTCTATCTCATCTCTGGAGTATACAGTATATCCTAAAAAATAACAGTCTTTCCAGAGGTAAACTCCAAATCCACCTCACCAAAATCATCAACAATAATGGAGTGAGAATCACCCAACAACATTTTCTTGTACTCAGTTGCAGAATAGGATCTGAACATAGCACAATCATTGTAAAAATGGTGAGAAACACCAATGTCTACCCTCTACCCTTCGGATCCACCAACTATGTTGATTTCAGAAATCATAGCCACAAGTTGGTCTTCAGTTAGATTCGCCTGCGGAGCAGGACGAATTCTAAATCGGCAGTTCGAAGTCATATAGCCCGCCTTTCCACAGCTATAGTAAGTAAACTGTGAAGAATCATTTCTTGAAGGGGATTTTTGTCCATTTTGGTTTTTCATATTTTTCCCTTTGGGTTTCATAATAGTGGAGGTGGTTCTCTTGTGAGCGTTGTTGGAAACAACGAGCACTTCATCTTATTGATTTTGTTATCGAACTGCCCCTCAATACGAAGACTAGTAATCAAACTTTCAAAAAAAATCCTTTTATTTGGGACTAATAGTACTCTTAAAATATTTCCAACTAAGGGGCAAATAGTACTCTTAAAATCTTTCTAAAATAATTTCATGAACAATTTCCATAATTTAAACAATTGCAAACTTTAGGGTATTAAGTGTCCAATAGAAACCTTAGGAACCATAATGGGATTTAAGTCAAAAATCAAGGTTGTTTAATGTAATAAGGTCTAAAACAATTCACATGATATACTACAAGCACCGCATCGCAGAAGGTAAGACCTGTGAAATAATTCACATGATAACCTATAACCAATTCACATAATAAAATCTTTTCAAGTTTCAACAACCCACTTTTCAAAAATCAGGGGTCCAAAGTGTAAAGAGCACTAAAATAATTCACAGATTAACCAATAAATAGTACACCTCAAAAGCTTGACCAAATTCAACATCCCACAAGTAAACCAATTTCAACAATAATTGTTATGTACTACATAGGCAAGTGATTGCAACATTAGGGGCAAAAGTGAAATTTACCAAATAAACCAGACATTAACACCCAAACAATTCAATGTATTAAAAAGATTCATTTTCTGTCATCATAAAAAAATATATATTATGCAGAAGATAGAAACCCTAAAAAGATTAAAACATTTCACAAGTAATCCTACGAATGCATGTAATCCAACAAATTTAACATTCTCAGAACTAAAAAATTAGCACAGATCCACGGATCCATAATTCGAAAAAGAATTAGTGCAGATTTGTAAGTATAATAGACAATATCATGATTAATTCGGAAAACTGGAATTAATTGAAACAACATGATTAACGCAAGCATGTTCACGAAACAACATACTTAAATTGGTAATCGAAAACATGGCAAAAGAAAACGTCTTAAAATTGTTGCTGCAGAAAATAATAAAGAACGAGTTTACCGAATTAGCTTGGGTTGAGTCGCGGACTAGGTCGCTCCCTTTAAGACGTTTTGCGGCTCTGCCCAAGAACGTGCAAGCAGTGTATCAGCCCCGTCGTCCCCAGGATAAAACAGCCCAGAATTCTCCTCTGTCTAGGACGTTCTTTGCACTGTAGAAGTCCCGAAAATCAAACACCCCCACACACTGTTTGCAAAACGAACAAACTGCTCGGAAACCAAAATCGGACTGAAAAAACAGTACCGGAACAATTCCGGAACAGAAAAACATAAAGTTGTTCCGGAACAGAAAAATAGAAACAGTTCTAGAAGCAAAAAAAACAGTGCAGAAACAGAAACAGTTTTAGAGCACTTCTGTTTTTTTCGTACTTCTAAATGGTGAAAGAAAACTTGTATTTATAGAAAAAAAAAATAAACTGTTAAAATAAATTAAAACCGAAATTAATAATAAAAAAAAAACGTTTGAACTTATTTAAACGTTTTTAATCAAAATGTTAATAGAAAAAAAAAAAAAAAAAAAAAAAAAACGTTAATACGTTTTTAATCAAAACGTCAAAACGTTTTTAATCAAAACGTTTTATTTTTATTTTTAATTTTTCCGGACAGTTATTTTTTTTTAAATTAAACTGTTTTTTTTTAAAAAAAAAAATAAAACAAATTTTTTCTAAAAAATAAATAAGTGCCACCTCATCACACGCGCGACTCGACTCGACTCGTCTCGACACGGCCGGACGGACGGCGGTGGCGGCGGCGCGCGCGCGTGTGTGGTAAACCGATAGGGATGTAACTCCTCTCTCCTCCACAAAATGTGGGTACCCCTTGGGGCACACCCCAAGTGTCTCACATACCCCTAGATATCCACTTTAATTTTTCATCTCCCAACCAATGTGGGACAAAAGTTTTTGAGGGAAAAACCAATTTGACACATTTGGCACTTTCTATTCTAAAAATTAAATTAAAATTCATTTGTTTCAACAGTTTCGGTACTCACACCTTTACTGGACCATCTTGCGCTCCTTGTCCAGCAACAACCTTCTTCAGTAGGGAAATATCTTCCTCCACGTTTCCCAGGTTGATCTTCCAGACATCGGTCAGGGCACTCATGTCCTCCGTCATGCTTCTGATCCGGGCAGATGTGTCGTTGGAGAATTCTTCAAGGGATGCACGAAGTTCTCCAACGGTGGTTCGAAGATTTGCATTTTCGAGCCTTAATTCAGCATTCTGCACGGATAGATTAACTTCACCGCCAGTCGGTGGCACACCGACGTAATCTTCCAGCACCTCCAACCGATTGTTTACACTTGATGCAGGGGCCATTTTCGTAGCCCTGCTCTGATACCCACTGTCACAGGGTTAAAATTTTCGGCACCAATTTTAAACCATGTAATGGCCTGATCGTTGGCATAATCAGTCAGCCACGTTCCTCCAACGTTTTCACATAACAGAATATACCGACACAAGACAGAATGAACGCACCCACATACAGGCAACACCGAATTACAGGTAAACACCCAACCTTGTATTCAAAACTCAGGAACAAGGAACCACAGTCTTACAAATGGGTATAAAAACGTAGGAACAAATCCTCTAACCAAAAGTCAGACTATTCTACAACTATTTATAGAGAAGTGCAGTTAACATCCCTAACTGCATAGGCAACAGTTTGACACCTGTCAGACACCTGTCAAGCCCACAGATGGGCAGTTTTCCTACCCAATCTGTATGGAACTGCTCCAATAACTGCTCTATCCTTCCAGAAACATGCACTCCACGAGCTAAGTCCTCAGCTCACTGTTTCTGCATCGTGTCCGTTGTGTCTACGTGCTGCAAACTCACCGTTTTGTTCTCTGAGACATGCCAACGGATGTCGACGCCTCGTCATACCGTCTGCTGCCCAGAATATGTCTCTGAGCCCACGTTCCGTTACATTTGCTTGGCCTCGTGCACAAGCTACCCACGTGAATGCCGATCCTAGCGTTGCGCCTAGGATCACCGTACCTCGTCTTGGCGTGCCCGGTGTCTGAACACACCGTCCAGCAACGCCTTGGTGCCGCGCATGCCAACGCATGCCGATGCCTTCTGTCTGCCTCCGTATTGTCATCCAACATCACTCCTGTTTAGCCCAGTCAACCTAGTCCGGTTAACCTGGCAAGGACGTTGGCTTAGATATGACACCGGAATCTAACCCAACGTCCTGCTCCGATCTCAAGGGTCTAACACAAGGGCAAATTAGTCATGCATATTTCAACATTTTTTTAAAATGGGATTAGATGGTTTGGAAAATATGTATCGCGGGATTGCTTGGTTTAATTTTAAACAGTTAGAATCAATTAGTAATATCACATTTAATTTGGGTCCACTCGTAATTTTTTTTTTTTTTGTCATCGTCATCCTAATAACCTCCGGCTTAAAAAAAATAACCGTATAAGTTGGGGTAGCACCCTTGTTCAATTTTTTTTAACGTATGGGGATTAATCGGGAGTGCTACTCTCAGTTTTATAATAACCTGGAGTACTACTCGCGATTCATGTGAGTTTGAGAATTTTTCCAAACCCACATATATTAGTAAAAAAAAAAAAAAAAACGTGTTTTTTAATTAATAGGTAAAGAACTCAAAGTAGTATAATCTATAAAAAAATAAAAAATCTTAAATGGTTAAATATAAGTTTTTAGTTCTCAATTCGTTCACTAAAAACTTCTCATATTTTTTTAAACTATTGTCCTTGTATGTCATCTAATTTACAATTGATATCGTTCTCTTCAAAAAGTGGTCAAATGTCATTATTGACCTACCAAAAATCAAAACTAATAAAAAAAATTTGTGAATGTTCACGGTTGATTAAAAATTTATAAAACTTATATCATTTCAATTTACATTTCATGTCCTTTATTTTGATATCCATAGGGATTGTTTTTTAGTGAAAACAAATTAAAAGTGAATGTTCACTAAGAATGGTCAACATCATTTTCTTAACAGTAATTATGTAAATAAATACCAATAAACAAATTCATTTTGTGAACATTCATATTGGATTAAATTTATGAAAATTATATTATTTTTATCTACATTTATGCTCTTTATTCTGATATTCATATTGATTATTTTTAGTCAAAAAAAAATAATTGTTCACTAAAAATAGTTTACAAATAGTTGAAAGGTCTTTACAAAATTAAAAGCTATAATTGATATTTCCTAAATAAACAAATGTCTACTAATAAAATTATTTAAGTGAACAGTCAATAAATATATAATATTTTGTTGAGTTGATGGATCGATTTAATGAATGTTTATTAAAATATGTCAAATTTGTTGGGGATAATGGATTCAGTGAACACTAAGTAAGCAACGTTTTTTTATTAAAAAATAATCAATATACATATCAAAATGAAGAGGATGAAATGTAGATAAAAATTATACAATTTTCATAAATTTAATCCTATATGAATGTTTGCAAAACTAATTTTTTTTTTAGTGTTTATTTTCATTATTGGTAGATTATTAAGGGCCCGCGAGGAGAGAAAGAGAGAGGTAATATAGTCTACCTGTTCATAAATCTGCGTTCATGAGGAATGAACTCTAAACAAAGATTTAAAAAGATTTATGTAAAAACAAAACTTTAATAAATATTTTTTTACTAACCTATATTTCTATGGAAGACTAAATAATAAAAATCCCATATAAAAACAAGGAACATAAAACAAATATTTGCTTGTATTAAACTATGATTAAATATAAAAATTTATAAATAAAAGTATCTTACATGCTGAAAATTAAAATTAAAATATTATAAAATGAAAAAAATTAAATATCTTACATCTTACAAATAAAAAAAATTATTAAATAATAAAAATTAAATATTATTTCATAAAAATAAAACAAAAATAAGGGTAGTCTTGTTATACAAAATTTCATCAATTAAAAAAACTTATTTTGACTTTTAAAATTACTATTTTCCTAATTTTTAAAAGTAACCCAAAAAAGGAAAAGTCCACATGTAACTTTTTGAAGGAAAAAAATTGATTACCAAACGGTCTTAGTCGGCCTTTCCCTTTTCAAAAGTAAAACACCGAAAAAGAGCCCAAACTAATCCTTAGGTTGCGTTTGGCTAAGGTAATCCAAGAAGAAATTTTATTTTGAAAAGGAGTTTCTTAATTTATTTTTTTTTCTTCTAAAATCCCTTGTTTGGGTACTACTAAAAGAGAGTTGCAAAATCTATTGAATTTGGAAAATGGATTTTCAAAGGGAGAAAAAATAATTTCTCTTCAAAACATGTGTTATTTTCAAATCCCTCTAAAAAGAGATTTCACTTCTCCAAATATGTGTAATTAAAATGATATTACTAACATTATTATATTAAAAATATATTATAAAAATAATATATTTAAAATGGTATTACTAATATAAGTATAATTAAAATGGTATTAAATACATATAAAAATTATATTATTAAATTACTAAAATAAAAATATATTATTAGGTATATTTTCTATTATTAAAATTTAATAGATTTTAAAATTCTACATACAAATATTTGCCTATTCAAATAAGAAAATTATGAAATTACACAATTAAATTATTTATTTAAAATAGTTATCCAAACAAGAAATTTATAAATAATAAGATTTCAAAATTCAAAATTTTAAAATCTCATCATTTATAAAATTTCTTGAATTTTTAAAATGTTTTACCCAAAGCAACCCTTAATGTCTTCTTAATTTTAAATCAAGATTAGGAGAATCTACACTTAATGGACATTATGACATCAAGATTTGGAGAATCAACACTTATGACCCTAAATAAAGTCTTTATTATCAATTAATTCAGATTACCATAATCTCAATTCTAATTACATATTTGGTGTCAAGTTGACAAATTCATATTTTTTTGAAGGAAAAATTATTCAACTATCAATGGATCAATCTTTTCCTAAAATTTAACTACACATTTTTAATCATTAATATTTCATGTTTAGGAAAAAAAATTCAAAATCATTTTCGTTTCTTATTAAATTAATATACCCTTTTATATTTATTTATTTTTCAATAAGTTATTCTTTTCTCGAATTCGTAGAGTAATTATAGTTTTTTTTTTTAATTATTATCCTCTTTACTTCAATAGCTATGGCATAAAGCAGGACAATGACATTCTTGGAGACAATTATTCTTCTCTTTACTTCCTCCCATGTTTGGAGAGGTATTTTTAAGTCTAGGAAATGTATTCTTAAAGGTTTAAAATAAAAAATTGATAATGGTGTTAGCATTAGTCCGTGGTCTGACTAGTGGTGTGGATAGGGACCTTTAGGTAATGAAGAATTACAAAGAAGTTACCACCGTTTACGAATATTTTGGATGATTCTGGTAGTTGGTATCTTCTACCAATAAACCATCTTATTTCGAAAAACCAGGTCGATGACATTATTAATTTTGAGCCTCCAAAAATGCTTAAAGAAGATATATATTGCTATATGGTATCCGGAAGATTCTGGAAAGTTTTTTATAAAATCGGCTTACTTCCTCATTTCGAATTTTGAAGTTTCAAGAACTTTTTCCAAATGAGAGTGGTTATGGAAACTTAAAATTCCTCAATCTTAAAAAAATTTCTTTGATTTTTTTTTCACAAAAAACTAATGACTAACTCACTTAGAGCGAGATGGTTAAAGGATATTTCTGCTATATGTAATCGAAGCAATAATGCTACTGAGTCCATTGACCATCTGCTTAGATATTGGCCAAAGGCTTGGATTGTTTAGAATGTTTTCTTAGATAGGGACACTTTGAGATGAGATCAAGACATGGAGCTACAAGACTAGATTACCAAGTCCATTAAAGGGAAATCTGATGAGGGTATTTTGGGCACCACTGAGTCATCACTTGGGACCTAGGGAAGAGCGAGAAGCCCTGCAGAGACGTGTCGCTCTGAGATCTGTGCCGTACCCTAAGCGGCTGATTTCAGGGACTCAGTTGTTCACCTCGATCGGCTCCCCATTTCAGCTCGTTTCTTCTCCAAGATTCCACGGATCTCCGCTCTCCTGCACCAGTTTACCATCACAGGCCTGGCAAATGTCAACTTCGCCAAATGGGTCCAAAAATCCAAGCCCAACGGTTATCTCCTGAACTGTTCGGATTATCGGCTAAATATAGGGTTTCAACTAATTAATCGTGTTTAGGACCCGATTAATCATCTCCAACTCCTATATATACCAAGAGTTATGCAAGCCCGATGTACGTTTTATTACGCGCAAGTATTTTGAGTTTACTTGTTTACTTATTGTATTACTGTACTTTTTCTATCTGAGCACTGATTACCACGCCGGAGGGACTTCGCCAGAATGAATCTCTGTCTAAGCCTTTTGTAGGTACCATTATCTGAGGAGCATGACTCTGGGTGCAGCAAGTCAGTCATCTCAGGACCCAGTACAATTCATCTGAAGAATTTTCAACCGACGACTCCACCTCAGCAACAGAACCCACCCGTCATCCGACGGGATAATACTCGAGGTGTGTACCCGTTTTATACACCAACGAGATCTATTAAACCTACCTCTCTGTATTTCTTTATTTCCATCTTATGGGAGATTTGGAAAGATAAAAACAAAGAAGTGATTGAGGGAGTTGTTCAAGATTTTTCCATTGTGGCTTCTAGAATCTCTCGGTTCGCCAATGAGATGATGGAATTATTCTATCCTAACCAAATTTGGAATGGCTTGTTGTTTAATCATTCCCATAATTGGCCTCCTCTTCCTGCAGTTTTTTCAAGCTTAAAACGGACATGAGTGCTCTCGGAAATCCTAGAAAATGAGGTGTTGGAGGGCTTATCAGACATGTGGATGGTTCGTGGAAAATTGGATACTTTGGTCATCTCAAATCTTGCACAAGCTTGGAGACATAATCAAAAGTATTCACACAGGGCTTTGTCTGGGGATTCCCTAGAATAATTGTGGAGTCAGATTCTGAAGAAGCGGTGATCCTCATCAAAATGGATTGTCTCAAGAGCCATGTTTTTAGGAGTTGGATCAAGGAGTGCAAGCATATTATGGAAATCTAAAACTTTATTATCCAAGCGACTAGAAAGATCAACAACAGGTGTGTTTACTACCTTGCTATGATGGGATGAACAGTGGCTCAGAAATGCATTACCTTAAAGTCCCCCCCCCCCCCCCCCCGGGGCAGAGAGAATGGAAATTATTTAAATTGCCAAGATTAAGAATGAAGCTTTCTTCCGTTGCCCTTAGTTTTCGGTGTTTTCGTCATTATACCAAAAAAATAAAATAAAGCAAGACACTTTTATGAGATTTCTATATCTTATTTTTGGTTGTGTGCTTTTTTAAAAGAGCTAATCAATACTAAAGGAGATGAGATCTACAAATACTTGTCGTTGCTAAGCATTTGGGAGAGTGGGATGCCTTAGGCGATTCATTATTAGAAAAATACAAATATTTTGTAAGAACTAATATTTTTACATGTGCATATTTTTAATTGCATTTTAGACTTGTTGGCCCAGTAGAATACCCAAGAGGGGGGGTGAATTGGGTAATTAAAAAATATATCAGAATAAAACTTGATAAATCAAATAATTAATTTTAAGCCTAAATTAATTATTATCTTTATAACCCAACGGAATAATATTATCAATCTAAGTGTACACCCAAACAACAAAAATAAACAAATTAATAATGCAACATACTAAGATATATCCTCGTTCACCAAGCTACTCTTGGTTAGTCCAGTCTTTCGAGCCCCACCGAGATTCGCACCCACTAACTCTCAAGATCTCTTTAAAGGTAGGAACCAAACCCACGCACCGATTCTTTTACAGGCTCAGAATCAACATTTACAATATCCTTTTCACAGGTTAAGGAATAACCTCTACTTTTTACAGGCTCAAGAATAACCTATCTTTTTACAAGTTAAAGATTAACCTAATTCTTTTTATCACTATGGTTCAAGAATCAAAATCTCATAAAACACTCCAATTATCATTTTCCCAAGTAAGGATGAAATATTTACAAATCACTCACAATGCAATTCTATCTAGGAAGAATCACTACCTCAATTTCTTTACAGGAAGAGACTGAAACCTGGCTACCCTTGATTAAATACCCCTAACAGTATTTAATCCGTTACAACTCACCAATACAAAACATGATAAGAAGAAAATCTCACTCGGAGTTTCTACCACTCCAGATAAACAATAACTCAAATAATATTCCAACTAAAGATAGAAAAACGTGAGATACAATAATTTAATTTTAACAAGATATGGGTAGCAAATTGGAGCACGTAATCAGATTCAAGAAATTGTTTGTTAAAATATTTTCTTAAAAAATCAGAAATAATTTCTAAGATCAATTTCCAAACAATAATCAAATAATACAATGAAATAATATAAATGGAAAGATCTCACTCAGATAACAGCGAAGAATAATAGATTGAAACGTTGGACAAGTCAAATCGGTAACGCTTACTCAACCAACGCTTTAACTCAAGAACACCTCAATAATTGATATCACAATTTGATCCCCCAAAATAAATATCAGAATGATGACTCTTATAAAAACTTATGAACTGAATAGTTTTTGATATGGTGTTACTTCATTATGAAATCCACAGGTCTTTTTATAGGTATATGAAACAAGCCCTATAACGGTTAGTTTCCAAAAGATATGTCTTTTAAAATCACCAATAGACCCCATATATTAATAGCTTTCATTCACTTAATAATAGCTTTCAAAATATTCAATATAGTACTTCAAAAGAATTTTCAAACTTAATTCCAAAAGATAGGAAGTATTAAAAGGACCAATTTGAAAAATACTTTAATTCCTAATACCAAATCTTTAGGAATTAAACAATAGATGAACCATATCTAAAATATCACCAAATTCTTTAAATCTTTCTCAAATCCTAACAAAAAATAGCTACTTTTATATATGATTTCGGATCAAATAATATCCTGAAACAGAGCACTCAGTCGACTGCCCAGTCGGCTGGATGATTCAGGGAGTAGCCTATGCAGTTCATCGGTCGACCGCTCAGTCAACTCTTCGATTCAGAGAGTTTGTTTATCTTTCACCGATCGACTTGTCAGTCGACTTATCAATTTAGAGAGTTCAGTTGTTTTCACCGGTCGACCTGTCAATCAACTCTTCGATTCAGAAAGTTCAACCACAATTGGTCGGTCGACTCCTCAGTCGACTGCTCCCTTCTGGATCTTTTCTCTAATCTCGTTTTTTACTCACTTTATTTTACAATTTCGCCTCTTAAATAAGCTCCACTTATATTCTTATATTTCATTTTAGTCATTCAAGATTATTTTTTTTCAATTCATATAGGAGTAAATAATTACACTTAACCAAAACACACATAAAAGATAAAATTCATTTTGTGTCATGTGTGTGTTCCTAAATGGAATATTAAGAGTTAAGATTTACCTGAATTGTTTTTCCTAATTTCTTCAAACTCTTAATTCTTCTTCATTATCTTGATATCTATATTTAGTATCCATTCAATTTGACGTCTTCATCACTGAAATTTTAAATCACTAAAACACTCAATTAAACATTAGTTCCACCAAAATATCAATACTTAATTGTTCATCAAAATCTTAGGATCAACAAGACCATTTAGGAAATATAAGTCAATGTTATTTTAAATTCTACTTTAAAATTTTTAGGGGACTTTTTGGTATTTAAAAATTTAGGGATCATTATGTTATTTGAAATATAATTTTAGAAGTTTTAGGATATAATTAATATTTTTACATTTTAAGTGGGATGTTTGTGGAATAATAATAAAAAAAATTAATTAGGTGATGGTGTTGTCTTGTACTAGGGACAAAACATCATGCCTCTCAAAAAAATGAAGTTGGATAACGGTGGATGAATATTATCTCTATGTACATACAAATATAGAGGTTAAAAAGAAAGAAAGAGTGTATGTTCTCTTCTCTTGGTGTCTTCTCTTCCCAACAAAGAACAAATAATAGGTACGTTTTTTTTTTTCTTCTTTCTTTTGTATACATGTATGTATATTTAATTAGAATTAAGTGTATATTATGTTTAAATCAGGTAGGTGTATTTAAGAATATACATATATATAGATACATAGTCTTACAATTTTAATTAAATAAATTAATAAAATGATGGCAAATATTATTTTTGGAATCTAATTATTAACAATTTTATTGGTATTAGTTTTATATTTTAAGTTACACTATTAATAGATGTTTTTTTATTATTATTATTATTATTAATGTATTTTGGTTGATTTAGTTAATATTAATTTGAAAAAAAAATATTTAATTATTATAGTTCTACACAAAATTGGGAAAAAATTATTTGAAGTTAAAAGAAAAATTATGGATTTTAGGTAGGTAATTGTAATTAATATGTTGTTAATATATTTTTTTTGTGTAATTTTAAATGTTGAAAAAAAAATTAATTTACTATTATAAATTGTGAATATTTAAATTAAAGACAAAAAATTATAATTTTTTGTTAGAATGATATTTTTGAGTTAGTTTGTTATAAGGATTTAATGAGTTTAATTTTCATGTTAAAAATTACTAAAATTATGGGGTTGAATTTCTATTTGATAATTAAATAACTTAGTGAATTAGATTATTTATTTAAGTTGATTTTTAATGGATAATTTATTTTAATTATACATTTGAAGTTAGTTTAAAAAAAAATGTTATGTTGAATTTTTAAGATTTATTTAAATTTGGGAAAATTATATTTAGGGTTAAAAATAATGCATTTAATTAATTGGCATGTATTTCATGCATTTTATTTCATATCTAGATAAATTCTTAGTTTAGATCATGTTTGTTATACCCCGAAAAGTTATATTTCAGAGAATAATATTTTTTAGTTAAATATTCTTGGAGTTATTTTGATATATCATCGAACTTTTGAGGTATGAATATATATTTGATAACTTTTGGGGTTATGAGTATAATTTTATGGTTTAATAATAACATTATATAAAATAAGGGGTGTTAGTGTAATTTATAAAAAAATCTTCAATAGTAACCTATATGTGTAAAATGATTTGATGGTGGATGTCATATATTGGTTGAAAACGTAAGAGAGAAAAAAAGGACCAAGAGAATATCATTTCTTGCATTCTTAACTTCCATCAACATAAGAAAAGAAATAGAAGAAGAGAGAGAGAGAGAGAGAGAGAAGGGGACGATCAAGAGAGGAAGAAAGAAGAAGAAAGGCCTTGGGAATTTTAGATTAAAAAATTGAGGAGATCTATGGGTGAAGTCAAGTTTTGGAAGAAGGATAATCTCATACTTGGTAAGTTTCCAAAAACCCTCGAAATTTTTATTGAAGTTCGAGTATGAATCTTTATGGATCGAAGGGTTAAAATGTAAAACTAACCTACTAAAACTTGGATTTATCATGTGTGAGTTGATTAGGTCGAATTAGACATGAGATTGGGTGAAATCAACATGTATAAAAATCTTATTTTTATTTTTTTTTAATGAGGTTTGGAGTTTTAACCTTGTTTTTTTAGTTTTAGGAGAGGGAATTTAAGGAAAACCATGATGTACATGAACCCTAGATGAATTAGAATGGTTGTATGTTAGTGTGGGATGAACTCTAAGTATTAGAAGAGCCAAAATCGTGATATGGGAGCATTGGGTATCAAAAGAAACTAAATGAACTGAAATTTGGAAGTTCAAATTATGCATTTCGCTTCCCTGAGCAACCTATATTTAAAAATTCATAACAATTCGTAAAAAAATCAAAAAAATATTAAACTTATGGAAAATGAAACTAGACTCAATGAGGATCATTTTGAGATATTATATGGTGTATTTTGAACCTGAAATGGTGCCAAAACGAATCCTGAAAAGTGACTGAATGCAGTCCAGTAATATTCTGACGACTTGTTTGTTAAACTTTGAAAAATCATAACTAAATTTAGAAAAATCAAAATCTGGTGATTCAAAGTGAGTTTCAAATCTTGGGATGTCTATTTTCATGGAAAAATATAAAAAGAATAGACATAGATTTTTAACAGTGATAAAACAAGTAAGAAATCTGACTGCTCAAAGTAAACGGGTCTCACAACGCACAACACCCCCTTAAATAAAATAAAAAAAACTAGGATATTAAGGGTACACGCATGAAGTGATGATATTTAATAAAAAAGATGTTCAATTTTGGTTCCAACAGCTGGGTGAGCTGAAATCTGATGACTCAAGATTGCTAAGTAGCCACTCGCATCTTGAGGTAAGGAAATATATCCATTTTCTTATATGTTTTAGCATGTATTATATGTATGTATTCTTGTGTGTTTTTTTGAAAAAATTTGTTTTCAAATGAAATTGGAATTGCGGTAAGAAGTTGGAGTTTGGGCAAATCTAGTATTATAAAGGAAATATATGTTTATGTGTTAAATATATCTGGCTGGTGGTATTGCGATGATATCATGTGAGGACCGAGGATATTGGGTCACCGTGGAGTTGACCTTGGGTGCAAATTTCTAAACCCGTTTGGGGGATACTCCAGGTTACGTAAGTATCTCATTGGATGGTATAGATTTCCAGTAGTACGGTTCGGTCATTATGTATCGCAGTAATACACTTGTTGTGTATGTGTTTTAAATTTTTCTACTTGGATTTTATTTTAAGAGCGTGTTTTATTACGATGTGCAGATACATTCTATACTGTTTCATTTATAAAAGTTTCGGCCAGGGTATTACATTTTATAAAAATCACGTATTTTCTATAAACATTAGAAAAATGTAAGATAATGGATGGATTTTCCCTACTGAACATGTCTCTCTCACCCTCTTATTTCTTCCTATCCTCGGGTAGTACACAGGATAGTAAGCAAGAGTGAACTCTGGTCTGAAAGTGGTGCATGATTAGTGATTTTGTGAACGGTACAGTATTGGTGAATGATATTGTATGTATGAATAGTGACACGTAAATAGTATAAAGCTTGTAATATTTTAATTATTGTAGTTTTCGTAATAATATCGAATGATAATCAAATAAAGACGGATTGGTTGGTGTTTTACAATATTCCCCCGTGACAAAAGGGGAAAAACCTAGTAACGACCCTAGGGTTTGGGGTGTTACAATGTCGTTATTAGGTTCTCAAGCGACGCCAATTACGACAGTGTTTTGACGGTAGTGTGAAAAGGAACGTAGTATCGAGGTGAGTGTATCGTCTTCTAAGTAAATTACTAAATTATATTTTCGTATTAAATTATGAAATGAAAATATTTATTAAAATTGACTGTTTTATAATGTTAGATGGATCAAGTAAAAAGTTGATTGTGGAAAGTGATTTTTTATTATTATCCAACTATACCATAGTCTGGCTCCGACAGGAGGGCATGTCCTGTGAGATGTTGTTATTCCTAACAGGAGGACATGTCTTATAGGACGTTGTGTTGAGATCTAACAGGAGGGCATGTCCTGTAGGTAGTTGATATATATATTGTTATTGTTGTTGTTGACGATTATGATTATTATCATCATACGGTATTTTATACCACATGTTGGCTCCAACTATTGGAGATATTAAATGACCCTGACATTGATGGCAATCTTGGATTGCACTATTGTACAGATTACGGTAACGTTATTACTCTCGATCGTGAGGTGAAACAATCTTATGGCTAGTAGAGAAATATATTTTTGATATTTTATTATATAAAAGTGATATGATTGATTGATTTATATTCAGTTCTATATCTTGACAATATTTGTGGGTTTGATATTGCTCAGTATGGTTTTATTCTGTTTGAAAAATATCACTGTTGTTGTATTATGTTTTGGAAAATCACTTCTGATAAGATTGTTTGATCCATAAATAATTTTTATATTAGAAAAATAGTACACTGATAAAATATTTAATCTCAGGTACTCTAGTTAGAAATGAGTCCACTACTGGTACTAGATAATGTTAGAAAGTGATGTGGCTTTTTAGGCAGTTGTTGGTAATGTAGGTTTTTGACTTTTATGGTTTCGTTATGGAATGGTTGTATATGTATAATCGTTATATTTTGAGTTAGTAAAGATTTTAAAAATTCCAAGTGAGTTGTATATATATGTTGTCCAAGTTACGTTTGTTATTGGTTGATTCTCTTTAAGAAAAACCTAGTGGCGACTCTAGAAAATTGGGTCGTTACATATTTATTGTTAATTTGTTAACAATGTTCATTATCAAACTTATGGGTTTATGTCATTTACTTCCCCTGTCGTTTTGCACTATACCAGATGTCTCTCCTGTTCTTTTGTAAATATCAATCAGCCCCTAATCTTTTTTGTCAAAGACCACTTACTTCCCTTATTGATTAAAAAATTATAAAAATTTATTAAAATGATAATTTTACCCTTAACTATTTAAAAATTTATTAAATAATTAAAAAAGTAAAATACGTAAATAAGCCTTTAAACTTGGGATTAACTACACTTTACCCCCCGTGGGGTTATTGTGTATTTTTCTGTTTAATGGTTTTGATCGTCATCTTCACCGAAGTCCGCAAAACCCCAGAACAGAAGCAACAGCCGATCACTTTCGATAACTCTCTACCACTGCTTCTCCGAGCCGCTAATAGATCTCTCCACGTAAGTCTCCGACCACCTCTACAAAATCCTCTCTCTTTCTCGAAATCGCCACCGTCATCGACCTCTTCTTCCTCCGCAATGCCGACGACAGAGCCGCCTTCCTCTGCCTCCAATCTAAGCTGTCTAAACAACTCCAATCACTCAAATTCCCCCAAATTGATTGGAACTCAATCAAACCCATCACCAACAAATTCAACCCCATGCAAATTTCCAATCCGAAAATTGGATTGTTGCCTCTGTCACAAATTACCCCTCTGATTCGATTCGAAACCTCGCCAAAATCAGAGGATGGCAAATTCTTGCAATCAGCAACTGTGAGACACCCAAAGACTGGAATCTCAAAGGTACCATATTTCTCTCTCTAGAACAAGAATCTGAAACTTGAATCTAGAAACTATACTAAGCGATAGATGTTCATGCCTCATTGTGGTCTGTTGAGAGGGATGTTCAAGAATCAATAGGTTTGTAATGTTCTAAATTCTAATTTAAAATTATCGGCTTTGAGACGTGGTCCTCTAATTCTATTTCCTTGAAAATTCATGATTTTCTTGAATTTAGTTCTTGAAAATTCTTGCATGCTTCTCACACAAACCCTCGCCGGCGAGGTCGATACAAGGTACGTCCTTCAAATCGATCACCACCTTCGATCTATCGCCGTGAAGGTGGTGACGGTTATGGAGGTTGTGGTGGACGTCGCCATGGTAGAGGATGCAGAGATGGTGTTATTTTTGTACGCGGGTTGTGTCTGTGTTCTCTCTTCCTTCGCTAGCGACGACAAAAATGGTGAAGTTTCTTAAGCCCAATTAAAATAGGTATTGTGATAGGGAGAGAGAGTAGTGGGTTTGGGTAGAGAGAGAAAGAGGAGATAGGAAAAGAGAGAGATATATAGAGAGAGAGATCGAAGATGGTGGTGAACCGGTGGTCGTCGGTGGTGTGGTGAGTGAGGTGGTAGCCACCGTTTGGGTTGAAGAAGAGAGTGTTTGAGTTAGGAAGAGGATTGGGTTGAGGAAGAGGATGATGAATATTGTCTAAACTATACACTTGACCCTTAAGTTTTAGATAGAAAATAAATTGATCCCTATTAAAAATTTTAAAGGGTATAGGGATAGCATTGGGCAGTGGGTGGTGGCGGTGGGTGGTAGGAAATAAATATAATTATTTAAAAAAATTAAGGGTAAAAATATAATTTTAAAAAATAAGGAGTACTAATGAATTAAAAAAAAAAACATAATATTTTTCAAATTGAAGTAAAGGTATTTATGTCTTTTAATACAAAAAAGTTTATCAATGAGAAATCTCTGGTATTTACAAAAGAATAAGGGAGACATCTGATATAGTGCAAAACGACGGAGAAGATAAATGACATAAACTCTCAAACTTATTTATCATATTTATATTTTCACGTGGAGTTCTAACACTTTGTAAATATTAACAAACTAGTTGTTTATGTGTCACAATTTGAGAATGTATATATATTAGTCCATATCAAATTTTGTTAAAATCTAATAAGTAATTCAAACTCGAAAATGAGTCTCTTCGATTTTGTAACTAACGGCTATTTCATTCACGATTAACATATAAAATCCCCAAATTTATTTGATTCTCCCAATAATTTTTCATTCAAATATCTATTGACCAATTATAGTATATATTTCATTTTTTAATGTACCAAAAAAAAATTAAAAAAATAAAATAAATATATATATATATATATATATATATATATATCATTTTTTTGACTAATAATTTAAAATTAGAATTTAAGTACAAAATTTCCATGAAAAAGGCATATTAATTTGTGATTTTTTTTATTTTTATTTTTTTGTTTTACGGCAAAATGTTATCTGGATCAGCTTACGCGCATTTCAACTAATCATCTCTCCAGGCGATTTTAAGGACGCAATCCCTCACATCGGCCTGATGCATTCAGGATTAAATTTAATATTTAATTCTTAGAGTGTTCTCTAGAAAAATCAAACCTTGGAAAAATTTTATACAATTCATCCACTCCATTTCAATACCAAAAGAATTACTACATAAGACCTACTATATAGTCAGTCTCGTACAATAATTTAATAAGATAAACAAATTAAATAATTGGAGACAATGAAAAACAAAAGAAACCAAAACTTTTATACTAGGAAGTAGAAGAGCTAGAATTCATTGGAGCTTCCTCCCCCATGATGCATCAATCATCCTTTAGTCACCACAAACGTCGTCTTCTTTCTTTTTAATATCCGGTGGGGAACTCGCACTTTCCAAACTCTACAAAAAACAAGAGCAAAATAAAAATAAAAAAAATTATATTTTTAATCTTAGAATATGTTATGATTGTCTATGTCGACTTAGATGTATTAAAATGTACATTTAGTCGAGAAATAAGTGTTTCAAAACAAGTAAAATTTAATATATCAATGATTTTGGATGGGAAATTAAATGTATTCAGCCATGTGGTCTTTTAATGATAATATTTTTGTCATTTTATCTTTCTACTAAATTTAAGACGTTTTCTCCTAGTATTTTCATTATCAAGGATCTGTTTGAAAATTAAAAGAAAAATGATTTAATCTTTATTAGTCAAAACGTCTTAAATTTAGTAGAGTAATAAAAAGAAAAAAATATATATCTATTAGAAAACCATGTGCTATAACCCATTTTCAGTCTAAAATCATAAATAAAATTTTCAATTTCGCGAAATTCAAACAAATGACATCCATCTTATTATACTTTAGAGACAAAGCAACAATCTCATAAATAACTAACATTTATTGTTCAAATCAACTATTTAATATTTATCATAAATTGATATAATACACATATTTAGTAGAAATTAATAAGTAATCAAAGATGTTATATGTGATAATTATTTCTTTCTATTTTGTAATTTAAAGAGAAAAAATTTGAGGCATCATAATTTTGAATGTTTAATTTATTCTATAAATCATAACAAATTTTATATTTAAAATAATTTTTATTTGTGCAAGGTTTAGAGACATTTTTAACTGTTAGTTTAAATTTTATTGAGAAATTAAATAACAAAAGTCTTTTTATAATTAATTTATTTAAATTAAATATAAGATGTTCAAAATTAATATATTGAATTAAAATTGAAAATAAGAATATAAAGAATGTACCCAGAATATTCTTTATCATTTTTGCTTACCAAGAATATTCTTTATCATTAAAAATATCTTCATAATGATTAATCTGAGGCACCTTATTATAATTTATTGATTAAAATACTTTTATAATATTATTTTTTTATTTTTTATTTTCTATTTTCTACCTCTTTCTCCCTCAATTTCTGTTGTTTTTTATTTTATTTCATTTTATTATTTTTTATTGGGAAAAAAATTAATGTTAAATTTAGGAGTATTTCAGGAAAAAAAATTAAAAATAACAAGTAAAATAAGGGTTAGGGATAGGGTACATACTAGGTGGTTGATTGACGATACGAGCTGCCCCACCAAAATCACACGTGCCACTCGCACGTCCCTTCTTCTGGTAATAACTATTTACAGCGTACGAAACGTGGGCCTCTATCGTGTTAGGATTGTAACACGTGGACCCAGGCTGGATCGCAGCGCAATCGGCCCCACCTTGACCACATGCGTAATCTAGAGCCGCCTGCAGCTTATCATTCCCCATGTCACCCTTCGCCACGCACCACGTTTGCCCCGAAACATTCGCCGACTCTTTCGCGCCGCCGTTGGCCGGAGTCTCCACCCTCTGACTCTTTTTTGCCGGTGAATGGCGGACCTGGTAATGAGCATTCTTCAACCCTTTCACGTTAAAGGGTATGTCATAAACCTTCTCTTCGTTGGGGTAAAACAGGCCGTAGTTCCTCTCGGAGGTCGGACCGGTTTTCTGGTTCTCGTTGAAGAGGGCGAAGAGAAAGACTTTCAGATCTGCTTTGGGTCGGAGCGGTGTTCCGCCGCCGGTGAGAATCCTGCGCACAAGGTTTCCGTTATACGCCGCCGCGTTCTCTACGCTGGCGCCAATTTCGTTTTCGTCGCCCTTCGACGGCCAACCAGTCTCGGTGACGACGACGCTGATGTCGTCATACTTCAGCGCCGACAATGCGGCGAAAACAGCGTCGATTTGGGCGTCAAAGAGGCTGAAATAACGCAGACCATTGCCGGAGTCGACCACACCCGGGTTTTTGCGAAACAGAGCATAATCCAGAGAGATGACGTCGGAGTTGGACTCGTAGGCGAAAAATGGGTAGGCATTGACCATAAGGTAGGATCCTGTCTGCCGGAGAAATTCCAGCATAGGTCCGATTACCTGTTCGACGAGATCCAGCCGGAAAGATCCAGCTGAAGCTGGGTACGAGTTCTGAAGAGCGGCGAGAGCAATGGGAGAAGAAACCTTGATATGGGTGTCAAGCTTGAACTTGACCAGGGCCTTGTAAATGTTCTTCATGGCAGGAACGAGGAATTTGGTGGTGTTATGTGGGTCGACGAAGACCTCATTGCCAACGGCGATGGCTTCGATTTGGGTTGATGGGCAGTAAGCAGCGACATTACGCCGGACCCATGAGTAGGCGAACGACCGGCGCTTTGCGGCGACGTAGAGGGATTCGTTGGGGAGGTCGACGGTGACTTTGATCCCGGATCCAGACAGAGCTCTGAGAACAGCCCGGTCAGTGTCGAAGACCTTAACCCTGTCAATCCCCTGAGATTTAAGAAGGTGGACCACCTTCACGGCGGATGGTAGGTTGTTCGCGATTCTCCCGTAGTTCACTCCGATCGAGCCTCCATCTGAAAAACACAGCATCAGAAATCAAAACCCAAAAATTCAAAATTAAATTAAGCAAAACCATAACAGATTCAATATTATAAATACCTGCAATTGAGAAAATGGAGAGAGCTAGGAGAAACAGAGGAAAAATAAAGAGTTTCATGCTCTGTTTTTTTAGAGAGGGAGAGAGAGAGTTGTGTTTGTGGGTCGCAAGTGGAGGATGGAGGGAGAAGGGTGGAGGAGAGGGGGGTTTAATGGAGAGGGGGGGGGGGGGGGGGAGAGAGAGAGACGTTGGAGGGTGGTGGAGAGTGGGACCTACACGTGGCAGCAATCGAGAAGAAAATATAAGCCCACTAAACGGACAGCCTTCTGTTTTTTACCTGTTTCTCTTGTTAAAAAAATTGCAGAAAGGGACCCTCTTAGTTAGTACTGTTTACAGTTCGCACCCTTAAAACCATTAAGAATGATTTTGAAAAGCGAATGATGGGGTGGAAACGGTGCGATCCAGGTAAAATTTGGTCACAATCTTGCGTTGTGTTCCCTACTTTTCGAACGTTGGAGGAGCCGACAATTTGGGCCCTTCCAATTATTTTATGGTAACGGGGGATCATGTCCGATGGACAACATTATTCATTGAATATGAATCAAGAGGTTACCAAGATTTGCTATATAATGTGTGTGTCTCTCTTTAGTGTTCAAAATTTCTCTATTAATTATTTGTACTAAAAACATTCAAAATTTCTCTATTAATTATTTATACTAAAAAATAAATAAATCAAAAGGTGTTCGTCTAACTAATAAGAAGATATTTCATTTTTTATTATTAATTAAGGTTCAACTTTTATGGGAACACTTCATGAATTCAATTTTATATTTAATCATGAATGTATCAAGTCAATGAGGGAGAGTATACCCTAAAAATCGCCCAGGGAGATAATTAATCGAGGTACATGTAACTGTCCTAGACATATCTTACTGTAAAATAAATAAATATTTTTTTTTAAAAAAATTAAGAGTAAGATTGCAAACGAACCAAACCGTTCTTAAATTCAGCGAGTTTTGCTCAACAATAGCTTGTTCAAAATTCATTAATTTAATAAATGAACCAAACTCAAATTTTCAATTAAATTCATTTAGGTTGCGTTTGGGTAAGGAATTAGATTTTGAAATTTCATTATTTACAAATCCTTTGTTTTGATAACTATTTTAGACGAAGAATTTGATTGTATAATTTTATAATTTTATTATTTAGATAACCACTATCGCCACTGTAGGTGTTGGCGGCGACAATGGGTGGTTGCAACCTGTGGTGGTCGGTGGTCGCCGGCTGTGGCGATTAGCGGTCGAATCTAAAATCCCTTATTTGAGAGATTTGTAAATGACACCTAGTTTAAAAAGATTTTCAAATCCCTCATTCACTACTATTTTTTAATTGAAAAGATTTTACAAATCCTTTTTCCAAAATACCCAAACAAAATATTTGCCACAAAAGATATTCTGAAATCCCTTACTCAAATCAAATCTCTTCTCCAAATGCCTTAACCGAACACAACCTTATTAAATAAACAAATATAATATGTTAAAACTCCAATAATATAAAATTAAAATATTTTGTTATATTTTTAGTATGAAAAAAATAGTAAAATAGACTTTTATATTTTTTAATAGTAGAATCTTACATATCCAATCGTTTTAAAGGTTAATTCAATTAATTTTTATTTTTTTTATAAATACTCATTTAACCTGTTTAATTACTATATTCGACTAATTATTATGTGTAAATTTATATTAATTCTTTATAATTCTTATATTTTAATTTGCTAATAACTTAAATATTTGAATTTTTTATATAGATTTTCAAGAAATTATTATAACTAACTAACTTTATATTAATATATATATATATATATATATATATATATATATATATATATATTATTTTAAAAATTAAAATTAAAAAAAAAAAATTGCGAACAATTCACTTATTAAACGAACCAAGCTTAAACATAAGATTTCAGGTTCGGTTCGGACTCGAATAGTATGAAAAATAAATTAACCAAGCTTGAACACTCAATATTCAACTCGACTTGTTTACAGTCCTATATAAGAGTATAATAGTTATACAAATGTTTTGGTATCAAATTTGGATTAAAAATAGAAACTATTAATCCATAATTAACATTCCATGAAAGTGGAAGCACGGGATACCACATGGTTATGATGCGGGAATATTGGACCGTTTTTTATTTTTTGAGACATCAGATGACTGATAAATATTTAAACCTCTCATCTCCGTCCTTTGTTTTTATAATAAATAGGGAGAAATATTTTGATAAAATAAACCCATAAACTGACGGGATTATGGGCCATACAAAACTACCCACAAAAATATCATTCTTCATGGTAAAAATAAAGGCCCAGTTTTTTTAAAATTTAGGCCAACTTATTGTTGTACACTGGCTTTTCAATAGAAACCCTAGAAAAGAATACGGTACAAGACTTTGATGCGAGAATTGCAGTGAAAGGGTACGACCCCACCGAGGGCCAGGGGTGGATGGTGAAGTCGTCGGCAAAAGTGAAAACTGAAATATAATCGATTTTTATTCGTCAGCGGCGGCCAGTCGTCAGAGAAATCCAAATCGCTCATTCTTCAATCGAATTCACAGCAGAAGGTGAACTGTAAAGAGAGAGGGAGTGTCGGGAATGGCGAACCAAGCACAAGGGACGGAGGAAGATAAGAAGCCGGCCGCCGATCAAGGCGCTCATATCAACCTCAAGGTCAAGGGCCAGGTATGTGCCCTCTCTCTCTCTCTACTTGACGATTTGATCTTTGGATTTAGGATGATCCTTGGGGTTTATTATGGATTAGATTGTAGATCTATCACATATGGGGCTGTGTGATTGGTTCAGTGATCGTTGTGGTGGTGTTTTGATTTTTCGACGTAAATTGATTGCTAGTAGAAATTGTATTGTTTGTTTTGCTGATCGTGATTTAACGGAAACTCTTACGAATCGCCGAGGCATTCGGAATCTTCCGTTTATCAGTGCATTTTGAGCATCGTTAAACTAATGAGTTGCATGTGGCGTGGGGATGCAGGATGGAAATGAGGTGTTCTTCAGGATCAAGAGAAGCACACAATTGAAGAAACTTATGAATGCTTACTGTGATAGACAGTCTGTGGAGATCAACTCAATCGCTTTCTTGTTCGACGGCCGTCGTCTCCGAGCAGAGCAGACTCCCGACGAGGTGATTCTATCTCCATCTCCTTAACCAATATTTACTCTCTCTCACACACACAGTCAATCTAAATCGAATTGCTTTCATGATTTACTATTTTTTTTCTTCATCTGCAGCTAGAGATGGAGGATGGTGATGAGATCGACGCAATGTTGCACCAGACCGGCGGTTCAATCTCTTGAGAAGTGTCCCATTTTGGTTTGTGTAGGCTTTAATGGATTTGAGGATCTATGTTTCGCAATTTCAGTAGATTTTTTTGGAATTCTAGGGTTAGACTCTTCGGGGAACACTTCGAAAATTAAAACCTAAATTTAATTCTGAATGTACTAAGTCGATGTGGGGGAAGACACCCTTAAGATTGACCGGTAAAGTGATTAGTTAAGATAAAGTGATTATTTAAGACGCGCATAATTTTATTTTATTTTTATATTTACAAGCTCATGATCATGAATACATGTCAATACATTTATATATATAGATACATACATACATTATATTTATCTACAATCATAAAATTATAAAAATAAAAAAAAAATCAAAATTCATTTGAGTTCTTCCTATGAAATTGTTAATTTTAAATAGGGTCAGATTGGGTGTCGGTTTATGATCATCAATTCATCATCTTTGTTTCCTGGATTTCTATTGATGCAGATTTAGGTCCCCATCTCCCAACTTCCAAAATTTTAAAAAATAAAAATAAAATACCAAGATTGAATTGAAATTATGTGAAAAAATAAAAAAATAAAATGAAAAAAATCACGATTTGAAATTTTGAAGGAATCCGAAGAACTAACGCTACGTTTGGTACGCTGGAATAAAATGGAATGAGTGTGGTATTGGAATGAATGCGGTATTGAAATGGAATGATCATTGTCATTCCTATTTTAGGTGACAAACGGGATTAAACATGGTATTGGAATGGTCATTACTATTCATACGTTTGGTTACAAAATACATTAAACATGGTATTAGAATGACCGATAAAAACATAAATATGGAAACAAAATCTGGGAACAAAAACAAAAACAGAAATATGGGAACAAAAACAAAAACAGAAATCTGGGAACAAAAACAAAAATCAAAATTTGGGAACATATTTCTGTTTTTGTTTCCAGATTTCTGTTTTTGTTACCATATTTCTGTTTTTGTTCCCAAATTTCTGTTTTCGTTTTGTTCCCAGATTTTTGTTTTTGTTCTCATATTTCTGTTTTTCTTCCCGATTTCTATTTTTGTTCCCAGATTTCTATTTTTGTTTTTGTTTTGTTCCCAGATTTCTGTTTTTGTTCCTATATTTCTGTTTTTGTTTTGTTCTTAGATTTTTGTTTTTGTTCTCATATTTCTTTTTTTGTTCCCGATTTCTGTTTTTGTTCCCAAATTTCTGTTTTTATTTTTGTTCCCATATTTCTATTTTTGTTTTGTTCCCAGATTTCTGCTTTTGTTTTTGTTCCTAGATTTCGTTCTCCTATTTTTGTTTCCGTTCCATGTTTTTTGAGAACAGAAATATAAAAGCAATACCACCATATTTTTATTTTTGTTTCCAGGATTTTATTTCCTATTGTGAAAAATAAGGAAATACAAGTATAGGTCATTCTTTTTACCTAATACTTCATTTCATTTGGAATTAGGTAATCCTAGGATTACTTAATAGTTCATTTCATTTGGAATTGACTAATCCCAAGAATTGTGAGATTAATCATTATTTGGGAATGAGAATGAGAATGAAAATCAATCCTACTAATCAAACATAGGAATGAAATGACCATTCCAATAGTCATTCCAATCTCATCTTGAATCTCGCGTACCAAACGCCACCTAACCGAATTCTTGATACCACACGAATGCGTCTATGACTATAACTGGTGGGCCGCAATCTTGTGGCCTGACGAGAGTCTTCAAACAAACTCAATCACATGATTATAGATGTTGCAAAGCCAAACAATAAGAAAAAAGAAGATTCCGACAAATGTGACTATAAGGACGTGTTTGGGTTCGCTATTTGAAGATTGTATATGATTTTGAGAACGGGTTTATAAATTTTTCTTAACAATGCTCCTTAAGAAAAATTAGGAAACCCCTTCTTAAAATCAAACATAATACGTCACGATTATAAGGGTATATGTTTGGACGAAGGATTTTGAGAGAGAATTTGATTTTTGGTGGAAGAATTTATCAAATTTCTTATCCAAAAGCATTCTAAATTTTTAGAGTAGCTGATAGACATACCTTAGACGGTGTCTATTGCAGGCAATGAAGAAGGCAACAAACCCATTCAACATGCTTCTAACAGTCCGGAAAACCTGAAAACGATATTTGTAAGAAGAAGAAAAAACATGGGTTTGGGCTTTCCAAGAGTGATTAGGGGTTAGCAACCTGGGAGAAAAGGTCGTTTCAAAGGGACCGCCACATGGAAACTTCGTACGTGGTAATTGTTTCCTCGGCATCTGAAGCGAACTTGACTATGCTACTCACAAACACCCAAATATCTCTAATAATGTCGTTTATGCTAGTATGTATAAAAGCAACGAGCCAGCGAATCCAAGAACAAGTCGAAACGGAGCATAGACTATTTCCCATAGGATCCAGAATAGAGGGTATATATACCCAACATTACAGCAGTCGGTTTTTAAGTTTTAGACTATTATTGGAACGGGAACATAACTATGGGAATAAGAACACTAAGGTGCAGTTTGCTTTCGTTTTCAAAAATAGTTTTCGAATTTTTTTGAAAATGATGTAATACGATGTTAGGATTAGTTCTGAAAAGATTAAAAAAAAAATAGAATATATGTTGTTGAGTTAAAAAATGAAATTAAAAGTAGAAGGGCTGTGGTTGAAGGAAATAGTTCATAATAATAACAATAATGTTTGTTGACTGCACTGGCAGACCCTAGAGGCACCAAGGATGACGACCGCCCTCCAAAATGTGCAAAACTACTTCATTTTTTGTGCATTTTATATATAGGTATCTTTACCGAATATATATATATATATATATGCCCCTAAAAAGTTTAAATTTGAACACCCAAATTTAATTCTGAATATACTAGGCTGATGTAAAGGAGTGCGCCTTTAAAATCGCCAAGTGAAATAATTAGTTGAGATGCACATAAACTTGTTCGGACACGCATTACCATAAACCAGAAAAAAAAAATGATATTTACAAGCTCGTGATCATGAATACATGTCTATACATTTATATATACATATACATGCATACATTATATTTAACTACAATCATAAAATTAAAAATTAAAAAATCAAAATTCATTTAAGTTCTTCCTATAAAATTGTTATTTGGTATTTGTCACTTTATGATCATCAATTCATCATCTTTGTTTCCTGGATTTCAATTGATGCAGATTTAGGTCCCCATCTACCAACTGCCAAAATTTTCAAAAATAAATAAAATAGCAAGATCGTATTGAAATTATGTGGAAAAATAAAAAGAAAAATGAAAAAGAAAAAATCACGATTTGAAGGAATCCAAAGAACTAACCGAATTCCTGAAACCACGCGTATGTGGTCTATGACTAGAACTGGTGGGCCGCAATCTCGTGGCCTGATGAGATAGTCTTCGAATAAACTCGATCACATGATTATAGATGCTGCAAAGTCAAACAATAAGAAAAAATAAGATTCCGAGAAATGTGACTATAAGGACGTGTTTGGGTTCGCTATTTGAAGATCGTATATGATTTTGAGAACGGGTTTGTAAATTTTTCTTAAGAAAAATTTGGAAACCCCTTTTTAAAATCAAACATAATACCTCACCCAAAACGACGATTATAAGGATATGTCTGGATGAAGGATTTCGAGAGAGAATTTGATTTTTGGTGGGAGAATTTATCAAATTCCTTATCCAGACGCAGTCTAAATCTTTAGAGTAGCTGATAGATATACCTTAGACGGTGCCTATTGCAGGCAGTGAAGAAGGCAACGAACCCATTCAAAATGCTCCTAATAGCCCGGAAAACCTGAAAAAAATCTTTGTAAGAAGAAGAAAAAACATGGGTTTGGGGTTTTCAAGAGTGATCAGGGGTTAGCAACCTGGGAGAAAAGGTCGTTCCAAAGGGACCGCCACATGGAAACTTCGTACGTGGTAACTGTTTCCTCGGCATCTGAAGCAAACTTGACTATGCTACTCGCAAACACCCAAATATCTCTGATCACGTCGTTTACGCTAGTATGTATAAAAGCAACAAGACTAGCGAATCCAAGAACAAGTCGAAACGGAGCATAGACTATTTCCCATAGGATCCAGAATAGAGGGTATATAACCGACATTACTGCAATTGGTTTTTAAGTTTTAGACTATTATCGGAACGGGAACATAATTATGGGAGCAAAAATGCTAAGGTGCAGTTTGGTTTAGTTTTCAAAAATAGTTTTCGAAACTTTTTGAAAACATCTTTTTGAAAATGATGTAATACATTGTTAGGTTTAGTTCTGAAAAGATTAAAAAAAAATAGAATATATGTTATTGTCGTGTTAAAAAATGAAATAAAAAGTAGAAGGGATGTGATGAATTGAAATATATTGTTGAAGGAAATAGATGAGGATAATAATAATAATAATAATATTAATAATGTTTGCTGAGTGCACTGGTAGACCCCAGAGGCCCTAAGGATGGCGACCGCCCTACAAAATGTGCAAATCTACATTTTTTGTGCATGTTATATATAGGTATGTAAACTATATATATATATATATTTGCCCCCTAAAAACTTTAAAATTATCCTTATATTTAATATTCATCTCCGAACACCCAAATCCTGCACTCAACCATTGTTTGAGTGAATGTGTGGCATAGAGAATGTATAGAAGTTAAAATTGAATTTGTAAAATAATACAAATATAAATAAAGTAGGTGAAGCAATCGATTCATTGTTGTGAAAATTGTTTTTGAATAGTGTTGTCGTTGAATTTTTTGTTTTTGAAAATAGAGTAGTAGTTGATTTTTTTTTCTTCCAAAAATAGAAATTTCTGTTTTCGAAAACAAAAACCAAACAGGGCCTAAATATGCGCCACCTAATAAAAATTCGGAAGATATTAACATACCGATACTCCAAAAAGAGGAGAGAATGAACCAGACAGGCAACAACACGATTTCAACGAGGTTCTCAATGAGGCTGCAAGAAGAACCGATCATAATCCAAAGGACCGAACTGAAACTCCCCGCAACTTGCACACACAAATTGCACAAAGGAGACAAGAAATCGAACAAGTCCATGAACGGACCTTCCATCGGCTTTGTCAGAATTGAGACAGCAGACTTAAGTGTCCGAGTCACTGTCAGACACCACTTGACGGCTTTTTGAAAGTTATGTAGAAACAACATAGTACCCAAGTACTTAATCCTTGACACCATCTCCCATGTTTCTATCCAATCAAACAAAGGACCACATAAACGAGATGCAGTTGCTTTAAGAACGGGGACATTCTTGTATAGATCATAGAATCCGATAAGAACGGTCACGATCGATATTAGAACGTATAGAGCTCTTGCTAGAGGGCACATCCATGGGCGATAAATATGGCAGAAGACAGGGTATGATTGGAGGAATAATGCCCAAGAAGGAAGACCGGATTCTAGTAGAGTGAGCAACCTCAAATCAGACATGATTGTCTCCTTCAGCTTGAAGGGTAGGTCTCGGTCGTTGAACCTGAAGAGGATCAAGGCATCCTTGTACTGTGTTGTTTCGATGGTTTCTTCACAATCACTTGGACAGAAAGTGTAGTAAGGGGATTCGTTGTCAACAGTGGTCGGAAGACATTCTTGAGCGTCGTAGAACACGTATTCTGTCAAAAAAAAAAAAGTATGATTGCTTGTTTTGTACCTTAAGGGCATGTTTGGATTTGTTTGCTGAAACAGGTTTTAATGTATATACCTATCATAGAGTCGAGATTCTCATTTAACAGAAACTGCTCGTGTCGTGTTCCTGAAAACCATGAAGATCTACACCTTGAAGCTTGTTCTATACTATCAAACTCCCATCTTTTCATGATCTTAGCCTCTATAGCCAGAGACGTATCGGTCTGCACGTCAAATGAACAAAAGTAAATGCCGGGTTTGTTCCCAGATACCTGTCTGTTCCCAGAACAGAAACATATTTTTTTTCTGTTCCCAAATGTAGAGATTACCTGAAGCTGATTAAAATAGTTGATTCCACGAACATCGCTCCACGAAACTTCAAATACAATAAAACCATACAAGGTTTTCAGTTTCTTTACCGGTAACAAGGCCCTATTCCGCGAGGATACAGCTGCATCAACCAAATAGAACCATCTTTTCAAATTTTTGGAATCGTTTCTACTGCTTGGTCGAGACTCATTTTTCCTCTTCCGTGCTCTTGTGTTTGCGAAGGGAGATAACCTGGACTGTATTATGATAGGGAAGTCAGTTCCGCTTAGAGGTGATGGCATTTTTTTTTAAGTGTTTTATTCCCAGAAAACATGGGAACAGAAACAGAAAAAGTGGGAACAGAAACTGAAAATGAACAGGGGCGAAGGTAATGAGTTTCTGACAACCTTAGTGACCATGAATTGCCAGAAGTGGGCAGGGCGAGAAATGAGGTCCTCCAGCCATGGCCGATTGTCCACCAAAATGTAAAATCTCTTGCTTTCGGGGGCCAAAAAGAGGCTAATGTGTGAAAGATAAGATTGCAAATCTCTGCACAAACATAATAAAGCAAAAGTTAAGGCACCGTCTGATTATTTTTTTTAAATACTTTTTTCAATCAAATGAGTTAATTGAAAAAAAAAAATTTACTTCAAACCAAAAGCAAAAATTAAAAGATGATATCTCATATAATACGTCCATAGAAATGATTCTCAATCCAAAAGAATGTTGTAAAGGGTTGAAAAAAATTGGACGAAGAGGTCAGTACTCCATCAATCTCTTGAAACATAAAAAAAAAATATAAAAATATATATATATATTTTAAAAAAATATTATATTTTCTTGATTATTAAATGCACTTTTAAAACACAAAATAAAAGTTATTTATATTTTTAATTACTAGAGATTATCTGTGCTTAAAGATACTATATTTCTATATTGATTTTTTTAAAATTTATAAGGGTAAAAAGATAATAAATAATAACAAACTGACTAATTAAATACAAATACAAAACTCAAACGGTGCAAAATGTAATTTAATATAACTGTCTTAGAAGTGGGTGTAAAATTTCTAGCTTAAATTTTTCTTCAAAAAAAAAATTATAATCCAATCTTATTAGTTCATTTCCCTCAAATAAATCTACCCCTTAACAAAAAAAAAAAAAAAATTGAAAAAAACATCATATTTATTATATGTTTTTTTTATCATCTTTTTTTTTTTTTTCAAAGTGTCATCAAACAAGTGCCCGAGTAAAGAGCTCAGGATAGTTAGAGTATCTCCAACAAGGAATGACTTTTGGTGTGTTAAATAGAGCCTATGACATATAAATAGTATTTTGCCACCAGGAATGGCACTTCTGATGTTCCAAATTCTTAGATTTTGAATATAAATTAAAAATAAAGTAGAATCAATTAAATATAACTTCAACCGATGAATGAACATCCTTCAACTTTTACCATAGGTAACCAATTGTCCCAAATATAGTACAAGTTATAAGATGTGATATTTTTGACACGCGATGGCTTTTTGATTGGAATTTCAAAAATTGTAAAAAAATGACAAACTAGAAAAAGTTAAAGGTTAATCTAAAACTTGTAATCTAACAGTTATACAGTGTGACTCCCCTAATTCGAAAACTCTTGCCAGCCATTTGCATAAAAAATGAAAGAAATAAAAACTGTCGAAGAACTTCAATTTATTTTTTTGGGTGGTGGGTGGGGCGTGGGGTTGGGGTAATGAATGAATGCTAACAATTAAGGCGAATATAACCGACGATTAATTCAAATAAATTTAAGAAAAATCTCAATCAAAATCAAGACTAGAATTGTCCAGGCTTTTACCACAAATGCTTGCGTATGAATTACTTAATAACCTTTTAGACATGCAATCATTTAATCGAAATAGCTGAAATCATGAAACTAGCACAAAAAAAATGGTAAGAACATTGAAAAATCAACAGAAATGACCTGAAGAAGGATATGAACTCTTACCCGATTTGCAAACTCGTTAAAGGGAACATACAGATGCCATTATTCTCTCCGTTTCCCATCAAAATCACGCTTGATTATCGATTTCACACCACAAACCGCTGCTCAATCAAATCATCGCCAAACAAACTTCATATCCCCGTCAAGAATTTGAAAAAAGCGAAAGCAATGGAGAGATTTATGAAATATGAATAGAAAAATAGAAAAAGGAAGAGAGAGAGATTAGAACCTGAGAATTGATCAATGGAATTATTCCATAAGAGGAACAAAGGAGGAGAAGAAGAAGAAGAGAGGAATGACGAACCACCACCGAACTTCATTAAACGGATAAAGGAGAAGAGAGGTGAAGCCTGAAGAGCCTCCTCCGGGAGACACGTTGAAAGCGTAGATTTGAAGAGAGGGATTAATAAAATCGAACGGACAACCACACAGAACACGCACATCGAAAACTACCAAGCAGCTCAGCCATTAAAGCAAATCGCATACTCTCTCCCTATACCTATAACTTCCGAATTTAATATCTATATATAATTTACTATTACTTTCTCAGAATTTGAATTTCTCGATCGGGAGAGAGATAGGCGACATTGAATTCAGGAAGCGCTTTTCTTCGATCACCGCCAGCATGTAAATTGGCGTCGGGATCTGAGACTTTCCGCCAGGATCGTCGCTGTCTTCGCAGTTTGCCGATAGATGGATTGATAGATATAGAGAGAGAAGAGAGTCAGCAGAGAGAGAGAGAGAAAAATAGAACCTCCGATTAGGATATCGGCCGACGGGAACGCTGCTGGGCCACACTAAGGTGTGACTCTGGTGCATGATAGAGATGTGGTCCTTCCACTCTCTTTATTGAGATCAGATGTGTGATTTAATGAGGGGCCTACGATCTATGTCCTAAAAATCTAAAGAGTTTATACCATTTATACGCTCCGCCAAACACTATAAATGTCTTCTATAATTTTAAAAATACCCTCCACCTTTTTAGACCAATTTTTTCTAGTAAAAAGATGTTAATACCCTTGATTTATATAAAAAATCTATTATATAAAATATGACGGTTTTTTGGCTGACTAGAACAAACTTGTGACTAAGACAAAAAAATATGACTAGGACAAACAAAATTGTTGATTAGAATAAATAAATTTATTAAGTAGGACATTTTGCAGTCTTAAGTTAAGAAATATATAAGTAAATTAAATTTGTCTAAAAGGAAATAAAGTTATATTAATATTATTTTTGACTTATAAAAATATATATAATGATAAAAATATACATAATTTCTTAATTACTTAATTTTCTCTCTCTATCTCTTAATTCTTTTTTTCATGGTCTTAAATAGAGATACCAAAATTAATTAAAAAATTTAGTCATTTTTTAATTTATTATATTATAGTATCTATTATATAAAATATGACGATTTTTACTGACTAGGATAAACTTATGATTTGGACAAATAAAACATGACGGTTTTTATTAAGTAGGACATTTTGCGGTCTTAAGGAATATATAAATAAATTAAATTTGTCTAAAAGGAAATAAAGTTATATTAATATTATTTTTGGCTTATAAAAATATATATAATTATAAAAAGATATATAATTTCTTAATTACTTAATTTCCTCTCTTTATCTCTTAATTCTCTCTCTCATGACCTTAAATAGAGATACCAAAATTAATTAAAAAATTTAGTCATTTTTTAATTTATTATATTATAGTATTTATCATATAAAATATGACTGTTTTTGCTGATTAGAACAAACAAATGCTGACTAGGACATTTTGACGACATTAGTTAAGGACCATGAAAGAAATTGAGTTTGCCGAAATGAAAATAATGGTATATCATTATATATAAAATGGTTTATAAGGATATTCATATTAATTAGTTATATATTTTAGGAAATTAAATTAATATAATATTGATTACTTATATATTTTAGTTAAGAATTTGGTGGTATTGGTATTTATAATATAAATTAGATAATTTAAAGGAAATTGAATTTTTCAAAATAGAAATAAGGTTATATATATTAATTAGTTATATATGATATAATAGGAAATTATATTATAATTCGGTCAATTTTACAATTGTCTTTAATCTATTTTTTTAATCAAATTAATTAAACCCTAATTCACTCTCTTACTCTCACAATTTATTAACCATTTTTTTCCACCGATTATTCTGTCTATTTCTGTCAATTGCTACTCACGCATCTCCCTACAAAGTTAGCTCTCACTTTCTCTTTATCTCTCATCTGTTGCTCCTCTTCTGACCATCGTTGCTACCATCGCCAGCCACAACCGTTTCTCTGTCGGGTGCGGCTTTGGTTTGGCAGGTTAGCTCTGTGAGTGTTTGGAGTCTAATTTATTAGTTGTCTTCGCTGTTTTCTAATGTTATCAGTATGTTGAGTTTGCCGTTAGCTTCTGTTTGCTATTGTTGTTTTATATGGTGAGGAGATCAATGGGGTTAAGGTTGTGGCCATGTTAATGGCAATTTGGGGATTCGTCTCTTATTTGTACCAGAATTATCTTGATGATCATGGAGATGATCATAAGGTTACAAAAATTGATTTGGGTGCATGACGGATTGAATCACCCACCCAAATCAACTGTATGTTTTGTTTGTATGGTAAGGATTTTAACCTAAAGTCAATTTAAAAATTATTAAAGTTGCAATTTTAATTGTATAAAATTAGTTTAGGTTGTGCAGGTGAAACTGAAGAAGTAGCTGTATAGAATTCTTAATTTTATCTTGCATAAAAGGTATTCTGTTATAGCCCATTGTTGTGACAATTAACAATATTTAGTTGTTGAAGTTTTATATTTTCTTCTTTTTTTAGTCTTCTAATTTTATTTTAGTTGTGATGACTTATATTATATTTTTATTTTTATTTTTTTGTTATTTCCGGTGGGATTTGTTTGGCACACTTTTTGTAGTCTTCTACTTTTAGGTGTAATGACTTTGATTTGATTTTATTTGGGTTTCTTTATATTGATAAAGATGTTCTTGAATAATTGGGCTATTTGTGCCCAAGTGTAACTAAGATTTTTTTTTATTTTTGTTTTGGTTACTAATTTATGGATTGAGTTTATTTGTCTTGTTATTTTTTAATTATTGACGAGATTATATAGATTTAATATTTATTTTTAATTTGGTTTAATTTTTAGTTTGACTGTGTGATATAATTATATATAAAAAAATCAATTATATTTTACATCAATATAATTATATTTAGGGACGTTTACCACCAATTTCCGAATTGATGTGGAAACTACCAAATGAAAGCAATTTTTTTTTTTTTTTTTTGCATCGATTACTCCTACTGACATTTCGTAGACTAATTTGCTACTATTAATGAATTGTTATCTTCTATAAATGTTGTAACCCCTAAAAGCTTTGAAAGTTAAGTGCTATGTGGATTGTGAGCAATAAATATATGTCAACCATTTTTATTTTAGGATATGAAATGGTGATTATTATCTATTTAACCCATATTTTCTATTTTATGATTCTTTTTTTGGATTGTTTGCTATATATTTAATTAGTTTTTTTTTTGTTTTATATTCTTTTGTTTTCCGATTGCTCATTTTCTATATGCCCAATAAATTTTTATATTTTTTATTTTTATAGATTTAAATCAAAGAAGTTAAGGTAAACTTTTGCTGTTGAAGACTAAACTGGAGTCATAGAGAAAGTAATGCAAGTTTCTTTCCAATTTTAAATTACAAAATTCTTTTTTTATTTTTATTTTTATTTTTTTAATTTTAATCATTTCCCATGAAACTATGTTTTGATTTTTGACTTATTAATTATTTAGTTGTGCAGGCGAAATGTAGTATTGAATTACTGAGATTTGAATAAGTAGTAAATATTTTTTGCTTTGATTTGTTTTAGTTGAACTTATGCATAATTGTGGTATTATTTGATAGCTGAACATGTAAGTTATTGGATATTAATTATGTTGTATTTGTAATGTTTGTTGTTAGTCGATGATGGTATCTAAATATTAATTTTTGTTGATGTTTTAATAAAACAGGTGTAAAATGTTGTACAAATAGAAAAATTATGACAATTTTTTTTAAGTTCAATATTTTTTACTCCCGTGCCTTCAAGGCACGGGTTATACGCTAGTGTGTGTGTGTATATATATATATATATATATTCTTTTATTTTTATAAAAAATCACTAACACCCCTTATAATTAAAAATATATTTTTTACACTAATTTTTAAACAATTACATTTATCCCCTCACCCCATCCTCTACTGCCCCCGCCCCATTTTCCACCATGGGAATTCGTCGGTCTTCTTCTTCTCTCTCTCTCTCTCTCCGATCTATGCTGCAGCGTACAAATTGGAACTACATCTGTGCACCAGAGCACTAATCCAAGTCCTATTCACTTCATTAATTTCATTGGGATTTGAATTCTTCCTCTCGAGAGAACAAATTCAAGAACTAGGACATGGGTTAGAGATTAGCAACGTTAATTCATATGGGTCGTCTGATTTCCATTAGGAGAGAAGAAAATTGAAATTGCAAAGGCACTTCAAGAACCACCGCCTACGCCAGAGCCTCCACCTACCAAATACCCAAGAACCACCGCCTCGTAGCCCCCCCCCCCCCCCCCGCCAGTGTCTTCTTCTTTTTTTTCTCTCACTCTCTGTCTCTTTTTTTACACAATGTCAATCTGTGCTCCGATGCACAAATCGGTACTGGAGCAGAGAAAGAAAAAGAAGAAGAAATAAAGACGAAAGAAGAAACTGACAAGGAGGGATTGCAAGATTTTTTTTTACTTTATTTTGTTAAAAAGGAAAGGTTTAAAAATAAATATTTTTTAATTAGAGATGTTAGTGTAAAAAAATAAAAGAGGAAAATATTTTTTTAAAAAAATAAAAGAAATATTTATGTATTTTAATTTTTAATTGTTTTTTAATAACTAAGGGTAAAAATTATCATTAGAATAAAAATGTAAGTAACCTTTTATATGGAGATGAACTAAGTGATATTTAAAAAAATAAAATAAAGAGTTGATTGGTATTAGTAAATGAGAAAGGAGATTTTTGTTTAATGATAAAATGATAGAAGAGATAAATGGTATAAACCCAAAATCAAAATCTCATAGCCGCGTGACCACGTTTTTGGTAAAAAAAAAAATATGATCTCATGAAAATTTAGAAAATTAACAAAAAATATGGAGAGAAAATACTGGGGTTTTGACACTTTCTCGCCCAAAGTTTTACCATTATTTCACTTTGGTCCCATTGTTGCAAATTAAACACATAATACCCTAAAGTTCTACAATCATCGCACTTCAGTCCAAATAAATAACTCTATCATAAATTTTGAACAATAAATAGTCAATTATTATGAACTCAATTATTTTGAAGGGGACTTATTGATATTTTTAACCTCTGTCTTTTTCCGTCACAAATTTTATAAATAAAAAATAAAAATTATGTGTATATATATGCATATTTTTTTGTATTTGAATATGAAGGAGAATGGGAGAGAGGGAAGGAGGAAGCTTGAATTGTATACAAAAATCTCTTAAAAGCAATTAAGTGCATGACATGTGACTGTTTTTCACCCAAAAATGTAATTGAGATAACAACCTAAACTGCAGTAGGATGATTAAGAAACTTCAAGGTGTTATTTGTTTAAATTGAAACCATGGGGACCAAAAAGAGATTTTGGGCAAACTTTAGGGTACACAGTGTCAAAAACTCTAAAATTAATCAAATAATTTTGAGAATGTATGCTTTTGTCCCTAACAAAGTGATACATTAACTTTACCTTACATGCCACCACACCCGATCAATCCCCTCTCAACAACAAAATAAATAAAAAATCTGCTAATTCAACAACCGAAAATAGCATTTTCCACGCACCCACACAACACCGAAATGGATAAGATGCGCCGGACGCGTGAAGTGCACTCCACCCCACTTGGGGGCTACTTCTCCTTCGCGCCACTTTCAGTTAGAAATGATTTATAAAAAGTGGGACCTCCTACATAAGGGCTTTTGGACGTATCTCCACCGCACATCATCATGGTGGGTCCCAATCACGGCAACAGATGGATAAGACAAAGCACACCGGATCAGCATGCGTGTCAATTATATTTGTGTACGTGTGAGCGGGGAACATGTGCGCGTACATCTGTGATGATCAAACTCAGCCACGTGTATTTCAAAGGAAACTTTATTTTACATCCAATTATTTAGGAAAAAAGATTTTTTTGTTCCTTAAAAATGGTTAAAGTATCAAATTGATTCCTAAAATTTAAAACTCGACACATTTGTTCTCAATATTTTAAAATCATTTCAAATTGGCTCTTGAGTCGAGTTCCGTTAGTAAAATTTGTGAAAATTGGATGGAAAAAATCATGTGACAAGCACATGACGATTGGCTAAGGGTGTATGAGTCATTTTATTCTTATTAATTTAATAGGATTTATTTATAAATTTTATTAAACTTAGGGGTCCAAATGTTTTTTCTTCATCCTCTTCACAACCCCAATCTCCTCTCTCTTGGCTCTTAGATCTTCTCAATCTCCTCTCAGATCCTCTCTCTCGAATCACAAACGACTCTCTCATTCCTCGGTCCCCTCCTCGTTCATACCTCGCCCTAGGATCGTCGTCATTCACCATCGAACCAAAGTACCACAACACCACCAAATCATACACCACAACACCACCACTTCCACCATCGCCAAAGGTCGATCCCAAGCCACCAGTAGAAAAGGTCACTCCCACAACAACAATTTGGACTGGGATTAGAAGCGAGGAAAGGCCTCCGGCAAAGGGCATTGGACATCTCTCATCTCCGGCGAAGACGCTTACTCACTTTAAGTATTTTTTTTCGTTTTATTTGTAAGTTCACTGTGAATATCTTTCTTTTCTATTTTATTTTGTAATTTCAACTTATAATCTGATAAACCATTTCGATTTGTTTGTCAATTGTTTTTTTTAATTGAAGCTCTTTCGACTCATCTGATAACCCCCTCTTTGTCTGTCAGATCGTTTCGATTTATTGGGTTATGAAAAATAATAAAAACAATTCATTCAGTTAGTTATTGTGTTGTGTGTGGTTGGGGGTATATATAAATTGCTATGAACCAATATTATTACTTATTTATAGGTCCAACCAATTGGGATAAATCATTTTCCAATCACAATGTAATGTCATGTCCGTTTGTGCATATCAAATTCATAATTGTTTTTTTTGTAAAATTTTTGTTTATTTGTTCTTGATAGGCAGGGTTATGTGTATGCAAACACTGCCAAATATGGTTCAGGCTAGGACTTTATCATTTCTCGCTTTCAGTCACCAGAGATTTAGCCCTCGAAAGTTATCCGAACTTGCCAAGAATGTGTTGACTGACATTGATGAACTTGATTTTTGGATGAAAAGGGCTGCACACCAATTGCTCGACGTATTGCCTGGCTCAAACTATGGGTGGGTTTCATGCATGAATTTAGATTCTGAAGAAAAAAAGGTCACCACGAACTCGTTGCTGCTGAGGGTGATTGGCCCTTCGTAATAGGACTGGGCTTTCGCTTCCAACTCTCGGATCGAATCGAGGTACAACTTGATGTCTTGGTTGGTTTGCTTGAGGATGTGCTGAACGGATCTCCACTTGTGCCGGTCCATCTTGCGAAATCGCTGAATTTCGTGGTGGTACGGCCCCAACGAGACCGTCTGTGGGATGTAGGCTTTCTCATCCCTCTCGCGGAGGTACTTCGACAATCTGTAGATGCTCAATTTTGACCATGAACCGGTCGTTTCGTCCTGAATGGCTTGTTCGAGTTTGCCTCTGATGCTGATTATCCAGTCGGATTCCAGCAACTTGGGACAAGCTCCGACAAATTTGTCTTGTTCCTATAAAAACAATGGAAGAAAAGAGAGGTTGAATTTTTTCTCGCTCTCTCTCATTTTGAGAGAGAGGCTTCAACAGGAAAATAGGGAAAAAAAATATTTTGACCCCTTGAAGTTTAACTGACTTTTCAAATTAATCCCATTGAATAAAAAGATTAAAATATCCTTAATGGGATGTTAACCGTTAGTTGACTTAACGACATTTGCCTTATGGGCCAATTTGGAACGATTTTGAAATGCTGAGAGCAAATGTGTTAAGTTTCAAATCTTAGGGGTCAATTGGACATTCTAGCTATCTTTCAAGGACCCAAAAAGTCTTTTTTCCAATTATTTATTTACTTATTCCAATATCTATGATTTTATGCTAAAAATGATGCAAGAAAAATCTTCTTCACCCACTCTATTTTGTTTTGGTTGAATGAAATCGAGCTGAAATAAAATTATTATCATTCCACCGTAAATTCTTAATTCCATATTTTGCTGTCTAATGGAATAAATTTTTTGATTTAAAGATGATAAAATTAAATTTCAAACTTCCTAGATTGAAATCAATTCAGCCTAATGAAATAAAAAAATAATTTCCACAAAATTTATTCCCAAAAGTATATCCCTATTATTAAAAATATTTTATAGTCAATATTTTTTTAAATAATCTATTATTAAATATATATTCAAAATTAATATCTAAAAGCACATTATGGAATTTTGTTATGTTTCATTATTATATTTCTTCTCTCATTCTATAACAATCAAATAAGATAATAAAATAGTGATTTTATTGACAAATTCATTTAATTCTTTATCTCATTCTATTTGTTCTCTTATTCCATTTGATTCTATTTTATCCAACTAAACAAGCAAATACTTCTTTTGATTTTAAGTATTTTTCAATTGATTGCATTGTCATATTATACAAATTCAATGCTTTCAATGTGTGACTATTTCAAAGGTATTCAACAATTTTTTGTCATAAATATGTTAAAAGGTTTACATTAATTTTACTTAATTCTAGAATTTGAAAGAACTCCATAAAATAACAAAATACTCCTTAATGATCATTCTTCCTTCCCCTCATAGTTGCACGACTCCCTTAAATTGTCTAAATTTGTTTCTATATTCTTTTGTTTATTTTTAAATTTTTTACTACTACTTGTACTTGATAACTACAGATTTAATACCATGTACATCCAAATATTTTGGCAATGCATATGACAAGAACTTGAAAACGTCTTACTACTCAATTGTAAAATAATTAGTTCAGGTTATGTAAAATTTTTGACATGAGGGCATTGAAACCGAAACAACTCGATCATTATTTGATTAACGATCTAAAAGTGAGAAATTTATTCATCATTTATAATAGGGAAAAGTGCACTTTTGGTCCTTTAAGTTGGGAATTGATGAACATTGCATTTTTTTTTTACTAATATGAAGTTAACCAAAGCGGGTGTTGAAATTGTGAATAATGTATTTGGGTAATGATAATTTATGAGATTGAGCCCACACCAACAAATTGGGAAAATATATCCCACTTCATTGTGCCCTTAACCCAATTGACTGGGCCCTTATAAACCCTAGCAGCCCATTTTCTAGCAAAATTAGGGTTTACAGTTCCACTTCTCTATATAAATCCCTACTCCATCCTCCTCTTCCATTCATCCTTCCCTCAGGAATCGATCCCGATTTTTGAGCCATGGTGTTTCCTTATTCTTGAATAAGTGTGTGTGTGTGTGTGTGTGAATTTTGTGTTTAGATCTAAGGAGTTTACCGATGAGGAAGCTATCCCAAAAGATAGGAAGTGCCGTATGACACTCTAAAACAGCAGCGGCGCACGGCGGCTGCTGATTCCCATCCGCCAATGGTCATCTCTTTGATTTTACAGATCTTAGGGTTCTGCGCATTGGTCGGGACTCGGTTGCTCAGCCGTCGCGCTGTGTGTGTGATTTGGAACGGGTCTCTGAGGTATAATCTCCCTCCATTCATCGTCTCTAACTATACTGTATATAATTATCGTTGTTTATGTTGGATTGAAGGTCCGATGCCACGTCGCCGGTAGTTAAGGAACGATGACCGGCGATGCTATGATTGGACCGAGATCGAGTTACTGTTTCGCATTTTTGATAGGAATCTGTGGATCGATTGAATCCGTTCGTCCACGGAGCCGTTTACTGCGATTACATTTTTCCGAATTTTTGAAATTTATTTTTTCTTTATTTATAATAATGTGAAGCCAATGATGAATATTGTTTTAAGTTGGAATTACCGACTGAATCTTCTTTGATGTGAGATCGACTATCTGAGGTTTCTTAAAATTTGAGTTTCAATGGGTTAACTTAGTTGTTATCCTGTTTAGAGCTCAAAATTTGCCATTTTTTTCTGACAGAATTCCTTTGCACTTTAATACAATTTTAGAGTAAAACGGGCGAGGTTTCGAAACTTGCCTATTTTCAAGTTGCAACATCATTTGTATATTTAAAATGAAGAAACCGGCCCAGGAAAGCCAAGGACATGCAGTGTCTTTGGCCTTCGTTTCTCATTTTAATACTTGGCCAAGGACAAAAGGAGCTCTTTGCACAACTTCTCACAGAAAACAATTTTCTTCACTATTTTATTATCACATTTTTTGACCATCCAACATTTTTTTTTAAAATGTATGGATGAAAAAAATGTCAATTTGAATTTTTAAAATGGGTAATACTCAATAAATTTAATGGGTAATTATCCATTTGTTTAGATTGTTTTATGTAGTAAGCGAAGTTGTTTTCTATAAGAGCATCTCTGTTCAAATTTGGTGTGCCAAAAGTCCAAATAGTGCACCCAAAATAAAAGGACTCCAAGAGAAATGCTATTTGGGCCGTGTTATTTTTTTTTATTAAAAATTAAAATTAACTAATTAACAGTTAAACATTAGTTTTTAATTTTAATTGAACTGCCAAAAAATATAATTAACTAAAATACAAAAATTAACTCAATTGCCCTAATTCACCCCAATTAACCCAATTTCTCCAATTAAACAAATTAACCTAACCCTAATTCATGCAAATTAATTCAATTGTCCTAATTAAACAATTAAATAAATTAACTCAGCCCATAACTTGCTATCGCCATAACCCAATTGCTCCAATTCACATAAGTTAATCCAATTGTCATAATTTCACAAATCGCAAGAAATACACAGAGGGGGGGGGGGGAGGGGAGGGGAGGGGATCGAAGGCGGTGGCAGCGAAGGCTTGCGAATTGCGGTGGCAATGGCGGCAAAGGATTTCGATGGAGATGGTCGCGGTGAAGGCTTTTGAATTGCGGTGGAGGTTTGGTTTTGTAATTTCATTTTCTTCGTCATCAAATTTATAGACTGTTTATTTTTTTGTCAATTTGTGGTTGAGTTTTGAAATTTCAGACCATTGGAGTAGTCGTTAATTGTGCCATCCCAATAATTGCATTTTTGAAGTAAAAAAACAACTCTAACATTTGTGCTATCTGGTGTGCCAAAAATGGCGCACCAGCACTGCTTTGCCATATTTGGCACACTAGACACCCTGTGCCATTTCACTGTTGGAGTAGCAACGGCTACTCATTATTCCAACGGTCTGAAATTTCAAAACTAATCCCTCAATTGGAAACAAAATATAAAGTGATGAAGGAACAAGAAAATCAAAACCAAGTATAATCTGATGAAGGAACAAGAAAATCAAAATCAAACTTGATCAAGAATCGGCATCTGAATTAGCACAACCAAATCTGAGAATTACACAACCGTTGCCTTCGCCACCGTCGCAAGCCTCCATCGAAAGCTTCATCGTAGTTTGCCATATTTGAACTGCTTGAATTGCCATCACCATCTCTATCGCAGTTCGCCTTTGCCGCCATCTCCATTGCTTTCGTCATCACCATCGCCGAAGGTCGCTCCTCTCTCCTCTCTCTCGATCGCCATCATCTCCTCTCTCTCTATGTATTTCTGATTAATGATTTGGGGGCAAATGAAAATCGATTTAGGGTTTTAATGAGAGTGGATATGTAGGTTGGTGGTTTGGGTTTTAATTGGGCTAGTTTAGTTCTAATTGGTTTGGGTTTTAATTGGTGTAGTTTGCTTAGTTTATTGATTTTGTGTAGTTTTAATTAGTTGATGGGATGGCGGTTTGAATTTTAATTGGTGGTTTGAGTTTTAATTAGGGTTTAATTAATTGGTGTGGTGTAGTGTAGTTTAGTTTAATTTATTGGTTTGGTGTAGTTTTAATTGGTTTGAATTAAAATTTGAGATTTGAATGTAAAAGTAAAATTGAAAATTTTAATTTTCGCATTTTAGTTTGAAACAAAAAATTATACATTTTGACGATTCAATTAAAATTTTAATTTTTACACTTTAGTTTGAAATTAAAAATTAATATTTAACGGTTAAATTAAAATCTCAAAATTCGACTAAATTAATTTGTTAATTTTAATTTTTAATTAAAAAAATAGCATACTTAAATAGCACATCTCTTGGAGTGTTTTTTTTTTTTTTTTTGTGCGCGCGCGCGCTATTTGGGCTCTTGGTGTGCTATTTTAAAAAATGGCACATCAAATTTTAGCACATCTCTTGGAGATGCTCTAAGTAGTGTAAAGAGTTATTTTTGTCCTTGGCCAACCAGGAGGCGCCTAACTATAGACTTTTTGTTTTTTAAAATTATATTTTTGTAAATAATTTAATAGATAAATATTTTGTAAAATGCATTATAAAAATATTTTTTATAATAATTAAATATATTAATTTTTAAAATAAATTAAAGTTTTTCTTATTTGATTTTATAAAAATAAGACATAAAAATAAAAAGAAAGAGCTATAGAATAGTAGGGGTGGTCATGGGTCGAGCCAGGTCGAGCTCACGACGGACTTTAGTTAGGATATTGAAAAATACTAGGTCCTAGCCCAGCATGGCTAGGCTCTAAAGTTGGGTCTTGTTTTCGTGCTCAAATCTGGCCCCATAAAAAAAATCAAGTTCAAGTTCGATCCTATAATTTATTTTGGTTCATTTAAAAAAAATATTAAAACATAAATATAGACAATATAACATAAATACTTAAATATAAACAATAAATACTAAATACATAAACATAAAAATATTAGCGTCTTGGGTTTGTTTGGGTTTGTTTGATATATATATATATATACTTCTCAGGTTGGCTTGGCTTGGCCCTAAAAAAATTTAACCTCGGCCTTAAGTTTGATGGGGTTTAAAAATCAAAATTTGCTCATAGGCTTAAAACTAAAGTCCAAATCCTAAAAAAGTAACACCCGGTTGAGCATGGATCAAGGTTCTACTCAGCTTGTTCAGTTCGATCCTATTTTTTAGGGTTTGTGCTTTAGTTTTAAGTCTATGGGTAGGACTTGAGCTTTGATTTTCAAGCTCGAAATTTAGGGCCGGGGTTGGATAAGAGTAAATTTTTTTATGGCCAGTCTGGTCCGAGGACAATATATATATATATATATATATTAAACAAACCCAACACACTAATATATGTTTGTATGTTTATGTTATAGTGTTTACGTTTATGTTTTAGTATTTATTTTTTAAATTAAAAAAATAAAAATTATAGGGTCGGGTTTAGGTTTGATTTTTTTTATAAGGTTAGGCTTAGGCATGAATTTAGGGCTCAACCATAGGGCTGGGCTAGAGCTTAATATTTTTTTTGTAATGCCTAGCTAAAGCTCGGGCCAAGCCTGAGCCCGGCCTATGACCACCCCTAACATGTGGCTGGCGGTGGCCAATGTGAAGAAGAACATAGAGAAAAGGTGAAAGGAATTTCGTTAAAGAAGAAAAAGAAAAATAGTAGAAAATGTAAAAAGATCATTATACTCCTAAAAATTGGCATGTGCAGCACACGATGTCTTTTTTGTCAATTTGGATGAATTATTCAAACATTATAGGTGCAAAGTATAAAAAGCAACAATTTTAACTGAAAATATGACATTATTGCAGATACTCTAACAAATAAAAGGGTTTGATGGATGGTACCCTTGTGAAATGAGACAATTAACAAATCGAAGGTTCAAGTGCTCTCCCCCATTTCTATACAACACCATTGTATTAATTTGATCATGGAATTAAAATGACCAACTTTTGTAGGCTTTTGATTACAGTCTTATAGGATAAAGCCAAGAAAATCTAGTAAAATCATCCACAAAATAAAATATTTGAAACCTGTAAAAGAAATGAGTGGAGATGGTCCCATGTATTTGAATGAACATCCTCAAAAGAACTAGTACTTTTTCATGAAAAAATAAGTTTGTGACGCTTAGTTGTAGCACAAGGCATGCATACACAATTTTGAGGAAAACAAGAAAATTTCAAGGAGTTCCCTAAGAAAGTATAGACTTCCATGGAGGGATGGCCTAATCTTAAGTGTCAGAGAGTTAGTGTTATGTTTGAGCAACAACACGAATGGGTTGCCTTGTTCATGGAAGCAAAGTTGTTGCACTGAATAGGGGTAGAGGCCTTGATTGGAAGGAAAACATGACCCTCTTGGTTGAGTTGTTCTGTATTTTTAGTTCTTTGGAGGAAAACAAAATTGAACAGTTATTATCATGTGTGAATTTATGTACCGGTAGGAGATTAGAAGATATGAATGAAACATGAAAAATATTATGAAGTATGAATTGATATTTAGGGTTTGTCTTTTTTTCTTTTTGGAAAGTCAGAAAGGAAACCGACTCTTTAAGAAAGAGGTGTTACCATTTCTAGAGTTTAGAATTATCAAAATTTTGCCATTTCCAATTATGACCTGGTCATTTCCTTCATAGGGATTCCTAAATTGAGCTAAGCCATATCATTTGTCAAGTGGTTGTTTGCGTCAAATTCAAAAATCAATCATTTCCTGAGTTGCTGGTAGTGGTAATGTGAGTTTGGTTTGAGTTTTTGAATTCTAGTAGCGGGTCTATCTTCATGCCTAAACCAACAATTCAGGACATTTGAAAGGATCTAATATTAAAAACACAAGATCTACGTAGTGGAATACAAAAAAAAAAAAAATCACATCTAATATGCAAATTCTTTAACGTGGATCTAACCGTATTAACATTAAAATAATAAATTATATGTAATACAACAGTTACCTCTTCCAACACTTAAGCCTAAAAGGTGGTAATTCTCGAAGTGCAATCGGAGTAGACTATTTCAAGAGCGTTTGAAAATGAACAAGAATTGGAAAGGGAAATCGAACCTCTCAAAAGTAACAAAAATGTGTTACCTCTAACAATATCCACACAAAATCCTAGATAGATTTTTTTTTTTTGGATTTTAAAGATGAAATCCAATCCCAAAACTCTAGGATAACTCTGATTTGAATTTAGGGGATAAAAAAATTAAATTAGTAAGTGAAATGCGAAAAACGAAATCTCTCAGACACAACAAAAATGCTATGGCCGAAAAACACAAGGGATGGCCGAATCTTCTAGGGTGGGCGACCATTAGGGTCTTCCACCTTTTAAGATATGTTGGGGGTTGGACCCTTCTTTTTTGTATTTGTACTTTGACCCATGAACTTCTTAAGTTCAGTATTATTACCCATTCTTTTTTCAAGTACTCTTCTAACTTCAATTCTCTATTATACATGATCTATAAAATTCATACCAAAAGTTGGATGGAAAAATTAATTAATTAATTAGTTATTTTATTTATAAATTAATCAATATAAAATGAAATAATTTCAATTTTGCACTTCTAGAAGAAAATATTTTTCATCTCAAGACATTTCCTTCAACTATGAGTCACGTCTACCCACATATCATAACCGTGTCTAGTTGACAAAAATTTAACCAAGAGAACTTCCCAAGTATGATTAGCGTGTTATATGATCTTTCTATCTGTGAAGCTAAAAGGATCAAGAAGGTATGGTTAAGTTAAAAACTCCTAATTTAATCATATGTAATTTGATTGATAATATAATTCCTTATGACACCTATTGAAATATGATCCCAATCGTCGCATTACTTCGACCAGAAGTTTAAGTGAATTATATTAAATAGAATCATACAGAACATGTCTCTTTTGCTAAAAAAGATATCTTATGTCTTGCATACTAGTATATTCGCATATATGTATACATACACACACACACACACACACACCCTATTATACTCAATAAATACTTTTGAAATCTCATGGTTAAAGAACAACACTTAGTATTACCGAAGTGTAGCAACCCACAAGGACATACATCAGATATCCTACTTTGGCATTGAAAAAAGCTATTATGTAGGATATCAAAGATGAACACATTCAGTCCCTTACTATACTAGTAAGTCACCTTATAGTTGTTCTAATATCTCTTATTAATGGTTTGAGACTCATCATTCTCAAAGAGAAAACAACATAACAAAGTGGCCTAGGTTGTTGAGGACTATTTTTAACAATCCAATACCAACTACAAACAATTTAGAATATCAAATAACAAAAATTTTCAGTCTCCTCCTTTTAATCATATTAAATAGGTAAGACACTTCAACTTAATATCCAAAATCTAACACGATATTGATATAATTGAATGATAATATCAAAAAATACCTTTTATTAATTTACTAGAGATTATTATTAGAATAAACTTGAGAGAGCATTAGGCCTCAGGTGGTGGACATGATTTAGTTGTAGAGGTGTTTGTCAATTGGGGTCCATTTGAAATATGTTGGATTTTCTTCTTGTTTCCAGGCATGATGTGAGTTGGTGGAGATTGAGATTTTCCAGTGGCATAATCAAAGAAGTTGCTAGGATATGCACTCTTTAACTTTGAGTGTGCCAAACCATGTAATTGGTTGTGTCTAGTTTGACGTTGATCAAAGCACTCAAGTTTGAGGCCAAGAATGCAAGCTCAACAAGTACATTGTTTGTTGCCATGTTGGTTTTTAGACTCTGGTTTGTGCTGCAGCTGATTTGTGGAGGCGTTTTGATAGAATGGGAAGCTCACAATGGATCATTGCTTACTGACGTAAGTCAATAAGCTCTAAATACCGTCTTGAGATGAAGCAGACGAAGAAGGTAAAGAAGAATTGAGAAAATTGCAGAAAATAAGGTATGTATTCACTGAATTACTCATCTATATTTCCTTTACAATGGAAGATGAATAGCCTTTTGCTATTTATAGAGATTACATGCATGCATATATTCTGTTCAATAAAACACAAATTACATTTTTAGATCTAACTAAATTCTATGTTGCTGAGTTAACATTCTAGAATGGGTTGTTAGGCATAGATTCCTTTGGGTTTAGAACGTTGGCAAGGCCATTTGGCTTAGGGCAGTTGTTGGTCATGCTTGCTGGACAATGTGTTGAGTTGGTGTGACCTTTACCGGCGTCTGACTTGGCTTGATTGTTGGTCCTGCTAGCTTGGAGGATGTAGTAAAGAATAGAGTGAGAAGATAGTTGAATTATAGAGAGATGAACTACCGGAGTCGGGGAGAGTTATAGGGAGAGGAGCGAATTGAGAGTTAAATGTTAAATACATTAGAGCAACTCCAATTAGAATAGGCATTTAAATTGGGTAAATTGATCAAATATCTCTATGAATGGTATTTTGCCTACTTAAAAATATGTTTTTACTCCAACTTAAATAGGTGTTTACTTAGGCAACCATCTAAGAACCTTCAAATATCTTACCCTTGACCGCTAAATATAAAGAATTTAGGGTTCACTCTTTTTTGCCTAGAGCATCCACACTCTCCATAGTTGTCTATGCTTTTGAGATATAGCCAAATTGCCTCTTCAAATGGCTCTTGCATTGTAGTTAATTTTTTTGGATTTGATTAGGCAAATTGACAGTTAATGGATTTGGCTAGAGCCTATCCCGTTGGAGTTGCTATCACATTTTAAATCAACAAACCTTTTAAAATTTTAAGTGAAATTGGTGATATTATGTTTTGTAAACAAAAAGGCCAGTGAAATGAGGATATCATTCCATCTCTTTCTCAGGTCCAATATACAAGGTAAAAAATGCTGAAACCAAAATAAGTACACATCCAACAAGTTTACCAAAAGATGGAACTACTCTTGATGAACTCATGCCCCAAAATTGTGATAGAGCAGCCTGAAAAAATAAGCAAAACCAGAAGCGCCCAGTATGTAATGAGCAAAAGGGAACCAAGTACCTGTTTGGCAAAACTCCTAATTTGAAAATTGAAAATTGAAAATTGAAAATCAATTAATTTGGGGTCTTCAAGCAGGAAATAAAGTATTGGATATGTACCAAAGAGGTGTTAGATCAGTTGGTAAAGGGAGGTGCTCCCTTTCCTCATCAATCAGGGTTCAACTCTCCTGAGGAGGACTCCAGAGATTAAATCTTGAATTTAATCCAGAATGCACCAAGCTGATGTGGGGGAGTGCCCCCCTTAAGATCATCCCGTGAGATGATTAGTCTAGATGCGCGTAAGCTGACCCAGACGCACCTTACCAAAAAAATCGAAAAAAAAAAAAAGACATTGGATATGTAAATTTTTGAAGAAACAATAATTGTACCTCAAGGTAGAGAATGTTTACAATTTTGCCCGTCTTCTCGAGCTGGAGTCCGCGTGCTAATAATACCTAAAGCATATCTCAAAGTTAAAATAAATAAATAAAAAATGGTCATAAATTTTTGAAGAAAATCAAAGATTTAGGAAGATCACCTCAGCAAAGAAAGACAGTAGGCCAAGTAAAAGCATCAGAAGAAATGAATAGAAACCAGGCAGCACAAACTCCTGCATGGAAGATGTAAATAAATGAACAATTGACAGAACTTACCAGTAATAGACCAAAAAAGGAGTGCCTATAATTTCTCAATCTAGCAACATAATATGGAGGCTGTAACAAGAGAGTTCATGTACAATCTTAACAGCACGTTTGGTTGAATGGAAGCAATGAAATGGAATGAGAAAAAGAATTGAATGAGATAAAGAATGAAATGGATTTACCAATCGAATCACATTTCAATTCCTCTGTTTGGTTACTATCGTACGTTTGAAAGAATGACAATAATTAAACATAACAAAATTTCCATAGTACCCTCTCATATATGAATCTTGAGGTCAAACTCATTCATAAATATAGCAAATAGAAGACTCATAGAATAATTTCCCCCAAAGAATTATCAAAATAATTATATGAAATCGTCTCTATATTGATCAAGGTAAAAATTCGCACATTAAAAGCTAGCGCTCTCCTTTTCAATTTTCGTTCCTCATTTTCCTTCCCTCTCATTTTTTTTTTCTTTCTCTTTTCCATCGTCCCAACCAAACATACTCTAAGCAACAAATGAACAACTATACGAGCTCCCCTTTAGAAGGTGTCAATTACAAAACCATAATAGATATTGAGCACACAAGTTTTAACATAAGTTTCTTTGATTTTCATATGTAAACTTTGACCACCGAAGAAGTGTTAGTCTGATTCGTAAGGGGAGGTGCCCCTTTCCTTATCAACTAGGATCCGACTCTCCTGGGGAGCACTGCAAAAATTAAATCTTAAATTTAATCCTGAATGCATCAGTCCGATGTGGGGAGGTGCACCCTTAAGATCACTCAAGGAAGTGATTAGTCGAGATGCGCGTAAACTAATCTGGACACACTTTACTGTAAAACCAAAAAAAAAAAATGTAAACTTTGACCAGGCTGGAATATCTTACCTGGAATGTAAATGTACATATTGCCGCAACAGGGCTAGCGAGAAGTCCAAATGCAAAGACAGTAACACTGAAAGGGAAAAGGAAAAACGCCACACCAGTACTCTAAGAAACATTGAAAGATAAGCATCACATTTGTAAAATAATTGATAACTAAATTACAGAAAATTGACATTTTTCAATTCAAAAATTCATAGTAACCCTGCATGCAGGCCAATTGTGGGGAGTGCCTCCAATGCATTGCATGTTTCTCCATTTTACACCAAGTGGCATTTGGTAGGTGTATCTGGGAATGGAGCAGAAACATTCTTTTTTCTATGTTCATGTTCCAAATTCCCGCCAGAGTCATAAAAACATACAGAAGAATGGTGATTCCTAGTCATTTTCTGGTTCCTTCTTTTTTATTTTTGCCCACGTAATTTGAATAGGAACCACAGCAGTGGACAATGCAAATTTGAAAAAGGAAAACAATTGAACATCAGATAAACAAATAAGCAAGTGATCTTACAAGGGTTGATCAGATGCCTTTGCTCCAGCCCTTATGAGACAGTAGGTTATTCCACCAGATATAGATGAAACCAACCCAAGCAAAACTGCATAAATATGATATCTACCCTGCAAATATGAATCACTCGCCCCAGCTTTAATTAACCCACCTGCAGAAAGTCAATAAAATCCACTATTTGAAGGAAATATCACAAAATCCACAGCTCCCGTGGAAGCGCTCTAGAAACATTTAAATCTTGTTAGTGATTCCCACAACAACAACGAAAAAAATGAAAAAAAAGAAAAGGACCGATTCACAAGGCAGTACAAATTTTTAAATTATATGGCATGTCAAGCCCCAAATATGACCAATAAATACGGATTTTCACAACAAAAAAAAAAAAAAAGATTTTTTTTTTGAAATATGCCAACACTCTTAGAACTTGATTAGGGTAACACCAAACAACTCATCTTTCAGGCTTTCATCCATTACAAAAGGAGCATTGAAAATTCTATTCTTAATTTTTTTTTTTCTATGAGGTTGAGCCTTGGATACAATGGTAAGATTGCTCCATTGTAACTTGGAGGTCTCAGGTTTAAATCTTAGAAACAATCTCTCTGTATATAGGAGTAAGCCTGCGTACATCTCTCTCTCCAGACCCTACAATGGCAGGAGACTTCGTGCACTGGGCTGCCCTTTTTTTTATTTTTTATTATTATTTCTTTTAATAATAAGATGTGCAGTTTGGATTTAAGCAGAGCAAAATGACAAATCATATGATATGAGCAACCTTATTCGTAGAAGTAGTTGTTAATGCAGGAAGAAAATATACCCCAACAGTCGGCAACTACAAATAGATGCAAATTCAGAAAGAAAGCAATAAGAAGCGCGGGTGCATAATTGCCAACAATAAGGTATTAGAAACAAGAAAAGAATAATGCACACTTCAATATTTTAGGAGACCTAATATGGCATTTTCTAACATCTGATGTTGAGGGTTTAATCAAACTCACTTCTGTACCTTGTGTGCTAAGTAGTGGACGGAAAATGAAGAGCACGCCAAAGAAACTGCAAGCAAGACCTGGAAAAAAAAAAAGTGAGACTTAACAAAGGAGTTCTTGTGAAAAACAATGATACATAACATGACACGACAATAGCATAAAAAGTTCAAATTACCAACTTGCTTTGCTCTGTAAGATCCAAATTAACAATGAAAGGTGGACGAGCATTCCCCTCAAAAAAGAAATCCCAACATGTCTATCCTTGAGAAGGAAGTGCATATGCCTACCGAGTTTGGAATCATTTGAGATATGGAAGAAATTCAAGGGAGCAAGAAAAGTCTCGTCATTTTTCGGAAATGCAACCAGATTATAAATTGTGGTTTCTTAAGCAATATAAATTGTGGTTTGTTATATGAGACAAACTAGAAGTGCATGGTGAATTGGAATAAATCATACTTCTTCAGTGGAAAATCGTGAAATTATCAATTAAAAGTACTTACTTAAATGACACCCCTTTACACCTGCAGGACACGAAACTAGTAAAAGAAAATGGATAGCATCCAATATTTGCTTCAGTTTTTCACAGTTCTCTTAATCACACCTTAATCCCAACTTCCTAGATTCCTTTCCAATCGCATAAAAACATCTGGTACCCAACGTATGAACACAACTAAAAGATAGGATTTTATTTTTTTTGGTGACTGGAACAAATATGAAAGAAGATTTGACACCCGATATTATCATACCTCCTATTTCTGAAATTTTCAACTTCTCACGCAAAATTATTCTTGCTGCAACCGAAGCCATGATTGGGGCTGTAAAGCTCAACGTGATAGCTTGAGATAGAGGCAACCTTTGCATGCTGAAATATAAGATTGAACTCACTCCATGAATTAAAGGAAGATGATGTTCTAAATAGCAATGCTTCTAAACAATGAACTGCAACCGCTTTTAAACATAATATGTAAATTCCTACTTCTAAAGAGAAAGACAAACCAGAAAACATGGAGGAGACGAGGTACAGAAACTCAATGAACATTGGACCTAGAAGATTTTATAGTATGCGTATCATAATCAACCTTCACATCGCTTGAAAGCCAAAATATTACCTACATTTCTATTAATAGGTGAATTATTTTACTAATATTCAATTATCCACGATACTATTCAATGAAGTTTATTTTATCTTATGGACTCGCATTTCTCAGCACCAACAGCCTCCGTATCAAATGACTACAATATCTTCTCTATGGAGAAATAGGAGAGCCTCAATCATAAGATACTACCAGTCAAATAAATGCTTTATGCAAAAGGAAAAGAAACAAATGCCATGGTAGAACGAGCTATAGATGAAAACAAACATAGGGTTTAACAATGGCGCATATAGATTACATGAAATAGCACTGTGGAAGTACATCAGGTAGAATGTTACTTACCAATAGATAAAACTAAGTAAGGAGATAAATCCCACTAGGGCTCTTGAGACCAAAAGATTCCTGACATTTGTTAGCCCGAAAATCGGTTGACCACTCCTTCTCATCCACATAAAAGACAATATCAAGATAATAGTACATCTTGTAAACGCCATCTCGAAAAGTGGAATTGATTGAACTGTGATTGCAGAGTAGGAATAGTATCAGTTGATGGTGAAACAACAGTGATTGCTAAGCACAGGAGGCACATAAATATGCATGAAGGGAAGACACAGAGAGAATTGCAACCTTCCAATCAAAACACACACACACGCACAAAAAAAAAAAAAAAAGCGCTTCACAAATATACAGTGGGCACCTGATAAACATGGCTAAAGGATCAATCTACATAACTACTAGTGCATGCAACATTCAGGGGAGAAATATGTCTCTCCACTTGTTCCTAGGACTAGGGAACACGTTTTATGTCCATTAGCAAATGTAGTGATTAACACAGATAAGAACCATCTCATTCGACCAAAACTGAAACGAAAAAAGGCTTTTTGCTGAACCTTTTATCCCAAATACTAAATATTGTCCTCCCAGGAAGATTTTCAACACAAAAATCCAATGCATAAGCAAGTGTGGAAAAAAAAATTATAGCCACCAAGGCTACTTGCATTATTAAAGATTCAAAGGTATTTACATTAGTAGATGCTTTGAGACGAAAATCATTTCCAAATTTCATTGTATTTCAGCAAAGAAGAGATGCAGCATATTATTCCTTCCCCTAGACTTATATTTGTTATTGTGACCGCTTCATTTGCTTATATTAATAAATTCCATAAAAATCGACACATGCTTTGGGTCGACACTTCGTCCTTCATTTTTCCTCGTTCAAGTAAACATATGATAAGCTAACCAAAAAAACATTCATTTTTTTGTAATGATCTCCATTTCATGAATTGAATACATTACTAACCGGAGAATATATCTGAAATGACTTCCATGATACAATAGATAGAAGAGGACAAGGCCATGCATAGCAAACCAGAATACCTAGATCCACTCCATGCCCACAAAATAAACCGTATAAATAATGAAGTCTCATTTACAGCTGATCTTGCTACTTGTTCCTGCAAAAAGGCAAAGAAATAATCAAATAGCTCTTCCAAAGTAATTCTTAGTATATTCTCAAAAAAAAAAAAAAAAAAAAAAACTGTAGGAACCCAATGGGCCTAACTCACTCTCAAAAGACGTCCTGAAAGATGAGGATTGTCCTAGACTTTACATATAGCTCAGGATAAGGTAAAACAAACGATGTGGGATTCAACATGCTCCCTCACACGTAGGGCGTACTTTGCCAAACTACTGTGCGAATGGATATCGGGAGCCCAACATCAATATAGGATTCAACACACTCATTTTGTCTACATTAAGTGAGGGTCTTAGTATTCTCTAAACCTGATTAAGGTTGGAAAAGAAGAAGAACGGACATTGAAGCTTGCAATTTTCAGGCACCTAAATCTATTACAATTGCATTTAAATATCAAATTCCCTAGTTAATATGAGGTACTAAAACTAACCCACAGAAGGATATCATTCGGAATTAAATGGTAGACATTGTAGACGAAATTCTACCTAAAACATACTCGAACTCGATAATAATACCAGAACTATTTCACAGACTGTCGTTGACTTACATAGGCATACATAAAATAGCTTCAAATAAGGAAAAACGCATGGCATAACATCATTCCTCCATTGATACGAAGACGAAATATTCAAAATTAAATAGAAAGAGAAAAATGAAACGAAAAAGAAAAACGAGAATTAGGAAGGGTTTATGTACCCTAGCAGGCTTTCGCCTGGAGTAGGAGAGAGAGAAGATATTGATCTTTGGTTTCTCTGACTGGTTTAAGAGAGGGGCTATTTCATCCTCCACGATCGGAATCGGATTAGCTGCGGACGCTACCATTTCCACCAAATGAGCTTGTTGAATATCTCCATTTGTTCCTCCTCCTCCGCCATCGATCGACTCTGCTGATGCCATTTATTTCAGTCACGAAACCCTAATTTCGGGAGCTCCGAAATCGAATCTGCTGAGCAATGAAGACTCGTATCAGAGCGGGGACGATAGCCATGGAAGTCATCGACAGAGCGGAGAATTTTTTTATTCTTTTGTTATTAAACAAGAAGAAAGCTAAATCACATTTGTCACCCCTAAAGTTTATAACTAATTATACCATCAACCATAAATTTTAAGTTAAGAGTACATTGTACTTTTTTGGGGGGATAAAGACCTTTTTGGTCCCTACGAAATGTCTTGGATATCCAATTGGCCCCTAAAAAATACAATTCGACAATTTGGCACTTAACATTTCAAAATAGTGTCCAATTGGCCCTTCAAACGAATTATGTGAAGTCAATTTAACGGTCAATGTTAATTTAAGTGTATTTTGGTCTTTTCATTCATTAGGATTAGAGATAAAGACCTTTTTGGTCCCTAAGAAATGTCTTAGGTGTCCAATTGGCCCATAAGAAATGCAATTCGACAATTTAGCTCTTGACATTTCAAAATAGTATCTAATTGGCCCTTGGATCGGGTTCCGTTTGTAAAATTTGGGGATTTTGAATGGAAAAAGTCACGTGACAAGCACATGACGTCTGGCCAAGGGTAAATGCGTCATTTCATGCTTACTAATAAAATGAGACATATTTACATATTTTGTTAAACTTAAGGGGGTAAAAATATTTTTTTCTTTAATTTTTTTTTAGGTTTCTTCCTCTCCGCCGCTGCTCTCCCTCACTGCCGCTATGAGCAATTCTCTGGCGATTATTCGTCGTCGTCTTCTCCGAAGTCCCCCGCTGGAGAGATGTTCTCAGAATACCGCACTGGTTATCCGAGGTGGATTAAAAAGAAGGACCGAGCGTTGCTTCAGGCGGCAGTGAGCGCAACAAAATTCGATTTGGTGGTGGCGAAGGACGGGAGTGAGAACTTCACAACGGTCGGAGAGGCGATTTCGAAATCGATTTTCTGTTTCGATTTCGAAATAGAAATTGAAACCCAAAGGTTAAATTTCGGCGGTGTTAGTCGTTTTGGTGGTGGTGTTCGGCAGTGTTCTTCGTGCCATGTTCTTCGGTTTCGATTTCGAAATCGAAATCGATTTCTTGTTTCGATTTCGAATCGAAATCGAAACCTAGTTTCGAAATCAATTTCCTATTTCGATTTTGATGGTGTTTGTCGTTTTGGTGGTGATGTTCAGCGGTGTTCTTCTATTTCGATTTCGAAATCGAAATCGATTTCCTGTTTCAATTTCGAAATAGAAATTGAAACCCTAAGGTTCGATTTCAGTGGTGTTCGTCGTTTTGGTGGTGGTGTTCGGTGGTGTTCTTCAAGCCATGTTCTTCGGTTTCAATTTCGAAATTGAAATCGAAACCTAGTTTCAAAATCGATTTCCTATTTCGATTTTGATGGTGTTCGTCGTTTTGGTGGCGATGTTCGGCGATGTTCTTCGATTTCAATTTCCTGTTTCGATTTTGAAATCGAAATCGAAACCCCAAGGTTTGGCGGTGTTCTTCATTTTCGATTTCGGTGTTCGTCGATAGTGTTGTTCGTTTCGGCAGTGGTGTTCATTTTAGAATTCGCTTGAAGGGTCAATTAGACACTATTTTGAAATGTCAAGGGTCAAATTGTCGAATTGCATTTCTTATGGGCCAATTGGACACCCAAGGTATTTCTCAAGGACCAAAAAGGTCTTCATCTCCTAATCCTAATGAATGAAAAGACCAAAATACCCTTAAACTAACGTTAACCGTTATATTAATTTCACAGAATTCGCTTGAAGGGTCAATTGGACACTATTTTGAAATGTCAATGGCCAAATTGTCGAGTTGCATTTCTTAGGGGCCAATTAGACATCCAAGGCATTTCTTAGGGATCAAAAAAGTCTTTATCCCCTTTTTTTTGGGACTATACGCCTTTCTACTCACGCACGCGACACACACACCCAAGTACATTGTACTTCAAGTGGATAAATTAGAGTAAGGTTATACAAGTCAAATGAGTTATTCCACTTGATATCATATGGTTTTAAGTTGAAATCTTCTAATATGATATTACAACCAAAATTACAGAAATTTGTCTCTCATTTTCTCATAAACAAATCATTCGTGCAGACCGTGAATTGCACATTTCTTATAATTCAATCACAGTTAAATCATTCGTGCAAATCGGGAGTTGCACTTAAGATAAATGTTAAATTCTTGTCCAATATCAATTACTTGAGATTTTTTTTTTTTCGAAAACGAACTCTTTATTAATGAAATTGAAAAATTACAACCTGAGATGGGGAAGACCCTCTTGATCTTCACGAGCATAAGAAATTACGTCGTGAGATAAGGAACTACCTAAAGGAAATAACAAAGGGCTAGACGAAACAATGTTAGCAAGACTATCATCAACAAAATTACATTCTCGATGAACATGAGAAATCTGAATGTCAAATGATAGAATTCAAAATCGAACTGTGTTCCAAAGATGGATAATCGACCAGATTGGGCTATCATTCTTAATTGAATGAACCAAAGCTAGCGAATCGCTTTCCACCAGCAGAGGAAGCTGGCCTAAATGCAAAGCTTCCTGAATCCCCAAGAACAACCCGTAGAACTCAGCTAGGAAACTTGAACTAACAGTAAGGGGAGAGAAGAAAGCCCAACTAACAGCTCCATTACTATCTCGAACAACACCACTACAAGCAAACGTCATGGTCTCTCTCTTCAAAGCACCGTTCACTTTAAGTTTGAAACTCTCGTCGAGTGGACGGGTCCAACAACAAATCAACGGCCGACGACGAATAACCTGCTTAATCGGACAACCCAACAGAACTAGAGACTGAATCCCAAAAGAGGATAAAACCAACTTAGATTTAGTTAAAGGGCTCAGCGCTTGAACCCAGTTCCTAACTTTGAAAATTATCCATTAATCAGACATGAAAATGTCATCATAGAGAGCACGATTCCGATTTAACCAAATCTCCCAACAAATCAGCGATGGGATCAACGCCCCTAATTTATGAAACTGAGAACTCCCTTTTAATCTACTCCACCACAACTTAATATGGTGTGTTAAAGGTTGAGGAATAAAATGAATATTAAAAAAAGAGCTAAAACACCGCCAGACCTTTGAAGCAATCTCACTTTCCAGAAAACGATGTTGGATATTTTCAGTGGAACGAGAAAGCAACATTGACAACCCAAAACCAAAAACACTCCCATTTTCTAGATGATATCATCAACTGCAAGTTTGTTTTTCAAAAGCCGCCACATGAAAATCTTAATCTTCAAAGAAAATCGTATACTCCAAAGATTAGAATAAAGAGCAATCAGGATTACCTCACTGTTAATAGCCCTCCAAGCAGATTTTATGGAGAATACGCCATTATCGCTAGGAAGCCAAATGAGATAATCGGATTTTGATGACAATACTGGGAGGGAGCCCTCCAAGAATTCCTGAGCATCATCTTCCAGATCTGGGGAGATCCATTCCTTGTCCTGTAAGCAAATTTTGATAGAAGACAACGAGTTGGTAAAATGGAGATCATTAGCAAGGATACCAAGGCCCCAATCATCATGTCAAAAACTAGTTAGCTCTCCATTGCCAACTTTCCATCTCGATAAATGCATAAAAGTATTTTTCGCCGATAATATATCTTTCTAAATTTTAGAACTCCCAATGTGATCTTGCCACAGAGATAACAGGAGATAATTAGTGTATTTGGAGCGCATAAAATCACACCAGAGAGACTCCCCTTTCAATAGAGACTAAATCCGTTTGAGAGAAAAAACCAGTTTCATATCCTTAGATTGCGAAGACCAAGACCGCCGGAAGAGGTATCTTAACAGATTTTATGTCAATCCACCCGGTGCCTTTTCTTACCTGAATTTGAGTGGCCCCAAAAAAAATCGCAAGCATGGATTCCATATCCTCCAGAATGCTATTATGAACACAAGTGGATGCCAAAAGATGAAGAGGGAAAGAAGATAAAACATGCTTTAGAAGAACAAATTCACCTCCACTAGATAGAAGCTTAGTCTTCCACCCATCGACTTTCTTAAACACTTTCTCGATAAGACCAACAAAGTGATTCACTTTAAGATGACCATAGGTAAGGGGCACTCCAAGGTAAGTACAAGGAAAACCACCTTGACTAAAGCCTGTGGAAAGACCAATAGCCAAGCGACGCGCATTAGGACAGTTATGATGCAAATAGAAATTACTTTTCGAAGCACTCACAAGTTGACCAGAGGCTAATTGATACTCTTCAAGCACCTACATTAAATTTCTAATACTGCGAGAACTTTCGTTGCAAAAAATGAGGGAATTATTTGCAAATATCAAATGAGAAACCAGAGGATAACGTCTTTTAGTTACAAAAAGGTTAAACCCGGCCATCTATCATGGAACGATAGATATTTCGGCTAAAAACCTCTTGAGCCAAGATAAACAGTAAAGGAGAAATATGGTCGCCTTGACGCAATCCTCTAGAAGCAGAAAACCAACCCTTATAAACCCCTTGAAATACCACTGAGAAATAAGTTGAGTCAAAACAGCTAGAGGCAGCAATAATAAATCCCGAGCTGAAACCATATTGATTAAGCGCCTCAATTAAAAAATTCCACTCGATTCGATCATATGCTTTAGCCATATTGAGTTTGAGCATAACATTACACCCCCGAATATCTTTGCCCAAGTATTTGACAAGCTCTTGGGAGAGCCCAATAGCTTTGGCTATGGACCTACCTTTAACAAAACCATACTGTTGAACGAAAATCAACTTGGGTAAAAGAGATGCCAGCTTGGTAGCTAACGCCTTAGAAAAGATTTTATAACAAATATTGTATAAACTGATCGGACGAAAATCTTTTAGAGAAGAAGGTTGAGACTTCTTCAGAATAAGGACCAGTAAGGTACTAGAGAGAGCAGTAGAATGAGGATTTTCTTTAAGAAAATAATTAGCGGCTTCCTAAATATCGTTACCCACAATATCCTAAGAAAATTGAAAAAACTTGAAGAGAAAGAATCCATACCTGGAGCACCGTCAATGAGGATGGACCAAAGGGCATCTTTGATTTCCTCCATCGAGAAAGGAACCAATAGCATTGTATTATCCATATCTATAACAATGCGAGGGATGGAATCAAAGACAGTGTCAAACAAGGACACTTGGGCAGTCGAGAATAAATCTTTGAAAAACTCAATAGCTCCTTCATGAAACATATTGGGATCAGCCAAGCTACTTCCATCTTTCATGGCGAATAGCAGACAAACAAATAGGAGAATTACACATTTTAACAGACGTATGAAAGAATTTAGAATTGCTATCTCCCTCTGCTAGCCAATGCTCTCGAGATTTTTGTTTCCAATAGATTTTCTCTTTCTTAATAAGATTATTATATTATGTAGTAGCTTGATCAAGTAAGTCCGATACACTTTGAGACCAGTTGGTTTGAAACATAGAAGCATAAGCTTCCACCCTATCCTTCCAAGAATTTAACTCAATAAAAACGTTTCCAAAAGTTTGAGCATTCCAAACTTTAAGAGCCGTCCTCGTCGATTTGATGTTAAGACTCAAACAAACCAAAGGATTTAACCACATCAAGAAATCCCTCATGCAACGTCCACATCCGTTGAAACCGAAATAGCTTCGGACCATTATATGAAAAAGATGAGGAGTGTAGAATCAACGGGCAGTGGTCCAAATTAACACGTTCCAAATGCTCAACCCGACCATCGATGGAATTACAAATCGTAGGCGAAACCAAGATTCTATCCAACTGAGAATATTGTCGAGATAACCCTTGACGATTGTTACAAAAAGTAAAAGTTGACCCCGTAAACGAGGGGTCCACCAGTCCGGCTGAATTAATACATGTATTAAACTCTTGCATGACACTCCAAGAAGGGGTTAAACGACCTAACTTCTCGGACATACTACGAACAACATTAAAATCTCCCCCAAAATTATCAGAATAGAGACCGAGATAGTTGTAATGAGAAGATCCTCCCAAAGAATTTTGCGTTCGATCTGAGAGCAACTAGCATAAACCACCACAATAAAAAAAAACTCCAAATTTAACGAAGATAATTTACAAGCAATAAATTGACGATGCGTACAAACAATTTGGTCTTCCAGGTCATTCTTCCATAAAACCCAAATTTTACCCGACTCACCTTGATTAGAGACTGCGTTATGGAACTTGATAGCTTTGTTTACTCTCCCCATGTTAGAATGATCAATCTATGGATCAATAACTTCGGCAAAGGAAACTTTCGAAGACTTCACAATTCGTTTTAATTTAGCAAGGGTTCTCGGGTTTTCGATACCCCTACAGTTCTAAAACAGAATGGAGTCAGACATTAAACTTCACTTGGTGACATGTTACCATTCCCGAAGTCTTGGAGATACCTCCAATCGACTCTGGAACCTTCACTTTTCTGTTTTTCCTTCGAACTAGCTGAAAACCACTTATTTCGGCCCTTGTCGTATCAGTTGCATATCCATCTCCTTTATTATCCTTAGCTAAAGAATCACCGTGTTCCGAATGAGAATCCCCAATAGCAACAGTATTTTCTCCCTTCTCATCCGCAAGTGGAACTTGGAGAACTTGAATTAGATCACTTTCTCCATCATTCGGCAGATTATCTTTCTGACCTAACGCCAACTGGATTGTAATACCCGTAATTGCTGAAGGCTTAACGACGACTTGATCTGTAGTCGCCGGAGCTGCTATTGCGTTGACCTGATCTATAGCTGCCGGATCTGCTATTGCGTTAACCTTGTCTGCTGGAATAGGGACAGAGGGTGAGGCCCCCTCTTTCTCTATATTACTAGTCTCATGAACAATGTTCTGATTGATGGCAAAAGGATCAGAAGTAAGGGCTTGAACAGAAGAAACCTCGAAGAGTTCAGAATGGGGATCATGGTCGGTTGGGTTTTCCGCAAAGCCCTGGTATGCTTTTTTCTTGAGCTTTTGGATATTGTATTACCTACATCCATTTCATTAACTTTCTCTACTATCTTCTTCAACAATTTCGGATTTTTTCGACGGCATATATCCAAGAAATGACCCTGAATATTGCAAAAGGAACAAAAGGATGGGAGACAAAAACGACTTCCTAAGAGAATCCATCTTGTTTACCAATCCAAATCTTGGGCGGCAAAGGCTTTGAGAGATCAACCTCAACACAAACTCTAGCGGAATTCAATCTCATCAAGGTTAAAGTGGTGGAATCAATAGTAACGACCTTACCAATCATGCTTGTGATAGCTTTAAGAATTTCTAGGACAAAATAGTTAATTGGAAGTTTTGGAAATTGAATCCAAATTGGAAGAATTGAGGCATCGGTCTTCGAATTAAATGTTTTATTCCAATGAAAAAATTTATAGTAGAAACCCTTGATAACGTTTACCTCTCGGGATAGAACCTTGAGCAGATCTTTATCGTCGAGGAAGCGAAGCAGAAGTGTTTTTGAATCAATCAGACCCATGGTGTACTGACCGAAAAAATTCCAGTTCCTAATCTCAGTCTGAATTTCTTCCAGTGCAGGGCAACCAAACTGAAATTTGAGAACAACAGCGTTATCAAACAAAGCTTCTGGTTAGGTCAACGTTGCTGAAGAGAAAGAGACTATTGACATCCCATCTTTCATGTAGGTACATGAGTCCACCTCGATAGATGGAAGACACACCGCGCTTTGAAGAGTTGCTGCATAGGATCGAATAAAGCCTGTGTTCCGAGAGGGCTGTGGAAGCACCTTCGAGACATAAGACATGGTCGCAAAGTAGAGCACCGCAAAACAGATCCCCACAAATCAAAATCGGGATCAACAACCACAACAAATCAAAAACATAATCGCAATCACCACAAATCACCATATGACAAACCTTCACCGCAAATCACCTCTCACCGCAATAGAGAAACATAGCAGAAACCAGAGGAGCTTTTGAAACAGAGAAGCCAACCAGAATTCCGCCGGTGTTTGACTGCCAAACCTCGCCGGTGAAAAAGCAAAATCGTTGGAAGTAGAAACTGATCAGCGCTGCCACACTTCGCCGGTGAGATTGCGAAAGAAAATCAAATCAGAATCGCCGGAGAGGGAGCGACGCCTATGAGATCACAAAGGAAATAGCCAAAATTAAAATCACCAGAGAATAAGACGTCGTCGGTAGATAGAGACCGTAAACGTCGTCGATGGACGGCGAGCGTGAGGTTGGCTAGACAAGCGGCGGCGGCTAGGGACTTATGGCTCTCCCTTGAGAATTTACAAACTACCATATAAATTAAAAAAATTACTCCACTCAATAACATGTGTTTTTAAGTTGAACCTTCTAATATCTTAATATAAACTATGGAGAGATTTAACATATTTTTTTTAATTCATTTTTGGAATTTTTAATTAGAACCCCATTTTTACAATTGATATTTGAATGGGCTCCAATAGTGTAGCCCAAACACTAAGAAACTCATTCATTTATTTTGATTTTGAGAAAAACCCAAATTCTACACATAGAACACACACGCGCGGCTGGGGATTTGCTAGAGATCTCTTAGGTATTTTTGAAAACTAAAATCAAGCTAATCAAGGAAGAATCAAAGAAATTCATTCACAAGCTACAAAAATGGAAGAAATTACCGTTCACATTTCGCATGCCCTAAAATCTAAGAAAACTTTCAAGGCTATTTCTTCAGTCGAAATCAGACATACACGCCGGTAGTGTCAACGACGGTGACGGTCAGTATTACCGACGACAAGATTGACGGCGACAGCCGACACACTCATTTACACTCCAGCAAAGTTAATGACGGCGACGGCCTGGCATTATCGACGACATCTCGGCGGTGACGGCAGCAACAGTAAATTCAGGTACCAAAATCTAGATTTTTTGAATGCCCTTTCTCTTAAATTTCTGCCAAATATTGACTAGAAAGTTAGAATGGTGTTTGTTTGGTGTTTTGTTCCTGAAAAACTTGGAACGAAATTTGAAACTTAGGAATAATTTTGTGTTTGTTGCTAGGGAAAATGTTCTGAAATTCTTGAAAATTAGGAGCAGTTGTGTTCTATTTCAATATAAAAATAGGATGCCGATTGAATTATTGTTGTGGTTTAGGGTGAGGGCTTCGAATGGGTGCCTACCAAATTGGGGACCTATGCAATTCTTGCTACGAAAAGAAAAAAAAAAAGATGCCTACCAAATTGCTGTGAATTATTGTTGTGATTTAGGGTAAGGGCTTCGAATGGGTGCCTACCAAATTGCTGTGAATTATTGTTGTGGTTTCGGGTGAGGGCTTCGAATGGGTGCCTACCAAATTGGAACGAAAATTTGAAACTTAGGAATAATTTTGTGTTTGTTGCTAGGGAAAATGTTATGAAATTCTTGAAAATTAGGAGCAATTGTGTTTTGTTTCAATATAAAAATAGGATGCCCTTTTTAGTGGTTTATGTTCCCCAAAAACTTGGAATAAATTTAGAAAATTAGGAACAATTTTTTTTCCTGTTTCAATAATACCATTCTAAAATTCTAGAATCAGAACTGATTCCCCCACCCACCCACTATCATAGATTCTGAATAGGTCTTATTCACAATTCTTTCTGTTTCTTTTAAATTTCTGTCCACAATACTGTCTAACAAAGATTCTTAATATGTCTTGTTCATAATTCTTACTGTTTCTTTTAATTTTCCGCATAGGTTGTATGCTTTGTTTATGTCTCTGACCTTCCTAAATAAAAACACCTTCGAGAGGAACAATCCATTCCTGAATAAAATTCATTAGAATGTTATTGTGGAGTGATAATCTAAATTTTACTATACAGTTATAATTGGACTGAATATCACTATACTGTTATAATTGATTGAATATTTGATATACAGTTATAATTGGGTTAAATATTACTATACAATTATAATTTGAATGAATATTATTATACAGTTATAATTGGTTGAATATTGATGTACAATTATAATTGTAATTGAATATTACTATACAGTTACAATTGGTTTAATTTTGTTTGTACAACACGTAATGTTGAGCAATCGTTTCATATCTAAATATTACTGTATAACCTTTCATGTGTGAGTATTGTAGTACAATTATTTTTTGGTTGAATATTTGATGTATATCAATAATTGTTTGAACAGCTGAGATGCATGTTGGAGAGATTAGCGGAGATGCAACTGGAACTAATTCTGATTACTATAGTGAAAATTCAGGGAGTGACGAAGATGAAAATATATTGATACCGTACCACCCAAATAAGTCGACAACAATGTCTGCCGATTGGAGATATTTAATTCGTGAGGTAAAACAAGTTTTTAAAGGTGGTGCTAATAATTTTAGGGATTGTTTGATAAAATATTCCATTGAAATCGGGTTCAAATTTGATTACCATAAGAACAAACGATCTTGTGTTGTAGCATATTGCGCACATAAGGTTGAGCGAGGATGTGAATGGTTCGTACGTGTGAGCATCGATAGTAAGAATGATTTTTTTTACATCAAGAAAATAAACAATATTCATATGTGTGGTGCTGCAGTTAGAACTAGGCAAAATGGTAGGATTAATTCCAAAATTGTGTCGAGTTGTATAAAAAACACGCTAAAGCGCCCTATTGATGTCGTCAAAGAATTTAAAAAAAAACTATGGGTTGGACATAAGTTATCACCATGTATGGTGGGGGGTTGAAAAGACTAGAAAATATGTTTTGGGGGATTATCGTAGTGGATACGACGAGTTGAGATGGTACAAAGAAGTGTGCATGGAGACAAACCCGAGAACCTGTTTTGAAATTGCATATAATATGAGTATTGGTTATTTTAACTGACTTTTTGTTTCATTAGGTGCTAGCATAGCTAGGTTTAAATATGTACGACCTCTATTATTTCTTGATGGAACGTTTCTGAAAACAAAGTATAAAGGCACGCTGCTTGGCGCGACCAGCAAAGACGATAATAACGATAAGCGGGGGTAAAAAGACTAGCTGTTTTTTGACGTGATAATCAATTTGTTGTTATTGTATCCAATGTAATATTATTGCTATACAGCAACAATACAATTATTACTATTAATTTAATAATAATAGTCAATGTACAGTTAATATTTCATATTGAATAACTAGACTTTTTGTCATTTTTTGACAGGTATATACCCATTGGCTTTTGAATCGTTGACTCAGAAATGGAAGTCCACTAGGATTGGTTTCTAAAACAACTAGTTAATGTTGTACCACCGGAATGAGTAATGACATTCGTATCTGATCGACAAGCTGAGATAATAAAAGTTGTGAAGAAGGTATTCCTAAATGCATACCATTCATTTTTTTTGAACCACTTAACAATGAATTTGAAGGAAAAAATTAGAGCTCGTTTACTAGTGGTAAAACGATGGTTGTTGTGGTTATTACGTGAGTGTTACAAAGCAAATACGGAGTTCGACTTTTACACACTATTAGCAATTCTAAAAACAGAGGAATCCAAGTATATTTCTGATTGGGTTGATGATTTGCCTAGAGAGAATTGGACAAACACGTTCTTTAAAGCTCGAAGATACGGTGAATTGACATCCAACGCCACAGAGACATTCAATGGATGGATTGCTAAAGCTAAACACCTGCCAATTCACAAAGTTGTCAATCGAATTCGTGTTGACTTAATGGAACAACGGACAAAATGACGTAACATGGCTTCGGGGGTGAACAATATTCTGTGTGAGATAATCGAGAAACAAATGCTAAAAATATTGGAAGAATGCAGGACATGGGTGGTGCGCGAATCTGTGAATGGAGTTTTCGAGGGAAAACGGGATACCGTGTGCACACACTTGCGCTGCTATTACAAAGACCGGTGGAGATTTGAACTCATATGTAGAGGATTACTTCCACATGTCCTTTTATCGTCTAAGATACGAGGATGGAATTTTTGCTGTGCCAACTGCGGGAAAAAGGGAACGAAAGAAATGAAATAAGAAGATATTGTAATACTACCACCAGTTACCAAACGACCTAGGGGACGATCCAAAAAAACGAGGATCCCATCAAAGGGAGAATTCAATAAAAGAACATTGAAGTGCAGTCGCTGCGGTGGGAAATGACACAATAAGAAAACATGCAAAGAACCCATATGAGATGACATCATTTATTAGACTTTCATTATATTTTTTGGAGCAATAATTTCTATTTATTTTTGAAAAATTCAACATTCTTGTGGATGTTTTCATGACTAAGATCGTTTTATCAATTGGTTTTCATTTTTTCGAGTTTGTTATGCTAATTTTATGTTTTGGTTATATTCTCGTGACAAGTAAAAAAAAATCGGTGATAAAAAAGAATCAATTATTTTAACCAAAATACGTAATATTTAATGAAGTTTAGCGCGCATAATTTTCGAAGATACATTTGCTATATAAATCTATGATTTCTTCTATATAAACATGACAATTTGCCTTGATAAGGCATCATGTTTTGAGCCTTTTTTTTATTTCAATTTCACCTACTTAAGAGCAAACATAAACAATGTACGTACATTAACTAAACAATCCCTATGAGCCAAATAAAAGTGATTAGCACAATGTATGTACATTAACAGAGAGAGAGAGAGAGGAAGCTTGAATCTCTTAAGAACGTATGAACAATAAACATAAGAAGTTTAGAATGGAGGTTTTAGTACAAACTAATGAAGCCCAATGAAATTGAATTGAAATATCACAATATATGGACATTAATGAAGTTAACAACAGACTTGAACGTCAAAGTAAAATCCTTTCCACAAACAACAACAATCACGGAAGATTTCTCTTACTCTATATTAGAACATCGATTAATCCCTCGAATCCAAATCACAATTTTGGGCAAAAAATGGTTGAAAGATCATCAAAACAAATACACACAAGCAGTCATATCAACAAATTTCGTAGCATTGCTTTTAAGAATAATCGCTTAGAACAACAATCAAAATTGAAATTCAATCGATTATTAAAAAACCTATACGCGAATACCATATAGATGAATTAAACGATTAAAAGCCACGATTTCGGCAAGGATACAATGATTTCTTGAGCAAATCAAACATGGAGTAATAGATGAATATTACTTCACAGTAATTTTTACATGTAGCGGAATAATTAATAAGCAATAATTTTTTATTCAACTCGAATTCTGGAAGATCCCCATAGATAGATGTGTATCCATGGAGTACAATATGAATATTAATTTACAGTAATTTTTATTGTAGCGAAATAGTTAATACACAATAATTTTTTATTCAACTAGAATCCCGAAAGATCCCCATAGATAGACATGTATCTATATCGACCTGTTAAACGTAACAAACAACCCAATCCCCCAAAAAAATAAATGTCTCTCTATCATTTAACTAATGTTAAGTGATATATATATATACACACACACACATACATACATAAAGATGCAAATGGCTGACCTGTTTCGTCGGCTTCAACGGGACCTTCTCGATTAAGATCTCTAGGTACATGCACTTGCTCACCAATAGGGTCAAACAGGATATGCTCATGATCTCCATTAATATCAACAAGCAACAAAGCCACCTGATTTCTCATTTGAATTTTTACCAACAAACCTGAGCCCCCTTCCCTAGCTGCAAAATAATATCAGCTCACAACAATTGCTGTGAATATTAATTCACAGTAATTTTTATTTGCACCAGAATAATTAATGCACAGTAATTTTTAATAGAACAAACAATTATGTCCTATAACATTATTCGTCTTAGACATTTCATACACGAACTTGATTACGTAACAAGAAATACACTCACACATCGAGATTAGCCATGAACCACATCCATCATAAAATGTCAAACATCAAATAAGTTTAGAAACAAGTAAATCATTTAATCAAAATAATATAAAAAATGAATAAAACATTTTGTCCACAAACCCAACACGCTCAACTGCTCTACGCATAAAATGAATCAAAAGCCCAACAACCATGTTTGTCATTTATTATGTCCTTGATAAGATTCGTCATTTCCACCGTTGCTATTCTGGCTTTGCATTCACGGTTGACGTTTGCTCGTTGCCCAAGGACGAACTGCCTCATTATATACGTAACAATTACTCCACAGTCAGGTTTGAAAAAAAAAACAAAAAACAAATTTCTAGTATGATATCGCATATTCTTGCAAACCTAATACAAATCAAAATCCACACTTACCGATCAACCCTTTGCTGTGACGTGTCATAAACAGGTTCTAAAGTTACCAATCGTTCTTGTGTAGAAGCGCTTGACAAAGTTACATATCGAGTGAAATAGCTGTTAACATACTCTACCTATATTTTGCAAATCATTAAATCACCAGTTAAAATTAAACAAATAATAACACTAAATTAATGTAAGAGAGTGCAATTGGCATGTAGGATTATTATTGTAAACTCATAATCAATTAATTTGTAAAATATCTAAAATCTTACTATAAGTTTGGTGTTCTCGAAGTGCGGATCGTGTGAATTAAGACTATACAACGAGTAGTAGTGATTTAATGTCCCATGGTCCATCTCGAAAGCAAGTAATGTCCAGTGCGACGGTGTAGATTTCCTCCTAGGAGTGTTTGTTGGGAATATTATCGTCTTGTATTTCCCAACAATACCTATATTGAATTGTTTGTCCATTTGTCCCCGAATGATTGCTTCTTTATTCTTTTTGACGTAAGTCTATCATCAAACTTAGCACAAAATTTAATATGCACTAAAAGACTAGAAATACAAATGCACCAAACTATTAAAAGATAAAACACTGTGGCAAAGGAAGTTACCCAAGAATGACTAGGCATAACAAACACTCTTTGGGGAGCATCAACATTTAAATTACCATTAAAAATTTCAATTTAGCGATGGTGTATTATCTCACCAAACGTATCTATCACCTATCAAAGAACGAGGCAAAAAAAAAATCAAGTTTATGTATTCATTAAAATACACAACATCCAGTATATTTTCTTACCCTACTAGACAATTATTCTCCTTTTAGGAGATCGATTATGTCACCGAAACGGACGCCAAAGAAGCCATCCAATTCAATCCATGCTAGGTCACTGCAAGACAAAAAATTAAATAAAGAACTGAATAGTGAATCTAAGAAAAAATTACAAATTGATTTGAAGTAAATATAACGAATAAATACTCATTATCATGCGTTTCATGTATAAATTTTATTTTATCCCAATCACTTTCGTCCAGTAATTTGGCCACTGCGCATATTTTTTTGTTTGGGAGTTTTTCGGGTTTCCTTCTAGTCATTTGATGTATCAACGAGATCTCGTCTACATCAATCACTACCTGAACACCCCTCTTTTTACTTCGCTTTTTAACCTTCTCATACACGTAATCTGACTTTCGTGCTAGTTTTTTTTTGCCATTAATCTCCCTTACCATAGAAGTTTGCAATTCGGCATGTTCAAGAGTTTTAATACTTGGAGATGAAGCTAATTCGGCAACGGATTTTTTGTCACGTAATTGTTCCGCATCAATGATGGTAGTCCATTCCGCCAAATCATCTAATCGTTTCATCAACGATGTTATCAACTCGTCACAAGTTTTCACCTCAGATTGAAGATGGACATTCTCCGCAACCAACTCACTATTTTGATTCAACGCACAATCCAATTGCTTCTTGATTTCAGTGAGCTTGTTCGGGGGTTGTTGCTTGGGGAGAAGTAAGCCAACTGATGTTGCTGCTGGTTAGGCCCCGAATACATACAACTCTTCCATAGGTGATGGCACCAGATCGTCAGAAATTATCTGAAAACAGTAGAACACGTAACTTAAATTAATAATCTTATAATACATGTAATTATTGATGCACTTTTAAAAGAAACTATGCAATTATTGATACACGTTAAAAGAAACTGTGCCGTAACATTCTTACTTATAAATGAAACAAATAATACGTAACCATTTTTTGTTCTTGTTTTTTTCTGCTTAATCTTATTTTTCTGTTTTTTTTTTAGATTGGTAATAAAAGTTCAATTTTGAAAAGAGGGGGTTAACAAAACTGTTGTTATTCAGTCCTATTAACACCACCACAAAACATGCTCAAGCGCATGGTGGAATACTATTAATAGTCAATGTGCAGTAACATTCTTATAAATAACACAACATACGTAACTATTGCTATGCAGTAACATTCTTATAAATTATACAACCACCCATTTAATGACACACGTATAATATTTCAAAGATACAATTGGCACTAACCTGATTTTTACTTAGTTCATTCACCTCATGCAACACGTTCTTTAGAGAAGACAAATTCCAACGGGTGAAACGAGGAATGCCGATCCAACTGACATCACCGCCCACCGGCACACCTTGGTGATTGTAGTCAGGATCTAACAAGGTTGAACGCTCGCAAAATATATACTAAGAGTAATAACATAAAGAAATTAGGAAAAATTATTACATCAACAAGCAAGAATATATACAACATTTGACATTGCACCTATAAACAACTTACCAATATAGCGATGATGCATCCACGAATTGCGTACGGTTTGTCAATGTTATTAAGGATAGAATCATTTACCCCATTCTCAATAGCATCAGCCCATGCGCATTCAGACATTGTATGCAAGTCCTCTACCATTTGCACAAACGACCATCTAATATTTGTACCAGTAGTTGCAAAAAAATAAGTCACAAAAGCGTACAAACACATCAACCTTACGACATCCTCAACGTCATCGTGATCGGTCCGATCAATAATCGTGTCGATCGTTTGTAATATCACTCTCGTCGAGACTTGGTCTACTCCAGCAAAACGTCGTTGAACAAATGGACTCATAATATTCTTCGCATACGTGTGTTCAACTGCTTTGATCCCATTTTTTATTCCAAAGAATAACGATATATCTCTCGAACTCAAAGAAATACTCTTACCGCCAAACACAAAAGCTTTCCTACTTCTGCCCAATACGCATTTGCAAGAAGACAATAAAATAATGTTCAGAAAATTATAGTTAGACAGTAAATATCATTGCAACGGAATTTTATCGATGTGATAAGCAACAATTTTTACCAATCAAAATACTTCAACAGCGTAACGATGTCCTAGTCACTTTTAGTGCATTGCTGGACCACGACATTGCCGTCAACAAATGCCTTAAAGAAAGGCCAAAGCAGAGTGCACGATATCACATCAAGGTGAGCAGGACGAAACTTCCTTCGATTTTTTCCCATTAAATCACAGAAGCTACATAAATTACATCGATACTATTTACCTCTAGCTTGATTATGAGAAAGTGGATCATTGTCTGATGCACCCACCATTACCTAAGAAACAATGACTATGCTACACAAAAAATCCAACATCTAAACATTAACAATGTAGATGAAGAAAGGTATAATTCAAAAACAAGTTTTTAATTGTTGATTTTTGTTTCACATTTTTAATCTCTATAAATCAAACATCAATTTTTGTCATATATTAACTAAACATTAATTTTTACACCATAATAACGATTGATCAACAACCACAATCAATAGTGAAAAGTCTCAAAATGTGAACCCAACACAAGTCTCAAAATGTGAATGCAACACGAGTCTTCAATTTTTGCTACACATTAATAATCTTTATAAATAATTTTTTTTTTTGCTATACACTAATTAAATATCAAATATTACACCACAATAACGATTCGGTCAAAATCTCACATCAACAATGAAACGTAACAAATTGTCAATCCAAAACAAGTAATTTAATTCGTTATTTTTGTTACACAGTAAAAAAAACTCAAGATTTATTATTACACAGTAACTATTCTACATAGTAAATATTTCAAGAAATCAAGCACCAACACATCAATCATGAAAAAGAATAAACCCAACGTCAAAATTTGATTTTTGAACAGTAACATTCACCCAAAACAGACACATGCAAATAGCAAAAATGCAACGAAATAGTAATATTCACACACACACACACACGCAGAGCCACAGACACAAACATAGGCGAAGACAGTAATATTCACACACACACATAGTCAAGGACACAAACAAACATGGATTTTGGAAGATTAGGTTCAAACAGCAATAATATTTGGAAAATGGCCCCCAAACAACAACAATGTCAAGAAAATGGCAAAAAAATAAAATAAGGATCTCATATTAGCTAGGTTTTTTTTTATTACCTCTCTTCGAATGATGATGATAGAGAGAGAGATGGTGTTGAACAGCGGCGAGGTGGTGGCAGTGGCGAAATCGGCGGCCAACATATGTCAATGACAAGCTTGCAACCCTGAAACGCTGAGCAAAAAAGGCTAAAATCGAACCAGGACCGGCGTCTTCACAACGAGTTGTTTACGTAATAAATATTTTTTTTAAAAAAATTACTAAATAAGTTGAGATTTCAACTTATTTCCCGTAGCAATGTATTTCGGCCTTCAGAAGGTCGGGATCGATTTTATTTTTATTTTTTTAAAAGTTTTTTAGATCCCGGCCTTGTGAAGGCCGGGATCACACAATTTTTTTATTTTTTTTTTGGGTTATGTTTTGGCTGAATAAATTTTTAAAATTTTTGGCAATTTTGGGTTGATTAAGGGTGGTCTATCGATATTTTAAATAAATCTAATTTTTTTTTTGTGTATAAATTACGTTCAAAATACTCCATAATGCTTTTTACAATACTAAAAACGAACAAGTGGATAAATTTTAAAAAATTGCCAAAGTTGACCAGACGAGCTGTTTCGATAATGGTGAATTTTTTTTTGGCAATTTAGAATTAACAAAAGATTGCATGTCCGTAACAAAAATGAACCAATTTTTTTGTATATAAACTATGTTGATAACACTACATAACAAAACTTATAACACTAAAAACGGATAAATGGATGAATTTTAAATAACTGCCAAAGTTGATCAGATGAGTTGTTTCAATGACGATGCAGTTTTTTTGAAAACTTTGAGTTAACAAAAAATGGTCGTCTATCCGTAACAGAAATTAACTTGATTTTTTTGTAAACAAACTACGTTCATGGCCGAAATGCATTGCTTCGGTAAATAAGTTGAAATCTCAACTTATTCAGTATTTTTTTTTTTTTTTTTAAATATTTATTACGTAAACAACTCATCTTCACAATAGCAGCTGAAATCGAACCGAATACGGCGGCAAACGTACACTATTTTGGGGAAGGAAATATGGTAGCGATTTTGGGTGAAGATTATAGAACAACAACTTTCTATGGGAAGATTCTGAATATGGAAGGTTCGGATTTGGGTAATTGAGACAAGAACACTTACTATATGCAAACAACTTCACGCGTTTCTTGAGGAGGGTATACTACACGGTTTGTTAATGGGGTTTTGATTCAATGAAAATGAAGGATGTGGAGATCTCTAATATATTGGTGGGCCTTAGGGACCATATTAAAATGCCTTTCATTTTTTTTCCAATTAACTGTTATAATCTTAAAATTTAGATTTTTTTTTTCTAAATCCAAAATTTATGTTTTTTGTTAAAACAATTATATTTTCCTCCTAATTTCGTCTTTTAATTATTCAAATATTAGTAATCTCCATTATTTGATTTTTGTTATTTATGGCATTAATATTAAAAAAATTCTATTTTTAATTGTTTATTATTATTTGATGACGTATATAATTATAATGTCATTTCACTTATGGTTAAACCAATTATGTGTTCCGGTAATTTTTTGTAATTTGATGAAAAAAATTATTTTAAAAGTGTTGATAAGAAAATTATTAAAAAATCCTTATTATGATTTTTTTATTTTTTATTTTTGAGAGAATAATATTGCATTAAAAATATAAAATACATTTCAAAATTTTGATCTTAAATGATTTTTATAATTTGACATTAAATAATATTTCATTAAATAATTTAACATTAAATAAAATAAAAGAATTAATTAATTAATTAATTTTTTAAAGGGAAATTTATTGTGTAGATCTTAAGAGATATAGAAATAAAAAAAATAACCTTCCATTACTTTAATAAAAAATTTAGTTCTTAAAAAATACTCTTCTATTCTTTGACCATTTTTCACCCATAATTTACACAAAATGCCATTTATAGAATATTCACTTTTTAAAATTTTGTTATTTTTAAAATATTTTAATATGCTGATTTTTGTGCGGTGAATGTAAACAAATACATTCTTTATTATGTTAACACGTTCTCTATTTTATGATTACCAAACCACAACGAAATTTCACCAAAAAATAAATCGATATGAATATTCATATAGAACAACAAAAAATCAACAAAAGGAAAACATTTGCAACTAATAAACAACAACTCCACCAAAATTCAAAATAAATCAAAACAGATTTGAACCGATATGAACTTAACCAAATCACATCGAATATTCACCCAAAAGAAAACTGATATGAACATTCGCAGAGAACAAGAAAAATCAACAAAAAATATTCACAAATAAATAAACAACTCCATCAAAATCATCAAAAACCAAATAGATCAAAACAGATCTAAACTAATATGAACGTTTATTAACCAGAAACAAATCCGATTAAAAAACATTGACAAAAAACCAAGATCAACGAAAAACAAACCGGTGTGAAAATTTTATCGAATACACTTGAACAGATGTGAATGTTTAATCAATATTTCAAAATAACAATAACAAGTATGAACTTTTGGGGAGAAAATATAAAAATTTAGGGGTGAAAATATGCATATTTTGGGATTCAAGGCGTAAAAATGCAATTTAAATAAAGAAAACCCCATCTACCCAAAACAAATGGGTTTAGAAACACAACTGAACAGGGGGCCGTTCGTTGACGTTCATATCCAAATGAACTGGTCACCCAAGTCGTTCGTTATCGCCGTCGCACCATTGCCATCTCTGTTTGTCTTTCATGGCCACCAATCTGAAAATTGTAAGGGTCTAAAAATTGAAAATAGCCATCAGATTTGGAGGCGTGGCGACGGCAGCAGAGGTTCGACAAGACGATTATGGAGACGACAACAGAGGTCCCCTCATGACGTTGGCAGCGACCATAAAAACAACGAACCTTCCACTCAGATCCCAGTGGAGATCGCGAGCGATGAAGAAATGACTCCAATGAAAGAGAGAGATTGTCAAACAAAGAGAGAAGAGAGATTGGTAATGGACAAACGATGAAACCAAATCTGGAAGAAGTTTGCGGCTAATGGAGAGAGAAGAGAGCGGCGGCTGGAGAGAGACAAGAGAGATCGATGGTTGAAAATGAAAACTAGAATGAAGCACTATGGTTTGGTTGTTATATATATATATAAGGGTAATAATGTCCATTCACCACCTACAAAGAATTAAATATTAATAATGTTTTGATGGAAGATTAAATAATAATCTTTTTGTTTAAAAGATTAATTGGGAATATTGTCACCCTTTGCAAAAAATAACGTGTTACAATTAAAATTTAAGAGTATCAAACTGCAACTTATTATAATATTTAGGGGTGCGAGTTGCGAAAAATGCTTCATATTGAAGCTACTGATTGGTGGAAAACTAGAAAATGGCGCGTGAACGGTCGAAGGTCATTTTCCAACAACAGATTACGGGACCCACTGTAGTTCGATCCAGTTGCTACTGGGCTTCTGGCTTTTGAAAAGCCCATAATATATTTCTATTTATTTGTATAATTAAAACACAAAATCATTTTGTCTCTCAAAACATGTTTTTTGTAAATAAAAAAATATTTAAAGAAACTAAAAAATAAAAAAATAAAAGAGAGTTGTCAAATCATTTCATGTTCAAAAAATAAAAAATAAAAATCTTTCTAAAAAAATAAAATAAAAGAGTCTTTAAAAATTTTCTTTAAAAATAAATAAAAATAGAAAGGTCTTTAAAAAAAAAAGAATTTTTTTTCAGGCCCCGCTCTTTTTCTTTTCAAATATTTTCTTTTCTTTAAACCAATATTAAATCACCAAGTTACTCTAATATTAAGATTCACCATATTAAATTCTCTCAAAGATTATACTTGTCAAATCTCTTAATATTTTATAAGAGCTTATATCATAGGAATATTTCAAAAAATAAGAAATTTGTCCTATCTCAATTTGAAAAAAATGTTCACAATAGGAGGAAAAAGATTTTTAAAATAAAACAAAACATTTGAACTTAGAGTAATTGGATATGAGATATGGTTTTGGGACGGTCGTTTTGGGGTGCCTAACATTTTCTCTGAGCGTAACCGACCCCTGAACTTTTTTAAATGAATATTTGGTTTGACGGTGTCTTTGGAGTCAATTTTGTTACAATTTTTGTCTACTTTAATTGATTAATTAAAATAAGACCCATTAATTAATTTAATCAAGTTATTATTCCGCTGCATTCCTCGTCATTTGAGGATTGACGCAGTATATTTATATGCAAAAATAATTAAGTTATGAATAAGATTTTAATTCTCAAAGGAACTCATTTGAGATTTGTTGAAGATATAATGGACGAGTTATTCCACATTGGTTGCAAATGGAGAATTTGAATTGTAAGGTGTAGATATCCCACATTGGTTGTGGAAGAAAAACTTAAGTTTGTATCAACTTATAAGATGGGAACAAAGGCAAACCATTAACCATCAAACCTTCAAACTCGAATTTGGCCTAGTTGGGGTTCAGGTTGGATTTGGATCGGGTCAATTTGATATATATTTGGATCGGATTTGGGTTGGATTTGAGTTGGGCTTGGGTTGGATCTGAGCCGGGTCGGATCTTGACTCACCATAATAGTTTAAAGTTTAATTAATGACAGTTAATTAATTGCTTAACAGTTAATTTTGAATTAGTACCAATGAACAGACATAAAAGTTCATTAGGTGACGGTTCAAGTTAATGTTAATGCGAACAGATGTCTTTTCAAAATTGCATCCATTCAATAGTGACTTTTGGTCTTCTATAAATAGAAGACTTCTCAGTTATTTCATTAAGTCTCATACACAACATTATCACTTCACATCACCATCAAAGCACAAAAATATTTACGGCATGTTTGGTTGGATGGAATCGAGGGCGGAATGGAATCGCATTCCGTCCTCGATTCCTATTCCGTTGTTTGGTTCTCCAATGAAATCACTTTTGTGATTCCATTGGAATGAAATTGGATGGAATGAGATTCCATTTGAGATGGGGTGGAATGAGATTCCAATCTAATGTAATTAATATCTTAAATTACATGATAACCCTTGTAATTAAGTCTTTGAAAATTGAGAATAAAAACAGAAATTAGATAACATAAATTGAAATTAGAGAATAGAAAGTTGGGAATAGAAATAGAAAATTGAGAATAAAAAATTGAGAACAGAACTAGAAAATTGAGAGCAAAAACTGAAAATTGAGAATAGAAACAGAAAATTGAGAACAAAAATAGAAAATTAGAGAACAGAAAATTGAGAACATAAACTAAAAATTGAGAACAAAAATAGAAAATTAGAGAACAAGAAATTGAGAACAGAAACAGAAAATTGAGAACATAAACTGAAAATTGAAAAGAAAAATATAAAATTAGAGAATAAAAAATTGAGAACGAAAACTGAAAATTGAGAACAAAAATATAAAATTATAAGGGCAAAATAGAAATTTTATTATATTTCACTATTCCATTCTTTCTTTCATTCTATACCAACCAAACAAGATAATGGAATAGTGATTCCATTCACAATTCCATTCCATTCCTTCTCTCATTTCATTACTTCTTCCATTCCATTCCACCCTCATTCCATTCCGTCCCACCAAACATGCCGTTAGAATTTTGTGAGAGTTCAAGCATAAGTCTAGTTCGTCGAAATTTTTGGTTTCAAGTGATGGATTCATTGCCTTGATAAAAATAATAACTTAACGGCATGTTTGGTTGGATGGAATCGAAGGCGGAATGGAATCGCATTCCGCCCTCGATTCCTATTCCGTTGTTTGGTTCTCCAATGGAATCACTTTTGTGATTCAATTGGAATGAAATTGGATGGAATGTGATTCCATTTGAAATGGGGTGGAATGAGATTCCAACCCAATGGAATCAATATTTTAAATTACATGATAGCCTTTATAATTAAGCCCTTGAAAATTGAGAACAAAAATAGAAATTAGAGAACATAAATTGAAATTAGAGAACAGAAAGTTGGGAATAGAAATAGAAAATTGAGAATAAAAAATTGAGAACAGAACTAAAAAATTGAGAACAGAAACTAAAAATTGAGAAAAAAAATAGAAAATTGAGAACATAAACCGAAAATTGAGAACAAAAATAGAAAATTAGAGAACAGAAAATTGAGAACATAAACTGAAAATCGAGAACAAAAATATAAAATTAGATAACGGAAAATTGAGAACGAAAATTGAAAATTGAGAACAAAAACATAAAATTAGATAATAGAAAATTGAGAACGGAAACCGAAAATTGAGAATAAAAACAAAAAAAATGAGAAAAATAAATAAATTGAGAACATAAACTGAAAATTGAGAATAAAAAATAGAAAATTAGATAACGGAAAATTGAAAAGGAAACTGAAAATTGAGAACGAAAATAGAAATTAAAGAGTAGAAACTGAAAATTGAGAACAAAAATAGAAATTAAAGAATAGAAACTGAAAATTAAGAACAAAAATAGAAATTAGAGAACAAAAACTTAAAATTGAATTGAATAGTGAAATATAATAAAATGAGGAAAGGAATAGAATAGTGAAAGTTAATAAAATTTTATTATAACCAATCAAGAAGAGAATGGAATAATAATTTTATAAGGGCAAAATAGAAATTTTACTATATTTCATTATTCCATTCTTTCTTTCGTTCTATACCAACCAAACAAGAGAATGGAATAGTGATTCCATTCACAATTTCATTCCATTCTTTCTCTCATTCCATTACTTCTTCAATTCCATTCCACTCTCATTTCATTCCGTCCGACGAAACATGCCGTAAGAGGTTTTTTTATTAAAAATTTTTAAAATTTATTTGATACTGTCAATTTGTTTTTTAATGATTTTAAACCCGCATTCTTAATGATGGCATAATGTATTTTTAAAATATATGTCGGAAGCTATAGAATATTATAAAAATAAAGAAGATTTTGCGAGTAATCGTTTTCCGAATGTTTTTAGTGGGAATGTCTTTTATTATTATATTTATATAAGATGATATCCTACTTTTTAATTATAATAACACAACTTTTATTTCTTAACTAAATATCCTTGTTTTCATATTTGCGGGTTCTATTCAAATTTGTTGAAAGATAAAATATTGAGCACTAATTGGAGGATTACTTTGTTCATTGTTTGTTTTCTTTAATTGTCTGATAGAATTTTCGTTGTTAGTTTTTGTTTATTTGAAAATCGTTGTAAATAATTATATAATATTCCATGAATGCAACATGATGCCATTGCCACAATGCCATGATGCCATTGCCACAACGCCATCACCGCCATCGCCATGGCCACGTCCACTACCTCTATGTTTCTAACTAATTTTCATCGCCGTTGTTCCATCTTCACAGGGATCAATATTAAGTTGTTTCTCTACTTTTTTCTCTCAAAGCGGTGGTATCTAACCCTCTAGAGATAGTGTCGTTGGAGCCGTATTAAAATCATTGTCTGTTGAAAAATTGCAACTAATAATTTTAAGGGAAAATTGGTGAAAATTCCATTTTTCTAAGTCTAATTAGTGAAAAGTCATTTTGTGTTATTAAATTTTAATTTAGTCATTTAAGTTAGATTTCACTTGTGTTTTAGTCCCGCATTGCAGGAATTGTAGGGATATTGCAGGAATTGTAGGGAGCCTTTTAGTGAGTACATTCGATTTTTATAGTGAATTCTGTTACATGTAACTAATGTTAGTTACAATTTCATAATTGTTACTTTTCACATATATTTATGTATTTTTAGTTACATATACTTATATAATATTAGTTATATGTTACAATTACATATATATGTATAATATTTTGTGACGTAACTGAAAAAATATCAAACTTTTTAGTTACATATCAGAGACTTGTAAATAAAAAACTATATATTATTGAAACATGTAACTGAAAAATATCAAACTTTTTAATTACATATCAGATTCATGTAACTAAAAAATTACATATTGTTATAACATGTAACTGAAAAAAAAATTAAAAAATAAATAAATTAGTTACCTGTAACTAATACAGTAATATTACACACAAAGTAATTACATCTAATTGGCGTGTGACTATCACGTGAGCAAGACTTTCACCTTTTAAAACAGATGAGACTAAATCAAAAGTTTTTACTTCATGTAGGACTTTTGTACAATTAGAACTTAAATTGACGATCTTCCACTGATTGTCTCTAATTTTAAGGGACATGCACCATTAACTCCCAAAATATGGAAGAAATTACCGACTAAGCCTATCACCTTTTTTTTTTTGCATTAATAATTTTTTTTGTCTTTTTCTGACCAAAATACCCTTCATGTGGATGTTGAATGTAACATTCAACACCTGTGAGTGTTGAATGTAATATCAATTGTTCTCTTGTGTTTGTATGCAGAGTAAAATTCATATGTTGTTACATTCAATACCTGTGGATGTTGAATGTAAAATCAATAGTTCTCATGTTTTTATAGATCGTATTATGCGTGGATGTTGCATTCAATACCTGTAGATGGATCGTATTATGCGTGGATATTACATTCAACACTTGTGGATGTTACATTCAACACCTCTCCTCTCTGCAAGAAACTATAAATTGGAGGATGCAATATGTAAATAGTAAACAATATATGAAAATATCTTCCAGCCTACTGTATCACACTTTCTTGCTTCTCTCTCTACACAAAGTCACAGAGCACAAATCTCCCATTTCCACCATTTCCGACTGATGGGAGACATGACGAAGCTTGGCGATGGAGATGGGAGCTTCGAAAATCGAAATTTCAAGTTTTCGTATGCAGATCCAATTCCATGAAACCAAACGTGATCTAAGAACTATCGGAAACAGTGGCTGGAGAGGGTGAGCGATCGAAGACGACAAGCAATCGGTTCGGATTGAAGGTAGAGAAGCTTCGGGGAAGCGCTAGAACTTGTTTGATGGCCTTCCTTATCTCCCTCTCCTCCTTGTGTAAAAAAAAGCTAACAGAGCGGGAGCGGCGAAGCCGACGATCGATGTGAAACTTATGGGAGGGTATTTTGGTAAACTCGTCCCTTGCCGTTTTTGGAAACGGAACTAATTGGTGCAAGAATTGCCGGCGATGGGAGTAACTGGTAAATAGTAATTTTTTTTTGGAGTAAACGGTAATTTTTCCTATTTTTTTTTTTAAATGCAAATTTACAATTTTTTATTTGAATATGCTATTTGATTATCAGCGAGAAAGGAAACTTTTTCTTATACTGTATGTAGTTGTAAGATTTATGATGGCAGTGGCGGTGGCTATGAAATGAGAACATCATGTTAGGGATTTGATGGTGGCCATGGGATGAATATTGTTTCAGTTTAAATATTGGCTTCTTAGTTCAGGTTTTTAATTATCTATATTTATATTTTTAGGGTTCTACATTCTTAAATTAAGGAATTGATCCATGAAATTTAATTGCTTTTCAATTAGTTTCAGAAATTTCGGGATCAAATTTAAATTTTTAGATCTGGTTTTTTTTTTTAATTCTAATTTAAATCTTAGATGATTCTAATCCATATTGGGTGATTTTTGTTTTTTCAGTCAATTCGAATTTGAAGAGCAATGGTTAGGCGAGACCAAAGCCTGTACACATGCTAGATTGAACAATACCACTAATATAACATTCGTTAAGTTATCCATCTCAATTGACTTGTGGTTTCAGTTTTCTTCTTTAGTGTTTTTACTTGGATTGGTGTCGTGTGAAGTGGGCGTGCATAGAATGGGAAGTGAAGATGGTGTTCAAGACATCAAATCCAAGTTGAAATGGATTGGGCTACTTGGTATTGTTCTCTACTTTTTTTAAAGTGAATGTAACTACAACAACTATAGTTTTCTTAAACCATTAAGATCTATTGTTTTCCTCTTATTTCTCTATGTTTTACTTGAGGTCATAGTGTATCTCTAATGTGTTTATTCTTTTTATTTTTACTGGTAAAAAAGGGTATTCAAGTGCACTTATCGTAAAAATGTGCAGATGACATTGTGAACTCAATATTGGAATAGTTTCAATTTGAGAAAGATTTAATTGGATGCGAAGAATTTGAGGTCATAAATGTCTTTTTAATTAATTACAAATATATTTACATACAATACGAGATGTGTGACTATTGGATCTCATAATTGTACTATAGTTTTTTGGGAACTGAACAAAAATATGTTTTTCTTTGGATATGTATTCATGTGCGCGTGGTTTATTTATTTCTTTACAATCTCTTCGTGTTATTTGTTTCGCAAATTTTGTTAGAGCTATTAAAACAAAATTTTCTATTTGTTCTTTACAATGTTATGGATTTTCTCTAGTTTGTTTGTTTGTTATATTAACTGTATTGGTCTGATAAAAATTAATTTGTTTTTTAAGGAGATTTCAATAGAACTATCATTTTTCACTTAAGAATGAATTTTAGTCCTATTCCTAATCATTTTATCCTTTTTAAGTGATTTTTTTTTTTGTTCATTATCGAACTGGTGCGGATTAGAAAAAGATTGCATTGTTTGTTTTGGGATTTTAAAAGAGCTATTACCTTTTTTTTTTTTTTTTTTTTTTTTTACCATTTGTCATTTTTTTTTTTTGGTTCATTGTTGAATGGGTACTCTTTGTTCATTATTGAATGAGGGCAGGTTCTATAAAGATTACTTTGTTAGTTTTAGGAATTTTAGCATATCTATTATTTATAACTTAAATTTTTATTTTGTCTTTACCCTTTTGTCTTAATTGGTGCTAAAATAATTGATCCTCTCTATTTGTGGTGTGAAAATGGATATTTTTTTTTATCCCTAGAGACTCAAAGAGAATCGTTTATTGTTGCTTGTGTATTTCAGAGGAGGAAAATGGTGTTTGTATCATTGTATGTAGGACCCTTGGACATGTTGAATTAGCCATTATTTAGGCTTTTGGAAGTCTTTTTATATCCTCATATCAGAGAACGCCATGAATTTAAAAGATTGAACTCTTCCATTCCAGTAGATCAGGAACGACATTTGATGCTATACCATTGCTCATACAAACCATGATGATAAACAATGGGATATGAGTGGTTTTTATAGCATGACCACAATAGAAACTCATATTAAGATATATAACAATGAAGAACATCATTTGTTATTGCTAGATTTGTTCTACATTGAACGTGGAAAGAGTTGATAGTCAAGTTATAAGTGTGAAAAAAAGTCTCATTACATGAGTTACTTTATGTGGTTGAGAGAGGCCCAAACCATCATACACTGATATCAAAATTCAGGTTACAACAAATATGACCCAATAGCCACAAAGAAATAGAGTAGTCGAGAGTTAACTAACCAAAGGTCTGATGCGTGAGAGAGAGATTGTTGGATTTATTCCATATCAGATGTGGAAAGAGTTGATGATCAGATTATAAGTGTGAGAGAAAGGCTCACCTCATGAGTTAACTTTTGAAATTGAGAGAGAATCAAAACCACCCTACATTTATATTATTATTATTGTAAATCAATGAATTTTTAAGTAAACATTTATTTTTAAGGTTTTTATACGTAGACTTGTTTTTTGTTTTCACGAATTTGCCCATAATATGTATAATGTAGTGTTGGTTGTTATTTTTTTATTTTTTATTTTTTTAAGTTGGGTTGAATTCACGCACGAGTTTTTGTTAAAGTGTCTATTACTTAAAAATTTTAAAATTAAAGTTTTATGAGTATAGTTAGTATCAAATATTATTTTTTCTATTACTATTTTTTATTTTATTTTTTAAATGTTTGTCGTTTACACACTTGTGATATAAAGACGACAACTTCAAAGAATTAGTGTAAGGCGAATTTAAAGTAAATGTAACTACAACAACAACTAAACTTTTGTCCCACATTTAAACTGTATCTAACTAAATTTGAAAAATACTGATTTTGTTATTAGAGTTGTGATGATAACTATTATTTCTAAGTTTTTTTTTTGTACATATATTAGGGGAGAGGTTTGAACTCTAGAATTTTCACGAGATAAGTGGGATACTGTCACAAGGTCAAATTTTTACTCCAAAAATTATAATTTAGTGATGGCCTAATTGCGCGCTAACTAGTTAGCTACGGTCTTGCAACATTATACAACAGAATACACCGAAACAAACAATACCAAAACGCACCCATGCAAAGGCACGACAACAATTACAGGAAAACTCAGCCTTATATTATAACTCAAGAATAAAATAACCACAAGTGTACAATTTTGGTCTAAATTCGCAGGAACCAACTCTCTGCCAAAATCAGACTACAAACATGACTATATATAGAGAAATACAACAGTTGACAGCCTCAACTGCCTAGGTAAACTTCTGACATCTGTTCGACACGTGTCTAGCCCACATGAGGCAGTTTTTCAGCCTGAAAACTACCCCAAAACAACAAAAAACAGTCTTGAAACTGTCCAAAAACTGCATGCATATGCCCAACACATAGATCTAACTTCCAGTCCTTTAGCTCACCATGAGCTAGACCTCATTTTTAGCGATTTTGTATCGTGCCAATGTTCTGCCCGTTTGCTGTCTCATTCCCTTAGTCATGCCGACATTCACTAACTCCTCGCCATGCCACCTGTATGGCCAGAACGTGTCTTACGCTCACATTCAGCTTGTTGCGTTGTTGCGCCGAACGACTTAAACTCCGTATGCATTTTCCGCACCAAAATACACTGCCTTACCCAACAGTTTGTCATGTCACGCATATGACACTGTCCACAACGTAGCATTACGCTTACGTTGTGTCGCCTTGCCTTGGTGTCTCACCAAGGTTTTTCCCACTACCCAACACCCGTTGGTATTGTGCCACAACGCCATTGTCCACAACGTGCACCAAGTTGATGCCTTATTTGCCAACGACCAATTTGTGCCGCATGCACCGTGTTCGATAGTAAAGTACACCAAGTTCATGCCAAATGGTCCTTTAGTGTTGTTAGGGGCTAACAAACCACCCCCACCAAAAGAATCCGATTTCCTCGTCGGATCGATCTCAACTCGACCCACTGGTTTTGGCATATACCTATGCTAACGTTATTACCACAGCCTTCTCAATCTACTCGCAGCCTTATTTTCAGAATGTTACAACGCATTACAACGATTTTGTCACAGATCGTCTATGTAATCGGATTGGCCACCAGTTCGTTGCTCCCACAAAAACACTCATTTGGAAACCTATGATAACCAACCATTTCTGGTTATATATCAGCAAGGAACATATGATTGTTTTCGGTATCCTATGTTCCAAGTCAGGTTTATCACTTGCCCGAATTCAGACCGCACCTAGTCCGTTGTCTACCAACAACATCGTGTTGATGCGCGTCATCCTATGTTTAGAGCCTACATCGTTTGATTCCTCCCGAACCAACGCTGTCAACTTCTTTTTCCTTGGACAGTTCCTCGCTCGGTGACGACCGTCGTATATAAAACAACCTCTGCTATTACTTGCAGCCGTTATGGGTTGTGATTTGAACAGGAACCTTCAACAACATTGGTATCCCCGCCTTTGTTTTTCCATTCTTTCAGTCCCTCGCTTATCTTCTCTTTGCTTTTCCTACTTGTCTTCCGGTCAGAACCTCTGTCTTCCTTGGTCAAGTTGTTTGCCGTCGTCACGGTAGTTTGCAAGTCTCGCACACCCTACCGCCTCAATTCAGCTTCCGCCCATGTTTGCAAGCTCGAGGTAAAATTGAGCAACTTGTCGTCCTCAGACATGTTTTTCACATCCAGCATCAATGATGTAAATTCCTTCATGTACTCATGCACTGAATATGTGTGCTTGAGTTTTTGCAAATAATCCTGAGCCACCCAACTTAAGTTCGATGGTAGGAACTGCTCCCACAGGTCATTCTTCAAATCAGTCCACATCATTATTGTTGGACGTACACTGTCTTCCACACGTATTTGTCACCACAGCTTTGCGTCACGGGCCATGTACATACTCGACATGGACACTTGTTCATTGTCGGGAACATGAGCAATCTAAAAATATTGTTCCATATCCCATAGGGAATTCTCTAATTCCTTAGCACTTTACATTCCAGAAAATGGTTTCGGGTCTGATTCTTTTATCTGTGCTGGTTTGTCCCTCGACGTGCCTTGCCCAACAACGACCTTCTTCAAAACAACAACTTCTTCCTCAACGTCTTTGAGCTTAGTTTTCAAGACAACGGTCAACACGATCATGTCCTCCGCTATGGACTTGATTCTGGCTGTTGTGTCACTGCAAAATTCTTCGAAAGAGACTCGAAGATTTACAATGTCGACTCAGATGTCAACATTCTGGACCGACAGATTTACCTCATTCCCAGATGTTGGTGCACCGACATAGTCTTCCAGTGCTTCAAGTTTGCTGCTTACACTTGACACACGAGCCATCTCGTAGACCTGCTCTGATACCTACTGTCACAGGGTCAAATTTTCACTGTGAAAATTATAATCGAATGATTGTCTAGTTGCGCATCAACTAGTCAGCCACGTTCCTGCAATGTTATACAACAGAATACACCGAAACAGATAGTACCAAAACGCACCCACGCAAAGGCACAACAATGATTACAAGAAAACCCAACTTTGTATTATAACTCAGGAACAAGAAACCACAAGTGTACAATTTTGGTCTAAATTCGCAGAAAACAATTCTATGCCAAAATCAGGCTACAAACATAATTATATATAGAGAAATGCAACAATTTTTAATCTCAACTGCTTAGGTAAACTTCTGATATCTGTCCTACACGTATCTAACCCACAAGAGGCAATTTTCTAGCCTGAAAACTGCCAAAAACTGTCTTAAAACTATCCAGAAACTGCATGCACATGCCTAACACATGGCTGTAACTTTTAGTCTTTCAGCTCATCACGAGCTAGATCTTATTTCCATTGTTTCTGCATCGTGCCAACGTTTTGTCCTTCAGCTCACCATGGTGCCTTCCTTGCTAACGACCCATTTGTGCCGCATGCACCGTGTCTGGTAGTAAAGTGCACTAAATCTATGTCAAATGGTCCTTTAGCTTTGTTAGGAACAAACAAATATCCATTAGATTACAAGACTTGAGATTATTATTTCTAAGCTGTATCGATTTCCTTTGCATAAGTGTAATGAATATTTTATTATTTTTTTGGTTGAATTTTAAAGATTTTCACAAATAAGACTAGATACATATTCATTAGGCTATAGTCTTGGATGAATATTTCATTAATAATTAAGTGTGTATACATATAAAATATAAATTCTACATTTTAATATGGGCGGAGATAATCTTCCGTATCGATCTTAATCGCTAAGTTAAGCAATATTCTTTTTTTAATTTTCCTGTTAGTTTAAAGAGTAAACTCCGGGGTTAAGATAGCGATTTTCTGCGACTACAAGTTGTGCCTAGCGATTGAAAAAGCATCAAAACCAGGCTCCTTCCCCTTCCTCCCACTGCAGGAAAATGGAAAACCAAACGATTGCAGAAGAAGAAAACAACCCGAACAATGACGGCCGGAACCCTCAATCCGCCGCCCTGATCGCCACCTTCTGCGAGATTACCTCCTCCTCCAAAGAGGAAGCACAATTCTTCTTGGAAAGCCACGGCTTCGACCTCGACTCCGCCGTCTCCACTTTCCTCGAAACCACCGCCGATTCCGTCGCCGCCACCGATGCCGCGGCCATTCTCAGTAACCTTCCCGGGTCGCAGTCTCCAGTTCAATCTCAGTCTTACTCCCCTCCTTCGTCGTCTCCATCTCGATCCAGATCTCCCTCTCCCCCTCGCGGTGCTCGATCTCAGTCCAGTAACGCCTATAATTTGCGATCGCGGGAGTCCAGGGCTCCTTCCGGTGCTTCAAAGAAGAAGGCGTCTACTAGTCGGACGGGCGGGATACGTACCCTCGCTGATCTGAATCGTCGGGATAAGGATAGTTCTGGCAGCGACGACGATGAGCCTCAGGAGTACTACACCGGCGGTGAGAAGAGGTAGTCATTTTTTACCTTTTGCTGTTAATTTTTGTTCTTTCACACGTTTTCTCCAATATTCGATTGCGCCGAAAGCCGGGGACGTAGAGCGAGAGAATACTGTAATTAGCTAGCTTTCTTTATTTTCTCTTGTCATGTTCAAAACTCGTTCAGCTGACAGAGTTGAGCTTCCATGAAGTTCATGCGAAATCAAATCCTTACCCTAGCTTTTGCTGGGTGGCTTTTGCAGAGGTAATAGTTTGATATTGTGGAGGGGTTTAGTCATACATTAAATGTTGTAGCTTCAAGTGTGCTTGTGAAGTTGATTCGAGACTTCAATATCAAGTTAAATTCAGTTGATTCGATACTTCAATGCCAAGTTAAATTGAGTTGAATGAGGTGGTGCCATGACTTGAAAAATGTTTCTAATATACGAAGCATTGATTTTTCTCCTTGTTGTCTTCATAGCGGTTTTAATGTCTATTTCTCATAACTGTTATCGACATAGTATTCTCTTCCAATAATGATATTGGTTTCGCTATGATCTTTTTGAGGTCTTTTTAGTATGAGAACAGTTTTGAGGTTATGATGATCATGGAGGATTCATCAAATTTCTCATATGAAATACTGATGCTTTTCAATTACAAAAGAACACTAAAATCATGTGATGTTTCGGTTCTGGTTGGAGAAGAGCCAAGTAATAGCTTGCTATTAAGAACCCAAAAAGATTAGAAAATGTGGTCAAACTTTTGGGAAAAACGACAATTCATTTCGAAAGCATTGATGCAGAAAGTGGTGTATAAATGACTAGAGAAGTGGTGTATAAATGACTAGTTACGGAGTCTTAAATTTGGCAGCTTGGGTTGTATATGATGTTTGTTATGAAGTGGATGGACAATTGAGTTTGAGAATACAATTTCAGGCGGAGTTTAGTAAGGTAGTGTTTGGTTGCATGTAATTGGATCCTTTGAATTGGAACATGTGTTCATTTCGAATTCCAACAATTCCATGCTCCCAAACATTACCTAATTGAATTGGCTAAGATGGCACTGAGATTTGATTAGGTTTGTAACCAAATTATGATGCGAACATGATTCATTTGCCTCGAGCAAGTGGTTAAAAATCTGCTAACAGTTCTCTTTAACATGTGAAAGCTCTTTTGAAGTCCATGTTATCAATTTTTTTTTTTGGCAGTGGAATGCTAGTTCAAGATCCATCCAAAGGCAACGATGTGGATTCAATATTTGCTCAGGCTAGACAAATGGGAGCTGTAGAACGACCACAAGATCACCTTCAACCGCCTTCAGGCTCCGGAACCTTTAGGGGGACGGCTAGGCTGCTTTCCGGAGAGACAATCTCATCTGCTCCTCCTCAGCCGCCTGAAGTTATCACCCACAACATCATATTCTGGAGTAATGGGTTCACCGTGGATGATGGCCCTTTGCGGAGATTGGACGATCCTGAAAATGCACCGTTTCTGGAGGTAAGAGTTATTTCAATTACATTGCAATGCTATATTTACAAGTTGCACCCTGTGCCATGCATGAAAAATATAAAATATGAACAAAAACATTATTTTTTGATATATTTTATTGGGATAATTGCCTTTTACCCTCTTGTAATTTGACTTAGTATCATTTTACCACCCTCTATTCTAAAAATCTACAGTTTACCTCCTCCTATCTATACTAGGTTGAAGAACATACATTTTCCGTTTAAGTTAACGGAATATGCTAAACTTGTGTAAAATAAAATTTTCCATCCAAATCTTTATATGAAATGGACCCTTTATTTTCATTTTCATTTTATTTTGTCTTTAGTAGAAAATAAAAATAAGAAAAATAGAATCACATAGAGAGAGAAGGTGAAATCCACAACACTGACTAAAAGAAAACCCAAATCTCTACAGAGAAGGCCCAACTTTCCCCAATCAGTCAATCTTATGTATGGTATTAGTGCAATTGATCATTCAAATTTGATTAAGTTGGTTATATTATTCTGGGATTTTATCATGAAAATATCAGATTCTATTCATCACAGCAATAAACGGAGTCAATTCAATCAAATCCCCAGTTCTTCTTTAATTTCTTGCAAATCTCAGAACCTCCTTCTTCGATTCAGTTTTTGTTCATATAGAAACCCTAATTAATCCTCTAATTTCAACCTTCAAATTCACGGTTTGGGGTCTCCACATCTCCAGCAGGCACTGCCGCCACAACATTAACAGCTTTCTCTATTGCCCAGTTTAGACCTTTGCTTCTTCATTTCCAATTCCAACTCTTCCTTTGCTTCTTGAATTGGGTTTTGCACGAAGACAGAAAAGAGCAAAATTGGAGAACCTGTGAAAAAGATCTCTGGGCTTTGAGAGCAATTTGAATGTTCAAATTGTTTTCGTGATTAAGTTTCTTCACCAGAACACATACTCTGCTTTACCGGTTTTGACTAAAAAAAAAAAAAGTTTATTTAGTTCTCAGTTTCTCGATCTGTTTTGTTCAAATCGTGTTCAATTTCTAGGAATCTAGGCTAGAAGCTTCGTGGATATGCTTTTGTTGATCTTTGATCGGAGCTCTGAGGATTGAACCAGCACAGAGGCAATTCGGTCTTCATCTCTCTCTTCGTGCAGCTTAGGCGGTGTGTTTTTCTGATAGGTTTTCTGTTTGAGAGATGTGTTTAAGATAGAGAATAAGTAAATAAAAGATAATGGTGAGGGCAGCATTGATTGTCTTTTTATTTTCTATTTAAAGGGTAATTAAGCCATTTCATATTTTTTTAATATAATTTTAGGGCTTGTTTGATAATGACTTAATTTTTAAGTGCTGAAAATTAAGTGCTTAAATTTTAAGTGCTGAAAATTTAAGTAAATTGTTTGATAAAATTGTGCTGAAAATTAAGTGCTGATTTTTTTTTGTTTGTTTGATAATTATAAAATTTGAATGCTAAAAATTATTTAATTTATAAAACTACCCTTGAGTCAAGATAATAATAATAATAATAAAAAAAGAGAACAAAACAATAAAATAAAAACATCAATAATATACTAAAAAATTTAAATATATAAATTATTACAAGTCAACAATAACATAGAATTCAATAGATCAGCTGAAGTTTAATATATATTTGATCTGTTTATCATCTAATCAATCAGATTATGGACCGAAACGGGACTATCTGATTGCAACCACAACATTTAACAATTTTTACTACTAGTTTGATTGAAAACAGCATTCTAGGATCTGAAGATTTAGGGTTGTGATTGTCTTGCTCAACGTTCAAGTCCAAGTCGTTCAATGAAACACCTTAGAAGAAACCCAACAAAAACACACCTAGATTACTCCAAGTGTTCACGAAAAGATCATGAGGACAAAATCGAACCATGTAGGATCCACATACATCCCTATCATCCCATTTGCTTTTCTTGTAGCCTTTCCTCTCTTCTTCTATAAGATTTCAAGCTAATCCAAAGCCAAATTCGTTAGCTGAACCTCTTGATGGAGTACAATGACACAAACAAATAATGGAAATGGGAGCCATTATCTTCAAACAAATTCATTCCAAATAAGAAGCGCCATAACTAAAATCAAAAGCTATGCATTCCTTAAAGCTATGAAGTATGAACCCAAGTACACAAAAATCACGACAAAAAAAAATAATCAGCAGATGAATATCTGATGTGAAGTTCGAGTTCGACAAAAGCGTATAAAGATTAGTACATAGGTTTTAGTAGAAGTACCAGAGCCCATGAGTTCATCCAGCCAAGCTCTCTATGCATCAATGGCTGGGATTTGAGTTGTGAGAAATGTTAATCGCGTTCAATTTAGAGTTGCAATGACAAAATCAAATGCTGACGGAAGAGAATTTAACCAAGGCGATTGCAAACTTCAGTGAATCAACTGAAAATTTAACAATATTTCTGTTCCCCAATGTTTCTGTTTTTGCTTTCAGCTTACCAGAACAGAAACACTACGGTCTTCAAATTACTTCCCAATATTTAACATAGGTCAGCAAGAAAGAGAAAGGAATGAAAATGAATTACCTTTGCTCAAGTCTATGCACCATTGCAGTTTTTCTTGATACAAGCTTAACCTTTCCTAATCATACAGAAAAATCAAGCAATCCCAATTAACCATAAACTCAAAACACAAAAACGAGAATCAATCCGAACAAATTAATTAAGAAATTTCCAACTATCAACATCTATAAACTGATGCTTATAAACAAATTGACCAATCAAACATCTACATACCAGTTCTGATCTGGCAGGATGATCGTCAGGATTTATGCTATTACATCTAAGCTTCACTGTGAAATCGCAAATTAGGGTTAAACAAAAGAAAATTTCGAATTCAAATTGCAAAAAACCAGATGAAGAATCGTGTAACGGGGCTTACTTGCGAAGAGAGTGGTGGTGGCTTTTGCGAGCAATAGGAGTGACTAAGCCCGATGAAGAGGTTGCATTTCGGCGAAAACATCAGTTTCGCAGAGAGATAAGAATTCTAGAAAATTGGTACTCAGATCTTCCATGTTGTTCGATGTTCTATTCACCGCTTTCATTATTGGCTCAGGAATTACATTGCTACTCCGCTGATTCTATCTTCTCTGCTTAACGAAGATCGATCGATCGCCGCCTCTATATCGATCGATCTATTGCCGCCTCCATTGCTGCTCTGGAAAATGAAAACGATAGAGGCTGTCGAATGAACACTAAACAAAAGACACCTTTCAATCCCTAAGGACAAAATGGTCATTTCATTTTTTTAAAATTTGAAAAGTTGCTGAGCGCCTTCTGCAAAAAAAAAAAAAAAAGTAAGGGGGGCTTTACTGAACTTTTTACTTAATATTTCACTTAATTTTTAAGCTAATTTAATTAATAAAGTAATTTTCATTACATTTGTCAAACATACTTAATTAATTAAGTACTTAATTTAATCAGTATTAAGTGCTTAATTTTTTTTTTTATCAAACATGCTCTTACTTTATCCCTTTAATCAAGAGTACAAATGGGTGTTGAATCCCACATTGATGTTGTCCCCTTGATATCCATTCGTAGTAGTTTGGCAAAGTTCACCCTGCATGCGGGGGCGTGTTGAATCCCACATCGCTGTTACCTGATCCTGAGCTATATGTAAAGTTTAGGGTAATCCTCCTCTTATGAGGCGTCTTTTGAGACTGAGTTAGGCCCATTGGATTTCTACAATGGGTAAAGTGCAAAGTGGAAGGGGTAAAGTAATACCAAATCAAAGTACCAGGGGGTATAGCTTCTTTTATTTATTTATTTTTTATTTAAATTCCGCTTATAGAGCAACACATTCTTTACTCCTCACAATGTTATTTTTAGGGCTTACTCAATCGACTTTAACTATGATGTCAAATACTAATTCAACACCCAGTTGATGTAAATTAGATGAATTTAATGTAGTTGATCATAATTGGAAGATTAAAAACTTATTCGAAGGACAAAAAATAAACAGGGATAGAAAGTTAATTGGCTTGGATAATGAATATTTTCCCTAGTATAAACTCCTAGAAGCAGAGATTGAGGTGGCGTTTGGTTAGCGTTTTTACTTTTCTATTTCCACTTTCAATAAATTGGGATGGGATGAGATGGGATGAAAATTATGTTTCCTTCTAGAAACAAAAACACGTTTGGAAGCGACCATTATTCTGAAATTGGATCCTTTAATTTATGAGAATAGAAACAGAGAAACGACTATTATTATGAAATTGTTTCCTTAATTTATGTATGAGAATAGAAACAGAGAAACACGTTTGGTAACGACTATTATTTTGAAATTGTTTCCTTTAATTTATGAGAACAGAAACAGAGAAACACGTTCGGTAACGACCATTTATGAATTGTTTCCTTAATTTATGTATGAGAATAGAAACAGGTTTTGTAATGACTATTATTCTGAAATTTATGATCTGTTTTTTTTTCCCTAGTATTTTTGTCATAAACAGGGAAAACAACAAGGAAAAACAAAAACAAAAAACCAATCCATTGTATTGTTTTAATTATATAGTGATGCCCAGGTGACCTGAAAGTCTGATATCCTTATTTCAATTACATTGGCAATGCAGAGCATCAGGAATTCGGAGTGCCCCAAAGAGCTTGAGCCAGCTGATAGGAGGACTAAGGTCCATGTCAGTCTCATGAGGAAGGAAGAGAACTACAATGTATGCCCTTAATTTTTTGGTGTTCTTATTATACAATTCTCTATTTTTTATTTTTTATTTTTTTTATAGTTTATTTTTTAGTCCTTATTGGTATTTTAGTTAACGTTAACTATGATATTGAATACAAATTCAACATTAGTTAACATCTTCTCGATAAATTCAATCTAGTTGATGTTAACTAAATAAGGAGGAAAAAAACGTGGACAAAATATTACAAGGAAGTTATTTCCAATTTTTTTTTTTTCCGCACTTGTTTTGTTATTTGTTTGTTCACCAGAATTACCTTTATGACCCCGCATGTGCAGGAGCCGGAGAAACGGCGCCTACCATTTCAGGGCGTGGGAAGAACCCTAGGTAGCACCAGCACCAGCACCACCACGACGGAGGTGGAGCTGACAGTTGGTGCGACTACTCCCCTAACTACCGCCCCACCCCCGTCCCAGGGTCTAATTGTAGATAAATCTCTACCCTCCACCTCAATCCAGCTGAGGTTGGCCGATGGGACACGAATGGTCTCGCGATTCAATCACCACCACACGATCGGAGATATCCGGGCATTCATCGATGCCTCAAGGCCTGGCGGACCGAGGAATTATCAGCTGCAAACGGTGGGATTCCCTCCGAAACAGCTTGCCGATCAAAATCAGACCATAGATGAGGCTGGTCTTGCAAATTCAGTTGTGATCCAGAAGTTCTAGCGAATTGACATTTATGCCTCTAAAATCTGAAGCTTTTGAATATGTTGTAGCTTTTTAAATATGATGATATGATTGAATACATGCTACATTTGAAGAAATGTTTGAAATATTGGCGGTTTTAGTGAATAAGCTTAGAATTATTAGTTGGTGAGAGATTCTAACAATCACACTAAATTAATAAAAAGTTTGAAACCAAATACCTATTTTAATTTTAATCTCAATTATTAGATTTTATAGAATCACTAATGTTCTAATTAGGGATGCGTCGCTAATTGTCGCCCCATTGTAGTTGACTGTGGAACTCTGATTACCAAATTCCGATCATCATTGGTCGTTGAAAATTCGGTCACTGGTTGTTGAAATTAATTTTAGTTATATTCAATTAGTTTTTAGTAATTTTTTAATATATAGTTTAGTTACAATTTTTTAGACATTCAATTAATTTTTTGATTGTTGATTGTTGAAAAATTACGTGAATGTAAGTAAAAAATATATTAAAAATTCATTACGCAAAACTAAATAATACAATAATAAAATAGTTACATGTAATTAAAAAATTTCCAGCGGCCGGTGATTGGACTTTAAGGATTGAAGGCTTGATGTCAAACGGTGGGCGCAATAGGCGACAGATAGCCGATGATAGCCGATACAAACGTTGATTGATAATATTTGATTGGAAATATAGGATAATATTGACCATGACAACAAACAAGTCAAATATAATTAAGAGACTTATATTTAAGTTAAAATTAAAATATGATAATTATGTATTAGACTCCCTATTTGGAACTGTTGAGTAATTATCCTAAAAATAAATTGTTATATAAATAAAAATTTAAAATTTTTAAAGTAAAATTAACGAGTAGTTTTGATTATTTATTTTAAAATAAGAAAAAATTATAATTTTGGCTCTCCAATAAGTCAACCTTTATGTAGGCAGCTCAAGATTGATCCTCCAACGTTTAATCTTGCGGATCATGTGTGGTTGGTACCTTGATGCCATTAGAGCATTTGTGGCCTCTTCATCATTTGAATTCTATGATCCATTCCCGCAGGAATGAGAAATGCGAGTCCTCATTTGTTGGTGTCGAAGAGGTATCGACAAATAATTTGTTAAAGACGGTGCAAAGGTCAATGGGTGTCCGCAAAACTAAGAAGATAGCCGACTTGTACGTTACTACCAGTACAAACATTGATCAAGATGTTCCCTGATGAAACTCATTTAGCGTGAGAATAAGAAACTGAGCGAGGCAGTTATAAAATGGAGATAAATGAAATAAATGTGATACTTGTACCCTAATGAAGCCCGATATATATAGGAGGGAGAATATTATTGATGGAGAATTACAAAGCAAGTCAATCAGCTTGATTAATGCTTAATTATGCTTGATTCTGTCAAGTTTTTTTTATTAGTACCACCTAAAAGGCAATGACTTGTTGGGCTTGGGCCTAGGATACGCCCACCCGGCCCAACAGGCTTGGTCCACTTGGCTTAATGGTGGGAGCATATACAACAAAATAGGCGTGCTCCAGTAGGGATGCCACAAAAAATCGAACCGATTGATAACCGTGAGAAATCAAATTGAATGGTTCGGTTTTAAAACCGACTAAATGATTTGGTTGCGGTTATGGTTTTGAAATTATCAATCGAAGCGGTTTTGGTTTTGGTTTTAAGATAGAAACTGCGAAATCGAATCGCGAAACTGAATCACAAAATCAAACCGTGAAACTGATATTTTAGATATATTTTTATTACATATATCTTTTTATATATATAGTTTACAGTTTAACCGTATGATTTTTTATTTATTTATTTACACTTTCATCCCTCATATATATGTGTATGTAAAGGGACTTAGGGTTTCTTTTCTGATTAATGATTTCACAGACGTTTCTCCATTCCTTTAATTATGGTTATTGGTTAAATTTTTTAATTATGGTTGCGGGTTAGAAATTTTAATTATGGTTATTTTGTGGTTTAGTTTTGTTTTTTAGAATTTATATTTTATATTTTAGTTACGTTTTTGTTTATATATATATAAAAAAAATAACAGTCCACGGTTTTGCGGTTTTTGTTTTGTTTTTGATTTTTATTAAATTGAAAAATCTTAAATAGTTTCATAGTTTTGGTTTTGTATAAATTTAAATGGTTTGATTTTAAAACCGTTTAAAAAACACATACGATTTTGGTTGCGGTTTGGTTTGATAAATTTCTAATGGTTTTGGTTTTATATGAAATCGGACTGAAACCGAACCAGTGGCTTCCCTATGCTCCAGTTTGCCCAATAGCATTCCAAACACCCATCGTGAATAAACCAGACAATTGAAAATCCAGCAGATCCACATGATGCGGCGTTTGGCATGCTGTACCTCGAAAAAAGTGCTGCCTGGACACGAAGATCCCTACAAGTTGGCATTGCCCAGAAAACTCCCATAAGTTTCTCCCTAGCATCAGTAGTCTGGGAAGCGGGTGGATGGAGGTACACAGTGAATATCCGAGATTGTCCGTAAAATTAGCCGGCCTACGATTCACCATTCTCAAAGAGAAAACACCACACAAACTAGTTCAAATTGTTAAAGGCTCGCTTTAACAATTCAACCTGACTATAGGAACTAAAGAGATCTAGATATTAAAAACACAAGATTTATACAACGGAATATAAAAAATTTAAATCACATTTTAACATCCTATTCCTTTGAACCAATGTTTTTAAAACTGGACCGGACGTCAAACTAGAAAAGTCATCGGGTCACGAGTCATCGGTTCAACCAGTAGGCGAACCGCGGTTGAACCGGTGATGTCATAATTACGTCATTAATATATATATATACATATACATATATATACATATACATTAATATATATATATAAATCAGAAACTAATTTTAAAATATGTAAAGTTATTTTTGAAAGGAAAATGATTTAGGTCCATGCAATTTTCAAGACATTTGTGACCCTTAGATCATTTTTGATCGAAGGCTTAGTTCAATTGGGTTTCAAAACCCTGCCCACTAATTTCCTTTTTCTCAGTCCTCACGTGGTCTCTCTCTCTCCTATTCCCATGATTTCTTACCAATTTCACTACCATGATCGCTTCCCCAACCCTTCACCGTTTCTCTGCCCCGTTACCATCGCCAACATCTTGCCCGCCGCCACCACTGAAATCGTCGCCATCCCCACTCACCGTTTCTCCTCCACGGCTTCAAAGGCCACCGCCACTGCCACCACCAACGCACCAACGCTTGCTCCATCACCTGAACCAACCATCACCGCGCCGTCCGTAGCTGCAACGCCCGTGGTTTAGGGTTCGATCGCCCTCCTAATTTTTTTATACATTTTGTCTATTTGTTTAGATCTAAGGTTCAAACTTCCATATGCCGTCTATTGTTGTCGTCGTGGTCGTCGGATGCAGTGACTTCATCAAAGCAAAGGTAATGGTTGGGAAGTGTTCAAAACTGTCCCGATTCGTTAAAAACCGGATCGGTTCACCGGTTCGCGGTTGAACCGGTTTGAACCGGCCGGTCGAACGATTTAACCGGTTGAACGGTTTTTAAGGTATTTCCGGATCGGAAAGAGGACCGGTCGACGGTTCAACTGGTTTGACCGGCTGGTCCGGTCCGATTTTTAAATCATTGCTTTGAACCAGATCTATTCATATTGGCATTAAAATAGTAAAACAAATATTATTAAATCAGATTTAATAAATCGATTACCTCTTTCTGTGCTTCAGTCTCAAAGTTGATAAATATCACGTGATTTGAGTAGGTTTTTTGAGAACATTTGAACACGATCAAGAAACGGTAACAAAGATTGATCATCTCAGAAGTAACACACGTGTATTACCTCTAACAGTTTCCACACAGAAAACTTAGGATAGAAAAGTGTTTTTGGAATTTTTAAGAATGAATCTAATCCCAAAACTGTAGAGTAGCTCTAATTTGAATATAGGGATTGTAAGATTCAAATCAGTAAGTGAAAGGAATAAAAAATGAAATCTCACAGACAAGCCAAGATAGGCTAGGCCAAAAATTCAAGGGGGTCAAATTGTGGCTTAAAGTAGGCGGCCATGATGGTCTCTCACCTTTATAAAGTTTGCCCAAGGTTCAAAATTCTGGATCCCTTCTTTTTTATATTGCACTTTGATCCCTGAACTTCAAAAGTTTAGCATTACAACTTGTTCTTTTTTCAAGGACTTTTCTAACTTCAATTTTTTATTGTGTGTGACCCATTAGATTCATACAAAAAATTAGATAATAAATAAATAAATTAATTAATTTACTAACCAATCAATCAATTAAAATTAGAACATTTCTAATTTTGTCATTCCAAAAAAAAAATACTTTTTCACTTTAAGTATTTCTTCCGATTATGAGTCACGTTTACCCACATATCACAGTCATGTCTAGTTGATAGAAATTTAACCAAGAGAACTTCCTCAGCTATGATTACCACATTATACGATCTCTCAATCTGTGTATCCGAAAGGACCAATAGGGTATGGTTAAGTTAAAAAACCCTAGTCCAATCACAATATTTTGAAATAATATAATTCCTTGTAATACCAATTGGAATCTCATCCCAATCGTTACATTGTTCTAGACAGATGCTTCTGTGAATTATATTAAATCTAATCATATAGGACACAATTCTTTTTCTAAGAGGGATAGATCTTATTCTGCATACTCGTATATTTACATGTATATCCTCCTATACCTAATGAATACCTCTGAAATCTCGTGATTAGAGAACAATATTTAGCATTATCAAAGTATAGCAATCCACATATACAATATACAACAACCCAAATCAGAAGATCAAAAATACAATCACACCTCAAATATCCTATTTTTACATTAAATAAAGCTAATATGTAGGATATCAAGGATGATAATGTTTAATCCTTCACTATACTAGTAAGTCCTCTTGTGGTTGTTTTAATATCTCATACTAAGGCCCCGTTTGGTAATTGTTTCCATTCTTGAAATTCCATCTCATTCCCAGATTTTTGGGAATTCTGTTTGGGAATAGCGTTTGGTAATTTTTGTTTCCGTTTCCATTCATTCCCATTTGAGAATTGTGCCTACTTTTTTCTTAAGAAATGAGAAACAAAAAAAAGTTGTTTCTCATTATTCTCATTCCATTCCCAAAACACACAGTCACTGTTCACCCGCCGGCCGACCGCCATTCGTCACCGTCTACCGCCGCCGGCCACTGTCACCTACTCGTCACCGCTATCCAACTGCCTCCGGCGCCAGAGCCACCGCCGTCCAGCCAAAACAGAAAAGAGAAAAAAAAAAAAAAGATTTTAGGATAAAATCGTTACCAAACACAATTCTCTTCCCAAAACAAAAAAAAAAAAAAATATTATCATTACCAAACGCGATTCTACTCCCAAGAAGAAAACAAAATTCTCATCCCCTCTCATCCCATTCCCATCCCACTACTAGAATGAAAACAGAAACGGTTACCAAACGCCACCTAATAGTTTGGGACTCACCATTCTTAAAGAAAAAACAACAAAACAATATAACCTAGATTGTTGAAGGTCATTTTCAACAATCCAATACCAATTAGGAATAATTAAGAATACCACGTTAACAAATGCCTTCAATCTCCTCCTTTTAATCCTATTAAAGAGCCAAGACGCTTCAACTTAATATCTATGGTCTATAAAAATATTAATATAATTAAAGTATAATATGAAAAATATTTTTTGTTAATACTTGAGTTTCAAATGTTTTACAAATACAAATCATAAATGTAAAATTACAAGATTGATTATAGGACTTACACCTAACAATCTCCCACTAACACTATAGCTAATCGGTAATCGGTATAGTATATGATACCCATCTTTAGAAGATGCCGATCTAACTGCTGTAAAATCATAGACTTAGTGAGTAAATCTGCTACGTTATCCGCTGTGTCTACTTTCTTAATATCAACATCATTTTTCTTGATGATTCTCCGAATCAAATGGAGTGTCGATCTATGCGTTTGAATTTATGATGAGATATAGTTTCTCTTACTTGAACTATAGCGCTACTGTTGTCACAATACAAAAATATCAGTGACTCAATGATTTACACAATGTAAAGTTCAATTATGAATTTCTTAATCCATACACCTTCCTTAGCTGCATTGGAAACAATAATGTACTAGGAATCAATAGTGGAATCTACAGTTGTAGTTGACTTACAACTCTTGCAATTAACGACCTCACTATTTAAGATAAATACAAATCTCGAAGTTAATTTCCGGTCATCCACATCGGATTGGAAATCCAAATCAGTATAAATGTCAACCCTTAGTTTCCCTCATCCATAGATTGTAAATCTATCCTTAGTTATACTCAAGTACTTGAGGATAGATTTAACAATCTTCCAATATTATAAATCTAGATAAGCTTGATATCTATTGGTCAATCCAACATCGTAACTGATATCGAGTCTACCACATAGCACTATGTAACTGAGACTTCCATTTCCCAAGGCATATATATGGAATCCTACTCATCACAATATTTCTTTCAGAAGAATCAAGAATAAGAACTCATCTTCTTAGAGAGATGAATTTCATGTTGGACTGGTAGATAATACTTTTTGGATTGTACCATGCTGAATCTCGCTCCATCATCTAGGTACTTAGATTGAGATAAACCTTGCATCCTTTTAGATTTATCTTTATAGACATTTATACCCAGTATATATGATGCTTCTCCTAAATTTTTAATGGAGAAAGTTTGAGAGAGCCATACTTTTGTAGTTGACAACATTCCTATATCATTTTCAATCAGTAGGATATCGTCGATGTACAACACCAGGAAACATATATGGCCTTTTCATCCATGTTCTTGTACATGTATTGACCCTCTATGTTTTAGAGGTAACCAAACAATTTGAATGCCTCATCAAAATAGATGTTATAGCTTCTATAAGCTTGCTTAAGCCCATATATAGACTTTTGCAACTTGACACATTCCGATTTTTGCCTTCGACTATGAATTCCTTTGATTGATGCATATAAATCTCGTTCTCTATAATTCCATTGAGGAGAGTCACCCTTACATACCAGATCTCATAACCGTGGTATACGGTTATAGTTAATAAAATCCTGATAGACTTTAAACATGGCAACTGACAAAAAGGTCTTCTCATAATCAACTCCTTGATGTTGAATATGTCCTTTCTCCACTAGTCTTGCTTGCCTTGAATGCATCCACTTTACCATCAAAGTCTAATTTTTTCTTGAAGATCCATTTACACCCAATGAGAATAATTCTCTCAGGTGGATCCACAAGAGTCCAGACTTGGTTAGTGTACATGTAGTCTATTTTAGATTTGATTGATGTTTGCCACTTCTAACTCTATCGATGTCCAACATCTCCTTCTTATAGTTAGTAGAATCGTTACCTCCCACTAGAAGTAACTCATGTCTATCCTTCTGTCCAAGATATCCTAAATATCTACTAGGAGGAACAATGGTTCTACCAGATCTATGAAGAATATATGTACTAGATGTATTTATTACTATTAGTTCCATATTTATAGTTTACTCAGTTTTCTTGGTGTCCAAAACCTCTGCCAGGTCTATTATTTACCTATTGCTAGATTCTTATAGAAACGATTCCTCTAAGAATTCTGCATTTCTAGCAACAAATATTCTTTATTCTTTTAGGTTATAGAAAAAGTATCGAACGGTTTCCCCTAGGATATCCCACAAATCTACAAATGTGGGTCCTTGATTCCATCTTGTTTACCTCAAGTTTTTTTTATATGAGTCCGACATTTCCAAATCTTAACATATTAAAACTTGGTTTCTTTCCTTTCCACATTTCATGCGGTTTAACCGGTACGAACTTAGTTAGAACCTTATTCATTAAATGAGCTATAGTCATCAAGGTATATCTCCATAATGAAATAGGTAAATCAATGTGACTCATCATCAATTTAACCATATCTAATAGGGTTCAATTTCTCTTTTTTGATACACTATTTAATTGTGGCATAACAATAGAGTCAACTAGAAAAGTATACCATTAAGTTTAAGATAGTCCAGAAAATTTTGTGGTTAAGTATTTCCTACCTTGATCTGATTGGAGTACCTTAATATTCTCTCGATTTGTTTCTCTATTTTGTTTTTGAATTCTTTGAATATTTCAAATGAATTATGCTTGTGTTTCACATGAAACACAAAATTATACCTATAGTGATCGTCAATTAAGGTAATGAAGTATAAATATCCAACTCGAGTTGAGGAGCTCACGGGCCCACACACGTCAATATGTACCAGACCCAATATTAGCAGCCCGTTCCTAATGTCCAACAGAGGGTGACCTAATCATTTTATCCATAAGACAAATAATGACTGAAAGCTAAATGGGCCCAAGAGCCCATCTTTAATCATTTTTTGATTATTTTCTCACTAATTTGATATAGCCTAAGAGGCGACAAGTGAAGTTCTCTCTCGGCTAATGCAACAACTCTTGCTCCATTTTCAACACGTAGCGAGACGTCTCATTTTGCTTCCTTTTAGACACTGCATGGTATTACACACGTGTGAACTAGCACTAGAGTTTAAAACCCAATCTATAACAGAACAGTTGTTAAACAACCAATACCAACAAACAGATCTAACATACCTTTAGAAGGTTTACCCTTGAAATTTAGGTATTGAGGACAATTCATTTTCTAATGCCCTTGCTGGCCATAGTGAAATCATTTCCCTTTAGTAGAGCTCTTTTTCTACTTTGAAGTTTAATTCTATAACATGTGTAGTTTAATTTGATTGAACGATCCATAATAGATACTTGTTGCCTTTTGATCAGACGAATCTATTTGTCTCTATTCTACATATAAACGAAGGTCGAGAAAAAAGATGATCGTGAAGAAAGAGGTGACCGCAGGAGGGCAAGGGGACCGAAATTGGGGGGGGGGGCGGCGGTTGTGATCTTTTTATGGGTTAAAAAACATAAAATTATATTATAAAAAAGATAAAAAAATAATTTTATTTTATTTTTTTTTTTTTAAAAAAAAAGTGGAGTGTATATTAAGGGAAAAAAATGGTCTACATATAGAATTACCCCATGGTATATACATGATATACACTAGTCGGCGGTCACGGTCGCAGTGAAACACAGCCCCACCTATCCCTGCCCATCTCTCTCCTCCGCGCGCTGTCTAGATTCGATCCCTATTTTCCAGCAACTAGGGTTTCTGCTTCTCTACTATCCAGATCATCACCATTATCCACTCTTGATTCATTGAAATCACCTGCTAATGCTCTCATCCTGAGCTCTGATTCATCCTCTTTTCTCCCCGATAATCGATAGCTCTCTCTCTCTTTCTCTCCCTCAATCATCTGAAGCACAACTCTCTTTCTCTCTCTCTCGCTCTTGCGTTGTAATTATCGTTTTTTATATCAGATTTTGTACTTGAATATTGTAAGCTTGGAGCTCTCCATGGCCAAGACGAAACCTGGAAAGAAGGACCTCGATTCTTACACAATCAAAGGCACTAACAAAATCGTTAGGCGTAAGTCACGCAAACTCTCTCTGTCTCGCGTATGTTAAAAAAAAACTGTAGCTTTAACCTTTCTCTGATTAATAACTCGCTAATGATTGGATTGAATATTCTATCGAGTATTTTCTTCTTTAATTGTACCGCAAGTAACGGAATAATTTCATGCATAACATGAACTGACTGCATTTCGAAATTTGATAAGTTTGAATAACGTATGTGATGTAGTTCAGTACTTTTGATGCATTCATTTTCTTTCGCAAAACACGAGCACATGCACTGTCTCTACCCCTACCCAAGTTCGATTTTTCAGTGTATTGGACTTGCGGATGTGTTTGGCAGCTGGTGATTGTGTTATGATGCGGCCATCGGATTCCGACAAGCCGCCGTACGTCGCGCGAGTGGAGAAGATCGAGATCGATCACCGGAACAATGTGAAGGTTCGGGTGCGGTGGTACTACCGCCCGGAGGAGTCTATTGGAGGCCGGAGGCAGTTCCATGGAGCCAAAGAGCTCTTCCTGTCGGACCACTTTGATGTACAGAGTGCTCACACCATAGAAGGGAAGTGCATTGTTCACTCTTTCAAAAACTACACCAAGCTTGAAAATGTGGGCGTTGAGGATTACTTTTGTCGGTTCGAGTACAAGGCTGCCACTGGTGGATTTACTCCCGATCGGGTTGCTGTGTAAGTTTTTTGAGTTACTTTTCCTATAAAATGTTGTTGAAGACTTGAAATATGACTGGTTTTGGCTTGTTTATGAACTTTTTTGTGCTTTGATTTGAAGGTATTGCAAGTGTGAAATGCCTTACAACCCAGACGACCTCATGGTGCAATGTGAAGGCTGCAAGGACTGGTATAAATTTTATACTTTGTTGCTAATGTTAATAATTTGTTTTTTATAGCCTTAATCTATATTTGTACCTATTTAATCACACATCGCTTGTGTTGTTTGATCCTGAGCTATATATAAAGCCTCGGGCAATCCTAATCTTATAAGGCTGTCTTTTGAGAATGAGTTAGGCCCATTAAATTTCTACATGGTATCAGAGCCACAACTCTTGTTTGATGTTGGGTTTGTTGAATCCTACATCGATATTGGGTCCCCCGATGTCCGCTCGCAGTGGTTTGTTAAAAAGTCTTGCGCGTGAGAGGACGTGTTGAATCTCACATCGATGTTGGGCCCTTCTTCCGATATCCACTTGCGGTGCTTTGTCAAAGTTCACCCTGCGCGTGAAGGGGCGTGTTGAATCTCACATCGCTTAGGCCCATTAGATTCCTACATGGTATCAGAGCCATAACTCTTGTCTGATGTTGGTTGTGTTAATCCTACATTTATGTTGGGTCCCCTGATATCTGTTCGCAGTAGTTTGTTAAAATGTCTACCCTACGCATGAGGGAGCTTTTTGAATCCCACATCGATGTTGGGTCCTTCCTCCGATATCCGTTCGCAGTGGTTTGTCAAAGTTCACCCTGCGCGTGAGGGGGCATGTTGAAGCTCATATCGCTTGTGTTACCTGATCCTGAGCTATATAAATATAGCCTAGGGCATCCTCATCTTATAAGGCGTCTTTTGAGAGTGAGTTAGGCCCATTGAATTTCTACGGTACCTTACCCTTGCTCCATAGGTCGGGGAAGTACATATGAAGCCACTGTTGTTCTCACTTTCTGATTTAAGTTCTTCATCTAAATTGTTGATTGGAATGAGTTGTTATTAGACTTGCGTAGATATGTTATAGTTGGAAAATTGAATGACAAGTTATATTCGCCGCCTTGTGCTGTTTAGTTCTTATGTAATATCGATTTTCATTTTTAGCATCCTATGAATTTCAGAAAAAAAAGTAACTGTGATTTTGAAAAACTTAAGAAAAATGTGGGATGTTCTTCTTCAATTAGGCAAAGAAACTAATTTTGACAATCAACACCTTCACACGTGTATTTCTCACTAAGTTCCCGATTTTGGTTGGATTGGTATTTCTCTCAAGTGACCTCCACATGTCCATGTGTTTCAAGTTAATTATGAATTCGGTGAAATAACAATGTTGATGTGGATATATTTGGCATTTGCCTAATTGGACAAGAATTTGTTGCAAAAATAATTTGAAGGTGGAATTAAATCGTTAGCATGTCGGTATATGTACTTAGCCTGAAAATTTGCGTTGTAGTCAGGTTTCAAATTCGAAGGAATTGTACGATGTAGGTTGGATAGGTTTCAAATATGTTCTGTTTTTCGGCTTGGGCTCTGAACATTTCAATTCTTGCTCAATGACTGTCATATTATATATATATATATATAATAGTATGTGGTAGGACGCTCTCAATAAGTGCACCTCCATTGATATTCCGTCATGCTATACTTTCAGGTTTCATCCTTCCTGTATGGGTATGACTATTGAAGAAGCAAAGAAATTGGAACAATTCATGTGTTCTGACTGTCAAGCCGAAGATGATTCCAAAAGGCCGTTGAACTCATTTCATGTGTCACCTTCTGGTGAGGGTAAGGTGCGAATGACTTCTTATTTCCACTTTGGGAGAAAAAAAAATGGATTCAATTTTTTTTTTGTTCTTTGCATTTTGTTCATGCTTGCGTTATGGGTTAGGGGGTGAAGAAAATAAAATAGCCTTCTGAAGAATAATCATTGATCATTTGTGTTGGTTGACGCTAACCTGATTAATATCAGGTACATACAAAGATAAATGTTATGAAGACTAATCTAGTCGTATATTTACAACAAAATATTTGTGAAAGGATGGCGTCTTCACCCTTCCAGGAACTTCAAAAGATTATCGCTGCAATATCTTCAATAAATATCCCCATGTCTTGGATTGGGGACCCTACTAGTTGATTTGATACTTGATTAGGTTGCTTTTGGTTGCCATGGATGTGTTCTTTATGCAAAGAAATATGTGTGTATATATGAAAGTTGGAAATGCGTTTTTTAGGCGATGCAGAAGATTAGGTGGCATTTCTTTAATTTTTTTGTTCCAAAAAACTTGGAGTAAAGAAGGAAAATGTGGGAATAATTCTATTATGTTCCTTGAAGTGTGTCCTAAGAAATTGGGCGCGACAGAAACATTAGACAAATGGGGCCTTAGTAATCAGAAAATTTAAATGTGTTTTTTCTCATCTAAACAAGCGTGGAAAACAAACATTTTTTTTTTTGGGGGGGGGGTTGTAAACAGAAAACACTAAACAAATGGGCCTTACGAATCACATCATTGTTGTATTGTTTTGAGATTGATCGTGGATTTTTTTTTCCTTTCTCATCTAAACAAGCTGCGCGATTGTGGAAAACACTTTTTTTTTTTTTTTTTTATCTTCCTGACATATCATGATACGGGTTTGATTTCTTTGCTAGGTGGAAACGAAGCGCAGAAAAAGATGACAGGACGTTGAACGGTAACTCTTTTCATTGTTTAATAGCCTTCCAGTGGTGGTGTGCGCGTGTGTGGTGGAATTGTACAGTGCAGAAAAGATACCGTCGTTGCATATTCCCTAATTAATTTTGTCGACTTTTCTTTGTCATTTATAAATATCCATGTATTTGTGCAATTGAAAAACAGAGTAACGGTGTCTTATCTAATTGCAAAATCCACTAAAACACGTTAGACCAAAATCGACCATGATCGTGATTTTGCTTTAGTTTAGCATGTTTTTCTCATATTGTAGTAGTAGTAGTGAAGAGGTAGATTTTCTTTGTCAACCAAGATTCGACTATTTTAAGAAGCATATTAAGAATTAAATCTTGAATTTAATCATTAATGCATTAGGTCAATATAGGGGAGTGCGCTCTTAAAATTGTCTGGTTAGATGGTTAGTTGAAGTGTGCATAAATTGGTTCGAACAAATATTATGAAGAGGTAGACTTTATTTAAAAAAAGAAACAAAGATGTTGATGGTTGGGTTGGGTTTGATGGATTCTAACGAGTAAACTGTTTAATTTAGACATTGACTTTGATGTGGAGTCTGTCAAAGCTGGAGGGTCTTCATACTCGGTCAGCTTGCAAATACAGAACTATGGGGCCGTACGGGATTATGATAAGTCAACATCTGATATGGTCATATTTTAGAGGCTTTTGCACTTCGCACCCCAAAGTTCATAAGAAATTTTATTGTAGCCCCTTTACTTTTATTTTGAACAAGTTAAATTATGATGTTTTCAAATTGTGCCACGTGTCATTTTTTATGATAAAAATCAGTCAAATGTTAAATATGGAATCACTCATGTTGGTGAATTCCGTCATAAAAAATAACGGAAGTATTAACTTGACACGATTTAAATATTATAGAGATTAATGTGTTCAAATTGATAGGACTGAGGCTAAAGTGAGAGTTTTCTGAAACTTCATGGGTGCAAAGTGCAAAAAGCTCCATATTTCATATTGGATTAATCAGACAAACCACCATTTTTTCAAGGTCCCTAATCTTTATTTACTTTACCACAAGACCACCTCCAAAAAACAAAAAATAGAAGTAATTTTTTTTTATATAATAAATCAAAACTTGAATTGAGGGATGAGACTAGATTATATATATATATATATATATATATATATATATATATATATATATATATATACATATATACATATATATATATATTTTATTTTATTTTTTTTAAAAAAAATTATTGAATTATTTTTAAAACGGTTAAATTAAATTATATTTTGTGTTATTTGAATTTCACATTTATATTTTTTTAGGGCAGTTTTAGACAGTAGTTTACAATTTACCCATCACATGAATCTAAAAATTATATATATGCAAAAAGAAGTGTAAAGATTTTCTTTTTGATTGAAAAGAGTTTGTTAAAATTAATCTAAAAAGGCCTTCACTTTTATTTCACTAATTAAAAATAAATAATTGTTATTTAAAATTAATGAAGGAAACAAAAAAGTAAAAAGGATGAGGTGAACCCAAAAAGAAAGGGCTGGGGTTGGACCTTTGCGCTCCAAACTTTTCACCCACTTTGTTAAAAATAATTAAATTAAAAGGCAAATTTCACTTTCATCCCTTGAGGTTTGTTCAATTTTTCGTTAGATCCCTTCTTTTTAGGAGTGCCAACTTTTCTTTTTATGAAAAATATAATAAAATTATAGAAAAAGAATATAACGAATAGAAAAAATACGATAATGAAAAACAACAAATATTAAAAAGAAAATTAAAAAAAGAGTTGAGGATCTGAGTCCCTTCCTTCTCCTTTAACATTCAATTAAGTCGTTTTTTGTTTACAATTTAGCTAGGATTTCACAAAGGACCATTCGTCAACTATGCCTCCCAGCTATTGAAGAAATGCTATCTATAGAACATAAGTTAAGTCACAGGGGATTCTTTTCTTAAAATACTTTTCCGAGGGAACCCTGCCTGCAGGGCGAGAAGTTTCAAACTGCTTGACCACAAGAGAATACTCGACAAAGAAAAGTCAGCGCAAAGTGGTCTGAAGACATGGCACATGCTTGCTCAATAGGTCTTTCAAATATCAACCCGAACTCTTTCAATATAGTAAACTAAACTAAACACCAACCCAATCACAGCTAAAACGTTGTGCGCTTAGCCATGTGCGGTAGGTTATGCATGTCTAAGCGCTAGGGCTACTGCGATGACGTTGTTATAGGGGAGGTCCTGCGCCGACAACTAAAGCTAGAATGAATGTAGCATCTAGCGCCAAAGTTCACTATATTGCCAATGTAGTGAGATTGTCCTTTATGGGTTTCTTGAGTAGTTTATGCTCGGTCATCAGGGTAGCTTGACAGTGCATATACCATTGAAACAAGTCTGGGACTTGGTCCAGATAATAACTCACCACTTCTACATGATCGACCCACTATGACCACTCAACCTGAAAATGCAACAACGTGGGAGAAATGAAAAAATATTATTAGCTAACTACAAGCATAAAGCATTAAACCCAAAAGTTCATCAGAGGGAAACATATATAAATGCAAAGGTAATTCATATGATACAAACAACTACTACACTTAATCTTTCTTCTCAGAACAAATTAACTTATTTTGGTTGACACGACACTAGTGTCATCTTTAGTCTTCGGTATTGCAGGTTAACAGGTTGTCGGGAGTGGTACATGAGTGGGATTTGTGACTCATTATAGGAGAGGTAGGTGAAATTTAACAAACAAAAGGGGTCTTGGAGAAATTTGAAGAAACCTGAAGGGAGGTAAGTGAAAATTAAAAGTACTGTTAATTTCCCCAGTCGGCCAATCCATCTTTTTACCGAAAATTAACTGTTAAATTTTTTGTCCACGTGTGTGTCATTACATAATCATTAATTTGAATTATTATTTTTATGTTCCGTGCAGCCATTTGTTTGTCTCTCTCTCTCTAAACTCTGCGCTGCGAGAGTGCCCTAAAACTTGGGGTTTGATGCTATCAATTCATATCTGGAGGTTATATCTTCAATCTCTTCACGGATCTTCAACCATATCATCAAATGTAAGTTCTTTTCCTCTTTAATTTCAGTCCATGTGTCGTTGTACGGCATCATCCGACTTCGAAATCGTACCGTTTTCGAAGTCGTCGTCTCCGATTCCCACTCCAGTCGGAATCGACAATGATCGGCCTTCTTGTTCTCTCTACGAGGTATGATCTTCTGATTCCAATTACTTATGCTTTCCCCTGCATTTTCGCCGTCAACGGGTTATCTTCATGACCCCCGGGGATGTCTCTGCTTTGAACTGGAAATTTCGGTTTGCGTTTTCACGGGGAAAACCGTGACCGGGGGCTAGGATTAGGGTTAGGGTTTTGTGGATATGATTAAACAGTTATTCGGTAAGCTTCCTCGGAAGTCGTCTTCCAAATCTTCCCGCGGTGAAACAAAAAATGACGCCGCATTGAATTCTTCCAATTCGAATTCAATCGCCAACAACTCGAAAGGCGGTTCAGGTTTGGGGAAAGCGTCCAATTTGGGCCCAGGTGTTCCTCGTTCCAGTAATGGGACTCATCCCCCTCAATCAGTGATAACAAATAAATCAATTCAGGGGAAGAAATCTGGTCCCATCACCGGTCAGGTCAATCCTCCAATGAATTCTACTTCTTACGAAGCTTTACCAAGCTTTCGGGATGTTCCAAGCTCAGAAAAGCCAAATCTCTTCATTAGAAAGTTGAACATGTGTTGCGTAGTGTTCGATTTCAGTGATCCATCCAAGAATCTCAAGGAGAAGGAGGTGAAGAGACAGACATTGCTTGAGCTCGCCGATTATATATCTTCTGTAACTTTAAAGATCAGCGAGGTAGCAATGCAGGAAATTTCAAAAATGGTGGCAGCAAATCTATTCCGGGCATTGCCTTCTTCTAATCACGATAATAAGCTACCTGATGTGTATGATCAGGAAGACGAAGAACCTACCATGGAGCCATCATGGACTCATCTTCAGATTGTGTACGAATTTTTTCTCAGATTTATCTCTTCACAGGAGACAGATGCAAAACTTGCCAAAAGATATATCGATCATTCGTTTGTGTTGAGATTGCTCGATCTTTTTGACTCGGAAGACCAAAGAGAGCGAGAGTATTTAAAGACAATTCTACACCGAATTTATGGGAAATTCATGGTGCATCGGCCGTTTATTAGGAAAGCAATTAACAACATTTTCTACCGTTTCATTTTCGAGACGGAGAAACACAGTGGAATAGCCGAATTGCTTGAGATCTTGGGGAGTATAATCAATGGGTTTGCATTGCCATTAAAGGAAGAACACAAGCTTTTCCTCCTCCGTGCTTTGATTCCACTTCACAAGCCCAAGTGTGTGTCGGCATATCACCAGCAGCTTTCGTATTGCATAACTCAATTCGTGGAAAAAGATGTGAAATTGGCTGACACGGTCATACGGGGTCTTTTGAAGTATTGGCCCATTACTAATAGTTCGAAAGAGGTGATGTTTCTTGGAGAATTGGAGGAGGTTTTGGAGGCGACACAGGCTGGGGAATTTCAGAGGTGCATGGTCCCTCTGTTCTGCCAGATTGGTCGGTGCCTCAACAGTGCACATTTCCAGGTACTGATTTTGTTGCTGTTTTTCCCTTATTATCATTTTTTATTTGTGGTTTCCTGATGGGTTTCTTGTTTATCTCAGAATTCTGACAAGTAATATAAGAACAAATATGAACTACCCGTTTCTGTGTTCGATTCGGTATCTTTTAGTAGGACGAGCGCAGTAATGGCTCTGTATTTGTGACATTTGTTTGCAATCTTCATTTTTTATGCATTTTTTATAGCATTATGTCTTGAATCCTAACCTCGAGTGCTAGTTTCCTGAATGCTCTTAGCAGCAGCGGATTTAGGGGGTCTACTGAATATTTTTATAAATTAGAGGGGTGCTTATGTAAAAGTTTTAAGGGTTTTAATTAAGTTTCTATTAAATTGTTGGTGTAAAAGTGAAAAATTTCAAACTTTTTTCTTTGGGGGTGATTTTTTTTTTTTTTGGGGGGGGGGAGGGTTGGAGAGCACTCCGCCACCGGCTCTGAGGAGGTGTTTGGGGGAGGTATTTGAAGAAAGAATTTGATTTTGATGAAGGATTTGTAAAATTTCCTTTTTGAAATCAAACACCTTGGTAAGGGGAGGTACTTTTTTCCTTGTCAACTTGGGTTTCAATTTCATGGGGAGCACTCCGGGAATTAAAATTTTGAATTTAATCTTGAATGCACTAGGCCGATATGGGCGAGTGCACTCTTTAGATCGCCCAGTGAGATGATTGGACGAGGTACGCGTGAGCTAGCTTGGATGCACCTTACTGTAAAACCCAAAAAAATAATAAATAAAATAAGATAAAAGTCAAATTCATTGCCCAAACGGATCAGTAGTTTCTAAGGCCAAATCCTTACAACCAAACACTATCTGAGGGAAAAATTTCAATGGAAATATCATCAATAGTTGAGGATTCTGATAGATTTTCTTATACATTTTTTTTCCAGGTAGCAGAACGTGCTTTGTTCTTGTGGAACAACGATCACATAAGGAATCTGATAATTCAGAACCGTCAGGTGATACTCCCCATAATATTCCCTGCCTTGGAGAAGAACACTCGGAGCCACTGGAACCAAGCTGTTCAGAGCCTCACTCTGAACGTCAGAAAGGTGTTTTCTGATGCCGATCAAACCCTATTTGATGAGTGCCTATCAAAATTCCAAGAGGACGACCTCAAGGAGAAGGAGATCCAGGAGAAGAGAGAATCAACATGGAAACGTTTGGAAGACGAGGCTGCCTCAAAAGCTGCTGCTGCAAGTAATGAGGCCGTGCTCGTCTCTAGCTTTGCCTCTTCTCTTGCCATTGCCAGCAGTTCAAGAGCTAGCTTAGTTAGCTGAAAGCCGTAATCTGATGAAGTTTTTTTTTTCCTTCTAATTTGTCCTTTTTGGGGGTCTAGTTCATATTTTTTCTTTGTCAGCCATGGAGCCATGGAGGTTTGTATTATAGGAGAACCGGTGTCTGTGGATTTCTACTTGATTATGTTTTATTTTGTTCCTGATTTGATGAGATTGTGTCCTTTTGTTCTTCAACATGTATATTTCTTTCATTTTCTGGGAAATTTTCAATCCAATTGCTGTAGTTGTCTGGACCACAGTCAGAAACGCAAGACTTGTAGGCTGTAGCATAGCCGTAATCTAATATGTCTTCACAGTGGGAGGTTTAGTGTTCAAAACTCTATAAAATAAGGCAGGCACATAGAGAGAGAGCGCACAAAAAGCTCCAAATTTATCATACAAAAAACACAGTTAAATGTTACATAAAAGCCACACATTTCCCAGTTCAAAGTGAACTATTTCAAAATATTTTTACATAAATTTCATAACAGAATAGATTTCATTATTGGCATCTAAAGCCAATAACTCAAGGAAATATATATATATATATATACTAGGGCATGACCTGTGCCTGAAGGCATGGGCGCAAAAAAAAAAAAAAAATCAACAATTAAGGCAAAAAAATATGTATTGTCAATCCAAAACAAATTACTGTTTTTTTAGAAAATAATTTTTTTTTTTTTTTTTTTTGTACAATTGGTACATAAGTAACAACTGAACATCAATAATCAGTTATATAACAATATTAACAATCGAGTCCACGGCGAAAAAAAAAAAAATCAATGTAAAAAAAAAAAAAAGAACACTTCTATTTTTACAGAATTCTCCACCTGTATTTTTTAGACAATGAATTTGTTAATACAATTGGTACATAAATAACAATTGAACAACAATAATAATAACAAACAATCGAGTCCTACATTTGTTTACTTTTGGCCATGAATTAAAGATAACAATGAAAAGGTGGTCGACAATGACGGTGAAGTTTGATGACGGTCAAATCCGGAAGGCAACGGTCGGCGAGGACGTTGAACGCCGTTAACTATCCATCACATGCACCACATCTCCTCCTCTCTCTAAATCTCCCAGATATAGTCACCTCTAGCCATCTTTCGAAGATTGTCTAGAAGTCGACGGTCGGTGGGGGTGCCCGCGAATGCCGCAAACTAACGCATCGTGCTTAGATCTATCCTTGCCCGATAGATCTTTAACTACTTCGGGTTGCCTTAGCTATTAATCACGGGCATAAAAAAAATTGCTCCTAATTTTTTTTTGATATAATCACCTTTATACAACATTCTACAACCATTAATCAAATAAGGACTAAATTTTTTCCGCTAAACTGAATCAAACCAAAAAAAACAATGTACATTTTCTATTAACATTACAAATCAGAACGTTACCCATAAATGCAATACAGAATGGTACAAATTAGTCATATTGCCATTATCCAATAACTCAGATGCCAATTCCTGGTCCTAGGTTATAAACCGTGCCTGAAGGCACAGGCAAAAAAAAAAAAAAAATTTAACTTAAAAAAACCTGATATAACATCCTCTATTTATAAAAAATTCTACATTATTAGGCAATTATTAAGATTATATTCAACTGATACAAATGAAAATGCATCAATTAAGATAGACGGAAAAACTAAAAAAAGACAAATTTAGATAATCTAAAAAAAACTCGCGCAATTCAATTAACATGAATAAATTGCATAATTTGATAATTTGAGAAATTCAGATAATCTAAACAAAATGGAAATAGATAACTCGCATAAGTTGATAAGAAATCCAGAGAATCTAAAGAAAATGGAAATGGATAAAAAACTGGAATCAATATGAAATCAAAAAATTCCATCAAAGAACGGATCAACTAATGGCGAAACTATCAAAATTTGACTGGCCTGCGATGCCTGTGACGTCCAAGATTGGGATCCAAATTCGGTGAATAAGCTAAAAATATCCAAATAAATAAAATAACAAAACCAAAACAGAGTCAACGATCCACCAACAGGTCCACATCCATACATAATTAACATTTGTAAACTATAATTAGACAAAAAAAATAATATATAATTTAGTCTATAAGTTGGAAAAATTAAATCTGGCCAAATCCAGGAAATAAAAATATTCCTAAAATTACAGGTAAAACGTCAACAAAAAACTCTTGAACTTACTTTAAGCAACATCTTGGTCCAAGTACAAACACCATCAAACACTAACCTTAATTAGTTATATAACACCTTCAATTCGCTTCCATCGACAAAATCTCAAAGCCATTCTTCACCTGCAATTGGACGAAAGACGTTAGTACTATCCATTTTAATTCACAATTGGAATCCAAAAAATTATCCAAAGAGATCTATTCTTCAAGGAACTCGAACGTAATTCTGAACGTTAGAATCATACCCACACACTCCACGCCATCGATTCAACCACCGCTTAGAGGAAGAGGAAATGAACTGTAGCAAATAATAAATAAAGTGCAGCAAACCTATGAGAAATTCATTTTACAAACGGTGTCCTTACTACTATCTTTACTTCATACCATAACAAACCTCACCGATAACTATAACAAAAACATTAATGAAAATACATTATACCAAACGTGTTGTCCCTCCATATAAGACAATTCAATATACTGAACAATTAACAAATTAATTAACTCATAGAAAACTAGGAGAACAACAGAAAGAGGAACAAGAAAAAAGACAACAAAAAAAAAAAAAAAAAAGGAAATAGAATTCAAATATAAAAAGGTCACACCCTCAATTAATGTGCTTAGTTGATTCAATGTAGGAGTTGGTGGTGCTTCGTTAATCAAAAATAGAATTAGGATAATTTTTTTTTTATCCTTGAGAAATACCTTGGGTGTCCAATTGGTCTCTAAGAAATACAATTCGACAATTTGGCCCTTGACATTTTAAAATAGTGTTCAATTGACCTCCGAAGTGATTTCTGTTAAGTCAACTAACAGTCAACGTTTCATTAAGAGTATTTTAGTCTTTTTTCCAATGGGACTAATTTTGAAAACTCATATAAATTTAAGGGGTCAAAATTTTTTTTTCTTCCTATTTTTCCTACATGGCTTCATGACTTTCTTTTTCAATGAAGCTTTTTTCTCAATTGAGAAAGAAAGAATTTTTTTTTTTATTGAAACACAAATCTTGGAACAAATATGAAACACAAATAGGACTCTCCCATATTCAAACAAACAAATTTCGTCGTCTTCTTCGTCGGCAAATGTAAATATTGCTAAATTTGTGCTAAAAATAAGAGAGCAGAACATAATCATTTTTCTTTTCGATTTCGATTTCGATTTCGAAATCTAAACGGGAAATCGATTTCGATTTCGTAATTGAAATCGAAGAACATGGCACGAAGAACACCGCCGAAATCGAACCTTAGGGTTTTGATTTCTATTTCGAAATCGAAACAGGAAATCGATTTTGATTTCGAAATCGGAGAACATGGCACGAAGAACACCGCCGAACACCACCACCAAAACGACGAACACCGCCGAAATCGAATTTTAGGGTTTTGATTTCTATTTCAAAATCGAAACATAAAATTGATTTCGATTTCGAAATCAAAATCGAAATCGAAGAACACCGCCGAACATCGCCACCAAAACGACGAACACCGTCGAAACCAAACCTTAGGGTTTCGATTTCTATTTCGAAATCGAAACCGAAGAACATGGCACGAAAAACACCGCCGAACACCACCGCCAAAACGACGAACACCGCCGAAATCGAACCTTAGGGTTTCGATTTCTATTTCGAAATTGAAAGACGAAATCGATTTCGATTTCGAAGTCAAAATTGAAATCGAAGAACACCGCCGAACATCGTCATCAAAACGACGAACACATCGAAATCAAACCTTAGGGTTTCGATTTCGAAATCGAAATCGAAGAATATCGCCGAATATCGCCATCAAAACGACAAACACCATCGAAATCGAACCTAGGGGTTTCGATTTCAAAATTGAAATCGAAATAGGGTTTCGATTTAAGTTTGATTTCGGTTAATTCCTGTCATTCACATCTTCAGACCCCTATCAGCTAAAAAGCAAAAGAAAATCCCAGCATCTTATCATGATCCAGAAAGAACAAATTGAAAGCATCCATATTTCTTCTACAATTCCCTCGTGGTACTCAGTATAATAACACAAAACAGCAAAATCAACGAAAATGCGAGTAAGAAAAATACAAGGAATAAGAATCCTCATCCTTGCGCTTATCAAAGCTCGTCTTCGACTTCAGCTTCCCGGAAAATTCGGAATTCTTCTCCGCATGCTCCGAACATCGCTTCATCGTTCCACCCGAGCACACCCCTCCCATTGTGCTCCAAAAAATACAAACCCCTGCCAAATAACACAGATATAAGCAAAGCCCTAGAGAACAGACAGAATCACTAAAGCACGACTCGCATGACTCCAAGATAGCAAAACAGAAACAAAGATTTAAGATCGAAACGATCTGTACATTTCCCAATTTACACAAAACAGTCGATTCACAAGATATACAGTTGAAATGCGAAGTGTTGAACCACCATAAACAGAACATCAACTTTGAACTTACCGAGTGAAAAAAGAAGAAGATCCAAATCCAATTCAGAACAGGAAGAAACACGAACCCCAGAGATACTCCGCAGCAAAAAAATAGAAATAAAATTAGGTAATATACAGGGAAGATATGATGAATCGTGAACCAGAAGAATTTAAAAAAAAAAAAAAGGGATTGATTGAGTGGATGATAGAAATGAAAAATTGGAGAAGATGGGTTTTTGGTTTAGAGAGAGAAGGATTGTGTTGAAGGAGGTAAGGGTTAATTACATTTTACATCCCTTAAGTTTAAATAATATATATAAATAGGTCTCATTTAATTAGAAAGAATGAAACGACACATTTACCCTTAGTCAAATATCACGTGCTTGTCACGTGACTTTTTCCATCCAATTTCCCCAAATTTTACTAACGGAACCCGACCTAAGGGCCAATTGGATACTATTTTGAAATGTCAAAGGCCAAATTGTTGAATTGTATTTCTTAAGGGTCAATTGGACACTCAAGACATTTCTCAAAGACAAAAAAAGTCTTTATCCCTATAGAATTCAAATACGTATAAACCCTGCAACCACTATTCCTATATAGTTAAATTGTTTAGCTTACCAACATTATAGAATTAAACTGCTTAAAACAAAAGCATTCTAAAAAGTTTATGAACTAAATAAATACAATATTAACACTAACTTAACTACCAAAGGTCATCAAACAATTGAAGAATTGCCACAAAAAACCTAAAGAAAAAAAATTGCTATACAAAATCTATACATCAATTAAGACCAACAATAATTGCTATATTATTATATTAAAAAAAAAAAAAACACACAAAACAAATAACAAACAACTAATCTTAGGTATCCATTTTAAGTATTACCAAATGATAGCATTGTTAAAAATGCATGTTCGTTAAAACTTCAATTTACTGTTAAAAATACCTATTTGTCAAGACTTCGATTTGTGTATAACTTCTTCGTCTTCGGAGCCTTCTTCTAGATGTTTTTCATTTCTAGTAATTGTTTTCTCTGTAGTTTGCATTCAAATTAGAGGACACAATTACAACAAACAATATAAAAACATAAATATGTGCTGAAATATGCCAATACACAATACCAATGAAAAAGTTAGAAAGAAAATAAAACAGTAGAAATGGGTTGCGTGAGTGCTTACAAAGTCATCGAGCTCAATACCAAAGTTGAAGCCCAAAACTTCAAATTCTTCTTGTGATAAATGAAGATGGTGAGGATTTACAACCAAACAGACACTGTGTTTGGGAAAGAAGACGATTGGAGAGAGAATAGAGAACTCACTGTTAGTGCGACTTAGGGCCTCCAATAGGTGGTCTCGACCGACGCTGACAATAGGCATTGTGGTGGCAGATCTTCACATCAACGAAGGAATGTATGAAATTTGAACACAACATGTGCCCTATTATTTAACGCCTATCAAAAAACCAAACATGAGGTTAAACCTTTTGACAGTCAGTTGGCTCAATGAACATTAATTTAGAAACTAAAGAATTTAAAAAAACATAAAATAGTAATGACCTAGATGAATCTCCTGGAATATGAAGCATAAAATCAAATTAAGAATAATCTTATTAAATCCAATTACTTACGTCAAAACATCCCAGATTAGAAATTTGACGAAGTAAAAAATACCAACCGCTTAATGTACAATAATCAAAGCATTCCCTTTGAAGGGGTTGTGGGAGCCTTGGTGTTAGAATTGGCAATATGGAGTATAGGCATTAGAAGATAGAGCTTTCGGGATGACTCCGACACCTTTCTGAGTCGAAACAACAATTGGCTTGACAGTGGTGCCTATAGATGGTGCATCAGATGAACCTTAAATAAAGAAACTAATAGTAATTAAAATCTCACATTGATCTTAACAAATTCCATATGAGTCCCCAATTATAGCTGGCAGCAGCTAATAAATAATGTCAACGTGCATTATGCTCATATGCAAAGGGAAAAAAACCCAGTTGCAAATCACACGTGTTGCTTCAATTCACCAATCATTGTCAACCTTATTCTAGTAATCACAATTTAAACAACATCACTTTCTCAAGCAAATTCTATCATATCTGCTCCTTCAAAATTCATAAATCATTGTCAAAATTATTCTTGAAATCACAATCTAAACAGCTAAATTTAGAGGTAAGGCAAGAGAAATCCAAAAAAATAGAGGTTTAGGCCACTTAACATGTAATGATGATTGTATATGGATACACATCTAACATGTGATATAATTTCAATTGGAGCAAAATATTGAAACCCCAAACAAGATTAGTCAAATTAGTAAGAGAAATCCAAAAATAAAATAAAATAGCGGTTTAGGCTAATTGACTCAGGTTTAAGCATAAAAGACGTTTTACTTGGATATCTGAAAAATAAAGAAATCAAATCACTAGAAAAAGATATTAAAAAGCTCAGAGACTAACCTATATGATTCGTTAAACAAATCTAAGAAGAAATGGATAGGAGAGACTTACCTAGAGATCGGTGGACGATTTCTTGCACAACTTATGCGAGATCGACAAAGACTTAGAAAAAATACCTATAGAGGGCAGAAATGGAAGAAGATAATTGAATTTTAGAGAACAGTGTACGTGATAGATGAACCGATTATTGATATGGATCTAATTACTTCAGAAAGATTTCTGAATAAGCACATATTTGTTATTCGATTGTTGACCTGGATCTATAATTAATTTAATTATTCAATTTATCAGGTATAATTAATTACAAGTGTATCTGGAAAATCAAGATCCAATTGAGACATAGACACAAATATGCTCGGTTCAAAAGAAAAAACGCCATCTAAGTGAGCACCAAACAAATACCATTAAATAGAACATGGGAGTAGAACAAAAACACTAACAGAAACACTAAACAAACTCATTCATATTCCAAGTTTTCTGAGAACAGAAACACTAAACAGAAATTAGGGTTGAGGTAAACGAAATTTGGGTTTAGGTTCAACATACCTGAAATTTCTGAACTATAGGAGAAATAGATAGAGATAAATTCTTGAAATTGAAGTTGCCTGTCTAAGCATTAACAAAAACAAAATACAATTAGCATGTAATTTTCATAATTAATTATACACATCTGCACAAATTTTCTTATGTTTGGGAATTTATGCACATATCTGAGAGAAGAGAGTATTACCACCGACAGATGGAGAGAACATATATGGGCAGGGCTGGGGTTAGGCTGGATGAAAAGATTCAAATATCTATGGCAGTGGGGTTGTCGACGGAGTCGCAGGTCGCCAACGAAGAATTGATCGATCAAAGGTTGGAAACTGGTGCATGGAGCATTGATCGATAGAGAGAGATTGATGGATCGATCGAAAACTGGGCGAAGATGAGCGATCGATCAAAGGTTGAGCAAAGAGGATCAAACAAGGTTTCTAGAATACAGAGAGTAGAAGTGGCGGTGATGGCTTGACAACGGCATGGGGAAGCAGTAGGAGTGAGGGAGAGGAGGAGAGAGAGGGCGCTAACAGGGAGGTGATGGTGCAGCGAGGCTGGCGAAGGAGAGAGAGAATCGAGATGGGAGACAGAATTCGATTTTTGGCGATGGCGATGAAGGAAGTGACGATGGTGGTGGCGATAGAGGTAATGGAATGATGATATGGCAGAGGGAAAGAGGAAGGTTGGAGGAGAACGAATTAACCCTAACCCTATCAATTAAGAGTTTGATTGAATAATTAATCTATAAAGTTAATCTCAACCCTTGATCTAATTTGATCGGATGGCCAAAAATATCTCTTGGTATCATTTAATTTTGTCTGTTAGATATCGATCTAAGGATCCAAAATGTCTCCAGATGTAATCTAAACTGTATAATATTCGATCTGACGGCTCAAAATGTAAATATGTAGTGATTTATATATATATATATTGATACAACAATAAACACATGAATTTAGATCTTTATTTTCTGTTACTACAATCTTCAACCATCGCCATAATCGTCTTTTCGACTCAATTTACAGGCGGTCTCAGTATTCTGGAGAGCTCTTTGATCATTGGCTTCTCTTTGATATCTTCTCCTCTTTCCAAATGCCATTTCTTCGACATATCAACCGCCTGAGAAAATATTTATTATTATGAAAAAATCAGCCATGGTTTTTTAGTAAGAAACTTCTAAAAAGATTATTGGGGTCTGATTTTACACACCCAAGTTCTTAAAGGACTCAGCTGCTCCTTCAACATTTCAATTCTCGGACGAACCATTTCTTTTCCCTTTGTGCGAATGTCGTCACTCTGTCGAATGTAACAAAACAAATTTCATAACAATAGCATACATATATATGGGTAATTGCCTTTTATCCCCTTCTACTTTGGTCTTATTTTATTTTAACACCTCTACTTTTAGTCTTTAAGAACTTATACATCACCTCCTCCTAATCTTTGAGTAAAGGAAAAAACTCACGTGTTATTCAAAAAATTAACATTTTTTTTTAATTCAAATTTAATATTTAAAGGTAAGAATAGGGAAAAACTAATGTGTTCTCTAACACTCTCTCTCTAATTTTATTTTTTTCCTATTTTTTAATAAAGAAAAAGTAAAATGAATGATAGTTTTATCAGTTCCATGCAAAATTTAGATTGAAAATTTAATTTCACTCATTTTTAGCATGTTTTACTTAATTTCACTCATTTTTAGCATATTTTGTGAAGTTGAACAACAAAAGAAGTTTGCCGCTTCTACTCATAATTGAGTAGAAGGGGCAAAGTGTATGTTTTTAAAGTAGAGAGGACATACTGAAATAAGACGGAAGTATGAGGATGTAAAAAAACTAACCCTATATATCTATATAACAAAACATGAAATCGTAATATTTTCAAAGCATAAAAAAGATAATGTAAACATTGCAAATGTTATATCCCGCATCAACCGAACGCTAAAAATGAAGAAATTAATCTTTTTATAAAAAGCAATTACAAACTAATGTGTAGACTCATGAAATCACTTGATCAAGGGCATAGGCATTTGACTACCTCTCAACTCAGATTTTGTCCTTGAGTTCAAGTTTCAGTAAATTAGTTGTTTTGCTTCAATGGTTTAGACGGTTCAATCGTTGGGTTTTTCAGTTTTAGCGAAATTGAATAGTTTTCAGGAGTAACCAACTTGTTTTTAGGATTGGTCAACAATTCAATAGGTTGAACTAGCCAATCCAATCTGCTTTTCAAATCACTGCTAAATATTAACTTATGATTTTTCAAAAATTAGGGTTATTTTTCAATCCATGACTGAATACGCCATTATATATATATATATATATATATATAGATTTTGATGTAAGGGAATTTCGTCACATATGCTATGTGGAAGATATCGCTCCAAGTATAGAAAACTGATCGGGCTGGGAGCTAGGGTTCCCTCGGGGGGGGGGGGGACTCTCATGTTCTCCTTGGAAGTCTCCGAGCCGAGCTGAGAATCGCCTTGTCGAGCTAAAGAAGTCCGAGCCGAACTGACGAACTTGAGCACTCTTCGCTCGTCGTCTCCGTACCCGAGGCCTCTCCAAGCCATCTTGAGGCTCCGGCCCATGGGCCTTTGCAGGCGGGCCCAAAAGCCCAACCCGGATGATCAGAGCCTTAATCTACTTGCTCATTGGCTGTCCAGCGGATTCGGTTAATTAACTTGAGCTTAGCTCCCTAATTCCGCGGCTCTAATCGAGCCCAACGCTTATAAATACCTCATGGCATCCAATGTCCAACGGTATGTTTTCTCTAATGACATTAGAGCATCTCTTAGCCCATCTCCCCCGGATACTTACTCTCACGTTGGAGGGACTTTACCGGGCACAACCCCGGTGAGTCTGTATGCAGGTGCTCAGAGTGAAGGAGTAGAGTTTAGCTTGGAGATTAGAACAGAGTCCAGAGAGGAATTCATCTCGGAGTCCGAACAGGATCTCGGGTCGGATTGAGAGCTCGGATCGGATTGCAGTTATCTCCAAAGCATCAGGACCTCTAAATTCTCCAGTCCCCCACGCCATTAACAATCTAGTACGTATATTGCCTTTCTGGACCATACTGTTGGTCGCTCACCAATTTTGGACACCGACATATATATATATATATGACATGAATGGAATAGTTATTACTAGAGAAAAGTAAAAAAATCAAGGCATGAAAGATGTATACTTACATTGTGGAGGTCTAGCTTGGAGGCTGTCACTCCAAGCACCACGGCGCCACCACCAAAGACAATGGCAGTAGCAACAGCAAATGCCTTTGCAACTGCAATAAGAGAAAGAACATATGGATATCAAGGACAGAAAACAAAGTGAATTTCTTCTTGATCCAAGGTGATGATTCAGAATGAATATGCTTGAAATCATAATAACCGATGAATAAACCAAAAATAAAATTATATTTTCTGTGATGAATTCACCATTTTTCTTTAGTTTGTCCACATATAGTCCATGAAATGCTACTCATAAATAAATAGGTTCTCTTTTGTCTCCCACAACACAGATGTTGATTTTGATGCGAAATGTTGCAGAGAGATTTTTCAAGTAAAACGTTGTATATTTACAGACTTCATTTCTAGAAATCCAATAGGCCTCACTCACTCTCAAAAGACGTCTCGTCTTGTAAAAGGAGGATTGTTGTAGGCTTTATATATAGCTTAGGAATAGATAACACAAGCGGTGTGAGATTCAACATGCCCTTTTCACGCGTAGGGTGAACTTTTTGACAACTTACTGCGAACGAATATCAAGGGGACAACATCAATGTGGGATTCAAGACCTAAAGAATGACTATATGATATGAAATCCACCGATAAAAACATGGAAATTCATTTCAATGTCGAAAACATACTCTGAGATAAACCAACAGCTGCAGCCTTTAACTTCTCCGAATCAACATGGGGGTGTTTGTTGAAGCGCAACTCATTCGCGGTTGATGCCGAAACAGAGTACTCTGCATTGGGCAATTGCCACCTGAATCGAATAAGGTGTCAATAATGTAAATTAAATAATCCAAAAATCAAAGATCGTCTAAAACCCTTCACATCAACACCTAATCGTCAATAAGTGTTACTTTCCATGTGAAAAAGGAATAAAAAGGAACCCTAAAATTTGATTTTGTTTATCTTCCCTAAGACTTGATTGAATTCAGCATAGAAACCGTATGTATCATAATTTTCAATTTCTTCAGCCCCCGAATTTTCCAAATTGCAATTAACGAATTCATTTAACAATTAGGAGAGAGAGTTTCAAAAAGAGGGGAAAACAACCAGACCTTCTGGGGCCGAAGGTGACTTGAGGCAGAGAAACGTAACCCCTGAGAGGGTTAAGAGCGTCGGGAGAGACCGAAGAAACGTGGTTCGGATTTGAACGAATAATCCATTCAGAAACTGGTGGGGAGAGAGACGACTCAGACAGCGGTTCGAAGATCTTCGACGGCAGTGAGTGCCTCAAAATCTCCGGAAGAACATCGGCTTGGGCTTCGTTGTCGATTGGAGGCGAAGCGTTTGACGGCGATGATGATGATGATGAAGGAAGCTTGGGCTTGGTTTTCTGGACCAGACGGGCGACGGCATGTTTGGATTCTTGTAAGAAATAGGCGCCCTCTTTGCCCGCCAATCTCCCGGCAAGAAAACTCATTTGCTCTCTCTCTCGCTCTCTCTCTCTAGAAATTCTTCAATTTCACACACTAAATTTGAATCTGACGTTTATTTGGATGATCAGCAAATTTATAGTGCGAGGGTGATTGCAACGAAAACAAAAAATTGGGGTATTTTGTTTTTGTTAACCCCGTAAGTTATTTCTGTTTGCACCTTAAACTTCTAGTTTTTGAAAAGGGAAAATGACTGAATGGTTTTATTAGCAACACTAATCTACCAAATTATCCCACAACTTTCTAATTGAACCAAATGATTTTTAATTTTTTAAATTATATTACCAGATAGTTCCAAATTCAAATCCAAAATTAGATATTAACGATATTACCCTTCCGCAATTAACTCATAGGATTTGGAACAATTTCTAAATTAAAATTAAATTACTTTTATATTCCTAAAATAACATTATTTTTTTATTTTTTTTATATATATCGTTTGCTTGATTTGATTACAAATTTATGATCGAGTAATTATTAACTTCAAAATAACATCAATTTGTGTATATTTTTCTATATGATTTATCTTCGTGTTGAATTTAACACAATGATGAATTTTGTGTTGAATATAACACGAATGTGAAATTTGTGTTGAATGTAATAATATGTGAATTTTTAATAAAAAATGATGGACATCATATTATTTTAAAGATTTTATTTAGACGAATCTGAATATATGATTAGATCATAATAAAAAAAAAAATTATGTTGAATTCAATACGATGTGAAAAATTATAAAAGTTTCGAAGTACCCTGTTAAATGTAACACGAATGTGAAAACTGAAAATTCTGAGAGTACCTTATTGAATGTAACACCAATATGAAATTTTGATGAAAAAATGTTGAATACGATATCATCTTGAAGATCTTATTCAAATGAATTTGAACATATAATTAAATCATGCAAAAAATATCATGTGGAATTTAACACGACATGAAAAAATATGAAGGTTCCAAAGTAGTATGTTGAATGTAACATGAATGTGAAAATTGAAAATTCTAAAAGTATCATGTTAAATGTAACACGAATTTGAAATTTTGATAAAAAAAAATTTATGAATATAATATTATCTTGAAGATCTTATTCTGACGAATCTGAATATATAATTAAATCATGAAAAAATATCATGTTAAATTCAAGACAATGTGAAAAATTATGAAGATTCCGAAATAGAATGTTGAATTTAACATATATGTGAAAATTAAAAATTTTAGAATGTAACACAAATTTGAAAATTAATAAAAAAAAATAGTGAATGTGATATAATTTTGAAAATCTTATTAAGATAAATCTGAATATATAATTAGACCGTGAAAAAAATGTGTAAAACAATAGTTATTTTAATTTTAATAAAATAATGTTGAATCCTTAATTTTTAGTAAGTTAGATATCAAATAGCTGGAAGTGCAAATCTGACTGAATAATTACAAATGACTATTTGGTAACCCACTTAAAAAATGATTTGGTTGATAGTTTTACTTTCTTATGAGGAGCCGCGAGTGATTGCTCCTTTGAATATTATAAAGTTTTTATATTGCGCATTTTTAATGCTATTGGATCAAAATTCACTAAGGTCACGTTTGGATATATGAGATTCATCTTAGGATTGGAATGAAGTTGGAAATGACCATTTCATTCATACGTTTGGTTGGTGAGATTGGTTTTTATTTCCATTCCCAAGTAATAACTAATTCCACAATTTATGAGATTAGTTAATCCTAAATAAAATGAGGTATTAGGTAATCCTATGATTACTTAATCCCAAATGAAATGAGATATTATGTAAGAAGAAGGGCTTGTATTTTTGTTTCCGTATTTTTCATAATAGAAAATAGAACCTTGGGAACAAAAATAAAAATATAGTGGTGTTACTTTCATATTTCTCTTCCCAAAAAACATGGCGGAAACAGAAATATGGGAACAAAAACAAAAATAGAAATATGGGAACATATTTCTGTTTTTGTTCCAAGAAAACCTAGAACATAGATATAAAACTCGGAATAAATAATTTTCTCCCCATATATTTATTTATATTCCCAATTTTATGAGAACAAAAACACTAAACAAGTGAGGCATAAGTGGAGTTTAGTGTTTCTATATCTTAAGTTTGTTAACAAAATGATTGGAACAAAATCAGTAAAATAGGAAAAAATTTGTTCTGTTCTGTTCTCAGATTTTTACAATAAAATTCTAAAATTAGAATATAAGCAAATCATTTTTTATTTTTTTTTTGTTTTGTTTCAGTTGTAAGTTTTTTTGGGAACAGAAAAAGGGAAACTGAAACACAAAAGTACTTCCAAGCCTTTTAGTTTGTCAGGTTAAAGGATAACTTAGGTGACATTTGTTTAGTGTCTCTGAATAATTCTGTTATGTTCTCAAAATTTTGTTTTAAAATTTCCAAATATTTAAGAATATTGTTTCATTTTTATTTATCAGTCATTCCAATACTATGTTTAATGTATTTTGTAACCAAACGTATGAATGGTAATGGTCATTCCAATACCATGTTTAATCATATTTGTCACCAAATATAGAAATGGTAATGACCATTCTATTCCAATACCATATTATTTTCAATACCATACTCATTCCATTTCATTATATTCCATTCCAGCGTACCAAATGTAGCGTAATAGAATCAATTACATATCATTTATAAATTTTAGGGGCGATTAATCGGGGCTTCCATTAGGAAGTTAAAATAATCAAATAAACTAATATTTTTTTTCCCGGGTTACAGTTCAATCCCTTGTGAAGAACCGACCAAATTTGCCCGTATAACTACCATCAACTTTATAAATTTATGGACAATTACTTACAAGATATGTAATTTCCTGGTGACGATTAGTAAATTAAAATTAAATTGAAATCGTGTTACTAAACTCAAAATAACTATATATATATATATATATATATATTTTACGATTCAATTATATATTTAAATTCGTCTGAATAAGATCTTCAAATCGGCATCATATTCAATATGTTTTTCATCAATTTTCATATGCATGTTAAATTCAACATGGTACTTCTGAGTTTTCATAGTTTTCATATCCGTGTTGAATTTTACATAGTAATTTAACAATATTTACAAATTTATTATGTTATAATTGTAAAAAATGTTGAATATTAGTAAATAAATAAATAAATAAAATACAAAAATAAAAATAAAAATTAGATTGAATAGCAACACATGTTGAATTCAACACGGAATTCATTATCCTGTTGAATTCAACAACTACAAAATTATACAACAAAATATATAAATAAATAAATAAAATATTGAAAGAACTAGATTAAATTGTGAAGCATGTTGTGCAACACATAATTCATTATTGTGTTGAATTCAACAAATATTAAATTAAACAAATTAAAAATATATACAAATGGATGTTGTTTTGAAACCAATGACCAATCATAAATCTATAATTAAACCAAACAAACAATATATTAAAAAAAAAAATTATTATTATTATAAGAACATAAGAGTGATTTCATTTTATTTTGGTAACCATTCACTTTTATGACATGAAAAGATATGTTATCACCTATATGATTATTGATTTGTAGGGAATATTGTCGCCCGTGACTTTGAAAAGGGGACTAATTATTGCAATTAATATTACTTGAATATTTAATTAATTCAACTAAATTTGAATAGGATACACAGATAGATTTTTGTGTTTATAGTTACACTTTGAGCTAAACATTAGTTTTGTTATTCTTGTGTAGTAATTGTAACTTATACTGAATACACAATCATATTGTTATGTTGTTAAATGTAACTAACATTGTTTTTTGGTTTTGTTACCTATATAATTGAATGAAATTAAGGGTAAACACTTGCACAACCAAAGTATTATGCACCTATATTAACACTATTTTTTTTTTTAACAAAAAAACAACAAAAAAAACTATTTTTTCTCATTTTTAATTACAATTTTGGTATGCCATTTAATGATAGATGTTGAAAACAATCAAGACATTTTTTATTTTTTTTTAGTATTTTAGATGCATTTGTAGTTGTAGTTGTTGAATGTAACTAAAAAGTATACAAAAAATGATAAAAAAAATATCAATATAACGCACTCTTGATTAAAGTGGAGAACTAAAATATAATTTTAAAGAAAGCATGAAATAAAATATATGAAATCAAATATAATTTAAAATAAATTAAAGGACCTAATTAGAAATTTGGACCAATTATATTAAGGAATAATTGATATTTAGTCCCAAATAGCAGGTGTAATATGTTATTAGTCCCATTTAAAACATAAGTTTTGATTTAATCTCTTAAATTAGTTTTTGTTTATTTGTGTATTAGTTCTGTGTGTGTTTACGCATGTGTAATATTAGTTATATGTACTTGTGTAATATTAGTTACATGTTGCAAATTACATATAACTATATTATATGTACTTGTGTAATATTTGTAATGTCTAACAAATATTTTATACATAAGTTAAATATATGTAACTACAAGACTACAACTTGTGTATTGGGTCTCTGGCTCTTTTTAATACACGAGATTAAAACACAAGTTGTAATTGCATGTGATTTTTTTTTTAAAATTAAGAGTAAAATAAGAGAATAAACACCCTTATATTAATTTATTAGAAATTTGGATCAATTATTATTAATAACTAATCCTTGGTCAAAACTTGCGTTACAAGAAATGACGACTTAATTAGAGAAACGAAATATTAAAAAACAAAATTATTCAAAGTCATGACATGAGATAGATCTTCCTTGGGGTCCAAGTGCAACATGAAGCATATGTTGATTAACTTGAATTATTGAAATTTATTGATTTAATTAATTGTTAATTACCTTTTGCTCCTGTATAGTTTGATATCGTTTCGTTTTGTACCTCCTAATTTTAAAAACTATATTTTAATGGTATCGCGATACTGATGTAATACGGGTTCAAGTAGGGTGTCGAACTACAAAGGTCGGTTTTGTAACTATTGATGCGGGGAAAATTCCCATTTCTATATTTAGCTTTCTAGAGATGAGCTTAATAAAGGAATTGGGCTAATATTTTAGGCCCAAGAACGGAAAAAGTCTAGCCCAACACATAGCTTGGAAGAAACCCATCACAACAAGACACAAGTTATCCTGGGCAAGCATAAAAAAGAGGCCTAATGCTCAAGAAGAGCTGGGTCGCAGATATTGGTCCAAATTGGTGATCCATATTTGAGGTCTACATCTCCCATGCAAGACCACGTCTTCCATATAAGATCACATTTTCATGATCAAAAGCACGTTTTCCATACAAGATCATGTCTCCATGATCAAGACCACGTTTTCCATGCAAGATCACATCTTCATGATCAAGAGCACGTCTTCCATGCAAGATCACGTCTCCATGAGCAAGGCCACATCTTCCATGCAAGCTATATTTGAGGTCCACATCTTCCATGCAAACCCATGCATTCATGCCCACATTCTTCACTAATGCTAGTGTTTACTGTTGATATAATTATTATTTCGTACGTGGATTCACAGTAACTCTCAACTAAATAAGTGGAAAGTCAAAATGGCGTAACTCCCAACCCATGATCATATACTAGGTCATTAAGGGTGAACCCACTAATCCATGATCATAAAGTGAGGGAAGACCAAGGGATCAAATAACGTCCGTGATTTACGAAGTCTGTAAATAAGAAAAAATATCACATTATCTTTACATTCAGTCTTTGGCCTAATACCCATAAACAGGCTGACTTATTCTCACGCCGGAGGTTCTTTGGCCGACACCACACCGGTGTCTCATTAGAACTAATTTGTTTTGGAAGATAAATTAGCAGGTTGCGAAGATCTTTGGCATATGAGGAGCGGTTTATACGTGCGAGGGATTTTTTTAACAACATCAACTATTAAATTTTTTTTTTCTTTATTTGATAACAAATGAGTTTTGATTTTTAATTTGAGTTTTGCAAAGAAATAAATATTAGATCTAAATAATGGAAATAGATAACCGGGTTAGAAATTGTGGGTTTTATATTTTGGAATTATGTTACATCATATTTTTATTTAGATTTGTGTAAACGAGTGTTCCTAACTACAAATCGGAACTACTCAGAAAGATTAGATTTATTATTTTTTAGCATAGTTTATCTTCGGTATGTAATTTCTACGTTACTCTAATCTAGGGGTCAATTACAATTTAGGCATAAACCATCCAAACTAATAATTAAATCCCAAGAATACGATTATATAATTGTTAGATCTAAACCACAAATTAAAAAAATAACTTTTTATTTGAGTGAAATTAAAATTATTTTTATTTTTTTTACATGAAATGAAAAATATTATCATTATTTTAATTTGTCTTTAAAGAAAAGAAAAAATAGAATAAGAGAGATAAAGAAAAAATATTATTATTTTTATTATCTTTAAATATTAAATAAAGAGAAATTAAGTCTTTTTATATATATGTTTTTTAATAAATGCGAGTTTTTCCCTCTAGTTAAAAAGAGATGATATTTAGGTTTTTACACTTTGTACTTTCGAAATCTTGGGAAATTTCACTTTATTCATAAAGTATCCAAATCGTGTCTAGTGAGCCCCAGTTATTAAAACTGTCATTGTTATTGATGGAAATCACCTACTTGTCAAGCACGAAAACTATCTACATGGTTTATTTTTCGTAAAAAAAACACGGAGTTAATGATTTGGACTCAATTGACATAATTTGAATATTTCAGACTTTAAAGTGTTTAAATTGAAAGTACATGGACTAAATTAAAATTTCTCTAAACTTTAAGGGCGACAAAGTGCAAAAACCTCTTAAAATAGAAGAGTAAAAGTGAAATAAAACCAAAGTAGAAAAGTGTAAAAGGGAATGAACCCTTTAATTAATTATTATAATTGATAATTCAATTATTAATTATATATTAAATGATAAATTATTATTTTTAAAAATGTCTTTTGTAAGTGTTTGAATTGATTTAAGAAATATGGATAGTTGGGATAAATTAATGAAATATTTAAAATAGAAAAATAACACCTAAAAACTTTTTACCTCCACTTATATATTTGAGTTTTATTATATTTCATACCCTATATATATATTAGTTGAAGAATCGATTGTCTATCAGTCTTTTTTATCTTTTATTTTTTAATAAAAGCAATGAAAATTAAAAAATTAGAATCTAACTTTGTTATTCAAGAAATATTAGTCTAGTGGATAAGAAGGACTATCTTTTCTTGTCGATCAAAATTTGATTATCTTGAGTAGCACTTCAGAAATTAATTTTTTTTATTTAACTTTGAATGCACCAGGCTGATGTGAATGAGTGCATCCTTAAAATTATCTAATGATATGATTAGTTGAGGTGCACATGACTTGATCCAAACATAGTTTACTGTATAAAAATATAATAAAAGAATTTTTGACTTTGTTTGTTGTATTGTGGAGAGGAGCCTTTAATTTAATGGTGCGTGGGGGCTAACATAACACCTTTCAATTCACTTTATGCCAATTGGAATCAATTTCATTCAACCATGTAATTATAATTTTGCCCATCAAATAATAATAATAATAATTATTATTTAAAGAAAAAATGAAAAAAGAAAATATAGATCCACAAGCATAAAGCAAAAAGCAAGTGGGAGCAGTAATAACCCAATCCTTCTTCTGTGTGCAATGAAGACTTGAATGATATGCAATGAGTAGAAGAATGGGATTAGGAACCAATTATTCTTTTTTCATTATTTATTTATTTATTGAGGTCCAAACAATTGGGTGGTTGTATCAATTAATGCCTATTTAAAACATTGTACCATTTTTAATTCTAAATAGTATAAAAACAGGGTAAATAAAATTATATTTTGTATATTTTGAATTTTATATTTATTTATTATTTTTTTATACTTGTCAATTTAAAACTTAATATAGTGCTTTTAGTTACTAAAAAATTTTAGTTATAATTTTTTTTTTATTTATAATTAATTATTGCAAATCAAAGGAATAGTTTTGCGTTTAGGGTGCATTTGTTTGGGTGAAAAAAAATGATTGATAAGAACATGAAAGGGAAAATATGATGCAAAAAAATAAAAAAAATTATTTAGCATGGATGAAAAATTGAAGAAAAACACACAATTTTTTTAAATATTTTTTTTTTCATATCAATTTGGGAGGAAAATAAAAGAAAATGAGGATTTTTTTTAAAATAAAATAAAATTACAATTATACCCTTGATAACAGATTTTTTAATTTGTTTTTATAATATATGAGAGTCAAATAGTAAATTATATTAAAGTTAATTATTTTTTTTTTCTAGCCAAACAACACTGGAGAGAAAAAAAAAATTCTCCTAAAAGTGGATCTTTTTGGTATCCAGATCAACCAACCTCTTTCATCCACTTAGAAGTGAATTCAGTGGAAGTTGGACTCGACTAATTTCGTTAAGACAGAGAATGGTTCTTGCATTAGGCTGCTAGCCAATAGCTAGCCTTGGAGTTAGAGTTGGAAAATAATTTAGTATTTAGCACAATTCTACTACTTCAAAATTTTAATTCGAAAATTCAAAAACATTAGGGACTAATTCAACATAACCTCAAACTTTAGGTACCAAATAAGTATACATTTATCTACCACAATACGTAGTACAATCTTCATTACCTTCTGTACAACATCTCTATTGGTGAATCAAAATTTATTTTAATAAAATAATTAAAAAAATAAATTTTGATTCACCAAACGATTATTTATTTTATTTTTTTTGCAAATTAAAAAAAAAAAAATAGAGCTTACTGTAATTTTCTTCGTAAATAAGAAACACTATGAAGATGGAGCTCTTCAAAGGAATCGACGCTTGTTGTGGAGCGGGTTTGACCCGGTGGGAACTTTCCGTTTCTCCGACCCGAAATCGATTGCAGTCGTAGCTTTTCTAGCGGAGGGACGACGGTGGTCGGCGGTGGATGGACTGGAATATTCCGCCGTTCGTACGGACTGAACCATTTGAGCACTGAAAAAGAGGAGGGAGAAGACGAAGTAGAAGAAGAAGATGTGAAAGCGATTCATTTTTGTTCTTCGGAAGAATGAGAATGAAGTTATGAGGGTGATATATATGTGTTTTATATGCAATACACGTGTATGTGTATGTATTTATAGGCATGGTTGGTCCATCTATTTAATTTATATTTATAGGTGTTAAATGTCACTGTATAGCATTTGGACATCTCAAAATCATCACAAATGAGAAATTCTAAATTAAACCCAAGAGGTTAGTCCCGCTCCTAAGGCTCTAGTGTCTCTTTTCTTGTCAAGCAGGGTAGCACTCTAGGAATTAAATTTTGAATTTAATTCTGAGTGCATTCGGATGATATGGAGAAGTGTGCCTTTAAGATCGTCCAGTGAAATGATTAGTCGAGGTACACGTAAGTTGGCTCAAACACACCTTACTGAAAAAACCCAAAAAAAAAATGAAAAAAATAAAAATTCTAAATTAACATTATTGAATTGCAAATTAAATAGGGTTAATTTGATGATTAGTGTTTAAACATTTGGACTAAAAAGAAAAATCGAGCGAATGATATTTTTATCTGTTCTGAAAGATTTTTTTTTTTTCTAATTTTTTTGGTTAGAAAAAAAATGAAGAGAAGAAAAATAATTCATTTGAATTAATTCATCATTTTATTCTCATGTATTACAAAAATAAATTAAAGATTTCATTATCAATGGTATAATTGTAATTTTACTGTGTTCTTGAAAAACTCCCTCTTATTTTTCTTCCAAATTGGTATAAAAAAATTTGCTTAGAAAATTATGCATTTTTTTTTCTTATTTTCCTTATTTTTTCCATTTAAACAAACGCATTGTCAAGGATAATTTAAAATTAGTCTTTAGAGTTTATTTTTTTCTTCAAATTATTGAATTTTACTTCAAATATTTTGAAATTTGAATGCAGTCGCAATTTATCTATTAATAGTTTAATTTTTTCCAAATTACTCAAAGAAAAAAAGAATGCGTATCAATTGGTGAAATTGGATTCCGGACAATGAGTAAGGAATAAAGTGTAATTATATTTAAATTTTAAATTAATAAAAATTAGTCAATTGGATCAAATTGATATTTAATACATACAAGTAGTAAATTTTAGAGAATAATTTAGAAAAATTAAATTAATGCGACCGCAACTAAACTTGAGGGATGCAAATTGTAATTTAGCTAATATCAATTTATAAGAGTGTCACACCCAATAATTTGAACATAAAGGGCAAAAGAGAACAAAAAGGGGATCTTCAAAACTCTTTGAATGGTCAATATATAAATTTAGAATATATATGTAAATTATACTATACAAAAGAGATTTTTCGATTTTTTTTGTTGGACGGCTACCAACGGGTTAGGTCTAATTTCGAAGTTGAATTTTTTGCACTTGTAATAAATTGATTGTCAGTAAATAAGCAACAACAATATCAAGACAATCTAACACATGCACACGCACTAGAAACAATATGAAAATTGCATCAAATGCATGGTCAGAGCCAACTACACTTTTATTACTTGTTAAAAACAAGGAAACACACTCAAATTCCAATCAAGGGTTGCAGGGACAATTCTCTCTTCTGAATCCTGATTCGCAAATTTAAATTTAAAGAGAAAAGAAGTCAATTGACACTCCTAATTGCTAAAATCATGGGCAAGGAACTGCTAGATAGGTGTCTCTGGCTAGGAATACATGGCAGTTACCCTACTGAATCTGTAGTCAAATTCATGTAATTGTCCCCACAGATACATGTTCTAATCGACTCTAAGCCAAATTGGCGCACATTAACTAACCATAGCAACACCAAACTTTTCAACTAACTTTGGTGCCCATCCCGTTGCATCTTTGTTTCACCGTTGTGTTGCAAAGGCTTGCCATGCCGCATGCATGACTCTGACTAGAACACCCCATTGCACCCCAACGATTTTCCATGTTGCCTGCATAACTTTGATCAGAACGTGGAGTTGTGCCAATATTTTGCACCCAAATGTCCACCAGCTAGCATTGTCCAATGATATCCCGTTTTACCGATGCGTGCCCACAAATGTTGACGGTTGTTGCCTTGGCCTTGTGGTAAGGTCTTGCCCAATGTCATGGCATGCTCATGAGTACCGATCCTAACATCCTACTTAGGATCACCTTAAACTTAGCTTCAACAACCCAATGTCCATATGTATTCTCCGATTATGTATAAACCATGTCTTACACCTTACCTTGTTGTGTTGACATACTCTAGAACGCAAGGTTCACACTCATGCTGAAGGCCTTCGAGGGAAGCGATCCCTTTGTAATACATTAAGTAAAATAATTGAAGCGGCGTAGTAGACATCAAAATGCTTAAGAAGCCATATTGGTTTCGGCTGTCAAGGCCAACACCTTTGGCTTTGCCGAATTTCATGCCAAGTTACCCTAACTTGGCACTATCATGCCGACGTTTTGCCAACCAACTCTTGTCCTCTTCCAATACTTACGCCTACTCAGGTTTACCTTTGTGCCTTTTTGTATCGACGTCTTAATAGCGATTCGCATGCACTACACTCCGGTTAGAAATTACAACATTGTCCATGCTATTTTGCTATCGATGTTGATGTGGAAAAATTTTCCACGTGTGAATTATGAAACCGGTATCAGAAAATCGGGTCGGGTCAATGGATAAAACCTGACCCAAAAGAGACGGATCTACGATCTGATGATCGCAGTTAGACCAACAATTCTGATGGCCCGAGATAAGGAGTGCTTGGCCTGTTGATGAGGCCCAGACTCGTGAAGGACCGACCCAGTACCGAGCAATGCCCCTTAATGGGGGCTTGGATATCAAGCCCAAAGATGGGAGGTTAACGATAACCGTTGTCCCACCTACTCTCCTCACCAGGCGTAGACGTGATAGACGTTTCATTCCATAATGGGCACACGAACAACATTCACAATGGCTAAGAAAGGAAAGTGGAGAAGATCATGGCCGGAACGGTGACGAGTGGAATCGACACATATATACGGGAAGAATAAGTATCAAAACACAACATTCTCAATATTATATTGTATACCCATTAAAGTTTTATTTCTCTCTTCAGAGGAATTTAACCTGATTCTCATGAAGGAAGTTCTTTGGCCGATACTACACCGGTGTCCCCCATAGAATTAACTGATTTTGCTGGTTGGATTGTAGGTTGCAGAGTTTTTCGGCATGTGAAACTCTGAAATACGTACTGGGTAATTTTGCAACATCAAATGCCTTGGTGGCTATTGCTATAGCGCTACAATCACAGATAGAAAATTGGCACCAAGTAAGTGGGTTAAAGCATTGTGTGAAAGCAAATTTATAACAATTTGTGATTTTGATAACAAAATAGTTAGTTCAATATTAAAGTGCTGACATGATTTTACTTATAGTAATGGGGAAGCTGGTGGTGCTGGTGGTGGTGGCCGGCGGTGGTGGCGGTTGCTGTGCCATTTGAACGATGACGTTTGATTATTGAAAGAGTGAGTGCAACAAATCTTCCATGGGAAAGACTTTGGAGTGAGGGAAGTGAATATTGTTTCGACGCCGACTTTGAATATTGAAGAAATGACCACAAATGCCCTCCTCTGTCCTCTAGTCGTTCCGTTTCTACCAGGGATATTCTTGTCATTTAATAATAGAGTAGATGCCGACACACTCGATTAGTTTTGTTGAAACCAGGAATTAAAAGCAGTTTTCTTGGTCTCGGTAATGAATTAATCTTTGAATAATGTACTCATTAATGCGGTATTTGTCAATTTGATGAGGTCTTATCTTAATTAAACGATGCTAAAAAAAAAATCTTTGTAACGGGAAAATTATTATATATTTTTTAAATTTTTTTTATCTTAGAATCATCTGAATAAAATCTTATAGATCGTTTGGTTAGATGTAATGGAATCAGGGTGAACTGAAGTAGAAAAAAGAATAAAATAAGTGAAATAATTAAATAGATTTACCAATGAATCGTTATTCTCTAGTTTGAGTTTAATTCAATATTTAAAGAAATAAAATAGACTAATAATCTTTGTATTGGGAAAATTATTATATTTTTTTTGAAATAATTTATTTTTAATTTTTATCTTAGAATCATCTGAATAAATTCTTAGGGATTGTTTAGTTAGATAGAATGGAATCAGGGTGAAATGGAATAGGAAAAGAAATAGAATGAGAGAAGTCATTAAATGGATTTATCAATAAAATCGTTATTCTCTTGTTTGATTGTAATTGAATATTTAAAGAAATAAAATGGAATAATACTCTATTAAATATTAATTTTGAGATAAAATTTATTTATAATATATACTTAATAATAATTTATTTTAAAAATGATTAGAAAATATGAATAATATCACATCTGAAAAACATTAAAAAGTAACTAATTAAAATCATTTTGTTCTTAAATTTTTGTTTTCCTTTGGAAGCATAAATAGATTTTTTTCTCAAATATTTATTTTTGTTTAGGAATAGAAAAATATTTTTTGTTCTCATATTTTCATTTCCATTTTTTATGTAGTTTTTTTTTTCTTCTCAAATTTCTATTTCTAATTTAGGAAAATAAATAGATTTTTTGTTCTCAGATTTTTATTTCTGTTTCGTTAACAATAACATATTTTTTGTTCTCAAATTTATGTTTTTATTTTAGGAACATAAATTAATTTTTTCGCTTAATTTTTTTTTTCGAAATATGAATTTGTGAACAAGAAAATATTATTTTAGGAAACATAAACTAAAATCTAGAAACAAAAAAAATGTTTTTAATCCAAAAAAAAAATTGAGAACACAAAATTTTATTTCTATTCCCGAATCAAAAATAGAATATTAAAAAAAAAAATATTTTCTTTTTCGAAATAAAAATATAGAATTGAGAACAAAATATTTTGTTTATGTCATTTAATGAATAATTTTTTTTAGTTTTATTTTTTTGCCCAAATTAATATAGGACTAAATTGATGAAATAAAATCATTTTATAGAAAATATCGAAGTCATTGTTAAATTGAAAATTATAGGTTAAAATGAGGTGATGTATTTTATGTACAACAAAAAAGGGTATATGCCATTGACCTCTCCTATCATTTTGAACTATACCAGCTACTTCTTCTGTCATTTTCGCCACCTCCTACCATTGCACCCACAGCCGCCACCACCTACTACCGCCTCCACCACCCACTACCTGCCGCTGCTGCCCACCACCTTCCACCGCCACCACCCACCCAACACCATCTCCCACCGCCACCTCCCGCCGCCGCCCACCACCACCCACCTCCTACCGCCACTCTCTGCCACTTCCTATCGTCGCCGCCACCCTCCACCACCTCCTGTTGCCGCCACCCACCACCTCCCACCGCCACTACCACCCCCATTTTTTAAAAAATATATTGTTTTTAACCTTTTCATTAACCCTTTTATCTCTCTCTCTCTGGTGGTGGTGGTGGTGGCAGCGGTGAGCGGTGGGTAGTGGTGGCAATGATGGGTGGTGGCGGGGGAGTTGGGTGGTGGGCGGCGGGAGGTGGTGATGGCGGTGGGAGGTGGTGTTGGGTGGGTGATGGGTGTTGGCGGTGGGTGGTGGGAGTTGGGTAGTAGCGGTGGTGGTGAGAGGTAAATATAATTATTTAAAAAGTTAAGAGTAAAAAATATAATTTAAAAAATATAGGGGTGTTAATGATTTTTTAAAAAAAAATAACATAAAGACAATTTTGTCCAAAGAGAGATAAATGGTGTTTGAGCAAAAAGACAGGAGATATCTCTAACAAAATGATATGGGAAGTACCTGGTATAGTGCAAAATAACAGGGGAGGTCAATGACATATACACTAAAAAAAAAAAAAAAATCTTATCATGAATTAAAGAATCCAATTCCGCTCCATGAAGTATGAAATCCAATTCCATCCGTTTTAATTCCAATGAAATTAAACTTTTAATTACATTGGATAATCAAATAAAGGAATAAGATTTGAAAGTGGAATTGTAAGTCCATTTTACTCCCATTCTGTTCAACCAAACGCACCGTTAGTCTTTTGATTAATATCGATTAAATTGAGTTCATCAACTTCATGTCACTATATATTGAATTTGTATAGATACTTGTATGTCTATGGCAGTTAAAAGATATTGTAATATTTATGAGGATATTTACCACTTATCTCTAACGTCATTTTGCCTAAAAGCACAATTTTTTCTATCATTTACAACATAAGGGTCAACCTTTTTGACTTATACTTTGGCGAAAAGGAATCAAATGTCTTTCTCCTATTTAAAAAAAATAATGTATTTTTATTCTTTTATTTTTGAAAAGAAAATTCACTAATATCCTTATTTAAAAAAAAAATTACATTTAATTCCTAATTTTTAAAAAAATTACATTTGCTGGCGGGATAGGGTGGCCTAATTTTTTGGAAACAAGGGTGTTAGTCTAAAAAGATAATATATATATATATATATATATATATATATATATATATATATATATATATATATATATATATATATATAAAACTTAAAGGGATAATAATGTATTTTAATTTTTAATTATTTTTAAAATTTTAAGAGTAAAATTGTCATTAAATTTATAATTTCAGTAATTTTTGACTTAGAGGAGATAAAAAGAAAATAAGGGGGGTGGTTTGTGGTTTTAGGTAGGGCTGATCATGGACTGGTCTCAACCTAGGGTATTACAAAAAATAAAAGAAAATCGTAAGCTTGAGCTCGGCCCGGCCTTATGTCTAGGTTATTATCATATGCCCAAGCTAGGCCTTAAATAAAAAATTTCAAATCCCAGCTCGGCCCTGCAATTTTTTTTAATATAATTTACAAAATAATCACTAAAATAATAAATTAAAATTATAAAATACGTGCATACATAATAATTAGTACTTATTTAACACTTATTATTTGATCTCACTTAATACTTATTACTTGATCTTTTATACTTGAGGCAAGGCGTGAAAATAAAGAATTAAAGTTATCTCACTTAACATTTATTACTTGATCTTATCCATATATTTAATAAATAGTAGGCCAGGTCAGCCTGACACTAAACAAAAATGGTCAATACCCAAGCCCGATCTTAAAAATGAACAGACTTAAATTTTGGGGTTCTAACCCTACTCATGGCTCAATAATCAAGCCCAAGCCGTAAAAACAAAAAAGGCAATGGGTTGGCGAGTTGGGCGAGCCTGCGGGCTCATGATCACCCCTAGTTCTAGACAAGAGAAGTGACAAATGCTCGTACTTACGAAGAGTGAAAGATAGATCTACAAAGTCCAAGATTAATTATTTTCAAAGATAAAAAAAAATTACACATAAAAAACTGTATCATAAAGGATCTATATTATAAATCAAGACAAGGTGGATTCCACACATTATTTTTTGTTAGTAAAACGATTGAGATCGATTAGAGAAAGATGTGAGATAAATATCAATCATTTAACTAAATAGATATTTTTATCCTTTGAATTATATTTTCTTGGCCTTTATATTTATAATCTTAATTATTTTCTAGAGCCCACACTATTTATAGTATAAGTTAGATTATTTAAAATAATTAATTAATTATATTTTAAATTTATAATTTAAATTACAGAAAATTATTTTTTATTAAAATAATATAAAAAACGTGCCTTTAAGTATGGGTAGTTATTCGATTATATTATAAATTAGAATGGTGTAGGCTCCACACATTAACGTTTTGTCAATAGAACAACTAAAATCTATTGAAGAAAAGGGAAAATTACCATAAACTACCGAAATAATTCCAGTGCAACGATCAAACCCACATGCGGTAGAATAAACTAGGAGGTTCCGTTGGTGAGTTTCTTTGAACCGATAACTCCCGTTTTCAAACAAGGCTGGCCGCGAGATTACGGATTTACCCGTCTAGGTGGTTTAACAAAATTATTTATTAAAATGAAAATAACTATTGTTGTACATATTGTTTTTTTACAATATAATTATATATTCAGATTCGTCTAAATAAAATCTTCAAAACGATATCAAATTCACTATTTTTTCATTATTTTTCACTTTTCACATTCATGTTATATTCCACATAGTACTTCCAGATTTTTTAGTTTTCTATGAACTATAAGATGTTACTTGTAACATCTACATGAAATACGATTCACGATCATGTTACATTCCACATGATACTTTTTAGATTTTTAGTTTTCTACGAACTATAAGATATTACATGTAACATCTATATGAAATACGATTCAACACAGACAATGTTACATTCCACACGCAAACATGATATCTGTGTTGACAATAAATAGGAAATGTTATAGGTAATATAGACAATGTTACATTCCATACACAAAGAGCATATTGCATGTGGAATGTAACATTGCCAGTGTTGAATCAGATATTGTAATGAGTGTGAGTGTTACATGTAACATCATTTGAAAATGTGTTTCACTCATCCAAAAATGGCGATTAATATCTCGTTGAAAAGATGGCATTTCACTGATTAATATGGTGTAAAAATATTATTTTTTTAATAATAGAACCACGAAAAAATTCCCTTTTTATATGGGAAGTTACATTCTCATTAAATAAGAGTATTTTAATTTGGTCAAAAAATCCCAAAAGTAACTATCAGTTTAAAAAAAAAAAATGGTTGGACTGAAACGGTACATTGCAAAGCAAAATGGGACCTCCTGGTGCAATCCCCTAAAGAAATTATAGAGTAATCATCAAAAGTTTAACTGAAAAGATATTTTCATCTCTTAAATTATATATTTGAAGATATTTTAATCTTTAATGACCATATTTTTTTTGTGGACTCCAAATTATTTATAAAATAGATTAGATAATTTAAAAGAATTAAGTAATTGAATTTTAAATTTATAATTTAAGTTCTATAAAATTAACCTTTATAATAAAGAGTAATAATTAGCCCTATTATATTCTTATTTTTTTTATGGCAAACATTCCACGTTAATACATTGGTTAGTGATCTTAAAGAAGTAACATTTTTTATAATATTGGATGGGAAGTCTTCTTGATATGAAATCTCAGCATTGAATGGAAATCATACCTATATGTGTACATATATCTATATCATACTCCTAGATGCATGATGTTGATCATTTTTGGGTTTTGCCGTCAGGTAAAAAATAGTAAAATTGTGTTTATTTACATGGTGTTCCTTATTTTTTATTTGTTTTTGGTAAAGTACAATTAAACCCCTAAACTATGAGAAATTTATACACTACTTTGTTACCAAGATAATTAATTTAACCCCTTAGGCCCTGTTTGATTACTTTTTCCATTCCCTGATTTCTGTTCTCGCTCTCAAAATTTTTGGGTTAATGTATAAAAACATGTTTGATAAATACGTTTCTGTTGCCAAAATTTTTAGAGTAATTCCTAAATTTCTTAAGAATATGAAAAACAAAAAATGTTAATTTCTATTCACTCCTACAAAAGCATTCCCACCATCCCCCGCCAGCCACCACCAGTCCGTCGGTCACCACCAACATGCCGGCCACCATACATTTAAAGAATTAAAAAAAAAAAAAAAGAACAAATGTTGCAACCAAATGTGTTTTTTGTTTCTGTTATCATAAATTAAAAGAAACAATTTCAGGACAATAGTTGTTACTAAATATGTTTTTATTCTTAGAAAATTTTGAGATGAAAACAAAATTTTCATCCCAGTTAATTAAAAGTAGAAATAGAAAAAAAACAGAAATTAAAAGTAGAAATAGAAAAAAAACAGAAATTCTAACCAAATGTCACCTTAACTTTCATATTCATGCGTGGATCATGAAGCCTACCCCTGAAAAATCAGAGGCCCCAAGTGACATTTGAAAATGAAACACCTCAATGTTTAAATATATATTTTTTTAAATATTCCTTTTTTTAGTTAATATAGTGATTGAACTTGAGATTTTTTTCCTCTAAATTAATAAAAGTATTTTGAAAAAATAATAATGTAGGAATCTTTAAAATTTCACATAAGTCCCCTTATTTTATTTTTATATCTAGTGAACAACTAAAATAATTTTTTTAGTCCCCTGAATCAATTCTCTAGATTCGCCACTAGAAGGTTTTGTTCTCTTGATATCGAAGCTAATAGATGTTAAAGTAATTGGCCCAATGAGATACAATAGTTATGGACCAAATCGAAAAAAAATATTTTATAGATACCTATTAAACTTGATTTGTAATTTAAGGAGTGCAAGTGTAATTAACTCATTTATTTCCATTTTTAGGTTTTTGTAGAGGGGAGGGGTCGGATTAAAAGATTAGTGAGGGAAGGAAAAAAGTAAAAGGGTGCGCGTTGTTGCTCCACATCAAGCTGCAGTGCAACATCAACTATATATTTTTGGATTTGAAAAGAATCTTTTACTTTGTGCTTAAATTCTTCATTAAATCAATTGATTTTGATGTTGATTTTTTAAAAAAAAATTATTGTTCCCTTTACAAAACCATCATTACTTATAACCTAGTCGATATATATCTAATCTCATTAGTAAAAAATCTAAAGTTCAACTTCCTCTAAAAAAAAAAAAAAAAAAAAAACAATTTTGAATGGTATTTTTTACACAACCAACTACTTTTATATAAAATATTAAAACTACATTTGTTTGTTAAAAAAAATGTTGATTATACTTCATATTTTGAAAAAAAAAATAATTCATTTGTTTCCAAATAGTTGAAAAATCTTTATTAATGTTTATGGTATGATTTTCTTAATTTTGGGATTTTTAACATTTATCTAAAAGAAAATTGAACAATATTTTTTTGGGTATATGTCATTGACATTTCCTATCATTTTACATTATAGCAGATACTTCTCCTGTCATTTTGCAAATACCAAAGACCTCATCTGTCTTTTTACTCAAATACCACTTACTTCCCTATGGACAAAATTGCCCTTAGATTATTTAAAAAAAATAAAATTCATTGGCACTCCTATATTTTTAAAATTATATTTTTTACCCTCTATTTTTTAAATAGTTATATTTATCTCTCACCACCACCCAACTCCCACCGCCACCGCCACCACCTCCGACCACCCACCACCCAACTCCCCCGCCACCACCTATTGTCGCCACTACTACCCACGCCACCGCCCACTGCCACCACTAACAACCCCCACTACCAATGGAGAGAGAGAGAGAGAGAAAACGGTTAATGAAAGGGTTAATTTTTTATTTTTAATGAAATGGTTAAAAAAAAAATATTTTTTAAAATTGGGATGGAAGGTGGTGGGTGGCGGCGGAAGAAAGTGACGGAGGGTAGCGGCGACAGGTGGTGGGCGGCAGCGGTGGGAGGTGGTGTTGGGTGGGTGGTGGCAGTGGGAGGTGGTGGACGGAGGTGGTGGGTGGTGGCGACGACGGTAGAAGGTGGTGGTAGGAGGTGGCGATGAATATATATAAATTAAAGAGTTATTTATGTATTTTAGTTTTTTATTATTTAATTATTTTTTAAATAGTCAGGGGTAAAATTGATATTATAATAAAAATTGTATTATTTTTTAATCAATATTTGAGGTAAGTAGTGTTTGAGTAAAACGACAGGGAAAGTCTCTGGTATTTACAAAATGACAGGGGAGGTATTTGGTGTAGTGCAAAATGACATGGGAGGTCAATGAAATATACCCATATTGTTTTTAAAAAGAACAATATTGGATTTTAGAAAACGCGTTCTCAAGCAGTACATTTGGTTAATATTGTTGGGGAAATTTCAATAATTATATAAATTCAAATTAAATCAATAAATAAATATCACATACAATTTCAATCTCTTTAAATAACTAAGGACATCAACAATTAAATAAATAATAAAAAAAAAAAGAATAAAAATGAGAGAAAATACATATCTAGTGGATCGAGGTGTGTAAACATTGTCCTAAGAAGAGATACGCTCCCTCTATACATAGTGTTGAATGACAAACCTTTTCCAAGATACAACGATCTACGGAGTCAAGGTGCAAGTATGACATCCCTATATTGAACCGATCGCAAATCTTATTACCCGTAAATCATCAAGTATATATGTAAAATAGAACAAAATATCACATCACTCTGTTTCTATATCTCAATAAAATCATACTTATTATTTTATATAATACTAAACTTTTTTCTCTACTCTTCTCTATTTTCCTCTATATTTCTTCATAATTTTCTATATATTCTTTCTTTTTCACATATCTATATGTAGTGTTTGGACTATATAACTTTTATTATAATATTAAGTAATTATAATATTATAATTATTATAAAACCACTAATTATACACATTAATATTATAATAATCACATTGTACTATATATATAATGAAATTCATAAATTCATTTTAATAAATTTTATAATTTGATCACAATAATAATGTGTAATAAACATGTAATTAGAACACATTCATATAATCATCATAAATATATATCACTGCTAAACAGCTGAAGCTGTGTTGATCCATCGATTCATAGCTGGTGTTTTCATTTGAGAGGTGAGATGGAGTTAGAGAGAAAAGCTCTCAAGGAAAAAATTGTGGAGCTTTCAACCGAAGAAGAAGATAGCCTTGAGTGTAGTAAGAAGAAAATAAAAAATGGTGATCATAATTCCATGGGAAAACACATGTAGGTGGATGCATGCACAGATCCTTCTTCGAATTTGGAGGGGGTTCAAGAAAAGGGTCAAGATTTGGAGATGGAACTTGCTTCTCATAGTGAGTTGGTTTCCCCAAGAATCATGCCTAGATCCTTCAAAAAAGCTTTGAAAAAAAACCCTGATAAATTGAAACCGAGCCTACAAGATGTGTAATTTGATAAAGAAGATAAGGAGATTGAGGCAAAGCTTAACCCTAATCTAGTTTCTAATGATTTATGTAATGTTGATTCTATTCCTGAGATATTTGTTTCGAATAAATTTTTGTCTCAAATAAGGAAACAATGGAAGGATATTCTTATCACTAAGCTTCTGGGTAAACTGATAGGTTACAAGGTTCTCTGTGATCAAGCGAAGATGATTGGGAAACTTCAAGGGGATTTCGAGTTGATCAATATTGATTATGGTTTTTACCTTGCGAAGTCTGACATGATTAGTGATGCTCATAAGGTCCTCATGGAAGGGCCTTGGGTGATTCTTGATCATTATCTTATGGTGAGGAAGTGGGAAGCAAATTTTAGGTCGGAGTTTTCCATTAAATAAAAAAGGTGGTATAGGCTAGATTACCGCATATTCTGTTTGAGTACTACGAAATGGCGGTTCTTTTCAATATTGGTAGTATTGGGACGTCCGATTAAGATTGATGGGAATACGGCCGTGTCTTCAAGAGGGTAGTTTGTTAGGATATGCGTTGAAATTGATCTGAATAAACCAGTTGTCTCTCATTTTCAAATGAATGGGATGGTCTTTAAAGTGGACTATGAAAGTCTTCATGGGCTATGCTTTTCCTGTGGTTGTATGAATCATCGAACAAAGATGTGTCCTTTTGTCAAGACTCCGGCGATAAACAACAGAGAAGGGCCGTAGAAGACTGACTGTGTGATGCACAGTGATATGATTACTGGGACGGATAATTAGGAAACAGAGGGACATAACATTTCTGTTAGCACTATAGATATGACGATAGAAGGTAACGACGTTGATAGGTGTAAAAAACCTATCTATTTCGAAATCGAATTTGTTAGTTTTCAAGCGTTTTAGTTATATTTAATCTCGTTTTAGTTTGTTTTAGTGTAAAACAAGTGAAGGGATGTTAACGGACGATAAACAAGCGAAAACGGTGAACAAAACGTGAAGAACAGGGTTTCGGTGCATAAAGACTACCGCCTAGGCGGAAGGAGTGCTGAAGGGATGAACCACCGCCTAGGCAAAAAACCACCGCCTGGGCGAGAAAACGTCAGATTGTTATGCCAGCAACCACCGTCTAGGCAGAGAAACCACCACCTAGGCGAAGATCCGACAGAGGCTTAAACCGACTTAAACCACCGCCTAAGCGGTGAACCAACACTAAGGCGGTGACACTCTGCGCAAAAATATCTATTTTTAGATATTTTGAAGATATTTTACAAACCTTGCCTATAAACCCTTTTCTTGCCCAATTGTTAGAGAGACTAGAAGGCTAGAGAGCACCGGTTGATATTTTGGAAAGCTCCTTCCACCTTAGTTAGGTTTAGATAATTTAGGAAGTAGATTAGATTAGTTTTAGGAAGTTTTCTTGGCCATTTCTTGAAGAGCTAGAAGAGGAAGTTCATCAATGGAGAAGAGGAAGTTCGGGAGGATTGCTCTTTGGCGAAAGTGGACTACTCCACTTTGAGATTTGATCTTTCTTCCCTTGTTTCCATCTTTGTACTTAATGTTTATTGTTGATATTGATGATATCCTCTTGATTTAATGTTGTATTGGCTAAGAACATGTTAGTTTAATTAAAGATTAGTTAGGGAAAGATGTAGTTGTGTAAATACTCGTTTGGTTTAATAAATGTTTCTTTAACGGTTGTTGCTTTTAAGTCCGATTGTATTTATCATTTGATGACGATCTTAGTATGCTTGTAATGGTATTAGGGTTGTATTTGAGAAACTAGAGTTTGACACTCGGGAGAGGTAACCCTGCATTCGGACTAGGGTAAACACATCGTTACGACCTAACGACCTGGGAGGGCGTTAGTTAGTGTGCAATCGATGACGTTGGGTCAAGACTCACGCGGCCTAGAGTCATTAAGACATTGAGGGGGACCTCTTCGTCAACACGAAGTCGCGTATTCCCTCGTCTTACACTCAGAAGAGGTGGCAGAGGAGTTTACGAACCAAAATTGTCGGATACCTAAACTCTGTTATTGTTAACAAAACGAAATCAAACATGTATTAAGTGAATGAAATCAATCCCTAATTAATGAAATTAGTTAAGATTAACCCACTAATTGTAGTTTAGCTTAGTTTAATTTTAAATCATGTCTTCAATCGTCAGGATAACATGAGACTACGTAAATTGCGGTATTTAATTATTCACACTTTTCTCTGTGGGAACGATATCCGATCTTCAAGATCCACTATATTAAAACTTATACCTCGTATACTTGCGAGAGTAAGTAGCGGTGTATTTCACGCCCTACCAAGTTTTCGTTGGCCTGGATGTTGGGAATGATGGATTTGGGCTATGGGCCTTGGTGAGAAAGCAAAGGGAATTTGGGGGGAATAAGCCTAAAGCTATGCAACAAGGTTTTGCTAGAGGTCAGGCCTCGGGGCTCATTTGGAAACACAACCAAAATTTTGGGCCCATGGGAAGAAAAGACTAGCGTAATGACTTGGATATGAATGAGGATATGGTTGATCTAAGTGGGCTAAGTTTATCGATATCCGATTTTGCTAAAAATCATCAGGGCCTAAGTAAAAAAAGGGCCGTTAGTTATAAGGGCGGCCAACTGGATTTTACTAACTTTAGTAGTAATTCAGGCATGAATAGGGATTCGAATCCCAAAATGAAGTAGAAGGAATCGATGGCTAAGGGTGTTTCGAGTTCATTGATTTCTTCTATGACATCAAAGGTTATTAGCACGCCTTCTGAAAAAATGAGGTCTGATTCGTAGCAAAGATGGCGATGGTGTCTTGGGAATCAACTTCCCCGTCTACATTAGGTCATTCGTCTTCTTTACTGTCTAATCCATCTTCATCTTTTAATACACCCTCTTCCTCTATCATTACCTCCTCCACTCACTTTACCCCTTCTTTGTCTCACAATTCTTTTCCTCTTTCCACTACTGTCTTATCCATCTCATTGCATACTAGTCTTTCTTTAAACCCTAAATCACCAGACGATTCTATAAGTCTTCATCCTTCCTATGGAAGTTTTGTGAGTATATCACCTCCAAAGGTTCCCGTTCTTGATGTTCATAGAATAATCGGAGAAGGTGAGACGGTGTGTAAAAGTGTGTTGGTTAGCGAATTATGTGAGAATGGAGGTGAAGATTATAGAAATAAGGACTTCACATCCCCCATTTATGGAGACATCCATAGAAACCTGTGAAAGCGTAGGATTACCTAGTAAAGAGGTGCAAGGCCATTCTAGGGCTCAGTAAGTCTGATTGTTTACCCAGTGTTCCATCTTTGTTATCTATGAAAATTCTTACTTGGAATTGTCGTGGGATGGGGAATAGTAATTTTCTTAGTGCCTTTAGGGATGTCTTTCATACTAAAAGACCCGAGATGGTTATTTTATTGGAAACCAAGGTCGAGTTGGGGTCGCTTGGTAATTTTTTTAATTCTTTCAGCTTTGCAGCAGTCACTCATATTGACCCCCAAGGGCGTGCTGGTAGAATCTGGGTACTTTGGTGCCCAAAAAACGTTTCTATTAGTTAAGTTCATCTTACTAACCAAGTTATCCACTCAAAAGTTTCGATTGTGGGTTACGAGGAATGGATCTTTTCGGCAGTTTATGGTAATCTGAACCCCAGGATGAGAAGAGATCTTTGGTCAGAAATGAATAATTTCTCTCGGCTTAATGATTATCCCTGGTTGGCGGTGAGGGATTTCAATGATATCAACTCCTAAACTAAGAAATGTGGTTCTTCTAGTTCTTCTTATATTTTGCGTATTAACTCTTTCAATGCTAATATTGTAGCTTCTGGTTTGAATGATCTTCGGGCTTGTGGTTCTTCTATAACCTGGTCAGGTTCTAATAGGCATAATCTTCGGGTTTATAGAAGATTGGACAGAGCTATAGCTAATGAAGCTTGGTGTTTGACCTTTTCGGATGCCCGGGTTGAGAACTTACCTCGTACATATTTTGATCACTCTTATGTTATTATTCATGTTCTCGGTATTAATTTCCTTAGTTCTTCTTGTCCTTTTAGGTTTGAATCCATGTGGTTGGATCACCCAGACTTTAGACCTTTGATTGATAAGTATTGGGATGATGTTAATACTGACCTTAATAGTAAGCTTGATAACTTCACTAATAAGGTTAAAATTTGGAATAAGAAAGTGTTTGGGAATATCTTTAATGAGAAAAATCGTATTTTAGCTAGGCTTAAAGGTATTAAAAAATATCAGGAATCTCAATTTTCGTGTGGTCTTGATAATCTGGAAAATATTCTTAAAAATGATTATATGAACCTTCTTAAGAGGGAGGAGATTTTCTGGTACCAAAAATCTAGAGTCCAGTGGCTTTCCAATAGGGATAAGAATACTAGGTTTTTTCACATTGCTACGACCCAAAGAAGAAGGAGGAATAGAGCGTCGATGATTAAAAATTCTAATGGCATTTGGCTCAATGATCAAGAGGATAATAAAATTCACGTTAGACAATATTTCTATTATCATTTCTGTGAGAATGTGTCTAGTGTTATTAATCCCAATTATCTGGTAAAGGATTGTCCTAACCCTATTGATTCAGAGGATCACTCGTTTCTTACCCTGGTTCCAGATGATGAGGGGTTTAAATCTAATTTAAAGAATATAAAAGTCCTTAAAGCTCTTGGCCCTATTGGTTACCAGACGATTTTTTTTATAAGAAAAATTAGAATACTGTTGGTAAAAGTTTATGTGATTTTATGAAGCATTGTTTTGCTGAGAGTGATATGCCGTATAAAATGAATGAGACACTCATCGCTCTTATTCCCAAAATTGAGTGCCATGAAACTATTAAGCAGCTTCGTCCTATTGGTTTTTGTAATATTCCTTATAAACTGGTTACTAAAAATATTATGGCTAGGATGCGTCCTTTATTGTCTTCCATTGTTGGTCCTTTTCAGAGTAGTTTTATTCCGGGCTGACAAACTTTAGATAATATTATTATTACTTAAGAAATTTTGCATAACTTTAGGATAAAAGGAGGTATGATTATTAAAATTGATCTTGAAAAAGCTTATGATAAATTTAGTTGGGATTTTTTTGGAAAATACTATTTCTTTCTTTAATGTCCTTGATAATTGGATCAAGTTAGTCATGAATTGTGATAGGTGTAAAATACTTATCTACTTCTAAACCAGATTTGATATTTTCGAGTGAATTAGTTATATTTAATTGTGTTTTTGTTAGTTTTTATGTAATTTAGGTGTGGGAAAATGGTGAAGAAATGATGAAGAAACAAAATTTCAAGATCACAAGAGCTACTACCGCGGCGAGAAAGCCACCGTCGCGATTGTAGAGAAGGGCTAAAATTCATGAAGGCCCACCGCCGCGACGGTGAAAGTTCAGAGAGTCTACCGCTGCAGCGCAAGTCCATCACCGTGGCAGTAAAATATCTCAAAAGTAACCGACTTACCCCCATTGCGCCGGCCGTGATCCTATCGCCATGGCCATGACCTCTACACAGTAAATAGATATTTTTTAGATATTTTGAAACCTTGTGCCTATTAATACCTATTCTCCCACTTCTCTTAAAATTTCTTGGAGCATGGAACATCCCTAACCTTAGGAGATTGATCCTTGGCCATTCTTGAAGAAGATATTCATCATCTAGAGAAGAGGAAACATCGGCGGATCGATTTTTGGCGACAGTGGATCACTCCACTTTAAGATTTGATCTTTCTCTCTTTGTTTCTCTCTTTGTAATTTCATGTTTTATTGTAAATGATGATGAATACCTCTTGGTTTGTAGTTCTAATGGCCAAGATTATGTTAGATTAAATAAATATTAGCTAGGGATCGATATAGTTGTGTAAATACTCGTTTGGTTTAATATATGTTTCGTTAACGGTTGTTTGCTTTTAAATCCGATTGTGTTTATCATTTTATGACAACTTCAATATGCTTGTTAAGGTATTAGGGTTGGATTTGAGAATCTAGGATTTGATGCTCGGAAGAGGTAACCCTGGATTCGGATTAGGATAAACACATCATTACAATCTAACGACCCGGGAGGGCGTTAGTTAGTGTGCAATCGATGACGTTGGGGCAAGACTCACACAGCCTAGGGTTGTTAAGACGTTGAGGGGGACTTCAGCGTTGACACAAAGTTGTGTATTCCCCTGTCTTACACTCGGAAGAGGTGGCGGAGGAGTTTACGAACCGAGATTGTCTGATACCTAAACTCCATTATTGTTAACTAAACGAAATCAAATATGTATTAAGTGAACAAAATAAATCTCTAATTAATCAACTTAGTTAGGATTAACCCACTAATTGTAGTTTAACTTAGTTTTAATTAGTTTAATTTAAATATTAAATTGAATCGTCAGGATAACATGAGACTACATAAATTGCGGTACTCAATTATTCACACTTTCTCTGTGGACACGATACTCGATCTTAATCGATCCACTATTCTAAAACTTTGACCTCGTATACTTGCGAGAATAAGTAGCGGCGTATATTTTACGCGCTACCAAGTTTTTGGCGCCATTTCCAGGGAATGTATGAATTTTAAGTTGATATTACGACTAAGTGGTTGAATGTTAATCTTGACATTTATTTTGTTTAATTTTTAATTTTTATTTTTGTTTTATTGTGTTAATGTGATTAAGCCGTGCGAGAAACGATGAAGAAGATTGGAATTCTTAATTGTCAATCCTAAGATCGAGCTTATATTGAAAATGATAAGAACAGAGAAGTGAAGCCGACTTCAATTCATGATCTTGATCCGACTGAGCATTTGAGCCCAAATTCTTTGTCTATGGAGAATTTTGGTAAAAAATGCTTAGCAACATGAAAGTCCAGCTAGGGATGGTAAATTAAGTGCATTTTTTTCTTTTATGAAACTCATTCCTTTTTTATATGAAAACGAGGGCATGATGCTGCCCGATTTTTGCTATTTATTTAATTCTTTTTGGAGGCCGGAATGGTTTCAGAGCGTGTTTGGAGGTAAATCTAGGAGTTTGGATAGTTAGGGTTGTGTTTTGTACTTAAAATCATTGAAATAGTGAAGGCCAGACTTCAGGAGGAGCAGAATAGGATGAAGAGCAAGCAAGAGACGAGGCAGGGCCTTCTGAGGTCCTAATTCCTGAGGCACCAGGACGGGCCGGATTCGACGAGGAGCGAGTTCGCCAAGAACTCCGAGATCTTCGACAAGGGCAATACGAGCTATGGACATACTAGGATCAAGTTGGGTTCTATCAAGATTAAGTCAACCGACTCATTTGTGAGGATCTCAGCATCGAGATGCATACGTTTCCAAATATGGCACAGGTGCCACCGCAGCTTTTGTAACCACCACAGTTTCCTTTCCGACGTGAAAGTGGTGGTGATGATCCTTCCCCAGGTGAACAGTAGGAGGTAAGACTTGTCTGTCTTATCTCCTAGGTATGTGTCTGAACCCAGTTTACCATTTTACATGCTATATTCAGTTATTGGGTTCGCTGCTAGACAGTATGGACACTGCCATGTTTCAGTTTGGGGGTTGTTCATCCATTTTTGTGTTTTTGTAGAAGAATGATGAACCATTATTTTTTGAACAAAATGCAATTTTTTTTTTCCTTTTTTTTTTTTTTTTTTTTTTTTTTTTTTTATGTACAGAATTATGTTTATGTATGTATTTTATTGTTTTAATTAATGTTTTAGTTTTTAATTTCTAGTTTAATTTAATTTTTGTTTTTGCATGTGTAGTGTTAGATTAATTAATGTATGTTAGTATTAGATTTAGTTATTAAATGTGTATGTATGAAGTAGTATTTGTGTGTTTAGTTGTTGAGTTCATTTGGGTCAAGTCCTGATGATAAGAATTATCCCCTAATTGCATATTGAGGTTGGGGGTAATGCCTTCCATGTGTGTTTTGTGTGCTTAACATGTCGATTGGGTAAAAATTATCTCGATCCCAAAATCGCGCGACATTTGAACTCAATGTATAATAATCTGAGCAATTAGACGTCGATTATTCAATATGAAGTTCATGACAAAAATGAGGAATCTAGAACTTAGTTTAGGGGAAACTTGAGGTGAAATCCTAGGTAAGGTAATTCCGAAGACGTGATTTAGGCCGTCATTTTTTTGCTTGAACCGTTATAGCTAACCTGAAAATTTCATCCCTTATTTTCCCTGTCGAAACCGATGACGTAATCAATTCTGAAAACGTTCAAATACTCTTTTCATTTAAATTTTTCCTAAACCAATGTCGCTAAACCTAATTTTCAAATTGAGTAAAATCAAGTGAGCGGTGGGGTTTCAGTTGAATTTTTATTGACTCGGTATTAGTATATTCACTTGTCACTTTCGTATTTCTTTTCACACGCTCCTAAATAAGTTTGGGGGGGTGTGTTTTTATCATTTCTTTTTGCATATTCCTAAAATTTTATAAATTAGAATAAGTTTGGGGGTGTGTTTCTCTAACTTCGTTTTGCACACTCTTAAAACGGTTATTATTCGAATTAATTTAGGAATGTGTTTAAAAAAAAAAAACAATATGTGAATAGTGTTTTCATTTTCTTTTCTTTTGACAAGTGAATACACACAATCTTCGTTTCTTATTCAGAGTTGTCTTCTAAAAATGTGGGGTTATGAGAGAGGATAGCGACAAGCGATTTTACCTTGAGTATCAATCAATTAAACTGATTATCTATTCTCAATTCCAGTAATACCCGTGATAGTTCTCCAAAGCCAAACCAAGCCCTATTGATCTCTGTGAATATCTGAGCCCACATTAGTAGATAGTAGATCCCAATCAAGTGAATGGTTTTCCTGAATTCTTAAACAGTATACTTTATGAACTTAACAATTGAATTATACAATTCAGTATGTGCGTAATTATGCATTTGAGTTCTTACACACATACATTCAATGGATCTAGAATGATTTTTATTGATATTGAATGTTGAAATTCTAGAATACCACTTGGTGTGGGTATTTCCCGAACTTGATCAAATTTAAGGATGTTGAGGGAGGAACAAATTGGTCCTTTCGATTGAACTTTATACTTACATACATTTACTTATTTTGTATTTCAATTTTTTTTTTCATTTTTTAGTTAGTTTGTTTAGTTTAGTGTTAGTGTTTTGCTCGAGAACTAGCAAAATTTCAAATTTGGGGGTATTTGATAGGTGTAAAATACCTATCTACTTTTAAACCGGATTTGATAGTTTTTGAGTGAATCAGTTATATTTAATTGTGTTTTTGTTAGTTTTTATGTAATTCAGGTGTAGGGACATAGACAAGTAATAAAAGAGTGAAAATGGTGGGAAAATGGTAAACAATGATGAAGAAACAAAGTTTCAAGATCACAAGAGTTACGGCCGCGACGGTGAGATTGCAGAAAAGGGCTAAAATTCATGAAGGCCCACCGCCGCGGTGGTGAAAGTTCAGAGAGTCCACCGCCGTGGTGGTAAAATATTTGGAAAGTAACCGACTTACCCCTACAACCGCGGTCGTGATCCTATTGTCGCGGCCATGACCTCTCCACAGCAAATAGATATTTTTTAGATATTGAGAAACCTTGTGCCTATTAATATTTATTCTCCCACTTCCCTTAAAACTTCTTGGAGTATGGAACATCCTAACCCTAAGAGATTGATCCTTGGTCATTCTTGAGGTAGATATTCATCATCCGGAGCAGAGGAAATATCGGCAGATCGGTCTTTGGCGACAGTGGATCACTTCACTTTAAGATTTGATATTTCTCTCTTTGTTTCTCTTTTTGTAATTTCATGTTTTATTGTAAATGATGATGAATACCTATTGGTTTATAGTTTTAATGGCCAAGATCATGTTAGATTAGATAAATATTAGTTAGGGATTGATGTAGGTGTGTAAATACTCGTTTGGTTTAATATATGTTTCGTTAACGGTTGTTTGCTTTTAAATCCGATTGTGTTTATCATTTTATGACAACTTCAATATGCTTGTTAAGGTATTAAGGTTGGATTTGAGAATCTAGGGTTTGACGTTTGGAAGAGGTAACCCTGGATTCGGACTAGGATAAACATATCGTTACGATCTAACGACCTGGGAGGGCATTAGTTAGTGTGCAATTGATGACGTTGGGGGAAGATTCACATGGCCTAGGGTTTTTACCCGTGTTTTTATTAAAATCAGATTTTGGAAATTCTCACTGTATTTCTATCACTAGTATCCGGACATTAATTGAGTTCAAATTAATCTAGGGTAGTAGAAGCTCCGAGTAGAAAAAAGGACTTATCAATTTTGTAATTGGTGAGTTGCGTGTCGGATTAGATACTATTGGGAGTGTCTAATCAAATGGTAGCTGGTTTCAATATCTTCTAGTAAAGAGATTGATGTTTTAATCTTTGCCTAGTGTATAAAATGATTAGGTGTTAATTCTTCCTAAATAGAATTAATTTTGAGTGAATTTGTAATGGTTCAATCCTTATTGGGCAAAAAGATACTTGGAGTATTTTTGTGATGTTTGATTTTTAGCCGAGTATTAAAGAATTTGGTTAATCCTTAGCTTGTGAAAGAATTAGGTTAGTTTTGAGTTTGGGAAAAAGATAAGGTTATTCTTGAGCCTGGGAAAAAGAAAAGGTTATTCCTGAGCCTGGGAAAAGGAAGTTGTAAATGTTAATTTTGAGCCTGTGAAAAGAATAATTGTGTAAAGATTTGATTCTTACCTGTTTAAAGGAATCTTAGTGGTTTAGTGGGTGCGAATATCCATGGAGCTCGGTGAACTTGATTAACCAAGAATAACTTGGTGAACTAGTATAAATTTTTGGTGTGCTGCTCTCTTTACTTTATTTATATCTTTATTGTTTGGTGTACACCTAGTTGATAATATATTTCCGCTGCTATAAAGATAATAATTAATTTATGATAAAATTAATTATTTGAGTTTTTGAAGTATTATTATTTGATAATTTTTATTACTATCCAATTCACCCCCCTTTTGGGTAGCTCACTAGGCCAACATACTCGAAGAGAACTGAAGGCGTGAACAACACCGATCAGAAGGTAAGGCTTAACTGAGACCATAAGCTCGACTACACTATGAGTTCGTTCTCATGACCACTGAGAATAGCTTTGTACTACTCCTAGCTCGGGGCATATCTCTTACTCAAGAGCTGTTACAATTGCCCTTCATATATGGAATAAGCAAGTTATGGTTCAAGTATAATGGTACATTAAATCCCATAATCTCACCAAATCTGGGACATTAATGGGGATTGACTATGATTCACGAAAGAAATGCCAAACAAAATTTTCATCCCCTATAAATACTACAAGGGGGGATCTAGTCAGGTATGTTAACTAATTCTTGAACCATTTGACGTACCTCGAAAACTAAGAGATCCCAAAAATTTGCTTATTTGAAAACACCTTTGGAAAAATATATACATGTTTTTGAAATCTTATTATTCTGAAAATAAGGTTTGGGTCTTTTTTATGCGCCAGTTAAAAAAAAACATTTGGACCGAATTTTGAAGAAAATGAGTTGCCACCTAGCATCGATTTGAATGTTGTGATAGGTCACTAGGATATTTTTTGAAAAAAAACCCAAAATTGACTTTAAAAACAAAATAGTCTAACGAAAAGATTCAAAAGTTTGCGGGTCGGTTATGCTCGGAGAAAGTATTAGGCATCCCAAGACACTTGTCCGGAGATGGTACCTTTGTCTAAAAATCTTCAATTAAACTAAGTCTAGGTGGGTTAGCTTTTGTTCTTAAAAAAAATAATAATTTATTTTTTTAGTAAAAAAAAAAAAGAGCAAAATGTTCCCCCTTATGACCACCTCTCAATGATACTTGAAATCGACAAATTTGGCCACAAGGATTTTGATAGGGTGAATTTTAAGATTTGGTTTAACTTGGTAGAAGAAAGAATAAATAAATATTTTTTGATGCATGTGGGAAACATTTTTTTTTTTTTTTTAAAAAATGAAGGAATTGAAGGTTTTTTTTTTTTTTTTTTAAAAAAAAAAAAACAATTTTTTTTTGGTTTTGACTTGGGGGGATTTTTTAAAAAAGAGGTACAAAAGAGAGGATGGTTATCACTTATCTCCCTTATTATTTTTGGGTTTATATCACTTATCTCCCATGTTATTTTGTTATAAACCGGATACCTCCCCAATCATTTTATAAATAACAGTTAACTTCCTTATCACTTTTGTCAAAAGCCATTTAACTCCCCTATAAATAAAAAATTAATAAATTTTTATTGTAATGATAATTTTACCCTTACCTATTTAAAAATAATTAAATAATTAAAAATTAAAATACAAAAATAACCCTTTAAATTTATTATATATATTTTTCTCTTTTATTTTTTTTACAATACACCCCTATTATTTCATCCTTCAAATCTAACCTTACCTGTCACGACCTGGTTTCCCAGGGCCGGACTATGGTTTCTCTTATAGAGAAATTCATATCCTAAAACCGACTCGCCGAATTGTAAATCTACAACCTTTGGTAATTTTTGGTTTAAAGGCGATAATTCTTGTTGCCAATTTTACGACATGAATTTCTTAATCTAATAGTCACCATTTAAATCCAAATAATTCATTTAATAGCTAATCCGCAGATTTTTCATACACGACAACCCAATTAAAAGAGTCTCGAATTTGTAATTTAAAAACTAAATTTTCATATTTCATCAAATCATATTATCCCATCATAATTTTATAAAAATCGACTTCCCAACTTTAAATCTAACCAGTTATATTCAACATTTACATTTACCGAATATTCGATGTACTATTATTGAGAGAAATATTCTACAACAACTACGAAAATTAATATTACCGTTTTCGCTAGTTACAACAATAAATAATAATTACAATTTTTACAATAGAAATTCCACAAAAACTCTTATCTCGTTACATCCTAGCCGACCCTGCAACCAAATACTGTGGGGTTGTGAGCCAACGCTCAGTAGAACTCCAACCCCTCTAATACGTGCATTTAAATATAATACGCCACAACACCTTAGCATGTTGTTCACATAATTGTCACATAACTCCCATTTAAATTCCGTATAATCAAAATACAATCAATATAATATTCATGCGAATAGATAACGGCAAATACACCAACAATAATAACATGAATGTCACATTGAGAAATTTAAATGCATATATTAAAATAAGTTAGGAATTCTACCTTTCCCGAATTTTCCGTTTGTCGCGAGATTGGATTTTTGGTTTTTAGTGGGGTGGTTTGTGTAATTTCTTTTTTCTTTTTCTTTTTCTTTCTCTTCTTCTTCGTTTCTGCGTTTGGTTCCTAATTCTGCTTCAACCACCGGATCTCGCCGCCGCTGACAAGCCTTTTCTCTGCCACTACCGGCTGGCCATCCACAACTAATCTTATCCACACAATTATTTGCACAAATGGAAAAACAAGGAAAATACACACATACAGCCATTCACCGCCGTACCTCTCTCTTTCTTTCTCTCTCTCTATACTCTCAACTCCGGCGACACCCTACACTACCATGCACACACAATACACACTGATAAGCAACGCCCACACATAACCACAACTAACACACACGTACCCACTTCTTTTTCTCTCTATCTCTCATTTACTGCCCGCCCAATTAACAGACGACGACACATACACACACTCCGAAACATACATACACACACACATATACATGCATACATACTGCTGAACACACGTACACCCAATGTTGAACATATCCCACACAGTAGCTCAAAACAGAACACAGACACAAGGCCAAACCCACATTCTCTCTCTCTAACTCACCGCTGGCGAACTCCGGCGTCTCACCTACGACCGAAAGAACACACACACATATAGCAATTGGACATCCACAGACACCCAGAACACACAACCACACACAAACCCATACGATCGTCGACCACCGAACACTCACCGGTGAACCCACCTCTGATTCTCTTTCTTATTTGTTCTCCATTTCTGCTCCTTCTTTTTGAGGTTGAAGATCACGATTGCATGGGGTACTTATATGCATGAGAGTAGTGGATCAACTTAATCCCAAACACTGCCACGTCGTGATCTCGATTCTTCTTGTTTTGGTTTGGATCCTACCGACTGTATAAACATATATATATATACTATCTTATTCCAAATTACCTTAACCCCCCCTCAGTTTCTTTAGATTTTTATTTAAATCCCCATTTCAAGATTTAATTTCTCTTAAAATTATAATTTAACCCAAATCGAAAATTAATATTTTGAAAATCACTAATTAGACCTTAAAACTTTAAATCAAATAATTAATAGCGCCATTCACCCCGTTATTTTTGAAATATTTTAAAATACGACTTAAATAAAAAAATCAGGGTCTTACATTACCTAACCCGAATGAGTCAAAAAATTTCTCCTAAGCCTCCCCCTCTCTCTCTCCCCTCTCCATCCACCGTCAGAATCCACTGCTACCACTAATATTTGTCTCTCCCCCTTTTCCTTTCTCTTTATCTCTCTTGCTCGCAGATTCATTCAGCGATGGATCTGGTGCATAAACTGTCCGTCCTGGATCTGCGAGAACGAGAAGGAGGGAGGGAGAGAGGGGAAGGGAGGAGGAGTTCCATGACATTTCTTGATGACATTTAATTATATCTTCATGATATTTCTTGATGTTCAAAAGGTGAGGATTCTAGTGGATTTCGGTGGCAGTGGCAACGGCAGCGGCAGATAGAGTGAAGTGGATTGGTAGTGGGAGGGAAATATGGGAGATGGAATAATGAAATTACTTAAAAAAAAAATAAGGGACAAAAATATATTTTTGAAATAAGAATTTTAGTTAATTTAAAAAAAAAAATGTATAATAGAATTAAAAATAAATGGTATTTATGTCTTTTTACACGAAAAATGTGGTCAATACAGTTGACCGATATTTGTAAAATGAAAGAGGATGTATCTGGTTTAGGAAAAAATGATAGGGGAGGTAAGTGGTATAAGCCTTTTACTTTTTAGTGCATTTTCTTCTAAGAACGAAACAAATGATATTTTTTTTTAAGATATTTTTTTTTTGAAAGGAAATGACCAACACTTTATATTACTTCAAGGAATTTTTGTATTTTGATTTTACTGCCCATACATGATTAGTTAATGTTTGCATAAATATTGTTTAACAACTATTTGTTTTATTCCATGATTGCCTAAGTATTTATTTTTGAAATTTCAGTAATTATCACCAACAATCTTAAAGTAGATTTGTATTTTATATTTTGAAATTTTAAAATAAATAATTTTCTGAGTTTGTATAGTTTTAAATTTGGAACATAATGAACAATACTTGTTTATTGGTCATTTAAATTTTATCCAAAATAATTTTTGTTTTAGTAATATTGTATGTCTGAACAAAAAATTGGTTATTGTGCGAATCAGTAAATGTTCATGTTTTAAATCAGTTTCATAAACATTCACGTACTGAATTTATTTCATAAACATTTACATTCTGTATCTGTTTCGTAAACATTCACGTACTAAATCTGTTGTGTGAATATTAATGTTCTAATTTGATTTCTGATTATTGTGTGAAGATTAACTACCAGTTCCTAGTTCGTGAAACATTTGAATCATTACTTTGTGCTTTGGTCGTAAAGTATTTACTGTTAAATTTTATAAGTGTTTATTATACATTTGTTAAAATTGTAGATATACTACTCTGTGATGACAAGTGAAAACACTACGCTAATTGAGACGTCAAATGTGACACCTCTTGTGACTTAGACCATTATCACTACGGTGCTTACTACAATGCCTAAGGCTAAAAAGCCTAACAAGTTTTATGGGAGTTACTTTAAGAGGTGACAACAAAAGATGATGTTCTACCTTATGACTTTGAGATTGGTGCGTTTTCTCAAAGAAGATACTCCAGTTTTGACTGAGAATACCGTTGCTCAAACAAAGGCTGTATGGAAGGATTCTGACTATCTGTGTCAGAACTACATCTTTAATGCTCTTGGAAACTCTCTGTATAAATTATATGGAGGGATTTCAAACGCTAAAGAATTATGGGAATCCTTGGATAAAAAATATAAAACAGAGAACGTCGGCTTAAAGAAATTTGTAGTTGGGATATTCCTTGATTATGGTGTAGTGGATTTGAAATCAGTTGTCAATCAAGTCGAAGATCTTCAAATCATTATACATGACATTCTTGCTGAAGGAATGTCATTCGATAAATAATTTCAAATAGCTTTGACCATTGAGAAGTTACTATCGACCTGGAGTGATTTAAAAAATTATCTCAAAGCATAAACACAAAGAGATGAATGTTGAAGATTTGATTGTAAGGCTTAGAATTGAAGAAAAACATCGGTTTTCTAATCCTGATGGTCGTCATACCATGAACTCAAGGTCAAATATTGTGGAGGTTCATAAGACCAATAAGAAACTAAAGTTTCATAGCCTTGAAACTAGTTATAGCCTTGGTCCCGCATGAATGAAAGGGAAGAAATTCAAGGAGAACTACTTCTCTTCTGGAAAGGCTGGACATCGTGCAAGTGAATGTCATGTGAAACATAATGGAAAAAATCCCACACATCAAGCTAATGTGACTAAATTTGAGCGCCTTACTTCGGATGTTTTGAAAATGAATCTTTCAGTAGTGGTGTCTGAAGTCAACCTAGTTGGAAACCCGAAAGAATGGTACATGAACACTGGGGCTACACGCCATATCTGCCGAGACAAGAAAATGTTTACCACCTATCAACCAGTCCAAATGAAACTCTCCGACTTCTAAAGTTAAAGGATAAGGAAGTATGTTCTTCTTCTTAAAGATGTACTTCATGTGCAGGACATTTGCAAGAATATAGTCTCCGGATCTTTGATGAGTAAGAAGGACTTTAGAATGGTCTTTGAGGTTGAAAAGATTGTAATAACCAAAAGTGGAGTGCATGTGGGAAGGGGCTACATGAATGAAAGCCTGTTCAAATTGAATGTAATGATTGTAAGTCTAAATGCTAATAAAATTACATCTTTTGTTTATATGATTGAGTTAATTGATGTTTGACATGCTAGATTAGGACATGTTAATTATGATTCTTTACGTAAATTGATTAGTTTAGATTTATTGCCAAAATGCAAAATTGTTTCAAATCATAAATGTGAGACTTGTGTGGAGTCCAAGTTGACTCGAATTTCTTTTCAATCCATCTAAAGAGGTACTGAACCTTTAGAGTTAATTCACACTGATATTTGTGATTTAAAATTTGTATAAACTAGAGGTGGTAAAAAGTATTTTATTACTTTTATTGATAATTGCACAAGAAACTTTTAGGTTTATCTTTTAAGGAGTAAAAATGAAGTTTTAGAAAAGTTTATGTAATATAAGAATGAAGTTGAGAATCAACTTGGCAAAACAATTAAAATTCTTCGAAGTGATAAATGTAGTGAATATGAATCACCGTTTGTGGAATTTTGTGCTTAACACGGAATAATTCATCAAACAACTGCACCTTATTTACCTCAGCAAAATGGAGTTGCTTAGAGGAAGAATCGAACGTTAAAGGACATGATGATGTTATGTTGATAAGTTCTGGTCTAATCCCGAACATGTGGGGGGGAACATTGTTTACTGCCAATTACGTTCTTAACAAGTTGCCACATAAGAAATTGGATAAAATTCTATATGAAATGTGAAATGGTAAGACTTCTACTTATAAATTCTTGAAAGTGTAGAGGTGTCTTACTAAGGTAGCGGTTACTATTCCTAAAAGGACTAAAATAGGACCCAAACCAATTGTTTGCATATTCATTGGGTAAGCCCATAACAGTACTGCTTATCAGTTTTTAGTTCACAAGTCTAAGATTGAAGATATAAATGAGAATACAATAATGGAATATACAAATGCATTTTTTTTACGAGGATATATTTCCTTTTAAGACTCCTCGATAATCTAGTTCTTTAAAAAGAACGTTTGATACTACAATTGGTGAAGTCCAAAATGAAATATCTTTGAAAGATAATAAACCTTGATGTAGTAAGAGGGCTAAGACAACAAAGTCATTTGGTCCTACTTTCTTTCCTATATAGTAGAAAGTGATCCTAAGAGTTTTAAGGAGGTGATGTCAACTCCTGAAGCTCCATTTTGGAAAGAAGTTGTAAACAATGAAATAAAATCCATCTTGTAAAACCATAAATAGGAATTAGTAGATATTCCATCTGGTTCCAAACCTCTTGGGCGTAAATGGATCTTTAAAAAGAAGATGAAAGTAGATGGATCAATTGATAAGTATAAAGCTAGACTTGTAGCTAAAGGTTATAAGCAAAGAGAAATTGTTGATTACTTTGACACGTATTCACTGGTTACTAGAATAACATCTATTAGAATGTTGATAGCCATAGTAGCTATACATAATCTTGAAATACATCAAATGGATATTAAGATAGCTTTCCTAAATGGTGAACTAGATAAAGAAATCTACATGGAACAACCACTAGGGTTTGTTGTTCCAGGCAAAGAGAAAAAAGTTTGTAAACTTGTTAATCTTTATATGGAATTAAACAAGCACCAAAACAGTGGCATGAAAAATTTGACGAAATTGTGATGTCAAATGGATTTTAAATCAATGAATGTGACAAATGTATCTACATTAAGTATAATGAATCTGGATATGTCATTGTTTGCTTTTACTTAGATGACATGCTAATTATTGGTAGCAACAATGATATTATTAAGTCTACCAAAGGATGTTAACCAATAAGTTTGATATGAAAGATTTAGGTGTTGCTGATGTAATTTTAGAAATTAAAATTTCTAGATCTACTAAAGGACTAGTATTGTTGCAATCTCATTATATTGTGAAAATACTTGAGAAATTCAACAAGTATGATACTAACCTAGTTAAAACACTTATTGATGTGAATTGTCATCTGACTAAGAATACTGGTGAAAGTATCTCTCAGTTAGATTATGCTCGAATAATAGGCAGTCTAATGTACTTAATGAATTGTACTAAACCTGATATTGCCTACACGGTGAGCAGACTAAGAAGATATACTAGCAACCCAAGACGTTGACACTGGAATGCAATAGTTAGAGTTCTTAGATATTTAAGGTATACCCCAAACTATGGATTGTATTACACCAAATATCTAGTTGTACTTGATGACGCACCTTGGATTTTGATAGTAGAGAAAGTAGAAATTTGGAAGAAGAGGAAACAAGTTTCATTCCTTGCTCTCTAAGTCTTTCAAATTCGATCATTTTTTAAAATGGTTTTGAAGGGCTTTTCTAGGCATCAATTTTGAAAACTTATTTTGGCCGGGATTTTTTGTTCAAAATGGAGTTTCTACCTAACATGGGTAAAATGGTGTGCTAGGTCATCGGGGGTTTTAGAAATTCATTTTCTATCTTGGAAATGGCCCGTGTTTTAACTTGTAAGGTCTTGTAACCGAGATTTCTTTAAGTTTGGGGATCAATTATGATCGGGAAAGGTTTTACGCACCCCAACCTCAGTCTAAATGAATATTCACCTCTAAACAAGATCCAAGTAATTTTTTTCAATTTACTTAACAAAATAATCCTTTTTTTAAAAAAAAGTTTTTACCTTTTTTATGCATTTTTATATCATGAAAGCAGTAAATGCTACACTAATATAAGCAATGACAACCCAATAGCCGTATAGACATAAATATAAACGACCAAAACTTATAAAGGCTTCTTACATATCCCTGTTTTCATAGGGAATCAAGTCGGCATGTAGTTCCAACACGCATAATGATATGAAATGAAATATTTTTATTTTTATTTTTTAAAGACCGAACCTTATAAAGGCTACCTACATATCCCGGTAAACACGGAGAATCAGGTCGACACGTAGTTCCAACTTGTTCAAAGATGAACTGATTTTTATTATTTAGGTGACCGAACTCGTACGTGGGTTGCCTACGTATCTCAGATCGTTGAGAATCAGGTCATCACGTAGTTCGTTTATGCAAGTTAAAACTGTTTTTATTTGATTTAATTTTTTAGGCAAAACATAGATCATACAATGGTTTGTGAATAACATCATTGATTTTGTCAGGAACACTACAATCGAACTCCTTTGTTTTGGTGAGATTAGTGTTAGTATGTTAGTTGTTAGTTGAAAATGAAAGAAAATACTATATATATATATTCCAATCCTACTCGTAACTACATAAACATGATACATACAAGCAAGATATACATATTTAAAATAAGATCAAAGGGTGTTCTAAGAAGACATACCTACTTAGGGGAAGTAGTCTTCCCTAAGTGATTACCTTCCTTTCCTCATTGATCTTCTTTGGTTGTCCTCGATCGGTTTCCATCAAATCCTTGAGTTCTTCCTTCAAAAACCTCAAGAACTTCCTTCGGGGGTAGAATTTCAGCAAAACTTCAAGGTATTATTGAAGAGAAATTCTTAGAAACCCTAGAACCCAAGAGTTTTGCTCGAACCTAGAGAGAGAATGAGTGGTTTCCAAGTCTTTTAAAAATGAAAACAACCCCTGTATTTATAGGCTGGGCATCCTGCGCATTGGGTAATGCACAGGGTAACCCATCGTACTCCTTAGGGGCTATTTGGATTAGGGGTCATCCGTTCTTGCTTTGGTTTGGACGAATTTGAAAATTTTTGTAAGATCTTCAAAGATTGGGTAATGATTACTAAATCTTTAAATATCTTTAGGTAATGATTGGTGTAGACACGACATTTTGACCGTCCCACAAAAAAAATAAAAATAATTATGCTTCATTTTATAGCTGAATTTGTTTTGTTTTATTTCATCTGTACAAAAAAAAAAATGTGAGAAAGAAAAATGAAATAAAGAAATGGGTGTGAAATTGAAAAATAAATAAATGGGTTGAAAATTGAAAGAAGGAAAATGGGGGGAGTAATTAGAAATAAAATAAAAGGAGTGGGACCCCTTTTGGCTCCAAAACTTGAGAGAGTTAGAGAAGAGAAGAGAGAAAGAGAAGAGAGAGAGAGAGAAAGTCAAAGATGGAAGGGGGGCCCGCGTGCCACATCAGCATGTATGTGTGTGAGTGAACTTGTGGGCCTTTTGTCTACCAAACTTGTGTGTGTGCGCATGTGAGAAAGAAATAGAGACCCTCCTCCTCGTAGTTTATTCATTCAAAAATTGAGAGGAGTCACCCCTTTAGAAGATTGATTTTCAAAGCCCTTTCGGGTAGCCATCTGTGAGACAAAAAAACTCGGGTATCGAGATTCTTGGCTTAGAACAGGTATATTTTCTAATTTTTAAATATTTTTTTTTCAGTTTATTTTATTCTTTTCGCAATTTAAATTTCTGCAAGTTTTATTTATTTATTTATGTATTGTCGTCCAATGATCCGATGAAAACGTTGGGGTGGGTTTTCTCGTGCTCAAACTTAACCCCCGATCATTAGGTGAATGACGTTTTTATTATTTATTTTATTTTATTTTGTTTTGTTTTACAAATTCATAAACACAAAAAAATAAAGTCGTCCGATGATCCGATGAAAACAATGGGGTGGGTTTCTCGTGCTTAGACCTAAACCCCGATCATTAGGTGAATGATGTTTTCGTTGTTTATTTTTCTGTATTGTCTTTATTTATTTTTATTCTTGTTATCAAAATCCTAAAAAATAAAATAAAAGTATAAAAAAATAAAAATAAAATAAAATATTTTATTTGTGGAAATTAATCATTGCGAACTTTAAAATGAATCCGACGATTCGATAAATCGTAGGACAGTTTTCCATGACCTCGTTTCCATTATTCAACTCGAGTGAAATTTAGAAACGAATGGTTTTAGGAAATCTCTTCCCTCGGTAAATTTTTCGTGGGATTTCTTTTAAAGTATCGAAAATATTAATTTCAACTAAATTGTTTTCGCGAACCTTCCTCGATTCTCTTATCCATAGAATTTGAGGAAATTTCAAAACAGAATTTCTTTAAATTAATCAGACAAATTCAAAGTAGATTTTTTTGCATCCACTTAGCATGTTTATTTCACGTATCATTTAGACGGCATGTTTAGGACACTTTTCATACATATAGTTTTTATTTTTATTTTTTATTTTTACGAATCCACGCTATTTTTTCACATCTATTCATGACACGTGCACCACATTTTTTTTAATTAAATCATTGTCACGCATAATCACGTTAATTCATGTAATGTCTCCTATTCGATTCCCATATTCATATCAGTTTGCATCAACATATTTAAATTAAATCATTTAGTTTTTTTTAGTCACTTTTGCATAAAAAAATAAAACTCATTTAGATGTTAATTTTGCATTCATATTTTCAAATCTCATTTATCTATTTTAGTTTGCCTATTTAAATTAAAGAAATCTCTTAGAAACATACATAAACCCCCCCCGGGGACCATCATTGTCGAATCCTTAATATTCGATAAAAGGCTATACCAGGGGGAACACTCTCAAAAATCCAAAAAACTTGTCTCATCTTATTTGCTAAAAATACCAAAAAGATTTTATAAGAAATGAATGATTTCAAAATAAAATAAAATACTCGTACTAAACTAATTGGAATTAATTGGATATACGGTACCATTTTTGGACGGGCATCTTGGGGTGCCTAACACCTTCCCCGAGCGTAACCGACCCCCGAGCTTTTAATGATTGGAATCATTGGTCATCATTACCCTTCCTTGGATATGATTGGTTGAACATGGGGTCATTAATGGCTTGAAGTGACACATCTGGTTCGGTTTGGTAGCTAAGTACCAGTTAGTTTCACTATTTTGGTTTGGTTGCCATTAATGTCTCCAAGGTTCTTTGAATTTATTCTTGAGGTGTCACTTTGCATTTAATGCTTGATAGTGACCCTTGACGTGATGAGATTTAATTCAGTTGGATTTGGATCGAATCGACTCAGTTTTCTTTGTAACCGGTATTTACATTTCAAGTGCTTTAGTTACCTTTAGATATTTTGCTCAAAATATCTACATTCCTTGAACCTAGTCTTGAAATTTCATCCCAAGCATTTAATTCTTGATGTTATGGGCATGTAATGCTCATTAAATGTCTTGCTTAGGTAGCGAACCAAATCGGTTTAGTTTTGACAACGTTTGGTTACTTCCTAAGTGACTTGGTTCTTTGGTAAGATATTTTGTAAGAAACTTCTAGGAAGCTTCCTTAGGGATTTTTAATGCTAATTTTTATGAGTCATTTTAAAGGTGATAAAATCATCCTTTAATATAGTCATCTTAGCCTCCCTTTAATTTTAGAAATCTCAAGGTTGACCTGAAACTTTTACTTTATCGAATAATTCAACCATTTTTTGTGTTTTCTTATGTTTTTGTTGTTTTCTCTATTGTCAGGTGTGATTGAGAGTAGAAATTCATTTTCTTTAAACCTCAGCTTAAAATTTATTTGAACTTGTACTTTCGATTCAACACTGATTGGGCAGAACAAAATACAGTATCTACAACTGTCCTTCTTTGTGATGCGAGCTTACTCGCAATGACAAAGAAGGAGACACAAATAGTTTGTTCCATTAGACATGAAAAGTAAAGACAAGAATTTAAATTTAACTAAGCAACATCAGGAGAATTTAACGTTGCTATCTCTACACTATGAAAGTGGTAAAGACAAACCTTATCCTAGATGATGGTTCCCACAAAAACGACTGTGAAAAGCGTTGTCTTTTGTATCTTAAGGGTAAGTGTGTATAGCCTTGTCCTGTGAATTTTTACTTATCAAAGGCAGTTGTGAATAGCCTTGTCCTTTGTATCTTGAGGGAAACTGTGAATAGCCTTGTTCCACGAGTTACTATACTTATCAAAGGTGGCTGTGACTAGCCTTGTCCTTTGAATATCGAGGGCGACTGTGAATAACCTTGTACTGTGAGTATTATGCTGGCAGCGTATAGAGAATGACGAATCATCTCTTGTAGTTTCCTAGGTTGGCGGGGCTATATGATAAGTGAAATTTATCTATATATTCCCAAATCAATTTTGGTAGTTTTTGAGTGTTCTTGTTATATTTTAATATATTTTAATTTATTTTTATTTATTTGTATGTAAATCAGGTGTTAGGGATGAAAATAGGGGTAAAAGGTTGAAAATCGAGCAAATCGGTAGGACGTCGGTGGAGAAAAGTTGAAAAAGGCCAAGTTCAGAAACTGCAGGCTCACCGCTGCAGCGATCAAAATGCGGAACTGCCCAACCACCATTGTAGCGATGGCTCTCATCTCTACAGTGATGGCCTCTACCACTGTAGCGATCAAAGGTCAGTGGCCTACTGACTTCTCATCGTTTCAGTGGTTCGACACCACCTGAAAAGATATTTTGGGATATTTTCTTAGATATTTTGGATCCCTCTAATATCTCTTCTCTCCCAACACCTTAGGCACGTTTTTGGGAGCTTCAAGATCAACCAATCAAGAGGAGAACACAATTTGGAGAAGAGGAAATAAGATTAGAGCGGTTTTTACGGACGTAGAAGTGTCGGTTCTTTAGATTTGGCCACTTTCTCTTGTTTCTCTCTTTATTTATTCGCTTTGGTTGATTGTTTTGATGATGTTTAGTTCATTTGTAGTTGAATATGTGGTTATGGCCATGAGCTAAACATATATTATTTAGAGTTTGATGTAGTTCATGAAAACATTGTTTGAATAAATCAATGTTTTGTTAACAGTTGTTCATTTGTATCCGATTGTGTTTACCGTTTTATTATTTCCATTATATGCTTGTTATAATATATTTGTTAGTTTGAGAAATTGGGTCTTGACACTCTGGAGAGGTAACCTCGAATTTGGACTAGGGTTTAAACATAATGTGACGATCTAATGACTCAGGATAGTATTAGAAAATATGCAATCCGTGAGGTTGGGGCAAGACTCTTGTGATCAATTTCGTTTAAATGCTAGATAGGGATATCGACATTGATGCGAAGTCGCATATTCATTCACTTTACACTCGAAAGAGGTAGTGAGTGAGTTTTCGATACTTAGATTGTCGAATAGTTTGAATACCATTAAAGTAAACTAGACTAAAACAAACATGTTTAGGTGAACGAAGTCAATCTCTAGATAATATATTCCCATTAACATCATATTAGTATTGTAGTTTAATTAGTTATTAATTTATTTTAGTATATATTCTTTAAACAAAAACCCAAATTTTAATCGCCTAAATAAAGTTCGGTTATGATAATCGCGGTACTTAGTGATAATTTAATCTAATCCCTGTAGATACAACAACTATACTCTCATTATTCCATTAAAACTTGACCCGTACACTTGCGGTAAAAGTAGCGACAAAAAATTCTGCTACCACTATACAAACCACCGTATCACCCATAGGATTAACTAGGTTATTTCCTAAACAGGCAAAGAATCCTTTTCACGAAGGCCAACGACCAATCCTAGAGGATGGTTATCAAAGGCGACTATGAATAGCCTTGTCCTTTGATTCTCGAGGGCGACTGTGAATAGTATTATCTTGTGAGTCTCAAGGGCGACCGTGAATAGCCTTGTCCCACGAGTTAGTACTATACCAAAGGTGGTTGTGAATAGTTTGGTCATTTGTTGTTACTATATCAAATATAGTTGTGAATAGCCTAGTCCTTTGTTATTACTATATTAAAGGTGGTTATGAATAGCTTGGTCCTTTGTTATTACTATATCAAAAGTGGTTGTGAATAGCCTGGTCCTTTGATTCTTGTGGGCGACTGTGAATAGCCTCATCCTATAAGTACTAGCTCTCATAGGTGACTGTAAATAGCCTTGTCCTATGAGGCTTAAGCTAGGTAAGGATGGAAACATACAAATCCTATCGTGCTTGGAGTATCATGACATCGTCAACTCCTAGTTATGGTCGTGCCCACGAGATTTTCCTACATATCTCAAATTAATGAGAATCAGGCCAAATGTAGTTCTAACAAGAAAAGTAAATCAGTATTTTGGCAAAAACGGGTTTTTGGCTAGAGAAACCATTTCTTGGGTCGTCATATCAATGCATGATTGAAAATGACTGAGAGAAATCTTACCGGAGAAAGCTCTCGGGGAAACTCGATAGCTAGTGGAGTTTTTTGGCCAGGTCCTACTTGGGACTGCCTGACGAGGACTAGAAAACTTCTAGAGGAAAATTTAACCTTGGATAAAATGTGCCCTGGTTGTAGACTGGGGGCTTGACGATGCTTCGCTTATTTTCAGGGATTATGGATTTTAGCTCTTGGATTATGAATTTTGCATTAGTTGTAGTTGGTATGAGTTTATATCAAGAAGCCTCTATGGAGAAATATGATATAATGTGTCGCAGCTCTAGTTGGGGTGACTCTTATCATAGGATCTCGATAGAGAAACCAGATATATATGAACCAACTCTAACTGGGGTGCAGGATTACATCCTGAGCATTTAGGAGTATGCGACAAAGCCCACATGGGTTGTCTATGTATCTCGAACCGAGGGTGTGTTTGTAATATCCGTTTTAGTCTAGAAACCCCATTGGGTTGCTTTTGTCTGTTGATATCTCTACTTTAGATAATAATCTTCGGGTAACCGAAGCCTACTTGGGTTATCTACATATCCTATTTTCTTAGGTCAGGAATCCAGGCAAAAATGTAGTTCGATCCTAGTTATGCTAGTTTTTCAGATTGTCTACCGGACCCCTCAAGGTTTTTTACGTTCCTTCGTAACTTACCAAGGATCAGGTCCAGGCGTAGTTTGTGCACAGGTATCCTTCGGCGTTTTGCCCTACGAAAGGATTAACATCGGCTTCTCAGGAAAGTCGAGGGACTTCTTTGGAGATGCGCCCTACTACAGGGCTTGAGAGAATGTTATAAGGTTGGCATCTATCAAATTCGATTGGATGGACATGGTTTTTTTACATAACTTAGTAATATACCAATGATCAGGTCAAGACGTAGTTTCGATCTTTTGATGAATGATTTTTCAGTTGATGCTGTTTAATCCCAATTAATCGGGGATTTTTTTTAATGTAGTTCAATCCCAGTTGATGGAGTTTTTTTTTTTTTTTGTTGACGGTCGAACCTTGCAAAGGTTGCCTACGTATCCCTATTTTCATAAGGAATCAGGTCGACACGTAGTTCTTCCTTATTTGGGGGATTTGATTTTCTTTAAGTTTATCGACCAAAACCACAAAGGTTGCCTACATATCTAGGTCTTTTCCAAGAATCAGGTTAAAACGTAGTTCATCGTTTGATTGATTTCATTTTCTTTAGGTTATCGACCGAACCTACAAGGGTTGCTGGTAGGTCGCTTGATGCACACCTACTTACACTCACAAGTATACGAGGTCTAAGTTTTAATATAGTGGATCTTGAAGATTGGATATCGTTCCCACAAAGAAGAGTGTGAATACTTGAATTGAATACCGCAATTGACGTAGTCTCATGTTATCCCAACGACAAAAGACGTGAATTGAAATTAAACTAAACTAAACTAAAATTAGTGGGTTAATTCTAACTAGGTTGATTAATTAGGGATTGATTTCGTTCACTTAATACACGTTTGATTTCGTTTAGTTAACAATAACGGAGTTTAGGTATCCGACAATCTCGGTTCGTAAACTCCTCCGCCACCTCTTTCGAGTGTAATATGTGGGAATACGCAACTTCGTGTCGATGAAGAGATCCCTCTCAATGTCTTAACGACTTTGGGCCACGTGAGTCTTGACCCAACGTCATCGATTGCACACTAACTAACGCCCTCCCGGGTCATTAGGTCGTAACAATGTGTTTACTCTAGTCCGAATCCAGGGTTACCTCTTCCGAGTGTCAAACCCCAGATTCTCAAATCCAACCTTAATACCATAACAAGCATACTAAGATCGTCATCAAATGATAAACACAATCGGACTTAAAAGCAACAACCGTTAAAGAAACGTATATTAAACCAAACGAGTATTTATACAACTACACCTATCCCTAACTAATATCTAAATTACACTAACATGTTCTTAGCCAATACAACAATAAATCAAGAGGATATCATCATTATCAACAATAAACATTTAATACAAATATGGAAACAAGGGAAGAAAAGCCAAATCTTAAAGTGGAGTAGTCTACTTTCGCCAAAGAACAATCCTCTCGAGCTCTCTCTTCTCCGTTGATGAACTTCTTCTTCTAGATCTTCAAGGGTTGGCCAAGAACACCTCCTAAACTAATCTAATCTACTTCCTAAATTATCTAAACCTAACTAAGGTGAAAGGGACTCTCCAAACGCCAACCGGAGCCTCCTCTCACGTCTAAGGGTTCTTGAGGTTTGGTGGAAAAAGGGGTTTTATAGGTAAGGTTTGGAAATATCTTCAAAATATCTGAAAACAGATATTTCTGTGCAGAGTGTCACCGCCTAAGCAGTGGTTTACTGCTTAGGCGGTGGCTTTAAGTCGGTTAAGCTTCTGTCGGTAACTTCGCTTAGGCGGTGGTTTTTACGGCTAGGCGGTGGCTGCTGGCATAACAATCTGTCGTTTTCTCATCTAGGCAGTAGTTTAACCCTTCAACACTCTAACATTCTGCCTCTTTTCCGCCTAGGCGGTGGTCTTCATTCATCGAAACCCTGTTTTTCACATTTTGTTAACCGTTTCTCCATCGTTTTCAATTGTTTCTCGCCCTTTGACGTCCTTTCCCTGTTTTACACTAAAACACACTAAAACACAATTAAATATAATTAAAACGCTTGAAAACTAACAAATTCGGTTTAGAAATTGATAGATTTTTCACACCTATCAATACCCTCAAATTTAGAATTTTGCTAGTCCTCGAGCAAAACACTAACACTAAACTAAATTAACTAACGAACGAACCAACTAAAAATGAAAAATTTAAACTATCATGAAAGAAGTATATGCATGTAAATATAAAGTTCAATCGAAATGACCAATTTGTTCCTCCCTCAACATCCCTACATCGGATCAAGTTCGGGAAGTAACCCACACCAAGTGGTGTTCTAGAATTTCAACAATCAATATCAATAAAAACCATTCTAGATCCATTTGAAGTGTGTGTATGAGAACTCAAATGTATAACTAGTCAAATACCGGATTCGATTATTCAATCGTTAAGCTCATAACTTAAACCGTTGAAGGATTCAGGAAAACCATATGCTTGATTAGAGTCTACTATCCACTAATGTAGGCTCGAATATTAACAGAGATCAATAGGGCTTGGTTTGGCTTTAGAGAACGACCACGGGTATCACTGGAATAAAAATAGAAAATTGGTTTAATCGATCGATACCCGAGGTAAAATCGCTTGTCGCTATTCTCTCTCATGACCCCTACACATTTAAAGTACAACTCTGAATAAGAAATGAAAATCCTTGTATTCACTTGTCGAAAGAGAAGAAAATGAAAACTATATTCACGTTTTTTTTTTTAACATATTCCTAATTTAATTCGAATTATTACAGTTTTAGGAGAGTGCAAAAAGAAGTTAGAGAAACACACCCCCAAACTTATTCGAATTTATAAAATTTTAGGAATATGTAAAAAGGAATAATAGAAACACACCCCCAAACTTATTTTAGGGGCGTACAAAAAGAAATACGAAAGTGACAAGTGAATACACTAATACCGAATCAATAAACATTTATCAAAAACCCGACCGCTTACTTGATTTCACTCAATTTGGAAAATTAGGCTTAGCGACATTGGGTTAGGTAAAATTCAATTGAAAAGAGTATTTGAACGTTTTCAGAATTGATTACGTTATCGGCTTCGACAGGAGAAATAAGGAATTAACATTTTCAGGTTAGCTACAACAGTTCAAGCGAAAAATTGACGGCCTAAATCACGTCTCCGGAATTACCTTACCTAGAATTCTGCCTCAAGTTTTCCCCAAATTAAGTTCTAGTTTCCTCATTTTCTATCATGAGCTTAATATTGAATAATCAACGTCTAATCGTTCAGATAATTATACATTGAGTTCAAATGTCGTGCAATTTTTGGATCGAGATAATTTTTACCCAATCGACAAGTTAGGCACACAAAACACACAAGGAAGGTATTACCCTCGACTCAATATGCAATTAGGGGATAATTCTCATTATCAGGTCTTGGCCCAAATGAACTCACATCTAAACATGCAAATACAACTTTATACATACACAAATCTAAACTAAATCTAATACTAACATACATAATTTAATCTAACACTAAATATGCAAAAACAAAAATTAAACTACACTAAACTAAAAATTTAAAAACTAAAACATTTAAAATAATAAAATACATACTCAAAATAATGGTTCATTCTTTTCTACAAGAAAATCAAAATGGATGAACATCCACTAAACTAATCATCCACTCCATACCATCCAAGCCTGAACATGGCAGTGTTCCAACATCAGCGAACCCAATAAACATATAGCATGCTTGCAAACAAAATGGGTTGAACACATACCTAGGGAATAAGACTTATTCCCTACTGTTCACCTGAAGAAGATTCATCACCGTCATCACGTCGGAATGAAAATTGTGGCGGTTGCAAAAAGTGCGGCGACAATTGTAAGACCTTAATCGTAGCATGTACGTCATTTCAGTGATATTTTAGAGTAATTGTGAAAATTCGGGGTGAAACTAGGACAATTAAAAATTCAAATAGAAAGTCTAGGGGTCAAATTAAAAATATAGAAATAGTAAATCCCAATTTAGGGAAGTAAATTGACATTTCACATTTAAATGAAACTTTCAGGGGGTGAAATTGAAAATCTTAGAAACTTTTAAAAGTTGAAAAATATTAAAATCGAGGTTTAAAGGAAATTGGGGGGAGGAAAGAGCAATTAATGATTTTTTTTTTTTTTTTATCATATATATACATACCCATGAACTGGCGGTCGGAGGAAGCAGCTGGCCGGCAAGGGATCAGATAAGAGAATCGACGTGGCACGCTTAGACAATTTGAATCCACTAATTTCATGCACAGGTAATGATAAAAAAAATCTCATGATCATGAATCCTAAATCCAAAATCTGAAAATCAGAGAAAAAAAATCTAGAGAGAGAGAGCAAGCCGGAGTTCGAGTTTGAAAAGTGATCGCCGGCGAGGCAGGGTGTTTCGGTTATAGGGTTGTGGGCGTGCGTGGGTATTCGGTGGTCGACGATCGTCTGGGGTAGTGTGTTTGGTTGACGGAGAGCTTCGTAGGTGTGCCGTTGTCAAATTTCAGGAGAGAGAGAGAAGGTGGTTCGGCATAGGTGGTGGGTGATCGTCGCCGGTCGTTTGGTAAGTGTTCGGTAATGTGTTCGGCTCGTCGTCAACTGCGTTTGTGTGTGTGTGTATGTGTGTGCTTTGTCCATCGTTCAGACCGTTGTCATATGTGTGCGTGATGTTCGTCCGTTCGACAGAGAGGTCGTTCACTCCAGCGATGTGTTATCGTCGTGGGTTATCGTCGGTGGGACTGTTGTGTTCAGACAGAGATTGTGCGTGAGTGTGTGTGTGTGTGTGTGTGTTCTGCTCTGCTGTTGCGAGTGTGTGCGTGTTGATCGCCCACGGTGAAGGTTGGCAGAGAGTTTTGGTCGGCGGCAAGAGTCTTCGGCGTCGGTTGTCGAGATCACAAAAACTGAAACAGAAACAGAAACAGTAGGCGAAAAAAAGAAAAGAAAAGAAAAAAAAAAGGAGAAATTGCAAAAACCACCCCAGGAAAATCCAAAACCCATCTCGTGGTCACCAAACGTTTCGGAAACAGGTGAAACTTCAATTGATTATTAATTCTCGTTAAATTAAATTTTAGTTAGTGTTACAAATCCTAAAATCATAATAATTTCGTAACGATTAATTAATTTTAAGTACGTGGTATATAAAATTAGTAACGATTTGGAATATAGGGTTCGTATTGCATGATTAGGATATTTTAGATAAGATATTAATTTAGAATCTGCCACTATTAGATTCATAGGCACTGGCGTCCAGAGTGCGGGCAATGTCAGTTTTGCAAAATGGATATCGAGGTGAGTGTACTGTCTTCTTGCCAAACTATTTTTCTATGTATATATATGATGAAATATGTGATTATTTAAACTGTATGAATTTATAAATGATATGGATCAAACATGATTTGAATGAGTTGATAAACTGGATTTCGATAGTTTTCAAAAAGAAGCTGAAAATGAATTTCCGCTGGATTTGGTGAAAGTAGACGGTGTTTTTAAAAAGAGAATAGGAAACATCTATTTTTCTAAAAATGCCTGGTTTTCTAAAAAACAAATGGTGGAAAGGTGGTTTGATAAAATCGGACGTTTTCTTTAAAAGAATATATGAAATATGATTTTTGAATTTAAAAGATGGTTTTGAGAAAAGTGGTAGACGTGGTGATTTGACGATGTTGAGTAGGTGATATTTATTGAGTTGCGATTCGATGATACTGTATTTGATTTTGACGATGCCATGGCTGTTATCCTCGAAAGGGGTGTGGATTATATTTCATCCCGTAAGGGGTGTGGATTATATTTCTCCCTAAAAAGGGGTGTGGATATTTCGTAGGAAAGCATTCCTATGAATGTTACGGTACCGTTGCAACTCCCGATCGTAAGATTAAAACGATCACTAGGGCTGGCCAGCGTGTATGTGTTGGAAGTGTGTGTTTGAGATTGGTGCTTGAGATGTGGTGTTTTACATATATTGGTTGATTTGATATTATTTATTATGATGATTGGTAGGATTTAATGCTAGATAGAACTTATCTATATCGCTTTATTGTCATTGCTTATATACTTGTGCTTGATCCAAATTAAATTGTGAAAATATTTAGAACGTATTAATATTTTAAAAAAATATTTTACTAAGAAGGCAGTACACTCGCAGGTACAACAGCTAGGAGTCGGTCCCCTACTAGCACTAGGTAGAGCTATGTGATGGAGTCATGTGGACGATTGAGAGAAGCTGTCAAAGGCGAACCTAAGAAGGTTCATGGATAAATACTTTTAGTTAGAAAAACTTCGGGCCGGGTGCGCCCCCCATAATAGATGTATGTATTATACAATGGGGGTATATTGTCATTTCTATTAGGTTATTTGGATTTTAGTGATGTCATGCTGTAGTCACGCCAGTCCTGGGATAATGGGTGTCCAGGACGGGTTGTGACAGCAATGCCAAAGCGGTCACACATGAACCTGTGGAAATGATCTGGTGCATACACTAATCACAACTTTTCAACAAAATATGAACATTGTAGCATGCAATTTTGTTTCACACAATTTAACAATCCATAGAAACTAAGTTATTACCAAAAATCAAACCAAAATCCCAAAGTGATAAAGAAAATCGCGAAAATGGGGTTGAAAATTGATTTGAGGTGGATGATTTGGGGTGGAAAACACAAATTTTGTAATATGGAAGGATGATTAAAAGTATTGGAACGGTTTGGAAGTAAGGTTTTAGAGAGAAGGTGGAGGATTTTGGGGAGGAAACCTTGCAATTTGCAATTTTGTACGAACGGGGGCTGTTTAACTGTAGAAGGTCCATCGCCTAAGCGGTGGATTCACCGCTTAGGTGGTGGAGCCCTTTTCTTTAAAATAAAACCTTCTGACAAAATTCTGCCTAGGCGGTGGTTTTTCTGCCTAAGCGAAATTACACCAGTGTGAAAACATTTTATTCTTCTGCTAATCCGCCTAGGCGGTGGTTTATTCGCCTGGGCGGTGGAGCGTATTTTAAAAATTTGGTGCATCTTGTATTTTTACTGCCTAAGCGGTGGTTCACTGCTTGGGCGATAGGCCATTTTTTCTGAAAAACACCCACTCTGTATTTTTACCACCTAAGCGGTGGTTCACCGCTTAGGCTGTGGGCCTACAGCTCCCACTTTTATGTCTTTCTCAAATTTTCAAAATACGGCTCCACCCTGTACATTTTCACTTTGCTTGTTCAACGTGTTTAAACTTAGAACACCTTCCCAAGCGTCCATACTCCTAAATTCACTTCCGAACACGTTCTGAAGCCATGTCGACTTTCAAAAAGAATAAATAATCAAATAAATAGTAACAAAAATTGGGTAATTGATACCTTAAGTTTCATTTAAAAAAAAATAGCGCTTGAGTTACCGTCCCCAGCTAGACTTTCGTGTTACTAAGTATTTTTCACCAAAATTCCCCATAGACAAGGAATTTAGGCTCAAATGCTCAGTCGGATCAAGATCATGGCTTGAAGTCAGCTTCTCCTCTCAGTCCTTATCATTTGCAATAAGCTCAATATCGGGATTGAGAATTAAGAATTCCAATATTCTTAATCTTTTCTCGCTCTGCTTGATCTCATTAACACAATGAAACAAAAAAAAAAATTAAAAACAAAACAAAAATAAATGTCAGGATTAACACTCGACCACTTAGTCGCAATATCAACTTAGAATTCACACTAATCTCACGTCAACAGCGCCAAAACTTGGTGCATTGATAGGACTAGAATACGATACATTTGCTTTTCCTATTTAAAACTTAAGTTCTGAGCTGTTACCACGTATTTTTGGCATTATTCAATAAAATTCACACTAATCCCCGGCAACGGCGCCAAAACCTTGGTAGGTTGTTTGATGCACACCTACTTACGCTCGCAATTATACGAGATCTAAGTTTTAATATAGTGGATCTTGAAGATCGGATATCGTTCCCACAGAGAAGAGTGTGAATAATTGAATTGAATACCGCAATTAACGTAGTCTCATGTTATCCTGACGACGAAAGACGTGAATTGAAATTAAACTAAACTAAACTAAACTACAATTAGTGGGTTAATCCTAACTAGGTTTATTAGTTAAGGATTGATTTCGTTCACTTAATACACGTTTGATTTCATTTAGTTAACAATAACAGAGTTTAGGTATCCGACAATCTCGGTTCGTGAACTCCTCCGCTACCTCTTCCGAGTGTAAGATGGGGGAATACGCGACTTCGTGTAGATGAAGAGGTTCCACTCAATGTCTTAACGACTCTAGGCCGTGTGAGTCTTGACCTAACGTCGTCGATTGCACACTAACTAATGCCCTCCCGGGTCGTTAGATCGTAACGATGTGTTTACCCTAGTCTGAATCCAGGGTTACCTCTCCCAAGTGTCGAACCCTAGATTCTCAAATCCAACCTTAATACCATAACAAGAATACTAATATCATCATCAAATGATAAACACAATCGGACTTAAAAGCAACAACCGTTAAAGAAACGTATATTAAACCAAACGAGTATTTACACAACTACACCTTTCCCTAACTAATCTCTAAATTACACTAACATGTTCTTAGCCAATACAACAATAAATCAAGAGGAGATCATCATTATCAACAATAAACATTTAATACAAAGATGGAAATGAGGGAAGAAAAGCCAAATCTCAAAGTAGAGTAGTTCACTTTCGCCAAAGAACAATCCTCCCGAGCTCCCTCTTCTCCGTTGATGAACTTCCTCTTCTAGCTCTTTAAGGGTTGGCCGAGAACACCTCCTAAACTAATATAATCTACTTCCTAAATTATCTAAACCTAACTAAGGTAAAAGAGACTCTCCAAATGCCAACCGGAGCCTCCTCTCACGTCTAAGGATTCTTGAGGTTTGGTGGAGAAAGGGGCTTTATAGGCAAGGTTTGGAAATATCTTCAAAATATATGAAAACAGATATTTCTACGCAGAGTGTCACCGCCTAAGCGGTGGTTCACCGGTTAGGCAGTGGCTTTAAGTCGGTTAAGCTTCTGTCGGTAACTTTGCCTAGGCGGTGGCTGCTGGCATAACAATCTGTCGTTTTCTCGCCTAGGTGGTGGTTCAGCCCTTCAGCACTCCAACATTCTGCATCTTTTCTGCCTAGGCGGTGGTCTTCATTCACCGAAACCCTATTTTTCATATTTTGTTCACTGTTTCTCCACCGTTTTTACTTGTTTCTTTCCCTTTGACGTCCTTTTCCTGTTTTACACTAAAACACACTAAAATATAATTAAATATAACTAAAACACTTGAAAACTAACAAATTCGGTTTAGAAATAGATAGGTTTTTCACACCTATCAGTTGCCTACATATCTTGGCCTTTACCGAGAATCAGGTCAAAACGTAGTTCATCCTTGATTAATGAGATGCTTAGAGTTTACGACCGAACCTTGTTATAGTTGCCTATATATCCTGATTTTTACAAGGAATCAGGACGACATGTAGTTCATCATGAGATGGAGAATCCGATTTTTTTAGGTTATCGACCAAACCTGCAAGGGCTACCTACGTACCCTAGATTTTTCTGAGAATTAGGTCAAAACGTGGCTCATCCTTGATTGATGAGATTCTTAGAATTGATGACCGAACCTTGTAAAGTTTGCCTACGTATATCGGTTTTCACGGGGAATCAGGTCGACACGTAGTTCATCATTGTTTAATGAACTTAATTGTGTTCATTATGATTTGGGCATTTCATTTTACATCGTGAGATGAAATGGAAGTTGTTTTCATTGGGAAATCCTAAATATGATTAAATCTAATCTGACACTTCTATTTTTATGATTCGTTTTTATTGATAGTCTAAGGTATGGCCCAACCTGCATGCTGGGGAAAAGACTAATTAACTATTGGATTGTGAAGCTAAATTGGTTCGTCTCACTATTTTTCGAAGGTGATGAGAAATGAATTCGGGATTTATTTTGATGTAAATCCCCAAATGCACTTTGTCGACGTGTTTATTTTTTTAGACAAGTGTTTCTTGAATTGTGAAGTTAATTTCTTAGGATTTGGCCTGTTGGTGCAACACCTATTCCACATAATTGTTTATTTAGTGTAGACATGAATTGATAAAATGGGTTAGCTGTGGCGCCAAGTTTAGATTATTTGTTGGAGTTGAGTGGTGAACCTCTTCTTTTCTATTTGTTTATTCGCTTCATGTGTTCAGCTTATTTGCCATAGGTGTTTAGCCTTGAATTTCATGGTATATCCAGCCTGCATCTATTTCCTGTACGTTTGACTATCAATATTTTGTTAAAAGGTAAGTCCCCGTCTCCGTTCCCTGGTCTTATCGCTTGAACGACGTATGTTGGCTTCTCTCTTTGGAAGTTGGCAGTTTTTTGTCCATCGATGCTCTCCTTCTTTTGTCAAAAGCTCCATCCTAGAATTAATTCTGGGGTGTACCACACTTGTCTCGAAATCGAAAACCGAGTATTCTGTGGTGCACAATGGTTTTTCTAGGTCTATGCCCATTTAATGAATTTGGATCACAGGATAGGATTTATCGAGGCTTTTGTTGTATTGTTGATTTATTGGTGGTATCATGGGGGTTTGATGGGTTTTTACCATTGGTTCAGTGATGACATTGAACATCCTTGGAATGGAATTGCTTTGAGGGTGATTTGCCAGGTTTTGGCTTGCTTTATCCCTTTGCTCTTATGACATTTGTTTTTTCAATTATTTGTCCTAAGATGTTAGTCATGGAAGTCATAGTTTGTCATACAGATTTTCTATATTTTTAGCAGTTTTCGACCTTTGTTCCTTCTAATCCTGAGGAATTCTGAATTACTAGTTGAATTCTGTATTTTTAAACCTGATTTTGGAATTGTTGTCTTTAGATTAACTGAAATTGAATGGCTCATTTTTCTTTATTTATTTGTCATTTTCTACCCTTCTAGTACCCTTTAATATAGAGTGGAAATGTGAACTTAGACCCCTACCTCTTGGTGGAGAGCGTACAATGGACTTTATTGATTCCAATCTATGTACGACGATGGAAACAGCGAGAACACACTCTAGCCAATGACTGGGAAGTTCCTACAATTGGATGACCGAACCTTAATATGTTTCCTACGTACCTTGGTGGGTTTCTATGGATCAAGTTAAGCACAATTTTTGCTTAGGAAATTATTGTTTGTTTGAATAACATGGAGAACGACTATGGATTTCTTAGGAGAGTCAAAGGACTGTTCCTAGTGATGCTCCTTGGTATAGGACTAAGATAATATCGTGAAGCCAATACCTCTCTCTCATTTCATTTCGACCAGAACCGCCTGGGTTTTCTACGTCTTGGTAAGAACCAAGGATCAGATCATAATGTAGTTCTGATTGACAAGGTGATTTTAAGGATCATGCCTGTTGCAGGAAAAGATTGCTACCAATAAAGGTAGCAATCTTGCTCTAGTCTAATGGATAGTCTTTTGTCTAAGCATTACCTAGTTAAGATTGATCGTTATATTGATTGGTAGTCTATTTAAGTCTTTGAATTTCGTTGTTTTGCTCTGAGCTACTGGAGGCTTGGTATTTAGAGTACTTTGAATAACTCTAGAATTTTCTCAATTCTAGGAAAATGGTGTTAGATCCTAGTGAGGCCAATTTTCTATTGATATTCTACTACACCCCAATACTTCGTAGGAATGGGTAAGGTCTATCGTTAAGACACACCTTATGTAAGGTCGACTTCATGTCTAACTCCTTATTTGGTTGAAACTACTATTAGAGACGGACAATGGTACAGTGATTGGCGATGGAACTTGACCAAATTACTAATCCAATGATTGTCTGCTAGCCTACTAGAGTTTTCAAATAGAGTGTATGGGTGCAAGTGTTATGTCGATGATGGCCTATTGATGCAAAATGATATGTTAAATATCACAGGTTCTTGTTTAAAGTATGATGCCTAAGTTTCCTCATGTGTATGAAGGTTATACACGCCTAAGTGAGACGTGATGCATAGTGTTTGTGCAGTATTTTGATACTGACTTATGTTTTGTATGATTTTATGATGCCCAAATCTAGAATGCTTTCCTAGGGACTGTATCATTTATCTAGAGATGCCAGTTTTTTGTAGAATGCTTCCTAGAATGTTTGCACTAGGCATTTTTTGGTATTGGCCATCTCCCTTGGTTATTTCTATGTCGTTTCTAATACAAAAAGATGACCAGTGCTTCTGAGAGGCTTCTTGCTCATTTTCTCATTCTTGCAATGCAACAAGAATTCTGATCCGAATTTTTCTTCGAACAGTATCTGGGTTTTGGTTGCAAGATGGAAAAGTTTGGACAGGAATAATGGAGGTTTATTTCGTGTCTTACTTTGTTGAGCTTGGGATATCCCAGAATGGGAAAATCTAGCTCATAATTGAGATTATTGTTGATCTGGCTTGGGATTTGAAGGATTTTTGGATGGTTTTTGAGAGAGTACTTGAATAAATGGCCTATTTAGCAAGGCTTCTTCTCTTCCTTTCCCAAGTTCATTTCTAATGTTTTAGATATTAGCCTATACACGCCACGTATATTTCTCTTTCATGTTTATGCGAGATTATTTTCACTAGAGTATATTCAGGTAATCATATTCCAAAGTTCAATCATCTCAATGATTCTCACGATTTTTGCATTGGATTAATCTAAATTATGTTAAAGATAAGTTTAATAGTAATTTAGACCAAATATTTGTAGTTTTGAAGAGTTTGTCTAGTTCAATTCCATCAAGTTTTGATATTGATCTTATCTAAGATTGTTATCAAGATTACCTAGGCTCTGTATGCTACCCGAGGCTTCTTCGATGGATCGGTTTCATTTCTTTTGTCTTGAACTGAATGGGCTTCCCAAGATGACTTAGAGTAGGGAGAAAAGAAGTGATGGAGAAACAAGTGTTAGTTGATGATTACTAACAAATGTTGTTTTATCCTGGTAGTGTTGAGAGAGCTGTTATGTGTTTTTTTTCTTTTCTTTATTTTCTCTATTTTTTTCTTCACTCTAGCAAATAAGGACTCGTACTTCCAATATAATCCATATAGCGAGTGTTGGGTAGTGATCCTGGCCCAATTGGCCCAAGTCACTAGGTGTTGAGATATCTCTATGAATTAATACTCGGATTATATAGAGAGCATGATTCACTCGATCGCTTTCATGTGACCAGTCAGTGCTTAAAAACTTTCCGAGACCAATCTTTATTTTATTACTTTCTTTTTTCTTAACAAGTACTTTCAGAATTTTTACATTTTGGAGAATCATGGTAATTTGAGTTAGTCTCGAGGTTTTTGTTGATTTTGCCCCTATCCTAGATATTTTTTATTATCAGCTTATTATCTTAGTAAAGTCTCATTGTCTTCTTATAATCTTGATCATCTTCAATCTTACAAGGTTTGTGCTACTTTTATTTTCAGTGGGTTTCCATGTGTTTCCGAATTAGTTATTTTTGGGTAAAATCGTAGTCTATATTAGTCTATTCTTGTTTGCTCATTTGCCTGACCTTTTAAGAGATTTTCTCTGGCAAGGTCAGAGTCAGGTTCTAGGATTTTATCTTTCTTTCATAACAGGGCTCCTAAGTTTTCCTTCTAACTTTGTTAGATTTTATTGTCAATATCTCACCATCATCTGGATTAAATAAGACTTTTCTTTTAATATTTTTCTTTGGATAATGGTCTAATTTAGTATTGAAATTATGTTATCATTATTTTTATTATTCGCGGTGTGCGAATTATGACAAGTAATTCAATTTATGAAAGTTAGAGTATAAAAACCTAAATCGACTTTAAACAGAATAAGCCTGTATTTAGTGATACATAGATTTAATACATAGACGTACAATATATTAGCTGATTTATTTACATAGTTCTTAATAAACTAAAGAAAAAAGCAGAGATAGATATTTAGTCCACTATCTTTTTGATGGTTAGATTTTCTCTTAAGATACTTATGATCCCTATCTGAATGAGATCCTCGATATGGTTTTGGAGGTCGCGACACTGGTTAGTATGATGACCATCCTCTCCTAAGTGGTATTGACAGAAAATGCGAGGGTTAAACTTTGGATTCTGGGGGTTTTCATGACTGGAGGGAATAGGTGCCAACAACTTATTTTTTAAGCAGTCGTTATAGATTTGAGTGAGTGGAACAGAGAATAGGGTAAATGGTCTCTTTTCTTTAGGTGTTTGGGTAGGCTTAATGATTTGATGAGGTAATTATATTTGAGTCTGTAGCTAACTGTAGGTTTGGGGATAGCTGCTTGGATATGGAGAAGAGATGAAAGGTTAGTGTTTTGGGTGGACAGGGGTCCAGATGACCTGTTTGATCTCATTAATAAACTGATTCATGTAGTCTATCTGCTTCCATATCTTGAAAATTTCTCCTTGGACTGAGTTTTCCTTAGGTTTACAGTTCTTCTCCCAACTAGGCTGGTCTTGATTTGCAGAAGTGGAACAAATGATGTCTTCTAGTTCGATAAGGCTTTTGCAATTTTCTATGGCAATTAATTTTTCATGAGGGATATTTTTTATTCTTATTTTGTCCCAATGCTTTATCATGCTAAGGGTATCTCCAGATGGTAATCGGTCCTCTTATATCTTTTCTTAGAATGGCGAGGTTGGGTTCATCTGGATGAGCATTTGTTTCAGGAAGGTAATGTCTTCTTACATTGTCAAAATATTGGAGTCGTTCTGAGCATTTCCAACTGAGGGAGGGATCGGGTCCATCTTACAATTTTTGCAAGCAAATCTTGAATGACTTTAAGTAGAAGTTACCTAAATCAGATTTTCTAGATTTATTAAGTGATTACAAACCTAGACCTTGATTAATGGACTTTTAAGGATGCAAATTATCCTATCTTTATGCATGATTGTATTATTTGCCTATGTATGAATATGTCTATATGAATGGATGATTATGTTCGTGCTTCATGTAATGTGATCCTAGGAAGATGTAGCTTTAGCAAGTAATTCTCAGATATCTTCTGGACAGACCTCGGCTTTGACTTGGCTTCGTAGGACCAGGGTAACTGGTAACTTTCGGTTTATCCTCAAATTTAGAAGTTTACAGTCATCTTAGGACTATGGCATGATTGACATTTTATTCTCAAGATATGGATTGTTCTTCTTAGGAATCTAAGGCGAAATCATCATTTTTCTTCCTAAAGACATGGATCATAGTTCCTAGGACTTAATGATAGAATTATCCTTTTTTTTTTTTCCCCTTCAAAGTAGGGATTGCCACTCCCAGAATTTGATGACAGACTTGTCTTTTCTTTCCTCAGATTCATGGCTTATTTATCCTAGGATATATTGACAGGATTCTGTTTTTTTTTTTTTCTTCTTTTCAAACAAGGAATCATTCTTCTTAGGACTTAATGACAGGATTTTCCTAGGACTCAATGGCGAGATTGTCTTTTTTTTTTTTCCTCAAAAGATGGATCCTCATTCCTAGGGCTTGATGAAGGGTCTAAAACATGTTTGATTTCTTGACGTCTCACTTGGGGTGGATTTATCTTGACAGTCTGACTAGTAAACCTTTGGTGGCTTCTTATCAAGATAGATTTTGACCAACTTAAGGTGTTTTTTAACCTAAACCATAATATTTTTCTTATGGTGCATAATTCCTACTTTATAGGTTTTATGGGAAAGGACACTATGCTTAGGACGTGACATGTATCTCCTAGGAAAATGTGACCCGAGATATGTTTGTTAAGGGATCGCATAGTCTTGATTTAACTATGGCATAGCCTTGATTACAATTTCTTATTTCTTGGTAAACTTGGCGTGTTTATGCACGATCAAAGTAGATTCTTTCACGTTGTCTTAGCAAATGAATTTTAGATAATTTTGTTTAGCAAAGGTTATTTGTTTGTGTTTATATGAGGTAGGCTTTTTTATATCTTGAAGACAAATGTATTTGTGATTTTTATTAGAGTAGGTCTTTAAGTGTATTACTAGGATGAGATGGGCATTTATGATTTGATGTTTGTATTTGAGGGTTCATAATATTAAGTGAGATAAAGATTCTTGTTCTGTCCTACAACTTGCTCCGTATTCTGATTTTTGAAAACGTTTTTCGACGTTGAGCAAGTTAGCAATGCGTGGGATAGAACAAGAATTCTTACATCATTTATTATGCCCCTATTGGTTTTAGAAATTTTATTCTAGCTACCTAGTATAACAATTATAAATAACTGTACACAAGATAAAAAAATAAAATCTCTCTCCAAGATAGTGTCCTAAGTAAAACAGGGTTTTGGTTATTCCTCTATTCTAGGCTCATTATATGTGGTTCATGGCTTTTCTTCTAATGTATCCTAGAAATATTTGGTTCCCAGACCTTCAAACCTCTGACATCTTCCCCTGGAGAACATCCATCATTAGTTGGTAGTTCGTGGGAGGCGAGTTTCGTAGTCAAATCCCAGGGGAGAAACCCACCCGACCTTGCTTCTACAAACTCCTCTTTCTATCTTGAGGAGGAGCTTAGATCGACATGATAACCTAGCACGACGTCAGCCCTCACTGTTGGTCTTTTTATCACTAAGAGGATTATGACTTTTTCATTATGATATGCAATGCAAAATGAGTGCTCGTGTGTTGGAGAAAGTATACAGAAATAAAAAGAAAAAATTTAAAGACAATAATTAAAATGTAGTATTGAAAGACAGTAAAATAAATACATCTATTTAAAGACAGTAAATTAAATGACAGTAATGTAAAGACAATAAATAGGTGCATGCTAATATAAGCATTTCGAATGAAATGTTCATCATCATCATCATCATCATCATCTTCATTATTATTATTATTTATTTATTTATTTATTATTTATTTATTTTAATTTTTTTTGGGAATTGTTTTATGTTTGAAAAATAGAAGGCGTATTTCTTGATTTTTATTTAACTATTAATATAGATTTAGACTCCAACTAAGCTTGACCCTCTAAAGTCCCTAGTAGAGTCACCAGCTGACACATCCTGAATTTTGATAGTAGAGAAAGTAGAGATCTGGAAAAAGAGAAAATAAGTTTCATTCTTCCCTCTATAAGTCCTCCAAATCTTTTCATTTTTTAAAATGATTTTCAAGGGTTTTTCTAGATGTCAGTTTTGAAAACTTCTTTGGGCTAGGATTTTGAGTTGAAAACGGAGTTTCCACCTAGCATGGGTTAAATAGTATGCTAGGTCACCGGGAGATTTAGAAATTTATTTTTTATTTTGGAAATGGCCCGTGTTAAGGCCTTGTACCAGAGATTTCTTTAAGTTCGGGAGTCGGTTATGCTCAGGGAAGGTTTTACGCACCACAAGATACATGTCTGAAAACAATACCTTAGTCTAATGAATATTTACCTTTAAACAAGATCCAAGTAATTTTTTTCGATTTACTTAACAAAAGTAATCCCCTTTCTTCTACCTTTTTTTATGCATTTTTTTATATGAGGAAAGTAGTAAATACTACACTAATCTAAGTAGTGACAACCCAATTGCAATATATAATAGATAGAAATATAAATAACTGGACCTTATAAAAGCTTCCTACATATTCCTATTTTCATAGAGAATTAGGTCGACATTTAGTTCCAGCATGCAAAATGATAAGAAATGAATTTTTATTTTTATTTTTAAAGACCAAACCTTATAAAGGTTGCCTACATATCCAGGTAAACACGGGAAATCAAGTCGGCATGTATTTTCGACTTGTTCAAAGATGAACTCGTTTTTATTATTTAGTTCCAGCATTCAAAATGATAAGAAATGAAATATTTTTGTATTTTTTAAAGACCGAACCTTATAAAGGTTGCCTTCATATTCCGGTAAACATGGGGAATCAAGTTGACGTGTATTTCCAACTTGTTTAAAGATGAACTGGTTTTATTATTTAGGTAATCAAACCAGTACGTGGGTTGCCTACGTAACTTAGATCGTTGAGACTTAGGTCATCATGTAGTTCGTTCATGCAAGTTAAAATTATTTTTATTTGATTTGATTTTTTAGGTAAAACATAAATACTACAATGGTTTGTGAATAATATCCTTGGTTTTGTTAAGAACACTACCAACGAGCTCCTTTATTTTGGTGAGATTAGTGTTAGTAAGTTAGTTGCTAGTTGAAAAGGAAAGAAAACACCATATATATATATGTTAGTCCTACTCATAACTAAGAAAGACGAGAATATATCTGAAGAAGGTGCACATATATCCCTGAAGGAATAGAGGTCATCCCTTTATCTCGAATTTTTAGCCACAAGGGTTTGTCGATGTAATATATACATACATATATATATATATATATATATATATATATATATATATAAAGTGCCAGTCCACTAGCCTGAAGACTAAGTGCTAAGATGTGATCTTGACATTTAGCATAAAGTAAGACAGTTATTAACAATATATAGTTAGATTAATAGTTAATAGAGTTCGTTTGATGTGTTCATGAGAGAATCACAGAGATTATGCACAACTCATGGTGTGATAGATATTTTGTATAGAACACTCACATGTTCTTAATATGTTCTCAGGTGTTTTTGGTCCTCACATGTTCTCGGACGTTCTTGATGTTCTTGAACCATTTTTTGTGTGGTTTGAAGATTTTGTCATCATTTTAATGTTTTTTTGACATGTTTTTTTTGTCTTTTGCTTGTATTGTTGTTTGTGTATGTATGTATATGATATATATGTATGAAACTATATAAGCATGATATATACAAGCAAGATATACATCTTTAAAACAAGATTAAAGTGTGTTTCAAGAAGACATACTTACTTAGGTGAAATAGTCCTAAGTAATTACTTTCCTTTCCTCCTTGATCTTCTTTGGTCGTCCTCGATCGGTTGCCGTCAAATATTTGAGTTCTCCATTATAGAACCTCAAGAACTTCATCTAGGACAGAATTTTGAGGTGTTATTGAAAATAAATTCTTAGAAACCCTAGAACCCGAGAGCTTTTCTCAAACCTAGAGTGAGACAAAGTGGTTTCCAAGCCTTTTAAAAATGAAAACAAGCCCCTGTATTTATAGGCTGGGTACCCTACACATTGGCCAATGCATAGGGTAATGCATCCTGCTCCTTAGGGGTTGATTGGCTTAGGGGTCATCCCTTCTTGCTTTAATCTTGCTTTGGTTTGGAATAATTTGGAAGATTTTGTAAGATCTTCAAAGATTTGGTAATTTTACTACCAAATATTCAAATATCTTTAGGTAATGATTGACAATTATTAGTAATCATTACCTTTCCTTTGATATTATTGGTTGGACATGGGGTCATTAATGGCTTGAAGTGACACATCTGATTCGGTTTGGTGGTTAAGTACTGGTTAGTTTCACTATTTTGGTTTGGTTGCAATTAATGCTTCCAAGGTTCTTTGAATTTAATCTTGAGGTGTCACTTTTCATTAAATACTTGATAGTGACCCTTGATGTGATGAGGTTTGATTCGGTTGAATTTGGATCGAATTGACTCAGTTTACCTTGTAACCGGTAGTTACATTTCAAGTGCTTTAGTTACCTTGAGATATTTTGCTCAAAATATCTACATGACTTGAACCTAGTCTTGACATATCATCTCAAGAATTTAATGCTTGATGGGATGGAAAATTAAAGCTCATTAAATGTCTTACTTAGGTAGTGAACCGAATCGGTTTAGTTTCGATACCGGTTGGTTACTTCCTAAGTGACTTGATTCCTTGCTTAGATTATTTTGTAAGCAACTTCTAGGAAGATTCCATTGGGATTTTTAATGCTCATTTTGATGAGTCATTATGCTTGGTTGGGCCCTCGGATGAATGGGCTTTGATGGTTAGTCAAATGACTTCGATTTGGTTGATTTCGAACGGAGTCCTAATCCTTAGTTATGTTGTGTAACTTGGTCTTGTCATGATATTTCCATGACTTGATCATGGTCTTTAGAATTGGTTTTATGGATATTTGAACTTTAAAAAAATATTTAAGCAAGTGTTTTTGATGTTGAATAGACGAAACCCGTACTAGTAAATGTTTCGGGGTCAAATTAGGTAACAAAGATAATTGGTGAAATATCCTATAATTAAAGGGGTGTACTAATTTTTGTTCATATTAAAGGTGATAAAATCATCCTAAATACAATCATCTTAGCCTTCCTTTAATTTTAGGAATCTCGAGGTTGACCCGAAACTTTTATTTTACCAAATTTAATCAAATTCAATAGTTTTTTGTGTTTTCTTATGTTTTTGTTGTTTTCTATATTGTACAGTGTGATTGAGAGTAGAATTTCATTCCCTTTAAACCTTAGTTTAAATTTTATCTGAACTTATACTATCGATTCGACACTAATTGGGCGGGACAAAATATGGTGTCTACACTTGAAGGTTACAGTGATGCTAATTGGATAACGGATTATAAAGATACTAAATCCATAATTGAATACATCTTTGAACTTGGAAGAAGAGTTGTCTCATGAAAATCATCCAAACAGATGTGTATTGCAAGGTCTACAATGGAATATGAGTTTATTGCTTTAGACAAAGCAAGTAAAGAAGCAGAATGGCTTCGTCTATTTTTAGAAGATATTCCAATGTGGACAAAACTTGTACCAACTATTTTTAGAAATTATGATAGCCAATCTGCAATTGATGGGGCACATAAAAATATTTAAAACAGTAAGTCTTGACATATATGATGTAGATATAATACCGTTAGACAATTACTCTCAAATAGAGTTATCACAATTGACTACGTAAAGTCAAAAGATAACATTGTGGATCCACTAACCAAATGGTTAACTAGAGAGAAAGTATACTTGTCATTGAGGGGGAATGGGTTTATAGCCTACAACTAAATATTCATCTTAATGGAAACCCAACCTGGTTGACTAGAGATCCTAAGATCTTGGTTCAAAGGGACAACCTACTTACGTGTAGACTAAGTAATGACTGGAAGACTCTAATTCGTATACCCATTCCTATGGTGAACCAATGATAAATATAAGTATCAAGGATAAGCTTTGCTTGTAATGATTCCTATAGCTTGCAAAATTCAAGTAGGGTATACGGGATACTCTTGATAGGTTAATTACCTAGATGATTGAAGAACAAGGTCGGTTCTATGAGAATAAGAGAGCTAAATTTTCTAAAGCATTCATTAAAACGCCAGGATGTTCAATGCCAAAATGAACACAACCAGAGAATTAATTGTGTCAGGACATATCTATATGAATTCTATTATCTTTGTTTACACAAATGGCTAAATAGTTCAAGACATCGCGTTCACTGATTAGCTAATTAAATTTGATAGTCTTTCACTAGAGAAGGTTCAAGGCCAAAAGCTACCTATCTCGATGCAGTTACTTTCTATTTGAACTCTCTATAGTGTATTAACTTTTCATATGCACGTATATTCAGTCAATCTCATCCATGTGGGAAATTGTTAGAATTTTTTGCTATTTTAATTGATTAATTATAGTTTAACCCATTAATTAAATTAATCGGGTTAGTATTCCGTTGCGTTCCTCGTTATTTGAGGATCGACTTATAAGTTGGGAATAAAGGCAAGCCAATGAGCATTAAATATTTAAACTCCAATCGAACCGGGTCAGGGTTTGGGTTAGTTCAATTTGATCCATATTTGGAACAGGTTTGGTCCGGATCGGGGTCAAGCTTGGGTCGGTTCCTGGTTGGATCGGATCTTGACCCGCCAAAATATTTTAAAATTTAATTAAGTGGAAGTTAATTAACGACTTAATAATTAATTTTGAATTAACACCAATGAACAGACATATAGGTTCATTGGTGACGGTTTGCGTTAATATTCATGCAAACAAATGTCTTTCCAAAACTGCATCCATTCATTGGTGTCTTTTGGTCTTTTATAAATAGGAGACTTCTCATTCATTTCAATTAATCTGATACATATCATTATCACTTCATATCACCACCAAAGCACAATACATATATAATTTTGTGAGAGTTCAAGTACAAGTCTGGTTCACCGAATTTTTTGGTTTCAAGTGCTTGTACCAAAAACTTGAAGATCGTTGTACCCTAGGAGGCAGACGTCCATTCAACCATTAGCACCAGTGTAGGGGTGAAAATTTGTTTTAAGGGCATAGAGTCAAACTCTAGCCTCGATCTACTTCAATTTTATTCATTGTTTGAATATCTGGATAAGTCTTTATTTAAAATTTAATTCTCTGTTTTTGTTACGTAAACATTTACACATTCTGTCTCCGCTTCTTCTTCTATATCTGTTATGTAAATATTTACGTCCCTTATTTATTGTTATTTTTGTTTCTACTACATAAACGTTCATGTTATGATTTTGGTTTAGTATACACTTTGTATTGCTTTACAGAATTTTCATATTTTGATTTTACTTCTCATACATGATTAGTCAATATTCAAATTAATATTGTTTAACAACTATTAGTTTTATTCCATGATTATTTAAGTATTTATTTTGAAATTTCAGTAATTATCACCAACAACATATATATATATATATATATCACCAACTTAACCTAAACTTAAAGTCCAACTTAGGGAAGTGTCCTCCTAAACCACTGTTTTGGGACTTCACGCATGTTGGGAAATTCGAAACGGTAGTATAGAAATTCTCCCTTTCTTAAATTTTATAAGTTATTCTTTCTTTCTTTTTTTTCAAAAACTTTCTTAAAGATCGAGAAGGTCTCACTAACTACCATATTTTTTACTTCTATCTATTCCTTTTCTTTTCTTTTTTCATCTCTCTTTTTCTTTTTTTTTTTTTTTTCTTTTTTTTTTTTTTTTTTTTTTAAAGCTATAAACAAAACTAAAAAAATGTAGCATAGGGTAAAAATAATAAAGAAAGAGGAAATACAAATGCCTACGAAGGGGAAATTAATATTTTTTTTTATTTTTTTTTTTGCGAGCTTCATCAAGTCCATGAATGGACAAGTCTACTTGCAACTTCATATGTCCTTACGGTATTTTGTCAGGTTAGAAACAACCATGTCTACCTTACGGTAAGAACATTTTTTTATGAGATTTTTAGATTAGAGAAAAATGTAAAAAAAAAAAATGCCATAACGTAAAGAAAAAGAATAAACGGGAAAAGATATATGAGTGCATAGTAAACTAAAATGAGGAACAATAACGCATTTTTTTGGCATTTCGTCAAGTGCATGAATGGACAAGTCTAATTACAACCTTATTTGTTCTTATAGTGTTTCGTCGGGTTGAAAACAACAACGTCTACGTTACCATAAGAATTTTTTTAGTGATGGTTTTCCGATTAATTATTCTTTAATCCATAAGGGTTTTGTAAAAAAAAAAAAAAAAAGGCAAGAAAGAGGATTTGGAATTAAATGTAGGGACTTATGAACGCGACTTTTTCACGCCTTAATTTAACTCGCAAGTGCACGTGGTTAAGTTTTAGTAAAGTGGATCTTATGATCGGATATCGTTCTCTGGGAAATGTGTTTGGATTTAATTGAATACCACAATTGACATAGTCTTATATTATCTAGACAGTTTAAGAATTATTTTGAGTTTGATTAATTAAAAACTAAATTGAACTAACAACTATTGGGTTAATTCTAATTAAATGGATTACCTAGGGATTGATTTAATTCGCTTAATACATGTTTGACTTCATTTAGTTAACAATAACGGTATTTATCCTATTTGACAATCTAGGTATCGTAAACTCTCTCACTACCTCTCCTGAGTGTAAAATGAGCGAATATGTAACTTCGCGTTAACGTCGAAGTTCCCCTCAATGTCTATACGACCCTTAGTCATATGAGTCTTGACCCAATCTCATGGATTGCACACTTTCTAATGCCCTCCCGGGTCATTAGATTGTCGTGATGTGTTTAACCCTAATCTGAATCCGGGGTTACCTCTCCAGAGTGTCAAACCCCGTATTCTCAATATCAACCATAATAATATAACAAACGTATCAAGATTGCAGTAAAACAATAAATACAATCAAATTTAGACAAATAACCATTAAAGAAACATATATTTAATCAAATGTATATTTACATGAACTACATCAATCCCTAGATAATATCTATCTAGTCTACCATGATCACAACCATTGAAACATTAAAACAAGAAGGATTCATCATCAGTCACACTAAAACGTTAAGTTACAAAGATAGAAATAAAGAAAGAAATATCAAATCTTAGAATGGAGTGGTCCACTGTTACCAAAGATCGATCTGGAAGTTGTTTTCTCTTCTCCAAAATGTGAATCTCCTCTTCAAGCTCTCCAAAATAAGCTTAAGATTATGTATGGAACGTCTTTAGCAAGTGGGAGAATAAGTGGTTTATAACAAGGCTCAAAATATCTAAAATATCTGCAGAGTGACCGCTGCAACGGTGGATTCACCGCTGCAGCGGTGGGCATGTCAGCTACTTCACCGCTACAACGATGGAATGACCGCTATAGTGGTGAACTGGCAGAAATTTGGGTGACTTTCTGTACTTTCACTGCCGCAGTAGTGGGATGACAGCTGCAGCAGTAAACGTTTCCCAAAATCTCTGTTATTTCATCGCTGTAGCAGTGGCTTGACTGCTGTGGCGATGAACTTTCTGCACTCCTAGTAGTTTCACCGCTGCAGCAGTGGATGTGCTGATTTAAATCCTTATTTCGTTTCATTATTTTTCCACGCTTTCCCATATTTTTGCTTGTTTATTGATCGTTTATGTCCCTACACCTGATTTACATTAAAGTAAACAAAAACGCAATAAAATATTACTAAAACAGTCGAAAACTACCAATTTCGGCTTAGAAGTAGATAGGTATTTGGAACCAATTAAATACCCCCAAATTTGGAATTTCACTAGTTCTTGAGCATAATATCCTAACACTAAAATAAACTAACGGTACTAATTAACTAACTAATAAACTAAAAACAAAAAAACATTAACAAATAAGAAGTAAACGAATGCGAGTTCCAAGCTCAATCATAGAAACCAAGTTGTTCTTCCCTTAACAGCCCCTAATCAAATCAAGTTCAGGAATAAAACACACCACGTAGTGTTCTAGAATTTCAACACTCAATGTCAGTAAAAACCAGTCTAGATCCATTCAAAGTGTGTGTGTGAGAACTCAAATATATAACTATCCTAACACCAGATTGGATTATTCAATAACTAAGCTCATGACTTAAACCGTAAAGGATTAGGAAAACCATATGCTTGACTAGGCTCGACTATCCACTAATATAAGTTCAAAAACTCACAGAGATCAATAGGGCTTGGTTCGACTTTTGGAAAAATGGCCAAGGGTATCTCAGGATTAGAAAAATACCCGAGGAAAAAATTCTCGTAACCCCAAACATTTAAAACATAACCCTGAACAAGAATTTAAAAACTTTGTACTCACTTGTCAAAAGAAACAAAAATAAAACTATACTCACATAGTTTTTTTTTTTTTTTTTAAACAAATGAAATCACACCCCCAAATTTATTCAATTTTGTACAATTAAAAGGGTGTGTGAATAAAATTGAAAAATAACAAGTGAGTACACTAATACCGAACTAATAAAGAGTTCATCCGAAACCTGACCTCTCACTTTAAGTAGCATAAACAAATGCTAACTTGATTTCACTCAATTTGTGCGTTAGGCTCAGCAACAAAAGTTTGGAAAAAATTTAATTGGCTAGGGTATTTGTTACGTCTTCAAAATTGAAATAGTTATAGGCTTCGACGGGGTAACGAGGAATAAATTTGTTACAAGGTTAGCTTCAAAAGCTCAGGACAAGAAAAAAAAAAAGGCCTAAATCTTGTCTCCTAAACTACTTCACCTAGGATTTCACCTCAAGTTTCTCCCAATCAAGTTCTAGATTTCTCAAATCTGTTATGGATTTATTACTAAATAATCGACGGCAAATCATTCGAATAGCTATACAATGAGTTTATGCAATCGTGCGATTTAGGATCAAAATGATTTTTACCTAATCGACATGCCAAGCACACAGAACACACATGAATGGGCATCACCCACGACCTCGATATACTACTAGGGGATAATTTTCATCATCAGTTAATGGCCTAGACAAACTCAACAACTCAACACGTAAATACTACTTCATACATAAATATTTTTACACTAAATCTAAATATTAACATACATACTCTACGCTAATCATTCACACATGCATAAACAAAAACTAGATTAAAACTTAACTATAAAGTCTACTACAAACATCAAAATGTCTACAAAACATAAAACTAAGCATACATAAAATATTCTTAACAAAAACTAAATATATCTAGTCCAATATAATACATTAAAATTTTTCATCATTCTCATCAAAAACAAAACATGATGCACATCCCGCTCCCTCCCAAACTTAAAGTAAGCAGTGTCTACATTGACTGAGCAGTTAACCCAATAGCAATTTATAGCAATGACGATAAAAATGGGTTGCGAACACATACCTAGGAGGTGAGACATGAAAGCCTCACCTCCTACCATCTACCGGAAGGAATGTCATCACCACCACCGTTTCGTCGGAAAGGATTGTGCGACGGTTGCAATAGGTGTGGCGAGAATTTTGGCATTGGCGGATAGGTACTCATATCGAAGCCGATGTGAGTGCCAAAGAATCACTGGACTTGATCCTACTAGTGAGTATATTGGTCCAGGAATATCCGGAGCTTGACATTTTCATTTCTGATATTGTATTGTTCTTGTCGAATAACGGCATTGTCCAGCCGAACTTACTGAAGCCCTTGGTGAACACTGTCCAACGTGATTGTGGGGCAGTTAGGAGCTTCTGGAACTGGGGCCTCAGACGGCCCTGCCTCTTCTTCTTCAGGTCCTTTTTCTTGTTCAACTTCTTGCTCTCCCGGGCCTTGCGCTCTGCCTTTCCATATACGAGTTATGACGGCAATATCAAGAGGTGCGACGAGGGGACAAGGGTTATCCCCAAATATCACGATACCCGCCCGTCTGAACAGATCAGTGAGGAGAGATGGGAAGGGCGAACCGGCCTTGGTCGTCTGGACGGCATGAAGAATTGATGAATAAATCAAGAACCCTACATTCAATGGCTTCTTTATCTGAATAGCATATAGTGTCATGGAACGTTTTCTTGAGTCATCGGATAAGTAAGATGTCGGGAGGAGGCTTGCACATATGAAATGGTGCTATATATTCAGAATTGGATTCAAGAATTTGGACATGAAAATGGCCAGACACGGCCCCATATGTGTCTATTCAACATTTCCAGTGGTTAGGGCCCAGATCACCGTATTCATGCTTGGGTCACTATCTCCGTACGGGTCTTGAGATCGTTCTAGCGCAACCAACCCCAATACTTCATTTATTCGCTTGGGACTAAAGAGGACAGGACGATTTCGGACGCTCGCCCGGTTGTTTTGAGCTTCAACAATAACCTCGCCTCGGGATGGTGTTTGATAAAATTACACCCAACCTCGGCTTCGTATCACATTCGAGAACTCCGCTGGAAGAACTTTCAATTCCCCAAATCCTCATTGCTGAATACACGCCCGCTTCCTTTTGAATCGATTATAATGCTCTTCGACTTGTTTTGAAATGAAACGACCAGAATCGTAGTCCCTTCATCACTAATAATGGCCCGAGGTGTCCCAAACCATGTCATGATATTTTTCTAAAGGAACTTCATAACCACTTTGGCATCATTGGTAGGCGTCGCCACAGTTTCGACCCACTTGGACACATAATCCATCGCCAGTAGAATATACTCCTGACTGAAGGACAGATGAAACAGCCCCATGAAGTCTATACCCCATACATCAAACAACTTTAATTCAAGAATGGTTGTTAGTGACAATTCATGCCTTCTTGAAATGTTGCCTACCTGTCAGCATCGATTACAGGTTTTTACAAAAGTATAAGCATTTCTAAACAATGTCGGCCAGTAAAAACCTGACTGAAGCACTTTAGCGGCCGTCCGCGTTGCTCCAAAGTGCCCGCCACATGGTGATGAATGGTAATGGTAGAGAATACTAGTCATTTCCTCCTCTGGAACACATCTCTGGATCACTTGGTCGGTACACTTCTTGAACAACAACAACTCATCCCACATATAATGGCTCAAATCGAATAGGAATTGCTTCCTCTAGGCACTAGTAAGATTCGATGGCAACACTTTGCTTGCTAGAAAGTTGATGATATCTACAAACCATAAAAGTTTAGTGTCAATTTTGAATAGTTGCTCATCAGGGAACACCTTCGTAATACAAGACTCATCACCAACGTCCTCTTGCACAAGCCATAACAAATGATCAACAACATCATTTTCACTCCCCTTCTTATCTCTAATTTCCACATCAAACTTTTGTAACAAGAGAAACCACCGAATTAGACGCAACTTGGCGTCTTTCTTGACGAATAAGTATCGGATGGTGGCATGATCCGTACAGACGATCACTTTGGATCCTATACTGTAGGACCAGAACTTATCGCATGCAAAAATAACCACCAACATCTCTTTCTCGGTTGTGGTGTAATTCTATTGGGCATCATTCAAAGTCTTGCTTGTATAGTAAATAGATCGAAAGATCTTCTCCTTGTGCGGCCTAAAATAGCTCCAACCGCATAGTCGCTAGCATTTCACATTATTTCAAATGGCTCGTTCCAATCCGTAACGACTATTATAGGAACTGTGGTAAACTTCTCTTTCATCGTATTGAAAGATTCCAATCAAACTTCATCAAAATCGAATGGGGCTTCCTTCTCGAGCAAATGGCATAATGACTTCACCGTCTTTGAGAAATCTTTAATAAAATATTGGTAGAAGCCGGCATAACCCAAGAAGCTTAGGACTCCCTTCACATTAATCGGAGGTGAATGTTTCTCGATCGTTTCAATCTTGGCTCAGTCCACCTCAAGCCCATTAGAAGAGACTCAATAACCCAAGACTATTATTTCCTTGACCATAAAATGACACTTCTCCCAATTGAGAACCAAGTGTTTCTTCTCGCATTGGTTGAGAACAAGCACCAAGTTGTACAAGGATCGAAGGACGAACCGAAGATTGAAAATTCGTCCATGAAAACCTCCATAATGTCTTCCACCATATCCAAGAAAATTACCATCATACACTGTTAGAATGTGGCCGGAGCATTGCAAAGGCCGAACGACATACGATGGTAAGCAAACGTTCTATACGGACATGTGAATGTAGTCTTTTCCTGATCTTTTGGTGCAATGGCTATTTGATTGTATTTAGAATAGCCATCAAGAAAGCAATAATGATCATATCTGATAAGACGATCTAGCATTTGATCAATAAATGGTAGAGGAAAATGATATTTCCTTGTAGCCTTGTTCAATCTTCGGTAATCAATACACACTCCCCACCTAGTGATCGTTCGTGTCGGAATATGATCATTCTTCTCATTTTTCACAACCGTCATGCCACCTTTCTTGGGCACCACCTGCACCGGACTAACCCATTCACTATTGGATATAGCATAAATAATCTCGAAATTCAAGAGCTTCAACACCTCTGCTCGAACCACTTCTTTCATCGTTGGATTTAGCCTTTGTTGATGCTCAATGGAAGGCTTAAATGAGTCCTCCATCAAGATCTTGTGCATGCATATCATTGGGCTAATTCCTTTGATGTCGGAAATAGACTACGCAAATGTGGATCTATGCCGTTTCAAAATTTTTAGCAACTTATATTCTTTCTCTTCCGTCAAGGATGATGAGATTATCATCGGATTGGTTAAATTCTTCCCCAAGAAGGTATACCGAAGGTGATTCTGTAATTGCTTGTGTATTAATCCACCGTGAGGCAGATTTGATGATTCGGGAACACTAACCTCGTCTTCAATCATAGCCATATGAATCGAATCCACTACATCTTTAGGTGGAGCTTCCAGAACTAGAACATAGTCCATAACACCTTATTTTGTGGTTGAGCCCTTCTCACCAAAATCTCCCAAAGATAGAGAATTTGTGAGTGCATGCTCCAACGGATCTCGATCCATATTCTCATGAAAGAATTCCCTAACGTACAAGTCAACAACATCTACTTGGTTTCATTTTAGGCATTCATCCTGAAAGTTCATAGTTTTAAAAATATTGAACTCAACTTCATCTTCAATTACTCGCTACGTCAAATTTCCATTGTGCACATTGATTAACACCTTTCCCATTGCAAGAAAAGGTCTCCCAAGGATGATTGGAATCTCCCTATCCTCATCATTTCTAACACGAAAGTCCACCGAAAAAATGAACTTGTCCACCTTCACCAAGACATCCTCAATAATTCCCTTCGAATAGGTCAATGAGTGATTCGCCATTTGAAGAGAAATTGTAGTTGGCTTCGCATTACCAAGTCCCAACTTCTGGTAAATGGACGATGGCATTAGGTTGATGCTCGCACCAAGATCACATAATGCTTTGTCAAAGTGAGATTTCCCAATTGTACACGGAATCGTGAAACTCTCGGGATCCTTCAACTTTTTAAGCAATTTTCTTTGAAGTATAGCACTATACTCCTCCATCATTTTTTACCGTCTCGTACTTCTCCAACTTCTTCTTCATCATTATGTCTTTTAAGAACTTTCTGTAATTGGGCATTTGTTCTAAAGCATCCGCAAAAGGTATGTTGATATGAATTTTCTTGAAGATGTCAAGAAATTTTGCTAATTGAGAATCCAACTTCTTCTTTTGGAATCTTTGCGGATAAGGTAAAAGTGTGGTGAGAATCGGTGGATTGTCTGGAAAAGTAATTCTCTCCGGAATCACCCTTTGAGACTCACTTCTTCTCTTTAACTTTATTTTCTATCTTTCTCTCATTTTTCTCCTCTATCTTCTTTCCAATCTTCTCCTTATTTCTCTCATCAACTTTCTCTTCAAGATTCATTCTTGGTTTATTATGGTCAACCTCATGATTCACTCCCGGCTCTTCTTCCGTCGGCTTACTTGCTTCAACCTCTTTTTCGCTTCTCAAAGTGATTGCCTTACATTCCCTCGGGTTAGTTTCCGTATTGCTTGAAAACTTTCCCTTGATTTGCTCTTGGATCGCATTTGCAAATTGACCGATTTGAGTTTCCAACGACTTCACTGTTGCATTAGTGTTGGTACACATGGTCTCAATCATGTCAAGTCTTGTCTTGTGCTTGTTGAGACAATTATGCGTCTCACGAATAATCGTTTGTGTCTCTTTCATAAATAACCAAGCATGTCTTCCAAGTTCGGCTTTTGATTTTGCATCGGAGGCTGTTGCATTTAGTGGTTTTGTTGCATGGACTGATAACCTTGAGCTTGTGATTCATAACAGGGAGGTGGTCGCAACGTGTTCTGATTATTCGCATACAAAAAATTTTCATGGTTGCGAAGTCCAAGATGATAGTGAGTTGGGATATTTGTAGTAGGCCTAGAGGTATAAGCTCGATTATTGATGAAATGACATTTTTCGAACTCACTATCGGCTCTCAACTGTGAACTACTTGCAATGATTTCCGCTTCACGACTTGACGAAGCATCCTTAGTAGAAAAGGCAACCAATTGATCCGTGAGCTTAGACACTTGGGTTGATAAAGTAGCTAGAGAATTGGCCTTGGGAATTGAAACTACCATTCGTCCTGTGTTCCTCTCGTTTAGCTATTGGTAATTATTGGTCGCCATTTTTTCCAACAGCGCATTTGTTTGCTCTGGGGTCTTTGACAATAACGTTCCTCCTGAGGCAGCATCAACTATAGTTCTTGTTTGACCATCCAACCCATTGTAGAAGAGTTGGGTTTGAAACCAATCTTGATACCCTTGTTGGGGGCACCGATGCAATAGATCCTTAAACCTTCCCATGCTTCAAATAATGGCTCAAAGTCCCTTTGGTGAAATTGTGCAATTTCACCTCTTAGCTGCAAAGTCTTTGAAGACGAGAAAAACTTAGTAAGAAACCTTTGAGCAAGGTCCTCCCAAGTGTTGATACTTCCTAATTGGATTTATTAGAACCAAATATATGCTCGGTCACAAAGTGAGAACGGAAATAACCTCAACTGTATTACATCCTCAGCAACACCATTGATTTTTACTGTATCACATATCTCAAGAATTGTAGCCAAATGGACATTGGGGGTCCTCGTGCAAATTCTCGCCATATTGGTTTTGTTAAATCACATGAATCAGGGGGGGTTTGAGCTCAAAGTTATTAGTATGGATCGATTGCCTCCGAAATCCTGAGTAGTTATCGAATATAACGGGCTGATAATAGTCCCTAAGGACCCGTTGTAGAACTTCAGGCTCTGGAGGCTGCTGCAGTAGTGCTTGCGGTACCGGCTGTTGTTGAGGCATATTTGGCATATAGTTGTCTCCATCGTTGTCCATAGTTTGAGCTTGGCTTCTTCTCTCTCTTCTTATCCTTCTCAAGGTACACTCGATCTTGGGATCAAGAGTCAAGAATTTCAAGCTTCTATTACGTTGCATGCACTGCTCGATCACAACAAATTAAACGAATTAAAAATTTATTTGAAAGAAAATAAAACAAAAGAATTGTCAGGATTAATATTCAATCACTTAGTCGCAATATCAACCAAATCACAACACCGTTCCCCGGCAACAGCGCGAAAAACTTGAACGCAACTTTTTCACGCCTTAATTTAACTCGCAAGTGCACGAGGTCAAGTTTTAGTAAAGTAGATCTTACAATCGGATATCGTCCTCTGGGAAACGTGTTTGGATTTAATTGAATACCACAATTGACATAGTCTTATATTATCTAGACGGTTCAAGAATTGTTTTGAGTTTGATTAATTAAAAACTAATTTGAACTAACAATTATTGGGTTAATTCTAATTAAATGGATTACTTTGGGATTGATTTCATTCACTTAATACATGTTTGACTTCATTTAGTTAACAATATCAATGTTTATCCTATCCGACAATTTAGGTATTGTAAACTCGCTCACTACTTCTCCCGAGTATAAAGTGAGCGAATATGTGACTTTGCGTCAAAACCAAAGTCCCCCTCAACGTCTATACAACCTTTAGTCACATGAGTCTTGACCCAATCTCAGGGATTGCACACATTCTAACGCCCTCCTGGGTTGTTAGATCATCGTAATGTGTTTAACCCTAGTCTTAATCCAGAGTTACCTCTCGCGAGTGTCAAATCACGTATTCTCAAAACCAACCCTAATACCATATCAAGCATATCAAGATTGTGGTAAAACGGTAAACACAATTGAATTTAGACAAACAATCATTAAAGAAACATATATTCAAGCAAACGTATATTTACATGAACTACATCGATCCCTAGATACTATCTATCTAGCCTACCATGATCACAACCATTGAAACATTAAAACAAGAATGATTTGTCATCATTTACAATAAAATGTTAAGTTACAAAGATAGAAACAAAAAAAGAAAGATCAAATCTTAGAGTAGAGTGGTCCATTATCACCTAAGATCTATCCATAAGTGTTTCCTCTTCTCCAAAATGTGAATTTTCTCTTCAAGCTCTCCAAAATAAGCTTAAGATTATGTATGGAATGTCTTTGGCAAGTGGGAGAACAAGTGGTTTATAACAAGGCTCAAAATATCTAAAAAAAATATATAAAATATCTGCAGAGTGACCGCTACAGCGGTGGGCATGTCGGCAACTTCACTGCTGCAGCGGTGGAATGACCGTTGTGGAGGTAAACTTGCAAAAACTTAGGTGACTCTTTGTACTTTTACCACCGCAGCGGTGGGATGACCGTTGCAGCGGTGAAAGTTGCCCAAACTCTCTATTATTTCATCGCTGTAGCGGTGGCCTGACCGCTGGGGTGGTGAACTTTCTGCACTCCTAGTAGTTTTACTGCTACAACAGTGGATATGCTGATTTGAATCCTTATTTCTTTTCATCGTTTTTCCACTGCTTTCCCACTGTTTTGCTTGTTTATCAATCGTTTACGTCCCTACACCTGATTTACATCAAAGTAAATAAAAATGCAAAAAAATATTACTAAAACACTCGAAAACTACCAAATTCGGCTTAGAAATAGATAGGTATTTTCAACCTATCAACTTACCTTGGTTTGGAATTGGGTCTTTTGCTCATTTTTCTTCTTCTTTTTTTTTTTTTTTTTTTTTTTTGTCTCTTTTATTTTTTGAGTGAACTTGATCACATTTTTTTTTTTTTTTGTAGAAGGCCTTCTTTTTTTTTTTTTTTTTTTTTAAGAGGTTAAGAACTTTGGTAGAATTTCAGGGTAGTGATCAAGTCTTTTTGGGTGTTATGGGGAATGGGGGTTTGCCTTTCATAGATGCCTCCTTGTCCACTCATCCTTGGATGCGTGGATATCATCTCCCTATTATACACCAAGGGTTAATAGCACTTTAACCCCTTGTGGTTTGGTACTTTTGCACTTTACCCCCTATGATTTGAACTTCGCCATTTATACCCCTATGGTTGTGGACCTAAGTGCAAAAGTAACAATTTCCATCCAAACTAACCATGTTTGCATTCCACGCATCGGATTCGAAGCTGGGCATTATTTTTGGGTGATTTCACTCAAAAAGTCATATTTTTTATACCTATTTTACCCTTATTCTTCTCTAACAATAAATCCATCTTTCTAAGGGTCATTTTATTTTCTATCTAAAATTTAAGGGTCAAATGAGTATTTTAAACACTATTCATTCTTTTCATCTCTGCAACTCCCCTCTTTCTCTCTTCTGAGTATATAATATCAAGAGATTCAAGACCAAAAAAAGTCTAAGACTCTAAATTTTAAATCATATATAATATCAACAGATCAGAAATATAAAACGTTTTCCATACATAATATTAACATATCAGAAATGAAACACACAAATCCAACAAAAAAAAAAAATCAAATAACAAGCAATTTCAAAATAAATCATCAACAAACAAATTTAACAACAATTTTTTAACAAGAAACAATTCCAAAAATATTTTTTTTCTTTCTCTTCCTCAACAGAAGCTCTCACTAAGTCACTTGATTTCTCTCTCCTCCTTCATCCTCACCGCCATAGCCCCCAATTTTGATATGTTCCAGAAATTCGCAAATTGAACGCCGAAGAAGAAGACACCGAATGGGACTTCGATTTAACGCCACCGCCAAACAATTCATCAATCTGAGGTGTTAAATGAAGTAGAGCAGGCAACAAAGAAATTTTTGGTAAATCTAAATGAAGGCAGCCAAAGAACAAGCAATTTCAAAATAAATCCAAAAAACAAAAGTTAAAAAAAAAAAAAAAAAAAAAAAGCCAAATCGGAGGTCCAGATCTATTCTACAACAATTTTCTGACAAATCCATTTTTTTAACAAGATCTATATCAAAAGATTCAATTTAACAACAATTTTAAAATAAATCACCAACAAACAAATTCAACAATAATTTTTTTAACAAGAGATTCAAGACCGAAGCCGAGAGAGAAAGATAACCAAATCTGTTCGTCGAAGGTAGATTTGTTCGGCGAAGTTGAGTAGCGAAGGCAGAGATCGATAGATCCATTCGGCCCAAAGACGACCGTCACCAGGGAACGCCGCAGAGAGAAAAAAAGAAACGATTTTAGGCAGATCTGGCCGAGAAAAATGAGCACTATTCATTTCCATCACAATCGGTGACGGGGCGACGACGTCACTGTGAGGATGTCGCAGGAGATGGATCGAGAGAGAGAGAGAGAGAGAGAGATGAGAGAGGTCGAGAGAGAATACCTGTATAGAGAATCGTCTTCGCCATCCAAATTGGACCACCGCGAACTTCACCTACCCTAAATCCGACCATCACGACGCATCGAAGATAAAGAGAAGAATAGATGCTTAAGTGTTTATGCGAAGGAGAAGAGGACTTCTCAGATCCATTGACATAGATTTGGGTTAATTGCACTTTACACCCCATAAAGTGTTAATAATTACATATGGGTAAATCGACAATTTAGCTTTTCCGTCAACGGAGTTAGCGTTGCACTTAGGTCCACAAACCACAGGGAGGTAAGTGGCAAAGTTTAAACTACAAGGGAGTAAAATGCAGATGGACCAAATCACAGGGGGATAAAGTGATATTAACCCTATATACTAATGCACATTTCAGTCTCCCCAAAATATAATTTCATGAGTTTTCTCCCAAAATCACACTATTAAGTTATTTTTGGGTAATGCTTAAAAACGCTCCCAAACAATCCCATCCACTTCAAAATAAAATCCAAGACTTGTCATCTTCCAAAATGGGTAGGAAACGAGAAAAAGTAACTAGGGATAATGATTTTTTTAGTTCCTCACAAATGCAGTCAGTGCTCAATTGACCCATCATATTTGGAAATAAACACATTTGGTACCTAACATTTCATTTTTCGTTTCAATATTTTGGCCCCTCAGTTAATTTTTCTGTTAATAAATGTTAAATTGCATTCAATCCTTAAAATTTTTAATTGGGGTAATTTTATTTTCCATCTAAAATTTAAGAGTCAAATATATATTTTGGATACTATTCATCGTCTTTTTCCTAAACCCTACCACCACCCTCAACACAACACCCATGGGTATCTGGTAGCACATGAAATACCGCTACTTACTCTCGCAAGTATATGAGATCTAAGTTTTAATATAATGGATCTTTGAAGATAGGATATCGTTCCCACAGGAAAAAGTGTGAATAATTGAATATCACAATTTACGTAGTCTCATATTATCTTGACGATTAAAGAAATGATTTAAAATTAAACTAAACTACAATTAGTGGGTTAATCCTAACTAAGTTGATTAACTAGGGATTGATTTCGTTCACTTAATACACGTTTGATTTCGTTTAGTTAACAATAACGGAGTTTAGGTATCCGACAATCTCGGTTCGTAAACTCCTCCGCCACCTCTTCCGAGTGTAAGACGGGGGAATACGTGACTTCGTGTCAACGAAGAGGTCTCCCTCAATGTCTTAACGACTCTAGGCCACGTGAGTCTTGATCCAACGTCATCGATTGCACACTAACTAACGCCCTCCCGGGTCGTTAGATCGTAACGATGTGTTTACCCTAGTCTAAATCCAGGGTTACATCTTCTGAGTGTCAAACCCTGGATTCTCAAATCCAACCCTAATACCATTACAAGCATACTAAGATCGTCATCAAATGATAAACACAATCGGATTTAAAAGTAACAACCGTTAAAGAAACATATATTAAACCAAACGAGTATTTACATGAATTACATCTAACCCTAACTACTCTCTAATTAAACTAAAATGATCTTAGCCATTTCAATATTAAATCAAGAGGATATCATCAACATCAATAATAAACATTAAGTACAAAGATGGAAACAAGGGAAGAAAAATCAAATCTCAAAGTGGAGTAGTCTACTTTCGCCAAAGAACAATCCTCCTGAGCTTTCTCTTCTCCATTGATGAACTTCCTCTTTTAGCTCTTCAAGAATTGGTCAAGAACACTTCCTAAAACTAATATAATCTACTCCTAAATTATCTAATCCTAACTAAGGTGAAAGGAGCTCAAAACATGATTGGGGATCTTTTTTGAATTTTTTGGGAAAAAAAGGGTTAAAAAGCAAGGTTTGAAAAATTTCTTCAAAATATCTAAAAACAGATATTTCTGTGCAGAGTGTCACCTCCTAGGCGGTGGTTGAGTCGGTTAAGCTTCTGTCGGATCTTCGCCTAGGTGGTGGCTGCTAGCACAACATTCTGACGTTATTTCGCTTAGGCGGTGGTTTTCTCGCCTAGGCGGTGGTATAACACTTCAGCACTCCAACTTTCTGCCTCTTTTCCGCCTAGAAGGTGGAATTTCTGCCTAGGCGGTAGTCTTCATGCACTAAAATCCTATTCTTCATGTTTTGTTCATCGTTTCTCCACCGTTTTCGCTTGTTTATCGCTCGTTAACGTCCCTTCACCTGTTTTACACTAAAACAAAATTAAATATAACTAATACGCTAAAAAACTAACAAATTCAATTTCAAAATAGATAGGTATTTTACACCTATCAGTACCATATCACCGACGGACACCAAATTGTACCATTAAAATTAATGTAGAAAATGTTATTGAAAATATCGGACAATTGCTTGTTTTCGGGAAAAAAAAAAAAAAAAAGAAGTAAAAAGATTAGTGCTTAGAGCCTCGAGTTCTATCATCTTATCTCAAAATTGTTTGTTGGCAAATATATGTTCCATTCTCTCTCCCTCACCATTTGAAACGAGAAAGAGAATGTTGAAAGCTGGTGGCAATGTGAAAGCAAAATTAGAGACGAAGCTATTCAACAATGAATTTCTTCACAATTTCTACGGTAATCTTATTTCTCTCTCTTGACTTTCATGGTGGTTTAACCCCCTATTTTCTCTCTCAAGAATTGATAATAGTTTTAACGCCTGTTTTCCCCTTAAAAAAATCTCTAATTTTTACAAATTTTGAATCTTCCAAATTACATTATAGAAATTGTTGATGTTAATTCTTGGTTAACAACAACGGTATGGTCTAATCAAGGTATTTGTATAATTTTTGTACTGGGCTGGAGTAGAGAAGGTCCTAGATCCATTCTATTTAATCAAGTAGTCTAAATAGTCCCGAGGTCCGAAATGAGCACTTATTCATTCTAAGTAAGCACTGAGCTGGTACTTGCACAAAGACCCACTAAGTCAGTGGTCTTGTCATATAGGGTCATCTGGGGGTGGGGAACCTGTAGGGCACCACTTCTTCCACAACGTCATCTATGAAATAGGATCTTACCTTAGCGAGGATCCTAGATACCCTCCTCCCCCAGAACCCTGTATCATATGGAGAGTTGCCTCTATTTTGATAAGGTAACGCTCCACTATTACTTCTCCTCTAGGTGGCACTACCATTTGACTAGCGACCTCTCTGTGTCCTTGTCTTCTGGCTGGAGGGGAGTGAGAGTCTACTTCTCTAGTACGGCGGACCCTATGCTTAGAACGGGATACATGGCTAGGCACCTGACACTGCGGGGACCCACGATGATCCTCGGTCTTGCAACCTTGTGAGGGTGGTGACGAGGAACCTGAGGCAGTTGAGGAAGCTAAGTCCTGTTCTCTTACTGGTCGGTCATAAAGCCGAGGTTAACCCCTCGGTACATGTCTATTAGAATGGATTACGTGATCTTTGATTCTTGGGGAGTGCTCATCTACCGTGCAGTCTAGAGAACCGGTCCTCATTGAGCTGGGGTTGGTGGCAGGCGGGAGAGAAAGACTTGAAAGTAGAATTGAAATTCATCTAGATGACATTCTAAGTTATCGATCCTTAACGCTTGAATGGCTCCGGAAGTCTGCCCCACATAGGCCCTAGAGGGCAAGGTGGAGGGACTCGTCTGTCTTGTGAGGGGTACGTTATTTTCCTTAACCGGGATGGAGACTGAAACCCTTGCATTCAATCTGAGGATCCACGACATTTCTCTAATCGAGTTGCTATTCGCCGCGGTGTTCTAATATCTTCGCTGAATAATCTAACTAGACCTTGTGATCATCAAGTCTTAGCCAAACAGAGAGTTGATGACCTAAGGAAGGCTTTTTGTGCGTTTTCCACAGACGATGTCAAACTGTTAATGTCAATTCTTGGTTAACAACAACGGTATGGTCCGGTCAGGGTATTTGCGTCTTTTTCTTGCTGTGGTAGAGTGGAGAAAGTCCTAGATCCGTTCCATTTAATCAAGTAGTCTGAATAGTCCTGAGGGTCGAAATGAGCAAGAACTCGGGGGAGAAGGACTAAAAATATGCTTCAGAGTAGTAGCTAAGCATTAAGCGATTTTCGGAGTACAATTAATTAGTTTTATTATTGTGTTGACTCCAAATTTTAAGCGATAGTTTTAGATCTAGATCTTACTATCCTCTTAAGATATAGTTTTAGATATGGATCTTACTATCCTCTTAAGATTTTAAATTAAGCCCGATGTAAATCTTAAGTTGATTTTTCTGAATCTTTAAAAAACTATATTTTTTAAGCATTATATGTATGCAATTTAATGGAAAACATATAATCAAAAGAGATCACTTGTTTCACAATAAAAATCCCAGCATTAAATAATCCATAACAATCAATGATACGTGATATAAAAGATGAAATCATTTATTTAATTAAAAACCATGAAAGATGAATGTCAATTTGTTTAGAATCAATACAACATGAAACTCAATTAATTACATATGGTTTCATCATTAATCTTTGTATAAGAAAAATATAGAACCAGGTTAGGAATTATGCCTTTTGTATTTCGAAGATTATGTCGTTTTCATATTTTTTTCTTTAACTTGGATTTGTGTAAAAGAGCGTTCCTAACCTTTTGGGAGGAACTCTAAGAAAAATATGATTTATTTTAATTCAAACACGATATATCGGCAATATTTAATTCCTACATTAATCTAATCTAGGGTAAATTAACATCGAGAAATAAACAATCAAATTTAGTAATAAATCCCTGTGAATACTATTATGTGACCGTTAATTTTAGATCTCAAGTACTAAATTTAACGAAGTAATTGAATTTAGAATCAAAATTTCTTTTGATAATAAATTCAATTATAATGGTGCGATTACCAAGAATACAATTCATCGTCACACAATTGTTTATACAAATTCAAAATTAAATTAAAAATATAATGTCACTTAATTTCAATAATACAATATCACAATCCTAACCTGATTGGAGGAAATTAGCCACTCATCATTGTGTAAAACGGTATTTTCTTGGTAACAATTTTCAAAAATAACGTTTTATACTTCGTACTCCTAAGAATCTAAACTTCCTCTTTCCCACAATAAAAATAAAAATAAAAATAAAAGAAATATTTACAAAATATCTAGGGATTATCTATATTATATGTATATGTCTATATATCTATATTTATGAATTGCTCCCAACATCAAGTGTTATTTGTAGGCACCAAGAAGATATTTTGGGGGTGCAAAATGGTAAAATTTGGATGCAAGTGGGAGGAAAATGACACCAAAACAGGCGGGAAAATTGGGGGTTCAAAATGGCGAAGGGTCAAATTTGGAGGGCTCCAACTAGCCAAGTGGGGGCACTGTAGCTGCGCGCTACTGTAGCGGCTCGGTACTGCATCAACTCATTCGGTACTGTAACTATCCGATTTGTTTGTCTTTTGTTCAACTTGCCACCATTTACTTGTTTTTAATTCGTTTTGCCCAAACTCAACACCATTTTGTTCGCTTTTTAAAAACCTACAAAAACCTACAAAATAATTCAATTTTTGATATTTTCTTTTGATCTAACGATTCGTTCTGGTTTATTCGGTTTTTGTTTGGCTTGTTGTGGTTTGTTCGTTTTTACTCCGATTTGCCCTATGTGTAGGGTGGACTTTAACAAACCAATGCGAATGGATATCGGAAGCCTAACATTGATGTGGGATTCAACATGCTCAACATTAAACAGAAAAATTGACTATAATACCATATACAAATCTATAATTGACCTAACTCATTCTCAAAAATTGCGATGGGGATTACCAGACAAGCTCCGCATCAGTAACCCAAACGATGGTGGTAACACAAGCGAAGTGATACTGGGATTCAACAATTTTTTATAGGAGCATTCGGTAGAAGGTTCCTTATTTCACCTTTAATTTTAAAAAAATCATAGAGGCGAAAGTAACTTGTATTTTAGTTCCGCCTATTTAAAAAAGGTAGAAACTCACTACACGTACATGCACACACGTGGTTATATGGAACAATTTTGTGTGTAATTTTTTGTTAAATGTAACAAATATTATTGTATTTTGTAATATGTAACTAATGAGTGTATAAAAATTTGTTAAATGTAACAAAAATTATATAAAATACAAGTAATTAGTTACATGTAACTAAATGTATATAAATACATGTAATTAATATTAAACTAATTTTGTGTGTAATATTTGTTAAATGTCACAAATATTACACATATATATAATTGTAACATATAACTAATATTACATAATTATATGTAACAAAAAATACACAGATATATATAAAAATATAATAATTATTAAATTATAAATAATATTCTAACTAATATAATATGATTTTTTTCACAAAATTCTCTTTACAATCTCTCTAATGTGAAATTAAAACTTAAGCGAAATTTAGTTAAATAAAAATTTATATTTTAAACGGTTTATTTTTAAAATTAAATCTATTATTGGGAAGCCAATCATTTCCCTCAACCAATCATCGTGTACATTATCCCGTGAACCCAAGGGAAATCAGCCAACTCTACAGTCTTCATTGCCAATGCCATTGATCATTGCTCTCTCCATTGCCAGCTTCCGTTTTGTCACGCGATGAATTTCTAGGGTTTCGAAATGATCTCAAAATTGAACCCAGTGTTAGGGTTAGTGTTATTGTTTCTGAGCTCTATTAGCTCGATTGTCGAATCGAGGTGTACCAGAGGCTGCGATTTGGCTCTCGGCTCGTACAACGTATGGGCGGAGGCGAACCTGAGCTTCGTCGCCGAAGTATTGCACGATTCAATCAACGATATTCTGAGCTATAACTTACAGGTCACGAACCAAGACAGCATCCTAACAGATACACGAATCAACATACCCTTCTCCTGCGACTGCATCAATGGCGATTTCTTGGGTCACGTGTTCACCTACAGTGTTCGTCCCGGCGATACATACGATTCGGTCGCGAACCTGTACTATGCGAACTTGACGACGGTGGAGTGGACGCGGAGGTTTAACAGTTACCCGCCGGAACGGATTCCGGACACGGATGCGACGCTCAACGTGACTGTCAACTGCTCGTGCGGGGACAGAAGTGTTTCGAGGAAGTACGGGTTGTTCGTGACGTACCCTTTGATGCCTGGGGAGAGTTTAGAATCTGTCGCGGCTGAGAACAATCTCACTGCGGATCTGCTGAGGAGGTACAATCCAAATTCGAATTTTAGTGCCGGCGAAGGTCTGGTTTTTGTTCCCGGGAGAGGTAATTCATTTTAGAGTTTATTGTGTACAACTTGAATTGAAGTATGAACTGGTCTCACGACTCTGCTAATTTTTTCGCAGATAAAAATGGAAAATATCCGCCCCTAAATGCTAGGTACTTTTTGACTTTGATGTGCTTAGGTTGCTTTTATCCATATTTGGTCCTCGACTATACTGTTTACATCCTTTTCCTTCTGTTCTTTCGTTTTTGCAGTAGAGGTTGATGTCCCATTTTCATGCTGATTCTGAGTAGAACTCCTATGTTTCCTCTAGCTGGATGAAATGTGCTCAAACTGAACTTAAGATGATAAGCAGGATCCTCTGTTATTTATCCTTATCTTTTGCATTATCTATAACCAGGTTTTTCAGGTGGATCCACCGCTGGGATATGTGTAGGAGGACTAGCTGGATTACTGTTATTGGCAGGTTGCTTATATTTTGGATTTTACAGGCGGAGAAAGGAAGATATGATTGCATTGCTTTCAAAAGCATCTCTTGATCCATCCCGTCAAGCTGCTCGTGGTACTTCATCATTCTTTATCTTACTTCTATTGGGTTTATCTCACATTGGATGAGGAAGGTGTTGGTGGTCAGGTTATAAGTGTAAGGAAAAACCCTACTTCATGAACTAACTTATGAAGTTCTGAGAGGCGCAATGGGCCAAGCCCACCCTATATTGGTATTAGAGTCTAAACGTATGTTTGATAAAAAATTAAGTGCTTAAGACTGATTATATTAAATACTTAATTAATTAAGTTTGTTTGATAAATGTAATTAATATCACTTAATTAATTAAGTTAACTTAAAAATTAAGTCAAAATGTAATTAAAAAATTAAGTCAAGATCTCTTCACTTATTTTATTTTGCTTAATGTACTCCATTATTTCCCACTGAAAAAAAATTATATTTTGACCATTTTACTCTTGATCCCCTATAAGGGTTTAATTAGAATTAAGATTAATGAGAATTTGATTAATTTTGGATTATTTTATGGTTTTATTTTTATTTTATATTTAAATTATTGTTATAATTTAATTTAAACAATTAAACTACATAAAAAATACATAATATTTACATATTTTTTGGTTAATTTCTACTTTTAATTTTAATATTTTTTTTTTTTTTTGAAAAAAATAGCACCCTGATTTTATTATTTTGTTCTTTTTTTTTTTTTTTTTTTTTCTCACATTATCTTGATTTAAAGATAATTATGTAAATTAAACAATTTTCAGCATACAAATTTGTACTTATCAAACAAATAAAAAAAAAATTGTACTTAAATTTTCAGTACAATTTTATCAAACAACCTTCTTAAATTTTCAGTACTTAAAAATTAAGTCGTTATCAAACAAGCGTTAAGTTACAGCACCTCTAGCCTAAGAGAGACAAAGGGAGAGATTGGTCGAGGGTTAAACGACCAAAGATCCGATGTGTTAGGGAGAGATTGTTGGGTTTATCTCACGTCAGATGTAGAAGGAGCTAGTGGTCAGGTTATAAGTGTGAGGGAAAATTTCACTTCATGAGCTAGTTTTTAGGATTGAGAGATACCCAAAACTACCCTACATATTGATATGTCCATGAGGCATCCTGTTGATATGATTTCATGTACAATTATCTTTCTTTCTCTTATACGCGGAAGCAAACACTTTCTCTCTCTCTCTCTCTGTGGCAAGTGAAATAGTTTACTGATCAAATCCTTTCCTCTTCCTGGTTTAATCCAGGGGCTACTTTCGTGAAAGCTGCAGGCTCCACTGGTCAATTTGTTGCTGTTCCTCCAGGTCTTACTGGCATAATGGTTGATAAATCTGTGGAGTTCTCTTATGAAGAGCTTGCAGAGGCTACTGATGATTTCAGCATTGCCAATAAAATTGGCCAAGGTGGCTTTGGTACAGTTTACTATGCTGAACTTAGAGGCGAGGTTTGTATTGATTTGGATGAACATTTAGCCTTTCAAATGGAATTAAGCAAAACTATATAACCACCATTGAATGTTTACAGTATGTTGCAAGTCGACTTCGATGGTTCTCATGTCATTGTGGATACCATGCTTATATTTACAAAAAATGATTTGGATGAACATTTAGCCTTTCAAATGGAATTGAGCAAAACTATATGACCACCATTGAATGTTTACAGTATGTTGCAAGTCGACTTCGATGCTTCTCATATCATTGTGGTTTCCATGCTTATATTTACAAAAAATGATTTGGATGAACATTTAGCCTTTCAAATGGAATTGAGCAAAACTATATGACCACAATTGAATGTTTACAGTATGTTGCAAGTCGACTTCGATGCTTCTCATATCATTGTGGTTACCATGCTTATATTTACAAAAAAATGATTTGGATGAACATTTAGCCTTTGAAATGGAATTAAGCAAAACTATATGACCACCATTGAATGTTTACAGTATGTTGCAAGTCGACTTTGATGCTTCTCATACCATTGTGGTTACCATGCTTATTTGTGTTTATATATGAGGAATTTATTAAGAAATAACTGGGTGGGAGGACCTTAGTGATTCTATGATGTTTTGGAATATGAGAAATGCCAACATGTTCATGAGACATAATCACCGAATCCATACACGCACACACGCCCAAAAAAAAAAAAAAGGATGAAGCCATGCATGATTTTTCTTCTTCTTGCATAATGCATATGCAAATGAACTTTTTTTTTCTACCCGTGTTGGATTTATCCCACATCGGATGTGGAAGGGGCTGGTGGTCAAGTTATAAGTGTGAGAGAAAGTCTCACCTCATGAGTTAAGCTCATCGGGCCTTTAGTCGGCTAACTCTCAACCAGTTTCTTCCTTTGTGGCTATTAAGTCAGAGTTGTTATAACCTGAGCTCTGATACCAGTGTAGAGTAGTCTCGGACCTCTCTCAACCTCAAAAGGTATCTCATTTTCCCTAACACTAATAATTTGATCCCCAATCACTTCCACATCCGATATGGGAAAAACCTAACCCGTACTTAGTAAAGGTTTTAGGAACTAAACAATGCTTATTTCATGATGTTTTAGCCGGCTTATATTGAATGAAAATGAGAATTAGGATTTTCCGTTGCTGAAACGGGTAGTCTTAAATGCTTTAGTTAGTGAACTGAAGTGAAATTGAAATTCCCAAGCTGGAGTCAAGAGGACAATCGAAAGTAGTAGGTGAAGAACCGAGAATAAAATGCAAATAAACGCCCATCTGATCTGATGGGCGTTTATTCTTTTGAGGGTATAGAGGAACCTAAGCTGGTGATAGTGATTTGCATCTCTTAAGAACGTCAGTTGGTGACTTTCATGTTTCAATGTGTCTTTAACAACCCTTCAGTTACAAGTTACAACTACTGCACTTCACATCGATCTTGTGTTGCATATAGTTTATGAATTGTTCATATCGGGTATCAATATCTCTTAAGATCTTTAAGAATTCCTCAACTTGAACTCATGTGCAGACAGCTGCCATTAAGAAGATGGATATGCAAGCATCAAGAGAGTTTCTGGCTGAATTGAAGGTTTTAACAAATGTTCATCACCTCAACCTGGTATTATACCCTCTTTCCTGAAAACAGCTTTCTTTAGATACCATTGCCTTACCTTTCTTAAGTGCATATTTTTCTCTGATTTCTTCTAGGTACTTTTCTAAGAAAACTGTTAGTTTTTGAGATGAGCTTGAATTTTCTCTCTTTTCATGACATGTCGCCGTCCTGCCCCTTTTTTCATGCAAAATAGACCATGTGGTGCCTTGATGATTCGAAATAAGCATCTTAAGGTATTCATTGATCATTCAATGCAGGTGCGTTTGATAGGTTATTGCGTTGAGAGATCTCTGTTTCTAGTCTACGAGTATATTGAGAATGGCAACTTAAACCAACATTTGCGTGGATCAGGTTAAGATAACTCAAGAATGATGAAGATTTATATGTAAAAATAAATGATAATTTATTTTGATTTCTTCTTCTAGGGGTGCATCCACTGACATGGTCTACTAGAGTGAAAATTGCGCTTGATTCAGCCAGAGGCCTCGAGTATATCCATGAGCATACAGTTCCTGTCTACATTCATCGTGACATTAAATCAGCAAATATTCTGATAGACAAAAATTTCCGTGCCAAGGTTATAACAGATGATCCGAGAGTGATCTCAACTCTTTCTTTTATGAAAAAAGTTCATTCAAACGTCACATAATTTTCAAATCCTCCCCCCCCCCCCCCCCCCCCCCAACCTTTCCCTTTTCTTTTTTTCTTTTTTCTTTTTTTTTTTTTTTTTTTTGGGGTTAAGGTTGCAGATTTTGGTTTAGCAAAATTGACTGAAGTAGGAAACTCTTCTTTGCAATCGCGCCTTGTGGGTACGTTTGGATACATGCCACCGGAGTAAGCTTTAGTTTTTACCTCTTTTATCTTGAAATTGGATTAAGTAATGACCTAATAAAACATTTATTTGCCAAAAAACACAAAAGCAAAATCAGAATCGTAACTTCTCTTCGTATGCTCGTGTACAGATATGCTCATTATGGTGATGTTTCTCCGAAAGTTGATGTATATGCTTTTGGGGTTGTCCTTTATGAACTTATCTCAGCCAAGGACGCCATAGTCAAAGAAAATGAACCTCTTGCTGAATCCATAGGTCTTGTTGCTTTGGTAATTGCTTTTCTCACACTGTAATTGCATCTTTTGTGCTCAAGTAATAGCAAGACACAAATTGTCTCTCCCTTGAAGTTGAGTTTGTTATTGTTTTCGTTTCTGTTTCCAGAAAATTTTGGGACATGAAAAAAAGTATGAGAACAAAAGGATTATGTTCCCAGATTTTTAGAACAAATTTCTGAGAACAAAACAAAAGTAATTTTTCTGTTGCCATATTTTAGTTGTGTTTGTTTGCAGAAAACATTGAACAGAAATAGGAGTCTGGGAAGAATTCTGTTCAGTTCCCAGAAATTTGTTCTTAAAACATCGAAGCCCGAACAATTTTTTTTTTTTTTTGTTCATGAATTTCTGTTTCTGTTTCCATTTTTATGGGAATAGAAATTGAAATATGGGAACGGAAACACAAGATAAACAGGGTCTAATAAGTGGATTGATTCTTTTATTTCGCATTTCTGATTCCCAACTACAGTTTGAGGAGACTCTGAACCAGCCTCATTCAATAGAAGACCTTTGCAAGCTGGTTGATCCCAGGCTTGGTGATGACTATCCTCTTGACTCTGTCCAAAAGGTTAACATTTTTCTCTCTTTGTAAACAACAACTAAGGCATGTTTGTTTACCATATTTTTTTTTTCATCCTTCATTTTTTTCGGTCGAATGAATTTTTCAACAGATGGCTCAGCTCGCCAAAGCTTGCACACATGAAAAAGCTCAATTGCGACCGTGCATGAGATCAATTGTGGTTTCGCTAATGACGCTTTTGTCATCCACAGAGGATTGGGATGCCAGCTCCTATGAAAACCAAGGTTTTGTCAATCTCATGTCTGGTTGGTAGCACCAACATCCCTGCTGCTGAGTCTTGTTCTTTTAATTTTTTCCTCGTTAATATTACCATGATTAAGTTATTTTGGATTGTAGTTACGAATTTTCATTAAAAGGCATTATTATTAGTTTATTTAGGCCCTGTTTGGTTACTATTTATGTTCTTTCGTTCTCTCCCAAAATTTTAGAATTAATGTATAAAATAAGCACGTTTATGTTCCCAAAATTTTGAGTAATTCCTAAATTCTTCAAGAATTTAAGAAAAAAATGTTGATTCCTATTCATTCCTACAAAATTATTCTCACTATCACTCTGCCCGCCACCGTTACCACCCGTTGGCCACCACCACTACGCCGGCCACTATACATTTAAAGGAAAAAATAAATAAATATTGTAACTAAATATGTTTTTAATTTTTGTTCTCATAAAAAAAAAAAAAAAAAAAAAAAAAAAAAAAAAAAAACAACTTCAGGACAATGGTCAGTTTCTTTCACAGGACAATGGTCATTATTAAACATGTTTCTATTCTTGGAATATTCTAAAATGGAATCAGAATTTCCCATTCAATTTATTAGAAATAGAAACAGAAAAGTAAAAACATTAAACAATGCCACCTTAGCTATTTATTTTTAAAATATTAGGTTTTGGGAGTTGACTGCCCTCTTTAGGGATGTCAATAGTTCAGTTTTGGTCCGATTTCATACAAAATCAAAACCAATACCGTTAAGACAAATTCCAAACAAAAACTACAATCAAAATCGCCGGGTTTTTTTTTTAAATAGTTTTAAAATCGAACCATTTAAATTTATAAAAAAATCAAAACCAAAATCATGAAATCGCCGAGCGTTGTTTTTTTTTTTTATATAAACAAAAATATAATTAAAATATAAAACATAAATTCCAAAAAATAAAATCAAACCACAAAATTATTAATCATTATGATAAACGTTTTTTTACCATAATTCAAATACAATAATAATTAAAATAAATTATTGTAACCATAATAGTTATAATAAATAAAAACATATAGAGGGTTAATCTGCAAATATATAAAAAAGTGAGTACATATATGTCATAAAAATATATCTAAAATATTAGTTTCGCGATTTGGTTTTGCGGTTATTATCACAAAACCAAAACCAAAATCAAAATTAAAACAGTTTCGGCTACTAATTTCAAAACCAAAACCATAATCAAACCAATTAGTTGATTTCAAAACTAAATCATTTAATTCGATTTTTCTGGATTACCTATCGATTCGATTTTTTTTTCCCACCCTTCTTGTGTGCTGACGGTGAAGCAGACATCTAACGTCTTACTTTAAATGTGAGTCGTAAATTTATCATGCCTTAAGTTTTGATTTAATACTATTAGCTTGCCAGCCTTAGAACGTAGATTCAAGAATCCTATGGGTTGTATTTTTTGTCTGTTTTCTATTTTTGGGTTTTTGTCATTTTTAGTTTGTTTATTTAGAAGCTGACAGAAGTACAGTTTCATAAAGAACACAAACACAAACACTAGTAGCATTGTAATTGATGTATCCATTCAATGACTCTTTGTTGTACCTATGATGGGTCATTTGTCAATCAATTAAATTTTTATTTTTTATTTTTTATTTTTATTTATTTCCATTTTACAAATATTTTAAAAAATTTGACAGGTTATAATTTGAAGTCACTCGAGAGGTATATGTGAGCAAAAAGAGAGGCAGGAGTGAGCATGGACGATGATGGGTAACAACGGGAATGGTGTGGTGTGTGTATGTGTGTGATAGACAAGATTGTGAGCGAGAGGATATAAGGGATTGAAGAGTGATGAGATGATGGTTAATTCTAATGTCAAAATACTATTGGATTTCAATCATTGAATCTAAAATTTGATCTAATAGTATAAAATATGTCATGAGATAAAAATAAAATAAAAAATCGTTTTATTATATAAACTAGCCTATACCCCCGTAATTTAAAGAATGGATTTTAATTTAATAATTAAATTAGAAAACAGTGAAATAAAAAAATAGATAATTATCAACCATGATGTGGTGATGGTGGTGGCTATTTAGTGAGGAGACAAAGAGGTAATAGGTTTGATGAGGGAATGGAGAAAAAAAGGGTCGCAGCAAGCACAGACGTCGATTGCGGTTGTGTGGAGTCTATGTGTGTGTGCTTGTGTGAGTGAGTGATAGAGAGAGAAAGAAATGGATATGAGAGATTGAAGATATGAGGCAATAGCGGTGGCTAACCTTGATGTTAAAATGTTTTTTTATCTCAACCGTTGATCTAATGTCCATCAACATTCGACTTTAATAGCCTTGTGTGATTTCAAGGTCATTAATATTCCCCTTTATCTACCCTTGTGGATCCTTAAAATTCACCAATTATGAAAATTAACACTAATAAAAAAACATCTTGTGAACGTTCACAGCGAATCAAATTCATGAAAATCATATTATTTTAATATACATTTTATCATCTTCATTTTAATATTTAAATTAATTATTTTTTATTGAAAAAAAATTAATGAATGTTAACTTAGACAATTTTGTTAGTAACCTTTTCGTTTGTTTAGTAAGCGTTCACAAAAACAATTACCTAGAACAAACACTTGTTATTTAATTTCATGTATGTTAACCATATATATTATTCCAATACAAAATGTGATTTAATTTAATAAACATTCACTAAATTAACTCCACATCATATATATATATATATATATCTTAGTGAATGTTCATTTAGATAATTAACCCAACACATAATTTAAGAGTTTATACCTGAGACATCTCATAACATTTTGATAAATATCAAGGTTATCTTTATAGTTTTCATAACACCAGAAACACCATTTATCATTTTATTTTTTTTTACAAAAATACCCATACAATATTTTTTTTTTTATTTCTAATTTTTATTTTTGTTTTGATTTTTTTATGCTCTATCTTTCCCTCCTCTCTCTCTCTTTTTTTTTTTTTTTTTTTTATTTATTTTTGTTTTTTGGTTTTTAATTCATGTTTTTTATTCTTCAAATCTTATTTCTTATTTTTTTTTAATTTTTTGAATTTTGTTTTTTAGATTTTTACTTTCAATTCTTTTTATTTTTTACACACACCATACCAAAAATATTAAAAAATAAAACAAAAGAAGGAAAAAAAATGTATAAATAAAAGTTAAAAAAATAAGAAATAGAAAACAAGATAAAATAAATAACAACAAATATTATGTTGTGAGAATATTTTTGTCAAAATGTCGTGGAGGGTGTCTAACGTAATCAAACTGAAAAGATAAAGGGTGTCTTAAGTATTATGAAAATGATAGAAGATATCATTGGTATTTATCAAAATGATGCCTCAGATTCAAATACCATAATTTAACTTAGATCGGCAAATGTTCAATAAAAACATCTACAAAAAAAATACAAGACTTCAATAAGTGTATGTTGAATGAAAAAAAATTAACCCGACAAAATGCAACTTATTTTAGTGAACATTCACAAAATCAATTTACTAACACAACAAAATATAACTTACTTAGTAAATATTCACTTAGATAGTTTTATTAGTAAGCATTCATTTGTTTAGAAAATATCAATTACAATTTTGAATTTAACAGAGACATTTTAACCATTTGTAATCATTTTTAGTAAACGTTCTTTTTTGATTTGTTTATTCACTCAAAATAATTAATATAGATATCAAAGTGAAGATGATAAATGTACTTTAAAATGACATAATTTTCAAAAATTTGATCCATTGTGGAAGTTTCCAAGCTGTGTTTGTTTGTTGTGATTTATTTTCATAATTGGCGAGTGATGAAAAAAGTGTGATATCAATAATTTTCTGTGAATGTTCATTTTCTATTTTTTACTTTCACTAAAAAATAAACAATGATACCATGAATTTAATACATTATGAGCGTTCATAAATTGTGGTGTTTTATTTATTTATTTATTCATTTATTTATTTATGGTGTTTAGTTTTGGTGAATCATTAATAATGTTTGACAGAAAATGATATTAATTGTAAATAAGATGACATATAGCGACAATTGTTGAAAAAAATGTGACTGACTATTCCATATTTACATCCTCTTTCCCACCCTTAATGAAAAAAAAAATTAAAATACTATTTTACCTTCTTTTTTTCACCAACCCTCACCCCCTATCGCTACCGATCACTCCTAACCCTCAATTGTTAGTCACCCAAACATCATCATAATACCCATCGGTTCCCTCTACCGCTTGTCTGCGGTCCTTCCTAGCTCTTCCTCCTCCTCCTCCTCTTCTTCTTCTTCTTCTTCTTCTCTCTCAAACGGCGATAGCCATTGATGATGACGATTTTTTTTTTTCCTTCTCCTTTTTCCTTCTCCTTCTCTCTTTCTCTTGTAAAAAAAATGTCTCCATCACCGGCAAGCAGCTACAATCAAACGGTGGTGGACCGCCAGAGAAGAAAGTGGAGGGATAAAGGATTAGAGATGAAAGTGTTCAAAATAAAAAGTTAAAAGGATACAAGTGTTAGAAGCTTAAGAGATAAAATAATAACTTAAGTAAATAATTTTTATTTATTTATTTTAATTGAATGTATATCTAGCAAAAGAAGTGTACATTTATTGAGCCATTAATGATTTTTTCTTTATCTATTATTATTTTGCCTTTCCCATTTTTTATATTTCAATATATTTACTCTTTTTTAACCATAAATATATTGGATCAAGTAACTCATTAAACAAATCTGATAATCTTAATCAATTTCGATAATCTTAATCAATTTCATTCGTATTTCAGGATATCACAAATATTTTTTAATTAAATATTATAATTTTCATAATATTTTTTCATTATTATAATTATAATATTTTTTATGCATCTCACATGTGTTGTTACTTAATTATATATTTCACGTTTTTATTATATAACTGAACATATCTTTTATTTTTAAGAGAAAAACAAGGTTACATATATGTCTATGGCGTTCTCGCCTAATGTTGTATGTCATTGTTTATCTCAAAATCGTGACAATTGATAGGGTCAAACACCCAATCAAAAATTATTATTTTTAATTAAAATTATTTTCCCCCTTCAAATTAGATGGAGCCCCCCCCCCCCCCCCCCCCCCCCCCCACACACACACAGACCAAGTCTATTTTGTCAGGGTTATTTATTATCACAAATATCCTTTTTCTTTTTTGAATGTTCCACCGACACCCCTTACGGTTTCAAAATTACCACGGGAATTCCTAGTCAAATTTTTTTCCCGTGTGAAATGACTTTTTTCCCCATGGTTATTAGTTATCAATTTCATTAGCTTTTACCACGGTTGGTATGGATATAGGGCAAAGGTTATAATGACTGTGTAGGTTAGGTCTAGAGTAGTAGAAGGTGGCGTGCCGTGGCAGCGTGCTACGGTGTGTGGGTTGCAAGAAGAAGAGACTAATAATTGAAAAAAGAAAGTTGAGAAAAAATGGAAAACAAGAAGAAAATTAATAGAGAAAAAATTGAAAGAAAAAAAAAAGGCATATAGAATTATTTGTTTATTTATGATTCTATTGAGAGTATTGGAGTTAAATTGAACAAAATACAATTTAAAAATGACTTTCAAAGGGTAAAGTACGTAAAATTTTTATTTTTTTTTTTCAAGGGGTGTCGTTGTCCTTTAACATAATACTGTAAGTAGGGGTTTAGACGGTTCAATTTTGGTACCAATAGAAAAGTGAACTAAACAAAAATGAGGCAAACGGTTTGGTTCGGTGCATAATATTAAGAAAATCAAACCGAACCATTCAAAAATCAGTTTGTTTGTTGGGGCAAGTTTTTTGGTAAACACACACACACACACACACACACACACACACACACACACACATATATATATATATATATATATTTAAATTGGATTTTCTTAGGGAACAATGGTGATTATAAAGACATGAAGTGAAAGTTAGGAAAATCGGTTTGTAGAATGGCTGAAGAATCAAGAATGAATGAGGTTAAGGTTTGGTTTGAACATTTGAATTTGTTTAGTTTAGGGAGGAAAAAAAAAAACAATTCGTTTGGTTTGAACATTTTATTTCAAAAACCGCGAGATTCGGTTCGATTTAATCCATTTTTATTACAACCCTAACTATTAGGGATCCGACAATACCTTTATATAGTACATGCTTCCAGTGAAAAATACAAGAGATGTCTTGGTAGTAATCCTATTTCCTTTCATATGGCTTAACAACTTGCACCACTCTCATTATTTTTTTTCTTTTTCTTTTTTCCTGGTTTAGACCACTCTTATTAGTGCGACCAAAAAAAATATAGTTTTTTTTTAAGAACAACCATTTAAATAACATAGACACCATAAATTAAAGCCCAATATGAGGGGAAAAAAATCCAAAAAGTATTTTGCGAAAATCCCATTTTTTTAATTTTTAATCCCAATATTACCCTTACTATTTTTTATTTTTTTTAAAAAAACTACTCCTTCCTCTTCCAATTCCTTAACCTTTGACTTTTCATTCTTATCTTCTTCCTCTATCTCCCCTCACCGCCACTCTCACCACGTCCATCACCACCATGAGTAACTTTGTCCCCAGATCTACGAACGAAACCCTAGCCGAAGCCTCCATGGACTCCATCATCATGCCATTGTTTACCACCACGGGCGATGAACACAAGCAGAAAAAAACCAATAGTGGTGACCACTACCACCTACACCAAAAGGTCCAATCACGACCGCTTATACCAACAACACTATCACCTGGATCTCTCTCTCTCTCTCTTGACAACCTAGATCTTGGATTTTGAGTAGATGAATTTTTTTAAGATCTATTTTTTTATTGTTTTTATTTTTTCCTGCACGTTTTTAAATTAATTAAATTTTTTATATTTATTTTTATTTTTTTGATTATTTGTTGTGGTGGTTATGGTGGTAAAAGCCAAATTTTACTTTGGTAGTGTGATAATGAATATTTGTTATGGGGGTAATAGTGGTGATAACAAATATTTATTGAGGTGATAGTGGTGATAATGAGTATTGACAGTGGTGGGATGGAAAAAATTATTGTGGTGGTGACGGCGATAGTAGTAAATATTTCTTATGGTAGTAGTATCGATGATAGTAAATGTTTGTTATGGTAATGACTGTGGTGATAAAACACCTTACTGTGAAAAACCCAAAAAAAAAAAGGGATAATAAATGTTTATTGTAATGGTGACAGCGAAGATAATAAATGGTTATTGTGGTACTGGTGGTGATAGAGAATATTTACTGTGGTAGTGATAGTGATAGAAATATTTGTTGTAGTGGTGACAATGTAATGAATATTTTTCTGTGGTGGTCAATGTTTATTGTGGAAAAAAAGAAGAAGAATTGAGCGGGTATTTTTGTCATAAAAATATTATATTTTTTAAATTGAGGTTTCATAAAATTTAAAGAAGAATAGGGAATAAACTTGAGAAGTAGTGGGCTTTTGGGGTCAAAAAAATCACCAAAAAATGTAATAATTAATTCTTCTTAGAAAAAGATAAATTTAGAACTAATTTTCAATCTACGAAACTGCAAGGGGTAAAATGATACAAAAATATATATATATATTGGGTCAAAAAAATCACCAAAAAATGTAATAATTAATTCTTCTTAGAAAAAGATAAATTAAGAAAAAGATATATATATATATATATATATATATATATATATATAAACACGAAAGTGTCTTAAAGACAAATGAAATAGGGAAAGGAAGTGTAATGTTAAGAACGAGGAATGATTCAAATATGTACATTAATAAATAAAAGAAACCAAAACTTCTAATTTATAGAATGTTGGCCAAGTGAGCTATCCAAGAGGGGAGATAAATTAAATAGTAATAAAAATTTAAACAATTAAAACTTTCAATACTTAATTTATCAAATAATCAATTTATCCTAAATCAATTATTATCTTTGTTACGGTATGAATAAGTGTTTAATTCTAGGTGTACACTCAAACAAAATATATAAAATAAAATAAAATAATAATAATACAGCACACCAAGATATATCCTGATTCAGTAAGTTAGTCTTGCTTAATCCAGTCCCTTGAGCTCCATAGAAATTTACAATCTCTAAACCCCTGATTCCTTTAACAATATGAACCAAATTCTTACAACGATTTTTTTACCAGACTCATAATCAAACTTTACAAAAAATAAATAAATTCCAGACTAAGGAAGAATCTTGTTTTTTTACCAAGTTAAAGACTGACCTAATTCTATTACAGGAAAAATCACAACCTAATCTTTTTAACGGGTTAAAGATTAAACCTCACCACACGTACAAGTATCATTTTCCCAGGTAAGGATTGAACCTTTATAATTCACTCAAAATTAATTCAATTTCAGGAAGAATAAAACCAAGTTCTTTTCATGAAAAATAATAACTTAACCTTTTTATACCTTAAGAAAAAAATTAAACATCAACCTTTTTCACTAGAAAATATTGAAACCTAACTACCTTGACTAGACACCGACCCAATTGTGTCTAATCAGCTCAAGCTCAAAAAAAAAAAATTATGAGTTTCTTCCCACTTGGAGTTTCTACCACCTCAAAATAGTTATACCGATTAATGTCCCAAAATTTACTGCGTGATAGAATTAAAGTGAGGCAAATTAATATCTGATTAATAACAAGTGTGGGTAGCATAAATTATAACACGTAATTAGATAATAATACAAAATCGTTTTAAAAGGATTTTTATACTCATAAATTTGAAAACAATTATTTTTTCAATGATCTTAAATCCAAACAATCAACAATAATTAGAAATCTAAATTAAGAACAATAACTTGAAAAAATCTCACCATGAAATCATTGATGAATGAAAACAAGATCGCAAGATAGCACAGATCGATGACGCCAATTTAACAGTGCTTTAGCTTAAGAACTTTGCTCATAAAATCTCTCGAATAATCTCAGCAGTATGATAACTCTTAGAAAAATTTAGGAACTGATAATTCTTGATATGTTTTATCCAATGTTCGTAGGTCTACATATATAGAATAAGATCAAGCCTTCCAATGGCTAGTTTTCAAAAGTTATACCTCTAAAAGGCACCTATAGACCCTATATATCATATTCATTCAATTATGATGTATTTCACTTAAAAAACACTTTTAAAACTCTCAATTAAATCCATAAAACATTTATTAAACATCAATCACAAGGATAGGAAGTATTTAGCTGCTAAAATTGAGAGAATCTCTAATTATACAGACCAAATTAATAGGGATATCAAAATATATATATCATATCGTCAGTGGGTTCAAATCCCCTGAAATACTCTCTTGGAATCGTAAAACACTGCTAGTAACAGTTAGTTTTTGACTGAAATCTCAAATTCCTCAAAATCTCAACCAAAACAGTCGGTTGACCAAACCCTGCCCATTCAGTTCACCGATTGATTTAGCGTGCAAATCAGGCCAAAACCGTACAGGCAATCGGTTGACCGAACTCCCTACAATTGGTTGACCGATTCATTCAAGGAGTTTTCCCAGTCAAAACAAATCACAGTCGGTTGATCGATTACCTCCCAATTAGTTAACCGACTGGTTCAGAGACTTTCATTTTTCTAGCCCTAGACCCATCAGTTGAACAATTACCTCTTGATCGATTAACCAATTGATGTAGGATCTTCGCATTTTGCTTTGAAACCTCACTGTTTCAATCAGTTAACCAATTTTTTTCGGATCAGTTAACTGATTGATGCTGGTTGAATAATTTCTTCACCAATTTCCGCTCCAAAACTCATCGTTAAATTCAATTAACCGATTTTTTTTCTCGGTTAACTAAATTGACCCTAAATTTCAACTTTAAACATGATTTACACTTAGGTCAATTTTTATTTTTCAATTTCACATAAGAGCACATATTTAAACACTAATTAGGATCCTAAAAATTCATCAAATCAAATACAAAAATATAACTCATTTAATAGTGTCGTGTGTGATCCTAATTCGGGTTGCATTAAGAGTATAAAAGTATTGAGTTATTTTCACCTAATTTCTTCAGGATCTTTAATACTTTTCATTTTTTCATTGTCCATCTTTGCACCCTTGATATTTTCTTCATGATACAATCTTTAAATGATTTTTTTTTTCTAAAACACTCAACAAACTCATTAGTTCCACAAAAAACACAACTTTTAATTGTCCATCAAAACATCGGGATCAATATAGACAACACTCCAATCATGGAATGTTGTCTCTAGTTATGGTATAATTTTCAATAAATTCTCCTTAAGGATTTGGAAAGAGTTTCCTTAATACTAAGAATAAAAGATTTATAGATATCAATAAATTGAAGCTTAGATTTTTTAATCTTAGGGTCAACGTAACAAATTACTAATAAGGACCTTTACCAATCCATCATGAGATTGTCTCTTAATGGTGTGAGTTGAAAATACTCTAGTTAAGATACCTCAAATTTAGTGGGAATTATAGGATTAATGGTTTATTATACTTTGAACACAGTCGTTCTTTCCATATATGTAGAAGCCAGTTGTAATGGCTTCCGAGATCGGGTTGTTGTCCATACGTCTCTAGGCCATCCTCATTTCCTTCAGGACGGCACATGAGCAAACCGAGCATGGATATTGCTCGGGATGTGTTGTGCTTAGTTAGTTACGTTTTCGGCGATTCCTTTAGTATTGGGCAATATCCTCAGTTGTTGTTGGTAGTTTGGAACGACGTATTTGGCACGTGGCTTCTATTTGCGTATAGGTCATATGAGTTTATTTCTCCATGTGACAATTTTCAGAATTGTTTGAGAAAATCCCTCATCAAAAGTCCAACTCTATTTTTTTTTTTTTAATGACATGAGGGCAACTATAACTCACTAGTAATCTCAAGAGCAAATAGTGTACATACCATGTTGGCTAAACAAACTTAAAAATTAAAGTTCCAACCCAAGAGATATCACTCTATCCACTTTACTTACTAGCTATTTCAAGAGTCATTTCAACCTAAGATGGAACGGCCAATGAAAAATTGGTGAAAATTTTTAACCATAAATTTATCTATTCAACATTAATATTATCTACTTCAATCCAATATGTAAACAATTGCTTAGGCAAAATTAAAATTACAATATTACTAATTAATTCATTTAGTTAGCATAGTTGGAGTATCATTTTAAATTTCTATTAGCAAAAATAAAATAAAAAAAATCATGAAGTAAAATAATATTTTAATTAATGCAAATACCTATTTGGGTTGGAATTGGGCAAAGCTTTTTATTATTATTATAATTTTTTATTTTTTTATTTTTTGTATAATATAGTCCACTCTTATTAGTTAATTGGTTGCTTTTATAATTCATCTCGCCTTGTTTTTTTTAGCAATATATACTTTAACCCCCTTTTGGAAGTCCCTTATAACTAAGGCACAAAAAAGATGCGACCAAAAAAATATAAATAATTATGCTTTTTAAGAAAAAGGTAAATCTGTAACTGATTTTCAATCTACAAAACAGCAAGGGGGTAGAAAGTGTCATAAACACAAACAAAATAGGGGGTGGATAAGTGTAATTTAACCTTGCTTTGTTCAACAACAGGGCATGCCATTGCCTCCAATCGAATCTGATATTTAAATTACGAAATCCATCTACAGGTACAGGTATATCTCGTCGCCCCCACCGCCACGCCTCTCTATAAAAGCTTGCCTAAAGAACTCGCAAATTCAATATCTTCTCCCCAATCGCCATGGCCGACCAAGACCTACACAATCTCCGATTAGAAGACGACGGCGACGAAGGAAACGGCGAGCCGCCGACGGAGTCATTGCCGAGTCTGGACGAGGTGGAGAAGATTATCGGCTACAGATTCAAGAATAGGAGTCTGCTCGAACAGGCGTTCACGCACCACTCGTACGATCTCCGGGAAGAGTGCCCGACGTACGAGCGGCTGGAGTACGTCGGAGACTCGGTCCTGAATCTTGTGATCGCCAAGGAGCAGTTCTTTCTGTACCCGCATCTTGCGCCGGGTCAACTCACTCGGCTCCGGGCGGCCAACGTTGACACGGAGAAACTCGCACGTGTGGCGGTGAAGCACAATTTGCACAAATATTTACGTCATCGGAAACCTCTTCTTGAACAACAAGTAATCCCAAATTTCTTCTATTTATTTATTCTTTTATTTTTGAATTTGTAAAACAAGTTAATTTTTGATAATCAATTTTTTTTATAGGATTATTTCTTTAGCAACTGTTCACAAACTAGATATTAACTCGTTCATTAAATAAATTAACCAAACTCAAGTTTAATATAAATTATAATTTTATACTCTTGAATTTAAGCCTAACATTTTACAAATCAAATTATTCTAAAATTTTATAATTTTTTATTTAATTTATTTAGTTATTATAATAAATTGATTATTTATAAATTTCCATTTACTTTTTACAATTTTTATATTTTAATTCCTTTAAATATTCAAATGTTGTATATGACTTTCTAAAAATTAATTTTATTAAAAAAATTATTATTTATATAGTTCATAAGTATTAAAATTTAATGAATAAAAATAAGTTCGATTAAATTCGCGACAGTTTAATTATTAAACAAATCAACTTTGAATGTAAGGTTTCAGACTCGACTCGAATTCGAATAATAAAAAAAATAAATGAACCAAACTTGAATACCTAATAGTACCCCTTTACATTCCGATTCATATCTTATTTAATTTCAAATACATCATGTTCTTCCACTTTATATATTTATTTATATAAATTTTTTAAAATTAAAATTCCTCAAAAGTTTAAACAAACTTTAGAATCACATAGAACTCGCCTGAAAGTTTTTATGATTCTTAACTTTTTACAGATTCATTCCATAAAGAATTAAAAAAAAATGCCCCCCAATATCTTTTAATATTGAATTAAAATATTTACAAAAAATTATAATCGAATGGTGGTATACAGATTGCAGCATTTATGGAGGCAATAATGGAATATCCGTTGCATTCATCAGGGTTGGTTGATGCCCCTAAAGTTCTTGCTGACGTTGTTGAGTCCACCATTGGAGCTATCTTCATCGACTCCAACTCTTCCATTGACACCACATGGAAGGTTATTAATTTTATTCAATCAAATTACAATTTCCACCATTACATTCTAGATTTATTGCTTTTTGAATCATAATATTCGGATCAAATTCCACCATTTTTTTAGTTCCAAATAGCGGGCGTAATCTGTTATTAGTCCCATTTGAAACATAAGTTATGATTTAGTCCCTTAAATTAGTTTTTGCTTACGTATTAGTTATGTTTATACCTGTGTAATATTAATTATATGTACCTGTATAATGTTAGTTATAGATAAAAAAAAATTACATGTAACTATGTTATATGTATTTGTGTAATATTTGTTATATCTAATAATATATAACAATATTTTACGCATAAATTATATACATGTAACGTGTGTTGGGCCTTTTGCATTTTTTTAATACACGAGACTAAAATACAAATTGTAATTATGTATGAGATGTTTCTAAAATTAAGGACAAAATAATTTGGTTACAATTTTTATTTATTTATTATTATTTACAGGTGTTGAAAGATTTGTTGCAACCCATGATCACTCCAAAAACGCTCCACGTACACCCTGTTACAAAGCTACATGAATTATGTCAGAAGCACGGATTTAGGGTGGCAATTGTTGATAAATGGAAAGATACGGGGGAGATTGAGTTTTTTGTGGACAACGAACTTGCCGGAAAAGAACAATACGTTTCCAAGAAGACGATTGCAGCTCATAGAGCTGCTAACAGTGCATACAATTGGATTCTTAAAAAATTGAGTGCAGAAAATGAATTGTGGATATGATTATTTATATGAGCATATGTTTATGTCTCATTATTTGATCAATTGAATAAAACTCATATAGATTTATGTGCTTGTTATTTTCATTTGTGTTTGGGTAAGATAATATTAGGTTTATCCCATGTCGGATGTAAAAGAATTTGGTTGTCAAGTTATAAGTGTGAGGAAAAGTCTCATCTCGTGAGCTAACTTTTGGGATCGAGAGGAGCCCAAGACCACCCTACACTGGTATTAGAGCATAGGTTACAACAATTTTAACCCAATAACCACAGAGAGAGACTGATCAAGGGTTAATTAGTCGAAAAAAATCCAATGTGTGAGGAGAAGATTGTTGAGTTTATCCCACATAAGTTATGGAAATAGTTGATGGTCAGGTTGTAAGTGTGAAGAAAAACTTCATCTCTTGAGTTAATTTTTGTGGTTAAGAGATGCCCAAAACCACCTTACAAGTAATTTAAGGAAGGATTTCATTTTGACAATTACAAATTCTGTTTAGGAAATTCTTTATTTGGTACTATAAAGAGGAATTTATGAAATCCATTTATTTGTAAAATAGGAAAATAAAAGAGATTTGCAAATCCTTTCTAAACACATGTTATTTTTAATTTTTTTCTAGAAAGAATTTGTCATTTTTTCAAATTTTCATCTATTTCGGTTTAATCCTATTTTTATTTGGTAATGGTATCTATTTCAAAATTCTCTCTTCGCTCTCTATATTATATAATAAAATTATATTTGTAAAATAAGTATAAAAGTCATACTACTAAAATTATTAAATAAAAATTATATTATGAGATATATTTTTATATTTTATTATCAAAATTTAGGAATTTTCCTCCATAACTTCCTTTATAAAATAAAACAACTTTTCAAGAAGCTTTATAGATAAAACATTGTCCATAACTCATGTTCCAAAAAAAAAAAAAAATTGCATCGACTCTCCCTTAATATTTTTAATGATAAAAATACCCATCCATTTAACGCTAAATTTTCTATTGTTCTTCTTCATCTGCCTCGAACAGTTAACCCTCACCTCTTCTCTCGATCCTCATCGCCTCACTCTTTATCCTCAGTCACCGCCAATCCGACGCTCCATCCTACGCCAACACTGACAATTGTTTCGATCCGCAGTTCCATCGCTCCGACTCTCTGTCGCTCTCTCTCTACCGTTCCATCGATTTGTCACTCTATCGCTCAATCCTTATCGCCAATGCCGCTTTCTCTCTCTTCAGCATTTTCTCCGTCGTTCCCTCTCTCTCACAGACAATTGCTCTATCAATTTGCTCCACCACTCAATCCTCACCGTCAATGCCGCTTTCTCTTTCTCTCTTCAATGTTTTCTCCGCCCCTTTCTCTTTTCAGTGTTTTCTTCGCCGATCTAGGCTAGATCTAACCCGAAATAGCTTAGATCTGGTTTACTTCGACTGCTCTCGCCATTCTCTGTTCAACTGCCCGTCCCTATTTTCTATGTTGCTGTGTTCCACCGCTGGTTGTTATATCTGATCGTCTTCATCACAACCATCACTGCTTGAGACTTGAACAATTACAGGTATTTTTTTGTTTTGTTTTTTTTTTTCTTTTTTCTTTTTTTTTGCTTTGAATTTAGATGGATGTGAGTATTGTGTATTTCAACTGTTCGGTTTCTTGAGAGGTGGAGGAAGAAAAATGAAATTGAATTAGAATTTTGATATTGATCAAGATAGCTAATTAGATTCCAATAAGTTCTTAACTATTTCATTTAGCCGATTTGTTTGCCGTTTTATGTATTGCTCGCCATTGTTATCATTTCTATGTGCAATTGTTTGTGTGACTGTTCATCAAACCTAGCTAATGTTAAAGTTTTTTAGTGGATATTCACGGATTGATTTTTAGTGGATGTTCATTGATTATGTGATTTTAAGTGGAATTTAAAATTTTGCATATGTCTAGTATATTTTCGCTCATGTTTAAGTGGATTTTCACTTTGATTGAGTAAATTTTTTAAAGAAATGCTTCATATTTTGAATTGTTCATTTATGTAAATAAAATTGAAATATATTATGTGTTTTATACGTCATTTTGTTGAATTGTTGATATTGATTTATTTTCAGTTCATTAAGCGGAATATCATTAAGTGATTGAAGACGGGGTTTCGTGGTCAATAGTTTCTGGAAAAACTGTCGCGAAACTAATTTGTTACTTTTTCATTTTAATTATTTTTAGTGGATTTCTACTTGATTTTTTTAGGGGAAATTCACTTGATAAATCAATAGATAATTTTTTTTTCTTTTCTGATTTTTCGATTTTTGAATTCAATGAATCTGGGTTCTCCATTTGATTTTCAATGAATTTATTCATGAGAATGTGGTAAGGTGATAGTTTGTTTGATGGTGGTTTTGTTTTTCAATGTCTCAATTCATAACTTCAATTTTTGGATTTTATAATTCTGAGTGGATTTTCACTTAATTTATGTAAGTGATTTTAGGGGTATTTAGTGTATTTTAAAATATTATATATTCTGAATAAAAAAATAAAATTTAGTGGAATTTCTATTGAAAAAAAACATTTAGTGGATATTACAAAAAACAAATTATGCGAAACATACATAAGGGTATTTATGATATTTTTAAAAAATATGTATTTTTAATAAATTAAAAAAATTATTAAAAAATTTATTAAAAAAATAAAATTAAGTGTAATTTTTAAAAACTAAGTAGAATTTGTGTATATAAAGGAGGGGTAATATTGGAATAATAAATGTGTTGCTACTAATGAACAAATCTAATTTTAGTAGTTTTTAGAAGGTTGTTTTTCTCGACTTTTAAGACCTTTGAAAAAAAAAATTTAAACTTAATAGATTTCAAAATTCTGCGTATAAATATTGGTCTATCCAAACAAAGAATTTATAAAATTACACAATCAAATTCTTTGTCTGGAAAAGTTATCCAAAGAATTTGTAAATGATGGATTTCAAAATTCAAAATTTTAAAATCACATATTTTACAAATTTATAAATTTATCAAATCCGTTACCCAAAGGCAATCTTAATTTTTATTTTAATTAGGGATAATTATCTTTTACCCCCGTACTTCGACCTTGCTGCATTTTTTTCACTTTAATACTTTACACTTCAATGATAAATGGAAAAAGATCATTTTTTTAATTTCATCTAAATTTTAAATGAAATAAAAAAAAATAGAAGTAGAGAGAAAAAGAGAGTTAAAAAGAAAACATATTAGTTTTTTTTTTTTTAATTTCCTTTACAGTTAAATTTTAATTAAAAATAAAAGAAAATTAAATAATTTATTTATTGAATAAAATGTGATTTTTTTCATTTAGTTAGGAGTAGAAGGGGGTGATCCGTAGATTTTGAAAGTAGAAAGATTAAAAATGAAAGAAGATCATATGGATGGGGTAAAAGAAAATTAACAATTTTGATTACTTATAATTGTAAGCTTGGTAGTACCTTTTTAATGTTAGCCCCTTGGAAGTTGAGATAAGACGGACGTTTGGAATTTGGTGCCATGTCCAAACGAAGGTCTCTGTCATCTTAGCCGGGCTCGATTAACTTACTAGTATGAAGATGGCATCACGTTGTAAAAACAAGGGTCACATTGGATGGAAATCCTTGGTGAAAACAACTATGATTGATGAGATCAAGCATACCAAGGAGTAAACAATTGACAGGTAGGCCCATTATGACTGCTCAATATATTGATGTTTGTTTGTACTACTTCGATTTTTTTTTTTCCCAATAAAATATTATAAGGTGACTCCCTCTCTTCCAAAGCCTACGGTGGCATTGTCGAACCTTGGCATGTTGGGGGATGTCGGCACGCCCTACACATGTTGGGAGGACTTGGGGCATATCTTACGCAAGAAACTTAGTTAAGAAAGGTAACCAAGGCGCGACATGTGTCGATACGAGTCGGCGTGTTTGGGAGTCGTTGGACGATGTCGGTGGCATCGAGTGTCACTAAAGCATGGCGAGATAATCCTAGGCATAACACAAGGATCAACATTCATGGTCTCGGCATGTGTTGACATACTTGGGCATCACTAGATGGTGATGGTAGGTATCGGGCATCGCTAAGACAAGGATAGGCAATCCTAGGTGAAATGCTAGGATCGACATTCATAACGCAACATGAAGAGAAGGAAATTTTGGGCACGAGACCAGGCTAACAAAGGCAGAACGTGAGCGCAAGACATGATTTGGTAATGCGAGCAACATGACAAGGCATTGACCATTATAAGCACCATCAAGGGAACAAGACGATATACTGGACAACGCGTGGACAAAACACTGAAATGTAGCACCTGAGTACTAGTTTGTGAGAAGGTAAATGTATTGGGAAAGTGGGATGCATGTACGAGGCATGTGTTGTAATTATGAGTACTTAATTGGCAGAATAAAGTTTGGAAACTGTCACAGGGCAATTGTGGTGCATATGCTGACATTTATTCAGACATGTGTCTGTTGGATATGCTTAGCAGTTGGGGTTGTCAATTGCACATTTGTTGTTTAAATTTGCATATTATAGTCTACGTATAGCAGAGTGTTTGTTCTTGTAAACCAGAATGAAAACCTATTGTACATTCCTTGTTCATCGAGCCTGTAATTATGTGCCCATTTACGTTTGTTTTTCATATTGTTTCTGGTTATTGTATTTGTATACGTTGTGCGTATTGCGGGGAGACAATGATTTGACTGATTGGGGTAAAATCATAACATTACTTTGTCCCAATTTAAGGAGAATATTTTGATTCTCTTACACCTACTAATATGTAAGAGTTCTTCACAAAATAAATCTTTTTTTTAAAAAAAAATTAGTGACAACGTGGTTATTTAACTTATTTACATGAGACGAGTATCCTGGTGTTGTGAACACCGGGACTAAGATCCTAGTATTCGTAACACCGGGATCAATTTTTTTTTTATTTGAATAGTCCTGACGTTGCGAATGCTGGGATTAATTTTTTTTTCACAATGATACACAGTATCACCGTGAAACGGTGATGGGACAAATAGTCCCGACGTTTAAAACACCGGGACTATGTCCAGCATAAACAAATAGAGAGAGGAGAGAGAGAGGAGAAAGAGAGAGGCAGGGAAAAACAAACAAAATAATCATTTTTGACACTTTAGACCCCTAATGTTTGATTGTTGTTAATAAAAGATATTTTACACTTTATTAATAAATGATTTTTTACACTTTATTTTTATTTTATTATTATTCAATTCAAGTAATAAAGAATTTTCATGGAAATATTTACTTTATTATTTATTATATCATGAAAATTCTTTTTAACAAATTAAATTTTCAGTCGACCGAATATGATATTCTGTCGACCAAATTGAATTTTTTGTCGATTCAATTGAATTTTTTGTCGATCGAATGAGACATCTTGTTGTTCAAATTAAATTTTTGGTCGACTGAATTGAATTTTTGGTCGACCGAAGGGGATATCCTGTCGGCCAAATTCAATTTTTGGTCGACTGAATTGAATTTTTGGTTAACCGAATGGGGTATCCTGTTGACTAAATTCAATTTGGTTGCAAAAATTTAATTCAATCGACCAAAAATTGAATTTGGTCGACCAAATGAGACATCCTGTTAACCAAATTCAATTCGGTCGACTGAATTGAATTTTTTGTCGACTGAATGTGATATCCTGTTGATCAAATTCAATTTTTGGTCGATTGAATTAAAAAACATTTCGACGTGATAGGGCATCCTGTCGATAAAATTCAATTTAGTCGTAAAAATTCAATTCAGTTGACCAAAAATTGAATTTGGTCAACCAAATTGAATTTGATCGACAAAATGTCCCATTCAGTCGACTAAAAATTTCAATTTAGTCGACCAAAAATTGAATTTGGTCGATAGGATGTCCCATTCGGTCGACCAAAAATTTAATTCCGTTTACCAAAAATTGAATTTAGTTGACCAGAATGCTCTATTTGATTGACCAAAAATTTCAATTTAGTCAACCAAAAATTTCAATTTTGTGAACTTGGTCGACCAAATTCAATTTGGTCGACAGGATGCTCTATTCGGTCGACCAAAAATTAAATTCAGCTGACTAAACACTAAATTTGGTCGACTAAATTTAATTTAGTCGATAGAATGCCCCATTTGGTCGACAAAAAATTCAATTCAGTCGACCAAAAATTGAATTTGATCGACAAAATGCCTCATTCGATCGACAAAAAATTCAATTCAATTGACCAAATTGAATTTGGATAACAAGATGTTCCATTTGGTCGACCAAATATTGAATTCGGTTGACAAAAAATTGAATCCGGTCAACCAAATTGAATTTGGTGATCAAGATGCCCTATTCGGTCGATCAAAAATTAAATTCAGCTAGTCAAAAATTAAATTTGGTCGACCCAATTTAATTTGGTCGATAGGATGCCCCATTCGATTGACAAAAAATTCAATTCAGTCGACCAAAAATTGAATTTGATCGATAGGATGCACCATTCAATTGACCAAAAATTTAATTCAGTTAACCAAAAATTCAATTCAGTTAACCAAAAATTGAATTTGGTCGATCAAACTGAATTTGGTCGACAAGATGTTTCATTCGGTTGACAAAAATTTCAATTCAGTCGACCAAAAATTGAATTTGGTCAATAGGGTGCCTCATTCGGTAGACAAAAAATTCAATTCAATTGACCAAAAATTGAATTTGATTGACCAAATTGAATTTAATTGACCAAATTGAATTTGGTCGACAGAATGCCCCATTCGGTTGACCAAAAATTCAATTCAATAGACCAAAAATTGAATTTGGTCGACATGATGCCCCATTCGGTGAACCAAAAATTCAATTCAGTTGACTAAAAATTAAATTTGGTCGATAGGATGCCCCATTTGGTCGACCAAAAATTGAATTCAGTTGACCAAATTCAATTTGATTGACATGATGTCCCATTTGATCGACAAAAAATTCAATTCAGTCGACAAAAATTCAATTTGGTCGATCAAAAATTGAATTTGGTCGACAGGATGCTCCATTCGGTCGACGAAAATTCAATTCAGTTGACCAAAAATTAAATTTGGTCGACCAAATTTAATTTGGATGACAAGATGTCCCTTTCAATCGACTAAAAATTCAATTTGGCCGACAAGATGCCCCTTTGGTCGACAAGATGCCTCATTCGGTTGACCAAAAATTCAATTTAGTCGACCAAAAAATGACTTTAGTCGACCAAATTCAATTTGGTTGACAGGATACCCCATTCGGTTGAAAAAAAAATCAATTCAGTCAACCAAAAATTTAATTTGGTCGACATGATATTCTATTCGGTCGACAAAATATTCAATTTAGCCAACAAGAAATTGAATTTGGTCAACAAGATGTCCCTTTCGGTCGACCAAAAATTCAATTTGGTCGGCCAAAAATTCAATTTGGTTGACCAAATTGAATTTGGTCAATAAGATATCCCATTCGGTTGACCAAAAATTTAATTTAGTAAAAAGAATTTCCATGATACAATAAATAATAAAGTAAATATTTTCATCAAAATTCTTTATTACTTGAATTGAATAAATAATAAGATGAAAATAAAGTCTCAAAAATCCTTTATTAATAGTGTAAAAAAAATGTAAAAAATCTTTCATTAATAACAATCAAACATTAGGGATATTAAGTGTCAAAAATGATTAGTTTGTTTGTTTGATCCCTGCCTCCCTCTTTCTCCTCTCTCCGTGTCTCTGGGTTGGACATAGTCTCGGCGTTTTAAACTCAGGACTATTTGTTGCATCACCGTTTCACGATGATAATACTATGTATCACCGTGAAATGTTTAAAAAAAAAAAAGACCTCAGCTTTCGCAACGCTGGGACCATTCAAATAAAAAACAAATTGATCCTGATGCTGCGAACATTGAGATCTTAATCCCGGTGTTCATAATACCGCGATACTCGCCTCATATAAATAAGGTAAAATACCCACGTTGTCACTAAATTCTTTTTAAAAAAATATTTATTTCGCAAAGAACTCCTAATATGTAATAATATGTACTAAAGAATATTTTCAATTTAGCCGTCAATTTTGTCACATGAAATTAGCACAATTCGAATTAAAAAAAATTAATTTCAGGACTCTTGATTACCAGTAATAGATTAGGAAGTCAAGATTCGAATCTTATCACAAAAAAATGTTTAAACTTAGATCTAAACTTTATAAATTTCTAATTTGTATATTATTTATGTTGATCCTAAAATTTTGATGGACAATTAAATGTTGATATTTTTTGTAGAACTAACAATTTTATTGAGTATTTCAGTTTATTAGTTCCAGTGAAGAGATTATCATGAAAATATTGAAAAAAATGTTAAATGGATGCTAAAGACATTGACAAAGATGATGCATGTTAAGAGATCGAAGAATTTGAAGAACCTAGGGAAAACAACTCAGGTCAAATTTTTACTCTTAATATATCTCGATTAGGATCACACACGACACAAAATATTTTTACAATTATGTGTGTTTTTTATAAGATCCTAATTAGCTAACATATTTTTTCCTATGTGTAATTGAAGAAGAAATAATTGATTTAAGAAAGATAATTACTTAAAATTGAATTTAAAGATTTAGTGCAGTTAACTGAGAAAAGAAATTAATTAAAAGGGCAAAAATGTCGAAGAAATTTAGTAGAAAATTAATTAAGGAAAGGTGTTCCAGCTCAATTGGTCTACCTACACAAATTGATCGGTCAACCGATGGAATGGAGCAGGGAAGAAGATTCAGTCTCTGAATTGATCAGTTGACAGCTAGGTCGACTTATGGCGAAGGAATTTTTGGCTTGGGCTACGTCCTGAATTGGGCGGTCGACCAATGGGTTTTGGTCGGTCAACCGATGGCCAGTTTCAGGGTTTGAGATTTTTATGGGTTTGATCCAAAAAGTAACCGTTACTAGCCGTTTTATGGTTAAGATATGCGAGATATTTCAGGGATCTGATAGTTTTTGAGTTATTTAGTTAATATTTTAATATCCCTATATATATGGTTCAAGTACTTTGGATATCTCTCAATTTGGTTCATGAAATTCTTTCTATTTTATCTAATTGAAATTGAGTATACGTTTGAGGGATTAAATTGAATGCTTTAAAAGATATAATTAATTGAATTATACTAGGAATGAGTCTTAATGATATAAGGGGGCTATTGGAGTAATTATTTGTCATGAAATTTAAGAACTAGCCGTTAGAGGGCTTGTTTCAATCCCCTATAAATAAACCTGCGTTTTTTAGGTTTAAATAATCCCATTCATTTTTCAATTTTGAAGAGTTATTCAGTTCTTGTGCTTTCTAAGAATTATCATACTGAGAGTATTGTGATAATTTTCTTGAGAATCATTCTTGAGATATTTTGAAGTGGATTATTGTTGAATGCCGACTTGAGGTTTCATTACTTATTATATTTATCGGTGGATTCCTAGTGAGATTGTTTCAAGTTGATTACTATTAATTGATTATTTACTACTTTCATATTCTACTTGAAATTTGATATTTGAATTTTTTATTTTTTTTTAAATTGAAAATTATTTTTGAAACAATTTCATAAGAAAATCTGATTACATACTAAATTGTTTGCTACCCAAATTTTTTTCTTTAAAATCAGATTTTGCAATTCTCACTGTATTTCTATCACTAGTATCAGAACATTAATCGAGTTTAAATTTATCTGAAGTGGTAGAAGCTCCGAGTGGAAAAATCATTCATCAATTTTATAATTAGTGAGTTGAGTGTCGGATTAGATACTATTGGGAGTATCTAATAAGAGTAGTTGGTTTCAATCTCTTCTAATAAAGAGATTGATGTTTTGATCTTTACCTAGAGTATAAAAAGATTAAGTGTTAATGCTTCCTTGATATAAATAATTTGAGTGATTTTATAACGGTTCAATTCTTACCGGGTAAAAGGATATTTAGAGCATTTTTTATGAGGTTTGATTCTTAACCTAAGTATAAAAGAATTAAGTTAATCTTTAGCATGTGAAAAAGATAGGGTTGTTCTTGAGCCTGTGAAAAAGAATTGTGAAGGTTGATTCTGAGCCTGCGAAAAGAATCGTTTTGTAAGGGTTTGGTTCCTACCTGGTTAAAGAGATCATAGTGATTAATGGGTGTGACTCTCCGCAGAGCTTGGGGGACTGGATTAACCAAGAATAGCTTGGTGAACCTGTATAAATTTTTGGTGTGTTGCATTCTTTTATTTATTTATTTTTGTGTTGTTTGGTGTACACCTAATTAATACTTAATTTCCGCTGCTATATAGATAATAATTAATTTAGGGTTAAACCTAATTATTTGATTTTTTGAAGTATTTTATTTGAATTAATTTTTATCTACCCAATTCGCCCCCCTCTTGGATAGCTCATTGGGCCAACAATTTATTTTAATTATTGTAATATTATTAAACTCAAATGAATCGAGCCAATTACAATGAAAAGGGAGAATTATTTCGCTTAATTTTTTTCTTTAAGCAATATGATAACAAATTAAAAATATATTTCTTCAATTTCATTTTTTTTTTTTGGGCATTTTCTCTATATTTCAATCTAATGAAATAATAGATAATATACATACAAAAAAAGAAGAGAGATTATTTTTTTTTCATATTTTAAATCGATGAGAAAACAGAAGAGAAAAAACTAAAATAAATATTTTATTTTTATCAATTTAAAAATATTATTTTGCATTTTTTTATATTTCAATCTAATGAAATAATGGAGAAGATGTAAAAAAAAAAAAAAGAAAGATTTTTTTTTTTTTTGAATTTGAAAAAAAAAAAAAAAAAAAAAAAAAAAAAAGATATCAATTTATGTTGAACAAAATTATAAATTTAGTAAGTTAAGAGATATCTATACTATCATTATTCATTCTCCAAATGAAGTAAAATTTTGACATGGTAGGTTTAGGGGATTACTTCACTAAATGCTATTTTCAACAAATTTTGAATGCTCTTTTCAACAAATTTTGTCAAAATGAAAAAATAAAAATAAAATAAAAAAATTGTGTTTTTCTATATTTCAAGGTAATGAAATAATGGAGAAATGTAAAATAAAATAAAATATATATATATATATATATATATATATATATATTTTTTATTTTATTTTTTCCATATTTCAACCCAATGGGACAATGGAGAAGGAAAAAATAAATAATTAAAAGCGATGAAAACTACTCTTCCATATCTTGATTCAATGAGATATTTATTGAATATAAAGCTTAGGATTAATCTTGTCATTTTTACGTGCTTGACAAGTGATTGTGCTGGGGATTAATCCCTTGCCCTTCCTTTCTTGGTGGTCCCTCATGTGCTCCTTTCTTTCAACTCAACTTTGGCCTTCCAACTCCTCTTTTATAGAACAGTGGTTGGAGTATTTCTGTAGGATTATACTTCCAGAGCTTGTGATGAAGAATTGAATAGTTATCTTCTTATGCACATCTAACTTCTTATGCACAGCTAAGTAAGTGTCATTTGAGAAGACTTCATTGCACTAATCGTCTACCCTTAATCTCTTATAGTTGATGGCTCCGAATGCATGTTTACAAGACACTTCACTAATCTGCCACTTTTTACAAACACAAGTCTTCTTCCCCAAGTCCACCACATGACCAACCCTCATCTTATTAATGACTTCAAACTCTTCCCCATCGGCAAATAGTGTGGTGCATTTTTTCCTTCGTCAATTTTGTTTCTTGAGTTTGCCCCTTATGTTCCTAGTAATTTTTTCCTTCCAACCAACCGTTTTTTCATTCCATTTCTGCAATCATATTGTTAGCTTACTTGTAATGCCTTCCAACAATGACAACACATGTTTTGTTCTCAGGTTCCCTAACCAACTATTGAATGATTCTACAAAGTTATTTGTTATGTGATCACATTTCACAATCTTATCAAATGTGTACTTTGCCCAAGTCTCAAGTGGATGTTTTATTAGCCAATTATATGCATTTTCATCTAATGCCTTCATCTTGTCCATTGCATTGCAAAGATCTTTCTTATTAGAGGACCTAGCTGTTTTTCAGAACATATTCCTCATCATCAAACCAAGACATTGCTTCTTAAAATTAGCTAGCATCTGATGGTAATACCTTATGTGACTAGCTTAGGAAAATATCTTTGCACATAAGTCTCAATGGCTGGAGGAATTAAAAAGAAAAACGAGAATTATGTAATACATAATTAATTAAAATCAAAATAAATGTAACCCAATTAAAATGAAAATAAATGTAACCCAATTTACCTTGTGTTAGTGTAACATTACAATGAATGGAGCACTACATCTAGCCCCTTCTATTGCCTCCTCGAAATGCTGTAAAAACCAACTCCATTTCTCAATTGACTTACTGTGTAAGACCCTGATTTTTGATATACGCATAATTGGAGTCGCATTTGAGTACACTTGTAAGTAACGGGGTAGATGGTGTTATTTATCATTTAATTTAAATATCTTGAGGGTCAATTAGTAATTTTAAGTATATTAAAATCTTGAATTGGACTTAAATGATTTCAAATTCTTAATTAGGGGGAGATTTATGTAATTATAATTAAATTAATATATATATATATATATATATATATATATATATATATATATATATATATATATATATATATTTAAGATAGAGATCAAAGAGAAAACGCGGGAGAGAGAGAGGTAAGGGCGGTATAGGGCTTGGCCTCTTTTCAACACACACACACACACACATATAAATATATATATGTGTATATATATATATATATATATATATATATATATATATACATATGCACACATATAATCATATATATCCATATTCTCGGGAAGGATTGAGAAGCAATCAAAGAAGAAAAACAGATGAGAGAGAGAGGAGGCTGTTCCGGCAGTGGGTGTTCGGTCGGTCCGTTAGTTCGTCGGTAGTGCGCTGTTCGTCATCAACGGTAGGTGTTGTGTTGTGGGGGTATGTTGCACTGACAATTCCGTTCGTCCGGTGGTCGATGATTGTTGCGGTTGTCGACGGAGTGTGTGACTGTGTGTGTTTTGTACCTGTTTCGTTGTGCGTATGTGATCGGAGTATACGTTCCATCCGTTCGACGGTGTGGTCGTCACTCCAGTGAGTGTGTGTATTCAGCCACTGTTGTGTATGTGTGTGTGCCTACTATGTGTGGTGCGTGTTGTGTGTATGTGTGTGATCAGTGTGTGTGTTTTGGTATATGTGTGCTCTGTTCGGCCGGCGATCATGTGGGTATGTGTGTAGGTCGTCAGCTGTGCTGTTAGGTCGCTGATGAAGTGAGTGTGTTGATCGTGTGAGCGACGTGTGTGTGTCGACAGTGCGGTGCAGGTGTATGTGCATATTTTCCGTTTCCGTTGGGTGATGTCTGTGTGTGTGTGTGTTATGTTATTGTTGTGCATGTGTGTGTATAGTAAGTTTGGCCAGAGGGTATATAGCTCCTCCGGTGGTGTGTGTGATTGGGTGTCGCCGGCGATGAGTTAGAGATAGAGAACAGTGTGTGTGTGGGGGTGTTGTGCCGTCGTTCGGTTGGTCTGACGGTGGTGGGTTTGTGTGGGGACGAGTGTTTCATGTGTGGGTGTTGGTTCGCCGTTGTGTTTGTAGATGGTGATCGTCGAAGTTGAGAGTAGAGTGAGAGAAGTTCGGTGGTTTAGGTCGGTGGTTTAGGTTGAACCAGAAATAGACGCGAAGAAGAAGAAAGAAAAAGAAAAGAAAAAACTAAAAATTTCACAAACCACCCCCAAAGAAAATCAAAATACTCATCTCGTGGCAAATGGAAAATCCGGGAAAGGTAGAATTCCGAACTCTACTAATATATGTATTTAATGATAATTAATTGTCTCGTGGGTGATTATGAAACTAATTACTAGCATCAAAAAAAAATAATATTAAGACCATTTATATAAATAAATTCGATAGAATAAACTTTAAATGGAGCAATATCAGTGGAATAGTAATATTTATAATAAAATATGGGGAATAGAAAATTACGGGATTTAGAATTGCATGACATGATTAGGTTTTTTTTTACATAAAATATTAATTTAGGCCCTGTCAATATTAGGTTCACAGGCACCGGAGTATCGGGAGAGGATAGTGGGTAAAAGTCTTCGGAGCGAATAACCAGGTGAGTGTACTATCTTCTTACCAAAAATCTATTTTTATATATATGATGGAAAAATGTGTTTACTTGGAAATGGATGAATTTTCTAACTTACATGGATCAAGCGGTATTTTGGGTGTTTCTGAAATTATAAATTTCATTGTTTTTCTAAAGGGATGGATATTGATTGTGGGCATAGTTGTTATTATTTTGATGATGCTATTGATATTATCTGCTTTGGTAGAGCATTGATTTTCTATTGAGTTGTTGTTGTTGAGGTGGAGATGAGTTGTTGTTGTTGAGGGAGGTAGAGATTGGTGGTGGATATTCACCCATTTGGCATAGTCCAGCAGAGCGGTATTTCAGTTGTCTGGCATAGTCCAACGGAGCGTTGTTTCACCCGTCTGGCATAGTCCAGCGGAGCGTTGTTATATCCCGCTAGAAAGGCATATCCTATGGGGTACGGTACCATTACAACTCCTGATCGTGATGTTAAAACGATCACATGGCTAGCCGAGGTGTGGTGTGGTGTAATGTGGTATGGTGTGGTGTGGTGTGGTGTGATGTGGTGTCGTATGTCGTGTTTTGTCGTATATGGCATTTATATATACTTTATTTTATACTGGCTCGGTGTATTCATTTACGGTGATATATCTATTATTTTGGTTGCGTTATACTATATGGTTGTTGTGAAGTTCTGGTTGATTTTTACTGCTTAGTTGAAATGTTATAAACATATAGACGTTGATTCTGTGGTGACAGGAAAAATAATGTTTTCTTTGTGGTATGATACATTTATATATATTATAAGATTTTTATTTGAAATGTGTTGTTTATATGTTATATGTTTGATCCATTTAAAATGTTTTTATTAAGAAGGCAGTACACTCGCAGGTGAAGCAGTTAGGAGTCGGTCCCCTATTGGTGCTAGGTAGAGTCCTACGATGGAGTCGTGTGGAGGGTTGAGATGAGCTGTCTGGGGCGAACTTGTGACGGATTCTTGGTATTATATTTTGTTGTTATTATATTTGGGGGACGGGTGTGTCCCCATAGCAGAGAATATGTATAGCTTATATAGATGAAATTTATTGATGTATGCATATTGTCGTTTAATAGATGGCTGGTTGTTTAGGTGAGGTCGTGATGTCGTCACGCCAGCCCCGGGATGTCGGGTGTTTGGGACGGGTCGTGACACACTGTCAGCAAACCCAAAATCCAATAGAAACAACCATTATTCCCATCAAATACAACAGTAGATATCAAGACTCCACAACGTGGAGTCTTCAAATGGCATGCATCCACCCTAACAAAAGGCCTACATTCTCCCAAAAAAATCCTTCTTCAAAGCATCAAAACATAAGAATAGTTGGCAAAACACTGGGGTCGCACTCATATTGAGCTCGATATACTTGATTCTGATCAGACTCCATGGATTGTTTTTGTTCATTTCAACCTCATATCTAGGCAGCAAACCAAAGGACTTCCCATGATGTCTCTCTATTATCTCATTCGTTTTTACTTTAACTCTATATAATTGCCTCCTTGTAGACTCCACACCCCACGTTTTGTTTTTTTTTTTGAATTTTTCTTTCATACCATAAATATCAATGTTTGAGGTAATTCTGATTTCTTTAAGCAACTTATTGGCAATCCATGTGCAATTAGCATCATGGACATGATGTGTAGACCTAATGCATGTATGAGTACGATTGTAGGACTTTACCATATAAGTAATATGTCTAAGAAAAAGGCTAGCATGAATCCTCCCGCTACAACCCTCTTCCCCACACTCAATTATCATCCTCTGTTTCTCATTTTTTATCCTCTTCACTGTAATTCTATTTTCCACAATATAATCTTGAATTGTATCCCTAAATTGATAAAACATGTTTTAAAATTATTAATTTTCTCATAGAATTCTGTATTCCTTACATCCTGAGGTTTTTGATAAGCCACACACCCAGAAATAGGGTATTGCTTATTTGTCTTGTATCTCTTAATGCTAGACCGATCATCATCATCACTCTTTTAAAAAATTCCACCTCAATTTCTTTTCCTAAATTATTGTTTGAAAGTGAATCTTCATCTCTACCATTTTCCTCTTTAATCTCTTTCTCAAGTTCTTCTAGCTTTCCATCCTTATTCTTCATTTCATATTGCTCATCTCTCCAATCCTCGTCTTCAGAACTGAGAACATACGCATTGACGTGCCCCAATTTTTCAAAAGAAAAAGAATATAAAATATTAATAAGCGTAAAGGATAAGAGATTTTTAAAACGCTGATTTTCTCAAAAAAGTACTTAGGTCGTTTTAAAATCAGGAGTCGTCATCTAACATTGGGTTTAAATGGTGTGTTAGGTCACCGGATTTTTAGAAAACAATTTAAAAGGTCTAAGTAAAAATTAACTCCAACACACGGTCTAACCAAAGATTTATTTAAAGAGCTCGAGGGTCGGTTACTGTAACATTCTCAATTTTAGAAATTAAAATTATAAAGTTGTGAGAGCAATTAAATAAAAAATTTGGTGCAATTAAAATTTTCTAGTAAAAATCACAAAATTTAGGTGTTAAATTAATGAAATTAACTTAAAATTAAATAATCACTGTGGTTTAGGCACATACTTTCTAGCCCAAAGTGTACATTTAGACCACTTAATACTATTTTAAAAATAACACAAATAAAAGATACAAAAATTGATAGAATATAAAACTCAATATAAATAGTTGGAGTCCAAGTTGTTTTAGAAAGCCCAAAATTAGCTTTGAGATAACCCAATACCCAATTTAAGATCTATCTCCACTAACTTAAGTAATAGTATCTATAACCCATGACCCAAGAACCTACCCATATCTAAAAAAAATAGGGAAGAAGTCTTTAGACTTCACGTGAAAGGGAAATAACCAAAACAAAACCCATCTGCCTTCTCCTTCATCCTCCATCAATGTGTACCTACATGGCAGAGAGAAGTTCTCTACAAAACTACCTCAAAAATTTACATAAAAACCAACAAAGTTGTTAGCCCAGTGAGCTACCCAAGAAGGGGTGTGAATTGGATAGTAATAAAACTTTAAACAAATTTAAATCTTTAAACACTTAATTAATCAAATAATTAATTTTATCCTAAATCAATTATTATCTTGTAACGCAGTGGATAAGTGTTTAAACTACGTGCACAACTAAACAAAATGTAAACATTGCAGAACACAAAGATATATCCTGGTTCACTAAGTTACTTTTGGTTAATCCAGACTCCCGAGCTCCACGGAGATTCATACCTACTAAATCTCATTTTTCCTTAAAGGTAGGAACCAAATCCTCACAATGATTCTTTTTACTGGCTCAGAATCAATATTTACAATTCTCTTTTCACAAGTTAAGGAAGAATCTTATATTTTTGCATACTAAAGACTAACCTAATTCTATTACAGGAAGAATCACAACCTAATTTTTTTACCAGACTAAGAGTCAAATCTCATAAACACTTAAAGTATCATTTTCACCGGTAAGGATGAACCATTAAAATTCACTCAAAAATGAACTCTATTCAGGAAGAATTCACACCTAATTCTTTTCAATGCTAACTTTTTTATCTACTAGGTAAAGATCAAATCTCAATCTCTTTCCCAAAAAAGATTAAAACCACAGCTACCTTGATTAGATACAACCCAACTGTATCCAATCCGCACAAACTCACCAATTATAAAAATTATTGATTTTATTCCCACTCGAAACTTCTACCACCTCAAACTAATTAAACTCAATTAACGTCCCGATAATTATTACGTTATAGAATTAAGTGAGAAATTTAATATCTGATTATAATATGTGTGGGTAATACATAATTAAGCACGTAATTAGATAATCACAAAATCGTTTTAAAAAGAATTTTTATGTTCTTTAAAGTTCAAAAATGATTTTACTAAGATCTTATCAACCAGGTAAATAATAATATAATTTCACAATAAAAAATAATAGTTTGGAAAGATTTCATCAGGAAAGATCTGAAAATTTGAAATTAGAATAGTAAGACCGCACATATTCGTGACGCCAACTCAATCAACGCTTTAACTCAAGAACTTTGCACACAATTGATCTCACGAATATATCTCAGAATAACAACTCTTAGAAAGCTTGTGAGCTTTGATAGTTCTTGATTGATGTGTTATATTGATATGAAATTCGCAGGTCTATTTAAGCTGATTTGAAAGAAGTCCTCTAACAGTTAGTTTCCTCAAGATATGACATTTAAATGCACCTATAGACTTCATATATCATAATCATTCATTCCTGGTATAATTCACTCAGATGTGGCTTTAAAATATTTTAATAAAGTCCTCAAATTAATTTTTAATTTCAAATCGAATAGATAGGAAGTATCAAATGTATCATATTAATAAACACTTCAATTTTATATACCATATCTATAAGGATATCAAAATAAGTGTGATATATCTCAAATATATTCAAATCTCAAGAAAATTCGAATCAGATATGACAAAAATAGCTAGTTTTGATTTAATCCTTAAAATTCTCGAAATTCTAACCAGATAATCGGTTGACCAATCAATACAGGTTATAACCCAAGCCAACCTTTCATAGACAGTCGGTTGACCGATCATTACAGGATGTAATTCTAGGCTAATTTTAAGCCCTAGTCGGTTAATCGATCATATACGGTCAGTTGACCAATCGATACAGAGAGTTTCACTTCGGCTAATCGGTTGACCGATCTCCCGTAGTCAGTTTACCGATCGATTCATAGACTTTCCAATTTCCACCTACTCCAATCGATTAACCTAACCTTCTATGGTCGGTTGACCGAACACTGCTGGTATACTCCTTCTCAATTTATTTCAACTCCAAACTTCATTATTTTAAACCTTTTAACCGATTTCTTTTTTTGGTTAATTTAATTGATACTAATATTCAATTTTAAATACTAATCTTACTTAGATCAGTTTTTATTTTTCAATATCACATTAGAGAAAATAATTTAACACTAATCAGGATCTTAATTTCATCAAATTTAGTACACATAAATATAACTTATTAATTTGTGTCGTGTGTAATTCTAATTGGGATGCATTAAGAATAAAAGAGGTTTGAGTTGTTTTCACTTAATTTCTTCAGAATTTTCAACACTCTTCATTTCTTTAATGTCCATCTCTGTATCTTCAATAATTACTTCATGATTTGATTTTTAATGGAGCTCTTAAACTGAAACACTCAACAAACACATTAGTTTTACCAAAAACACCAATCCTTAATTGTCTATCAAAATCTCGGGATCAATAACAGCCCACGAAATTAAGGCAAGATAGGGCCAATATGAACCATGTTGTTGTTGCCATGGAAAACTAAAGAAGAAGAAGTGAAGAAAATAATAGAAGAAAAGAGGGACATAGAGCAACCGAGAGAAGGAAATGGAGAAAAAGGGTCTGGGGAGATTTAGATAAAGAAATTTGAGAGAACCCACAAGTGCAATCAAGTCTTGATAGAGGATTAAGCCCAAATTTGATAAGTTCCTAAGCCTAGAAATTTTTATTAAGAGTTATAGCATGAATTTTTATAATTCTAAAGGTTAAGATGTAAAGCATATTTTGATTAAACCTAATAAAACTTGGATTAGGTCATGTATGAGTTTGTTAGATTGAATTAAACATGATATTTGGGTGAAATCACCATTCATAAAATCTGATCTTTTTTTCTTTTTTTTTTAATTCTAATTTACAATCTTAACCTTATTATTTTCGGTTTTGAGAGAAAATCTGAGAAAACCATGATATAAGTGAACCTTAAATGAATTAGAAAGGTTGTTAGTTTGGGATGAACTCTAAGCCTAAAGATAGTAAAAAACATAGTTTAGGAGCATTGGGTATCAAAAGTAATTGAAGAACCGAATTTGGAAATTTCAAATTCTACTTTCGGTTCATCTGAACAATCTGTCTTCAAACATTCATAACAATTCATTGAAAAATCAGAAAAATTTGAAACTTGTTGCAAATGAAAATAGACTCAATGAGGATCATTTTAAACTATTATATGCCATGTGTTAAACTTTATATGGTGCTTTTATAGACCCTATAATGTAGCAGAATATAATCCCGTAAGATTTTGATAGCTTTGTTTACCGAAATTCGAAAAATCATAACTAAATGTAAAAAAATCAGAAGCTGGTGATTCAAAGTGAGTTTTAAAGTTTGAGAGGTCTATTTTAATAGAAAAATATAAAAAATAGCAGAAAAATATTTTCAACTGTAGTAAAATGAGTGGAAAACCTGACTGCTCCCAGTAAATTGATCTCATGTCATCTAAAAACAAATATATATATATATATATATATATATATATATATATATATATATAATGAAATGATGTTTAATCTTTACTTCCAACAACTAAATGAGCTGAAGTAGGGTGATTCAAGATTGCTAGGTGACCACCCGCATCTCGAGGTAGGAAATGTTGTTCATTCTATTATGTGTTTTTAGCATGCATTATATGTACGTATTCTTGTGTGTTTATTTGTAAATTGTGTTTTCAAATGATATTGGATTTATGTTAAAAAGTTGAATTTTAGGCAAATATGGCAATATAAAATAAATATATGTTTGTGTGTTAAATATATCTGGTTGGGTGGTATTGTGAAGATATCATGTGAGGACTGAGAAAATAGGGTTACCGTGGAGTTGACCTGGAGTGCAAATCCCTAAACCCGCGCGGGAGATACTCTAAGTTATATGAGTATCTCACTGGATGGTGTAGATTCTCAGTGGTACAATTTCGTCACTCGGTATCGCAATAATATATTTGTTATGTATGTGTTTTAATTATTCTACTTGAATTTTATAAGTGTATGTTTTATTATGATATGTGTGCATTATATATTATTTTATTTACAAAATTCCAGTCAGGATATTATAGTTTCTATAATCACGTATATTCTATAAAAATTAGAAAAAAAGTAAGAAAATGGACGGATTTTCTTACTGAATACATTAAGCTTACCCCCATTTTTCCTCGCATCCTCAAGTAGTGCACATGATAGTGAGCAGGAGTGAACTCTGGTCAGAAAGTACATTATATCTAGTTTCTAACTTTGGTATATTTAGATCATTTTGGTACTTTCTGTCGCTATGGAATTTAGATCATTTTGGTACTTTTTGTCGCTATGGACCTTTTTATTTCAAGCATGGCATGTAATAATGGGCCATGTAGAACCCAAACATTTGGACTGTTGGATTGTTTGTAAACTTTATTAACTATGTGTCTAGTGATGCAGCTAAGGGCTCTATAGGTGATATAGAGGCCCAATCCAATAATTTAGTTAGTTTTTATTATATAATTTCACCACGGTATTATCAAGTGTTTAATTAATTAGTAACATCCGCTACGCAAACTTGGTAGTTGTAAAACAAATCGATGCTAGAAAAAAAAAACCTAGTAAGATTAGGTAATTAAATAAAATTAAGTATCAAGGAATAAGAAAAATCACAATAGGATTATCGGTTGACTACTTAAGTTGGCCGTCCCGGGGCTTGATTTAAGACCCCAAGGTTTGGGGTATGACAGTTACGCTCGGGGAAGGTATTAGATACCCTAAAACCAATATTTTAAAAATCAGACCGGACCGTCCGGTTGAACTGCCACCCAGGCCTGATTCTGGTCCGGTGAATCATTGAAAACCTTTTTAGGGAAAAAACTACCGAATCGGCTGGTTCATATCGGTTCAACCGCTCAACCATCTAACCGGAGTGGTCTACCTTGAACCGGCCAGGTTTTTCCCATTTCACAGTTGTATAAGTTGTACCCAATGAAACCGTAAATCCCAACTCCCAAGTACACCACTACTCATTGCCTTGCTTTTTGTCCTCTGTTTCTCTCCCTCGTATAACTTTCTTGATGCTCTAATCTCCCACTGCCTTGCTCCGATAGCCTTTCTCTGACCTTTCTCTACCTTGATCCAGTCTCTTTGTTTTTACTTCCAATTTACGACGACGAGGAATAGCTCTGCCTCCGAAGACGACGAATGACGAGCTTGAAACTTCTTTCTCTTTCTTGTGTAGCCTCCGACGACGTCGGCTCCCTTGCAGCCTCCAACGACGACGACGATCATGGCAGACGGCAAAAGGCAGACAATCGACACAGATTGCACTGGAAGTCTGGAACTGTGTGTATTTTTAATTTTTCAATTTCAATGTAATTTATTTATATATTTTTTTGTTTAATAAAGTTTAATTATTATTGCTAGTTATTGATTTAATGTGAATAATACAATTATTGTTTAATAATATGTTCATATAGGTTGTTTAATTTTTGTTAATGTATATTTTGTTTTTAATAATTTATTCATATTTGTGTTTAATTTTTTTTGAAATGTGTGTGTGTGTGTGTATATATATATATTATTGTCTAGTATTTTTTAATATATTTTTTAATTTAAAAAATATATATATTATTTTTTTAATGACGTAATAATGATGTCACGATTCAACCACATTTCACTTACCGGTTGAACCGATGACCTGTGACCTAGTGACATTTTTGGTTCGATGTCCGATCCGATTTTAAAAACATTGCCCAAGACACATGTCTGAAAACAACATGTTTTGTCCAATTAAGTACAATTAATTTAGTCTAAACATTTTATTTTATTTTGAGATCTTTTCCTTCTTATAAAATCTTTCCAACATTTTTCAAATTAAGGCAAGAATTTTTTTGGTATTTTTTGAGAATGTTCATCTGGCATGACCTCTTATCAAATAATAAGATTCGACAAGGATGGTCTCTAAGGGTGGTTTTATATATGTTTCCGATGGATTTTTTTTTAATTTAAATGGATAACTAAAATAACTGAAAAAGTATGAAGTATGAATATGAATACAAATGACAATATTAAAAGTAGCGTGATATGAATTTTTTTTATGCAAAGTATATGAAATGACCTAAAAAAATAACTTCTATATTTTTTTATGCAAGAATAATTTTAATTTAAACTTGTCAATGCAAATAGTATGAATACAGGAATAAATCGAGAAAACTATATGAATTAATGTGATTATATGTGGTAATGATTTAATTATCTAATATATATGAAAAGTGTAAGTGGTGTAGTATCGTAACTAAATGAGAAAAAGTGATATGGATTATGAAATCTAAAAGAATCTATATGTAATGAAATATAAAAAAGTGTAAGTAGTGAAAATGTGATAAACATGTCTAAATGATAAAAGAAATCAATATGCGAGAGATATGAAAATGATGTTTATTTTAAGTTTGCTCAATTAATTCAAGAAATCCTGATTTAAAATTTTCTCAAATTCTGTGGAGATAAGGGTCGAGGGAAGATCGTGGAAACAAGTTTGTCAGAATTAATATTTTTGAAACTTAGGCGAAATCCCACAAAAAGATTTACCGAGGGAAGAGATTTCCTAAAATCAATCGTTTTTAAATTCCACTCTAGTTGGGGAATTGAAACGAGGTCACAAAAAACTCTCTTATGATTTATTGAATCGTCGGATTTATCCTAAGGTGAGGTTTGTAAGGATTAATTCTTATAAACTAAGATTTTATTTATTGGATTTTTAAATTTTTTTTCCTTTTTTTTTTTTTTTTTTTTTTATTTTTTATTTTATAACAAGGAAAAAAATGAAATAAAGAAAATAAAATAAAATCACAACATCATTCACCCAATGCTCGGAAATTAAGTTTAAGCACAAGAAACCCGTACCGGAGTTTTCATCGGACGACTTATTTTTTTAGTATTTTTTTTAATATGAATTACAATAAAGATAAATAAGAATACAATTAAAAAAAAAAAAAAAAAAACAGCGAGATAAAAAATGTCATCATTTAACGCTCGAAGTTTCAAATTGATAATGAAGAACCTCGTCCTAGTGTTTTCATTGAGTCATCAGACAATTACAAAATAAAACTTGTAAGAATTTAATATTGTGAGAAATAATGAAAGAATTAAAAACTAGAAAACATACATGTTTTGGCCAAGATTCTCGATGTTCAGGTTTTTCCTCTCTCGCATGTGGCTTCACAAAAAGGCTCTCGCTAAGAATCACTCTCGAAGAGGTTTTTTTTTTTTGGGCAGTTACCAAGAAATCTTTATATTAGGACAAAACTACCAAATATACCTTTTTAAAACACATGTTACAAAAATAGTCATTTTGTCTTTTTATGATACTTTTACCCCTCACGTTGAATATAACACGGGATCGAGTTGAATATAACACGATATCGTATTATATTCAACACGATTATTCAATACGATCTCGTGTTATATTCCATTTTCATCGCCATTTAAATTTTACCAAATCATCGTACTCATTTCATCTCACCAAAACAACCATTCAATATACTAAACATAAGCTTCACTCCACTAGGTGCATAAACCAAGTCCTTTCTCTCTCTCTCTCTCTCTCTCATTTGTTTAGGACGACGAGTTTAGGGCCACTGCCATCGTGTTATATTCTAATTTTTTTTATCCAAATTGATAATTCTCTCTCTACATTCATGTGTTTGACTTTTTTCCAATATAAATCAAATCAATCCAACCAAATAAATCCTAAATACCACACACACACACACACATATATATCAAATTCACCATTCAATCAATGAATAAAAATAAATATAAAAAACAATCAACAATCAACAACTTACCATAAAAAATGTAAGGATTTTATATCATCAAGAAAATCGGGTTTGTTTTAGTATGATACATTGAACAATTTCTACCATCAATAACCAATTAGCATAAAAAAAATAGGCAATTTCTAAAATAAACCGGAGTACTCAAAAGCATAATAATTTCAAAATCATATCACTACCAGTGGTTTGAGGCGAACGGCAACGGTGTCTTCGCAAACGGAGGTGAAATTTGAGGCAACGACAATAGCTAGAAGTTGCAACCCGTTGCGATTACATTTAAGGTGATAGCGAATGGCAAAGAGATTGTAGTAACAACGATTGACGAAAAGGTTGCGGCAACGGCGAAGAGATTGGCGAAGGTGAACAACGAAGGGGTTGCGGATACAACATCCTCTACGTTCCTTCGGTAAGGAGCTTGAATCTACTCGTGGAATCAATGGAGTTGTTGTGGAAGGAATCGAGCGTGTACACCGGTCTGGTGTACTCTTGATTGAGTCATGCTTACTCAAGGATGTTGAGCTGTGTATTCTGAAGCAATGAGGTAGAATAAGTAGGTTTCGAAATGGACTTCTTCTATTTTTGATTCAGATCTTCAATCAACTCAATTTTTACTCGAAACAATCTCGAGATTTGGTGTTGATCTCTTGATCTTGTGAATAGTTATGATATTTTAGCTTTGTCTTAACGGCAAAAATGGTGCAAATTGCTATTGGAGAACGACCAACGAATCGAAGAAGGCTTAGATTTTGAGCAAAATGATCGATTGATTTTGGGTTATGATTGATTTGGGCTTAGATGGGAATCAAATCTAGGAATCAAACATCAAAAGGAAAAAGAAAGGGGGTGAAAAAAGGGCAAAATTGTTAATTCAAAATATTTAGGACTATCCTGTGCAAATTAGCAATTTTTTAAGGACTATTGGTGTAAAGAAAAAGTAGTGGGGTCATCTTGTAGTTTTTATCTTTTAAGTAGACTATTTGGTATTTTTCTCTTTTTTTTTTTTCTCAATTTTTTAATGTTTAAACTGGAAGGAGGAGGCTCCTATTAATAGAAAAAGATGGAGAGTAATAAAAGACTGGGAAACTCTAAAAATTAATCTTGACCGCCAACCTTAATCCTAGCTCGTTAAGGAAAAGGAAAATGGACAATTAGAAAACTTTCTAGAAGCCTACGTAGGCGGTTGCGTGCAAGGCATGAAAAAATGCGGAAGACTCCTATTTTTTTTTTTCTCTTGTGTTGACTTGTTGATGGAAAAAGTGGGCCCTCTTTACAATTTTTTTTCTCTCTCTCTCGTCCTTTTCTATCTCTCTAGTCTACCGATCCTCTCTCTCTTTCTCGCTTTTTTTTTTTTCTTATTTTCTTCTCTCATCTCTTTTCTCTCTCTTTCACCTCCTCTCTCCTCCTCCCTCCTATTTATCTCTTCTTCTTTTTTTCTTTTTTAATTTCGTTTTTTTTTTCTCTTTTTTTTTTCTTTCTATTTTCTTAAATTTTCCAAAAATAAAGTAAATTATAAACTAAAATAAAAAATTTGCAAAGACGATCAAAATATCATGTCTACATACATCTTCTACGTTGTCATCATCATCATCAAAAGCATGTTCACTAACTTCCTCACTCACAATCCTTTTTTTCTAAATCCTTCTTCATTTTTATCTTCACTCTCAATAGTGACTTCACTAGGCCTAGCCCTACCCTTACTAGGTCTTGTTTCAACACATTCTTTATCTCTCAATGTACAATGTTGAGATCTAAGTACATGAATAACAAAATTGCATGAATCCCATGTTGTTTATGAAAATCAAACATCAAGTAAACTTCTCCATAACTCATAACAGACATTCTATCACCACTAGTTTCACGCATTTAAATTGAAAATCTTAAAGCCACCACTAATCAATATGAAATTTTACCTACAAATATCGTTCCTACATTGTGTAGTAGCATAAGAATCTCACATATATCACGATCAACCCACCCTATCTCAACAAGTTAACCCATAAATAGGCATTTCAACAGAAAATTGGGTCTCATGCTTGTTAATTGTAAGAACAAGATCACATTATAAAGAAAATCCTGCTTAATTGAATATTAATTTCATAATGAACACTAATTTGTAATGAACTACTAAAACCTTAAACATTAGTGCAAAAAATGATTTCTTTTTGAACAAAAAATATTTTCTTTTAACATTTAAACATAATACCACCAAGAACAACAAAATTTAAACACAAAACAAAGGTTTTAAACAAAAAACAGAGGAATAGCTACAAAGATGAAAAAGCCCAAAATCAAACCCCAGATTTTTGTAAACCAAAACTAAACAAACACATTTTTACCACAACTAATCGAAATCCTTTCCATATCAAACACTTGCAAGGTTTCTCCAAGAAAAAAAAAAAGAAAAAAATTAGGCTTTGGAGAAATTACTTACAGATTCAATGGATGAACTCAAAACTTGAAGACCAAACCTTTGAAGAGCTTCATTGGATGATTTTTTAACAACGGAACACCTTCAACCTTCGACAAACGACTGAACTTAAACTTCTCTCTCATACTCTTTCTGATACTCTCTCCACAACAAAGCAAAAAGCTAGTTCGATTTTGGTAAAGATCTTCGAAAATATCTGTTCTCCTTGGAAATGTAAAAGGGAAAGTTTGTCATTTCCATTGAGTTTTTTTAGTTGTACAAAGTGTTGGAATATTTTTTATGGGTTAATATTAATTGAATTAATTATTTTACAAAAATAGGTTAATGGATAATCTATTAATTAAGCAGCTCAAATAATTAGTGATCATATTTTTTATTTGGGCTATGACGTATTTTATGTAGAAACTCAATTAAGTGGTAAGTATAAGTTTAGGGTTTCGTTGAAGCCCGTTCTGGGATAGCCCAACGAGAAACCCTAGTGTATATATATATATATATATATATATATATATATATATATATATATATATATATATAGGTCCCCTCTCTTGTCTAGATTAAGGGTTTCTTCCCATTGAGAGCTGATACCACGAAATCTAGATTATAAGGAGAAAGACCTAGTTAGGAATTCGTTACGACATATTCAATCTCTTGCGATGGCCGAGACAGGTACGCTTTCGATTATCGTTCTTCATTGTTGTGTCCAAATAATCATGTATGCTTTAAATTATTATTTAATTTTATTTTATTGTGATTATGATAAATAATCAACTTGTAGTATCGGAGCCTACATACATGATTTAGGATCTACAATTAGTTTTTCAAAAAAAAAAAATTAGTTTCTGTTCATTCATGAAATCGAAACTTGTGGCCATGATTTCATGAGATTTTTTGTTTCAATTAACTATAAAACATTAGGAATTTTGCTCTTATAGATTCAAGTTTTAAATTGATATATTATACGTGCAATTTGATTGTGTAATCAGAGAGAATTTTGACGTTGAAGTTTCGGCTACGAATCCTAAAAAACTCTTGAAACCAAAACTTGGGGCCGTGATTTCATGTATTGTTTTGCTTCTATTGAATGTAAAAACTTAAGGCTTTTATTCCTCTTGATTCAAGTTTTAATTTGATATATTACACATGTTATTTGGTTGTGTAATTATGAAGTATTTCGTGGTTTAATTTTCAACTTCGAAACCCTAGTGAAACCGAGATTCATTTTTAAAATCGACAAATATAAACGCGGATTTGATATAATTAAACATCATATAAAGGTTTTAAATTAATATTAGGTACAAACTCATATAAAATTCGATAGAAATAAGGGTTAAAATCGAATTTTAGGTTTTTGGTCATGGAGTGAGAAAACCTCAAAACCGCGACTTGTTTTTTATTTTTGGTGATATTTCTCTCAAGTGTTATTCAATTAATTGTTATAGACATGTTAGAAAAGTATAAATCTATATAAAGTCACAAAAAATTAAGAAAACGATGCGATTTTAGGGTTTTTACACAACCAGGTCGAAATCGGGTTGAGTTGACTCGGTTTAGACCCGGTTGGAGGTTGAAGACAACTTCTAGCTGGTCCAGCCCCCCTCCCCTCACGTGCGTAACAGGCGCGTGGAGGCATGTGAGACATGTTCCGGGACTATTTTTGGGTCCTTTTTTTCTATACACTTATTTTCATGCCCTATAATTTTTTGTAACATTTATTTTATTTTTAGAGGATTAAAAATATTTTTTAGTTAATTATTATTTATTATGTGATTTAATTAGCTTAAAATTAATTTTAGGCATGATTTTCTATTGAAAATTTTACAGAAATTATATTGGATGATTTGAGACAGGATTGCAGTACTCACTCTCCTTAGATTAAGATTTATCGATATGTAATCTCCTACTTAGTTTTAAATCACATAAAACTAATTTAATAATTAGTTTAAATATGTAAATTTTTCTTATTTTGTTGTTTTTCATGATTAAAGAATAATTATTTATTATAAACTTTGGCCAAACAGGAGTTTATAATAACATAATTGATTCTTATATTGTATTGCCTATTCTTAATTGAGTATTTTGCCTATTGCCCATAATTGATCAAGTTACAATTTTTGTGAAAAATAGTTTCTTTTGCTGTGAACAACAATAATACTACTATTAAAATTCTAAATAGGTCAAACTATAAGAGATAGAGGTCAGACATAGAGTTCACCTTGGGAATAATGAACTTGGACTTGGCCCTACATGAAGATGAACCTTCTCAACCTACTAATGAGAGTACTGAAGCCATGAAAGCTTGTTGCTGCAGAAAATAATAAAGAACGAGTTTACCGAATTAGCTTGGGTTGAGTCGAGGACTAGGTCGCTCTCTTTAAGACGTTTCGCGGCTCTGCCCAAGAACGTGCAAGCAGTGTATCAGCCCCGTCGTCCCCAGGATAAAACAGCCCAGAATACTTCTCTGTCTAGGACGTTCTTTGCACTGTAGAAGTCCCAAAAACTAAACACCCCCACACACTGTTCGCAAAACGAACAAACTGCTCGGAAACCAAAATCGAACTGAAGAAACAGTACCGAAACAGATCCGAACAATTCCGGAAGAACAAAACAGTGGAAACCAAAACTGTTTCAGAACAGTTCGAAACAGAAACAGAAGAGAGCAGAAACAGAAACAGAACACTGTTCTATATTCTTAAAACTGAGGAAAAAAAAACTTGTATTTATAGGGGAAAATTCTGAAACCGAAAAATAAATTCTTAAACGTGTTTTTTTTTTTTTTAATTAAACGTTTCAAACGTTTAATTTTTTAAACGTTAATTTTTTTAACGTTATATATATATATAAACGTTAAATATATATATATATATATAAGCGTTACTTTAAAACGGTTCAAGAGAAAAAAAAATGTTTTCATTAAATTTTTTTTTTTAATTAAACTGTTAAAAAAAATATTTTAAATAAAAAAAATTTCAAAAAAAATAAATAAGTGCCACCTCATCACACGCACGACTCGACTCGACACAGCACGGCCGGCCGGACGGACGGCAGCGCACGCGCGTGTGTGGTAAACCGATAGGGTTGTAACTCCTCTCCCCTCCACAAAATGTGGGTACCCCTTGGGGCACACCCCAAGTGTCTCACATACCCCTAGATATCCTCATTAATTTCACATCTCCCAACCAATGTGGGATAAAAGGACTAGAGGAAATTGCACATTTGGCACTTTCTATTCTAAAAATTTTAATTAAAATTCATTTGTTTCAACAAAGCTCATTATGCAAATTGGGAAAGGTCAAATTGTTTGAGCCCCATTTCAATTAAGAGGTCCATTGCTAAGCATCTCCTTGGAAGAATACCTGAGAGCAAAAAGGCTAAGGAATTTCTCACTGCTGTGAAGAACTTATACCAGACATTGGACAACACCGAGGCTGGATATTTTATGGATGGATTGATGAATATGAGCTATGATGATACAAAAGGCGTTCGCGAATTCATCTTGAGAATGGTGAATTTTCAAACTAAATTGAAGGCACAAAATATTCCGCTTCCCGATAAGTTCATCATTCATCACGCTCTCAACTCTCTGCCAACCCCTTTTAGCCAAATCAAGACTGCCTACAACACCCAAAATTAGACTTGGAGTGTAAACAATATGATCACGAAATGTGTGACTGAGAAAGAAAAGCTGAAGACAGAAAGGAATGAATCTGCTCATTTTGTTACTCTTGGGAAGCAGAAAAATCAGAAGAGGGATGAAAAAACTAGAAAACCCAATTTCCACGCTCACAAGAAAAGGCAGAATTTTAAGAAAAGTAGGAGTGAGAAGTAGAAAAATGGAAATGCCAAGAATAGAGTCATTAAGTATTTTCACTGTAACAAAGAGGGTCATAAGAGAGTTGATTGCTTTAAATTTAAGAACCGGCTAGAGAAGAAGAAGGAACGGGGTATGTTATCTGTCTATGTTTGCTTTGAATCTAATTTAGTTGATGTTCCTTTCAATTCTTGGTGGCTTGACAGTGGTGCTACCGTTCATGTTGCAACTTCTTTGACAGGGGATAAGAAAGCTGAGAAAGCGAAGTGAGAAAGAGTCAAAGCTGAAAGTTGGCGGTGATATCAGGATTAGTGTTGAGCACATCGGGACTGCTATTTTAGATTTAGACTCTAGTTTTCAGCTTGTTTTGGACAATATTTTCTATATACCTTCATTTAGAAGGAATTTAATTTAACTTTTAGTACTTGATAGAGCTGGATATTATTTCGCCTTTTTTAATAAAAAAGTTCAAATGATTTATGACTCTAAGGTGGCTGGGAATTGTGTTTTATCTTATGGTCTTTATAGATTGTCGTTGTTATCTGCATGTTCTTACAATGTTGAAAACACTGTTGCTAAAAGATCTTTAACTAAAGAAAAATATTCGTTATTGTGGCATAAGTGGTTGGGGGCACATTTCTAAGGAACGAGTAGATCGCTTGATTGGTTCTAGGATTCTTCTTCCTCTTGATTCTGATGACTCAGAAATTTGCATTGATTGTGTAAGAGAAAAATTGACCAAGACCAAGAAGAAGGGTGCTACTCGTAGTCAGAATTTGTTGCAGTTTGGTAATTTGTTGACCTTCCCAAGGGATATAAACCCATTGGATGCAAATGGGTATTCAAGATCAAGAGAGATAACAAAGGGAATGTTGAAAGATTCAAGGCCCGATTGGTTGCTAAAGGGTATTCACAGCGAGAAGGCATTGATTTCACAAAGACTTTTTCACCAGTTTCCACCAAAGATTCCTTTAGGCTAATTATGGTGTTGGTATCTCATTTTGACTTAGAGTTTCATCAAATAGATGTCAAGATATCTTTTCTTAATGGAGATTCGAGTGAGGAAGTCTACATGTCACAACCTGAGGGATTTAAGGAAAAATGGAAAGGAGAACATGGTATGCAGATTGAAAAGGTATATTTATGGTCTTAAGCAAACTTCTCGAAAATGGTACTTAAAATTTGACAAAATTGTGACATATTTTGGTTTTGTAGAAAACAAGTTTGATCAGTGCATCTATATGAAAATCAGTGGGAGCAAATTCATTTTCATGATTCTCTACGTTGATGACATCTTGCTTGCTAGTAGCGATATGAATCTTTTGAATGATAGCAAATATCTCTTGTCTGCTAATTTTGACATGAAGGATCTCAAAGAAACAGATTTTGTTATGGGTATTGAGATTCGTCGTGATAGATCTCGAAACTTTCTCGGACTATCTCATAGAGCCTATATCGATTGTGTGCTTAAAAAGTTTAATATGAAGACGTGCAAGACAGGTAATGTACCTATTGTGAAGGGAGATAAACTCAGCAATAAACAATATCCAAAGAATGATTTGGAAAATGATATCACGAAGACTGTTCCTTATGCCAGTGCAATTGGTAGCCTAATGTATGCACAAGTATGTACCAGACCTGATATGGCCTTTGTTGGCCAAGTGAAATACCTAAGAGGGATGGTGAATTGGGTAATTAAAAAATATCAGAGAAAAAATACTTTAATAACTCAAGTAATTAATTTTAATTCTAAATTAATTATTATCTTTATATCACAGCGGAATTATAAAATCAACTAGGTGTACACCAAATAACAAAAATAAATCAAGTAAAAATTGCAGCACACCAAAAATTTATACTGGTTCACCAAACTACTCTTGGATAATCCAATCCTTCGAGCGCCACAGAGAGTCACACTCACTAAACTCAAGATTCTTTTAAAGGTAGGAACCAAACCCTCACAAAAATTCTTTTACAGGCTCAGAATCAACCTTTACAAAATTTCTATTTCACGGGTTAAGGAATAACCTAATTTTTTTTTAACACAAAGGCTAAAGAATCAAAACCTCACAAAACACTCCAAATATTATTTTACCCGGTAAGGATTGAAACGTTAAAAAATTCACACAAAACAATTCAATTCAAGAAGAATTATTACCTCAATTTCTTTACAGGAAGAGATTGAAACCAGCTACCCTTTGATTGAATACACCCAACAATATTTAATCCGCCACTCAACTTACCAATTAAAAAATTGACAAGTGATTTTTCTCACTTGGAGTTTCTACCACCCCAGATAAATTAAAACTCAATTAATATCCAAAAACTAGTGATAAAAAAGTGAGAAACTCAAAATCTGATTTTAAACAAAAATGGGTAGCACATAATAGAGCGCGTAATCAGATTAATTCAAAAAATTATTTTTAAAAAATATTTTTCCAAAAAAAAATCAGAAAATAATTTCTAAAGATCAAATTCCAAAAATTAAGCAAACAATACTATATGAAAAGTAATTTGGAAAGATCTCACTCAGAATGCACCAAAAAAATAATTAGAGTGATGTTATTTCAGATCCAGTGGCAGCAATGATTAATAGCAAATGATTATCAAGAATGTCTCTTAGAAAAGCTCTCACAAAAACTCAATATGATTTCTCTCAGAAAAGCTCAATATGATATCTTGATTTCTCTTAATCTCTCTTAATGATATGAAAAACGTAGGTCTATATAAATGAGATTAAAATCAGCTCTCTAACGGCTAGTTCTTATTTATCATGACACTTAATTACTCTTTTAGACTCCTTATATCATTAAGACTTCATTCTGGTTCAATTCAATTAATTATAACGTTTAAATTTTTCAATTAAGTCCCTCAAATATTTTTCAATTACAATTAAATAGAATAGAAATAATTATATGTACCAAATTGATAAATATTCAAACTTAATGAACCAAATCAATAGGGATAACATAATATGTGTAGCATATCTCAAATATAAATCCCTAAAATCTCTCATGAATCCTAACCAAAAAATGGCTAGTAACGGCTACTTTCAGATTGAAATCCAGAATTCCATAATAACTTGAAACAGACACAACAGTCAACCGACCAGGATCAGCAGTCGACGCTCAATTCAAGATGTAGCCAAGCCAAAGATTTTGTGCCTATCGGTCGACCTATCTGTCGACCTAGAAATTCAGAGAGTTCTGTTTCTCTTCACAGGTCGACCGCCCTGTCGACTTACAGATACAAAGAGTTCATATTCAAGCACAAGTCGACCTACCTGTTGACTGAGAGATATTAAGAGTTTTTTTTCTTTATTCCGGTCGACTTACCTGTCGACTTATGGATACTAGATCATTTTTTTAAACTCGTTTTTAACTCATTTTCATTGACATTTTCGCCCATTTAACCAATTTCTTTTCTTGATTAGCTTCACTAAATTCTTAAATTCAATTTTAATCAATTATAAATATTTCTTTTTCAATTACACATAGGAGTAAATAATTTATCTAATTAGGATCCTATTAAAAACACACATTTATAAAAACAATTTAAAAATCTTTTTGTGTCGTGTGTGATCTTAATTGGAATATTAAGAGTTGAAATTTAACCTAAGTTGTTTTTCCTAGGTTCTTCAAATTCTTCAACCTTTTAATCATTTATCTTCTTTATCATCATATCTCCATCATTTGGAACTAATAAACTGAAACACTTAATCAAACCCTTAGTTCTATCAAAAACATCAATGTTTAATTGTCCATCAAAATATTAGGATCAACAATCTCCCCCTTTTTTATGATGACAATTAACTTTGATATTTTTTTCAAAATAATAATATAACCACACTCCCACTGAATCTGAGGACAAGTTTTATAACTCATTTAAAGTATAATAATGAAGATATTAAAAAATAATCAATAAAGCACAAATTTAAAATAAACTCTCCCTTAACATATTCAATAAAATATCAACTAATTCTCCCCCATTGTCATCTCAAAAAATATTTAGGGAGGGGGGAACACACGATAATTCTACTCTAGGCAAATATCATTATGCCTAACCATACCCAAACCGCGAATGATTTTCACAAATTGATCTTCCACTAGTGGTTTGGTAAAAACATCAGCAAGCTGGTCGGAGGTATCAATATACTCAATAACAATGTCCATTTTCTGAATGTGGTCACGAATAAAGTGATGTCTAATCTCTATGTGCTTAGTTCGTGAGTGTTGTATAGAATTCTTACTTAAACAAATAGCACTTTTATTATCACAAAAGATCGGGACCTCCTCTATACAAATTCCAAAGTCATTTAACTGTTACTTTATGTATAAAATTTGAGCACAACAGTTACCAACTGCCATATATTCAATCTCAGTAGTGAATAAGGCTATTGAATTTTGTTTCTTGCTTAACCAAGAAACCAAAGCATGTCCTAACAAATTACATGACCTACTCGTGTTTTTTCGCTCAACTTTGCAACTGGCAAAATCAGCCTCGGAGTAACTTACCAATTTAAAATCACTCCCCCTAGGATACCATAATCCTAGATCAATCGTCCCTTTTAAGTATCGAAAAATTCACTTAACTGCAGTCAAGTGCGATTCTTTAGGACAAGACTGAAATCTAGCACAAAGACAAACATTATACATAATATCAGGTCTACTTGTAGTTAAATACAACAGACTACCAATCATATCTCGATACAATTTTTCAGTAACACTTTTGCCCATATCGTCTTTTTCTATCTTTGCAGCTGTTGCCATGGGAGTTTTGTACTCTTTATCACATTTCAAGCCATATTTCTTTAACAACTCCTTAGTGTATTTAGCTTAATTTATAAATATTCCTTCTTTGGTTTGCTTTATTTGCAGTCCAAGAAAGAAATTCAACTTTTCCATCATGCTCATTTCAAATTCAACCTGCATTATCTTAGCAAACTCTTAGCAAAAATTCTCATTAGTAGATCCAAAAATAACATCATCAACATAGACTTGTACTAATAGGATATCAGAATCAGTTTGCTTCACAAACAGTGTTATATCACAAATACCCCTTCGAAAACCATTTTCGATCAAATATTGGTTGAGTCTCTCATACGAAGCTCTAGGAGCTTGTTTGAGCCTATACAAAACCTTACGAAGTTTAAATACATGATCAGAAAATTTATTACTTTCAAATCCCGAGGGTTATTCCACATAAGTTTCTTCTGCTAGAAAGTCATTTAGAAATGCACTCTTTACATCCATTTGATATAACTTAAAATTATGTGAACATATAAAAGCGAGTAGCATTTTAATTGCGTCTAGTCTAGCAACAGGAGCATAAGTTTCATCATAATCAATTCATTCCTCTTGATTATAGCCTTGTGCTACTAATCTTGCTTTATTTCTAATTACCATATCAGATTCATCATTTTTATTTCTAAAAACCCATTTAGTATCAATTACTGGATGAAAATCAAGTCTCGGAACAAGACACCATATTTTTTTCCGCTTCACTAACTCATCTTGCATTGCAAAAATCTAAGATTCATCAGTTAATGCCTCATCTATATTTTTAGGCTCAGTTTAAGATAAGAAAGCAAGATTAATTATATCCTTAAAAAAAGAACGAGTACTTACAACTCTTTTAAAATTACCAATGATTTCTTTTATCGAATGTCCCGGTACTGCCTTTATAGCTCTTAGTAAAGTCGAATCATTTTCCTTAGATTCCTCCTCTTGTCAGGACTCCTTAGGTACATTATCACTTTGGTTTTTATTATTTGAAATACCTGTATCATTATTATCATCCAAAACCTTTCTTGACAAGAATGGATCAGCTTCCTCAAAAATAAAATACATTAATTATTCTACTACTAATATACGCTTATTATAAACTCTATAAGTCTTACTGTTAGTAGCATATCTGATAGGTGTAAATTACCTATATATTTCCAAACCGAATTTGTTAGTTTTCGAGTACGTTTAATACGTTTTTAATACGTTTTAATATTTTTTTATTCTTTTTGTATTAAAATAGGTGTATGGGTAAAAAGGTATGAAATTGGAGCGCAAACGATCAATTCGGACAAAAAACGATCGGAGAACGGTGAAAAATGAGCAAGGAGGCAATATTGTAAAAGAAGCCCACCGCCGCGACGGTGAAGATGCAGAGAGACCCCATTCTTACTGAATACCCAGCGCCGCGGCGGTGAAACATCAGGATGGTCCTTATTCTAGCGCCTTCTCTACCACCTAGGCGAATAGTGAACTGACATACTCCACCGCCACAGCCGTTAACTCTACACAGTTTAGATACTTTATGAGATTTTATTTGGCTTATTTATACCCTTCTCTCATCCTCTCTTCCGATCTATGTGGCCCCTAAGGCCTTAGATTATATTTTAGGATTAGGATAAGGGATTTTTGAGGGAGAGCTCTCAACCTGAGATGGAAGATGAAGAGGTAAGCGATCGTTCGACGGTTCTAGTGGCTATTCTTCGGATATTGGCTAAGTCGCTCATTTCTTCTCTTTGTTTTATTCATTTTGGTAGTTATTGAGCATGTTTATGCCATTTTATATTGTATACGTGGTTATGCTCATTGGCTAAATATAGGTTATTTATGGATTATTAATATAATTTATGAATACGTTGTTTAATTGAGTTTGTGGTTTGTTTGCAGATGTTCTTCGTTATGTTGATTGTGTGTGTCATATTGTTTGTTTATCATGTTATGAGAATGATGTTATGAGAATATAGGGTTTGACAAATCCCTGATTCGGACTAGAATAAATAAACGCCACGATCCTATAACCCGGTCGGGGTTTGGATTGTGGACAATCTATGATGTGAGGGCAAGACTCACGCGGCCTAGGGTCATTAAGACATTGAGGGGGACTTCTTCATTGACACAAAGTCGCGTATTCCCTCGCCTTACACTCGGGAGAGGTGACGGAGAAGTTTTAGAATTGAGATTGTCAATAAGGTAAACACAACGCACGATCCAATGACCTGATCGGGAGTTGGATTGTGAGCAATTAATGGCGTTGGGGCGAGACTCACGCGACCTAGGGTCGTTAAGACGTTGAGGAGGATTTCTTCGTTGACACGAAGTTGCGTTATATCCCCCGTCTTACACTCGGGAGAGGTGGCGGAGGAGTTTTAGATACCAAGATTGTCAGATAAGTCAAACATCGTTAACATAAATTAAAACGAGATCGAACGCGTATTCGTAAATGAAACTAATCTCTAGACAACCTATTCTCTCAAAACTATCTCAATATAATATTAGTATAGTTAAAGTAGTATCTTAGTATTAGTAATAATTAATTAAATACATTTTTGTCGCCTAGATAAAGTCAGGTTATGACAATCGCGGTACTCGATAGTAATCTCAACCAATACTTATGGATACGATACTCGACCGAAAGGTCCATTATACTAAAACTTGATCCATACGCTTGCGGTGAAAGTGACAGTGCATAAATTAACGGCCACTAAGTTTTTGGCGTCATTGTCGGGGATTGGTTGTTAGATTAAGTTTCTGGCAACGTCTACCAAGTTTTTAGCGCCGTTGCCGGGGATTGGTCGTTAGGTGAATTCAGTTTTCGGAGATCGCTACCAAATTTTTAGTAACGATTGTCGAGGATTGTTTTGTTCGTTATTATCAATATTGTGAGTAAATGATCCGATTTTAGGCATTTCTTTTTATATAATTTTTGTTTGCAGTTTTGTTTTTATTTCTTATGCAGGGTACTTGAAGATGTTAGATCGGCGAGTATTGATGCATCCCTTTCGATGGGATTCCAAGCCATTTTATGGTACAGCGCCACGCACATAAGCCGACGAGGCATTTCATTGAAAGATCGAGTTGAACAAAGCAAAATCTTGCCAAGCTTAAGGGCGTTCTGAAAATGTCGGGCCGAGGACATTAAACCACGCGCTTCTTGGGAGGTAACCCAAGGTCAAATAAATTAAATCCATCTCCGTCAAATTGAAACGAAGGCGAGATTCTCTCCCCTCCCAGGTACGTGTTCTAAACCCCCTTCGTTAGCATGCTTTAAATTTCATATGTTGAAGAATGATGATTGAGATCGTTAAGGACACTGTCCATTTTGAGTTTGGCGGTGATGTGTACTATATTATGTTAAATGTGTTATTATTTTCTTGTTTGCATATTTGTTTAGGATAGAATGTGTTTATTTTTATGTTGTTGTTATTTTCATGTTGAGTTTTGCATTCATCTGGGCCGTTACCCGATGATGAGATTACCCCTGGTTGTTTTCGAAGTCAAGAGTAATACTCATGCATGTGTGTTCTGTGTGTTTTACTATGTTTTTTGGTTAAAAAAAATATTGTAGATCCTAATTTGCACGAGCACATAGACTCAATGTATTTCTATTTAATTGATTTGAGGACAATTATCGATTAGCCAAACTCATGACACTTTAAGGATTTTAGAACCTAATTGAAGGGAAGCTTGAGGCGAAATTCTGGGCGAGGTAGTTCAGGAGACGTGATTTAGGCATTTTCTTCGTCGCTTGAGCCTTTTTAAGCCTACCATGTTACATGTATATCCTTCATTACCCTGTCAAACCCTTAATGCCAATTCAATTCTGAAAACATAAACAAATACCCTAGCCAGTTGATCTTTTTCCAAACCTTAATCGCTAAATTTAAAGGCACATTTGAGTGAATCAAGTTAGCATTCATGTATTCTACTTGATGTGAGCGGTTGGGTTTAGGACGAACTTCTGATTGATTCGGTATTTAAGCACTAACTTTTCGTTTTTCTTTCATTTTAACTACACCCGTAAAATCATACCAATCGAATAAGTTTGGGGTTGTGGATGTTAAAAAAAAAAAGAAAAAAAATCATTTCTTTTTGACAAGTGAGTACGTTATTTTTAAATGTTAGTTCGGAATTGTTTTCCAATTTATCTATCGAGGTTTGAGAGTGAATGTGCCAAGCGTTGAGCCTTGGGTAATGTTAACCCGTTTTCTATTCGAAAATACACTTGGCCAAATATTCCATAACCGAACCTAGTCCTTCTGATCTCTATGAACTACTCAACCTATATTAGTGGAGAATAGACCCCAATCAGGCTTATGAAAATCTTAGTCCTTCACGGTCTAAGTTATGAATTTCATTGGGGAATAATCCAATCAGGTCGTTGTATAGCTATATTATTGAGTCACGCACTAACACGTTTACAAGATCTAGAATAGCGTTTACCATTATTGCATGTCGAAATTCTAGAACAATTACATGATGTGTTTTTCCACCTGAACTCGATATGACTGACGGTTGTTGAGGGATAAAAATAAATAGGCCGTTAGAAGAAGTCAAAACTCACATGTCGTTATGTTTAGATTGTTTTTAGGTTGTTTGTTATTTAATTCAGTTTTGTTTTTTATTTTTGTGTGTGTGTTTGGCTCGAGGACTAGCCAAATTCTAAATTTTGGGGTATTTGATAGGTGTGATCTACCTACATATTTTCAAACCGAATTAAGATAGTTTTCGAGCGTTTATATAATATTTTATTACGTTTTAATTAGTTTTATCACTTTTTGTATAAATCAAGTGTGTGGAGCGAAAAGATAGGAAACTAGAGCAAAAACGATGAGATCGAACTAAAAACGGTCGAAGAACGGTGGAAAAACAAGCTCAGAGGCAAAACTGTGAAACAAGCCCACCGCCGCAACATCCAGACCACTGCAGCGGCGGTGAAAATGCTGAGAAGACACAAATGCTATTAATAGACCACCACCTAGGCGGTGAACCAGCAAAATGTTTTCCAAATTCACCGCTGTCCTCACAGCCGTGAAGATCAACAAACCGACCTACCTACTGCCGCGGCGCTGAATCCCACGGCTAGGGCGGTAACCCTCTGTACAGCCTAAATATTTTTATTAGATATTTTGAGATATTTTGCCTATAAATACCCACTCCTCTCTCCTCCTCTTGACCCCCCCGACCATTTGGGCACCTTAAGCCATACTTAGGCTTAGGTTTAGGAGTTTTAGAGGCGGAGCTCACATCCCGAAGTGGAGAAGACGGCGAAGCGATCATTAAGCGTTCTCAGCGGCTAATCTTCAGACGAGACTAAATTCTTCGATTCTTTTCCTTATTTCTTTAACTTAGGATTCATGTGGGCATGTTTAGCTCATTCTTTCATTGTAAATGCAGTTATGACCGTAGTTAAACATGGATTGAATAGGGATTAACAATAAATTAATGAATATGTGTTTGGATGATTTTGGTGTTGCGTTTATGTTTGTTCTTCGTAGTTTGATTGTGTTTATCGTATTATTTGTTTATCATGCTTAGTTAGATACATAGAGAATACGGGGTTTGATAAATCCCAGATTCAGATTAGGGTAAACAAACGCCACGATTCTATAACTCGGGGTTTGGATTGTGAACAATCGATGACGTTAGGATAAGACTCACGTGACCTAAGGATGTTAATACATTAAGGGGGACTTCTTCATTGATACGAAGTTATGTTATATCCCTCATCTTATACTCCGGAGATGTGGCGATGGAGTTTTAGAACGGAGACTGTTGATAGGGTAAATACAACGCACGATCCAATGACCCAGTCGGGAGTTGGATTGTGTGCAATCAATGACGCTGGACGAGTCTCACATGACCAAGGGTCGTTAAGACATTGAGGAGGACTTCTTCGTTGACTCAAAGTCACGTATTCCCCCGTCTTACACTCGGAAGAGGTGGGGATGGAGTTTACGTACAGAGATTATCAAATAGGTCAAATATCGTAAACGTGAGTAAATCAAGATCGAACACATATTTATAAAGACGTTAATCCCTAGGCAATTCTTTCCCCTAAAATATACTAGTATATTAATATAGGTAATTTAAGTTATATTAGTAGTAGTTTAATTAATTAATTACATTTGTTTGTCGCCTAAATAAAGTCAGGTTATGACAATTGCAGTACTCGATAGTAATCTCAGCCAATCCCTGTGCATACGATACCCGACCGAAATGTCTATTATACTAAAATTTGATTTGTACGCTTGCAGTGTAAGTGGCAGCTCATAAATTAGCGGCCACCAATATCCAAGGAAAATCCCATAATCTGATTTAGTATCAAATTTATCAAGATTATCCTTATCATTCAAAATAAAACACTTACATCCAAATACTTTAAAATAAGAAATATTAGGAGTCTTACTATTCCAGATTTCATATGGGGTTTTTTTAAACCCTCTACGAATCGATACCCGATTCACTATATGGCAAGCTGTACTTACTGCTTCGGCTAAGACGTAGGTTGGTAAGTGATTTTCATTAACCATCGTTCTGGCCATCTCTTGAAGCGTCTTGTTCTTTCTTTCTACTACACCATTTTGTTGCAGTAATCTTAGTGCAAAAACGTTATGAGCATAACCATGCTCATCACAGTAACTTACCACATCATCATTCTTAAATTCTCTTCCTCTGTTACTTCGAATGTTAATAAAGGAACATTGTTTCAAATTTTGAACCCGTTTACAAAATTTAGAAAGAACAGAAGCAACCTCACTTTTCTTAGTAAGAAAAAATATCCAGGTAAGTCTGGAATAATCATCAACTGTAACAAAAGCATAAAACTTACCACCAAAACTAGCAACAAAGTTAGGCCAAAACAAATGAAGATGCAATAATTTAAGACATCAAGACGTGGACGTGTGTATTTTTTTCTTAAATGATGATCTAACATGTTTACATAATTGACATGCATCACATACTTTATCTTTCACAAATTTCAAATTAGGTAGGCTACGTACGAGACTCTTCTTAGATAAATTAGAGATTAACTCCATACTAGCATGTCCAAATCTTCTATGCCATAATCAACTATTTTTAGATAAAGTATTCAAATAAGATAAATTTTTAGAATTAAAATTATCAAATGAGCAAGTATAAACATTCTCAAAATGTGATGCAACTAACAAAATACTACTATCATGATTATTCTTGATAATGCACCTATCATAATCAAATATAACATTATAACCATTGTCACATAGTTTACTAATACTAAGCACATTATGTTTAAGTCCATCAACAAGTAACACATCTTTAATAATAGTAGTACCATTACTGATATTACCTATACCGAAAAATTTACCCTTTGCGTTATCTCCAAAAGTCACATGACCTCCATCTTTAGGTGTCAAAGATGTAAATTTTTCTTTATCTCCCGTCATATGTCAAGAACAACCATTATCTAGAAACCATTTGTCCTTACTTATTGAAGTTTTTAGAATAACCTCACCACCAGTGGCCATTAATGCAAACATGGACATATCTTTATTATCTGATTTTTTCGAGCTACTTGAATCAGTATCATCCTAAGTAGCCTTCATGGATTTCTTCTTACTCTTTTGCTTTCTTCTTTTCTTTTTTCTTTTTTTCCTTTTCTTTATCCTTCTTCGGTTCAGGACAATCATTTTGAAAGTGTCCGGTCTTGTGATAGTTGTAACATTCCACTTTAGTCATGTTGAGGTTTTTTCTCCCGCGGAATGTGCACTGAGTCATTCTTCTAAAATTCTTTGTGAGAAGCGCTACATCTTTCTCTTACCCACTATCAAGACTTTCATCATCACTGTCATCATCTTCTTCAATTTTCTGAGCTTTTAGCGCCAAGGATTTCTTCTTGTAATTTTCGGTATTATCCTCATATCCTTTAATCGCCGATTCATGAGTCATCAAGTTGCCTATGAGATCATCAATTTCGTATTTACTAAGATCTTTGGCTTCCTCGATTGTTGTCACCTTTGACTCCAATATTTTCGTTAAGAATCTTAGGACCTTTCGTACTCTATCCTCCATTGAGTATGGCTTTCCAAGTTGACTCAAGTTATTGCAAATGTTGTTGAAGTGAATATACATCTCATGAATCGATTCATTTTCTTCCATTATGAACAATTCAAATTTTCTCATAAGAGCGTTGATTTTCGATTGCTTCATTTGATTTGTCCCTTCGTGGGTAACTTGTAGCTTATCCCACATCTCTTTTGTAGATTTAAAATTTGAAACTCTAGAATATTCATTAACATCTAAAGAACAAAATAGAATGTTAATACCCTGAGAGTTTATAGAGAGTTTATGCTTATCAGAAGTAGTTGGTTGTTCTTTCTTCTTCTCGATTCCGTTTTCCATTGGAATAAACGGACTATCCTCGATTGTTAGCCACACATCGTAATTTGTAGTCTGAAAGAATGTTATCATTCTGTCTTTCCAGAACAAATAACTTTCACCTGTGAATAAAGGTGGTCGATGTATAGACTGCCCCTCAGCTAGTGTGCCTATTATGTGCATCATTTGATTTTTATTAGCTAAGTGTGTCGAGTTAAACCAACTCTTATACCAATTGTTGGCTCAGTGAAATACCCAAGAGGGGGGGTGAATTGGGTAATTAAAAAATATCAGAGAAAAAAATACTTTAATAACTCAAATAATTAATTTTAATCATAAATTAATTATTATCTTTATATCACAACAGAATTATAAAATCAACTAGGTGCACACCAAACAACAAAAATAAATAAAGTAAAAATTGCAGCACACAAAAAATTTATACTGGTTCACCAAGGTACTCCTGGCTAATCCAGTCCTTCGAGCCCTACAGAGAGTCGCACCCACTAAACCTAAGATTCCTTTAAAGGTAAGAATCAAACCCTTATAAAGATTTTTTTACAGGCTCAAAATCAACCTTTACAAAATTTTCATTTCACAGGTTAAGGAAGAACCTCTACTTTTTACAATCTAAAAAATAACCTAATTCTTTTTAACACAAAGGCTAAAAAATCAAAACCTCACAAAACACTTCAAATATCCTTTTACCCAGTAAGGATTGAACCGTTACAAAATTCACACAAAATAATTCAATTCAGGAAGAATTACTACCTTAATCTCTTTACAAGAAGAGACTGAAACCAGCTACCCTTTGATTAAATATACCCAACAATATTTAATCCACCACTCAACTTACCAATTAAAAAATTAACAAGTGATTTTTCTCACTCGGAGCTTCTACCACCCCAGATAAATTAAAACTCAATTAACATCACAAAACTGGTAATAGAAAAGTGAGAAACTCAAAATTTGATTTTAAACACATATGGGTAGCACGTAATCAGATTAATTCAAGAAATTATTTTTAAAACATATTTTTCAATAAAAAATCAAAAAATAATTTCTAACGATCAAATTCCAAAAATTAATCAAGAAATACTATATGGAAAGTAATTTGGAAATATCTCACTCGGAATCCACCAAAAAAATAATTAGAGCGATGTTACTTCAGATCCGATAACAGCAATGATTAACAGCAAATTATTCTCAAGAATGTCTCTTAGAAAAGCTCTCACAAAAACTCAATATGATTTATTTCAGAAAAACTCAATATGATCTCTTGATTTCTCTTAATCTCTCTTAATGATATGAAAAACGCAAGTTTATATAAATGAGATTAAAATTAGCTCTCTAATGGCTAGTTCCCATTTTTCATGACACTTAATTGCTCTGTTAGATTCCTTATATCATTAAGACTTCATTCTGGTTCAATTCACTTAATTATAACTTTTATATTTCTCAATTAAGTCCCACAAATATTTCTCAATCACAATTAAATAGAATAGAAACAATTATATGTACCAAATTGAGAAATATTCAAATTTAATGAATCAAATCAATAGGGATAACATAACTTGTAAGACCCCGATTTTTATATACGAACAATTTTAGTCGCATTTTATAATATTTTAAAAATATCAGGGTGGATTGCGATATTAATTGTGTGAATTAAATTTTAGGGGTTACATTGTAATTTATATAAACATTAAAATTAGAATTAGTTTAATAAAAATTTAAAGATAATTTAGGGGGATATTTGTGTAATTAAAATAAAAATAATATATATATGTAGACATACGTTAGCATACGCACGACAGAGAGAAGGATCGGGAAGAATCCAGAGAAAATGAGAGAGAAATAGAAGGTGGCCGGCGATGGGTTGCCGTTCGACTGTGAGAAAACCGAAAGTAGATGAAAGAGAGAGGATTGGAGGTACTGTTCATCGTCGATTTTCAGACAGCGTGTGTGTGCTCTGTTTGGTCGGCGATCATGTGGGTATATGATCGGGGGTGTGTGTGTGAGTTTTCTGGGTGTGTATGTGTGCTTGGATTGTTGAGGAAGAGAGGCGTGGGTTATCGTCGGTCGGTTCGATGGTGGCGACGTGAGTTTGGTCCGATTGTGGTGGAGGTGATCGTTGCGGTCGTTTCGACGAGACAGTAGGTGTGTGTTTTGTTCGGAGTGTGTGCATGTGTCGTTTGTGTGTGTGTTTCGTTGTGCGCAAGTGATCGGAGTATGTGTTTGTTCGCCGTCGTGGTTGGAGGGGGGATGATCGGAGTTTGCCGGCTGTAAGTTAAATAGAGAGAGTAGTGGTTGTGTGGGTATTTTGCGTCTGCTGTGTGTGTGTGTGTTCAACGGTTGCAGTGTGGGTGTGTCGATCAGTCGTCCAGTGGTGAGTGTTTCATGTGGTGTGTGTGTGTATTCAGAGTGGTGACGAAGGTGGTGGTCCATTCGGCGACGGTGCTCCGACGTGGGAGGAGGTGTCATCCGTTGGGGATGCTTTCGGTTCGTCATTAACCCCGATTATATGGGCTCTGATCGTTGAAGAGGTCGGCGGTGAAAGCCGCCAGAGTTGGTAAAGAGAGAGAGGAGGTCAGCGGCTGAACCAGGAGTGCAAATGGGGAACAGGAACAGAAAAAAAAAGAAAAAAGAAGAAAGAAGAAGAAGAAAAAGGAAAAATAAGAAATTACACGAACCACCCCAAATAAAACTTAAAACTCATCTCGCGAACCGGTGGAAAATTCAGGAAAGGTAGAATCCTTGACTCTTTTCATATATGCATTTAATTGTCGTGTTTTGTGGAATTTTACCTATTGAAATTATATGAAATATGTGGGATGATACGAAATTTACGTGACGAGCATGTTTACGTGGTTTTTGTGTTAAATTTGGACGATGCGAAATTTATGTGATGAGCATGCTTACGTGGTTTGTGTTATATAAATTAAATACACGTATTAGAGGGGTTGGAGTTCTACTGAGTATTAGCTCACAACCCCACAGTGTTTGGTTGCAGGGTCGGCTGGGAGAAAACGAGAAAAGAAATTTATTTGAAACTTCGGGATGTAATAATTGTAATTATTATTATTATTGTATTCGGCGAAAACGATAACTATGATTATCGCAATTGTTGTAAATTATTGAATATTCGGTTTAATATAATTGATGAATGTAACTGGAAATAAAAGTGATGTTGGAAAATCGGGTTTAAATTATGAAGTCGGTAATTATTAGTTTTGTCACCGCTATATATAATCCGCGGATTAAGGTAGAATAGATAATTGGTTATTCGGTGGTATTTAAATGGTGGTTATTGTATGCAATAAATTTCCTTTGTAAAATTGGCAACTAGAATTATCGTCATGATTTATAAAACTTACCGAATGTTGTAGATTGGCAAACTTGACTAGTCGGGTTTTAGGTAGTATTTCTCTATAGAAGAAACCATAGTAATAGCGGCCCTGGGAAACCGGGTCGTTACATAACTCAAATAAGATTAAATCCCTAAAATCTCTCATGAATCCTAACCAAAAAACAGCTAGTAACGGCTACTTTCATATTGAAATCCAGAATTCCATAATATCCTGAAACAGACACACCAGTCAACCGACCAAGATCAGCAGTCGATCGCTCGATTCGGGATGTAGCCAAGCCAAAGATTTTGTGCCCATCAGTCGACCTATCTGTCGACCTAGAAATTCAGAGAGTTTTATTTCTCTTTATAAGTCAACCACCCTATCGACTTACAGATATAGAAAGTTCATATTTAAGCACAGGTCGACCTACCTATTGACTAAGAGATACATAGAGTTTTTCTTCTTTATTCCGGTCAACTTACCTGTTGACTTATGGATACTGGATCACTTTTCTAAACTCATTTTAACTCATTTTCATTGACATTTTCACCCCTTTAACCAATTTCTTTTCTTGATCAGCTCCACTAAATACTTAAATTTAATTTTAATCAATTATAAATATTTCTTTTTCAATTACACATAGGAATAAATAATTTATCTACTTAGGATCCTATTAAAAATACACATTTATGAAAACCATTTAAAAATCTTTCTATGTCGTATGTAATCTTAATTGGGATATTTAGAGTTGAAATTTAACCTGAGTTGTTTTTCCTAGGTTCTTCAAATTCTTCAACCTCTTAATCCTTCATCATCTTTATCATCATATCTTCATCATTTGGAACTAATAAACTGAAACACTTAATCAAATCGTTAATTCCACCAAAAATATCAACGCTTAATTGTCCATTAAAATTTTAGGATCAACAGCCTTCATTGTTAATGTTCTTGGTAGATATTTGTCGAACCCTAGATATGATTACTGGGTTGCTGTGAAGAAATTCATGAGATATCTACAAAGAACGAAGGATTTTATGCTTGTTTATAGAAAGGTTGATAATCTCGAAGTAATTGGGTACTTTAATTCTAATTTTGGTGGTTGTTCAGACGATTGCAAATCTACTTCATGATATCTTTTTGTTCTAGCTGGTGGATCCATTTCATGTAAAAATGTCAACAAAGCCTAATTGCATTCTCGACTATGTATGCTGAATTTGTAGCTTGTTATTGTGTATTATCTCAAACTGTTTGGTTACGAAATCTGATCTTGGAGTTGCGAGTTATTGATTCCATCTCTCGATCCATTGTGATTTATTGTGACAATAATGCAGCTCTGTTCTACTCCAAGAACAATAAGATCAGTACGGGTTCTAAGCATATGGAAATTAAGTACCTAACAGTCAAGGACTTGGTAAATAAGGAAGATATCATGATCGAGCATATAAGAACCGAGTTCATGCTTGCTGTTGGCCCAATAAACTACCCAAGAGGGGGGTGAATTGGGTAGATAAAAAATTATCAGAGAAAATACTAAAAAAAAATCCAAATAGTTAATTTTAATCCTAAATTAATTATTATTTTTATATAACAGCGAAATTAAAACATCAACTAGATGCACACCAAATAATAAAAATAAATAATAAAAAATAGCAGCACACCATAAATTTATACTAGTTCACCAAGTTACTCTTGGCTAATCCTGTCCCCCGAGCTCCACGGAGAATTATACCTACTAAACTCAAGATTTCTTTAAAGGTAGGAACCAAACCCTCATAAAAATTATTTTTACACGCTCAGAGTCAACCTTTACAAAAAAAAAAATTCAGGTTCAGGAATAACATCTACTTTTTACAGGTTCAAGAATAACCTAATTCTTTTTTAAACTAAGGCTGAAGAATCAAAACCTCACAAACACTCCAAATATCCTTTTGCTTGCTAAGGATTGAACCGTTATAAAATTGCTCACAAATCAATTTAATTCAGGAAGAATTACTGCCTCAATCTCTTTATTGGAAGAGACTGAAACCAGCTACCCTTAGATTAAATACTCCCAATAGTATTCAATCCGTCACTCAACTCACCAATTACAAATTGATAAGTGATTTTTCTCACTTGGAGCTTTTACCACCCCAGATAAATTAGAACTCAATTAATATCTCAAAACTAGTGATAGAAAAGTGAAATATTCAAAATATGATTTTAAACAAAAAATGGATAACACGTAATTGAGCACGTAATTAGATTTATTCAAGAAATTGTTTCAAAAATATTTTTCAATAAAAAATCAGAAAACAATTTTTAAAGATCAAATTTCAAATATAATCAAGTAATACTAAATAGAAAATAATTTGAAAAGATCTCACCTAGAATCCACCGAAAGAATAATAATAGCAATGTCACTTCAGATTCAGTAGCAGTAATGATCCACCGTAAATAATTCTCAAGAATAGCTCTTAGAAAAGCTCTCACAATTCTCAATATGATTTCTCTTAGAAAAACTCAGTATAATTCCTCTTGATCTCTCTCTTTAATATGAAAAATGCAGGTCTATATAAATGGGAATAAAATAAACTCTCTAACGGCTAGTTCCCACTTGTTATGACATTTAATTACTCTTATAGACCCCTTATATTATTAAAACTTCATCCTGATTCAAATCACTTTATTATAACTTTTAAACTTCTCAATTAAGTTCCTCAAATATTTCTTGATCATAATTAAATAAGATAGAAAGAATTACATGTACTAAATTAAGAAATATTCAAACTTAATTAACCAAATCTATGTGGATATCATAATATATGTTGCATATCTCAAATAATATTAAATTCCTAATATATCTCGTGAATCTTAACCATAAAACGACTAGTAACGGCTACTTTTAGAATAAAATATGGAATTCCACAATATCCTGAAACAATGTCATAAGTCGACTTACCAATGATCACCGGTCGACCGCTAGATTCAGGATGTAACCAAGCCAAAAATTCACAGCCCATCGGTCGACCTATCTATCGACCTAGAGATTCAGAGAGTTATATTTCTGGTCACAGGTCGACCGCTCTGTCAACTTATCAATACAAAAAGTTCATATTTAAGCACAGGTCGACCTACCTGTTGACCGAGAGGTACATAAACTTTTTTTTCTATGCTTCGATCGACTTACCTGTCGACTTACTAATACTAGAACACTTCTCTCAATTCGTTTTTAATCTATTTTCATTGACGTTTTTGCCCTTTTAACCAATTTCTTTTCTCAGTTAACTTCATTAAATACTTAAATTCAATTTTAATCAATTATTAATATTTATTTTTCAATTACACATAGGAGCAAATAATTTAACTAATTAGGATTCTATATAAAAACACACATATTTATAAAAATTATTTAAAAAACTTTTTGTGTCGTGTGTGATCCTAATTAGGATATTAAGAGTTAAAATTTAACCTGAGTTGTTTTCATTAGGTTATTCAAATTCTTCAACCTCTTAATCCTTTATCAGCTTTGTCATCATCTTTTAGCATTCATTCATAACTTATTATCATATCTTCATCATTGGAACTAATAAACTGAAACACTCAATTAAACCGTTAGTTCCACAAAAAATATCAACCTTTAATTGTCCATCAAAATCTTAAGATCAACACTTGCTGATCCTTTAACTAAAGGTTTAAGGCCCATAGCGTTTAAGCAAACATGTTGTGAATATGGGTGTCATTAAGTCTTTTGATTCTCTGGTTTAGTAAAAGCCTTTGTATTCTATTTATTTCCCTTTATTTTGTTGATTCTGCTGTGACAATTATTGTTATGCATTTTGCAAAATTAAAATATATTTGATGATCATCATTATTGCATATTATATTGTTGCATATCATATTATTTGAATTAATTATACAATATGGTATTTTAAAATATTGTACCTTAAGAATTACAGTTGTATACTTTTTATTATCACAAATTACTATTTTGATATCTCGTGATGTATTATTAGTGACAGATGACTTGTTAAAGTCCAACAATTTCATTTTATTGAAAAATTGCAGTAATTTCATTTTATTAAAAAACTGTAATTAGCAATTCATTTTATTGAGAAATTACAATTACAATTTCATATTGTTGAGAAATTGTAATGAGGACCGATAAGAACAATACATATTGATAATGATCACATGTTGATATAGGTTTCTTACTACACTACTAAGTTTACGATCCATATCGATATAGTTATAAGTATTTGTGAGTATGAAAGTCTTATATTTGTTGAGATTAACATATAGATTATCATAATCCAATATTAAGATCATGTTGGACCGGATAAATTTATCAAGATGCTACTTATAGATTATTATTTCTTTAAACAAAAAGTGTGACCACACTAAAAATAATTTTATTTGTTTTTTCTGTTATTAACGTGAGAGTTTTATTTTCAAAATTAAATTTATTCAATTAATGTAGTTCAAGTGGAAGAATGTTGGAATATTTTTTTATGGGTTAGCATTAATTGAATTAATTATTTTACAAAAATAGATTAATTGATAGTCTATTATTTAAGCAGTATAAATAATCAGTGATCATATTTTGATTTGGATTGTAACGTCTTTTATATAGAAGCTCAGTTAAGTGGCAAGTGTAAGTTTAGGATTTCATTGAAGCCCGTTATGGGAGGGTCCAACGAGAAACCCTAGTATATATATAACTAGATCATCTCCTTAGTCTAGATTAAGAGTTTCTTCCCATTGAGAGCCGCCATCACGAAATCTAGATCATAGGGAGGAAGATCTAGTTAGTAATCCGCTGCGACAAATTCAATCTCCTGCGATGGCCGAAACAGATACGCTTTTGATTACCGTTTTTCATTATTGTATTATAATAATTATGTATGCTTTAAATTATTATTTAATTATATTTTATTGTAATTATGAAAAATAATCAAGTCTACACGAAAGTAAGGATATCAAAGTGTTTAAAAAAAAAAAAAAATAGTCAACTGATATTTAGAAAATGAGATGGGAGGATTCATGATAAAACAAAATCTGTTAATAATAACCGAATATATTTTCTTGTACCGAAACTTACGCGTACAGCTAAGTGTCCTGCCCAAAGTTAAAAGGCAAAGAAAATTCTTAGTTTTTAATTACACATATATCCCCCTTGAAATTTTATTTCCCACCCACCTCCTTTTACAAACTCCAAGCCTATATTGTTTCCTACGGCGTGATAACTTACACCACTCTTACTAGTGTGACCCAATTTTTTTTAATGATTAATTCTTTATAGAAAAAGATAATTCAATAATTAATTTTCAATCTACAAAACTGCAAGGGGCTAAAATGATAAAAAAACAAAATGTAGACATGAAAGTGTCATAAAAAACAAAATAGGGCGTGAGAAGTGAAATTAAATGGTATCTGTTGTGTGTGTCTCATTGCCCCCACCTCCATGCTCCCTCTAAAAAAAAAAAAAAGGAACTGGCCTAAAGAAGGTGCAAATACAATATCATCGCACCAATCGCCATGGCGGAACAAGCCCTAAATTCACAACACAATCTCCGATTCGAGAAGACGACAAAGAAGAAAACGCAGAGCCGCCGACGGACTCATTACCAAGTCTGGACGAGGTGGATGAGATTATCGGCTAAACCTTCAACGATCGGAGTCTGCTCGAACGGGCCTTCACGCACCACTCGTACAATCGCCGGGAAGATTTTCCGTCGGACGATCGCCGGGAAGTGTGCCCGTCGTTCGTCTGGAGTACGTCGGAGACTCGGTCCTGAGTCTTCTGATTGCCAAGGAGCGGTTCTTCCTGTACCCCGAACTTGCGCAGGGTTAACTCACTCGGCTCCGGCCGGCCAACGTTGACACGGATAATCTCGCACGTGTGGCGGTCAAGCATAATTTGCACAAATACTTGCGTCATCGGAAACCCCTTCATGAACGACAAGTCACTCACTAATCTCAAATTTCTTCCTTTTCTTTGTGATTCTTGACTTTTCATAGATTGATTCGTTAGATTCTTGCCCCCGAAAAGTTTTAAATCAACATAAATTTGATATGAGTTAATTCTAATTATAAAAAATTAAGTTTTAATCATTCATGTTAGATTGATTCCTGTCGCACATTACTATATAAATTAAAGGAGTTACTCTACTTAGCACCATATGATTTTAAGTTGGAACCTTCTAATATGGTTATGGGTCTCTTATTCACTCGTAGTCAAATCATTCGTGCAAGTCGGGATTGCACTTAAGGACAGGTGTTAAATTCTTCTCCCACATCGCTTATTTGAGAGATCTCAAACCACTATATAAATCAAAAGATTTACTCCACTTAATATCATATGGTTTTAAGTTAGAACCTTCTAACAATTCATTAAACAAAAAATTAGACCAAATACTAACCAAATATTTAAATTAAAATGAAAGCTAATTAAATTAATTAAAATTTAATTAAATTATTATTTTATTCTTTAATGTCATTCCAATGTTACATATAATCTTTTTTTGTTACAAAACGTAAAAATAATAATGAGCATTACATTTTATTATCATACTATTTCCAATACTATGGTTAGTATCATTTAATTTACCTCCTAACACGTTTAACACATTCCATTATGAATTTAAAAAACTGCCCTCCATTATCATCATAATTGAATTTCAGTCCTCTACCGTTTACTATTGAAATAAAGTAGTAATATTATTGGAGTGGTGTACAGATTGCAGCATTTATGGAGGCAATAATGGAATATCCGTTGCATTCATCAGGGTTAGTTGATGCCCCTAAAGTTCTTGCTGACGTTGTTGAGTCCACCATTGGAGCTATCTTCATCGACTCCAACTCTTCCATTGACACCACATGGAAGGTTCAATTAAATTACACTTTCCACCACTAAATTATAAATTTATTGCTCTTTAAATCCTAATATTTTAATTCAGATCGAATTCGACCCTTTTTTTGACAGGTTTTGAAAAAATTACTGCAACCCATGATCACTCCGAAAACGCTCCAAGTACACCCTGTTACAAAGCTACATGAATTATGTCAGAAGCATGGATTTCGGGTGGCAATTGTTCATAAATGGAAAGATACTGGGGAGATCAAGTGTTTTGTCGACGGTGAACTTGCCGGAAAAGAAAAATACGTTTCCAAGAAGATCATTGCAGCCAATAGAGCTGCTAACAGTGCATATAATTGGATTCTTAAAAAATTGAGAGCAGAAAATGAATATATTTGAAAGAATTATGATGAGCATATGCTTATGTCTCATTATTTGATCAATCGAAATAAAATTCATATTAATTTATTTGTTTGTTATTTTATTTTTTTTAATTATGGTTAATTATATTTTACCCTCTTCTACTTAATCTTGTTTTATTGTCTTCTCTAATTTGAAAACCTAAATTTCATCAATTTCTACTTATAATAGATTAGATTTATTTTTTATTTTTTTAATTTAACATAACATATTAAAAATGAGTGAAATTAAATATTCCTTTTAAATTTTAAATGAAATGAATAAAATTATCCTTTATTTTAATTTACTTTTATTTTTATTTTTAAAAAAAATAGAAGCCGAGAGAAAAGAAAGTTTTCTCAAGATGTCGTTCTAACTACTGTTAAATTATTATAGTATCTACGATCCGTTTTCTCAAGATGTTGATCTAACTGTTGGAATATTTTTATGGGTTAACATTAATTGAATTAATTGTTTTACAAAAACGGGTTAATGGATAGTATATTATTTAAGCAACTCAAATAATTAGTGATCATATTTTGATTTGGACTGTGATGTCTTTTATGTAGAAGGTCAGTTAAGTGACAAGTATAGGTTTAGGGTTTCGTTGAAGCCTGTTATGAGAGGGCCCAACGTGAAACCCTAGTTTATATAATTAGGTCTCCTCCCTAATCTAGAACATAGGGTTCCTTCCCATTGAGAGCTGCCACCATGAAATCTAGATCATAGGGAAGAAGACCTAGTTAGTAATCCACTGTGACAGATTCAATATCCTACGATGGCCCAAACAGATACGCTTTCGATTACCGTTCTTCATTGTTGTATTCTAATAATCATGTATGCTTTAAATTATTATTTAATTTCGTTTTATTATGATTATAAGAAATCATCAGCATGTGGTATCAGAGCCTACGTACATGATTTAGGATCGACAATTGCTTTTTATTTTATTTTTTATTTTCTGTTCTTCACGAAACCGAAACTTGCGGCTATGATTTCATGAGATTTTTTGTTTCAATTGAATGTAAAATCTTAGGGGTTTTATTCCTCTTATTTCAAGCTTTAATTTGATATATCATACATGCTATTTGGTTACATAATCAGAGAGTATTTCGTGGTTGAAGTTTCGGTTACGAACCTTAGAAAACTCCCGAAACCGAAAATTGGGGCCGTGATTTCATGTATTTTTTTTGGCTTCGATTGAATGTAAAAAATTAGGGTTTTTATTTGTCTCAATTCAATCTTTAATTTGATATATTACACATGTTATTTGGTTGTGTAATTAAGAAGTATTTCGTTATTTAATTTTCGGATTCGAAACCCTAGTAAAACTGAGATTCGTTTTTTAAAATCGACGGATATAGATGCATTTTTGGTTTAATTAAATGTTGTATATAGATTTTGAATTAGTATTAGGTACAAACCCATACAAAATTTGGTAAAAATAAGGGTTAAAATCGAGTTTTAGACTTTTAGCCATGGAGGAGTGAAAAACCTTAAAATCGAGACTTTATTTTGATTTTTGGTGATATTTATCTTAATTTTTCTTCAATTAATTGTTATAGACATGTTATAAAAATATAGGTATACATAAACCCATAAAAAAATTGGAGAAAACGGCACGATTTTAGGGTTTTTACACAACCGGGTCAAAACCAGGTCGAGTTTACCCGGTTCAGACCCGGCTGGAGGTTGAAGACAACCTCCAGCTGGTCCGACACTTCCCTACTCGCTCAACGGGAGAGTGGAGGCACGTAAGGCATGTTCCGGGACCCATTCTGGGTCTCGTGTTTTCTTGTGCACTTTTTTTTTCGTCCTCTAATTTTCTGTAAAATTTATTTAATTTTTTGAGGATTAAAAATATTTTTTAGTTAATTATTATTTATTATACAATTTAATTAACTTAAAATTATTTTTAGGCATTATTTTTTGTTGAAAATTTTATAGAAATTATATTGGATGATTTGAGATGAGATTGCAATACTCACTCTCCCTATATTAAGATTTATTAATGTGTACTCTCCTAATTAGTTTAAATTCACATAAATTATCAGGTAAAACGGTTGAAGGCCGTTTTAACCCTCGAAACGATGGAATTTGGTTAAAATCACATCCGACGCCCGGCATAGCCCGGCGATGTTTCTCAGAAGACTGTTTCTATCCAAGAAATAAGGTATTGTTTGTCAAAAACGGTCACAGTTGATTTTCTGGTTAAACTTGGGCTTTTTGGGTCTTTTGGGCCTTCGAGTGTTCTCTTTGGGCCATAAAATCTCACTCATGTTGCACTGTATCACCTTATTAATTATAAGGGCGGAGGTGACGGAGATAATTTCTCCGATTCCCTTATTCTCTCTGTCTTCTTTGTTGTTAACGGTCAAAATCAACGATTCTCTGTTGAATGGTCTTCGATTTTGATTTCGTCTCTCATCACAGCACGACACAAAGGAGGTGAATATAGGGTTATGATTTTGTCCCTGAAATTTGGCCTTAAAACAATGAAATTTTTTACACTTTATACCTGAAAATTTAACTAGAATCTCACCCTGTCCAAGTAGTTTCAATTTAAACATATAAGATGTCTTATTAACTTTATATGTTATTTTCTGAAATGTAATGAATTGAAACTAGTAAGAATATTTAATTACACAATTAACCCCTAAAATTTAGAGGAAGATAACAATAAGTTAAACCTTAGTGAGTCGACTCATGACGACTCAGACAAATCAGGTTTTGGGCCCTAGATGCTAACTAAAAAAAAAGCATAGATGTACTAGTAATAGGCCCATTACCTCAAGGCCCATTTGGGAATAGCTTGAAGCTAAAAGCCAATATATTCTAATATTTTTATTCAAATGAAGCCCAAAACTCCAACTGAATGTTAAAGCCATCAAGAATAATCCAAATAGAGATGAACTAGCCCATGTAGCATATTCTCATTATATCACTTTATTTTCTACTCACGAATGTGATAATAATGCATATTTTTTGTGTTTGTCTCTGAGGATATAGTTAATCTTGAGTCTTTGAGTTATGAGATTTATATCTTCCAAAAGAATTTGAATTTTGAGTTATGCAATTATGGTGCTCTTATTTTTATGATATTTTTTTATATTTTCCTGATGCATAATTTGTTATTTTATATAATTTTTTCTCATGAATAGTTTTTTTCAAATTTGATCTTACTTATGATCTACATACTCAAAAAGATTAAGAAAAATCATAGTTATGAGCTATTTGATTGATTATGTAACCCTGGAAACATGAAAGGGTATTTATTTGTGTCTTTTGGACTTGTATGCTAATTGATTGTGCTACATGGCATTGTTTATTTTTCTTATTAAAGAAATTTTGTTATTCTTCATACATCAAGTACAAAAGATGTTACTAAAAATATATATCACCTATCAATTCTCGACTTTCTTTAATTAAAATCTCCATCAACAAAGAGGATGGTCGGTCATTGCCCAACAATTATAAATATTGTATAATCCTTTTTTTGAATCTTAAATTATTTTCTATTAAATAATTACCCCCATCAAGATTTAGTTTTGCAGTTAAATCTCGAGACTTGCTATTTTACAAAAGAATTGCATTTTAGGTAATATAGTCTTAAGAGACATCAAGTTTAAAGTAAATATTTTGACCTTGGGCTTGTATTTGGATTTAGTCTCTTGCATATCTCACTGTGAAAAAATATTCTGTTGGACAACTTTTTCATTTTATGCATTAGAAGTAGTACATGTTGTTGAATCTCAATCACTTATATTACCTAATCCTAGGTTGAAGTTTTCTTTGAGACTGAGTTAGGCCCACTGCATTTCTACATTAGGACTCTTGTTTAACATTGGGCGCGTTGAATTCCACATTATTCATGTATTTGATAGTTAGGAATTCTAAAGTGGTTTGACTCCTTATCTTTCTATTTATTGTCTTTGTGAAACATTTATATGATGAGTGACATAATTAAGAGAATTATTTCTTTGTTTTATTTTGATAACCTCATGGAATCTAAATTAAATAGAGTACTGTTGAAAAGTGGTCGTAGATAATCATATATATCATATGTATTCAGGATTTTAGTAGTTTAAGTATGATGATAATAATTAATTTAGTTATTACCACACATTCCATCAACGAAAATTAGATCTTTCATTTTTTTAATTTGAGTTATGTTTGGGGCAATATATTTACTTTTTGGAACGAAAAAAAAAATGCCAAGTTATTTTTATACTATTTCGCATGGTTTTCTTCTTATATTGTTTGGACCTTAAAGTGTTTAATGGGTCATACATATATATTCTGATGAGCCTGTTGAGCCATTAATTATTTATTAATTAAAAAGTCTAATGGAATTACTAATATAGATAAATTATTCATGTACATATGAGAAGGCCTTGAATCGGAAATACTATCACTGTTATTAGAATATCTTGGTAGGGATTCAGAATTAGGCTCATTATATAGATATTGATTTTGTGTTTGGGCCTATATAATATCTCAGCCAACTAGATTTTTTTTAGTTACAACTTTCGGGCTTAAGTTTCATATTAAGGAGCCCATAAAATCACTAATTATGATTAATTATAGTTTTACAATTTTCAAGTCTTTTTATTTTATTTTATTTTATTCTATATAGAAATTAATTTAATAATTAGTTTTAAAGTGTAGTAAAATTGTTGTTTAAATTCTTACAATTATAATTGCTCGTTGATCATTGAATGTATATTTTGTAACGTACTTCATCTTATTTTGATCATATGCATATATGTCGCTAATATGCACTGTTAATTGTTGGGCAATATTGTTTAATTTTCTCATTTTACAATGGTTGCTTGTGAATTGTTGAGATTATTTTATCAAAGTGATTTAACAAATATAATTTGCAAATTTTGGAGTTCCTACTTTGTTGATGGAAAAAAATTTAGATTAATTTGTGCATTCACCCGCCCAAATAGGGTTATTGTACAGATTAATTTAATTGTTGAGTAATATTATTTAATTTTTTTCATTTTGGAATAATTGTTTGTGAATTATTGAGGTTATTTTACCAACGCGATTTAATCAACATAGTTTTCAAATTTTCAAGTTCTTATTTTATTGATGAAAAAATTTCAAATTAATTTATGCATTCACCTGCCAAAGGGGGTTATTGTGCAGATTAATTTAATTGTTGGACAATATAGCTTAATTGTTTTCAATTTGGAACGTTTACTTGTAAATTATTGAGGTTATTTTACCAAAGTGATTTAACCAATATAATTTACAAGTTTTCGAGTTCCTATTTTGTTAATGAATTTTTTTTAGATTAATTTGTGCATTCACCTGCCCAAAGAGGGTTATTGTGCAGATTAATTTAATTATTGGGCAATATAACTTAATTTTTTCAATTTGAAGCGTTTACTTGTAAATTATTGAGGTTATTTTATCAAAGTAATTTAACTAATATAGTTTTAAAGTTTTTGAGTTTCTATTTTGTTGATGGAAAAAAAAAATTAGCTTATTTTTTTCAATTTGGAACGTTTGCTTGTGAATTGTTGAGATTATTTTACCAAAGTGATTTAACCAACATAATTTGTAAGTTTTCGAGTTCATATTTTATTGATGAAAAAATTTCAGATTAATTTGTGCAATACCTGCTCAAAGGGGGTTATTATGTAAATTAATTTAATTGCATGAGAATATTATATGAAATAAATGATTTGATAAATTTGTTTGCCCAAAGGGAATGAATTTTCAAAGATTATTTGTTTCATTATATTTTGAAGGAAATATATGAATTTGAAAGTTAATCTACCCAAAGGAAATGAATTTTTAATTTTGTAAATTTTTTTTATTTTGTTGATCTTCGTGATTAAAGAATAATTGTTTATTATAAACTCTACCCAAAGGAGAGTTTATGATAATACAATTGATTCTTATATTATATTGTCTATACTTAATTCAGCATTTTGCCCCATTGCTTATAATTAATCTAGTTGCAATTTTTTGTGAAAGTAATTTTTTTTTTTTTTTTTTTTGAATAACAATAACGTCACAATAAAATTCTAAATTGATTATTTGATTTACTGAGAATTTTTGTAATCTTCTTTATTTCGATGATTATGTCGTGTAATCACTGATCACTATAATTATAAAGTTTTTATTATTTTGTTAATCTTCATTCTTAAAAAATAATTGTTTATTGTAAACTCTGCCCAAAAGAAAATTTATGATGATACAATTGATTCTTATATTGTGTTGCTTATACTTATTTGAGTATTTTAATTCTCCGGTTTAGTGGGAGTTTTCTTATATTTTTATTTAATTCTATGATACGTTGTAACCACTATTGTTAAGTGTTTTGCAAAATTGAATTCTATTTTATGATCATCATTGTTGCACACCGTATTGTTGCAAATTATATTATTTGAATCGATTATACTAAACTAAGGTTTAAAAGCCATAGAATTTAAGGAACATATTGTGAATATGAGTGTCGTTGAGCTTTTTTATTCTCTGATTTAGTGGGAACTTTTGTATTCCTCTTTATTTCAATGATTACGATGTAACCACTATTGTTATGTGTTTTACAAAATTGAAATCTATTTGATGATTATCATTATTGCGTATTATGTTGTCGCATATCATATTATTTAAATTGACTATACAATATGGTATCTTAAAATATTGTACCTTAAGAATCACAATTTTATACTTTTGACTATCACTAATCATTATTTTGAGATTTCGTGATGTATTGTTTGTAACAGATGATTTGTTAAAGTTAAGCAGTTTCATTTTGTTGAAAAATTGCAACAATTTCATTTTGTTGAGAAACTGCAATTACAATTTCATTTTATTGAGAAATTATAATGAGGACCGATAAGAACAATGCATATTGATAATGATCACATGTTGACATTGGTTTCTTACTACACTACTGGGCTTACGATCCATGTCGATATGATTATAAGTATTTATGAATATGAAAGTCTTATATTTGTTGAGATTAACATATAGACTATCATAATTCAATATTAAAATCATGTTGGATCGGATAAGTTTATTAAGATGCTACTTATAGACTATCATTTCTTTAAACAAAAAGGTGTGGCCACACCAAAAATAATTTTTTTCTGTTATTAACCTGAACGTCTTATTTTCAAAATTAAATTTATTCAATTAATGTAGCTCAAATGAAAAAATGTTGGAATATTTTTATAAGCTAATATTAATTGAATTAATTGTTTTACAAAAACAGGTTAATGGATAATCTATTATTTAAGCAACCCAAATAATCAGTGATCATATTTTGATTTGGGTTGTGGCGTCTTTTATGTAGAAGCCAAGTTAAGTGACAAGTATAGATTTAGGATATCGTTGAAACCCGTTATAGGAGGGCCCAGCGTGAAACCTTAATATATATAACTAGATCCCCTTCCTAATCTAAAACATAAGGTTTCTTCCTATTGAGAGCCGCCATCACGAAATTTAGATCATAGGGAAGAAGACTTAATTAGTAATCCGTTGTGACAGATTCAATATTCTGCGTGGCCCAAACATGTACGTTTTCGATTACCGTTCTTCATTGTTGTGTCTTGATAATCATGTATGCTTTAAATTATTATTTAATTTCGTTTTATTATGATTATAAGAAATCATCAACACGAACTACTGTTAAGTCATTACCTTATTGAGTAGATCTGCTACACCATACGTTGCGTTTACTCTCTTTACGTTGACATTATTTCTCCCACTAATTTTGTGAATTAAATGGAAGCATCGCCCAAAATATTTGGATTTTGAGATTTAGATTCCGTTGCTTAAGTTATAGAACCATTGTTGTCACAATATAAAGGTATTGATGACTCAATGATTGAAATCACTCTAACTTTAATAATGAATTTTTTAATCCAAAATCATTCATTAGTTGTATCACACAATGAAATGTACTCGGCCTTAGTAGTGGAGTCCGCAATTATTGATTTGTTCACAACTCATCCAGCTAATTGCTCCACTATTTAGGATAAATACATATCCTGAAGTTTACTTTCGATCATCCATATTGAATTGGAAATCCAAATTAGTATAACTGTCAACCCTTCATTCTCTTTATCAATAGACTAGAAATTTGTCCTTAGGCCTCCTCATGTACTTGAAGATAGATTTCACAATCTTCTGGCTAAACTTGGATCCATACTTGATATTTTATATTGGTAACATTGTTTAGAGTTGAAATAAAATATATAAGTTGTAATGGTTCATGTGATCTTTTGACTTGAGATACTATTTGTCATATTTGTACACCCTTATATTTTGATAATAAAAAATGTTATCTCCTATTTAGTGAACATGCATGTGATTATTTGAGTATGGAATAAAGATCTATCGTCCTTTAGTTAAAAGCAAATTGCCTTATGTGATCAGATATGATATATTTAAAGTCTTTGGTCAAAGCATTATGATGATGAGAATTAGATTTTAATAAGTATCAAAAGTTAAATTATATCAAGAATCAGTAGATATGATCTAACTAGGGTTTTGATCGCATGCCGCCCTATTAGTTTGTTTAGGACATAGAGATTGGGACATTGAATTGCATAATAATTATAACTAGGTGGTTTCTCTAACTAAATTTATCTTGATTGGATATAACTATGATATGTGGGTAGATGTGACTAATAATTGGTAGTGATGTCATGAAGAAAAATTATTTATAAATAAAAAAATTGGAATTGTTCTAATTTTAGTTGATTGATTGATTAGTTAATTAATTAATAAATTATTTTTATCATCCATCTTTTAATATGAACTTAATGCGTCACACACAAATAGAGAATGAAAGTCTGAATAGTCCTTGAAAAATGAATGTGTATAATGCTTTTTAGAAGTTTGAGGATCAAATTGCAATATAAAAAAAAAAAGTGTACACATTTTAACCCTAGATAATATTGTAAAAGGGAGCTCACACCTTGTGACTGTCCAAGCATATGCAAGAAGCCAAACTTTGGCTCCCTTTTTCCTTTTTTCTTTGGGTTATCTATCTTATCACCACCTAGAATAAAACCAAGTATACCCTAAATCTACTAATTTAGAATGAGATTCTTAGATATTTAATAGGCACCGTTCAAATTGAGTTATTTATGCGTACAGACATGTGTGCTGATATTTGTAGTTCTACATTCCTACGAGATTTGTTCACTTGGTTAAATACTTAACAATTGGACATGGTTGTGATATATGGTAGATTTGACTCACAGTTATAGGAAATGCCTTAAGGAAAAAAGTATTTTCTTCGAAAATGACAAAATTAGAATTGTTACATTTTTTAATTAATTAATTAATTATTTTTACCATCTAACTTTTAGTATGAACCTAATGGGTTACACAAAAATAAAGAACTGAAATTAGAAGAGTCTTTAAAAATGAACGGGTAGTAATATTGAACTTAAAAAATTTGAGAGTCAGATTAAAAATATAAAAGAAAGGGTCCATGGTTTTGAACCCTGGACATATATTATAATGTGAAAGACCCTAACCGCCCACCTTGTGTAAGTCAGCCACTCTTTGGAAGTTATGGCAACCATCTTAAAAATTGTGTCCGTGAGATTTTATTTTTTATATTCTATCTACTTATTTGAATCTTACTACCCCTATTCAAATATGATTTATCTTAAAGTCTTGGGATTAGATTTTATCTTAGAAATCCCTAGAATACTTTTTTATCCTAGATTTTTTGTGTAGATACAGTTATTAGTAATACATTTGTTTTACTTTTGAGTTGATTGTTCTCCCTTGTCGATTCTTGTTCGTGTTCAGATGATCTTGGAAAAGCTTGCTTAGATCATACCTAAAAAATTATCAAATTTGAGGTTGAATCACTAGAAGAGGTACCTCATGTATAAATTTGATTTGATATTATTTTCTTTATTATTTTAATATTAACACGGTTAGATTCGGCTTAGAGGAATTTGATATTAATTGTGATTTAAATTTTTTTATATTATGTTGCATAAATCTTGTGATAATATCTGATATCTTCAAGTAGTATCATATCCACCTCTATAATTATTTTAAAAGAATTCTTGATTATATTTTATGAATTGTCGGAACATAAAAATATAGATGATAAATCAATTGTGTATAAATCCTAAAGAGTTTTTTAAATTAATTTTATAAAAAAATTAAAATAATTTAAAAATCAAAATTGAGAAAATTGAAGGAACAACATCTCAGTTAAAACCAAGACGTCGATATAAGGCAGTGTGGGTGGACGACAGTAGAGGCGACTAATATACTACATGGGATCTTTGCAATGTTAAAATATGATATCTAAGATATGATTGAATTTGTGATTTTTTAACTTGAGGTATTGTATATTATATATATGGGTCGCTATACTTTGATAATACTAAGTGTTGCATTCTGGCCACGAAACTTCAAAAATATTCATTGGGTATATTGGTACATGCATGTGAACGTACAAATATGCAAGATACAATAAATCATTCTTAACAAAAGAGAAGTGTCCTATGTGATGAAATTTAATATAATTCACTCATGTCTTTGGAAAAAACAGTGTGGCCATTGGGATGAGATTTCAATTGATGTTATAAAATATTATATTATTAATCAAAATAAATATGATTGAATCAAGATTTTTTACTTAACCATATCAGGTTGGTCCTTTCGGAGTACACAGATAGAGAGATCGAAAATATGATAATCATATCTAGGAAAGTACTCTATATTAAATTCCTTTTAATTAGATTTGGTTGTGATATGTAAGTAGACGTGATTCATAATCAGAGGAAATACATTAAGGGGAAAAGTGATTTTTTTTTTAAGGGAAAAATTATAATTGTTATAATTTTTATTGATTAATAGATTTGTAAAATAATTAATTAATAAATTATTTTACCATCTAACTTTTTATACGAACCTAATGGGTCATACATAATAAGAAATTGTAAATTAGAAGAGTCCTTGAAAAAGGAACACATAGTAATGTTGAACTTAAGAAGTTCAATGGTCAAAGTATAAATTTAGAAAAAAAAGTGGTTCAAAGTTTTGAACCCTGGACAAAATTTATATGGTGGGAGACCCTAATGGCTGCTCACCTTGTAGAATTTAGCCACCCTTCTGAATTTTTTTCCACTCTCTCAAAAGTTGAGCTAGTGAGATTTTGTTTTTACATTCTACCTACTGATTTGAATTTTATTATCCCCTAGATTCAAATCAGAGTTATAATAAAGTCTTGGAATATGATTTGACCTTAAAAATCCAAAGATCACTTTTTATTCTAGATTTTCAGTATGAATATTGTTAGTGGTAATACATTTGTGTTACTTCTGAAAGAGACCTAAGCCACAAAAGGAGCTCTTACTGTTTTCGCCTTTTTTGTTGCTTTAGATGCTATTGAATCAGAGTTTCCTGGAGGGACTCATAGAGGGAGAAAGAAAATTATATGATTGTTCTCCCTTGTTGATTTTTGTTCGTGTTCAAATGCTCTCAAAAGAGTTTACTTAGATCATGCCACGGAAACTACCATCTTTGAGGTTGAGGCTGTCGAAAAATATAACTGATGTATTAAAAAGTTATTTAAAATTGTTTGCTTTATTGTTTAAATTTGAATATGGTCAGATATGTATTAGAGAAATTAGTTATTAATTATGATTTAAATTTTTTTATTTCAGTGCGTAAATCTCGTAATTTTAATATCTTATCCTTTCAATTCGATCTTTCTATTTGTGGGTTTCAAAAGAACCAATAGGGACCTTTACGCTACATTTGGTACGCTGGAATGGAATGGAATGAGTGTGGTATTGGAATGAATATGGTATTGGAATGGAATGACCATTACCATTCCTATATCTGGTGACAAACATGATTAACATGGTATTGAAATGATCATTACCATTTCTATGTTTGGCTACAAAATAAATTAAATATTGTATTGGAATGACCGATAAATAAAAATGAAACAATATTCTTAAATATTCTGGAAATTTTAGAACAAAATTTTGGGAACATAACAGAATTATTCAGAGACACTAAACAAATGTTACCTAGGTTATCCTTTAACCCGACAAAGTAAAGGGCTTGGAAGTACTTTCGTATTTTTGTTTCCTTTTTTTTTGTTTCCAAAAAAACTTATAACTAAAAAAAAAATATGATTTGCTTATATTTTAATTCCAGGATTTTGTTGTAAAAATCTGAGAACGAAACAGAACAATTTTTTTTTTTTTTTTTTTACTGATTTTGTTCCAATCATTTTGTTAACAGACTTAAGATAAAAACGCTAAACCCCACTTATACCTCACTTGTTTAGTGTTTTTGTTCTCATAAAATTGAGAATACAAATAAACATATGGGGGAAAATTATTTATTTCGAGTTTTATATCTACGTTTTAGGTTTTCTTGGAACAAAAACAGAAATATGAAAACAAAAACAAAAATTTGGGAACAAAAATAGAAATTTGGGAACAAAAATAGAAATCTGGGAGCAAAAACAAAAACAAAAATATGGGAACAAATACAAAAATCTGCGAACAAAAACAGAAATCTGGGAATAAAAACAGAAATATGTTCCCAGATTTCTGTTTTTGTTCCTAAATTTCGTTCCCATATTTCTGTTTCCATTCCATATTTTTTGGGAACAGAAATATGAAAGCAACACCACTATTTTTTTGTTTTTGTTCCCAAAATTTTATTTTCTGTTGTGAAAAATACGGAAACAGAAATATAGGCCATTCTTCTCACATGATTACCTAATACCTCATTTTATTTGGGATTAGCTAATCCCATGAGTTGTGGGATTAGTCATTACTTGAGAATGGGAATGAAAACCAATCCCACCAACCAAACGTAGGAATGAAATGATCATTCTCTACTTCATTCCAATTCCAAGATGAATTTCATGTACCAAACGTGACCTTAGTTCAATCATATGTATTTGATTAATAATAAAATTTATCTTGTGATATCAATTGGAATCTCATCCTAAATATCACACTGCCCTAGGCAAAGTCTTTATTTGTATTACATTAAATCTAATCACATAGGACACTTTTCTCTTTGTTAATAGCCATATATAATTTCTTCCACACTTGAGTATTCACAAATATATTTCATTATACCCAATTATTTTTGAAGTTATATGGCTAGAAGACAACAATGAGTATTATCAAATTACAGTAACATATCTATGTGATTACCAATATTAGGGGTATGAATGGATCCGGTCAACTTGACCTACCTGAAAAATTCGACCGGTCAAAACCCAAAAATACCAAGTTTGATGTGTCTTCAAATGTCGAATCGAGTGTCACCCAAAGATAGCCTCACATGCAGATCGGTTAGCAGGTATACATGTCCCCATCTGTTCCTTACTCGACCCAATCGAACAACCTTGCTTAAATAGGAATTTTAGGGCTTTCTCATTCATTTTTCATGTCACCTCAGGAGCTCTTCATCTCTGGTTCTCCTCCTCTGCCAATTATTCACTTCTCGAGTCTCCACTGCTTATTCTCGTTGATTCTTCTTCAGTTCTTTTTTTATTTCCTCTTTTTTTCTCTTCTCTTTGTCTTCGACCATGAGTATCATCTGTTCGTTCATTGCATTTCGGCGATAATAATGTTGTGACTTTGACAGTGAGTTCTTCTATTTCTTCTTTGAGTTTGATGTTTAGTTTTTTTAATCTTTGATTTTTATTTCTGTAATGATTAGGGTTTTTTAATTTTGTTTCAATTAGGGTTCTTATTTAATTTCTTGAAAGTTTGTTGCTTCTTCTTTTATTGGTTCTGGTTCTTCTATTTGTTTCGAATAGGGTTTCTATTTTAATTTGATTCTGATATCTGTTTCATTCACCATACCTAATCACCCGAACATCACTCGATAGAACATCAACCGACCGAATCCGACCATAATCCGATAGACCCGCAAATGAGCGGTTAGATGACTAAACTCAGTCGAAATCGGGCTTGCACATCTCTACTCGAACAGTATTCGGTTCAGGTGGCGAGTGAACCATTTTTCCCTACACCCGACCCGTGCACACACCTAACCAATATCTTACACCTGAAGATCAAAATATCATCACAACTCAAATACGTTTTTACATTGAGAAAAACTTACATTTGAAATATCTATGATCATCCCGTAGAGCAAGATTGCCACAAAACATCAAATTTATCGTGTGGACCATTTTTAATGGGAGATTAATGACAAATCTAAACCAACTAGGGCCAATCACATCACGGCCTCAAGCCAAAGATGTATTGGAACTATTGAGAATATTGATTATGTGTTGAGAAGATGTCCTAAAGCTTTGCATATATGGGAATTTTTCATGGACTAAAACAACCTTTAGCAAGACCTCAACCTAGACACTCTTACCTAGATTAGGAGGAACATCAAAGGAAGAAATATGAACCCATCAAATTTCTATTTATCATTGTCGTCATCTGTGAAGTGTGAAAGGATAGAAATAAATAAGTAATTGAGAGACGCCCTCAAAATGCGTTTGCTCTAGCTTCTAGGATCTCTCGACTCTCAAGAGATTAATTGAAAGTCTCTCTCTCTCTCTCTCTCTCTCTCTCTCCCCCCCCCCCCCCCCCCCCCCCCCCCCCACCCTTCTTGGATGGACTCTCCCTATGGCATGATTTTACAGGCTTAATACATATAACAGTTCGAATAAAAATCCAGAAAAATGTGGTATTGGAGGTCTAGTTACAGATTATATTGGGCTTTGGATGGTTGGCTACTACGGATTGTACTCATCGTGCACAAGACTTGAAGCAGACTAAAGAGTATTGACAATGGAATCTGCATTGAGTTTGGAGTAGATTTTCCTCGAGTCATTGTTGAAATTGATTCCATGGAAGTAGTGACCCTTATCATTCAAAACCGCTAAAAAACATTGTTTGAAGTCATAGATGGAGGATTGCAAATGGTTTTAGGAGATGAATAACTACACTCTACAGTTTACCCCAAGAGAGACTAACGAGTACACAGGCTTCCTCACAAAGAAAGGTAGTGATGGTTGTGCCCAGAATATGACAAATTATGTTTTTGCCAAAATGAAATCGGAGACCTTTGATCCGTATCCCCCACTTTTAGGTTACATTTGGGTAAGAGATTTGGGAAAAAAATTTGATTTGTTCAAAGAATTTTTTTTTTTGACAAATTCCTCATTTTGATATTTATTAGGAGGAATTTGTAAAATTCCTTAGATAAAAAAAAATAGGGTAAAAGGAGAATTTCTAAATCCTTTTGTTTTAGGTGTCATTTAAAAATCCATCCAATGAGGGATTTCTAGCCCATTTCTTTTACCTTCTAGATCTGGCCACCGCCGCCGTCAACCACGGTGATGATGGTGGTTATTTTAGGAGAAAGATGAAAAGAAAATATACAATAGCCCCTTAAAATTCAATGATTTTTAAATTACATTTAGAAATATTTTACTTATCCAAACAAATGAATTATAAAATTACACGATCAAATTTTTTGCCTAAAATATTTATTCAAATAAGAAATTTGTAAATGATAAGATTTCAAAATTCAAGATTTTGAAATTCTATCATTTATAAATTCTTTGAATTTGTCAAATTTCTTACCAAACGCAACCTTAAATTCTTCTATTCAATACTAGGCAAAGAAAAAAGTCAATTCAAAAACTATGTTCTAAATATAATAAAGACAATTTACAAAGTTTTATTATTGCAATTTGCAAGTATTATAAAATAGGATTAATTACACTTTATCCCCTGTAGTTTGGCCAATTTGTACTTATCCCCCTGTAGTTTGGAAATCGCCACTTACTTTCCTTGTAGTCAGATTTTCAAACCACTTACCCTCTATGTAGGAGGTAGGTGCACCAAATATTTGACCACAAGGGGGTAAGTGGCGATTTTTAAACTATAGGGAGATAAGTGCAAATTGGTCAAATCATAGAGGATAAAGTGTAATTAACCCTATAAAATACACCTTGTTTGTGGCAATTATATGGATAATTAAAATTAGGTCAAACATCAAGTTTTGACTACAAAATGCCGGTGGGTTCTTAACCACTCGTTTTAAGCGTGTTGGGCTAGTGGGTCCGTATAAGTCTTCTAAACCAGGCTAATCCAAAGGAACAATCCAGACTCTCCGAGACCGCCAAAGCCCATAATTTGAACCTGGCGAAAGTAAAAATAGGAGTGGAATTAACCAAATAGCAATATCAAATATCAAGATTTCTCCTCCTCTTCCTCCTGGTTTCTTTTTAATCAAGGAGTAGAACTTCCACAGAGACCTTGACATCAAGCAAAATCAAACTACAATTTCTCTCTCCATAACTATATATTTTCACACAGAGGGGAGAGATTTGGAATTGAATAGAGAGAGAAAGAGAAATAGCGATGGATTTTGAGTTGAGGATGGCGAGGGAGAAGCTGGATAGAGAACAGAAGGAGAGGAAAGCGAAGGCTAAATTGAAATTGGAAAGAGAGAGGAAGGCAAAACAAGAGGCTGTTCGTCAGCGTGAAGCCATTGAAGCCGCTCAGAGAACGCGAAGGATCGATGCTGCTGAAGCCCAATTGAAGGTCAGATTGTTTAAACTTCTCTTTTTTCGACCGAGATCTGTTTTGTTTCGATCCAGTTCGGTCCTGTGATGATATACTTATCAGGAAATCGTTAGATTCTTCGTTTGCTTGGCAATTAGGAATTCTGATTAGTGGTATGTGATCTTGTTTTCCTTGTTAGGGCATGACTAATTGTGATTCAATGTAGGTATGCATTATGATTGTTATCTAAAGTTTGATATAAAATTTAGGATGCTCACTGAAAATAGAAAAGAAGAAAAAGGTAGGCGTGAAGATTATCTTCTATGCAGACCTTGCAATTCACACCAAATTAGAAATTTTTTCTTGGTTTATTTGAGGTTGAACCTGATTGATCTGACTAAAAATTGGATCTCTGAAGTGGTCATTTTTATTGATATGAGAAACAAACCTATTAAAGCTTTTGCCAATGTTCTTAACAAATAGCAAAGATTTAAACAGAAAAGGAACTGCTGATGTCCGAAATGGAAGATATAGTAGTTTTTTAATCATAGGGAAACTTTGTTGAATCCAACATTGATGTTGGGTTGGGTCTCCCAATATCCGTTCCCTGTGGTTTGTCAAAATCTACCTTGACGTGAGGAGATGGTTGAATCCCATATCGCTTGGGTTACCTAATCCTAAGCTATATGTAAAATGGCAATCCTCCTCTTACAAGACGTCTTTTGAGAGCGAGTTAGGCCCATTGGGTTCCTACAAACTTAGAGAAATAAAATATGGCAGTCCAAGTTATATGGGAACTTAAGATGTCAAATCACTATAAGTCTTTGACTCTTTGCAAATTGAAGTAGTTCCCTCCTCCTCTAGAAAAATTAAAATTTCCTTGTGAGGCAGGAGTTATGGTAGGATTCTATTCCTATTTTAGAAACTCTCCATTTGAGATAAGACTTGGGCAGTTGCAACAAATAGTTGATTTTATTTGTCAAAATTCATGAATTCTTAATCACTGCAATAATTGCCATCCTAGTTGCATTGACAAGTGCTGCCTAAGTTATTGATGTATGCATAATCGAGGTTCTGCTTTAGCTGATTTTGAGGATTGGATGAATTATTTGTGCTTGGCGCAAAGCTACAACAATCTTATGGGTTTGTGTTAGGTCAACTCCTGTTGGGTGCTTCTTACATTTGGAACAAAAACATCAAAATTGCGAACTTTTGATCATTAGCTTTTAAAAATGTTGGTGCATATGAATTTCATTGGCAATCCCAATTGTAAGCCAACTGATTTATTGCAAACATGTCAGACAGATGGTTTTAAGTTGCAACGATTCTGGGTTTATGAATTATATCGTGTCATTTTTAAAATAATGGTGATTTGATCATTACTTTTTTGAAAATGGCTGCGCGGGAATTGATTTAGTTCAAAATTTCAATGCAAATTCGATCTAACATAAGCCAAACAGCTCATTAAAAGTGTCACGCCGTTGGGTATTGGACAACATCAAAAGAAGTAATTTTATCATGTAGTAGTCGAATTAAAAGCAAAGTATTTCTCTTAGCTGAAGTATATATATGTCTATTAGAGAAATTTGGAGACATAAACATCAATCCGAAAAATGTTGCTTCTATTCGATGTTTGATTCTTTCAATAGGTAGCGTTCATGTTGTAAATAATAGAATATAGAAATCAATTCCATTTTCATGTGGTTTTAATGCATTAGATTGAACACTAGCAGTAAACAATTCTCAAGATGATTTCGAATTTTCTACTTCAGGAAAATCAGCAAATGGAAGAAAGTCTGCTTGCCGGGAGAGGAGTCGTGTTTTGTCATGTTTTAGAAGCTTCACCTTATCAGGGTTCTGGCGATAAGATCAAATTACCACCGTCGTGCTTCACCCAGCTGTCTGAACAGGGTGCTTTCGACAAAGGCCCACTCCACTTCCGACTGTCAGTTATCGAGCAAGACACTCATCCTTCAGACAGACAACATAATCACCGGACAACCCACGCAGGTGTACTGGAATTCACCTCCGAGGAAGGAACAGTTGCTCTCCCTCCTCACATATGGAGCAACCTGTTTCCGGCAGAATCTCCGGCAATCTCCTTAGTAGAAGTTTGTTACGTCTGGCTCCCGAAAGGGACATACGCAAAGCTCCAACCAAACAAATACGGGTTTTCGGACATACCCAATCATAAGGCCGTCCTTGAGACAAGCCTCCGGCAACACGCCACTCTATCTCAAGACGACGTTTTAACGGTCAACCATGGCTTGCTAACTTTCAACCTCCATGTTCTTGAGCTGAAACCATCAACGAGCGTTTCTGTCCTCGAAACTGACATCGAGGTCGACATCGTCGGTTCCGAATGGACTTCTGATTCCGCAAATAGGCACGTGTTGATACCTCTTGCATTCGGGAAGTCGGAATCCGGTACTATTGAGGAAGGGAATTACATGTACTATAAATTCTCAATTGACAATGATAATTGGAGTGTAATTTCGTCTGGCAATGCCATTGTCGAGGTGAAGATCGAACCAGAAACACAAGACGGAGACACCGATCTCTATGTCTCCAAACACCCGTTCTTGTTCCCAACCCGACATCAACATCAATGGTCCTCACACGACATGGGTTCAAAGGCTTTGGTCCTTAGCTCCAAGGACAAGAGTTTAGGACCGGGTACTTACAGTGTCGGTGTCTACGGCTTCAAAGGAAGAACAAAGTACGAGATTTCTGTTACTGTTGTAGACAATTCGAACCGGAAAGTGGGCCAACAAGCTATGATGATGTCATCGTCGGCGGCTATGGATGATACATTAGAGTGCCGCAACTGCAAGCGATATGTACCTTCTCGGACGATCTCACTGCACGAGGCTTATTGTAGCAGACACAATGTTGTCTGTGAGAATGCTGGTTGTGGGGTCGTTCTTAGGATTGAGGAGGCCGAGAACCATGTTCATTGCGATAAATGCGGGCAAGCTTTTCATAAAGGAGAGATTGAGAAGCACATGAAAGTGTTCCACGAGCCACTTCACTGCCCTTGCGGTACTGTTCTTGAGAAGGAACAGATGGTAAGCATTTCGATAGCTGCATTTATGTTAAAAAAAAATTATTACATTAATTTGAACAAAATTACAACTCGGGTTATGGGCTTTGTAGGCCCCGTTTGGCTACTGTTTCTGTTTTCTGATTTTTGTTCCCGCTCCCAAAATTTTGGGATTAATGTACAGAAACGCATTTGGTAAACACATTTCTGTTTTCAAAATTTTGGGAGTATTTCCTGAATTCCTTAAGAATTTGAGAAACAAAATATATTGATTCTTATTTACTCCCACAAAACTATTCCCACCACCACCTTGTCTGCCACCATGCATTTAAACCAAAAAAAGAACAAATTTTGCAACTAAACATGTTTTTTGTTTTTGTTCTCATAAATTAAAACGAACAATTTCAGGACAATGGTTGTTACCACACATATTTCTATTCCCGGAATATTCCCAAATGGGAACATAGTTCCCTTCCCAGTTTATTGGAAGTAGAAACAGAAAAGCAGAAACACTAACCAAACGCCACCTTAGCGTCTGTTTGTTTTTACAACTCAAATTCAGTTTCTGAAAATTATGAAATTGGTTTTCAATAACTGTTTTTGAAATTATGAAAACCGTAGTTTGTTCGACTAAAGAATTTTTGAAACTGAAACTTCTTCAGCGACGTTTCATTGCCAAATGCACGGTTAAGGATCCTATTAACTTGTGGTTTCATTGCCTTTTGTATTTCCAGGTGCAACACCAGTCTTCAGATTGCCCATTGCGCTTAATCACTTGTCGATTCTGTGGGGATATGGTTCAAGCCGGGAATTGGGCAGCAGACGTAAGGGACCGATTGAGAGGACTTTCCGAACACGAGAGCCTCTGTGGGTCCCGAACTGCCCCCTGCGATTCGTGTGGGCGTTCAGTTATGCTGAAAGATATGGATATTCATCAAATCGCCGTTCATCAGAAGAGTTAGAACTTGCACAAAAATTCTTAGATTACCGGAATTTCGAGGGGCTGTAATAAAATTTATGTGGTCTTGTAAGAATACTTCACTTATGATTGTGTCATGGTTGTATTTGTTGGTATGTTTCTGGGGCATATATCCTTGTTAAGTGGCGTACGGTCCTCTATTAATGTCAAAAAGAGCAGCAATGAGGCAACGTTCGGTATAAATCGTTTAACATGCTTTTTAACTTGGGTTTTTTGTGGAAAAAAACATGCTTTCACAAAATAAATAATTTTTTATTTTTTCAAAATAGGGGATTTTTTTTTATTTATGAGTTATGACAAGCAACGGAGTGGCGGATTAAGATTTTACATGTTTATGACATGCAAAGAGAATGAAAAATATATATGTATATGACGGGGCTATAATATGATGAAATAAATATATATGTGATATATGTAAGAATCTTGGTAAAGTTGAATATGTATGTGACATATCAAATATTATGTGTATTAGATGTGAGAACTTTTGTGAAACTTAACATGTGTATATAAGAATCCAAAGTAAAACGAACATGTCATAAATAAATATAAAAATGTTAATATATATATGGCATATTCACAAAATAGTATATGACATGTTGCGAAAAAACTAACATATATGTGACATGTTGAAAACTGAGCAATCTTTTTTATATGTATATGACGTATAAATGTATGTTCATACATGTTGATGAAGTTGAAAATGTGATATGAAAAGAATGAGAAAGGCTTCAATAATTGTGTTAACATCTCCCTCTATTTATATTAGTAACCAGATAACAATACAAGAAATTTTAAACGATATGGGAAACTTTAAACAATACTAGAAAGACATAATTACCCTTTAACACTCTCTCTCAAGTTGGAGTATATATGTTGTATGTTCCTAACTTGGAGTATATATGTTGTATGTTCCTAACTTGTTACAAATATATTTTATCCTTGAACCCCTAATAGTTTAGTAAATAAATCACCTAACTGATCAACTGCCTTGACATAGTTAGTTTCAATATACTTCTGTAATATTTTTTCTCGAATAAAGTGGTAATCAACTTAAATGTGTTTTGTCCTCTCATGGAAGACTGAGTTGGATGCAATGTGAAGTGTTGCTTGATTATCACATACGAGGTCCATTGGTGAAGAGTGTTTAAATCCAAGTTCTTCCAATAAATGTTTCAACCAAGTTAACTCACAAGTGGTATGGGCCATCGTTCTGTATTCCGATTCTGCACTTGACCTCGCCACAACTGTCTGCTTTTTACTCTTCCAAGAAACAAGATTACCTCCAACAAATACACAATACCCTGTAGTAGACTTCCTATCCGAAGGGAATCCGGCCCAATCTGCATCTATATATCCCTTAATTTGAGTGTGACCGAAATTCTGATATAACAAACCACATCCTGGAGAACCTTTTAGATATCGAAGAATACGAATCACTGCATCCCAATGATAAGTGGTGGGACGATCCAAGAACTTACTGATAACACTCACGGCAAAATAAATATCTGGTCTAGTAACCGTCAAGTAGTTCAACTTCCCTACTAACAGTCTTTATTGTGCTGAATCTGTTAATGGTACACCTTGATCTGCTAATAGTTTGCTGTTTGGATCTATAAGTGAATCAATCGGTTTAGCTCCTAGCATTTCTGTTTCACTTAACAGATCAAGAACATATTTCCTCTGACACAGGTAAATACCTTGACTTGATTGAGCAACTTCAATCCCCAAGAAATACTTCAATTGACCCACATCTTTAGTTTGAAATGTTCCATGTAAAAACATTTTGAGTTTCTAAATACCTTAGTGGTCGTCCCCGATGATCACGATGTCATCCATATACACAATTAACAATTTTCTCCCGACTTTACTGTGCTTGTAAAACACAGAATGATCGACTCCACAACGACGAAGACCAAATTCAGTGACCACTTCACTAAATCTCCCAAACCATGCTCGAAGAGACTACTTGAGACTATAAATAGATTTCTTCAAGCGACATACCAAACCAGACTCCCCCTGAATAACAAATCCAGGAGGTTGCTCCATGAATACTTCCTCAGTTAAATCGTCATTTAAAAATGTATTCTTGATATCAAGTTAATGCAATGGCCAACGAAAGGTGGCAGCCAAAAAGATGAACAAATGAACAGAAGCGAGTTTGGCAACGGGAGAAAAAGTCTCAAAATAATCAAGACCATATACCTGAGTGTAACTTTTGGCAACTAAATGAGCCTTGAGTTGATCAATGGTGTCATCCGGATGAACTTTGACTGTGTACACCCATTTACATCCAACTATTGTTTTGTTAGGCGGAAACGAGACAAGATCCGAAGTACCATTCTGATGTAAAGCTAGCATTTCCTCTTCCATTGCGGTCATCCAACCAGGGTGACGGAAAGCCTCTGTGACAAACTTAGGAATAAAATCAGATGATAGAGAAGCAACAAAAGAGGAATATGAAGGAGATAGATATGCATACAAGACAAAATTAGAAATAAGATGTTGAGTACATGTACGCTTACCCTTCCGAACAGCAATGGGTATGTCCAGGTCAGACACGAATTCATATACTGGAGAAGAATCTGGAGACACAGAGATGATTGGCTCAATGGCAGGAACAACTTTTTGGCGACGAGTGTATACATGCAAAGGCGGTGAATGACGACTAGGCGGGACAAGTACGGGAGTAGAAGAAGATGGTGTCGGGTCTGGGAGGCTTGGTAAATGAAGGGTGACATCCAGATCATCCCGAGATGATAGGTCAAAAAAGTAAGGGGTTGACTCAAAGAAGATGACATCTGCACAAATGAAAGAATGACGTAAAGAAGGACTATAACATCGATAACCCTTTTGTATGCTAGAATAACCAAGGAAGACACATTTTATGGCACGAGGATCTAACTTATCCTTGCTAGGAGTCAACTGGTGGACAAAACAGACACATCCAAGATACGAGGAGGTAAAGTAAACCAGGGTGATCGGGGAAAAAGAATAGAATGAGGGACTTTGCCATTCAGGGTAGAAGACGACATTTTATTGATCAAGAAGCAATCTGTAAGAACTGCATATGCCCAGAAGTGTTTGGAAACATTCATCTCAAACATCAGAGTTCGAGTCACTTCTAAGAGATATCAATTCTTACGCTCAGTGACTTCATTTTGCTGCGGTGTGTGAGGACAAGAAAACTGATGCGATATACCAGACTGTGACATGAATGAAGTAAAGGGTTGAGAAAAATATCTCGAGCATTGTCACTATGAAGTATACGTACGGGCACATTAAATTGAGTTTTAATTTCAGTATAGAAGGCAGAAAAAATGGAGAACAATTCAGAACGATTTTTCATTAAATAGAGCCATGTAACCCGAGATAAATTATCGACAAACGTGACAAAATAAGGAAAGCCAAGTGTAGAGGCAATACGAGAAGGACCCCAAACGTATGAATGAACTAAACTAAAAGGACTCGATGCACGAAACTGAGCGGGGGAAGTAAATGAAGTGCGATGATATTTTCCCAACTGACAATACTCACAATCTAAGGAGGGCAAATGACGTAAACTAGGAACAAATACCTTTAGATTGGCAAGATAGGGATGACCTAGGCGACAATGAATTTGGTGGGCAGATGCAACGGCAGGGCAGGCAGTGGGTGGGATAACAGGTGTCTCGGCATGATTGCGGAAGTAATAAAGGCCATTTTTTTCACGCCTTATGTCATTCGTCTTTTATGTTTTCAAATCCTGGATGATGACAGAATCAGGAAAGAAGCAAACATAACACTGAAGTTGTTGAGTAAGCTTACTAACTGATATCAAATGAGGGAATATACAACACAGAAGATAAAGAGAAAGATGAGAAAAGTTCCACAATGCCAATACCACGAACAAGGACAGTGGAACCATCAGTAATAGTAACAGGGGACAATGAGAGAGATGACTGAATATGCGTAAATAGAGAAGATATACCTGACATGTGATCGGTGGCAGTGGAGTCTATAATCCAAGGTATATAAGTGGAATGATGAAAAGAAAGACATGCAATAGGGTTACCTCGTTGAGCTAGCGAAGTAATGGGGGTAGATGACTGCTTGGACAACTTAAATAGGAGGAACTAAACATACTCATCATTAGAAATGGTCTTGAGAGTTGAAGAGTTGGATGCGGAAACGGGAGTAACTTGATTATTAGTTGTCACATGAACATACTTAGGAGAACGACCAATTTTGTACCAACAAATATCTTTAGTATGGTCTTCCTTGCCACAAAATGAGCCCCGATGTTAACTACAACAATGGCCACCTCGGTCACCCCGAAATTCATTACTACGACTTTCTCGGTCACTTTGGTTCCCTTGATCGAGAAGAACTTGTACAACTTTGGACCATTGTAAATGATTAGTCTCATTCAACTTGCGGGTTGTTAACGATTGGAGGGTAGCCATCGACGTTAATTTTCCCCAATACAACAATAAATACAAAACAACTTGTCAAAGGAAATAAACCAACAACATGAACAATTGTAGGACTTCAATGAAGAACATTATAAGCAAAATAATACTCACGAACATCCGGGACATTAGATTTGGTCTAGAGTACTGTTGCAAAGCTGGAAAAACGAACAATCAGTCACGAACAACTCTGCGAGATCGAAGACATCTGTATTGTTGTCCATGTTCTTCAAGACCTGATTTGAATCAACAGAGAGAAACTAACAGGACCTAGAAGGTCGACGGGTGAACAGAATCGAAGGCGAACAGAAGGCCGGCGGGCAAACAGAAGGCTATGAGGGTCGATTGCGAGGAAACGACGGCCGGTGAGTCGGCGGTGATGGTCGGCGAAGGTTGGCGACCACAGAGAAGACGGCGGCGACGGTAGACTGCGAGTGAGATCTGGGTCGCGAGGAAGGTACGACTTGATTTTGTTTTTGGGTTGATGGTCAGCGAAAGTCGGAACGACCTGGACGACGATCGACGAAGGTTGAAACGACCTGGATGACGGTAGCGAGTCGTAGTGGTGGATGGGAGGCGGTAGCGGCGTGGGAGAGGGGGACTAGGGTTTTTTTTTTTTTTTTTTTGGGATAAACAGTGGACATGAAAAAAAAAATGGTTTAAACAGATCTATGGAATTAATTTCCCATAACCTGCTCTGATACTATGATAAAGTTAAAAAGGTGATATGAATAGAATGAAAAGGCTTCAACAATTGTGTTAGTCTCTCCCTCTATTTATATTAGTAACCAGATAACAATACAAGAAATTTAAACGATATGGGAAACTCTAAACAATACTAAAAAGTCATAATTACCCTTTAACATATGTGATGTAAAAATTTAATATGTATAAAATGTTAGTGATTTAACGATTTTTTAATATGCATATGACATATTAATATACATGTGTATGACATGTAAAAATACAAATTTAGCATGTATATGAGATATTAGCATTTTAACGACTTTTAAATATGTATATGACATATTAAGGGACATATGTATGATGTTTGACGTAAGTCTATGACATGTACGAATTTAAACATGCATATAACAATGTAACAATATGAATATAACATATATATATGATAGGATTAGGCTTTAGCATGGATTTAATGTGTTTTTTGCTTGAATGAAAAATGAGGGATCAAAAATATAAATATTCTTTCTCAATCTATATGAGGTCAAACATGACTGGAAACAATTTGACATTTCATTATTAGCATTTGAAAACATTTGAAAATAGTTCTTGGATCAAAACAACAAATTTTGAAGTCTTGATTTTCTTTTCACTTTTGGGTATACCCACGAGTGTCACCACACTCAAATAAGGTGTGAAACTAATTTCGTTCGGGATGCGTGGCCGTCCCTCTCAACAAATATTTTTTTTACAGGCTTGAACTCAAAGGGTATAAAAATAACATTTATTTTGTGAATAGAGTACAGTTTCAATAAATGACTGAAAATCTTATCAAAATGATTATGGGTGAAAAAAACTTAAAGAACGAAAAACGTTTATTAGGTAAAAATTTATAAAAAAATGTCTTGTTCATTGGGTAAATTTATTCATTTATTTTTTAAAATAAAATTTGCATTTCTTTTTTTAAAAATTTATAAAAAATGTCTTGTTCATTGGGTAAATTTATTCATTTATTTTTTAAAATAAAATTTGCATTTCTTTTCTTAATCAAAGAGTAGAAGGGGATAATGTATAGGTTTTTAAAAGTGAGAGATTAAAAGTTTGTTTGATAACTACTTAATTTTTAAGTGCTGAAAATTTAAGTATTGAATTTTAAGTGCTAAAAATATCAAGGTTGTTTCATAAAATTAAAATTTTAAGTGCTAAAAATTAAATGTTAAATTTTGTTTGTTTGTTTGATACATACAAAATTTGAATGTTGAAAATTATTTAATTTATATAACTACCATTGAATAAAAAAAAATATCGAGAACAAAACAATACAATAAATTAAGGGATAGAAAGTGTAATTTCACAAACTTTTCTTTTTCTCACCTCCTTTGGGTCCATAGTTGCAGCCGGTGGTGATCATCTCTCTCACGCCCTGAACAGTGGTCTTATTGTAGAACTCAAAGTGGGTTAATATGCCACTTGCACGATACTTCAAGCTGAATATGGATAGGAGCGCCCTTGGAAATTCAAGAACAGGAAGAATTGGAGGGCTTATAGAAACATGGACGGAGCGTGGCAAATTGAATTTTTCGGTTATCTCCAACTATGTACGAGCTTGGAAGCTGAATTACGAGCGATTCACACGGGCCTTTACCTGGTGATTTTGAAAGGTTATACGAGGGTGTTGATTGAGACTGACTCTCAAGAAGCGGTGGACCTCATAAAGGGAGATTGTCTAAAGACACGTCTCCTGAGAGGCTGGATCACGGAATGTAAATTCATCCTGGAGAATCACGATATGGAGATCAGAGCCATTAGGAGAGAAGGAAATGGCTGCGCGGACTTCCTGGCTCGCATGGGAGCGAGAAGCAGATCAGAGCTCCATTATCTTGAGGATCCTCCGGAGGGTATCAAAGGCCTTTTGATCGTTGATATAAAAACGGATACCCTCGGCTGGCTGCTAGTTTTGTGCTGTTATTTTTTCTACCAAAAAAAAAATTAAGTTCAATCTTAGCGGCAGCAGTAATCGGAGATAAAGTAACTAAGCGCTTTCTAAAAAAAATATATATAAGTAAAGGGACCGTAGCTGAATTTTTTTTTCAAATTTTGACTTAATTTTTAAGTTAATTTAATTAATTAAATGATATTAATTATTTTTGTTAAATGATAATAAATTTGAAGTGAGTACTTTGATTATCCCACAATGCCTAAGAAATTCGCTTTCACAATTGAGCACCCGACCGGTTGAAAATGGCGTGGTAGATTCGTCTCGGTAGTGGGGCCTTTGTCGCTCTCCTCCAATCAGAACTCTTAGAGAGAGAATACAGAAGATATAGAGGGAGAGTCATCTATACACTTGATTTGCGAATCGATTGTTTGTTACTATTCGATCGGTGGAGATTGGTGTTTAGATTCATGGAAGAGGTGATGACAGCGGCAGATGCATCGTCGGCCGATCGGACGACGTCGATTTCTCCGTCGCCGGGTTCGTTTCTACCGTCGAACCTTCCTCTCATTTCCGCATTCCTCTCCTTCGCCATAGCTCAGTTCCTCAAGGTCTTCACTACCTGGTCCGTGTTTTCTCTCCTCAAATTTTAATTAATTATCATTTGAAATTTCTATTCTGATCGTATTTTTGATTTACATTGTTCATGATGTTATTGATTTCTTTGATTTCCGATCATGCATATATATTATTACTTTCATTGAAAAAAGAAATCGAAAAGAAGATTATCGGGAAGAAACAACTCTTATACATGAACATTCGCATGGCCTAGAACAACACTGTGAAATCATAAATAGAATAAAACTCAAATTAAGCCAAAACAAAACCTCCAAAGACTCGGGAGAGTGGAATATCCCCATTTCTGTAGCAAGCTTTTTGGTGAGCAATTCTGTATTATCTTTGCTTCAAAATGTGATCTACATCAGCTGAGTATACCAGCTTAGAAATTGCATTTATGGGATTCTCAAGCTGCCAAGCTGTTAATCCCAAGAAAGCCGACGACTTTACTGATTCATCACATAATTCCTAACAAAGAATTTCCATATCTTCGACAAAATGGCTGAGAAAAAACATATATAAGCATGACTCTCTTGATTATCATGACTCACCTCACAAGTAGGAGTAAGTCTAGGAGATACTCTTGAAGCCTACCCAGGGTGTCCAATTTGCCTTGAAGAACCCAACCACTATATCAAACTGAACCTGGCATGTCTTCCTAAAACAGACCAAATTACCTCCTTATCATGTCTTCTAAATACCAAGTCATAGTGTCATCAGCCGAGGCATCTATGGGTAAGGGAAGCAGTTCCCCCATGAGGGCTTGAATTGCATGAGACTCTTCTGCAGTTTACTACCAACAAACATTTCTGCATAATTTCATTAGGGAAGACACAAATTAGTGACCGTACCTCCATCTCTGTTAGGTTCAGATTCCTTCTCGCGAGCTATTTTTCTGTGGTTAAGCTCCATTTTTAACGCCTGACCAACCTCCAATATGATAAAGAATTCTATGCACCACAGCACCAGAAGGAAACATGGATGATTTTTCTTGTTGGTTAGAAATAGGAAGGTACAAGTATCCATGCCATGCTTTTTCTTTCTTATTCTTCCATTGTGGATTGGCTTTGATCCATCCAATCTATGGTGATTATTCTTATAAAAACCTAAAGATTGTCTGAAATCGCTTGAGCAGCTGTGATCCGTCCAATCATAGTTTCTATGGTTATTGTTCTTGCGAAAGAAATCCAAAGATCATGTCAAACCTCTTCTGCTCTTGCCTACGTTAAATATTTTTCTTTACATTTTTTCTTATTTACTTCCTTTTGGTTAACATAATTAAAGCATTTCCGATAGCTGAACTGCATTTTTAGTTTTCCCTTTTATCCGTTCCCTGTTTGTTTTCGATATTACTGCTTGTTAAAGGTCCCCTACTGTTCAATCTTGTTTAAGAATTAAGACTTGTACAGAAACCTTAGGAGTAAAGTTGTCAAAATGATATATGACTTTATAATAAGTGCAAGAACTCACTAAACCCGTCTCTTTAAGGGGTTAGAGTTGTAGGTAGTTGTTGTGATGTTGTCTTAAATTTATCATTCACTTGATGGATAGAGAAATCTGCTATTCAATTACCCCTTTTTAACAAGAAAAATCTGCTGGCTTGGAAAGCGGGCTTCACACAAAATTTTGGGAACAAAAACGTGTTTACCAAAAGCGTTTCTATACATTAATCCCAAAATTTTGGGAGTGGGAACAGGAATCAGGGAACAGATGCAGTAACCAAACGAGGCCTTACTTTTCCAATATGTTTCTCCTAGATAATCAGGTATAAAGAAAAGAGATGGGATTCCAAAAGAATGATTGATTCCGGTGGAATGCCTTCATCACATTCTGCAACCGTGATGGGTCTAGCAGTAGCCATGGGTTTAGAAGAAGGAACGGGTGGACCAGCTTTTGCTATTGCAGTTGTCTTGGCTTGTATAGTATGTACCTTTTTAACTACATCGTGTCGTTTCTCTTTCATTTTTCATCTCAAATAGGAAGTTAAGACTGTCATGTTAATCTTGATTTAGAAATTTGGGATGCCATCTCTCTCTCTCTCTCTCTCTCTCTCTCTCACACACACACACACACACACCATATAATTTTTACAATATAGTTGTTGGAACAAGACCATATGAACAATGTTTATGGACTATGATGCAGGTGATGTATGATGCATCTGGGGTTAGACTTCATGCTGGTCGGCAAGCTGAAGTAAGATTGCGTCCCATGATTATAGGCTTTTGTTTAGTGTTTTTGCCTGTTCCGAAAACAAATGTTCCAAAAATATGAGCACAATAACAGAAACAGATTTTTCTGTTCCCAGTTTTTAGGAGCACAAACACCAACCAAAAATCGGCCCCTAGAAACTTGTTTCATTTGCTGCATGAATTTCAAATAATTGGTCTTTTGTCTGTGTTTATATGATGCCATTTGCAGGTTTTGAACCAAATTGTATGTGAATTCCCACCCGAACACCCTTTATCTACTTCCAGACCATTGCGCGATTCGCTTGGACACACTCCTCTCCAGGTTTGTTTTCACTCTCGTGAGATATTAAGGCCACGTTTACGCAACAATAAATTCTAGAACTGTTTTCATTTTAAACTGGATTCAACACCTCTGTTGGAAGAGCGCCTTTATTTTATTTTTGTGATTTGACTTCAGTATATATTTATTTCATACGCAGGTTATTGCTGGAGCTGTTTTGGGATGCATTATAGCATATCTGATGAAAAACTCCAATTAGGAGCAATCCAGTGCACAAAGGCAAGGCTCTTGCCTCCTCCTCCTATTACAGGGTGTGGGGAGAGTCAATCTTACTCCTATATACTAAAATCTTAAAATTGCTTGAACCAAAACACGACCTAACATTTGGCAATCATGTATCACGTGGGTTTCGTGGGCCTACGTCTAAAGTTTCGTTAACCGTGTCTCGTGGCGATGTGATTTTTCTTTTTATTATTATGGGCCTACTACTTGTCTTTTCCCATTTGAATATCTTATCTCACTCGGCTAGAGCTTTAGAGGTGGACAGTTTTTATATGTCCATGCGTTTTGAGTGTTATCTCTTCAGGCTTCCTCCGCAGTCCGCGCTCATTTAGTAGGGGCCGTATCATTTATCAACAGATATGGTAAAATTGATATGCTATTTTTTTAAGTATTTTTTTTATTAAAAATAAAATTTAATTTAAAATTAATTGTAATTTTCAAATAAATGTTTGTACTAAAATTAAAAATAAAATTAACTTTAAAATATTTAATAATGTGTATTTTTTTAAATTTAATTTGACGTTTTTAGTTTAAATTAAATTATAATAATAATTTTGAATTTAAAATAAAATTGAAACTTTAAAATAATCCAATCTTTATTTAAATATGGTACAGGGTTCTGTCTGTGTCAAATATGACACACACACATAGCATCTATGACAATTGTATAGATGATGATCAAGTTGTTGGAGTTCATTTTGGCATCAAAATTTAAGATGGTAGAGAGGATGATCGAGATGTTGGAGTTGCTCTTATAACTTGGTCCAGACCTTCAGTCCAAACATGTCACATGACTCAGTAATTTACTCGTCGATTATTATAAAAATAGACATTCCTGTGTTTAAAAATATTATATTTATTTTTAAATTTTTACCTCTAAAAATAATAAATAAATAAAAAACAACTAATGAAATTTGTATATGAAACTTAAAAATTACAAACACAATTTAATTTAAATACTTAAAAAAGTGGCTATGAAATTTTTAGACGACAATTTTTTCACCGAAATAGTTCACTTGTACCAATCATCTATTCTCCTCAAATTAATTCAATCACACATTTTAAAGCAATAGTCTTGATTAATTAACACATCAAGAATTTTTTGTGCTTAAGGACACTATATTGATGTGTTAATTTATGAGTATAAAAATATAGTAAATATTAAAAGAATTACCAATTAAATCCACATGTAAAATTTAAAGGGCACAAAATATAATTTCATTTACCGTCTTAGAAGTGGAAAGTGAAAAAAAAAATCAAAAAAAAAAAAAAAAAGTCACTTAAGAATATTAATTTTTATGACTGATCCTCCGTGTCAAGAATGACTTCTTCTCGTAAGGCTTCTTGATAGTTGCAGTGATCAAAACCTTGCAACTCTCTTTTTAGAAAAAGGTAGGAGACAAGAAGTCAAAGGCTTTGTGCTTAACTGCTCTTCTGTTGTTCTTCCTTTTTTACCAAAAAATAAAATACTAGCAGACATCGTATTTATTACATAGCTAGATGTATATGTATTTAAAATTATCACAAACTCAAGTTATTAACTTGTATAAATTAAGAATTTTTTTTAATTATCATGAAACGTTTTTATTTATTTTTAAATATTTTTTTTAATGAAGACCGAAATAAAGGATTTTTTTTAAAATTTCTATAATTCAATGTAACCCATTCATTCTCTTCAAATAAAAAGTCATTCTAAAGAAATTGTCCTAATTTTAGATTTTCCCAAATACCAATAGCAAAAAGAAGTATAATTTTAGGGAATGACTTGATTTGTAATTTTTTAAGAAATGTATCGATGCGTAGGTATATTGAATTTTTTTTTTTTATTTATTTATTTAAAAATTTAAAAAAACCTGTAAATAGTGGTCTTGTCAGAGTTTTAGTGTAAGAATATAAAAATATAATAGCTTTTAAGAGTTAGCAAGGAGCAGTAGCAACGTGCATTGATGGAGCTGATTCTCATATATGTACGGGAATGCGTGACACTTAATAATAGACATGGTTCCATGTGCTGCACGCCAAGCGTTACAATGCCAATAATTCGAGATAACTATTACTATATTTTTCTTTTAATCTCCGACACGTTATTTTATTTTATTTTTATTTTTATTTTTTTTATTTTTTATTTTTTGTGTGTCTACAAGGGTATCCCCATACCACGATCGGTAGAGACTAATCTCTCGAGATACTGTCGGGTGCCGAAACGGGCACCTCTCCGAATAGAGCACTCTCCATACACTTTCGATCCATGGACGTTACTTAAGGAACGCAAATCCCTTTTACTTAAGCCAACTCGTGTTGGTTCCGACACGTTATTCATATGGTTATATTTCTATCTAGTATCGAAAACGTGAAAGTGTCCAAATTACTACACTACTAAAATTAATTTTTTACTTAAAACCGTATGATTTTAAGTTTAAAGTTCCTACTATATTATCATAACTAAAATTATAAACATTTGACTATCATCCATCCTAGTCAAATGAATCATTTTACTTAAAATTATATAATTTTAAGTTGGAGTCTTCTACCATGGTATCAGAGTTATAATTATGAAAATTTGACTCATCTATTGTAGTCAAATTTTCTGTACAAACCGGGGTTGTATATATCTCATCATTTTTTCATAGTCAAATCATCTGTAAAGCAGGAGTTGTATTTGAGGACAAGCGTTAGATTCTTATCACACATCGATCATTTAAAAGTGTCCAAATTATCACCACCATCTAAGAATGACAGCAGTTCGGTTTTGGATCAGTTTCATTAGAACTGAAAACCAAAACGGTTAGATGTCAATAACAAATTCAAAATTGAACTATAAATTGCCAGTTTTTTAGAAATTAATTTTCAAATCAAATTGTTTAATTTTATATAAAATTAAAACCAAAACTACAAAATCATAAATCATTTAAAGTGTTTTTTTTTTAGCAACGCAAGTTTGCAAAATTATAAACAAAAACATAAATAAAATATACAAGTTTGCAAAATTATAAATAAAAATATAAATAAAATATAAACATAAATTCCGAATAAAATCAAAACTAAATCAAAATCATTAATTGTTACAATAAATATTCTAAACATAATTGATGTATCACACATAAAATTCACATGTATAAAAAACAAATAAACAAAACGAAAACGCAAATAAATACAAAAAAAAATAAAATAGAGATAATATATATATAGATTTAAAACAACGGTTACACAGTTTACTTTCAATCTTTCACGGTTAATATTCTAAAACTAAAACCAAAACCAAAATTAAAATCAAAAGCATTTTGCTTTTCAATTAAAAAATCAAAACTGTGATAAAAATCAATTTTATCGATTTTAAAATTAAACCATTCAATTCGATTTAGTTTGATTATCCGACGGTCTGAGTTCAATTTTTATCCCTACATCAAACTTGTATTAAAAAAAAAAAAAAAATAACTTGTCAAAAACACCGGTAAACCGACCGGATGCCAGATCCACCGTCGGCCAGTGACTTGTTATTATATCCATGTGATTCACTTTTTGAAAAGTAATTTTGAATTCAAGTCATCATTTTAAAGAGTCTAAAAAATGTTTGATGAGCTGTTTGAAAATACTCTAGTGGTAATTCAAATAGTCACATGGTATGTAGAATAATTTAATTGTCGAACTCAAAATATTCCATTTTAACAATAATCAAATGACTATTTATTGTGCATACTTGGATCATAAAAATGCATATTTGGCAATAGGAGAATTTAAACTTAATTTTTCTTTTCATTAATAAAGATGCGGAGTAAATTATGACCGTCCATGCCGTAATTAGAGCCCGTGCATAAGGTCTTATGTGGCTGGTCATCTGGATTCTATTAAGAAGTCCATAAATCCATTTCTACCCAAATATTTATGCACCCAACTAATGAGCTCATCAGAACCCCTGTCACTTGGGCTTCTGTTAGCCCCTGACAATGCTGGAAGAACGAGATGGCACGGACTTGGTACATTTTATAACTGGACGTGGTGCATGCGACACAAACGAAGACATTGGTATAAGAGGCACCAACTTGGTGCATTATTTCTAAACAAGGGTGGTGCACAAACGACACTAAACAAGGTGTTGGTGAGAAATAGACATATAGGTTAACCAAAGTTTAAAGGTAGACAAATGTTGGGCGAGAACAAATATTGGTTGGCAAAATGTTGGGGCAATAATGCCAAGTTGGGGTAATGTGGTACAAAATGTGGGCAAAAGGCTATCCCATGAGTCAACCGTGGGCAAGGGTCATGTTGACTCCATGTTATGACTCCTCTGGTATTTTGATGTCTACTACTACTAATTGAATTATTTTGCATAAAGTATTATAAGGGGGATGTCCCTCCCTCTAGACCCTTCGCAAGGTAGGACCCTAGGAGCGCTACGGGGTATTGGCACAACAAGACAAGGTGTAAGGCATCGCATACAAATGGTGGGAAGCTTGGAGTAAGGCTTACTCAACAATATCGATTTAATGAATAAACTAAGGCGCAATGCATCGACAGACAAGGGTGTCGTGAGGCAACACAAATGGGTATAAGACGGTGCTAAGCTAAGATCAAGGACACCCTAGACACAATGCTACGATTGGTGCCATAGGCATGGCATGACACGTGGAAAGACCTTGACACGAGGTTAAAGCAACAAATGTCGACATGTGGCGACAGGCATTGGAAAAACTAGGCATCATTGGACAATGTTGGTGGGTATTGGGCGGAGTTAGAACAAGATGTTGGGTATGCGTTGGCAAAATGATGCACCATTGGGCAATGTTGGTGCACATGGCGATGTTGACATATAGTGTAAGACAATCCTAGGCACAATGCTAGGATTGGATTTCATGGGAGCGACATGAAACCAATGGATGACAGACTGTTGGACACAACGGTGCATTCTGGTTCAAAAAATGCATATGGCTTGGCGAGTCGTTGGGTGCAACGATGCAATGAGATGTAATAGAACAAGCGGGGTGAGCTGGTTGCTGGTGCTTAGATAATGTGCAAAAATTGGCTATTGACAATTTAGGGACATGTGTTGAGCATATGGTGGAAGTTATGCATGCTTGCAAAAAATATGGTTAAGTAACTGCCTTGTAAGCATGTTCAGTCACATATCTAGCAATTTCATAGCAATTTTTAAACATGTTTCCAAGAAGTTGGGGCTGTTAATTGCATTCTTTGCTTATAAATAGGTGCATTTCGGGTTTGTATGGGTAAGCAGTGAGTTTGATTGTTCTTACACCCCTTGACTAGAAATATAATGTGCGTTTTCTTATTTTTGTTGCGTAATAAAATAAGGTTGACTTCAGCTGTAAGTCATTGCATTTTTATACTGTTTCAGGAGCATGTGTGTGTATTGGGTTGGTTTGACATTGTATTGTCCATGAACACTTGAGTTACTGACTGGTTGGTGGGTAACTAGGCCATCACAGGTGCGAAACATTTTAGGTGGAGATTAAACTTGTGATTGTGGGTAACAAAGCATAGCTACAAAAATTACCTTTGTATCATGTGCAAACGGAGCATCTTGCAATGTTGGAATACTACGTGGGAGCGCCCACGAGCAGTGCTGATTAAAGTTTATATATCTATTGTACTGAGTTGCAAGTAAGGATTGTCGACCTTCGGATCTCGTTTAAAGATTTCTGCAGTGACTCTACTGCGAGAATTAAAACCATGTACGAGGACATGATTGTGCTTGCTGATGTGCGGAATATAAACCTTAGGCGTGTTGAGGAGGATCTTGCATTGCTGAAGAAGGTCGTTGCTAGATAGGGCGCGTCGAGAGATGATCTAGATCAGGTGAAGGTATCGAACCCAGAGCTATTTTCTCGCAGGCGAAGTGCCAAGGAACTGAATAATTTCCCATGGGACATAAAGTAATATTTTTGAATTGCTCATATTTCCAAAGATGAACAAGTGTCAATGTCGAGCATGTACATGGTTGAGGACGCCAAGTTGTGGTGGCGAACACGTATGGAGGACATTGTACAGTCAAAGATTAAGACGTGGGTTAACTTGAAGAAAGAATTGAGAGATAAATTCCTACCAACAAACTTGATTTGGGTGGCTTGAGGTTGGTTGCAGAAACTCAAGCACACCGATTATGTGTATGAGTACCTCAAAGAATTCAGTTCTTTAATGTTGGATGTGAAAAACATATTAGACGAGGGCAAGCTCAACTTTACCTCCAGTTTGCAAGCGTAGGCGCAAGCTAAATTGAGAAGGTAGACATACATAACCTGCAAACTATTTTGGCGGCAATAGATGACCTTACCTACTACAACTTGACGAAGGATGACATCAGCTCTGACCGGAGGTAAGGACAAAACGTTAAAGAGAAGACAAATGAAGGAATGATGGAATGGAAGAACAAGGACACTATGCCCTAGTTTCAGAGGGCTCCTCATCAAAATTCAAACCCAAAACGAGGGTGGGCAAGAGCTAACATTTCTTTATATGCAACGATCCTCACAGGATGAAGGACTATCCAAAGAAAGAGAAGTTGACGGCACTATTCCTGGAGGAATCAGAGGATGAAGGTTCCGAAGGTGAGGACACGCATCAATACCATGTTGTTGGTGGACAACAAGCATTCTAAGAGCGATAAGTGATGAAACTGATTTGGGACATGGGGTACTAGGAACCGCCCTATGTTTTGTGGTAAAATATAAGCAAAGGTAGTTGGTGATCGAGAGGTTCCCAAACGAGGATGTTGAAAAAGCAAACGGGCTCCTATTCAGTCTGATTACAAAAGCGTTCTATAGTAAAAGATGTTGAAATAAGTTGCAACATGTTAGAGATAAGTATATAGGAACATTGATAAAGGCTTTGGCAAAAACTTTAGCATATAAGAATAGCAAAATCAGAGGGTTGGGCAAGAGTCGATCTAAAGAGGGTATCGAATTCATTTGATGGGGGTAGTTTGTTAGTCCCTACCAATGTTGGTAGATTGAGATGGCACAGACTTAGTACATATTATAACCAGACATGGTGCATGCGGCATAAACGAAGGCATTGGTATAAAAAGGCAAAAACTTGATGTGTATTTTTAACGGAACGTGGTGTATGCAGCACTAAACAATGACGTTGGTAAGGAATAGGCACAAAGGTTAATCAAATTTCAAAGGTAGATGAATGTTGGTAGACGACAAGTATCAGCTTGCAATATGTTGGCACGGTGGTGCCAAACTAGGGTAATTTGGTACAAAATGTGGGCACGTGTCTAAGCCAATAAGCCAACCATGGGCAAAGTTCCACTGTTGACTCCATTATGGCTTTTCAGACATTTTGATGTCAATTGTTGGCACTTGAATATTTTGCTTAAAGTATTATAAGAGGAGTGTCCCTCCCTCCAGACCCTTGACAAGGCAAGACCCTAGTCGTGCTATGGAGCTTCGGCACAACAATGTAAGGTGTAAGGTATAAATTACACATTGTGGGAAACTTGGGGTAAGGGTTATCCAATAATATCAGTTTGGGGCATAACCCAATGTGTGGTGTGGTGACGAAAAAGGGTGTCGTGTGGCAACACCAATGGGTGTTTGGTGTTGCTAAGCTAAAATATTAGTAGGCATTGGATAACATTGGAATAAGGTGTTGGACATGTGTTGGCAAATAGTGTTGGGCAATGTCGGTGTACATTGGCAAAAGGTACTAGGATTGAGTTTCATCAACGCAACATGAAACTAATGGAAGACCTTGGTGCAGCTCCAAAGCCAAGGCGGATAGAATGTGGGTACAGCGTCACTTTGTGATCATTGTTATGTGGGTGATATGACAGACCGTTGGGTACGACGATGCAACGAGATACAACTAAATAAGTAGAGTAAGTTGGCATCTGGTCCTTAGTTAATGTGGTAAAATTGGTTGAGTATGGACAGTTTAGGGACATTTGCTGGGCTTGTGGGGGAAGTTATGGATACTGGCCAAAAATATAGTTCAATAACTATCCTTTAAGCTTGTTCAACCACTTGTCCAATAGTTTTATAGCAGTTTTTTGAGCATGTTTCTTATCAGTTGGGGTTGTTAACTACATTATTTGCCTATAAATAGGTGCATTTGGATTCGTATGGGTAAGCAGTGAGTTTGATTGTTCTTGCAACTTATTGACCAGAATTATAGTGTGTGTTTCCTTATTTTTGCTGAGTAATAAAACATGGTTGACTTAGAATGTAAATCGTTGCGTTTTCATACTATTTTTGGTGTGTGTATGCGCGCCGGGTTGGTTTACTATTGTGTTGTCTAGGAACAGTTGAGTGACTAACTGGTTGGTAAGAAATGAGACCATCACAGGTGCGGAAAATTTAGGCATATATTAATCTTTTGACAACTTCTCTCATGCATGATGGATGTAGGGATCCTCTAATGGATGAAACCGGTAGAGTCCTAAGTGAAAGAGAGGAATTTATTCTTAGAATTTAATCATCTTCCGCCAAAAGGCATCACTATATAAATGGGAGAAGAAGAGGTAATATCTGTTAAACTCTAAATTGTTATTGAGTTCATTAAAAAAGAATCTTTTATATCCAGATACGTATCCTCATATCGGAGGCCCTTCACTAGAAGAAACTCATCTCAGTGTAAGGATTAAACGAATGGTTCATATAAGAACATGTTATCTTTTTCACCACTATCGCCTCCAAGAAAAGGTATCATGAGTTAAATATTCCTATTCATGCTCACTCATTTGCGTAGCACCGAGGTACGTGAAAATCTACGACCACCTCTAAAAGTGCATTTCGAATACTCCGTTACTGAAGAATTCCAATGAATTCACTTGCACCTGAATTCTCTCTAGTGGATGGTGAGGCCAAGCTGTAGAAAATAAAAAACTAGGTGGTTGAACTCAACCACTAATTGATTTATCTTGTCAACAATCTATAAGACCTCCACAGTAATTGTATGTTGATCAATTTGTCCACCAAGATGACTTCAAACTCAGGGTCCTTTCCTGTGTCAAAGGCCATCCCTCGGTTGGACAGGAAAAACACTTTACATCAACGGGAAGAGCCTTTGAGAAGCCACAACCACTTGGGAGAGAACTCAAACGAAGCTAGGAGATAGTACCCTTTGCCTTCTCTTGAGGCATCCCACGCAAATTTCTTCCACTGAAAAGAGCATAGGCCCTTTTCCCCTCCATTGCAACCCCAAGCAATAGAGCGCTGATTATAGGAATTAGAGGTCAACTTTGCTCCTTGGAAACCAACAATGCTTCCAATACTCCTACATTGACTTGACCGATGTTCACGAGCAAGATATTGGATGAACTAATGCTTCCGTAGTCTATTTATACTATCAACCAAATGACATCCTAAGAGGAACTCACGAATCCATCTGATCATGTCTCCATATTTAAGATAATGCTTGACCTTCGAGGGGTATCCGACACAATGCGCTTTAAGTCATTTCCAGTTACTCTGATTAGACACACATACGAGTGGTACCACACTGTGGCCCCGTAGGCAATCGATCGTTTCACCAATATTTTGAAGATGTTCTTGGCATAGTTTAAATGGAGCCAACAAAAGCCGATGTCATCCATATGCCTCCTGATGATGAAACAGAGAGATATAAAACCCTTAGAGGATGTACTAAATTGTTTCGACACCGAAACCTTACTGGTTAACCGCCTGGATAATGGTGTAGCATTAGTCAAGCACATGAATGGGTTGCAGATGAGTAAATTCTTATATTCTCTCACTAAGCACCCTTCTCCTTTAAAACCTGGATTATCCTTTGGAAAGAGATTATTGTTTTAGCGAGGCAGAGTCTATTTGGATGGAAAAGGCAGAGAAGGAAGATCAAAATAAGAAAGAGGGCGATAGAGGTGACAGAACCTCCCAGCTCTCTGGAAGCAATAAGTTCAAGGCGGAAGGTCGCCTTAAAGATATTTGGCGTTCAGGAAGTCCTCCTAGAAGGCCAGATCAATTTACCCCACTCTAGCTCCTAGTGGCATACATTTCAAATAAGATCAAGGAGATCGAGCCAGGCTTGCGATGGTTTGTCTCGTTAAAGTTAAAGCCTAAAAATCAAAATCGAAACAAATACTATGAGTTCTACTAGGATTATGTCCACACGACAGATGAATGCTTCTAGTGCAAGAAAGAAACTAAAATATTGATCAAGCGAGGATAATGCTATCAATAAGGAATTTGTCTCTGGTGGATCTTCTACCTCCATGTGGAAGGAACACCTTCATGTGACAAAAATGAAGACAAAAAGAGTGAAAATTACTAAAGGAGTTAGTGCCATCATATTCAAATGAAGACTTGAGGGGACTCCAATTCCTTCACGATGACAATCTAGTGATAACCAAGATAATAACAAATTATCGCGTGAAGAGAATTTTGGTAGATAGTGGCAGTTCTGCTGATATTCAGTTCAATGATTGTTTTAACAAGATAAAGATTAATCCTGGAAAGTTTATGCTCGTCACATACTCTCTCATGGGGTTCGAAGAGGATACAGTTCATCCCTTCGAATGGGTTGGCCTTCCTATATCTATAGGGCCGAGACAGAGAGAACCTTTGTTTGGTTGCAATTCCTGGTGGTGAATCGTCCATCGGGCTACAACACAATTCTCAATCTCCCAGCGATAAGCTTTGTAGTCCACTAGTAAGTCCCTTTGTGGTTATTCTAGTATCTCATTCTAATTGTTTGAGACTTACCATTCTCAAAGAAAAAACAACATAACAAGTTAACATAGATTGTTGAAGATCACTTTCAAAAATTCAATACCAACTAGGAATAATTTAGAATGTAAAGTTACCGAATGTTTGTAGTTTCCTCCTTTTTGATCATATTAAATAGCCAGACATTCTACTCAACATCCAATGTGTACAGTGATGTTGATATAATTCAAGAATAGTATAAAAATGCATTTTTATTAATACTTGAGATTGAATTATTTTATAGATACAAATTTTAAACGTTATAGTACAAGATTGATCATATGGCTTACATGTAATAGTTACATGTATAGATTGTTGTACTATGATAATACTTTGTACTCTATCTATGACACTTCAAAAGTATGCATTTGGTATAATGGGACATATGCATGTGAATATACAAATATTAGGGGTGTAAGTGTAATCCGACTACCCGACCCTACTCAACCAACCCGATGTCAGGTTAGTTGGTTATGAGATGGTTTTTGGATTTTACCTAAACCCGACTCGCTCAAACCTCGAACCACTTCGGCTTGGGTATCAATCTGCTCATACCCGACAGACCCGAACCCGATCAAACTAACCCTAATATATGTAAATTACACACACAAAAAAACTAAACTTGTCATATTACAATAAAAAAAAAAAAAAAACCTATATAGAGAAAGTTATGAACCCTACTCGCTTTCTCATTTCTCTAATTCTCAATTTTTTGGCCGCCTCACTCATTTCTCTGATTTTCTCATCCTCTCTCTTAGTCTTTTTTTCCTCTCAAATGACACATCTCTTATGTTCTAAGCTTCGGCCAAGATCCTGCATTTATTGCCTCCGTCGTCTTTCATCGTTGTCTCTATATTCTGTCGTCGCCATCGCCGTTTGTCGTCGTCTACTGTCCTTCGCCGTCGTATGCCATCTTTATAAATATGTAAGTTTTTTGTTATGATTTTTAATTCCTTAATTGTTTAATATGTTTCTTGTTTGGGTTTTGAAATCTCAATTGTTTTAATTGTTTGATTGTTTATGTCTATTTCAATTGTTAGCCATCTATATTTCAATTTGTTAAGATCTGTTTCAATTGGTTAATTCATGTTTAGATTTGTTTCAATTGTTGGTCATTTTGTTTTATTTTTTTCCCATTGAATCTTCTCTATGTCTTTCTTCTTCCAACTGGTAGGTCAGTTTCCTTATTCCTTTACACTTTATATCAAACCCAAAACCCGGCCGAAACCCACCCGCACTAGAAACACCTAAACCCTATCGAGTATTCAGGTGCCTAGCTTTGGGTTCGGGTGGATTTTACTCTTACAATTTTTTTTGGATTGGGGGATAAAACAACTATTCCCCCGACATGCTTGACTGATTTATACCCCGAACGAGTATGTAAGATAAAATTTATCACTCTTAGTAAAAGAGACGTGTCCATTGTGATTCGAGTTAATATAATTAACCCAACCCTCTGGTCAAAGCAATGTGATGATTAGGACGATATTTTAATTAGTATTGCAAGGAATTATATTATCAATCAACGTAACTATGATTGGGTAATGATTTGTTTCTTTATTCATACCGTTAGTCCTTTTAGGAACATAAATCAACGTAACTATGATTGGGCAATGATTTGTTTTTTTATTCATACCGTTAGTCCTTTTAGGAACATAATATAGAAAGATCTTATAATATAAAAATCATACTTGAGGAGGTTTTCTTGGTAAAATTATTACCAACTAGACATGGTTGTGATATGTGGGTAGATATGACTCATAGTCGGAAAAAATAGTTTTGTAGAAAAGTGTTTTCTCTTGGAATGACAAATTCAAAATATTCTAAATTAAATTGATTAATTTACACAATAATCATACTTAAGGAGGTTCTCTAGTTGAAATTTCTACCAATTGGACATGGTTATGCTATGTGGATTGACGTAAGGAAATGTCTTTGGAGAAAAGTGTTTTCTCCTAGAAGGGAAAAATTAGAATTATTCTAAATTAAATTGATTAATTGATTAGTAAATTAGTTAATTAATAATCTAATAGGTCACACACAATGGAACACGCAAATTAGGAAAGTCTTTGAAAAATGAATAGGTAGTAATGTTGACTTTTGGAAATTCTGGGGTCAAAATGCAAATATAGAAAGAAGAGGTCCAAGGTTTTATACCCTGGACTGATAATATAAATGGGGAAAGACATCATTGGCCGCCTCTAATTAGAAAATTGACCACCACCCTACGTGTCTTAGATTCTTCCTTATTTCTATGTGTAAATTACTGATTTGAATCATACTATTACATAGATTTAAATCCGATCTACCATAATTTCTTAGGATTATAATTAGATCCTTCGAAATCTTAATAATATTATTCTACTTGAGTTTGTTGATAAAGTATGGTTTAGAAATTAATTAAATAATTAATTATTAATTAAAATATGAAAATTGAAGGCAAAACAATTCTAAAATCATTGTTATGGAAACATTTCAAATTGAAGAAAATGACATTATAAAGTTGAATGAAAAATTGTACGAAGATAGTTATTGTATTATAAAGCAAACCCAGAAATAAGAATACTTACTATATAATATAACAAATATAAAAGAAATATTTACAATATAACAAGACAAACAGAATTAGGATACTATAGAAAAGGATCGAGACAATCGTTTGACGATTTGTTCTTGAAACAGATTTTGCCCCCGTTAGGTGCTTACGATTAAATGAACGTTTGTCTCCCAGAATACAACGATCAAATTGCTATTGATACTAGCACTAGAAACTAGAAGCTGAACGAACTAGAGAAGTGTTTAACTTTCTCAGAAACTCTAAAAAACAAGAACAATGAAAATAAGAAGAAACTCTTTACTGGAATAAAATGCTATGCAAGCTTATGGATGACTAATGCTGAGAACGCATGTCTTTTTATAGAGAGCAAAAACCAACCTGAAGAAGTCTGAAATTTTAAGAAAGCATTCAATGGACAATAGTAACTTTCAGGTAGTTACACACCTGAAGAGTTTTCAGATTTATAACTCTCAGTAGTTATACACCTGAACAGACAGATTTCAGGCTTAAAATTTCTCTCAAGTTATAAAACATTCAATTTCTCTTTTAGGCTATGTTTGGCTTGGATTTTTTTGGATTATGTTCAAAACATACCAAGTTTAAGTCAAGCATTCTCTAAGAGGCCTAAGGCCGAAGCCCCAAGCCCGAGCCCGGCCCCGACCCCGACCGACTGGTCGATCTGCTACAGTAGCGGCTCACACGTGGGTATGGCTTTATTTATTTTATAGTTTGTAACCTACTTTTTGTCTATATTATTTGAACGCCCTAAAGTGCTTATCTTCAAAAGGTAACCCGAGTCTTAATAAATGAATTTTCATCTTCTTCAGTTATCGATGTGAGATAACCCACACAACATGTCAATCAATATCTTCAAGTGGGTACTTCAATGAATAATTTTAATTCACCTTTTCAATGATCTTATACAAATAAATATACTACATTCATCTTCTCACCAAGGAGAGCACATTAATACATTCATATGTCTCAAATCATTATTGGGTCCCATAAATAATTATGTTACAAAATACTCAAAAAATTATTTTGTTGACCCAGTGAGCTATCCAAGAGGAAGGGTGAATTAGATAATAATAAAAATTATCAAATAAATAACACTTGAAAATTTAAATATTTAATTTTATTATAAATTAATTATTATTTTTATAGAAGCGGATATGTGTTATCAAATTAGGTACACACCCAAACAACTGAAAAAAAATAAAGTAAAAATTGTAAATTGCAACACACTAAAATTTATACTGGTTCACCAAACTAATCTTGGCTAATCCAGTCTTGCGAGTCCCACGGAGAGTCATACTTACTAATCACTATGATCTCTTTAATCAGGTAGGAATCAAACCCTTATAAATAATTCTTTTCATAGGCTTAGAATCAACCTTTACAATTTTTCTTTTCACAGGTTAAGGAAAAATCTCTATCTTTTTCACAGGTTAAAGATTAACCTAATTATTTTATACTCAAGTTAAGAATTAAACCTCACAAAATAGTCCAAGTATCCTTTTACCCGGTAAGGATTGAACAGTTACAAATTCATTCATAATTAATTCTAGTCAGAAAGAATTACGCCTATCTTTTTTCATAGAAAAAGAGTAACCTAATCTTTTTATACACTAGGTAAAGATCAAACCTCATTCTCTTTACCGGAAGAGATTGAAACTCAACTACCCCTGATTAGATATTCCCAATAATATCTAACCCACACACAATTATTCAATTATAAAATTGATAAAAAATTTCTTACTCGGAGCTTCTACCACCCCAAATTAATTTGAACTCAATTCATGTCCCGATACTAGTGATAGAAAGTGAGAATTTCAAAATCTTTTTTTAATGAAAACGGGTAGCACACAATTTAGCACATAAGATTTTCATAGGAAATCGTTTCAAAATATTTTTCAAGCAATTTAAAGTTTAGAAAAATGATTTCAAATATCAAAATACTAAGAATAAATAACAATATCAAATATCAATTAAGAGCAAAGACTTGGAATGATCTCACCAGGATACTACCGAAATGAATATAAATGAATTACAGTAAAACTCTAGATCAGTAACAACAACAACAAATTTCCTAAAACAATTCTTAAGAAAAATCTCACAATACTCTCAATATGAATTCAGAATAATCACTCTCAGAAAGCTCACAGACTGAATAACTCTTGAAAATTAATTGATTGGAATCACTCATAAGTGAAAAACTCAAGTCTACTTATAAGGATCTAAAACAAACCGTCCAACGGCTAGTTTCCACTTGTCATGACACTTAATTACTCTTATAGACCCTGTTGATTCAAAGATTTTGATGAACAATTAAGTATTGATATTTTGATGGAACTAATATTTAATTGAGTGTTTCAGTGATTTAAAATTCCAGTAATGAAGACATCAAATTAAATGGATGAGAAATGAAGATATTAAGACGATGAAGAAAAATTAAGAGTTTGAAGAAATTAGGAAAAATAACTCAGGTGAATCTTAACTCTTAATATCCCATTTAGGAACATATATATGGAACAAAATGTATTTTATTTTTTATGTGTGTTTTGATTTAGTTAAATTATTTGCTCCTATGTGATTTGAAAAGAAATAATTTTGAATGACTAAAATGAAATATAAGAATATTAGTGGAGCTATTTTAGAGAAGAAAATGTATCAAAATGAATTGGAGAGAAGTGTTCAGCAGAGAGGAGTTGACTGATAAGTTGACTTATGGGTGTAAGACAAACATGTTGAATGGATAAGTCGACCGATGAGAAGAAAGTGAAGTCTTTGAATCTAGCAGTCGACTGATAAGTTGACCGATGAACGTCCTTGGCTACATCCTGAATTGGGCAGTCGACCGATGGAACTGTTTCAGGATCTTGTGCATTCCGAAATCATATCTAAAAGTAGCCATTTTTTGTTAAGATTTGAGAGAGATTTCAGGGATATTATCTATATTTAAAGTATGGTTCATATACTAATTAAATCCTATTAATATAGTTCATCAAATATTAATGTTTCTCAATTTGGTACTTGAAATTGATTCTAGTCTATTTAATTGAGATTGAGAAATACTTTAGAAATTTAATTGAGAGTTTTGAAAGTTTTTATTAAATGTAATTGAACATAAATGAAGTCCTTATATTATAAGGGGTTTATAAGAGCTTTTAATTGTCATGACACTTATAAACTAGCTGTTAGAAAGTTGATATATATTCCTTTAAATAGACTTGTGAATTTCATATATTATTAAACAGTAAAAAGAGGAGAAATCATATCATATCATATTATGAGCTTTTATAAGAGTTATCCATCTGAAATATTGTGAGCTTTTCTGAGAGACGATCTTGAAGATCAACTGCTATTAATTTGTGCTATTACTGGATCTAAAGTTACATTGCTTTATCTATTCTTTCTATGAATTTCGGGTGAGATATTTCTAATTATATTCTTGCATTGCATTATTTGATTATTGTTTGGAAATTGAACTTAGAAATTGTTTCTGATTTTTGAAGCAAATATTTTTATAAACAATTTCTTGAATCTGATTACGTGTTTCAATTTGCTACCCATATCTTGTTAAAATCAGATTTTTGTATCTCACATTTTTCTGTCACTAGTTGGGATATTAATTGAATTATTATTTATCTGGGATGGTAGAAGCTCTGAGTGAGATTTCCTACTTATCATATTGTATTAGTGAGTAGTGTGACGGGTTAAATACCATTGTGGGTGTTTAATCAAGGATAGCTGAGTTTCAGTTTCTTCCTGTAAAGAGATTGAGGTAGTGATTCTTCTTGAATAAGAATTGCATTGTGAGTGATTTGTAAAGGTTCCATTATTACCTGGAAAAATGATACTTGGAGTGTTTTGTGAGATTTTGATTCTTGAGCCATAGTGATAAAAAGAATTAGGTTAATCTTTAACTTGTAAAAAGATAGGTTATTCTTTAACTTGTAAAAAGTAGAGGTTATTCCTGAGTCTTGGAAAAGAAAAATTGTAAAGGTTCATTATGAGCTTGTAAAAGAATCGGTGTACGGGTTTGGTTCTTACCTTTAAAGGGATCTTGGTTTTAGTGGATGCGACCTCCGTGGAGCTCGGGGGACTGGATTAGCCAAGAGTAGCTTGGTGAACCAGTATAAATCTTTTGTGTGCTGCATTATTATTTTGTTATTTTTGTTGTTTGGATGTGCACTTAGATTGATCATATCATTCCGTTGTGTTATAAAGATAATAATTAATTTAAGCTTAAAATTAATTATTTGATTTATTTATTTTTATTCTGATTATTTTTTAATTACTTAATTCATCCCCCCTCTTGGGTATTCTACTGAGCCAACAGACCCTTTATATCGATATGACTCAATCCAGGTTTAATTCACTCAATTATAACTTTTAAAACATTCAATTTAATCCCTCAAATATTTCTCAATATCAATAAAATAAGATATAAAGAATTAAACGTACCAATTTGAGAAATAATCAAATTATATGAACCATATCTATAGGGATATCAAAATATCAATTACACATTTCAAATAACATCAAATCCCTAAGATATCTCTCAGATCTTAACCATAAAACGGCTAATAATGACTATTTTTTGATCAAATCCACGAAATTCTCTAAACCTGAAACCGAACGATCAATTGAGAGATCAAAATCATAAGTTGACCGATCAATTTAAGTTGTAGCCCAAGCCAAAAAGTTCCCCAGTCGATCGACCGAAACTCTATGGTCTATCGACCGTTTTAATTCAGGATGCTCCCCAGGCCAATTTTCAGCTATAGTCGATCGATTGATTATCTTAGGTATGACGACCGATCGATTCAGAGAGTTCAAGTATTGGCCTTAGGTTGACCGATCCCTTATGATTTGTCAACTGATCGATTCAGAAAGTTCAGATTTCAGCCTAGCTCGACCGATCTCTCTTTGGTCGATTAACCAATTCTGCTGGAACACTTCTTCCTTAATTAATTTTAATTCCGATCTTCAACGTTTTTGTCTCTTTAACCGATTTCTTTTCTCGATTAACTTAATTGATACTTTAAATCAATTTTAATTAGTAATCTCTCTTAAATCAATATTTCTTCTTCAATTTCATATAGGAGCAAATATGTTTAACTAATTAAGATCCTAATAAAAACACACATAAACATAAATTCATTTTTGTGTCATATGTGATCTTAATCAGGATACATTAAGAGTTAAAATTAACCTAAGTTATTTTCTCCTAAATTCTTCAAAGTCTTTAATCTCTTAATGCTTGTCTCCTTGTCAGTCTCTTGCATCCTTAACCATCTTCAATCATTTCTTTATGATAAAATCATTAATGAAACTTTTATACTGAAACACTCAATAAACTCGTTAGTTCTATCAAAAATATCAACATTTAATTGTCCATCAAAATCTTAGAATCAACACATTTAATACAACAGAGTTTTCTATATATACTGTTAGAGACAAGACATTTATGTTGCTTATGAGAGAATCATTATTTGTTGTTGGTACTTTGATCAGATCAAACTGCTCTTGCAAGAACTTTCTTAAATCATGTCTTGGAAAGTCCTGGTTTTGAGGTTGAAGCACTGGAAGAGATAATTGAATTAAATATGATTTAATTTATGCCTGTTATATTTGTTTTATGTTGATACGAATAGATATGGCTTAGAGGAAACTGATATTGAATAGTGATTTAATTGTTTTTATATTCCATTGCGTAAATCTAGTGTTTTTAATATCCAGTTCCTTCAGGAGTAACTCTTATTCGGGGCTTGACTATTTTTCAACTAGATAACAAGGAAGAGATAATTTAGAAAATCTTCATCCCGGTAATTGACTATAAAGAAGACCGTGAAAATCTTTGATTGAAAAGTGAGAAAATCTTTGATTGAGGTAAATTGTCGCCGTCTATGCATTGTAATTAGAGACCGTGCATAAAGTCTTACATGGTTGGTCACCTGGTTTATATTAAGGAGTCCCAAGACCCGCTTCCACCTGGATCTTCATGCACCTAACTAATGAACTCATGTAGAACCCCTCCCCCCAAAATCATGTGGGCGTCCCCTCAAGCATGATGCATTTAGGGATCCTCCAACAGCGGTAACTGGTAGAGTCCTACTTGGAAGATAGGAACTTATTCTTAGAATTTAATCGTCCCTCGTCAAAAGGCATCACCGATAAATGGGGGAAGATAAGGTAATCTTGAGTAAGCTCTAAATTGTTAGTAAGTTTATTAAAAATAAATAAAAAAAATCATTTATATCCTGATACGTATCTTCACGCCATGTCTTTCACCAAGAAAAACTCCTCTCGACGTAAGAACTTATGCAGATAAGAGAACGTAGGCATAAGAGCAGGCTATCTCTTCCATCATTGATCTCCTACAAGAAGAGATATCATCAAATACAACGATAATGACATACAAACCTTGAATTTTATGAGAAAAAATAATTGAGATATCACTTGATCTAAATATTAATCCTCTAATTTTGACTTTAGGCAAAATACATAAACAAGTTGAATAATCAAATATATGCTTTAAGTAATTAAATCTCGTTTATACGTGCCTACTTCGATGATTTGTAATTAAAAATAGTGATGATATGGTGGCATAATTGACAATAGTGTAAAGAGACGCCATAATCGCTAACAATTATTTTGTCAACAAAGTATTCATTTTCGGCCATGCCCAACATCATAGTACTATTAGTTGGTTTTTTTTTTTGGTTTTTTTTTGGGGGAAGGTGTGTCTAGACAGTTTACTCCTACTTTGACTTATTATCTCACTGGGCGATCTTGAGACGCCAACTACAAGCATGGAAGACATTTTTTTTCTAAGAGATGGATAAGAGAGCCTTCGATTTATGCCCAGATTGTTAATCATGTTTCCTTTTTTTTGTTTGGTTGTTTTCTACTTTTTGAATTTCGTTTCTACCAAAAAAATTCTCATTGGGTGATCTGAAACGATCGCATCTCCACATCGGTCTAATACATTTAAAATTTAATTCCTACAATAAACAAACATCATATGTTCGAGGCCAGCTATTAATGTTCGTAAACAACGCGAATAATATAAAATTAAAATATTTTATCATACTATGAAAAATTAACAAAATAAATTCTTGAATTTTTTTAATAGCACCATCTAATATATCAAATCATTTCTGAGTTTAATTCAATTAAAGTTTAATTTTATAAATTTTTATTTAACCTATTTAATTATTGTTTGGAAATTTACATTGATTCTTTATCATTTTTATGTATAATTTTTATATTTTGATTCGTTAATAAATTAAATATTTGAATTTTGTATATATATTATTCAAGAAGCCATTACAAATAATTATATTTATTAAAAAAAAATAAAAATCTTTATATAGTTATTTAGAATTAAATTTTAATTAATAAATAATTATTTAAAAAATAAAATCGATTAAATTCGTGAACAATTTAATTATTAAATAAACTAAATTTGAATATAAAGTTTTAGACTCAAGTTGAACTCGAATAAGAATAAGAAGAAAAATAAATATCAACAAGAGTTAATCTAAGCGGAAGAGGTTTGAACTCTTTAAGCAACCATTCTGAGATCGAACTATAGGATATTGCGTATGGAATATGCTCTGTTAGGAGAGATCTTCATTTCTGACACTTGACAATATTTTGAGAGATTAGTCTCTACCGATCGTGATACGAGAATACCTAACCGAAAAAGAATTTGAGCGCTTAGGACTCGACTCGACTTGGTGACAAGACTACCACCACTTGAGTAACCACCACTTGAGTTTGTATAAGTTTAATAATATTAGCTTTTGCTGTGACACACTCCTACTATATTAACATATCCAAATACATTAATCAGGGAGCTCTGCATCTGTCGTTGTGCGCGTCCCTGTGTGTGTGTGTGTGAGAGAGAGAGAGAGAGAGAGAGAGAGAGATCCACAACCATGTCGGCTACGATGGCCACAATGATGAGCTCAGCGCCGGGTTCATCATCCCCGCCGCTAACTCCGACGGCTTCGCCACCGACGACGCCGACTTCTCTGCCGATCCGTACGATTCCCGGCAGCTACGGCTGGCCGGTTTTGGGGCCGATATCGGACCGATTGGCCTACTTCTGGTTCCAGGGCCCTGGGTCATTCTTCAAGAAGAGGATAGAGAAACACAAGAGCACGGTGTTCCGGACGAACGTGCCGCCGACGTTCCCTCTATTTACCGGAGTCAATCCGAACGTCATCGCCGTCCTCGACGTGAAGTCCTTCTCTCACCTCTTCGACATGGACATCGTCGAGAAGAAGGACGTGCTCGTCGGAGACTTCATGCCGAGCGTCAAGTTCACCGGTGATTTACGCGTTTGCGCGTATCTAGATACCGCCGAGCCCAAACATGCCAAGGTATGATTTCTTAGTTGAACTGTTCGACTTTTAATACCGATTGCAGTTAAAATTTGCTCGATTAGATAGTTGAATTTCACTAATCGGTTCAAATCGAACTCTGAGTGATTCAATTAAGTCAATCTTATGGGGGGAGATTACCGATGAAAATTTATATTCAAGTCTTTGGGAGATTGAGATTAAAAATTGAATTTCACTGGAATAATTTTTTAAACTTTGTTCATCGGAGTGACACTATTCATAAGATAGTTAATAGCAATATTCCGAAAATTTAATCTTACGCAGAACATGTCAATGTGAGAAACTACGACTTTAAAATCGTTTTTGGAAAAAAAAATAGTGTAAGCTCAAGACATGTAGATTAGTAGTATCTCTGGGAGATCAGTGTTCAAAACTATATTGCAATCAGTTTCAACACCAAGTATCCCTCTTTGGCTCGCTGTTTAGCTCCCAATATAGTAATAAAATCTGGACGGTGGACGATTTTTTTATTTTTTTAAAAAAATTATTCTAAAATTTAAGTAAATTGTGATTATTATTTTTTTTATTTATCACTTTTTACTTAAAATTATCAAAAATCTATTTAATACAATCAATATTCAACAACAACACTATAAAATCTCTTAATATATATATACACAAATAGAAACAATATTAAATTAAAAAAAATTTGTAAAAAAACAAAAAAATTATGAATAAAAATGCATAAAAAGATTTTTTTTTTTTTTTGAAATTAAAATTATTAAAAAAACAAATATTTAATATATTCAATATTTATAATTTTTTTCGCATGAATCATCAAATTGATCCGAATTTGTCATTTATCATATTTCCCCAAACAGAGGGTGAGTGGTCCTGATATAGTGTGTGGCACTGTCACAGCCTGGACATTTTACATGGTTTTTCTTTATTATTTTGAATTGCATGGACTAATTGCAAGTGAAAGTGAAAAGACAGTATACATTCAATCTCGTGTCCGCACTCTACTATCAAAAATATCTCAATGATTCCTTCCATGTGTTTCACACAATCCCTAAATCGTGATCTGTGATTTGGATGTCTCCAATCTCCGTTAAAAAACATATAAATTGACAACTAAATCATATTTACCCAAAAAGCCTGAATCTGTATCAAAATAAAGTTACGATGGGATTATCTCTCATTTTCTTCGTAATTAAATCATCTGTATAAGTCAACATTACATACTTTTTATTATTTTCTCGTAATTAAATTATCTGTACAAATCGAGAATTGTATTTAAGGACGAGTTTTAAATTTTTGTCCCACATCGATTAGTTGCATCTCCGAACATTTTGGATTAATGACATTTTTTATTTCTCATAAATGCAGTCGGTATTCAATTGGATATTTATATTTGAAAATAGACGTATTTGGTATTTTACATTTCAATTTTGTTTTCAATTTGCCCAAATTGCAACAGTGTTGGTCAATCTTAACGGTCAACCATTTAAAGTATGGACATTTTGGTCATTTTATGTCAAAAATAATGATAATTTTGTCTTTTTATTCTAACTAATTCATTAAAGTTTATTTAAAAAATATTTACTTTTTTAGGGTCTAAATGATATTGTATTATTTCATTTACGCCTACCTACCCTTCCTCTTCTCTACAAGTCCAACCCACCACCACCAACGGCGAACCACCCCACGGCGAACTACTCCAAAGGAGAACATCATCTTCCGGTCTTCGCTGTAGCTGAAGATCCCTCATGACAACGGCGAAAACCTCTACTCTATTTCTCTCTCTATTCTCTTTCTCTACTCTCTGACGACGGCGATGGAGGTTAATGACGAACCCAAAACCCCACCCAGAAATGCCTTCGCGACAGCTCATCACTCCGGACCACCACCGGCGACCCAAAACCGCCGTTTATTTCCTCACCATCACCGCCATCGCCTTCCTCATCATTCTCTTCACCATCCTCTACTACCTCTGGTACTCCCTCTTCCACCGCTCTCGCACAAACCCATCTCTCGGATCCGAAGCTAGGATCTTCGAGCTTCGTGTGTTTATATATATGTGTATCTGTATTTTTTGTGTATATATATAGAGAGAGGAAGGAGATGAGAGAAAAGAGAGGGCATACGGTAGTGGCTGTTGGTTGGGAAAGATGATGGATGGTAGTCATCCTTTAGGGAAGACGATGAATACTATCCAAAATACATATATTTGATTTTAAGTTTTGGATGGAAAATTAAATGATTTCAATTTTGGATGGAAAATTAAATGATTTTAATTAATTTTTTTAAAAAAGTATAGATATTATTTAACTGTATTTAATAGAAAACTTAATTGTTGAGCCCATTAAAAACAAAATCGAAAAACTCTATTTCTAAATACAGGAGTCAATTCAAGAGTCCAATTGACACCGGGAAGAACCAAAAAAATAATTATCTTTAGCATTTTCAATGTTAGAACCTATTACGTATCATGCTAGTAGGATTAATTTTTTTAAGTAAAAAAGAACAAAAATCATGGAATTTATGACAAAAACATGCTTTCTTTTTTAACAGTTGAAGGGTTTCGCAATGGACATCCTGAAACGGAGCTCCAAAATATGGGTTCCTACAATGATTTCCAGCCTGGACACCATGTGGGACACGATCGACTCCAAGATCTCCAAATCCGGCTCCACCATCTACCTCGGCCCCCTCCAGAAATTCCTCTTCGGCTTCCTCACTCGCTGCCTCGTCGGCGCCGATCCGTCCACCTCGCCAGAGATCGCCGACTCCGGCTACTTCATGCTTGACAAGTGGCTCGCCCTCCAGCTCCTCCCTACTGTCAAAATCGGCGTCCTCCAGCCCCTTGAAGAGATCTTCCTCCACTCCTTCCCGTACCCTTTTTTCCTCGTCAGCGGCGGCTACAACAAGCTCGTCAAGTTCATCGAGAAAGAGGGCCAGGAAGCGATCCGGCGAGGCGAGACCGAGTTCGGACTCACCAACGAGGAAGCCGTCCACAACCTCCTCTTCATCCTCGGATTCAACGCCTTCGGCGGCTTCTCGGTGTTCTTCCCCTCCCTGTTGAGCGCCATCGGCGAAAACAAGGACGGGATCCAGGAGAAACTCCGGCAAGAAGTGAGGGAGAAATCCAAGTCGGTGTCGGATCTGAGTTTCGACTCGGTCAAGGAGATGGAACTCGTCCAGTCGTTCGTGTACGAGACTCTCCGGCTGAACCCGCCGGTGCCGATGCAGTACGCAAGGGCGAGGAAGGACTTCGTGCTGAACTCCCACGACGCGGCGTACGAGATAAAAAAAGGTGAGCTCCTCTGTGGGTACCAGCCGCAGGTGATGAGGGATGGCAAGGTGTTCGATGACCCGGAAACGTTCAAGGCGGGGAGGTTCACGGCGGAGAAGGGGAGGGAGTTGTTGAATTATCTGTACTGGTCGAACGGGCCGCAGACCGGATCGCCGACGGAGTCGAACAAGCAGTGTGCGGCCAAGGATTACGTGACGCTCACGGCGGCGCTGTTTGTGGCCTACGTGTTTCAGAGGTATGACTCCATTGCCATCTCCACTGGGTCCATCACGGCCGTTGAAAAGGCCCAGTGAGAAAAATAATGACAAAATGTATTATACACTATCGTTTTCGCTCATTTTCTCTTTTATTCTTGTGTGCGCGCGTGTGCTGTGGAGTTGGATTGCAGAGAAATGTACGGAGACAATTACAATAAGTGTATTTGCTATTGGAGACGTCAATAGTCCGGTTTCTGTCTAGTTGCATACAAAATTAAAATTAAAACTTTTTGCATATATCAAAATCAAAACCAAAAATAAAATTGTTAATTTTTTCTAAACCATTTTAAAATCGTATCATTTTTTTTATACAAAACTATAATCAAAACTGCGAAATAGTTTAAGATTTTTGTCACGCTATATTATTACTGTAAAATAAACCGTAAAATTGAAGCTAGAAAACCAAATCAACTAAAAATGAAATGTAAGTTAGACACCAGTAAAATAGATGAAATGAAAATTAATTCATGATGTATTCTCTCGGATGGAAACGTAATACCTTTATTTGATTTCGGATGGATCTCAATGCTGACGAAGACGAGTCTCGATCTGGTTGATCTCGATGTAGTGAGGTCTGGATTTTGTGATGAGGTCTTGATCTGGTCGATTTCGATCCAGGAGAGAGTTTAGATTCTGATGTGATGAGGTCTTGATCTGGTCGATTCAGATCCGAGAGAGAACGTAGATGAGAGAACGGAGAGCCGAGAATCGAGAGATGAGAAACTCCTCTCGATCTGGTGGCTAACGGAGATGACTCTCATTCTCGATCTGGTGGCTCCTTTGTGGTGAGGTTTGGATCTGGTGGATCGGTGGTAAGGAAGCAAGAGAGAACGAAAATGAGAGAGGCAAAATGGGGATGAGAGACATAGATGAATGAGAGAGTTAAAAAGGAACAGAGATGGGAGACAGAGAGAAAGTGAGAGAGGGAACGAAGATGAGAGACGGAGAAAACAACCCTACCCGACCCTATATATATATATATATATATATATATATCATAAAATTGGGTCTTTGTAGACTTGATTCAGTGTTCCCGAAATACTAAGGTCTCGGGAAGAAATTCGTTGCCCGTCATTTTTGGTTTCCTGAAGGGTAGAGACCATAAATGATTGATCCAGAATTAAAATCGTGACTAGATGCAATTTAGACAAGTTTACACGGACCATTAATTTTTACTAGGAAATCCACTTTTAAATAAAAATCAACAAAAACTCTCACTTATGAGCTTGCATTTCTATATTGAAACTACGGTGTTGCATGCCAATTTCGACACTGTTATATTTCAAATTATCCTTCAAGTGTTGAAATAAAAGTTGTCTCTCTCAAAATAATGAGTTTTTTTGTGTTTTGAGTTTTGTGAGAATCATCCCTTAAAATGGACTTTTCAGCGTATTTCATCAATGCATTTTGCTGAGAACCCTTCTTGTTCCCAGAAACTTTAGAGCTAATGTCCAACATTCAAATGATCGCAAACATATTTGCCTAAAAAAAACACTATATATTAGGACAACAATTAAAGTTTGCCTTTTATATTTTTCATTGAGTGTCATTTAAACTAAGGGCATGTTTGATAAAAAAAAAAAAAAGTACTTAAAACTAATTAGATTAAATACTTGTGTTTGATAAATACAATTAAAATTATTTAATTAATTAAGTTAGCTGAAAAATTAAGTGAAAAGTTAAGCAAAAAATTCAGCACATAAATCTTGGCTTATTTTTTTTTGGCTGAAGGCGCTCAGCCCTTTTTAATTTAAAAAAAAAATATATATATAATTTTACCATTTTACCCTTTCATCCTACTAGGGTTCAGAAATCTGTCTTCAATTGTAGAGCCGATCAAAGAGAGAGCAGAGGAGTGGCGACGACGACTTGAGACGATCAAAGAGAGAGCAGAGGAGCGGCGACGACGAGTTGCGAAGAGGCGGCGACGACGAGTTGCAAAGAGACGGCGACGACGAGTTCCGAAGCCGAGGCGGCAACGAGCAGAGGCGGCGACGACGAGTTCTTGAAATCTGAAAATTTTGCTTGAAATCTGAGATTATTGTTCTTGAAATCTGAGATTCTTGTTCTTGTATTTGCCGATTAGAATCTTGTTCTCTGTATTTACCGATTAGAAAAGGCTGAAACTTGTTATCTGTATTTGCTGATTAGAATCGCTTTCGTTTTTAGTTTATATATGTGAATCATATCCTTGTTCTTGGTTGAATTGCGAGTTCCGATATCGATTTCTCCATCTCCGAAGCCAATAAGCTCGTTGAATCTGATTCACTTGCTGATTTTGGAGGTATTTTGATGAATCACTCTGTTTTGAAATCTCATATCCTTGTTCTTGGTTGAATCGCGAGTTCCAATATCGATTTCTGTATTTACCGATTAGAAAGGGCTGAAACTTGTTCTCTGTATTTGCCGATTAGAATCACTTTCGTTTTTGGTTTATATATCTGAATCAGATTCCTGTTCTCTGTATTTGCCGATTAGAATCAACTCGTTTTTTGTTTATATATGTGAACCAAATCTTTAATTTACACTTATATTAAGACTTTTCAATCACACAGGTGTAGGTATGTCGATTTTTTTTTTTTTTTTATTTATTATCTTGATTTAAGGACAATTATGTAAATTAAATAATTTTCAGCATTCAAATTTTGTACTTATCAAACAAACAAAAAAATTCAGCACTTAAATTTTCAATACAATTTTATCAAATATTCTTTTTAATTTTTCAGCACTTAAAATTTAAGCGCTTAATTTTCAATACTTAAAAATTAAGTCGTTATTAAACAAGCCCTAAGTTCATGGCTCAATTTATTTTCTCATAGGAATGACATTCTGGAATTGCACATTTCCATAGAATTATATTCATTTTTTGCATACCAAATGGTTTTAAATCAAATTTTTCATAAAACATAAATTGAATATCTCACGATAATGAATAAATTTAATGATTTGAGTTTTCTCATTTAAGATCATTTTAACCAAGTTTAGGAGTTATTTCGGTTAGAACAGTGTTCTAGAAATTTCATGTTACCAAAAACTTGGACCGGTTTTTTCCCTAACCAAACGACATTAAGGGGATGTTTGATAAAAAAATTAAGTGATTAAAATTGATTATATTAAGTACTTAATTAATTAAATTTGTTTGATAAATATAATTAATATAACTTAATTAATTAAGTTAACTTAAAAATTAAGTCAAAACGTGAGTAAAAAATTAAGTCAAATCTCTTCACTTATTTTATTTTGCTTAATGCACTCCATTATTTCCCATTTAAAAAAAAATTATGTTTTGACCATTTTATCCTTAATCCCTTATGAGCGTTTAATTAGAGTTAAGATTAATGAGAATTAGATTAATTTTAAATTATTTTATTATTTTAATTTTATTTTATATTTAAATTATTGTTAGAGTTAAGATTAATGAGAATTAGATTAATTTTAAATTATTTTATTATTTTAATTTTATTTTATATTTAAATTATTGTTATAATTTAATTTAAGCAATCAAACTACATAACAAAAATATATAATATTTACATATTTTTTGGTTAATTTCTATTTTTAATTTTAATATAATTTTTTTAACAAAAAAAAAAAATGGCACCTCGATTTTTATTATTTTGTTCTCAATTTTTTTTTCTTCACATTATCTTGATTCAAAAGTAATTATGTAAATTAAATAATTTTTAGCATACAAATTTTGTACTTATCAAATAAAAAAAAAAAAATCAACATTTAAATTTTCAGCATAATTTTATCAAATAACATTTTAAAATTTTCAGCACTTAAAATTTTAGCACTTAATTTTCAACACTTAAATTTTCAGCACTTAAAAGTTAAGTCATTATCAAACAAGCCCTAAATAAAAATGTAACCTAAACTAAAGTTGTATATCGAAGTATAATTAACCTTGAGTTTTTCCATTCGGGATCATTTAAGGGCATGTTTGATAATAAAAAAAAAAATGTGATTATATTAAGTATTTAATTAATTAAGTATGTTTGATAAATACAATTAGTATTACTTAATTAATTAAGTTAACTTAAAAATTAAGTCAAAATGTGAATAAAAAATTAAATCAAGATCCCTTCACTTATTTCATTTTGCTTAATGTACTCCATTATTTTTCACTTAAAAAAATTTATATTTTGATCATTTTATCCTTGATCCCATATGAGGGTTTAATTAGGGTTAGATTTAATGAGAATTAGATTAATTTTGAATTATTTTAGGGTTTTAATTTTATTTTATATTTAAATTATTATTATAATTTAATTTAAGCAATCAAACTGCATAAAAAATACATAATATTATATATTTTTGGGTTAATTTTTACTTTTACTTTTAATATATATATATATTTTAAAATGACACGCTGATTTTATTATTTTGGTCTTAATTTATTTTTCTCCATATTATCTTGATTCAAAGTCAATTATATAAATTAAACAATTTTTAGCATACAAATTTTGTACTTATTAAACAAAAAAAAATAAAAATTCAGCACTAATTTTCAGCACAATTTTATCAAACAACCTTATAATATTTTCAGCACTTAAAATTAAGTACTTAAATTTTCAGCACTTAATTTTTAAGTGGTTATCAAACATGCCTTAAGTTTTAATGCATTTTCGATAAACATGGCTTCTTGGAGATTTTCTCATTTCTTGGAAACAACTTTGGCAATTTTTTAAAATTCATCAATTTGTCCATTTTTAGTGTTCTAACTTTTGTTATGTAGTGTTATGAACAAAGTTTATATACAAAAAATTTTGTTCATTTCTGTTATGGACATACAATCTTTTGTTAATTCTAAATTGCTGAAAAAAATTCCGCTGTTATCGAAACAACTCATCTGGTCAATTTTGGCGATTTTTTAAAATTCATTCACTTATCCGTTTTTAGTGTTCTAAGTTTGTTATGTAGTGTTATGAACATAATTTATATACAAAAAATAAAATAATTTATTTAAAATATCGATAGACCACCGTTAATCAAATCAAAGTTGCCAAAAATTTTAAAAATTTATTGGGTAAAAACGTAAACATAAATAATTTATATATATATATATATATATATATTATTTTTTTTATTTTTTTTTATCCCGGGCTTCACAAGGCCGAGATCAAAAAACTTTAAAAAAAATTATTTTTTTGATCCCGGCTTTCACAAGGCTGAAATGCGTGGGTTCAGTAAATAAGTTGAAACTTCAACTGTTTCAGTAAATTTTTTTTAAATATTTGTGACGCAAACAACTCTGTCATTTCACTTGCTTACGTGTCAAAATCATGTTCATGTTATTTTAACCAAAATATGAAACTTTATGCTCACATAATCTTTGCAATGTAAAATTCATGAATGTAAAATGCATGCTTAATTATCCATCTGCTTCGTTAACGTGTAAAATCATGTCAAAATCAACCCCTACCTTTCATTTAGCATGTCAAATTCATATTAACGTCCTAAACATGTTTAAACTCCTTGAATGTTAAAAACTATAGGCTTATAATCCACACTTGATCCACATAAGCACATTAGAATTTCACTCCTCTTAACCCCGTTTTCAAAAATCACAAAAAAAAAAAAAAAAAAAATGATTTTTCTCCCCTTTATTTGCATCGACTTGCTTGTAACCTCCATTCTACAAGTTTTACCTTGTATGTCATATGTATAATGCATGTTTCATTCCAAAAGGCCCTTGTGCACGTCATACATGTGCATTTTATTCCATGTATGTCATATACATATGTGTCATATACGTGTAAGAGTCCGGGGTAGAAATATAGGTCGGAGAGTTACTGTTACCTCGACCTGTCTAACCGATCTGAGGTAAAGTTTCTCTCTCTACAATGGTTTCTCATCATTTTAAAGTGCTGGAGAAGCTTCCTATTTATAGGCGGAAGCGTGAATAGCGTAAACAAGATTAAGATCTTAAACTCGTGAATACCGGTAAGTAGTCAGGCGCGTGGGCACACGACGGATTAGAGCTATAGGCTTAGACCTTGGGCCTATTACTGTTGACGGCGGGGTCGGGGTCCGCCCTGCCGAGGAGGCGGGCCAGGTCGGGCCCAAACGAGGAGGCCGGTCTGGGCACTCTGACCTTCCTCCGGTTGCTGAGCATAAATCATCTCGGGTTGTCTATACACTGGTTTGATACGAGATGCTTGGCGACGTGGCAGACCTGTCCTTGGTGGCTAACATGTTCGATGTGATGTGACGTTTCGACCTCTCGGCACCCTTTAAATACGCGCCCCGTTCGTCAAATTTTCTCACCAGATTCTCGCGAAAGCTCTCACCGACCTCCTGAGCAGGGTACTCTTCCTATCTTTGTTCTTTTGTTTTTTTCCTTTTCATCTTCTTCCTCATGTCTTCTGCTTCTAAGGCCGGCTAGTCAAGGAGTAGCATGTCCCAGATAGACGTGATAGTAGTGTACTCCCCGGGCGTCCAGATGGAGCTCAGCTCATCTGCGACGGAACCGGACCCTGCCGTTCTTCCGGCTTCCGGGTCAATAGGCGAGCAGCAGCCCGCCATTCAGTAGACATCTTTGGAGTCTCAGGGTGAGACCGGAGCATGGGAACTCCCTACAGCTGGTCCATCTCGTGGGTCCCAAGGGCCAGGGCGCGAGGTGGGCTCCACTGGTGGTTTTGCGACCGCCAGACCATCTACGTCCGGGCGTCCTCCCTAGGCGAGCTCGACTTCCCGTCAGTCGGCCTGTGAGGTTCCCCTGGACGCCGCGGTCTAGAAGTTAGATTCCGAGCTTTCGGAAAAAGCGATCCACAAACTGCGTACTAAGTACGTGATCCCCAACTCGGTAGTGCTCCGGGCTGTTGGGCTGGATGACCGAGCAAACGACCCACCTGAGGGGTTTATCACGGTTTGCGACCAGCAACTGCAGGCTGGGCTGTGATTTTCCATCCACTCTTGGGTGAAGGAAGTCTGCTGGGATTTGGGCCTGTGTCTGTCACAGCTCTCTCCCAACAGTATCCGCCTGATCGTGTCGTTCCATATCATTTTCCTGGCAGAAGGAGTCACGCCGTCCCTCGACCTATTCTATACTTTATTCCTAGCGAAGGCCATGCTCAACGGGAAAGGCTGGTTTTATCTATCAACCCGACGAAAGTTCCTCAGGGGCTACCCAGACTCCATTAAAAACTGGAAGCCGAGGTTCTTCTTCTTAGGAGGTATCGGGTGGGAGTCCGACAAGAAGCCGTCGTTCGATTTTTCGGTTCAGAGGCACTGGGAAGATCTGGGTAAGCCTTTTCAGCTAGGACCTCGTTCCTCTTACCCTGGTTTTTGTTCTAGCGAGCTCGTTTTTCTTTTCAGTGACGAAAAAATGCCAGCCCAACCTGGAGATCCTAGAAGAGAAAGAGGTGATCCTTCGGACGCCGTTTACGAACATCGGTTCTCTCCTGACGTCGTGCTTGTACGACGTCTACTTCTGGAGCAACTCATTTCTGTCGGCCCCGACCTTGGACCCGAATTCACGAAATGGTAAGTGCCTAGAGTTCGTCCCGGTCGTTTTATTTTACTTCGGTTATTTTTCCCCTCACTGACTGGATTATATGTTTATTCATTTTCTAGAAATGGACCTGGCTGCAATAGCCCAGAAGGCGAAGAATGACATAGACTCATGGAAGACCGCCCAAAGCGTGTTGAACCGGTTAAAGAGCCGATGAGATAAGGCTCGCCAGCCAGGCAAGGCCCATCCCAACACCGAGGAGAGCTGGGACCCCGGCTGCTGCAAGGGTTGAGCAGAAAAATATTGCTGAGGAAGACCCTGCCCCTTCCGTCAGAAAAGACAAGGGGAAAAGGAAGGTGGGGACATCCGATGCGCCATCCAGAAGACATAAAAAGAGCCGACCCGCCACCTCGGCCCAAGGAGAAGAGTAGCCGCATGAGGGTGACGAGAGGCCTGGGGAGGTCATTATCCGGACTGGGCTTCTTCCCGATGAGCCGGCGACCCAAAATGCGAGCGTGCTGACTCAGTTCGCGATGCGAATAGTGTTGTCGGTGAATAGAAGGAGATTTGTCAACAAGTCCGACGCCAAACTTTGTGCCGACATGAATTGGCACGCACTTTCTGAAAGTGACTCTCCCCGGTCAGTGTTTAGCACTTAGAACCTTTTAAGTTTTTAATGACGGCGTCGTTGAACTTGCAAGCGGTGTTTGCTTCGTTGGAGGCCGGTGCTCGCCTACATCAGGCCACCCAAACGGTCGAAGGGCTAACAAAGGCAAGAGAAAAAGACATCGGTCTTCTGGAAGACTACAAGAATGAGATGAAGTGGATGACCGGTGAGATGGAACATGTACGTGAGGAGAACGAACGAATGCGCAAGATGAAAAAAACCGCGGAGAAGAGGGCCGAAGAGGCCAGGCAATCCGAGCACGTTGCCCGGTCAAAGCTTAAGGAGCTCCAGAGGGACAAAACAGCCGAGCTTGAGAAAGCTCGAGCCGAGGCCCAAGCTAATGCGATCGTCCCGTACAAAAAGAGCGAAGAATTCAACGGGCTCTGGGACCGCATCACTGTAAGAGTGATCGAGCTCGATTTCAAGGGAGCGATCAACTCCTTGCGCCAACAGTTCCCGGAAGTTGACCATATGAAGCTGACCCTAGAGCTGACCAATGAAGACATCGCTGAAGCCCAGACCAAGCAGGATGCTGAGCCGGGTGTTGAACCGGTCATCCCGGAGGCCGAGCCTAGACGACCCTCCGGAACCGATGAGGAGAAAACCGCAAAAGAGGTCACCGCCGAGCAGTCCACCAGCCCAGCGTGACCAGCCAACTTGGTTTTTATTATTTCTTTTTCTCTTTTTTCTTTTCGTTCGGCCCAGCAGATAGCGGGCTTGTAACTCGCGGGCAATAGCCCCACCACTTTTATAAATTTGACAATCTGATCTGGATATAATACATTTTTGCTCGTTCTTCTCTTGCGTCTGTTCTATTGGATGATTGACGACGTTTTGAAAAAATAAAAATAAAAAAATTTCATTTTATTATCATAAATGGCCATGATTTGCCGAGCTAGAGCACGACTTCTATGCCTGGCAATCTGCACACCCTTTGCCCCCCAGTCGATCAGGAGAGCTCATGCTTAGCGAGTTATGGTAATCGACTTAGTAGTCCCCAACAGTCTTTCATCACTTATGTACTATTGGATGTACTGCGGTTGAACACTTTGCCGCCCAGACGACCAAGGTAGCTTGGCCTGAACGAGCTGTTGAGGTCGTCGTTTAGGTGACTTTGCCCCCCAGATGACCAAGGCAGCTCGATTTTCCAACCTGCCGGCAGCCTAGTACGACGGGACAACCGACCCGCTGGACCATCTTTCCGTGTATGTTTCCCACATAAATGTACATGCTGCCACCAACGCCATCAGGTGTAAGTTCTTTTCGCTCGGACTAATCGGTCTTACTAGGTCATGGTTCAACGACCTCCCACCGTCCTTGATCTCTACATTCCTCCAGCTCGAACAGTAGTTCATGGAAAGGTTCAGTCGGTCACGGCGTAGGGCCAAGACCGCCTCCCACTTCCTCGGCGTCAGGCAGGAGAAAAATAAGAACCTGGTCGATTACGTGCACCGATTTTGGATAGAGTCCCTCGCGTGTGAGGGAGTATCTGATGAGGTAACACTCAACGCCTTCATTGGCGGACTAAGGCACCGACGGCTCCTATATGACCTGAATTACAGGCCGGCTGCCAGCCTCCATGAGGCACTTGACCTTGGTGCCAATTTTTATAAGGCTGACCTCATCAACAAGATTACGCAAGAGAAGGAGATCTTCTCAGAAAGAAGTCCCGAGCCGACAGGGCTACGAGCCGATCTCAAGCCTCGCGAAGACTCCAAGCGAAGGGAAGGTTGGGGCCATTTCCCGACGATAGGAGGCCACCTTTGGGTCCCCGTCAGGTCATTTATACTCCCCTGACCGCCTCCGTCGCAACCATCTTCGCCAAGAACGCCGGAAAAAGGCATTTTCTCACCTGCACCTCCCATAGGGAGAAGCCCCTAGGAAAGTCGACTAATAAGTACTGTGAAATCCATAGGAGCAACAATCATGCCACCGACGAATGCTTCCAGCTGAAGGAAGAAATTGAAGCCCTCATCCATAGAGGCTACCTCAGAAATTACATCCGTCGACCTGATGAAGATCGATTCGTTCGAATGATCGTCTTGACGAACGTTGAGGACAACGCCAAAAGTGGAATAATAACCGAGCTCAGCCCCATCGTGAGCGAGCTGGGGATAACTCCGATTTGAGAGTCGACAGCGAAATCAACGTCATCCACGGTGGCCTAGGTTTTGGAGGAAAAATGTCTTCTTCTCGAAAAAGATACGAAGGCAAAAGTAAGAAGAAAGCAGAACAAGGTGTCTATGAGGTTAACATATTAGATTCAACCTCCTACAATGTGATCTCGTTCAGTGAGGCTAACCTGAGGGGGGTGAACGTTCCACATGACGACGCCCTAGTCATTGTAGCCTTAATCATTCATTTCAAGATAGTGGGAGTACTCGTCGACGAGGGCAGCTCGGCAGACATTCTCTGCAAAGAAGCCTTCGATAAAATGGGTATAGAATCGAGCTCCATACAGCCCGTCAAATCTCCACTCGTCGGGTTTGGTGGCGACGTGGTGAGTTTGGTCGGTTGGGTCTCTCTGCCCGTCATCATTGGTTCTAGTCCTAACGTCGCCACCATCTGGTCCAAATTCCTTATCGTTGACAAATGGCGCCAAACTGTTGGTGTCGAAAATCGGTCCAACCAGCAGTATGGTCCAAACACTCTCGGATTAGGGGTAAGGGGGGTGTAAAAGGATAAACTTCCTGATATGCTGCAGTCGGGTCGGACGGGTTCGGTTTGGCTAAAGTCTAAGCCCGGGTCTTCTTTTCTTTCCGTGCTTGTGATCACTGTTCGGGCCGAGCTCCTATTCGCTACCTGCACAAAGGATGGCCGGGTTTTTCCCAGCGTGTCCCCTCCAGCGTGAGAGTAAGAGTCCGAGGTAGAAATATAGGTCAGAGAGTTACTGTTACCTCGACCTGTCTGACCGATCTGAGGTAAAGTTTATCTCTCTAGAATGGTTTTCTCATCCTTTTAAAGTGCTGGAGAAGCTTCCTATTTATAGGCAGAAGCGTGATTAGCGTAAACAAGATTAAGACCTTAAGCTTGTGATTACCGGTAAGTAGTCAGACACGTGAGCGCACGGCGGATTAGAGCTATGAGCGCACGGCGGATTAGAGTTATGGGTCTGAGGCAAAGTTTCTCTCTCAAGAATGGTTTTCTCGTCCTTTTAAAGTGTTGGAGAAACTTCCTATTTATAGGTGGAAGTATGATTAGCGTAAACAAGATTAAGACCTTAAGCTCGTGATTATCGGTATGCAGTCAGGCGCATGGGCGCACGGCGGGGCCGGGGTTCGCCCTGCCGAGGAGGCGGGCCAGGTCGGGCCCAAACAAGGAGGCCGGTCTGGGCGCTCCGACCTCCTGCCGACTGCTGAGCAGAAATCATCTTGGGCTGTCTATATGTAAGACCCCAATTTTTTATATACGATCAATGTTAGTCGCATTTTATAATATTTCAAAAATACAGGGGTGGATTGCGATATTAATTTTGTGAATTAAAATTTTAGTAGGTTAGATTGTAATTTTCAAAACATTTAAAATTGAAGTTTGGATTAATTAGTACCCTAACAAAATTGGAGGGGAGGTTTGTGCATATTAAATATATTATATATATAGAGAGAGAATTGAGATAAGAACAAAGGAGTAGAGGGTTGGTGGATTGGGAGCTTCTTTTCAACATACATATATATATATACTGATACATCCACACGCATGACGGGAGGAAAGAAGAAGAATCGAGAAGCAACGAGAACGGAGAGGGGGAAACAGTAGGTCGGTGAGGGACTTGGGCCCTTTTTCAACACACACACACACACGCGTGCACACACACACACATACTGTCACAACCCGTCCCGGACACCCGTCATCTCGAGGCTAGCATGACTACAATATGACATCACCAAAATCCAAATAAACTAATGAAATAAACTACACATACACTTAATAATACAAACATCTATCATGGGGGACACGCCCGTCCCGTTATTTTATGAACTGAAAGTATTTATCCATGAACCTTTTATAGGTTTGCCTTTGACAGCTTCTATCGATCGCCTATATGACTCCATCACATAGCTCTACCTAGTGCTAGTAGGTGACCGACTCCTAACTGTTGTATCTGCGAGTGTACTGCCTTCTTAGTAAAACATTTTTAAAATAATGACATTTTCTAAATATTACCATAATTAAATAATGAATCAAGCATGAGTATATAAGCCGTGAAAATTAAGCAATATCGATAAGTTCCATCTAGTATAAAATCATACCGATCATTATAATAAATAATAAATCATCCAATATAAGTAAAATACCACATCTCAGACACACACCTCAAACACACATCTCAAACACCCCACTCCACCACAACACACACACTGGCTAGCCATAGTGATCGTTTTAACTTCACGATCGGGAGTTGTAACGGTACCGTAACATCCGTAGGAATGCCTTCCTATGAAATATCCACACCCCTTTTGGGGAGAAATATGATCCTCACCCCTTACAGGGAAAAACATCCATATCCCATGGAAGGAATCCACACCCCTTACGGGGAGAAACCACAACCCTTTCGGGGAGAACAACCATGGCATCGTCAAAATCAAATACAGCGTCATCGAATCACAACTCAATAAATATCGTCTAATCACCACGTCTACCTCTTTTCTTCAAAACCAACTTTTAAATCCAAAAATCATATTTCACACTTTCTTTTAAAGAAACCGTCCGATTTTATTAAAACTACTTTTCCCCCTTTTATTTTTAGGAAATCAGACATTTTTAGAAAAATAGATGTTTCCTATTCTTTTTTTTTTAAAAACACAGTCTAATTCCACCAAATCCAGCGGAAATTCATTTTCAACTTTCTTTTTGAAAACTATCGAAATCCAATTTACCAACTCATTCAAATCCTGCTTGATCCATATCATTTATTCATATAGTTTAAATAATCACACATTTCATCATATATTCATAGAAAAATAGTTTGGCAAGAAGACAGTACACTCACCTCAATATCCATTTTGCAAAACTGACACTGACCGTACTCTATCTGGACGCCAGTGCCTGCGAACCTAATAGTGGTAGAGTCTAAATTAATATCTTATCTAAAACATCCTAATCATGCAATGCAGACCCTATATCTGGAATCGTTACTAATTTTATGTACTACGTACTTAAAATTAATTAATCGTCACGAAATTATTATGATTTTAGGATTTGCAATACTAACTAAAATTTAATTTAACGAGAATTAATAATCGATTGAAGTTTCACCTGTTTTCGAAACGTTTGGTGATCACAAAATGAGTTTTGGATTTTCCTGGGGTGTTTTCTGCAATTTTTTTTCCCGTCCTGCCTCAGCCCGTTCTCTCTCTCTCTCTCTCTCCCTGTTTCTGTTATTCTTCCTTCTTCCGACCACGTCTGCCGCCGACCCCTCTCTCACTCCTCCTTTACCGACCGCCAGAGACCATCTCCTGTCCTCCCACGCCCACACACACACTCACCGGCCAAACCGACGGTCACCCACACATACCTACGTCAGTTGAACAGTATACACACACCACTAACCGAAACCCACTTCTCTCTTTCCTTTATTTTTTTTTTTTTGTTCTCATCGCCAGATCTCGCTGCCGCTGATCACTTGCTCCGATTACACCCACGCAGGCAACGCTGCACCCGATCACACGCACACAACACACGATCGTTTATGTTTCTGTTTTGTTTTAGTCGACCGACGACACCACACCCACACCTAACGACGATCGCCGACTGAACCCAGAACCCACCAGACTAAATAACACACCACCGGCAACCTGACAGTCGACGACGGAGTAGGGCTCCCATACATCGGTGCAACGACTGACAGCCGGCCGTCCTCAATGATCAGAGCACACCCACACAGCAGCAACGGCGAACCACAGACACACACACTCAAGCGAAAGAAACAGAACATACACACACACACACACAGACGAAACACATGTACACACGTCCGATCACCTACACACCGCCGGCAACGCAGAACATACACCCACGTTCGCACCTACCCACTCCGTCTGCACACTCCCTCATTGGCGGCGACACCGACAACGGACAACCGGAACCCACACCGGCGGACCCTTCTCTCTCTTCCCTTCTCGATTCTTCTCCCGTTTTTCTCTATATTTCTGCATGTATATATATGTGTATATGCATGTCCTAGAAGCCGGCCACCTGGCCTCTCTCCTCACCGCCATTTCCACCGCTTCTCTCTCTAAATGTGTATAATTGCACTTAAGCCCCTTTATTTTAGTTAAACATCAAGTTTTATTTTAATGTTCTAAACATTCGCAATTTGGTCCCCTAACTTTTAAATCACATCTTAATTTTTGAAACCCGCCCTACTATTTTCGAAATATTATAAAAATGCAACAAAAATTATTTATTTTTTTAAAAAAAATCGGGGTCTCACAACTCTTCCCTCCTAAATGAAATTTCGTCCCGAAATTTTCGTCAACCCCATAGGGATTTTATTATTATTATTATTATTATTATTATTATTATTATTATTATTTTCCAACATAATAATACGTCAGACGCGCACCACATAATTATATTAGTCCCACTTCATTTTAGAATAATTAGTCTCTATACAGGGTCTCATGATCGCGAATCACCCATAAGTTTGTAATCGTCAAATCATTTCTCCATATTGCAACAATTCTATTTGTCGTGGGTTACATTGTATCCGATAACCAACCAACGGGGTGCACTTGGTCAATCACACCTAACACAGACAGCCAACTGTCAAAGAATCAATTTTCAGTAGGTCCGCGACTTCAATAATTTTCTTACAGCTAACCCTTATCCATCTTGTCTAACTGTTCCACGCAACCAGTTCATAGCAATATCTCCATTCAATATTTTAACGATACCCGCAACTACTTTCTTAAGCAATTGCTAACCCAAATCCCTCGTGAACTGGCCCGTGGGCTAATAATCATTGATCACACTAATCACATCAAAATTTTCAATATTCTTGGAAACGACTTATAATTAGTATCACAATCTAACGTTAACTAAATTTTATTTTATTTATTTATTATTATTATTTTTTTTATTTTATATATATATATATATATATATATATATATTTCGCCATACGCCAAAGCCATATGGATACGTTTCAAATTACGTTGAAATCATCTAAATGCTTCTCAAACATATAGATACTACCCCACCCATAACACTACGTCTCAAAATACATTAAACGAGTTATCTATAAGAATTCCCTTCATGTTTCCACATTTAATTAAGTCCCTAACAAAGCCACGCACTTTAATTATATTTCAGTCTGCTCATTCATGCTTCAAATACATATAAATATGAGTCAAAGTACCTAACTATATCCCAGCTACAAAATTTTTAATACTTCACAAAAATTATTCGGAATAATTCAAATTATCCTATCTTTATGAGATCTTAATGTCCTCATATGCTGACTTCGCCTAATAATTAATAGTAAATTAATACATCGAATCGAGTTTTTTTTTTCCTAAAAAAAATAACCACACCAGCTGTCTCCAATTTTTTGATAATTTTTCGTTTTCCTATCTCGGCTCAATTTATTTGACTAAAGTCATACATCCTTTCCATACAACGCTTTATATGGTACCACTTTGATTACTGAAAAGGTGTCAACTTCCAATTCCCAAAAAATTCGAATCACCGATCAACCGAATTTAGTAATTTATCGACATATGCTAGATTTTAATTTAGGAGCCCCTAATCTTTATCAAACGTATAATCCAACTAATCCTTATTTTTGATAAAAATAATAATAATTATTATTATTTTATCCTACCTTTATTTGACATTTGCATGAAACCGGTGCTTCATGCAATCGAATAGTCCAGTCAATATATACTGGGCATACACATCAAGAAAACATTCCTTGAACTACTCTCCCCTTTCCTTCCTAGAATAAGTCAAAACTACAATAATCCACTTAGATATTTCTATTCAACCTTAACTTGTAAACCAACCAAATCACCTAACACAAATGTTGTGCTTTCCCATTTTCATTCTAATTTACTAATAATACTCACACAATCTCAATAGTTTAGTATTACCTGGGTATTGAGTATATTGTTCTATGCACCTCTTTTAAGGTTTCTTCCGTCAATTGGCATTATTAAAACTACACATTTTATTTCTATTCCTCAAAACTTCATCATTATTTTTGATACGCTAGTCAGCTCTACAGTCAATTCCCACTGCATTGCTAAGCCTTATTAACCACGGTTGTTGTAAAAATAAAATAAAAAATAAGTTCCATAATTTTAAGAAGTTGAACGTTCGGTTCATTAAGTTGGTTAAATTATTTAGGTTGATAAAATGTGGGAAATTGAGACTTTAAAATTGGTCACCGTTGAAGTAGGAGATTGATTTTCACTTAGTTGTATTTAATAAATTTTTGTCAAAAAATAAAATAAAATAAAAAAATAAAAAAATAAAAAATAAAATCAGTAATTAAAATTTACTGAATACTAGGAATTTGAGTGAGTTAGTTTTCGGTTTAGGAAGTCCCTATAGGAGAAGCCGTGTGACGACCTTGAAAAACCGGGTCGTTACAATAAGTTAGACTATTAACTCATGATTAACGTAGACCTAGTGTTCTCTATGAAGATTCGGTGTTATTCGTAAAGAAAAAGGGAGGTACGTTGAGGATGCGTGTTGATAACTCATTGTATAGAATTGATGGTTAGTTTAATCAACTGCGGAAGACTACGGTGTTTCCTTAATTAGATTTTTGAGTAGAATATTACCAATTAGAGGTCAGAGATTGTGACGTGGCAAAAAGGGTGATCTGGTTAAAAGTAAAGAAAAGTATACAGAGCATCTCCAGATTGTATTACGGATGCTACAAGAAAAATAATTGTATGTCAAATGCAATAAATATGAGTTTTGGTTGGATCGAGTGGTAATTTTGGGACTTGTGATCTTGAGAACTAGTATTCACTTGAATCCAAAGGAAGTCGAAACTGTGATTTAATGGGAAAGATCGAAAAGTGTAACGGAAGTTCAAAACTTTTTGGGGATTAGCAGGAGATTATCATCGCTTGGGATAAGGATTCTTTGTTATAGCCGTCTCGTTGATCTGATTAACCTGCAAGAAAGCTAGATTCGAGAAGATTGATAAATGTAAGCGTCATTATTCGATATTGATCGACTGTGTTGTAGAAAGTGCAAAAGTCGGATGTCTAGTGGGAAAGGTTGGAGATGCAATGGAAAATGGTTGCAGAGCTGACTATCGTGTCAAAAATAATGATGAAGTCCTGATGATTAAAAATAGATGGTGTGTTCCTAGTGACACCTGTTTGGCAAGTGATACCTTAAAAGCAGCGTATAGTTTGAAGTGCATAGTTTAATATATACGATGCCCCCTGGTAGTATCAAATTGTATCGAGATTGCGTGAGTATTATCGGTAGTTTGAATTGGAACAAAAAATTGTAAAATTGGTTGCCAAGTGTCTTGTCTATTAGCAAGTTAGGGTCGAGCATCAACATCCAGGTGGATTATTGCAGTCTTTATCTATTCCAGAATGGAAATGGGAGCGTAGCACGATGAATTACATTTTAAAGGTGGAAATTGGATTTTGAATTATACGTTCGATAAGTATTGGTTGCTCCCAATTAAAGATGGAAATTGAACATATTTTGATAAATTAAAGTATTAATTACCTGTCGCCGACATATTTAAAAAGTTAATTTTCTGAGAAAATTATATTCTCAGAAAATGAAAAAGATCATTTAAAACATCTTAACATTTTCGCAGACCGATGCCAAGAACGAGGAATTTTGTTATCTAAAAAGAAAGCTGAAATAGGAAAAAATAAAATAGAATTTTTAGGACTAATAATTGATGCCACAGGAATTGAAATGCAACCCCATATCAGTGAAAAGATTACTGCTTTCCCCGATATTCTGGAAGATAAAAAACAAGTTCAAAGATTTCTAGGTGTATTAAATTATGCTGAAACATTTATTGAAAGATTAGCAAAGCATAGATAACCTTTTCAAAGACTACTTAAAAAAGGTGTTAAATTTGAATGGACACAAGAACTTTCAAATAAAATAAAAGAAATTAAAAATCTTACTGCTTATTTACCAAGATTAACTTTACCATCTGATGAAGATGACATGATTCTTGAAACTGATGCATCCAATACCTATTGGGGTGCTATTTTAAAAACAACTACTGGAAAAATTTGTAGGTATACTAGTGGAACATTTACTGAAACACAACAACGCTACCACAGTAATCTAAAAGAATTGCTTGCTATAAAAAAGGGAATAGAAAAGTTTAGATATTTTCTTATTCCAAAAAGGTTCACCGTTGTTACTGATAATACTCAAGTTAAAGGATTTATATTTAATAAATTACCAACTAGTCCTGAATATAATAAAATGAATGGGTGGCAAACTTTTTTCCAACACTATAATTTTGATGTTATTCATCGAAGTGGTAAACAAAATATTCTTGCTGACTTTCTCTCCAGGGAACCGCTTTATGGGAAATAGATGAAACATACGCTGTTATAGAATTAATAAATCCTGCTGATATAATCCGAGTAAGACCAATGAGATATTCTGAAATTGATATCAAAGAATTTGACGAACAAATCTAGGAACTGCTAAAATTAAAAATAATTCAAGAAAGTAAAAGTCCCCACTCTAGTCCTGCCTTCATGGTTAGAAACCATTTTGAAATTAAACGAGGAAAAGCCAGAATGGTGGTTAACTATAAAAAGCTCAACGAAAAATCTAAATTTGATGGATATTTCCTACCTCATAAAGAAAGTTTAATTAACAGAACCAAAGGGAAAAAGATTTTTTCAAAATTTGACTGTAAAAGTGGATTTTGGCAAATAAAACTAACAAAAGAATCTGTGTTGAAGGGTTGTGTCATGGAAGTTTTTTTTTTTTTTGATAGGGAGGATGGTGGTGCGACGCTAATGGAATCTGTTTATAATAATAGATACCTTTTCGACGATCAAGGTGGCATCGTATAAAGCGCTATATAAAAAGAATGCAGGACTCCAGTCTAATAGACTGAACTGAGATAGGAGAACGGAAATCTTTCGAGATTTAGACATAGCCTGATGCGGCTACATTTTTATTGGGAAATGGATTTTTTATAAAAAGAACTCAATCGGATGTATTGATTCTCTACTACTATTAGGCGAAGTCGGCATGTGGAGGTCAGTGAGATTTCATGAGAAAATGATAATTTGAAATGTTTTTGAGTTGATATGTACTCGTGATACAATATTTTATAGTCGGTAACTAATGACTTTTGAGATGTATCGACTTTTTGTAATTGGGACGTACCTATGTCCTTCGATTCATATTTATACATGGATATATGTTTGAAACAAGTTAGGTAGATTGATACGGAATTGAAGTACGTGACCTTGTCAGGGACTTGATTAAATATGGAGGCATGAAAGTAATTCTTATAGATGACCCGGTTAATGTATTTTAAGACGTAGTAATGTGGTTTGGTGATATCTATGTGTTTTGAGGGACATTGATATGATTTGGACGTGATTCAAAACGTATTTATGTGGTTCTAGTGTATTGCGAAAAATTAATTAGTTAACGATAATTTTAGAAAATGTTTATGAGAGTATTGAAGTTCTGAGGTAGATATTGAGGTTAAGGATTTTGGGCTGTCAGTACTTATGAGATTGCGTATGAGATTGATTGTGAGTATTATTGTTTTAAATGTCAAATGGAGATATTGTGGCGAACTGAATGGATAAATGTTAGTTATAAGAAAATTACTGAGATCGTAGACTTGTTGGAAATAAGATAGACCCAATTCACTGCGACTACCGTGATATTTTAAGAATATATTGTATTATATTGTTATTGATTGTGATATTATCAGAGTGGCGCAACGAAAGCGTTAGAAACATGAGACAGTTGGTTGCTTGTGTTAGGGGTTACTAACCAAAGTGCACCATGTTTGTTGGTTGTTGGATGTTGGAATGGGAATTGACGGTTATGAATTATAGGTGACTTTCGGTTATGGGACCTTGTGTCTAATGTGACCATGTGGTGCGACTTGGAATGCTATCGTTTTGACAAAATTTAATTCCATTTGTTTGCATGAAAATTTTAGGACGAAATTTCTTTCAGGGGGAAAGAGTTGTAAGATCTCGATTTTTTATATACGATCAATGTTAGTCGTATTTTATAATATTTCAAAAATACCGAGGTGGATTGCGATATTAATTGTATGAATTAAAATTTTAGTAGGTCAGATTGTAATTTTCAAAACATTTAAAATTGGAGTTTGGATTAATTAGTACCTTAACAAAATTGGAGGAAAGGTTTGTGCAAATTAAATATATTATATAGAGAGAGAAAGAATTGAGATAAGAATAAAGGAGCAGAAGGTTGGTGGATTGGGGGCTTCTTTTCAACACACACACACACACACACACACATATATATATACCGATACATCCACACGCATGACGGGAGGAAAGAAGAAGAATCGAGAAGCAACGAGAACGGAGAGGGGGAAATAGTAGGTCGGTGAGGGGCTTGGGCCCTTTTTCAACGCGCGCGCGCACGCGCGCACACACACACACACACACATATATATATACTTACATACATACAGAGACAGACACAGCAGAAGAAACAATCTAGAGAAACGAGAGAGAGAGAGAGATTCGTCGATGTGGGTTTCGGTTGTCCGTCGTTCAGCCGTTTGTCAGGTGAGAAGGTATGTGTAGGTGCTCTGTTTTTGCAGTTGTCATGTGTGTGTGATTTGTTAGTCTGTCGTTCAGTCAGTGAGTGGGGGTATGTGTTTCAGTTATGTGTGTTATGTATGCTGTGGGTATGGGTGTGTTCCACTTTATATATATGTGTGCGTTTCATTGTGTGTATGATGTGTGTGTGCTATCCGTCCATTCGACGGTGTGATCGTTCACTCCTGTGGGGCATCACCGGCGGTAGGTTAGAGAGAGTGAGCGTTGGTAGTGTCTGTGTGGGTGTGCTTTGCTACTGTGTGTTGTGTGTGCTGCGTGTATGTGTGTGATCAGTGTGTGTGGGTGATCATAGACTGAGTATGTGTGTGTGTGCCAGCAGTGTTGTGCATGTATGTGTGTGTTTTCTGTTTTCCTTGGTGTTGTCGTGTGTGTGTATGTGTGTGATTAGTGAGGGTGGTTTGCATGAGGTGAGTGTTTCATGTGTGGGTTTTGATCTGCCGTTGCTGCTGGGTGTATTGTCGTCGGAGAAGAGAGAGAGAGAGAGCAATTCGGCGATGTTGTTCTTCCGGTAGCGTTGCTGGCGGTGAAGGGAGTGGTATGTGCTGTTAGGTGTACGGTGTTGGGTGGTGATCGGTGTGTTTTGATGGCCGGTAAAAGTGGGGAAGAGTGGAAGGAGGGCGGCGGTTGGGTTGAATCAGAAACAGACGTGAATAGGAAAATAGAACAGGAAGCAGAAACACAAATCAGAAGCAGCGGAGAAGAAAGAAAAAGAAAAATGAGAAGCAAAAAAAAATAAAATACACAAATCACCCCAAAAAAAAACTAAAACTCATCTCACGGACCGGTGGAAATTCGGGGAAGGTAAAATTCCAAACTCTCTTAATATATGTATTTAATTGTCCCGTGACTGATTATGAAACAAATTACTAGCATCGAAAATGTCGAAATGGCAATAACAAATTTGGAGACTATTCACATAAATAAATTCGATATAGTAAACTGTAACGGAGTAATACTCGTTGAATAATAATATTTCACAATAAAAGGCGGGGAATAAGAAATTAGGGTCTGCATTGCATGGTTAGGATATTTTTACATAAAATATTAATTTAGGCCCCGTTACTATTAGGGTCGTAGGCACCAGAGTACCGGGAGAGAATAGTCGGTACAAGTCTTCAGAGCGGATTTCCAGGTAAGTGTACTATCTTCTTGTAAACTTATTTTCATATATATATATGATGGAAGAATATTGTTTACTTGAAAATTGGATGAATTTTCTAACTTACATGGATCAAGAGTTATTTTGGGTATTTCTGATATTGTGGCTTTCATTGTTTGTTGTTGAGGGAGCAGTTGATGGTGGGCGGAGTTGTTGTTGTTGAGGTGGAGATGAGTTGTTTTTGTTGAGGTAAAGTGGAGATTGGTGGTAGATATTCACCAGTTTGGCATAGTCCAACGGAGCGGTGTTTTACCCGTCTGGCATAGTCCAGCGGAGCGTTGTTTTACCCGTCTGGCATAGTCCAGCGCAGTGTTGTTATATCCCTCTAGGAAGGCATATTCTACGGGGTACGGTACCATTGCAACTCCCGATCGTGAGGTTAAAACGATCACATGGCTAGCCGAGATGTGGTGTGGTGTTTGAGATGTGGTGTTTTATCGTATTTGGTGTTTTATCGTATATGGTGATGTGGTGTTTTATTTTATCGTCTTTGGTGTTTTATCATATTATCTTATGCTGATGGTTTGGATTGATTTTATATATTTGATATATATATAGATGATAATTCTGAATGGTAGGAAGAAGAAGTTTTTTCATGGTATATGATTTTTATACGACTGTTAAAAATGTGTTTGTTTATACGCATTATGCTTGATCCATTTAAATGTTGTATTATTTAGAATGTATTATTATTTAAAAATATTTTTATTGAAAAGGCAATACACTCGCAGGTGGAGCAATTAGAAGTCGGTCCCCTAGTGGCACTAGGTAGAGTCATGCGTTGGAGTCATATGGGAGTTTTGAGATGAGCTGTCAAAGGTGAGCCAGTGAGAGGTTCATAGGTAATTTATATTCCATTATACTTATATTTGGGGACGGGTGTGTCCCCATATGAGAGATTATATATATTCTGTACAGACGATTGTATAGTTGTTGTATGTATATTATAATATATTAGTTGATTGAATGTTCAGGTGATATCGTGTTGTCGTCACGCCGGCCTCGGGATAACGGGTGTCTGGGACGGGTCGTGACACTATTCACCGGTCTAATTCGAGGTGCTTGGTGACGTGGTAGACCTGTCCTTGGTGGCTGACACGTAGAGGAGGCCTGACTTTACCCACATCAAAACTTATTTTTAAATCTTGATCAATTTATTTTAAAAAAAAAATGCGAATTATCCTAACTAATAACCCGTAACTCACAAATTATCTCAATCAAAATAAAATTCCATTTTTAAACCTTCAAATCAGTTTTTGATCTACATTTTTTATTTTATTTTTTTAAATTCAAAGATTCCAGATGAATAATATCCTCCCAAAAGAATCCCCATTTATTTTAGAAATTAGTTAGATATAATTAATTCTTAATATCATCTATACTTTTCAAAATTCTTGGCATATATATTCGGTATATATGGTACATATTTTCAGTATTACCATTTAGGAAAGTACATATTTTTAGTATTACTATTTGCCCTCCTTAGAGATTATGAATAGGAGGGCCATTATTCATTCGAGGGGATACGATATTCTATACCATTTTTCACCGTTTTGGAAGGGAAAAGGCCAAAGGTCCTAAGAGCAAGGTGGAAATGATGCTTTTAAGGATTGTATCTGAGAAACCGTCGTTCTACACTACGATAAGCGGTTAATCTTTCCTCAACCGGGTTAAGATTGTGATGAGGTATTTTTGGAATTATGTTGTAACGATTCGGTTTTTCAAGACCGCCACGCGATTTCTCCCTACGAAGAATTAATACTAAACCGAATAATCGATAATTTTATTCTATAAAAAAAATCCAATAAATTCCATAAGAGTGACACGTTATGTACACAATACAAATATATACTTGATTATTATATAAAAGTCAAGTATTTGTGGCCATAATTGAATAACAACTAGGGCAAACTAGTAATTATTTTGATACTAATATATCACCACCCCATAAATAATAATCATTACTATTATTATCATTTGTCGCCGGTTTACTATTATCAGTAGTAGTTATTGTCCGTATGTATAATCAATTTCGATTATTTTCGCGTGGACTGACCATATGTAACGACCCAGTTTCATAGGGCTGTCACGAGATTTCTCTCTAAGGATAATTAAAACTAAATCGGCATTACCAATATTTTACTTTACAAAAATCTGAGAAATCTTACATGCGACGACGATAATTATAATTTGTCGGATTCATCGAATCGATTTTTACAACGGTAAATAATAATACAATTACTATAAATAGAAATTCAAATAAAATTTTCGTCGCCGTTTTGATTTATAACTAAATATATATTCTTGGTTGTAATAATATACATGCATAAATAAAACTCATGAGGTTAAACATGCATGTTTTATAAATCTCATGCGGAATTGTATTTTCGTATTTTCAAAAAAATGCAAAAGTGAAAAAATACAATTATTACAAATTAAATAAAAATTCAAATGAAATTCTTTTCGCCGTTTCGCTTTCACCAGCCCTGCAATCAAAACTGTGGGGTTGTAAGTCAATGCTTAGTAGAATTTTCAATCCCTCTAATATGTGCATTTAATTAATATAATAAATAAAATACAGAGACATGATTTTCACATAATTTTTCACAAAATCACCAATATTTTATAAAATTTAACAGTTAAAATTCAACAATAATAATAACATAAATTACACAATAGAAAAATTAAATACGTATATTAAAAGAGTTAGAAATTCTACCTGAAATCCGAAACCGAGATCCGAACCGAAATATCTTTTTTTTTTTTTTTTTTTTTTTTATCACTAAAAATCATTCAGATTATATATTTTCTATACTCTTATTTATCATATATATGTACATGCTGTTTCTTTTCCAAATTCTAATTCCGTGGCTCCAATCCTTGCTGACCATCATGATAATGAAAAATAACTCCCCCTCTAATATCATATTATGGTCATATATATCTATATAAATAAGGCTATGATTCCTTCCTAAATGATCTTCCTGAAGATTCTTTCACTTATCATCATCATCATCATCATCATCATCATCATCATCATCATCATCATTATTATTATTATTATTATTATTATTATTATTATTATACGTGTCAAACGTGTCAAAACCAAGTGAACATGCATATATATACATATTAACGTTTTGACACATTTTAAACTTTTTTTCTTTCTTTTTTAATTACACAAACATCCCTCTTAAAATAGAAAAAATAAATTATAACCCAAAACTATTAAAAGTATATTTTAAATAATGTAATAATCCTAAAACTTTTAAACGTCAATTTAAAATTAACATTCAATTCTAAAAAATTATCAAATATTATTTATACTCTAAGTTTGCAAAACAATCCCGTAAATATTAAATTTATATAAAATAATATTTTCAAAAATATAAATTTCCGGGGTACTACATATGTAATATTGTATTTTTCAATTTCATTGTTGAATTTTGCGTAACAATTGTGTGACACGAACTTCATCCGTATCTTAGTAATATTGTTATTGGATTTATTGTCAAAATGTTCTTGTAGAAAATTTGACTTAGATCCAATTACTACTAGAATATTAGATCTTATACCTGGGGTCTAGATCTAATGGTTAGGGGTGGTCATGGGCCAGGCTGGGTTTACATAAAATTGCTAGGCCTGAGCCCTATAGTCGGGCCTTAATTCCATGCCTAAGCCCGACCCTTTACAAAAAACCTAAACCCAAAGTCCGGCCCTATACAAAAAACCTAAGCCCTAAAAAAATAAGCCCTAAAAATAAGCCCAAAACCCTAAAAAAAAATCTAAACCCAAAGCTTTATGGTTGAATGTGTGTGTGTAATGTATATGTGTGTGTGTGTGTGTGTGTGTGCGTGTATTATTATTATTATTCGGGTTAGGCCTAAAATATTTTGACTTTGCCCAATCCCGATCCTAAAATTGATCGGGCCCAAGCCCTGCCCATGGGCTCAAAGCAAAACCCCAAGCCCTAAAAAAATAGGGTCAGGCCGTTCGGGTTGGACGGGCCCCGAGCCCATGACCACCGCTAATGGTCACACAATAGTATTCTTGGAGATTGATTATTGGTTTTGATTGTTTATGCCTAGATTTTAATTTACCATAGATTAGTTAGATTAGTGTAGTGTAGGAATTAAATACCGAAGATGAATTGTAAGACCCCGGTTTAGCACGCACGTCATTGTAAGTACATTTTAGAGCATTGGGAAAGTTCGGGAATTTTTTTTTTAATCAAAAATTTAAATCAAAAAGTTTAGGGGCAAAAATTGGAAATTTAGAAACATCAAATTTAAACTTGAGGTTCAAAATGACAAAAGAGGAGAAAAATGTATATATAAAATAATAATAAATAAATTTAGGGTGAAATTATAATTTCTAAAACTGTAAAAAACAAAATTGATCTAAAATAAAGATTTTAAGGAGAAGAGGGGAGAAAAGAGCAATTAGACAAAAAAAAATAAATATTTTTATACATATATACAAAACCAAATTGGGGTCGGTGCCGTGGAATTCGGCCGGAGACAAAGGGAATCAGAAAATGACGACGTGGCGTGAAGGGAACAAGAGATATCCACTAATATCATGCATATATATATATATATGTATGTATGTATGTATATGCGTGAAATTCAGGGGGGAGCACCTCCAAAGAGGAAATTGAGAAAAAAAAAAAGAAAACCGAGAGGAAGAGAAGAAGGTTCGGGATGGTGAGTTCGCCGGCGATGGGGTGCAGTCCGGCGGGGGTGGGGGTGGGTGGCCCTCCTTCCGGTCAGATTGTGTATATGTGTAGTTATCCGTCGCTCGGACCGTCAAGCAGCCGGAGGTGAGTGTGCGTTGTTCCGTTCTGACGTTGCGTGTGTAAATGCTCTGTTTTTTTTTTTTTGTACCGAACGTGTGTGGGTGTGTATGGTTGTGCATGTGGGTATGAGAGCAGGATTTGGGCGTGTTCCGTTCGGTCAAACGAGGGTGTCGGGGTGGTCGCCGCTGTCGCCGGTTTCCGCCGGCGGTGAGTTAGAGAGAGAAAGTTGTGCGTGCGGGTGTGTGTGTTTGCTGTGCGTGTGGTACTGAGTGTTATGGTTGCTATATGTGTGTGCTCTGAACGCCGTGTGCAACCGTGTAGGTGTGAAAGGGGCAGCGTGAACTGGCCATCAACAATGGTGGCGGAAGTTTTGTGGGTAGGAGCGTTTGGTGATAGGGGGGCCGGTGGTGGTCGGTGATCGGTAGTGGGGGATGGAGTAGGGCCAGCGGTGAGGGTGGCGAGTCGTAGGAAGCCTCCAGTGGATAGTAATAGTAGAGAGAGAGAGAGAGAGATGGCCGGCGGCATCAGAAACGGGAAATAGAACCGGAAAAGGTGGTCAGAACAGGAAGAAACAGAGAAAAAAAAAGGAAAAGGGGTAGAAAAAAAAAATACATGAACCACCCCAGGAAAATCTAAAAACCCAATTCGGGGCCGGCGGGGGTTTCGGAACCAGGAAGAATTTTAAATCAGGTATTATTTTTGTTAAATTAAATTGTTGGTATTAAAGTTTTATAATCATAGAAGGAATTTCAAAACCGTATTGATATTTTGTAAATCGTCAATCTAAATAAATTAGTAGGAATAAATATCAACATAACGGAACAAATAAAATGATAATTTTTCATAATAAAAATCTGAAAAAAATAGGGAATTAGGAAATTTAAGGTTTACATTACAGGTTGGGTTATTTAAAACAAAATATTAATTTAGACCCTATCTCTATTAGGTTCGCAGGCGCCAGCGGCCCAGTAGGATTTGAACGGTAATAGTTTTTCATCACAGAAATGAAGGTGAGTGTACAGTCTTCTTGCCAGACTATTTTTCTATAAATATATGTGATGAGATATGTGATTATTTAAATTGTATGCATTTATAAATAATATGGATCAAGCAGGATTTGAATAATTTGGTAAATTGGATTTCGATGGTTTTTTTTAAAACAAAGAGAAGGCGGAAATGAATTGCGGTTGGATTTGGTGAAATCAGACGGTGTTTTAAACAGAGGATAGGAAACATCTATTTTTCTAAAAATGCCTGGTTTTCTAAAAATAAATGGTGGAAAGTGGTATCGATAAAAATCGGACGTTTTCTTTAAAAGAAGATATAAAATATGATTTTTGAATTTAAAAGCTGGTTTGAGAAAGGTGGTAGACGTGGTGGTTTGACGATTTTGAGTAAGTGATATTTATTGAGTTGCGATTCAATGATATTGTATCTGATTTTGACGATGTCATGGCTGTTCTCCCCGGAAGGGGTGTGGTTTCTCCCCGAAAGGGGTGTGGATTATATTTCTCCCCGTAAGGGATGTGGATTGTATTTTTCCCCAAAAAGGAGTGTGGATATTTCGTAGGAAGGCATTCCTGTGAATGTTACGGTACCGTTGTAACTCCCGATCGTGAGGTTAAAACGATCACTAGGACTGGCCAGTGTGTGTGTGTTGGTGGTGTGTGTTTGAGATGTGGCGTTTTACGTATATTAGTTGGCGTGATATTATTCATTATGATGTTTGGTGGGATTTTTGTACTAGATGGATTTGGATGAAACTTATCTATATCGTTTTATTTTCATTGCTTATATACCTATGCTTGATCCATACTAAATTGTGGAAATATTTAGAACGTATTAATATTTTGAAAAATATTTCACTAAGAAGGCAGTACACTCGCAGGTACATCGGCTAGGAGTCGGTCCCCTACTGGCACTAGGTAGAGCTATGGGATGGAGTCTTGTGGATGGTTAAGAAAAGCTGTCAGAGGCGAATCCAAGAGGGTTCAGGGATAAATACTTTTAGTTAGGGAAAACTTCGGGCCGGGTGCGCCCCCATAATAAGTGTATGTATTATACAGTGGGTGTATATTGTCATATTTATTAGGTTGTTGGGTTTTTGGTGATGTCATGCTATAGTCACGCCAGCCTCGGGATAATGGGAGTCCGGGACGGGTTGTGACATAAATCATGTCGAAAAATAACAATCCAATCTTTTTTAATAGTTTTAATTTGTATTTGGTAACACTCGTTTATACAAATCTGATTTGAATAAAAAATGCGAAAACAACAGAACACTCAAAATACTAAACTCACAATTTCTAACCCGGTTCTCTGTTTTATTTCATTTGTAGATTTAGTATTATTTTTTTTTAAATTCAAAAATCAAAAATCAAAACTCAACTCGTTTTCACCAAAGTAAGAAAAATAATAATAAAATTGATAATTATAAGACCAATCCTTGTGGTTTGACACCCGTATTTAAACACACTATACTACGATATTTTGCGATTAAATAAGGTATTAAATTTGAGCGATCAAATTTTGACGTCGTTGTCGGAGATCGGCATTGCTAATTGTTGATTTTTGTTATTATTTTTCATTATCCACCAATATATATTCATTTGTTTTTGTTTTTTTTGCAGGATAACCGAAATCTAATTTTTAAGTTCAGATCTTCAAGTAAGGATTTAGGTTATTTTGTCCATTTAAAAAAAAATACAAAAAAAAAAGTAAAAATATTGGGACTTGGCTAGATGGATTACGATCCTGAGAGAGTAATAACCTTAATTGAGGAAAATTTAAATTCTAGATATCAACCCGACCTATACCCATGTATTGTATGTTAAAACCCTGTTCATCTCACCAACCAATGTCCGTACAATTGGCAATATTCCACATGTTCCTATAATAATATTTATCCCAATCCATATTATCCACCGTCCAAGCATAATCAATACTCAAATAATTATGGGTGGGATTAGCAATATTATAGTGAACCTTCAAGGTCATATTTTTACAACCAATCCTACTACCAACCCCAATGTCAACCACTGTTTTCCCAAGAGGATGCGAATGCTCAGTCCACGGAGCTGCAACAAATCCTTAAGCTCTTGGAAGAACAACAAGTCCTTACAACCTTGGAAGAGCACACCGAAAGGATAGATCCGCCAGAAGCCCAAGTAAGGGGAATTGTTAAAATATTAAATGAGGAAAATGCGAAGAGTGGTCTGGAGGTTGACAATTGGGTAGGCGTTGAGGAGAGTGGTCTAGAACACAAGAGTGAAAATGGATAATCATTAAAAGGACTACAACTGAGCGAGACTGGTGAGGAACTCCAACGATACAATCCCGAGCTTGAGTTGTGTTTGGCTCAACCATCACGTCTAGTAAGACAGAGAAGCAAGTAGTATACGAGAGTGAAAGTGAGGGGATGAAATTAGGAGTTAAGAATACGTACATGGAAGAGGTCGAGGTCGAAGGTCATAAGAAAGAGGAGATCCAACCATCAGAGATACATTTGTGTAATCTTTATTTGATTGAGACATCCATTATACTCGTGCTACTGCACCCGAAAATAACGATATACATTCTTGATGCGGTAGACCAACCATCAACCCTTATTAGAGAGGATTCTAGTCATATTCAGTGGATAGACGTCACTCAGCTTCTATTGGGTGTCTTAATAAAAAGACAACCAATAAAGTCCCTTAGAAAAGAGATGGTATTTGATCCAGGAAAGAAACTGATAAACTTGAGTGTCACTTGTGACTCATCTTTGACCGACCGGAGCGTAACTGAAAAAAAGATAAGGAGAGGTTTACTCCACTACAGTTAAGGGGTTTGAGATACTCATCACTCAGCTGAAGATGTTAAATTTAGCGCTACGTGAGAGGCAACCCACTAAAAAAAAACCCCAATAAATACAACTTGTTGAGGATTGGATTGATTGAATAATTTCTTTAACTTATCAATTTTTGTGTTTATTTTGATAGTGCAAATACAAAGGTTTGGGGGTGTGTTCCATGCAATCAAGTGTGGTGTTTTTCCCAATAAACTAGGTAATGTTGTTCATTTCCTTATGATATTGTGTGTTCTTATCATTGAGAACAATACTAAATTTAGGTTTTTGGGGAGGGGGGGTAATGCTTGTATTCAATTTTTGCATACTGTGATATTGTCAATCTATCGTATAAAAACACGTTTGTCGGATACAAACTTGAGTCAGTTAAATAGTCATTGGAGCGTAGCACTAACTTCTAAAAATATATCATTTTTCGACCATTGCATGCATCCTGAATTTCTTTTATTTTAAATTTAGTACATGTACTGGTTTGCTGATTTTTGGCATGATAATAACTTACCCTGAAGTATAAAAAAAAATGATAAAAAAAATATGTGTATATATATATAAAAAAAAAAAAAACGTTAATAATAATAATTTTATGTCTTAATGATGAACTTTTGCTGAGTAACTGAGCCTCATGCCTTAGTAAGCAGTGAGTGTTTGCGTCAAAATAAGAGAACAATTTGTTAAGACAATAAGTGACTCGTTAACCTCGAAACCTTAGATGTTCGAGTTATTAAACCTGAAAGGTGCCTTAACACCTAATGTCCCGAGCCAATTGGATTGCCATAATTGGTCCAACACTCGCTACATGGACATCTTAGAAAGATCAATGGGATAAGGAAGCACACGTCACTTATTTAAAGAAAATTACAAAAAAAAAAATAAAAAAATAGAGATATATTTTTTTTAAAAAAAATACTTCTGGGGAAATGTTATTTGATTGTTGAAATTCAGACGATTAGCGACTTTGTGAAAAATTAATTATAAATGAAAATCATGTGTATGTTGTGGGTGAAAAGAATGACTATTATTAGGGGTCATGTGCTAGGAAATCGATGACTACTTTAGTAACTATTGGGTGATCTCGATTGATGTGTTAACGTTGGACATGATTGACAACTCTTTTGTGAGGAATACAATCAACAATAAGAACTTGGGATGTTTGTGGGTATTATCACTGTAAACCCTCACGAGACTGAACCCATCGACTAGGGGTGACTTGGGGGGTTTAAAGGCTTATTACATAGGCTAAATGCAATTGTGTTTCCTACGAAAATGACTTTTCATTTAATTAATATATTTAATTTTGCTTGACGACTAGCAAAATTTAAGTTTGGGGATGTGATCACACCACATTTTATGTGATTTAATACCACTAATCTAAATTTTGTTATTTTTTTGAATAAATTAAGTTAGTATCATTGATTTATTTTATCTGTTTTTGTAGATTTGAAGCAATAACCAAAAAATATGTTATTGCTCTCGAGTTAAATAATTTCAGGAAGCAAATTTTGTTGGGAGATGAAGTAAACATGGGTACTACTATTTTCAATACGTGAATAGTATTATATGTTGAATAGTGTTATACGCGTGAATAGTATTGTACATGTGAATAGTACGCATTTTACAAAAAATGAACAATGGAATATGCGCGAACAATAACTGCATGCTTGAACAGTAACCGCACGCGTGAATAGTTTTTGCATGCAAAGTGAATAATAACCACATGCATGGATGAATAGTACCTACGTGTAAAGTGAACAGTAACCGTGTTTTGAATTTTTCATGATATCCATTTTTCCCTTCTTGGAGATTATAAATGGGAGGGGCATTATTTATTTGAGGAGATACGATATTCAATACTATTTTTCAGCGTTTTGGAAGTAAAAAGACCAAGGATCCTAAGAGCAAGGTGGAGATGGCGGTTTTGAGGATTATATCAGTGAAATTGTCGTTCTACACTATGAGTGACTAATCTTCCTTCAATCAGGTTAGGATTGTGGTGAGGTATTTTTGAGATTATATAATATTGTATTTTTCTATTTCACTGTTAGATTTTGTGTAACAATTGTGTGACATGAATTTCATTCTTACCTTTGTACTATTGTGATTCGATTTATTGTCAAAATATTCTTGTAGAGATTTTGGTTTAGATTCAATTACTATTAGAACATTAGATCTTATACTTGTGGTCTAGATCTAATGGTCACACAATAGTATTCTCAGAGATTGATTATTGGTCTGAATTGTTTATGCCTAGATTTGAATTTACCATAGATTAGTTAAATTAGTATAGTGTAAGAATTAAATACCGAAGATAAATCATGTCAAAAAATAACAATCCAATCGTTTTTAGTACTTCTGGTTTGTAATTGGAAACACTCGTTTATACAAATCTGATTTGAATAGAAAATGTGAAAACAACAGAACACTCAAAATATTAAACCCACAATTCCTAATTTGCTTCTTTGTTTTTTTTGTTTTTGTTTGTAGATTTAGTATTTTTCTTTTATTGACAAATCAAAACTCAACTCGTTTTTACTAAAAGAAGAAAAATAATCGAAAATTGATAATTATAAGACCGATCCTTGTGATTCGACACCAGTACTTAAGCACACTATACTACGATATTTTACGCTTAAATAGGGTATTAAATTTGAACGACCAGTATATTTTTGTCATTTCATCAGTCTATTATATATGAAAGATGTTTTTCCTAACACCGATTCAGATTTCTCTCTCTAATTCTACATACAACTCGTTGGTAGAAAAAAAATATTTTAGATTTAATGGAGTGATGAAATATCCCTATTAGAAGGTCACGTCCTAAGAACAACTCGTATTTCATCCAAAATCATTAACAATATTTTTAATTTTGAGAGATTGAAATAAATGTGAAACTTAAGGGACTAAATATGTAATTTAACAAATCTCAAGGTCCACATAGACACTCACTCCATACTTTAGGGACCAAAAGTCTAATTTTTTCTATATTTAGCCATTCAAAGTTTATTTTTTTTAGATTATGCTACTTTTGAGAACTAAACAATAAAAATTCCTTTATTTAATCATCATTAATATTTTAATTAATTTTAATATAAATTTCATATTTAACTAATATCAACTCAAAAATTCAATTTAGTTGATATTATTTGAAAAAATGAAAAATTATTGAACCAATCAAAAAATAAAAAAGACAAAAATTAGAATAAAATCTACAATTACTTATTTGAGATTAATACGAATGACACCCCTTATGTTTGAGACGATAACCAACACTCACTTTGGACAAATACGAAACTTGCTCCTTATCTTTTTTAATCAAAACACGACCTACCCAATTAGAATTGACCCAATGATGTCATTATTTAAATTCTATTTTATCCTTAAAATATAAAATTCATGCGTGAAATTATTTAATTACACTTATTATTTATTGACTTTGATATTTTTCTTTTCGTTTTTTCTTTCTTTTGATTTGTTTTTTTCTTCTCTCTTTTTCTCATTTCTTTTATTATTATTTTTCTTATAATTTTTCTCATTCTCTCTCTAGTCTATCCCAACCCACCACCGTTCACAACCACTACCACCGTCCAGCCTACCACGAACCCAACATCTTCCTCGGCGAAGTTGACATCCATCACCAACATCTCTACATCCAACCGTACCCACCACCATCCTCATCCCCGAAGTTTACCACCAAAAATCATCCCACCTTCAACCAACCACCAACAATCAATGACCGCTATCCACCACCAACATCAATCTAGGCACACACACACACATATTTGTGTGTGTGTGTATACTATAGAGAGATAAATGATATAAGATATGGAGAGAGAAAATCGATAAAAATCATGGTTGCAGCCACGACAATGGCAGGAGCTGAAGGCTACGACGACGGTGGCAAGAAGTTGAGGTAGTGGCCGTGAATCATGAAATATTGCAGAGATTTGAGGGGAGAAAGAGAGAGAAAGAGAGGGAAATTAAAAAAAATAAAATAAATAAAGGAAAATAATGTGAAAACGAGGAAGAAAGAGTTATGAAAAGGGTAAAAATAGTAATTACATTTATTTTAGTTTTTAGTTTTTCATTATTAAAAGATAAGAGTAAATAGATAATTTTTCTTCGACAAGAAGTACCATTATTTGTTAAAAGACAAAAAAAAATTAAAAAAAATCATATTCATTTGTGGGTGTTAATTGTATTTTATTTTTCTTTTGGTACAAATATTGAGGGATGAAGTTTTAAACACTAGATCTCTTACTACAGAGGCACACTAAATAACCATTAAAGTATAAACCTTGGGTTAATTGTATAAACCCTTACTTATTTCACAATCTAATATGTTGTCACAGGTTTAATTTCCAACTAAAAAATTTTCGCACCTGTGATGGCCTAGTTGCCCACCAACCAGTCAGCCGCTTGTTTGTTCCTGGACAACACACTGTCACACCAACCCAACGCACTAGAAACGGTATGAACACACAACAATTATAGCCAAAACCAACCCTATTTTATTATTTAGTGAAAACAAATAAACACATACACAATATCTAACTAAGGGTGGCAGGAATATCAACTCACTGCTCTGACTTACAAAATCCAAAATGCACACTATATATAGGCAACAAATGTGGTTGACAATCCCAACTACTTGGCAACATGCATTGAATTGCCACACAGATGTTGCACAAGTAGTTGGACATGTGTCAATGGCAGTTACTTGGTCAGTTTTCTAGCCAGAACCCAAAACTGCCCCACATGTTTAGCACATGCCCCACAAACTGCCATACTTAACTAATTTTCACACATCAGCTAAGTCTTAACTATCCAGCTCAATTTGCTTGTTCCATTGCATTTTTTTGTAAGACCACGCTCAACGACTTGCCATCGCCGTATGTATTTTCCTAATTAAAAAGTATCATTGCGCCCAAAGGTGTATCATATCGCCTACATGTAATCACAAACGTAGTGTTGTATCTACGTTCTATTCCACCTTGCCTTGGTATCGCACCAAGGTCTTCCATTGATTTTATGTCGTACCCATGAAACCTGATCCTAATACCGCGCCTAGGATCGCATTGCACCATATGCCAATATTGCCAATGTACACCTACATTGCCTAATGGCGCACCATTTTTCCAACGCGTGCCCAACACCTTCCTCCAACACATGCTGCCGTATGTTGGCACTCATTGCCTTGGTTGCGTACCAAGGTCTTTCCCGTTGCCATGCCATGCCTATGGCACCGATCCTAGAATTGTGTCTCGGATCAACATTACAATGCCCAACACCAATGACGCCTTTATTCGCCAATGCGTCGCGCTTCGATTTATGCCTCAAACCAATATTATTGAGTAAGCCTTACCCCAAGATTCCTACTATGTGTAAGCCATGTCTTACACCTTGCTTTGTCGTGCTAGTACCACAGCACGCCTAGGGTCTTGCCTTGCCTTGGGTCTGGAAAGAAGGGCATCCCCCTTACAATACTTTAAGCAAAATAATTAAAATGGAAGCAATACACATCAAAATGTCTGAATGAGTCATAAATTAGTCAACAGTGGATCTCTGCCCACGATTGATTCCTTAGCTTAGTCGTGCACTCATGTTTTGTGCCATATTACCCCAACTTGACACCATCATGCTAATATTTTTCCAACCGAGATATGTATTCCCCCAACATTTGCCTACCTTCGAGCTTTGGTTAACCTTATTTCATATTTCTTCTAACCCCGCTGTTTGGCACCACGTGCACCAAGTTCGATTAGCAATATGCACCAAGTTGGTGCCTTCGTATACCAACATCTTCGTTTGTGCCGCACACACTGCATCCAATAGTAAAGTGCACCAAATCAAAGCCAACTTGTCCTCCAGTTTTGTTAGGGGCTAACATATGTCTACCTATATTTATTTTAGATATTTAGGTTTCGTTTGGGTAACAATCTAGTAAATTTAAGGGATTTGTAAATGATGGGATTTAAAATAATAATAAATTTATGAACTAGAAAATCACAACCATTTTCTTTAAAATCATCATCCTCTGCTTCTTTACAAGTTTTCAAATGAGAAATCTTCACCCTCCTGAATCAATTTTTGATCAACCCGAATCCACTCGGATCTGAATTATGGTCCCTGTCATGGATGAATCATTAGAAAATGGGAGGCTAATCGCGTCACAATTTATGCGATCTAATACTGCTAATATAAGTTTTGTTATTCTTTTGAATAAATAAAATTAGTGTAATTGATTTATTTTATTTGCTTTTATAGATTTAAAGAATTAGTGTAAAAATACTATAATTTGGAGTAGAGCTTAACCCGGTCCGGAAGAAAAGAAAAACATGCAGGCGCACATTGTACAGCTAGGCCTGGGCCATTGGCCCAACTTCAAACTCAATTGTTTTAGGGGACACTAGACCAGATTAGGTCATTGTCTTTCTTTTTCCTTTATTTATTTATTTTACTTTTTGTAGATTTGGTTGGCAGTAGGTTTAGGTTCATTGCCTTTCCATTTTTTTCTTCATTGCCTTTCCATTTTTTTCTTTTTACTTTTTCTTCTTTTTTGAGTTCTTCAGCCAGTAGGGTTTTGAAGATTTTTTTTTTTTTTTTTTTAGTTTTTCTTCTTTTGAAACTCTATTTGGAATTTTTAGCTGGCGATTTTATTGGGAGTATTCTTCATGAAGATTTCGTTGAATATTATTGGGAAAGAACATCATTCCATGGATGGCTAATCTCCTTTCAACCGGGTTAGGATTAAGGTAAGCGTTTTTGGTTTCATGTAATATTGTATTTTTAATTTAATTTTGGATTGTGTACAAACAATTGTATGATGAGAAATATTTTTCTTGAATTAGTTTTATTGTGATTGGATTTAATTTCAAAATATTCTTGTAGAGATTTTGGGTTAAAATTCAGTTGCTACTAGAACGTTAGATCTAATATCTATGGATTAGATCTAACGATCATACAATAGTATTCTTAGAGTTTGGATGGTTTATACTTAGACTTTAATTCACTCTAAATTAGATTAACATAAGAATTAAATACCAAAGATAAATCATGCCAATGAATAATCAATCTAATTTTTTAAAGTAGTTCTGACTTATAGTTAAGAATATTTTTTTCGCAAATCCAAATTAAAAATAAAATACGAAAACAACATAAACCCCAAAATGCGTAACCCATAATTCCTAACCCGGTTATATATTCTCATTTGTTTTAAATTTTTTATTTTATTTTTCATATATTAAAAACTCAAAACTCAATCAAACTTCATTTTCGTTAAAGGAAAAAAAAATTAGAAATTGATAGTTACAAGACCGATCACTGTGGTTCGACACTTTACTTGAACACCGTACTAATTCAGTATCGCTATACCAAATTAAGGGTATTATTTTTTAGCGATTAAATTTTGGCGTCGTTGCTGGGGATCGGTATCGTTAATTGTTGATTTCTGTTATTATTTTTCTTTCTCCATCTGTATATATCCATTTATTTTCTTTCTTTAGTTTTTGCGTGTAGGTTAACCGAAATCCAGTCTTTGAGTTCATATCTTTAAACAAAGATTTAGGTTATTCTGTCCATTTTTAAAAAGTAATAATAAAAAAATATGTAAAAAAAAATTAGCACTAGGGTAGATGGATTATGACCCTGAGAGATTAGCCACTTCAATTACGACACTTAGATATTCTAATCTCTCAAGATCGCAACCCAATCCATACTCATGTACTGCATATCAGAATTCAAATCATCTCACCATTCAATGTCCTTACAATTACCAAAATCTCACATGTTCGTATAATAATGTTTATCCCAATACATATTATCCATCGCCCAAGTATAATCAATACTTAAATAATTATGGATGGGATCAACAATATTATAGTGAACCTTCGGGGTCATACTTTTACGATCAATTCTTTTACCTACCCCTAGCTCAACCATCGTTTCCCCAAGAAACTAGGAGTGAACAAACCGATGAAATGCAACAAATTCTTAAAATCTTGGAATGGTGAGGCCAAATCTTGGAAGAGCAAGCCTAAACGATAGACTCGTAAACTCAAACTCTTGCTAGGCTAGAAGCCCAACTCGGGAAATTCGTTGAAGTTTTGAATGAGGAAAATGCAGAGAATGGTCTAAAGGTTGACTATCAGGTAGGTGTTGAGAAGTGTGGTCTAGAACTTGAGAGTGAAAGTGAAGAGTTGTCAAAAAGGCCACAATCAAGCAAGACTGGTAAGAAATCCCAACGATATGATCCCGAGCTTGAGCCGCGTTTGGCTCAACCATTACCATCTAGTAAGGAAGAGAAAAAATATGGGATACGAGAGTGAAGGTGAGAGGATGAGCTTAGGAGTCAAGAATACGTACATGGAAGAGGTCAGGGTGGAAAGTCATAAGGAAAATGATATCCAACTATTGACCCAGTGAGCTACCCAAGAGGTGGGTGTGAATTGAGTAGTTTTAAAAATTATCAAAATAATAACACTTCAAAAATTAAATAATTAATTTTATCCTAAAATTAATTATTATCTTTATAGCAACGGATAAGTGTAATAAGCTCTAGGTGCACACCCAAACAATAGAAGATAAAATAAAAGAAATAAACAATGCAGTATACACCAATATATCCTGATTCACCAAGCTACTCTTGGCTAATTAAGTTCTCCGAGCCACACAGAGATTCGCACCCACTAAACTCAAGATTCCTTTAAAGGTAGGAATCAAACTCTCACAATAATCCTTTTCGTAGGCTCAGAATCAACCTTTACAAATTCCTTTTCCCAGACTCAGGAATAACCCCTACTTTTTACAGGTTCAAGAATAACCTAATTCTTTTTATAACTTAGGCTAAAGAATCAAAACTTCACAAGCACTCCAAATATCCTTTTACCCGGTAAGGATTGAACCGTTACAAAATCACTCACAAATCCAATCAATGAAGAATTAACACCTAATCTTTTTATACCTTAGACAAATATCAAAATCTCAATCTCTTTACCAGAAGAGATTGAAACCAGTTACACTTGATTAGACATTCCCAATAGTATCTAATTCAACACTCAACTCACCAATTATAAATAATTTATAAGTGATTTTTTCACTCGAAACTTCTACCACCCCAGATAAATTAGAACTCAATTAATATCTCAAAATTAGTGATAGAAAAGTGAGATATTTAAAATCTGATTTTAAACAAAAATTGGGTAGCACGTAATTGAGCACGTAATTAGATTTCTTCAAAAAATTGTTTCAAAAATATTTTTCAATAAAAAGTCAGAAAATAATTTCAAATATCAAATTCCAAATATAATCAAGCAATATTAAATAAAAAGTAATTTAAAAATATCTCACCCAGATTCCACCGAAAGAATAATGATAATAATGTTAGTTCAAATCGATGATCAATAATAATTTTCTTTAATATCTCAAGAATGATTTTTAAGACAATTCTCACAAAACTCTCATAATGATTACTCTTAGAAAACTCAGTATAATTATCTTGATCTCTCTCTCTAATATGAAAAACGCAGGTCTATATAAAAAGAAATAAAATAAGCTTTCTAATAGTTAGTTCCCACTTGTTATGACATTTAATTGCTTTTATAGACCCCTTATCATTTAAGACTTCATCCTGGTTCAAATAACTTAATTATGGCTTTTAAACATCTCAATTAAGTCCCTCAAATATTTCTTAATCACAATTAAATAGGATAGAAAGAATTACATGTATCAAATTGAAAAATATTCAAACTTAATGAACCATATTTATAGGGATATCATAATATATATTGCATATCTTAAATAACATTAAATCCCTAAAATATCTCGTGAATCTTAATCATAAAATAGCTAGTAACGGCTACTTTTAAAATATAATTCGGAATTCCATAATATCCTGAAACACTCCTATAAGTCGACCAACCAAGATTACTTATCGACCGATCGATTCAAGATGTAGCCAAGCCAAAAATTATGTGCCCATCGGTAGTCCTATCTGTCGACCTAAAGATTCAGAGAATTACATTTCTTGTCACAGGTCGACCGCCCAGTCGACTTATCGATTCAAAGAGTTCACATTTAAGCTCCGGTCGACCTACCTATCGACTTAGAGATTCAAAGACTTTTCCTTCTATGCTCCGATCGACGTACCTATCGACTTGTCAATGTTGGAATCTCTACTAAATTCGTTTTTAATCTATTTCTATTGACGTTTTTACCCCTTTAACCGATTTTGTTTCTCGGTTAGCTCCACTAAATACTTAAATTCAATTTTAATCAATTATTAATATTTCTTTTTCAATTACACATAAGAGCAAATAATATAACTAATTAGGATCCTATAAAAAACACACATATTTATAAAAATTATTTAAATTTTTTTTTGTGTCGTGTGTGATCCTAATTGGGATATTAAGAGTCAAAATTTAACCAGAGTTGTTTTCCTAGTTTCTTCAAATTCTTCAACCTCTTAATCCTGCACCATCTTTGTCATCATATCTTTATCATTTGGAACTAATAAATTGAAACACTTAATCAAACCTTTAGTTCCATAAAAAATATCAACCTTTAATTGTCCATCAAAATTTTAGAATCAATACCAACCATCAGAGATACATTTAGGTAATCTTCCTTTGATTGAGACATCTATGTTACCCAAGCCACCACATCCAAAATAATGGTATACATCATTAATGTAATAGATCAATTGTCAACCCTTATTCCAGACGAGTCTTGTCATATTCAATGGGTTAATGAAACTCAGCTTTTATTGGGGGTCTAGATAAAAAGACCACCAAGTAAGTCCTACTGGAAAGAAATGAGATTTATAAAAAAACCACCAAGTAAGTCCTACCGGAAAGAAATGAGATTTAATCCGAGAAAGAAGTTGAGAAATATGAGTATCACCCAATACTCATCTCTCACCAACTAGAGAGTAGATCAACAGAAGGTGAGAAGCAAGTTACTCTACTACGGTTAGGGGGTTAGATACACTCATCATCCGGTTGAAGACGTTAAATTTAGCTCTACGTAGGAGGCAACCCACACATAAAAAAATAAAAAATAAATAAATAAAAGAGATAGCAAATAAATAAATACAACTGGGTGAGAATTGAATTGATTGACTAATTTTTTTAACTCATCAATTTTTTTTTGTGTTAATTTTGATAGTGCAAATACACAGGTTTGGGGTTGTTTTCACACCATCAAGTATAGTGTTTTTGCCAATAAACCAGGTACTATTGTTTTTTCCCTTATGATATTATGTGTTCTTATCATTGAGGACAATGCTAGATTTGGGTCTGGGGGGTAAATACTTGTATTCTTTTTGTTATTCCATATTGTGAAATTATCATATATCCTATGAAAACACATTTGTCAGATACAAACTTGAGTTAGCTGAATAGTCATTGGAGCGTAGCACTGATTTCTAAAAATTTATCATTTTTCAACATTCGCATGCATCTTGACTTTCAATTATTTTAAACTTAATACATGTACTGGTTTGTTGAGTTGACATAATAATAGCTTATCCTTGGAGTATTATAAAAATGATATATATGTTAATAATAATAATTTTGTCTTAATGATGAACTTTCGGTAAGTAATCGGGTCTCTTATCTCAGTAAATAGTGAGTGTTCGCTTCAAAAGGAATGAGCGATTTATTAAGATAATAAGTGATTCATTAATCTTGAAACCTAAGATGTTAGAGTTATTAAACCTGAAGAGTGTTTGAACACATAATGTCCCGAGTTAACTGAATTGAGATTATTAGTCCAACACTCGCTATATAGACATCTTAGAAAGGTTAGTGGGGTTAGCATTGCACACATCACTTATTTAAGAATAACTAAAAAAAAAAAAAAATAGAGATATATTTAAAAAATAAATAGATACTTCTAGGGAAACATTATTTGATTATTGAAAATGAGGTGACTAGAGACTTTGTAATAAATTCATTATAAATAAAAATCATGTTTACGTTGTAGGTGCAAAAATTATTATTGTTAGGAGTCATCTGCTAATAAATCAACGGCAAAATCAGTAACTCTTGGGTGATTTCGATTCAATATGCTATCACTGGATAAGATTGGAAAATCTTTTGTAAGGAATACAATTAATAATAAGAATCTAGGATGTTTGTGAGTATCATCACTGTAAACCCTTACAAAACCAAACTCGTCCGCTATGAGTGACCTAGGGGTTTAAATGCTTATTGCATACGTCAAATGTAATTGTATTCCCGACGAACATGACTTCATTTAATTAGTATATTTAGTTTTATTCAAGTACTAGCAAATTTTAGGTTTAGGGGTGTGATCGTATCACAATTTACGCAACCTAATATCGTTAATCTAAGTTTTGTTATTCTTTTGAATAAATAAAATTAAAGTAATTGATTTTTTTTAATTTATTTTTTTTATTATTTTTTTTATTTTTTTGTAGATTTGATTAATTGGTATAAAAACACAACATGGAGCAAATCGAAACAAAAAATGGCCAAAAATGGAGGAGAAAAGGTCACGACTCGAGAACCGGGCCAACCAGCGAGCCCAACCCGGTCTATAAGGAAAAAAAAAACATGCGGGCCCGCGATGCGCGCCCTTTACTGTACAGCCAGGCCTGGGCCGCTGGCCTAGCTCCCCACCATAGCCCTTTTTGTCGAACACTTAGGCCTTTTTTGTCGAACACTTACGACATGTTTGGTTGGATGGAATCGAGGGCGGAATGGAATCGCATTCCGCCCTCGATTCCTATTCCGTTGTTTAGTTCTCCAATGGAATCACTTTTGTGATTCCATTAGAATGAAATTGGATGGAATGGGATTCCATTTGAGATGGGGTGGAATGAGATTCTAACCCAATGGAATCAATATCTTAAATTACATGATAACCCTTGTAATTAAGCCCTTGAAAATTGAGAACAAAAATAGAAATTAGAGAACAGAAAGTTAAGAATAGAAATAGAAAATTGAGAACAGAACTAGAAAATTGAGAACATAAATCGAAAATTGAGAACAAAAACAGAAAATTAAAGAACAGGAAATTAAGAATATAAACTAAAAATTGAGAACAAAAATATAAAATTAGAGAACAGAAAATTGATGAAAATTGAGAACAAAAATATAAAATTAGAGAATGAAAAATTGAGAACGAAAACTGAAAATTGAGAACAAAAACATAAAATTAGATAATAGAAACCGAAAATTGAGAACAAAAACCGAAAATTGAAAACAAAAACATAAAATTAGATAATAGAAAATTGAGAACGGAAACCAAAAATTGAGAATAAAAACAGAAAATTGAAAACAAAAACATAAAATTAGATAATAGAAAATTGAGAACGGAAATCGAAAACTGAGAATAAAAACAGAAAATTGAGAACAAAAACAAAAAATTGAGAACATAAACTGAAAATTGAGAACAAAAATAGAAAATTAGATAACGAAAAATTGAAAAAGGAAACTGAAAATTGAGAACAAAAACAGAAATTAAAGAATAGAAACTGAAAATTGAGAAAAAAAAATAGAAATTAGAGAACAAAAACTTAAAATTGAGTTGAATAGTGAAATATAATAAAATGAGGAAAGGAATAGAATAATAAAATATAATAAAATTTTATTATAACCAACCAAGAAGAGAATGGAATAATAATTTTATAAGGGCAAAATAGAAATTTTACAATATTTCACTATTCCATTCTTTCTTTCATTCCATACCAACCAAATAAGATAATGGAATAGTGATTCCATTCCATTCCATCTCTCATTCCATTGTTTCTTCCATTCCATTCCACCCTCATTCTATTCCGTCCAACTAAACATGCCGTTAGGCCTTTGGCCTAGCAACTTAATTGGGCATTAAAGCCCATGGAAGGAAATTCGGTTGTTTTAGGGGAGACTAAACTAGATTAGGTCATTGCATTGCCTTTTCATTTATTGATTTTTTTATTTTTTTATTTTTTATTTTTATTTTTATTTTTTTCCACTTTTTGTAGTTTTGCTCGGCAGTAGGTTAGTGTAGGTTCATTGCCTTTTTTTTTTTTTTTCCGAGTTCTTCAGCAAGTAGGGTTTTGGAGATTATTTTTCTTTTAGTTTCTCTTTTTTAAAATCTCTTCTGAATTTTTGGATGTCAGGTTTCTTGGGAGTATTCTTCATGAAGCTTTTGTTGAATATTGTTGGGGAAGAACATCATTCTATGGATAGTTATTCTCCTTTCAACCGAGTTAAGATTAGGGTAAATGTTTTTCGTTTCATGTTATATTGTATTTTTATTTTAATTTTAGATTGTGCAAACAATTGTATGAAGAGGAATATATTCTTGAATTAGTTTTATTGCAATTAAATTTAATTTCAAAATATTTTTGTAAAGATTTTGGATTAAAATTAAGTTGTTACTAGAACGTTAGATTTAGTACCTGTGACCTAGATCTAACGATTATACAATAATATTCTTGGGATTTGATTGTTGATTTGGACGGTTTATATCTAACTTTTAATTCACCCTAGATTAGAGTAATGTAGGAATTAAATACCGAAGATAAATTATGTCAATGAATAATCAGTCTAATCTTTTTAAATAGTTTTGGCTCGTAGTTAGGAACACTCTGTTTGCGCGGATCCCAATTAAAAAGAAAATACGAAAACAACATAAACTCCAAAATAATTACAAGGTCGATCCCTATGATTCGATATCTTACTGGAACACTGTACTATACCAATATGGCGGTATTAAGGGTATTATTTTTTAGTGATTAGAGGCTGACACCGTATAAACTTATCTCGATTAAACCCTCAGTTTGTTGGATCTCGTCAACTCCATAACAAAGAAACCTAGATCTCCACGAAATTGGACAAGAAATTAGAACAATAAACCTAGATCCAGCTAAAAATTGAAACAACAAACCCAGATCTACAAGAAATTGGGCAAGAAACAAGAAGAAATTGGGAAACGAACTTAAAGAAAAAGAGGAGCTACGAACGATTACGACGAACACTGATGGACTGAGCAACGACGAAGAAGAACGAAGAAAAAGATGGCGACCGTGGAGTGAGCAGCGACGAAGAAGAACAAATAAGAAGACGGTGATGAAGATGGATGGAGACGACAACAAAGATGGTGATGAGAAAAAGACGAGCAACGGTGGTTAGGATAGAAGACGAATGAAGAAGAAGGTCAAGAGTGGTCTGAACAGATATCTCTTTAAATGACACCTCTCTCCAAAAAATTTATAAATTACATTTTTCACCCTATAAACAAAAAAATTTATTAAAAAAAATTTATAAAATTATTGCACAAATAAAATCCCTCTCCCAAATTAACACAATCTTAAATTTCTCTAAATATAATCTTACCGTTGGTTGTTGTGGCTTGCTTTATTTCTTGCGCGAATGGATAAGTCTCAAAGGACACAAGGCCGTTTTGTATCATCCATCTCTCTCTCCCTACCGAATTCAAGTCTAGAGCGAGAGTGAGCAATGGCGCCAACGCTCATCTCTCCTTCAATCTCCACGTCCTGCGGTTCATCGGCGGCTTTGTTCTCTCACACAAAGACCCCCGCCATGTCCGGCCTTACACGCCGTGATCAGAGGATCTCGTTATCGTCTTCTATAATCGGTACGCCGTTGAGCACAGTCTGTAGAAAATCGAGAACGAGAGCCATGACTAAGATCAGAACCGCTCGTATTCTCGTGAATTGTTCAGCTTCTTCTCCTCCTTCTTCCACTCTACCATCGGCGCTCCTCTTCGACTGTGACGGCGTGCTCGTCGATACGGAGAAGGACGGCCATCGCATTTCTTTCAACGACACTTTCGCCGAGGTAATTTCGATCACTTTTCCAACTAATTAAGCCTTCAAATGCGTGCGATTGGCGTTAATTTATAAATTGTTCCAATTGAACAGAGGGAATTGGGCGTTACCTGGGATGTGGATTTGTATGGTGAATTGCTGAAAATTGGGGGTGGAAAAGAGAGGTAACAAGTGATTTTAGCCTCACATTCGCTTCAAATCCTTTGTTTCCCGAGGAAGTTAGGACTCTAATTTGTTGATGTAATAAGCAAGCGGATTACGTCTAGATTGGATTTTTGCTCATTGAGAGCTTTCAGAGTTCAATTTGTTTCTACCTAATTCCCTGACATTTTAGGATGACAGCCTACTTTAACAAGACGGGATGGCCTGATAAAGCTCCGAAGCATGAAGAAGAAAGGAAGGAATTTATAGCTTCACTTCACAAGAGGAAGACAGAGTTGTTCATGGCCCTTATTGAGAAGAAGTTGCTGCCTCTTCGGCCTGGGGTTGCAAAGTGAGCTACTGTTTGATCTTTTGCTTTGCTAAATTGCATCCTTCAATTGGCATTGCCTTCATATGTATTTACTTCCTCCTTTTGAATGATCCGTCTGACTAGCATAATTTTCGACGGGATGATCTTATTAACCAACAAATAAATAAAGTGGTTTTCGATCCTTCATGAAATCCAAAGTCTATTGTGGTCAATCCAAAGTCTATTGTGAACTATGATTGAACTTATTGTGACAAGTGTAGGTTATGGCAAACAAGCTGTCTCCTTGTCTTCCAGCATTACAGTGAAAGTATAAAATACATTAGAAACCTGCTTAAATCTTCTTGTTCATTGTTAAAAGTAAGTTGCGCTATTGACTAAGACAATGTTCCTTGATTGAAGTTCCTTTGAGATGCTTTATTTAGATTTGTGTTGGATGTTCTTAATCTAGTTCATGAGAATCTTTTCTTCCATAAGAAGTCTGAATTTTATCGACTTCTCCGAAAAGCCTAAATAACTAAGCAAATAAGTTTTGTGATTTTGTGGTTTGGCAGGTTGATTGATCAGGCTCTGGCAAACGGAGTAAAAGTTGCTGTTTGCAGCACCTCTAATGAGAAGGCGGTATGCATCAACAGGTTCTAAAGTTTCAATGGCATGTTCTAATTGTGTATTGTGTAATGCTTTTGACAAGTGTTCTTGGTATGTATACTGCTTTATGTGCTGGAAAACCATTTGAGCCAGAACAATATCTTTGCGTTGGACGACACCATCCTTAGAACCCAATCTATTCGACGAGCGCATAATTTCAATAAATATTAGTCTTTCTATGTTCACTCTCTGGTATAGTTGAGATTTGCGGTTCCAATCAAGACAACATTATTTTCAGAGGCTAAAATCAGTGACATTTAAGTATTCACTAGTAAAGTGTATTGCTTAGCAGTTTTGGCAAGCTGAAATATACATGGTGATATCATCAGGTCTCTGCTATAGTCTCATGCTTGCTGGGACCTCAACGGGCAGAGAAAATCCAGATATTCGCAGGAGATGTTGTTCCACGCAAAAAGCCTGACCCGGTAAGATTGTCATAGTTCCTAAAGCTGATGAAGCGAGTTCAATAAAAACACAATTTGATTTTTTATTTTCAAATGCATCAAAAGCTTGTGGAATAATACTTGATTTCAAGTCCACTCTCACGGTAAATAGTTTGCATTAACCACCAAAATAAACACAATTTGATGTCAAGTGTATGTGTATCTCTGCGTCTTAATTAGCATGCTAATTTTGATTATTAAGATGGCATTGGTTAGTGTTTACATTCCCAAATTTTCAGTTTCTGTTCCTGAAGAACTTGATAATATATAGATTCTGGGAACAATTCTGTTCTGCACCCAGAAATTGGTTCTGAAAATCTGGAAGCTGAACATATAGAAACAAAAACTTTGAATGAAAACAGAAATATGGGAACAGAAACAATAAACAAGCGCGGCATAACTAAAGTGCGTACATCATCCGATAAATGTTGAAGTGAACATTGATTGTCCTGCAGGCAATTTATAAATTAGCAGCCAGCACTCTGGGAGTAGAACCTTCAAGGTATTTATAGCTTTTGATATTAACAGCCTCCTTACTCATATTGATGCCTGTGCCTAGTCCCTTGTGCGTGTATTTTTCACTGTTTTCACATTTATGTGTTTACTGAAGCATGGAGAGGTGATGCTTCATCTTTCTATTACAGTTGTGTGGTGGTAGAAGACAGTGCCATTGGCCTTGCTGCTGCCAAGGCTGCCGGAATGACATGCATTGTAACGAAAAGCGGGTATGCTTCTTGTCATTTCATTTCCAAGAATATTTAACTTCCTTTGGTTATATTTCATAAGTACTCAATTTCAAGTGGTTTTTTATTATGTTTCTTGTTTTTGTTTATGTTGAATCCCACATTGCTTGTATTTCCTAATCTTGAGCTATATATAAAACCTAGGGCAATCCTTCTCTTTAGGCATTTTTTGAGAGTGAACTAGGCTAATTGGGTTTCTGCATGGTATTAGAGCCAGGTCTCTTGTCTAATATTGAGCGTATTGAATCCCACATCAATGTTGGCCCCCCGAATATCGGTTCATAGTGGTTTATCAAAGTCCATCCTGTACATAAGGAGGCATGTTGAATCCCACATTGATGTTGGGCCCTCCGATATCCGTTCGCAATAGTTCAACGAAGTTCACCGTACACGTGAGGGGGCATGTAATAAAGTCTAGGGCAATCCTCCTCTCAGAAGACATTTTTTTAGAGTGAGCTAGGCGCATCGAGTTTCTACAGTTTGCGAAAAAAAATGGGAACAAAACCAGAAAAACAAAAACCAAAAAAATTTGTTTCTTTTCTAATTTTTTAATTTTGTTCTACAAATATAGAAGCGAAATAGAACACATATTGTTTTGTTTCGGGTTTTCGGGAACAAAAACAAAAACACAATCGAAACGCCACTTAATATATTTTTTTTCATGCGTTTTTTCTAATAACATGGAATGACAAAATTTGTGGTGGCGTTGTTGAAATGTAGTTACACAGCAGATGAGGACTTTGTAAATGCAGATGCAGTTTTCGATTGCATTGGAGATCCTCCAGAGAAGCAATTTGACCTATCCTTCTGCGCTACTCTTCTTCAAAAACAGTATGTGAGTTAGCCTTTGCCTTCTTCAGAACAGGCCCCCAACCCCCGTTCATATTTGCCCCCCTCTCTCAATTGAAGGCAGAAGGTATCAAATGTTATTGTGAAGGTAACCGAAAATGAAAAACGAAAATTTGTCCAAAAATAAAACAGAGATTTATCTTTGCCGATTTCCCATCTTTTGATATGTATTATTGCACTCAATATTGCTTGTAAAAGTTAGTCCGGTTAATAAGGTGGACATATCTTATTTTCTTGTCAACCAAAGTTCGATTTTTCTAAGAAATATTCCAAGAGCAAAATCCTGAATGTACCCGGGTCGATATAGGAGAGTGATTGCTTAAAATTGTCAAGAGAAATGATTAATTGAGGTGTGCGTAAACTGACTCAGACACATTTATCATATTTAAGGACCAAATTTGAAAATGTATTGAACTTGATTATTGCGTGTGTAAACCTTGCTGGAATCAACAAATATGGAGTGAGATCAAATAAATTCATGGCTAATTGTATGAGGCTATCACTTAAGTTTGTGTCATTTTTTAAATGTTGTTTTAGTCAAAAATACTTGGTTACTGTTTTGGAAAAAAAAAATCACACATTATTTTTCTCAAAAAGAAAAATGGCTACTATTTGTTTTATTAATTTTTATATTCTAATAAACCAATAAAATTTGATAAATTAACATCTCTTCACACAATTTTTTTCAATTATCCATAATTTTTTTTAATTAAGAAATATACTAAAACATTATCAGATTATCTCTACATTTAAGGCCAAAACATTATCAGATTATCTCTACATTTAAGGCCAAAACATTGTTAACATTCACTACACCCTCATCGTCCTCAAAGCAGCACAATATAAGAAGATACCTGACAATTTTTTTTTAATTATTTTCTTTTAATTATCTAGCAAAGTGTGTTCAAACTAATTTATGCATATCTCGACTAATTACCTCCCCGAAAAATCTTAATGATGCACTCCCTATATGATTTAATTTTTGAAATACTGTCCTAGAAAATCGAACCTAATGGACAAGAAAAAAACCATTTTCCCAACCGGACTAATAAAGATACCTGTATATATTTATACTAACGATACAAGCACAGACAAGCCCTAATCGAGAAACTACTTCATATATTCACAAAATCTCCACAACAGACAAGGTAACAACAAAACAGATAAGTCTAAAGTTCTTTTTTAAAAAAAGTGATGCAACTACAATGAAATTCCGAACATTGCCATTTCTATCCGAACCAGACGACGATCACAAGTTTTTTTTAAGCCGCTACAGAACCGAACAGCGTAGAACATGAGCAAAAGCAAGAGCGAAACGTGCCAAAAATACCCGTTTTAGTCCTCAAGCTGTAGTCATAACCGACGGTGGTGCCTCTGCGTCGACCGAACCAAAGGAAGGAAGAATCCACCCTTTGTTCTTGGCATAATCCACATAAAACTTGAATTTCTCATCGGCATTCGGAATATCAAGAGCCAAATCATCAAGCCCATCTTTGATCCGAGTAAACCCTTTCATCATCTGATTGATCGTGATCAAACCCTCCCCAAAACACTCGTGCAAAAGATCGAGCATCCGATCGTTCTTCTTCTCCATTGCCATGACCAGAGCCTTTTTCACCACCTCGTGGTTGAAAAATGGCATCCCCAGATCCCTAATACACTGGCAAGCCTCAGAAACAACCCCACCGCTCTCGTATTCTTCCAGAAGCTTCATTATCTTGTCCTTGGCATCTTCCACTGCCCACCCGGTCCCTCCACCCCAACACCTCAGGATCCGCTCACCGGCATGACGGGCGGCGATCAGTGAACGTGCCATCCTCACCGTCTCGCTCCCGCTGCCATTAGCCGGCAACCGGCTGCCAATCTCTTCGAGATTCAACGGAGCCAAAACGTCGTCAATCACAGCCCGGGCCAAAAAGAGAGCGAGCTCATTAGACGCGTCAAGAATATCGAGTGCCGTGTCTTCGGCTGATTCCAAGAGCATGATGAACCCGTTGACGATGTCTTCGGTTGAGAAGATCTCGAATTGGAGTGCGGATAGCAAGACCGACGCCATCTCTTTCTCCCGATTCTTCCTGTCCATGGCGAGTGTGATCAGCTTCTTCAGGAAAATGGGGTTGAACTCCGGCAAACCGAGATCCATTAGAGACTGGATAAGCTCTGGGATGTCATCAGAGAGGAAATACTCGTGAATTATCGTGACGACCTCTTCTTTGTATCGCCTCACTCGGTCGTCTTCCTTGTCTTCTAAATCTCCTCCCACACCTTCAGCTGACGATTTCGAAAACGATGGATCGAGCCAGCCTTCGGATATCGCTTGCGGAACTAAGGTTTCGAACAGGGTTTTGGCCAATGGAATATCAAGCGCGAGATCGTCGAGGCTTTCAGCTAACCGGGCAAAGCCCTTAATCATTTGGCTCGAGCTGATTAATCCCTCGTCTGCCGCTTCCTTCAGTAGTTTCAAAATGGGTTTTTCTGCCGTTTGGATCTCCATCGCCAGAACCAGAGCCCTTTTCACAACCTCATGATGAAAGAACGAAACTCCCAACTGCCTAATGCACCTGCACGCTTCAGAAGTGTCTCCACTCTCCACGTACTCCCTCAAGAGATCAGCAATTTTTTTCTTCACTTCCTCAACGGTGAGGTGCGTGCTGCCGCCCCACCGCCGCTCCACAAGCTCCGCGTGGTGTGGTGCCGAGAGATAACTCTTCTCGGCTGTCTGTAGAGCCTGAAACCCCTTGGAGGATTCGGGAAATGTCTTAATTGCCCTAGGGAGGAAGGCCGGGGGGAGGATGTCGTCGACCACGGCACGGGCGATGAAGAGGGCGAGAATGTCGACCGCATCAGGGATGTCAACGGAGAGGTCGTCGACAGAGTCGAGGAGGACAACAAACCCCTGACTGATCTGAGCGGAGGTGATGACGTCAGCATAGAGAGCCGAGAGGAGAACGGAGGCCATTTCCTTCTCCTTGTCATGCCTGTCCATGGACATTGAGACTAGCCTTTTGATGAAGTAGGGATGGTATTGGCTCGATCCTAGGTCTTTTAGGTCTGAAACTGCCACGTCTACATCACCGGTACTGAAGTACTCCTCTATGATGGAAGCCACGGCCTTTTTGTATTCATCCAGAGGGTCAGAAACGGTCGATCCAACAAGCTGATAGGGTTCCTGTTCTTGTAACAAGAAAAAGATCAGGGGCCTATATAGATATATATATATATATATATATATATAAATGCAAACATGTATATATATCCATCATCTATATTATAAATTAGAATGGTGTGGGCTCCGCATAATAACAAATTGCTCATTTGTTAAAATGATTTTAAAGAACGCCTTTCAAGCAATGTAGGAGGAATTAAAAAAAAAAACAAAAAAAACTAATTAGAGTTAACTTCACATTGCATCATATTTAATTGTCTCTTTCCTGTGCATAGCACAGGTTAGAGCAAGTACATACTATATATATATATATACACACACAAGGGGATGAAAAATGAAACACTTACCTCAGCACTATCATAATTGGGATCATTTCTATCGATACGGGGATCACCATCGGTGTCAATTAGTTTTCCCCAGGTGCCCTTTCCACCAGCACCATCTGTTGGTTCAATTATTAAAAAAGCAGCACATCAGTGATAATGCGAGGCTGCTCAAATATATTACTGATATCATATGGTAAAACAAGACGAAAAGCAACCACAAGGTCTGCCCAAAAGTAGAGCAGTTAATTGCATTGCAACATCACCGACTCCAGAACTGTAGGACAACAGACGGTAAATGAGGAAAATCAATAATACAAAAGAATACCGATTGCAAAATGCAGATTACATGGATAGCAAATACGGTGTTTAGATAGTAAAAATAAACAATAAAAAAGTATTACGCATGTCAGTGTTATTAAAGGCATTCCTAGGCAAGTGCACCTATTTAACATCATTAGTAGAGATTTGAAATTGCTCGTATGATCTTCAAACAAATAGAGATTGCCAATGTGTAGCATGCGAAAATCTCATACAAATAGAATACGATACTCATATAACACATTTATGAATATTCATTAAAAAAAAAATATTTGCATGCATATGCATCTTAATTCAGTAAAACCCGTGCCTCGCCTTGCACTTGGCTTCTCAGAGATCTTGATGCCTTAATGTGCATTGAGCCTTAAATAGCATTTCCATTTATATATGCACAAGAAATAACTCTAATTCGAGACCAACATAAAGAAATATACCGAAGAGTAGAGAAAGAAGCAAAAGGCACAAAACAAATAAGTGTTTTTTGAATGCGAATATAGCAAAGAATTAAGCTTAAACACGGTTTATAAGAAATCTGAAATAGTTCTGCCCGCCATGGTATATAAACTATAAATCACGTGCACTTCAATCCCGTGAGGCGTGTGCAATATGCAACAAAAGAACAAAGACAAAAGAGAGCAGAATGAAACAACAAAATGGATACAAGACGTAGAAAGAGTTAAATAAAAAGAAAAGTGGAGGAATTATTTTCAAGCCCAGGGATCCAGCAGATCAATTTTTCGTTAATCCTATCTTAAATGTTTATAAAATATGAGGAAATTCAAAGCTTTAAGATAACTCGAGCACAAGTCAAAATCAGAAATAAACAAATTAAAGAGATTGTCTGGGTCAAGGCAACAATAAAGAATGTAACCACCAACCAGAGCAATCATTAATATAAACCAGAAGTGTTTATCTATATGTAAGAAAATATTTTCAGACAGAAATAATGGAAAAATAACCTGCATATACAACTCACCCAAATTGAGAACATGGAGAAAAATAAATTGGCTCCACTGAATAGCAGAAACACAATCCTCAAGTAACCACACTGCCATCGGTACTAGTGGTTCGGTTGGTTATATATCTCATACACTACATTTTCCAGAGTTGAGAGTAAGCTTCTCAATTATTCACATCAGCTATGTAAAGGTAATAAATATACACGCATGTGTGCACCCAAATATTGACGAAAAATTATTAACTAAACACTTCGAAGGGATTGACTCACAATTAAAGCAATCAACACATAAAAACCAGGCAGCAAATGGAAGGGTTCAAGGTGAAGATACATTTTTTGTTTGTTAAATAGTTGCTGATGACTACCCCATAAACATATAAACACACACAGTTATTATATTACCTGAAAATTTCAAGGACAATAGAATAAAAATCAATGACGTTCACTCTGTAAGATTAATGACAAAGAAACTAAGAGGGAGCGCTGAGGCAAAAAGACAGTTTATTATTTGTCAAATTATAGAAAATATAACTTACTTAAAAGGCAAATAGACTGCTTGGCTGTGTGTAAAGCAAATCGGAAAGTGAGGCCACAATGGAAGTACATTTACAGTAAATAATTGTCATAACCAGAGAAGCAGCACCTATACTTGATCTTTCTTCAAATAATAAAGATATGCTATTATCAGAAATTGAAGTGCACTAAAGCATAAACATGCCAAAAATCCAGTCACTCTTTCATAGTAGTTTATCAGTAATTATTCTTCACATGAACCAGAATTGCATGCTAAAGAACATAAAACAATTAACACACCATAAAAGATTCGCACCATATGAATCAGCGACAAGCATATATTCCAAATATGGAAAAATGGTGCAAATCTACGTCAGCAACCAGAAATTAACAACGAACATAATTACTCTTACCAAGGGTAGCAAGACAAGTAATACAGAAGCTACTTACCCTTCTTCACGCGGATTAGTTTTCCAGAGTGCGAGCGTCGCACATGTCTGGTGGCAATCCCAGCCGATGGTGGCTTCCCACCCGCCGGAACTTTTATATGATGCTCCGAAAGCAAAGACGTAGGAGATCTCGGTGTGGGTGATTTAGGCGACGACGACAAAACATCAGCATTCAGTGACGCTATTTTCAACGTCTGCCTCTGTTCGTCCGTAAGGAACCCCTCGTTCGACGCCATTTACACAACAAAATCCTAGCAACAGGCAGTAAGGAAACTTCAGTCCGGAATAATTGCACGAACAACAGTTCACAAATCCAGTAAAATAAAACTATAAAATCAATATAAAAACTCAAATTAGGAAACGAAATACCGAATATAAATTCGATTAAGCAAACCGCATTACCTCCGTGAACTTCTCGGACAGAACTAGAGAGCAAGCGCGTGCTACAAGCAGCAGAAATGCTCCGGCAAGACTTCCTCTGTACTCGGCTCGGATCTCGAGCCAAGACAGGATAGAGAGAGAAGCGGAAGCACCAATCAATTCGGATCTCCAAACAACTGCAACAAAAACAGGAGAAAAGCGGCAGAGCAACAAAGTGTATGAAGAAGAAACCCTAGATCGACTGAAACCCTAGAAGAGCGCGAGAGAAACAGTGTTCGGCTGTGATTCCCGATTCGAATTTTTTCGTATGCGGATGAATATGAATCTCTCTCTTTCTATATTTTTCTCAAATCACAATCAGTTTAGAGAGAGAGAGAGGGGGAGAGGGGAAATGGATTGAGATGATGAGAATGGAGAAAGAGAATATATATAGGGAGGCTACGGTTACATATCCACGTCACTATCCAGTAAGAACGTACACGTGGCGTTTGGCGCTAAATGGCAATCCTCAAGAGTTGGATCTCCTCGCACGGCCCAACAAGGCCCAATTAGGGTTTATTTGTCGTGGGGACAAAGTCACCCATCAACTTATTAATTTAATTATTATTATTATTATTTGGATCATAAATGGAAACCATACAATTTAATTCATGATCTTATAAGAGCAAATTTCATTTTTGATCTTTTAATTATTAGTCAGGTCAGATAAATTTAATGCGTTGTAACATTAATTACTGTTTTAATTAGTTCTTCTATTTAATGTAACTATTAAATTAGATAGAGTGTAGGGTAAATTTATAAATTTATATTTTTTATCAGTATTTTTTTTTTCGTCTTTCTTTCCTCATCTTCACCACCACATCTTTAACATGTTCAACCAAGTTGAGGAATTGGAGAGGTTGAGGTCACCGTTGGACCATTGTCTAACTCGTTCGATTAGTTTATGGTGAACTTCAATATAAAAAAATTAGAAGTGACTCTTTTAAGACTTCTTAGCATACTGGGTACCGCTGGGGGGACCTTAAAAAAGTTTAAAGGTTCACTACATAGTGAACGGACCTTCGACCTCAAAAAGAAAGAATAAGAAAAAGAGCACTTGCCTTTGTAAGCGAAGACCAAGCCAAAGAACAAGACGAAACCCAAGAAGCGGAAATGCTTTTACTTTGGTCAACAAGGACATTGGAAGAAAAATTGTCCCCAGGTTCTAGGGTTCAAAGACAAACCTTCAGAAGTTATGTCAATTTTTTTCATTGTTATTGATTGTTGGACAACCTTTCTATTTCAGATTAGGTTTTAGACTCTAGCGGTAGTTCACATGTGTGTAATACTATGCATGGTGTAAAGGAAAATAAAAGACTGAGTAAAGAAAATATCTCGCTACGAGTTGAAAATGGAACACGAGTTGTCGCTTTTGAAGTGTGAGACTTTTACTTAGACTTGCAGTCATCATATTATTTGAAAGGAGCGAATGCTTATTTATGCCTTCAATTTTTAGAAACATTATTTCTATTCCTTATTTAATAAAGGACAACTATTCAATTTTTTTGAAAATAATACTCGTGCTATTAATTTCAATTTTGAATTGGTTGGCATTGGCGCATATTTTAATAATCTCTACTATTTAAAAACTTGTGATGAAATAAATAACATAACAAATGAAAGTACAACAAAGAAGAGATTAAGAAATAAAAATCAAATCTACTTGTTGCATATCAGATTATGTCATATTAGTAAGAAAATGATTAATAAGATCATCAAAGATAGACTTTTGGGCCCATTGGTCTTGCAACCCTTGACAACTTGTGAATTAAGGTAAGATGACTAACTCACTTTTGTTGGACATGAAAAAGAGATGTGAACATATTGAGCCTAATACATATTGAACATTTAGGATTTTTAATTAACAAAATGTCTACGATTTCATTCTTTTTATCATCAAGCAGTAAAACATTTTCAACTTAATATCCAAGTTATAACAACATAATAAATAAAGTATATTCTACCAAAAAAAATATTTATATAAATACTTGATATTATAATTTTACATAAACAACTACTAAAATGTATAAATTAAATTAATATAGAGCTTGTATAAAACAAGTGTGAAGTTAAAAAACAAGTAGGGTACGAGAGTGACTATGTGTGGATGAACTAGGATTCGATACTACATATATGGATGAAGTCATGGTAAAAATTTGTGGGGAATGCCAAATCCAATCATCAAATATATTTTTAAATAGCCTTCCTTTGATTGAGACACCAGTGGTGTCTAAGATACTGCATCCCCAATTCAAGTTGGGCATACTTGATGTGGTAAACCAATCACCAACCCTAATTGTTCTAAGTTCTTGCAATATAGCGTGGTTGACGAGACTCGACTTCTATTGAAAGTCTTACTAACAGAACAACCAAAAAATTCATATAAAAAAGAAATGAAATTTCATCAGGGAAAATAATTAAGAGGTTTGGGCATCACTTGTGAATCACCCTTTTATCGATTGATGGGTGACCGCAAAAGGTGAGGAGCGACTTGCTCCATTATGGTTGATAGGTTTGACCCACTATTCTTCTGACTGAAGATGTTAAATTTAGTGCTGCTTGGAAGACAACCCAGCTAAAAAGAACTTTTATTTTCTAATTTTCTAGCATAATTTTGTTTGTCTACAAATGGAACTTGACAAGGTTTGGATTTATTGTGTAATTGTATTTGACCTATCACTTTTTTGTAATTTACCTTTTAGTGTACAACAAACAGGTTTGGGACTGTTCTCTAGTTTAGCATTGCATAGTTTTAGCCTATTAAACAAGACACCACGTACTATCTATCCTTTCTGTACAGTTCTTGATTGGTTATTACATTGAGGACCATGAGAAATCTAGGTTTGGGGGTGCTTATTTTGGGATTTCTTTCACATTGACATTCTATCCTTTGAAAGTATGTTAAATTGGTACAATGTAAGAGTACTTTGATAGTTGATTGTAATCTAACAATGACTCCTAATTTTCCTCAGCTTTTCGCCAATGCATGTGTCCTAATCTTTTGTTATTTTAAATTCAGTTTACTAAAGTTCAACGAGTGTTGATGAGATTTTTTTTTGATCTTCCTAACATTGAACTTCTACTGAGAAATCAGGTCTCTTGAAGAGAGAGATTCATTTGTTGGATTATATATTTGAAAACATTCTAGCATGTAGATTAATCTGAATTACTTTGAAGAGCCATACAACCTTAATCTATAATACAAAGCTAATTATTTAAGATAATTAATTAGTTAAAGTTCAAATTTTAAATATTTAAATTACATGAATTAAATTTTAGTAAAATAAATTTACAATGTATCTTTAAACACATGCATTTACTAGTATATATAAAATATGGTAGGACATTATAGAGACTACAAAAAATATATTTGGGATAGGAGGATTGGTATCTATTAGAGAAGATGTGGGGTAAATCTCTCAATCATTTAATTAAATAAATATTTTCCTCATTCGGTTATAGATTTGCTAAAATATTAACCTTTGCATTTGTGAGATCCCATATCGAAAGTATTAGAAAATATTGTCTGATATGTAAAGTATCATGTGGGATACTATGAATACCTCGGTTTAATAATTTTGGGCCTTGTGGACACAATTTAAAAAGTATTGGGTCAGTAGGTCGCATACGACATTACAAATGGTATTAGAGTCAACCCTGGTCCAGGAACGGCACCATAGTGGTGTGGATAGAGGAGTAGAGGATTCGAAAAGGGGTAGAGGCCTTGGGATGGATACTTTGTGTTTACTTATGTGCTGCTATCAACACCACCAACCAAGATGATGAATTGGGCCAATATGACGAGGACGTCGCGTATTTAAATGGGAGATATCGCGAGATTCCACATCAGAAATATTTAAAAAGATTGTTTGATATATATATATAAGTGTCATGTAGGATACTACTAATAACGTGGTTTAAGCATTTTGGGTCTCGTGGACTCGATCCAAAAGGTATTAGGTTAGTGGGCAACAATGGGGCATTACAATATTCATTACATTATTGCTTCGTAGAACTGATATCATTTATCATATGGATTAAATAATTTAAAATTATTAATTACTTAAATTTGAATTATCGTTTTCCATTACATAAAAATAATTTTTGGGACAGTTATTGGGCAATCTTGTTTTGCGGTGGAAACTATCGAATAAACTCAAAAGGTTTAGTTGGCACCGATCAGTCCTCCTGATAATTTGCAGAAAAAATTGCCCCTATTATTTTTTATTTTTGGTAGAAAGGAAACAAAAACTATGGGCTTCGTAAAGAAGCCATGTTCCTCATCTCATCACTTAAAAGGCTCTCTATCTCCTCCGAAGGATCCTCAAGATAATAGACCTTCATACCACAGTCAACTCCTTGCCTAGCTAGAAAATCAGCACATTTATTGTTAATACGTCTAGTAGCTTGGATCATAAAATCATACATCTCAATAATCTGCTTGTATTAGAGAAACCCCTTGAAATCGCCAAGTAAAGCCCAATATGAATGCTCCGAATTTCAGCCTCCAAGCAGATACAAAACTTGAGATGCCCAAAAAAGTCAATCTTCCAAGAACCATCCATATGCCTTATCAATTCACTAATACCCTATTTACCAAGATTTCCCAACGTACTTCTATCAGTATTTAATTTAAAAAATCCTATAGGAGAAGGAACCAATTAGGAGATTAATCAAAAAACAAACCATTTTTAATTTGGCTAGGATAAAAGGTTTCCTTTATCTCTAGAACAAGTCGATTAATTTTGGAAACAACAAGGTGAGAATCTTCGACAACTCCCTCAATCATAGTCTTGTTTCTATCCTTCCGAATTTCCCATAAAACGGCCATAAAAAGAATCAAAAGAGAAGGTTTAGTATTTCTTCCTTTAATGTATTTCAAAATTCAATCTGATATCTCCAAGCCTCAATCCCGCCTCACAGTACTCCTGTCCAAAAAGAATTCCAAACATCCCAGGTCTTTGGGCAAGATCTAAGCACATGATTAATAAATTCATCAGCATTATTACACCACTCACAAATGGCAGAAATGTCATTTGACCAACTAGCTCTAAAAGAGTTAGTCATCAGCTTCTTATGAAAAAATTTCCAAAGAATTTTTTTTAGATTTTGATGAATTTTTACTTTCCAAATCCACCCCCACTTATAAAATGTCCGAGGAACTTCAAAATTAGAGAAAAGGGAGTAAGCAGATTTAATAGAAAATTTACCAAATTTTTCCGAAGCCTAAATAGCCAGATTCTCATCAAGAAAATTTGTCTGCTTAGAACCCAAAATATCATTAACTTGGGTATCCGATAAAAGATGAATGATTGGCAAAAGATATCAACTACCACAATCATCCATAATATCTGAAACCTTTAGATCATAACACTTTTGAATATCATCATAGCCAAGAGGTCATTTACCACATCACCAATCCATCCATAAATTAATATTAGTACCATTACCTACCTTCCACTTAAATCTCTTTTTTAAACAATCTTTCAATTTAAAAGTACCCTTCCAAACATGAGATCCTCCTATCCTCTTAGACCAAGAAGAAAGATTTCTCTCCATATTATACTTATTAGAAATAGAAGAGACTCAAAGACACTTATCATTATTCACAATCCTCCAAACCAATTTAGACATGAAAGCACAATTATTAATACTAACCTTCCTAATATTCAAATCCCCTAAATCATAAGGCATACAAATTTTATCCCAATTTATTAGATGAAATTTCATTTTTACCATCTGAATCCCCCCAAAGAAAATTTCTGGAAATTTAATCAATTTTGTCACAAATTTTAAAAAGGAGGGGATTAGTTTGCATAACATAAAGAGGAATAGAAGTTAAAACGGATTTAACAAGTGTGCTTCCTGCCATAGACAAATTAGAAGCCTTCCAATTAGTAAGTCTTTTCTGCATTTTTTCCAAAATAAAGTTAAAATATTTATCACTATACTTATTATGAATAAGCGGGGCTCGCAAATAGGTCCCAAGATAATTACAAATACCAATTCTTAATTGGCTACTAATCTCCCTAGCAGTCAAAACCGGAACTTTAGGAGCAACAAGAACTCTAGATTTACTTAGATTCACCACGAGGCCAGAAGCTTTAGAAAAATCATGCATGATATTAACAATCAACTCACAGTACTTAAGATCAGATTTAGCAAAAAACAGAATATCATCAGCAAATAAAAGAAGAGTAAGAATCGAATCATTTCTAGCAACTCTCAACCCCTTCCATCTCCTCTTAACAACTTCCTTATTAATCATACAAAAAACAAAAAGATAAGGAGATAAAATGTCTCCCTGTCTAAGCTCTTTACATGGAGAGAATCCCTCAAGAGGTTCCTCGTTCCAAAGGATTTTGGAAGAAGCTTTTCTAACACAATTCATAACCAACCTATTCCAACTTCTAGGAAAATTAAAGAAAAATAAATTATTTGCAAAAACATTCTAGCTAAGTTTATTATAAGTTTTCTCAAGATCAACTTTAATAATCATACCTCATCTCTTATCCTAAAGCCTTTTCAAATTATGCAAAATTTCTTGAGTAATAATAATAGGGAAAAGTACATTTTAGACCCTTTAACTATTAACACATTTCTAAGTAGTCTCTCTGAGTTTCGGCGTTTCATTTCAAACTTTTTACGTATCAAAACGTTTTTAAATGGTCCTTCCGTTAGAAATTCTGTCTAAATTAACAAAATTTAAGGGCAAAATTGTCATTTCATATTTTTTTAAATATTTTTATCATTTTTTAATATTTTTCTTTTCTTTTTTCTTTTTCTTTTCCTTATTTTGACTTCTCTCTTCCTCTCTCCCACTCCTCTCTCTCTCTCTCACTCCCTCCCACTCTTTGTCGCTCATCTCTATCTCTCCCTCTCTCTCTCTCTCTCCGCCGTCACCCAGGGGTAGTTCACCCCCAAAACAGAATCATCTGCTATAGCCGCAATGGAAACAGCAGTGGCGACAACTGCAACAGAGTTAATTCTCAACTTCCTTTTCCGAACATCATTGGAGCAATCCAAATCGCGATAATTGTCCTCCAATTTAGAACAATAATCATCCATCGCGCGAGCCCTCTTCTTGTGATTGGCCTCGAACAACTTCTTTTCCTCTTGCTCTGTCTTCTCCCAATCCTCTCGTTCACACTTCTCCTGCTCATCCAGCAGCAGCAACGACGTTATGATCTCCTTCAACCCCTTTGTCTTCCCACCACCTGGTTTCTTGCTGCCAGACTCCTCCCTGTTTATCCCACCACCATTTTCTTCGTCATCATCGTCAATCCTTTTCTTTCTACACCTTCTCTTGGCTGCCGGACTGCCGACATCATCGTTTATCCCATCGATTGTGGTCTAAAGAAACTTGCAAATAGAGTATAAATTGGATTCTTAGGGAAAATCAAAGAACTTCATATAGAGAGAGGAGGAGGAGGGGAAGAAAGTCTACGCCGTTGAAATGTTCAATGGAAGGTCTAAAAAGAAGTGTGAACATGCAAATAGAGAAGACAACATCTCCACCCAAAAAATCAAAATTCCAGCGAAAACATCGGAGAAGACAACATCTCCACCCAAATCGTAGTCGATTCATCCTCAAGAATCCTCAACATCGTCGCCAGATTTCACGGCCGAAAGAACAATTTCCAGGTTCTCAAATCATCATCTCTCTACAAAGACATTAAATCCAAAAACCTGTTGAATTCAACACCATTGCAAATCAACACCGTCGAAATACCTCAGTATTTCGTCGGCGATAAAGGGTACCCACTTCTTCCATGGCTGCTTACGCCATTTCTAAACCTCATCTCCGGCTCAAACGAAGAGAAATTCAACGTGACCCATCAAGTGATGCGGTAGCCATTGATGAAAACAGGGGGTGGTTGACACCCCCTGCGTTTCATAGGGGGTGTTTCACCCCCTGTGTTGCAGGGGTGAAACACCCTCGTAAATAACATGGGGTGGTTCACCCCCCCCCCCTGTTTTGGGGGTAAACCACCCCCGGGTGATGGTGGGGAGTGGGAGAGAGGGAGGGACAAAGAGAAATGAGCGGCAGAGAGAGAGAGGGATGGAGGGAGAGAGAGAGATAAGCAGGAGAGAGGAAGAAAAAAGTCAAAATAAGAAAAAGAAAAAGAAAAAAGAAAAAAGAAAAGAAAAGAAAAAATATTAAAAAATGATTAAAATATTTAAAAATATGTAATAACAATTTTTCCCTTAAATTCTGTTAATTTAGACAGAATTTCTAACGGAATGACCATTTAAAAACATTCTGATACGTGGAGGTTTGAAATGAAACACCGAAATGTAGAGGGACCACTTAGAAATGTATCAATAATTAAAGGGTCTAAAATGTACTTTTTCCATAATAATATTATCTAAAGTTTGACGACCTGGAATGAAGCTACTCTGAAAATGACCAATAATAGACGACAAAAGATGACGAACTTAACCACAAGAATCTTAGTAATTAATCTATAAGGGATATTACAAAGGCTAATAAGACGAAATTGGTTTATTTTCTCAGGGGCAATCAACTTTGGAAATAAGAGCAATGAGTGTCTCATTTATAGTATAATGCATATCACTCTCAGCAAAATAATTTTTGATAAAATCACATAAACTTTTACCCACGGTATTCCAATTTTTTTTTTTATAAAAAATCTCCTAGTAACCATCAAGACCGAGAGCTTTAAGACCTTTCATATTCTTAAGGTTAGATTTAATTTTCTTATCATCTGGAACCAGGGAAAGAAAATAATGGTCATCCGGATCAATAGGATTAGGACAATTCTTCACTAGATAATTTGGACCAATAACACCAGCCACATTCTCACAAAAAAATATCATAGAAATATTGTCTAACGTGATTTTTAATATCCTCTTGATCATTAATCCATATGCCATTAGAATTTTTAATCATAAACACTATATTCCTTCTTATTCTTTGAGTTGTACCAATATGAAAAAATCTAGTATTCTTATCCCTAAAGGAAAGCCATTGAATTCTATATTTTTTATACCAAAAAAATTATTTCCGCTTAAGGAGTTCCATATAATCCTTTTTAAGAACAACCTCCAGATTATCTAGACCATGGGAGAAATGATTCTTTTGATAATTTGAATCCCTTTAAACCTAGCTAATTTTTTTTTTTCTCATTAAAAATATTGTCGAACACCTCCTTATTCCATATTTTAACCTTATTAGTGAAATTATCCAACCTACTATTAAGGTCAGTATTAACATCATCCCAACAATTATCAATCAAATATTTAAAGTCTCGGTAATCCAGCCACATAGCTTCGAACCTAAAGGGACGAACCACATTATGAAAATTAATACCAAGAACATAAATAATAAGACAAGAATTGTCAGAATACGTACGAGGTAGATTCTCAACCTGAGCGTTCGAGAAAATTGAGCACCAAGCTTCATTCTCCATAGCTCTATCCAGCCTTTTAAAAACCCAATAACCAAGTCTATTAGAACCAGACTAAGTTATAGAAGGACCACTAGCCCCAAGATCATTCAAACCACAAGCGGCAATATTAGCATTAAACGAATTAATATGCAAAATGTTAGAAGAATTAGAAAATCCTGATTTCTCAGATTGGGAACTTATATAATTGAAATCTTCCACCGCCAACCAGGGAGAATCATTGAGCTGGGAGAAATTCTGCATTTCTGTCCAGAGCTCTCTTCTCATCCTAGGGTTTGGGTTACCATAAACTGCCGACATAACCCATTTCTCAAAATCCACCATCGAAATTTTAGCATAAATGACTTAGTGGCATGAACTTGATTAATTGAAACTTTCTCTTGACACCCCAAAATCCCAATACCACTAGCACGACCCTGGGGGTTAATATGAGTGACCTCCGTAAGACCAAAAGTGTTAAAGAAATTACTACGCGACCCCAAATCAACCTTGCTTTCCAACAAAATCACTACCTTGGGACGCTTAGACTTGAAAAAAATCCCTAAAAGCTTTCCAAAAATTGTTGTTTCCCACACCATGACAGTTTCATGCAAGAATATTCATAGAAAATAAAAATTAAGAACTAGGAAGACTGCAAGAATTATTAAGCTCGAGAAGGGTGATAGGTGTAATTTATCTATTTATTCCCAAACCGATTTTGGTAGTTTCCGAGTATTTTTATAGCGTTATATTATATTTTAATACGTTTTTATTTATATTGTCTTAAATTAGGTATTTGGGGGTGAAAATGGACTAAAACTGTCCATAAAAGAGCAAAGCAGTGGAAGAACGATGGAGAAAAAGAGCAAAAAGTCCAAATTCAAAGCTTACATCCACCACCACAACGGTGAAAATACACAGAGTTGCTGAAAGCTCTATCTCTATAGTAGTCAAAATGCAGAAAGCTCCACTGCTACAGCGGTCACCCGCTAGATTCCTACCGACCTATCTACCACTACAGGGGTGATCCCACTGCTGCAGCAGTCAGGGCCTGACATTTTAAGATATGTTAAAATATTTTGAGATATTTTGAATCCTATAAATATCGTGCCTCTTCTCCTCAAACACGAGGGTAGATGTTTTCGGGAGTCTTGAGAGCTCCAAAGCCATTCGACCAATAGAAGATCACAACGCGAAGAAGGAAGAAGCATTCTCAGAGCGGTTTTAGCGACGGATCTTCGTAATAATGGCTAGTCTCATCGTTTCTCTCTTTCTCTCTTAGATTTGGTTGAATGTTTGTATATGTTTAACTTGTATTTAGTTGTATTTAGGGCTACAGTCATGTGTAGCTAAACATATATTGTCTAGGGCTTGATGTACTTTACGAAAACGTTGTTTATATAAAATCAATATTTTGTTAATGGTTGTTCATGTTTATCCGATTGTGTTTACCGTTATTCCACGTTTATATGTTTGTTTAGATATATTGAGAATACGGGTTTTGACACTTGGGAGAGGTAATCCCGGATTAAGATCAGCATTTAAACACAACGCGACGATCTAATAACCCAGGAGGGAGTTAGAAAGTGTGCAATCCGTGATGTTGGGGCAGGACTCGTGTGACCAAGTGTCGTATAGACGCTCGAGGAGGACTTTGGCGTTAATGCGAAATCACATATTCATTCACTTTACACTCGAGAGAGGTAGTGAATGAGATTTCGATACCGAGATTGTCGGATATGATGAACACTGTTAATGTAAACTAGATTGAAATGAACACATTTAAGTGAACGAAGTTAAAACCTAAGCAATAATTTCACATAAGTGTAATACCACTATATTAGTATATTAGATTAATTAGTTTAATTAGATAATTAATTTAGTATATTTATTATAAAAACTATATTTTTATCGCCTAAATAAAGTTAAGTTATGACAATTACGGTACTCAATGATAATCTATACCAATCTCTGTGGATACGGCAACTCTTACTCTTTCCACTCTACTAAAACTTGACCTGTACACTTGCGGTGAAAGTAGCGACGTATTTACGTGCTACCAAAGGGCCTTGCATCTCTTTACTAGAAGATTCTGCGCTGGTACCATCTTTATGAATATCTCTAGAAACGAGAGACGTGGAACCCTTGTTTCCATCATCTTCATCTCTATTCTCACTAAATCCACCAGTTAGTACACTTCTACACAAAGCCTCACCTCCTCCAATTGTTCAATGATTATCGAGAATGGGAATCTTTAAAGGTGACTTACTTGAAGACTTAAAGAATCATCAGGTGGTTTAGGGTTTAAAGAAGTGTTGACCAACAAAGAAGCAGAAACAGTATTGGTAGAAGATGGAATAGAAGCAAAAGATGAAGGAAGACTAGAAAGATATGAAGAAACATAATAAGAAGACAAAGAGGTTTTAAATGATGAAGACAGACTAAATGGTAGAGAGTACGAAAGACCTAATGTAGATTATAGTGTAAATTTTCGAGATTTCTCTGCCAAAACTGACATGTTCTACAATTCATCTCCAAACACTTCAGAAGGTGTGATTGAAGCCTTTGCCACCATGATAGACATCACAGAGCTCGAAGAGCTTTTCGCTACTGAAGCCTAATTGCTAAAAAATAATACCCTTTTAATGGTACCGCGATACTGATGTAATACGGGTTCAAGAAGGATGTCGAATCATAGGAATCGATCTCGTATTTTGAAATTATGTCGTTTTCATATTTTTCTTTTAATTCAAATTTGTGAAAACAAGTGTTCTTAACTACAAGTCAGAACTAACCAGGAAGATTAGACTTATTATTCTTCGACATGGTTTATCTTCGGTATGTAATTTTTACGTTACTCTAATTTAGGGTGAATCGCAATCTTGGCATAAATTATCCAAACCAATAATAAAATTCTAAGAATATGATTATATGATCGTTAGATCTAGACCACTGATACTAGATCTAACATTCTAGCAACAATTGAATCAAAAATCGAAATCTCCACAAGAACATTTCAAGATTAAATTCAATCACAATTAAACTATATTTCAAGCACAATATTCATCATCATATAATTGTTTACACATAATCATAAAAATACAAAATCAAATAAACCAAAATATATACCACAACCTTGACCCGATTGAAGCCTTAGTTGTCCATGGAATATTATTTCAATAGATGTTCAAGAGTAGCGTCCGTGGTGAATTCCCAAAAAATATCCAGTCGCAGCAAAAAATGAAAAATGGAAAGAAGAAAATAAAAAAAGAAAACTAAAACTATCTAAAAGAAAAAATGAATATCCATCTACTGCGGGCACCTATCTAATATATATCAAGCCAAAAAGCAAAATATAGCAAATCCCTAAAGAAGAGAAAATGGAATAACCAAACCTACTACCTAACAAAACTAAAAAAAAAAAAAAGTAAAAAAATAGAATCCTCCCTCTAGTCATTGCCCAAAATCCCTTTTTGAAGTCTCCACGATATAATGGCCATTTCCTTAGCCGAATAGACCCACTGACGTGCAAATTCGCTCGCATGTCTGAAGATCCGTGGACCAGGCCGGACTCGGGTCGGGGGTTTGGGTTAGTTCATGGATCGACGTGTTTTATTTTCTTCATTATTCTTCCAAAGTATGTCATTTTTGTTCGAATTTTTTAAATCTACAAAAGTAAATGAAATAACTCAATTAAACTAATTTAATTAATTCAAATGATTAGCAAAACTTAGATTAACGGTATTAGATCGCGTAAAATGTGGCGCGATCACACCCCCAAACTTAAATTTTGCTAGTCCTCAAGTAAAACTAGATATATTAATTAAATGAAATGTCATTTTCGTAAGGAGCACGATTGGATTTAGCGTATACAACAAACCTTTAAATCCCAAGTGGTATTTGTGGACGAGTATAGTCTCGTGAGGGTTTACAGTGATGTTACCCACAAACATCTTAAATTCTTTATTGTGGATTTTATTCCTCACAAAATATTTATTGGTTCTATCTAATGTAAACATATCAAGTCGAGATCATACAAGAGTTGCTGAAATAGTCATTAATCTTATAGCACGTTATTTCTAGCAATATTCATTTTTACACGCACAACATACATGTAACTCTCATTTGTAATAAATTTAGATTAAGTAGCTAGTCAACTGTTTTAAACAATTAAACAATCTTTTCCCTGAAGTAAAAAAATATATTTGTTTATAGGGTTTATGCTAAAGACCTCCCTTATCTTTTATCCTTATACCAGAAACCTCTCTTGTCATTTGACAAATATCAATCATCGCCCTATAGTTTTACAATTTAAACCAAAAACCTCCCCTAACAGTAAAAAATTGCTAACATAACATTATGATTGACAATATTACCCTCAGAATAGTTTGACTTCAATTAAATTATATAAATATCCTTTCTTAATTTAAGTTAATTGACAAATATACGCCTATTCTTCTTCTTTTTTTCATGTTTTCAGCATTCTTCCCTGCAAGTACTATTACTCATCACCACCAGCTTCTTCTGCATCATCGTCGCCATGGAAACGCCGGCTATGGCGGCGGCAGCAGCCGAAAGAGAGCAGGAAGACCTCAGCTGCTGTTGGAGAAATGGATTATGTTGCGTGTAGTGCACTGGGAAAGAAAGAAACCACCAAATGAAATCAACTTCGTCTTCATCGACAGCCTCTCCGGCAACCACCGAATAAAATTGGTGTTGCAGACCCACATCTCCTTAGAAACCTCCACGGAAAAAGCTCTCTTTGCTGTCGTCATTCATTGCCGAAATCGATTCATCATTGCCAATCTCACATTTTCATGACCTAAAAGAGCTTTAGATGATGAATGATCAACACCCATATCATCTTCTTCTCAGCCAAACGGAGGCCAAAAAACCAACAATAAAAATATTGTTTCAGGTGAAAACCAAACCGAAATACCACGATACCCATACTTCTCAAGTGAAATTCGACATTTTAAATTAAAAAATCAACCACGAACAAAATAATGGCATACAAATACATATACATATATATATATATATATATATATATATATATATATATTCCCAAAGTAGAAAAGTGGATCTAATACAGAGTAATCGTCATCAATGGTGAATATGCACTTCTTCTTCGAAAACATGTAACTAAAGCAGAGACAAGCGGAATCCTTAAATGAAAAGCAGAAGGCCTTGGGGCCAAGAATCCGATTGATGTCGTCGCGAAAATCAAGGTTTCGGATCGTCGACCTAGAAAAAAAAGAGTTTTTGAATTTCGGAGAATTTACCTACCATAACTACCGATTAATTAGAGATTTGAAGATGAAATTCTTCGAGAGATTCACTGTTCGACGATCGAACAACTTTTTCTCCGGCAAACAACTACACAAAGGCCTCTCTCTCTCTCTCTCGACGAACGGCTAAACAGATGTCCTTCTTCTTCCGACAAACGGCTTCTTCGACGATCGAACGACCTTCCTCCTCCAACAAGCTTCAAAGTCCGCAACCAAGCTGCCTTCTCTAGCAATCTTCCTTCGACGACCTTGACAATATTTCCATTCTTCGACTTCGACGACGACGAAACCAAGCAACCTCCGACAAGCTTCAACGCCTTCAACGATCTCTTTCTCTCACTCTCTCACGCAACGAAATTTTATTTATAATTTTTATTTATAATTTTTTTATTGTGTGAAATTTGATAAAAGCGAAGGGTATAATGGTCTTTTCACACAAAAATGGGGTTGACTGGTATTTGTCAAAATGATAGGAGAAATTTATAGTATAAGGCCAAAAGACAAGAGAGGTCTTTGGTATAAACCCTTTGTTTATATCTATTTTTTTATTATTATTTTTTATATATATAAAACAAATATTTTTTTTTAAAAATAAGTTACTTGTGCAATGCTAATCCTACTGGACTTTCTAAGGTGCCCGAGTAGCGAGCGTTGAGCCAATGATTCCAATCTAGTTGGCTCGGCACATTAAGTGTTAAGGCACCCTTTAGGCTTAGTAACTCGAACATCTTAGGTTTTGAGGCTAATGAATCACTTATTATCTTACCAAATCACTTTTTCCTTTTGACACAAACACTCAAAGCTACTAAGACAAGAGGCCCGATTACTCAGCGAAAATTCATCATTAAGACTAATTAACATTAACACAACTTTTTTTTTTAAAAAAAAAAAAATTAAATTTCAGGATTAAATTATTCTCATGCCACAAAATTAGCAAACCAGTTCATGTACTAAATTTAGAATAAAAAAAAGTTAGCATGCATGTAAGGGTCAAAAAATAAAATATTTTTAAAAATCAGTACAACGTTCCAATGATTATTTTAGCAAAGTCAAGTTTGACCTCGACTTGATATGTTAGAATTAGATAGAACTGATAAATATTTTGTGAGAAATAAAATTCACAATACGGAATTTAGGATGTTTGTGGGTAACAATATTGTAAACCCTCACAAGACTATACTCGTCCACTAGAGATGACTTAGAGGTTTGAAAACTTGTTGCATGAGCTAAATGCAATCGTGCTCCCTACGAAAGTGATTTTTCATTTAATTAATTTATCTAGTTTTGCTCGAGGACTAGTAACAGCGTCAAAATTTGATCGCTAAAAAATAATACCCTTTTAATAGTACCACGATATTAATATAGTGCGGGTTCAAGCAGGGTGTTGAACCACGGTGATTGGTCTTATAACTATCAATTTCAATTATTTTTTCTTTCTTTAATAGAAATGAATTTTAATTTTTAGTTTTAGTTTTTAAATTCAAGAAAATAAAATAATAAATCTAGACAATGAGATTAAGGAACTGGGTTAGGAATTATGGATTTTTGTATTTTGGAATTATATATCGTTTTCATATTTTCTTTTTAATTTGGATTCGTGCAAACGAGTGTTTCTAACTACAATCTGGAACTACTCAAAAATATTAGATTTATTATTCTTCGGTACGGTTTATCTTAAGTATTTAATTCCTACGTTACTCTAATTTAAGGTAAATTAAAATTTAGATATAAACCATCCAAACCAATAATCAAATCTCAAGAATACTATTTGTTGAACCCAAGATTTTGATGAACAATTAAATATTGATATTTTGGTGGAACTAATGTTTGATCAAGTGTTTCAGTGATTTAAAGTTCCAATAATGAAGATGTCAAAGTGAATGGATACTAAATGAATATATCAAGAAAAAGTATTAAGAGTTTGAAGACATTAGGAAAAACAGCCCAGGTAAATATAAACTCTTAATATCCCATTTAGGAACACACACATGACACAAAATAAATTTCATCTTTTATGTGTGTTTTGGTTGAGTATATTTATTTGCTCCTATGTGAATTAAAAAAAAAATATTTTTGAATGACTAAAATAAAATATAAAAATATTAGTGGAGTTCATTTGAATATAAATATGGATAAAGAGGCAAAATTGTAAAAGAAAGTAAGTTGAAATGAGATCAGAGAAGAGATTCAGGAGAGGCCAGTCGACTGAGGAGTTGACTGGAGAAAGTAGATGAACTCTCTGAATCTACGAGTTGAGTGGGCAGTCGACCAATGGAAACTGGGTGAACTCTCTGAATCTGCGAGTTGAGTGAGCAGTCGACCGATGTAAGCTTGGCAAACTCTCTGAATTTGCGAGTCGACCGATCAAGTGCATAGGCTACTTCCAGTATCCTTTAGTCGACTGGGCAGTCAATTGAACGCACAGTTTCTGAATATTGGTTGATCTTATTCTAAATCCAAAAGTAGCCGTTTTTTGTTAAGATTTGAGAGAGATTTCGGGGATATTCTTAACATTTGAGATATAGTTCATATATATATTAAATCCTTTCAATATGGTTCATTAATTATTAAAGTTTCTCAATTTGGTACATAAAATGAATTCTATACTCATTTGTTTTAATTGAGAAATATTTTGGGGATATAATTGAGAGATTTAAAAGTTGTTATTAAGTGAAATTGAACCTAAATGAAGTCCTCGTGTTATGAAGGGTCTATAAGAGTATTTTATTGTTATGACACTTGTAAACTAGTCATTAGGAGGCTGATTACATGTGCCCTTATATAGACCTGCGAATTTTCTAAGAAAGCTAATCATTCTATTCATTCTAAGAGATAAAATCAGTCTATATTTGATAGAGCGTTTATAAGAGTGATCATTCAACTATACTGTGAGTTGTTCTAAGAGAGTGATTCTGATAATCAACTGCGATCAATTTGTATTGATTTCGGAATTTAAGCTATATTGTTTTCATCATTAATTTTGTGGATTTCGGGTGAGATCTTTCCATATTGATTATTACTTGTTTATTATTGTATTTGGAAATTGATCTTAGAATTTATTTTTGATTCTTTAAAGAAAACATTCTTTTAAACAATTTCTTAAATCTGATTAGGCGCTCCAATTTGCTACTCATATATTGTTAAAATTAAATTTTTGCATCTCACGTAATTCTATCACTAATTGGGATATTAATTAAGTTTATATATATCTGGGATGGTAGAAACTCCGAGTGAGATTTACTTATAAATTTTTGTATTGGTGAGTTGTGAGGGATTAAATATCATTAGAGATATTTAATCAAGGGTAGCTGAGTTTCAGTCTCTTCTTGTAAAGAGATTGAGGCAGTGATTTTTCCTATATAAGAATTGCGTGTTTGTGAGTGATTTTGTAATGGTTCAATCCTTACCGGGTAAAATGATATTTAGAGTGTTTTGATGAGGTTTTGATTCTTGAGTCTAGGTGTTAAAAAGAATTAGGTTATTCTTTAGCTTGTAAAAAGTAGAGGTTATTCCTTAGCCTTTGAAAAAGAAATTGTAAAGGTTGATTCTGAGTCTGTAAAAGAATCAGTGTGCGGGTTTGGTTCTTACCTTTAAAAGAATCTTGGTTTTAGTGGGTGCGACCTCCATGGAGTTCGGGGGACTGGATTAGCCAAGAGTAACTTGGTGAATCAGTATAAATCTCTGGTATGCTGCTTTCTTAATTTGTCTATTTTGTTGTTTGTGTGTGCACCTAGTTGATTGATTAATTCCGCTATGTTATAAAGATAATAATTAATTTAGACTTAAAATTAATTATTTGATTTATTGATTTTTATTCTGATTATTTTTTATTACCCAATTCACCCCCCTCTTGGATATTCTACTGGGCCAACACTATTGTATAATCGTTAGATTTAGACCATAAGTACTACATTTAACGTTCTAGTAGCAACTGAATTTTAACTCAAAATCTCTACATGAATATTTTAAAATTAAATACAATCGCAATAAAACTAAGTCAAGAATAATATTTCTCATCATATAATTATTTGCACACAATCCGAAATTAAATTAAAAATACAATATTACATGAAATCAAAAACACTTACCCTAATCTTAACCTGGTTAAAAAGGGATTAGCCTTCCATGGAGTTTATTCTTCCCAAAGAATGCTCAGCCATAGCTCAAGTAGAGAAGTCCGGCACCCCAAAAAATATAAAAAAAAAAAAAAAAACAAGAAGGAAAAAAATCCTACAACCTACTGCAGCCGCCAAACAAAAAATACCAGAAAAAAGTAAAAAGAAAAAAAAAACAATGAACCCTCCTAACCTACTGCCGCCCTAATACAAAATATAGAAAATAAAAAGTAGCTAAACATAAAGGAGAATAAAAAATTACAATTTGACCTCTCTAATTTGTTCTCTTTTCTTTTGACCCCAAATCTTCTTAAATGGGCCTAATTGCCCATTAATTGAAAGAAATGTTGGCCCAGTAGGGCCTGAGCCATTGGCCGAGCTCTTATCCGCTTTAAAACAAGACGAATTTGGTCTACTAACAAGGCTTGAGCGCTTTTGCGGGCACAACACATTTGGCAGACAGACACGGTTAACTACGGACGCCTTTATCTTTTTCATATGAACTCCAATTTTGCCATGTGACCAGTCGTTGAAAAGCTTATAGAGTCTAGTTTCATATGCAACTCATTTAATTCAAAATTTTCTATTGTGCAATTAGTTATGACGAAAAGATTAGATAGTGGTTCATTCAAGTGCGTCAACCATGACTTTTATCCAGCAGATCATTTTCTTGCGCATTTTGCTTCCAAATATCTTCTTTTTTATCCAATTCTTAAAATCTACAAAAACAAATGAAATAAATTAATCAAATTAATTCATTTAATTTAAAAAATTAACAAAACTTAAATTAATGGTATTAGATCATGTAAAATGTGGCGCGATCACACCCCTAAACCTAAATTTTGCTAGTACTCAAGTAAAACTAAATATATTAATTAAATGAAAAGTCACTTTCGTAGAGAACGCGGTTGCATTTAACGTATGCAACAAACTTTTAAACCCCTAGGTCACTCTTAGTGGACGAATTTTAGTCTCATGAAGGTTTACAGTAATGATACCCACAAACATCCCGAGTTCTTATTGTTACTTGTATTCTTCACAAAAAGATTTGTCAATTATTTCCAATACTAGCACATCAAATCGAGAACATTCAAAGTTAATAAATTAACCATTGATTTCCTAGCATTTGACCTCTAACAATATTCATTTTTTCACCTACAACATACACATAATTTTCATTTATAAAGAAATTATTATAAAGTTGCTAGTCACCTGAATTTCAACAATCAAATAACGTTTCTCCAGAAGTATTTTTTATTTTTTTATAAGTGATTTTTTTTCCTTTATATAAGTGACATGTGCAATGCTAACCCCATTGAGCTTTCTAAGATATCCATGTGGCGAGTGTTGGGCCAATGATCCCAATCTAGTTGGCTCGGGGTATTGGGTGTTAAGATACCATTCAGACTTAATAACTCAAAAATCTTAGGTTTCGAAATTAATGAGACACTTATTGTCGTAACAAATTGCTTTCTCCTTTTAATGCAAACACTCAATGCTTACTGAGACACGAGACCCAATTACTCAGCATAAATTCATTATTAAGACAGAAAGTATCCGATAGTCATGTTTTCATAGGATAGATTGACAATATCACAGCATGGAATAAAAATGAATACAAGCATTTACCTCCGCAAACCTAAAGCTTGCATTGCCCTCAATGATAAAAACACACAAGATCATAAGGAAAAGAACAATAGTACTTGATTTATTGGCAAAAACACCACACTTGATGGTGCTGAACAAGCCCCCAAACCTGTGCATTTGCGCTATCAAAATAATCACAAAAATTGATGAGTTAAATAAATCATCAAGTTATATTTAATTATTTATTCTCTTTTTTTTTTTTATTTATTTTTTTTGATGCGTGCGTTGTCTCGCACTCAACGCTAAATTTAATATCTTCAGTCAGATGATACGTGTCTTCAACGCCCTTATCCGTAGTGGAGTAACCCGCTTCTCACCTTCGGTTGTGTTACTCTACAGTCGGTGAGTGTTGAGTAGCAGATAACACTCATATTTCTCAACTTCTTTCTTGGATCAAATCTCATTTCTTTCTGATTAGACTTATTTGGTGGTTTTTTTTATTAAGACCCCCAAGAGAAGTTGAGTTATATCAACCCTTTGAATATGAAATGAATTATCTTTGATTAAAGTTGATGGTTACTCCACTGTATCAAAAAGATATCCATTAATTTTGGGATGCGGTGGCATGGGTATAATGAATGTTTTAATCATAGGGAAATTATCTAAATGTATCACTAATGGTTCGATCTCATTTTTCTTATGATTTTCTACCCTAACCAGTTCCATGTACGTATTCTCATCTTCTAAGCTCATCCACTCACTTTCACTATCATATCCCACTTTCTTCTTTGCCTCAATAAACGGTGATGGTTGTGCCAAACATGGCCCAAACTTAGGATCATAACGTTGGGGTTCCTTACCAGTCTCGCTAGGCTGTGGTCCTCTCGACCACTTTCTATTTTCACTCTCATGCTCTAGACCACTCTCCACAACACCTACTCAATTGTCAACTTCTAGACCATTCTTTGCATTCTTCTCATTTAATATTTCAACAATTCACCTAACTTAGGCTTCTAGCTGGTCTATCCTTTCGGTTTGCTCTTCCAAGGTTGTAAGGACTTGTTTTTTTTTTTTTTTTCTAAGAATTTAAGGATCTATTGCAGCTCAGTGGATTGAGCATTCATATCATCTTGGGGAAACAATGGTTGATCGTAAAAGGACGATCCCAAAGGCTCACTATAATATTATTGGTCTCATCTATAAGTATTCGAGTATTGATTATAATCGGGTGGCAGATAATATGTATCAGAATAAACATTATTATAGAGATATGTGGGATTTTAGTAATTATAAGGACATTGATTAGTGAGATGAGCAGGACCATGACATACGTTGCATGAATATGGGTTATGTTGCGATCTAAAGGTGTTAGATTGATCAATTTTTTTTTAGTAAAGTAGCTACCCTCTCAAATATATCATCCATCTACCCTAGTCCCATAATTTTTTTCTTTTAATGAATTTTATTTTTATTTTTTTCTATTTTTTATTTTTATTTTTTTCGAAAGAAAAACAAATTAATAAAAAATAGACAAAATAACCTGGAATCCTTACTTGAAGATCTAGACTTAGAAATTTAATCTCGATTAACCTGTAGACTAAAACTCAAGAAAGAAAAGATATATACATATGGAGAAAGAAAAACAATAATAAAAATCAACAATTAGCGATGTCGATCCCTAACAACGGTGCCAAAGTTTGATCACTCAAAATAATATCCTTTTAATGGTACCATGATACTGATGTAGCACGGATTCAAGTAGGGTGTCAAATCACAGGGATTGATCTTGTAATTATCAATTTCAATTATTATTTTTTCTTTGATAGAAAAGAGTTTTGAATTTTTAGTCTTGGTCTTTAAATGCAAGAAAATAAAATAATAAATCTAGACAATGACAATGAGAATAGGGAACTGGATTAGGAATTGTGGATTTCATATTTTGGAATTATGTTGTTTCATATTTTCTTTCTAATTTAGATTTATGTAAACGGGTGTTCTTAACTACAAGCCGGAACTACTCAGGAAGATTAGATTTATTATTCTTCGGTATGGTTTATCTTCGGTATGTAATTCCCATGTTACTCTAATTTTGGGTGAATTATAATCTAGACATAGATCATTTAAATCAATAATTAAAGCATAAGAATACGATTATGTAATCATTAGATCTAGACCAGAGGTACTAGATCTAACATTCTAACAATAATTGAATCTAAAATCGAAATCTCTACAAGAACATTTCAAGATTAAATTCAATCACAATTAAACTATATTTCAAGTACAATATTCATCATCATATACTTGTTTAAATATAATCTAAAATTAATCATAAAAATAAAAAATCAAATAAACCAAAATATATATCACAACCCTTTACCCCGTTTGGTAACCGTTCCCATCCCAGAAATTCTCATCTCATTCCCAGATTTTTGGGATTTCTGTCTGGGAATAGCGTTTAGTAACCACTCCAAATTTTTTGTTTTTATTCTCATCCCATTCTAAAATGGGAATTATGCCCAATTTTTTCTTAAGACATGAGAAACAAAACAAAAAAACTTCCCATTTGTACCCATCCCATTCTCATTTGCCAAAAAAGACACGGAGGGAATTATTACAATTGTTAGTGAGACCTCCCTTCAATTTTTGGTAGGCTTTTTTTTTTTTTCTTCTTCTTCTTTTCTTCGTGTTCTTGCATCTGGTTCTTCTTCTTCAACGATTTCAATCTACACGAACTTCTTCAACGATTTTGATCGTCTGGTTTTTCTTCTTCTTTGTTCTTTGTTCGTTCGTCTGGTTTGAAGAGGTTCTTCGTGTTTTTGTTTCGAGTTTGCGATGTCGTTCGATTTCGTTCAATTTCGTCCGATTTCGTTATCTTCGTTCGTCTGGTTTGAAGAGGTTAGTGTGCTTTCGTTCGATTTCGAAATCGAAATCGGGATTGATTTCGAAATCGAAACCCTATTTCAATTTCAATTTCAAAATCGAAATAGGGCTCTCAATTTCGAAATTGTTCGATTTTGAAATCAAAGTAGGGATCGATTTCGAAATCGAAACCCTATTTTGATTTCGAAATCAATTGAAATCGAAACAGAAACATATTTTCGATGCCTATTTCAATTTCAATTACGAAATTGAATTGGAAATCTGAGGGTTTGTTCTTAAATTTGTTCTTGGTGTTCTTGAATTTGTTCTTGGATTTGTTCTAGGATTTGTTCGTGGATTTGTTCTAGGATTTGTTCTTGAATTTGTGGTTTAGGGTTTGTTCTGAATTTCTAGGGACGAAAATAGTTACCAAAAGCAATTTTGTTCCTAGAACAAAAAAATAATTGTCGTTACCAAACGCAATTCTGCTCGCAAGAAAGAAACATAATTCTTATCCCATCCCATGTCATTCTCATCCCACTACATAGGATGGGAACGAAAATGGTTACCAAACGAGCCCTTAGCCGTTCATCAAATATTCTTTTAATAGATGTTCAAGAGTAGTGTCCGTGATGAATTCCCAAAAAATATCAAGTCGTAGCAAAAAATGAAAAATGGAAGGAAGAAAATAAAAAAAGAAAACTAAAATTATCTAAAACAAAAAATGAATATTCATCTACTACGGTCACCTATCTAATATATATCAAGTCAAAAAGCAAAATATGGCAAATCCCTAAAGAAGAGAAAATGAAATAACCTAGACTATTGTCTAACAAAACTAAAAAAAAAAAAAAAAAAAAAAAAAAAAATAGAATCCTCTCTCTCGTCATTGTCGAAAATCCGTTTTTTGTAGTCTCCATTATTAAATGACCATTTCTTTAGCCGAATAGACCCAGTGACGTTCAAATTCACTCGCATGCTGGGATAAAGACATTTTTGGTCCCTGAGAAATGCCTTGGGTATCCAATTAGCCCCTAAGAAATGCAATTCGACAATTTAGCCCTTAACATTTCAAATAGTGTCCAATTGACCCTTGGGTCAGATTCCATTAGTAAAATTTGAAAATTTTGGATGGAAAAAGTTACGTGACAAGCACATGACGTCTGGCCAAGGGTAAACGCGTCATTTCACGTTAACAGAAGATATAAAATATCGATTCTACCCTTTCATAATTATTAAAACTTATCGGGGTGTAAAGTGCAATTTACCTCATTCCTTCTCAGACCTCTCATTCTCGTTACGATCTCAGGCCTGTCTCAGCGATCTTAACATCCTATCTCTTGCTATCTCAGCCCTAGCAGCCTCAATCTCAGCCTAGATTTCAGCTCTTTCTCTCGATCTAAACCCTCGTTGTTGGCGGTGTTGTTTGTTTCGTCTCGTCGCCGGCCGTTCTTCTGCCGATAGTCGGTGGGAGGGCCATCGATTTGCATAACATAGGCTCGCAGCTGTTTCATCGTGACCTTGTGAAGTTGTGCGTCGTTCAAATCTAGGGTGGATCTTGATTTCACTGTCGTTCTCGATCTCACTCTTATTCTCTAATTCGTCGATTTCCCATTCGTTTCCCACACTTATAGTTCAATTCGTTCTCAATTTCTTCATTTCATTCTCAGTCTCCTCGCCGTTCTTCCGATCGTCACCAGTGGGAGGCCCATCAACTGCGCAACATGGGCTGGGGATTGTTTCTTCGAGTCCTTTTGCAGTTGTGCTTCAGTAGCTGGAGGCTGGAGCTCGGTCTTCGATGGTTATTGTTAGGCACCTCAAATCTGAGAGATCAGATCAACAGATCTAGGGTTGGATTTGCTCTGCGGCTCTTCTGAATTTTATAGTTTCTGATTTACATTGTTAGTTATTTGCTCATCCATGGTCCACCAATAATATTTTTCTCGTCTTCTGATTCGTATATTTTGAGCTTATTTAAAGTTAATTTCTTGACGAATTCAGTTGAAATTTACTTAAGTTGAGGTATTTGACTTTCAAAGTTGCCATTAGCGATGAATCTGTGGTGAATGACTGCACTTTCAGCTGTGTTTTGAGGTTTTTTAGGTTTTGAATCAGTTTATGGACTTTTACATATTGGAAAGCACTGCAAGTTCTTGATTTCACTGCTAAAAAATTTATCTTTCATGAAAAAAAAAAATGAATTATTTAGCATTTTCCCATTTTAATCTTAATTACAAAGGCATTACAGGAACACTGAGGTGGTAGTTATTTATGTCCTGATTGTTTAGTGTTCCTGTTCTGCACCCAGAATTTTAGAACAGCCTTATGTGGAGAGCAGAATTTTTCCAATTTTTCATGGAAAAGAAACAGAAATACAAGGACAGAAACACTAAACAAACGCCACCTTATTTCTTTCTTTTGTGTATGTATTTGTTTTTATATTTCTTAATTACTGATTTGCTAGAAGTCTTTCATATACTATACTGGACGTTTCGGCCAATTACTTCATCGAAATCGAAATGCCTAGGTTCTATTTCGATGGTGTTCGTCGTTTTCGTGGCGACGTTCGGCGGTGTTCTTCGATTTAGAAATCGAAACCGTGGTTTGATTTGGATTTCGATTTCGATTTTGAAATCGAAATCCCTAGGTTCGATTTCGATGGTGTTCGTCGTTTTGGTGGCGATGTTCTTCGATTTCAAAATCGAAACCCTATTTCGATTTCAATTTCGAAATCGAAACTCCTAGGTTCGATTTCGATGGTGTTCGTCGTTTTGGTGGCGATGTTCAGAGATGTTCTTCGATTTCGAAATTGAAACAGTGGTTCGATTTGGGTTTCGATTTTGATTTCGAAATCGAAACCCCTAGGTTCGATTTCGATGGTGTTCGTCATTTTGGTGGCAATGTTCGACGGTGTTCATTGATTTCGAAATCAAAACTGTTGTTCGATTTGGGTTTCGATTTCGATTTTGAAATCGAAATCGAAGCCTTATTTTGATTTCGATTTCAATTTTGAAATCAAAACCCCTAGGTTCGATTTCGATGGTGTTCGTCGTTTTGGTGGCGATGTTCGGCGGTGTTCTTCGATTTCGAAATTGAAATCGAAATCGATCTCCTGTTTCGATATTGAAATCGAAATCGGACCTTGGAAATCGAAACCCCAAGGTCCGATTTCGGCGGTGTTCGTTTTAATGTTGATGTTCGTTTTCGTGTTGATGTTGTGTTTTAATATGGAAGCGAAAAAACAAATATGATTATGTTATGCTCCCTTATTTTTAGCACAAAATTCTTAGAATATAATGAAATTGTTCCTATTTCCTCTTCCATAAAGGTTTGTATTTGGTTTGGTTGGATATGTCATTCCTTTTGTATTCCTTGGGATTTTTAATTCTCTTTTTATATTTCTAAAAAAAAATGTTGTTTTGTTCCCATAAATTTATTGTTCCCATAATTAAAAATAAAAAAAATTGTTGTTCCCATAATTTGTTATACAATTGAGAAAGAAGACCAAATTAAAAAAAAAAAAAAACGATTATGTTCTTTCAATTGAGAAAGAAAGACCAAAAAAAATATTTTGACCCCTTAAGTCTAGATGATTTTTCAAAATTAACCTCATTGTACGCGTAAAAATTAAAATACCCTTAATGAAACGTTGACCGTTAGTTGACTTAACGGAATTTACCTTAAGGGCCAATTGGGTACTATTTTGAAATGTCAAGGGGTAAATTGTCGAATTGCATTTCTTAAAGGTCAATTGTACACCCAAGGCATTTCTCAGGAACCAAAAAGGTCTTTATCCCCTTGCATGCCTGAAGATTTGTAGGCCAGGCCAGACTCGGGTCGGGGGTTTGGGTCGATTCATGATCGACTTGTTTTCTTTTCTTCATTATTATTCCAAAATATGACATTTTCATCCCAATTCTTTAAATCTACAAAAGTAAATGAAATAACTCAATTAAACTAATTTAATTAATTCAAATGGTTAGCAAAACTTAAATTAACAGTATTAGATCGCGTAAAATGTGGCACGATCAAAGCTCTTTGTTTATTTTTGGGAGTCGAGGACATCCTCACACCATGTTTAATGCTAGGGTTACTGACATCCAGTTGATGACCCTTATCTCTATAATCTTTCTTGTGGTCTTGACCCTGAACAAATTTAACCGAATTATCTTTAGACGAAATTGGGCCACCAAAATTAGAAGATAAATCATTTCTATCCTGGTCAGAGCGTTGGGCTTTCCTACCCCTAGGCCCATTATTTTGATTGGGCGTCCAAATAGGCCTTGAGGGCTAACCCTTAACACGCCCTTGCTGAGAAAATTTCAGCTTATTCCCCCACAATCTTCTTTATTTTCTAACCAGGACCCATGGCCTAAACCCATCTTCCCCAGCATCCAGGCCAATGAGATCATTTCCTTCCATCATCATCTCCATAATATTGTCAACTACACTCTGCCCTTCTACCGCCTGAACCACCGTCACAGAAGCTGATTTTGTAATCGTTACTTCGCCAGTACTATTCTCTGGCACTTCACCGCCACTCATTGCCGGAGTCTTAACAAGCGAACACATCTCCGTACGATGATTCACATGGCCACATAAGAAGCACAACCCATGAAGACTCTCATATTCCACTTGAAATACCATCCCTTTCATCCGAAAACGAGGAACTAATGGTTTATTGAAATCAATCTCAATACAAATTCTTGCAAATTTCTCCTTGAAAATGTTGCAGTATTCCCATAAATCTTAATCGAACATCTCAACACATTTCCAATTTTGAAAAAAACTAGTATTTCATAATATTCAAATGGGATATGTGGTAATCTAGCCCAGTCCGCCATTTTTGATTCAACACGAATTCCAACCTAAAATTCGCTTCACATTTTCTCGCAGTGAGGTAATGGTCAAGAATCACCCAAGATCGTTCTGTAAGAACCTTATGAGCATCACTTTAAATCGAATTTTATAAGAAGAAAAAAAAAACCATAATCCAAATCAACCAACTCAAAATCCCCTTGAAGCTTCCAGAGCATTTTAACTATATCATTAAGAACCTTGTAACCTATAAGTCTACCCAAAAGCTTTATAATTAGGGTATCTTTCCGTTTTTCCCTTATTTTAGACAGAAACAAGAACTTCAGAGATAGAATCAATATTACCGGAAACATCCGAACCTGGATTAGGGTTGATTTCAATCGCGAATTCTTCATCTTCTTGATCGAAATACACATCTTGTAAACTCATTTTCAATTGATCCGGCTTGCCTTTTAATGCTTCTTTAAAATAACGGGGCAGAATTTTTGGTGATTCCATTTCTCTTGGTGAAGCCAAATCCATCTCCAAATCTTGGACCTTTTCTTAATCCATCTCCAAAAATGAAGAAGAGTCCTTGCATGCATCCTCCATCGATTTTCCCATGGGATCATGATTATGATCATCATTTTTAACCTCCTTGTTACTACGCTCAAGGCCATCTTCTTCTTTGGTGGTGATCTCCACAATTTTGCCCTTGAAAGCTTCTCTCTCTAGATACATCGCTCCCTTGAAAGCACCGACGAATCTCAAATCGCAAAACCTTCCCGTCGAAATGCCTATAGACAGCAAAAATGCGAAGAAAGATAGCGAGGTAGCGAGGATCGATCAAGATCAGTAGATCTAACAAGATGGCCTATGAATTGGAACGGTCAGCAAAGGTCTCATCTGTTGTACTTTTGTTGTCCCAAATCATCTATCAGTAAGTTTCAATTTTGAATTAAATCGTTTAATTCTATCTGTTTCACTCAAAATTCGATCAAGATCTAGACTTTAATTCTTTTCCTATTGAAAATCAAGTGTAGGACAGAGATGGAAATTGGAGCCATCACGACCTTCCTCGATGACCTAGGGGCCGCTGCTGTCTTCACAGTCACCGGCGACATTAAAGCGTCTGTCGATTGCAACGTCTCTTACTTTTTTTTTAGGTATATAGCAGGGTATCCCCGCACCATGATCGGCGGAGATTAATCCCTCGAGGTACAGTCGGGTGCCGAAGCGGGGACCTCTCCCAACAAAGTACACTCCATACACAACCCCAAATTTCGATCTCTAGACGTTACTTAAGGGAACCCAAGCCACTTCCGCTTGAGCCAACTCGTGTTGGTAACGTCTCTTACTACTCCACAACCAAGAAACAAGAAATCTTTTCTCTCTCTCTCTCTCTCTCTCTCTCTCAATTTGCCTATATTAAATGAGCAGTTATATTCCAAATCTTGCGATTTAACCCTATTAATGAATATACACCTTCCATACGTCTTGTTACCTCTAAAAACATGGAAAAAAATATATATAATAATAAACTACCAATGAAACTGAAAACGAAATCTATAATTTCCCTCAATTATGATTGTTGTTCAATGATTTTTTTACACAACAGTGATCTATAAATCATGATTTTCAAAACGAAATATTAATTTATTTTTTTTAATTCTGGATTAGGATGCATGTGAATATTATATATAACATAATGTTAATGTTATATATAACATTAACAGTATGTGACATGTAAGTGTTGAATATAACATTTAAAATAATAGAAATGGCATCAATTAATATTGACAATAGCACAAATTATATAAACGTGTTGAATGTAATATGACTAAATGATAAATGTAGTTTCGATGTTGAATGTAATGCTCAACTGTATTTTGATAATGCATAAAATCGTGTTAATTATAATACAAATGTAAAAAATGAAAATTCTAGAAGTATTATATTGAATGTAATATGAATGTAAAAACTGAAAATTATGAAAGTATCATGCTAAATGTAATATAAATGTATGAATCTGAAACTAATGAAAAAAAATAGTGAATGTGACATCATTTTGAAGATCTTATTCAGATGAATTTGAATATATAATTAGACCGTAAAAAAAATGTGTAAAACAATAGTTATTTTTTATTTTAATAAAATAATTTTGTGCAAAACTTAAATATGAAATTTCGATCTCGCATATCACGCAATGGCAAATTATACATACCAATTTCCGCGTTTTTTGAAATTGGGACTAAATGATTCAAACTTTTTGGACAATGGGATCGTTTGGTTCAAATTTAAATACTTGAAATCAATTGGTAATTACATTCTTAATTTAGGACCATTTAGTAATTTTTCTTAATTTTAATCTATAATATAAAACAAGATGGTATAAAATTTGCATAATAAGATTATTTTGATCCATCGGTGAAGTTGTATATTAAATTTCAACGATTTGGTTGAAAAGAGATTTCCATCAATTGAATTATTTTACAGAGATCCCAACTAAACTATTGATCATGGTTACTTTAGATATTACATAATTCTAATTAATAATAATATAAAATAAATTATTTAAAATTTTAGTTAAATTATAATTTATAGTTTCAAATTACATGAAATTAATTTTATTAAAATAAGAGCCTTTTACACTTTACATCCATGAAGTTTGACCCTAATCTGACATTGGTCCTTATGGTTTCAATTTCAACACATGACACCTTAAAGTATTTTATTCGTACAATTAAGGACAACTTGCTAACACCGAAAAAAAAAAAAAAAAAGGGTGGAAAATCCCATGTGCAATGCACATGACCCTCAGTAATGGTATTTTCATAAATTTTTATGTTTTAAATTTTTATTCATTTTTTTTTTCTTTGACTTTTGCTTCTTCTTTCCCATCTTTGCACCACCTCCTCCATCTCTATACGACTTCCTCCAGCCACCAGCCCACCACCTCCTCCATCTCCAGCCAACCCCACCAACACCAAGCCGTTGCCATCAACGCCAACCCCCATTGCCGTCGAACTTTATTAGGTAGTAGTGAAAAAGTAGATCAAGCACAAGGTGAAAAAAGTAGATCAAGAACACCAACCTACCGCTAGGGGTGTGCATCGGATCAGTCCAACCTGCCAAAACCGTTCAAACCGTCCAAACTGCACCACAAAAAAATCGTTCAATTCTAACCCGCACATTGTCTGGGTCATAAACCTTGAAACCCGCACATGAATAGACGGGTCACTGTTTGATACATTTTTTTTACGGGTTCAATCCACCCGCCAAGTAAAGCACAAAATACGTCATTTTGTGATGATATGAATAATATCTAAGTCTTTGCCTAAGGTTTTAATATGTTCCAACTACCGTTAATTATTCCTCTTACATCTTGTTATCTTCACTCTTCCTAAATCCTAATTTAGTCTCCGCTTTTGTGAAAATTTCTTTCTAAATTCATTCGCCGCCTTGAACAATCCACGGTTCTAGTTAGCCTAACCTGAAAATAGGTTCAACCACACACTATTGGATAGCCTACGGTTTAAACTAATCAACCCGCCCACTCCAACTCACACATCATTGAGTGATTCGTGGTTCAAACTAATCCAACTCGCCTAGTATTGATTTGGTCTGCGGTTTTAGTCCAAACCGCCCGTTGCACACCCTTACCTACCGCAAGCACCTCAACTTTATCGTCATTGTGAGAGAGAGAGAGAGAGAGAGAGAGAGAGAGTATCAACCCATACACCATAACTTATCTCCTAATAAATTGGAATCAAAATCCGATCCATTACAAACCCTAGAAGTATGAATGATTCTGAGTTTCCAAAAAGCATTAATTGGCTCATTCACATTTTGATAGCCATACATAGTTTTAGGATATATAACATAGAGAGAGATAAGACACTAGTCGCCTTCGAAGCCAAAATTAAGTAATACCGATATGCCAAAGCCAGAGCTTCCCCAGATTCCTAAGCTTGCTTGCAAAATCTACAAGATAGAATTAAAAAGGTCAAAAAAAGCCCACACACGTTATGGGGGTGAAAACCGATGGTAGAAATAATCAATAACCATTCCATGTCATGCTCTTGCACCTATAGTTGGAAGATGGGAGCAAACAAAATCTGTTTCGATTCTGATCCCAGATTTTACAAATTCCTAAGAACAGAAACACTAAGGTCCCATTTGGTTACTGTTTATGTTCCTTGATTCTTGTTCGCGATCTCAAAATTTTGGGATTAATGTACATAAACGTGTTTGGTAAACATGTTTATGTTCCCAAAATTTTGGGAATAATTTGGGAGTAATTCCTGATTTCCTTAAAAATCTAAGAAACAAAAAATGTTGATTCCTATTTACTCCCACAAAACTATTCCCACTACCACCCCGCCGGCCACCATACATTTAATTTAAAGAATAGAAAAAAAAAGGAACAAATGTTGCAATCAAATGTGTTTCTTGTTTCTATTCTCATAAATTAAAAGAAACAATTTCAAGACAATAGTCGTTACCAAACATATTTCTATTCCCGAAATACTCCAGAATGGAAACAAAATTTTCATCCCAATTTATTGGAAGTAGAAACAGAAAAGGTTGTCACCATATGACCTGGAGGTCACGGATTCAAGTCGTGGAAACAACCTCTTGTAAAAAATAAGGTAAGACTGCGTAAAATAGATCTAAGTGGTCCCCGACCTTTCCCCGGACCTCGCGCATAGCGGGAACTTTGTAGCACCGGGTTGTCCTTATAAAAATAGAAAAGCAGAAACACTAACCAAACAAACGCCACCTTATTTAGTGTTCCTGTTCAACGATGTCTACTTCTGCTCCAAGAAAAAACTTGGAGCCGAAACAGAACTTCGTTCTCTGAACAGACTAGCGAACAGAAACAGAAATTTGGGAACAGAATAACTAAAAAAGGGGGACATTAATATCTGAATTGATCCACCACAAGATTGTAAATCAGAACACTTGCAAATGGAGTAAAACCCTGAAAGGACCATCAACCATGCCGTATCACAAAAAGAATGAAAAATCGATATTTAGTGGAGAAACAAGACTCCTGCAGTACCTCCCATAACTCTCTTTATTCTAGGACCACTCTTTATGTTTTCATGAAACACCTTTTCAAACTGATTTCAGAATCCAAAATTAATCTTGCTTTTTCAGGATCGAAAAGCTATTTTCTGAAATGTCAATCCAAATACGTACTAAGCACTATGTGAATCATGGTCCGTAGAAACCTATTGGGCCTAACTCACTCTTAAAGGATACCTTGAAAGATGAGGATTACCTCTAGACTTACATATAGCTCCAGATCAGGTAACACAAGTAATGTGATTCAACACACCCCTCATGCGCAGGGTAGACTTTGACAAACCACTGGGAATGGATTTCGGGAGGCCCATCATTGATATGAGATTCAACACTCGTTACACGCCCAACATCAAACAAAAGCCTAACTCTGATATCACGTAGAAACCCAATGGACATAACTCACTCTTAAAATACACCTTGAAAGAAGAGGATTGCCTCTAGACTTATATATAGCTCAGGATCAGATAACGCAAGCGATGTGGCATTCAACATGCCCTCTCACGCACAGGTTGGACTTTGACAAACCACTGCATCGGATATCATGGGGCTCAACATCAATGTGGGATTCAACATGCCCCAAAAAAAACTAATGACCATTAACTTTGTTATAAACCCACTAAATAGAACTCACCCTTGAAAACCGGCTTAGGATCCCACATCGACTAAATATGGGCTTGGTTGATAGTTTATAAGCCCCTAGGCACCCTTCTCTTTCAAGGGTGAGTTCTACCTAGTGGATTTATAATTATAACAAACTTCCGGAACTGTTCTTAAGCTTTAGGACTCACCTTCTAAAGTGAATCATTTTTTTATGAGCAAAATGAGACTGACACTAAGCATATGGTTCACAAGGCATGCACAAACCTACAAAAACATAAAATCATAAAGCTCAGTTTTTTGCACTTACAAAGATGAGCGCGAATCCTCAGGGAAGATCCATGCAGGCTCTTATATATTTTGATCCACCGTACACTTGTATTACTTAGAAGTGGCACAATGTAGAATCCACTCTATGAAATGTGCTTTCTGCTGTTGACGACTCAACTCTCGAGACTGCGTTGACAAGAACTATATCTGTAATCATTTGTTTACATTTTGCAAATTCAAATAAAACTCATTATAAAGCCTTTAAAAAGGAGGACAAGTTTCTGAAAATGTTAAGCAATATACAATTCACAACGAAATAAATCTCTACAAACATAGATTTGAAGAAAAATTGGGGGGGGGGGGGGGGAATATGTTAGGAGGTTCCAACTTTAAACCATGTGGTGTCAAGTGGAGCAATTTAGACCTTCTCGGGAAGCCTCACAAATTCTCTGTTCAATTCTACCACCCCCCACCTTCACATGCAACCACGCCTTGCACGTGATACAATCAAACAACAGAAAAGACAAAACAAACATTTAAACAATCGAGGGCAAACAAACGAGACTTTTAAAACCTAACTCTGATACCATGTTAGGAGGTTCCAACCTAAAACCATTTGGTGTCAAGTAGAGTAACTCCTATAGATTATTTTGGGAAGCATCACAAATTTGATGTGGGATTACAAGGGTTTGAATACCAATTTTTTTACCTGAAATAATTAGGTGGCATTTCAGAAGTAGTAGACAATGCCAAACATGGGTAAAAGCCCTGGGGATGGTTTTTGGGGGGGGGGGGGGGGTGTTTGCTGGATGAGGCCCGGGTATGGGAAACAGAACATCCAGGATGAAGCCTCAACTATGGTTTTTAAGATAGGCACCCAGATTTCCTTTTGTTCTTTAATTTGTCTTTGTTTAAGTCTGAGATTTTCATAATCACGTACAAGGAATACATACAGGTTGCATCATTGATACCTTCTTGAAGGGAAGTTTGGGGGTCCTCCAACAATTTAACTTTGAGTACTCCCTTGGTCTGCATACATCAAAGAAACAAAACAATCACGTAACTCGTTGGTACAAGTGCTAGTGAAGATAATAAAGTAACCTAATATTAAAACGAAAATTACACATCCAAGGACCTCCATTGTGACCTGGAGGTCCTAGGTTCAAATCTTGAAAATAACCTCTCTGTATACAAGGGGATAAAGTTGTGTACATCTGACTCTCCCCAAACCCCGCAATGGAAGGAGCCTTCATGCACTAGGCAGCCCTTTGTGCATGTAAGAAAAAGTTGAGTGACAACTCTCATTGATAGGTTTAAACAAAGAATTATTTATTTCAATTATTTTCTATTTAACAATTCCATATAACAACTATATAACAGAGCTCAATGGATTAATCTGACATCTGTTAAGGAATGGACCAATTACACCATCCGGTATTGTGTTATTAATAATCAATAATAACGACCCCCACCACCCCCACACACATGAATGAACAGTTTATGGCACCCAAAAGATAAGGCTAATGAACACACAAATCAACGGGCAGTAACCCCAAAATCTAATACCTTTTATCTAACGTATCTGTTTTTATCATTTTGACCTGGACACTTCTTACCAAACAGCTATTAACAAATTGGGGATGACATGACATCTGCATATATGTCCAACAGTAGCACGTAGGTTTCACAAAGAGAACATACGAAAAAAGAGAGCAAAACTAACTCACCCATCCTCATCCCTGGAGCAGTTAATATAATCGTTTGAGCTGCTGCTGAAGAAGTGTAAATCGCTGGCACATAAATAAGTTTCAGAAGATCCCTTGCTGGGAATTGACAAATCCAAGTTTTTTCGTGATATCTCCGATGAAGGTAACTCATTATGAATTACAGTCTTGGACAAAACGCTTGGTGGTTGAGCTGGTTCTTGAGCAGAAAAATCTGGACACCCGCAATTGCTTCCCTCTTTGGAATATTCACATCCTAACCTTTGCCCCTTTGACATTGCATCTGGCAATACTTTGCCAGGAAAGTTTGCACTTATACTCAGTGCATTTCCATCACTATTTCTTATTGTCCGAATCGTTTCTTTTCCTTGACAGTATACGTGTGACATTTGAGATGCGCAGTCAGAGGAACATGTTTCTACATATTTATTGCTGATCATGGCTTTTTCTGAGGTTAGATCAGAGTTGGATGATGGATCGCTTCTATGTTCAGTGGTACATTGTGACCCATGCGTCCTGCGGGAACAACTAAAAAGACAGAAAGATGTCCTTTTCACTTTATCACCCTTCTTCATGGAAGTGGAATACATAAGGTTGATCCTTATCTCCACATTAACACCCAATGTCGATTGAAGTGCACTTGCTATTAATTTCCATGATTTCTCGGCCTTGGCCACATAGTCAGGATGAAGGAACTCCAATTCAACCACTGCTAGACCTGATAGCAGACAATAACTGCTCATGAAAGGGTGGACTTAGAAAAAAAACCATATGTAGAAGTCAATGCAGATATTAACAAGTATCGAGGAAGTCAATGAAATGCGGAGACTGATATAATGTCAAAATACAAATAAGTGTAGACAATGTGTTCATCAAGGGGTACAGGATGATGGGCAGCAAAACCATGGCCGTGGCCAACCTTCTTTGTAACATTGTACATAGTGTGCACTACCCTTTGAAGTGCAAGGTAAAAACTTTCAGGGAAAACAATTTCTCCCCCAATTGGGCCGTATAAACCACAATTCCACATCCCCTCCTACCCCTCTCCTCACTACTACTCGCTTCATGAGTTCATTCCTACCACTCCCTCTCTCTCTCTGAAATTTAAACCTTCTCATGCGTTATGTCTCGTGAATTTGTTTCTTGATAACAATAGAACCATGAAAATTTTATGAGTAACTTCTTTGCCCCTTCCAGGACAGAATCCTGGCTTGGCACTTGGTGGCAAGACTAGAAGAAATGCAATAGAGATTGATTGCAAATGTATTGAAAAATATAAAATTAATATACAACAAGATTTGGTTACATGGACACGTCCAAGAAAATCGAAGACAAATATCAGCACTTTGAATGGCATAGGTGGAGCCACATAAGGACCTGGAGCATGCCCTCTCTATTTCCTAAAATATGTTCAGCCACCAATTCTTAAAGTTTTAAAAGGATTTGGATTTTGGAGAGGAAGGGAATAAAATTTTATTTTGATGTAATATATTTTATACAATAAGACACTACACTCCCTATTATATAGCCATAACGGTGAGCTAAATTAGGAAGAATATCACCCTAATAAATGGGTTTAATTAATGGAATAAAAAAAAAAACTATCAAATTTTGCAACATGACCTAATTAGAAAATATTGAATAATAAATAATACATTGATGGAAATATTAAATATTCCAACATTCCTCCTCAAATTGGGGCAAATATGTTTCGTAGTCTCAGCTTGACAAGAGTAAAAATGGAAGAACGGTTGTAGCAGGAAAAAGGGAAGAGACTAAACAAAGGTAACCGAACACAAGATTACCTAGATAACGAAGATAAACGGTCATTATGTTGCACGCAGCCGCCGATTTTGCAGTGTCGGAAGACCAACATCGAGAACTAGAACGCCGAGCGAGTAACGGAGACAACTGGACGTCGGAAGGCCAACGACGACAATTGGAAACCGGGCAACAAACGACGACAATTGGACTGACAAAAGACTAAGGGTGACAACTGGAACGTCGGGCGACCTACGACGACTACTAGAACGTGGGGTGACCAACGACGACTAGAACGTTGACACCAGAAGACTAACAGCGATAACTAGAATGTCAGGTCACCTACTGCTACAACTAGAACGCCAAAAGACCAACGGCAACAAGTGGAACGTTGAGCTACTACGGTGACAACTGTAACGTCGGAAGACCAACAACAACAACTAGAACGTCGGGCGACCAACGGCGATAAGTGGAACGCCATACAACCAACGGCGATGGTTCGGCACCAAGGGAAGGCACTGGCTAGAAGGGGAAGACGGTGGCCAGAAGGAGGTTCAGTGCCGCGGGAAGGCAATGGTGGTAAAGAGGTTTGGCGCCGTAGGAAGGCGATGGCCAGAAGGTGGCGCCTCCCATTATTTTTATGTTTTTTGGTTTTGATACCAAAAAAGATTTTGGAGAGAAGGAGAACAATTTTATTATGACCTAATATATTTTAGGCAAATTCCTTCAAAGGTCCCAAAAGTGAAAAACACCACTTCATAGAGGATCATCCAAGTGGTTTTTTTTTGCCTTTAGATAATCCTTAAAAAGTGGTGGTCCTCACTTTTGGGACCTCTCAAAAAACAGCCCTATATTTTATACAATAAGGATCTACACTCCCTATTCTATAGCCATAACATGGGGCTAAATTAGGAAGAATATTATCCTAATAAATGGACTAATTAATAGAATAAAGAAGCTACCAAATTGGTGGCCTAATTAGAAAATACTAAATAATAAATAATGCATTAATGGAAATACTAAATATTCCAACAATTTTTCATTGCGGCCGTGCAAGAAGGATTGTTATTGCGGCCGTGCAAGAAGGATTGTTATTGATACAAGATGGAAGCCAATTCAGTGGCATGTACCTTGGTTGAGACAAACAGAAGACAACCTTCCCTTTCTCCATAAGAAATTTTTGACCGAATTTGGTTTGCACGACCCTGTTGCTCTTCTCCATATAGATTCTAGTGTTTCTTTTTCATCCTGAACTCCCAATTTGCGAGATTCATTATTGTTGCACGCACAAGTTACAAGATCCTTCACAGTCTCACTGGTTGACAATGTGCTGTAAATATCACCATCTACACTTGAAGATCAGAGATTAAAAATAAAAATTTAACACCTCGTGAAATAAAATGCCGAATCAAAACTCAAAGAAGCAATTCAAATCTATGTCACTCGTACAATAATCATATTCACCTCTTTGATGTACTGTTCCTACAGACAACCTCGAATCATTTGCATCCGACGAAGATGAGGGCACAGAACTCAACTGCAAAAGAGCTACAGTCAGCCACGTAGTCTGATTCTTTGACAACCGCAATTGTTTCTCAGTTTCAGAAAGAATCTTCAATGCATTACTAAGCCGCTGCATGTCAGCTTCACCTAATGCATACAAATAGCAACTTCTTAAATTATCAATAAAAAAATAGAAGAGAGAACGTCATAGAGAAATTTGCGGAAACTAAACAAAGTACTCCAAATTGATGCACTTCTAAAAAGATCTAAAGCAATAGTCAAGCTAAAACTCCAAACTCTGAAGCTTGAGAGAAACTAACAAGTATTTCAAAATTACATACAAGGACGAACATATAAAATTATGGAACATAAACCACAAACATGTTAGAATAATTGACAGGAAAAATATTGAGAGAGAATATGAGACGATTGTACTGATATGTGTGAAAGCTACACTCTACAAAGATGTACAGAGGCGTCTATATATAGAAAACGACTAGGGTTTAACCTAACGGGCTTAGGGTTTAACCTAGTAAACCAAGACTCATATACATATATTAACAAAACAGTCAAACACAAGTGCACTCTAAAAAAGAAACGAAGAAACTTAAATGCACATTACAATTGAAAGCAAGTGCTACGATGTTATGTAGCACAAAAAGAATTAACATAGTAATATCACTGGAATAAAACGATCAAAGTAGGGAACAGCTAGGAAAAAGGATGCAAACAAAGAACAATCTAGAAATTAAAAGCTAAAATTGACTCGTTATGAATTAAATTGAGTACTACTTCATTTTGAGCTGTACACCAATAAGATCAACAATGTCAGATACACAATAAGAAAACCCAAGAGAAATGACTGTGTGCAGGTAAATAATCAGAAAGTAAATCCGCAAAACACATTAAACATATCAAGGAGGAACCCCACATTTACAAGAAACATTTTCTCTTTAGAATTTCCCAAGGCTCCACTTGGATGAATAGAATCAAAATCAAGTGATTTAAGCATTTTCATTGCAAAGAAAATAGTATTTGAGTGGGTCTAAAAGTAAGTTTGGAGGAAAAAAAAATCCATAAAATCCAAGTAGGATGGATTTCTAATAACTTCTTTCATCGAGTCATTTCAAATCCTTCAATTTGAAATCTTAAATATATGCTGTTAGTTTGTTGATACCCGTTTATGGTGCATAGATATTAAATTCGATTTATACTATTTCAATTTTCAATCCGTTCCTTTCATGGTTCCATCAAAAAACTCAAATTAAAATTAAAACGAGGATGCAAAACACAATGCAACCACTTGATGCAAAAGCAACCTGGGAGATGCAAAAGTCATTAGTGTCATTATAAACATGAGCAAGAGTACATCCAAAATAAGTTGAAAGAAAAACTACCTATCGGACTAGCATCATACCATTCGTAGAGAATTTCTGTCCAATCAAATTGTGATAGCCAGACAAGAGCATAGTTGAGTATTTTGCTGATCATACCAATAAAGATGTAAATAGCAAATTGCCAATACTTACAATTATGTCTTCGGAAGAATTTTGTTTTGATTTCTGAGGTATCTTCCTGACATTTTCCAGCAAGAAAATCCATAATGAGGTTTGCTAGTTGTGATACTAGCTTCATAGGATCAATCCTTGATCTGAGCAACTCCCTGGCCCTTCTAACTGTATTTGAAGTATCAGATGACAAGGCCAGATCCAATAAATCAATCAACTCATCATCAGAAACAATTCCAATCTGCACCAATGGAACAAGGGGATGAAAAGATACTCAACGTGCAAGAATCAACACAAGACATTGATAAATAACTGAAATTAATAGAAAACTCACTAGCTCATAAACCAATGACACAGTAATTCTTTGGCCAAGCAAACTCAGCTGCTCAAGCATCATCTCTGCATCCCGAAGTGAACCATCAGCTTTAGCGGCAATGCTAGCCAAAGCACCCTTATCAAACACAAGTCCTTCTTTTACACTTATTTTCTCCAACCGACCAAAAATGTCAACTTCTTTTAATTTTTGAAACATGTATCTTTGGGACTGTGATACCGCAATGCGAGGCAGCTTATCCAGGTATGGAGTGATCATTATGAAAACAATATGTTGAGATATGCTTTCGAGGCTATTCAAAATAATTGTCCATGTTTCCCCTCGCAACAAGTGGCACTCGTCAATAATGAATACCTTAAACCTTGCGGAAACTGGAGCCATGGTTGAACTTTTAATAAGTGATCTTATCCTTTCAGTACGATTTATTCTCACCGAATCTACTTCCTTGACGTCTCTGCTTCTACCAGAGAAGAACTTAACACATTCTTGGCATAGCCCACATGGCCTGCTCTCCTGAAGCGATAGACAATTCAGGGCTGCGGCAAAAATCCTTGAGGCAGATGTTTTACCAGTACCATGAGGACCATGGAAGAGATAAAAGGGACTTATCCTCCCATTTGAGATGGCACTAAGAAGAGATCTTGCTAACACATTCTGCCCCACCAAGTCATCGAAAGATTTTGGTCTGAATTTCTGGCTCAGGCTCCAGGGACGCTCTGAGCTTGTCGCTATAATTTCATCAGTTCTCTGTCTCCATCCCCTTCTACGGTCTGATGAATGTGCCTCACCTGCTTCTCCTGATAATAATGGTTGGTCTTCTACATCAGCAGAAATGTTTGTCTCCCTGAACCTTGGGGTTCTTGACCAGCAAGAGCGAATCCCACATCCACAGCTATCGTATTCCATAACATCAATATCCTCATTTCCATATAATATGGCACGGCTACAACCTTCTAGAGGAGCATCACTTATAGACAAGCATGGACTGCCTACACGACTCAAGACATCACCATCTGCAATCTTATACGACCTAGTATGTTTCCTGTATCGGCCTCTTTGCTTTAATGCATCATAATCTCTCTTTTCTGCCTGAATAAATCCTTCAGCTGTGCCATTACACGAATCCACACCCTCAACGAGATCACTGGAAGGTGTAACGCAAGTCAAATCCAGTCCGTTGTCCCTATAATCGCCGCAATATCTTTCACTTAGCAACTTGTCTCCACAAACAATCTCCCGATTCAATTGACGTAAATTAGACCCTTCAAAATGTGCGCTGCTTAAAGGAAGAGAGCCTTTATTTCCAGACCAACCTGAATCTGGCAAAGAATTGGGCTGCCCCGAACCATAACGCAATTCAAGGTCACTATTATCATGTCCATGCACTCCTCCATATAAGCACAGTTCTTTTGATCCTAAAACCTCATTGTTTGGAGTACCATCTTTGCAACCATTCAGGAATCCTAGGTTGATCCCATTACTTGCGTTCATCTCCCAATGCATATTATCAACTAATGAGGAAAATTTGCTACTTGAGTTAGTCGATGGATCCCTTAGCGACCTCACTCTTCTCAGTGCCACCAGTGTTTTGGTGATGGGAATATCAACCGAATGTCGCCGTTCATCCATCATTTATTCTTCAATATTCTATATTGATTGTTAAAAATGTTTCAAGTTTCAGGGCCCATTAGGAACAGAGCTGCACCCCCACCTAAGAGTGAAAACAGTCACTTTAAAAGGCGCACTCAAAAAGCCATATAAGCATGAAAACAAGAAAAGTCACATATAAAAACCCCATTCTCTTCTTCCAGAAGAGCAAGTACCACAAAAATTGAGTAAAACAGAGATGAACTTTCAAAAAACGAAGTCCAAAACAAGAAGAAAAAAAAAGGGAAAGAAGAGCATACATTTCCATTTATAGTCACCTCTGTAACAATCACCAAGAAAGTCAAAACCGAAAGCGAAATAACATCGATACACGGTACAGGAAGTCGGGTAGAAAGCGCAATGCAGTACCTCTCACCAAAGAACAACAGAGAAAAAATCGCAAAACCACTTCGTTTACTCGTTTCCACCTGCGCGCAAGATCAAAACGTAAAAACACATGATCCGTTACACACAAACACATAAAACGACCACAGATTCTTCCAAACACGTTCCGCCATAACTTTTTCTTCCCTCCCGGAGCTCAATGCAGAATAGAGTATAAAAGAAATGCAAGCAATAAAGATAGTAGTCTACACTACAGCGAGAGAGAATCTTCCAGTTCAAAATTAAATCATTAAAATACTACTGTACCAGATAGAAACAAACAAACAAAGCGAAACGACAAATTTGAAAAACCTGGATAAGCAACTGTACGATTTTGAAAAATGGATAGCATCGAAGCGAGAAAGGAGGAAGTCGAAGCCCTAGCGTCTCGGAAATGGTGGCGGTGGTTCTCCGGAGGAGGAGGGGGAGAGGGAAGACGTGACAGGGGGAAGTGGCAAAGGCGTAAATGTGAGTAATGAGGGAGGGTGATAAACACGCCATCGCATTCAATCAACTACTAAGAAAACCACTGCTTTCAGTCCCCCCCCTGAGCGGTGAACCCCCACCACGACTACTCACTCACGTGAGGCTAGTCGACGTGTACGGGACGAAACCAGGAATTCCTTTTTTTTATTTTTTTTCAGAAATTATTCTTTCTTTATCTGCGGAAGCTTGGGGGATGAGCTTGGAGGGGTAGTTTGGGGATTTAGAATTGGAGAGAGAAAAAGCTGCAACTCTGGTCGGATAGGGGGCGAAGGGGTAACGTAGCGGGCTAACGGCCACTTTTTAAATTGATTTTTATATTGCAAGATATGTCTATTTCTATAAGTAACTAGTAAGCCCGCGTTAAGTGTCGATTATGAAATAATTTCATGAATTTTTCACGAAGTAAGTTTGAAATGAAAATAAAAATACAAAAATAATAAAAACATACCTATGAACCAAAAAAAAAGTCACACAGTTCTATAAAATAAAAATAAAAAAGGGTAAAAAACACCTACAATTTTATTTTCTATGGAGTTTAATAGCAAAAGTAACATCCAATTTAAAGAGTTGGTACATCAATTTTAACACCTCCACCTCCTCAACTTTTACACCCTTATTAATTACAGATTTTACCCTCAAAACATGTAAAAAAATCCAATTCCCAATAAAATCGAATCCATCAAATTCCTTGAAAATGTTTCGCAAGAGATTATATATAATTGAACTTTCAAGCTAGTTTTAGAGATCAATTTTGAAGTACTCCACCTTTCAAAATATTATTTCATTAACAAATTTCTTCAGCTTTACGATTAACGATTCCTAAATCTGATTTGCTTACCCCTTTTTAAAATGTTGCCACTTAAATGATTAATGATTCGTGAATTTGATTTGCTTACCCTTTCTTAACATGTTGTCATTTAAATGAAACCAATGTTTATAATGCATCCATAAGTTTCATAGTACATGAAGAATCATCTTTGTCTATCATTATCACTATCATAACTAATTTTACCTTATTTTATTCGACCTTCTTTCATGTCAGAACAAAAATACAACTAAATGATAAGCACAACTCCTACCAATATAATCTCTCTCTTTTTATTTGTTATCCAAAAAGTAAAAAGACTTCATTGCTTGCCAAACACCAATTTGATTTTGGAGAGAACGAGAGAGGGAGAGACTTATCAACCAACTAAATGCAGCGTCGTTGTAAGAGCGAGAAGGTGCCACTTCATTTGCAAAACAGAAAAGGATATGCAATCAATGAATGATAAAAAAAAGAAAAAAAGAAAAAAAAAAAGCACGTCAAACCCACACACACCGTCATACTGCAATTAACGTTACAAACCACACTCACACCTTATTGTCTGCGATCAACATTACAAAAAATAAATCAATTTCTAAGTAGTCGAACCCACATCCACCGTCTCACCTCATTGACATAAATAAATCAATTTCTAAGTTGTCGAGGAAGTGCTAGGTGATGGTGTTGGGGAGAAAGAGATCGGCTAAAGAAATAGAGTTAGAATACTAAATGGCGAAATGAGTTAAAATCTCTATCGTTCATTTTATTAAGAGAATAGGATTACATAGATTAACAATTCTGAGCTATTATGAGTTGTCTTCCAATTTGTTTGCAATTCCTCTCTTCTCCTTCATTCCTCGTCGTTGCCTCTATCATAATCAACATAGGATTCCAAATCCAATTTTTTACTTATCTTTTTTTTTTTTTGACACTTGGCCTCATAGGATTAAAAATTCCAATTTGTCTCCTTGAAAGGTAAAACCTTCCTACTCCTTTATCTCCTTCCTATTGCTCCCACCATCAATCATCGTCATGTTTCCATTTGCAAATTGTCAAATACATTTCTCAACATATTGGCATCAAATACACATTTCTCAATCTGAAATACCCATTCAAATACATTTCTCAAACACATTTCTCAACAGATTTCATCACCCCCATCACTCTGAAATACCTATCCACATTCTTCATCCCCTACAGTACCTGATTTTGAGCAACTTCAGCTTTAATCCAAAGAATCTCAGCCACAATATCCAACGCCATGATATCCAAAAACAAAGGTAAAGAACAAAGATTAGAAAAATGTAAAGCCAATGATTATGTAGATGGGAGAGAGCTACCTGGACGATTGTGAGAACAACGGCGATCGAAAAGTGAGGGAGAAGTCGAAGTAGCGAGATCCGGTGATCGTGCAGATCCGAACACCGTCGACCATTGCCATTTAGATCCAACCTCGCCGCGACCACTGTTGGCCATCGTCATCCAGATACGACCACCGCGAACTTTACCGGCCCCAAATTCGACAACCGCGACGTATCACCTCCATCTAGATCTAACCTCGCCGCAAACACCGTCGGCCATCACCATCCAGATCCGACAACCCCGAACTTCACCGCCCCCAAATCCGACCACCGCGACGCATTGTCATCCAGATCCGACCTCGCTGCGACCACCGTCGCTCATAACCATCCAGATCCGACCACCCTGAATTTTACCGCCCCCAAATCCGACCACCGCGACTCATTGCCATCCAGATCCAACCTCGCCATGACCACCGCCAAACATCGCCATCCAGACCGTTGTCGAACTTCACTGCCTACAAATCCAATCATCGCCGTCCCGATCTAGCCATTTCGAACCAAATAAGAAGTAAGATCGGGAGCAGTGAGTGCAATGACGGTGAGCATTGAGAGGAGGCAGATTCAGTGATGACAGGTAGGGATGCGATGGAAATAGAGATGGGGTGGCGATGGGGATAGTGATCGATGGTCTTCTGTTTGTCACGACAATGTGCTCGGTTGCAGATGGCGCTGGTGATTTGGAGCATCGACGGATGGGGGAAGGCGATGGAAATGGGAATGGCAGAAGACGAAGCCATGTGCTCGGGTGAGAGAAAGAGAGAGACTATAGAGTGCAAGGTGTGGCCAGTCCAATTGAGGATTAGGATTGGAATTTGGAAATAGGGTTAGTGAAGATTTTTATTAATATTAGTGGAAAGAATTAAAGTTAACCGTTGATTTTACTAGTGTAGGTGAATCCTAACTCTTGGTTGAAATGGGAGTACATGGTTGCAAGGATGAGAGATCCTCGATTCTTGTGCATTTGAAGGACTTGGCTTCTGCTTTTATATATAACATAAGATTTGGGATCACCCCGAACCAACGACAAATAATTGAATTAAACCTAATTGAATGTTTGATTTTAAAATTGATTAAATAATTTAGTTTACGATTTTAATTACGAAATTGAAAACTGAAACAGTTTTTGTTTTGAAATAGTAACAACGAAACCAAACTATGTAATCGAACCGTATAACCGGTATTTTAGATATATATATATATATATATATTACTCTTACTTTTTTTATTTATTTATATTTTGACCCCTAGTATATATTTATATATGTTATAGGATTAATTTTAGGGTTTTCATAATTTATTCCGGTATTTTAGTTTGTTTTTTTTATATGAAAAACAACAACGGTTCACGATTTCAATTTTGATTTTATTTTGTTGGATTATGGAGTGGGTCGGGTTGATATGGGCCCCATGTTTTATGGAGAGTCGCCATGTGAATGGGTGCACCTATTGGTCTTAAAGATCATATCTATTCGATAGAAATCCATTGAACCGACACATTCTTTGAGATTTTCTCTATAAATATGCATTGATACCTCGGAGAACGGTGAAAAAATGAGCAAAGAGGCAAGATTCTAAAAACAAGCCCATCGTTACGGTCCAAAGGCCACTGACGGACCACCGCCTAGGCGAAGAAATCCATCGCCTAGGCGAAAATCCAGTAGAGAAAATTAAAATAGGCTACTGACAGCCCACCGCCTAGGCGGAGAATCCTCTGCCTAGGCGGAAATCCAGCAGAAAGTTTTCCCAATCCACTGCCTACTCCACCGCCTAGGCGAAACTTAACCGACATACTCCACCGCCGCAGCGGTGGCCTCTGCGCAGTGTTAGATATTTTTTTAGATATTTTGTCTATAAATACCCTTCTCTCTTCCTCTCTTCAGACTTCTTCGGCTCCTAAGGCCTTAGGCCACATTTTAGGGTTAGGTTTAGGGATTTTTGAGGAAGAGCTCTCAACCCGAGGTAGAGGATGAAAAGGGAAGTGATCGTTCGACGGTTCTAGCGGTTATTCTTCGGATATTGGTTAAGTCGCTCATTTCTTCTCTTTGTTTCTTCATTTTGGTAGTTGTTGAGCATGTTTACGCTATTTTACATTGTATACATGATTATGGACATTGGCTAAATATAGGTTGTATAGGGATTATTAATATAATCTATGAAAATGGTGTTTAGTTGAGTTTGTGTTTTGTTTGCGATTGTTCTTCGTTATGTTGATTGTGTGTGTCGTATTGTCTGTTTACCATGCTTAGTTAGATAAATGGAGAATACGGGATTTAACAAATCCTGGATTCAGACTAGAATAAACAAACGCCACAATCTATAACCCAGTCGGGGTTTGGATTGTGGACAATCTATGACGTTGGGGTAAGACTCACGCGGCCTAGAGTCGTTAAGACATTGAGGGGGACTTCTTTGTTGATTCAAAGTCGCGTATTCCCTCGTCTTACACTTGAGAGAGATGGCGAGGGAGTTTTAGAACTGAGATTGTCGATAGGGTAAACACAACGCATGAAATCAATAACGTTGGGGCATAACTCACGTGACCTAGAATCGTTAAGACGTTGAGGGGGACTTCTTCGTTGATTCGAAGTCACGTCATATCCCTCGTCTTACACTCGGGAGAGATGACGAAAAAGTTTACGAACTGAGGTTCAGTGTGCAATCAATAAGATTGGGGCAAGACTCACGCAACCTAGGATCGTTAAGACGTTGAGGGAGACTTCTTTGTTGACACGAAGTTGCGTTATATCCCCTGTCTTACAATCGGGAGAGGTGGCGGAGGAGTTTTAGATACCGAGATTGTCGAATAAGTCGAACGTCGTTAACATAAACTAAAATGAGACTAAACACGTATTCGTAAACGAAACTAATCCCTAGACAATCTATTCTCTCAAAACTATCTCATATTAATATTAGTATTAGTATAGATTAAATTAAGCTATATTAGTATTAGTATTAGTTAATTAAAATACATTTTTGGTCGCCTAGATAAAGTCAGGTTATGACAATCGCGGTACTCGATAGTAACAACACCAATCCCTGTGGATACGATACCCAACCGAAAGGTCCATTATACTAAAACTTAATCCGTACGCTTGCGACGAAAGTGGCAGCACTTATTTTAGCGGCCACCAGTGACATCTCAAAATAATAATCTCTGATGTCATTGATGTCAGATTGAAAATTTTGCCAACATATAATATTGATTTAATAAAATAAACCACTATTCTAAGATGTTTGACAATGAAAAATGGCATATCCCCTTACTAACTAGACTAATATTGGGCTCTTATGATTTTTTTAAATCAAGAGAGAAAGACACTTATAGAAAATATTTGGTTGTTTACCATCTATGATCTAATCTATATTTAGGGGATCGAGAAAGGAACCTCGAAACAATTTGTAAATCAATACATGACAAATTATTTTTCGCTATTAGTTACACTCGTTCTCCTCGTCTAGTGCAAGAGAAATGACATAAACATTAAAACAATACGGTACACATATGAGATGATGCACATACAAGGGAAACTCACATGAAAGGTTTTTTAGGAGATTTCAATGGGGGCACCATAAATATTTTGTGTGCCATAAATTTTCCATGCATATTGAACTTGAGCAAAACCTTTTTTTCTTGCTTAGAAAAGAGCAATATATTAGTTGTTCACATGGTATACATGTTTCATAGAGGAAAACTTGTAATCTATATAATAAAATAACTCACTATATACTTTTCAAACTATTTTTCTTCCACGTTTTAAGAAAATAATATATCGTTCAACATATACTCTCTCTCTCTCTCAATTTTTTTCATTTTTTCAAAAAATTTAATTTCCCTTTTCCTCCCCAGCTATTGCCTTCACAACTCTCTCAACCTTTTATATTTCACCAAAAGTTTCATTAACTTTCTACTCAAGAGGGGGTGAATTGGGTAATTATTAAAATTAAACAATTAAGTCCTTTAAACATAAATAATCAATTTTCCTAAAACAATTATTATCTTGTTACGCAACGAAAATGTGTTTAATACTAAGTGCACACCCAAACATAAGATATGAAATAAAACAATGCAGCGTACAAGAATTTATCCTGATTCGACAAACTATTATTACCTATGTCCAGTCCCCCGAGCTCTACTGAGATTCACAATTCACTAAACTCTTTGATTCTTTTACTAGGTAGAAACCAAACTCTTACAATTCTCAATTCTTTTTACAGGTTTAGAATCAACATTTACAATACTCTGATTCTTTTCACAGTTTAAGAATCAACTTAACACTCTCTCACTTATCATTTTCACAAGGTTAGGACAAATCTTTATAATTCACTATTTAATTCAATTACAGACTAAATCAAAACCTAGTTCTTTTCAAGATAAAAGAATAACCTAACATTTTTAACAAGATAAAGATCAAACACTAATATTTTTCACAAAAAAAATATCGAAACCGAACTACCATTACTAGACACCGTCCCAAACGTGTCTAATCCTTTCAAATTCACAAATACAAAAATGGTAAGTTTCTCCCCACAAAAAGTTTCTATCACTTCAATACGGATATACTCAATTAATGGCCCGAATAATTACTATGTAATAAATACAATGTGAGGTGAATAAAATCTGATTAAATAAATAAGTGGGTAGTACAAATTAAACACGTAATAAGATAATCAATCAAAAAACCATTTAAAATATTTTCAGGATTTTAAGTTCAAAACGATTTTCTAAACAATCCTAAATCAAGTAATCCATATAAATATATCTTAAAAAGAAAATAACAAGATTTGGAAGGATCTTACTGGGAAACACTAAATACAGGAAAGATATCACAATTTGAATTCAAAACGATAATGCCAAATAGCAAGAGCTTTAGATTAAGAACTTGAATATAGTCTCTTGTAGAAATCTCAACAAAAATATCACTCTTATAAAAGCTCAAAACTGATGTTCTTGATGTGTTTAATCTCATTCCCACGGGTCTTATTAAATAGATCTAGAACTAACCCTCTAACATGTAGTTTTTCAAAGATATATCATAAAATGACACTTTAAGACCCCATATAACATTTCTTATCAATTTAGGTATGTTTCATTTAAAATATTCTTCTAAATACTCATTTAGGTCCACAAAACGTCTTTCAAATTAAAACCATAAGAATAAGAAGTATTAAATCATTTAAATTAAGAGAATCTCAAAATATATGGATCAAATCAATAGAGGTCACATAATAAGTCAAACACATTTGAATATCACTTAAATCCCTAAAATTCCTCTCTTGGAATCATAAAAAATGGATAATTTTTTACCAAGAGACCAAAACAATCAAAATATTGACGAAGACAGCCGGTTGACCGGCCACTACCATTCGGTTGACCACCCTATGCCATGCTGAAACTAGTCGTTGGCCTTACACCCAGTCGGTTAACCGAGTCGATCAATAGCTTTCTCAAATTCACCAATTCAGCCAATGTTTTATTTGGTTGACCGACCCGAACCCGCCGATTGACCGAATCAATCAAAGTGTTCACTCCTTTACTCATTTCAGTTGTTGTTTCAAACGGTTGACCAATTATTTTTCTTAGTTGACCGATTAGATCAGTAGGACTATATTTCTACTCTCAAAACTCATTGTATTGATAAGTCGACAAACACCTTTTGTCGGTTGACCGAATTGACCCGAGAACACAACATTTTATATTTTAAAACACATTTTTCAATTAGGTCATTTATCAAAACCTTTTTACATAAAGAGCACATAAAATATTTCATTTTATGATCTTAAATTTATCACTTATTATCATAACATACATAAGATTAACTTGTTTTAAGTGTCGTGCGTAATCCTAATTCGGGTTGCATTAAGAGTATATAAGTAAAGAGTTGTTTTACCTAGTTTTCTTCAGTTTCTTCAAAACTCTTCATGTCTTCAACATGTCCATCTTACATCCTTTCTGTTTGCTTCAACAAATCTTCTTTTTAATCAAATATATGGAACTATAAATCTGAAACACTCAATAAAACCATTAGTTCCACCAAATACATCAATACTTAATTGCTCATCAAAACCTTGGATTCAACAAAACCTATGTTTTCCTTCTCTCTCAATCCATAGTCGTCATTCTTTCAAACCTGACGACCACTGTACCATGCATCTCTATCAATCTGACCACGAGTGATCACGGAACAATCATTTTTCAACCCACTATTTGTTTTGTCAAATTTAAAACTATTTTTATTTATTTTATTGGTTTTATTATTATTATTTTGATGTGATATTCCTAGGGCTGGAAATATGGGTATTGACACGAAAACATGATACAAAATTATCATGTATGGGTTAGTCTTAACAGGTTTCAAGTCGTTATCGTGTCAGACACGATAAACACGAAAATAAACAGGTTGCGTTTCAAGTTTACCTGCTAACTCGATAATTGACACAAAAGACATAATAATTTTGAATTGTATGTTGGGCTGCCCATTAATAGGTGACACAATAAGTGATGAAATTAATTAATAAATTATTTAGACATTTTTAATGAATTATTATTATTATTATTATTATAAATATATTAATAATTAAATTAATGTGTAATGGGTTAAGCAACTTTCGTGTGAAAAGATTAATTATCGTGTTGTGTCATTATATCTTGTTATTGCGTGACACAATTAATTATTGTGTCATGTTGTGTCGACAAGATAAGATATCGTGTTGTATTCATGTTTCAATATTTTGACGTGATATGTTATTGATGAGGAAAAATCCGAATAAGACCCTAATCGTTGCAAGGTGTCTACTAAGCACGTGTCATGTATGAGAAGCTACAAAATGTACTACATCGACTAAGAAAACTACTCTCGAGATGACCACTACTGTCCCGGGCAACATCACTTTCCGAGTAGACCGTTCCCAACATTACCCTAACTAGAGAAGGTACGTTTAAAGCCTCAAGACCTTGTCCTGGATAGGGTTAACCACCCTGGGATATACTATCACCGCTTTTTCGTCCTAGGAGAAGTTGTAATGTCTCCCACTCATTAAGGAAAAAGTCATTATTACTCTTTGAATAATGACCCATTACTCCATACTCCACCAAATCCGCCACATTAATGATAATAGGCTGAGATTTGGGAAAGACTTGTCAAACAAGTCTTCGTTCACCTACAAATACCAGAAGGAAGACCTAGTTAAATACGCATATTTTTTTCTAACCAACACTCTGTCAAATCTACTTTATAACAATCTAGTGATTCTCACACCAGATGTGCAACATCGGTAAGTCCACCCACAGTATATTGTCTTGCAGGAACCAAAGTTAGGAGAATCACCTTATTCCTAATCCCAAAGTTTCGTATCTGACGAACTAGATTTTGGCTTCATCAAATTGACGTCATTTGTGGAAACGGCTAATTTTATTTCTTGCTATTTTTGAAGAACTTTTATGTTTATTTTGACATTAGGAATAATGACGATTGATCAAGAAAGGGATAGACAATCACTTCGTATGGTTGATTCTGATGCTGGTCTATCTGAGGAGTCACCTTCGCTTGATTCTGAAGCTGGTCCATCTGAGAAGTCACCTTCGCTTCTCATGGAGTTGATGAGAGAGATGCGTGACCTCTCCCAAAACTTTTAATGTTTGGTTTCTCAAGTTGGCCAGATCCTTGTCCCCACCACCACTTATTCCTCAAGGGTACGTGCCTCCGTATAATGAGGCACAAACTATTGCAGATAAGAGGTCGAGATTATGACGGGGATAATACTAGGAAGAAGAGCGACAAAGAGAGCAGCGTGATCTCCAACGAGAGCTAGAAAAGATACGAAGGGAAAGGGACAAACTTCGTCGGGGAAGTTAGAACAACCGACGCAATCCTAAAGTCCTGCTCTTTAAAAGAGTGCCTAGTATGTATTCACGACTCGGGCTACGCACACCGTCGGCACAAACAAAAGATAGAAGAAATGGAGCACCCATTTCGAGGGACGAAACACGCCCAATTTTGGCATTAAATAAGACTCTTGAAGCATCCCGGGATAACCCTTCATTCTCTATAGAAGCCTCTTTGGCATCTCAATTGAAAATCAACATACTGATCATGACTGATAAATTGATAAAGATCTCAGGGGTCAAGTCAATGCCATTAATAAGAAGCTTGGATAGATCGGCAAAAAGAAGCAATATTTGCAAGATTATGAAGAGAAATACTTCATCATTTATTGCTCGGGTATTATAAGAAAAGGTAAAGACAAACTTTAAACTCCCGTCCCAAACTGGGATATATTAAGGTAACACCCACCCGATAAAATATTTGGATACCTACTATGCTCATATGGATTTACGTAAAGCATCAGACTCGACAAAATGTCAAGCATTCCAAGTTACCCTAGCTGGGATAGCTATGAAGTGGTACAAGACGTTAAAGCCAAGTTTTTTTTTTTTAATTCATTTGAGTTCCTAAGCCTTACTTTTGTACACAGATTTGTGAGCAACAAATAGTGTGCCAAAAACCCATCATACCTTATGTCAATAAGGCAAAAGAGGGACATGGAGTTAGAAGATTTCCTAGAAAGGTTTCGTCATGAGTTTGATCAAGTTGAGGAGTTGAATGATAGGATGATGGTAGCGGCTTTAATGTCAGGAGGAAAAAAAAAAGGTTCATTCTCGTACGAAATAGCCCGAGCACCACCAAAAACTTTAGCTGTTGCCTTTCCCCTATCTACCGAGTTCACCGCGGCGAAGAACGTGTACCGGGCCTGAGCCAAGGAGTAAGAAGATCTCAAGAGAAAAAGAAAGATCGAGGAGTCAAGCTACAATAAACCTAGTCGAGACGACTCCTTGTCAAAAAAAAAAAAAAAAAGATGGAAAGGGGTGGAGTTGACAAGAAATCTGGCATAAATGGATCTCCGCTCCGCTTCACAAACTTTATGCCACTCAACGCCCTGTTAGGGATCGTCTTAATGCAGATCTAGGATAAGAAGTTAGTTAAGTGGCCCCAACCCTTGAACAATCGAGGAAAAGCTGCAAACTCCGACAAATAGTGTGATTTTCACCGTGATCACGACCCTACCACGGATACTTGTTATGATCCCAAAAATGAGATTGAGAATTTAATAAGAAGAGAGCACTTGAAAAGGTTCACCTCTAAATGGGAGCAGGACGATCAACGTCCCGATGAAGAACGGGAAAGACTCAAGATTCAAGGAGATATCCATACGATTCATGGAGGATTCGCCTCGAGAGGGCTAACAATGTCCAAGTAGAAGGCTCATGCTTGAAAGGGCAAACGTTGAGTGGAAGACTGTGTGCTCCAAGTATCCAAGGGAGCCATTGCTAAAACGAAAACTATCAATTTCACAGACGAGGATTTACGCGGGGTTCACACACCCCAAGACGATGCTTTAGTGCTGAAATTGCAGACCGCCAACTATAATGTCATACGTGTTTGGGTTGATAGCAGGAGTTCGGTTGAAATCATCTACCTTGTTGCGTTCAACAAGATGGGGATCATCCCTCGTTCATGGAGACTTTTATTGAAAATTATACTATAGCTAGAGATAATATTTCGAAGTAGGAATTGCCTATTTTATACAACTGGAGGTTAACCGCTCATGCAATCTATTTGTATACAAATACGAATCGTCCCTCGTTCTAAACATTGTTAATTTTTTTTACTATCCTGTTAAAAAGAAGTTCCAAATATGGGACAAATGGGATAAACCCAATTGACTAATGGTAAACCAATCTAATTTGAGAATTGAAAGACAATCAAACCGATACTCAGGAAAATACTCATTTTTGTATTTATGTGAAGAAAATAGAAATATGAAAAAATAAATATTCGATCTTAATATACTTGTTTTATTTAAAGGCCATTCTTGTTCCCCTCTTACTCTCTCTCTGTATATACGTACTCCCTTGAGGGCCTTCAATAACCCATAAATTATGAAAATAAATATTAACAAAAGAATTCATTTTGCGAACATTTTCAATTGATTGAATTAATGGAAACTCTATTATTTTAATATTCATTTTATTATATTCATTTTGATATCTATATTAATTATTTTTAGTAAAAAAAAAGGAAACATTCACTTTTGAATTTTTTAACTAAAAAATAATCAATATAAATATTAAAATGAAGATAAAATATACATTAAAATGATAAAATTTTTATGAATTTAAACCTGAACATTCAAAAAATGATTTTTTTTTATTGGTGTTTATTTTCATAATCCGTGGGTTATTACAAAAATAATGTTAACTATATTTAGTGAACGTTGACTCTTAATTTTTTTTTACTAAAAAATAATCAATATGGATCTTAAAATAAAGATGATGAAATGCACATTAAAATAATACAATTTTTATGAATTTAATCTATTATGAACGTTCACAAAATATTTTTTTTTCTTGTTTATTATTGGTAGGTCATTAATAACCTTTCACCACTTTTTAAAGAGAATAACATCAATTGTAAATTAAATGACACATTGAGATAATGGTTTAAGGAAAGATGATGAATATATAATGAGTAGAATTGTATGGAATCTTTTTTCTGTAGAAACTATTACTTTTGAAGATTAAATGACAAAAATCCCTTTTAACTTTGAACTTAATTCTCTTATAACTTTTGAAAAAATCTAGTTAAATTCAACTAAATTTCTAATTTCAAGTACATCCAATGTTATTCCACTTCTGAAATAAAGTTGCCTTTTATCTATAATTTTTTAAGGCAGTTTAACTCATCATCTAAGATTTTATGTTTTGGCTTTTAAACTATTGATATATTTTACAAAAAAATATTGGCAATATTGCCAATATTTATAAATAATTCAAAAATATATTAAATTATTATAAAAGCTAAACAACTAGTAAGAGTTATAATTAAAATAAAAAATAACATTCAACATGAACAATCAAATAGTTTATTTTAATTACAACAACTAAATCTCTATCCCGGATCAGTTACATGAATTCGTTTATGCCATAATGATGTATCTAGATTCATGTCATAAAAATTCTGTCAAAATTTTGCGTTGACTGTCAGTTACCTAATACAATCTTCATCTTTTACTCAAATTTATGATTGACTATATAAAGAATAGAGCATAAAACAGCTACAGGCGGGGTTATCAAATAGTTTCTTTCGAATAAGTTCTTAAATTTCAGTGCATAACCACACAATTTTGACTATATTTAATTATTAACATTTATTTTGAACATTTAAAATTTAACACTCAGTTTAACATTTTAAATGGAATCTCTTCAACTTACTATGGACAAAACCCACAAGGTAAAAAAAAAACCAAGATGTGGACAAGAGAGTGCTTGTCATTTGTCAAAGCCTGATTGACAGTTGCGCTTGCTTATTGAGACATCAACACTTCAGATTTATGTTTACTTGTTCGGTTCTTTTACAACAATCGCAACCGAAAGAAAGAACACAAAAGCAAAAGAGTGGCTTTTGTTTATTGTTTTTATTTTTTTTTTCCTATTTCCAATAAATTGAGATGATGAGATGAAATTAAAATTTTGTTTGACGTTGAAATATTTCAAAAATAAAATATATTTGGTAACGATCATTCTAAAAAAAATTATTTTAATTTATGAGAATATAAACAAAAAACACGTTTATTTGTAATATTTATTTATTTTTTTCCTTTAAATGTATTGTGGCCAGCAAGGTGGTGGTGGCCGGACGTTGGTGGTGACCTGCTAGATGGTAGTAGGAATAATTTTGTGGGAGTAAATAAAAATCAACATTTTTTTGTTTATTTGATTTTTAAAGAATTCAGGAAATACTCTCAAATTACTTCCAAAAATTTGGAAATAGAAATGTATTTCTATACATTAATCCCAAAATTTTAAAAGCGAGAACAAGAATCAGATAACAGAAACAAGAACCAAACAGTGCCTACAATTGAATGGGAAAGCATTCGGATGCAAATGCAAAGAAAAATACACCATATTTTTCATTTTATAAATAGTACCAATGGATTGGCAGTTGGTCCTTAGTCTGTCCTTATAGACGATATGGATGTGTAGAGTGGTCTTTAGCCTCTCATAATCCCAAAAGTTAGCTCATGAGATGAGGTTTTCCTTCACAGATATAACCTTGACAACCAACCCCTTTCACAGATAACAGAAACAAGAACCAAACAGTGCCTACAATTGAATGGGAAAGCATTCGGATGCAAATGCAAAGAAAAATACACCATATTTTTCATTTTATAAATAGTACCAATGGATTGGCAGTTGGTCCTTAGTCTGTCCTTATAGACGATATGGATGTGTAGAGTGGTCTTTAGCCTCTCATAATCCCAAAAGTTAGCTCATGAGATGAGGTTTTCCTTCACAGATATAACCTTGACAACCAACCCCTTTCACATATAATGTGAGATAAACCTAATAATTTATCTCTTATACATCGGGCTTTTGGTCGCTAACGCTCGACCAGTCTCTCCCTCCATGACTATTGGATTAGATATGTTGTAACCTAAGCTCTGATAGCAATGTAAGGTGGTATTTGGCGTCTATCAACCCCCAAAGAAAGCACATGAGGTGAGATGTAAGACTTTCTCTCAAACTTATAACCTTGACCACCAGTCTCATCCAATCCGATTTGGGATGGAACCAATGTCAGTTCAAGTCATTTTTGGGACACCAAATATGGGTTTCAATAAAGTTTCAATCTTCATGCTATATAGCAGGTAGTAACCAATGAGCAGTTAAATTCATCATTTTATAAATGATCAAAAAGTCATTTGTAACTTGTAATCCTGTCGGCTAGTAACAATCTCATGGCTTATGTAGGTTGAGAAAACTGCATGCAGAGGAGGTTATGAAACTACCGTCAAAGTGATAACTCGAGAGTTTAAGGATTCAAACACTCGGACTGGATCATGGTGTCCTAAACATGTCGTGATATAGGAAAAACAAATAAGGATCAGATGTTGCCTGCCTCCACTGGAGAAATATTAGTAGAAATTAGAAAGTTACCGATGTGAAAAACCATGAAACAGCTTGTTCAACAGCTTCAAATCAAGGAAATGAAGACGATGTTATGACAAAAAACTACATATTGTGACTGAATAATAGTAGTAGTAATAGTTACGGGAAAAAAAAACAGCATCAAAACTCACTGATTTTACGAAGGTCCTGAATGGATGAGCTCTCCGTCTATTTTGATACTCAGAATGTGAGATTTGTTAGGCCACTCAGGGCGAGACCCCATAGTGCATCTTTCCTTCAATAGACGACATGAGCTGAAGGATAAATACTTTAATCTGGTGAGGGCTATTATGGAAGGGAGAAGCGTTCATTTTGGGCACCCTACCAAGTGTAACCCTGCTAGAGACGCAAGGTTGCTGAACCAATCAGGCAAAATCTCCAAACCAAATGATTGCACAGCTAAAAGTTGTTAGAGCATGAGGTATTGAAGTTGATTTGGAAAGGAGTCCCGCTCATGGCGTCCCACCAGTCCTACATTACAAACGAGGGTATACTGTTGTTGTAGGTGTTGGATTGTACTATCGAAAACCGATACAGGCAAACGTGTAATGCGGCCAATGCCCTTGGGAAGACTAGTCAATTTTACATAAATACACTTATTCCTAACGCTGAGGGTGAAGTCAACTCCTCTAACATTGATGTGAAATTTAACATGTCCAACATCAGACAAAAAGTCTGCTTCATGTAAAAGTCCTATGGGCCCAATTCATTCTTAAAAGACGCATTGTAAGAGAAAGATTGCCCTAGACTTTATATATAGCTCAAGATCAAGTAACACAAGCGATGTGAGATTCAACAGCTCTGATGGAGAAACCATTGAAGAAAATGTTGCAAAGAGACATCAATGGCAGAGAGAATGTTGAAGCGAACTCTGTGTGAACGCAAATAATTGAGAATAACTACAATAAGAAACCATCTAACAAAGAGAAGAGTTGAATCATACTGGGACAGTTGGAGGAATAGTTTGATTTTGGTACGTTGCGCTTGATACGCAAGTATGAAACGAAATGAAATAGAATGGAATGCGTATGAGATTGGAATGTTTATGGATTGAAATGGAATAACCATGATGTTCCCATGTTGGTTGCCTTGGAGATTAAATATAGGAATGGAATAAATTGTAAAATAAAATATATGGCAATTATGATGATGAATATTAAAAAAATAATAATAATAAAATAACAAAGTTCAATTAAAGAATAAGTAAAATCCAGAAATGTTGCCGGAGCTCCAATAACTTTGTAAGGAAATAAAAAAATATATATATAATTAGACTCTAACCAAAAAAAAAAAAAAAGACGACTAAACAATTAAAAAAATAAAGATGTTCATGAAATTACCACTGAACGGTGACATTTCCAGAGTTTCGACAACATATAGAAATTTTGACGACATTCCAACAACATTACCGAAACTCCATTGACATTCCAGTAAAATTTTTGGAATAACGACAACATTCCGGTTAAGTTGTTAGATGTCCGACAATATTCCGGCAAGGTTTCCGGAGCTCTGGCAACATCCCCGGCAAAGGTCACATTTAATGGAAACTATTACTCTACCAATAGTTTCTCTCATACTGAATTCCATGACCCATCCAACCTAATCCCATGTTTGATTTGGGATTGCTTTATCCCATGATTTGTGGTTCTCACGAATACCTAAGAATGAGAATGAAAACTAACCTATAGCACCAAACATGGGAACAGAATGAATCATTCTTATAACCATTCAATTCCTTAGTTGAATCCAACATACCAAACTTGCTGTAAAGGTTCAGGTATAAAAAGTAATCAAGGATCAGTACGCACGCAAAAAACAAACAGAATTATCAAGTTTAGTCTAAAATTTGTTTGCATATGCATGCGGAAGTAATACAATTACTAAATGCGAGTAAAGAAGTAACAGGATTGCAGCACTCTATGAAACCGTCACCCATCTCCGTTGCCGCTACTACACTTTCTCTACCAATACCTTTTTATTTTTAACTTCTGTTTCTCATTTTTCTGCTGGAAAAAAGATTCCGATGAAGCAAACCCATTACAGAAGCCAAATGGATGAAGCTCTTTTCTATATGATATATATGTCAGTAAAAAATGAAGGGAAGACCTAAGGTTGCATCGAATACGGGGTCATGAGAGTAAAAACAATGACTTCAGAAGTTTGAAGGACCATTTAGAAAACGTTATGAATGTTGAATAAAAAGGCAAAGAGATAATAGTCTAGATGAGGGAGTTGAATAAGGGACAACTATAAACGTGGGATAACAAGGGGTTGTTGGATTATTCAATAAAACGTGTATGCATTTTTTGGTTGGGTGGAACAAGAAAAACTGAAATCGGAATGCTATTGGAATCAGGATTCCTAGCAGTGACCGAGGAATCGTCAATCCTATTACTACTTTTGATGATACACGGGAAACACACTAGGAATTTGAGAGGATCACTTCAATTCCTGTGTTAGGTTTACCTGTAAAATTTAATTAATTACTTATTAAAAGTTGGGGTCAGAAAAATGGAATTTAGAAACAAAAAAAAAAATTGGGGTCAAAAATTGAAATTATAAAATAAACACATACAAAAAGTTAAAAATTCGCGTGTGAAATAATGCCTCCTAGAATTATTTGTTCCCTGCATTTATCCGTTCGATTCCCCTCTTCCTTATGTCTAGTATATTTTCAATTCCAAACCTTCAATTCTTTGCTACCAAACGCTACCACCTAAATCAAGTATTAAAGGGATGAAAGAATGGGTAGGGACAACAGGCTAAAGACATTGTTTCTTGCTCTAGGTTCGCTGAGTCTAGAAGTGATGAGAACCGTAAAAAATTGTAAAGAAAGAAAAAACATTTTGAAAATACTTTAACACAGTTATAAAACACGCAGTGCCAAAGGAGTACCAATTATCTCAATACAACATTAAACTAGCCCTAATTATATCATCACAACACTGTATCTCGAAAAACAACTCTGGGATACAAATATCGGAATCTTTTTCGACTTGCCGGCAACCCCCCACGGACAAAACCCAAAAACAAATATATATATATGTATATATAAGATTTGGACAAGACCTCTTGTCTTTAGTCCCCTGTAAAAAGTTGATTGACAGTTACATATTTAGACATCAACAGATAGACCATATTACTTGTTTCGTTCTATTATAAAAACAAGCAAAAAAAGACGAGGCAAAAGAGGTCTTTCACAAAAAAATATGATTTAACTTACTCAACTATTGCCTTGTTATCATAGTTAAAAACAAACAATAACTCATACCAATGTATTTGATTTTGTCCTTTACACACAAAGAAACGAAAGAAATAATTGAAAACATCTGAATAATGTGGAAAAACCTGCTTGAAAGGGAAAGATTTTGGTAGCAAATGCAAAGGAAAATACAACATATTTCACTGCACAAATCGGTTTGGCAGGCGGTTCTCAGTCCTTCTAAATGGATGGTATGGATGTCTAGTTCAAGTTATTCTCAGGACATCAACCATCGTTCCAAAAGAATGTCAAGCTTAAAGCTGATGTCAAGCTAGATAGTGAGCAATACCATTTGAAAAAAAATATATATCATTTCGAAAATACTTCACACGTACAAAACGTGATGTTGTATCTCGGAAAACATACAAATATTGGAATATTTTTCGACTTGCAGGCCGGCAGGGCCATATGGACCAAAAAAGGGCGATAATCACATTCACCTCCCCTGAGGTTTGTCGAAAAGGTAGACAGATCCCTTGATTTTTTTCTTTTTTTTTTTTGAAATTACACTACCCTCACTTGTAATGACCGCAAATACTTTTTTATTTTTTTGAAATTACAATACCCTCACTCGTAAGTAACGGCAAACACGTCTCTTTAACAAAGCATTGAAATGTCCATTTTGTCCCCGTGACTTATTGATCCACAAATTGCAATTTCACCCTCTAATTTTATCCCTACTTCATTATTTCTTTCCCCTCTTCCTATTTCTTTTTTTCATTTTTTGATTCTCTTTTGGTTTTCAATTTATTTTATTTGTTCCTTTCAGTTTTTTTTTTTTTTTTTCATTTTCTGATTTTTATTTCAATCTTTTGTTTTTGATTTTCTGTTTCAATTTTTTTTTTCATTTCATATTTTTTGTTTTATTTTTTATTTTTATTGTTTGTTTTAGTCTTTTTATTTTGTCTTCTCTTTGTTTTTTTATTATAGAAAACAAAAACAGAAATTTAAAAAGATGCCAAATATAAAAAACAGAACATAAAAACGCGCACACACAAAAAAAAAAAAAAACAGAAAATAAGAAATCAAAAACAAAACATAGAAAATAAATTGAAAATAAATGCAGAAAATAGAAAAAAAATAAAAACATAGAAAATAAAAACTATAAGAAATAAGAAAAAAAGAAAAAGATAAGTACTACACTTCATTCCCCAGTACATTAAAATTTTGATATAACAAAGACCATTTTTAAGATGGGGTATAATTTGAAGTTCACATATAAAGTTTGATGACATCATTGAATTGTAGACGGAACCATAGCACAGAGGAAGATGGAGTAGCTTAGGAAAAAACAGGGAATTTATCTGCTATTTGGTCAAATCTCAAGGTAGGTAGATGTAATTATCCCACAAACAAAAAGATTTAGACAACAGCTGTTGGCATTAATCCTTTGTACAAAGCTGATTGACAGTTACATATTGAAGCATCAACAGATTATACTATGATACTTATTTGGTTTTTTTTATAACAACCTGAGCAGAAAAAAGACAAGGCATTAATTGAGTTAAATAATGCCATGTTAGCATATAAACAAACTATTAAGTTGAGAAGAACCATACCAGAGTATTTGATTTTTTTTCTTCTATATAGGAAAGAACAAGAAACAATGAAAATGTCGCAATAACATGCACCATATATGGGTTCCGGTAAAATGTTAACCTTGATGCTGACTTGAGGCTATATAGTAAGTAGTAACCAATAAGCAGTTGAATTTATCTTTTTTCAAATGATCAGGGAGTCTTTTTGTAACTTATAATCCTGTCGGCTAGTAACATGTAACAATCGCATGGCATATGTAGGTTAAACGAAACAGAATATAGAGGTGGTTATGAGGCTACTGTCAAAGTGAAAACTCGAGGCTAGAAGGATTACCGGAAAAAAAAATGGGAGATATCGAAGGAACTAGAAATCCAAGAGGGTCGTTGAGGATGGTTCTCAAACACTCGGACTGGATGGATATGCTATTGATGGCACTTGGCACAGTTGGATGTGTTGCAGATGGATTGTCCATGTCCGCAATTATGCTAGTACTCAGCAGGTTGATGAATGCTTATGCAAGTGTCGCTTCTCCCCTGGACCCTAAAGACATAAACACGGTTAGTCAAAGAAGTAAAAACAAAGATTAAGATTTGAGATCAAGAATAATGAAATGGTTTGTTATTTTGTTTGGTTTTGCAGTATGCGCTGGCCTTGTTCTACGTTGCCATTGGAGTAGGTTCGGGAGCCTTTTTGGGTAATCTTGATCTCTCCCTACATCATCATCTACTTAGGGGGAAAAATAAAGTGTGTTTGGAAAAGAAATTTGATAAATTCATGGAATTTAGAAACAAAGGGATTCTGAAATTTTGAATTTTTAAAATCCCATCAATTGTGAATTCATTGTTTGGGTATACTTTTTGAAATTGAAACTTTATTGATGTAATTTCACCTTGAGTGGATAGGTATACCTCATTCCGAAGGATTTAAGGGGGGAAATCTCTTTAGGAGGTATTTAGATATGCCGTTTTATGAATATAATTCCGAAGCACCCACTGTCATTTTGACAAATACTAAAGATACCCCATGTTATTTTCATAATACCTTAGGCACCCTCTTTTCAGTTTGGTTATGTAAGACACCCTCCGATCCATCACATTTTATTGACAAAAATATCCTTACAACATATTTTTTTTTTTTTGTTTATTTTATATTTTCTATTTTTTTTTTCTTCTTTTTTCTACTCTCTATCTCTCTCATTTTATAATTTTTATTTTATATATTTTTTTTACTTTTATTTTGTATTTTTTATTTCATTTGTTTTATATATATTTTTTTTGTATGATATTGGTAGAAAATTAAAAAAATTGAAAGTAATAATCTAGAAAACGAAATACAAAAAATAAAAGAAACAAAAAATAAAAAAACAGATTTGAAAAAATAAAAAACTTTTTTATTTTTAAATTTGAAGTTTTCTTTTTGTTTTAAACTAGAAAACAAGAGAGAAATAGAGAGTAGAACATAGAAAATGAAAACAAAAACTAGGAAAAAAAAAGGAATAAGAAAAAAATATATTATAAGGGAATTTTTGTCAATAAAATATGATAAGAGGTGTTTGAGATATTATGAAAATGATAGGGGGTGAACTTGAAATTTGTCAAAATAACAGAGGGTGCATTTATAAATTACTTCTCGAAATGAAATACCTTCTTCAAATATCTCACCCGAATAGACCATAAGAAATTTAACGAATTCCTCCTTTCCAATAAGGTAGCCAAACAAAGAATTTTTAATTATGAATTTCAAAAATCCCAAATAAAAAATCAAATCCTTCACCCGAACACACCTAAAGTATCATCACTAACCAGTGCCTTAAAAAACAAATATATAGAAAATACCTGATGTTTTCTGTGAGCTTTATGTTCTGGACATTTAAATTCTCCACCCCTTCATCCTCCACGCTCCATTAATATTTCTGCTGCAGAAGGATTTTGCTGGGCTCGAACAGCAGAAAGGCAAACGCATCGTCTGCGCAGTAGATATCTACAATCTGTTTTAAGGCAAGATGTTGGCTTCTTTGATACAATTCATGGAGCATCCATGACATACCAAGTGGTCTCAAGCATTTCAACCGATACATCAACAATACAAGGAGTTCTTAGCGAGAAGGTTCAACTCCAATACCTATCAATATAAGAGAAGACAACAGTATATATATATATAATCCCTTCCCTAACTCAAATGGCCATTTCAACAGATTCCCAACTTTTTAATGAACATATCCATGTTCATCACGGCTCAAATGGCAGCCTTCTACCTCTGCTGGAGACTTGCCATAGTAGCAATCCCTGCACTGTCAATGTTGATTCTCCCAGGTTTAGTGTATGGAAAGCTTCTAGCTGGAGTAGGGGAAAAGATCCAAGAAGCATATGCAATCGCAGGCGGAATAGTGGAGCAGGCACTGTCTTCAATCAGGACGGTTTACTCTTATGTTGAGGAGGAACAGACAATGAAGAACTTTTCAGATGCATTAGAACCGATACTAAAGCTTGGAACCAAACAAGGGCTAATGAAGGGAATGGCAATTGGTACCATTGGAGTTGTATACGCAGTTTGGGCACTTCAGGGCTGGTATGGAAGCATCTTAGTCACTGAAAAGGGAATCAAAGGAGGGGATGCTTTCACTGCTGGAGTAAGCATTGTATACGGAGGACTGTAAGTCAAAATAATCTTCTTTCATGCCAACAAATAACGTTTTTGTTCTGAATTGACCTGCAAAAGAGAATACAAGGATTTAATTCACATAAAAATGACTACAAGGAACTTTTAGGTCCTGTTTGGTTTGCTACTCGGGTACTGTTTTCAATTTTTAAAAACTGAAAAATACTATTATTTTTCTTTAATAATATAACTCAAAAACACTTATAAAACAACTTTCACACTACTCAATATAATACATCAGCATCTTTTAAGGGGCATTTGGTGGCAAATCCCTTATTTCACCCTTAATTTTAAAAAAATCCCAGAGGCGAAAGCAACTTGTGTTTTAATCCCACCTATTAAAAATAACGGAAGCCAAATAAACGCGTCTGCACACACGCAGTTACATATAACTATTTTGTGTGTAATTTTTTGTTAGATGTAATAAATATTAATGTATTTTGTAACATATAACTAATTTATGTGTAAAAAATTTGTTAGATGTAACAAAAATGGCACAAAATGCATATAATTAGTTACATGTAACTAAATGTACATAAATACATGTAATTAATATTAAACTAATTTATGTGTGTAGTTACTGTAGTATTTGTTAAATCTCACAAATATTACACAAATACATGTAATTTGTAACGTGCAACTATTATTACATAAAATCATAAATACATGTAACCAAAGATACACAGATTTATGTAATATATAATAATTATTAAATTGTAACTAATATTAGTTACATGGAACTAATATTCATTATAATACGAATTTACTCACCAAAGTTCTCTCTACAATCCCTGCAATATTTACACATATGGGACTAAAACTCAAGCAAAAACCAACTTAAGGGACTAAATCAAAACTTATGTCTTAAGCGAAACTTTTTTAAAATTAGGTCTGTTATTTGGGACTAATGACCAATTATCCCTTCTTTTAATATTATAATTTTATTATTTTATAAATTTTATTTCAACTTTTTCTCCATAGCTTAATTTTTTATTTATCAACAAATTTTCTCTACCCCACATTCACCCAATATTGGAAACAACCTCTCTATGCAGTGTGTACAGATTAGGCTGCGTATATCTAACTCTTCCTAAACCCTGCAATGTCAGGTGCCTCCGTGAATTGGGTTGCCTCTTTTTACATGCACTCAAAAAACATCATTATTATTCTCTTTTTCGACAACATATTTCAATCAATCATATCACTTTTATTTTTCAATTTTTTAGCACAATATTAATAAATATGCTCTTATTTAAAAACTAAATCAAACAACTTTTCACAATTTTCAAAAATTGTTTTCAAAAACTATTTTCAAATTTTCAGAAATGGTTTTCAAAGTCTAAAACAAATGGCACTTTAGTTTGGGTTTTAGTTGGTGCGGAATTTTTTATTAAAAAAAAAAATCTATTTATATAGCAAGTAGCAACTTATTTTTTCAGTCCTTACCAATATTTTAGTTAACGTTAACTTTTGATTTCGAATACAAATTTCACATCTGGTTAAAATTAACTCGATAGAAGCAATCTAGTTGAAGATGATTGAAGGACTAAAAATGGAAAGAAAAAAAATTGAGGGTAAAAACTGCAAGTGACTTATTTCAAGGACAATCGATTAATTTCCCCATTAATTTTTGTGTCTAACCTTGCTGATTATAGTGCTCTCGGGAGTTGTCTTATAAATTTCAAGTACTTTGCTGAGACAAATGCGGCGGCTGCTCTTATATTTGAAATGATTGAACGAGTCCCGAGCATAGACTCTGCAAACCAACAAGGGGAAACCATATTAGATGTTAGAGGTGAATTGGAGTTCAGAGACATTGATTTTGCATATCCATCAAGACCAGAAAACATGATATTGAGAAAGTTCAATCTTAAGGTGACAGCATGCCAAACTGTAGGATTGGTTGGTAGCAGTGGTTCGGGTAAGTCTACAGTGATTAATTTGCTGGAGAGATTCTACGATCCCCTTGGGGGAGAGATCCTACTGGATGGAATTAGCATAAAAACTTTCCAACTCAAATGGTTGCGGAGTCAAATGGGCCTGGTTGCACAAGAGCCAATACTTTTTGCAACCACAATCAAAGAGAATATCCTACTCGGTAAAGAAAATGCTTCACAAGAAGAGCTTGTTCAAGCAGCTAAAGCTGCTAACGCTCATAACTTCATCACACAACTACCTAATGGTTATGACACCCTTGTAAGTACCAAACTCATTCAAGTTTCTCTGAGTATGATACATTAAGGAGATGCCTGTTTAGTGTTTCTGCTCCCAGATTACTGTTTTTGTTCTGAGAAATCTTGGAACAGAAATAGAATCCGGGAACAATTCTGTCTGTTCCCAAGAATTTGTTAAAAAAATGCAGGAGCAGGACAGAAATACTAAACAAATGGGGCATAAGTTGCCATATTTCTCAATCAACAACGACAAATCTCCTTAGGATTATGTTCATGTTGTTCAGGTAGGGCAATTGGGAATTCAGATGTCTGGAGGTCAAAAACAGAGGATTGCCATCGCGAGAGCACTGCTTAGAGACCCGAAAATCTTGCTGCTTGATGAAGCCACAAGTTCACTAGACTCGCAATCTGAAAAGGCTGTCCAGGATGCTCTGCTTCAGGCCTCAATAGGAAGAACTACTGTAATCATTGCACATCGTCTCTCTGCACTCCGCAATGCAGATCTAATTGTTGTCATTAAATCGAGGCAAGTAGTCGAGTCTGGTTCACATGAACAACTCATTCAGAACAGGCATGGCTCATACTCGGCAATGTTGCAGCTACAGATGACACTCGTCAATGATGAGGTTATTACATTCACATCTGAGGGGACTCAGTGCAATAATTATCCATCCCCAACCATCGACAATGCCCATGCAACAGAAGCATTAGATGCATCAAGTCATGAGAAAAAGACCAACCAAGAGCCAGAGGAAAACAACTCACCTCCTTCATTTCGGCAACTGATAAAATTGACTCAATCAGAATGGAAGTCAACTTCATTAGGCTGCATTGGCGCTCTTTGCTATGGTCTAATCCAACCGCTGCACTCTTTCTGCATGGGTGCACTTCTATCTGTTTACTTCATCAATAATCACGACGAAATTAAATCACAAACAAGAATTTATTGTTTCGCCTTCTTAGCATTTTCTGTGTCCGCTTTCATCACCAACGCAATTCAACACTACTACCTCGGAGTAATGGGGGAGAATTTAACAAAGAAGGTAAGAGAGACAGTCTTTGCCAAAATTCTGACTTTCGAGATTGAGTGGTTTGATCAAGAAAACAACAGCAGTGGTGCCCTATGTTCAAGACTATCAACAGATGCAACAATGGTAAGATCTCTTGTTGCAGATCGTTTGGCATTTTTCACTCAGTCCATCTCGGCAGCTACTTTGGCAGTTATTTTGGGTATGGTGTTGGCTTGGAAACTTGCCCTTGTCGCCACTGCTATGCAACCACTCATCATTGGTGCCTTCTACATGAAAGCAGTAATGATGACGAGCATGTCTAAGAAAATCTTGAAAGCCCACAATAAGAGCAGTGAATTAGCTAGCGAGGCTGTTGCGAACCAAAGAATCATAACGGCATTTTATTCTCAGGATAAGGTCATGGCACTCTTTGAGGATACGCAGATAGGCCCCAAGGAAGAGAGCCATAAGCAGTCCTGGTACGCGGGGATAGGACTATTTACTGCACAGTTCCTCACTGCTACTAATGCAGCACTACTCTTCTGGTATGGAGGAAAGCTTCTCTACAACAGAGATATCACATACAAGCACCTCTTTCAGACGTTCTTTATCTTAGTGTCGACCGGGAGAATTATAGCGGAGACAGGGAGCATGACTATGGATTTATCAAAAGGGACCAACGCATTGAAATCGATCTTCACAATTTTGCAGAGGAAGACCAAGATGGAACCAGAGAAACCAGATGGTATCAACCCAGTGAAGATAAATGGAGATATAGAACTTAAAGATGTCAGTTTCTTTTATCCAACAAGACCAAAACAGATGATTTTAAATGATCTAAGCCTAAAGATTGGAGCTGGAGAAGTAGTTGCTTTGGTTGGCATAAGTGGGTCTGGAAAATCAACAATCATAAGAATGGTCGAGAGATTTTATGATCCATCAAAGGGATTAGTGAAAATTGACGGAATTGACATCAAATGCTACAATCTGAGAGCTCTAAGATCACATATTGCATGGGTAGGTCAGGAGCCTACTATATTTGGAAGAACAATCCGTGAAAACATTGCATATGGAAAAGAGAGTGCAACTGAGGCGGAGATTAACGAAGCTGCAACTCTTGCAAATGCCCATGAATTCATCAGGTTTGTCATCAAGAACCAAATTAGTCCTCCTTTTCTTTCTCTATTGTTGTCCTTTTTGCTACATATCTCAAATGGCAATGTTTAATGATGACAACAATTTTTATGAACAGTTCAATGAAAGATGGATATGAAACTTACTGTGGAGAAAGAGGCGTGCAGCTATCAGGGGGACAAAAGCAAAGGCTAGCTCTTGCTCGAGCAATCTTACAAAATCCATCCATATTGCTTTTAGATGAGGCAACAAGTGCATTAGACATCAAGACAGAAAACCTTGTACAAGATGCCCTTGAGAAGACCATGGCTGGTAAGACATGCCTGATCATTGCTCATCGATTATCCACCATCCAAAAGTCAGACAGAATTTCAGTAATTGACAGTGGAAGGCTTATTGAAGAGGGTTCTCATGGCGAGTTACTCGCGAAAGGAGAAAAGGGTGCATACCATTCACTTGTCCGACTTCAACAGCAAGCTTCCCTGAAATAGACAGACCAGTGGGAAACAAAACCTATGGGTATGTTATATATTAACTACAACATGCAGAAACACGACCACACTATCTATAGCTGATCAAGCTGAGAACAACTGAGAATAATGCATTCTTGATCTGTTCTAGATATGGTTTGAAAGACATCTTTTCATTTGATCACACAATTCACACGGCATTTTACATTTTATCACAGCAATTCTAAATTGTTTGATCTTGTACAATTAATTTTTCAGTTTCTAATGAGGGTAAGCCTTTGGTACAATAGTAAGGTTGCTCCTTTGCAAGCTGGAGGTCCCAGCCCAGGGTTCAAATCTTGAAAACAAACTCTCTATATGCAGGGTAAGGCTACATACATCCGACCCTCCCCGGCCCAACAATGGCAGGTGCCTTTGCGCACTATGCTGCCCTCTTTTTTTTTCATGAATTTTGATTAAGCTATGGGGAACTTTGCACATCACTTCATGGTCAAGCTATACTAATTCGATACGCTTCTAAGAATCCGGTTACTTGCAGGAGCAGGACAATTCCATATGCATGTGTAGCATCAAATGTAGTAGCGATAATTATAGATTCCTAATAATTTAATGGAAATGAAAACAAACATGTAACGATTACAAATGGACAGCAACTGCTATCCTGTCAACAAAAAAGGAAAATCCTCTATACTATCTACAGGATGTGTAGTGCACAAGCCAAAGAATAGAGCTCCACAAACAAAGTAAACCCAGATTTCAAATTGTTACTTATATATAGAAAATTCTTGAAAAATGTTAAAGATAATAAAGAAGCAGAGACAAAATTATAAGTTACAAGTTAATTCTAGAGCACCAGATGACATATTGGAAGAATGCGAAGAAGACATACCTGAAAGAACATGTGATGTCAATAGGAGGAGATCAAAGTATATCTGCAGTAGAATCCTTTCTCGATATGCAGACTCACCCTACTGATGTTGACCTCTATATTCTCAGACAGCGAAAGAATGTAGCATCATGCCTCACTGGATCGCTATATCCAAATTTTCACCATAATTTAATATTGACTAAAGATGAAAGAAAAGAGAGGAAAAATATAATGAGAACTGTTATCATGCTGAAGTCTTCAGACCATGGTGCATAAAAAATCATTAAATTTATGGTATGTGGGAAGGAGTAAAGAAAAAATCAACTCTTAGTGATAGAGAACAATAAACCACCAAAAATCATTGAAATTTATGAACATAGCGTGAAATAGACTTACGTTCTGGACAACGGCCTTCCCATGGATCTAATACTCGAAGAGCAATAGTTAGCTCCCAATGAAAACGAAATAACACATAATTGTTAAAGAGTAATCTTTAAAAAAACACTGATGCACAAAAAAATAGAAGATAAAAAGAGAAGAAGAAATATTGAAGTCTCACATACAGAGTGCAGCAAAATAAAAGAAAAGATATTACGACATTTTAAAAACTGCAGTATCGAAGACATATTTAATAACCCAATACATTGGTTTTAAGCAATCCAGAGTAAAGTAGATCACAAGAAAAAACTAGTGTTGTAAGCAGCAACGTGCCACAGAAACTTTGCCAGATTAGACAAGGGCATGATCTTGCTTTCCTGCATAGTGCATCAACTAATTACATTGTCCATAATACTAAGACCAGAATACACATGGGATACACTGAATCACTGTATATTTACAAATACAATGTCTTTACATCTGTGACACCATTTTTGTTTGTTCACGTCAACTCGCCCTATGGCCAAACTCCTTGAAATTGTCTCCTTAACAACAAAACCGGATTCCCATATACCACTGGCAGAGTGAAGTGACTTCAGCTGACACAAGGTAATTCGAGGCCAAGCAACTATTTACATATTTTCAAAAAATTGACTGAGAAACAATTAAATGAAAAGAGTGCATCAGCTACAGACAACAACAGAATCACCAATCCAATTGATTGCATATCTTTTGATGTCAACGGCAGAACATCATGTCCATGTACAAATCATCCCATTTGTGTCGGCAGTGGCTATTGGTTTCCAAGATTACTCCACGAACAACAGAGGACAGGGGCTGAGTGTTCCTTCAGGGTGCTCACTTTGCTGGCAGGGATAAGTGACTTAAGCTGAAACAATGTAATTCAAGGTCCAGCAAGTATTTACATACATTTATTATGTCTACAGAGAATCGACCATATGAAACAAGTGCATTAACTACAGAGAAAACAGCATCAACAACATTGGTTGCATATCATATGATGTCAACTGCAGAATCCGTCATGCCCATGAACAAATTATTCCATTCTTGTCAGAGGTGGCTAGTGGTTTTCCGAGATTACTCCATGAACAGCAGAGGACAGGGGCTGTGTGTTCCTTTAAGGTGCTTACTATGCTGCCTTTAGATATTGACCATACATGGACCGATCCATCAGCTGATCCAGCAGCAACATAATTCTCATCTGTACTTAAACAAGATCGACTCCAATTAGATGCCACTCTGCTTGCATTATCTTTCAACGAGCCGCAGACTTCTAATGTACGCAAATCAAACAAATTATGCATGTTGTCTCTCCCACTTGTCAATATCACATTCCCATTCCGAGACAAACATATTGATGTAACAGCAAGTGAATGAGCATCAACTTCACTAAGAAGCTTTCCAGTTTGAATATCCCATAATCGAATATTCCCATCAACATGACCTGAACAAATGGTCCGCCCATCCGTGCTGAAACTGAGGGCATTGCAGTTCTTGGGAAACATAATTGTGCTAGTGCAGTAACCTTTCTGCAAATCCCAAACTTTAATGGTACGATCATAAGCAGCACTTACAACAAGACGAGTTGAAACTTTGCTCACATCTACCGCACAAACTTTATCTATGTGACCTGTGAGAGTGTGACGAATCCGGCCTGAATTTACATCCCATACGTATAAGTTGTTCGAACTACTTGCTGCAATAATGGATTTGTTATCATGGGTAATGGCAAGATCAAGAATCGAGCCTAGGCAGCCATATAAAGTGCAACTTAATGAGCCAGAGTTTGTATCCCACATTTTGATGGTTCGATCCTGTCCCCCGCTAATTAGTTTTCCAGAACCATTTTCAAACAAGATAGAGGCACAACCACCTTCATGCGCAGGGATCCTGTGCTTATATGCAGTGGGAACCGTTGACTCAACATAATACTCAGCACCCTCTTCACTTTGGCGGACCACACCATCCACTTGCTGCCGGGCAAGTTGTTCTATACTGCTGGCCTTTACTCGATCAAGCATGTCTTCATAAATTGCATTAACCTGAACAGCAAGCAGAAAACAATAATTATTCAAGCATTACTTCATATTATAAATATTTTTTAGTTATTTTTTTATTATTTACAACATATTTGAAACATATTCAAACTGTTTGAATAGACGACCTACTGGCGCTTACTTGAACCACTTATGCATCCTTTTCCTAAAGAGTTATTGTTCTTCTAAAATTGGTTTTTAACTCTTAAAGGATTTCTAACCTACCTAAGCCTATTTAAACAACACTTAACCATCTCAAAACAACCCTAGGCTCAACAGCTTACCATTGTGCCAAATGCTATAGCTTTTAGCAAAGGTGCTACTATATTCCCTTGGTGTACGACCGCAAAACCTTTGCATACCCAATGGAAGTATTTGAAAATTTCCATCTACATGGACTGCGCAGACCTGAAGGGATTCATAGTGCACACATGATACACCAGCGGGATGAGATACCAAGCATCAATGTTACAACCAAGGGGAAACTGGAGAAATCAAACACCAATGAGATAACTATGAATTCGATGGGGAAACTTTCCCCCCCCCCCCCCCCCCCAACAGATGACATCAACCATGTCATGTGTGCATCATTTCACATGACAACACCCACTTGGAGGGAGAGAAATGGGAGCTTGATGATTATTTAAAAAAAAAACATCATGCATGCATACATATATATGAACATCTTCCACCTACATATTTAATCGAGTAAACACGCAAACAAGACAAATGTGCTGATCTAAAGAAGTCAAAACATATGCACAAAAAATTCATAAATCCCAAAACACTTAATCAATACAGTTTTTGGTAAATATTTCGTCTCATTCCATAAAGGCTATGCAAAAAAACCTCCAAAAGAAACACATATCCTGTGAATTTAAATCACCAATAGCACTTCCCTTATGTATTATCAAACAAAATAACCATAATACCTCATTAAGGCGCTCAGCATCCTTCATTTTTTCCAACATCCAACGGTCAATTAACATCTTATTTTCAGCCTCAGCATTGTTAGCTTTCATTGTCATCTCTTCAAGTTGAGCTCTAACTTCCTTGTTCTCACTTATAACCAATTCTAAAGCTTTAGTCTTCTCTTCCAAAAGCATCGTTAAACGAGAACATTCGTCCCTGCAGAAATAATAAAACAACTGAGTTTTCCACAATTCAGACAATTAACTCAGTCCACAACCAAGGAGGTTCAAGAATAAAAACCTTGCTTGTGTAAGGTCATTCTGTATATCCGAGATAATTGCTTCTTTCTCTTGAATTGAGGCTTTCAAAGTTTTGGATTCTGCCACTTCCTCCACAAGCTGCTCAGATAATCGAGCTTGCGCTATGTAGCGCTGCTGAAGTTCCAGTTCAAGATTTTCTGCTTTCTCTTTCCATACTGAGCCCTACAGTGATATATACCAACCAACTTAGTAAAAATAGTAGGAATAATTGAAATGAGAACTGAAGTTTAAAATATAAGTGCCCAATCCCTATATAACTGCACATGACTAATATGTGGCAATCTCCTCTACCAAAGAAAAGATCCAAGTAATAGGAAATCAAATTATTAACACTTGTTTAGCCTTTAAAGCACCCCCTGTAAAACCAAATCCAATCATGGTGCATCCAGGAAAAGAGAAAAGTAAATCACATAGGAAAATGTGTATTAAATTCATGTTGATTATAGCAAAAAGGAAACAATTTCACACTGCGTTGACATTGCACCAGAAAATAGTTACAAGAAGAAACTCGGTCCCGATAAATCAATGTGCTTGTATTTACATGTAGAGAGAGGGGAGAACCTGAGAAGCAATAGGCCTAGAGAGAGCGATAAGAGCAGGGGCATGCGCACCCTCTTCAAGCAAATGCCGCTTTCGAAGAGCCTTCAGAGCATGTTGTATAGCTTCAATTGCTATTTCCTCTCGTGACCTAAAAGAAAATCAAATGAAATCATTGCCCTAGAAAAACCACTTAATCGAAGAAGAGTGTAATGCCTGGTTATCAATCTGAAAATACTTACATGACGATCGAATTGGCGGATACTTGAGAAATTGATAAATATTGGGCTCGCCGGATTGAGAATTCTTACAAGAGTAAAACAGCAATGAGAATCGTTGACAGGATAGAGATCGAGAGTGGTTTCTTTCGTCGTCGAAGAAGAAAATGAACATCAGCTCGACCTTAAGTTCACCATGCGCGACCTGTTTGAGCTCGCAAGGGTTTCATTTTTCTTCCTTTATTAAGAAAACTCCAAAAATCGCATTATTAGAAAATCATTTTATTTTTATTTTATTAAAAAAAAAAAGAGGGGGGGGGGGGGTGATTGAAACTGAATAAAAGGCCTGGGTTCATTTTTCATCTCAAAAAAATTAATCTTAAACAAAATTTTCGAGGATCCTCCACCAGTCTCATCTTTGCAAAGAGGTCAACACACCTTTGAAGTAAATTGTAGCTGGTAATTATTTGATAGTAGATAACATTTACAGTTTTCGATCAAGGTTTTAAGGCAGTGATTATTCAGGCACTTATCATTAATGAGTGCAATCGCCTCAACAAAGTTAATTTCAATGATAACCAAAGAAATTTTTTTGCTGCTGCAAAAACGATGCTAGTGTGAATGTTTCTTAACTCCACTTCTAGACTTGTACGGTATGGGAGTTGTCCACAGCATCCCGTCTTTTAGTTCCTCAAGAATGTGTTTGGTTGGATGGAAAATCGATGGAAAAGAAAATGAAAAGGAAATTAAAATGGAAATGGAAAATAAAAAAATAAAACAACTCTTATTTGGCTGGATGGAAAATAAGAGCAAAAAAAAAAAATGGAATGAAAAAAACACAATTTTCGAGACAATTTTTTTTCTCACAAATATGAGAGAACAATAAAGAGAAGTGATGGAAAATGAATAAAATTATAATTATACCCTTAATAATATAATTTTTAATTTATTTTTGTAATATATGAGAGTGAAATAGTAAATTACATTAAAGTAAATTATTTTTGCTCCTTTCATTTTTCTTTCCTAATCAAACAACACTTGGAAAAATAATTTTCATTTCACAATGGATAAAAAATATTATCCTCTCATTTTCTTTTTTCATCATTCCAATCAAACATACCCTAGGTGATCTTTTACCAAGCCTCCGATTTCTCCTCTGCCTAAGTTTCCCCTGACACTGTCGTCCGTATTAAGTTTGAAAAACCTTGTCAAATGAGGACACTAGTTAGAAAAAAGATTATACATGATATCATTTCTGATTTGTTTGGGATAGAAAACTTCTATTATCTCTCTTGTAAAACGAGAGACCTTGGATACAACCAAAGAAGATTCCTAGGTAGTGTCGTCGATCACTTCTTTGCTTTTGTCTTTCCAGACTCCCTAGATAATGACTATGAAAAAGTAGAAAGAGGTGAGGTTTATGACGCTCTTTTTGATATATTTTTTATCCAAGCAGTAATCTCCAAGTTCTGATCCTGCAAGAAGTGTCCCTATCTAGGAAAGCATTCTATATATAACAGGCTTTAGGGCAAGGCCTTAGAACATGATCCAAGTTTTCATTAGCGTTAGAGCATCATTGGCATATAGCTGAGACATCACTGGACCAAGAGGCCCTCAGAGAATTATTCATCAGTTTGCGATAGAAATGTTCCAAAAAAAGAATTTTAGATTCTATGGTAATTTTAACTTCCAGATCCAATAGATACTGTTAAACTCTTATTATTACTTATTACGTCATATGCTGATTTTTTAGAGAAATTTTCAGAATTTTCCAGCGGTCAAATCACAATATCCTCTTCAGTTGGGTCTAGTAGCTTAGTATTCAAAATATCATTGACTCGATTTTTCAAAGATTCAGGGGATGATTGGCAGAAGGTACCAACAACTTGAATCATCCACCACATTCGCCACTTTAAGGTTATAAGCTTTTTGAATATCATCATTGCCTAAAGGGTCATTCCCACACCACCAGTCAGTCCAGAGGTTTATAGTTATCCCATTCCAATTTTCCACTTCAGGCCTTTATTCAGAAAAACTTTGGTTTTAAAAATGCCTCGCCGGAGATGAGACCCCTATCTTCTTTTGGCCTAGGAAGTTGGGCTCCTTTCCAATTTATATATTTGTGTTTCAACGTATCCACCCAATGTTTTTTGGTATTAGCATCGATATTTCACGCAAGTTTAGTCATGAAAATATTATTATTTATTCTGAAGTTTTTAATATTAAGGCATCCAAGAATTTTAGGTTTGCAAATAGTGCTCCAGTTTATCAAGTGATATCTCTTTTTGGTTTTTGTTTCACCCCAGAGAAATTTTATGGTCAGCTGATCAATTTTATCACATAATCTCAGGGGGATTAGTTTGCATTGAATGAATGGGAATGGCTAAGAAGACCGATTTAACCAGGGTGGCTCTACCTGCAATAGAAAGGTTTCTAACCTTCTAGCGGACAGTCTTTTATGGAGTCTCTCAATAACATGATTGAAATGTTTGCTAGAGTATCGATTGTGGATGAAAGGAGCCCCAAAGGGTGTTAAGTGATATTTCTTTTTGGTTTTTGTTTCACCCCAGAGAAATTTTTTGGTCAACTAATCAATTTTATCACATAATCTCAAGGAAAGATGATTAATTTGCATTGAATGAATGGGAATGGCAAAGAAGACCAATTTAACAAAGGTGTGATGCGAATCTCAACAAGAATTAGTGAAACCTGAAACCAATTTATAGTGTCTTTGCTAGGATCGATTTTAAAATCCAGTTTTATAACAAAAAAAAGGAATAACGAAAAATATGGAATTTTGGATAAAAAAACCTTGACCCAACGTTTATGAATAAAACGCAAACCGAAGGTATAAAGTAACAACTCTCGACCCAATGATTATAATGGAATTACGAACGGAAGGTATAGAGTTTGAACGCCATAAGAAATTCTTGATAAGTTCAAGAAAAGTTCTATGAAGAACTCAAGAGAAAACTCTTTCAATCTGAAATATTATTCAAGTAGTGTGACTTTTTCATGAGCACAACCTCTCTTAAACAAGCAATCAATAATAAAGGGAAAACTAGGCTAGTGGATGGTTAAGCACAACCTACCCTAGATAGGGGGCGACCTTTTACCCCTAGGCGGTGGCCAAAGTGAACAAGAAGTCCAAGATTCAGCACAACCTACCCTAGATAGGGAGTGACCCTTTCACACCTAGGAAAGGCTAAAGAAGTCTTAGATGTCTTTCACACCTACTACAAGACAAAAACTAGAAAATAAAAATACTAATGGCATTCATGCCTTACAAAATTACCTAAATTAAAATTAAAAGATTATAAATAAATAAATAAGCTAAAATTCGTGGGTCTTATGTCTAGGCCCATTCAAGTTCACGTCTAAGCCTATTGGTTTACCTTGATGAAATGGATTAAGTCTTGATTGTCATTTGGGTCGAATTTGGGCTTTACCATTGTAGACTAAGCCCAAATCTCTTGAATTAGCCCATTGACTACTTCCTTAATCTTCTTGGATCTTGCCCTAATAATAGGCCCAACTGGAGCAAGCAGATCCTTTGAAAGTGCTTGTTGGTTCTCATCATTCCCCCTCTCTTAAAGGATCCGTCCACGAATCTTCACCATAATGTTGTTAATAACTTAACAATTAACACATATTGTACATTTCCTCACAACACTCCCTCACGTATTTGCACTCAAATTATGTTGCTCAAACTCAACAATACCTTCACTAAGAATGAGATTTAGGAAAAAACAAACAAAGTGAACAAGGAGAACAAAAATGAAAGTTGTGGGATGCAACAAGAATAAGATATATCTGAATAGTTTTTTTTTTTTTTGGAGGGGGGGGGGGGGGGGGAGGGGCTGTTGTTGTTGTTGTTTTTTTTTTTTTTTTTTTTTTAAAAAAAAAAAAAATTGGTTTAAGTTTTTTTTTGTTTTTCTTTTATGAAAACAATAACTATAATGAGATTTATAAATGCACAGCAACGAAATCTGACCGGAATTGAAGATGCACTTTAACCAAGAAAGAATAAACATATAAAGGAATACAAATAAATAACGAACAATAAAAATATGGATAGAAGAAAAAAATCTAATTTAAGAACCTTACTTTGATTACCAAATGATGAGAACCTCACCAAGAATTAGTGAAACCCAAAATCAATTTATGGTGTCTTTGCTAGAATTGATCTAAAAATCCAAATTTATTACGAAAAAATTAATAACGCAAAATATTGAATTTTTTATAGAAAACCTTGACCCAACGTTTCTGAATAAAATGCAAACCGAACGTATGAAGTAACAAACTTGACTCGATGATTATAATGAATCACGAACTGAATGTATAGAGTTTGAACGCCACAAGAAATTCTAAGTTCAAGAAAAATTCTATGAATAACTCAAGAGAAAACTCTCTCAATCTGAAATATTATTCAAGTAGTGTGATTTTTTCATGAGCACAACCTCTCTTAAATAGGTAGCCGACAATAAAGGGAAATCTAGGCTAGTAGATGGTCAAGCACAACCTACCCTGGATAGGGGGCGATCTTTCACCCCTAGGCAGTGGCCAAAGTGAACAAGAAATCCAAGATTTAGCGTAACCTACCCTAGATAGGGAATGACCTTGCACACCTAGGGAGACCAAAGAAATCCTAGATGTCTTTCACACCTACTGCAAGACAAAAACTAGAAAAAAAAATACTTATGACATTCATGCCTTACAAAATTACCTAAATTAAAATTAAAAGACTATAAATAAATAAATAAGCTGAAATTCGTGGATCTTATGTCTAGGTCCATTCAGGTTCACATCCAAGCCCATTCGTTTGCCTTGATGAGATGGATTATGCCTTGATCGTCATTTGGGGCAAATTTGGGCTTCACTATTCTAGACTCAACCCAAATCTCTTAAATTAGTCCATTGAGTACTTCCTTGGTCTTCTTGGATCTTGTCCTAGTAATACGTCCAATTGGAGTATGCAGATTCTTTGATGGTGCTTGTTGGTTCTTATCATTCCCCCTCTTTTCAAAAGGATTCATCCACGAATCTTCACCATAATGTTGTTAATAGCTCAACAATTAACACACACTGTAAATTTCCTCATAACACTCGCTCACGTATTTGCACTCAAATTATGTCGCTCAAACTCAACAATACATTCACTAAGAATGAGATTTAAGAAAGAACAAACAAAGCAAACAAGGAGAACAAAAATGATAAGTTGTGGAATGCAACAAGAATAAGATATATCATAATAGTTTTTTTTTTTTTGGGGGGAGGGGGGGGGGGGGAGGGGGAGGGGTTGCTGCTTTTTTTTATTTTTAAACAACAACTATAACAAGATTTATAAATGCTCAGCAACTTCAAACGAAATTTGACCAGAATTGAAGATGCACTTCAGCCAAGAAAGAATAAATGTAGAAAGGAATACAAATAGATAGCGAACAATAAAAATACGGATAGAAGAAAAAAAAAATGATTTTAGAACCTTACTCTGATTACCAATGATGTACCAAGAATTAGTGAGACCCGAAACCAATTTATGGTGTCTTTGCTAAGATCGATCTAAAAATCCAAATTTATAACAAAAAAAAGGAATAACGCAAAATATTGAATATTTGATAGAAAACCTTGACCTAATATTTTTGAATAAAACGGGAACCAAATGTATAAAGTAATAAAATCGACCCAATAATATAATGAAATCATGAACCAAAGGTATAGAGTTTGAATGCCACAAGAAATTCTTGATAAGTTCAAGAAAAGTTCTATAAATAACTTAAGAAAAAACTCTCTCAATCAGAAATATTATTCAAATAGTGTGATTTTTTCATGAGCACAACCTCTCTTAAATAGGAAGCCAACAATAAAGGGAAATCTAGGCTAGTGGATGGTCAAGCACAACCTACCCTAGATAAGGGGCGACCTTTCACCCTTAGGCGATGGCCAAAGTGAACAAAAAGTCCAAGATTCAGCACAACCTACCCTAGATAGGGAGTGACATTTCACACCTAGGGAAGGTCAAAGAAGTCTTAGATATCTTTCACACCTACTACAAGACAAAAATTAGAAAAGAAAAATACTAATGGCATTCATGCCTTACAAAATTACCTAAATTAAAATTAAAAGATTATAAATAAATAAATAAGCTGAAATTTGTGGATCTTATGTCTAGGCCAATTCAGGTTCATGCCTAAGCTCATTCGCTTGCTTTAATGAGATGGATTGGACCTTGATTGTCATTTGGGCCAAATTTGGGCTTCACCATTTTAGACTAAACTCAAATCTCTTGAACTAGCCCATTGAGTACTTTCTTGATCTTCTTGGATATTGCCCTAGTAATAGGCCCAACTGGAGCATGCGGATCCTTTGATGGTGTTTGTTGGTTCTCATCAGGGTGGCTCTACCTACAATGGAAAGGTTTCTAACTGAACAGTATTTTATAAAGTCTCTCAATAACATGATTGAAATGTTTGCTACTGTATCGATCATGGATGAAAGGGGCCCTAAGGAGTGCTAATACCAGAAACACCCCCTGACATTTATTAGAAAATCACGGTATTCCCCTATGTTATCAAAAAGTCTTCTCAACCCCTTGTGATTTTACATTAGATGTCACTAATACCCCTTGAGTGAAAAATAAATATAAATTGCCAATTATACCTTTTGAAAGTCAACATATGTTTATTCTTTTCCAATTTAACCCTACCACCCAATTATCAAAGACAAATATGCCATTTGCTTTATTTAGCGGTTAAGGTATGTTTGGTTAGAAAGAGGGGAAAGAAAAAGGAAAAAGAAAAAGAAAATGAAAATATTTTTATCCATGGTGAAAGGAAAATTATTTTCTTTAGTGTTGTTTGGTTGGGAAGAAAAATGAAATGATAGAAAATAATTTAGTTTAATATAACTTACTATTTTGCCATCATATATTCCAAAAATAAATTAAAAAATTAATTATTAAGGGTATAATTGTAATTTTGATATCCAAAACCATTTTCCTCTCTTTTTCCTCCCAAATTTGGAGGGGAAAAAATTTGTCTAGAAATTTATGTTTTATCATTCCCATTTTTATTTCTCTTTCATTTTCCTTCCATACTAAACACAATTGTTTTTCATTTCTCCTTCTATTTTTCATCCCCCTTCCATTTTCCATCTATACCAAACACACTCTCAATGTGTAATAACTTAAACAAAAAAAACAAAAGACTTAATTTTCTTTTTAATATTTTTCTTTTCATTTCCTTTTCTATTTCCTTATTGTTTTTTTTTTTTTCCCTCTTTTTTAAATATTTTTCTTTCCATTTCTTTTTCTATTTTCTTATTATTTTTTTTCCTTTTTTTCTTCCCTATGATCTTGCTTACCATGTTATCTCCATCCCCTGTAATTCATCACCAAGACCCTAGCATCAACTTTACTCTTCTGAAATCAACACCCTTTTGTCATTACTAGCTCCAACTGCCAAACTGAGTTGCTACATCTCTCTATCTCGCAACCACCTCCCGTCAACACTACTGCATATCACTACCACGAGTTGCCAACGTAGCGTCACAGCTCACCACCACCGTCGATCGTCAGCTTCGCCGATTATCTTCACCAGTACATCATTTATTCCACCAACTCAACCCAAAAAGTAGATTGAAGAGACTTATTGCTCGAGGGTGTCGATGGTGGTTGTCGCAGAGATCGGAGCGTGATAATTTTTGTTGGAACATGTGTGAATTTTTTACTTTGTAAAATAAATCAAGTGCCATTAGTTATTAGTTTTCCCTCTATTGTTCCCTTGTTCCACATTACTTGGGAATAAAACTCTAGATGAGCTTATAAGGGGATGAGTTGGATACTTGGGGTATGCCCCAAATGGTACCCACATTTTGTGAAAGGAAGATGAGTCACATCCCTATTGGTTTACCACACGCACTCCGCCATCCGACCGGTCGACCGTGCCAAGCCCGCGTGTGAAGTGAGGTGGCTCTTATTATTGTTTGGACAAAATTTATTAGATTATTTTAATAAAATAAAATATTATTTTATTTTATTATTCTTATATTATTTTAATATATAATATTATTTTATGTTATTAAATTTTCTCCACTTCACTCTAGACAAAAACGCCCATGCTTGTGTTTGGATATATTTCTATATTATCCCACTTATTTCTTTTTCTAGAAATTGTCTCCATGCCATACTTCCTTGTCTCTCACTAATCTGATTTAATTATGAGACTTATCCCAATATTTTAAAGTGAGGTTCAGATCATAAAGTGGGATAGTGAGGCTCTCGATTTTTTGGGGGGCTCTCCACTTGCATGAGAAGTCCCTAAGCTTCTTCTCTCTCTCTCTCTCTCTCTTGTTTCACTTGAGAAAATTGATTTTCACCTAAATATAATTATTTTTCGATTCCGAGCAGTGTAGTGTAGGGGGTGTTTGGTTTTTAGGACTTCTACCGTTCAAAGAAGATCCTAGACAGAGGATATTTCTGGGTTGTTTTATTTTGGGGACGATGGGGCTGTGATACTGCTTGCATAATCTTAGGTAGAGCCGCGAAATATTTTAAAGAGAGCGACCTAGTTCGCGACTCAACCCAAGAAAATTTGGCAATTTCATTCTTATTTTTAATTGTGCAGCAACAATTTTAAGACGTGTTTTCTTCTGCCATGTCTACTGAACACTCTATTTATACTTACGGTTTTCGACGCGTGGATCTGCGCCTATTTTTTTTTTGGATCTAAAACTATTAAATTTTTTTTTTAATCTGAAGGTGTTCAAAGGATTCATGAATAGCTTTACGCGTGAGTTGTTTTAGTTAATTTACTGCAGGGTCGTGAAACTGCCCAAAAAATTGAAATATCCTTTTCTTAGTTGAACCCATGAAAAACTAAGGTCAATTAACTATGTGGTTTCATGTGTGCAAGCATTTTTCTGGTGTGCAAGCATATTTTTGTTTGCATGTGGGTTCTAGCTGTCAATTGTTTTAGAGTTTTTATACTTTACACCCTTGACCTTTGAAAGTGGGTTAGGCTTATGTGATTTAGTGATTTTATGATCATGGAAGCATATGAATTGTTTATAGCTTATTACACTATGCACCCCTGATGTTTGACCTAAATATCAAAATGGTCCCTATGGTTTTAATTTGGACTCATAACACCCTAAAGTTTGCAATTGTTTCAATTAAGGAAATTGTTCATGAAATTATTTTTAAAGGTATGACACGTGACGAACAATTTCAAGTTGTCATTTTGATTGAAAAATTGCACCCTAGTTGCAAAGATTTAAAGAGTACTCTTAGCCCCAAATCAAAAGAATTTTCTTTACAAAGTTTGATTATCGTTTTCGTATTGAGAGGGTTGCTCACAAACAAAATCAATAAGATGAAGTGCTCGGTGTTTCCAACAACGCTCACAATAGAACCACCTCCACTGTTATGAAACCCAAAGAGAAAAATATGAAAAATCAGAATGGACAAAAAAACCCTTCAAGAAATGATATTGTACAGTTTACTAATTATAACTGTGGAAAGGCGGGCAATATGGTTCAGAACTGTCGACTTAGACTTCGTCCTGCTTCGCAGACGAATCTAACCGAAGACCAACTTGTGGTTAAGATTTTTGAAATCAACATAGTTGGGGAAACCGAATGGTGGATGGTAGACACTGGTGTTTTTCACCATGTTTACTATGATTGTATTATATTCAGATCATATTCTGAAACTAGGTACAAGAAAGTGTTGTTGGGTGATTTTCACTCCAATATTGTTGATGGTTCTGGTGAGGTAGAGTTAAAGTTTACCTCTAGAAAGACTGTTATTCTTAAGGATGTACTGTATACTCCAGAGATGAGATAGAAATTGGTTTTGGACTATCTTCTAAACAAGATTGGGTTACTCAAACTATTGGGCTGATTTGTACACCTTAACTAAGAATAATAAATTTGATGGGGTCTTGACTAAATATGAAAAACACTATTTTATTACGTTCATTGATGATTGCTCTAATTATACTTTTGTTTATTTTATGGAAAAAAAATTAAAAATGAAGCGTTTGATATGTTCAAATTATTTGTGATTGAATTTGAAATTCAATGCAATAAGAAAATTAAGAGGTTGTGTAGTGATAGAGGAACAGAAGATGATTCTGATATTTTCTTTGATTTTTATAATTCTCATGGGAATATTCATGAAAAAAATTACACCTTATTCTCCTAAAATGAATGGTAAGGCTGAAAAGAAAAATAGAACTTTTGCTGAATAGTGCTGCTTCTCACGGGTGGGGTGAAATTTTATTAACTGTTTGCTATGTGCTTAATAGAGTTCCCAAATAGAAAAGTAAAATTTCTCCTTATGAAGTTTTCAAAAATAAGAAATCAAATTTGTCTTATTTTAAAACTTGAGATTGTTTGACATATGTTCGTATTCTTGATCCTAAAAGGAGAAAACTTGTAAGTAGAGCTTATGAATGTATTTTTATTGGTTATGCTGTGAACAACAATGCATATTGATTTTATGACTTGCATGATCATGTTATTATTGAATCTAATGATACTAATTTTTATGAACATAATTTTTTTTTTAAATTGAGGAATAGTGGGGGCTCGACAACTAGTAATATGTCTGTCATTAAAATTAATGAGTCTGATAAGGAATTAGAATTTGAACCTAGAAAAAGTAAACGGACTCGTATTGCTAAAGATTATGGTTTGAATTTATTTGCATTTACCTTATAGGAGGATTGGCTCACCCTCTAAAAGACACTGACTTCTATAAATGCCAATTTGTGGCAAGAGGTTATAGATGATGAAATGGACTCTCTCGAGTCAAATAGCACTTGGCACTTAGTAAATTTACATCCTAGTTGTAAAACAATAAGATGTAAATGGATTCTTAAGAAGAAATTGAAACCCGATGGAACTATTGATAAATATGAAGCTCGTCTTATAGCTAAAGGGTTTAGACAAAGAAAATATAGATTTCTTTGATACTTTCTCACCTGCCTCTAGAGTTACTTCTATTCATGTGTTTTTATCACTTGTTTCTATTCATGATCTAGTTGTGCACCATATGAATGTTAAAACTGCTTAATTAAATGGTAGATTAGAATAAGAGATTTATATGGATCAACCTGAAGAAATTGTAATTCCTGGTCAAGAAAACCAAGTGTGCAAATTAGATAAATCTCTTTATAGTTTGAAACAAGTACCTAAGCAATGACATGAGAAATTAAATGTCTCTATCATAGAAGCATGTTTTAACAAAATCACATAGGTTTCTGCCCATCCTATCCCAATTCATCTTATAGAAGATAACTTAGTAGCCATCAGGGTCAGGGGCTGTAAGGTCCCTCGTATTACATAAATTTATTTTAATTTCTTCATCATTTGGCACCATATATAGAAATTGATGGTCACTAGTGTAATACCCCGGAAATTTATAATTTTGAAAAATATTATTTTATATAAGTTTAAAATTTTTTAGGACGGTTTTGTAAATTTATGGTATAAATATATGTTTGATAACTTTTGGAGTTAAATGTTAAATTTTTATTTTTTGAAAATATCGTTTTATATAAATTTAATATTTTGAGGAGTGTTTAACAAATTTATAGTGTAAATAATAATTGATAATTTTGGGAATTGAATGTTAATTTTACGTTGACTTTTAACAGTTTTAGGATTATTGTGATATTTAAAACATACTTGTAAGAGTTTTAAGATATAATTAATATTTTTTATTTTATTTTAAGAAAGGTGTTTGGGTAAATAAATAAGTGGCTCAAAACAGTTTCCTTCTTAAAGAAGGAAACTGATTTAAAACCATATGTGTGTGTATGTGTGTGTGTGTGTGTGTGTCTGTGTGAAGGGCAAGAGTGACACATGTGTAGTATGATAACAATAATAATAATACTAACAAAGATTGATTATTAGCTTTGTGAGGGATATCACATATACTGTATGTATTCTTGCTTGCTTGTTAAAAAAAAATGTGTTCTTGCTATGACTCTTGAGCTTGGGGGGCGAGGAAAAGAAAAAAAGCTCAAAAAGAAAAATAACATTTATACCATGGCAATTTCGATTTCGGATTTCAGGTAGAATTTCTAACTCTTTTAATATATGTATTTAATTTTTCTATTGTGAAATTTATGTTCTTATGGTTGTCAAATTATAATTGTTAATTTCCATGAAATGATTTTGATTATGTGGAAATCATGTCTATGTATTTTATTCGATGTATTAATTAGATACACGTATTAGGGGGGGTTTAAATTCTACTGAGCGTTGGCTTACAACCCCACAGTTTTGATTGCAGGGCCGATGAAAATGAAGCGACGCCAAGAATTAATAGTTGTATTTATTATTTATCGTTGTAAAAATTGACTCTCTAATTTACCGCGTACAGTGTCAGAGAATAGAAATATTATGTACGGCCCACGGAATTAAAACTAAAAATTCTTAATATTTCATTTCGAAATCAAGTGATATACATATATCAAATTCTTTTTCCAATGCTAGTAATTAAGTTCAAAAAATTACTTTTTTGCCATTAAATCGTTAATTAATGTTATCGATACCCCGATCATGATAATACCCCAGTTTATTATTACTATTATAATATTATGGGAGTGTAGTATTTGGTGTAGATTGCAGAATTAACATTTTGCATAGTATTTTTGAGGTTCCATATACAGCACGACTCTTAAAAATATAATAGTAATGATCATTACTACTATAATAACGAAATTATTATAATAGCCTTACCCAATATTATAGTTGCGTTTTTAATGACCCAGATGACCACAAAATGATTTGTTGGACGATTTATAATGTATATAAATTATCGACTAATTTCAATTTTAGTATTAATTTGCGCCAGGAATTTATATAAAAAAAATTAATTTGTAAAAATTGTATCTATTATTTACGGTTGTAAAATTGAGTCGATGAATTTGACAAATTATAATCGTCGCCGTTGCATTGTAAAAATTCTCAATTTTTTATTAATAATGAAAAATTGGTCGTTCGTGTTTTATTAATAATTATAACTATCACCATAGTTGTAAAATTTCACAGATTGATAATAGATATTCAGTTTAGTCTTAATTCTCCGAGGGGATAAACCGCGTGACGGCCTTGGAAAACCAGGTCGTTACAACTAGGGTTTATAGGATGATCACAGACCATTTTCTCAAGTATATTTCTAGTTTTAGTAGGGGGAATCTCACAGAAAAGATCATAGAAGTACCGTCTCACATTGTTCTTAATATCCTCTTGATTATCAATCCAATTGTCATTGACACTTTGTTCTTCCTTCTTCTTTGATTAGTAGAAACATGGAAGAACCTAATGTTTTTATCCCCCAACAGGCAGCCACTAAATCCTAGACTTTTAGTGCCAAAAGATCTCTTCCCTCTTAAGGATATCAACATAGTCCCTTTTCAGAGTCCTTTCTAGAGCATCCAATCTACTAGAAAATTTGGTGCCTCGATACTTTTGGATACCTTTAAGTCTAGCAAGGAATTGTTTCTTAGCTTTAAAAATGCTCCCAAGAACCTCCTTATTCCAGATTTTAACTTCCTTAGTAAAGTAACCCAAGTTGCCGATCAAATTAGTGTTTTCACTAATTCAGTTATTATCAATAAACGATTTGAAGTCAGGGTGATCTAGCCACATGGCTTTAAATCTGAAGGGGCGAGATAAATTCAGAAAGTTAACAACTAAGACATGAATGAGAAGATGAGAGTGATCAGAATACGTACACGAGAGGTTTTTAACCCTAGCCTCAGCGAAAGTAGAGCACCATTACTCATTGGCGAAGGCTTTATCAAGCCTTTTGCTCACTCTAAGCCAGTGCATATTAGTTCCCGACCAAGTCAAGGTCGATCTGCTCGCACCCAAGTCATTCAGGTCACAGACAACCAAATTGGAGTTAAAAAAATTAATACGGCGAATGTCCTGGGCACTTGCAGTCCTATTCTCTCGGATTGGGTACTTATGTCATTGAAGTCACCCGTTGCCAGCCAAGGATAATCATTGAGCTGGGCGAAGTTCTTTATTTTCTCCCAAAGCTCTCTACTTCTACAGGGGTTCGGCTGACCATAGACTGCCGACAAAACCCAGTCTTCATATCCTACTATGGACACTTTAGCATGGATAACTTGATTTGTAACAAGGATTTGGCTGACTGTGACCTTATCTGGACACCAAAGGACCCATATGCCCCCAGATCTACTAACAGGGTCAATGTGAGTCGCCGTCGTAAATCCTAAAGAAACAAAGAAGTTTCTCATATTACCCATTTTCACCTTGGTCTCAATCAGAACAATAATCTCTGGCCTTTTGGAGTTAAAAAAATACCCCGAAAAGCATTCCAGAATTGGCCATTTTTGGCGCCTCGGCAATTCTAAGTGAGGATCCGCATAGAGACTTTGGAGGGAAAGTTTGGGAGATAATCCGACTCACTTAGCTTTAGCAGGGTTTTGCACCTCTTCACAAGCATATCCAATGCTTTCACACTTTCTATTGAAATCTCCATGAAGGGAGACTTTGGAGCTCACCGTTCCATGGTTTTCACTGTTAATCTCACTGCGTCGATCAACTAGAACACTTCTACGCATTGGATCACATCCTCTGATTGTTCTAGAAACATTGAGAACGAGAATCTTTAGGAGGAGATTTACTCGAATCCCTTCCGTATTTTGGTCTTAGGTTGAGGTTATCGTCTATGGGTTTGGTGGGGGATGAAGGGTGTTTGAGAGGAGGGCTTTTTTGGGTCTGAGCCTTCCATCTTCCTAATATGGTTAGTCGCAGACCTAGGGCTAGATCTAGTATACTCACTCTTTCTCTTATCCGGTTCACCATGGGTTAGCATGGTGGTTGGATTCTTCCCCTTACTATTCTGATAGGCCTTCCCCAAGCCCAAAACACTGGCCTCATTCCTTAGCCCAACCTTGTCTGGGTTTCTTCTTTGGGCCTTCTTTCTCCTAGGCCTATTTGCTCCAGAATTATGATTTTGAACACCAGCGTTAGGCCCTTTATTGGACCCATTTAACTCTTTTTTGGGTTTGTTAGCTCCAAATTTGCGTTACATTTTGACTAGAAGCCAGGGCCCATACCCATCTTCGCCGGTGTCCAGAGCAACGGCCTCCTCCTGCCCTACTCAGTCATTGTAGATGTGATATTGACGTCTCAATTAGCCTTCACCTGGTTTCCCGTGTTGATGCCCGTTGGAGTGCAATCATCACCTCCGGTCTCCTTTTCTGGTGAAGCTCCAATGTCCCCTACTATGGTTTTCTCGTAAGGACACATTTTCGTGCAGTGGTTGACGCATCCACATGTGTAGCAAAGCCCATGAATGCTTTCGTACTCAACTTTGAACACCGTGCCCCTCATACAAAAACGGGCAACCAGAGGATTGTTCAGATCAATTTCCACACATAACCTCATAAACTTGCCCCTGTATGACGCCGCTGTGTTCCCGTCTATCATGATAGGTCTCTCGAATTTCCCCCCAATATTATAGAGGACCGATGATTCGTAATACTCGAAAGGGATATTTGGGAGTCTGACCCAAACCACTGTACGCGATTCAGTCGCATACTCTGGCCTGAAATCTAGCTCCCACTTTCTGATTGTAAGGTAGTGGTCTAAGATGACCCAAGGCCCCTCTATTAGCACCTTATAGGCGTCAGAGATTCAATCAAATTTGGCTAGGTAGAACCATAGTTTAGGTTTATATGCTCGAAATCTCCTTGAAGCTTCCAGAGCATCCTAGCCTTGTCATAGAGGACCTCGTACCCGATTGACCTTCCCATAAGTTTAATAATCAGGGTATCCTTCCACCTATCCCTAATCTGAGAGATGATAGATTCATGGATGATTACCTCTGGAATCCCATATCCTTGCATGTCCTCCTCCGACCCTGTGTTAGGGTTCGCCTCATCGGTCATGTCCTCGTCATCAGTATCGAATTAGACCTCCAGCATGACCCTTTTTGGTTGTTCGCTTTTTTGATTCATGATGTCCTTGAAAGATCTTGTCTAGGCATGTATGTGTAAATCAACTTGGATTTCTTGCACAGGTAATGGACCCAACTCCATGTCATGGATCGGGGTCACTATCTGACTTGGAACTTCTTTGTTCATCTCTTCTTCATCCTCATCAGTCTCTTCTATGTCCATGGTTGCTTCCAGATTTTCATGAACATTTTTTATCTTCATGAAATTTTTGACGAAATTTTTAACAGAATGACTATTTAAAAATATATTGATACATAGAGAGTTTAAAATAAAATGTGCAAATTTAGAAGGATTACTTAGAAACGTAGTTAGAGAGAGTTTAAAATGTACTTTTCTCTTTCTTTTTTGTCGTCAAATTTGGCGCAAGACTTATTTACTGTACTTTTTTATTTATGCGACAATTATAGCTGTAACAAATGATTTATCATGAAAAAACATTTGTTGTGCTTATAACCACAACAAAAACTTCAAGCGAAAAATTGATTATTTATTACGGTTAAGGGACCATTTGATGCAGTTTCTGAGTATTAACTACTTTAATATTTAACTGAAGTTTGAAACTATAGGAAAAGACCCCCAAACCACATCAAATTTGTCTATTATTTGACGTTGTTTCGAACCGCAACAAAAACCTCATTTCCTATTGTGTTGGGAATATGTTTTTTTCCCTGTCTATTTAAATCTTGATAACATATCCTGTCCTCAACAAGATTTACATGTACCTAAAACTATAAAGAAACAACCTTAGCATTTAAAAACGATATGATTTCATTATTGACAAAATATTTTTTAAAATTACGGTTAGAAATCCACATTGAATCTATCAGGTTCCCAATGTAGTTTATATATGAAAAAAAATTACTCCACTTAATACCATATGATTTTAAGTTAGAACCTCCTAATATGATATCAAAATTAGGTTAAGAAAGTCTCATTTGTTTGTCCCTAATTATTTAAATATTTGTCTTCTCTCTTTTATTTGTTTGATTGCATCGCGTGCAAGGCGGGATTACATGTAAAGATGAGTGTTCGAATCCCATATTGAATCTATGAAACTTCCTTAAATAGTTTAGATATGAAAAAAGTTAGTCCACTTAATACGCATACGATATGGTTTTATGTTGAAACCTCTAAGCAATTACTATAAATCATTTTCGACATATTCAAACTGTGCTCAAGCAAACACTTAAACTAGGAGAAAAAATACACGTAAATATAAAATACACTAATATCTTGAATGTAAGATATATTCTGATTTATTAGATAGATCAGAATATATTCCATTTTGGTTATAAGAGTGGACAACCACAGAAAATCAGAATTGTTTTTCTAAACCCATAGCCATTCCCTTGTTCAAAAACAAAGAGGAAAAATTTTCAAGACCAAACACATATAGTTCCCTCACAATCAGCAGAAGCCAATGGACTCCCCCTCCCACTCCCCCATGAACAACAAACAACAGCAGCATCATGCAACATTTTCTTTCCAGAATTACCTTTCACCACCCTCCCACTCCCCACCGACCACACCCAAACCGATCCATCAGTGGACCCCACCGCCGCAAACTCGTCGCCCGGTCCCACGCATGACCGGCTCCAATTTGTGGCCACCTGCCCCAACCTCCGACTCCCACCACCCCAAGTCTCATGACTCCCGACATCAACCAGGCTAGGCCAATTGTCCCTCCCAGTAGTCAACACAACTTCCCCGTTCCTCTTTCTCAACCCGCACACAGAAGTCACCGGCTGTGTGTGCATCGGAATATCACTGCCATAACCCATCCCAAACCGGCCTAACTGGTTAAATTTCAGAGTTCGGTTCTGATGACCCGAACAGATCGTTTGATCATCATTCACAAAGCAAACAACATTGCAATTTTTATCAAAATACGCTCCAGCTCCGGCTCCGGCTATCGCATCATCCTGTTGAAGGTCCCATATTTTCACACAATGGCCATTGTCAGCTCCCACAAGGTATCGATTCGAGAGTTTGCTTATGTCCACAGCACAAACTTTCTCATTAAACCCATCTAGGGTTCTTAAAGTTTGGCCTGAATTTAGGTCCCAAATGCAAATTTTCCGGGAAGTTAGGGCTGCAGCTACCAAACCGTTGTCTGGGCTTATGGCGAGGTCATAGACAGAGCCCTGGAAGCCTTGTAGGGCACAGGTCAGTTTTCCGGTGGTGGTGTCCCACAGTTTTACGACATTGTCTCCTCTACCACCGCTGATGAGAAGGTTGGAGTTGTTGAGGAACAAAATGGAGGTGCAACCTTCTTCATGAGCTTTGATTTTGTGCCTGAGGGTATTGGGTGGGGACGATTCGAAATGGGTTGCTGGATTTGATAGGGTTGAGAAATCCTCGCCGTCAGTTTTGGGTTTTTTTCTTGGAGGAGAAGAAGGGTTATCGGGTTGATCTTCTTCCATTTCTTGCATGTTGTAGTCCTCCATGATGCAAGATTGTTCTATTTCCTGTTCATAATCAGCAGAAACAGATGAGATGAATACACAAGCAAATAGCAGAAAAAATTTAAATAAGCGTGCTCATGTGTCCGTTCCCAGTTTTTTGTTTCTGTTCCCAGAAATTTTGAAACAGAACCAGAAATCTTAGAAAAATTCTGTTATGTTCCTTCAAATCTATTACAAAAATTTGAACAGAATCCATATTTGTATTTCTGTTCCGGAACAGAAACCAAAAAAAAACCTAGGAACATAAACACAAACGAACGGCTCCCAGAGAACTTACCTTGAGATGGTGTGATCCACAAGAGAGAAGAGGAAGCAGTATTTGAACTCAGGGCTGCTTGAACCTGTCACACAAAGAACATAAAAAACAGCTAAGATCTGATCATCAAAGTCAACTATGAAATAACTAACCAATTATGAGTAGTGATATCGGGGAATCTCGTCAGGTACACTACGGGGTAAAAAATTCACTCAATCATAGAAGAGCGGCCGGAATGAGAGTTAAAAACCCCTCAGTACCGAGCTAAGGTGTCCCCCAGCCGAACTGAGGGTCGTCTCACTGAAGAAATTAGGTCCGGCAAGCTGAGGTCCGACCTTCCGATCTGTGGCACCCTTTGCTCGCCACCTCAGCACTTGGGACTTCGCCAGGCTGTTGTGCGGCCCTGGCCCATGGGCCTCTAGTTATGGGCTCAAAACCCAGCCCAGACGATTAGAGGGTTAACATGTCTGCTCATTGGTTGTCCAGCAGATTATGTTAATTAACCTGAGCTGGCCCTCTAATTTCGTGGCGCTAATCAGGTACTGATGCCTATAAATACACCGGGGCACCCGCTGCCCAACGGTACGTGACTACGACTGAACTCAATATATTTTTAGTTCTCCACCCCAAAATACTTATTCTTACACCGGAGGGACTTTACTGGGGATAACCCCGGTGAGTCTTTGTGCAGGTGCTTGAAGCAGAAGAGTGGAGCTCAGCTCGGAGATCGTCACCACCCTTGAACTCAACCAGCTGCAGCACTAGTGGTCGTCTTGTGTCCCAGATATCCTCCCGGACCACACTTTTGACCAGCCATCACTTTTTGGCATCAACAAGTAGCAACCCAAAAAACACACAAGGTATAAATGTCAATCCAGTGCACGAAGACTCCTGCCATTACGGGATCTGAAGAGGGTCAGATGTACGCAACCTTACCCCTATATACTACTGCATACAAATAGACTATTTCCAAAATTTAAAATCCGGAATCTCTAGATCACAATAGAACAACTTCACCATTATACCCAAGGATCATCAATAAATTGAAAAGGTCAACAGCTTAAGAATACAAAATATCACAATTCTAAGCATTTTCGAAATCGAACACGTGTTTTTTCCAGAATATCTCATCTTCTTCCTGTGATAAGTTTTTGATCATTTTACAAACCAGTGTACCTTAAAACAACAGAGAAACAGAGCAAGAGAGCACCCCCAATTAGACAAACATCAGCAATGAGTTAAAAAAACCTCAACTCCCAATGAAAAATTCAAGAAAAAAAAAAATACACACCCACAACCATAAATAGGCCCAACTCCTTCTTCTTCCCTTCTTCTATGCTTTTCCTTCTTTTACTTTTATCAAGACAAATTCAGTGCACAAATTTACAAACGGGTTCTGCAGATCTTTACACTGCTCTTATTCTGTCCACCCAATCCACGCTCCTCCTCGCTTTCTCAAATTGTTGATCAATGCTCCGTCGAGATTTCTCATGGTACTCCACACTCCTACGAGACCTCTCCATCTGATCAAACGACATTCTCAATTTTGCAAGAGCATCGTCATTATTATTATTAAACTTGTATTCATAACTCCTCTGTTTTTCAGACTTATCGGTGCTTCGTCTTGGTTTCTCCCTTCGGTCTGTGCTCTTTCTTGGCGCCTCAAAACAATCTGTACTCTTCCTGGAATGTTCGGCTCGGTCTACGCTCTTCCTTGTGCTTCTACGCGATGGTGATTTCTCGACTGAAGATACAAATTTCTTTAGGTGCCTTATGTATTCTGGATATAGCTCCAAGTCGCAGTGGTTTCCCCCCTTGAGCCATAACGGTTCGTATTTCTCTTGGCAGAGTTCCCAAAGCTGTTTGCCGTGTGAGCAGTCAACAACTTCATCAGCAGTTCCCTTCATCACACCACAAGACACACGAAAGATTCAAAGATAATAATAATATCAGAATATTAGGATGCCACAATTTGAAGGAAAATAACATCACAAACACAAAGCACGTTACTTTCCATAAGTATATGATATGACATAGGCTTCTCGCTCGATTTAAACATGGAATTTTTTTAGCTAATAATATGAAGATGAAAAGAACAGCTCATTTATCGACTAGCAACTATTTCATCGAACCATAATTCTGGATGTTGCCAAATCGTTATGAACTCCGAGGATATGAAGACAAGGCCATAGAGGTCCATAAATCGAAGAAATTAAGTTCGGAACTACTAGGAATATCTTTTGCATTGTAGGAAATATATATATTTTAAAAGAAAAGGGAGAGAGAGAGAAGGCACCAAAGCAACTAATCACCATTGTGCATAAGATTAGAAGGAAACCACCGAGTCATTTTTTAAAATTAAATTCTAATATCATTGGACAAAAAATAGTGTATTTCGAAGGTAACAAGGGAGGCTGATTGGTTGTCACAAATTTGTTAAAAAAAAAAAGGTGCAGGAAACGTATTAGGATGTCCAAATATTACATAGTGACAGTAGGCAGCAGCAAAAAAATTAACCTTCAAAAGGCCATCACACGGTGCACATGTTCGGAAAAGCCCACAAAACTACCTTAAGAGACCATCAACAAGCAGCCAGATTTAATGCCAATGAAGTTGACATCACAGTTCCACTATAATAAATGTGATTGATTTTCGTGAGGCAAACCGTGTTTCATAAGAAAAACTAATTTAGCATTTAAGAACGACGTGCAAAAAATGGAATTTTGACATTCATCTTGCTACCATTATTGTCACAATAACTACTCCCGTCATTGTCATTGTTTTTATTTCTACCATGATTTCCAACAGAAGCAGTTCAACATATTTATCTTTGAGTCCATAAATTAATCAATTATTGAATTGTGTATTCACATATAACATTCGCACATGATAAATTATAGTCATATGAAGTGCTTCAACGCATCCAAATGAAATTTACATTAAATTAATAAAAGGAAACATATATGATAGAAAAACTTACATGAATGACAAGAACAGGGCACTTAACCAATGGTATCTTGTCAATGTTCTGCAAAATATCAAAGAAAACCATGTTCAAAAACTGAAGTTTACACTATCGGAATTAAATTAAAACGAAAATCAGGCATCAGGCATTTAACCTTATAAATGTCAAACCAGTATGTGCGCTTCACGGGATACATGACTCTTAGGCCTGACAGTATAGGACTATGCAAAACAACTGCTCGTAGTCTAGGTAAACGTGCAGCAAGATCGACTGTGGGGCCACTTCCAACAGACTGGCCATAAAGGATGATGTCTTCCTGCTTTGCACCATAGCTATCTTCAAGACATTTATATGCAGCTTCAATATCTGCATAGGTATTATGCTCACTTGGCTGCAGAAGAAATACAATACGAGTTTCCAGGGACACCATTAGCTGCTTGAATCACATGATAAAATAGGAGCAGATATCTTGATAGAATGCAGACTGCATATTACCTTTCCAGATGATTGTCCATAGCCAGCGTAGTCATACCTACATAAATTTACAAATCGTCAGAGAGAAACTCCGTAGCTGAGTCTAGTCTAATTAGTATTCTATAACAGATCTTATAGGCATATTTTTAGTGAGATTCAGATATAATGACTGCATGGGATTGTAACAGACAGAGAACTTTAGCCTAAGGACAAGGCATAATGTTTGGAGATATTGTACAATCTAGGTTGCACGGGTTCTTCCGAACTAAAGTCCAATGCACCCCAACTAGGACTCTTCGGGGATTCTTGGTGATCTTATTCAATTCTTTAAAAAGTGAATCTTCCCATGTCCATGAAACATCCTCCTCCCATAGCCGTTTAATCCCTTCAATTGGGTTTGTACTTTTTAATGTAAGTTTTCCATTGGTTTTTTAGAGTTTGGTAACAGTTTACACTGTGTTGTTTAATGATTGTTGAATTTTTAATTGCTATTTTTTGGGCATATGAGTTCAACTAGTGAAACTCCTTATATGTCAAAAAGGTAAAAAATAAATGGTAAATTGCGTTACATATGAGAGAGTTATGAATTTTACATCTAATATAAACTCGTCCGAGTTGTCTCCGCATACAAGAACTTAGAGATGTGAAATTCAACGATCGATTTTTTTTTTCAAGTATAATTTGAAGCCGTGATATGCTTGTATTTAAGTAAATATTTAACAACAAAAAAAACACTGCCACACCATATCTCAAATTTTTAGAAATATCTGAATCTTCGTATCCACACCCTCGAATTAAATTTTATCGAAATTCCCAAATCTTGTTTCGGGCTATTTTTGAGAATGGCCAAATCCCATAAAAAATATCAGATTTGACAAATACTACTTTCTTTCTTTTAGTTGAAATTTTGAAAATTCCAAAAATATCCTTGTAAGTTAGCAAAATCTAAAAGGAATCACAAACCTATATGAGTAAATTAGTAAAACTATATCTTTCTTAACTTTCTAACATGCATGCAAAAACCTAAGTCATTTTCTTCTTAGTTGTTGCCAAACATGGTGATTGATGATTAATAGCTGCTCCTAATATGGTATTTTCCCTATATTATTTGATTTTTTCTTAGTTCACAAATCCATGCCAACTCAAGTGATGCCATTTGGTAGTGTTTAATCTTGAGAAAAAGAAGAATAAAATTGTTTAATTTCCTTCTCCATTCTCTCTATATTTTACTAGTATATTTTTATGTGTACATGCATTGCACAACATACTTTTTGGGACATTTAAACTAGATTGTAGTTTTACAAGTAGGTAAAATATAGGTAACGTATATGTTCATTTCCTTTCAGGAATGATTTGATAAAATAAACGATAAAATGGAATATAGTTCAATTATTATATTGAATCATGTCAAAATTGATTCCACACAATGTCTTAAAGTTTCTAAGAATGTTCTCTCCCTCTCTTGCATCTTCAGTTTTGCCATGATAACAACTTAAAAACCCAAATAAGGTCCTTATGGAGATCCTTGAGATTAGTTATCAATGGACTCCCCAAGCAAACCAGATGCCAAAAATGCAAGGTGAATGTCTATCTAAACCACATCCATTCTAATTTTCCTTAATAACATCACTAAATTATCAAGCCAATGCCCATGAAAGTTGGTTGAACGAAGATTGGAGATTTTTTTTATTTACTATTATATTAATAAAAAATTGAAATTAATATATATATATAGGCATAAATTTGAAGGGGGTGTCCTAGCCTCAGGGCCGGCCTTGGATATGAAGCACCAAATGACCCATAGGATTGCTTCACCATATTCAAACCTTCACAATACCACAAATTAGATGCACATTGAACACTCATGTTCCTCCAATCCAAATTATTCACCTTTCCAAGGAAAAAAAATGAGTGGAATTGGTATGTCTTATTTACCAAAAATAATAGTTTCCTCAATCTCCGAAAATCAATAAAGGTAAGAACACCTCTTACCAATAAACCTTGGATCAACCCCCAACTTAAAAGATATTAAAAATACCACTAGACAATCAAAATGAATAATAAATACATTACTCTTTTACGGTTTTAGGTATAACTGTGTTGTGTGTCATTACACGGATGTGGTGATGTACAACGAATAGATTGTCACTCTTTGACCAATTTCAAGTTTAGACTAGTTCATGTGGTTATTTGGTCGGGAAAGTTATATATCCCTAATTTCAAGATCCAGCCTAACACTATGTTTGGATGGAGAGAAATAAATAGAGGGCAGAGAAGGAATTTAATAAAGAGAAAAGAAGATAATGTCATATCATATTTTTTGGGAATCTTGTTAGAAGAAAAGAAGAAAAAACATAGTTATTCTAGCCAAATTATAATCATGCGCTAATTTATAAACAGAAAAGAAGATGGGACTTTTTTTTTTCTTTTCAATTTCTCTACGAGTCTCCCCAATTTGGAGGAGAAACTCTCTTCTTGCATTTGAAGAAATATTCTCCCCTACTCTCCTTGCTTCTCTCCTCTTCTTTCCTTTTTAAAATTATGAAACATGAGAATGGGAAGAAAATATACTTTTCTCTTCTATTCTCTTGTCTCTATTTCTCTTGATCCAAACTGATCCAAATATTTTCCCTTTCTTAAATACGACTGAATTGATAATGTGTGTCCGAAATCAATAATTTTACATCTCGTAAATTGTTCTGTCTCTAATCTCCACATCCCATCAAGATGTAAAGGCAAAATTCCTTCAAGTTCCAATTGCTAGTTGACTATCCCTTTCCCTGAAAGCCTAAGAAAGCTGATGGCCAATGGACATCACCAACCTGCATTAGCTCTTTGACAAAGATATTGTATGTTACTATCAAATAATATTCTTGTTTACCTGCCCACCTTACTCCTTATACTTTCTCCTCTCTTTCGAAAGTCTATATACATTTTTCTTTTTCTTTTTTAACGGAAGGGAAAGCAAAGACCAGCGTTGGGTTTCCTAATCTGTCGCATACATTATGTACATACGGAACATATCGAAAAAATTATACACCTTCCAAATTTTCAGCCTGCTCTTTTAGCAATACTATATTGCTATTATACGGAGAAGACTTTTTGTTCCCTAATAAAACCCCACTCTCCCCACCCATCCCGAATCACAGTAGAAAACTCCAGAGCCAAATTTCAGCATTAAACCCACCCACCCTGTTCTTTGACTGATTGGAAGCCATAGCATTCCCTTCTTATGACTTATCCACCAAAATATCAAAAGATCATCGCAATTTGTGACGGATCACAGTTGATTCTCTAAGAACCGTCAATAGCTTTTTAGAACAAAACCATAGAATCAACAAATTTACAAGCTTCTCAAGAAATATTTAACTATTTAACGGAAAAAACAAGAGGTTAGTGAGAAGGAATATAGTGATTAGAGAGATAGAGAGAGAGTACCCCATGAGATTAACCCTCAGGTGGATGCTCAATTCGATGAAGAGCTCGTACATCTGACCTATATCAGCTGCATTTCCGTGGGAGTAAAGCAGAGTAGTGGTGGCCATGGGATACCGGACGTACACCGCCACGATCTCATTTCCACGTCGTGTCGAGAGCTTCAAGACGTCGACGTTTTCTCGGTGGGGGAAAGGGTGCAAGAGCAAAAGGCCAGAGGCACCATCCGTGATTACCTTGTATGACGGCGGATTCGGTGGGAAGAAAGCGAACTTTGCCGCCATTGAAGAAGTAACCCCACCCATCTCTGGTTCTTCCCTCTCCCTCTCTCTCTCTACAAATTCTTCACTCTAAATGAGTTCGGATCAGAAGGGGATCAACATGCGCTTCGCTCTCGCCGCGAACACAGACATACACACTGATGAGGGAGAGAGAGAGAGCTTTGGAAGTGTAAGGAGGGATTAGTTTTGGGAGGAGAGATACTACGACACTCGGTGTGATGAATCATTTCGTGAAACTATGTACACGCGTAACAATGGTGTCCATGGAGAAAATAAAAGGGAAAATTATATTTAGTCTTACCTTTCCGTGTAAACCAAAGTTCAACTATTGAGGACAAACTTTTAAAAATTAAATTTTAAATTAAATTCTAAATATACCAAGTCAATATAAAAAAATATTTTTATAAGATCATCCGGTGAGATAATTAATCAAGGTACATGTAAACTAATTTAAACACACCTAACCGGGAAAAAAAATATATCATAAAAGTGAAAGACTGGTCAATTCTAATTCATTTGTTTGTATCATTCCTAAATTTGATTTTTATTTATAAGTTCATGGAATCCAATACCTTAATTTGAATTCCTTAACTTAAGGGAAGAATTGCAAATCAATTTCTTTAAAAATTTGGTCCAAAATATTTTTTGTTACACCTCATGTCATTTCAATAAATATCAAAATTACTCTTTATAGTTTTCATAATAGTTAAAACACTTATTATCACATTTTCTTGACAAAAATATCATTTTAATATTTTTTTTCTATTCTTTTATTTTTATTTTCTATTTTTTACTCTCCATCTTTCTCTCTTTGTATTTTTATGTTCAGTATTTTTTTTTATCGTACATGGTGTTTATAGAAATAAAAATTAAAAGTAAAAATTTTGAAAACAAAAAATATAAAAAAAACTAAAAAAAAAAAACTTTAAATTTAAAAACCTAATAGAAAAAAAAAAATATATGTTTTTTCTTTTGTTTTTGTTTTTATTTTTATGTTCTTTAATTTTTTTTTCAAATCCCATTTTTATTTGAATTTTTGCATTTTCTTTCTATTTTTTTTTCAAGATTTTTACTTATATTTTTTTTCTCTACAAATATCATACAAAAAAAAAAGTAAATTTTTTTAAAATACATAATTAAAACAAAAAAAAATACATAATAAAATAAAATAAAAAAATGAAACCAAGACAAAGAGAGATAGAAAGTAAAAAATAAAAATTATGTAATAAACAACAAAAAATATTATGTTGTAAACGTATTTTTGTCAATAAAATGTGATAACGAATGTCTTAAGTAACCTACTGAAACAGATAAGGGGTGTCTCAGGTATTATGAAAATAATATGGGATATCATCGGTATTTATCGAAATAACAAAAGGTATCTCAAGTTAAGACTCGTTTTTTCCCCAATGAAAATACCTGATACTTATATGCACGAAAAAAAATTGATGCTTAGATGCATTAAAAACTGATTTGTTATATGCATGAAAAATGCCATTTATTTTTTGTATAAAAAGTCAATATATTTTAAATATCAAATTTTGTTACATTTCATAATTAAAATAATATTGTTAACTATAGTGAAATTAGAAATGAGAGATTTGATAACCCAAAATTTGTGGTCTAGCAGTTATATAGTATGTCTCCATAGTGGAAAGTTTAGAGTTCAAAAATCCATCCCCCAATGTTTGGACCAAAAAAATAGGGGATTTGATAATCCAAATGGTGAAACTTAATTTATCATGGAATTACAATTAAATTCTAACATACTATCAAACAATAAAATTCTAATGTGATGAAATTATAATTTTTAGAATTCTAATTTCATAGAATTCCAATTCCAATTCCGTGCGACCAAACATTATCTTAATAATTTTGGACAAAAAAGTAGATTGTGATCAACATGTAACATTCTAATGGGAATACTTTTGTCATGTCATCACTTCAGTAAATTTATCTTCTTCTTCTTTTCGCTAACTACAATTTAACTCTCTCTATCACAAATCGTTTTTTAGAAAAATAACAATTCAAATTTCTTTCTCACATTCTTTAGATGAATCGTTAGAAAAAGTTTAAGAAAAAATATCTTAGATTTAATAAAGTGATAAAATGACATTAAAGTTAAACTGCGCGACGTTTTAAACAAAACTTCTTTTTTTTTTTTCTAAATTATTTAATAACATTATTTATTTTGCGGGATTAAAACAAACATGAAACTTGAAAGACCAAATACGTAATTTAAAAAACCTTAGAATCCATTTAGACACCCACTCTATATTTTAGGGCCAAAAATATAATTTTAATTATTATTATAATTATATTATTATTATTTTTGCATTATAAGTTATTATCAATAAATATATATATATATATATAACAAGGGTTGTCTAATACTAGTCAACTTCAATACCTCCGCTCGTTTGATTGTCCTTCATTCAAATTATACTCATTTTCAGTTATAGTTAAATTTGTAAATTATTATAATTTTGTATTTATTTTTAAGAATTTAAAATACTTATTAAATAAACATTTGATTTATAATCCAGATACTATTTTCTAATGTAGTTATATATTCCTTTGTTCAAAAAATAATATATAAATTTACTTAATTACATATAAATGAAAATACAAAACAATTTATAAAAAATAAAATAATTCATAAATTTTGTAAAGTATAGGCTTAAAAATTATGCATACCTTTGGGGTGCAATCCTCCTTGGTATTTGTAAGTGTGAGAAGACTTGTTTGACAAGTCTTCCCTAAATATTGATCAATCCTAATACCCATAGAATTAGCGAGATTGAGATATTATGGACATTACATTAAATATATAATTCCCTCCCCTTCCCTTATAAAGCAGAGTTTAGTAAGCGATTCCCAAGCAAATTGAAAGTCCAAGCTCGAGACATGGGTTGGCTCGTCCTTGGTAAACCCGAGGATGGAGTGACTTGAGTGTATCCGAGCTCAATGCTCAATGTTGCAATTGGAACTAATTACATCTTTAGTATTCATCTTGGGATCCTGGACAATCTTCTCAGATACCCATGTCACGTACATTGCAATATTGAGGAGTTATGCTCGAGGTCTTGCAAAATCCATTTGCTTTATTTAAAAAATAAACAAATATATATGCATGCATGCGAGATATGAACATTTTCACTACTCAATCCTACAGGATTAATACTGAAATTTTATACTAATAACAACATAATAACCACATTTTTTTTTTAAAAAATACTACATTTTTCACTAAGAAAACAAATTAGATAACCACTAGGATACAAATTTTGAGTTATAAATATTTAGTAGGTAAAGCAAAAAGAATTGTTATCCAAGATGTGTTAGTCCGACTGGCAATGAGAAGTACTATTTTTTTTTTTATCAATTAGAGTTTGACTCTTCTGGAGAACACTCTAGAAATTAAATATTGAATTTAATTCTGAATGTACCAGGCCGATATAGGAGAGTACATCCTTAAGATCGCCCGGTAATATAATTAGTCGAGGTGCACATAAACTGTCTCGAATACATCTTACCGTATAACTAAAAAAAAAAATGAATTGTTTTTTTTTTTCAATAAAAAAATATACATGGAAATTTAAAAAGAAAAGTAAATTAAAATAAGAGTGTAGAATTGTTAATTAAAAGTTATAGTTGCTTAATTTGTGGACAAAAAGGTGGGAGATGTCGATGGGATTAGTCAAAGCATGGGCTGGTCTCCAGCTGGGGTATGCATGCTTGGGGAGGAGAGATAGAGACCACTCGTAAAGGTGAACCCACGTGCCCACATTAGCTTAGAATATTTGTTCTTCGTTTTGCGTAGGAAGTTACGAAATTTGAAGTTGAAGGCCTTTATTTATTCCAAGAGACGGATTTATACGTGCTAAAATGCGGAATTTATTAGTTGTATTTAATTTTTTAATTTTTTTAATTTTAATTTTTTCTTTTATAAATTTTTATCTTAAAATAATTTTTATAACTTTATTTTTTAAAAATATTTTATCTCTATAACTTTTTCTCTTTATTTTTTTTTCAATTTAATATTTTTTTTCTAATTATAATTTTTTGTATATAATTTTTTTATGAGATTTTACAGTATTAGTATAAAATGTTGGTTGTGATAATTAGATATTTTATGGTATTAAGTAATAAGTGCTAAAAAATTAAGTGAATCACACATCACTTAAAATTTTGTACAATTTTTTAAGTGATTATTTAATTTTGTTATCAAATATACTTAATTTAATTAGTACTTAATGCATTCAGTTTAAGTATTTAATTGTTCTAACAAACAGGACCTCAATTTTTGAAAAGTAAAAATTACAATTTTTTTAAAAAAATATTTGTTAAGATGCTACTGATGAGAATGGTTTCACTCACGATCTATAAAGAAAATAATAGTCCACTGGTGGATAAGTGATGATAGGCATGAACTGAATAGATCCATATCTAATACAATAGTTGAATATCGAATAGTGAGCCTGAACTGGACAGACCCATATCCAATATAAGAGAACTAGACAATGAACTTGGTTTGAGCAACTAATATTATCACAAAGGAGAAACCCTGGAGTGTAAAAGTAAGGCCAATGAATATTGTTTGAACTATTTGTAATTGGATAAAATTTCAATGAGATCTCAGTAACGTCAAACAGTTAAAATCTAGTGGTAATAATGGAAAATCAATTATAATTTTAGTCAACAAATATAGTAATTTCTAGATTCTCATACACAATTCTAATTATATTTAATTCTTGATTAACTTATTCTCATTTCGGAGGGTATTTGGCCGATATTGTAAAGCATAATTTTTGCACATGCATATTTTTAGTTGTATTTTAGAATATTTAGAAAAATAATGAGATTTATTGCATCTTTTTTAATTTTTTTTTGAAAACCTTGGAAGCTATAATGTTAATTTTTATTTGATTTAAATAAAAATAAAAATAAAAATAAAAATAGGTGTTGATTTGCAATTGAAAATTTTACTTTTAAGAGTTTAGGGTTTTGATAAGTATTTATAATTTGTTTTGAGGTAATGTGTAATTAATTATATTAAGGGTTATAAATGTAATTAAAATAAAATATCCATCTACCAATTCTTATCCTGATGAATCGGTGGAATTGACAAAGTAAAAAACAAATAAATAAATAAAAGGTTGTGTGGCTTTTGTTAATTAAGCCAACTTGACAAAATATATTATGCATATATGGATTGTGGACACACACACACACAATATATATCTATTTATAAATCAGGACATATTTATATTTTGAGACATTTTGAGCCGTCAGATCGAATATCTGACGGCTGAGATTACATTTTTGAGAGATTTTATATTTGAGACATTTTAGGCCATTGGATCGATATCCAACGAACAAAATTAAATGATACCAGTAGACATTTTTTGCCATCCGATCAGATTAGATCAATGGTTGATATTTTTTGATCATTTTTGACCGTGAGATCGTTTCGATCCAACGGTTGTGGTTGACTATTTTTTTTTTAAAATCTCTCAAGTCACAACACTATAGTTTCTCTATCTACAAATAAATCCCCCAAATCTCTCACAATCCCGCCAAAATCGCAACAGCCTAATTTGCTCTCTCAAATCTTTTATATAGCCATCTCCATTCCCAAAGCGTGAGCTCCACCTTACCTCTTCAGATCATCCCAATCCTCACAATCCCAACCGCCGTCGCCGCTACTGCCAGAGCACCACCTTGCCGTCTCCATCTCCATCGCTGTCACCAGACATCGCCATCTCCATCGCGCCATCAACGCTATTGTCGAACCATCTCCATCGCCAGAAATCGGTTGTCGCTCCTCCTTTCTCATTCTCTCCCTCGCTCCCGCTGCCGTCCCCATGTTATTGTAAACCTCAATCCCTTGATTTTTCCGTATCCTCTTCCTCTCGCCCCTAAGCTTCACCATTCAGCCCGTCTCTCACTCTTCCTCTATCCATTCAGCCATCACCGGAAATCATCGTCGTCGTAGCCCTCCTGACGTCGCCGCTACAGCCGGCGCATCGCCATCGTCGTTTCCTACGCAGCAACCCTCTTCGTTCAGTCTTCGATTGATCCAGTTTTCGCCGGCGGTAAGACTCCCTTCTCTCAGATCCAGGTCAATAATTGATTCATCACTTTTGTCTTATACAAACCGTCAAAATTAGGGCTACAGCTGCTCTTTGAATTCATCCCTAATTCCCTATCGTTCTACAGTCTCCACTCTCTCAATCTCGCCGCCCTCGCTGCCGCTTCAATCCGCCGTCTTCACTGCCACGATTTCTTCTCTCTGCAAATCCCTCCGTCGCCATCACAGTCAGCGGTCCCGGCTTCTCTCTGTTGCGCCAACACTGGGGTTCCCTCTTCAGGCGAAGGGTTTGCTCATTTCATCTCTTTCAACCACCAGGTATGTCCTCCATCCCTCTCTCTCACGTTCTTTGTCTTCTCTTCGTTCAAGCAATTGCACAGCCGTCCCTCTCAACTCTATCTCTTTCTCACTCTTGGCAGAGGACTTCTCCAGCCTTTATGACGCCGGTGCAATGGTGGTCAGCGGTGGCTGGCGATGACGGTGAAGATTGGAGATGGTTTCTCTCGGTGGTCCATCTATGGCACGCTCCAGATCTCGCCTCTCCCTCGCCACGGGTTCGCCCTTCTCCCTCTCTTACCTCTGGTTCTAAACTTGAGCCAATGCAGTGGACTGAGAATTAGAAGATTATAAGAAAAAGAAAGGTGCTTACCGTGGGCGGATCTACGGCGGTTGAGTTGTCGAGGCACTGGCGATGGTGATGGCAACAGATTGGCCGATCAATGGACGAACGAATTGTTAAATTTCGTCGTATTGTTATTATTCGTCGTATTGTTATTATTCGTACAACAATAATAATACATAGTTATTATTCGTCGTATTGTTAAATTTCATATTGTAGATTATGGTCTTATTGTTGTATGATATGATTGTGTTCGTTGTTTTCGTACTTGATTGATATTGGTTATTTGTCAGTGTTGTGTTATAAAACAGGAGTTGATAATTTCGAATGTCATATAAATAGAGGGAGTTATGTCCATTTTTTTTTTTTACATTAATTATTGATCGTCTTCAATATTTGAATAACTTTCAAATATTGGAATGTGTCGTATAAACAAAGTAAATTATGTCAATATTTTTAATTTTTTTAATGGTGCTTATTCGATAGAGAGCATGGTTGATTCATTGCCCAAACTAGAAGTGTTTATTCGATATGGAGCATGGCTGATTCATTATCTAAACTAAGCAATATGAATGATATACAAGTGCATCAAATGTCAACAGTAATGTAAACATTGATAGTAATACTAAAAATTCAAATCTTGGAGGTTTATCTATGCGGAATATGACTGAAATTGGAAGTGGGATGAGTTCGAATAAAGATCCATCTGGTTCGTTGTTCGATTTTGGATCAAAACGTGGTGTGTGTCACTTCAGGAATTATAACCTGTTTGAGAGACAGATAATTTGAGAATTTTCAAAATGCTACAAAATCAAGTTGATCATCTATTAAAAAGGTGAACATCAAAAGTAGAAAGTGTTTTTTCTTTATATAATTTTTTAAACTCAACATGATATTAGTCCTAAGGGTTGTTTGGTTTGCAATTTCATTTCCAAAGTACTTGGAATATATATTAATAGGGTAATTTAATTAATTTTAAATAAAACAAAAATTAAAGTAAGAGATAAAAAATTACAAATTGTGGTATTATTTTAATAGACAAATATCTAGGTTATTAGATAGTGATATTTAAATGTTTATTATTGTTGATTTTTAATAAAATATGTGTAGAATATTGTATAAATAGATGAGCTTATATTGGTTTCTTTTAATTTCAATTTTTTTTTTCGTTCGTGCCTTCAGGCACGGGTTATGCCCTAGTATATATATAAATCAAGAAATATTTATATTTTGAGACATTTTGAGCCGTCAGATTGAATATCTGACAGTTCAGATTGAATCTGGACACATTATATATTTGAGACATTTTAGACCGTTAGATCGAATATCCAACGGTTGAGATTGTATTATATTAAGAGATATTTTTAGCTGTCGAATTGGATTAAGATCCAATGGTCAAGATTAAATCATCAATCCCTCCTCCTCCAAATTTCGGTGAACAAATTTCTCTCTCCTCCATAAAACACTCGGACGCCTTTACTCGATCAACCCAAGGCTCTTATTCATGAAAATTTTAGCCCTTCCTTCTTCTCTAACATTGTTTTATCTGCCACGAAGGCCTTCCCCAAATGAAATCTGCCATATTTCTCCAACACGAACGCCACCGATGCTATTCTCTCTCTCTGCAAATCAACCTTTGTTTTACCACCACCACCATCGTTAGAAGCCATGGAGCCGCGACCACCACCACAACCACCACCACCACCACCAGACTTGCCTGATCTCCACATAGCCACCATCGGCACCACTAGCCTTTGCCACCTCATCAACGTTATGGCCTTCGATCACCACCATCGACTGTTTGGCTGGTTGGGGACTGTTTGGACGAAGGCAGGCAAAGAAAAACAATGGGGGCTGAAGACAAGCAGCCACAATCCAACGAATCGAACACTATCCCTATCTTGAACGCTAAACCCAATCTTATCACAGTATGGAGCGTCAAGAGGTCTTCGATTTCTTCTCTTTTATAATTTCTTTATTTTCTAGGGTCCTTTTACTTCTAAATTATTATGAAATTTGTTTTTCAATTGATTTGTATTGATCGACAGTTATATCAATTTCAACAATCTCTCCCCTAAAATTAATTGAATCAATACTCGGGTTTGTGATCGTCAGATGCTGGATTAAGGAAAAATACTTTTCTAGCATCCAAGAAGGTACTAATTTTTGTTTTTCTTTCTAATTTATCTCGGATTTGCAAGTTTTTTTTTTTTTTTTTTTTAGTTTCATCAAATATGTTATTTCTACGGTGTTGAGAATGATTTGATACGAATGCAGTATCAAAATGTATTAGAATCTGAATTCATTGTGAAAAAGATTAGTTTGGACTTTGGAGTTTCAGAGTTTGTTTGCATAATATGATTCCAATATTTCTGATTGAAACTTTAGTTATATTTCAAATCGACAATTTAATCTCTCTCACAGCCGCCCCATCGCCACTCTATCTGTTTCTCTTGCCTCTCTTTCTCCCTGTCTGAGCTTCTATCTCCATTTCTCTCTATCTCAGCTTTATTTTCTCTTTTCTTGAAGGCTGCCCCCCTACCACCAAACTTCTCTCTCTGCACATTTTGGGTTCGTCTCTGTTTTTCTGTTTCATCAAAACCCTTATCAATTTTTATTTTGAAACCCTCCCTTATGATGACGGTACAAAGGTGGTCGGCAAAATCAGAATAAGATTAGGGTTTATGATGATCTTGCCAGTCGCAGAACATGAATTTATGCAATCAAAATTTCTGAAGCGGCGATAACGGCAGCACTCGAAAATACCCTTCTTGTCAGCGTAGTCCCGAACCGCCACCGTCTTCTCTTCTTCTTCTTCTATTGATGTGTCTTTCTCCCTTTTCACATCTTTCCTCTCTTTCTCTTCAATCCCCGACTATGTGGCCCTTTTCCAACAGTCGTTCACCGATGAGTCAGTTATCAGAGAAGAGAGATATCGGGGAAGAGAGATTTGCGAGATTCTAGAGAGAGAGAAGCGAGATGGGGGAAAGAGGAATCAGTTGAGCAAGTTTTGGGAGATGAGCGTAGTTAAGAGGAGAGGATGAGAAAAATGAGGTTGGTTCGGCAATTAGTTAGTGATGTACGAAATTTTGGGTAAACTGAGATTGTAAATAAATTATAAAAAATTAATATATAATTTAATATTTGGTATTGGCCAGATCAAGAGTGATTGAACGATTGAAAATATCTCTTGATATTATTTGATACTGTCATACTAAATCCAATGCTTAGATATAGCTATTTACTACTTATCTTTGGTAATATTGCCTGTTGAAGGTTCAATTTGTTGCTTCATTATAATTATGTGTTAGATATTGTTACATTTGTCATTTTCTAATGGGTTCTAGGGTTTCTTGAGTGAATTTCAGGTTTTAATAGAAGCATTTAGTTGCCATTTCTTTAATTTTCTTGATTTTTTCTTGAGGATAAACTCATGAATTTTCCTTATTTCCATATGAATATATGATTTTATTTTTAGTGTTTTTAATTCTTGGATTCATAGGAGGAGAAAAACTGAAAATTGAAGGAAAAAAGAAAATTGGACAAGCAGACGTATCGCATCGCTTCTACTGTTGGCCCACATGTAGATTCTTCTCTCTATATCTCTCTGGTTTCAACATGTTTGTGTTTTTTGCGTTAATTTGATTCAAAATTTACTAAATTTTCTAAAATGATTTTTGTGTTTTTTGTTTTATGAAGAGCTTAATTCTCCTAATCGAATTTTGAGATTGTAATGATGTTATGATGTTAGAGCTCTGATTTGAATGAGAATTCTTTTGTGCATTTTATGAGATATGATGAAAACGATAAATAATTGAATTTTTCTCCATTTTATCTTGCCGTGGTTGCTTAAAAATGAATGTGTTTGGTTTGTTTTGGTTTGTGATGCGTGCATATTTGAGACAGATATGAGGGGAGATTTGATGTTTCTTGGGACAGTTTTGAGTGTCATTTGAATTGGCGTCTGTGATTTTTGTTAGATCTGATTTGATTACTAATTTATGTTAAGATTTCTCTTTATGTTTCTTTTTTTTAGATCTAGCAAGCCCTCAAAAAATGTTTAAAAGCCCCACTGTGGAGATTGTTCCTGACAATCTGGTAAACTACACCAGAAAAAGTGAAAATATTTTTAAGTGTTTATTTTTAATTTATTTCGATGTTGAGAACCTTTATATTTTTTTATTCTTCTAGGTGTTTAAATATATTTTATTAGTTTTGGACATTAATTTAGTTTAAAAATCATTCTAATCCTTTTGTCACCCCACCCAAATGTTCAACATCTTGGATAGTGAAGATATTTGTTCAATTAGGTGGTATTTAGTTGCCTTTGGGTATTGTTTATGTTTTCACAGGTTCAGGTTATTCTTTTAGTTCTTAACATTCTTTGGTATACATTAGATGTCTCTCTTCCTCTATAGTTTCTTTTTGCATTGGCTCTCCCTCAAGACTTAAGCCTCTGCTATAGTTACGAATACGATCCCCACTTTTAGCCAGGAGCCTCTCTCAGCATTTCTCAATATCGCCGCCATGCACTGTCCTTGCTTATTGCAACCTAGCACCACCACAAATCAGAGCTACCATCAATCTTAATTTCTTTTTCCTATTTTATATACAACTTTATATGCATTTCTTTGGTAGTTCAGGAAGGTGAGCAAGGGGCTCTAGAATTTTACTAGAAAATTAAGTGAAGTATATTAAGTTATACCGAGTGATACAAATGCAACTTGAAAACTATTGTTTATCCTAGATTCCTAATTGGTTATGCTTCCAATTAAAGGTTCATTTCTAAGAAGTTCCCCTTTATTCATGCTTATAGGGCTATCCGCTTTGATGTGAGTGATGACTTATCTTTTGATGAGAAGGATTTTGATTCATTTTACTCCATGGTTCCTCAGGTGAAATTTGTTATATTAATTTTTTTTTATAGTGATCGTTGCATCTATATATCCATTTGTTCCGTAACTCCTATGAATCAAATTGTTATTGTTACTCATAGAACATATTAAGAAACTATTGGTTAATCCCAAATTTATTTACTTATTTTTATTTTTTTAAATGCAACTTTTAGATAACCTCTACCCAAAAACCATATTTTCCATGTCAATATTTTCCTAGGAATTTTGCCAGTGTCTGTTTCTGGACTGCGAGGTATTTGATGCAATTCACCACCTCCAAATTTGGTATATTTTTGGGTTTTTCCCCCCTAATTTTATGGATTTTTTCCCCCTAATTTTATGGATTTTTTTTCTCTGACTTTTATATTTTTTGGTGTTGTGTTTGCATCCAATCCCTCTTACACTCTCACAGTCTCACCATCAGGTAATTCCCCTATTCCCATCTGATCGATTTTTTTTGGGTGTCGTGTGATTTTTTTTAGGATTGTGACATATGTTAGAAGATTTAGTTTCAAGCATTTCAAGTCATTGAAACAAATGTTAATTTTTTTATATCCTAAAATGGTTTTCTGACTTCTCAAATTCTAAAGTAGAAATCATGTAATTTTTTTCCCCGTGGTGGTAAAGTTTTGAGTTGGTGATTCTTATGGTACATGTGTAAAATGTGGTGTTGAAGTAATAAGATTCGAATAAGTGGTAAATATTTTTGAATTTCAATGACATTTGAAAGTTGTTTCTGACAGTGTTATTCCATATTTGATTTCTCGCTTTAATTTTATTTCACGGTGCATAATTTTGGTATTATTTAATAATTTCATGTCGCCGTTATTGGGTATTTATAATATACATTATTAGTTGATGGTGTTTAATTGTTATTATGTTCAAATAAAATAGGTGTAGAATGTTGTATAAACAGAGGAGATTATGTTGAAAAAAATTCAAAGATATTATTATTATAACCATAAGTTGTATCTTATTACGAGTTATCCATATTTGAGAATTATTTGAGATATTTTTAATTCATATCTAAATTTGTTTCATTTGTATTTTAATTTTTTTTATTTGAGGCATGAATTTTTTTTGTTGGGATTTGTGATTAAGTACATATTAATCATTTGTTTAGTTTTTTTTTGTTACATGAAATTGGAGAACTAATTTTTTTTTACCGAATCTTCTTTGCCAATCATTTATTGTAAATTATGTTTTAAAATATTATGTTAAAGACTAATTACGATTTAAAATACTCCAACTTTTAAATAAATAGTTGTACATATATGTTATTGATTTATCTTATTTCTCTTATGTATTTCGGTAGGTTGACAAAAAAATTTATCGGGATAAATAACATGACATAAATTGATGAGAGTACAATCATGAGGTAATTGCATTATCTTTATTGTTTCAGTTTAATTTAATTCAAATCACTGTCCTGTATTTATTTGTAAAATTGACGTTCATTGTGTTTGCCTCTCATTGGCCAGTATACCTACGTGTGACATTCCAAACAATTCAACATCTGATGGAGTTAATCTATGTTTTGAAAATATATGTTTAAGGTAAGTTCCAGTAACCCTGGGTGGTAGACTTAAGTGTCTTGGGTGGTGGAGTCATATTTCTAAGTTTATATTTATTCGCTATTGGTTGTTTTTATTATTAGTTGTGTTTGTCAAGTTCATATCATGAAGTATGTATTATTTTTCATTCGTAATGTTCGTGTGTTATTGTTCATTCGAAACTTTTGTTATGATTAATTTGTTAGTTATGGTTGTATTGGTTAATATCGTATTTGGAGGCTATTGGTTGTGTTATTGTTGTGTTTATTTAAAAACAAGAGTTTAGAATTTGAAAATGTTGCATAAGCAAAGGGGTTATGTCAAATTTTTTATATAAGTTATTGGTTGTGTGGTTATTTTTGTGTTCCTTTCGAAACAAGAGTGAAATTTTTGAAAAAAATGTAGGGACTATGTTAAAATAATAATAATAATGATAATAAAAATTGAACTTATATTAGTATGTGGATTATATTGTATTCAATTTAAAACAAATGCTTATAATTTTCTTATTTATTATGATTGTTTGATGGTTACTTGAAAATAAGAATTAAGAATTCTAAAATGTTGTATAAAGGAATAAATTTTGTTATTTTTCTTTTAAATTTTTAGAGTCGTTTAAGTGAAACTGTATTCATTTGAAAATATGTCTAATTATTAGTTTCAATGTTAATTGTTTTTTATGGTAGATTTATTAAGTTTATATGATTGATTACTGATGACTTCACTTGAAAGTAAGAGTTGAGTTTAATAATATTAGTAATTTTATTTTGAATTATGCATGATGCGGATTAGACTAATTCTACAAATCTTTGTAAAAATTAAATTGGAATAAAACTTAAATCACTTTTTTACTATCTACTTCCTTATAATATTTATGGCATATTTATTTTACTATTTATTTGTAATTAATTTTATCTAATTATTTATTTTTAAATTTATTTCTCATACCAAAAAGGTTAAATTGAAATAAAAAATAAAATATGTATTACAAAAATAGTCAGGTTATACATACTATCATTTGAGAATATTATAAGGGGGATTATGTCAATTTTTTTGGTTAAATTATTTCATTTATATACAATGCCTTCAGTACGGGTTATACCCTAATATATATATAAAAGAAATTACAAAACTCATGAACCACCGCCTAAACTAACTATACATATAAGAAAAGAAAAAAAAATTCTTAAACTTTTATTAGTTTCCTTCTTATTAGTTTATTTTTCTCTCTTCACTTTTATATTTCCATCAAATTTTCAAAGTAGCAGAATTCCAGAAAATTGCTTTTTCATTATCTATTTAGTTTCTTTGTGTTTTTTTTTTCTTATTTTATTTTTATGGTGTATACAAGCTTGAGTACATAATATATATATATATGTCAAAATTATATACACATATGTATATTGAATTTATAATTTAAATTAGAAATATTTTTAATTAAAAGGAAAAAAAATTTATAAATTTTATTAGAATGATATTTTCGGTATCTTATTGACTAGTAATACTGTTAATAGTTAGTCAATATTTTTTTTTATTCTTAGTTAAATCATCAATTGATAAATTTTATAAATATAATTGTAATATTGTAGTTATAAAATTAATACTGGGTTGAGAAAATAGGGCGTTTAATTTTAATAAATTTCATATAATCAAGAAAATTTGGGAATAGAAAAATTGCATTTTAGTGGTATGCATTTTATGCATCGCATTTTATATTTAGTTAAATTCTTAATTTAGATTCTATCATTGTGTTAGATTCACAAGCGAGGTTGTCCCCGTTAGTGTTTTGGTGGAACCAAAGTAGTAGTGCGATTATTGATGTGAGTGTACTGTCTTCTATATAAATTCTCAAATTTTATTTTTGTTCTAAAATGTGAAAAGAAAATATTTACTAAAATGAGTAATTTTATAACTTTAGATGGATTAAGTAAACGTTGATTGTGGAAAAGTGGTTTTTATTATTGTACCTATATGCCATAGTGTGATCCCGACAGGAGGACATGTCCTGCAGGATGTTATTGTTGGCCCAGTGAAATACCCAAGAGGAGGGGTGAATTGGGTAATAAAAAATTCTCAGAATAAAAACTTCAATAAATCAAATAATTCATTTTATTCCTAAATTAATTATTAACTTTATATCGCAGCGGAATAAATTAATCAACTAGGTGCACACACAAACAACAAAAATAAACAAATTAATAATACAGCACACCAAGATATATCCTAATTCACCAAGCTACTCTTGGATAGTCCAGTCCTCTGAGCTCTATGGAGATTCGCACCCACTAATACTCAAGATCCTTTTAAAGATAGGAACCAAACCCTCACACCGATTCTTTTACAGGCTCAGAATCAATCTTTACAATATCATTTTTCAAGACTCAGGAATAACCTCTACTTTTTACAGGCTCAAGAATAACCTATCTTTTTATAGACTAAAAATTAACCTAATTCTTTTTATCCCTAAGGCTAAAGAATCAAAATCTCGCACAACACTCCAAATATCATTTTACCCAGTAAGGATTGAACCGTTACAAAAAATCATTCAAAACGCAATTCTATCCAGGAAGAATTACTACCTCAACCTCTTTAAAGAAAGAGACTAAAAATCGGCTACCTCTGATTAAATACCCTCAACAGTATTTAACCAGTCACACTACTCACCAATACAAATTGATAAGCAGGATATCTCTCTCGGAGCTTCTACCACCCTAGATAAATAATAACTCAATTAATATCCCAAGTTTAGTGATAGAAAAACATGAGATTGAAAATATGATTTTAAACAAGATATGGGTAGCAAATAATTTAACACATAATCATATTCAAGAAATTGTTTGTAAAATATTTTTCTTCAATAAAAATCAGAAACAATTTCTAAGATTAATTTTCAATAATAAACAAACAATACACAATATAAAGTAATTGAAAAGATCTCACCCGGATAACACCGAAGAATGATAGATTGAAATGTTAGACAACTCAAATCGGTGACGCTTATACAACCAGCGCTTTAACTCAAAAACAACTCAATAATTGATATCACAATTTGATCCCTTAAAATAAATATCAGAATGATGACTCTTATAAAAGCTTATGAACTGAATAGTTCTTCATATGGTGTTACATCTTATGTGAAATCTGTTGGTCTTTTTATAGGCATTTGAAACGAGCCCTATAACAGTCAGTTTTCACAAGATATATTTTTTAAAATCATCGATGGACCTCATATATTGATACCTTTCATTTAATATATATTTCACTTAATAATAGCTTTCAAAATATTCAATTTAGTCCCTCAAAAGAATTTTCCAACCTAATTCCATAAGATAGGAAGAATTAAAAGGACCAATTTGAAAATCACTTTAATTCCAAGTACCAAATCTATATGAATTAAATAATGGATAAAGTATATCATAAATATCACCAAATCCCTTAAATATCTCTCAAATCCTAACAAAAAATGGTTACTTTTAGATATGATTTCAGATAAATTAGAATCTTGAAACAGTGCGTTCGATCGATTGACCAGTCGACTGGTAGATTCAGGTTGTAGACTTGCCTGTCGACCTGTAGATTTAGAGAGTTTGATTTTCCTTCACCGATCGACCTGTCGGTCGACTTGTAGATTCAAAGAGTTCAACCCTCTTGGCCAGTCGACCTTTCGGTTGACCTGGAGATACAGGATCTTTCAACTGCTTGGTCCGGTTGACTCATCAGTTGACTGATGTCTTATGGATCTCTTCTATGAACACCTTTTTAGCTTATTTTGTTTTACGTTTTCGCCCCTTTAACCATTTTCTCATTTAATTTAGCTCCACTAACATTCTTATATTTCATTTTAGTCATTTAAAATTATTTCTTTTCAAATCATATAGGAGCAAATAATTTCACTTAATCAAAACACACATAAATTTTTGTACCATGTGTGTGTTCCTAATTGGGATATTAAGAGTTAAGATTCATCTGAGTTGTTTTTCCTAATTTCTTCGAACTCTTAATTCTTCAACATTTTTAAAATCATCGTTTAGCATCCATTTAATTTGCATCTTCATTACTGGAACTATAAATCACTGAAACACTCAACTAAAACGTTAGTTCCACTAAAACATCAATGCTTAATTGTTCATCAAAATCTTAGTATCAATAATCTCTCCCTTTTTTATGATGACAATTAACTTTGATGTTTTTTTTTTAAAATAAAAAATATAACCACACTCCCCTAAATCCGAGGATGGGTAACTCGTTAAAGCATCATAATGAAGATTTCAATAATGCACAAATTAAAAACACTCAATAAAGTACAATTTTTAAAAATTCTCCTCCTTAATAAAACATCACTAATTTCTCTCCCTTTACATAAATAAAGAATACTTAATTAAAGCACAATTTTAAAATACTCCCCCTTAATAAAACATCACTAATTTCTCCCCCTTTGTCATCTTCAAAAACAAAATTTAGGGATGCAAAAACACATAGATAATTCACTCTAGGCATTTATATAATAGAAGCATATTGGATGAACTTTAAAAATTAAAATTCATTTGAATAAATTACTTTTTAAGTTCAAAACATCAACACTATGTGGATCATTTTTATAGATAAATATCAAGTCTACTCAATCCATCAAAATTCACACCAAAAACATTATTCTTAATCATGCAATCTCCCACTATATATTAATTTATTTTAAGGAGAAAAAAAATAAATATAATCTTGAAAACACTAAGACATGAAATATCTCTCAAAAATAGTTTATGAAGCTCTCAATATAACGCATCTTATTTCATAAAAATTTAGCTATATCCATTTTTTCAACAATAATCATTAATGAATAACTCATGCTATATATATTTAGAGATTATGCAAATTGACAAATAATTCAATGATAAATGAGTCATGAATTGATACAAGATATTTCGCTATTTTAAACATGACTTTTAGAGAATCTCATATAGTATAGTTAAATAATCAAATCATGATACATAAATTTTCCTCATAATAATACAAGAATGAGATTGTTTTACCACTTAGTTGAATGAAGATTCAGCTCTAATCGATTATCTCCTTGAATCAACCTCGTTCTTATTCTTGACTCAACTTTGAGTTTCGTTATGAATATTTGTTTCTCTTTGAGTAATCTTAAAACCTGCAACTCTTTTGAACTTGCTTGGAAGAAGATCATTAGTAGAAATCAAGTGAACATATATTTATCATTTATTCTCATCAACATGTATGATTACTAATCAATTCCAAGCAATCTTAATCTTATAAACCAATCAATTCAGATCGAGTTTTCTCAAGTAACATGCTTCTTATTAACATATAATCATTAACGTTCAAGAACATGAATCATATCTCAATCAATAACATGCCTATTAAAAATGTTATCTCGTAACATGCTTAATCCCTTACACAATAATAATCATTTAAAAATCAGAGGATACGAGACATATAAGAATGACCTATTACTATGTATATAGTCAGATACTTAATTTATATAAATATATCCATGTAAGCATACAATCATGATCCTGAACAATTCAAATCAAATAAATCATTCTTTATCATTTAATTCACCTTAATTAAAATATCATGCATTTTAATAAATCAAAATTAATAAAAAACTTAGCTCAATTCAATTTCTAAATCTCAATAACATGTAAGCATATAAGCACATTATAAAAAACATGTATTTACACTTTTACTAAATGTGATTTTCATAATCACCATATAATATTTCTAAGACAACAAGTAAACACATAATTTAATATAGGTCTTAGAAATAATTACCAACTTACCTATTTGGCAAGTTGGCACTCTCCATCTTTAACAAATTTAATAAATTAAAAATGCGGAGGGTTAGGAGTACCTTTTCTATCATTTGGGACAACTTTACTTTTTACCTCATTTGTACTTATGATTGCTTTGGGTGCATAATTCCTCTTGGCCTATTTGTATCCTCTCAACTTTTGATTTTTGACATTTGATTCATTGATATCCCTTTGCACGTATCGCTTGTGGCTTCCTGGTGATATCCCATCTTGGATTTTATACAACTTTTCTTTTTGCACATTTCTCTTGTGGCTTCTTTGCAATTTCACACTTTGTCTTTGGTGCATCTTTTCGCTTTGCACACGTCGCTTGTGGATCTTTGATGACTTCATGTTTTGGCTTTGATATAAACTCCTTAATTGTTCCTTCAGGTCCACTTCCGAAATTTTGTAATTCTGTACAAGATATTTCAACAATTTTCTTCGGTATCTATTTCATTTTGGATCCGTCTTTGTTAGATATAATCTTAGGGTTCCGAAACGGACACGATACTTCAAAATGCCCAACCCTATTACAATAATAACATTTCAAATATGATTTATCATAGAAAACACAAGATGTAAAACATAAATCATTTCTAACAATAGAAACATAACTATCACTAGCCTGTGATGAAAGATGAGACGATGAAGCATATCCATTTTGCCTAGAAAAATCATTTTCAAAATCTCTCGAAATAAACTTAAGGTTGGGTTTTGATTTTTCAAAATTTTTCTTAAGTAAATCGATTTTAGAAACAAGATCTGATCTTTCCCTAGAAATCATATAACAATTATTTTTTAAAACTTTATTTTCATTTTCAAGAGAATCCACTTTAGAGAGCAAATTATTAATTTAAAAAACAACGTCCGAAAACTCTTTTGAGCCACAATAATCATCCAAATGCATTTTAAATTTTTGAATACTTTTTCCACCATTTTCAAAAGAAGCGATTTTTCTTTTTAAACTCAAGCTCTCTTTAGCAAAAAGTAGTGTGAAAAAAAGTAATTTTTCCGTAACAATATTGACATTTTCCTTATCATCATCTCCATCACTATCACTAAAATCACAAGAATCATAAACTACATTATCATATACGTATTTACCACTATCAGAAGAGGATACACAAAATACATCATTCATGGTGTGTGCACGTGACCGGTTTAGCTAGAATATTAAGCCTAATCAAGCTAAAACTAGCTCTGATGCCAATTGTTGGCCCAGTGAAATATCTAAGAGGGGGGGTGAATTGGGTAATAAAAAATTATCAGAATAAAAACTTCAATAAATCAAATAATTAATTTTATTCCTAAATTAATTATTATCTTTATATCACAGCAGAATAAATTAATCAACTAGGTGCACATACAAATAACAAAAATAAACAAATTAATAATGCAGTACACTAAGATACATCCTGGTTCACCAAGCTACTCTTGGCTAGTCCAGTCCTCTAAGCCCCACGGAGATTCGTACCCACTAATATTGAAGATCCCTTTAAAGGTAGGAACCAAACTCTCACACCGATTCTTTTACAGGCTCAGAATCAACATTTATAATATCTTTTTCCAAGGTTCAGGAATAACCTCTATTTTTTACAGGCTCAAGAATAACCTATCTTTTTACAGGCTAAAGATTAACCTATTTTTTTTTTTATCCCTAAGGCTTAAGAATCAAAACCTCACACAACACTCTAAATATCCTTTTACCCGGTAAGGATTAAACCGTTACAAAAAATCACTCAAAAAATAATTCTATCCAAGAAGAATCACTACCTCAATCTCTTTATAGGAAGAGACTGAAAATCGGCTACCCTTGATTAAATACCCCCAACAGTATTTAACCTGTCACACTACTTACCAATACAAATTGATAAGCATGATATCTCACTAGGAGCTTCTACCACCCTAGATAAATAATAACTCAATTAATATCCCAAGTCTAGTGATAGAAAAAAATGAGATTGAAAATCTGATTTTAAACAAGATATGGGTAGCAAATAATTTAGTATATAATCAAATTCAAGAAATTGTTTGTAAAATATTTTTCTTCAATAAAATTCAGAAACAATTTCTAAGATCAATTTTCAATAATAAACAAGCAATACACAATATAAGGTAATTAGAAAGATCTCACCCGGATAATACCGAAGAATGATAGATTGAAACGTTAGACAGCTCAAATCGGTGATACTTATACAACCAGCGCTTTAACTCAAGAATACCTCAATAATTGATATCACAATTTGATCCCTTAAAATAAATATTAGAATGATGACTCTTATAAAAGCTTATGAACTGAATAGTTCTTCATATGGTATTACATCTTATGTGAAATCCGCTAGTCTTTTTATAGGCATTTAAAATAAGCCTTATAACGGTTAGTTTTAACAAAATATGTCTTTTAAAATCACCGATATACCCCATATATTGATACCTTTCATTTAAGATATATTTCACTTAATAATAGCTTTCAAAATATTCAATTTAGTCCCTCAAAAGAATTTTTAAACCTAATTCCATAAGATAGGAAGAATTAAAAGGACCAATTTGAAAACCACTTTAATTCCAAGTACCAAATCTATATGAATTAAATAATGGATAAAGCATATCATAAATATCACCAAATACCTTAAATCTCTCTCAAATCCTAACAAAAAATGGCTACTTTTAGATATGATTTTGGATAAATCAGAATCCTGAAACAGCGTGTCTGGTCGACTGACTAGTTGACTGGTAGATTCAGGTTGTAGCCCAAGGTGTTCATCGGTCGACCTGCCTGTCGACCTGTAGATTCAAAGAGTTTGCTTTTCCTTCATCGGTCGACCTGTCGGTCGACTTGTAGATTCAGAGAGTTCAACCCTCTTAGTCGGTCGACCTGTCGGTTGACTTGGAGATACATAATCTTTCTGCTGCTTGGTCCGGTCGACTCATTAGTCGATTGATGTCTTATGGATCTCTTCTTTGAATAGGTTTTTAACTTATTTTTTTTTTTACGTTTTTGCCCCTTTAACCATTTTTCTCATCTAAATTAGCTCCACTAACATTCTTATATTCTATTTTAGTCATTTAAAATTATTTCTTTTCAAATCACATAGGAGCAAATGATTTCACTTAATCAAAACACACATAAATAATAAAATACATTTTGTGCCATGTGTGTGTTCCTAATTGGGATATTAAGAGTTAAGATTCACTTGAGTTGTTTTCCCTAATTTCTTTAAATTTTTAATTCTTCAACATCTTCAATATCATCGTTTAGCATCCATTTAATTTACATCTTCATTACTGGAACTATAAATCACTGAAATACTCAACTAAAACGTTAGTTCTACCAAAACATCAATGCTTAACTGTTCATCAAAATCTTAGGATCAACAGTTGTTGTGTTGTGACTTGACAGGAGGGCAAGTCCTATAGGTGGTTATTGTTGTTGTTGTTGTTGTGGTTGTTGTTGTTGTTATTATTGACGAGGATGATTATCCACGTGTTAGTGGTAGCGAAATATTATGTCGCTACTTTAACCGCAAGTGTACGGGTCAAGTTTTAGTATAGTAGGAAGAGTAAGAGTTGTCGTATCCACGGGGATTGGATTAGATCATTGCTAAGTACTGCGATTGTCATAACATAACTTTATCTAGGGACTCAAATTTAGGTTTTTTTTTTTTTTATAATAATTATCAACTAAACTAAATTAATTATTAAACTGTAATACTACTATGTCGTTAATGGGAAAATATTGTCTAGGGATTAAATTTGTTCACTTAATCGTGTTCGATTCAATTTAGTTTACATTAACAACATTCACACTATCTGACAATCTAGGTATCGAAATTTTACTCACTACCTCTCCCGAGTGTAAAGTGAATGAATATGCGACTTTGCATCAATGCCGACGTCCCTGTCTAGCGTCTATATGACACTGATCACCTGAGTTTCTCTCGAACCTCACGGATTGCATACTTTCTAATACTCTCCCGAGTCATTAGATCGTCACGTTGTGTTTAAACTCTAGTCCGAATTCCGGGTTACCTCTCCCGAGTGTCAAACCTCATATTCTCAAACCAACCAATATATCATAATAAGAATATAATAGAAGTAATAAAATGGTAAACACAATAAGATAATGAAGAACAACCGTTAACAAAATATTGATTTATTCAAAGCATGTTTTCATGAACTACATCAAGCCCTAGACAACATATGTTTAGCTATACATGGCCATAACCCTATATTCAACAATATACAAGCTAAACATAATCATAACTACCAACCAAACTAAGAAATAAAGAGAGAAACAAATGAGACTAGCTGTTATCTGAAGAACGTCCGCTAAAACTGCTCCGAGATCGTTTCCTCTTCTTGGATTTGTGATCTCTTCTTGGTTGATATGTCTTAGAGCTCCAAAAACACTCCAAAAAACGTGCCTAGTGTTGGGAAAGAAGTGATTAAAAGAGGGATCCAAAATATCTTCAAAATATCCCAAAATATCTATTCCAACTGGTGTCTGACCGCTGCAGCGGTGGGAAGCACCGCTGCAGTGGTGGTTGGGTAGAAGGTTTCTATTTGATTGACCGTTGCAGCGGTGGGCCTGCATTCCTGAACTTGCCTTTTTGCTCATTTTTCTACCGTTCTTCCATCGACGTTCCAACGAATTGCTCGTTTATCGACCGTTTTTATCCATTTTTGTCCTAAACACCTGATTTATATACAAACAAATAAAAACGAATTAAAACATATTAAAACACTATAAGAATACTCGAAAACTATCAAAATCAGTTTGAAAATAAATAGATAAATTCCACCAATCAAATACCCCCAAACTTAGAATTTTGCGAATTCTCGAGCAAAACACTCATACTAAAATAAACAAACACAATTAATTAACTAACACAAATACTAAAAACGAATAAAAACACAAATAACGGCATGCGAGATTTGAATTTAACTGTTCTGACCAAAATGTTTTCATTCAACGACCCCCAATTATAACAAGTTCAGGAGTAAAACGCACCATGTGGTGTTCTAGAATTTCAACATTTGATAATGGTAAATGCCATTCTAGATTCTGTTCAAGTGTGTGTGCGAAAACTCAATTATACAACCATCCAAAGACCGGATTGGATTATCCATCAACAAAGTACATGATTTGAAACCATAAAAGACTAGGATTTCTATATGCCTGACTGGGTTCCATTCTCCACTAATGTAGGCTTGGAAATTCAAAAAGATCAATAGGACGTGGTTCGGTTTTTGGAAAATGGCCAAGGGTATATCTGGAATATAAAATAGGTTAACGTTATTAACTTAACGATACCTAAGGCACAACGCTTGGCCTTCAATCACTCTCAAACCCCTTTTTGATCAATTTGAAACAACACTGAACAAACATTTAAGAACGTCATACTCACTTGTCAAAAGAAACGAAAATAGAACGATATTTACATATGTTTTTTTTTAATCACACCCCCAAACTTATTCGATTATTACAATTTCACGGGTGTGAAAATATGATAGAAAAATGATAAGTGAGTACTCAAATATTGAACCAATCAAAAGTTCACCCAAAACCCAACCGCTCACTTCAAGTAGCATAAACAAATGCTAACTCGATTTAACTCAAATTATGCCTTAGGTTTAGCGACAGTGGTTTGGAAATTTTTTTATCGGCCAAGGTATTTGTTACGTGTTCATAATTGAAATGGCTTATAGGCTTCGACAGGGTAACAATGGATAATATATTGCATGGTAGGCTTCAAAGGCTCAAGTGATCAAAATGAATGCCTTAATTATATCTCCTGAACTACCTCGCCTAAGATTTCACCTCAAGTTTCCACCAAATTAGGTTCTAGAATCCTTAAAATTATCATGAACTTGGCTAACGGATAATTGACGTCTAATCAATTGGATAGCTATACATTGAGTCTACGTGCTCATGCAAATTAAGTTTCACAATAACTTTTACCAAAACGACATGTCAAGCACACAGAAAACACATGAATGGGCATTACCCTTGACCTAAAAAAATAACTAGGGGATAATATCATCATCGGGTAATGGCCCAGATGAACTACAAAACTCAGCACACAACAACTACAAACATACAATACTCATACTAAACTAAACAAACATGCATACAATTAAACAATAAAACTTTTAAACTTAAATTAAATAATGAACAAAAGAAAACATATTATCATACTACACATCACCCCCAAACTTAAAACGGGCAGTGTCCACAATGTCCCAACATCAAACTCAACAAATAATATGTATTATAGTGACGAATGAGATTTTGAACACGTACTTGAGAGGCGAGACAATCTTGCCTCCGAATGAAGTCGGCTGTGATGGATTAATTTATTTAAAACCTTGGGTTGCCTCCCAAGAAGTACTTGGTTTATTATCCTCGGCCTGACACGGAGAAGGGATCGTCAAAGAGCGCCTTCCGCCCGTAGTATGTGTCATACAACACAACATACGGGTCTTGGTTCAGAACACCCTCAAGATTGGCAAAATTTGGCATTGTTTGACTCGTACTTTCAACTCGACTCTGCTCCGGTATATATGCTTAGTTGCCCTGGATGAACGGAGTTAGAAGTGGAGAAGAACAGGCGAGCCACATCGGATTCTCATAGATGTAATTGTCTTAGATCGCGGGTGGCATCACAACATGGCTCTCAAGAGGTGAGTACTCAAAATCATCTTCTGATTTATCATCTATGAACAATTATTGAGCCTCGTCCTCTTTCGAATCATCTTCAATATACGAACCCAAGTTCCTCCCGCTTGTATCCGGTTCCTCGTGGTGGCTTTCACTGAATGTGGTGTGTGTGTCGCTCAGTGCCACTATTTCTGAATTAACCTCAATGTAGCATATAAGCTGACTGATTTGTGTCTGAAGAAATGTTATGGTCACATCAATTTCAGCTAAGGTCGTCTTAATATTATCAAGACGATCCTTATGCTTGTTGAGATGGTCATTCGTTTTTCTCCAGAAAACCTGAGTTTCCCCCATAAATTCAGCGAACATATCGTCCAGGGTGAGAGAAAACTCCACATTTTGGTCCGGGAAGTCAATCAATTATATCGAAACTGTGGAATTATCCCCCGAGCTTTGGTAGCTTGTTGAATAATTCCAACTCTGATAATCAAACTCCGCCGTGTCTTCCAGCAACCAAATAGGCTTCATCCGTGGTTAGTTGGTCAAAAGAGGTGGTACCATTTCCTCCTTCAACCCAATTTCTTGCTGCGGCTAGTAACCCATCGAGAAAGTTCAGTAGTTGACACTCCTTCGGGAAATGATGGTTTGGGAACTAGATTAGCAACTCATTGTATCGATCCCAAGCATAATAAAATAGCTCAGAATCCTGTTGAAAGAAATGTGGTAGGGGAATATTACGTCGCTACTTTCACCGCAAGTGTACGGGTCAAGTTTTAGTATAATAGGAACAGTAGGGTTGTCGTATTCACAGGAATTGGGTTAGAATTGTCGTTAAGTACCACGATTTTCATAAACTAGCTTTATCTAGGTGACTCAATTTATAGTTTTTGTTAATAAAATATACTAAACTAAGTTAATTAAACTAATTATACTAATATGATGTTTAAGGGAGTATATTGCCTAGGGATTAACTTTGTTCACTTAAACTTGTTTGTTTCAATCTAGTTTACATTAATGGCATTCAAATCTATTTGACAATCTAGGTATCGAAAAATCACTCACTACCTCTCCCGAGTGTAAAGTGAATGAATATGCGACTTTGCGTTAATGCCAAAGTCCCCCTCCAGCGTCTATACGACACTTAGTCACATGAGTCTCGCCCCAACCTCACAGATTGCACACTTTCTAATACCCTTCCGGGTCATTAGATTATCGCGTTGTGTTTAAACCCTAATCCAAATTCGGGGTTACCTCTCCCAAGTGTCAAACCCCATATTCTCAATATATCATAACAAGCATATAATAATAGAATAATGGTAAACACAATCGAATACAAATGAACAACCGATAACAAAATAAAGATTAATCAAACAACGTTTTTATAAACAAATTACTCCCTAGACAATATATGTTTAGCTACTCATGGCCATAACCACATATACAATAATAAATAAGCTAAACATAATAAAAACTACCAACCAAACTAAGAAATAAAGAGATAAACAAAGGAGACTAGTCTTTATCCCAAGAATCAATGCTAAAATCACTCCGAGATCATTTTCTCTTCATGGATTTGTGATTTTCTCTTGGTTGATATGGTTTGGAGCTTTTAAAAACTTCCCAAAAATGTGCCCTAAGTGTTGGTGAAGAGGGGTGATAAAGAGGGAACAAAAATATCTACTAAATATCCCAAAATATTAAATCCAGGTGGAGCCAGACCGCTGCAGTGGTGGGAAACACCGCTGCAGCGGTGGAGAAGTCAGTAGGCCATTGCTGGATGATCGCTGCAGCGGTATTCAGGCAAAAAGGTTTTTGTTCGATTGATTGCTGCAGTGGTGGGCCTGTAGTCTTGAACTTGCCTTTTTGCTTGTTTTTTCACCGTTCTTCCCCCGACGTTCCACCGAATTGCTCGTTTATCGATCGTTTTCATCCCTTTTCATCCCAAACATATATTTTACATACAAACAAATAAAAACGAATTAAAACATATTAAAATATTATAATAATACTCGAAAACTACCAAAATCAGTTTGGAAATATATAGATAAATTACACCTATCAAAATGCAACAGTACTTGTTGATCTAACATCTTCAAGTACCCTGCAAGAAAAATAAACTAAAAACAAAAATTATAAACAAAATAAATGCCTAACACAATATCAACAACAATTTAAAAGTCAATCCCCGGCAACGGCGTAAAAAATTTGGTAGCAGAATCTTATGTCACTATTTTAACTGCAAGTGTGCGGGTCAAGTTTTAATATAGTAGAAAGAGTAAGGGTTGTTGTATCCACAGGGATTGGATTAGATCGTCGTTAAGTACCGCGATTGTCATAACCTAACTTTATCTAGGTGACTCAAATTTGGGTTTTTTTTATAATAATTATCAACTAAACTAAATTAATTATTAAACTATAATACTACTATAACGTTAATAGGAAAATATTGTCTAGGGATTAACTTTGTTCACTTAATTGTGTTCGATTCAATCTAATTTACATTAACAACTTTCACACTATCCGATAATCTAGGTATCGAAATCTCACTCACTACCTCTCCTGAGTGTAAAGTGAATGAATATACGATTTCGCGTCAACGCCGACATCCCTGTCTAGCGTCTATATGAAACTGATCACATGAGTCTCGCCCCAACTTCACAGATTGTACACTTTCTAATACTATCCCGAGTCATTAGATCATCACGTTGTGTTTGAACCCTAGTCCGAATTCGGGGTTACCTCTCTTGAGTGTCAAACCCCGTATTCTCAAACCAATCAATATATCATAACAAACATAGTATTAAAACGGTAAACACAATCACATAACGAAGAACAACTATTGACAAAATATCGATTTATTTAAAGCACGTTTTCATGAACTACATCAAGCGCTAGACAATATATATTTAGCTATATATGGACATAACCCTATATTCAATAATGTACAAGCTAAATATAATCAAAACTACCAACAAAACTAAGAAATAATGAGGGAAACAAAGAAGACTAGCCGTTATCGGAAGAACGTCTGCTAAAACCATTTCGAGATCGTTTTCTCTTCTTGGATTTGTAATCTCCTCTTGGTTGATATGTTTTGGAGCTCCAAAAATACTCCAAAAAATGTGCCTATTGTGTTGGGCAAGAAATGATTAAAAGAGGGATCCAAAATATCTTTAAAATATCCCAAAATATCTTATTCCAGTTGGTGTCGGATAGCTGTAGCGGTGGGAAGCACTGCTGCAGCGATGAGAAGTCAGTAGGTCTATTGGCAGCTGACCGCTGCAATAGTGGTTGGATAGAAGGTTTCTGTTCGATTGACCGCTACAGTGGTGGTTTCACTGTTACAGCGGTGGGCCTACATTCCTGAACTTGCCGTTTTGCTCATTTTTCCACCATTTTTCCACTGACGTTCCATCGAATTGCTCGTTGACCGACTGTTTTCATCCCTTTTCATCCCAAACACCAGATTTACATATAAACAAATAAAAAAGAATTAAAACATATTAAAACACTATAAGAATACTCGAAAACTACCAAAATTGGTTTGAAAATAAATAGATAAATTCCACCTATCAGTTGGCTCCTACCATTAGAGATATTGAATGGCCCTGACATTGATGACAACCTTAGATTGGACAGTTGTACAGGTTACGATATCGTTATAACTCCCAATCGTGAGGTGAAATGATCCTATGGCTAGTAGATTTTTTTTTAATATTTTATTATATAGAAGTTATTTGATTAGTTGATTTATATTCAATTGTTATTCGTTGATGATACCTATGAATTTTGATATTGTTTATGCAGTTATATTCTGTTTTGAAAAATATCAATGTGAGTATATTCTGTCTGAAAAGTGAATTTTACTAAATGCGCTTGATCCATAAATTATTTTTATATTATGAAGATAATACATCGATAAAATATTTTATTTTAGGTACCTCTGCTAGAGACAAATCCACTACTGACGCTAGGTAGAGTTAGAGGATGTAGTGGGTTCTATTTTGGTAGTTGTCAGGACAACTGTTGGTAGTGAGTGATTAAACGTTTTTTTTTTTTTTTTTTTTTTTGTAGTTTGTTATGAAATAGTTGTTTTTGTATAGTCGCTAAATATTTTGAGTTGGTAAAGTATCTAAATCTTTTTCTTTTAAAAAATCAAGATCAGTAAATAGTTTATAGAAACATGTGGTTTGTTGGGTGACATTAAGTCGACATCACACCTGGTCTCGGACATTGAGGCCCGGGGTGGGGTGTGACAGATACCACAATAATATCCCAAGTATTTTTCCTAAGTTTTGCAAGTATTGATCAATGAATTGGAAGCTAGGAGTATCGTGGATTTTTCCACAATATCAACTACTTAAAGAAATTTAAAAGATCCATTGAATTTGTAAAATAGAATTTCAAAGGGAAAAAATAAAATTTTCAAATCTTTTCGAAACAAGTGTCATAAATCCCTCAAAAGATATATTTCACTTCTCCAAATAAGTATAATTAAAATGATATACTAAATTATTCAAATATGTAAAAAATTAATATAATTGAAATAAATTACTAAAATTATATTGTTAAAATTATATTATTAAAATAGTTTTATAAAATTATTAAAATAAAAATTATATTAGTAGGTCTATTTTCACATTTTCTATTATTAAAATTTAATGGATTTTAAAATTTCTGCGTACAAATACTTGTCTATCAAAGCAAATAAATTAAGAATGCAAGCTTCTAATTGTACACCATTTTTCACTATTCATACACTCTTTCAAAAAAATAAATAAAAATTATTTATTTAAATTTATATAATTAAAATAATATTACTAAAATTATGTTGTTAAAATACGTTTATTAAATTACTAAAATAAAAATGAGATTTTGTATTATTTAACCCTTGTTTATGAGTTATTTTAAGAAAAAAAAATATTTTTAAATAGTTATGTTGTAATTTAGTCTGTTGACCCTAGATGTTTTGATGGACAATTGAACGTTGATGTTTTATAAAATTAATGTGATTATTGAGTGATTTCATATTAGAGTTTCGTTTGTTTAAAAGAAAAAAGCTTGCATTATAAAAGATATTGATCGTTTGAGATTTGCAAGACAATATTTTATAAAAAAATTCAAGATGGTTGCAAACGAAGACGTTGAAGAATTTTGGAGCATTGAAGATTTTTTTTCGTATTCTTAGGTGAAATTCAATACCTTTATGCTTTTAATGCAACTCGACTATGATTACGCACAATACATAAAATTGAGTGTTCTTATGCATACCATGGTAAGAAGTGATAAATTTAAAATTCTAAATGATATTCATGAAGTGTTAAATTGAGAAAAAGTTTTAAAATATAAAATGAGAAAGTTTTGGTCAATTTGGTTAACTGACGAAAATGATAAGTCGACTAACAAGAACATTATCTTGAAAGAAAATGTAAAAGGGAGCTACTGGCCAGATTGGTTGACCAACATAAGGCTCGGTAAACTAAAGGAAGCTACAACGGTTGGAATTTTGACCATTGCAAAGGGGCCGGTTGACAGATTGTAACAGATTTAGTCTACTTTGACTGTCTTGATTTTCAAGATCTTCAACCCAAATCATATGGTTTTGAATGTTAAAAAATCTGATTTTTAAAGGGATTTGGGTATATTTCAATTGTTTATCAAATATTTTAAAAATCCTATTAATTGGTCCTTATATTAATTAATTCTACGAGTTGAATTGGTAAACTACTTTCTATATTTAAGACATTATCAAGGTAAATCAATCAAAAGATTAATCAGTTAATTCAAAGGAAATCAAGACTCGTATTGAAAATCAATTTAAGGTATACACACCAATGGCTCCCAAGGATGAACCAAGTATTTCAAATTTCCTAAAGTATAAATATGTCAATTTTGTTAGGGAAACAAATGCATCGTATTTTTCTACTAATTAGCTTTATTGATTGTGTGTGTTAATTTAATGTGACAAAATTATTTTTAAATAAATATTTATACAGATCAAATTGAGAAATGAATGAGGCTAAGTAAAACAAAATGTTCAAAAACAGGTTAAGTCGGTCGACCGACAAGTATTCGGTCAACTGAAAATAGGTGATTAGTAAGGTTACGATTTTTTGGAAAGAAAGTCAACCGACTATATATCGGTCAACCGACCATCATCGGGTTAAAATAAACATACTAGGATTTTCTCATCATTTTGGCCTCTCTTTTCGTATTCTCTCCGAGTCTCTAAGTGTAAAATCCCTCCATAATCATAATTCTTTGAGAAATTCTTATTCCAAATGCTAGATCTAGTGAATGTTGTGAAGATTGAAGAAGGATTTCACTATTTTGGAAGAAGATCGTTTGGTTTGAAGAAGGCTCTACAATCTCATGGTTTCGCTCTCTCAATCTCACTATATTTCGGTAAGACTAAGATATATTCCTTGATTTCTTGTATTCTTCGCTAAACTTTCATCTTTATACACTAGGAATTTTGAAATCGTTCTACTGGCATTAAATCTTTGGGGTAGTTAAAACAAATCCTTTTATAGGAAAATATTCTTAAGTCTTGCAAATCAAGTTAAGTATCAAAACGATTTTTGGAGAAGGAAAATGGTATAGGCTAGAGCTATAGATTTTAATGAACTTTCATCTTGAGGAATTGATATATTATCAAAATTCAAGAAGTTGGGATGGAATAAATTTCTTGTTAAAAATAAGAAATGTTTTAGTTAGTAGGTAAAATTATTTTATTGTCATTTTCATATTATCGGGGAACAAATTTGTTTATATGTAAATGGATCTAAAATTGAAATATGTCTTAATGAGTTCGTCACTATTTTAAAGATAAAAAGAGTAACGGTTGTCTCTAAGAACTTCCCGTCATGGATTCAACAAAATATGGATATTGAACAATTGCGTACGGAATTGGGACTTGTTGACTTTAGGGAATCTTCGTTAAAGCTTGAAAAACGTCTTTATCATTACATCATCATTTATAATATTATTCCTAGTGGAAGTCATTTCTCTATGGTGACCGATGTTGATGCGTATATGTCGAATGTTGTTATAAAGAGGACAATATTGATCTCTCATCCTTAATGCTTGAGCACAAGTAATACCAACTAAATGTTTAGTCTCGTGTTCTATCGTAGGGTGATATGATATGTTATCTTCTTCAAAGTTTATAAGTTCCAATCGATGATGCATGAGCAAAGTATTATATAAAGGATACAATTGTTCTCAGTATGAATACTATTCAATCAATGGGTTATCGTCAAGAAGAAGACAATGAAGTTGAAAATGGTGTGATTATTCTTAATGATAAAGAAGATGCCAAGAATTTAGTCAAGATCAGTAAAAATATTGATCAAATAGTGGAGCAATTTGATAACTTTCAACATTTTATGCAAGTAATGGATATGAAGCTTCAAGAATTGTCAAGCAAAGTTGATAATGCATTGACCAGAGTGAAACAAATATGTGACTTGATTCAGAATCATCCAAATCTTTGTTCTTCAGTTGATCCATCCAACACGTTTAAAACTCCTTCACCTCTTCCTTATGATTTTTTCGTTGGTTAAAATTTGTTGATCTCAAAACATGATCTAGAAATACGATGGTCTGCAATAATTAGGATTTGATATAGTTTGTGGATGATCTAGATGTTTTGGATATTGACTTATGATTTTGATCTTTTATGCTAAATCTCTCATTGTCTCAATAATGATCCATTTTCTTCAAATATTATTTCTTTTAATGTGTTTATTAAAATTTATCTTTAAATCTAAAGTAAAAATATTAATGTTTTAACTTGGCTAAAAGTAATTTTTTTTTTTTTTGTGGTTTATTGAGAAATAGTTTTTGTTGATCTTAATATTTTGATGAATAATTAAATGTTGATATTTTTGGTGGAACTAATGGTTTGATTAAGTGTTTCAGTTTATTAGTTCCAATGATGAAGATATGATAACAAGTAATGAATAGAAGCTAAAAGATAATGACAAAGATCACGAAGGATTAAGAGGTTGAAGAATTTGAAAGAGAGAAAGAAAGAAGAAAAGAAAAATAGAAGGAGAAGAAAAAAACTATAAATGTTATATTTTTTTTTGTTGTTGTATTGTTTTTTTTAATGTAGGGGTTACCTCCCCCCTCCCCAATCCCCCATTTCTGTTAATGAAATATAAATCATTTTACTTTTATTCAATACTTCATTATGTTGTCTTTCACTCATGCCAAAAAAATTATTAATATTTTGCACGTTCTTTGTCTCGCCATATACACCCATGGTTCTCCTCTTGGGTAGTTCACTGGGCCAACAATTAGCATCAAAACTGGTTTAGCTCGACATATTTAGCTAACAAAGATCACATGGCGCACATAATTGGCACACTAGCTAAGGGGCAGTCTATGCACCGACCGCTGTTGTTTGCAGGTGAAAGTTATTCATTCTGAAAAGATAGAATGATAGCCTTACTTTAGGTTACAAATTATGATGTGTGCCTAGAAATCGAGGATGGTCCGTTTGTTCCTATGGAAAATGGAGCCGAGAAGAAGAAGAAACAACTAACTATTTCTGATAAGCAGAAACTCTCTATAAACTCTCAGGTTATTAACATTCTATTTTGCTCTTTAGATGCTAATGAATATTGTAAGACCCTAATTTTTGCATACGCATAACTTTAACTGCATTTTAGAACATTTAGAAAATAACGGGGTAGAATGTGTCATTTCTAATTTAATTTAAAATTTTAGGGGTGAATTTATAATTTTAAGAATATTAAATATTGAATTGGGCTTAAATGGTAACTTAAATAAATTTAGGGGAGATTAATATAATTTGGGAAAAATTAATATATATATATATACACACACACATATAAAATGATTAGATAAAAAGAGAGAGAGAGAGAGAGAGAAAGGAAGAAGGAACACGTGGCATCAAGCCCGACTCTCTTTCTCATGTATATATATATATATATATATATATATATATATATATATATATACACACACACACAATCCATGCACACCCATTTTCAGGACACCTCAAAAGAAGAAGAAATCAGAAAACGAGAGAAGTTGGTTGGTAGTGGTGAGTTCTGATCGTCGCTGTCTTGTCATCGGTGGAGAGGTGTGTGTGTGCGGTTCAGTCGACGGCGTGTGTGTGTGTTGTGGGTCGACGGTTGTGTGCGTGGGTGTGATCAGTGATTGTGTGTGTATGTATGGATCGTATGTGTGATCGTCGTGGGATTGTTGTCGTCCGTTCGACGATTGTGTGGGTGTGTATTCGGTAATTGTGGGTGTGTGTAAGTGGCCATCGTCCGGTCTGTGTAGGTGACCGACGTGTGTGTGTGTGGGTGTGTGTGTGTATGTTCTGATCGTTGAAGTATGTGTGTGTGTGTTCCTCCGTTTGTTCTGCCGTGTGCATGTGTGCGGGTTGATATGTGTGTGTGAGCGTCAGATGTGTGTGTATGATCGGTGATCGTTGCAGTTGCCGTCGGGGGTGTGGGAGTCATTTGGTCTATATGTGTGTGAGGGTTGTTGTGTGCATGTGATCGTCATTGTAGGTTGACGGTGTGTAGGTGGGTAATCGCTGCTCATGTGTATGTGCGTTGCCGACAGGTTAGAGAGAGAGAGCGCCGCGGCGGTGAGGTCCAGTGAGCAGAACCCAGAATAGAGAAAGAGGGCTGTCGTCGCGGCGGTGAGGTCCAATGATTGGAAAACAGAAAAGGAAGAAGAAAAGAGAAAGAAAAAAAAATAAAAAAAAAGAGAGAAAAAAAAATAAAAAAAAAGAGAGAAAAAAAAATAAAAATAAAAAAAAAATCTAAAATCCAATCTCTCAGCAGGCGGGAAATCCGGAACAGGTAAAAATTTCAGTTGATTATTATTTTCATTAAATTAAATTGTTAGCATTAAAATTTTTCGCAATCGTGATAACAATTTTTGAAATCGTTAATTTTAATAATCGCCGTACAATGAATATTAACATAACAAAATGAGAAAAATAATAATCTTGCATAATTAAATTCGGAAAATGGAAAATTATGCCATTTAGGGTCATGCATTTCATATTAGGTTATTTTAAATAAAATATTAATTTAGACCCTATCGCTGTTAGGTTCACAGGTGCCAGCCTCCCGGTAGGTTTTGGACATCGGTATTTTTACAGTGTGGAAAACGAGGTGAGTGTAATGTCTTCTATGTAAATATACAAATTTTATTTTCGTATAAATTATGGAAAAATGTGTTTGTTAAAATTGGACGATTTTACTGCTTATGTAGATCAAGTAGATTTTTAAATGTAGATGGTGATTTTTATCCGACTATGCCATAGCTTTGATCCCGTCAGGAGGGTATGTCGTACGTGATGGTTTTGACCTGTTAGGAGGGCACATCCTGCAGGTGGTTGATTATTGTCATTGATCTATCAGGAGTGTTGGTCCTTCGGGTGGTTGATTATTATGACCTGTCAAGAGGGGATGTCCTGTATATGGTTGATTATTATGACCTGTCAGGAGAATTAGTCCTACAGGTGGTTGTTGATATTATGACCTGTTAGGAGGATTAGTCTTGTAGGTGGTTGATTATTATGATCTGTCAGGAGGATTAGTCTTGCAGGTGGTTGATTAACCCATTAGGAGTGCAAATCCTGCGGATGACACCCCTACCATTGGGGATAATAAATGGACCTGGCACTGATAGTCATGTTAGATGACACAGTTGTACAGGTTATGGTACCGTTGTAACTCCCGATCGTGAGGTAAAAGCGATTCTATGGCTAGTAGGAGAGTGGTGTGGGGTATTTTATTATATGACGAGATGTTTGGATTGATTGATTTAAAATGACTGGGTTGGTTGATTTAAAATATTTGGATTGGATATTTTAAATATATTAGTTTATTTCATTGGTGACAGAGAAACTGGATTTCCATACGGTATGTAATTATATATTATTGTATTTTGAAATGTGGTGTTTAATACTTATACTTGATCCATAAATTTGTTTTTATTATGAAGACAGTACATCGATAAAAATATTTTTGGTTTCAGGTGCCGCAGCTAGAAAGGGGTCCACTATTGGTACTAGGTAGAGTCCGGAGGTAGTGTCATTTTGGGAGTGGGCCGGTCAGTGGCGAATCGTGGAAGGTTCAACATTTTTTGGTACAACAAAAATCCTCAAAATATATATATATATATATATATATATATATATATATATATATATATATGCATGTATATTTGATTGATTGGGCAGGTAGCGTCATGCCGATGTCACGCCCAGCCTCGGGCGATGGGGGGCCCAGGGTGGGGTGTGACTTCTAATAATTAAATATATTATTAAATTCGAATTAAGTTAAGGGTAAAAATGTCTTTGTATCTTTATTTATTCCGGAAAGGGGTTCTCGCGGTAATTGCTATATATAGGGGGATGTCGGTGGAACTTTAAAAAAAATCAGAGGGTGTCTATGGTATTAACCCGGTCCCAAGGTATAGACCTAAGTCCTTGCTAAGGTTTATAACCATTTTTCTACTAATATTGCGGGCAACAAAGTTTGGGATGTTTGGTGAAATGCAAATCTTGGATTTTCCTAGATTCTTTTTTAGCCCAGATTTTCTAGAGAAGGCCTCCATAACCCTAACGATGGTCTCTTATTTCTTGTTACCAATCTTAGTAAAAAGTAAAATATCAGCAACGAAGAAGATGTGGGTCAAGAACGGGCCAGTTCTAGCAACTTTTAAACCCGTCCAATTACCTTTCTCCACTTTTCTTATAATAGAGTGAGATAGTCTCTCGATAAACAGAATAAATAGGTACGGTGATAGGGGTGACCTTTTTTGAGACCTTTAGGAGGGGTGAACTCCACAAGGGGTTCCCTATTCCAAAAGACTTTAAAAGAGACATCCTGACACAACTAATCACAAGTTCAATCCATGCTTTAAGAATGTTAAAGAAGTTAAAAGTTTCCTCTAGTATTTTCGTGGGCTGGGTTCAACCTCCTAAACTACATGTGCTTTGATCTTCTAAACTAACTGTGCTCGGTTATCTTGATACCAAGCCTTCCCCATGACTTTTCCTAGCTCAGGGATGCAATTCTCACCCAGCATTTAGAGCTAGGGGATCTCCGCCATGAGTACCACGTGTTATCTGACCAGGGACCTCCGAGTTGTGATCTTCTATACAACCAAGGAAGACTACAGTATTTTCATGGGTTGGGTTCAACCTCCTAAACTACTTTGGCCAGCCCATGAGCTCATCCGAATATGCCGAAATACCAGGCCCAAAGGCCTAATCCCCTCACACGTCTCTCCATTGGCCACGCGTTGGGTTATCATAATTAACTGTGCTTAGGGCCCTAATATTATTGAGCTAATTGTGCTCCTTGTCTATATATACTCTGGCATTCAATGCCCTCAGGTACTACTCAACTTTACAATTGAAGCACAATATAACATTTTCCACCGAGCTCTTACTCTTATGCCAAAGGGACTTCACCGGGCACAATCCAAGTGGGTCTTTGTGTAGGTACCAGCTTGAACCTTAGGATTTAGCCATTGAAAAAGTTAGCTATTGACCTTGACCGCTCAGAGAACTTCGAACTTCGAACTCAAGACCTCCACCTCAGCAAGAATTTTCCATGTGTATTTTGACTAGACAAATTGGAAGTGTTAACCATTTTTAGACACTAACAATGTGAATGTGTATATGTTCGATAAAGGTGAAACATGTACCAAAAAATGCAAAAAAATAAAAATGAAATATTAAAAATGGGACTTTTGATGTGGTTGAATTGCTACAAAAGAGAAAAAATATTGTTTTTTACTATTATTTGTTGTGGTTCAACCATAGATTTTTTTTTTACTATTTGTTGCGGTTCAACCATAGAAAATAAATAAATAACAAATGCTATTTATTGCGGTTGAACTGCAACAAATAAACATAGTAGAGTTTTATTTTATTTATTTTTTTTGGGGGGGGGGGGGGGGGGGAGGGGGTGCTAGATGAGGCACGAAAACAACAGAGAGAAAGAAATCGCGTGATCGCTTAGGCGGTGGGAGATCGCTTAGGCGGTGGGAGATCGCTTAGGCGGTAAAAGAATAGAGAGGAAGAAATCGCATGATCGCTTAGGCGGTGGAGGATCGCTTAGGCGGTAAAACAACAGAGAGCAAGAAATCGCCAATTCGCCTTGGCGGTGTATATCCGCTTAGGCGGTGGGGAGTAGAAGCATATTCTAGGGGAAATTCAAAGAAAATTGACAATCGTTCTGAAGTAAGTAACGTCTCTTATTAGTTTTTATGATTCACTGAATTAGTTTTATAGCCTTAACATATCAAATGACAAAATGTGGGGTGGGAAGTTAATAAACATAGGGTTTGTATCACACGATTAGGTTGTTTTTTGCTACACTATTAATTTAGGTCCTGTCACAAGTAGGTTTACAATTTTCGGAGACTTAGTAGCTGGGAGTTAAGAGAGCTTGCAAGTACAAATTTTCAGGTGAGTGTACTGTCTTCTTACAAAATTATTTTTCTATATGTCGACCTAAATGTTTACTTAAACTGCATGATTTTATAAATGTGGTGGATCGAGCAGGTTTTGTGTGAGTTGGTAAGAAGAATTTTCGTGGAATTGTTAGGGTTTTAAAAAGAAGGATATTATAAATAATTTTGTTGGTAGTTGACGGTAATTGAATTGACGATGGTGTTGTTGTTGGTTGATTTGTGTTGTTGGTTAGACTATGCCATAGTTTATGTCCTGTCCGGAGGGTGGTCCGGCAGGTGGTGATTCATATTATGGTCTGTCCGAAGGATGGTCCGGCGGATGGATATTTGTTATGGTGATTGATATAATTGGTGACTTATATTATTGGCCTCCGGAGACGTCCGGTAGGCGGTGATCTGTGCAGTTAGGTCCTCTAGGAAGGCATATCCTACGGATGGTTACGGTACCGTTGCAACTCCCGATCGTGAGGTTAAAACGATCACTATGGTTTAGTCGGTGTGTATGTGGGTGATAGGTAAACTTGAAATGGGGTGTTTTTACTAAGATTGGTGATTTATTGCATATAATGATTGATATGGTTTTACACTGAATGGATTGGAGAGATATATAATTATATAATTGTTTATTTATTTTCACTGTTTATTTTAAAGAAGAGGTGTTTGTATTATGGTATTCGTATAATTACACTTGATCCTTTTTAGAAAGATATTGCGAATGTATTATTATTTCGAAAATATGTTTTAAAATTACTAAGAAGGCAGTACACTCGCAGGTGCTGTAGATAAACGTTCGTCCCCTACTGGCAGTAGGTCGATTCCTGAAGGGCCGTAGCGGGGAGTATCTCGATAGGGATTCTTTTTGCTTTTGGTTGTATATGTTGGTTAGTAAAAATGAACTAGTACTGTTGTTGTAAGATCAAGGGAGTTCCAATGGAAGGGGGTATATGTATTTTTGTTGGCTATAGTAAATAATATTCTCTTTTTGTGTAAGATATTTTAATTAGTGTTAGTCATTGTTCAGAGGAGTTGTATTGTTGTCACACCGGACCACGAATGTTGGGAAACCGGGGTGGGTTGTGACATAAGTAGCCTCTCTAGCCCTTCAGAGGGTTTCTCCAGGTAATGCATTTCAGATTTGCTATTCGTTCTTATTCAGGCTAGGAAATTCGCACAACAGTTGTTGGTCCTCCTGATAGCTTGAATTTCAAAGTCGTGGGTCTCTATGATGTGCTTGCATTCTATCACCCAACCTCTTAGCAGGTGGGTCTCCGGGTAGTTCCCCTTGATGAGGTTGACTGCTTCTAGGGAGTCTAATTCCACAACAACTCTTATGAATCCCCCAGTGATCGCCAAGCACATCCCGGCATGAATGCCTCTGATCTCCACTTCCAAACAGGTACAAGACTTAATATTGCCGAAGAAGCCGATCTTTCAGGAACCATCCATGAGCCTGATAAGCCCACCAACACCTTCTTTCCTCAGGTTTCCCAAAGCGCTACCATCCGTGTTCAGTTTGAAGACACCTGCAGGGGGAGGAATCCAATTAGGTCCAGGATTTAGGAAAATACCATTACAAGTTTGATTGGGATAGAAAGTTTCCAACATATCAATCGCTAGGCGATGAATTTTGGAGGCAATCAAGGAAGAATTTTGGGTGGCTCCTTCAATCACTTCATTGTTCCTATCCTTCCAAATTTCCGAAATAATGGCAATAAAAAAATACATAGGGGAGGGTTTGATAGATCTTCCTTTTATGAACTTGGTAATCCAGTCCTGAATGTCTATGCCATGATCCCGCCTCAAGAAGTCCATGTCTAAGAACAAGTTTCAAACAGTCCAAGCCTTTGGGCAAGTAAGGGCTCAATTACACTATTACACCGCAAACAATGGCCAAGACATCACTTGACCATTTCACTCTCACCGAGTTCGTCATCAGTCTTTTACGAAAAAAATTTCAAAGAAAAAATTTAATAGATTGCGGGATTTTAAGTTTCCAAATCCATTCCCAATTGGAAGTGGGGTTGGAAGCATTAAAATACGCAATAATCGAGTAGGCCGATTTCACGTAAAATTTACATGAATTTTCGGAAACCAAATGGCTACATCATCTTTCAATAAATTAGGGGGATTAGGGTTAAGTATGTCATTGACTTGGTTGTTCGAGATAAGGTGAATGATTGGCAGAAGAAACCAACTACCAGAATTATCCAGAATATCTGTAACCTTAAGATCAAAGTTTTTTTGTAGCTTATCATTGCCCAAAGGACCATCTCCGTACCACTAATCGGTCCAAAGATTAACATTAACTCTATTTCCAATTTTCCATTTTAACCCTTTAGAAATGATTGAGCTGGATTTAAAAATACCTCTCCAAATGTGAGAGGCCCCTTGCCGTTTTGCCCAGGACATGGGGTTTCTCTCAAAATTGTATGTGTTCACTACAACATCCACCCAAAGACAATTATTGACATTAGAAATAATTTTCCAAGCAAGTTTAGACATAGAAGCAAGATTATTGAGTCTAGTTTTCCTAATATTTAGACCTCCCAAGCTTGTAGGAGAGTAAACTTTATCCCAATTGACAATGTGGTATTTCCTTCTTTCTTTTGAGTCCCCCCAAATAAAATTTATGGAATTTTTGTCAATTTTATCACAGAATTTAAGGGGAAGGGGGTTAGTCTGCATATAATACAAATGGATCGATGCTAAAATATATTTAATCAAAGTACCCCTGCCTGCAATAGAAAGATTTAAGGCCTTCCAATTGGGAAGCCTTTTTTGCATTTTCTCCAGAATAAAATTAGAGTGTCTACCACTAAATTTTTCATGAAAAAACAGGGTACCTAAATAAGTCCCCAATTCCTTGCAAAGAAGGATCCCCAGGTTATTACTAATATCTCTGGCAGTGCAAACACTCATCTTAAGCGCGACATAGACTATGGACTCACAAAGATTGATAACTAGACCTGAGGCTACCAAGAAATTAGTCAGAGAATTGACAAAAAAATTGTAGTTTTTCCTATTTGCCTTAGCAAACAGGAGGATGTCATTCGCAAAAAAAAAAAAGATAAGAAAGGGTCGACTCGTCCTTAGCAACTTTTGGACCCTTCCACCTTTTCTGAGTGACTTCCTTATTAATCAGGCATGAGAGCCTCTCCATGCACAACACAAATAAATACGGGGACAGGGGGTCCCCTTGACGGAGGCCTCTCCTGGGAGAAAAACCTTGAAGAAGTTATCCATTCCACAGGACTCTAGCTGAAGCTTTCCTCACACAATTCATGACCAAAACAATAAAATTTATGGGAAAGTTGAAAAATTCAAGAGTATTTTCTAGAAAATCACAATTAAGTTTGTTATAAGATTTTTCAAGATCAATTTTGACAATTATTTCCCCTTTTTTATCCTTAATTTTCTTGAGTTTATGGAGCAGTTCATGGGTGATTATGATGTTATCAATAGTCTGTCTTCCCGGGATAAAACTGCTCTAGAAAGGGCCAATAATATCAGCCAGAAGAGGGCGGAGCTTGGACACCAAAATCTTGGTAACCAGTTTATAAGGAACATTACATAAGCTTATAGGGCGAAACTGGTTAATTTTCTCAGGGATAAGCACTATAAGTGTCTCATTCATTTTAGGTGGCATGTCTCTATCATAGAAGCATGTTTTAACAAAATCACATAGGTTTCTGCCTATCCTATCCCAGTTCATCTTATAGAAGATAACTTAGTAGCCATCAGGGTCAGGGGCTGTAAGGTCCCTTGTATTACATAAATTTGTTTTCAATTTCTTCATCATTTGGCACCATATATAGAAATTGATGGTCACTAGTGTAATACCCCGGAAATTTATAATTTTAAAAAATATTATTTTATATAAGTTTAAAATTTTTTAGGACGGTTTTGTAAATTTATGGTATAAATATATGTTTGATAACTTTTGGAGTTAAATATTAAATTTATATTTTTTGAAAATATCGTTTTATGTAAGTTTAATATTTTGAGGAGTGTTTAACAAATTTATAGTGTAAATAATAATTGATAATTTTGGGAATTGAATGTTAATTTTACGTTGACTTTTAACAGTTTTAGGATTATTGTGATATTTAAAACATACTTGTAAGAGTTTTAAGATATAATTAATATTTTTTATTTTATTTTAAGAAAGGTGTTTGGGTAAATAAATAAACGGCTCAAAACAGTTTCCTTCTAAAAGAAGGAAATTGATTTAAAACCATATGTGTGTGTGTGTGTGTGTGAAGGGCAAGAGTGACACGTGTGTAGTATGATAACAATAATAATAATACTAACAAAGATTGATTATTAGCTTTGTGAGGGATATCACATATATTGTATGTGTTCTTACTTGCTTGTTAAAAAAAATGTGTTCTTGCTGTGACTCTTGAGCTTGGGGGGCGAGGAAAAGAAAAAAAGCTCAAAAAGAAAAATAACATTTATACCATGGCAAGTTCGGTTTCGGATTTCAGGTAGAATTTCTAACTCTTTTAATATATGTATTTAATTTTTCTATTGTGAAATTTATGTTCTTATGGTTGTCAAATTATAATTGTTAATTTTCATGAAATAATTTTGATTATGTGAAAATTATGTGGAAATCATGTCTATGTATTTTATTTGATGTATTAATTAGATACACGTATTAGGGGGGGTTTAAATTCTACTGAGCGTTGGCTTACAACCCCACAGTTTTGATTGCAAGGCCGATGAAAATGAAGCGACGCCAAGAGTTAATAGTTGTATTTATTATTTATCGTTGTAAAAATTGACTCTCTAATTTACCGTGTACAGTGTCAGAGAATAGAAATATTATGTATGGCCCACGGAATTAAAACTAAAAATTCTTAGTATTTCATTTCGAAATCAAGTGGTATACATATATCAAATTCTTTTTCCAGTGCTAGTAATTAAGTTCAGAAAATTACTTTTTTGCCATTAAATCGATAATTAATGTTATCGATACCCCGATCATGATAATACCCCACTTTATTATTACTATTATAATATTATGGGAGTGTAGTATATGGTGTAGATTGGAGAATTAACATTATGCACAGTATTTTTGAGGTTCCATATATAGCACGACTCTTAAAAATATAATAGTAATGATCATTACTACTATAATAACGAAATTATTATAATAGCGTTACCCAATATTACAGTTGCGTTTTTAATGACCCAGATGACCACAAAATGATTTTTTGGACGATTTATAATGTATATAAATTATCGACTAATTTCAATTTTAGTATTAATTTGCGCCAGGAATTTATATAAAAAAATTTAATTTGTAAAAATTGTATCTATTATTTTTGGTTGTAAAATTGAGTCGATGAATTTGACAAATTATAATCGTCGCCGTTGCATTGTAAAAATTCTCAAATTTTTATTAATAATGAAAAATTGGTCGTTTAGGTTTTATTAATAATTATAACTGTCGCCGTAGTTGTAAAATTTCTCAGATTGATAATGAATATTCAGTTTAGTCTTAATTCTCCAAGGGGATAAACCGCGTGACGGCCCTGGAAAACCAGGTCGTTACAACTATGGTTTATAGGATGGTCACAGACCATTTTCTCAAGTATATTTCTAGTTTTAGTAGGGGGAATCTCACAGAAAAGATCATAGAAGTACCGTCTCACATGGTTCTTAATATCCTCTTGATTATCAATCCAATTGTCATTGACACTTTGTTCTTCCTTCTTCTTTGATTAGTAGAAACATGGAAGAACCTAATGTTTTTATCCCCCAACAGGCAGCCACTGAATCCTAGACTTTTAGTGCCAAAAGATCTCTTCCCTCTTATGGATATCAGCATAGTCCCTTTTCAGAGTCCTTTCTAGAGCATCCAATCTACTAGAAAATTTGGTGCCTCGATACTTTTGGATACCTTTAAGTCTAGCAAGGAATTGTTTCTTAGCTTTAAAAATGTTCCCAAGAACCTCCTTATTCCAGATTTTAACTTCCTTAGTAAAGTAATCCAAATTGCCGATCAAATTAGTGTTTTCACTAATTCAGTTATTATCAATAAACGATTTGAAGTCAGGGTGATCTAGCCACATGGCTTTAAATCTGAAGGGGCGAGATAAATTCAGAAAGTTAACACCTAAGACATGAATGAGAAGAGGAGAGTGATCAGAATACGTACACGAGAGGTTTTCAACCCTAGCCTCAGCGAAAGTAGAGCACCATTACTCATTGGCCAAGGCTTTATCAAGCCTCTTGCTCACTCTAAGCCAGTACATATTATTTCCCGACCAAGTCAAGGTCGATCTGCTCGCACCCAAGTCATTCAGGTCACAGACAACCAAATTGGAGTTAAAAAAATTACTACGGCGGATGTCTTGGGCACTCGCAGTCCTATTCTCTCGGATTGGGTGCTTATGTCATTGAAGTCACCCGTTGCCAGCCAAGGATAATCATTCAGCTGGGCGAAGTTCTTTATTTTCTCCCAAAGCTCTCTACTTCTACAGGGGTTCGGCTGACTATAGACTGCCGACAAAACCCAGTCTTCATATCCTACCATGGACACTTTAGCATGGATAACTTGATTTGTAACATGGATTTGGCTGAGAGTGACCTTTTCTGGACACCAGAGGACCCATATGCCCCCAGATCTACTAACAGGGTCAATGTGAGTCACCGCCGTAAATCCTAAAGAAACAAAAAAGTTTCCCATATTACCCATTTTCACCTTGGTCTCAATCAGAGCAACAATCTCTGGCCTTTTGGAGTTAAAAAAAATACCCTGAAAAGTCATTCCAGAATTGGCCATTTTCGGCGCCTCGGCAATTCCAAGTGAGGATCCGCATAGAGACTTTGGAGGGAAAGTTTGGGAGATAATCCGACTCACTTAGCTTTAGCAGGGTTTTGCACCTCTTCACAAGCATATCCAATGCTTTCACACTTTCTATTGAAATCTCCATGAAGGGAGGCTTTGGAGCTCATCGTTCCATGGTTTTCACTGTTAATCTCACTGCGTCGATCAACCAAAACACTTCCATGCATTGGATCACATCCTCTGATTGTTCCAGAAACATTGAGAACGAGAATCTTTAGGAGGAGATTTACTGGAATCCCTTCCGTATTTTGGTCTTAGGTTGAGGTTATCGTTTGGGGGTTTGGTGGGGGATGAAGGGTGTTTGAGAGGAGGGCTTTTTTGGGTCTGAGCCTTCTATCTTCCTAATGTGGTTAGTCGTAGACCTAGGGCTAGATCTGGTATACTCACTCTTTCTCTTATCCGGTTCACCATGGGTTAGCATGGTGGTTGGATTCTTCCCCTTACTATTCTGATAGGCCTTCCCCAAGCCCAAAACACTGGCCTCATTCCTTAGCCCAACCTTGTCTGGGTTTCTTCTTTGGGCCTTCTTTCCCCTAGGCCTATTTGCTCCCGAATTATAATTTTGAACACCAGCGTTGGGCCCTTTATTGGACCTATTTAACTCTTTTTTGGGCTTGTTAGCTCCAAATTTGCGTTACATTTTGACTAGAAGCCAGGGCCCATACCCATCTTCGCCGGCGTCCAGAGCAACGGCCTCCTCCTGCCCTACTCAGTCATTGTAGATGTGATATTGACGTCTCAATTAGCCTTCACCTGGTTTCCCGTGTTGATGCCCGTTGGAGTGCAATCATCACCTCCAGTCTCCTTTTTCTGGTGAAGCTCCAACATCCCTTACTATGGTTTTCTCATAGGGACACATTTTCGTGCGGTGGTTGACGCATCCACATGTGTAGCAAAGCCCATGAATGCTTTCGTACTCAACTTTGAACACCGTGCCCCTCATACAAAAACGGGCCACCAGAGGATTTTTCAGATCAATTTCCACACATAACCTCATAAACTTGCCTCTGTATGACGCCGCCGTGTTCCCGTCTATCTTGATAGGTCTCCCTAATTTCCCCCCAATATTATAGAGGATTGATGATTCGTAATACTCGAAAGGGATATTTGGGAGTCTGACCCGAACCGCTATACGCGATTCAGTCGCATACTCTGGCCTGAAATCTAGCTCACACTTTCTGATTGTAAGGTAGTAGTCTAAGATGACCCAAGGCCCCTCTATTAGCACCTTATAGGCGTCAGAGATTTAATCAAATTTGGCTAGGTAGAACCATAGTTTAGGTCTATATGCTCGAAATCTCCTTGAAGCTTCCAGAGCATCCTAGCCATGTCATAGAGGACCTTGTACCCAATTGACCTTCCCATAAGTTTAATAATCAGGGTATCCTTCCACCTATCCCTAATCTGAGAGATGATAGATTCATGGATGATTACCTCTGGAATCCCATATCCTTGCATGTCCTCCTTCGACCCTGTATTAGGGTTTGCCTCATCGGCCATGTCCTCGTCATCAGTATCGAAGTAGACCTCCAGCATGACCCTTTTTGGTTGTTCGCTTTTCTGATTCAGGATGTCCTTGAAAGATCTTGTCTAGGCATGTATGTGTAAATCAACTTGGATTTCTTGCACAGGTAATGGACCCAACTCCATGTCATGGATCGGGGTCACTATCTGACTTGGAACTTCTTTGTTCATCTCTTCTTCATCCTCATCAGTCTCTTCCATCTCCATAGTTGCTTCCAGATTTTCATGAACATTTTTTATCTTCATGAAATGTTTGACGAAATTTTTAACAGAATGACTATTTAAAAACGTGTTGATACGTAGAGAGTTTAAAATAAAATGTACAAATTTAGAAGGATTACTTAGAAACGTGTCAATAGTTAGAGAGAGTTTAAAATGTACTTTTCTCTTTCTTTTTTGTCGTCAAATTTGGCGCAAGACTTATTTACTGTACTTTTTTATTTATGCGACAATTATAGCTGTAACAAATGATTTATCATGAAATAACATTTGCTGTGCTTATAACCACAACAAAAACTTCAAGCGAAAAATTGATTATTTATTACGGTTAAGGGAGCATTTGATGCAGTTTCTGAGTATTAACTACAGAGAAAAATTGCACCTTCAGGGTGCTCACTTTGCTGGCAGGGATAAGTGACTTAAGCTGAAACAATGTAATTCAAGGTCCAGCAAGTATTTACATACATTTATTATGTCTACTGAGAATCGACCATATGAAAAAAGTGCATTAACTACAGAGAAAACAGCATCAACAACATTGGTTGCATATCATATGATGTCAACTGCAGAATCCGTCATGCCCATGAACAAATTATTCCATTCTTGTCAGAGGTGGCTAGTGGTTTTCCGAGATTACTCCATGAACAGCAGAGGACAGGGGCTGTGTGTTCCTTTAAGGTGCTTACTATGCTGCCTTTAGATATTGACCATACATGGACCGATCCATCAGCTGATCCAGCAGCAACATAATTCTCATCTGTACTTAAACAAGATCGACTCCAATTAGATGCCACTCTGCTTGCATTATCTTTCAACGAGCCGCAGACTTCTAATGTACGCAAATCAAACAAATTATGCATGTTGTCTCTCCCACTTGTCAATATCACATTCCCATTCCGAGACAAACATATTGATGTAACAGCAAGTGAATGAGCATCAACTTCACTAGGAAGCTTTCCAGTTTGAATATCCCATAATCGAATATTCCCATCAACATGACCTGAACAAATGGTCCGCCCATCCGTGCTGAAACTGAGGGCATTGCGGTTCTTGGGAAACATAATTGTGCTAGTGCAGTAACCTTTCTGCAAATCCCAAACTTTAATGGTACGACCATAAGCAGCACTTACAACAAGACGAGTTGAAACTTTGCTCACATCTACCGCACGAACTTTATCTATGTGACCTGTGAGAGTGTGACGAATCCGGCCTGAATTTACATCCCATACGTATAAGTTGTTCGAACTACTTGCTGCAATAATGGATTTGTTATCATGGGTAATGGCAAGATCAAGAATCGAGCCTAGGCAGCCATATAAAGTGCAACTTAATGAGCCAGAGTTTGTATCCCACATTTTGATGGTTCGATCCTGTCCCCCGCTAATTAGTTTTCCAGAACCATTTTCAAACAAGATAGAGGCACAACCACCTTCATGCGCAGGGATCCTGTGCTTATATGCAGTGGGAACCGTTGACTCAACATAATACTCAGCACCCTCTTCACTTTGGCGGACCACACCATCCACTTGCTGCCGGGCAAGTTGTTCTATACTGCTGGCCTTTACTCGATCAAGCATGTCTTCATAAATTGCATTAACCTGAACAGACATAAATTGCATTAACCTGAACAGCAAGCGGAAAACAATAATTATTCAAGCATTACTTCATATTATAAATATTTTTTAGTTATTTTTTTATTATTTACAACATATTTGAAACAGATTCAAACTGTTTGAATAGACGACCTACTGGCGCTTACTTGAACCGCTTATGCATCCTTTTCCTAAAGAGTTATTGTTCTTCTAAAATTGGTTTTTAACTCTTAAAGGATTTCTAACCTACCTAAGCCTATTTAAACAACACTTAACCATCTCCAAACAACCCTAGGCTCAACAGCTTACCATTGTGCCAAATGCTATAGCTTTTAGCAAAGGTGCTACTATATTCCCTTGGTGTACGACCGCAAAACCTTTGCATACCCAATGGAAGTATTTGAAAATTTCCATCTACATGGACTGCGCAGACCTGAAGGGATTCATAGTGCACACATGATACACCAGCGGGATGAGATACCAAGCATCAATGTTACAACCAAGGGGAAACTGGAGAAATCAAACACCAATGAGATAACTATGAATTCGACAGGGAAACTTCCCCCCCCCCCCCCCCCCCCCCCAACAGATGACATCAACCATGTCATGTGTGCATCATTTCACATGACAACACCCACTTGGAGGGAGAGAAATGGGAGCTTAATGATTATTTAAAAAAAAAACATCATGCATGCATACATATATATGAACATCTTCCACCTACATATTTAATCGAGTAAACACGCAAACAAGACAAATGTGCTGATCTGAAGAAGTCAAAACATATGCACAAAAAATTCATAAATCCCAAAACACTTAATCAATACAGTTTTTGGTAAATATTTCGTCTCATTCCATAAAGGCTATGCAAAAAAACCTCCAAAAGAAACACATATCCTGTGAATTTAAATCACCAATAGCACTTCCCTTATGTATTATCAAACAAAATAACCATAATACCTCATTAAGGCGCTCAGCGTCCTTCATTTTTTCCAACATCCAACGGTCAATTAACATCTTATTTTCAGCCTCAGCATTGTTAGCTTTCATTGTCATCTCTTCAAGTTGAGCTCTAACTTCCTTGTTCTCACTTATAACCAATTCTAAAGCTTTAGTCTTCTCTTCCAAAAGCATCGTCAAACCTCTGAGCAATTACTATAAATCATTTTCGACATATTCAAACTGTGCCCAAGCAAACACTTAAACTAGGAGAAAAAATACACATAAATATAAAATACACTAATATCTTGAATGTAAGATATATACTGATTTATTACATAAATCAGAATATATTCCATTTTGGTTATAAGAGTGGACAACCACAGAAAATCAGAATTGTTTTTCTAAACCCATAGCCATTCCCTTGTTCAAAAACAAAGAGGAAAAATTTTCAAGACCAAACACATATAGTTCCCTCACAATCAGCAGAAGCCAATGGACTCCCCCTCCCACTCCCCCATGAACAACAAACAACAGCAGCATCATGCAACATTTTCTTTCCAGAATTACCTCTCACCACCCTGTCACTCTTCACCGACCACACCCAAACCAATCCATCAGTGGTCCCCACCGCCGCAAACTCGTCGCCCGGTCCCACGCATGACCGGCTCCAATTTGTGGCCACCTGCCCGCACCTCCAACTCTCACCACCACAAGTCTCATGACTCCCGACATCAACCAGCCTATGCCAATTGTCCCTCCCAGTAGTCAACACAACTTCCCTGTTCCTGTTTCTCAACCCACACACAGAAGTCACCGGCTGTGTGTGAATCGGAATATCACTGCCATAACCCATCCCAAACCGGCCTAACTGGTTAAATTTCAGAGTTCCGTTCTGATGACCCGAACAGATCGTTTGATCATCATTCACAAAGCAAACAGCATTGCAATTTTTATCAAAATACGCTCCGGCTCCGGCTATCGCATCATCCTGTTGAAGGTCCCATATTTTCACACAATGGCCATTGTCAGCTCCCACAAGGTATCGATTCGAGAGTTTGCTTATATGTCCACAGCACAAACTTTCTCATTAAACCCATCTAGGGTTCTTAAAGTTTGGCCTGAATTTAGGTCCCAAATGCAAATTTTCCGGGAAGTTAGGGCTGCAGCTACCAAACCGTTGTCTGGGCTTATGGCGAGGTCATAGACAGAGCCCTGGAAGCCTTGTAGGGCACAGGTCAGTTTTCCGGTGGTGGTGTCCCACAGTTTTACAACATTGTCTCCTCTACCACCGCTGATGAGAAGGTTGGAGTTGTTGAGGAACAAAATGGAGGTGCAACTTTCTTCATGAGCTTTGATTTTGTGCCTGAGGGTATTGGGTGGGGACGATTCGAAATGGGTTGCTGGATTTGATAGGGTTGAGAAATCCTCGCCGTCAGTTTTGGGTTTTTTTCTTGGAGGAGAAGAAGGGTTATCGGGTTGATCTTCTTCCATTTCTTGCATGTTGTAGTCTTCCATGATGCAAGATTGTTCTATTTCCTGTTCATAATCAGCAGAAACAGATGAGATGAATGCACAAGCAAATAGCAGAAAAAATTGAAATAAGCGTGCTCATGTTTCTGTTCCCAGAAATTTTGAAACAGAACCAGAAATCTTAGAAAAATTCTGTTCTGTTCCTTCAAATCTGTTACAAAAATTTGAACAGAATCCATATTTGTATTTCTGTTCCGGAACAGAAACCAAAAAAAAAACCTAGGAACATAAACACAAACGAACGGCTCCCAGAGAATTTACCTTGAGATGGTGTGATCCACAAGAGAGAAGAGGAAGCAGTATTTGAACTCAGGGCTGCTTGAACCTGTCACACAGATATGCACTTGGGCACCAAGCAATTCGACAGGTATGCACTTGGGCACCAAGCAATTCATCAATAAAAAATTCAATAAAAATACTTGGACACCAAGAAAGAATATAAAAAACAGTTAAGATCTGATCATCAAAGTCAACTATGAAATAACTAACCAGAGTAGTGATATAGGGAATCTCGTCAGGTACACTACGGGATCAAAAATTCACCCAATTATAGAAAAGCGGCCGGAATGAGAGCTAAAAACCTTTCAGTACCGAGCTGAGGTGTTCCCCAGCCGAACTGAGGGTCGTTTCAGTGAAGAAATCAGGACCGACAAGCTGAGGTCCGACCTTTCGATCTGGCGGTCTGTGGCACCCTTTGCTTGCCACCTCAGCACACGGGACTTCGCCAGGCTGTTGTGATCCCCTAGCCTATGGGCCTCTAGTTATTGGCTCAAAAGCCAGCCCAGACGATTAGAGGGCTAACCTGTCTGCTCATTGGTTGTCCAGCAGATTATGTTAATTAACCTGAGCTGGCCCCCTAATTTCGCGGCACTAATCAGGTACTGACGCCTATAAATTCACCGGGGCACCCACTGCCCAACGGTACGTGACTACGACTGAACTCAATATATTTTTAGCTCTCCACCCCGGAATACTTACTCTTACGCCGGAGGGACTTTACTGGGGATAACCCCGTGGGTCTTTGTGCAGGTGCTTGAAGCAAAAGAGTGGAGCTCATCTCGGAGATCGTCACCACCCCTGAACTCAACCAGCTGCAGCACTAGTGGCCGTCTTGTGTCCCAGATATCCTCCCGGACCACACTGTTGACCAGCCACCACTTTTTGGCATCAACAGTTTGGCGCCGTCTTTGGGAACGCACTAAAAGCCTCCCTTGATCGTCAGCTCCCTACGAGGTTAAGGATTGATGATCACAAGGTCTAAGAAGGAAATCCGCCAGGCCGACCAAGCGCTTGCCACCAACAGCAATCTACCCCCCCATATCCGTGCAGGGTATGTCTAGGGCTCCCAGGTCGGATCCCCCGGTACCTCCTGAGGAGGGGCTCCACCTGTCCGGCATCCCGCCGTCCGGGCTGGGAGGACCGACAACTCAGCAAGCCGCCCGAGGGGGGCCGATCTTGCCCCCAGGGCAGCTTGTTGGGCAGGCTTCTGGAGCACCTGAGGCAGCCCTCGTCGATCTTTTGGAGCGTCAGCTCGGCGAGTTCCAAACCTTCTTCCAGATCGTCTTGGCCCGCTTGCCATCAGTCCCTCCAATGGATCTTCCTACAGTCCAAGTTATGAGCCGGGAGGGTCGGGCGATCGAGGGTGAAGATCGTATCATCTGTTCCGACGGGCGTATCTCGCCGCCTCGGACCCGCTACGTCGATCGGAGGGAGGTGGAGTTGGCACCCCCTGAGATCTCGGGATCCCCGTCGCCACCTCCACCAAGGCGAAGGAGAGGCGACCAAGATGAATTACCCCTCGCCCATAGCGCTACCGTGTGGTCCGATCATCACCCCCGTCGCTTTCGAGAGGTAGATTCACATTCCCCACCACGACAGCTCCCGCCTCGTGCCGCTTTCAGTCAGGCTCGGGGCCCACCAGGGGCTGAGGTGGTGGTGGAAAGGCGCCTAGCTGACATGGAGGCAGCCTTGGAATAGATCCGGGGAACCAGGGGCCCGTCTGGGCTTCCTTCGGAGGTAAGATCTCATTTTGTCAATGAAATTCTAAAAGAACCCCTACACGCGCGATACACCCATCCCCAAATGATCCTCTATGACAGTGTCACTGATCCGGCGGACCACTTGTCCATCTTCAGGTCGCATATGGACCTACACACCACCTCAATAGCAATGAGGTGTAAGGCATTTCTCCTCACCCTTACGGGGGCCGCCGGGGCTTGGTTCCGAACTTTGGTACCAGCTTCCATCTCTAATTTTCATGAGTTAGAGCTACTCTTCCTTTCGGGATTTGGATGATCGCGGCGTAGGCCAAAAACCATGGCCCACATCCTCGCACTCCAGTAATTACCCGATGAGTCACTGGGGGATTATGTGGAGAGGTTTTATAAGGAGATCATCGGGTGTGATGAGCTCAGTGACATGGTCGCGATGAGTGCATTCATCGACGGCTTGAAGCATCGACGCCTCATGTATGACCTCTGTTCTAACCCAGCTCCTACTTTAGATGCTGCCCTAGAGAGAGGCACGAGGTTTCATAATGCTGATGAGCGGGAAGCAGCACAGAAGGATCGAGGAGGCAGTCAAAAGAAGAAAGGAAAGGTAGAGGAAGGGCCGAACAAACACCATGGATCCAAAAGGCTGCAGGCAGAAGGAATGCTGGGGCCGTTGCCCGGAGATCGGAGACCGTTCCTACCCTAAGGAAATCGCCAACAGAACTACACGCCGCTCACGGTCTCGGTGGCCACCGTCTTAGCTGAGAATGCAGGGAGGGATTTCTTTTCTCCTCCTCCTCCACCGAGCGAAAAACCAATGGGGAGGTCTATGGACAAATACTGTGAATTCCACAAAGACCGGGGACACTCCACCGAGAATTATTTTCGACTTCGGGAAGAAATTGAGGCCCTCATTAGCAGGGGGTACCTAGGTCGCTATGTTCGAAGGGACGACCGAGCTTCCAAGACGGAGGAACACGACTCCCGCGACGAACATAGGGGTCGCAGAAGAAGAAGGAACAGAAGTCACCCCCTTTCTAGGTCAGAGGAAGGCAGGGGCGATGACGAGAAGCGAATCGTGGCCTTGTGGCCATCATCCATGAATTCAGTAGCAAGCTCGTACTTTAGATTTTCAAATTCTTCGCCGAATTTATAATTCTCAACGGCTTTCTGCTCTGCCCGATAGATGGCCTTCCCCCTCTGCTGCTTTTCTTTCTTCAGTCTCCTCTCCAGCTCCTCAACCCTCTTCTCCAGGTGCACCTTCTGCCTCTCAAAGTCGTCCCATTCTTTGGTCACGAGGACGTGCCTGGCTTGTAGGCTCTGATGGGCCGGGGCGGTAAGTTGAAGGTCGTCGATCAAGCGGTTCACCTTGCCTCGGCAGCATTCTTCTCGGATCTCAGCATGGCCTCCTCCATGGCACTCTCAGAGATTCGGTCAAAAACCACAGACATCCGAAGCATGCACTGCGTGAGAACGGGAATTTCGTCACACTTAGAAAAATTTAGCCACAAAATGCGAAGCGGAAAGTAAATTGTGAGGAAGTGTTACCGAGACTTGATCACAGATGGCCTGGCGCATCAGATTACCGGTGCTCTCCCCCTCCATCAGTTCTTTATCATTAGGAGGCGTCATGCGACGGAGATAGCCCAACATCACTTCCGGGCTCTTCAGTAGCGCACGATTGGCCGGCAGCCCGGTGTTCGCCACCCCAAAGAAAAATCCATCAACTGTCAGCTCGGATGACGCTCTGGGCACAAACCTCGCTCTCTTCGAGGACTTGTGCTTCTTGTGCTTCCCCTCGTGAGCTTTCCTCTTCCCCTTGTCAGAACGGCGAGGAGAAGAATCACCGTTCAAGGTTTTCATGGATTGCCGGGATCCTGACTTGGATTGGGGCGTGTCCCGGATAACCACGCCCGGCAGGGCGGGTGAACGACTCGTAACTGGCGTCCCAGGAAGCCATGCGGGTTCCTTCTCTGCTTTTTCCACCTCGGCAGCTTCCTTCGCCTTCTTCTCCAGAAGCTTCTGTACTGCCATTGCCTTGTCCATAGCTGCAATATTCAATAAGATTTTTAGAAATTCTTCCGTCCAGGCTGGCAACATCCGGTTCTATACAAGAATATCTGTGTGAATTGAGCGTAACACGCGTAAAATTACCAAGTATGGACAACTGACATAGCAGAAAATTCCTTACCGTTGTCCGAGTCAAGAAAGAAATCGGGTACAGTTGAGATGTCCGGCGGAGAAAACCAGAAGGCTAAAAAGAGCTGAGAGGCGATCAGGGTGTTCACGTCCTTGAAGGCAGTCCTCAAGACCTTGTCTCTCTGCTCGGTTTTGGTCTTTTTTTCTTGGGCGTCTCCTTAGCTGTAGGAAATCACGAAAACAAGGGTATTAGTGCACAGGCAATAAGTAAAGCCCGAAAAACCAAACACTCCCCTTAAGGGGCCGCAGCCTTACCAACTTTTCCCCATTCCATCTGGAGGTGATACCTTCTTCTTCTTCTTCCAGGCCGGATTGCCAACCGCTCCCTCCGATATAGAAGAACTGGGGCTTCCATCGATGAATGGAAGAGTCCAGGTCCTTCAGGAAAGTTGACCTGGATGAAATATAACACCACCCAGTGCCCCGGGGGAGTGGCTTGAGGAAGAACAGAGCCCTAAGGAGCTCAATGCTTGGCTCGAGTCCCTCGGCCCGGAAGATGATATACGAAGCCACCAGGGCTCTCATACCGTTCAGAGCAATTTGTGACGGACACAAATAGTACTCCTCACAGATGGCCCTGATCCACCAGTGGAGGGGAAAACGAAGGCCCGCCTCCAGCTGTTTCCTATAGACTGTCATAAATCCAGCTGGTAGCATACAGGCCCGATCGTCCGGCCTAGGAACAAGTGTCGTGACCTCCTCCGGGATGAAGAATTCACTCCGGAAGGAGATCACGAATTCCTCGGTCATGGTTGTTTTGATTTTCCAAACTGGACTCGAGGGCGGAACTTTTATGAACAATTTCTCTGGCCCAGCGTTGCGCACCTCGTTTTCACGAAGTAACTTGGGAATGGAGACGCCGGTATGGATCTCCACCACTGTGACGGTTTCGGGAGGGACCCCGACCCCAGCGTCAAGTGATGTAGATGCCCCACCACTTTCGTCAGTACGGCTCACCACGAATGCACGGTCTTCTAGGCATGACTGGATAGCACTGCTCGTTTCGTGGATCCTGGCTATAGCGCTTGAGGAGGCGTCTCCCGGAGCAGGATGCCTATCCACCCTGAATTGAGGAGAGCTGGAGGACGACCGGTCCAAGGAGCCAGACTCCGAGCCATCAGCAGAGCCAGACGTCGAAAAAGAAGAGTAAGAAGGGGATCCCGACATTTTGTTCGGACACAAAAAAGACAGAAAAAAGAAGTACCAATACCGGGGAGGAAGAATGGGCTCTGGATTTTACGCAAATGCCAAATGAAAGGTAGGGGCCACCATTTATAAAAGGATGGTGTGCCCAGACGAAAGGTCGCAAAGGCCAACGGCTGGGGATGCCTTGGTTTAAACGCCGCAACCACGTGGCACCCATCCAACGATGGTGGCATGGCCTATCACATGATTCAAAAGGGGAGGCATGTGTGGCGCATTTTGTCACGTGTGAGGGGGAAGGCTCTCAAACTTTCCACCCTAAAAAAATTTTAAGGCATGCAAATGGCCGAGCTCACGACCCTACGGGCTCTTAGCACGGACAAAATCAAAGGGGGAAGGCTCTCAAACTTCCTGCCCTCAAAAAACAATTCTAAGGCATACAAATGGCCGAGCTCACGACCCTACGGGCTCTCAGCTCGGACAAAATCAAAAGGGGGGAGGCTCTCAAACTTCTCTTCCTCAAAAAAATTCTAAGGCATGCAAATGGCCGAGCTCACGACCCTACGGGCTCTCAGCTAGGACAAAATCAAAAGGGGGAAGGCTCTCAAACTTCCCACCTTTCAAAAAATTCTAAGGCATGCAAATGGCCGAGCTCACGACCCTACGGGCTCTCAGCTAGAACAAAATCAAAGGGGAAAGGCTCTCAAACTTCCCTCTCTCCAAAAATTTCTAAGGCATGCAAATGGCCGAGCTCACGACCTTACGGGCTCTCAGCTCAGACAAAATCAAAAGGGGGAAGGCTCTCAAACTTCCCGCCCTCAAAAAAAATTCTAAGGCATGCAAATGGCCGAGCTCACGACCCTACGAGCTCTCAGCTTGGACATAATCAAAAGGGGAAGGCTCTCAAACTTCTCTCTCTCCAAAAATTTCTAAGGCATGCAAATGGCCGAGCTCACGACCATACAGGCTCTCAGCTCGGACAAAATCAAAAGGGGGAAGGCTCTCAAACTTCCCACCCTCCAAAAAATTTCTAAGGCATGCAAATGGCCGAGCTCACGACCCTACAAGCTCTCAGCTCGGACAAAATCAAAAGGGGGAAGGCTCTCAAACTTCCCACCCTCTCTCCAAAAATTTCTTAGGCATGTCAAATGGTCGAGCTCACGACCCTACGGACTCTCAGCTCGGACAAAATCAAAAGGGGAAAGGCTCTCAAACTTCCCACCCTAAAAAAAAAAAAAAAAAAAAAAAAAAAAAAAAAAAGAAAGAAAGAAAATATAAAAATTTCTAAGGCATGCACATGGCCGAACTCACGACCCTACGGGCTCTCAGCTCGGACAAAATCAAAGGGGAAAAGCTCTCAAACTTCACTCTCTCCAAAAATTTCTAAGGCATGCAAATGGCCGAGCTCACGACCCAACGGGCTCTCAGCTCGGACAAAATCAAAAGGGAGAAGACTCTCAAACTTCCCACCTTTCAAAAATTCTAAGGCATATAAAATGGCCGAGCTCACGACCCTACGGGCTCTCAGCTCGACCACTTTCAGAAAGAGAGAAGGCTCTCAAACTTCTCACCAATAAATAAATAAATAAATAAATTTGAAATTTAACATTTGGCCGAGCTCACGACCCTACGGGCTCTCAGCTTGGCCACTTTCAACAAAGGGAAAGCTCTTTAACTTTTCACCCCCGCAGCATTCTACGGCGTGGATAGTGGCCGCACTTATGACCTGACGGTCTCTCAGCTCCGCCAACATTCAACCCATGAATGACTCCAAATTCTCACTTACCACCACCGCTTCCGTCATACTGCCGACCTGCCGAACAGAAGAAAATATCTTCTCATCAGCCCAGACTCTGCTCTTTATCTTCTTTTTTACAGCCATTTCTCCCCAAGGGTCCGTGGTGTGCCACTTTTGCATTTTGACCCCAATATCCTTCCCTACTACTACTTACTTGCTCCTTTAAAATCCCGAGGCCATCACGTTTCACTACTGCCCTCCGGACTTGGGGGGCAACTGATATAGAAGATCAGCCGGTAGACCTCCAACGCGAGGCTGTGTATTTGTTATTACTCGATAGGATGCCCAGGTTACTCCAGATGTGGTTACATGTATCATATCTTTATATGATAGAGATGCACGTGTACTTATTGACCCCGGTTCTACTTATTCATTTGTTTCGGCAACCTTTATGATGTATGTAGGCAAATTTACTACTTCTGTGTTATATAATATCATTATCTCTACTCCGGTAGGTGAGTCAGTGTTGATAGATAGTGCGTATAAAGACAGTCCGCTCCGGATTAGTGATAGAGAATTAGTAGTAGATCTACTACCCTTGAGTATTCACAATTTTGATGTGATACTAGGTATGGATTTGCTATCTGATTATCATACAACGGTGGATTGTTTTAAAAAGGAAGTTATCTTTTAGGTCTCAGGCGAGCCAGAGTTGGTATTTTCGGGGGATAGAATCATTACTCCAGTCAGTTTGATTTCAGTTCTGGAGGCTAGGAAGTTGCTAAAGAAGGGATGTTAGGGATACCTCGCGCATGTGATTGATACCAGTCAGAATGAAGTGCAGCTGGCGGATATTCCAGTGGTCAAGGATTTTTCCGATGTGTTTCCAGAAGAATTGCCAGGTTTTCCAGTGAATAGAGAGATGGAATTCACTATCAAGTTACTTTCAGGAACTGTTTCGATATCAATTCTACCATATCGAATGGCGCCTACCGAGCTGAAAGAATTGAAGATTCAGTTGCAAGATCTGTTAGACCGCGGATTTATCAGACTTAGTGTTTCTCCATGGAGGGCCCCGGTGTTATTCGTAAAGAAGAAGGACGATACATTAAGGATGTGTATTGATTACCAGCAGTTGAATAAGGTGACGGTTCGTAATAAATACTCGTTGCCTAGGATTGATGATCTGTTCGACCAATTGCAGAAGGCGAGGGTGTTTTCCAAAATAGACCTCCAATCAGGATATTACCAGTTGAAAGTCAGAGACAGTGACGTGGTAAAAACGGCGTTCTGTATGAGGTATGGGCATTATGAATTCTGAGTTATGCCATTTGGGTTGACGAATGCCTTTGCTATTTTTATGGATTTGATGAATCGGATCTTCCAACCTTATCTAGATCAGTTTAATATCGTGTTAATTGATGATATATTGATTTATTCCCCCCCCCCCCCAAAAAAAAAAAAAAAGCATGCAGAGTACCTTAAGATTGTGTTGCAGATTTTGCGAGAGAAGCAGTTGTATGCCAAATTCAGTAAATGTGAATTTTGGTTGGATCGAGTTTTATTTTTGGGGCATGTTATCTCGGGGGATGGTATTCAGGTAGATCCAAAGAAAGTTGAAGTTGTTGTTCAATGGGAAAGGTCGAAAAGTGTGACGAAAGTTCGAAACTTTTTGGGATTGCCAGGCTATTATTGTCGGTTTGTACATGGGTTTTTTGTTATAGTTGCCCTGTTGACTCGATTGACCCGCAAGGAATATAAATTCGAGTAGACTGACAAATGTGAGCAGAGTTTTCAAGAGTTGAAAAATAAACTGATATTTGTGCCAATACTCTCATTTCCGACTGAAGGTGGTGGCTTTGTGATCTACAGTGATGTTTCACACCAAGGGCTCGGGTGTGTACTGATGCAACATAGTCACGTGATTGCATATGCCTCCTGATAATTAAAGAATCATGAGCATAATTACCTGACACATGATTCTGAGTTGGCGGCGATTGTGTTTGTCTTAAAGATTTGGAGACATTATCTGTACAACGAGACTTGTAAGATATACACCGACCATCAGAGTTTGAAATACTTGTTTACTTAGAAGGAACTAAATCTGAGGCAGAGACGTTGGATAAAATTGATCAAGGACTATGATTGTACTATCCATTATCATCTTGGAAAGGCTAATGTTGTAGCAGATGTGTTGAGTCAAAAATCGGCAGGTTCGGTTGTACATATTCAAGTTGGTAATACTAATCTGTATACTTAGTTGAGATCTTTGCGAGTCTAGTTGGCGGTTGGTCAGACGGCAGTGTTGCTTGCGACTTTGACTTTGAGACCGACATTGATCGATCGTATCGTTGAAGCGCAGAAGTCAGATGCCCAATTGGAGAAGATATGAAATGAAGTGAAAAATAGTCATAGAGATGACTATCATATCAGGGATAACGATGAGGCTTTGATGGTGGAAAATAGACTGTGTGTGCTTGATGATGCCAATCTGAAGAAGGATATCTTAGATGAAGCGTACAGCTCAGCATACGCGATGCACCCAAGCAGTACCAAAATATATCGAGATATGCGAGAATACTATTGGTGGAATGGAATAAAAAAGGAAATTACTGAATTTGTTGTTAGGTGTCTCGTTTGTCAGCAAGTCAAGATCGAGCACCAACGTCCAGGTGGGTTATTGCAGCCTTTACCTATTCCAGAGTAGAAATAGGAGCATATCACGATAGATTTTATTTTGGGATTACCCCGTACTCAAAAGGGGCATAATTCCATCTTGGTGATTGTTGATAGGCTTACTAAATCTACTCATTTTCTGGTCGTAAAGATGACATACTCTCTGGATAAGTATGCCCAATTGTACATTGACAAAATTGTTAGACTGCATGGTGCACCGATTTCCATAGTGTCGGACAGAGATCCGAGATTTACTTCGAAGTTTTGGCCGAGTCTCCAAACTGCTTTAGGCACCAAATTGAAATTCAGTACTGCCTTTCATCCTTAGATTGACAGCCAATCAGAGCGTACGATTCAGACGTTGGAGGATATGTTGAGAGGTTGTGTTCTAGAATTTTCTAGTAGCTGGGATGATCATTTGACGTTGATGGAATTTGCCTATAATAATAGCTACCATTCAGCAATCGAGATGACACCGTATGAAGCGTTGTATGGCAGGAGATGCAGAATCCCAGTCTGTTGGACTGAAGTGGGAGAAAGGAAATTACTGATGCTGGATATAGCCCATATGACAGTAGACAAAGTAAAGGTGATTCAGGAAAAATTGAAGATTGCTCAGAATCGACAAAAGAGTTATGCTGACAAGCGTAGGCGAGAGTTGGAATTTAGAATGGGAGATCATGTGTTTTTGCGTTTATCCCCGTGGAAGGGCATAATGAGGATCGGGAAGAAAGAGAAATTAAGTTCGAGATATAGTGGGCCATACGAGATTTTAGAACGGGTCGGCACGACAACTTATCGACTTGCCTTAACGCCAGAATTGTCCAAATTACATGACGTCTTCCATGCGTCGATGCGTAAGAAATATGTGCCAGACCCTTTGTATGTGTTGACTTCTCAACCAATTGAATTGGAAGAGAATTTGACATATGTTGATGAGCCAGTCCAGATCTTGAGTCGTAAAGATCAGGTATTATGGACAAAAATGATTCCATTGGTGAAGATGTTATGGCGCAGTCATTCTGTGGAAGAAGCGACGTGGGAGCGAGAAGATGAGATGAGAGATAAATATCCACAATTATTCGGTCAAGGTAACTAAAATTTCGGGACGAAATTTCTTTTAGGGGGGAAGGGTTGTAAGACCCTAATTTTTGCATACGCATAACTTTAGCTGCATTTTTGAATATTTAGAAAATAACGGGATAAAATGTGTCATTTCTAATTTAATTTAAATTTTAGGGGTGAATTTATAATTTTAAGAATATTAAATTTTGAATTGGGCTTAAATGGTAACTTAAAGAAATTTAGGGGAGATTAATGTAATTTGGAAAAAATTAATATATATATATATATACACACACACACACAATCCATGCACACCCATTTTTAGGACACCTAAAAAGAAGAGGAAATCAGAAAACGAGAGAAGTGGGCCGGCGGTGGTGGGTTCTGATTGTCGCTGTCTTGTCACCGGGAGAGGGGTGCGTGTGTGCACTTCAGTCGATGGCGTGTGTGTGTTGTGGGTCGACGGTTGTGTGCGTGGGTGTGATAAATGATTGTGTGTGTGTGGATCGTATGTGTGATTGTCGTGGGATCGTTGTCGTCCGTCCAACGACTGTGTGGGTGTCACACCGTACCCCGGGCACCAGTCACTTGAGGCCGGGCGTGACGTCGACATGATGCTACCTGCCCAATCAACTAAATACATACAAATACACATAAATACACGCGCTACTGTAAATATTATTGTTATTATTATTATTTTTCCAAAATACCTGAATCTTCCACGGTTTGCATCTGACCGGCTCACCTCGAAAATGACCCTACCACCAGACTCTACCTAGTGCTAGTAGTGGATCAACTCTTAGCCGTGGTACCTGAAACAAATTTTTTTTATCGGTATACTATCTTCATAATAATAAAAATAAAATAAAATTAATGGATCAAGCACAAATATTAAATACCACCTTTCAAAATATAATATTTTATAGTCACATACCCGGTTAAAAGTCCAGTTCCACTGCCACCAATGAAATGAAATACTATAAAGATAATACCGTACGTCGCATACCATATTTGAAACCAATTTCCAACTACCACCAATGTAAGGAAATAATACATTTAAAATACCCAAAACAAATATTTTAGGCTAACTAATCCAAATATTTTAAATCAACCCATCCAAGTATTTTAAATCAACCCGTCCAAGTATTTTAAACCAACTAGTCCAAACATTTCAACATAATATAAAATACTTCCTACATCCTCTCCTACTAGCCATATGATTGTTTTTACCTCACGATCGGGAGTTGCAATGGTACTGTACCACCCACAGGTTTTGCACTCCTGACGGGTCAAACCACCCTGCAGGACTTTACCTAGTAGGTAATCCATATCTCGTAGGACATATCCTCCTGACGAGAAGAAAATCCATATCTCGTAGGTCATACATGCCTGACGAGAAGAAAATCCACATCTCGTAGGTCATACCTGCCTAACGAGAAGAAAATCCATATCTCATAGGTCATACCTGCCTATCGAGAAGAAAATCCACATCTCGTAGGTCATACCTGCCTAACGAGAAGAAAATCCACATCTCGTAGTTCTTACCTGCCTAACGAGAAGCAAACTATGGCATAATCTGACAAAACATCACTCTCCACCTTAAAAACTGACTTGATCCAAAAACTATTTTTCCACCTTTAAAACCAACTTGATCCAAAAATTATTTTCTCCTTTAAAACCAACTTGATCCATATAAGTTTCAAAATCGTCCATTTAAAATAAGTACATTTCCTACAATTTATGCGAAAAATAAGATTTGTAAATTTATATAGAAGATAGTTGATAGGTGTGATCTACCTACGTATTTCCAAACCGGTTTTGTTACTTTTAGAGTAGTTTTATAGTTATTCTTATTATTTTTTAATTAGTTTTTATCTTTTTTTGTATTAAAATAGGTATGTGGGTCAAAAAGATAGGAAACTGGAGCTAAAACGATGAGATTGAACCAAAAGCGGTCGAAGAACGATGGAAAAACAATCTCAGAGGCAAAACTGTGAAACAAGCCCACCACCGTGGCGTTTAGACCACCGCTGCGGCGGTGAAGATGCTGAGAAAGACCAAAGGCTACTGACGGACCACCGCCTAGGCAGTGTATCCCACCGCCTAGGTGGTAAACCAGCAGAAAGGTTTTCCAAAGCCACCTCTTTCTTCATCGCCGCAGCGATCACCAACCGACCTATCTCACCGCTGCGTCGGTGGCCTCTGCATAATGTTAGATATTTATTTTAGATATTTTGTCTATTTATACCCATTTTCTCCTCTCTCATTTGCTCTCTCCGACCATTACAGCCCTTAAGGCTTAGTTTAGGATATAGAGAGAGTGTAGAGAGTGATCAAACATATCCGAAGGAGAAGATCAACACGCGGAGAAGGAGAATCATTTGGTGGACGGTTTTAGCGGCTAATCTTCAGATATTGGCTAAGTTCATCCGTTTTTCCTTTTATTTCTTGTCTTCGATATATGTTTGAGCATGTTTAGCCTAGTTTTAATTGTATAAATGGCTATGGCCATAGGTTAAACGTGGATTATGTATGAGATTAATATCGTTTATAAAAAACATACTTTTGGTTGAGTTGAGTTTCTTTGATGATTGTTCTTCAATGTTTGAGTGTGTTTATCATATTGTTTGTTTATTATGCTTAGAATGATAAATAGAGAATACAAGGTTTGACAAATCCCGGATTCGGATTAGAATAAACAAACGCCACGATCCAATAACTCGGTCGGGGTTAGGATTGTGGACAATCTATAACTTTGGCGCAAGACTCACGTGACCTAGGGTCGTTAAGGCATTGAGGAGGACTTCTTCGTTGACCCGAAGTTGCGTTATATCCCTCGTCTCACACTCGGGAGAGGTGGCGAGGGAGTTTTAGAATGAAGATTATCGATATGGTATATCCCTCGTCTTACACTTGGGAGAGGTGGCGGAGGAGTTTTAGATACCAAGATTGTTAAATAGGTCGAACACCATTATTGTAAACTAAACAAAATTAAACGCGTTTAAGTAAATAGAGTTAATTCCTAGATAATCCATCCCATAACTATCACGTATTAGTAATTAGTATAATTAAAGTAGTATTTTAGTATTAGTATTAAATTATATTCTATTTTTTGTCGCCTAGATAAAGTCGGGTTATGACAATCGCGGTACTCAATAGTAATCTCAACTAATCCTTGTGGATACGATACCCGACCGAAAGGTCTATTATACTAAAACTTGATCTGTACGCTTGCAGTGAAAGTGGCAACGCATTAATTAGCGCCTACCAAGTTTTTGGCGCCATTGTCGGGGATTGGTTTGTTAGATTCAGTTTCCATCAACATCCACCAAGTTTTTGGTATCGTTACCGGGGATTGGTTTGTTGAATACAATTTTCGGTGATCGCGACCAAGTTTTTGGTAACGATTGCCTGGGATTGGCAAATGAGTGTTATTATTGATATTGTGAGTAAATAACTCGATTTTAATCTAGGCATTTCTTTTGTATATAATTTTCTTTTTATTTATTTTGTTAATTTGTGTCGTTAGTTCTGATCAAACAGTGCATGCAACGTAGAAGAAGTTAGAATTCTTGGCTCTTGATCCCGAGATCGAGCGTGCGTTGAAAAAGATAAGGAGAGAGAGAAGAATCCAACTTCAATACCATGAATCGTGATCTAACGTAGCATTTTTTTTTTCCAAATTCCTTGTCTATGAGGAATTTTGGTGAAAAATACTCAACCAAGTTCAGCTAGGGATGTTAAATCAAGCAAGTTACATTTTTTGATCCAAAACCGAGGGTACCAATTTTTACCCGATTTTTGCTATTTTGTTTTTAGAGGCCGGAATGGTCTCGGAGCTTGTTTGGAGGAAAATTAAGGAGCGAGGATAATCGGAGATGTGTTTTGCACTTATAATAATTGAACAAGCGAAGTGGAAATGCATGGTGTGGAGCCTTTGTGTGAAAACTTAAAGAAAAACATGAAAATCCTGCAGCAGGCTCACTGCCGAGGTGGTGAAAATGCAGTAAGTCAAGTTTTAGCACAAACGACTTATCGCCGTAGCGGTGAAATCCACTGCCGTGGTGGTGAAACAATAGAATGTTTTGTTTTAAAAAGAGTGCTTCACCGCCTAGGCGGTGAAACAACAGAAAGATTTGGTTTTAAAAAGGTGCTCACACCACCAAGGCGGTGATTCCCACTGCCGCGGTAGTGAGGCCTCTGTTTGATTAAAACCAACCCGCTAAAACAAGAACGCCATATCCTTTTCAAAATACTCCCAAATATCTCTAATCCCATCCCTCCAAACCGTTTCCAACCCTCTAAATCATCTTTCTCTTAAAAAAAACTTGTTATTTCACCCCCAAATCATCCTCCAAAAATTGGATTTTCCCCTATTTTTGAAAAGTTAGGGTTTAAGGTCGACGGTGCGATTTTCTTCAATTTCTAATCGTTTGGGTTGCCATTTCTCAACAAGTAAGTGTTTAAGCTTCTACATTTTATATATTTGTTGAAATTTTTGATTGATTTGTAAGATTGTCTCAAAAATCATTGATTGTGGAATGTGCCTTAACCCTTAAACCCCCATTTTCGCGATTTTCATTTTCTATGGGATTTTGGTTTGATTTTTGGTGTTAAACTGAGTTCTTATGGATTATTTAATTGTGTGAAACAAAAATGCATGCTACATTGTTAGTATTTTGTTGAAATCGTTGCAATTAGTGTATGTGTATTGAGTTTATGCCTTGATCTTGATAGTGTTAATTCAAGGGTTTGTTTTTCATTGTGCGTATATGATTGGGTTTGTCTTGTTTGTGAATGTTATTTCTAGGAACCATGCCGAAAAAGGTTGCTACAAAAAGGGTACGCGGTGAAGGATCGGGGTCAGCTCCTGACTTCGATTCCACCTGATTCGTTTCAAAGAAAGCTGATGATCACTTCTATAAGAATGAGTTCACCAGGCCATGCATAAGGTAAAGATGATTTGGGCCACTGGAATATCTCCCGGCGGAATTTCAAAATGTCATTCAAAGCCGAAGTTGGGAGTATTTTTGCAAATCACCTCCCTTCGGTGAAGTCTCCTTGGTCCGGGAGTTCTATACAAACATCACTGAAGCTCAATAGAACCAGACAAGGGTCCGAGACTAGATTATCTTATTCAGTCCTGAAAGATTCAACAAGATATTGAGATTGAAACTACTGCCATCTTTTCAAGAGCCGTATCTGGGGTACCAGCCAAATATGGAGGAAGTGATCCGGGCCCTGACTATGGGTAATGTCGAATGGACCGTCACAGGGCCGGAATAAGCCATATTTTTTTTCCAAGTTCTTAAATCCGGTGCCGAAGATATGACACCACTTCATATGTGGCATCCTGATCCCGACCTCTCACCTTTTGGACGTATCGAAGGAGCGAGCCTTTGCATTGCATTCTATCCTGAGGGGTAAGTCGCTCAACGTCAAATTTCACATATACTCTTCAATTCTTTATACTAGGCGGACAACCAAAGGAGGCCTCCCCTTTCCAAACTTACTCAGGAAGTTATTTAGGCGAGCTAGGGTGGTGATCCATGGGGATAGCCCGTTGGTCCCAACCAATCCTCTCGATCTGGCCATTATTACAAGGATGTGGAAGGTAAGCGCTCAAGGCTAAACAGAGGGAGGAGCAGAAGAAAAAGAAGAGCACGCAGACGACGAGGCAGGGCCTTTTAGGGCCCCAGTTCCCGAGGCACCTGGACGGGCCAAGATCGACGGAGAGCATGTTTATCAAGAAGTCCGGAATATTCGCCAAGTCTAATACAATACGAATCTCCGAATTTACGAGCTCGGGACCTACATGGATCAATACGGCCGGTATCAAGATCAAGTGAACCGGATTATTTACGAGGGCCTCGCCATCATGATGCATTCTTTTTTTACTATGCCGCAGGTGCTGTCGTACCTTTTGCAACCGCCATAATTTCCATTCTGACATGATAGTGGTAGTGATGACGCTTCTCCAGGTGGACAGTAGGAGGTAAGACTCCTATGTCTTATCTCCTAGGTATGTGTTCAAACCCAGTATTTTGTTCATGAATGCTACAAATTATTATTGGGTTCGCCGCTAGACAGTGTGGACATTGCCATGTTTAAGTTTGGGGGGGGGGGGGGGTATTCATCCATTTTTGTTTTTGTAGAAGAAGGATGAACAATTTTTGTTTTGATTTATTTAATTTAAATGTTTTATGTTTTGTAGACTTTAATTAAATAGTTAAGTTGTAGTTTAATTTCAAGTTTTTTCATGTTAAATGCTTAGTTAATTTATGTATGTTAGTATTTAGATTTAATATAGTGTTGTGTATGTGTGAGTCGTATATGCTTGATGAGTTGTTGAATTCGTCTAGGTCCATTTCCTGATGATGAAAATTATCTTTTAATTGTATATCAAGGTCAGGGATAATGCTAGTCATGTGTGTTTTGTGTGCTTAGCATTTCGATTAGGTAAAAATTATTATGATCCTTAAATCGCACGATCCCATGGACTCAGTGTATAATTATTTGAATGATTTGACGTTGATTATTCAGTAATAAGTTCATGACAGAAAAGAGGAATCTAGAATTTGATTTGGGGTAGACTTGAGGCGAAATTATAGGTAAGGTAATTCCGGAGGCGTGATTTAGGCCTTCATTTTTTTTGCTTGAACCTTTTGAAGCTAACCTGAAATTTTTTATCCCTCGTTACCCTGTCGAAGCCGATAAACTTTTCAATTCTGAACACGTTTCAATACTCAATCCAAATAAATTTTTCCAAACCATTGTCGCTAATCCTAAGTTTCAAAATGAGTGGAATTAAGTTAGCATTAGTTTATGTTGCTGGAAGTGAGTAGACGGGGTTTCGGATGAATTTATATTGATTTGGTATTAGTGTATTCACTTGTCATTCTCTTAAATTCTTTTTTGCACACTCCTAAAAAAATTTAGAAATTTGAATAAGTCTGGTGGTATGTTATGTAATCCTGTTTGCATACTCTTAAAATTGTCGAAATTCGAATAAGTTTGGGGGTGTGTTATGTGTAAAAAAAAAAAAAAAGCCTATATGAATATAGTTTTTAATTCTGTTTCTTGTGACAAGTGAATACAAAGTTCTTTAATTCTTGTTCAGGGTTGTATTTTCAATGTGTGAGGTTACGAGAAAGATATAGCGGCAAGCATTTATGCCTCGGGTATCGTTCAATCTTAATGATTTTCTGTTTTCTATTCCTACGATACCCTTGGTCGTTTTCCAAAGCTTAACCAAGCCCTATTGATCTCTATGAATGTCCGAACCTACATTAGTGGATAGTCGAGCCCAGTCAAGCGTATAGTTTTCCTGAATCCTTTAAGGTTTAAGTCACGAACTTGTCTACTAAATGATCCTAACTGGAGTTTGGTTAGTTATGCATTTGAGCTCACACACACATACATTTCAATGGATCTAGAATGGTTTTTTATTGATATTGAGTATTGAAATTCTAGAACACCACTTGGTGTGTATTATTTTCCGAACTTGATCAGATTGAGGGCTGTTGAGGGAGGACCAACTTCGTCACTTCGATTGAATTTGGAACTTGCATTCATATACTTCTCCTTTCTTAAAGTTCTTCATTTTTAGATAAGTTGTTAGTTAATTCGTGTAGTTAGTTTAATTTAGTGTTATGGTGTTTTGCTCAAGGATTAGCAAAATTCTATGTTTGGGGGTATTTGATAGGTGTAAAATACCTATCTACTTCTAAATCAAATTTGGTAGTTTTCAAGTGTTTTATTTATATTTAGTTGCGTTTTAGTTTGTTTTTAGTTAATTCAAGTGTAGGGAAGCAAACAAGCGGCAAACGAGCAAAAACGGTGGGAAAACGGTGAAAAAATGATGAAGAAACAAGGTTTCAAGTTCACAAGATCCACCGCCGCAGTGGTCATGACACCGCCATGGTGGTGAGAATACAGAAAGGCTAAAAATACACAAGTCCTTTCCCCTAGGTGGTATGGCCACCGCCTTGGCGGTAAAAGTGCAGAGAAGTTGGAGCTGCTCCACCGCCGTAGTGCTCATCTCCACCACTGCGGCAAAAGTTGAACCGACTTACTCATCGCCTCGGCAGTGAATCCTACCACCTAGGCGGTGAATGAATAGAGAGTTTGGAAAACTAGCCGACATCCCCACCGCCGCGGCGCTGATCCCCACCGCCGCAGCGGTCACTCTGCAAACAGAAAGAAAATATTTTCAGATATTTTGAAGCCTTACACCTATAAATACCCATTCTCCCACTTCCATTAAAGTCTCTTAGAAGGGATGGACATTGTTGGACACCCCTAACCTTAGGAGGTGATCCTTGGCCATTCTTGAAGAAGAGATTCATCATCCAGAGAAGAGGAAACATTGGCGGATCGATCTTTGGCGACAGTAGATCACTCCACTTTAAGATTTGATATTTCTCTCTTTATTTCTATCTTGTAATTTAATGTTTTATTGTAAATGATGATGAATATCTCTTGTATTAACACTTATATGGTCAAGATTATGATAGATTAGATAAATATTAGTTAGGGATCGATGTAGTTGTGTAAATACTAGTTTGATGGAATATACGTTTTCTTAACGATTGTTTGTGTTTAAATCCGATTGTGTTCATCATTTTATGATGATCTTAATATGCTTGTTAAGGTATTAGGGTTGGATTTGAGAATACGGGGTTTGACACTCGGGAGAGGTAATCCTGGATTCGGACTAGGGTAAACACATCGTTACGATCTAACGACCCGAGAGGGCATTAGTTAGTTTGCAATTGATGACGTTGGGCCAAGACTCATGTGACCTAGGGTCGTTAAGACATTAAGGGGGACCTCTTTGTTGACATGAAGTCGCGTATTTTCCCGTCTTACACTCGGAAGAGGTGGCAGAGGAGTTTTAGAACCGAGATTGTCGGATACCATAAACTCCGTTATTGTTAACTAAAACAAAATGAAACATGTATTAAGTGAACGAAATCAATCCCTAGGTAATCAACTTAGTTATGATTAACCCACTAATTATATTTTAACTTAGTTTAATTTTAAATCATTTCTTTAACTGTCTGGATAATAGGAGACTATGCTAATTGCGGTATTCAATTATTCAACCCGTCCATCTGGGAACGATATCCGATATTAAAGATCCACTATATTAAAATTGGACCTCGTTCACTTGCGAGTAGTTAATACGCAAGCGTGTTAACAAACGCTCGTCGTACAACAGTACACTTACCTCGTTTTCCTCACTGCAAAAATACCGACGTTCAAAATCTACTGGGACGCTGGCGTCTGCGAACCTAATAATGATAGGGCCTAAATTAATATTTTATTTTAAACAACCCTAATATGCAATACATGGCCCTAAATTACGAATTCCCTATTCCCCAAATTTGATTATGTAAAATTACTATTTATCCCAATTCACGACATTAAGATTTACTGTACAATATTTATTGTACAATATTCTTAAAATTAACAGTTGTGAACATTACTATTGTCACGATTATTAATTTTAACAGTTACGGAAATTTTAACTCTAAAAATTCAATTTTTAACAAGATTAGAAATCGGCTGAAATTTTACCCTTTTTACGAATTGTTGAAGTTCACTATTTTCTGCCTAGGTCTTTACCATCGCGGTGATGCAACAACAGTTCTGCACGCAGAAGCTCACTGCTGCACCGATGGATCTCACCGCTGCGGCGACGGTCGTCTTCTTCCCATTTCTAGTTTCTGCTTCAACTTTCAGACGACCGTTTCTTTCTCTCCCATCAACTCCGGCGACTCCCACACACCACGGCTGGACTATGGTCACCTACACACACTCTCACACGACGCACACCCACCAGTATACGAGGAAACATAAACACACACACACACACACACACACACACACACACACACCGGACGAACACACCCCCACACTGTCGGTGACTCCATACCTACCCACGCTCATACCCACCCACTGGTGACACCTCTAATCACCCCCACACACACTTGCAACTCGTTGGACAAATGCGTTCACCCTCGCCGTCGTTCAACAATAGCACCGATCACCCCCCCTTTACCGCCTGCACACCCTCCGACGACCCAACAACCCAAACGCCAACTGACCGACTGACAACACGACACCCACGCTCTTCCTCTCTCTATTTTTTTCTTCTTTTCAAGTTTTCACAATTCGCATGCATATATATATATGCAAGGTAATAGGGTTGTATTCATCCCCTATTACTCATTTTGTTATAATATTTTAGAGTTAATTACATATATCTCCCCCTAATTATCTTAAGTTTTTGTTTAAACCCAAAACAAAAAACTTAGGTTTTGTAAAAATTACAGATTAACCCCCTAAAATTTTAAATTGAATTATATTTAACACAATCTATCCCATTATTTTCTACATGTTCTAAAATGCAACTAAAATTAGGCGTATGCGAAAGTTAGGGTCATACAGTGGGTATGTGTATTCAGTAATTGTAGGTGTGTGTAGGTGGCCGTCGTCCGATCTGTGTGTGTGATCGACATGTGTGTGTATGTGGGTGTTTGTGCTCTGATCGTTGAAGTATGTGTGTGTGTGTGTGTGTTCCTCCGTTTGTTCCGCCGTGTACAAATGCGTGGGTTGATGTGTGTATGTGAGCGTCGAATGTGTGTGTGTGTGTGTGTGTGTGATCGGTGATCATTGCAGCTACCGTCGGGCGTGAGAGTCATCCGGTCTGTATGTGTGTGAGGGTTGTTGTGTGCATGTGATCATCGTTGTTGGTTGACGGTGTGTGGGTGGGTGATCGCTGCTCATGTGTATATGCGTCGTCGGTAGTAGGGGTTAGAGTAAGAAAGCGCTGCGGCGGTGAGGTCAGGGGAACAGAACCCAGAATAGAGAAAGAGGGCTGTCACCGCGGCAGTGAGGTCCAGCGACTGGAAAACAGAAACAGAAGAAGAAAAGAGAAAAAAGAAAGAAAAGAAAGGTAGAAAAAAAAAATCAAATAAAAATCAAAATCTAAAATCCAATCTCTCGGCAGGCGAAAAATTCGGAACAAGTAAAAATTTCAATTGATTATTATTTTCATTAAATTAAATTGTTAGCATTAAAATTTTTCACAATTGTGATAATAATTTTTGAAATCGTTAATTTTAATAATCGCCGTATAGTGAATATTAACATAAGGAAATGAGAAAAATAATAATCTTGCATAATTAAATTCGAGAAATGGGAAATTATGCCATTTAGGGCCATGCATTTCATATTAGGTTATTTTAAATAAAATATTAATTTAGGCCCTATCGCTGTTAGGTTCACAGGCGCCAGCGTCCCGGTAGATTTTGGACATCTGTATTTTTGCAATACAAAAAACGAGATGAGTGTACTGTCTTTTATGTAAATATACAAATTTTATTTTTGTATAAATTATAGAAAAATGTGTTTATTAAAATTGGACGATTTTACAACTTATGTGGATCAAGTAGATTTTTAAATGTAGAGAGTGATTTTTGTCCGACTATGCCATAGCTTTGATACCGTCAGGAAAGTATGTCCTGCGTGATGGTTTTGACCTGTTAGGAGAGCACGTTCTGCAGGTGATTGATTATTGTTATTGACCTGTCAGGAGTGTCGGTCCTTCGGGCGGTTGATTATTATGACCTGTCAGGAGGGGATGTTCTGCAGGTGGTTGATTATTATGACTTGTCAGGCGGGGATGTCTTGTGGGTGGTTGATTATTATGACCTGTTAGAAGGATTAGTCCTGCATGTGGTTGATTGACCCGTTAGGAGTGCAAATCCTGAGGGTGGTACCCCTACCATTAGGGATAATAAATGGCCCTATCACTGATAGTCGTTTTAGATGGCACAGTTGTACAGGTTACGGTACCATTGTAACTCCCGATCGTGAGGTAAAAATGATCCTATGGCTAGTAAGAGGGTGGTGTAGGATATTTTATTATATGACGAGATGTTTGTATTGATTGATTTAAAATGACTGGGTTGGTTTATTTAAAATGTGTGGATTGGGTATTTTAAATATATTAGTTTATTTCATTGGCGACAAGAAAATTGGATTTTCGTACGGTATGTGATTATATATTATTGTATTTTGAAACGTGGTGTTTAATACTTATATTTGATCCATAAAAATATTTTAATTATGAAGACAATACACCGATAAAAATATTTGGTTTCAGGTGCCGCAGCTAGGAGTGGGTCCACTATTGGCAATAGGTAGAGTCTGGAGGTAGTGTCATTTTGTGAGTGGGCCGGTCAGAGGCAAACCGTGGAAGGTTCAACATTTTTGGTGATTTTTGTTGTATATATTTGGGACAGGTGTGCCCCATATTTTTGGAAAGGGTAAATAGATATATATATTTTTGGAAACAAAAATTATTACTGTGGCGCAAGTATGTACGTATATATATATATATATATATATATATATATATGCAGGTATATTTGGTTGATTAGGCAGGTAGCGTCATGCCGATGTCACGCCCGGCCTCGGGCGGTGGAGGGCCCGGGGTGGGGTGTGACAAATATTCTAGAGTTTCAGGTTGTAAATCTATAAAAGCGATATGTGATAAGTTACAAGTTACCTATGAAGGGACAAGTCAAGTGAAACAATTGAAAATCAACGCTCTTATGAGAAAATTTGAATTGTTCAGAATGGAAGAAACTGAAACGATTCATGAGATGTATACTCGCTTCAACAATATTTGCAATCACTTGAGTTAACTTGGAAAGCCATACTCCATGGAGGATAGAGTTCGAAAGGTCCTAAGATCTTTAACAAAAATATGAGAGTCAAAGGTGATGGCAATTGAGGAAGTTAAAGATCTTGGCAAATACAAAATTGATGATCTCATAGGCAATTTGATGACTCATGAAGTGGCGATTAAAGGATATAAGGATGACACTGGAAATAGCAAAAGGAAATGCTTGGCGCTAAAAACTTAAAAATTTGAAGAAGATGATGATAGTGATGATGAAAGTCTTGACGGTGAGTAAGAGATAGATGTGGTATTTCTGACAAATAATTTTAGAAGAATAACTCGGCGCACATTTCGTGAGAAAAGAAACCTCAACATGACTAAAGTAGAATGTTACAACTATCATAATACCGGTCACTTTCAAAATGATTGTCCCGAACCGAAGAAGGATAAAGAAAAGGAAAAGAAGAAGAAGAAAGAGAAGAAGAGAGCAAACAAGAGTAAGAAGAAATCCATGAAGGCTACTTGGGATGATACTAAATCAAGTAGCTCCGAAAAATCAGATAGTGAAGATATATCTATGTTTACATTGATAGCCACTGGTGGTGAGGTAACTAAATGTTCAAGTTATTTTCCTTTAGATTTTGATGAATTATTTGATATTTATCAAGAACTTTCTCATGATTATAAAACACAGTGTTCTAAAATAAATATCATTCAAAGTACAATTAATACATTAAACAAACAAGTAATGGACTACGAATCTGAAAACAATGGATTGAAATCCAAGTTAACGGATTTGCATTCAATTGTTCTCAAATTCACTGGTGGTGAAAAGAACTTGAAAGTACTTTTGGCAAGTTCACGTGGAATTTTTGATAAAGTCAGTATTGAATTTCAGAAAAATCTTAAACAAAAATGTTTTCACAAATTCTTTTATGAAACCAAGGATCTTGTTAGATGTTTTAAATATAATGTTGTGGGGCATACTATTCGTAGATATTTTGCTAAAATATCTAACTGTAGACAAGTTTGAGTTCTAAAATGAACTAAAATTGTCCCAACTAACAAGATCGGACCCACTTAGACTAGGTACCACTTTGGAACTATTTGAGGTGCTCCTTGTAGGTTATTCTAAAAGCATCAATAAGCAAGGACAAATGGTTCCTGGATAGTGGTTGTTCTCGATACATGACGAGAGATAAAGAAAAATTTACATCTTTGACACCTAAAGATAGAGATTATGTGACTTTTGGAGACAACACAAAGGGTATAATTATCGATATAGGTAATATCGGTAATGGTACGACTATTATTAAAGATGTGTTAGTAGTTGATGGACTTAAACATAATTTGCTTAGTATTAGTCAACTATGTGACAAGGGCCATAACGTTATATTTGATCATGATAAGTGTATTATTAAGAATAGTCATGATAGTAGTATCTTATTAGTTGCATCATATTTTGAGAATGTTTATACTTTCTCATTTTATGATTTTAATTCTCAAAATTTATCTTGTTTGATTGCTTTGTCTGAAAATAGTTGGTTATGGTATATGAGACTTGTGTATGCTAGTATGGAGTTAGTCTTTAATTTATCTAAGAAGAGTCTTGTACGTGGCCTACCTGATTTGAAATTTGTGAAAGATAACGTTTGTAATGCATGTCAATTAGGCAAATAGGTTAGATCATCATTTAAGAAAAAGATGCACACGTCCACTTCTAGATGTCTTGAATTGTTGCATCTTGATTTGTTTGGACCAAACAGTGTTCCATTATTAACATTCGAGGTGACAGAAGAAGAGAGTTTAAGAATGATGATGTAGAAAGTTACTGTGATGAGCATGGTAATGCTCATAACTTTTCTGTACCAAGATCACCACAACAAAATGGTGTAGTGGAAAGGAAGAACATGACACTTCAAGAGATGGCCAGAACGATGCTTAATAAAAATCGCTTACCAACCTACTTCTGGGCCAAAGTAGTAAGTACATCTTGCCATGTGGTGAATCGGGTATCGAATCATAGAGGGTTCAACAAAACCCCCATATGAAATCTGGAATGGTAAAACTCTTAATATTTCCTATTTTAAAGTATTTGGATGTAAGTGTTTTAATTTGAATGACAAGGATAATCTTGGTAAATTTGATACTAAATCTGATTATGGAATTTTCCTTGGATATGCTAATAACAGTAAGACTTATCGAGTTTATAATAAACGTACAATAGTAGTAGAAGAAACTATGCATGTTGTTTTGCAGGAAGCATATCTATTCTTGTCGAGAAACATTTTAGATGATGGTGATACAAGTATTTCAAATAACCAAAACCAAGGTGATAATGTACCTAAAGAATCCCAATAAGAGGGGGAACCTAAGAAAAAAGATTCAACTTTACCACGAGCTATAAAGATAGTACCGGGACATTCGATAAAAGAAATCATCGGTAATTTCGAAAGAGGTGTAAGTACTCGTTCTTCTCTTAGGGATATAATTAATCTTGCTTTCTTATCTCAAATTGAGCCTAAGAATGCAGATGAGGTGTTAACTGATGAATCTTGAATTTCCGCAATGCAAGATGAGTTAGTTCAATTTGAGTGGAACAAAGTATGGTGTCTTGTTCCGAGACCTAATTTTCATCCAGTTATTGGTACTAAATGGGTTTTTAGAAATAAAAATGATGAATATGGCATGGTAATTAGAAACAAAACAAGTTTAGTTGCACAGGGCTATAATCAAGAGGAAGGAATTGATCATGATGAAACCTATGCTCCTATTGCTAGACTAGAAGCAATTAGAATGCTACTCGCTTTTGCATGTTCAAGTAATTTTAAGTTATATCAAATGGATGTTAAGAGTGCATGTCTAAATGGCTTTCTAGCAAAATAAGTTTATGTGGAACAACCACAGGATTTGAAAGTGATAAATTTCCCGATCACGTATTTAAACTTCGCAAGATTTTGTATGGGCTCAAACAAGCTCCTAGAGCTTGGTATGAGAGACTTAACTGATATTTGATCGAAAACGGTTTTCAAAGGGGTATTTGTGATATAATACTATTTGAGTAGCAAATCGATTCTGATATCCTATTAGTACAAGTGTATGTTGATGATATTATTTTTGGATCTTCTAATGAGAATCTTTACCAAGAGTTTGCTAAGATAATGCAGGTCGAATTTGAAATGAGCATGATGGGAGAGTTAAATTTATTTCTTGGATAAGCAAACTAAAGAAGGGATATTTATAAATCAAGCTAAATACACCAAGGAGTTGTTGAAGAAATATTGCTTGGATAACGCTAAAGAGTACAAAACTCCTATGACAATAGTTACAAAGATAGACAAAGACGATACGGGCAAAAATATTAATGAAAAAATGTATTGAGGTATGATTGATAGTCTGTTGTATTTAACTGCTAGTAGACCTGACATTATGTATAGTGTTTTTCTTTGTGCTAGATTTCAGTCTTATCCTAAAGAATCGCACTTGATTGCGGTTAAGTGAATTTTTTTATACTTAAAGGGGACGACTGACCTAGGATTATGGTATCCTAGGGAGAGTGATTTTAAATTGATAAGTTACTCTGACACTGATTTTGCCGGTTGCAAAGTTGAGCGAAAAAGCACAAGTGGGTTATGTCATTTGTCAGGACATGCATTGATTTCTTGGTTAAGCAAGAAACATAATTCGATAGCCTTATCTACTATTGAGGCTGAGCATATGGCAGTTGGTAACTATTGTGCTAAAATTTTATATATTAAGTAATTGTTAAATGACTTTGGAATTTTCATGGAGGAAGTCCCGATTTATTGTGATAATAAAAGTGTTATTTGTCTAAGTAAGAATCCTATATAGCACTTACGAACTAAGCACATCAAGATTAGACATCACTTTATTCGTGATCACATTCAGAAAAAGGGACATTGTTATTGAGTATATTGATACCTCCGACCAACTTGCTGATGTTTTTACCAAATCACTAGCGGAAGATCAGTTTGTGAAAATCATTCGCGGTTTGGGTACGGCTAGGGATAATGATGTTTGTCTAGAGTAGAGTTCTTTTATGTTCCCCCCTCCCCAATTTTTTTTTGAGATGACAAAGGGGGAGAATTAGTTGATGTTTTAATGGAATATCTTAAGGGTGAGTTTATTATATTTTAAAATTTGTGCTTTGTTAATTATCTTATGATTATCTTCATTAATATGCTTTAATGAGTCATAAAACCCGTTCTTGGATTCAGGGGGAGTATGATTATATTATTGTTTTGAAGAAAATATCAAAGTTAATTGTCATCATAAAAAATGGGGAGATTGTTGATTCTAAGATTTTGATGAACAATTGAAGGTTGATATTTTTGGTGGAACTAACGGTTTGATTAAGTGTTTCAGTTTATTAGTTACAATGATGAAGATATGATAACAAGTAATGAATAGATGCTAAAAGATGATGACAAAGATCATGAAAGAGGTTGAAGAATTTGAAGAATCTAGGAAAAACAACTTAAGTTAAAATTTTAACTCTTAATATCCTAATTAGGATCACATACGACACAAAATAATTTTTAAATAATTTTTATAAATATGTATATTTTTAATAGGATCCTAATTAGTAAAATTATTTGCTCACATGTGTAATTGAAAAAGAAATATTAATAATTGATTAAAATTGAATTTAAGTATTTAGTGGAGTTAACCGAGAAAAGAAATCGGTTAAATGGGCGAAAACATCAATGAAAATGGATTAAAAACGAATTGAGAGAAGTGTTCCAACATTAGTAAGTCAACCAGAGTATAGAAGGAAAAGTCTTTGTATCTCTCGGTCGACAGAGCGGTCGACCTGTGACTAGAAATATAATTCTGTGAATTTCTAGGTCGATAGATAGGTCGATCGATGGGCTATGAATTTTTGGATTGGCTACATCCTGAATCGAGCGGTCGACCGATACTCCTTGGTAAGTCGACTTATGGCATTATTTCAGGATATTGTAGAATTCTGGATTTTATTCTAAAAGTAGCCTATACTAGCCGTTTTATGGTTAGGATTTACGAGATATATTAGGGATTTAATATTATTTGAGATATACAACATATATTATGATATCCCTATAGATTTGGTTAATTAAATTTGAATATTCACTATAACAAAAATGGGTTTTAGCGACAATTCTATTAAGTGCTAAAAACTCATTTTTTAGCCGCTAAATTTTTTAGCGGCAATTCATACATCTGCCACTAATACTGCAGTCAGTATAGGTTATAGTGGCTAATTTATAATTGCCGCAAAGATTAAGCCACTAAATACAAAAAATTTAGCGACTATTTAGATTTCATATAGTGGCAAATCTAAATGCCACTAAAAATAATTCAATAAAAATATTAAATATTTATTTTTATATTTAGTGGCGAATAACGATTTAACCCCCAAATATAAAATATTTAGAGGCTATCTAAATTTTGTATAGTGGCAATTTTAAATGCCACTAAAAATTAAAGTTAATATTTATTTTTACATTTAGTGGCAAATGACGACTTAACTAATAAATGTAACAGCTATTACATTTTTTGTAATAGCAACAATTCCACTATTTTTTTTTAGTTTTAGTGGAAAATAACAATTTAACCGATAAGAATCTAAATTAAATAAGATAAACTTCACCAACAAAAATCCGAATAAGTATATATACAAATAATTACGAACGTAAATCTGATATACCCAAACAATGCTAAAAAAAAATACATCAATGAAATATTATTAAATTGAACTCCTAACTTAACATAAATCAATAATCTAAACTAATAATCTCTGAATTCCCTTGGAAGGGTGGAACGAACATAAAATGCCTAATTAGCCATACAAAAAACCTGTACATATATGGAAACAAAAACATAAAAAAAAAAAAAAAAGAAAAAAGAAAAAAAAACTATAACATAAATATTAAAATGGCTTTCACACAAAAAAATTCGACGCAGTTCCCTTTATTTATGCAACATTCTCAAAGTACTTTTCACCTAAATAATACTATCAAATACAACCAACATCAAACAAGACAATACCCAACACAACCACAACAAACAAAGTAGTTTTCAATAAATATTTTCGAAATTAAGAATATAAATAATATATAAGTCTAACACCGAAAACACTAGAGCCCATCACCTAGGGCTACTGAATATACCTTGAGTATGGATTGTCAAACCATATAATCTCTCTTATATCATTTACGAAGCACTTATCTATTTTTCTTTGCCTTTTTCATCTACAATTCAAAATGAAATAAAATATCTATAATAAACACAGTTCAGCCATGCACGAGGAATAAAAAATGCAATACCTATGATCAAATGCAAGTACATAGCAACTTGGTCGCAATAAGTTTTGGCAAGTTAGCAAATCAAGTGCCTAAGCCACGAAAACAAATGATACAACAGTGATTGGAGAATTTTCAGACAACAACAAAATGATGTCATGATGATGCAGGCGAGCAAAGAACCTGATAGGCCTAAAAAATAATTATGGGAATGAGCTTTGACAAAGTTCAGTATTCCAAACCCAAGATTTTAGGACACTGGCAAGAAAGAAAAGACTTGAATACCTAAATAAAAGCACATCCGGGAATTGAGGGCTTTCCCTACTGATTATTCCCAAGCAACCTTTGGTTTATGTATTCTAGATACATCCCAAGATGATTTAACAGAGAACTTTCTATCTCCACTATTCCTCCAAACCACTGTAGCTCCATACTTTCATTGGCGGTCATGCTACCCAGTTTGATCTTCAATTCTAAAATGGAAGAAGATCAAAGGAATGTGGCTGCCAAATATTATGCTTAATAATTTTCATTCATCATAGCATTTAAAGGAATAGCCATATCATATGCTATTTTGGGCCCCAATAGATTAATAAGAGTATTTCATGAGCATTTCATTGAACACATAACGTTCAAAGGAATTATAATTGCAAATCGGGAAAAAAAAATCAAAATATAAAAGAGTATATTCAAGTGGACATGTCATCGAACATATAATATTCACAAATGATTTAGTTGCATTCACATGACATTGAAGCCAAAAATAAATAAATAAATAAATAAATAAAATAAAATTTTGAAACATAAATTTAAATCTAGAATGTCAAGTTTCGGCAAAAAAATCTGAGTAACGTATTTAGGATCTGAACAAAAACAGATTTATTGATGTGGTGTCTGCCTTGAATCATCCTACAACATTAATATCAAATACAGAGCTATTGGGCTAGGCATTCAATAGTTTATATCAATCATTCAAGGAACCAAATGTTACTCTATCAACAATTCAACCACAAAACAGGTCCATAACTGAGACACTGAGAGTGAGATAGAAAATACCACCGTGTCCACCTGAGTCATAATTCTCACTCAAAAAGATTCACTCTCAGCATACCGATCACATGACGATGTAACTTTAGAGCACAACAAAACTTTGTTTGTTTGTATAAGCAGTATGATTTGGGAGATTTTGTTTGCTAAAATTAAGAATCTAATAACGTCTCAATTCCATAGATCAGAGAGAGTAGGAAAGAAATACAAACCTATAGAAATCAATTTCACGAACCCTAAATGCACAATCGAAAATCTAAATGCACGCGAATTTAAATAGAACATAAATCAAAAATCAAATACAAAATTGGAAATTGAAGCATACAATGTGAGAGGAAAGAAAACATACCGATTGTTGGCTGGTGTGGTTGGTACACAGCGTCGGCGTGGCGGATTGAGAGAGTAGAGGGTTCCGATCGAAGCAATTGAGAGAGAAGATGTGCCGATCGAAGAGATCAAGAAAAAAGAACTAGGGCTATTTCTATTCCAAGCATCTGTAGATTGAGGAAGGTTGAGGACACGATCGGGCAGAAGGCATATGTGATTTCATTCATGAAGACGACGATTGCGAGAAACACTAACACAATCGCGAGGAAAATAATACGGCTGATTGATCGGTTTGAATAGTTCTTTTATTTTTTCCTTTTTTTGTTTGTGTTTATCTTTACCAAGTTGGGTTTTCTTAAAAGTTCAAAATAAGGGTTTTTTTAATTGAATATTTTTTAATTTTATTTTTAATTTTAATTACCTTTTTTTTTTTTTTAATTAAGATATCAATATCAAAATTTGGAACTAAAATAATAACATTTAGCGGCAATTAGAAAAAATTAGCGACAATTAAATAAATAGCCACTAAAAATGTATCATTAGTGGCTATTTTTTAACCGCTGCTAAAATAATTGCCGCTATAACCAGTTTTTGTTGTAGTGATTTCTCAATTTGATACATGTAATTCTTTCTATCCTATTTAATTATGATTGAGAAATAATTGGGAGACTTAATTGAGAAATTTAAAATCTATAATTAAGTGATTTGAACCAGGATGAAATCTTAAATGATATAAGGGGTCTATAAAAGCAATTAAATGTCATAACAAGTGAGAACTAGCCGTTAGAGAGCTTATTTTATTCCCTTTTATATAGACCTGCGTTTTTCATATTAGAGTGAGAGATCAAGATAATTATACTAAGCTTTTCTAAGAGAAATCATATTGAGAGAATTGTGAGAGCTTTTCTGAGAGTTATTCTTGAGAATTATTTGCTGTGAATTATTGCTGCTACTGATCTGAAGTGACATTACTATCATTATTCTTTCGGTAGATTCCTGGTGAGATCTTTCCAAATTATTTTCTATTGATTGATTGCTTGATTATATTTGGAATTTGATCTCTGAAATTATTTTTTGATTTTTTTATTAAAAATTATTTTTGAAACAATTTCTTGAAGAAATCTGATTACATGCTCAATTATGTACTACCCTATTTTTATTTAAATCAGATTTTGAATATCTCAATTTTTATCATTAGTTTTGGGATATTAATTGAGTTCTAATTTATCTGAGGTGGTAGAAGCTCCGGGGTGAGAAAAATTAGTTATCAATTTATAATTGGTGAGTTGAGTGACAGATTGAATACTATTGGGAGTATTTAATCTAAAGGTAGCTGATTTCAGTCTCTTCTTGTAAAGATATTGAAGTAGTAATTTATCCTGGATTGAATTGATTAGGGAGCAATGTTGTAACGGTTCAATCCTTATCTGCTAAAAGAATATTTTGAGTGTTTGTGAGGTTTTGATTTTTTAGCCTAAAGTATAAAAAGAATTAGGTTATTCTTGAACCTGTAAAAATTAGAGGTTATTCCTGAGTCTAGAAAAAGAAATTTGTAAAGGTTGATTCTGAGCCTGTGAAAAGAATCTTTGTGAGGGTTTGGTTCCTACCTTTAAAGGACTCTTGAGTTTAGTTGGTGCGACTCTCCGTGGAGCTCGAGGGACTAGATTAGCCAAGAGCAGTTTGGTGAACCAGTATAAATTTCTGGTGTGCTGTTATTTTTCATTATTTTTTTTTGTTTGGTGTGCACTTAGTTGATATTATATTTCCGTTGTGATATAAAGATAATAATTAATTTATGATTAAAATTAAATTTTTGAATTTTTTTGAAGTATTTGCTCTGATAAATTTTTATCTACCCAATTCACCCTCCTCCTGGGTAGTTCACTGGGCCAACAATTTTTATAAACTAAACAAGGTTGATATATGAAATAAAAAATTGTCATTTTTAAAATATCATTTCTTAGAATAATTTTCACAAGATTTTTTCAATCTAATAATGAATGATTATTTCAAATTTTTTTGGGTTAAAAAAAAGATATTTTAATCATTCATCCCCACTTTTTGTGATAATAAAAAGGAGAAGTTATATGATGTTTTTCACAGTGTGTGTGTTCTTCTTGTATGAATTTTTGAATATAATTAGGAAGAGAAAACAATAATATTTTGCGAATTATATTTAATACTTTTTAGAAAATATTTTTCTCATTACGATTCTTAAACAAGTTAAAATTCCGTTTTTATATTAAGAGGGAGCATGGTTATTTTTATTGAGAAAATATCAATGTTAATTTTCATTATAAAAAAAGAAGAGATTGTTAATCCTAGATATTTTCAGAATAAAATATGTAACTACACTCTCAATATTCGACTCACAAAATATTATTGCCCATCTTTTTAAATTATATCATGAATTTATGCAAGGAGAACACTTACACTTTGAGCCACCATCTCTCTAATCCTCCTCGTCATTTTTGACTGTCATTGTAATACTCTGAAAATTATATTTTTGAAAAATATTATTTTATATAAGTTTAATATTTTGAGGACGGTTTTGTGAATTTGTGGTATAAATATATACTTGATAATTATTGAAATTAAATGTTAAATTCATATTTTTGAAAATATTATTTATGGGTTATTTTGTATATTATGAAAATTAATAAATAATATTTGATAATTTTGGAGAGATGAATGTAATTATTAGATTTAATATGAATTACTTCATAATTATAGGGTATTAAGTATAATTTTTGAAAACTTAATACCTAAGAAACTGTTTGTGGCCACATAAATTAAAGAAAAAAAAAGTGGCCACCAATTTACCTTATCACATACACATAAAAACTATTAAAAATCACAGTGATGGTGAAAAGGTCAATTGGATGGGCTTATATATATATATATGTGTGTGTGTGTGATAACTAGGATTACAACTAATATAGAATCAGAATGGTTTCTTGCGACAAAACCATTTCGGTTCGGATTTCGGCCTCGGATTTCTAACTCTTTTAATATATGTATTTAATTTTCCTATTGTATGATTCATGCTATTATTATTGTTGAATTTTAACTTTTAAATTTTATGAAATAATTATGATTATGTGAAAATTATGTGAAAATCATGTCAAGGTGTTTTATTTGTCGTGTTGATTAAATGCACGTATTAGAGGGGTTGAAGTTCTACTGAGCATTAGTTCACAACCCTACAGTTTTGATTGTAGGGCCGGCGAGAGAGAAACAGAGACAAAAATTTTAGTTAAATTTCTACTTGTAATATTGAAAAATTGAATTGATGTATTAGATAAATATAATTAGTTGCCGAAGCGTTATAAAATTTATCGGATTTTATAAAACAAAATATGAGTCTTTCGGTTATGATTCTGAATCATGTTTTCTATTTGAAACGTATTTTCTGTTTGATTAATATAGTTCTCGGTCCTCTTTCAACTGTCTCACTATGCATTTGTTTAGGTATGCCACTTCCCTATCCCTACCGTGAATAGTAATCATGCTGGCCAATAGAAACATACAAATCATGTTACTGTTCCTAGTTAATATAGTTACTAGCATATGGTATGTATGTCCATAGTATTTTAACCAATTTTCTCTGAGTTTTGTTACCTTTTTGGTGCTTTGTTCCTTATGCGTGTATTTGCCTTATTAAAAAATCGATTCGATAAATTGATAAATTATAAATTCGATAATTATAATTATGGTCGCCGCATTGTAAATTAAAAAGATTTTTATAAAACGAATTACTAATTTCTTATTGCCGTCGCATTATAAAATTTACCAGATTTTATAGAATGAAATATTGATAATTCCGTTTTAGTTTAAATTCTCCAAGAGGAGAAACACAGTGGCGGCCCTAGAAAACCGGGTCGTTACAACCATCTTCACCTTTTTTCTTTAACCGCGTTGTACCGCCGCAACTGTTCACCACCGCAAGCCCCACCACTAATGGTGGATTATTCCTAGGCAATCATTGGCGATCTTCATTTTCCTTCTCTTATTGTTCATTCAAAGTTGTCTTTCTACTTTTTCACACAAGTCTAGAAAACCAAATCTACCAACTTCTTCATTCTTCTCCCTTCGCCTGAACCCTCCAATTCAAAACCTAATCATGGCAACGCCAGAGGTTTTGCAAAGTCAACATGAATTTCTTATTTCGTGTTCTATGTTTGACCTCTCCAAAAGTACCAATTTACTGGCGCCGCTGACTCCCTCTTACTTAATTATCTCCCCTGCAATTTTCTCTAATTTGTTCGCCTAATTGAATATGCCAATCTTGTTTCTTTATTTCCATTTCAATTTTTATTTTATTTTATTACTGATATTATGTAATCGAGTGAACATAATTAAGGATTTTATGAGTTCTCTTCTCAGATTATTGTTGTCTATTGACGGGGAATCGCAGATCTAACCGGGGAATTCCAAATCTGACTAATGAATCGCAGCTTTGTCGTCGAGAAGTCTAGATCTAACCGGGGAATGATCTTCACCAAACAACATTGTTGTAAATCAAATGTTTACACGGTGGTCAGGGAAGTGGTTCCAGCGGTGAGACGCGACGGGGTAGCCTGTACGAGGTATTGAGGGTGAGGCCAAACTCATCGACGATGGAGATCGAGACGGCGTACCAAAGACTGCCGAGGGTGATGTGCAACCACTCTATCTAATCCGATGGCGAGGGTGATGTACGGTCTGTCATTGATCATGTTGGCGATAGATACAATGATGTTGGGATTGTTTGATTATGTTGTGCTCTCTCTCTGTATATCTATCTTTGATCTGGAAATTATAGATCTAAAATTTCTATATCTAAAATTTTGAATGAATATTTATTTTTTATTTGTTTTGAAATATTGAGTGAACATTGATTCGTTTTGAAATATTGGGTGAACATTCATAAAGAAGTGTACTATCATAACAAGATTTTTTCAATATTTTTTATTTATTTTGAAATATTAAGTGAACATTCACACAAAAGTGTACATTCATAACAAGATTTTTTTTCAATGTTTTTGATTTGATCTAATATATTGAGTGAATATTCACACAAAAGTGTAAACTATTGTTAAGTAAAACATTAGTGAACTATTATTCTGAAATATTTGGGTGAAATATTTTGAGTGAACATGAAGTTGAGTGAAGTGAAATATTGAGTGAATATTCACACTGAATTTATTTTTTGCTAATCTCGCAAAATGACACTTTATGTAAGTTGAAAAAAAACATATGGTAAAAAAAATAGGAACTATTTTCTAAAAACTTTTTGGGGATTGAAAACTTAATTAAAATAATTGGAGGTCTTATTTTATTATTAATACATTTTTTTTATATAGTTTTTTTTTTTTTTTTTTTTTTTAATTTTATTATCTTTGGAGGACACGTAAAGGAAGGAGCAATCATTATTCCATAACAGCATTGGTGATGAGGCACTCTATTCTCTCTCCAAGACGAGTTGGGGATTATATAAATACACGAGTAAGATAAAGGTTCATGTATGATATTTAACGTGCTATCACACAACATTAAATCCAGTATTCAATTATATATTTCTCTCTACCAGATACTTACTCTCACACTGGAGATCCTTCGTCGGGATCACTCTCAGTGATAAGGATTTGTGCAAGAACCTTTTGAGAGGTAGCAGAATAGAGGCAAGCAAGGACAAATCTATAAATTTATCGTGTTACCATTTTTCGACAACATCAGTTGGCACCGTCTGTGGGAATGACAGTCAAAGCCGTGTTTCTTTTCCACTGTGCTTCAATAGTCCTCCATTCATGCGCACTCCCTCCAAAAGTTTCATCTTGAGGGAAAATCCTCCGCCAGGACAAGAATCATAGTCTAATCACTCACCTCTCTAGGAAGCACTGATGAATCCTCTTGTGCCTGGCCCCACGCCGATACATGGGAAAGCTCATCTCGAGCAAATCGAGAATTAGGTCATTGAACTAAATCGTCATATCGCACAACTAGTGAATGCGGTCCAGGCACCTATCCGCCCACATTCGGAGGGAGCTCGTCCTCTTTTGCGAGGGAGCTCTCGCCAAGGAGTGCACTCGCATTTAACTGGACAAGCCCTCTAAAATCCAATCTTACAAGGTTATAGGTTCTATAGACTTGGTATAAGAGTGTCGTGTTAGTAGTGGACCATAAGATAAGTCGTTGGGTTGTGAGATCGATTTGGAACGTGAGTTTGAAGTCGTAGGTGGTACATATACATCATTTATTTATTTAAATTAATTAAATTTCGGGACGAAATTTCTTTTAGGGGAGAAGGATTGTAAGACCTAATCTTTTGGCAAGTGCATATTTTTATTTGCATTTTAGAACATTTTGAAAATAATAAGATCTATTGTGTCATTTAAATTTTACATTAAAATTTTTAAGGGGTTACTATGGTATTTAAAAATTTGGTTTCAAAAACTTCAGAGGTTAATATGTTAATTTCAAAATTGACTTTTAAAAAAATTAGGGCTATTATGTTATTTAAAAATAAATTTTTTAATAATTTTGGGATATAATTAATATTTTTTGTTTTTTATTTTAAGAGAGGTATTTTGTATAAATATTTAAAAAAAAATAATAAAAAAAAATGGATAATCTTGTATGTGTTGTCTTCATGAAATGAAGACAAGACATTAACAAGATTTGTGTCCAAATATGAAGTAGCCAACACGTGGTCATTGATCGATTCTTTCTCTCTCTCTCTCTCTCTCTCTCTCTCTCTATATATATATATATATATATATATATATATATATATAATGATATCTTTTTTTCTTTATTTATTTATGATGAATATCACATTGCTAATTTCTCTCTAAGCTTGTCTCTACACTTTCTCACTCTCATTCCCATATTAAGGTTCGCATGCGGGGCCGACCCCGTCAGTGTTACGATAATAGTTTGAAAAATAGCATAATTATTAAGGTGAGTGTACTATCTTCTATGTAAATTGCCAAATCATATTTTCGTACTAAAATGTGAAAAGAAAAGGTTTATTAAAATTGATTATTTTATAACGTTAAATGGATCAAGTAAATGGTTAAATGTGAAAAGTGATTTTTATTATTATACTACTACGCCATAGTGTGATCCCGACAGGAGGGTATGTCCTGTTGGATGTTGTTAGTCCTAATAGAAGGATATATCCTATAGGATGTTTGTGTTGTGACCTGGCAGGAGGACAAGTCCTGCAGGGGGTAGTGGTGGTTGTTGTTGTTGTTGTTGTTGACGACACGCGTTGTTGACTATTAATATGGTGGAGTCGAATATGGTATTGATTATTAATATGGTGGAGTTGAATATAGTATTGACAAAATAATGTGGTAGAGTTGAATATATTGATGATATGGTGGTTTATTCTACGTGTTGGCTCCTACCATTGGAGATATTAAATGGCCCTGACACTGATGACAACCTTAGATTTCATAATTGTACAGGTTATGGTACAATTATAACTCTCGATTGTAAGGTGAAACGATCCTATGGATAGTAGAAAAATATGTGTGTGGTATTTTATTATATATCAAAGTATTTTGATTAATTAATTTAAATGCATTTGTTTTATTATGATGATAGCTGTGGAGTTTTATTTCGACTCAGTATGTGGTTATATTTATATTTTGTTTTGAAAAGTGGGTTTTGATAAATGTACATGATCCATAAATTATTTTTATATTATGAAAACAATACACCGATAAAATATTTTGTCTTAGGTACTGTAAGTAGAGACGGGTCCACTACTGGCATTAGGTAGAGTCAGAGGGTGGTGCTGCTTTTAAGGCAGATGGGGCAGTTGTTGGATAATCAGTGGTTCAAACTTTTGTACTGTCAGATGAATTTTAAATTAGCAAATATTAATATTTGTGTCAGTTTACAGTTAGTTTATATTTATTATTGTTTGGGTAAAAGCAAGTTGAGGTCACGTCTATTATTATTTTATTTATCAGAGTGGCGCAACGAAAGCGTGGCGGTGGAGTGATTTGTCTTTTCTTCTACTTCTCCATAAAAATAAAAATAAAAGAAAAATTGAGTGGCGGCCCTAGGAAACTGGGTCGTTACAGGCCTCCGTTGCGAAGCGTGTTCACAACCCCCACAACGAGCCGTTGTGAAGCTATATCCATCTGGGGGGTGGAATTGCATAGTCAGAGGTCTCTATCTTTCCCGCCCAAAGGCTTCCATGCTAAATAGCAAGCACGCCAAGCAAGAGAACAATACCTCCTCCGTGGACATACCCCAGCTATGGAGTGTTGTCTTAATGAAATGGAGGTTAAAATACAAGCCCTAGCAGAGGCACTAGGAAGGAGTTGCCTCGCCCAACTCGGCCTCCTTTCACCAGAGATATCCTGGATGAACTGGTGCCTCATCAATTGGTCTACCTTTCCAACTAAAGGCCTCCCTACGATAGAACGAATGATCCTATCGACCATGTGGCTTCCTTCAAAATGATCATACACCTTTAGGAAGCCTCTGATGTGCTGCGTTGCAAATCTTTCCCCGTTACCTAGCAAGGTAGAGCTCATGAATAGTATCTCACACTTTCTCCTCACTCCATCTCGTATTTCACCAACCTCGAGAGGGAGTTCCTGATTAGATTCAAACATAATTGTAAGAAGGCTAAAACCTTCATGCACCTACTCACTCTCAAGCAGGGTGAGGATGATCCATTCAGTCAATTCCTCAACCACTTAGATAAGGAGGTCAGAGATGTTGATCGCCTTGATAATGGTATGGCCCTCGCCATGCTCATGAGCATATTAAGGGAGGAAAAGTTCTTCTACTCCCTCGCCAAAAAAATCCAGAATGGACCCTAGACGATACCTTATCTTGGGGGGGGGAGGGCACTCTAGTAACACGGACTCCCTGATGGATAACAAGGTTAGTGTCGAAGAACCTAGAAAATGGGAAGATGTCCGAGAGGAGAGACAATCCCCGCTGACAGGAAGTAAGAAATTCAAAGCAAAAAGAAGTCTGAGAGATAACAGGCAGGCCCTAGCCTGGAGGCCCGAGTAGTTCACACCCCTGAGGTTACCCAAGGTAGCAATCCTGCGTGAGATTGACGGGAAAGAACCCGATCGCATGTGGCTTGTCCCGTTGAAGGCTATAGGGAGGAAGAAAAACACAAACAAATATTCTGAATTCTACATGGACCATGGTTACACCACACATAAATATTACCATCTCAAAGAAGAGATTGAATATATGATACGACGTGATTATCTCCGGCGCTACGTTCATGAAGACAATTGAGAAGGAAAAAGAAGATGCGAGCCCCCAGAATAGAGGGACGACGATAGAAAGAGACTCTATGACCTCCGAAGGATTAAATGAGAGATCCAAACAATCGATGGAGGGTTCACCTCAAGAGGAGCCTCCTGCGACGCTCGAAAAGAGCATCTCTGGGCTGCTAAGAGAAAGGAAAAAAAAAACAGTGGAGAGATCCTGGTGACCACAGTGTCCGGTACCGTTATTACCTTTTACGATGAGGATCTTAGAGGTTTATATTTCCCCATGATGATGCCCTCATTATCACGGTTGTGATCTATAACTATTGGGTCCGAATGATTCTAGTGGTCTATGAGAGCTCAGCTGACATCATTTTTTTGCGGATGATTCGACAAAAATGAAATTTGACCCTAGTAAGCTCATTCTGGTGACCTCTTTTCTTGTGGGATTCAGTAGGGAAGGGAGGGGAAAAACGGTCCACCCTCTAGGGTGGGTTGACCTTCTTGTGTTTTTATGGAGAGAAACCCAGTAGAACCACTGCATGGCTTTGGTTCTTGGTTGTGAATCACTTATTTGCATACAACGCCATACTCGGACGACCCACTATGAGTTCCCTCAAAGCCATATACTCTACGTACCACCTGGCCATGAAGTACCCTACAGAGGAAGGGATTAATATGGTAAGAGGAGATCAGACCGTGACCAGAGAATACTTCATGGCAACTGGTAGCGTGAAAATACATCGCTACTTTCACTCACAAGTATACGAGGTTAAGTTTTAGTATAGATCGGGAGAGTTAGGGTTATCTTGTCCATAGGGATTGGTTTTGACTATAATTGAGTACCGCGTTTATCATGACCTAATTTTATCAAGGCGAAGATAAATTGAATAAAATTAATAATACTAATACTAAGTTAATTAAACTAATTAAATTAACTATACTAATACTATTATGAGATGTTTAGGGAAAGTATTGTCTAGGGATTAACTTTTGTTTACAAAAATGTGTTTGCATTTTAGTTTACATTAACGGCGTTCGACTTATTCGACAATCTCAGTTCGTAAACTCCCTCGTCACCTCTCCCGAGTGTAAGACGAATGATATAACGCGACTTCGTGTCAATGAAGAATTCCCCCTCAACGTCTTAACGACCCTAGGTCACGTGAGTCTCGCGCCAACATCATTGATTGCACACAATCTAACTCTCAATCAGGTCATTGGATCGTCGTGTCGTGTTTACTCTGTCGACAATCTCAGTTCTAAAACTCCACTGCCACCTCTCCCGAGTGTAAGACGGGGGAATACATGACTTTGAGTCAACGAAGAAGTCCCCCTCAATGTCTTAACAACCCTAGGTCATGTGAGTCTTGCCCCAACGTCATCGATTGTCCACAATCCAATTCCTTCCCGGGTTATTGGATCGTGGCGTTTGTCTATTCTAGTTTGAATATGGGATTTGTCAAACCCTGTATTCTCATGACATTATTCTAAGCATAATAAACAAACAATACGGCAAACACAATCAAAATAATGAAAAACAACCGCTAACCAAACACAAACTCAACAAAACAGCATTTTCATAAATTATATTAATCCCTAGACAAAAACCAGTTTAGCTCATGGCCATAGATGATTATACAATGAAAACTAAGCTAAACATGCTCAAACAACAATCCTAAGTTAAGAAATAAAAGAAGGAACAAGAGAAACTTAGCCTAGTCCGAAGATTTATTGCTAAAAACAGTCCGAGATCGCTCCTCCTTCGTTCCAAAGTGATCTTCTCCTTAGGATTTGAATGAGCACTCCCAAAACCTCTCAATCTAACCTCCTAAAGTCTATGGAGGTGTCTTAGCCGAATGGAGAGGAGAGGAGGAGAAAATAGGGATCAAAATATCCTAAAATATCTAAAATAATATCTAAACTAGTGCAAAGGTGACTGCCTAGGAGGTGGAATATCCACCTAGGCGGTGGAACAGCAGTGAGTTTATGCTTGATTCTATACTTTTACCGCCTAAGCGGTGACACACTTTCTTGTTTTGGCTGTAACTTCTTCGTCCGAGCTCTGATTGAGGTGATTCAAAAACCATTGGAAAGCGAAGAGAAAGATATACAACTTACAAGTTTTGAGTTTTTCCCAAATAGGATTTCATCATAGTAAAAAATAGCCTTGAAGTTACAGCACTTGTACCGGCTTTGCACATTTCCACCATTTTTCCACCGTTCTTGATCTGATTTAATCATTTTTGATCCGTTTCCATACCTTTTCACCTTAAATACCTAATTTAAACAAAAAAACATAAAAACATATTAAAACGTACTAAACATACTCGAAAACTAACAACATTCGGATTGGAAATAGATAGGTAATTTACAGCTATCAGCAATAATCAAGGCCGACCCTCTACTGACGAAAGAATAGTAATTAGTGGCACGTAATTAACACACGTCACTTTCACCGCAAGTGTACATATAAAGTTTTAGTATAGATGGGGAGAGTAAGGGTATCATATCCACAGGGGTTGGTTGAGACTATTATCGAGTACCGTAATTGTCATAACCTAATTTTATCTAGGCAATAAAAATGTGTTTATAATTAATTAATACTAATACTAAGTTAATTAATCTAATTATACTATAATACTATATTGAGATGTTTAAGGAAAAAGTTGCCTAGGGATTAACTTTATTTACAAAAATGTGTTTGGTCTCGTTTTAGTTTATGTTAATGGCGTCCGACTTATTCGACAATCTTGGTTCATAAACTCACTCGCCACCTCTTCCGAGTGCAAAAAGATTGAATATGCGACTTCACGTCAACGAAGAAGTTTCCCTCAACGTCTTAACGACACTAGGTCACATGAGTCTCACCCCAACGTCATTGATTGCACACTTTCCAACTCCCTCCTGGGTTATTGGATCGTCGCGTTGTGTTTAACCTAGTCTAAATTCGGGGTTACCTCTCCCGAGTGTCAAATCCCGTATTCTCACTATATCTATCTAAGCATAATAATTATGACAATATGGCAAACACAATCGAAATAGCGAAGAACAACCATTAACGAAACACAAACTCAACCAAACGATATTTTCATAAATTATATTAATTCCTAAGATAATCCATGTTTAGCTAACGGCTATAACTGTATATACAATGAATAACAAGCTAAACATGCTCAAACCATAATCCTAAATTAAGAAATGAAGAGAAAAACGAAGAGAACTAGCCATAGTCCGAAGATTTGACGTTAAAACCGTTTCGAGATCGCTTCTTTTTCTCCGCCTTGTGATCTTCTCCTTAGGATTTAGTTGAGCTCCCCAAAATCCTCTCAAAATATGCTCTAAGGAGCTATATATGCCCGAAAATGAGGGAGGATGAAGGATTAAATAGGAAAAAATATCTCAAAATATTTAAATAAATATCAAATTTTGGTGCAGAGTAATCGCTGCGATGGTGGGTATATCGGTTTGATCTTCGCTGCAACAGTGGACGCAGTGACCATCATGTTCTTTCACCGCCTCGACGGTGAAGTCACCACTGTGGCGATGAGATGTCAGTAACATTTTGGTCCATCCTGCATATTGACCACCGCGGTAGTGGGCTAGTTTTCAGAATTATGCCTCTATGCTTGTGTTTCTACCGCTCTTCCATCGTTCTTGATCCGATTTGATTGTTTATGATCCGTTTTCATCCCTTTTCACCTCACATACCTGATTTATACCAAAAAGAATAAAAACATATTAAAATATAATAAACATACTCGAAAACTAACATGTTCGGTCTGGAAATGGATAGGTAATTTACACCTATCAGTAATCACATGAAGTACCCAAGATCATTACCTTGTGGGACGAGTTGGGGTACCTACCTTTGGAAGATTGATAGGTGTAATTTATCTATTTATTCTCAAGTCGATTTTGGTAGTTTTCGAGTATTTTTATAGCATTTTAATATATTTTTATTTATTTATGTACAAATCAGGTGTTTGGGGCGAAAAGGGAGGAAAATGGTTCATAAACGATCAAGTAGGTAGAAGAACGGTGGGAAAACAAGTAAAAAGATAAAAGTTCAGAACCTGCAACTCACTGCTGTAGGGGTGAAACCACAGTTGCAACGGTCAAAGTATAGAAAGTTGCTCTCTTTCCACCACTGCAACGGTGAAACCACTGCTGTAGCGGTCATCCGGCAGAAAGCCACCGACTTCTCCACCGCTGCAGCAATGATCCCACCGTAGCAGCGGTCAAGCGCCAGACAGTTTTAGGATATTTTGTTGATAATTTGGATCCTATAAATATCTTCTATTCTCCCCCCAAACACTTAGGAACGTTTTTGGGAGGTCTTGAGAGCTTTAAGGCCATTCAACCAAAAAAATATCATAATTCCAAGAAGGAGGAAACGATCTCGGAGTTGTTTTAGCGTCGGTTCTTCGGATAATGGCTAGTCTCCTAATTTCTCTCTTTATTTCTTAGTTTGGTTGATTTTTTTGTATATGTTTAGCTTATTTCTAGTTGAATATATGACTATAACCATGTATAGCTAAACATATATTTTCTAGGGCTTGATGTACTTCATGAAAACATTGTTTGTATAAATTGATGTTTCGTATCGGTTGTTCATGTTTATCTGATTGTGTTTACTATTTTATTACAATATTAATATGTTTGTTATGGTATTAGGGCTGATTTTGAGAATATGGGGTTTGACCCGGGAGGGCATTAAAAAGTATGCAATTCGTGAGGTTGGGGAGAGACTAATGTGACCAAGTGTCATATAAACGCTTGAGAAGTACTTTGGCATTAACGCGAAATCACATATTCATTCACTTTACACTCGGGAGAGGTAGTGAGTGAAATTTCGAAATCGAGATTGTCGGATAGGATGAATGTCGTTAATGTAAACAAGATTGAAACGAACACGTTTAAGTGGATGAAGTTAATACCTAGGCAATTTACTCCCATTAACGTCAATATTAGTATATTAGATTAATTAAGTTAATTAGTTAATTAGTTTAGTATATTATTTTAAAAACAAAAATATAAATTTGAGTCGCCTAAATAAATTTCGGTTATGATAATTGCAGTACTCAACGACCATGTAATCCAATCCCTATGGATACGACAACCTTTACTCTTCCCATTTATACTAAAACTTGACCTGTACACTTGCTGTGAAAGTACCGACGTAATTTCGCGCTACCAAGTTTTTGGCACTATTGCTAGGGATTAATTTTTTAGATTGGTTTTGATATTTTGAGTAAATAACTTGATTTTAATTTAGGCATTTATTTTGTTTATAATTTTTATTTGTAGTTTTGTTTTTCATCCAAGGTACTTGAAGATGCTAGATCAACAAGTATTGTTGCATTTCTTTCAACAGGATTCTGAGCCATTTTATTGTGCTTCGGATCGATACAAGGAGATGCTATTTTGGTTCCCCAATCATCGTTTTCTATGGGAGTGTCAACTACTGAACTTCCTCGATGGGTCATTAGCCGCAACCAAAACATAGGTGGAAAGAGAAAACAGCATCACCTCTTTCGACCAGCTAACCGTGGATGAAGCCTATTAGTTGTTGGAAGATATGGCGGAATTTAATTTTCACTATTGGAATTATTCAACAAGCTACCAAAGCTTGGAGGATAGTTTCACCATTTCGGAGTCATGGATCGACATCTCGGACCAATATGTTGAGTCTTCTCCCTCCTTGGAAAAAATGTTCGCTAAATTTATGGGGGAGAGCCAGGCATTTTGGAGGGAAATGAATGACCGACTTAATGAGCATGAGGTTCGTCTTGACACCATTGAGATAATTTTCTCTAAAATTGATGAGATCGTCATGTCTCTTGAGAATCAAATCAGTCATCTTCTTTTCTTTATTGAGTCCGAGTTCAAAGCGGTGGCACTAAGAGACGAACAAGCCACATTTATTTGTGAAATCCACAGAGAGGAACCGGATACGAGCGGAAGGAGCTTGGGTGAGTTCAATGATGATTATTCGAATGAGACGGGAACCCAAGCATGGATCGACAATTGTGATTTTTCACCATTGGAGATCCACATTGTGATGACACCACCGATTCAAGATGATCACATCTACGAGGATCCGATGTGGCTCACTTGTCCTTTGCTGCCATTTGCAATGTTCTTTCATGCCCACAAAGTACATGATCCAGTTAAGAGTCTTGTTGGAAGATCGAGCCGATTAATGCCAAATCTTGCCAGTCTTGAGGGTGTTCTGAACCAAGACCCATATGTGGTGTTGTTGTATGACACTTACTATGGGCGAAAATCGCTCTTTGACGAGCCCTTTTCTGTGTCAAGCCGAGGACGTTAAACCAAGCACTTCTTGAGAGACAACTCAAGTCTCAAATAAATTAGATCTATCATCGCCGACTTCATTCAGAGGCGAGATTATCTCGCCTCCTAGGTACGTGTTCTAAACCCCCTTCGTCAGTATGTTTTATTTCATATATTGAGGTTGATGATTGGGTCGTGTGTGGACACTGCTTGTTTTTAAGTTTGGGGGTGATATTTAGTATGTTAAGTATGTTTAATTATTGTTAGTTGTGTAGTTTAGTTTATTGTATGCATGTTTGTTTAGTGTAGTATGTTTTTGTTTGTTGTTGTTATTGTGTGTTGAGTTTTGCATTCATTTGGGCCATTAGTCAATGATGATATTATCCCCTAGTTGTTTTCGAGGTCAAGGGTAATGCCTATTCATGTGTGTTCTATGTGCTTGACATATCGTTTTGGTAAAAGTTATTGTGGATCTTAATTTGCACGAGCACGTTGACTCAATGTATAGCTATTCAATTGATTTAAGGCCGATTATCGATTAGCCAATTTCATGATAATTTTAAGGATTCTAGAACCTGATTGGGCGAAATCCTAGGTGAGGTAGTTCAGGAAACGTGATTTAGGTATTCATTTGATTCGCTTGAGCCTTTGAAGCTTACCTTGCTATATGTTTATCCTTCGTTACCCTGTCGAAGCCAATTAGCTGTTTCAATTCTGAACACGTAACAAATACCCTGGCCAATTGAACTTTTTTCCAAACCTATATCGCTAAACCGAAGGTACAATTTGAGCAAATCGAGTTAGCATTCGTGTATGCTACTTGAAGTGAGTAGTTGAGTTTAGGGCGAATTTTTGATTGGTTCGGTATTTGAGGACTCACTTGTCATTTTTCTTTCATTTTAACCATACCCGTGAAATTGTAATTGTTGGCCCAGTAGAATACTCAAGAAGGGGGTGAATTGGGTAATTAAAAAATATATCAAAATAAAACTTGAATAAATCAAATAATTAATTTTATACCTAAATTAATTATTATCTTTATATCACAGCGGAATTATAATAAATCTAAGTGTACACCCAAACAGCAAAAATAGCAAAGTAAAATATAGCAACACACAAAAGATTTATACTGGTTAATCAAGTTACTCTTGGCTAATCCAGTCCCTCGAGCTCTAAGGAGGTCGCACCTACTAAAACTAAGATCCTTTAAAGGTAGGAACAAAACCCATACACCGATTCTTTTACAGGCTCAGAATCAACCTTTACAATTTCTTTTTCTCAAGCTCAGGAATAACATCTATTTTTTACAGGCTTAAGAATAACATGTCTTTTTACAGGCTAAAGATTAACCTAATTCTTTTTATCACTACGGCTCAAGAATCAAAACCTCACAAAACACTCCAACTATCATTTTCACAGGTAATGATGGAATCTTTACAAAAACACTCAAAACACAATTCTTATTCAGGAAGAATTATTACCTCAATCTCTTTACAGGAAAAGACTGAAACCCAGCTACCCCTAATTAAATACCCCCAATGGTATTTAACTGTCACAACTCACCAATACAAAAATTGATAAGAAGTAAATCTCACTCGGAGTTTCTACCACCTTAGATAAACAATAACTCAATTAATATCCCAACTAATGATAGAAATACGTGAGATACAAAAATATGATTTTAACAAGATATGGGTAGCAAATTGGAACACGTAATCAGATTCAAGAAATTGTTTGTAAAATTTTTTTTTCAAAAATCAGAAACAATTTCTAAGATCAATTTCCAAAATATAAACAAGTAATGCAATGAAAGAATATAATTAGAAAGATCTCACCCGGAATCCACAGAATAATCAGATAAAGTAATATAACTTCAGATTCGGTAGCAGTAAATATTAATCGCAATTAATATTCAAGATCACTCTTGGAATAGCTCACAAACTCTCAAAAAGATAACTCTTAGAAAAACTCACTCTTATGCTATGATATGATTTCTCTTATTTACTGCTTGATGATATATGAAATTCGCAGGTCTATTTAAAGGAATATGAAATCAGTCTTCTAACAACTAGTTTACATGTGTCATGATAATTAATAGCACTTATAGACCCTTTATATCATAATGACTTCATTTTGGTTCAATTCACTTAAAAACAACTCTCAAATCTCTCAATTACATCCCCAAAGTATTTCTCAATCTCAATTAATTAGAATAGAAACTAGTTCAAGTACCAAATTGAGAAACATTAATATTTAATGTACCAAATCAATAGGATTTAATTAATATATGAACCATATCTTAAATATTATCAAATCCCTTAAATCTCTCTCAAATTCTAACAAAAAACAGCTACTTTAGATATGATTTCGGAATCCACATGATCTTGAAACAAAGCCACTGGTCGACTGGTTAGTTGACTGTTCGATTCAGGATGCAGCCTGTTGCGTTCATCGGTTGACTTGTCAATTCAGAGAGTTTCATTTAATCTCACCGGTTAACTGCTAGATACAAAGAGTTCCCTTCTTACACTCCGGTCGACTTACCAGTTAACTCACCATTGCTGGAATATTTTCTAAATTCGTTTTAAATTCTTTCTCTTTTACATTTTTGCCCTTTTAACTAATTTATTTTCTTAATTATCTCCACAAACTTTCTCAAATTCCATTTTAACCATTTATAAATATTTCTTTTCAAATATACATAGGAGCAAATAAATTCATCTCAATTAGCTCCGCTAACTTTCTCAATTCCATTTTAACCATTTATAAATATTTATTTTCAAATACACATAGGAGCAAATGAATTCATCTTATCAAAACACACATAAATAATAAAAATATTTTGTGCCATGTGTGTTCCTAAATGGGATATTAAGAGTTGAAATTTACTTGAGTTATTTTCCCTAATTTCTTTAAACTCTTAAATCTTCAATATCTTTAATATCTTCAACTTCATCATTTAGCATCCATTTAATTTGTCATCTTCATCACTGGAACTTTAAATCACTGAAATACTCCATTAAAACATTAGTTCCATCAAAACATCAATACTTAATTGTTCATCAAAATCTTAGGATCAACAATACTAATCGAATAAGTTTGGAGGTGTGGTTGTTGTTGAAAAAAAAAACCATATGTAAATATGGTTAATTTTTTATTTTTTTTTGACAAGTGAGTACGACGTTCTTAAATAGATGTTCAAGGTTTTTTCAAATTTATCTATGGGGGTTTGTGTGTGATTGTGTGCTAAGTGTTGTGCCTTGGGTATCGTTGAGTTAACGACGTTAACCCATTTTATATTCCTGATATACCCTTGGCTAAATGTTCCAAACCGAACCAAGTCCTATTAATCTTTTTGAAATTCCAAGCCTACATTAGTAGAGAGTAGAACCCAATCAGGCGTACGGAAATCCTAATCCTTATCAGTTTAATGTCGTGAGCTTCATTGATGGATAATCCAATCCGGTCTTTGAATGGTTATATAATTGCGTTTTCACACACACATGTTGAAAAGATCTAGAATAGCATTTACCATTATTGAATGTCAAAATTCTAGAACATCACATGGTGCATTTTACTCCTGAACTCGATATGATTGGGGGTTGTTGAGGGGAAAATATTTTGGTCGATAGTTGAATTCAAAACTCGCATATCGTTATGTTTAGGTAGTTTGTGTTTTTATTCGTATTTAGTTTTTGTGTTAGTTAATTTAGTTGTGTTTTTTATTTTAGTGTAATTGTTTTGCTCGAGAACTAGCAAAATTCTAAGTTTGGGGGTATTTGATAGGTGTAATTTATCTATTTATTCCCAAGCTGGTTTTGGTAGTTTTTGAGTATTTTTATAGCGTTTTAATATATTTTTATTTGTTTATGTATAAATCAAGTGTTTGGGGGCGAAAATGGTCCATAAACGATCAAGTCGGTGGAAGAACGGTGGGAAAACAAGCAAAAAGATAAAAGTTCAGAACCTGTAGCCCACCGCTGTAACGGTGAAACCACCGCTGTAGTGGTCAAAATACAGAGAGCTCGACCGCTGTAGCGGTGAAACTACCGCTACAACGGTCATCACGCAAAAAGCCACCGACTTCTCCACCGCTGCAGTAGTCAGACGTAAGACAGTTTAGATATTTTAGAATATTTTGTTGATATTTTGGATCCTATAAATATCCTCTCTTCTCCCCCCCCCCCCCCCCAAACACTTAGGAATGTTTTTGGGAGGTCTTGAGAGCACCAAGGCCATTCAACCAAGAGACGATCACAATTCCAAGAAAGAGGAAACGATCTCGGAGCGGTTTTAGCGTCGGTTCTTCGATAATGGCTAGTCTTCTCGTTTCTCTCTATTTTTCTTAGTTTGGTTGATTGTTTTGTATATGTTTAGCTTTTTTCTAGTTGAATATAAGGCTATGACCTTGTATAGCTAAACATATATTATCTAGGGCTTGATGTACTTCATGAAAACGTTGTTTGTATAAATTGATGTTTCGTTATCGGTTGTTCATATTTATCTGATTGTGTTTACCATTTTATTACAATCTTATTATGCTTTTTATAGTATTAGGGTTGATTTTGAGAATAAGGGGGTTTGACACTTGGGAGAGGAAACCTCGAATTCGAACTAGGGTTTAAACACAACCTGACGATCTAATGACCCGGGAGGGCATTAGAAAATATGCAATCCATGAGGTTGGGGTGAGACTCATGTGACCAAGTGTTGTATAGACGCTCGAGGAGGGCTTTGACATTGACGCGAAGTCATATATTCATTCACTTTACACTTAGGAGAGGAATACAGTGAGATTTCGATACCGAAATTGTCGGATATGATGAATGTCGTTAATGTAAACTAGATTGAAACGAACACGTTTAAGTGGACGAAGTTAATCCTTAGGCAGTTTACTCCCATTAACGTCAATATTAGTATATCAGATTAATTAGTTTAATTAGTTAATTAGTTTAGTATATTATTTTAAAAACAAAAATATAAATTTGAGTTATCTAAATAAAGTTCGGTTATGATAATCGCGGTACTCAACGACCATCTAATCCAATCCCTGTGGATACAACAAACCTTACTTTTCCCAATCTATACTAAAATTTGACCTGTACATTTGCGGTGAAAGTAACAACGTAATTTCGCGCTACCAAGGATCCCAAGAGTGAGAGAGCACGCCTAATACCTGATAAGAATCTAGTCTCCTTCTAAGTCCACCCTGAGGATAGCTCTAAGATAGTGAAGATCGGGACCGAGATGGATCCCGAGGTGCGACAGGCTTAGAAAAACTCCTCAAGAAGAATAGAGATGTCTTGGCATGGTCATACTTCACTTGTTGAGGACTGATCTCCGGGTGGCCATGCATCGATTGTTCATCAACCCTGCCCACCTACTTGTTTTTTAGAAAAGAAGAAAATTTCACCCAGAGATATAGGTTGTTATCGCCAGAGATATAGGTTTTTCAGAAGCTGATAGACGTCGGGGTGATAGATGAAATTACCTTCCCGAATTGGCTAGCCAACGTGGTTCTACCTAAGAAGGCAGGGGAAAGTAGCGGATGTGTGTCAACTACGAAGACCTCAACAAAGTGTGTCCCAAGGACTTATTCCCTTTTTCAAGTATCAATGAGATGATCGATGCCACCACCGTGTTTAAACGTTTCAATTTCCTAGACGCATTCTACGGGCACAACCAAATATCAATGTACCATCCCGACTGCTTAAAAACGTCCTTCGTAATAGACAAAGCTACCTACTAGTATAAGGTAATGCCATTTGGACTAAAGAACACCGGTGCGACCAATTAATGACTCGTGAACAAGATGTTCAAGTTCAAAATTGAGAAGTCTATGGAGGTGTACGTAGATGACATGCTTATCAAGAGTCTGTTGGCCGAGCAGTACATCGTTGATGTCCAAATGTGCTTTGACATTATCTGGATGCACAAACTGAAGCTCAACACTCCAAGTGCGTCTTCGGAGTGACCTCCAATACGTTTCTGGGCTTTATGGTCTCAAAGAGGGGAATAGACTCCAACCTGAATCAAATCCGGGCCATCATGGAAATGTCCTCTTCAAGGACCAAGAGGGAAGTTCGGAGCTTGGCGGAAAGGGAGACAGCCCTAAGCTGTTTCATCTCCTAGTTAAGTGATAGGTGTTTTTCCTTCTTCAAGCTACTGAGGGAAACTAAGACTTATGAATGGATGGAACAGTGTGAGCTCCTCATTATTAACCACGCCAACACTCAAAAATGAATTATTTATATACCTCTCCAAATCTCCAATGGCAGTGAGCATCACCTTAATTCAAAAGGATGGAAAAGTTAGCACTCGCCTTGCTGGTGGCCTCTAGGACAATGCGATAATATTTCTAGGCTCACACCATACCCCGGACACATCCGGGAAGTTAATTCAATTGTCCTTTAAGCTCAAAACGTTCCACATCAACTACTACCCGCATACTACCATTAAAGGACATGTCATAGCTAATTTCATTGTCGAATTTACATTCGCCGAAGAATCTCTACTAGAAACAACAATCTTGTCCAGCCCGAAAAAGACCACCCAGGCTTAGTCTCTCAAAGCATGCCGGTTAAGTGCCATTGTTACAAGAGAGGCTCCAAATGAAGACTCTCCCTGGCTAGGGTGGAGGCTGTTCACCGACGGTTTCTCCAACCAAAAGGGTAGTGGGCAAAATTAGTTATGTCCATCCACATAGGAAAAGAGATCGAGTACTCACTCAAATTAACTTCAAGTCCATTAATAATGAAGCTGCGTATGAGGCTCTGATCGTTGGACTAAGATTAGTATAGGAACAATGGACCTCTCAGTCTTTTGCAATTCCCAGTTGGTAGTCAATCAAGTGAAAGGAGAGTACCAGGACAAGGATGACAATACGGAGAGATATCTAGCCAAGGTAAGAGATCTTCGGGAAGAGTAGTATTCTCCTAGTGTCACCTAGGTTCCCCAAGATAAAAATCTTTATGTTAATGCATTAGCCAATCTAGCCTTGTTTGTGCCGTCCAAAGGTCCCCAGCATGTTCCTGTGGAGATTCTCCACATGCCTAGCATCGACGAGATAGAGTAAGTCAACCAGGTCGATGATGTAGATATTTTGTCATGTTGGATGGACCTAATTCAGCAGTATATTAAGCATGACACCCTTTGAAATGACAAAGTCGAGGCCAAGAGACTCCGATATAGGGCCTCCAGGTATTTCTGGAAAATGGAGTCCAGTACTAGAGGTCATTTTCAGGCCCGAATTCTTGATGCTTGTGCCCCAGGCTCAGTATGTTCTGGCCAAAGTTCACGAAGGCGTACGCGAGAATCATACGGGATGACAGTCACTCGCATCGAAAATAATTTTCAACAGGTATTATTAGTCGACGCTAGCACACGACACAAAACTCTAAATACAAGTATGCGACAAATGCCAAAGGTTTGCCCCACATCTGTAGCTACCTCCAACATAAATGATGCCTATAAGCAGCCCGCGACCCTTTTCATAGTGGGGAATCGACATCATCAGACCTTTCCCTATAGGGATAGGCCATTGCAAGTTCCTTCTAGTGGTAATCAACTATTTCACAAAGTGGGTGGAAGCAGAACCCTTGGCCACCATACCCAAAGAAAACATATGAAACTTAGCATGGAAAAACTTGGTATGCCATTTCGGCATTTCTAGGGCCATCATCACCGATAAAGTGAAGTAGTTCGACAATGACTTATTCACAGAGTTCTACTCCAGATTGGTAATTCAGAAGCACTTCTCGTCTCCTAGACACCCCCAAGCAAATGGTCAGGTAGAGGTGACCGACCGCACTATTCTCTACATGATCAAAATGTGACTCAACAGATCTAAAAGGGTATGGGTAGAGGATCTCTTGAGTGTCCTCTAGGCCTACCATACTATCGCTCAGACCCCAACAAGAGAAACACCTTATGCCCTCGCCTTTGGATCAGAGACAATCATTATAGTAGAGCTCCAAATATCCAATCGATCGACTGATGTCCATGATGATAAACCTTCGACTGAGAAGGTAAAATGCCTACGTCATTGATTTAGTGGCTATGGTAAGACACCCTAAATCTCGGGGTAAAACGCCTAATCCACTAAACAATGGTTATGGTGAGACATCTTCAATCGCAAGGTAAAATTCCTAAACCATCAGTCGGCATCTCCTACGAAAAATTCCCAAATAGAGAGGTAAGCTGCCTAAGTTAGCGACTCAGTAGCCATGATGAGAAACCCCCAATTGTGGGGTAAAACGCCTAACCAACTGCGCGACAATCATGGAGAGACACCTTTGACCATGGAATAGAACACTATCACCAGTCTGTGAGTCCCCATGGTGAGATACCTCTAATTGTGAGGTAAAACACTTGAGCGACTAACCGACAACTGCAGCTAAAAACTTTGTTCGCGAGTAAAAACAATGTGGCCAAAATAGCTGACAGAAAAGGAAAAAATAATGTCTTTATCCTTGTAGACCCTACGTCAGAGAATCACATGTGCATACAAGCGTAGAGATTTCTACCCCTTTATCAAGAACATGGGAAGGAAGAGCGCGTATGGTATGTTGTACCATAATAATACTAAAAACAAAAAAGGAAGGGTACTAACCGCTGACTAGTTCGGTCCCAAAACAAAAACATCCTATTCATTTTCAACCAATTTGATTCGAAGCCCACAATAGGACCAAAAAAAAAGGGTAAAAAAATAGCAAAATGAGTCCATGGCCAACTTAGGGCCCTTCCGCTTTAGCATCTCCAACAGTTGGGACCTCCTCCTCTGGCGCCAGCGCGACATCCTCATCTTCTAGAACAACTTCTTTCGGCTCTGACTTCTCAATGATTGGATCTTCCCCTTGCCTGAAAGGATATCTGGTAAGAGCCACGAGAGGATCTTCGCCCCCGACCTTCATAACGGCAAGGTCCCTGTAAAATCGTTGATACTCCTCCACTGCCCCTTCCGTAAAACCGTCAAGGATGGAAAATCCCAGGGGAGGTACAATATTATTTGAAACTCTAGCAAGGTGACCCTTTATCACATCATTTATGCATAATTCGCTTTTATCATGCAGATAACGAGTATATAGCCAATTGTGGACAATCTTACCATTCTTCTTTAACCCACTCACGGATACCTGAAGTTGAGTCTTCGCTTGCTCTATGAAGTGCACTTGAGAAGTCTTATCCTCCACTTGAGACTCTAACCCTACAACCCTAGAATTCATTTTTGACTCTACCCTCTGGTTCGCCTTTACTTGCGTCTGGATGAGCTCATAGCGAGACGCCCTTGAAGCACCATTTGCCTTCATCCTGGCCAATTAATCATTGAACATATCCTTGGCCCTAGAACAATATCTCTAGAGATGAACAAGCTCTATAAGATTGCTAGAAAGCATAGCATGATCCATTTTTACCTGGCGAATAAGCTTTTATTTCTCGTGAGTCCGAACCTGCTTCTTGTCGCGGGGGATGACAATACCCTTGTAGGAGAGACAAAGCCATGGACAGACTCCCCAAGGAAGAATCCTAAGACCTAGCAGGAAAGCTATGCCCCTTGAACTATGGCGTCCAAGTTTTGGTAAACTCGGCGGGACCTGTTTTCGGGTCACGCGAGGGTTTTGCATGAGCCACTTTTATAGGTCGCTTCTAGGGACGATCTTGTATTTCTTGGGGATCAACATTTCGAGTGAGAGATACTCTCTGCGAAAAGTCCCACTACTCTCTAGAATGGGACGAGCTTAGCTAAACCAATCTGCCAAATACCATAAGCCTAATAGGGCTAAGGTCGAAAGGAATGACGATTTTTTCGAACCATATCCGACTTATCAAACAATGCCTCAACTTTAGAGATACTCTCCACGACACGTTTTTCCACTCTCTGGAATGAGATGAACTCAACTAAACCAGTCTGCTAGACACCATAAGCATAGGAGGACCAATGTTAAAAGGAATGGTGATTTCTCTAACCTTCTTTGACTTATCAAACAACGCCTCAACTTCAAGGCCACTTTCTCCCACAGAAGGCGAGTCGAGAGCCGTAATCACTAGCTATAGTACAACAACACTAATCCTCCTACCAGGCACTGACCCAGATGATGCCACCAGTTTATTCAGGGTACCAAAGGGCACATAACCCACTTCACTCTAAAACTGCCATTTTTTTTAAATGATTTTAAAACCAGATCATTTAATTTTAACTAAATCCAAAACAAAAATTGCAAAATCGCGAAATCGTTTAAGATTTTTAAATTTTATAAAAAAATCAAAACCAAAATTGTGGACCATTGTTTCTTATTTATCAATAAAAACAAAACTAAAATAAAAAATATAAATTCCAAAAACAAAAACCAAATCACAAAACTATTAATTGTTACAATAACATTCCTAACGATTAATAAAATACAACAATAAAATCATAGATAATAATCACAAATGAATTATAACAATAAAATCATAGATAATAGTCACAGTGAAATGATGAGAAATGAGTAAGAGAAGAGGTAAGGAGCAGGAGCAAGTGCACTTGATCGGCCAAGTAACAAATAAATTACAACCCTAGCAACCAGCCTATACACACACACACACACACACACACACACACACACTAGTCACATACCAGGGATGGAGAAGTCTTTCTCCCTCCTCTAAGGTTTCGACTCTACTGCTAGGGTCAACCAGAGTCGCCTTAAAGGAGGGCAGGTTCAGCTCTCGCCGAAGGTCCCAATGAGTGTTCTTTATGAGAGAGGCCATAGAAATATCAAAAGGCGAAAGAAAGAAGTAAGAAAGATTCTATGCAGGAGAGTAGAAAACCCTAATTGCAAAAGTTGATTCTCCAAAAGCTACGCCACAAAGATTATATAGGTAATTCTAGTAACGCAAGAAACACTTTAATACAATGTGCGACTGCTAAGATAGCTTCTCTAGGAAGCCTTTCCAAAAAATAAGTCGTTAGAAGTGCATGTGGCAAATTTAATCGTGATTAAACCCTTCACCCGTGAGAAATAACTTTGGCCCAGATAAAGGATTGGGGGAGCAGGGGATTAGGTACATGCTCCAATCAAAATAAAGACATGCATCAAAGAAACCACAAAAAATAGTAAAAGGAAAAAACCTTTTTCATTAATAAAAAAGAGTAAGAAAGGGGTACACCAAAAAAAAAAAAGTTGATTTTCCCTCTTCTCTTTCTTTTCTTCTCCAGACCTAGCTATCTTGAGGCCTCTTCCTCTCCCTCCTAGCTTGGGAGTTTGAGGAACTTCCCTTGGGATAAGATAAGTCGGCCTTACGGGAGGGACCGGGACCATCGCCAGAGGAGAATGAGCGCCAAACCATGCTGCGACAGGCCTAGCATACGGTATCCTAGAGCTTTAAAAATACGGTTCTCCAAACCGTCGACATCCAAAACAGGCTCCAAGGTCTTGCCTCTCATCCTGTCTGACACATTCTCCATTACCGCATGATGAAAAGCCTCAAGGAAAAGTGACCACTCCAATTGGTCTATTCGGTCGTCCATGTCATTGAGCTTCACCTGAAGGCGAACCTTCTCCTCACCACTCTCTATACGAAGTGTAGCTATCTCCCATTCTAGTTCCAGCTTCTGAATTAACATATGAAGGAACTGGTCTACCATAATGGAAACTGTCGATTGGAGGGTGCTCATGTGAGCAACTTCCTCCGCGGTGGTAGCAAGAGGAATGATAATGACATAGGTCTCATCTACCCTAGCTCTCTTAAGGGTGAAGAGGCGGAAAGTCTCCTCGACAGCATGAAAACCAACTCCAGGCATTCTTTAAGACACAAAAGAGGAAAAACAGAAGATGACGAAGTAACGAACGAGGATGTAACCTAGCATGTCTCTAGTATTCATAGAAGTAAAAATGCTAAATGAGATTCTACCTTAGATGTCTTACCAATTGAATTGAAACAACGACGCATGTAAACAGACCGATGTGACTGGCCTGCACAAGAAATCGTGCGTGCCATTATGAAGATATTCCTGAAAAATCGTGCAAACATCCATGATGACATGTTAGCCCCAAAAAGGGGTAAACCTATACTCTATAGCCTATTTTGGCGACATCCTGCCCTTGAAAGTTGGGCGCTCCTCTCAAATAACGCCTAACCTGTCAAATAAATTAATTGAGAGAGGGCGAGGCCTCATTCGCCTATTCTGACGAGATAAAAAAGGTTCTCCATTTTCACTACCTGGAGGGGAAGATCAGCGTACTGGCTTCTCCCTCACAGGACCAGGTAACAGATGTAACTTCTCTAGACCCTTTGAAGGACACAATGGATTTGATGCAGCTCTTCTTGGACTGATTAAAGCTCTGCATGATCTTTCTGCCACTCACGAAATAGGTGAGACTCGTCTGTGTTGGAGGCATGCAGGCCTCAAAGTTCCTCCTGCATAAGGTGGGGTTGGTTCTTCATCTCCCTCGCATGGGCTTCGACTTCTCTCATTAACTCTACCTCATTATTGTGGCAAAAATACAGAAAGGCCACCTTATGAAGAAGCTACACGGCATGGGACACTGCAAACCTGTTTACCACATACAAATCAGCTCTTCGCAGAGACTCTATATGGCGAGGCATGAGAATTGAGCGACAGAAGTCTAAAGCATTGGAGGAATCTCTACAGATGGTGGATTCCAGCATAAGTCTGGTGTTCCTCACCTCCAAAGCAGGATGTATTTTCAATGAAAGAACCGTCAAGGATGTATTTTCGTCCCTCACAAGAATCGTAAGCACCACTATTCTTGTTTCTGTTTATTTTATTTATACTTTTGCCATTAGTTTTTTTTCCCGTCTAATTTAAGAAATGTCATTTTTGCCCTTACGTTTTACTCATTTTTTGGTTGACAGCATATACATACACACACACTCCTTACATGTGTCACTTGTTCATCTATGTGCTCTTCAAATCCCTCCCAAGTTTACACATGGATACATATCGCTAGCCCCTCTTCCTTCCACGTTGCACTTGCCATAGTTGGAACTATGCCACGTTTTTACTGTCTGGCCTACTGCTTGCCACTTCTTCTTTTACCCGTTACAATTTTTTATATTGGTATTTCATTTGTGCCTTCCAGTTTGTTTCTGGACTTGCTCACAAATATTGTGTTACCTCTATATTTTTATCTTATTCTAATACATTTGTCTTACATTACCAAGTTGCATGTTATTTGTGAACTATCATTTTCTTCCCATGCTCTTCTTTTGTGCTTGTATGCCTATCTTTTTATCTGTATATAACTATTGTTTTGTACTTATATTTTAGCATACACGTCTTCGTTCTGCAAACATCATTACTTCTAGGTATTTCTTTTCTACCTATTACCTGTTAGTTACGTTACTGTTGTTTCGTGAAATTCATTTTGTTTTTATATGTGTTTACAAGTTTCTCCTCAACTACTATTTCATTCTCATATGCCACTTTTTCTTTTCACCGTCTATTTCTTCTATCTTACGCAACAATTATTTTCTCCATATGCCTGGCTGCACATCGGTCATCAGTATTTTATTCTCTCTTCTTTTAGGTGGTTACTTATTTTTATATTTAAAAACAAATTTAAGATATTCAAATTTATTTTTCTTCTAGGTACATGGTCAGCAGTAAATGAATGCCAAAACATGAACTCATCTTGGATTATGGAGTGGGTCGGGTCGACTCGTGGAGCATCCACATGGGCCCCTGATTCATGGAGAGTCACCATGTGAATGGGTGCACCTCTTGGTCTTAAAGATCACGTCTATTCGATAGACACCTATTGGAACGGACATACCCTTTCGGTACACACCCATTGGAAATGAAACATTCTTTGAGATTTTCTTTATAAATATGCTTTGATACCTCTAAGGTTTCTATCCCATCAGATTACAAAAAAGTTTAAGTAGCCTTGGTTAGTGAGTGTGTGAATATTATCAAAAAAAATAAAATACTCTTATAGTATTTTTCTGGCCGACGAGAGAAGAAACGAGGAACGGATTGTAAACGAGTCTTCCGAATTCAAAAAGTATGCTTTCGTTTTAATGTTTCCGCATTTGTCTACATTGGTATCAGAGCCTTATAGACTCGTTTCACCAAATCATGTTGTCCATGGAAGAAAATCATTTTTTTTTCTCGTAAATGGCCGAAATTGTTTTTTCAAAAAAGTTCGATAGTTTTGGAAAAAAAATTATATAGAAATTTTTTTTTCGTTTCATTAGGAGTTCAACGATATAAATTTAATAAAATTTGGACTGACGGTTAATTTTATATGATTTTTTTAAGATTGAAAACGTAGAATTTTGTAAGCGTTGTTCATGATTTCTGGTTCTGAATAAGTGAGGAAGACATTGTTTCAGTTTTATTTGATGATATGATGTGTGTATTTTTAAATTTAGTTACATACGTTTGTACTGAAATGACATGTTGGTCTGTTGGCACCTCTTTGTAACGTGGGTGTTGTGGGTGTGCCGGGTCTAGGTTCAAATCTTGGTACTGTTATTTATATATTTTTTATTTAATCTTTTAAATAGCGAAAAAACAAAAGGCTTTAATGAATGAGCCCAGCGGGATTCAAACCTATACCCTCTAGAAATTAAAAAGTCCTAACAACCACTACGTCAACTCAGCACTATATGTATATTGTTGCATTTATTTATATATTTCACGACAGTATTCTAATTACATGCTCAATCATATAGCATGACATGAAATTTGATTTCGTTACTACTTGTCAGCATGAATTATATGTGAAATTTTTCATGTTATTTAATTTGATATACATATCATGTTCATTTAGAAAAGCATGAAATTAGAATTTTTTTCGGCAATAATGAATTGAGATATGTTTTCCTCATTTTTTATTTTAAGCATAATGTATCTAAATATGATTTAAATCTATAAATACAAGAGATGATTATGAGCATAACAAAATCTTGTACTATAGAGATATGTGTTATTTTTATATTCAATTGTTGCGGCAAAATAATTACTGTGTGTGCTAATATCCTAAATGTGCATAAAAGGTAGTGAAATGACTTTAACGAATATAGTAGCAGATCTTGATAAAGTTGAGAAATTAGATAAGAATAACTACGATATTTGGCATCGTAAGATCCAGTATCTCCTAAATGAGTGAGAGGTTCTAGAAACACTGACACATAGCATGTAATCACCTCCCGAAGGTAATTCTACCTAACACCGGCGTGAGATAGAAACCTATCAAAATTAGGTCAAGAAAGATCGTAGTGTAATATTCACTATATTAAGTTATATGCACGATGATTTAATTGGTGATTATGAAGGTTATGCCACCACACTAGAGATGTGGAATGCCTTGAAGTTGGCATTTGTCGGTACATCAGCAACTAGGTTGCGAGCCTTGATACTTAATTTGAAACTTATAAGATGTCTCCCAAAACAAAGATGGTTGAGCATCTTCGAAAAATGTCGGCTATGATACACGACCTAAAGGCAGCTGGTAACAACTTATCTAATAAGCAACAGATCCTAGTTGTACTTCACTTCTTGCCTGATTCTTGGGAGCAAATGAAGCTCACAATGACGCACAATGAAAATATCAAAACTTTTACCCAATTACAGCGTCATTTGGAATTTGAGGCACAAGGTAATACTTTTATGTTTGTCGTTGAGTCTAGCCATCTCCAAACATTTGGATCTAAGCGAAAGTGGCAGGACAAAGCACAATAAGAAAGAATAGGAGAATCTGCTTATAAAAAGAGAAAGGGCAAAAAGTATCAAAAAGGCAAGCGTGGAGGAAATAAGGACAAGTTTAAGTTGAAGTGTTACAACTGTGATAAACTTGGTTATTTCGCTCGTGAATGCACTGAGTCGAAGAAGGTACAAACCAACTTTATCTTTCAAAATGACGCCTATATGTGCAGTCATGTCTTGGTTGCTCATTCATTTCCTGATTGGCTTGTAGATACTGGAACAACAAGACATATCGCAAAAGATCGAGTAATTAAGTATCGTAGCATTCCAATTGGAAGTCAACATATTTACATGGGGAATAGCACTAGTGAAGATGTGATAGGAATTGGAACCTATCAATTAAAGATGCCTTCTAAACGCACCGTGGTTCTCTATAATGTTCTCTATGCTCCCAGAGTTTGAAGAAACTTGATGTCTGTTGCAGCCATGGCTGGACTAAGTTTTTTCTTTTAGTTTCATTATAAACTCTGTTCAAGTTTATTTAAACTCTGTGTTTTATGGTAGTGGACACATAGTAGGTGAATTTTATGTACTAGATATTGATTATTTTTTATATTTTGATACATATTTAACTTTTAGTAATAATGATTCTATTACATCTACATCTGTTACATGACATGCAAGACTTGGTCATATTGGGCAAGAAAGAATGACAAGATTAGCTCGAGAATGACTTTTAGGTCCACTCTCTAGAGTTAACTTACCTATTTGTTAATCTTGTTTGGCTGGAAAGGCCACAAGAAAGCCTTTTGGTAAGGCTAGAAGGGTTACATCTCCCTTAGAGTTAGTCCGTTCTGACATTTGTGGACCTATGAATGTTAGGGCACGACATAGTCCTAATTATTTTATCATATTCATCGATGATTACTCATGTTTTGGTTATGTTTATCTCATTTCTCACAAATCAAAGGCCTTGGATTGCTTCCAAAGATTTGTTCAATTAGCTGAGAATCAAAGAGGTAAAAATCTTAAGATTTTACATACTGACCAAGGACATGAGTATTTGTCTGAACAATTCAAGGGCTTATGTGATAATAGAAGCATAATTAGACAATTGATGCATAATTAGACAATTGACGATTCCCAGTACTCCACAACAAAATGGAGTAACTGAGCGTAAGAATCAAACTTTATTGGATATGGTTAGGTCAATCATGGCACATGAGAATCTACCAATCAATTTCTAAGGAGATGCTTTATTGACAACAACTGATAAGTGTAATTTACCTATCTATTTCCAAATCGAACTTGTTAGTTTTCGAGTGTTATTATAGTATTTTAATATGTTTTAATATGTTTTTATTCTTTTTGGTATCAATAAGGTGTGTGGGGTGAAAGGGGATGAAAGCGGATAAAAAACGATCAAATCGGATCAAGAACGGTGGGAAAACAAGCATAATGGCAAAATTCAGAACTGCAGCCCACCGTCGCGGCAGTCAAAATGCAGAGAAGGGTCATTCTTGTTGAAAATCCACTGCCGCAGCGCTGAAACTATAGAAAGGCCTTTACGCCTACCGCTTCCTCCACCGTTGTGACGAAAACACTGCCGACATGCCCATCGCCGCGGCGGTCACTCTACATCAGATTTAGGATATTTTTTTAGATATTTTTTTGCTCCCTATTTTTTCTCCTCTCATCTTCATTCGGCCATAGCTCTCCTTAGACATCAGAGAGCTCATTTAGGGTTCCTAATATTTTAAGAGTATTTTGGGGAGTGTTCAACCAATTCTGAAGGAGAAGAATATGTTGCGAAGAAGGAGAAGCGATCCCAAAGCATTTTTAGCAGCAAATCTTCGGACTACGGCTAAGTTTCTTTCGTTTCTTCTTTATTTTCTTAACTTTGGTAGATTGTTGAGCACGTTTAGCTCATTTTTCATTGTATAAACGATTATGGCCAAGAGCTAAACAGATTTTGTCTAGGGATTAATAATATTTATGAAAATGTAGTTTGTTTGAGTTGTATTTCATTAATGATTGTTCTTCACTATTTTGATTGTGTTTATCGGTTTGTCATGATTATATGCTTGTATAGATATAATGAGAAATTAGGGTTTGACACTCAGGAGAGGTAACCCCGAATTCGGACAAGGTTAAATACAACGCGATGATCCAATAACCCGGGATGGAGTTGGAAAGTGTGCAATCAATAACGTTGGGGCAAGACTCATGTGACGTAGTGTCGTTAAGACGTTGAGGGGGACTTCTTCATTGACGCGAAGTCCTACATTCACTCGTCTTACACTCGGGTGAGGTGGCCAATGAGTGTATGATACAGAGATTGTCGGATAGGTCAAACGCTGTTATTGTAAACTAAACGAGACCGAACACGTTTTTGTAAACAAATTTAATCCCTAGGCAATCTTTTTCCTAAACATCTCAATATAATATTAGTATAATTAGATTAATTAATTTTGTATTAGTATTAATTAATTATAAACACATTTTTACCTCCTAGATAAAATTAGGTTATGATAATCGCGGTATCAATAATAATCTCAACCAATCTATGCGGACACGATACCCCTACTCTCCCCATCTATACTAAAATTTGACCCGAACACTTGCGGTGAAAGTAGCGTGCATTAATTATGCGCCACCAAAAACCTATATCCTTAATAGAGTGTCTTTCAAGCTAGTACCATCTACACCATATGAGTTATGAACTAGTTTCAAACTAAAATTAGAACACTTGCGACCATGGGGATCTGTAGGTTATGTTCGTGTTACATCACATGCACATGGAAAATTGGGCCCTAGAGCTCAAAAGTGCACATTTATTCGATATCTTGATCACTCCAAATGATATGTGATGTTACATGAACGTTCTGATGGTGTACTGACTGAAATTGAGTCACGCGATGTCGAATTTATGGAAAATGAATTTCCAAGCAGAGGTGAACGAAGAAGTGGTAAAGAACTTTATGAGCTGAATGAGTCAAATGATAACTATACACCATTACTCGGCGAGGGTAGAGAAATTAATCTTCATCCTTCTACAAGTACACCAATGATCGCCGAGGATAGTGGAAGAGATTTAGAGAATAGTGGGAGTATACCACAAAATAATTCTCAAACTCTTCAGCTGCGTAGAAGTCAACGTGGAAATATTCCTCGATGTCTATTTGGGATTGATAAGGAATTTTTCATGTGTTCTTCACTAGAGAAAGACGAGACGTGACGTGACGTCACCGTGGGGCCGACGTGACGTCGACACGATCTCATCTTAACGTCAAACCCACTAGTAAATGACAAAGTGCATACAAAAATATACAACCACAAATTCTGACCATATACAACATCTCTAACTGAGGACACACTCGGCCCTGAATTATAATAACAACAAAAGTATAACAACAATGAAGCTCTCACAGGTTCGCCTCAGACAGCTCCTCCCAAAATATTTCCATACTATACCATCGTCAGACTCTACCTAGTGCCAGTAGGGGACAGACTCCTAGCTGTTGTACCTGCGAGTGTACTGCCATCTTAGTAAAATATTTTTAAAATACTAATACATTCTAAATATTACCACAATTAAATATGGATCAAGCATAAGTATATAACCGGTGAAAATAAAGCGATATAGATAAGTTCCATCCAAATCCATCTAGTATAAAATCATACCAATCACCATAATAAATAATAAATCACCTAATATAAGTAAAACACCATATCTCAAATACACATCTCAAACCACCATTCCACCACAACATACACTGGCTAGCCATAATGATCGTTTTAACCTCACGATCGGGAGTTGCAACTGTCACAACCCGTCCCGGACTCCCATCATCCCGAGGCGGGCATGACTACAGCATGACATCACCAAAACCCAAATTTTCTAATAATAATTATGACAATATACATACACTGTATAATACAAACACTTATTATGGGGGTGCACCCGGCCCGAAGTTTTTTTTTTTCTAACTAAAAGTATTTATCCCTGAACCCTCTTAGATTCGCCTCTGACAGTTTCTCTTAATCATCCACAAGACCCCATCACATAGCTCTACCCAGTGCCAGTAGGGGACCGACTCCTAGCCGTTGTACCTGCGAGTGTACTGCCTTCTTAGTAAAATATTTTCGAAAATATTAATACTTTCTAAATATTTCCACAATCTAGTATGGATCAAGCATAAGTATATAAGTACTGACAATAAAGCAATATAGATAAGTTCCATCTAGTATAAAATCCTACCAATCATCATAATAAATAATATCAAATCAACCAATATATGTGAAACACCACATCCTAAGCACCAATCTCAAACACACACTTCCAACACACATACACTGGCCAGTCCTAGTGATCGTTTTAACCTCACGATCGGGAGTTGCAACGGTACCGTAACATTCATAGGAATGCCTTCCTATGAAATATCCACACCCCTTTTTGGGGAGAAATATAATCCACACCCCTTACGGGGAGAACAACCATGGCATCGTCAAAAACAAATACAGCCTCCTCGAAACACAATTCAATAGATATCATCTACTCAACATTGTCAAATCACCACACCTACCACATTTCTACAAATCCTGCTTTTAAATTCAAAAAATCATATTTCGTACCTTCTTTCAAAGAAACGTCCGATTTTATCAAAACCATTTTCCATCCTTTATTTTTCAGAAAATCAGGCATCTTTAGAAAGATAGATATTTCTTATTCTCTTTTTAAAACCACCGTCTAATTTCACCAACTCTAGCGGAAATTCATTTTCGGTTCTTTTTTTTGAAATCCATCGAAGCCCAGTTTACCACTTTATTCAAATCGTGCTTGATCCATATCATTTATAGTTTAAATATTCACATATTTCATCATATATATTCGTAGAAAAATAGTTTGGCAAGAAGACAGTACACTCACCTCAATATCCGTTTGCAAAATTGACACTGACCGCACTTTATCTGGACGCCAGCGCCTGGGAACCTAATAGTGGCAGATTCTAAATTAATATCTTATCGGAAACATCCTAATCATGCAATGCGGACCCTATATTCCGAATCGTTACTAATTTTATGTACTACACACTTAAAATTAATTAATCGTCACGAAATTATTATGATTTTAGGATTTGTAACACTAAATAAAATTTAATTTAACGAAAATTAATAATCAATTGGAGTTTCACCTGTTTTCGAAACGTTTGGCGACCATGAGATGAGTTTTGGATTCTTCTGGGGTGGTTTCTGCAATTCCCCCTTTTTTTTTTCTTTTTTTTTTTCTTTTCTTCGTCTTCGTTTCTGCGTCCGGTCCTTCGTTTCTGCGTCTGGTCCGATCCTCCTTCAGCCGCCGACAAAGAACTCCGATCACGTCTCCCTCCTTTACCCCTCTTCCGGCCGGTCGAACGACCCTACACCTACACTACGGTGAACGAGATACCGCCAGAAAGTTCCGACAACACATACCCACAACGGAGCCGAGCCGACGACGCTGAACGAACCACACTCCTGCCGTCACCAGTCCGAACGCACACCCATATCACAACGATCCACAACCTCTACCCACACAGCCGACCAACCACCCGGAGCCGATCACCCATCGACGGACAGCCCACACCGCCGGACTGAACTCCTTTCTCTCTCCTCTGTTTCTTCTTTTTTTTTTCCCCCTTTTTTTTTTTTATTCCTGGTTCAGCCGACCGCCAGAGACTTCTCTCTCTCTCTATTTCTCTCCACCAACCTTCATCATGGATAACAACGCACACAAACTTAGTTGACGACGTGCCGAACCCATTACCGAACATTTACCGGACGACCAGCGATGATCACCACCACCTATGCCGAACCACCCCTTTCCGTCGACCGCCGCATGCCCCTGCACGCCCACAACCCTGTAACCGAACACCCTGCCTTGCCGGCGATTACTTTTCAAGCCCCAAACCCCGGCCGACTCTCTCTCTCTCTCTCTAGATTTTGGATTTTCAGATTTTCGGATTTTTTTGATCGTGGGATTCTGTTTTTTTTTCTCATCACCGGTGCATAAAATTAGTGGATTCGAGTTTCCTAAGCGTGCCACGTCGTTCCTTTTATTTGCTTCCTTGCCGGCCAAGTGTTCCGTCCATCCGTCGGCGTGTGGGTGTTGTATAATTGATAAAAAAAAACATTTGCCATTAATTACTCTTTCCTCCCCCCAATTTCATTTAAACCTTGATTTTAATCCTTTTCAACTTTTAAAAGTTCCTAAGATTTTTAATTTCACCCCCTGAAGGTTTCATTTAAATATTAAATGTCAATTTACCTCCCTAAATTAGGATTTACTATTTCTATATTTTCAATTTGGCCCCTAGACTTTTTATTTGAATTTTTAATGGTCCTAGTTTCACCCCGAATTTTCACCATTACTTTAAAATACCACTGAAATGAAGTACCTGCTACGATTGAGGTCTTACAACTCTTCCCTCCTAAAAGAAATTTCGTCCCGAAATTTTACTACCTTAGTTGATTAAATGCGGGTATCTGTTCCTCATCTCCTCTTCTCGTTCTTATGTCGCATCTTCCACTGCATGATTGCGCTATAACACCTTGACTAACATAATCGTGTTCATTCACACACCTGATCAATTCATTAGAAGAGTATAGCACATATTTCCAGAATATCGATTCATTGAGGTTGTCGTGTGGTTGAGGTAATTCTGGCAGTAACATAAGTTCATACGCTGTCGTGCCCACCTGATCTAAAATTCTATATGGTCCGATGTACCTTGGACCTAACTTCCCTTTCTTCCTGCACTTCGTTAATTTTCGCCAAGCTACTAATACGTCAAAGTTGCATCACAAAGTTATACTTGTCTCCTGTGATTCCAGAACAACTGTTTCCTATAAATAGTCTTAATATCCCAAATAGTCCAAAATTTATAACCAACAACTTTTTGTCAAATCATAACTATCCAACAATCAAAGTGCACTTGGTCGGTTACCCTTAACACGGATAACTCTCTGTCCAAAGATCTCATGTTCCTAACTGCTTCCACTGCACTACTCTAATAAAATCAAAACCAATAACAACACTATATGCAGAAAATATTTCGGTATGGTGAGTCTATTTCACCCCGTCGTAACCGGCACTTATCCCTTTCATCCGACATTTCCTAGTCGCTTGTCGCAATAATGTTTTCCATTCTACATTTAACCTAATAATAATTGCCACCAGTCCTATAGGCACAGATAACTCAACATTCATCAACCTCGATACCTATCTCAACCCTTTAATACTTATATCGATATCTTTCCTAATACCTAAATATAACCAACTCTCATAACTGCAACTCCAATATATCAAACAAATAACCTATAAAGAATCCCTTCATGCTCCCATATTTTACTAAGTCCCTGACATGGTCACGCGTTTCAGGTTCGTTTCCACCAGCCTAACATGCTTCAGCCATATATCCACGTATGTACACAACTCGAAGTACATAGGTGCACCCCAGTCACAACGAAATCGATACCTTCCGATAATTATTAGCTACTACTGTAAAATATTATATCATGCATACATATCAGCTCAAAGATATTTTAAATTCTCCTTGTTCCATAACATCTCAAAAATTTCTAATTTCCAGTAAAAGAAAGTAGTCACATCGGCTATTCTAAATTCCGCATAAGTTTTGTTTCCCTGTCTCAGTTCAGTTTATCAGATCGGAATCCTGTATTCTTTTCATATAACACTTTATGCGATGCCACCATAATTAACGACAAGATAATTATTAGCATAAACAGACTTTATTAATATTGCACCATCATCTCCCTTGCCAAAAACTGCCACGACCCAATCGCTCAACACATCGTCCCATATCTGAATTGCATTTACAAGGTATCAACTTCCATTTGGGCAACTAAAGGAGTATGGAAAATTTTAATCGCATGTTCAAATAATCATCAGCTCCTGACACTACAGTTTCCCCTCACGGGTTGTTCATATACTGACGACTTATTTTATTTTGATAACAATTATTATTCAGGTCGCCATGCGACGATAACATCTATGATTTCAGAATTTCCGTTCCAAAATTTCGAATAACCAATTAATAAAACTCCTAGAATTACCAATCCTTATCCCTTTTGATTTTTATTATTATTATTATTATTATTTTATTTTTTTTTATTTTTTATTTTTTATTTTTTTTTAATATTTTGTCCCAACTTAATTTTTAATATTTGCATTAAATTGGTACATCACACCATCGAACAATCCTATCAATATATATATATATATTGGACATACGTATCAGGATAACACTCCTCGAACTCCTCTCCCTTTCTTTTCTGGTATAGGTCAAGGCTACAATAGCCCGCCTAGAGATTTTGTTACTTCTTGACCTTAACTTGACGAACAAATCATCGGATAAAAATGCCGTGATTCCCTATTTCCATTCCCAATCTACTAATCATGCCCATGCCATTACCGTATAGTTAATATTACTGGGGTATTGCATATCTTATTCCATGTATTTTTTCCAAGATCTCATCTATAAATTGATATTATCAACTCTATGCATTTTAATTCAAATTTCCCAACTTTATCGTTCTTTCAGACACGCCGATCAGTTCTATAGTCAATTTTCACTACCTCGCTAAACCTTCTTAACTGGACATCCGACCTTTACATGCCTACAGCCACGATAAAAATCAATACCGAACAGCCTTACCATCTGACCAGCCGCCCACTATACTTACAAGGGCCTTAACTTACCCATGAGTTAATATGAACAATCAACTTACCAATTTTTTTTATTTTTTATTTTTTATTTTTTTTTATCCGAAATATTTGCTATAGTCAGCACTGACCATCATCATTCCCTTCTACTCTTATCGTTTCCAATTGGACATCTAACTTCTACGCTTCTACCATGCAATCGATAAATATCAACTTCATATTTATAAGGTCAATTAGAGTGGTCATCCAACCAATCGCCTAATAGACTCACAAAGACCTCAACTTGACACATACATTAATATAAATAACCTAAATATGCGCAACCGTGCTTTTTCCAATTTTTGACTTAAAGCACAAATTCCGTCATACAGGAGATGTCACTAAACGTTAGAACGAATACAATCTCTACTAATTCCAACAAGTTTCGAATTCCAGTCACATGTTCTTGGCCTTCCCCATATTCCGTCAATCCACCACCTCGACTTCTTTAGGAGGCACTTGAATGCTATGCCTTAAGAGCACTAGTTATATTTACTACACTAGTCACCCCCTTAATAACACATTCGGGAGATGTTCGGCACGCTCCTCTTTACCTTTGACCGGGTTACCATTTTTACCACGTCATAGTCCTTGACCTCCAACTGATAATATCCTACTCAAAATCTAACATCCTGATCTTTTGAAGTTGATTAAAATAACCGTCCATTTTAATTGATGAGTTACCAATACTGGATCTTCATAGAGAGAAACACCAGGTCTACATAAATCATTAGTTGATATTCTGATTTATTGTAACGACTTCTTCTTCTATTAAAATTTCCTTGAACTGCAAACAAACTTACTCTAATTCCCAATATCAATTTTTTTTTTATTATTATTATTATTTTTTTTTTCATACCCCACCAAAATTATTCAAATTCAACTAAATGCAATCAATCATCGACTTAAATTAATCCACTCAATTTTTCCTATACCATAGCAATCGCCTTTAAAGTCCCACGATTATAATTTCCAATCTTACTTTCTCACATTCATTAACACAAATATAATTAACCCATCCCACGAACCAAACGTTCCCCTCCTTATCCTTATGGAACCTATTTAACAGCAACCCTAATTACTAATTACGCTTACAAGCACCATGTTACTTCGCGAAACTATATAGGAAAAATCCCTAGCTATTTCAATATCTACTATCAAAACTTGTTTGAACAGCTTCTGCATACTGACTTGTGATACCTTCCTTGACCCTTTGCTAACCTCCTAAACCCATTGTCAGACTAACTGAGGTACTAGATATGCCTTTCCAACATTACATATTTTTATTTATCCCAAATTTGACTCCGCCCGCAACTCTATATTACTTATCCAAATAAATTATATCTACACGCACCTACTATCATCTTAGATCCACAATCCTTGGCTATCTCTTATATATCATTTCCTATTACCTTTCTACATGCCACAACCGTTATTTCGTCTATTGACCAATCTAAAAAGTGCTTTCAAATTAAATTCTTGTCCAGTAATATTACAATTTCCTTTCAGATTGTCTAGAAAACGATTTTTCCCCCTTTGAATATTATTTCTTATTACGTGTGTTCTACCATATCATCTAGTATATTGATAACGACGTAATTTGTTGTTTGTCTAACTTAGCCTTTTTATCCCGTGGAAGACATCTCTCCTAGTAATATCACCACGCGGTCATATCGTTGCCTGTCAAAAGACGACCCCTCACACACCATGCTAATGCATAACTTTATAAAATAAAAACCTAATATCCCCATACCAAGCTCACCTATTAATGCCCTATCTTATGTCCCCTACTGACTAGACGACTGGCACGTCTTCCTACCTCATAACCTTCTACTGATACATCTGCTGACCAATCTACAGAACCTATAACCTAGACTCTGATACCAAAATTGTCACAACCCGTCCCGGACTCCCATCATCCTGAGGCGGGCGTGACTACAGCATGACATCACAAAAACCCAAATTTCCTAATAATAATTATGACAATATACATACACTGTATAATACAAACACTTATTATGGGGGCGCACCCGGCCCGAAGTTTTTTTTTTTTCTAACTAAAAGTATTTATCCCTGAACCCTCTTAGATTCGCCTCTGACAGTTTCTCTTAATCATCCACAAGACCCCATTACATAGCTCTACCTAGTGCCAGTAGGGGACCGACTCCTAGCCGTTGTACCTGCGAGTGTACTGCCTTCTTAGTAAAACATTTTCGAAAATATTAATACTTTCTAAATATTTCCACAATCTAGTATGGATCAAGCATAAGTATATAAGTACTGACAATAAAGCAATATAGATAAGTTCCATCTAGTATAAAATCCTACCAATCATCATAATAAATAATATCAAATCAACCAATATATGTGAAACACCACATCCTAAGCACCAATCTCAAACACACACTTCTAACACACACACATACACTGGCCAGTCCTAGTGATTGTTTTAACCTCACGATCGGGAGTTGCAACGGTACCGTAACATTCATAGGAATGCCTTCCTATGAAATATCCACACCCCTTTTTGGGGAGAAATATAATCTACACCCCTTACGGGGAGAAATATAATCCACACCCCTTACGGAAAGAACAACCATGGCATCGTCAAAAACAAATACAGCCTCATCGAAACACAATTCAATAGATATCATCTACTCAACATTGTCAAATCACCACACCTACCACATTTCTACAAATCCTGCTTTTAAATTCAAAAAATCATATTTCGTACCTTCTTTCAAAGAAACGTCCGATTTTATCAAAACCATTTTTCATCCTTTATTTTTCAGAAAATCAGGCATCTTTAGAAAGATAGATATTTCTTATTCTCTTTTTAAAACCACCATCTAATTTCACCAAATCTAGCGGAAATTCATTTTTACTTCTTTTTTTTGAAATCCATCGAAGCCCAGTTTACCACTTTATTCAAATCGTGCTTGATCCATATCATTTACAGTTTAAATATTCACATATTTCATCATATATATTCGTAGAAAAATAGTTTGGCAAGAAGACAGTACACTCACCTCAATATCCGTTTGCAAAATTGACACTGACCGCAATTTATCTGGACGCCAGCGCCTGGGAACCTAATAGTGGCAGATTCTAAATTAATATCTTATCGGAAACATCCTAATCATGCAATGCGGACCCTATATTCCAAATCGTTACTAATTTTATGTACTACACACTTAAAATTAATTAATCGTCACGAAATTATTATGATTTTAGGATTTGTAACACTAAATAAAATTTAATTTAACGAAAATTAATAATCGATTGGAGTTTCACCTGTTTTCGAAACGTTTGGCGACCATGAGATGAGTTTTGGATTCTTCTGGGGTGGTTTCTGCAATTCCCCCTTTTTTTTTTCTTTTTTTTTTCTTTTCTTCTTCTTCGTTTCTGCGTCCGGTCCTTCGTTTCTGCGTCTAGTCCGATCCTCCTTCAGCCGCCGACAAAGAACTCCGATCACGTCTCCCTCCTTTACCCCTCTTCCGGCCGGTCGAACGACCCTACACCTACACTACGGTGAACGAGATACCGCCAGAAAGTTCCGACAACACATACCCACGATGGAGCCGAGTCGACGATGCTGAACGAACCACACTCACGCCATCACCAATCCGAACGCACACCCATATCACAACGATCCACAACCTCTACCCACACAGCCGACCAACCACCCGGAGCCGATCACCCATCGACAGACAGCCCACACCGCCGGACTGAACTCCTTTCTCTCTCCTCTGTTTCTTCTTTTTTTTTTTCCCGTTTTTTTTTATTCCTGGTTCAGCCGACCGCTGGAGACTTATCTCTCTCTCTATTTCTCTCCGCCAACCTTCATCATGGATAACAACGCACACAAACTTAGTTGACGACGTGCCGAACCCATTACCGAACGTTTACCGGACGACCGGCGACGATCACCACCACCTATGCTGAACCACCCCTTTCCGTCGACCACCGCATGCCCCTGCACGCCCACAACCCTGTAACCGAACACCCTGCCTTGCCGGCGATTACTTTTCAAGCCCCAAACCCCGGCTGGCTCTCTCTCTCTCTCTCTAGATTTTGGATTTTCAGATTTTCGAATTTTTTTGATCGTGGGATTCTGTTTTTTTTTCTCATTACCGGTGCATGAAATTAGTGGATTCGAGTTTCCTAAGCGTGCCACGTCGTTCCTCTTATTTGCTTCCTTGCCGGCCAAGTGTTTCGTCCGTCCGTCTGCATGTGGGTGTTGTATAATTGATAAAAAAAAAAAAATGCCATTAATTACTCTTTCCTCCCCCCAATTTCATTTAAACCTTGATTTTAATCCTTTTCAACTTTTAAAAGTTCCTAAGATTTTCAATTTCACCCCCTGAAGGTTTCATTTAAATATTAAATGTCAATTTACCTCCCTAAATTAGGATTTACTATTTCTATATTTTCAATTTGACCCCTAGACTTTTTATTTGAATTTTTAATGGTCCTAGTTTCACCCCGAATTTTCACCATTACTTTAAAATACCACTGAAATGACGTACCTGCTACGATTGAGGTCTTACAGCAACGGTACCGTAACATCCGTAAGAATGCCTTCCTACGAAATATCCACAACTCTTTTGGGGAGAATATAATCCACATCCCTTACGGGGAGAACTATCCACATCTCATGGGAAGAATCCACACCCCTTACGGGGAGAAATATAATTCACACCCTTTTCGGGGAGAACAACTATGGCATCGTCAAAATCATCAGTATAGTTAAAAATCCACATCCTTTATGGGAAGAAATACATTTTCACACCACATCATAAAAAATCCACACCCCTTATGAGGAGAATATAAACCACTCATATCCAACGAAAATTATTTTTAATCCTTCTTTTAGAAACCAACACAATTCCCCCGGAAATTCATTTTACCAACTCACCCCAAAAACCAGCTTGATCCATATCATTTATGAAATCGTACAATGTAAGTGAACACATATGTCATCATCATCATATATATATATATATATATATATATATATATATATATATATAGAAAATAGTTTAGCAAGAAGACAGTACACTTACCTCGATATCCGTTTTGCAAAACTGACACTAACCACACTCTATCTGGACGCCGGTGCCTGCGAACCTAATAGTGACAGAGCCTAAATTAATATTTTATTTAGAATATCCTAATCATGCAATGCAGATCCTATATTCCGAATCGTTACTATTTTATATACCACGTTATTAAAATTAATTAATCGCTACGAAATTATTACGATTTCAGAAATTGTAACGCTAAATAAAATTTAATCTAACGAAAATTAATAATCAATTGAAATTTCACCTTTTTCCGAATCGTTTGACGGCCACGAAATGGGTTTTGGATTTTCCTAGAGTGGTTTCTGTAAATTCTCCATTTTCTTTTTTTTCCTTTCTTTTCTTTCTTTTCTTTTTCTCTGTTTTGGCTTTTGTTTCCTGTTACAGCTTGGCCGACCACCCCCTTTCTCTCTCTACTATCCACTCCGGCGATCTCACTCACCGTCGACCGCCCTACACCAACAATCACCCACACACTACGCACATACGCCATCCGACCAACGACACACCCACATGCACATGACCGCCCGACGATCGACGCATACAATCGACGATGACAACACACGCACATACTCACCGGCCAAACGGACGAACCCATACACATACACGTACACAAGCTGAAAAACTGACCGGAATACCCACCATGTACTACCGGACCACAACCAAACACACACACACACAAAATCAAACTCACCTACTCTCTCTCTCTAACTCACTGCCGGTGATCAAAACCCACCCCACTGGATCACCAAACAACCGTCGAACAAACCGAACGCACACACACACCAAGTCACATGCACACATTGATCACAATTGAACACACACACAATCATACATAGAACACTCATACACACGCAAACCCACATGATTTTTTACCATCTATCACATACTGGCGAATCCCACCGTCGATTCTCTCCCTCTTCGTTTTCTGTTTCGCTGTCTCGCTGCCGCCGACGAGATCCCATCGTCGATCAAGCCTCGCCATCCCACCAATCGAACACACGTACCACCGGACGAACGAACCCACACACTTCCACGTCTACCCCCATACACAACAGCATTTGAACAAACCTACAGCTTGCACAATCGCTGGCCGAACTACCCTCTCTCTCTCCTAAAATTGACGACGACACCCACAACGTTCGATCACACTACCCCACGATGAAGCACATCGTTGGCTATACATAGCCCCACCCACGATGAACCCATGCCGGCAACGCTGATCGGACCATCCCTCTCCGTCACCGATGGCCGATAACCAACTGCCAACCAATCTCACTCACGCCGATCACCGCCTGAACCCCCAACCCACCGGATTGAATAGCACACTCTCGCTGATCACCTACACGACCAAAACACACTGCCGGCCCAGACTCAACTTGTCATCTCTATCTTCTTTCTTTGTTTTTTTTTTCCTTTCTTGTTTTCTCAGTTTTTCCTTTATCCCGTGATGAGTTGTATGCATGACTGAATATATATATATATAAAAGGTAGTAGATGATCACTCATTCCCCACTTGTTATTATTATTATTTTAATTACATAAATCTCCACCTAAATTTTTTTAAGATATTATTTAGACCCAAATCAAAATTAATAATTTTTTAAAATTTCAAATTAACCCCTAGAAGTTTAAATTGGATATCATTTAACACAATCTACCCCCCCCTTATTTTCTAACTGTTTTAAAATGCAGGTAATGATTATGCATTCGCAGAATTATGGGTGTTACACTTATCATCGCCTGGTGCTAAAGAATGGATAAGTGCAATGGAAGATGAGATTAGTTCTATGTAAAATAATCAAGTAAGGGAACTAGTTGATCTTCTGTCTGGACGAAAATATATTGGAAACAAATGGCTTTTAAAGATTAAACGTTAAGCAGATGGATCTATTGATAGGTATAAAGCTCGTCTCGTGGAGAAAGGTTACACTAAAAAAGAGGGTGTAAACTACAAGGAATTTTTTTAACCTATTGTTAAGTTTGCCTCTATTCACCTAATCCTAGCTATAGTCGCCCATTCGGATCTAGAACTTTTTCAAATAGATGTTGAGACTATTTTTCTCAATGGAGAACTAGATGAGGAGATCTACATAGATCAACCTATTAGCTTTGTGGCCAAGGGACAAGAGCGCAAAGTGTGCAAGCTAAAACGTTCCATTTATGGCTTAAAACAATCATCTAGACAATGGTACCTCAAATTTCATCAAGCCATAATTAATTTTGCCTTTATTATGATCGAGTAAGATCATTGTGTTTATATAAAGTGGTCGGAGAAGGGTTTCATTATCTTTACTCTATATGTAGATGACATTTTATTGGCAAGAAATGACATAGGGATGATTGTCTCCACTAGAGAGTGGTTGTCCTTTACTTTTGATATGAAGGACATGTGTGAAGCAAATTATGCACTTGGTGTTAAAATTATTAGAGACCGTTCTAAGAAACGTCTTGCTTTGTCTCAAGATATTTATATTAGGAAGGTAATTGAATGATTTCGAATGCATAATGTTAAGCCTATAGACACCCTTGTTGAGAAGGGTAGTACCTTAAGTTTTGATATTTGTCCTAGAACTAATGCTGAAAAAGAAGAAATGTCTCGTATACCATATGCAAGTGCAACTGAAAGCTTAATGTATGTCATGATGTGTACACGACCAGACATATGTTATGCTATGGAGTTGGATAGTCGTTTCCAATGCAATCCAGGAATTGTTCATTGGACAACAGTTAAAAGGATCTTGTGGTACCTTCCTGGAATCGCAGACTATATGTTTTGCTATCATGGTGAAAATATATATTTTCAAAGATATAGTGATGCAGATTAGAGTGGTGACTTGAACGAACATAAGTCGACATCAGGATATGCTTTCATACTCAGCAACGGTGTTATTTCGTGGTCGAGCAAAAAGCGATCCTGCATAGCGTTATCTACTATGGAAGTATAATATGTTGCTTGTGCTTCAGTAGTTCAAGAGGATGTTTGGTTAAAAAGATATTTAGAAAGTTTTGAGATAGTACCACATTCTGCAGATCCTGTAACCATACATTGTGATAGTATGGTTGCTCTCCCATATGTCAAGGATCATAAGTATCATGGAAAGACAAAGCATATTCAGACTCGATATCATTACATCCGAGATAGAGTCTCACATGGAGAAGTGGTACTCAAGCATATTTCTACGAGTAAAATGGTGGCTAATCCCTTAACCAAACCAATTTCTAGGGATTTGTTCCAATCTCATGTAAGGTCTTTGGGTCTTCGTAGATTGTAAAATATATGTTTGACTTATTGACTTCATATATTTGTACCACAATGCACATTTACGATTTCATACTTTATTTGCATTCATTAAAAGTATGATAAATGATTTGGGATATTTGCTATAGTACACATTATTACCATGATAGTATATATCACTAGGCTAAATGGTTGGCTACTCACACAACAACCAGCCTTGACGCTGAGATAGCGTACGAGATCAGACTTTAGAATTCTAAAGATTGAATTAGATAATTCTTTACAATATCGCCTTGGATGACCCAAGATGAAGTTTATGAAAAACGAACATGAAATTTTCCCACACTTTATGTAGCCTGAGAATAGCCGAATGTGAGATTTCAAATGGATACTCAAGGATATACCGCTTGAAGTTCTCAAGTCAATCACTTATGTAGTGATTGGACTTAGATTCGTACGTTAATTAGATTGACATCATCATTTGTTTTTTGTGAGTATAATACTATAGCATGTAAATCATATTACATGTGCTTTAAGATGACCACATAGGGAGTGAGAAATAGATCTCTATTTTTTTTTCACTATGTAAGCCCTATATATGTATATATACATATATATACATGTTACGATTTAGAAATTTGATGCTGCTACTTTAACTTGTTATCCTATGGCCATGAGTGATGCGGTCTAAAGGGACATGTCTAGGAAAATAGTCAAATAGAAGTTGAGTAACATAAGGATCAAAGGAAGATAATTTAGTAACACGTCTTGTTAAAATTGCAGTGTACGGTGTTTAATGGTAGCCACCATATTTAAAGCTATTTTTTCAAAATTATATATATATATATATATATATATATATATATATATATATATATATATATATATATATATATTGTATTTTTTAAAAAAAAAATAAGCACGATACTGCAAAAGAGATTAAGCATGTTCTGAGTTTTAAACTCTAGATGGGTTAGAAATGTTTAATTTAATGTGACTAAATTGGTGTGGAGCATAGACAAGTATTTTATTTTGCAACGAGATGTTGTCCTGTTAGTTTGATAGAAACTTAATATGGTGGTCCCACATACCACTAACCTATATGAAGAAAGTATAATGCATGAGTTTAAAGAGAGAAACACATTTAGTGCCCATTGTGTCCGAGTGGGAGATGTTGGATTATAGAGCGGGTCGGGTCGACCCATGGAACTTCCACATGGGCCCCATGATTCATGGAAAGTCACCATTTGAATGGGTGCACCTCTTGATCTTAAGGATCACGTCTATTCGATAGATACCTATTGGAACGGACATACCATTTCGGTAGATATCCATTGAAATTGACACATCCTTTGGAATTTTTTCTATAAATATGCTTTGATATCTCTAAAGTTTTTATCCCATCAGATTACAGAAAAATTTAAGTGACCTTGGTTAGTGAATGTGTAGATATTATTTAAAAAAAACACTTTTGTAATATTTTGCTTGCCGACGAGAGAAGAAACGAGGAACGGGTTGTAAATGAGTCTTTCGAATCCAAAAGGTACGTTTCCGTTTTAATGTTTCCGCATTTGCCTCCAACTCAAATATTGAAGAACTCAAAAAAAGTGGCCACGGCCTCAAACATAAATAAATATATAACTTTATATATATTAGTGCCATCAAGTACATCTATCCAACAAAAACCAATACCTTTATTACAATTTTATATCATGGTTAGAAAATTTGTGAAAACAAACAACAAACAAACATTTTCAGTCATATAAACATGAAAAATAAAGTCGTACACTCAAAAACATTGACACGGACAGGGCATGTACTCATCAACAAATAAACATATAATCTCATATATTTTAGTCCAATTAACGATGTACATATTGCCATTATTAGGCTACTTATAATTATATATCAGAATTAAAAAATTAGTGTAAACAAAAAAGAATTTTCCATCATATAAAAACAGCAAATAGGGTTGTCAATAATAAAGCCAAAGGTCTTAGGCTTGTAATTTAGCTTGTAAAAACAAAACAGCAAATAAGGTCGTACATCATAAAGCCAAATAAAGTAACTTATATGATATTTTGTATTGGTTTTAATCTTGTGCGTGTATGCAAATCTACACACACACCCCATTCAACTGACTATTTTCGACTGAAGTGTGAGATTGGGAGTTAGCGAATGCATTTACTCTTTTTATCTTGTAGTTTCTTGTATTGGATGCTTCTCTTTCATAGATTTGACCTGTGATAACTTATTGGCTGTGCTTATCAGAGGCCATGGGCAGTTCATTCAATTCAGAGATGTTGATTGCAAAGCTTGCCAAGCTCAACAATTCTCAGCAAACCATCGATGGGATCCTTTTATCTTGATATAAAGATTCAAACATGTTTCTCTTAGCCCACCAACTAAAACGAAGTACCTCTGTACTCGTAGCCACTGTGTGTTCATATATGCATTGAGTCCTTAGTGCTTTGGCTTCATCTTCTCATAATTTACATACCATGTTCTCAGATTACGATTACCAGTTGACCCAGGGTATCCAACAGTGACATAGGTAAGCCTTGTAAACTAAAAATGTAGTTTTCGGTGACATTCAATATTAAGATGGGTTTTCATTGAAAAATTTTGTGGGCTGCCTTGAATATACTGACAGAGGGAGGAGTTGCATTATTTTATGATGGTATAGAATCTTCTCTAACAAGATATGAGGCGGCAGTTGATGCTTACATGGATGGCCTTGCGGCTTCTAGGCTAAATGACCTCTCAAGTGTTTTTTTCTTTGTTAGCTAACTGGACACACTTGTTGACAAGATGCTCGAGAAGATTGGAACCCCAGATGCTCTTGACCTTCGTGGAAAGGTAAATCGAAATCGTCCCCCCTATTATTTTAAAATGATTTTGTTATTGAACATCACACTTTTCTTTTCTTCTGTTGTTGTTATAGGTAGCACTTGCTTACAAGCTCTAGCAGAAGAAATTCTCTAGTTGGAGGACCCAATATTAATGTGGAATTCAACATTTTGGAATAAGATATCTTTTATAAGGATAACATTGAGAAAACCTCCTAAAATTGTTAAGACACACTTCCATTTTTCTCTTTTACTTATTTTGTCAATTTTCTTTTCAACTATAAAAAGTATTTTAAACAGTGTTATCAAACAATACCTTAATTCTCATATTTTTGTGTCCCCCAAAAAAATTATTGATACTCCATCTTCCTCCCAAGTATTCACCTCGTGTTCAGCTGAAAGCATAGCTAGCTGACCAAGACATTGAAACTTTGAGATACCAAAAGCTGCTTGTGGAGGAGGAAGATGTTGCTCGTCTATATCTCAAATAAGTCCAACATTGCAAAAAAAATGTTTGTTCATCTCCATCAAAGTTTGACGAGAGCTTGAGTAGTAATAATTCTATTAGAAACTCAACAATTATTGTGGTTTTCGATAAGGGTTTTGGGCAAAGTAAATTACGCATATTAGGCATTCTTCTACTTGGTCTCATGTTCGGTTGAATCATTCATTTTGTTGTTGAAATCAATGTCTATTCTTGAGCATCATACATTTCAAGTACAGAAAATATGGTGATCAAATTACATTAAAAAGTTAAAATGTGATTGACGGTGTGGACTGCAGTTACCTTTCTTCTCTATCGGCACTGTGTCGGTCATCGCCATGAACAACGGAACCAGTTTCTATTTTGACTCCAATGATAAGTATTCATTTCTTTCTTCCTCTCTCTCTGTATATATTCTCTACTTCTTCTCAATTCTCACTAAGTATGGACTACATACTTGAAGATCTCTCTATAATAATAATCGGTCATTGGAGTTGATGCCAATTGAGTTGGAGTCACTGTTGATGATTTGTACTGCATGTAATCTCTTAGCAACTTATTTTTTATTCTAACAGAAATCAACGTCCTCATGCGTGATTTTGCAATATGACATGCTATTCCATAGAAGCATTAAGAAAGTGTGCTTGTCCATACAAATGACGGGAAAGGTCAGTCTTTCACATTGGCGTGCTGATGTCATGTCTACAGTCATTGATAACAAGAGCTTACTGCCACATCTTGGTCAATGCTATTATTATTTCTCATGTACATTTCCTTTGACAATCAAACCACTATCCACTGGAAACATGGCTTGTGTATTTTTGTCACAGGATGAACATTAAGAGATTGCTGAAAACATAGCAACTTTAGGATAAAACTTCTTTTGTGGATGAAAACAGGCCATACTCCATTTAATTTGTGCACTGTGTAAATCATTGGTTAGTTTAACTTTGTAATATTAAGTGTGACTCATGATGTTCTCATGTTGATCAACTTCCTACTTTCTTCTTATCTCTTAGTTGGTGGAATTGGATCCTTGGAAATGGAATTAAACAATGAATGCATACAAAAACTTCATAATTTGTATGTCTTCTTTTCCATTTCCAAGTTCAAGGCTCTAATTCCTGGACCAACTGCTACATTAGAGATTTCAGATATCTTTTTAACAGAGTGAAATGTTTGTCTTGTTGTTTACTCGTCCAATACTCATTTTTCATGGCATGCTGTTTGAGTGTTTTGCATTAAAACGTTTGTGATAAGAACTTTCCATTAATTGACAATTTCGAATTGAACATAAATATTTTCATATCTTTCTAAACTCAACTTGATCGTTACAATTGAAATATTTTCTCCAACTGTCCCCTAGTATATATATATATATAAAAGAGAGCTAGGTGTTCTTGATGGCAAATTTGTAATTTTTTGATCAATTTTGTTCCCTTTTTTTCTTCTTGCAATTTTTATGTTGTTTTAGTCAAAATTACAAATACACCATCAAAAGTTTAAACATATTTATATTTTGTTCCCTAACTTTTAATATTTACATATTACTCTAAAATATTTATTGTTGTTATTTTCTTAATATTTTCACATTAGTCCGAAATACATAATTTTTAGTGTAATTAATTGATCTTATTTTTTAATAGTCACAATTTTAATATTATAACTACACTTTTTATTCTTGTAATTTTCGTTATATTTTATTTTCCAATTTATTCTCAAATTTAAAGAATGAAACCCAAATTGGCATTCCAATTAATCACTTCAATTTTCAAATTGAGTAAATTATTGATTTTACTTTTAAAATTTGAGCGTAATTGACTTCTACTTCCTAATGTTTTAATTTTCATTATTCATATACTCCATAAGGAGCAATCAACTCTCAATTTATGTGTTCAATTTTCAAATAAAATATTACAGATTTCACCTTTAAAATTTTATTGTTGTTATAATTTACCTCTTAATATTTAATATTTTTATTTTCTATTAGTCCGTAGTATGTAATAGAAACCAAAAACCAAAAATAAAAAAATAAAACAAAAAGATAAATGAAAAAAATAAAAAATAAAGAACAAAAAAAAAATTGAATAATAAAATATTATAAATTTTATCTTCGAAATTTGATTGTAGTTACATTTTATCTCTTAATATTTAATACTTTCATTTTCTCTTAGTCTGTGGCATATAATAGAAACCAAAAGAAAAAAAAAATGAAAAAAATAAATGAAAAAATAGAAAATAAAGAACAAAAAAATATATTGACTAATGGAAAACAAGCAAAAAAAAAAAAAAAAAGATAATAATAAAATAAAAATAAAATACACAAAAAGAAGAAATTAAACATAGAAAACAAAAAAAAAAAAAAAAAAAATACAAGTACAAATTGAAAATGTAACACAACCAAAAAACCGAAATATATAACATAAAACATTATCTAAAGTGAAGGAGGAAAAATTAAATATCGAATTTAAATTTATTTTCGCTCTATTCTTTTGGTTCCTTCAGTTTATAATTTATAAATAGAGTGATATATCTACAAATGATAATATCAATCAGAATTGAAAATACTATCAATATATAAAAAGAAAAATAAAGGTGAAATGAACTTAAAAGTCAAAAACTATTAAAAGTGGATTGCAACTTGTGAGCTAAAAATTTATGTTTATTGTTATTTTTTTTTCATTTGATACATTTACATAATATTTTATCAGTAATTTTTTTTAAAAAAAAAAGTTAAATTAATATATTATTCTCCGTGGGCACGTGCCTATCCCTAGTTATATTTAAATAGAGGTGTTTTAAATATTATCCCAATAATAGGTGGTATATAACACCAAATGAGATGGTTATTAAAGTGCACTCTACACAGTAAAAGGAAAATTTTAAAGATTTCACCTTTAAATTTTTATTGTAGTTATATTTTACCTCTTAATATTTAATATTTTCATTTTCTCTTAGTCCGTAGTATATAATAGAAACCAAAAACGAAAAATAAAACAAAAAATAAATAAATGAAAAAATAGAAAATAAAGAACAAAAAAATATATTAAATAATAAAATATTATAAATTTTGTCCTTGAAATTTGATTGTAGTTACATTTTACCTCTTAATATTTAATACTTTCATTTTCTCTTAGTCCGTAGCATATAATAGAAACCAAAAGCAAAAAATAAAAAATAAAACAAAAAAAATATTAATGAAAAATAGAAAATAAAGGACAAAAAAATATATTGAGTAATGGAAAACAAGCCAAAAAAAAGACAACAATAAAATGAAAAAAAAAATACACAAAAAGAAGAAATTAAACATCAAAAAGAAAAAGAGTTTTTTATTATATAGTCCCCCATAGAGAGATCATTGAGAAAAAAAATCATTTTCATATGTTTGGTTAGAATTCACACCAAATAATACAATCAATTAAGTTTTTAGTCCTCCAAAAAAATAAAAAGAATACTAAAAAGACACATGTATCCCTAAACAAACCCTCTCTCTTATTTATATTAATTATCACTCACACTCACTCTCTCTCTCACTCACTCTCTAAAGTTGAGCGTTAACACAACTAAATGTATCCAGCCTTAGTGATCGTTTTAACCTCACGATCGGGAGTTGTAACGGTACCGTAACATTCATAGGAATGCCTTCCTACGAAATATCCACACCACTTTTTGGGGAGAAATATAATCCACACCCCTTACAGGGAGAAATATAATCCACACCCCTTACGAGGAGAAACCACACCCCTTTCGACAAGAACAACCATGGCATAGTCAAAATCAAATATAGCCTCATCAAAATACAATTCAATAAATATCGTCTACTCAACATTGTCAAATCACCACACCTACCACTTTTCTTCAAAACCAGCTTTTAAATTCAAAAATCATATTTCGCACTTTTTTTTAAAGAAAACGTCCGATTTTATCAAAACCACTTTTCCATCCTTTACTTTTAGAAAACCAGGCATTTTTAGAAAAATAGATGTTTCTTATTCTCCTTTTAAAAACACCATCTAATTTCACCAAATCCAGCGGAAATTCATTTCCAACTTCTTTTGGAAATCTATCGAAGCCTAATTTACCAATTCATTCAAATCCTATTTGATCCATATCGTTTAGGTAATCACAAATGTCATCACATATATATAGAAAATAGTTTGGTAAGAAGACAGTACACTCACCTCGTCATCCGTTCTCCCAAACCTTCCCTGACCATACTCTATCGGGATACTGGTGTCTGCGAATCTAATAGCAACAGAGCCTAAATTAGTATATTTTCTAAAACACCCTAATCGTGCAATGCAGACTCTATATTTCGAATCGTTACTATTTTATACACCACGTACTTAAAAGTAATTTATCGTTATGAATTTATTAAAATTTTAGGATTTGTAACACTAGATAAAATTTAATTTCATGAGAATTATTCATCGATTGAAAGTTCACCTGTTTTCCAGTCGATTGGCGATCACGTGATCAATTTTAGATTTTTCTGGGGTGGTTTCTGCAAATTCCCCTCTCTTTTTCTCTTTTTCTTTTTGCTTTCTCCTTTTCTTCTTTTTTTTTCTTTTTCTTTTTTTTTTTTTTCCCTTCTCTTCTTCCCCGTTTCCTGTCTTCGCTTCCCGTTACTGTTTACTGTTTTGGGTGTCCTCCGGCCAGCCACACACCACACGACGGCAAGGCACAACCCCCTACGCACACCATCACAGACGGCCGACCAACCACACATCCACCGACCGGACAAAACCGACGAACACTCCTCCAAGCACAGTGTCGTTGGTCCGGAAACACCCACCACAGCCACGCCGCACAAAACCAGAAACGAAAAACACCCACGCCGCCGTACGCCACCCACGACGATCGACAACTGTCCGAACCCACTCACGCACATACTCGTCGAATCTCGCCACTCCCCCCACGCTGATCTCTCTCTCCTTTGCTCTTGGTTCTGGTTTTACTGCCAGTATCCACACACTCCACCCACTCAGCCGAAGAGACGGCGACAACACCCCCCACCGGACCAACAACGACGCCCACCAACGATACAACCACGGTGATCGAACAATACACACAAAACGCACCCCCCGCAGCACCCCTGCCGGAGCAACGGCCACGGTCCGAATCTCGCCATCGTCGAACTCTCTCTCTCTCTCTCTCGGACCGACGAGCCTCTACGCCGATTATCACACCCCCATGCACCTCCGACACCTTTGCCGGCGATCGATTCTCAACCCAAGTCCTCGGCCTGCTCTCTCTTCTCTCTCTCTCTCTCTAGATTTTCTAAGTGATTCTAGATTGTTTCACAGATCTCTCCTCAATTCCACAAGATTGTGTACATAATGCATGAGAATAGTGGGAGAAATCGTCCCTGGCTTGCCACGTTGCCTTCGCCGAACTTCTCTTGCCGGCCGGTTGGAGTCCAGTTGCGCACATGGCATTCTTCTTTTTTTTTTTTTTTTTTTTTAAACTTTTAATTAAAATGCACTTTCCTTCCCCAACTTTCTTTAAGATCTTATTTTAATCATTTTCAACTTTTTTCAAGTTTCTAAAATTATAATTTCACCCTTACTATTTTAAATTTTGATTCTCATTATCAATTTGGATGTCAAGTTTAATTTCCATGTTTTCTAAATTTCAAATTTGACCCCGAATTTTTTCATACTTAAAAATGCAACTATTAATAACATACCTATTATGATTTGGGCCTTACATAAACCACGCATGGAGTGAGGGTCAGTCATGTAGTCCGAAACAAATTGAGAAAACTGAATCGCCTATATACAAATGTCAAATTAATTGTCTCTCTAATCTTTTTATTTTGATTAATTTGGTGTTATTAAAAATAATAATAATAATAATAAATAAATAAATAAATAAATAAAAATTATCAATTTTTAAAAAAATATATATATATGAACGGTAAGCTATGTTACATTATTAACCTATCTCTAACTTCTGCCTAATTAAACCACGCATGGAGTGGAAGTCAGTCATGTGGTTCAAACAAATTGAGAAAACTGAATCGCCTAAATACAAATGTTAAATTAATTGGCTCTCTAATCGTTTTATTTTCTTAACTCACCAATAATTGTCAAGTAAAAGAGGCTCGAATTGATTATATTACATCAATGGGACCTCTCTTTTTTACATGTTTTTTTTTTTAATGTAAATTTTGTTTTATTGAAAGTAAAATTTATAAATAGTTAGTTAGTTAAATTCTTCCAAGCTTAACACAAGAAAAGAGCATTTAAACCTGAAGTAAAAATGTTAAAGGTAGGTGATTTGAGAATTTATAAAACTTTATAATTTTTATGATGTCCAAAAATGATCGTCACATATGGTTAAATAGAATCATCGAACACGTAGATCAATTGATGAGAGGTTGTTCAAGCTTAACGAAGACCCTCGGTTCGAAATTTGGGAATGCAGTTGCGTTAAAATTCAGTAGGGAGAGTTTTGTCGTCTTGTTATCCAACTCGGCTCGATCCAGATTAGTCGAAACCCAATGTAATTATCGGATACTGGATTGTTTATACAAAAAAAAAAAAAAAAAAAAATTACATATGGTAAAATAGAGGTGTTTTAGATATTATTCAAATTATAGGCGGAATATAAGACAGAAATGAGCGGGTCATTAAAGTGCACTCTACACGGTAAAAGGTCCCGGATGGTTTATACCCAAAAAAAAAACAAAAAACATATGGTTAAAAAGAGTTGTTTTAAATATTATTCAAATCAGGAGGTATATAGGACCAAATGAGAGGGTCATTAAAGTGCACTCTACACAGTAAAAGGAAAATGGGGTGAGAGAGGCTCGAACTCTCGACCTCAGGATCACTCAACAAGCTATGAGACCTACGCGCTAGCCAACTGCGCCACCACCCCCTTGATACTACATAACTTTTAATAATACTTCAATATTTTTGAAGCAATGTTAAAAAAAGAAAAAGAAAAATATTAATTATGTATATTGGATAAATTTTTAATTTTTTGGTACATAAATTTTGTTAGAAAAATAACAAAAAGATATAGAGATAAAAATTAAATTAAATTAATAAAATAATAAAAATAATATTATGAGTAGTTGATGTGATAAATTAAATCTCATCAAATTATTTAAAAAAATATATTCTTAAGTTGTTAACGGAGAAATAAATTTAATTTTTTAAAATTTTAAAAATAAAAACAATTTTGAAAAAGTGAAAGCCATGGAATTTTTTTCATGTGATTTAGTCTTAGTCTTATGTTTTTTATTTGTGTTTTCAGCATAAATTACTTCAAAAATATATTCCTATCAATTTAACGATAACTTCATTGAAAAAAGGTATGGGGATAATCCTTTATTCGTCCAACAATGGGCTCAAGTTTTGTAATTTGTAAGACATGAACTCTGCTCCTCGCTCTACCCCCTACTCGGGTGTTGACTATATCCGTTAAAGTTGACGTAATCCGATAAGTTTAAGATAGAGGGAGGGACAAGTGCAACAGACCAACAATCAAAAACAGATGTGCATTCTAACGTGATGATTTATATGACACAAAGAGATTCATATAGCTGACCTTATTTAAGTAGGATAAAAATTATTGTTGTTAAAATTGAATATATTTTTGCTAATATTAGTGTATAACCCATGTATGAATGCACAAACTAAAAGGATAATCTTAATTTGAAAACTAAAATAAAATTAGGCAATAAAACAAAAAGATCAACTAATGACGCTTGGAAGTGGATCACCGGACATATCAGCTTTGAGATTTAGGAGCGATGGATTGCTGAGGGTTTTCTTACTATCCCTCGGTCTGGTTTTTGCAAAACAATGCACCATGAGTGAGCCTACCGACGTTGCACCTCCAGTGTAAGAATTAGTCGGGGTACTAAGAAGGAGTATAGTAATACAGTAAACGTAAGAGCTATTTCGCATAGGATTGCACATATGGTGTTGCGTACCTCAGACCTTTAAGGTTCTAACCTTTATATAGGGAGTAGGAGTGTAATTCGGTCGGGCAGGTCGGGGTGGGGATTTTTTTTGGCCGACCCGAATGTTTTTGGAGGGTATATTTCGACTGACCCCGCAGCCGATGGGATCGGCCACCGTCGGATTTCGGGGTGTTCGGGTTTCGGTCGATATCAGTCGAATTTCGGATGAGCAATGAAGAAGAAAACCCTAACACTAACAGATTCTTAGAAACACATTCAACAACAATGGCAAGAACAAGAACAATGGCAAGAATAAAAAACTTACAGATTGTCAAATTGTGATTTGCAACGAACAACAAAAACGGCGACGAACAGCGTCGACGGCGACGAACAATGTCCAGTCATCCACGGCGACGAACAACAATGGCAACGAACAGCAACAACCGCAACGAACAACATCGACGGTGACAAAGAACATTGAAGGCGACGAACAATCAACATTAGGGTTATAATTTTGAGATCGAGAGGCGGAGACATTTTGAGATCAGAAGTGATGAAAGAATGAGAAATGAGATAGAGGCGGTCAGGCGGTGCAATCGCAAATCAAAATGGGAAATTAGAGTTTATATTTTTCTATATATAGTGGGGGTTTTTGTAATAAACATTTGTCAGGGGGTGGGGAATGTAATATGAGCACCTATTTTTGTAAGCCGGTCGGGTTCGGGTGTGGTGGGCGGTGGGCGTAGTAAATCCGACCCTTTTCTTCTCTCTTTTCGGGCGGGCGGGTTGGATAAAAAACAAAAAAGAAAAAGGTAAATCCGACCGAACCCGAGGCAGGGTGGGTTACCAGGTTTTTCTTTCACCTCTAATAGGGAGTAAGGAGACTCGTTTTGACAAGTCTTCCTTGATTCTCTGTGCGTTGTTATGGTAATGGCATATATCTTGGTCCCATTTCCATAGAGATGGCTAGGATGGCAAACGAAAATTGCGGGACTATTTTGGTAATGATACTTTCCTTTTTGAGAGAGACAGCTTTGATCGCCTTTAGAGCGGGAGCGTGATGGCGCTCGTACTCTAGGAGGTGTAATTTGGGTCAGATCGGGGGATGGGGCTCGATCAACCAACCGATTCCAGAGTTCTCGGGTCGGTCGTGTGTTCGAGGACACATAGCACCCTTGCAGCTTCTGACTAGATTTTCTCTCATCAGATAACCCCTATTCCCAGGGGCGTAATGATTTCACGCATTGGGAATATTTGGACATTTCTTGAGAATTCGGAGTTGTTGTCTATTCGAGGATGGTGTCGTGTCAATGCACTGGTTGCAGGCGATTATTTTAGATTTTCGTCTTTCAAGAGTGTTACGCATTTACTGCTGTGTGACTGATTCAATGGTTGGTTGATTTAGCTTCCTAAGCGATGATTGATAGGAGTCATGCTCAACTAGTTCAAATGGAGGAAGTTTGTGAACTCTTCCGTTGTATTCTTTTGAATATCATATTTATCTCCGAACTTTTGTTATATCTAGTTTGTACATTTTACAATGGCAAGAGATTATGAATCTTGGTCTTGTTTTTTAGTAAACGGGGATGATGATGAGGCTGGGCCGTCGTCCAGAGTGTACGGCAATGATGATGAAGCTAGACCATCGTCTAGAGTATACGGCGGTAATGATGATGTTGGCCCGTCGTTTAGGGTACCCATTGCTCATGGTCAAGGTGATGCTCACAAGGTTCCCTGGCGATGCTTGCGGGCCCAAACTTTGGTTGCTGTCGACAATGGATGATCGACTTGGTAGTCACACGAGGTAAGGCGGTAGAACCAGTAGAGGTCCAACAATCTCATTCTCTTGAAGCTAAGGCCGCTCTTACTGGCGAGAAATCGATAGTAGGCAGAGGTCCGACTCTTAGCGACTCATCTGAGGGATACACAAGTCCATGAGATGCATAGGAATTTTTCAAAGTCCCAATGTACTCTTGATTTCCCCTGAGCTGTTGTGGAACGTGCTTGAATACCAGTCTAGTTGCACCACTTTTTACCCCGCTGATTTTCTTCGCAGGGTACGCTTTCCTCTTTATCCTTTCCTCCACAAGGTTCTTCATAGTGTCAAACTGGCACCCTCGCAGTCAATGCTCAATGCATGGAAAATGATGATCGGATTCACCATTTTGTGTTTGTGGAATGGTGTGTTTCTTTTGCTTTCCTATTCTTTTATTTTTACTAGCTTGCCAGGAATACGAGACCATTTGACTACTGGTATCAGTTTTGGACTCAGAGTGAGTGACTTATTGTCGGGATCCCAGAGAACAACCTGAGATAGAAGAACAGGTGGGTCTTGGTAAAAGGATCCTAGGAGCGAGCAGTGATACGATATTAGGCCCACCCGATTTTAAGGAGGTGGTCATTGTTTCCGCGTAAGTTTGCTCCTTTCATCTCTTTTTGTAATGGAGGGTCCCTTTCTAATTTTCTTTTTCCTTTGCAGAGTATCCCTTCCATTCAACGCTTAGTAAGGCGGGGAAGGCTGCAGCTGCTATTTTGTCAGGGCTTCCGAAGGTCGAGAGGAACTTTGTTTATCTTTTTCTCTTTGTAACTCTATTCGTCTCTTTCTACTTTTATTTGTTTTTTTAGTAAAGACAAAATAAAATAAAAATAAAAAAATTGGTAGTTTTGTTTATTTCATGTATTTTTTTTATAAAAAAATTAATGTCTCTTATTTTTAAACAAGTTTCATTATGTTAAAAAAAAAAAAAAAAAAGGGTTTTCAATCTATTACAAAGGGATAAAAAGTAGGTTTTTAAAGTAGAGAGGACAAAATGAAACAATATCAAAGTAGAAGGAGGTACATGGCAATTAATCCAATATTTAAATTTAATAAAAAATTACAATATTGAAAAAAAAAAAAAAGTGGCGATTTCTTTTAAAAAAATTACTTGTTATTACACCATCGGTGAGGTTGGTTTCAAAGATTAAGTTGATGTATCTTCCTTCGGCTACATCTCTTCCTCAATTGTACGATGGTAAAGGGTCGATGACATGACATTCGTTCTTGTCCTAAATCAGTCAAGAAGAGTGACGTTGCCAAAATTTACTTGGTGCATGATTCAAGGCCTCACATGCCGAAAACCTCTGCAACCTGCTACCCTTCTTGCAAAACCAGTTAGTTCTATGGGGGGACACCGGTGTGGTGTCAGCCAAAGAAACTTCGACGTAAGAATCAAGTTAAATTGTTCTGAGAAAGGGTATAAGCACAACATTATATTAAGAGTAATATTGAGAGAGTTAAGTGTATTGATACCTCATTCCCTGTCGTATATATATAGGTCGCTCCTCCGGTTAGCCGTTCTCAATATGATTCTCTCCACGTTCTATAACCAGCCACCGTAAACGTAGCTTGTGCTCCCATTACGGGAAGTGGTGTTAATCGTGTTAACACATGGGGAGGGTGGTAGTGAGGTAACGGTTACGTTGACTTACTACCTTTAGATTTGATAATTGGGCCCTGCTTGGGTGGAATTGTCCTGCCCCGAATAGAACCAATGCGTGGCTGAGCTGCGCTTAGCAGGCCAGACACCTTATTCTTGGGCTATTAGGGCAGCGGCCCATTTCTTGCTATTGCGTCGCTTCTTTCGGGTCGAGCCTCTTGGGCAAGTCCAACCCATTTCTTTGCTTTCCTCCACTCTGGTTCGCATGTGTGAATTTTTTCCTCATCATTTGTCCTCATGACCTTCGTGGTGGTTCCTCAAAGCAAAACGTAAGGTCATTATTTTCCTGTAAGTTTTTCTCTTCTTCCTACTTTGTTGTTTGATTTCTTTGCCACATTGCGCTCTTTTGTTCTCCCCAAGTTCTTGATTCTGGTAATGGCATCTACTCTGCCACTTAGTCTGGCCGAGGCTGGTTTCTCGCCCATGCCTCTTCCCGAGAAGACGTTGGCGACTGTACCTCGCGTATATACCAATTTCCCAGTGAACTGGGGTGATAATAGGGCAAGAATTTTTAGAGAGAAATGGCTCGAATTGTTTCGGGACACATTCAAAATTCCCTCATTGATTAAAATCAGGGTTCCTTTGAAACACGAGAGCCCCTATTCCTATCAGAATGATGAAATTTGTTTCTTTGTTTGGATGTTTGAATACCATCTTTAGATTCTTTTTACCCCAGTTCTTCGCATTTTATTTTGTCAATTGGAAATCACCCTAGCTCAGTTGGTACCTAACGGATTTTGCCAAATTATGGGCGCTCTTGCACTGTCTCATTTAAACAAAGAACCTTTAACCATAGAGATAATTAGGAGTGTGTGTTCCCTAAAATTTCACAAAGTTCTGGGAGATTTTATTATTCTGCCTCCTCAAAACAGTATACATTCCTTACCGATTTTCCACAAGGCGTTAAGAATTGGAAAAACTGCTACGTGTTTTTCAAAGAGAGATGGGAGTTCTCCCCCGAAGAGGTTGGGTAGCCACCAGTTGTGCTTCGGCATTTCAACTACCTGAGTAATCTTCTTCTTTCCGTCTTTGTAATTTCTAAGCTGCACTACTTTCAAAACGTTCTCACCTCTTTTGTATATTGTGTTGTGCAGGTAGGAACGCTTGTCAAAGGTTCCGTTTGACACAGAAGGTTAGCGTTCAATTGGAGAAGTTTTTTATTCCAGAGGAACAACACTGCCAAAAGCTCGCTTATAAGACATTTGTGCCCCCAAAGAAACACATGAAGATCGACAAGACTCACGTCTCCCAATTGTATGATGTGGATCTGACAAAGAGGAAGAGAGAGCCCAAGAAGACCTCACAACCCATTGCGTCTATCGCAGCTATTCAGCCCATTGTAGCTCCTCTCAAATCCGCCCAACCTCAAGTGCTTCAATCTGTCATCCCTACGCCGTTGGACTCTTACGATGACTCGCAGCCTCGGCGAATTAAGTGGCAATGGATCATGCCTATCTCCATTCTTATTACCCGTGTTCTGGTCCCTACTGAAATTCGTGGACTAGAACCTATCACTTGAGCACCTGGGGTTCCCATAGTTCGGACCTCCGAGACTTCGGGAGTCAGTGCTCAGGTCATCCCTCTTACTCCAGCTCCTAGAGTTGGAGCCTCCACGGTCTCGAGTTGACCAAGAGTCTCTAAAGAACAGATGAGTCAGATGCTGAAAGAAGTAGGTCCATTAGTTTCATATTGCCAATAGATCTTTGAGAACGCCATTCAATTCCTTTATGAGCAGTCCTAAGTGAAGAGTCGTCCTAAGGTCGAGAAATGTAGCAGAGTAGAGCTTTTCTGATCCCTCGTTTACACGTTTCTTCAGGTAACTTTGAATTTGCTTTTGTAATTCGTTTGAAGTGTTGAATGAGATTTTGAGTAAATTCGGGTACTTAGCACAGTATCCATCTGTCATCTGCCTTGGCTAGGAGCTTCGATGACACATCCAAGCTGGACACTCAGCTCATGCATCAACTGACCGAGTTCAGTCGGCTGGAGGATAATTTTCGTATTCTGCAAGAGAGGAAAGCTTCCCTTGAAACCGAGTTGGTATTGGAGAAGTCTTCAAAAGAATAATATGAGTTCAAATTGCAAATCGCTCGTGCTTAGTGTGAGTTTTTTCAGAGTAGTTATCAGTCTCTACTCGATGAAAACCAGACTCTTGGCTGATATTAAGAGATTGTCGGCTGAGAAATCTACACTAGGAGAGAAGCTCAACAAGAAGCAGCCCGAGCTCGGTCTGAAGAGCGCAGAGCTGGATGCCCTCCAACAATCAGAGAGAGGGAAGAAATTGGTCTCTAATGTGTTGTGTTCTGAGAAGGCTAAGACCTCAGCGCTCAAGGTTAAATTGGCAACCCTTGAGGCAAGGTCAGTAGAGCAGGCTAAGGCTTTAGAAGAGCTAACCACAGTGGCAGAGCAGAAAAAGGTAGAGCATGAAAAGAGGATCAAAGAGCTCCTAGAACACTTTAAATCGCTCAAGGAAAGCATTTAATTGGTTGGCTTCCATTCTACCGAGCTCAGGTGCAGCAAGCTCACCTTGAGTTGGATCTTACTTTTCTAGACCAATTTGTCCCTGAGGATGAGGAGGATCCTGTCTCTACTTCAGAGCAACTGCTGGGCGCAAAACTTCCAACTGTTGGTGCAACGTGTTCGTCTATTCCTCCAGGTTCGATTTCCGTTGATCAAGCTCAACTAGGCTCTGACCAAGTTGAGCCCGGGCGTGAACAGGTTTTTGTATTGTTGTTGTTGCATGCTGAGTTTTGCATTCATCTAGGCCGTTACCCGATGATGATATTACCCTTGGTTGTTTTTCGAGGTCAAGGGTAATACCCATGCATGTGTGTTCTGTGTGCTTGACAATGCGTTTTGGTGAAAGTTATTGAGGATCCTAATTTGCACAAGCACATAGACTCAATGTATTTTGATTTAATTGACTTGAGGCCGATTATCGATTAGCCAAACTCATAACAATTGAAGGATTCTAGAAACTGATTGAGGGGAAGCTTGAGGTGAAATCTTAGGCGAGGTAGTTCAAGAAATATGATTTAGGCATTCATTTTGTCGCTTGAGCCTTTTAAGTTTACCATGTTATATGTTTATCCCTCGTTACCCTGTCGAAGCCTAAATGCCATTTCAATTCTGAACACATAAACAAATACCCTGGACAATTGATCTTTTTCCAAACCTATATTGCTAAATTAAAGGCACAATTTGAGTGAATCAAGTTAGCATTCATTATGCTACTTGAAGTGAGCAGTTGGGTTTAGGGTGAACTTTTGATTAGTTCAGTATTCGAGTACTCACTTGTCGTTTTTTCATTCGTTTTAACTACACCCGTGAAATTCTAATAATCTAATAAGTTTGGGGGTGTAGTTTATTCGGAAAAAAAAATGTAAATATAGTTAAATTTCGTTTCTTTTGACAAGTGAGTACGTCGATCTTAAATGATTGTTTGGGATTTTTCTAATTTATCTATAGGGGTTCGAGAATGAGTGTGTCAAGCATTGAGCCTTGGGTAACGTTAAGTTAACGACGTTAACCCGTTTTCTATTCCGAATTACCCTAGGCTAAATGTTCCAAAATCAAATCAAGTCCTTTTGATCTTTATGAACTACTTAGCCTATATTAGTGGAGAGTGAAACCCAATCAGGCATATGGATATCCTAGTCATTTATGGTCTAAGTTGTGAGTTTCGTTGGTGGATAATCCAATCTGGTATTGAATAGCTATATTATTGAGTCTCGCACAAACACGTAGACAAGATCTAGAATGGCGTTTACCATTATTGAATGTCAAAATTCTAGAATATCACCTGGTGCGTTTTACCACCTGAAATCGATATGATTGGGGGTTGTTGAGGGGAAAATAACTTGGTCGATAGAAGAATCAAAACTCGCATATTGTTATGTTTAGATTGTTTGTGTTTAGGTTGTTTGTGTTATTTAATTTAGTTGTATTTTTTATTTTAGTACGAGTGTTTTACTCGAGGACTAGCAAAATTCCAAGTTTGGGGGTATTTGATAGGTGTAATTTACCTATCTATTTCCAAACCAAACTTGTTAGTTTTCGAGTGTTATTATAGTATTTTAATATGTTTTAATACGTTTTTATTTATTTTTGTATAAATCAGGTGTGTGGGGTGAAAATTGATGAAAAGATATCATAAACGATCAAATCGGATTAAGAACGGTGGGAAAACAAGTATAAAGGCAAAATTTAGACCAACAGCCCACCGTCGTGGCGGTCAATATGCAGAGAAGGCCAATATGTTGTTGAATATCTACCGCCACAACAGTGAGATCTACCGCCGCGACGGTGAAACAACAGAAAGGTCTTTGATCCCACCGCCATTGACGCGCCCCGATTTTTTGAAAAGGAAAATAATATTAAATAATAAATAATTAGCTTAAAGAGAAAGTTTTTTTTTTTTTTTGAAGCGCCGGTTTTCTCAAAAAATATACTTGGGCCGTTTTAAAAATAAGCAGTCGCGATCTAGTATTGGGTTTAAATGGTGTGCTAGATTACCGAATTTTTTTAAAACAATTTAAAAGGCCTAAGTGAAAAATTGACTCCAGAAAAACACGATCAGCCGAAAGATTCATTTAAAGGCTCGAGGGTCGGTTACGCTTGGGGAAGGTGTTAGGCACCCCAAGACGCCCATCCGAAAGCGGCACCTTATGTCCAATTAAACCCAATTAATTTACGTCCAAATATTTTATTTTATTTTAAAATCATTTCCTTCTTATAAAATCTTTTTGCATTTTTTTTCACAAATAAAATGGGACAAGTTTTGGAATTTTTGAGAATGTTCTCACGGTATAACCTCTTGTGTAATGTATGTATATTTTCGAGAGATTTTTTTAATTTAAATAAGCAAACTAAAAATAGGTGAATAAGAATGAAAACATGAATGCAAAACTAACATCTATATGAATTTTATTTTTTATAGAAAAGCAACCTAAAAAAACTAAGGGTTGGTTTAAATATGTCGATGCAAACTTGATATGAATATGGGAATAGAGAAATACTACGTGAACTAACGTGATTATGTGTGGCAATGATTTAGTTATTTAATAAAAAAAATAAAAATATATATATTAGCAGTGCACGTGTATAAGTGGTGAAAGTGTTCTAAACATACCGTCTAAATGATACAAGAAATAAACATGCTAAGCGGATGCCAAAAAATCTACTTTGAGTTTACCCGATTAATTTAAAGAAATCATGTTTCGAAATTTCCTCGAATTCTATGGATTTGAGAATCAATTGGAGATTCGTGAAAACAATTTTGTCGGAATTAATCTTCTCGAAATTTAAACAAAATCCCACGAAAAATTTACCGAGGGAAGAGATTTCCTACAACTATTTATTTCTAAATTTCACTCAAGTCGGGGAATGGAGACGAAGCCACAGAAAACTCTTCCATGATTTATCGAATCGTCGAATTCACCTTAAAGTTCGTAAGGATTAATTCCTTAAAACAAAGATTTTATTATTTTTGGATTTTTTTTATTTTTTTTATTTTATTTTTAGGGTTTTGATAACAAGAATAAAAATAAAATAAAATAAAAAATTACAGAAAATAAACAATGAAACATCCTTCAACTAACGCTCGGGGTTAAGCTCAACGCGAGAAACCCACCCCGGCATTTTCATCGGATCATTAGACGATTTTTATTTTTTTTTATACGAATTACAAACAAATAAAAAAAATGCAAAAATAAAATAAATAAAAAAACAGCGGGTATCCTCGTCTAAACGTTCAAAGATTCAGATTGAGAATGGGGAATCTCATCTCGGCATTTTTCATCGAATCATTGGACAATTAAAAAAATGAAGCTTGCAGGAATTTAAATTGCAAAGAGAATAAAATAAATTGGAAAAAAAGATCAAAAATTAGAAAACATACATGTTCTAGGCCATGAATCCCGATGCTCGGGCTTTTTCTCTCTCGCAGACAACTTCCCGAAAGGGTTTACGATGAAAATCACTTTCTAATGGATTTTTCTCTCAATTTTTGAATGTCCCCGAAGGGTTTCTCTCTGAATTTTTGTGTCTATCTAAATTATGAGGAGGAGGGTCTTACTTATAGAAAGGATGTGGAATGAAAAATCCTAGAAACCCTAGTCCCAATTCGACGAGGAAAAGGAAACAAAACCTAAAAAGAAAGGAAAAAGGAAACCTAATTCCATTTTGACAAGGAAACCTTTTATTTTTCATTTTTTTTTTAGTTTTATTTATTTTTTCTTTTTTTCTTTTATCTTTCTTTTCTTTTTTCTCTATTTTTTAATTTTTATTTTTTTGAAAATAAAAATAAGATAAATTTTAAAATAAAGTATAATTTTTTTGCCGGACGGTCAAAATGTCGTATCTATAACTGCCCCTCTTTGTCATGCAAGTTCTACTTGCTTGACAAAGACAAAAGATCACATCATTTTGATTGTCCTATTTTCTATATTTGTTTTTCCAAAGTGTATTTTTCAACGACAGAATAAATAAAATAAAATGACTCATGACGAACGAATGTCCGAATAGAGTAATAAAAAAATGATTCATGACGATATTCATGACGAACAACTGTCCGTTTAGAGGATCGTTTAGAGTAATAAAAGAATGACTTATGACAATACTCATGACAAATAAGTATCCGTTTAGAGGATCGTTTAGAGTAATAAAATAATGACTCATGACGAATAAATGTTCATTTAGAGAATCGTTTAAAATAATAGAAAATAGCTCAAGCCCAAGCCTTTTTGGCTGGGGGACAAAAGAAAGTCCAGAGGTATAAAATATGCCCCAACTTGTGGCTGGGCAAAAATGAGAGAGCAAAGATATAAAATGTGCCCCAGCCGACTCTCAGATGACCGAACCTTTATAAGTTGCCTACGTACCTTAGCATTACCCTGAGGATCAGGTTTAACGTAGTTCACTGGCGTCCCTTTTAGGGCAAAACGCATACCTAGATGCTCATTTAGAGCTTCTGAATTTTCAGCAATAAGAGTCTCTAATTTGAGTCGGAAGGTAAGAAGTCCTGGTGATAGGGAAATCCATACTTCTAGTCCCTTTGAGATCCCTGTAACTGTTCTAGAAAAACACTCGCAATTCCGTTTCCCCCTTTCGGCCGTAATCACTTCGGGTGATGGCACTTGGATCGGAACAGTATCGGAAGATTTTTCCATTAGAATTTAGAGGCTTCGCTTTCCCATTCAGGGTCCAACATGCCTCGAGTGGTTCAATGAAACTTCTTCCTTTTTTTTTTTTTTTTTTTTTTTTTTTTAACTTTTGAGATTTCACTTTTCAACTCATGAGAGGGCCCAATATGCCTTTATCAAGGTCTCCTTGGCTTGCATGACTGAATTCTTGTCTTTTCAAATTTCTAGGTGCTTTAATACTTGGGATTCTAATACTCCTACTTGCTTTGTATTTTCTCAAGTCCTACAAAACTGATTTAGTCCAAAAAAATGGACAAATGTCGAAAATTACTAAAAGAGTACCTTCAATGCCTGATATGATTTTCTGTGAGATCTTGAGTCGGATTGAAGAGAAATATGATTCCAATACATTTTCAGACCACGACCAATGTTTGTTTTCACAAATTCTAATTTCATTCAAATCCATCAAGTTCTGGTTTTGAAAAATGTCGTTTACCCATCAATTTGGACCAAAGCAGAAAACTTGAACAAATCAATCTATCATCTTTCTTTCCTCTTCAAATCTCTTCCACATTTGCAGCAGTGCTTCTTGCTCCGTTACCCCACTTTTCAGTTTTCATTTTCTTTTTATTTTTCCCTTTTTTTTTTCTTTTTTTTTTTTTTTCTTTTTTTCTTTTTTTCTTTTCTTTTTTTTTTTTTTTTTTTTTTTCCTTTTTTTTTCTTTTCTTTTCTTTTTTATTTTTTTTTTCTTTTATTTTTTTTAAATAAATGATCGAACTTACAATAGTTCAAGGGAAACCGAGCTTATCAATGAATTTGATCTTCTTGGAAAATTGAAATCTTCTTGCAACATTTGAGAGTTTTTTCATTGGGATCATTGGCCTAGGATGATCGTGTTCTTTTTTTGCCATTGGGTAACTCAAACAGCAAGTGAACCATGATATTTACACTCAGTTTTATCAATCACTAAAAAACTACCGGAGACAGTTTGATTAGCTTGCAACAATATATCAAGGAATTGTTAGGAAAACGGAAGTCAATCTTGACTTTCGAATCCCCAGTACTCTGGAATTGCTGTCGAATTTGGTTAGGGGCCTTTTGGATCTTACCATCATTTGGCTAAACAAAATCTTTCTTTGTTTCTAGTCCTATTGGATCGTGGTATGGCTCTGTATTGAAATCATACATTCACATTCTTGCTCAGTCACATCACAAACAACATATGCAGGCAATTTTGGGCACCTGAAAGAGTAAGATTCAAACATTAGACCACAGTTTTGGATAAACAATATTGCATTATTGAAATTTAAAAATCCATTACAGAGCAAATCATTTTCCATCCAAAAGACCAACGGGATGGAAAGATAAGTATATGAAAACGTCCCAATTTTATTAAAACTTCTAGTAAATTGAAAGTAAACAAGAAAACCCAATTTTGTAGCCTTTAGATTTTTTAAATTGAGCCTCAGACATATGACTCGTTCCCATCTCCACCAACGTTTTGGTAAATAATGACTTCATCATTCCCTGGAGGTGCATACTCAGGCATCGGATTAATTGGCAATTTGGCGCACCGGCCTCAAGTTTTTTAGGAAACGTGATGGTTCATGTCCGTATGAACTCCCGGATCTTGTCCTTTAGCTAAAAGTATTGCTCTATCGCATGTCCTCTGGTTCCCGAGTGGTATTCATAGAAAGCATTTGAAGAAGTTGCTTTACTCCCAGGTTTAACTTCGTAGGATGGAAGGGGTGTCAGCATCCCCTACTTCAAATAACTCTGGTACAGCTCGGTGATTGATACCGAAAGGTCTAGCAGCTCGTTGTTATCATTCCGGAAGTTTTCCCCAGTAGCACAAGGTAGAGAGCCTTGGTGGTATTGGGTTCCTAGCCTTAGGGTGTGGTTAGGAATTTGAGGTGGGGTATTCGGGTTTGGTTGATATGTATAGTAAGAGGGTGTTTGGTAGGCTTGGGGATAATATTGGGGAGTGTGGTTTTGGTAAGGAGGAGGTACGTTCTGGTAATAGCGGGGACGACTTTGTGAATAGGATTGGTTCCGGGGGTAGTATTGGTTTTGGCAATTTTGAGGGGAATAGTTGGAATATTGGTTGTTTTGGTTTGGGTAGTTTTGGGGATAGGAAGCTTTGGGGTAGTTCTGGTGATGGGTTTGCTGGGGGGAAACAACGATAGCTACTTCATCTTCTCTTTTCTTTGGTGGGGCTGACCTCTTAGTCGAATCGGGCGAGGTCCCTTCAATCTTTCCACTTCTTATTCCCTCTTCTATCACCTCGGCTTGTTTGATCGCATCATCGAAGGAAGTCACTGCTATGCTCGATAGATCTCAATAGAACGGCGACGTCTGGATTGACTTGAATATCTCTAATTGAGCCTCCTCGTTCAGCCTGGGATAACTTTGGTAGCCTCCTCCCTCTAGTGGACAATATACCTCCAGAAGCTCTCATATTTCTTTTTCAGTATCTGGTAGAATTACGGTCTGGCGCAGCATCCTTATTGTACACATCCTTCTCAAAGAAGACTTCTACTAGATCCTCGAATGTTTTAATCTGTGCTAGGTCCAAGGTCATGTACCAGCTGAGAGTCGGTCTTTTCAATGATCGCCAGAACATCTTCAGATAAAGGTCTTCATTCCGAGCATGGACTCTCAATTCTTCCTTGTAAATGCTGACATGCCACTCTAAGGGGCCCGTACCATCATAATTCGTGAACTTTGGAACTACAAAGTTTTTGGGTATACTACCTGGGGTGGTGCTGACAGTTCCTTGTACGCTGCTTTTCTGGATGGCTTCTCCCTTTTTAATTCTTATATGATTTTCTCCAACTCCTCTATTTTCAGAACCGAGGCTGAAAGAGGTCCATTCTATTCTTCTTTGTTTTCGGTTTCAGTGGCCGGGGCTGATTAGTTACCATTTAGATCATTCGGGGGAACAACCACCCTCTCCGAGTAAATGAAGATCTGTGGTACGGTGGGGCCCAAGCCTTCTGGTAAGGCCTGATAGATATGCCCCTGGATAGGATATACCGGCGCTCCATAAGTAAAAAGATGAGGGCCCATCTGGGGTCCATAGTAGACCGGTACCGCGAGGTTCGGGCCGACATGGTTCGAATTCGACACTGAGTTCTCCATCCCGACACTTGGAGGGTTTCCATTTGGTGATTCAGTCACAGGAGTTCCACTGGACGGAGGAATAGGCACCTCTTGAGGTCGGCTAAGTTCGTTCAATGGTTTCCTGCATCCAAGCCATCTGGGCCATATGGGGAGATTCGGGATTACCTTCTGATGTCATCCTGGAATGAGTCTGGGCCCAACTGCGAGTAAAGATCAAGCTTCGGATGGGGGGAACTGGAATTACTTTTTTGAGACCAATTTTTCTGTCTCGTCCTGTTCTTACAACAAACTCATTTATTAGTCCACGTGGATTTTAGGTAGTCTTAAAACCCATCTGAGTTCGAAGTTTTCATTTCAGATAATGACCGATCAAAACAGATAATGATTTATGAAAATTCTTTCGTAGCTTAATCGGTATTGGAAACTTCAAACTCGTTTGGTTTTTAAGATTTCCTAAGACATCATCAATTCATCAAGTATGAACCCCTTTCCATGCCTTGTATTCAAATAATCCCGTTGGGATAATATGAATACAAGATGACTATACTCATGTCAGAGGGTTTACAGCAATACAAGAGCCTGATAAAAAATAGAAATAAAAAATGAACGAACATCACAACTTATTTACAAAAATAGAAGGAAAAGATAACAAAATAAAATATAACATTCAAACATGGAATAGTTGGACTTATTTGGACATATTAAGCTTGACCCTCTAATTGTCCCCAGCGGAGTCACCAGCTGATGCGCCCCGTTTTTTCGAAAAGGAATATAATATTAAATAATAAATAATTAGCTTAAAGAGAAGGTTTTTTTTTTTTTTTTTTTAAAGCACCGGTTTTCTTAAAAAATATACTTAGGCTGTTTTAAAAATAAGGAATCGCCACCTAGTATTGGGTTTAAATGGTGTGCTAGGTCACCGAATTTTTATAAAACAATTTAAAAGGCCTAAGTAAAAAAATTGACTCCAAAAAAACACGGTCAACCCAAAAATTCATTTAAAGGTTCGGGGGTCGGTTATGCTTGGGGAAGATGTTAGGCACCCCAAGACGCCCATCCGAAAACGGCACCTTATGTCCAATTAAACCCAATTAATTTAAGTCCAAATATTTTATTTTATTTTAAAATCATTTCTTTCTTATAAAATCTTTTTGGTATTTTTCACAAATAAGGTAGGACAAGTTTTTGAATTTTTTAGAATATTCCCCTGGCATAACCTCTTGTCGAATATTAAGGATTCGACAAGGATGGTCCCTGGGAGGTTTTATGTATGTTTCCGAGAGATTTTTTTAATTTAAATAGGCAAACTAAAAATAGGTGAATAAGAATGAAAACATGAATGCAAAACTAACATCTATATGAATTTTATTGTTCATGCAAAAGCAACCTAAAAAAACTAGGGGTTAGTTTAAATATGTCAATGCAAACTTGATATGAATATGAGAATTGAATAGAGAAATATTACGTGAACTAACGTGATTATGCGTGGCAATGATTTAGTTATTTAATAATAAAAAAAAATATTAGCGGTGCACGTGTCGTGACTAAATATTAAAAGTAGTATGGATTCATGACATACATGAAAAAACTATATGTATAACTGGTGAAAGTGTTCTAAACATGTCGTCTAAATGATACAAGAAATAAACATGCTAAGCGAATGCAAAAAAATCTATTTTGAGTTTGCCCGATTAATTTAAAGAAATCTCGTTTTGAAATTTTCTCTAATTCTATGGATTTAAGAGTCAAGGGAAGATACGCAGAAACAATTTGTCGGAATTAATCTTCCCGAAACTTAAACGAAATCCCATGAAAAAATCACCAAGGTAGAAGATTTCCTAAAACCATTCGTTTCTAAATTCCACTTGAGTCGGAGAATGGAAACAAAGCCACGCAAAACTCTTCCACGATTTATCGAATCGTCGGATTCACCTTAAGATTCGTAAGGATTAATTCCTTGAAACAAAGATTTTATTATTTTATTATTTGTGGATTTTTTATTTTTATTTTTTATTTTTTAGGTTTTGATATCAAGAATAAAAATAAAATAAAATAAATACAGAAAATAAACAATGAAACATTCTTCACCTAACACCGGGGTTAAGCTCAACGCGAGAAACTCACTCCGGCATTTTCATCGCATCATTGGACGATTTTATTTTATTTTATACGAATTACAAACAAACAAAAAAAATACAAAAATAAAATAAATAAATAAAAACAGCGGGTGTCCTCGTCTAAACGCTCAAAGGTTCAAATTGAGAATGGGGAACCTCATCTCGACGTTTAAATTGCATGAATTAAAAAAATGAAGCTTGCATGAATTTAAATTGCAAAGAGAATAAAATAAATTGAAAAAAAAAAAGATTAGAAATTAGAAAACATACCTGTTCTAGGCCATGAATTCCGATACCTGGGCTTTTTCTCTCTCGCAGACAACTTTCTGAAAGGGTTTACGATGAGAATCACTTTCTAAGAGATTTTTCTCTCAATTTATGAATGTCCCCGAAGGGTTTCTCTCTGAATTTTTGTGTCTATCTAAATTATGAAGAGGAGGGTCTTATTTATAGAAAGGATGTGGAGTAAAAAATCCTAGAAACCCTAGTCCCAATTCGACGAGGAAAAAAATAAACAAAACCTAAAAAGAAAGGAAAAATGAAACCTAATCTCATTTTGACAAGGAAACCTTTTCTTTTCCATTTTTTTTCAGTTTTATTTATTTTTTCTTTTTTTCTTTTATCTTGCTTTTCTTTTTTCTCTGGTTTTTTTTTTTTTTGAAAATAAAAATAAGATAAATTTTAAAATAAAGCATAATTTTTTTGCGAGACGGTCAAAATGCCGTGTCTACAGCCGTGTCCACCGCCGAGGCTTTGACCAAATCGACTTACCCACCGTCGAGGCAGTAAAACCCACTGTCGTGGCGGTCAATGCACACACTTTAGATATTTTGGCTCCCTATATCTTCCTCATCTTCTCTATTTCGCCCACTAGAGAGCTCCTAGGGTTAGAATAAGGTTGAGAGATTTTTGGGGAATGCTCCACCAAATCCGAAGGAGAAGAACACATTGCAAATAAGGAAAAGCGATCTCGGAACGATTTTAGCACCAAATCTTCGGACTACGGCTAGTTTCTCTCGTTTCTTTCTTTATTTCTTAATTTCAGATTATGGTTTGAGCATGTTTAGCTTGTTTATCATTGTATATATGGTTATGGTTATTAGCTAAATGGATATTGTTTAAGGATTACTATAATTTAGGAATATGTGGTTTTGAAATCGATGTTTCGTTAATAGTTGTTCTTCGTTATTTGATTGTATTTGCCATTTCTCCTTGTTTATTATGCTTGCTATGATATACTGAGAATACGAGGTTTGACACTCGGGAGAGGTAGCTTCAGATTTGGACTAGGGTTTAAACACAACGCGATCTAATAACCTGGTAGAGAGTTAGAGAGTGTGCAATCAATGACGTTGGGGCAAGACTCATATGACTATGTGTTCTAAAAAAATGCTAGAGGAAAACTTCGGCATTAACGCGAAGTCACATATTCATTCACTTGTCACTCTGGAGAGGGAGTGAATAAGTTTACAATACAAAGATTGTCAGATAAGTCGAACACCATTAATATAAGTCAAACGAGATCAAACGCGTATTTGTAAACGAAGTTAATCCCTAGATAATCAATTCCCTTAAACATATCATATTAGTAATATAGCATAATTAGATAAATTAGTATTTAGTATTAGTATATTATTAATTATAAACTTCATTTTTTATCGCCTAAATAAAATAAGGTTATGATAATTACGATACTCGACAATATTCTCAACCAATTCATGTGGAAACGATGACCCTTACTTTTTCCACTCTACTAAAACTTGACCCCGTACACTTGTGGTGAAAGTGACGACGCAATATTCTGCCACCATGGCACTTTGTAATTATGACAATCTTTAAATACCCACCGTATTTAATCTTTGGAATCATCCTCTTTTCCCTGTGATACTGGTTGTTGTCGTTTCATATCTTGCATCATAAATGTTCTGACGATTTGGTTTGCTATTTTTTGTCACTTGGTAGATGGTAGCTTGGTTATTTAAGACTTATCCCTGTTGTGGCTTCTTCATATTTTTTTCGAGTGTCTTTTTTTCTTCCCTCTTGTTTTTTCCAGGTTTCATATTAGCTATTGCCTCATCGTCCTCTGCATCCGATATCTTTAATGCCATCTAGGACGATAGGAAGAAAGAGGTTGAGCTGGGGCACCAATTCTGAGAGCTTATAATGATGATCAGGGTTCTTGATGATGGGCACCCACGGCTTTGTGCCCTCGAAGGTGCCTATGTTGCCTTTACCTCCCTCGACGCTGCCCATTTTTATGCGGTGTCTCAGATCCACAAACTTCATGATCGACTAAGGTTAGCGGAGAAAGAGATTGATGACTTGCAAACTCAAGTTGGTTTTCACAAGTCCTACAATGAGGTCCTACAGACGAAGAGAGATAAGCTTTCAGAGAAGAATGAGAAGATACGCTCTCTGATCCGAGCCTTGAATCGGTACGAAGAACATTACTTCTACCATTCGAACTTAGATTCTGAGGGTTTGAGTCCTATGTCTTCTCCTAGATCGGATTAGCCTCCTTGTCTCCCTTTTTCTTTTTTTTCGAAGAGCCTCGAGAGTATTTTTTTTTTTTTTTTAGCAGTACGGGCTTATAAGCTCCTGTAATGTTCTTGTAATGGATTTGGTATAATTTTAGTGGTAGTAATAAATATAATGCTCTTTTTGCTTTTAAGAAGTAACAAGTTCAAGACTCTTGTTTTTCCTTGTACTACTGCGTTTATTGTATTTGAGCTGTGGTTAGGCATCTCATGTTTGTGCACTAAATTGTGTATTTAACTTCACAAATGGTGCACTTAATTTTACAAATGTATCAAACACTGGATGTTTTGAAAAATGGGGTCCATAACATTCCTTTGAAAAATAGGGCCCATAACATTCCTCATGCCCTCCTCCATAACAAACTAAAGTAATTAACATGTTATAGACTGTGTAAGTCATCAAAATATATGGTCGAATAAACCCTATCGATTTAGTTGATAAATTTCCCTGGTCGAGCTGAGCTAAGAAGCTCTGGTTGTGATCCGTGCTGGGTAGTTCAATCTAAGCTAAGCAATTCTGATGAGCTGAGCTAGGAAACTTTGATGTGCACTGTGTTGGGCAATTCAATCCATGAGCGAACTGAGCTAGACAGTTTTGTTGGGCTGAGCTAAGGAGCTTTGGATGTGAACTATGCTAGGCAGTTCAATCCATGAGTGAACTGAGCTAGGCGGTTCTATTGGGCTGAGCTAGGAGCTTTGGATGTGAACTAAGTTGGGCAGTTTAATCCATGAGCAAACTGAGTTAGGAATCTTTGGATGTGAATTGTACTGGGCAGTTCAATCCAAGAGCGAACTGAGCTAGGCAGCTTTGGATGTGAACTGTGCTGGGCAGTTCAATCCATGAGCGATTTGTGCTAGGCAGTTTTGTTGGGTTGAGCTAGGCAACTTTGGATGTGAATTGTACTGGGCAGTTCAATCCATGAGCGAACTGAGCTAGGCAGTTCTATTGGGCAGAGCTAAGGATCTTTGGATGTGAACTGTGCTAGGCAGTTCAATCCATAAGCGAACTGAGCTAGGTGGTTCTGTTGGGCTGAGCTAGGCAGTTTTGTTTTAGCTTTGTTTATCGTTTCTGAATATAAAACTGACATTTCTTCAAGAAGGTAAATAGTTTTTTATTGCATTTCAAAAAACAACGAAGGATAATTATTCTTCCAAAAACAAAAATCACAAAGCAAAAAATAGAAACTCACAAACTAGGGTCTTTATAGTAAATTAAATGAGTTGGGTTGTGGACTGTAGCTCCGTAGAGCTCCCATCCTTGATTTGGGCTGCTGGTCGTCACTTCTTCTTGTCTCCATATTCGTCGTCACTGTATGGCTCTTTTTTCCTTCATGGCTATCGCAAAGCACTGCCTAGACATGACTTGGTCTTTCCTTATTACAGTTACTTTGCCATTATTTACATACTTGATGCATTGATGGAGGGTCGATGCCACATCTCCCATTTCATGGAGCCATGGCCGTCCCAAGATAGCATTATATTGAGACGTCAAGTCCATCACCATGAACTCAGTTGCTTTGGTCACTCCACCTTCATCTTTGTTTGCAGTGATGGATAATGTGATCTTTCCCTTGGGGGAGCTTAGGTCCCCGTTGAAGCCTACCATTACTGTTTAGGTGGATCCAATATCCGAACTAGGAATGCCCATCTAGTTAAGAGTATTAACAAAAATTATGTTGGCAGAGATGCTAGTGTTAATTAGGGCTCTCCTCACTTCAAAGCTAGAGATCCAAAGAGTTATCATCAAAGCATCGTCATAAAGGTGAGCTACCCCCTTATAATTTTCATCATTAAAGGTGATCACTGGCCCCATATTGCTGGTTAGAGTCATCACTTCCCCATAGCATCGGTTATCTTCTGCCTCATGAACCTTCATTTTTCACTCACGATTCGTCTTTCCAGCATGAGGGCTAACCGTGTTTATCATATAGATGACCCTATAAGTGTTATCCGGGTCATCACTCTTCCTTTTACCATCGAGGCCTTCTGAATGAGTTTTGTTCCTTGGTCTCTTTCTTTCTTTCGTCTGCTTCTGCAGGTATTAGTGTAGTCGTCCCACGTCGATCAACCATTTAATTTCCCTTTGAAGCTCCCGATAGTTGTCAGTGTTGTACCCATGATCTTTGTGGAATTCACAGTATTTGTCATTGTTCTTAGTGGACTTCAATTAGAACTTAGGAGGCCACTGCATAACCTCAGAAGACCCGATCTCATGAAGTATTCTGGAGATAGGCATACGTAAATTCAAGAGGTCTGTCTCCTGCTACACCCCAGCTCTCGTTATTATGCTCTTAGGATGCTCTCTCTATCGATTTGAGGTACTGCTCTTAACTTTCTGACGACTAGTCTCCCCAACCTTGGAATTGTCTTTCGTCGTTGACTTGTTCTCCCACGCATAGTTGACATCTTTCAGTTTCATGTAAGGCTTTGCCTTCTCCATTAGCTCAGTCATAGTCTTCAGAGTGTGCTTCGTTAGTGCGTCTTGGAACCGACCTGACTTCAGTCCCAAGGTGAAGGCGTTAATGATAAGGTTTGAATCACAAGCTTCGATGCACGTTAGTTCTTCACTAAAGCGATTCATGTATTGGAGCAAGGTTTCACCCTTTTCTTGCCGCAATGTCAACAGATAGTCGGTGTCTTTCATTAATCTTTGGCACGTGATAAATCGGCTAATAAACTGCTTCCCAAAATCCATGAAGGACGAAATTGAGTTTGTTGGCAGTGAGTGCAACCATTCCAGAGCTGACCCTTTCAGAGTCGTTGCAAAAGCCTTACAGAGCGTAGAATTTTCTGCTCCGTATATGGATATCAAATGTTTGAACTATCAAATGTGGTCCACCAGGTCTGTTCTCTCGTCGTAGTTCTCAAATTTGGTAGGGTCAAATTTATCTAACAACGATTCTTCCAAAATATCTGAAGTGAACAATATCTCAGTTTTTCTTAGAAGTGCGTCCAGCTCGTCAACTGGTAAATCTCTACCCTCTAGTGCTCCGCATTGGTGGTGGGAGTTTTCTGTCTCGTTATGAGTCAGCATCTGTCCCTCACCCTGTTGGGTACTCATCCTCATTTGGTTCGTTCGTCCTCCCTGCAACGGATCCAGAGACTCCGGTGACTCCGCCTATTCCCCGAAGCAGTTATTAACGGGAGAAGGGTGCTGAGCGTTATCAACAATCTGGTGGGCCATTCTGGTCAGCATCCCTTCCATTGCGACGATCTTTGCTGCTAGTGTGTTGACCATCTGGACCTCAGGGGGATGGACAATGTATCATTTACCTGAAACCTCCATATGAGCATCCGTGTTTGCTGGCGGTGGGATCTCACTTCTCTGACTCTGTCCAGTCATTCTTGATCGTAAATGCCTCATTTCGTCGGTGAACACTTTTTTGCTCAATTTCCCATAGACAGCGCCAAATGATGTTGCCAAAATTTACCCGGTGCGTGATTTAGGACCTCATGTGTCGGAAACCCCTGCAACCTGCTACTCTTCCTGCAAAACCATTTAGTTCTATGGGGGGACACCAGTATGGTGTCGGTCAAAGAACCTCTGGTGTGAGAATCAGATTAAATTGTTCTGCGAAAGGGTATAAGCACATCAATATATTAAGAGTAATATTGAGAGAGTTAAGTGTATTGATAACTACTTCCTTGCCGTATATATATAAGCCGTTCCTCCGGTTAGCCGTTCCCGCCATGATTCTTTCCACGTTCCATAACCAGCCACCGTAAACGTAGCATGTGCTCCTATTACGGGAAGTGGCGTTAATCTTGTAAACGCGTGGGAGAGGGTAGTAGGTGAGGTAATGGTTATGTTGACCTATTACCTTTAGATTCGGTAATTGGGCCCTGCTTGAGTGCCTTTGTCCTGCCCCGAATAGGCCCAATGTGTGGCTGAGCTACGCTTAGCAGGCCAGACGCCTTGTTCTTGGGCTATTAGGGCAGTGACCCATTTTCTACTATTGCGTCACTTCTTTTGGGTCGGGCCTCTTGGGCAAGTCCGACCCGTTTCTTTGCCTTCCTCCACTCTAGTTCGCATGTGGGAATTTTTCCCTCATCAAAGAGAATAAAAAAATAAAAATGCTAACAAGATAAAGTTATTTTGGGCTAGTAACTAGTTGAATTCAACTCTTTGAACATAATAGTGATTTTTTCCTTATTTGAATATGAGCCTGAAAATGTCATGCCTGTGAATGATATGGTGAAAGGGGAGAAAAAATTAAAAATTGTTCCCACGTATCGGTTTCTCCTCTCAATTTTTGGGAACAAAAAGTAAAATTTGGAAACAAAAAATTGTTCCAAAAAAGAATATGTTTTGTTTTGTTCTCATATTTTCAAAACAAAATTGTTCTTAAATATTTGTTTGTGTACAAGTTTTTTGGGAACAGAAATACTAATAATATGTTTGGTATGACAGAAAAATGAGAGGAAAAAAGAGGTGGATGAAAAATATGGATAGATAATAATTTCCAAAATGAGAAAGAATAAAAAAAAAAAAAAACCAATTAAATTTACCCTCATATCCTCACTTTCAATATTTACATCAATTTTTAAGGATAAAACAGTAAATTATTAGAAATCATTATTATTTTGGAGAAATTACATTTTTTGTCCCTAGAGTAGAGCAGTAGACTCTAAGATTTGTCAAATTGTTTATTTAATCCTTCAAATTTTATATTTATTTCAATATCATACAATTGTTAAATTGATTATCTGATCCGTCAAGTTTTACATTTATTTTAATATCATACAATTGTTAATTTGTATATTTTGTAAATAAATTAGGATTCCAATGTCTATCTAGATCTAATGGTATTTGCTAGGGTTCTTTGTGTTTTTTTTTTTTTTTTTTTTTTTTGGTGTGTATTTTGTGAATTTTTGTGTTTATAAATGATAAATTTATTATCTATTTTGTGAGTTTTGATTTTTTGCTTTTTGTACATTTTGTTCGTGCAATCTATGAATTTGTAGTGTATTTTTGAGCATTGTGTGTGATTCCCGTCTTCTCCAGAAAGACAGAAAAGGGTGAGAGAGAGAGAGAGAGAGGGAATGTTGAAGTTCTTGTCGAGGGTGAGAATCGAGTTCAACGCGCTAGACCCTCGCACGGCAGCGTGCATGGAGTTCTTGGCGCAGTGCAACGCCCGGCAAGCGAAGGAATCGAATCCGGCGTGTCAGCTACTGGTCAAGCGCCGGACCGACGATTTCCCGCCTCAGATCACCGTCACCTTCGTCAACGGGATCGAAGAAGTCTTCGACGCCACCTCCACCCCCGCCCAGACCATCCGGAACATGATTCTCGAAAAGGGACAGCTTCTCGAGACCGAGCAAATGTTTCGCGACGCCGGCGAGAAATGGCCGGTGGTTATCCCCGAGGAAGAGCTCAGCCTACCAGCTCCCGGGACTAAGGTAAATTTCTACTTCTTTTACTGTAAATCTAACCTAACGATGGATTATTTACTTGTTTTTAGCTGAGACATTTGGTCGAACAATTGGTGTACGTTTTTCACTTAGCATTAAACCGTAAATTTCTGTCGAATAGGGTTGAATTGAGACCTTAATTTGATCACATTCCATGATTTAATTCCCATCAAATACAAATGAATTGTCAAATTATTGGGAAAAAAAATGTAATTTCTGTTTATAAAATCCCATTTACTATGATTAAACTATGCAAATGATTCATATATTATGAAAGTGGTGAAGGATAATAAGAACTTCTTGTAGTACATACATTCTATTTCTACCTCCTTATACTCTTTTTCTTGGCATTCTAAGTGACAAGGTTGTCATCTTGAAAAACAAAAGTGAGATACGTCATCGGGAAGGATTTCTTTGTTGAAATGTCCTCTTTGAGGGTGCGCTTGGTTGTATTTGATTTCGAGAAGAGATTTGTAAAATTTTGTGGAGAAATGTTTACAAATCCATTTCTCGAAATCAAACACCTTACCCAAACACACCCTTATTTATTTATTTTCACTAGAATTTCCCGAAATATGATCATCACTACTAAGACAATGGATAATTTAAGTAACTTTTACCCCTTGGCAAGAGGGAGAAAAACTGATTCTAGTTAGTTTGATTTCACTAATTCACTGTAAAAATGAGATTGTGCTGTAGAAATGGAAACTAGAAAGTAATAAAAGTACCCCTTGAAAGTTTGTATGGTGCTCATTTTCCTATTTCGTATTGGCGATATCTTAGATTTAGATGTAATAAATCACCTAGGCAGATAAAAAAATTGCGTTGTTCTATTATTTCCTTTTTTTTCATCATTCTGTCTGAAAAAACGTTGTCTCTAGCTTCCTCCTCCGTGGTGACAACTATTTATTTATTTGTTGGTGGCTAAGGTCTGTTTGGACGGAGAGAAATGGATAGAAGAGAAGAGAAAATTATTCATTTCTTGAGCGGTAATTTTAAAGATGAGAGAAAAAGGAGAAATGGAGAGAAACTTATTTGTAAAGACGAGTGTTTTCTCCCCAAATTGGGAAGATATGGAGAGAAATGGAGACAAAATGCTGAGAATGAACATAAAGTCCTTGACATCTTCATTTTCTTTTCTTTTTATAAAATAGGATATAATAATTATAATTTCACTTCTAATGAGATTACCAAATAATATGGAGAGAAAAGATGAAGTTCTCTTCTCTTCTCTTCTCTTCTTCCCTTTTCTCTTATGGTCCATTTGAGGGAGGTATTCAATGAAGGTATTTGATTTCAAAAAGGGATTTGTGATTTTTTTAAAGAATTTTTCTTATGTGAAATTTAGAGCTTCATTCTTGAAATCCATTGCCTTCTTCAAATACCCCCATCCAAGTGGGCTATTAATGAAATCTACTCTCAATTTCTCTCAATCCCAATGGACCCCAAGGAAGGTGATGGGAGCAAGAGCCGGAACGCCCCAAGTCAATCCTCCTCTGTGGAGTGTAAATGGGGTAAACCTCCTCCCGGCTTCTTCAAGGTAAACGTGGATGCAGCATTCAAGAGCTTGGAATGGGCTTCTGTGGGTGTCATTATCCGTGATTCCAAAGGATCACTTGTTACATCCTTCTCAAAGAAAATTATTGCAACTTCACCTCTGATGGCCGAAGCTGTGGCATGCAAAGAAGGTCTTAAGCTGGCTAGGGTTTGGGGTTTTAGTTCGGTCATTATTGAGTCGGATTGCAAGAACCTTATCAGCAGTTTGGGTGGAGGTGGAGCTCCGGACGTGGAGATTTTGGCTGTCTTTCATGACTGCAAGACGTTGGCAGCCTCCTTCGACCAATGCATTTTTATGCATGTGAATCGACAAGCGAATAGACCAGCTCACTGGGTTGCATCCAAGTGTCTTGCAAATAGTTTGGCTCGTGTCCCTGAAGCGCTGGCTTCTTTACTTGCTGTTGATTTAGTTTAGCTTTGCTTTTCGTTTTAGCTTGTGTTTGTGTAGCTTCTCTCTCTCTCCCTAATTCGTTTTTTTTGTTTTTGATTTCTCTCAGCCAAGGAAAGCAGAAGAGAAAAAGCAGTAGATTGAACAATCTGTTATATGCAGCCTGATTATGCAAAAATAAGGTTATGCATTTCTTGGTAGTAAGGTTTTTTTTTTTTTTTTTTGATGAGTTTTGAGGAGAACGAACGAATTTGAACAAGTCCTTGTAATTTTTTGTCCGCACTTTTTCTCTTTTTTTTTTTTTTTGTCACTGTAAGCAGAACTAGAAATCACTTGTTGCCTTTACCAATTAAACATATCGGAATATCAGATTAGGTTGATTGAGTCTATCATTTAATAATATCTCCTTAAAGTAGATTGTCACCGTTACACTATTGATGGTTTGGATGAACATTTGTCTCTCAAGATATAATGATCACAAACTCTGGTATCAGCACTGAAGAAGTTCCAACGAACATAATAACTCTTGAAACTCTCTCAGACACTGACTTAGACAATGGAGTTTGTGGATGCAAAATGACCTATTTATGTATACATGTGTATGTGCTGGAGAATATACTCCCCAATGCTCTAAGACCTCAAGTCCACGCTCAAGCTCACAACACGCACGATTTTATTTAGGGTTACTTACACTTTATCCCCTAGTTAGGTCGTTTTGTATTTTGTCCCCCTGTGATATTTTCGTCACCACTTTATCTTTTGTAGTTAGGTTTTGTCGCACTTTACCACTTGATGTAGGCATAACCGCAGAGAGCAAAATGATGATGAGGGGCATAAAATGTAACAAATGCCTAACTATAAGAGACAAAATGATGACGCGAATACTAAGAAAGACTGCAAAACGATGGGATAAAGTATAATTAACCCTTCTATTTATTTTATAACCACGGCTTATTTTCCATTCATAACACTTTAGTGCCTTTCAAAAACCCTAAAATATTTACTTTCAAAAGTTGATACTATCCCCACATCATTCGATAATTTCAATTGAATATTTTAAATCATAATTTCTCATTCAATTTTTTTTCAATAAATTTCGACCAATGAATTTACCATATTTATCTCATAAAAAAACACAAATTGATATATAATTACACCTCATATAAAATCTTTTTGAGATCTCAAAATCGCAATTTTGAGCCTCAAAATGAGTAATAAACAATATACAATCACAATACATGTATTATCATAGATCTCTCTCTATATATATATACATATATTTTAACTAGCGATCTTCGCGTTGAACGGTATTGGGATCGGAAACCATGTCCATCATCATCTTCTCCGGCGAGTCCTCCCAACTTCCAAATGTTTTCAAATCAACCTACAAATTTTGGAAGAAAGCGATAATTTTGCAAAAGTTAAACAGAACAAGAAGAACGAACAAAAAAAAATTGACTTTTTTTACCTTTCGTCTTTGCTCCTTGAAGAGATCTTCCCTCTTTTTATAAGAAGCTTGAACTTGCCTGGCTTTGTTCCCCCCTAATCCCCATACTTCTACTTCTAAAACCGAAGCTTCAACAGGCAAGAAACCCTACAACATATGCCAATATCTACTTCACTTTCTTTGTCCATGTTTTCGTTCCCAGATTTCTAAATGGAAACAGATACAGAACTACCCGGGGAAAAAAAATTGTTTCTATTCTGTTATCAGGTTTTTAGAACAAAATGGGGCCTTATGTTTCTGTTCCCAGAATTCTATTTCAGTTCTTAAAAAACTGGGAACAAAAATGGATATATGAGAATCGGGAAAAAAAAAAATTATATTCTATTCTCAGATTTGAAAACAAATTAATGGGTTTTCCTTGGAACAGAAAACACTAAACAAATGCCAGCCACGAACTTTGAAATCTTACCTGATTAGGTAAAAGGGCACCAGTTTGGTATGTTTTGTCAACCGAGTGGTGACGGACAGTCAGTTTAGCAAAATCTCCGTCCATAAATATTCTCTCATTCCCAGTAGATCCTCCAAAAGCGATTCCTACTTTCTTCGGATGAGGCTCATATACTCTACCGGTAGCATGCAGGTGGCTATATACAAAATTCTTCTCCCTTCCTGCTGAGAGAAACACGGGAACATAATCAGAAATTTGGGTACAACAAAAAAATTGGTTTTTTGTTCGGTTCCCAGATTTTTGAACAATATTTGGGAACAAATTAGAATTTTTCTCAGGGGCAGACCAAGAGATGTTTGAAGGGGGGGCATGTTGTCAAATTTACTTTTGCAGGGGCCACATGTGTAGTATTTTTTAGTACAAAAAGTATTACAAGTAGGCCCTCTTTGTTTTAAAAAAAATTTGCAGGGGCAGGCTCTTCCCATTCCATGAATAGTTCCGCCCCTGCTTGTTCTCATAATTCTGTTTTATTCCAACTTTTCAAGGAACAAAAACATAAATTGAGGAATGGAAACACCAAAGAAACACTGCCTAAATTTTCAAAGAGATCTTACCTATAACAAAGTTCTTCTCATGAATTTTCTTCTGAATAACCAAATTCAAACATAAAATCGACCCTTTATATGTTATTAAAAAATATTGAGTTTTTATCTTTCTTTTGAATAACCAAATTCAAACAGAAAATCGACCCGTTTTATGTTATTAAAAAATATTGATTTTTTATCCACGTTTTATTTTTTTATTTTTATTTGTATCCTATGAAGTTTGAATTCTTTTTTATTTATCCTCCCTTGCATTATATGTACATCTTTAACTAAAAAAAAGTTGCAAAAGATACATTTAATTGAGTTTTGAATAATCGGATGAACAAAAAAAATTATAGATTCATGACAAACAATCAACTAGATATCTATATCCATATTGATTCCCTTAACTTAAAGTGCAATTCATCTAACTTTTAGTTAAAATCAACTATTTTTATGTGACACCATGCATAGTTTTTGTTGAACTCAAGTAAAAACATTTATAAAAACATATTGAGGTGAATGAAGAAAAACAAATTACATATAAATTCTCCAAAATTAGTTAAAGTCATTTAAAACATATATACTATGTATCAAAAGTTAGTTAATTTTAACCTTACATATAAATGTCTCCAAAATTAGTGGAATTCAAATTCAACTAAAAATTAGTTTTAAAAAGACTGCACTTTTTTCTAGGTAAAATGAAAAACCGGCACTATGTAAAGAAGGGTGGTTTCGCGGTTCTTTGTAAGGGGGGTAGGAAGCATGGAAAATTGGAAGGCAAGAAATATGAAAGTGAGATTTTTTTTTTTAATTATTATTATTTAATAATTGTGGATGAGAAAAGTAAAATAATGACAATTTCAAGCGTTTTACTATATTACCCTTAAAAAAGTTATGTAACAATATATTTAATATATTAAATTCCACGTTTTCCATTCACTTTTCCTCCCATTTGGGGGAGGATGAGGATCACTTTTTTTTTCTTTCACACCAAACAAAGAAAAATAAGGAGGTTTTTGCACTTTGCACACCTAAAGTTTTGGAGAAATCTCACTTTAACCCCTATATTTTCAATTTGAACACATTAAACCTTGAAATATTCAAATCGTGTTAAGTCAGTTCAAATAAGTAATTCCGTCATTTTTTACGAGGAAAATTAGCCACGTGTCAAACACAGAATCACTCACGTGGGTGAATTCCATCATAAAAATGACAGAATGACTGACTTGACACGATTTGGATACTTCATGTTCAAATTGAAAAAATAAGGACTAAAGTGAGACTTCTCTTAAACTTCAGGGGTGCAAGCGGCAAAAAGCTCGAAAATACATATCTCTCCATATTTTCCATCCATCTCTTGCCTTCTCACTTTTCCACCATACCAAACATACCATTAGGGATAGAAAAGAAAATCCATACCTGTAGGAGGAAAGACATGAAAGACTGGACTTAAAGCATATAAGCTTCCGGAAGTTCCATAGAATGCATCCTTATTTTCGACACCCTGATGAGTAAGCGAACCAATGATCCATCTCTTGCCATTGTTATTTTCGTTAGTAGCCGCAATAAGTATAAGGATTGGACCATTGTACCCTTGAACATTTGACCAGAATCGGTTAATGCCTTTCCCATGAAAAGATGACCTACATTGTTTAGAATTTGAAGCATGTTCAATTAGTTAGTTTTGTAGAACAAATAAGCAATTTTTAAGCGGGCATTCCTTTATTAGTATTTTTGTTCTCAGAAAATTTGGAACAAAAACAGAAATACACGAATAAAAGATCAATATTTTTGTTGCATTCGCTACATTATTAGAAAAAAATTCAAGGAAAAGAGCGGAAATCTATTTTTTGGTTCTTGGATTTATTATTCCAAGTTTTTTGGGAACAGAAACAGAAATACAAAAACATACTCATGAAAAAAAATATGTTTTTGTTACATTATTAGAAAAAATAGATCATGGAAAAGAACAAAAACATATTTTTTTGGTTCTCGCATTTATGTTCTCATTCCAGGTTTCATGGGAACAGAAACAGTAAACAAACGACGCCTTAGCTATATTTCTAGAACACATAAGCATTTTTAAGGTGGCGTTAGTTTAGAGTTTCCGTTCCCCAATTTTATTTATTTTTATTCTCTGAAAATTTGGAACAAACACAGGAATACTAGAATAAAAGAATATTTTTTGTTCCAATCACAAATTATTTAGAACAAATTTCAGGGAATAAATTTGTTGTTGTTGCCATATTTCTATTTCTGCTCTAAGATTTCAGGGAACAGAAAGACTAATTAAACAAATGTCATGATGAGTATCAAACAACACTATGCATATGCACTAAAAAGAGGTTAAAATGGAAGGACACAAACCTATACAATAGGTTATCGTTTGTTTCATCTACACCATTGATGAAACATGCTTTTAAGATTTCTTCACTAATAGTACTTTTCATGGTAAGAGAAATAGCCCAAGCACTCCCACAATTCAAAAGATGAGGATTTGATGCCATTTTTGACGAAATATTCTGATCTGATGAACACGATGGAACCAACTTCTCCTGCCAATGATCAAGATTCCAAAAGTCGGAAATTATCAGTCAACTGAATTTGTTGTTTTGCTCTCTTTTTTTTCACAAAAAAAAATTCTGTTCCCCCTCCCAAAAAAATAAAAATAAAAATAAAAAATTGGAACAGAAACAGAAATTTGGGAACAAAGAAATGTCTTTTTGTTCTGCTCCCTAATATTCATTCTAAACTCTTAATAACAATCCAGAAGCCTTTTTTTTTTTGGTTCCCATATTTATATTTACCTTCCAAATTTTACAGGAACAGAAGAAAGAACATTGAGGTCACATTTGTTAGTGTTTATGTTCTAGGAAAGGTTGGAACAGAAACTGAAATATACAGACAAGAAAAAAATGATTTTGTTCCATTCCCACTATATTAGGGAAAAGAACACCAACATATTATTTTGATCATAGGTTCATGTTATGGCACCAAGCTTTTGGTAACAAACACTAAGGTGGGGTTTGGTTAGTGTTTCTACTTCCAATAAACTGGGATGAGATGAGATGGGATGAAAATTCTATTTTTGTTCTGAAGTATTCCGTTAATAGAAACATGTTTGGTAACGACCATTGTCCTGAAATTGTTGTTGTTGTTGTTGTTGGTTGTTTTTTTTTTTTTTTTTTTTAAACGAGGATAGAAAGAAGAAACACGTTTGCTTGCAACATCTGTTCTTTTTTTCTTTAAATGTACGGTAGCCAACGTAGTGGTGGTGGCCGGCGGGTGGTGGTAGGAATTTTTTTGTGGGAGTGAATAGTCCCAAATTACTCCCAAAATTTTGGAAACAAAAATGTGTTTAGCAAACGCATTTGTGTACATTAATTCCAAAATTTTGGGAGTGGGAACAAGAATCAAGGAACAGAAACAGTAACCAATCAGCGCCTAGACGAACTGCCCCTTAAACAAATGCCAACTTATTATCAACATTCACCAAGATCCAATAATCTTCTCCAAAATTGGTTCCACCGAAACTCCAAAGCCAAAACCATGATAGAAATGTGATAAACAGCTTCACAACCGACAAAAAATTTACCTCGTGAATTGCAGATTTAGAGAGCCTCGAATGGACAAACTGAGTGAAGCAATCCACAAGATAAGGTACCGTTTTTAACACCCAAATTTGAACTTTCCCAGCAGGAAGTTGAATATCCAAACAAGACACATCACAGTTCCATAAATCCATCTCATCACCAACTTCACCCGATGATATAGCAGCTGAAAGTACTAGATTATTCAAATCGGGAATGAAAAAATCCGTTTCCGTTCTTGAAGAATTCGAATCCAAACACATAACCCAACAAATGGAAAGAATCATGAGCACATCAGCAGGCGTTAAGGACCCATTAATCTTACAAACATCATCCTCAGATTCGAACTCCAGTTTTGTAAGACAACCTGCCTTTTGAATCATCATGGCGAAGAGCTTGAACAATTTATTGAATGAAGTTGAAGAAGATTGCCTCCCGCAACACTTGGTATAGCCTCTCAAGAACTCAATCCAACTGATTCCTCCCTTATCGGGTAAGAAAAATAGGTCAATTATGGAAGAACTCAGATGCTTCAACACCATTGAAAGTTCATTGGAGATTATGTTTCCTTCTCGAATAGGGTTTTCGAGATTTAGGTCAAAGCATTTCTGCAAACAAATCATTAACCAAAATCAACAAATTAGCTACGTTCATTTGGCAATCATTTCGCGATGAAGCTATTAAGAACTATATGAATCAGCCTATCTCAGTTCTATCAGGATTGGATATCAAAAGTTCAATTTATTGTTCTTAAAAATTAAAATCCGAATTCGAGTTCAGGAAAATTTATCGTAATGATTCGCATCATGATCCATGCATTTACCGATGAGAACGTAATCAACTATCTTCAAATCATGCGGTTGTTCGAAATGCTTTTCTCGGTAAAAGAGAGAGCGAGAGAGATACCTGGAGAGAATTGAGAGGGATGGTTTTGGTGTCGGGATCGGAGAGAGCGGAGAAAGCTTGCTGAAGCACGGGAAGAGCTCCTGTCGAAGCCGCCGCCGACTCCGCCTCGCGTTGCTCCAACGACAACGATGCTCCTCCTTGCTCCCTCGACGAAGATGTCCCCATTGCCGTCAAATTTTGTGGGTTTCTACGTTGTCAGATGAAAATTTGAATGAAAAACTAAAACACATGGAATTCGGAAGAACTCGGGAAGTGATGACAACACGATCATTTTGCTGTACTGAGTACAGTTCTTGCCTCTTCGGGAGCGCAAGAGACGTGACCCGATTGTTAAGGGCCGGACCTCCATGCCCAATTTTGCATTTCAGATTCCGCTCGTTGGTATACAATTTTAAATACAATGTAAATTTATCACACACACGATTAACATTAATACGTTTAATAAATTGATTTTCCTACTTATATAATTCTCAAATAATTTTATAATTTAACAACATTAAAATCGTATTACTAAATAAATCTTAATATACAATGCTAAAATTAATTTTATTATCACATCAACACTAAAATCTATCAAAATACTTAAATGAAATTAATTAAATTGACATCACATTCATGTTTTTGAAGTAAATATAATACTAAGTTCGTTTTCTATAAATACTCCTGACCATATTTAGAAATGTTTGAACAAATACATGAACATAAATCGACAAATGAAGAACCGTCACAATAATCTGAATTGTGAAAATAAATATGTTGATGTCGGAAAATGGTTTGCACCTACAATATAGTCCAGTTAGAATTCACATGGAAAGTTGTTGGTGATCTGGAGGTAATCTTAGTGGACGAAATCTTTTGAGTCCTTTATCTTCGAACCTACAGGCTGACCGAGCTGACCTGGGTGTTGTCGGACCTGAACTCCAGATGGGTACCTGCACCAAAGACCCACTGGGGTTGTGCCCAACGAATCCCTTCTAGCGTGAGAATAAGAGCTCAAGGGAAGAAATTTATGAATGCTTTGAATATTCTAAAAGCGATTACCTTCGTAATATTATTCACCTTTCCTTTTATAGGGGGAAGTCTTATTAGCATTTTGGAAATTAGGGGTCTCAAACTCGATTATCAACCTTAACACGGCGCATGGTGGAGAAAAAAATGCACGTTAAGGGATTAGAGTTATGGACATGGGCTTGTCAATGTTGATCGAGAAATCCATGGGTCGCGCTGTTAAGACAACGGATAAATCGGCTTGGACACAAGTACGGATGTCGAGGTAGGTATACCAACCAGAGCTTTATCGATTGGTTCCTCCTTAATTGTAGAAAACTCTCAGTCAACGATCATCCAAGTCTTGAGAAACAACCGACCTAAAGATACCGAGCTAAACAAAAATCGTGGCGTTCAGGCCGTTGATGACATGTCCCATGTTGATCCATATAGTAGGCTTAGGTGAAGTAGTTTTAGGGTTGGTTGATTTTTACCCATATCAGTTCCTCCCCAGCCCTTAGTGTGGAGATGGAACACGAGATGCTGAGGGTTCTACTCCGCTCTTGATTTGGTGAAAAACGGAATTTCGTTCTCAGGAAGGTTCTGCTCAGTATCGAGAAGAACTCAACTAGTTTCGCTTGGCTTCCTAGAGAAGCCTTGCTACAACTCATCGGATGTGCGACATGTGGCATGCAACTTCTGACGGCACAAGGATCAGGGCAATATCTGACGTTCAATAATGCGAAGGTTCGGTAGGACAACTCGCCTATAAATAGACACTTGTGTTTCGCTCATTTTTTCGCATCAGAGTAACGTGAGCGCTCCCTCTTCTCTCGAGCACAATATTTTTTTCTCTTTTCCCTTCTTTGTTAAATGTTTGCTTCCAATTTATCTTCAGGGTACAGCCCGTCAATGTTTGGTTCTTCTGAACGGACTAGAACGGGGTCCCCAATCTAGAGGCTCACAAGTCCGCTAGAGCTGGGACCTCTCAGTCTTTTGGTGTAACCAACAGTCCTAGTCGACCCAGAGCTCGGAGTGGGGCGGGTTATTATGGGGGTCCCTATAATGAGCTCGGCATGGGTCCTACCGTCGAGCTCGGTTCTGTAGATCCGGCCGTCCTGGAAGCCAATCTTCTATCTGCTTCTTCTGGTCAGGCTCTGCCGACTAATGCCGAACCTGACCAACCCGTCTATCAAATCTTCCCAAAAAGTCCAGTCTGGGGGATTTAATCAATTCTGATGAAGGACAAGGTAAAAAAACTCTGGTCCAAGTATTCCTTTCCCAGCTCAATAAAGTTGAGAGTTCCCCAGGTTGGGGACCGTGTATGTGCACCTTCTAAGGGGTATATCACGGTCTACGTGGATCAACTCTTGGCCGGCCTGCGGTTCCCCATCCATTTGTGGGTTTGGGCCATTTGTTGGGTTCTCAGGTTGTGTTAGTCATAACTCGCTTCCAACAGCATGAGGATGGTGGTGGTAGCCTACATCATCTTCTGCGTTAAGGGCGTTGATCTATACTTAGACCTTTTTGGGGCTCTATTTATCACTAAGTTCATGCCCGGAGGTTAGGGCTGGTGTTACATAATAGCTTGGCAACAATTCCTGGGCGGCTATGACCAGTTGATTAAGGGCTGGAAACCCAAGTATTTCTTCTTCGGGGGAACCAGATGGGAGTTCAACTTGATCATTCAGATGTACTAGGGTAAAATGGTTAAGTGTTTGTCTCGACGTGAGTTTGAGCTTTTCTTCTCGGTATTTTCATTTTACTTGTGTTTTTCCTTGTGTTTGCTGAGCCAAAAAAATCTAGAAAGAAGAGCATCTTTAGCCCAAAAATTATCATGGACAGAGATCGGGTTCTGAAGACGATTTTCATGCACGTAAAGGAGTTGATCAAGTCGTCCTTGTATGACTTGTACTTTTGGAGCAAGCTTTCTTTTCCCGAGTCGGTCTTTGACGAGGCATCCACCAACAGTAAGTTACTTCACTTCTTCTTGGTTATTTCCTTGCACTTAGAAATTAAGATTATTCCCCTATTCTGACTGAGCTGCCTTTATTTGTAGTCATGGATCGAGCTGCGATGTAGAGGCTTGTCAAGGAGAGACAGGCCCAGGAGGCTGCTGTTGCTGCTAACTCCCAGCAGGGAGCCCAGCCTGGAGAGGGGGCTCATTAAGAAGAGCCTACCTCAGCCCAGATCACACATCATGCCACCCCGACGAGGCCGATGTTAGAGGAAATTACCCTTGCCCCTACTGTACTTCTCATCCTAGTGGAGGAAGACAACCTAGTCCCTATTGAAAGGAGGAATAAAGTGAAGAAGAATGTGACGGAAGCGGAGACCGAGCCGCAAACAAAGCGGAGCAAGAAGGACGACCAGCCAAAACAGAGTAGAGCCTTCTCCGTTCTTGACACTGGCTTGAAGCTCAAGCAGAGGATTCTTAACCTCTTCGAGCTCCTCCCAAGCTTCATCCACAAGATCACCCCCTCCATATTACTAACAAAAGATCGCTTCCAAAAGCAATGCGAAGTTGATCACTGTGGTCCAGAAAGATACCATGTCGGTAAGTGTTCTTCTCGGTAATTTTTTGTAACTTGTAAAATTTTTGTTCTATCATATACTGAATTTCCTTTTTCATCTAAATCCAGAACCTCTTCAAAGTGGCCGAGTTGGGCCTGCACCGAGCTGATGAGGAAAACACACTTCTCACCGAGGAAAAATCCAATGCAGTAAGGGGCCTCAATGAAGCTCACGATAGGGTGCGCGAGCTGACTACTGATGATTTGAAAATGAAGGCCCTGATCGAGCAGCTTAAGGGCAAATAAGGAGCACCTGCATAATCTAGCCGGGAAGTTGAAGAATGACCTAACCAAAATGAAGGATCAACTAGCTACTATGAAAGAAGAAAAGAGAGAGGCCGTGGCCTGGGCTGAAAGGGAGGTCGTAGACACCTGGATAAAAGGCTAGTAGTACAAGGACCTTGAGATCAAGATCAGGGCCGATGTGATAAAGGATGGCCACAACTCCAGTATTCACTCCTTCCGACACTAGTTCCCCTAGATCCCCTACTAACTCATCTAGATGGAATTCTCTGATGACGAGAATGAGGATGAGGGAGCTCAGGGCAGCGGTGTCGGACCCAGTGCAGATGCCGATGCTGGAGGAGGTTAGGTCGGGGCGACTACGTGACTTAATCAACCAACCACTAGCTTTTCCACTTTGTAGTTTTTTTATTTTTTATTTTTATTTTTGTTTTTGCCCAAATTGGGCTTGTAATACAGGGCTCTGAACCCAGCGATGTAAATACATGTTTTGAATGGACGAACTGAATTTCCTTGGTAATTACTTCTCTGCTAAGTAGTTGTCTATGATCGGTGTATTTTCAATACTTGTCTTTTGTAGCTGTATTTGTTGCTTAAACATCAACCACATAATTGTAAACATTATCAAAATATACTGACCTTAATCGACCGTAATTGTAAACATTGTGCAAAATTTCTGAATAAATTTTGAAACATCACTTAACTGACCAGACTCATCTAACCTAATTCATCATTTGAACTTAGTTCGATCATCATAAAATTTGGAAAACTTCAATGCTTAATCCTTTTTCAAACTTTAAGAACTGGTCACATAATAAGCTCGGTCTTACTTAAACATCCGCAGGACTGGAACTCGACTCGGTAGCTTTGCCTGATCGGTCAATTGTCGATACTTGGAAGAATTTTAAGAAACTTCATCACTTGGTTCCTTTTGCAATTTTAAGAACCGAGAATTAATCCTTAAGAACTAGGCAGAACACAACACCGGCCTTGTCCTTAAATCACCCGAACTCACAGCTAGAACTTAGGTCGGTTAGGCTTAATTGCTTACAATCGCTAACCTTGAGAACCAAACATATGATCAGCTCGGTCTTGCTTAAACGACCCCGGAATTGGGACCAAGCTCAGTTACTTTTAAGCACTTGAAGTTTCAATTCATCCTGTATCTTCCAAGGACTGGGCAAAGTTTCACACCGGCCTTAGTTTTAATACCGACAAGATTTTAATTATAAATTGGACCTAGGACCATCCAGATTACAACACCTTGCGGTTACACCTCAATCAAGTGCAACACTGAGAAGAGCTTGATTTCAATCGTATATTGCACCGAGGAAAACATGGTCTCACTCAAGTGTCGAGGCATCAGGTTGGTCTTTTATCCCTTTACCATCCTCATATTCTATCCCCCAACTGACTAAATAAGCTCGGTTTGGCCGTGCTCGGGTGGTCGGTTTACCCAGTAAGGGTGTCTATCTTGAGTTAGGCCCTCTTAGTCTATAGGATATCAACACGTCGGTGCATTTCGGTGGCTGGTGATAGGTGAGTTCTCCATGGTCGGGCTCATATTTGAGCCTTTTTGGGTTATCTTAAGTTAGTCCTTGCAGGAACATCATCTCTTTGTATCTCCTGATTGTGGTCAGCTGTGGGGGTAAAATGCTTGGCTGTAGGTCCTCAGACCCGATCGATGTCCCGCCATTGGTAGACGACAGTGGTCAATCCCCAGGTATAGACTACTGACATTGTGGGGGGTTCGATTATCACCCTCGGCGGTATGCGCCGGGTGCAATTCCTTGTCGACTTTCGAGAGCAGAGAACGCATTTATCCGAACACTTCTTTCATTAATAGAAAATTTGTTACAAGCTATGAAATTGGAAATTTCTATAATTTACACTAATGCTTCCTCTCTAGAAAAAATAGCATTTCAGATGTTCGACATTCCAGGGATGTCTCAAGGGTACTCCTTCTTCAGCTTCGAGGTCGTATGTATCTAGCCAGGCTACACGGGTGACTTTGTACAGTCCTTCCCAGGTGGGAGCTAGCTTGCCGACATTTTGATATTTGGTGGCCAACATGACCTTCCTAAGAATAGGGTCGCCGACGTCGAAGAAGCGAGGTCGGACCCTTCTGTTGTAATACCTGGTCGTCCTTTATTGATAAGTGGCCTGATATACTTAAGCTCGCTTGCTTATTTCTTTTAGGAGATCTAGACTCAGTGCCAATGCTGCTTCATTCTCCACTCGGTCGAATGAGGCCATTGTTCTTTGTGATAGTATACCGATCTCAATTGGGATAACGACCTCAAACCCAAAGGTTATTGCAAATGTTGTTTCTCCCATTAGGGTCCTGGTTGTTCGATTGGTGACTTTGACTTGACCATTTGCCTGAGGATGACTCGAGGAGGAGAAATGTGTGTTGATCCCCAATCCCAAGTAGAAGTCGGCAAAGAGGTCGTTGTCAAATTATTTACCTTTGTCCGAGACGATGGCCTTGGGGATGCCGAACCGACAGGTCAAGCTTTTCCACACAAAATCCTTGATCTTCTCCTTGGTAATTTTGGCCAAGGCTCAGCTTTCACCCACTTTGTGAAATAATCGATCATCACGACCAAGAACTTTCTCTAACCGGTGCTTTGGAGGAACGGGCTGAGAAGGTAGATACCCCACTGGGCAAATGGTCAGGGACTGGTCATAGGAACTAGCTCGGTTGATAAAACGTGGGGGTAGGTGGAAAATATCTAGCACTTGTCACATTTTTTTTTTTTTTATGAATTCACTCGCATCTTCCAATATTTTTGGCCAGTAGTACCCGTGCTGGAGGAGTTCCCGAGTTAGGGATCTGCCCCTCACATGGTTGTCGTAGACCCCTTCGTGAACTTCTCGCATCACGTAATTAGTCTCCTTAAGTCGAAGACATCTGGAGAAGGGGCCCAAGAAGGACTTCCATTATAACACCCCGTTGAAAAGGACGTACCTCGCTGCGCAATACCTCATCTTCCTGGACTCAGCTCGGTCATTTAGTAGTGTTCCTCTTTCAAGGTAATCCTTGATTGGGTTCAACCAAGACAACTCAGTATTGAGTGTACATATGGTTGCGACCTCATATGATGCTGACGTGCTCGGTTCGGCCAAGTATTCCACAGGCATGGTCCTTTTCAGGGTATGCTCTACAGTTGAGGCCAGGTTAGCTAAGGCGTTTGCATATCTGTTCTCTTCTTAGGGAATCTGCATCACTTGAACTTTTTCAAAGTCTTTTATCAGTACTCTTACCTTCTCCACGTAGGCGACCATGCTTGGGTCCTTAGCCAAAGTAGATGATACATGGATTATCTGCAGTGAGAAAGCAAACAATAAGGAAATAATAAATAGCTTGAAGAAAACAAGGTACTTGACAAAAAGATACTGCGATTACCTAAAGGAGTACACAGATAAGCATCCTGAATAGCTCAGCCTTATTGTGGCCTTCAGTCCTTTCTTTGTCTTTGCTCCAGGGCCTCTCATACAAAAATTTGATGGCTTCGTCGAAAATGATGCAGCGGCCTGGAACTGAAGGGCTAGCCTCTTATATCAACTGGCTCATCTGTTGTTTATTCATACCTCGGCCACTTGATGCCCCATACCTAGAAACTGACACCTGAGGAAGTTGGCGATTGACTGAGAAAAGCTCAGTAACGGCATGGCCAACAATCATCCTTGCAGCAGGCATAGCTCTTTGACCTCTGCAAGGGCTAGTGTTGGGATCGTCATTGAGATTACTCTTCGCCTACCAATGCTCAAAGGTTGGGAGTCTTCTTCAGATTCAGTGGCTTATGAAATAGCTAACTAAGGATCAATAGGAGGTTAAATAGCAGGCTGAACTGGCTAGCTGACCTCCAATGCAGTAGATGGCTCTATAGTAAGGCAAGCTGTCAGTCTTGCAGCAGCAACAACGAGTTAGGATGATGATTGCCCAGTTGGCATGGAAGACTTTTTCACAAGTCTTTTTCTCTTTCTTCTGATTTGCAGCTCAACCAGTTTATCGAATTGAGAAGCGTCCATTTCTGGTTTAATAAATGGGCAGTGAGTCAAGACCTTGTAGGAGCACTTTGTTGGTACCAATAACCTTCTAAATTCTCCTTTGATTCTGGATGTGAGGCCAAGACTTTTGCAAGCTCTCTCACCTACACCAGAGACCCCAAAAAAGACATCAAAACTACTTGAATGGAATTTCAAAGAAATCAAATTGTTAAGGAAATAATGAGGGAAATTACTTAGGGTATTGAAGCACCACGGAATAACGGATGGCTGGCCTATTTTCTCAGCAGAAAACTCCCAATCACCCGAAAAGAAAAGATACCACTGTTGCCAATTTCTCACCTTAACTGGAAGGTCGATAAGGAAAGAAAATTTCTTGGGGAAGGTGTAGTAATATCTCCCAAGATTGGAAAGGAGTTTGAGGTGTCCTATATCCCTAATTGCATCTACAGAAAGTGACATTTCGTTTTCTTGAGCAAGGAAAATGACTCATGTTGGCCCAGTAGAATACCCAAGAGGGGGGTGAATTGGGTAATTAAAAAATAATCAGAATATAACTTGAATAAATCAAATAATTAATTTTATGCCTAAATTAATTATTATCTTTATACCACAATGGAATTAATCAATCAACTATATGCACACACAAATAACAAAAATAAACAAATTAAGAAAGCATCACATCAGAGATTTATATTGGTTCACCAAGCTACTATTGGCTAATCCAGTCCCCCGAGTTCCACGGAAGTCACACCCACTAAAACTAAGATCCCTTTAAATATAGGAACCAAACCCGCACAATGATTCTTTTCAAAGGCTCATAATCGACCTCTACATTTTACAGGCTCAGGAATAACCTTTATAACTTCCTTTTCTCAGGCTCAGGAATAACGTCTACTTTTTCAAGGCTCAAGAATAACCTTTACAACTTTTAAAACTCTCAATTAAATTCCCAAAGTATTTCTCAATCAAAATAAATAAGTGTAGAATCCATTCTAATTACCAAATTGAGAAATATTAATATTTAATGAACCATATTGAAATAATTTAATTAGTATATGAACCATATCTTAAATAAAGAGAATATCCATTAAATCTCTCTCAAATCCTAACAAAAAATGGCTACTTTTGGATTTCAAATTGGATCAAACAATATCCTGAAACAATACATTCAATCGACTGCCCAACGCCGCTTGCAGCCAAACCATCGGTGCAGCGATCATAGGTTGACCGCTTGGTCGACTCGCAGATTCAGAGAGTTTATCATGCTTTCACCAGTCGACCGCTTGATCAACTCGCAGATTCAGAGAGTTCAGATATTTTTATAGGTCAATCGGTCGGTCGACTCTTCAATTCAGGATGTTTCATCTTCCTTCTCTTGTCGACTCCTCAGTCGACTGCCTCCTTCTGAATCACTTCTCTGATCTCGTTTTTAACCTACTTTCTTTTATGATTTCGTCCCTTTATCTATTTTTATATTTAAATAAGCCCCACTAATATTTTTATATTCCATTTTAGTCATTCAAAAATATTTCTTTTTAATTCACATAGGAGCAAATAAATTTACTTAACAAAAAACACACATCAAAGATAAGATTTATTTTGTGTCATGTGTGTGTTCCTAAATGGGATATTAAGAGTTAATATTTACCTGAGTTGTTTTTTCTAATTTCTTCAAACTCTTAATACTTCTTCATCATCTTAATATCTTCATTAATCTTCAATTCCATTTGACATCTTCATTACTAGAACTTTAAATCACTGAAACACTTGATCAAACATTAGTTCCACCAAAACATCAATACTTAATTGTTCATCAAAATCTTGGGATCAACAACTCCCATGATTTGATGAAAGCTGTTAGGGGTTAACTGGGCATGGGCTATCTCTAATTGATAGAAAAGATTACGAATGAAGGGAGTAAAGGGAAGAGTGAGTCCGTACTCAAACATACACAAAAAGAGGCATGCTTGATCCTCTTTAGCATCATAGGGACGTTCGTCTTCGGACGGAACCCTAATCGACACAGACGAAGAGGTGACGTACTATTTCCTAAATGATGCAAGCCATTCCTGTGGAACCATGCTCGCTGATGCATGATTTATTTACCGACAAATCAAGTGTTTTTAGATTCAAATATTTGTGTGTTTTCAAGCATTTTTGTTAGTTTAATGTGTGTTTGTATCGTTTTATAGGTTTTTGAATAAATGGGTAAAAAGATGTAAATTCGGTTCAGGTGCAGTAACTTGAAGGCCATTTTGTACAATGATAAAATCTTATTTTGTAAAATCTCAAAAAATAATAATTGTAGATCTATGTCTTGGCTCTCCATAAGTTTTTGAAATTACCTCAATCGGAATTCGGATGAAAAAGTTACAGTCAAAAGACCACCGCTGCAATGGTGGCCTTTACCGCGGCAGCAGTGAAGGGTCAATGGACCTACTGACTTCCCACCGTTGTAGCGGTCCGGCTCTACCTGGATAAGATATTTTGAGATATGTTTTGTGATATTTTAGATCCCAATGATATCCTCTCTTCCCCCAACACCTAAGGCATGTTTTTGGGAGTGTCTTGAGAGCTCCAAGACCATACTAACCAAGAGGATCATCCATTTGAAGAGGAGAAAACGAGATTGGAGTGGAATTAGTGCATGTGGAATCACATGTTCTTTAGATTTGGCTATTCTCCCTTGTTTATCTCTATTATTTTTAGCTTTGGTTGGTTGTTATGATGATGTTTATCTCCTGTATTGTTGAATATTGGGCTATGGTTATGTGTAGATAAACATCTATTATCTAGGGTGTGACTTGTTCATGAAAACGTGATTTGAATAAATTGATATTTTATTAACGGTTGTTTATCTTTATCCGATTGTGTTTACCGTTTTATTACTTCCATTATATGTTTGTTATGATATATTGGTTAGTTTGAGAATACGGGGTTTGACACTCGGGAAAGGTAAACCCGAATTTGGACTAGGGTTTAAATGCAACGTGACGATCTAATGACTTAAGAAAGTATTAGAAAGTATGTAATCCGTGAGGTTGGGGCAAGACTCATGTGATCAGTGTCGTTTAGATGCTAGATGGGGACATCGGCGTTGATGCGAAGTCGCATATTCATTCACTTTACACTCGGGAGAGGTAGTGAGTGAGTTTTCGATATCTAGATTGTCGGATAGTTTGAATGTCGTTAATGTAAACTAGATTGAATCGAACACGTATTAGTGAACGAAGTTAATCCCTAGACAATATACTCCCATAAACGTCAATATTAGCATTATAGTTTAATTAGTTAATTAGTTTAGTTTTATTATTAATATAAAAACCCTAAAATTGAATCGCCTAGATAAAATTCAGTTATGACAATCGCGGTACTTAACAACAATTTAATCTAATCCCTGTGGATACGACAACTCATACTCTTCCCACTATATTAAAACTTGACCCATACACTTGCGGTAAAAGTAGCGACGTAATATTCCGCTACCACTCGCCCCCATGATCTCCCCAGTTTTCTGAGAGATTAGAGGGCTGAGCAGCCTGAGCTATCGTTGTTCGCTCCACAAGGAGATTCAACGACGAACCAGCCTCGACAGGACTATTCGATTGACTTAACGACATCTTAAGGCAACACAAACACCAATTGAAAAAGAGAATGCGAAGAAAAAGTAATGCAACCAGAGGATTTGGGGAAAATAAGAACTTACACGAAATGAAAGTGATCTTTCATTTCTCTTCTCTTGAATCGTCACGAAAGTCAAGAAGAAAAATGATATGGGAAAACTCTAACTCATAACTGACATAGGTGTAGAGCCTTGGCAGCTCGGATCGGGTCAGTAATCCGATTCGGAACAAATAGACCCAATGTGCTATTTGAGCTAAAGAATAATAAGCCTGTCTGAGTAAGGGCTTCAACAGTCCACTATACCAGTTAAACAACCTTATGAAGAGACCCATTAATGGGAATATCAAATCCCACGGTGTTAACATCCAAGAAATGAATAGGTCAGCCTATTGTGACTGTTTTCCCTACGCATGAAGAATGTTAAAACTTGATTGACTGTAACAACCCATGATTAATGGAGAACGTTACAGAGATCTTTCCTTGAATAAATGAAGGAGATTATGGTTATCTTCCAAGACGTTAGGAGCGAATCACGTAACGGGCGATCTCACCAAGGAAACGGCAGAGAATAACCAAGCCTATATAAAGGGAAGGTATCACTATTTATTTCTCATGATTCAATCTGTGTATTAGCCTTTTCCATTACCAGATTAATTTATTCTCATGTCGGAAGTTCTTTGGCCGATACTACACCGATGTCCCCCCCTAGAACTACACGGTTTTGCAGGGTACGGAGGAAAATGAAGAGATTTTTAGCACGTGAGAAGCAGTTTACACATGTTGAGAATTTCTGGCAGCATCATTCACCAACCAACAAATATACTGTGTTATAAAAATATATTTTTTTAAAAAAATCTTATTTTTTGTAAAAAATTTAAAATATTTTGTAAATATAAAATAATTAATTTTTTTTTTGGTATATATGTTGAGAGTGTGAGTTAAATTTTAGACCTTCCCAAAAAGAAATGATTCACGTATTAACTAGCTTACAAATGTTGGAAATAATTTAATTTAAATTAAACATTCATAGAGTAGGCCTGGTTGAATATCCTTCTGCACACGCGTGTTTTCGTAATTTAATTAAGATAATTTCCAGAGCCCTGCAACCCGCCCAGAAGCTGGTTCTCTATCTAGTGATTTCCTGGTTTTTGATGGAGAACAGCGCCACATTCGATCCCGTAAGAACCCTAATACTTCTAAATGGTTTCTTCACATTACGGCATTCGCATCGCTATTCCCTTTCTCTAATAACTCGAAATTAACAGGACCTAATTCATGCGATCTTCAAGCTCATATGGCGCAGACGAGCTCTCGGTTTGTGTTCTCTTCCTCCTCCCTTTCGTTTCCATTTCTCTTCGTCTCTCTTTCTTTGGTTCATTTTATAATTACCTGATCTTATCGTAGCAATTTGTTAACTTAATTTTTTTTATTTGTTGGATAATCAATAATGAAGATCGCGAGAAAAATGAAGGCACCGAGGCCGTGGAGGGAGAGGTATAAACTATAAACGATTGGCATTTCTCAACTGTTGATTTTTGTATGCTTGTGTATGCATAACATTGGTGTTATGATGCTGGACCGGAACTGTTACAAATTCTGTGTATGTTGATGTACTGGCTCAGTGTAGCTATCTGCAATTGAAAATCACAATTTACAGTAAGAGATAAGTTAGGGCTTGTTGAATCCCACATCGCGATCCTGAGCTATATATGAAGCCTAGGGCAATCCTCATCTTACAAGGCACCTTTTGAGATTGAGTTAGGCCCATTGGATTTCTACATGGTATCAGAGCCATGACTCTTATCTGATGTTGGGTGTGTTGAATCCCACATCAATGTTGGGGCCCCCCGATATCGGTTCGCAATGGTTTGTCAAAAAGCTCACCCTGCGTGTGAGGGGGCGTGTTGATATGTCACTGATACTTGTCTTCTGTTGTGCATGCTTATGTTATTTATATAAGGTAGCATTTACATTGGGAAGCAAACAAACTTCTTTACTTTCTTTTTCCGCAGTGTTTGTTTGTTCCTAAAATTATGTAATCTACAGGTAGGAGCTGGAACATCCAAGAAAAATCGGCCAACCTTTGGTAAGGTAGCTAGTCAAATCTTTAAAATATATATATATATATATATATATATTGTTGAAATTGATGGGGAAAAGAAACTAAAGAAGAAATGAATGAAATAAAATGGAGAAATATTATATATTGAGAAGGATTTTAATGGAGTACATTGTTACATATGTTCTTACTTATCTTATCACATCTAAACAACTATATATATATAACAAAGTATATGTATATACACCTATTTGAATAATGGAGCGTAAATGACATTAAATTTTGGTTTGCATCTTTTGCTGTTTGTGTTGTATGGATAAATAATGTAAAGTGCAGACACCATAAAATATTGTTGTACATATTTATAAGTTGTAGCTGCTAACACTCCCGTAGAAATGAAGAAGAGAGCTCTAGTTTTGATTTTCATCAACCGTTAAATATAATGGTTATCGCTTCCTTTTGAGGTATTAAATTTATTACGCTGCTTGTATATAGTTAATAGTATGAGCGAGTCTGAAGTGTTGGTTTTAGTTCATTCATAATCATAGGTACCAATACGAGGAGGAATGTTCTGCACTTCAATCTTTCGGTTTCTTAGGAGTTGGGTCTGTTTTGATTTTTGTTTCTATTCTTGGATCAAAAACAACAAACAAAATAAATAATAAAAAAAAAAAAAATAGAAGTTAAAAATATAATTTATATTCTGATCCTAGAAATTTGTTCTAAAACCAGAGCATGAACCTTTTTTTCTTTTGTTTTCGTGCTCCGGGTTTTCTGAGAACAGGAACAACAAAAACTGAATAGAAACCACTAAATCTTACTCTCTATGTTATGTTAAGCATTGCAGTCATCATTCTAACTGTAGTTCATCCATTTCTCTGTACATCATCCAGCAAATGCAAATGCACTGAAGCTCAGCTGTGAATTACTACGAATTTTCGTCACAGGTTTACTTCCCTAAACTGAAATATCTCTATATTTTCGGCAGCGTTTGGTTTCATTGAATTTGAGCCTCGGAATTGGAGTTACAAATAAACTCGTATAAAAATCTTTAAAAAATATTACATGCATTCATTCCCAGTTCCAATTCCAAAACTTGAATTTTGAACTACCAAACAGCATTGAACTCTCACAGTGTCCCATGAAGTTATTTATTTCTCTGAGTGTAGAGGCTATTCAACGTGCTGCTATTATTGCCGAAGCAGAGGGTGCTGTTAAAATCGAAGCAACTCATCTGGAGAGGATTCTGCCCCAGCTACTTCTTGATTTTTAAGGTACAACGTGCTTTTGAATCTTATTAAAATGAGGTAATTTGATGATAAATTGAACCGTTGTCAATTGATTATGTGGTTACGGCACCCTAATCAGTCTTCACTAGCAAATCTCTGAAATATTTTGTAGTTCCGTTTGATAACATTTTTTTTAAGTATTTTTTTTTCACTTTTGATAAAATAGTTCTTATGTTTAAAATTAGTGATTGTTTTGCACTTAAAAAAAATTACTTCTAAAAATAAAATAAAAAGTAAAACATGATTTAAGCATTTTTTTTTAATAGCAAAAAACGATTGCTTTTTGTTCTTTCAATTTATATATTATATGATAGATCGATGAACTGGGACCTCTCCATCCAAATTTTTTTTAAACATATATGATTTTTTTTTTTTTTTTTTTATATTTTATTATGAGATCATTTATTAGGGATAATACTAAGATATAATCACTACACTATAAAATATGCTTTTGATTTTTGGCTTTTGTTTTTATGGAAAAGTGTTTTTTTTTTAAAGTACTTTAAAAACGTTACCAAACCGTGCCTTGGGCCATGATTGATAACCATTTAAATTTTAATTGTTGAAAATTTTAAGCGTTGAAATTATAAGTGTTGAATTTATTACGAACTGAATATATTAAGTACAATTTTTTAATACTTTTAACTTAAAAAAAAATAAAAATTGTACAAATTTTTATTCATAAAATAATTTTTACAACTTTATTTTTCTAAAATATTCTCTCTCTACAACTTTCTCTCTATTTTTTCTTAATTTAATATTTTCTTCATCTATAATTTTTTATATGTAACTTATTTTTGGGATTTTACAATATTGGTGCAAAATATTAGTTGTGATAATTAAATATTTTATAATATTAAGTGATGAGTACTTAAAAAAGTGAGTGAATCATACAAAATTTTGAACAATTTTTTAAGTGATTTATTTTTTAAGTGATTGCTTAACTTTGTTATCCAGGACAGTTGATTTGATAAGTATTTAACATATTTTCAATTTAAGTATTTAATTGCGTTATCAAATGGAGTCTAAATAAACGTCTCCTGAGTATGTGTGACAAATATGTTTCATGTATAGAGATATTTTCGTTTTCATCATAAATTTTGGACACTTGTCAAGTGCATGTTTTGATCATAAATTCTGGACACTTGTTAAGTGCATGAAAAATAATCAAGGCATCGGTTAGTAACCTTTTTTTTAAGTAATTTTTAAAAGAAAAGGCAAAAGTAAAAATTTAAAAGCCTATTTGAAGTGTAAAGATTATATTTTGGTATTATCTCTTTAAGTGATCTCTTAATAAAAAATAAAATAAAATTGATAGATTACAAAAAATCGCTGAAGAGGTTCTAATCCATTAATCTCTTTCGATGTTCTATAATATAAAATTTTAAAAAAATAAAAAAAATTATTTTTTTAGTTTTTGAAAAAAGTACTTGAAATCATATTTTTAAATTTTTAAAAGTATTTTTTTAAATACAAAACAAAGGTGGTTGTTAAAAATAAGAATGGTTGAATAAAACACCGACGAAATCATACCTTGATTTTGGGTTTGGGGGGGGGGGGGAGAGGGAGGAGTATGCTTCCTACCATGGATTGAGACACACGTGTCGTGTTCGACACAGTGTGACACAGTAAATTCTAAAAATCAAGATACAGGTGCGCTTAACACATGACAATATATATGTGTATATATAGTGTGTGTGTATATATGATTACTTATGTTATTTCTAACACCAACAAATTTTACAAATAAATATTACATAAAAATAATAAATCTATAAATGAATTAAAAAAAAATACACTAGTACTACATAATTATTTAAATTACCCACCAAACATTGTTAAGAATTTAATTGCAACACAGTCAAATAAATCTTAAAAATATTATCCATCATTATATCAAGTGGTGCAATAAAATAACAAAACTAACCTAAACAATCAAGTTTCATACAAAACAAAAGAGTATATATATATATATATATACAAACATTACGGTTGCGTTTGTGTAAGGGATTTGACAAATTCAAGAGATTTGGTAAATAATGAGATTTCGAAATCCCACTATTTATCAAATCCCTTGTTTGAATAATTCTCAAAAGAACAAAATGAACAATTCTCACAAATGAAAAGAACAAAAAATCAGAACACCAGCCAACTATTGCAAAATTGCGACGAACAAGAACAAAAGCGAGAGGATTGCGATTCCGAAATTGCAAAGAATAATAACAAGAACAACAACCGATTTCGATTGCGATTTCTGTGACAAGCAAGAACAAGAACAATCAAAAACCAAAAATTCCAATTCCGATTTCTGGGAAATTGCGACGAACTTCTACAACAAAAGACGACGATGGAGACGAAGAGCAGATGGATGACAAACTTCTACAACAAAAGACGACAATGAATTTCGATTTTGATTTTTGCGAAATTGCGATGAACTTCTGCAACGAAAGCCAGAAATTCCAATTCCGATTTTGATTACTGCAACGAAAAGGAAATGGACGATGAACTTCTGCAACAAAAGACGCCAACGAATTTCGATTTCGATTTCTGCGAAATTGCGAACCCTAGATCGCAGTCAACGAAGAAGAAGATGTCGGAGACGACGAACCTTAGATCGACAAAGAAGACGATGATGGAGAGCGAACAGCGAAGCGAAAGCGGCGATGGTCACAAATGACAAAGGCGAAGATGAGAGAAGAGGACAACGATCACACAGAAGCGAGGATGAGCAACGACGTGCACAAAGGATTTCTCAAATGCAGTCTCTTTCAAACGGATTTCAAAATCCCTTCTTTCACCACATTTTTAGATTTGAAGGATTTTACAAATCCATCCTCCTTCATACCCAAACAAAGGATTTACTAAAAAAAGATTTTAAAATCCGTCCCCCAATTGAAATCCCTCCTCCAATTCCTTTACCCAAACACAACATGCATATTCTTCTTTGCCCTTTCTTTGTTCCTCCAAATTAGAAAAGTATATTTGCATATTCTTTTCTTTTTTACTTCAACTTTCAACATTCTATGTGGTGGGACATGATAAGACGTATCTCCATCCAGGTAGAAAATTGACGCACTTTTGATACATCGGGATACGTCTCTGACACGTCTAAATATTTTCTTTTATGAAACATGTGGACAATATATGTGCAGTACATATTCTTGGAGTGTCATGTCTGACATGTGTGCGCGCGCGTCCGACATGAGTACATTTAACCTAAGAGAAGTGTCAATACTTTTTAGATGTTTAGATGTTGGAGAAAAAAAAAAGCGAATGCTATTAATCGCTTTTGAAATTTGCCATTATATTGTAAAATATTTTTACTGTTCTCAAAATATTATTGACCTTCTCTGTCAATAATTTTAGTTAATTTTATTTAACAGATTGAAATAACAATTTTATCCCTCCAGGTAGGTTAGGTTAGAGATATTTTTTTCCCTTTTTTCCCTTATTTTTCGTAAAATAATTTTTGGGAAAAAAAAGAACGGGAAGAAAAAAGTGTTTTTAAGTTTTCTCTTATAATTTTGTTGAGATAACAGGGTTCGAAAAAAAAGTAAGATAAATACATAAAAATTGAAAGAAAAAGAAAAAAAACATTTTTAATTTATTTTTTGAAAACCAAATTACAAGATAAATACATAAAAGTGAGGAAAATGGAAGAGGAGGTATGTCTTTCTGTTTTTTTTTCCTTTTTTAAATAAATGTCTAGTCTAATAAGTTATCAGGTTTGGTCCGTGATCTATTTTTTATATATTTTTCTATAATTGGTCAAAATTGTTTTGTCCCAATAACGTACATATGTCCTCTTATTGGTTTTTAATAGTAGCCGATTGCGGGATTTGAATATTGTAGGATTACGTTCAACAGTTCCATATAATCGATCAATTTTTATTTTTTTTTCAATTTTATTCAACTTTTTATGACCTTTTTTTAGTCTAAGAGAATGAAAAATTATGGCACTTTTTTTTTTTTTTGGGTAAATCTAATGATGAAAGGCTTTATTTTTGTCAAAAATAAGATTGGTGGACTCAGTATAAAAGGCTAAAAAATTTCGGACCTTATGGGTTGAAATTTTGTAACGATGGACTATTGATCGAAAGTATTTTTTTTTTGGGGGGCGGGGCGGGGGGGGTGGGGTTGGAGTTTTGAATAATTCAGGGTTTGCTTGTGATAAATGTTTGAGGGTAAATTGTGTTTTTTTTCTTTATATATATATATAAATTATTTAACAACAAACTGTTGACTAATGAACTGTTAGTTAATGAGGCGATTTAATACGAAAAATTTATTTTTTATTATTTTTGGAATATTGAGGATAATATGTAATATTTTAACAAATCTCACGAACAGTTAAGATACTTGCCCCCAAACAATGAATTTTTTGGGGAAAAAAATTAGGTCGAGGGTAGTCAGTGGAGCTTGTTAGTATTGTTTATTAAATTTAATAAGGATATTTTGGTAATTACAAGTACCGGTATAATGTGTTGTACTTCTTCCTACCCTTGCACAACATTTCCTTTTAAGAAACACTAATTTGTTAGAAAGGAAATTAGTAGATTCTTATTGAAATAACTCCCTCACCATTTCTATCATTTTTTTAATTATTTTTTGAAATTATTTTTAGTTTTTTAATGGTATTTATTGAGTTAATATCAATTAAATATAAAATTTGAATTTGATGTTAAGCTAACATTAGCATACTAGTAACATTTTAAAAATAATATATTAGGATTAAAAAATATATTGTTATATAAATAGAATAAAAAATGTAAAATATAAAATAGAAACTATATAATGAGAACCTTCCCTTGACATTAAAAAAAAAAAAAAACACTCTATAAGTCAATTTTAAAATCAAACATCGTTTTAAGAACCACCCAAATAAAACATTGTCTACAATTTCTATGTGCACCAACTCCTACTAAAAAAAATTGATGACAAAATTACTCCCAATACAATAAATCCTAAATAACTAATTTATTCCAATTTTTTATTCTCTCAGCTCTCTCTCTCATAAACCACAATGCATGTTCATCATCCCGTCGTAGCTATGTGCGCTATTATCTCCATCTCATCATCTGATTGTTGATGTTGTCGTCACCATTGCCATCAGCATCGTAGCAAGATCTAGCCTCTCCATCTCTATCCATCAACTATTCGTCATCGTTGTAGCCAAATTGTTGTCATCGCCTCTTCGTCGTCGTCGCTAGTAGATCATTGCCATTGCCATCTCCATTCATATTTGATATTTATTTACTATTTTCAATTATGTGCTTTTGAATATTTTAATTTTCTGATTTCTAATATTTGGAATCTCAGTATCAATATAATTCAATACATTTGCATTCTCCAATTTTGGATTTAGGTGGATATACATGAGAATACGACTTGCTTTGATGTTGGTTCGATTTTTGAATTTTTCGTTAGTGGATTTCTACTTGATTATTATGTGAATTTATATAATTGACTTTTTATTTTGGTTGCTCGAATTTTAGTGGAATTGTATATTTTTTTTATATTCAGTAGAATTGCTAATTTCAGTCAAATTGTTAAAATTGAGTGGAACACGCATATAAGGAAATTTATGATATTTTAAAAAATTTATATATTTTTAAATAAAAAAATCAGTGAAACTTTTTTTGAAAATTAAAATTCAACGAATTATAAAAAATTCAGTGGATAGTATAAAATAAGGACATGTTTGATAATTATTTAATTTTTAAGTACTGAAAATTTCAGTGTTGAATTTTAAGTGTTGAAATTTTAAGTGATGAAAATATCAAAAGATTGTTTGCTAAAATTTAAATTTTAAGTGTTGAATTCTTTTTGTTTGTTTGATAAATACAAAATTTGAATAGTGTTTAATTTATGTAACTATCCTTGATTATTTTTGTTTTTTTTACCCACAATCAAGATAATACAAGAAAAAAAATCAAGAACAAAACAACTATATAGATTCAACAAATTTGGATTCAAGAACAAGTTCAGATTTAACAAATTGGCAACAACAATCTAAAAATTCAAACAATTCAGATAACCTTAATTGCTTGATAGTGATTGTGACGATTTCAATTGAATTACGAATCTTAACACCAAAATCGAATTCCTAGTACAGAATTGTCAACAAAAAAAATAGAAAAACACAATATCGAGAGTAAAAGATGAGACTGATTGTGAAAAAATGGAGATATGACATAGTCGTGAGAATATTCGAAAGACAAATGGTGATTTTGAGGGGTGGATTCTCAGAGTTGTTGAGTCTGAGAGAAATTAACCACAACAATTCAACAATACACAAACAAAAGAAATGAAAATACAGAAACAAAATAAATTTCGGAAGATTTCAGAAATCTAAATCGTTCATAACCGACTTCAGATTTTTAGAAGATACAATTCAGATTTCAAAAGAACGAAAGAAACGAAAAATTTGAGAGTTGAAGAAGAAAATACATTGTTAACATTCGAACAAACAAATTAGCAGTCGAATTTCACAGAAAAATTTGCAATGATATCTTCTCATTTCCCTCTCACACAATCACTGTTATTCTCCCTTCTCAGTTCTCTACACGCTGAAATGAGAAATCCTAGAAATGAGATCAATGGCAAAATGGTTTGAACACATATTTTTAAGGGGAGAAAAAACTCACTATATTCAACAAATTGAAATAAGTGAAGGGGTCTTAGCTGAATATTTTAAGTTAAATAATTAAGTTATACTAATTATATTTATCAAACAAATTTAATTAACTAAGTGTTTAATATAATTATTTTTAAGCACTTAATTACATTATTAAACATGCTCTAAAATTAAGTGAAAAGAACGTAAGGGTATTTTTTTTAATATACCCATGAGTGTCCCTCTATCCACATAGGGTGAAAAACTATCTCGTTCGGGGTGCGTGATTGTTCCTCTCAACAAGTATTTTTCCGCTGACTGTCCCTCTTAACAAATATTTTTCTGCATGCTCGAATCCCTGATCTTATAGAAGCTTCTCAACTGCTTTAGCTATTATAAAAGATATTATGTTTTTAAGTAAAAAAATAAAATAAAATTTGAGTAGAATTTTGGGGCTTCAAGTGTAATTTTTCGACGACTACAACGTTGCCGCGTGTTTGTGGTGTAGAAGTTGCCAACGGAAAAATGAGAGGGAAAAATTATATTTATTTTTTTAGTTTTTTTATATTTTCCAAGACTGAGAGAAACAGAGATGTATAGAAATGACTAGAAATGCCGTCGTCAGTAATAGCTCATGGTTGCCGATACTGTGCGCACTTTGCGCACCGCCTTTTAAACTTCACTTTCCACCGCCGTCTACTCTCGTCTTCGCCTCCGTTTCCCTCGCTCTCATCTTCCGCCATTTCTTTTCGCTGCCTCTCCAACTCTGACCTCCGCTCGCATAACTCTCTGTTCTCCGGGATGGAGGTACTCTCTCTCTCGTATGTGTGTGTGTGTGTGTGTTCGTATTGCGGCTTTTATTTGTTTTTGGACTGTGAAATAGGAGGTGGTGTTTGTGCTTGAAATCATTTTAGAATTCGGTAAAATTTATGGATTGATTATCCTCCCAAATCTAAATGTCAGAAAAATTGTAACCGACGAGTGATGAGAATCTTAGGCCCCCGTTCGGTTACTGTTTCCGTTCCCTGATTTCTGCTCCGTTCTCAAAAATTTGGAATTAATCTACAGAAATAGAAATGCGTTTAGTAAATAAGTATCTGTTTCAAAAAATTTAGGACTAATCTGAGAAATAAAAAAATACTGATTCCTATTCATTCCTATATAACTATTCGGAGTACCACCACCCCGCCGGCCGCCACCACTACCCCACCGTCCACCACCACCCCCAGCCACAATACATTGAAAAAAAGAAAAGAATAAATTTTGCACCCAAACATGTATATTGTCTGTTCACATAAATTGAAAGAAATAATTCCGTTACCAAACATGTTTCTATTTTCGGAATACTTCAGGACAAATAAAATTCGCAGCTCATGCTATTCTAGTTTATTGGAAGTTCAAACAGAAACACTAACCAAATGCCACCTTATATGTTCGAGTTTGAGAGTTTCTGATATACACTGGCCCGGACTTCATTCATTTCCTATACTTTAAAGTTTCGTGGAAGACAGTATACTTCAATAAATTGTTGTCAAATTCCTTCGCCACACATAAACCTTTTTGTCATTTAGCATGTAGATTGACTTATAAAGGTCATTTGGTTGATCAGGAATAGCCGGTTACAATTCATTGTAGATCTGTTTGAAGTATAAGTTCAGAATTTGGTCAGAATCAAGAATAAATTCAGAATACTAAAGGGAAATTGATCCTAATTTCTATGCTCAATACTGTTTTTGATGTGTTTACAGCGCTTTTGGACTGGAATGATGAACAGCAACAAAGCACTAGTGGAGAATCTGAAGCAATATGGAATGATTCGATCGAAGAAGATTGCAGGAGTAATGGAGACTATTGACAGGGCTTTGTTTGTGCCTGAAGGAACACCACCTTACATTGATAGCCCTGTGCCGATAGGCTATAATGCCACCATATCGGCACCTCACATGCATGCTACATGCCTTCATTTACTGGAGAAAAACCTGAAACCGGGCATGCGTGCTTTAGATGTTGGTTCAGGTATCCTTTTTGTTCTATCGTTCACATGTATACCCCCAACAGCAAAAATCAATTGACAATGCCTTTAACCCTCCAATTGCAACATCATATCTAGACATGGGTGTGCTTGCTCACATTTTATTTTTTCTTGCTCTCGGTTTTTGCATCTGTTTCATTGTGCATGCATACAACTGTAGAATGTATAGCTTGCTTTGAATACGCGTATAGAGCTTAAGGGGTTGTTTGTTTAACGAGTCAGAGTATATATTCTTTGTTTTGAAATTCAACTACCTTTTCTTTTGGAACATTATTCAAGTATTTTACAAAAACAATTTTCACAATTCTCAATCAATCGTATCATCTCTTTTCTAACATTATACATCCTCGTCATATCACGTTTTTTACCATATTTTTAATAAAAAATTTGTTTTAAAAAATTTTCAAAACTCAAACGCAGAACTGTAATCATACAAACTCTAAACATCTTATGACTACGGTTGCATTCTTTGAGCTCGACATGTATTGTATTAATTCACAAGTGTCTAAATAATTTGATTATTCTTCATAACTACTATTGCCATTTAGTGTTGGAAAGAATCTGTATCTACTTTTGCCTAATGATAACATAATTAGGTGATGAAATGTCCTTTTTTTCCTTTCTCGCCTTCAGGAACAGGCTATTTGACTGCATGCTTTGCCCTTATGGTTGGACAAAAAGGTCGCGCTGTTGGTGTTGAACATATTCCTGAGCTGGTCGCTGCATCAATCGAGAATATAAAAAAGAGTGAGGCAGCTCCATTGTTGAAAGAGGGTTCCCTTTCAATGCATGTCGGTGGTAAGTTACAAATACCCTCATCCTTTCCTGAATTTGCATTACCTACAACACTGAATTTTGGGTGCATTTAGCTACCCTTTTTTTCTGGGCTAATTAGATAGGGTAATTAATCGCATCGATGGTCCCTCGTGTCAATGTTTGGGGATGATGCCATTTTTGTCTCATATGTAGTTATGTTATAATTTTTTAAGTCGAGTATCTAAAATTGTGAAATCGTTCCAAGTTCATCTGAGGGGCGAGGAATTCATCAAAATTGACCCGGCCAATCTATCAGATAATTTAATGGACATTAATCCCAGGGATGAAATTGAAACAATTTCACAACTTTGGAAACGTGATGGAAAAACCCGGAGCATCAAAGAGAAAAACGACACTACCCAAAACTTTTGGGTAACTTGATTAACTAAATTTATATTTATATATGTACACACACACATATTTGCTCAAAATGCTGACCTAAGTATACATATGTAGGCATTTTTGTATGTTTCTTGATCTGTGTAGATTTACTTGTTGGTTTCTTGAGATTCACCAAATTAGCATCTTAAGTCGAGGTGTCATAGCCCTATAATGGTGTTATTGAGCTCTACTTTTACCCATAAACTTGAGTGACTGATAAATGTCAAAATTGACAAATAATAAAATGGTGGGAGATGGGAGACTAGGGTGGCCGGAGCATGCACCATATGATGCCATTCATGTAGGAGCGGCGGCACCAGAGATTCCTCAGGCACTTGTTGATCAGTTGAAGCCAGGAGGAAGGATGGTGATTCCAGTTGGGAACATTTTTCAGGACCTTAAGGTTGTGGACAAGAATTTGGACGGTTCAATCAGTGTACACGACGAGACTTCTGTTCGTTACGTTCCTCTAACAAGTCGAGAAGCTCAGCTGCGAGATGAGTTGTGAGGATTTGTATCTATGTGGCTATATATACTACCACTTTATTTTTTTTTCTCTGTATCCTGTGAGTTCACTTGAAGGGGTAGTACCCATGCTATGTTTGTAAATAATATGCAATGGGAAGAGCCTGTGGTGGTGCCTGTAAATTTGATGAAGTATTTGGTTTTCAAAAATGTTACTGAAAAATTTCTGCCTCTTTTTCTGAGAATAATTTTTTTCTTCTTCAAACACTCTCAAAAATGTCATGGGTTCTAAAGGATTTTGGAGAGAAGAAAGAAGAGAATATTTTGTTATATTGTTATATTCTCTACAATAAAGCTCGACACAATATAATCCTAGTGGTAGGTCAAATTAGGAAGAATCTTGCAGAGATTAATAGGTTAATTAATAAAATAAAAGAGGATATCGAATTGGTTAACATGTCTAAATATGAAATATGATCTAAACACTAAATAATAAGTAATGCAGTAACTAATATTCTTAAATGTAGGGTGGAAATGTTTTAAAGTTCCAGCTTGATGAGAGTTGACTGAAGATCTTCTTCGGTAGGTTATGAACATGGGTAGTACTATTGAGAAAATAGAAAAACAGTTGTTGCCGAAAGAAATAGCATATGAAGGTAACCAAACACTTAGTTACCTAAAACGACGAAGATAGAAGATTGATTGTTATCAAGTCCATTCGGTACAACGAAGAAGGTATGCGTAACTAGACAACGTCGCTAGGGGGGTCTCAAATTAACCGAACAACAGAGCAAGGGCAGGAATACTAAGACTGCAAAACTGTTATTGGCCGAACAATAGGGCCGCAAAACAAGGGCTAAATAGATGAAATTCCCGAGAAACATGTGCAAACCTTTGCCCAGGATTGACTAGAAGTAATATCCTTGGTTAAGCATTGCCGAGCACAAACCCAATGCACAAATTTGTGCTCGAAGCACGGCACAAATTCAGCACGGATCTAAGAAAGAGAGAGGGAGAAGAAAAAGAAGAATGAGGGGTGGCGAGCGGGTGGGGGTAAAAAAAATTATAAAAAAGTGGAAGAGTAAAAAATATTTTATTTTTTAAAATAGGGATGTTAGTATAAAAAAATAAAAGAAGAATATATATATATATAAACTTAAGGGGTGTTTATGTCTTTTAATTTTTCATTATTTAATTATTTTTAAATTGGTCAAATTATCATACAATTAAAATTTTGATTTCGAGGAGAACTAAATGGTGTTTGACTTAAAATTATAAGAAGTTGTCCGATATTTTGCGAATAATAGAGCAAGTTCGTGAATTTAAACAAAATATCAAGGGAAGTAAGTGCATTTTAAGTATTCAATTTAGTGTAAAAAAAATCATCTGTCCAATTCAACCCCTTGACCTCCAAGTACACATGTTCATGGAAGGCACATCTTACAAGAAAAGTTGTGAACAAAAAATGATTGACCATTTTGGAAATTAAAAGGAACTCAGTAAACAAACTCAATCTCTTTGGTACCGCAATCATCGTCTTCTTCAAGTTTCAACGTCAAAAGGCCATTCTGAGTATTGTAATCGAAACGCTCCTCCTTGCCATCCACCATACAAAAGCCCGGTTTCATGCTCGAATAGGCTCCGAAACACCCACAACCTCGAGCTTTGACCCTAACCCTAGCGCCGGAAGGCTCCACCGTGTAACTTAGAGCTTCATTAGCTCCTCCAGAGTTATACATATCTATCAATCCGAGCGGCGCAAATCGAATCGATTGATTCACAACCTGTGTTTTTCAGTAGTTTTATCAAGAGTACGGAATTGATAAATAAGTTGAACCCAAAGTTTATAGTTTAATGGTTATTTAGTGTACCTCTCTAGTAGGAGGTCTAGTGTTCAAAACCTTTTCCCTAACTGTTTGTACCCGAAAAAAATATATAAAAAAGTTGAACGTAAAGTCATTGTTGGATAACTAATAATTTTTCAAATAAAAAATAATAATTTTGAAAAAGAAAATTATTTAAAAGAAAAAACTAAAACTTAAAAGTGCGTTTATTTGTATAGAATTATAGATGGAATAATTAGGTACAAAGATCCTACACCATCGATATCTCAAAATAAAAAACATAATTGACTTTTACTTTTAAAAGTATTTAATTTTCACTTTTTATATTTTTTAATACAATTTTTTTAAGTCCAAAACAAATACTCCTTTTAAAAGTAAAATAAATATTTTTTAATAAGAAAAAATATTTTAAAAAACGTTATGAAACGGCGTCAAAGTTAAAATATTTACGTACCCTAATAGGGGAGATGCTAAATATTTCACATTCTAGACTTCTCAATGCCACTTCCAATTGTCCTTCTTTCAGCAATTTAGTTAGAGACCCTGCAAAAACGAAGAGAGTTCAGTTTGTTTGGAAAATTCGATAATTTTTCGGTTTATATATATATATATATATATTGACATAACCTGAATGGAAAGCATATATCACGCAATCCCCACTCCAACTTTCGCCAGCGACTTCTCCAATATATTCGACGTCGAGTGGACTAACTTGGGCTGAGATGGGCCCGTTCGAAATTGAGACGGTTATCTCCTCCGATCGTTCTTTCAGTGGCCAATCTCCGGCGCCTTGGCAGTTGAAAGCTCCAACGACCCCGGATAACTTGTTCAAGTTCCAAATCTTCAACAAGCTGCAATGAATCAATAATATGAAGGTTAAGTATCGCTTTTAAATAAATAATGAGAAGTGGGCGGCTCGATTTTCTCTTTCTTTTTTGGTAAAATCGACTACTATGTTGATATCACAGTTAAAATCAACTACTATGTTGGTAAAAATAAATAATAAATTAATAAGTCCGTCTAAGAGCAGAACAATAAATAAATAAAAAATATTAATGAAAAACTTTAAAAAAAATTAAAAAAAAATTGCACCTCTTCCCGTCCATCACAGGATCAGTGAATAAACAATCTCGAGTTGGGCGGCCATGATGCCTAGCTCGGAGAACAGATCCGTCGGGCAGTACCAATTTCTTGAGAACCTTGAAATCGTGCATCCCCGGCTTGTCACTGTAATACATAGTAGGGAGATTATTCAATAAGTACTCGGCTACATGATGTTTTAGGAAGACAAAAAACACTAAATCTAATCTTAGGATCCATGAAAATTAAATCTATTACAAAAATGGATAGGATTGTAGGGAGAGGGGGAGAGAGAGAGCGAGAGAAATCACCTCACATAAACCGCACAACCACCCACCGCTCTCGCTGCACCGTGAAACTCTGCCATGCTATGTTTGCTCTACAAAAGAAAGCGAAATGATGTAGAGAAAGACAATCCAGCGCTGGTTTAGTGTTTCTATTCTCACATCTTCTGTTTATGCTCATAGATTACTTTAAACAGAAATTGAAGTTGGGGATTCCGTTCTATTCCCATATATTTGTTCCAAAACTTGGGAGCAGGACCAAAAATTCCCATATTTCTGTTTCCATTCCCAGTTTCTTGGAAACAGAAACAGATTTTGTTTGCTCTCATATAATTCAATTTCTGTTCTCAGTTTTCTTGGAACAGAAACACTAAACAAACGGGGCCTTAAATACGACAACCCCTTTGAACTCAATCATCAGTACCTCAACAATACTAAAAGAAGAGTAGGAAAAACAGTACCTGGAACATGTCCCAATCAGGCACCACAATTTCCCCAAGAAGAAGACTGTTAAATGCCACGGATGCAACATGTAGGGTTTGAAAAGTCAGTTCCCTCGGCATGAAATCCTCCGACGCTCTTGCCACTGCACTCCTCTTCGAGCTGAAACCCACAAAAAAATTCCATTAGTTTTTGTTGGGTTTATTCCACGTCGGACGGATGTGGAAGGAGCTAATGGTCAGGTTATAAGTGTGAGACAATGTCTCATCTCATGAGCTAACTTTTGGAGTTGAGAAAGACTCAAGACCACCTTACATTGGTATCAAAATTCAAGTTACAATAAGTCTGGCTCTGGCCCAATAGCCACAAAGGGAGAGACTAGTCGAGAGTTAGCCCACCAAAGATTAGATGTGTGATAGGCAGATTGTTGGGTTTATCCCACATCGGATGTGGAAGGGACTGGTGATTAAGTTTTAAGTGTGAGGGAAAGTCTCACCTCATGAACTAGTTTTTTGGAGTTGAGAAACGCACAAGATCACACTACAGTTTTTGTATTAAAAAAAATATAGGGTGCGTTTGGCCAAGGTGTTTAAAGGAAGCTCATTTAGAGAAACGATTTTTTAGAAACTTTCTTACCCTATGGGTGAAATTGGAGTCTTAGAAGTTGAATTGGAAATGAACGCATGTAAAATGATTTCAATAGTTGAATTCCGTGCTACCAAATGCTACCTAAGAAAATTATATAAAACCAAATTCCTTCTTCAAATACGCCAACCAAACGCACTCTTAGAAAAAGTAGTGTTTCAAAACACCTGTAAATGGAGTCGGAGTTGTGACTCATGCAACAAATCAAATTATTCTCCTTGAAGTTCGTCACGATTGATTGTTCAAGCGCTTCTTGATATCGTCTAGTGAGACAAACGCGGCCACCGTGTCTAGAACCCAAAGTTTCCAAAACATTTTGAACATCGACCTTGACTCCATCTACGCCACGTTTGGCTAGATAGCTATGTAAATCGTTGTAAAAATCATAAATCTTTTTGGGATCGATAACACCAACTCCGCACTTCTCCAAACTATCCATTGCAACATCTCTTAGGTTCGCTACACTACTAGGGGATTGGATTGGATATTCAATCTTCGGGTTATATTTCTTCGTTTTTTCTGATGACGGGTCGAGTCCTCCCCAATAACCAACCAAAGCATGCCACATGTAAACAAATCTGCATAAAAATTCATAACATAAAATATATCCATATAACAAATCAAGATATATTTTTACATTTTATATATTTTACTATTTATGATTGGAGACATTTTCAATCGTTGATTTTGATTTTATTGAGAAACAAAAAGCCAATAGCAAACTCCAAACAAATCATGTATTTAAAATAACTATAGGATATTAAAAATTAATTTATTAAATTAAAATTAGTATTTTTAAGCACAGGGTGTATTCTAGTACATTTATTTTTTACTATATGATGGTTAAAGATATTTTCAATCGTCAAATTAAAATTTTGTTGAGAAACTAAACTCTCAATAAATTATCGTGTATTTAAACTAACTATGTGATATTAAAGATTAACGTATTAAATTAAAATTAGTAGTTTCAAGCACTTGGTATATGCTAGTGTGTGTATACATATACATATACGGAGAGAGAGGGTCTTGAAACTCACTTCAACCCATATTTTTCCTTGAGAAGTTTGATGAAATCATGGAGATCGTGTGACGTATCCCCTAACGAGCCCTTAAACTTGCGGTTTTCCTTAATATCGACTAATCTCGTCGCAAACCTATGATTTGACACAAATTGTTTATCAGCACGGCCTTGAAACGGACCATATTTCAGACAAAAAAAAAAAAAAAAAAAACTTACTGTGTTCCTTCTATAAAAGGTTCATTGTCTTTCACGAATTCATTAACAGTCTCTTGCCATCCATCATCGATGATTAAGAATTTCGCTGGACAGCCTCCTTCGAGCAAACTGAAATTGTAAAGAAAAAAAGTAAAATTTACTCTTTTTTTTGGTACAAATGGTTGGGGGAGGTTTTTTTTTTTTTTAAACACTAGACCTCCCATTAGAGAGGTAGACTAGATAACCACTAGCGTTTTTGTACCTTTGGAGACCCTCTTTGATTCCTTGTGGATTAACATCTTTGTAGAAGGCGTCCCAAGTGCACCAACCAAACCAGTCTAAATGCGAAGGAATCTAACAATAGAAGATCAACAAATGCATTGAAATTGGATTCCAAATTAGTCGTTCATCAATAAATATATCTATGTTTAAAATGAATTGAGATTACACTCACCTTCTTGTGTTCAATGCAAGTAAATGTTCCCTTGTGCATCTCTATAATCCTAAATCAAGATATGTTTCGTATTGTAACTCGAAATTGACTAATTTCACATGAAATTTGGTAGGGAAGTAGAATCAAATAGTTTCGGTCGCGTTTGTTAGTGTTTCTGTTCCCAAATTTTTGTTTTTGTCCAAGAGAACTTGAAAAGAAATAGAAATCTGAGAATAATTTGGTACTGATACCGGAAATTTGTTCTAAAAATATGGGAGCATAATAGAAACAAACTTTTTTTGCTCCTATATTTCTGTTTCTACTCCCAGTTTTTTGGGAACAGATACAGAAGTCGGGGAACCGAAACACTAAATCCAATGGGGCAGTTCGCCAACTAATTGTCAAATAAATTTCTATTTCTGTTCTGGGAACAAAAACAATGCACAAATGCAATCTGATTTCGGAATTTAACGTACTTCATCGAATTCTTGATGAGCTCGAACGGTTTATCTCCAGAATTCACAAAAACCGCTTCTGAAACTTGAGTGGTTTGAACAGACGTGTCTCCTGAATTAAAAATATTAAAAAATAAAAAAATCAAGAAATTGAAAGACTTTCGAATCCAAATTTTTATCTTCTCATCATCTAATATAACACAACGATAAACTCACCACTTTCAACGCAAAATTCGAGCTCATTTGAAGGAGTTCCTTGCAAACTCGCCCTAAAAGGACCCTCCAAAACGGGTAGTAACACAACATAGAACACGTTTTCTCGATTTTTTTGGTTGGAATACTTTTCATCATCATTATCACGCCGGAGCGCTGACTCTTCCCTTAATTCGAGGAGGAGCATTTGAGTTTCTTCCGGAATTTCACGACCCAATTTTCCAACGCGTGGTATCATCCACCATATCTTGAATCTGAATAGACTCAAGAACTTGCATTCCCTGAGGAAAATCTTGCAAATTATTTTCCTTGAATGGAAATTTCTCATATCTCAATGGTTTTGATTTGAATTTTAAAACATTTTCCCATTTTTTTAGTAATTTGGAAACAGTTTTGAGAATATATTGGAAGGAGAAGTCTATGAACGATTTTGTCATGTTCCTAGAAATTTGTTCTGAAAATCTGTAAGCAGAAGAGAAACATATTTTTTGGTTTTTTTTTTCATCGATCTCCAATTTTGCAACTCACTGTTCACCCGACCCATTTGGCACAGTAATATTTTCAGAAGTCTAATAATTATGTCAAAAATTCAAAGTCACTACACAACATAAAAGTCATTGTAATTTTTTACATGAAATTTTTTATGATGTGTAGTAACTTTGAATTTTTTAAAAGGTATTTATGTGGTAAGTTCCTTATTTTACCTTTAATTTTAAAAAAGTACCATAAGCAATTACAACTTATGTTTTAATCCCGCGCAATAAAAAAAAGCTTAGTATCCAATACACTTTCACAGTTACATGTATCTAATTTGTGTATAAAATATTTGTTAGATGTAACAAATATTACACAAGTACATGTAATATTATTACATGTAATTTGTAACATGTAACTAATATTACACAGATACATGTAACTAATATTACACCGGCGTGAGCACCTACGAGACTAATACGTAAGCAAAAATTAATTTAAGGGACTAAATCAAGACTTATGTTTTAAACGAGACTGATAACAGATTACATCCACTATTTGGGACAAATCACCGATTATTTCTTTTTTTTAAATATTATTACCGTGCGTGGACTGTATGGATAAAAAATTTAAATTTGTGGATTGTTCAACAAGAATCCCTATTTTTTTCCATTTTCACTGTCTGGGAATAGAAACTGAAATCAGGGAACAGAAACACCAAACAAACAGGACCTACTCAAACAGATTGACTCCAACAGAAAACTATTTTCATTTTCAAAATGCAAATCAAGACAAACCCTAATCTATCAGGTGGCAAAATATGCATATTACACATTTTCCTCCCCCAATGAAAAAAAAAATTCAGCTGGAATCATTCCAATGAACTGGTTTAAGTCACATTTTCCCATAGATTCACATCTATAATTTCAAAAAATAAAATTTCCCGGGAAAAGTTCATTCATCAGCTAAGAATTAATCAAGGCCAACTGATGATCCGACAGCTATCATGTCTATTTTTCTCGGCAACCAAACAGAAATACAGAACAGAGAGAGAGAGAGAGAGAGAGAGTAAAGCAGAGGACTCACTGAAGAACTCCGAGACTGAAGACATGACGACTGCTGGAAACCGACGAATTTGCGCCCAGGAAAGCGGAGCCGCTGGCCGTCGGAATAACGACGATGTTTGGAGGAACTCCGGTTGACAAAACCTTGCCGTTGACGGTGAGGCAGCCGTCGACGATGCAGGGCGTGGCCGTGACGGTCATTTTAGGAGCCTCCGCCGTAGTCCAACACTGGTAAATCGCGGTAGTGTGAAAAGGCTTTTCCTGTGACCCTGAAAGAGAATTTGAAATAAGAGTTGGGGAAGAAAACGGTGATCTCAATGAAGAAATGAAATGGGGATGCGTTGAGAATTTCGCCAACCACCCAAATCGAGAGTTGCTATATATAGCGCTCGCTTTGATTTTCAAATAAACGGCAGTAGACGCTGCCCTTGATATATACATGTTTTTGGAGAGAGAGAGAGAGGGGGATGGAAAAATTGAGACATTGAGAGAGAGAGAGAGCGGTAAGAAACCGGCCTATAGTTTGGTGCACCTCGTATTTTTTAGGTTCGAATTTTTGACAATTCTTCGATTGCTTTAATTCAAATTTGAGTACGTGGTTGCTCCTCTCTCAACAAGTATTTTTTTATATATTCGAATTTCTGATATTACAGAGATCTCTTAATTACTTTAACTCAGTTAATTTTACTATTTGAGCTTCACTAATTTGGAATAAAAATTGTTGATATTAAGATTTTAATAGATAATTAAGTATTGATGTTTTTTTGTTGAACTAACAGATTTGTAAGTGTTTCAGTTTAAAGAGTTTTAGATAATATCATGAAGTAATTATGAAGGATGCAGAGACAGATATTAAGAGATTGAAGATTCCGAAGAATTTAGGTGAATACAACTCAAATCTATTATACTCTTAATGTATTCTGTTGAAACAAATAAATTTTAATTTAATTTTTAGAATAGAAAGTGTCAAATGTGTCAAATTGGTTTTTTCCTCAAAACCTTTTGTCCCACATTGGTTGGGAGAGATAAAATTAAAGTGGATATCTAGGGGTATGTGAGACACTTGGGGTGTGCCCCAAGGAGTACCCACATTTTGTGGAGGGGAGAGGAGTTACATCCCTATCGGTTTACCACACGCGCGCGCCGCCGCCGCCGTCCGTCCGGCCGTGCCGAGTCGCGCGTGTGATGAGGTAGCACTTATTTATTTTTTAGAAAAAATTTATTTAAAAATATTTTTTCAACAAAACAGTTTAATTAAAAATTAATTAAAATAAATGTTTGAATTATTAAAAAAAAAATTTAAACCGTTAGAATAAAAATAAAAACGTTTTAATTAATAAAAAAAAAAACGTTTTAACGTTTATAATTAATTCGTTTAACGTTTATTTTATTATTAAATTCGTTTAACGTTTTTTTTTTTAATTAATCAAACGGTTTGTTTTTTTTTCTTCCCCTATAAATACTAGTTTTTTTGTTTTTTTTTTTTTTTTTCAGTTTTAGGCATCAGAACAAAAAGGAACGGAAAAAACAGTGCTTCTAAAACTGTTTCTGTTTTTCTGTTCCAAAAGTGTTCCGGTTTTTTGTTTCTGTTTCTGTTCCGAAACAGTTTCTGTTCCGAAACATTTTCGGTTTCATCTTCCGGAATTGTTCCGATCTGTTCCAGTACTGTTTAATCTGTCCGATTTTGGTTTCCGAGCAGTTTTGTTCGTTTTGCGAACAGTATGTGGGGGTGTTTGGTTTTCGGGACTTCTACAGTGCAAAGAACGTCCTAGACAGAGGAGAATTCTGGGCTGTTTTATCCTGGGGACGACGGGGCTGATACACTACTTGCACGTTCTTGGGCAGAGCCGCGAAACGTCTTAAAGAGAGCGACCTAATCCGCGACTCATCCCAAGAAATTTTGGTAAACTCGTACTTTATTTATTTTCTGCGACAACATATTCCGATTAGGATCACACACGACACAAAAATGAATTTATATTCATATGTATTTTTATTAGGATCCGAATTAGATAACATATTTGTTCCTATGTTTAATTGAAGAAAAAATATTAATTTAAGAAAGACTCATGATTAAAATTGATTTAAAATATCAATTAAGTTAACCGAGAAAATAAATCGGTTAAAGGGGCAAAAACGTCGAAGGGTTAAGTTAAAAATTAATTTTGGAAGAAGTGTTCCAGCATGATCGATCAACCGATCAAGTAGTGGCTGAGAATGGTGCAGTCTCTGAATCAATCGGTCAACCGACAGGTTGACCTATGACCAAATGTTGAACTTTCTGAATCGTTCGGTCGACAGACCATGGAGTAGCAGTCGACCGACGGGCGAGACATTTTGGCTTAGGCTACAACCTAAATCGACAGGTTGACCTATGGACTTTGATCGGTGTGGGAATGGTGCAGTTTCTGAATCAATCGGTCAACCAATAGGTTGACCTATGACCAAATGTTGAACTTTCTGAATCGTTCGGTCGACAGACCATGGAGTAGCAGTCGACCGACGGGTAAGACATTTTGGCTTGGGCTACAACCTAAATCGACAGGTTGACCTATGGACTTTGATCGGTCAACCGATGGACTATTTCAGGTTTAGAAGATTTCATGAATTTGATACAAAACTAGTCGTTTTTGGCTTACCAGATTGAGATATTCTAGGGATCTGTACTTAATTGAGATATGGTCTATATATTCTATTGTCCCTATTACTTTGATTTATTTAATTAAAGTGTTTTAATATTTTCTATTTTGATGAATTTTGATTTAAAAATGTTTAAGGACCAAAATGAGATTTTTCAAGAATACTTGTAAATGAAAAAAATCTATTTTGAACATATGTGATGTATGAGGTCTTGAGGTGTCATTTAATAACATAGTATTTGAAAAGTAGTCATTATAAGATATCTTTTAAATTCCTATATTTAAACTTGTGAATTTTGAGTTTATATATTTATATTTTGGTAGAGAATATTTTGGGTCAAAGATATGGGAGAGATTTAAGAGATTTTATTTTTGCCTTACAATTTAGTCCATATACTTACATATAATTTTTTCTATACTTTCATTGATTAAGATCAAATTATTTTGGGGACTAAATTGAGAGCTTTAGAAATTATATTGTTGGTAAAATATAGCTATTATAAACCTATATGATATATGAGGTCCATATGTGTTATTTATTGACATAACATTTGAAAACTAGCCGTTGGAGGTTTAGTTTGAGAACACTTAAAAGAAACCTGCGGGATTGTATAACATACATCAAGAACAAGTAGTTCCTAAACTATTCTGAGAGTTATCATTATGATATTATACTAAGAGATCATCGTGAGATTGTTCTTGAAATTTTTGAGTTAAAGCGCTATTTGAGTTAGCGTCACTGATCTAAACTGTCTTGCGATACTACTTGCAATTTATTCGGTGTTTTTCTAGTAAGATCGTTCCAAACTTATTCTTTAATTGAGTTTTTTATTATTATTACTTGCTTGGTAAATTAATCTTTTTGAGAAATCGTTTTTAAACTTTAAAAACATAAAAATCTTTTAAAACAATTTTGGTAGTAACCTGATTACGTGCTTAATTTTATGTTACCCGTATTATTTTTACAATCAAATTTTTATTATCCTCACTTAATCCTATCACTATTAATTATCGGGACATTAATTGAGTTTAATTGATTTGAGGTGGTAGAAACTCCAAGTGAGAAGAATTTATTAATTTTTTTTGTAATTGGTAAGTTGTGTGTGGATTAGATACTATTAGGAGTATCTAATCAGGGGTAGCTGGGTTTCAATCTCTTCCAATAAAGAGATTGAGGTTTAATCTTTATCTAGTGAATAAAAAGATTAGGTTACTATTTTCCCATGAAAAGAGATAAGGGTAATTCTTCCTGATTAGAATTATTTTGAGTGAATTTGTAACAGTTCAATCCTTACCGGGTAAAAGGATAATTTGAGTGCTTTTGTGAGGTTTAATTCTTAGCCTAAGTATAAAAGAATTAGGTTAATCTTTACCCTGGAAAAAAGATAGGGATATTTCTTAGTCTGTGAAAAAGAATTGTAAATGTTGATTCTGAATCTGTCAAAAGAATCATTTGTAAGGGTTTGATTCCTACTTGATTAAAGAGATCATAGTGGTTTAGTGGGTGCGACTCTCGGCGGAGTTCGGGGGACTGGATTAGCCAAGAGTAACTTGGTGAACCAGTATAAATTTTGGTGTGCTGTTTTCTTTACATTATTTACATTTTGTTGTTTGGGTGTGCACCTAGTCTATAACACATATCCGATGCTATAAAGATAATAATTAATTTATAATAAAATTAATTGTTTGAATTTTAAAGTATTAATTAATTGATAATTTTTTAAAACTACTCAATTCACCCTCCTCTTAGGTAGCTCACTGAGCTAACAAATGTAGATAAAAAAAAAAAAAAAAAAAAAAATGACGCAAGGGGTCAATAATCTCAATTAGGGAGTATAATTTATAATTTATATTATTTTAATTTTAAGTTAATTATAATTTCTTTAATTATATTTTGACTTTTATTTTAATTTCATGATCAATGCTCTCTTATATCTCCAATTACATTCTTTCAATTAAAGTATATATCATCAACCACCAACGCTACCTTTTATGGCCACGCTCTATCACCTGTTATCGGTTATCAGGCCTTTGATCGTCGGAGTCCAGTCACTGGCTATTGATTTTTTTTAATTACATGTAATTATTTTTTTAGTGTGTCTTTTCGTTATATGTAATTTTTTTATTATATTTTTCTGTTACATTTTTTAATTATATTTCAGTTATATTTTAGCATATTTTTTATTTATATTTTAAAGTTTTTTTTAAAGATACATTTATATAATTTTCAGTGACCGACATTTGCAAAATTAGTTGAATATAACTAAAAAATATAAACAAAAAGTATATTAAAATATGTTACTAAAATATTAGTTTAATGTAACTAAAACAATTGACGACTTTAGTGCAGCCGAAATTTTGTGGGCAACAGTGGGTGGACGATAATTGGCTTAGCAACCCTAATTGGAACTTAGTATTTTTATGAACTCTAATAGATGAGACTTAAAGTAAAATATTTATTTAATATGCGAGTTTTTATTAATTTAGTGTTATTATTAAGATACCATCAAATCTCTTTAACTTTTAAAGATAAAGGAATCTAAATATTATTTTGAGTTGGGAAGGAGGTAAAATAGAAATGCTTATCTTATCTTAAATTTGATTTAGTTTTGTTTAATTTCATGTTTGAAATTCAATGTAATATTATTTATATATAGAGCATATGGATCTAATTAAATTATTTACAACATAAAATGTGTAGAGTTCAATTGACCAAACCTGGGCATCTAGTCAAATGAACTCAGCAAGGAGTTGATAGAATTCAACTCAGAACAATCCGATCGACCGAATCCCAGATATGGTCAACCGATTGGACCAGGAGATCAAGAAAATGAAATCGTTTAACCGAATAGAACCTCCGGTCAACTGATTTGACCATGGACTAAGGATCTCACTGTTCGGTTAATCGACTGGCCGACCGAATAGGCAAGATGCAAAAAGGCTAAGAAATCAGTCAACCAAACAACAGGATCGGTCAACTGATTTGTGCAAAACTGTAAGATACTCATACTAATGAATTTAGATTTTCACCATTCTCAAATAGAGAATATCGAATTGAATTAGTCTCCATTGTTGAAGACCCATTTTCAACAATCAAATACCGACTACTAACAATTTAAAATATCAAGTTAGGAAATGTCTTTTTTCTCCTCTTATATAATCATATTAAATAGTCAGACGTTCTACTCAACATTTAAAGTCTACAACAACATTGATATAATTAAATAATAATATAAAATTATATTTTACTATTTACTGATTATTACTAGAAATTACTTCGCCTAAAATTGTCTATAGAGATTGTCTCTAACAATATTGAGGCATGGGATTGCTCAAATTCTGACTTGAGGACTATCACAAACTGCATCACACACATCTCATTTCTGTAACTTGTGTAAAGAACAATATCCTTAGGATATTTTCAAGTGTTCCTGGAATAACAATAGAAAATTGAGAGAAAAAAATTATCTCTAATTTTTTCCCACAAATTTATGTTTATGTTCTCGCAGCTAAAATAGCAATCTGAGGATTTGTTTTTTTGTGTGTGGAGTTATTCTCAGATTTTTGTTTCTATTCCGGTAAAAATGTTATTTTTCCTTTTGCTGTAAAAATAATTTTGTTCTAGGAACCGAAACAATATTTTATTCTTAAACAAAGTCACTTGGTGAAGCAATAGATAGTTCTGGAGAATTCGATCAAAATATTGTTCCGGATAATAATGCAGGCCACCCTCTTGACATGGCAATGACTAGGAATTCAAAATCGTGACTGATGCAATGTGTCTAGAGGTTATCATGATCCTCACGTCTCGGTCATTCTTATAAAAGGATCACATGCCTTTTTGACTCTCTAATATTTATATACATTTTGTTGTTAATCAAATAGTGCCTCTGTCAATTTTAAAAATATCGACCAATCTATTATCATTTTTTTTTATAAAAAAGTTATTATAATTTTTTATATTTTTTTTCTTTCATCTTTTATTCATTTTTTCTCTTTTCTTTATCTTTCTCTTTTCTTCCAAGCTCATCCCACCGCAACCACCCAACCCACCACCACCAAAAAAAACACCATCATCGCCGACGCCCTCCACCACCAAAAGACCGGTCATTCAATGTCTAGCGCCGCCGTGTAAACCAAGTTCTCCCATGAATTAACCCGTTTGATTATGATTGTTCCCCAAATAGTTTTATACTTCAATGATAGTGATCACTCTCTTTCTAGAAATCCTTAGATCGACAACAACTGAGTAATTCGCCAATGGGAGTGGACAACATAGTACAATGATTGAAAAATCATCGGATTCATCCACAAACAAGCACAAATTTGTGCTCCGATTCATTCCATTTGTATCGTTTGGTTGAAACTGAGAGGTTGGCGGCATGAAGAACTTTGAAGCTGAGAACATCGATTGCGAAGGACTTGCAGCTTTGTGATAGTTTCTGGACTCAAACAAGGGTTTTATTATGGTAAATGATTACTTCGTTGTTGTTTTGTGGTATGAGCTCTCGTAATATTGGACAATATGAAAATGCGATTCCCCCATGTTGGTACCCATAAATGTGTTGACATTTAATTTTAGACTGATAAGTAGATGGATTGAAACAAAGACAAGGTAATTTATTGTTATCATCCCCCGTTTAACAACCGTCGTTTTTCCAATTTTTTCGACTATAATTAGTGGATACGTTAACATTCATGCATAGATAAAATAAGACCTAGCCAAAACGGAATGCATATAGGAAATTTTTTGCATGAATCCAGACTGTTAACAGTGAATGAAGTCACAAAACGTTAACATTTGTGCATGTTATCTATAAGTTAACATTCACACGTACATGTGAAATACACCCTGATCAGAATAATAACAGCAGTTGTCCAGGGAGTTGTTTTGTACACTTCACGTATATTTGTGTTCATTCTATTAGTTGCTCCATTTCTTTTTCATTGCGTGATACAAAAAATACAATGGTCATCCACGTGGTGTTGATGTGAAAGTATGATGGTTACTCATTGGGAGTAAAGGTTGACGTAGATTTCACATACGAGATGTTAATACAAAGATTGATAGCGAGGTGGGATGTTTTGAAGGGAGAATCATTTGAGCTGAAATAATCGTTACTGGGGCACAAAATTTGTTTGATGTCATGTCAAGATGACTTAGAATTGGTAGTTTGCCTTGCTTGTTCGATGATATTGGAGTATGTTGGCGTGAACATCAAGCTATGTGGTAGTGGGGGTGGTTCAGGGAACAACAAGCAGAACACGGTGGTCGAATATCGGCGAGGACGCGGTGGTAGAGGTGGTGCGGACATGGATGGGGATTTGTATCCTATTTTTTGCCCTGTATCGCAAAAAGTATTATTGTTTGATCATTGGGTTGATGGAATAAAAGAAGTAGGACAAAGTTTTAAGGGTGGAATACCTGAGTTTAGAGAGACGCTAAGAAAATACGTTGTATAGGTAGGGTTTAGTTTCAAATACAAGAAGAACGACAAACAGAGGGTGATGGTTGACTGTGCACTAAAAGAATAAACGGGTTGTGTATGGAGAGTGCATAGAAGGGTAGATAAAAGAAATGGTTTTTTTTTACATATAGGAGCTAGTAAAGGATCATTCATGTGCTGCTATTTTGTGGAAAAACAAAAATGAGAACATGAACTCCAACATTGTCAAGTCATGTTTGGTGGATCTGGTTTGAAACACACTCGGAACTTCCCCAATTGATGTTGTCCACACATTTAAGAATGATTACGACATCGAGATTCCATACCACATCACATAGAATGGAGCTGAAAAAGCTCATGATAATTTGTATGGCGACCATAAGTCTTCATATGATCAACTGCATTGGTACATGGATACTTGTTTGCGTACAAACCCCAGGAACCACTTGGTTCTGGATTATGATCAAGAAACTGGGCACTTTAGAAGATTGTTCATGGCGTTTAACGTATCCACCTATGGGTTCAAGTACTGCCGTCCAATGTTATTCCTTGATGGAACGTTTCTGGGGGGACAGATACAAGGGATGTTTGATGGTAGCTAGCATGAAGAATGAGAACGATGGTAATTGTTTTTGTATGTATGTTCTTATCAATTCTGTTTCACATTTGTTTGATGTTTCGTATATTTGGTTTATAGGGTTGTTCCCAGTTGCTTTTGTTCTGGTCGACACGGAGAACAATGATAATTGGTATAGGTTTATGGAGAACCTGTAAAAAATTGTGCCCCATAAACGTGTGTTAACATTCATATCAGACTGACATAGCAAGATACTCGAAGGCGTTCATAGAATTTTTCTGAATTGTTTCCACTCTTTTTGCTTGAATCACTTAAAGAACAATTTGAGAGACAAATTAGCTGGTATGAAATAAGGATTTAAAGAGAAGTTGGTTTATAAATATACTGTTGATCCTAAAATTTTGATGAACAATTAAGTATTTATATTTTGGTGGAACTAATGTTTAATTGAGTGTTTCAGTGATTTAAAGTTCCAGTAATGAAGACGTCAAATTAAATGAAGTTGAAGACATTGAAGATCAAATTAAATGGATGCCAAATGATGAAGATGAAGTTGAAGATTTAAGAGTTTGAAGAAATTAGGAAAAATAACCCAGGTAAATTTCAACGCTTAATATCCCATTTAGGAACACACACGCGCACAAAATGTTTTTATTATTTATATGTGTTTTGATAAGATGAATTTATTTGCTCTTATGTGTATTTGAAAAGAAATATTTATAAATTGTTAAAATGGAATTTGAGAAAGTTAGTGGAACTAATTGAGAAAATAAATTAGTTAAAGGGGCGAAAATGTAAAAGAGAAATAGTATAAAACGAGATTAGAGAAAAGATTCAGAAAGAAAAAGTCGACCGAGGAGTCGACCGGCATATGGTGGTTGAACTCTCTGAATTTGCGAGTCGACCGAGCGGTCGATCGATAAACGCAGTTGGCTACTTCCAGAATCTTCCAGTTGACTGGGCAGTCGATTGAGTGCTCTGTTTTAGGATAATGTTTGATCCAAAATCATATCTAAAAGTAGCCATTTTTTGTTAAGATTTGAGAGATATTTAAGGAATTTGGTGATATTTAAGATATGGTTCATATATTAATTAAATCCTATTAATATGGTTCATCAAATATTAATGTTTCTCAATTTGGTACTTGAAATAGATTCTATTCTTATTAATTGAGATTGAGAAATACTTTGACGATTTAATTGAGAGATTTAAAAGTTGTTTTTAAGTGAGATTGAACTTAAATAAAATCATTATGATATAAGGAGTCTATATGTGCTATTATTTGTCATGACACATGTAAACTAGCCGTTAGAAGGCTAATTTCATATTCCTATGTATGAACCTGCGAATTTCATATATCATAAAGCAGTAAAGAAAAGAAATTATATCATATCATAAGAGTGAGCTTTTCTAAGAGTTATCTTTCTGAGAGTTTGTGAGTTATTCTAAGAGTAATCTTAAAGATCAATTGGATTAATATTTGCTGCTACCGGATCTGAAGTTACATTATTTTATCTGATTATTCTATGGATTCCGGGTGAGATATTTCCAATTATATTATTTCATTGCATTACTTGTTTATATTTTGGAAATTGATCTTAGAATTTGTTTCTGATTTTTTAAGAAAATATTTTTACAAATAATTTCTTAAATCTGATTACATGCTTCAATTTGCTACCCATATCTTGTTAAAATCAGATTTCTGCATCTCACATTTTTCTATCACTAGTTGGGATAGTAATTGAGTTTTTATATATCTGGGGTGGTAGAAACTCCGAGTGAGTTTTACTTATCAATTTCTGTATTAGTGAGTTATGACATATTAAATATCATTGGGGATATTTAATCAAAGGTAGCAGGGTTTCAGTTTCTTCCTTTAAAGAGATTGAGGTAGTGATTCTTTCTGGGTAACAATTGCGTTGTGAGTGAATTGTAAATGTTCCATCCTTACCTGTAAAAATGATACTTAGAGTGTTGTGTGAGGTTTTGATTCTTGAGCCGTAGTGATAAAAAGAATTAGGTTAATCTTTAACCTGTGAAAAGATAGGTTATTCTTGAACCTGTAAAAAGTAGAGGTTATTCCTAAGCCTGTAAATTTTTTTTTTGTAAAGGTTGATTCTGATCTTGTAAAAGAATCGGTGTACGGGTTTACTTCCTACCTTTAAAGGGATCTTGAGAATTAGTGGGTGCGAATCTCCGTGGAGTTCAGAAGACTAGACTAGCCAAGAGTAGTTTGATGAACCAGGATATATCTTGGTGTGCTATATTATTAATTTGTTTATTTTTACTATTTGGGTGTGCACCTAGTTAATTGATTTATTCCGCTGTGATATAAAGATAATAATTAATTTAAGAATAAAATTAATTATTTGATTTATCAAATTTTATTCTGATATATTTTTTAATTACCCAATTCACCCCCTCTTGGGTATTTTACTGGGCCAACATATACTATTATAGCACATGCGACGACGATATAAATTTTTTTATCAAGTATTGGGGAAAGTAATGGCTGACTGTTTTGGACAGGTAGATAATTTCCTGTTAGACGTGCCTTTCGAAAATTTCTACAACATGTTTTTCATAGGTAAAAGACATGGTGAGATGTCTTCTAATTTAGCGGAGTCATTTAATGCCTGGATTCGTGAGTACCGTCACCTGCTTATCATAATTGTGATTAACAAGATTAGATGCAAGTTAATATCTTATTTGTTAGTTAGATGCGCAGAATCATTGTTGATGTCTATTGTTATGTGCCCAATTCATGAGCAGATGATCAGAAAGATGATTAGAGATAATCGAACTTGGATTGTTGTGGAGTGTGCGAATAATGTCTTTGAAATACACTCGAATCCAACCGTTAATGTAGATATGGGAAAGATAACATTCACATGTTTTAACTAACAGGGGAATGGATTCTCGTATGCACACGCTTGTGCGACCATTTATCATAGTGGTAAGAATCTATGCAATTTCATAGAGTTATATTTTTTTGACTGATTAATATATAAAATGCTATTCGGAAGGTATATACGGGGTCCCGACACTCGAGAAACCACAGTGGGATGAATCGAAAACTGTGATCATCCCTCCAATCACAAACAAACAACCTGGTTGGGCAAGGAAAAAATGAATTCCATCGATATGAGAGGTTGCTGAGATAAAATGTGGTAGGTGGCACAAATACGGACACCACAATTGGAAATCATGCACTGTGCCCATATGATTTGCTTTATTTTTTAATTAGTAGGTTTGCGTCATTTGATGTGCTGTTGGTCAAATTTTTAGATGATTGATACTGTTAGATTTTGCTTATTTTTATTCTGAAAGACACTCATTTTGGTGATGTACTTGTTATATTTTTAGTTATGCTATCCCTATTTTGGTCAATTTGAATGATTTCTTTGGATCTGAATCTGTGCTATTCCACATTTTTGCATTACATGAAATTTTATATCTGTGCAATACATTTAGCACTTGAATTAATATTCTACTTTGTTAAAGGACCAAGAACATCCAAACAAAATCCAATTGGATATTACATTAACATTCATTTAGTTAGGGAAATTGAAAAGTTAGAAAAAACGGATTTGGCTTGGACGCATAGTTAGGTTTCGATGAATAAATGTGTGTCAGGGATAATTATGATAAAAAATGTGGTTGTGCAATAAGTCTTATTTAGACATGGGTTGTGATGAATATAAGCCTTAGCGGACTAATTAAAAATGGTTGCCTCGTAAGTAACGATTAAGGTCACCAGTGAATGATCACAGTTCCTGAAATTGTGAAGTGAGTTTGCACAGACATATTCCATTGATGTAATTTGATGTCTCTTCAATGTTTAAGGAAGATCTTTATTATGATTGATCCGGTTTGGTTGAGTTCATTAATAACAAAAACACATTTTCAGCAATATATATGGGGGTGTACACCTACTGTCCGTCCAAACCTTCAAGTTTTTGAGTCTTTCTGTGTTCGCAGGAGGTGTGAAAAATTAAGTCGATCTATGGGCAAAACTTGATCGAGCAGGATGCGAGGAGGTAGGAAGAATGTGCAGCCTAAATGACCAAAATCGTCGTAAAAATGCAATGCCTTATCGGGAATGTGACGTAGACATACTCAAACACGATGGATAAGAATAGATTTTTGAAGGAAGAGATTGAGCACCTTTGTGGCTGGGTTGTCTCATTGGAGACCGAAGTGGATATGTTACGTCGCATAGTCGACCTCGGATATAATAGACCTGTTTGCATCAATTCGTCAGTTGTTATGAACTGACCTCATATTTCTGTCCAAATCTAGGGGTCCTCTTTTATGTGAATATAGTAAATACGGTGGTAGATAATAATAATAATGTGTCGATAATGGTGGGAATTGTGCAGATGATATCTAATCCCAACAGATCAATTGTTTTGGGTTTTATGATGTACAAATGTTAACTCTAATGATATATAGCCGTTTGAATATCATTTTTTGTCACTATAAATATGTGGATGTTCAAGTTATTTTTTTGTATACATAAATGTTTACGTCACATTCGATGTAACGAATAGGCATTAGGGTTTTCGAGGGTAATTAAGTTCAGTACAAATGTTAACGGAAGATGAAGAGTTTGACATAATGGGTATCGATGGATGCGTAGGAGAGTGGAACGACATGTTCATCGATTTTTGGTGCAGATACAAGGTTCACACAGTCGTAATTAATACTAAGTAACTACAGGCGACCCTGCAAATCCTATAGGGGCAACAGTATATATAGACACATAGTTCTACTAGGAACGACATCAAACATCTAGTCAGATGTTGCAATCAATGTTCATGCTTTGCCTGTTGATTTGTTCGGTTTTTTTGTAAAGATGGTGAATAACCTGAACAATGCATTTGAGAAAGACTTCGAAAATGGGACTAGGAGGCGAAGAAGTTAGTTGAGTTTAGCAGGGCAATGCAATGGCTGATAGGCATTGCTAGATGAAGATTCTCTTATGTGATAGAAGATAACATAGAATTGAAATTGGAAGTTGAGAATTTTTGTGCTCGAGTTGCTGCACTGGAAGCGAAGATTGAATTGTTGAGAGCGTATTTGAGACATGGTTTTGCCTTCCCCCTCAAAGTCAGCGAGTCATTGGTTGACATAAACTTAAATCGCTCGTTTTTTGTTTATGATATTTCTTGAAGTAATGTAGAATATTACCAACGTCTAAGAAACTCGTGTTTGGTAGGATGTAATAAACACAGTATGTCAATATACGCAGTTTTCGTTTTTTATTTATTTATTTACATTAACATTTCACTAGTAGCATTTTCTCATCTGATGTCGTACATATCCACAATATTATGTGTTAACACATTATGAGTGAATGTTACTGTGTATCTATATTTTATCGGACTACCAAAACTATTTTTTGGGTTTGTTCATTAACATTCACTCAAAACAACCATCTCATAATCTAAAATCAGATCAAAATAGGCAAATCAGAACAATGCATATAGTATGTGAAATAGATCCAATTCAGATCAGAGATCAACCAGCTATTCTATTTGACTTTGGTTGAGGTGGTTCGTTAACATTCACTCAAACATAACCATTTTCACAACGGATGTCAATATATATGTGTAAACCGTAAGTAAAATTCGATGGATTTGTCAACATTTTCACGAAAACAACCAATTCATATTCCAAAACTAGTGCCAATATATTTTCCAACATATTGGGTTTGTTAACATTTACTTAAAATAATCATTTTCATAAAATATGAAATGGATTTCAACATGTGTAAACCATCAGTATAATTTGATAGATTTATTAACATTCACACAAAAACAACCAATTCACATTCCAAACCCAATGCCAATATATATTTAAACATATTGGTTTCATTAACATTCACTCAACACTATTTCCAAAAAACAGAACAAACATATGCATAGGTTACATGGATTTGTTAACATTTCATTTTTAATATTCAATGAAGATTAATTATTCGTGCACACATTGCGTTATAAGGTGTATGGACAAAAAATAGCTACGACAAACAAAAACCCCACGGTTATGTTTTGGATCCAAAAAAAGAAATAACAATATTTATAGCAAAAATGTTGCCCTTTTGGCACAAATTACAGATCATGATGCTGTTAGGTGGTTCTTTCTGGATCAAGACGACAATAATGATCAACTTCTGATTGGATCATTCAACATAAAATGTATGATTTTCTTGCACAACTACTTATCTCAGTTGCTGTCAATTTTTCTATGACTGCTTTATTTTTAACATATTACTTCATGATATAGATAACGTGTATCCTGCATTCAGTCCTAGAAAAAAATTGTGGACTAGATAACAGTAAAGATCCCACTTTACATAGCATGATATTTAAGTTTATATACAGGATGATATGTAAGTTTACGTACGCTTCTCGTTGTTGTGGACATTTAAGACATTGTTTGATCTGCACGACTGCCCAACCATGGAATATTTTTGTATTGATATATTGCTCAACAAATATTTTCTATTAATCACACATGATTAGGAACAAACAGATAAATACAGAGAAAAAAATAGTTTTATGCGTCAAATAGGTTGAAGTATTCCACTGTTTGCACGTCGCAATAGTAGTAATCAAACGATTGATCCCTTGACATTATTGAATTATAGCATGTCCATTTCTTTTTAAATATATCCAGAGCCATCAACATCCAGTAGTTTGGATATGCATAATGACCACTTGTATTCATTGGAAAGAAAATATACCTATAATTGCTAGTGAATGCATCTTTGATTGTTTCACAGAGGTTGCACAAAAGAGCTTCTTCTCCCCCTATGATGATGGTCTATCAGAGACGAAGTTAGATGTTAGTTTATAAATGAATTTATAGTGTATCAAGCACACGACATGCCCATATTTGTGTAATTACAAACTTCGCTTGATCTAAAAGAGCCTCGGACATCATGCTTCGGTGATCGTTGGCTGATTGCATCTTGCATTCAAGATATTCACCAAAAGTATCGATAACCTACAAAATACGAAAATGTTAGTTCGAGTTTATTTGTCACAGTCCATTAAAGGCAATATTTTCCTAACAATTATTACATGCACATTTATTCAACATAAAAAATACACCTTGCAATGTTTTTTAACGCTTACATTGTCCACAATTTACCGATCTTTCATGATGCATAAATGATTGCTCAAATTACTTACCCTAATTAAGTGCAAAATATTGTAGTATAGTGTAAGACCCTAACTATCGCATACACATAATCATTAGTTCCATTTAAGAACATTTAGAAATAACGGGGTAAAATGTGTTATTTATTATTTAATTTAAAAATTTTAGGGGTTAATTTGCAAATTTTAAAAATATTAATTTTGAATCGGGCTTAAATAATAACTTAAAGATAGTTAGGGGGGGTTTATGTAATTTAAAAAAAATAATAATAGATAATATCTATGTATAAGGCGGTGATCAAACCCATCCCCCCCTCTCTCTCTCTCTCTCTCTCTATATATATATATATATATACACAATAGAAATCAAGGAACAAAACATGGGAGAGGGACGCGTGTGTAGACGTGTGGCCGATTTACGCATCCACATATATATACATCTATGCATTTAATCCATGAAAAAAAAAATAGAAACAGAAAAACCGAGAGAGAGAGAAGGCAGTCGCCGGCGGTGTGGGATAGATCCAATGGTATGACTGCGTGTGTGTGTCGCGGCTGTGCGGGTGTGTGTAGGTGGGCGTCGTTCAATCGACGGTGATCGACGTGCGTGGGTATGATCGTTGCTATTCACCGGCAGTGGGTGGTCGGTCGTGGAGGTGTGCCGGCGAGTTCGTCGGGTGAGTGTGTGAGTTCCACTGCTGTATGTGTGTGTTTCGTTTACGTGTGTGAGTTGTGCAGACGGTTGCGGGGAGGGTGGTTGGTATTGATCATTCGGCCGGCGGTGAGGTCGCCGGAGTGGTGAGGTGAGAGAGACCGCATCGCTGCAGCAGTGCGGTCCAGCGTTGCAAAAAAAAAACAGAGAGAGGAGAAGGTTCGGCCCGGTCAGCGAGAAGTTGTTCGGCGTGTGGGTGTATTCATGATCGATTTCGGGCTGCCGGCGGCGTGGGGGCGGTGAACGACCGGCGATGTGGGAATTGGTGTGAGGGTGTTGGCAGTGGCTGAACAAAACAGAACCAGGGAAAAAAGGAAACAAAAAAAAAAATAAAAAAATAAAAAATAAAGAAAATAAAAGAAAAGGAAAAATAAATTAAATTACACAAACAACCCAAATCAAAAACCAAAAACCCATTTCGCGGCCGATGAGCAATTGGGATCAGGTTTTAATCGTTAACTATTATTTTCGTTAAAATTAGTCGATTATTATTTCTGTTAAAAAAAATTAAATTATTAGCATTAAAATTTTCACAACCGGATAATAATTTTGTAACCGTTAGTATTAATAATTGTGTACTGTAAATATTAACGGAGCGAAACGAATGAAATAATAATTTTTTATAATAAAATTTGGGGAAAGGGGAATTATGAATTTAGAGCCTGCATTGCATGTTAGGTTATTTTAAATAAAGTATTAATTTAGACCCTATCGCTATTAGGTTCGCAGGCGCCAACGACCCGATAGGTTTTGGACGGTGATAGTTTTGCAGTGCTGAAATTGAGGTGAGTGTACTGTCTTTTATATAAATTTACAAATTTTATTTTCATATAAATTGTGGAAAATGTGTTTATTTAAAATGGATGAGTTTGCGATGCAATTGGATCGAGTTGGTTTTTAAAGGTGAAAAATGATTTTTGAATCAAGTTGGTTTTGAAAGTGGAAAATGATTTCTGGATCAAATTGAGTTTAAAGGAAGAAAATGTTTGTTTTGCTCAAGCTGGTTTTAAAAGGTGGAGAATGATTTTTGGTTCAACTATGCCATAGCTTTGATCCCGTCAAGAGGGTATGTCATGCGAGATGGTTATGACTTGTCCGGAGGGTTAGTCCGGCAGATGGTTGTTGATATTATGACCTGTCCGAAGGGTGAGTCCGGTAGGTGGTTGTTGATATTATGACATATCCGGAGGGTGAGTCCGGCAGGTGGTTGATTAAATTATGACCTATCCGGAGGATTAGTCTGGCAGGTGGTTGTTGATATTATGGCTTATTCGGAGGATGAGTCCAGCATGTGGTTGATTATATTACGATCTGTCAGGAGAATTAATCCTGCAGGTGGTTGATTGACCCGTTAGGAAGTGCAAAACCTGCAGGTGGTACGGTACCGTTGCAACTCCCGATCGTAAGGTAAAAACGATCCTATGGCTAGTAGGAGAAGAGGTGTGGAGTATTTTATTATATGTTAAAATATTTGGTCTGGTGGATTTAAAATATTTTAGCTGGGGTGATTTTAAATATTTGGATCGACATAATTTTAAATATTTGGATTGGTTAACTTAAAATATTTGTATTGGGTGTTTTAAATACAGAATTCCTTTACATTGGTGGTAGTTGAAAATTGGTTCCAAATATAGTATGCGATATACGGTATTATTGTTATATTATAGTATTTCATTGGTGACAGTGGATCCGGGTATGTGATTCTATAATATTATATTTCGAAACATGGTGTTTATTTCTTATACTTAATCCACAAAATATTTTTATTATGAAGACAGTACACCAATAAAATTTTTGGGTTATAGGTACCGCGGTTAGGAGTTGGTCCACTACTGGCATTAGGTAGAGTCCGGAGGTAGGGTCGTTCTGGAGGTGAGCCGGTTGGATGTGAACCGGGGAAGGTTCAGGTATTTTTTTGTGTTTTGGTTGTGAATATTTGGGACCGATTTATTCCCAAATTTTGAAACGGGTATATATATATATATATATATATATATATATATATATATTTGGAATAAAAAATTTACAGTAGCGCGAGTATGTAGGTATATATGTATGGTTGGATATACGTCGATGGGTCAGGTCACGTCGGGTTGACGTCACGCCTGGCCTCGGGTGACAGGTGCTTGGGGTGGGGTGTAACATATAGTGTGCTTAAGTACGGGTATCAAACCACAAGGATCGGTCCTGTAATTATCAATTTTTAATTATTTTTCTCACTTTTAGAGTGACAATTTGAAAATTTTAATTGCAAAGAAATAAAGTTTTGATAAAAATAAAAATAAGAGATTGGGTTAAGAATTATAAATCTGTATTTTGAGATTTATGTTGTTATCGCGTTTTCTTCTTTAATTTGGATTTGTAAAAACGAGTGTTCCAAACGATAAGTCGGAACTACTCAGAAATATTGGATTGTTATTCTCTGACATGATTTATCTTCGGTATTTAATTCCTACACTATACTAATCTAAAGTGAATTAAAATTTAGGCATAAACTATTCAGACCAATAATCAATCCCCATGAATATGATTGCATAACCATTAAATCTAGACCATAGGTGCAAGTTCTAATGTTCAAGTAGTAATTAAATTTAAACCAAAATTTCTACAAGAATATTTTAACAATAGATTCAATTACAATAAAATTATTTTTAAGAACGAGTTTCATGTTATGCAATAGTTTATACAATATCCAAAAATTAAATAGAAAATACAATATTACATAAATTCAAAATACCTTATCACATCCTAACCTGGTGTAAGAAAATTTAGCTGCTCATAGGTGCGTGCAATGATATTTTCCTAAAATACAAAAAATAGAAGAACAACAAGAAAAAGCTATTAATTCTTCTAGGAATGAAGTAAAAATTGATGTTACATTTAGTTCCAATCCTCCCCCTATTTATAGATTTTTTACTTTAGGGGTGCAAATGGGAATAAAATAAAGAGAGAGATAGGGGCAATTGGGCAATTAACCAACTTGGCCAGAAGGGCTGGTATACGGCCAACCCATAGAGTGGACTGGCCAAGTGGTCAACTCGTGGGCGGCCAGTCGAGCTATCGGCTCAGCTCCTTTCTTAGGGGTGGCTTGATTGAATCGCCCTGCTTTGTCTTTTTTGTCTTCTGTTCGGCTTGATGTGGTTTGTTCATTTTTCATCCGATTTGCTCTAAATTAATGTTGTTTTGTTCCAAATTCAAAAACCTACAAAAATAAATAAAGTAACATAATTTACAATATTTTATTTTGATCGAACGATTAACAAAACTAAATTTATTGGTACGAAATCGAACAAAATGAGGTGCGATGATACCCCCAAACCTAATTTTTACTAGTTCTCAAGCAAAACTAAACATAATAATTAAATAAAAGGCCACTTTTATAGGAAACACGATTGCATTTAGCGCATGCAACAAGCGTTTAAACCCTTAAGTTACCCCTAGTGGACAAGTATAGTTTCGTGAGAGTTTACAGTGATGCTACCGGCAAATATCTCAAGTTCCTTAGTGTGAATTTTATTTCTTACAAGATATTTATCAATCATGTCTAATGATAACATATCAAATCAATATCAAACAAGAGTTACTGAGATAGTCATTGATCTTACATCACGTAATTCCTAATAATATTCATTATTGCACCCACAACATACATACACTCTCGTTTATAATGAATTTAGCACATAGTAACTAGTTAACTGGTTTTAAACAATCAAATGACTTTTTCTTGATATATTTCCTTTAAATAAGTGACATGTGCAATAATAACCCTATTGGGTTTTCTAAGATATCCGTGTAGCGAGTGTTGGGCCAATGATTTCAATCCAATTGGATCGGGGCATTAGGTGTTTAAGGATCCTTTAAGCTTAATAACTCGAACAACTTAGACTTCGAAATTAATGAGTCACTTATTGTCTTAACAAATCGCTTCTGCCTTTTGACGAGAAAACTCGAAGCTTACTGAGGCAAGAGACCCAATTACTTAGCGAAAGTTCATCACTAAGATAGAAAATATTTATTACTAATGCAATAATTTTTTTTAACATATATATTGAAACTCTAGGGATAGGTTATATTTATACCAAAATTCAGTAAATCAACTCATGTATTAAATTTAAAATAAAAGAAAATTAGCATGCATAAGGTTGAAAAATACAATATTTTTAAAAATCAGTGCTCTGCTCCAATGATTATTTAACAAACTCTAGTTTATACCCAATAAACGTGTTATCATAGGATAGATTGATAAAATTAAGTGCGAAATAAAATATCAAAAGGAATACAAGCATTTACCCCTACAAACCTAAATCTCGCATTGTCCTCAATAAGAAAATTATGAAATTAATTAAGTAAGGAACAATACAACCTTGGTGTAACTGAATTATTCAGCCTGACTTGAATGCTTGTAAACCTGTTTGTCAAAACACTAAAGAAACTCATCAAATCAACATAAAAATTAAAATTAGAAAACTAAAACAACAGTGGGTTGCCTCCCACTCAACGCTAAGTTCAACATCTTTAGCCGGACGTGATGGGTCATCGAGAATAGATCGGGTCAACCAATTTTATTGCTTCGATAATGCTCCGCTCCTCGTAGCCTACCATATACTTCAACCTCTAGCTGTTAACCTTAAATTTTCGACCGTCTCTCAATTCAATGATCTCCACTACCCCACTAGGGTACACTCTTTCAACCATAAAAGGCCATCTCATTTAGATCGAAGTTTGCTTGGGAAAAGTCTCAACTTTAAATTGAACAACCATACCTTTTGATTAGGATGAAAGGATTTTCTATTAATGATTTTATCATGAAAAGCTCTCATCCTCTCCTTATAAATTTTTGAATTCTCAAAGGCTTCGTTTTGCAAGTCGTCCAACTCTGAAAGTTGAAGCTTACGTTCATCCCCTGCCCGTTTAATCTCAAAATTTAATGCTCTCGTAGCCTAATAAGCATAATGCTCTAGCTCGATAGGTAAATGACATACATTTCCATATACCAACCATAAATGTGATATACCGATAGGAGTTTTTTAGGCTGTACAGTACGCCCATAATGCATCAATCAAGCTCTCTGACCAATCCTTACGGTTGGGACGTACCGTTTTCTTTCGTATCTGCTTTACTTCTCGATTAGATACCTCCGCTTGACCATTAGTTTGAGGATGATAAGGTGTGGCCACTTTGTGAGTCACAGAGTAATTTTGTACCAATGCCTCAAATGGCCTATTGCAAAAATATGTTCCTTCATTGCTAATGATCACCGAGGGTGTCCCAAACCTACTGAAAATATTATCCCTCAAAAAGTGAAACACTACCCTATGGTCATTTGTTCTAGTAGCTATTGCCTCAACTCACTTTGAAATATAGTCTACTGCTAACAAGATATAACGGTCCCATGAAATCAATGCCCCAGACATAAAAAAGCTCCACTATCAAAATAGGTTGAAGGGACATCATATCTCGATGGGATATTGATCCCATGCACTGGCACCGGTCACAAGACTGATAGAACTAGTGCGTATCTTTGAATAGTAGCTATTGCCTCAACTCACTTTGAAATATAGTCTACTTCTAACAAGATATAACGGTCCCATGAAATCAATGCCCCAGACATAAAAAAGCTCCACTATCAGAATAGGTTGAAGGGATATCATATCTCGATAGGATATTGATCCCATGCGCTGGCACCGGTCATAAGACTGATAGAACTAGTGCGTATCTTTGAATAGGGATGACCAATAGAATCCACTTTGAAGTACTTTTTCTATTGTTCTTTTCCCCCCCAAAATGTCCCTCGCATACCTGGGAGTGGCAAAAATATAGAATACTGTCAAACTCATTTTCAGGCACACATCTCCTTATTACCTGGTCTGCGCAATGCTTAAATAGGTGAGGGTCCTCCTAGTAAAAATATTTGACCTATGAGAAAAATCGGTATTTATCCTGATTTGTCCACTGAGAAGGCATTTCACTTGTAGCGAGGTAGTTTGCAATGTTCGCAAACCAAGGTGGAGACATTTGAGTCACAGAGAAAACTGCTCATCAGGAAAGGAATCCCTAATTGCGTATTGTCCCTTACTCTCCTCGATAAAAACTTGAGATAGGCGATCAGCCACAACATTTTCTACTTCCTTCTTGTCTCTAATCTCAATATCAAATTCTTGAAGTAAAAGAATCCACCTAATCAATCGAGGTTTTGTCTCTTTTTTTGACAAGAGGTACCTTAGAGCTGAATTATCAGAGAATATGATAATTTTCAACCCTAGAATATAAGATCAAAATTTAGCTAAAGCAAAGACAACGACCAACATTTCTTTCTGAACGGTAGTATAGTTCACTTGCACTTCCACAAGTATTTTGCTTGCATAATATACCACATGTGGTACCTCGTGCACTCTTTGCCCTAAAACAGCACCGATCGCATAATCAGATGCATCACACATAATCTCAAAGGGGCAAGAGTAATCCGGAGGCTGAATTATAGGGGCGAAGATCAGTTTTGCCTTGAGCGTCTCAAACGCCTCTCGACATGATTCATTGAAAAAGAAAGGCACATCCAGGGTAAGCAGATTGCAAAGGGGTCGTGCAATTTTGCTAAACTCCTTGATAAAACATCGGTAGAATCCTACATGACCCAAGAAGGATTGAATTTGCTTAACAATTGTGGGCGATGGCAAATTTGCAATAATATCAACTTTCGCTTGGTCCACCTCGATCCCCTTCTTGGAGACGACATGTCCTAATACAATACCTTATTGCACCATGAAATGAATTTTCTCCTAGCTCAGCACCAAATTTGTTTCCTCGCACATTGCTAGAACTTTCTCAAGTTTGTCAAGACATCGTTCAAATGATGTCCCAAAAATCGAGAAGTCATCCATTAAGACTTCAAGGAAGTTATCGATCGTGTCTGAGAAAATTGAAATCATGCACCTTTGAAAAGTCACTGGTGCATTGCACAACTCAAATAACATCCTTCTGTACGCAAATGTGTTGAATGGGCATGCGAATATCGTTTTCTCTTGGTCTTCTAGAAACAGTGGGATTTGGTTATATCTCGAGTATCCATCAAGGAAACAATAGTAAGGAAAACCCGCCAATTTCTCAATAATTTGATCAAGGTATAGTAGCGGAAAGTGATCATTTATTGTTATGGTATTGAGCTTTCGATAGTCAATACAAACTCGCCACCCGGTGGTCTCTCTAGTGGGAACTAATTTTTGCCCGGAATATTTTACTACTGTGATCCCTAATTTCTTTGGGACCACTTAAATTGGGTTTACAAATTTTCTATCAGAGATGGGGTAGCCTGCGTTTTATAGCTTCATGACCTCCTTCTTTACCACATTTCTCATATTAGGATTAAGCTTTCTCTATAACTCCCTTGTTGGCTTTGCATTGTCCTCGAGGTAGATTTTATGCATACACACTGAAAGGTCAATTCCCTTCAAATCTGCCATGTTCCATCATATGGCCTTCTTAAAACATTGAAGAACGTTCATTAATTTCTCTTATTGCTTTCCAGTGAGGTTGGTCGAGATAATCATAGGTAGGGTATCATTGTGCCCAAGGAATGCATACTTGAGTGAATCCGAGAGTGGTTTTAACTCTAGTGATGGTGGTGATTTGAGGGATGGCTTTAAAGGGATATCTGCTAATAGTGGTAGTGGTTCAATCTTTCTAAACCACGGGATATCAGTGTTGGATATTGCTAGCAGTTCATGGATTTCGTCTCTCAGTTCTTTGGATTCTCATCCTTCATATTTACTAAGATCTTATCGAGATAACATTGAAGGTAGAGACTTTTCCACTAACTCATCAATTTGATCAGCCCAAAAACAGTCAAAGGTGTTTTTATCAAAGGGTTGATTAATCGCATTGAAAACATTGAATCGTACCTTCATGTTTCCAAATGAAACAACCATAACATCCGATCGACAGTCAATGCAAGCATTGGCAGTGGTGGCGAGGAAAGGTCATCCTAAAATGACAGGAATTTGACAATTTGGGTTGGGGACTAGTTCCATGTCCAGAACTATGAAATCCACGAGATAGAAAAATTTTTATACCCATTCTAGTACGTCTTCAATGATCTATTTTGGTCTTCGGATTGACCTATCAGCTAACTAAAGTGTCACTGATGTAGGTTTTAAATCCCCCAAACCTAGACGCTCACAAACAAAAAACGACAACAAATTTATACTTGCGCCTAAATCTAGAAGAGCCTTTGCAATAGGTTGGGCTCCTATTATACATGCAATGGTCAGGACGCCTGGGTCTTTATATTAGTAGAGTTTCACAACCTAAGATGGAGCTCACTTATTGTGTTAACAAGACCTTTTTCGACACATGTGTTCTAGATTTTCTCTTCCATGTACAAAGGTCTTTTAAAAACTTTGCATACGCAGAGATTTGTTGGATAGCATCCAAGAATGGAAGATTAATTTTGACCTGTTTAAAGGTCTTAAGGATATCTTCCATTTTAGCACTATTTCGGTTGAATAGTGAAGGTTGGTTCAAGCATTGAGAAAACGGTGCTTGGTAGCGGAATATTACGTCGTTACTTTCACCACAAGTGTACGGGTCAAGTTTTAGTATAATGGGAAGAGTAGGGGTTGTCGTATCCGTAAGGATTATATTAGATGGTTGTTAAGTACCGCGATTGTCATAACCTAACTTTATCTAGGTAACTCAATTTATAGTTTTTGTTAATATAATATACTAAACTAAATTAAACTAATTATACCAATATTACTAATATTAATGTTAATGGGAGTAAATTTCCTATGGTTTAACTTCGTTCACTTAAACGTGTTCGTTTCAATCTAGTTTACATTAACAACATTCATCCTATCCGATAATCTCGGTATCAAAATCTCACTCACTATCTCTCCCATTGTAAAGTGAATGAATATATGAGTTTTTGTCAACGCTGAAGTCCCCCTAAACCGTCTATACGACACTTGGTCAGACGCGTCTCGCCCCAACATCACAGATTGTACATTTTCTAATACCCTCCCGGGTCATTAAATCGTCATGATATGTTTAACTCTAGTCTGAATCCGGGGTTACCTCTCTCGAGTGTCAAACCCCTATTTCTCAATATATCTTAACAAGTATATAAAAGTAGAAGAATGGTAAACACAATCAAACATGGATGAAAAAACCGATAATGAAACAAAAATAAAACCAAACAACGTTTTTATAAACAAATCGCTCTCTAGACAATATATGTTTAGTTTCTCATGGCCATAACCACATATACAATAATATACAAGCTAAACATATACAAAACAATCAATCAAACTAAGAAATAGAGAGAAAAATGAGGAGACTAGCCATTATCTAAAGAACCGATGCTAAAATTGCTCCGAGATTGTTTCCCTCTTCTTGGAATTGTGATATTCTCTTGGTTGAATGACCTTGGAGCTCTCAAGACCTCCCAAAAAACATGCTTTATGTGTGGGAGCAAGAGGTAATACATATGAGATCCAAAATATCCCAAAATATCTATTCTAGCTGTTGTTAAACTACTGCAGTGGTAGGATCACCACTACAGTGGTGGAAAGTCAATAGACTTTCTGCTAGATGATCACTGCAGTGGTGGTTTCGCCGCTGCAGTGGTGACACCCTTTCTTCTTTTGTCTGTAACTCTCTCGTTCAAACTCTAATTGAGGTGATTCAAAAACCTATAGAAATCTAAGACAGACAACTTTCATGTTTTGAGTTGTTCCAAAATAAAATTGAATCATGTTCTAAATTGGCATTACAGTTACTACACTTGTACCGATTTTGCCTATTTTCACTAATTTATCCAAAAACCTATAAAACAATACAAAAACACATTAAACTAACAAAAGTGCTTGAAAACACACAAATATTTGAATCTAAAAATACTTGATTTGTTGGTAAATAAACCACTCATCAAATACCCCCAAACTCAAACGTTTGCTGTCCTCAAGCAAAAACACACAAACAAGAAAATAAACTATCACAACGAATTAACGAACACAAATACTAAACAACGAATAAAAACACAAACAACGGCATACGAGTTTTGAATTCAACTAATCGGAACGAAATATTTTCCCTCAACGGCCCCCAATTTTATCGAGTTCAGGAGTAAAATGCACCACGTGATATTCTAGAATTTCAACATTCAATAATGGTAAACGTCATTCTGAATCCTATCAAAGTGTATGTGTGTGAGAACTTAATAATACAACCATCCAAAGACTAGATTGGATTATCCACCAACGAAGTTCATGATTTGAAACCGATAAGGCATAGAAATTCCATAAGCCAGACTGGGTTCCACTCTCCACTAATGTAGGCTTGGAAGTTCAAAAAGATCAATAGGACTTGGTTCGATTTTTAACATTTGGCCAACGGTATATCAGGAATATAAAATAGGTTAATGTCATTAACTCAATGATACCCAAGGCACAACGCCTGACACACAATCACACTCGAACCCCTATGGATAAATTTGAAACAACTCTGAACATACATTTAAGAACGACGTACTCACTTGTCAAAAAAAAATGGATATTGAACTATATTTAAATATAGTTTTTTTTAATATACCATACCCCTAAACTTATTCGATTATTAAAATTTCATGGGTGTGGTTAAAACAAAAGAAAAATGACAAGTGAGTACTCGAATACTAAACCAATCAAAAGTTCACCCTAAACCCAACCACTCACTTCAAGTAACATACATGAATGCTAACTTGATTCACTCAAATTATGCCTTCAGTTCAGCGATATAGATTTGGAAAGAATTTAATTGGCCAAGGTATTTGTTATGTGTTCAGATTTGAAAAGGAAAATTGGCTTCGACAGGGTAACGAAGGATAAACATTTTACAAGGTAAGCTTCAAAGGCTCAAGAGAATCAAATAAATGCCTAAATCACGTCTTCTGAACAACCTCGCCTAGGATTTTGCCTCAAGTTTTCCCCAATCAGGTTCTAGAATCTCTTAAAAATTGTCATAAATTTGGCTAATGGATAATTGGACTCAAATCAATTGAATAATTATACATTGAGTCTATGTTCTCGTGCAAATTAGGATCCACAATAACTTTCACAAAAATGACATGCCGAGCACACAAAACACATATGAATGGGCATTACCCTTGACCTCGAAAAACAATTAGGGGATAATATCATCATCGGGTAATGGCCCAGATGAACACAAAACTCAGCACACAACAACACATCTACAAACATAAACATATACTACTCTAACATACATGCATATAATAAACTAAACTACACAACTAACAACAATTAAACATACTAAACATCACCCCAAAACTTAAAACGGTCACCATTCATAGTGACCCAATCATCAATCTCAACATTTAGCATGTATTATAGTAACAAATGGAGTTTAGAACACGTACCTGGGAGGCGAGAATGAAGTCGGCGGTGATGATCTAACTTATTTTGAAAACTTGGGTTACCTCCTAAGAAGTGCTTACTTTATAGTCCTCAACTTAACATAGAGAATTGCTCGTCAAAGAACGGCTTCTACCCATAGTAAGTATCGCACAACACCACATATGGGTCTTGATTCTGAACGCCCTCAAGCTTTGCGAGATTTGGCATTGCTTGGCTTGAACTCTCAACAAGACTCAGCTCCGAATTTTGTGCTTGGTTGGCATGAATGAATGGAGCTAAAGGTGACGAAGAATAATTGAGCCACATTAGATCCTCATAGATGTGATTTTCTTGGATCGGTGGCGGCATCAATAGTTGGATCTCAAATGGTGAAGAATCACAATTGTTAATCCAGGCTTGGGTTTCCGTTTCATTCGAATTATCGCCATTGAAATCACCCAAGTTTTTCCCACTCGTATCTAGTTTCTCCTTGTGGCTTTCACAATTGGATATGGCTTGTGAGTCTCTCAGTGCCACTTCCTCTGAGTCGTTCTCAATGAAGCAAATAATCTAATAGATTTGAGTCTCAAGAGACTTTATGGTCTCATCAATTTCAGTGCAGGTAATCTTAATAGTGTCAAGATGAACCTCATACTCATTGAGATGATCATTCGTCTCCCTCCAAAAAGCCTGAGTGATCTCCGCCATAAATTCAACGAACATTTCTTCCAGGGTGGAAGAAGACTCCACATGTTGGTCCGGAGTGTCAATCCATGGCATCGATATAGTGGAACTATCCCCCAAGCATTGGTAACTTGGTGAATGATAGGTGTGATCTACCTATCTATTTCTAAACCGAACTAAGTTAGTTTTCAAGTATTTTTATAATATTTTATTACGTTTTAATTAGTTTTTATTCTTTTTGTATAAATTAGGTGTGTGGGGTGAAAATGTATGAAAACGGAGCGTAAACAATCAAATCAGACCAAGAACGGTGGAAGAACAAGCACAGAAGCAAGATTCAGAACAGCAGCCCACCGCCACGGCGGTGAAAATACAGAGAGGGCTTAATCTTGATGGACGTCTACCGTTGTGGTGGTGAAACTGCAGGATAGTCCTTGATTCCACCGCTGACTTCACCGCCTAGGCCGTGGCTTAACCGACCTACCCACCGCTGCGGCAGTCAGTTCTGCACTAGATTAGATATTTTTCCTATTTAAGCCATTCTCCTCCCTCATTTTCAATCTCTCTTGCATGCTACCACCCTTGAGAGCCCTTAGGGCTTAGAATAGAATAGAGAGAGAGAGTTTGGGGAGTGCTCAAACAATTCCGAAGGAGAAGATTACCATGCAGAGAATGAGAAGCGATCGTTGAACAGTTTTAGCATCCAAACTTCAGACTACGGCTAAGTTCATCCGTTTTTTCTTTTGTTTCTTAACTTCAATAGTTGTCTGACCATGTTTAGCTCAATTTTAATTGTAATATGGTTATGGACATAGGATAAACTTGGATTATCTGAGGGATTAATATTATTTATAAAAATGTAGTTTTGTTTGAGTTGTGTTTCTTTAATGATTGTTCTTCATTATTCTGATTGTGTTTGTCGTTATTCTATGATTATATGCTAGTTTAGATATATTGAGAATACGGGGTTTGACATTCGGGAGAGGTAACCTAGGATTCAGACTAGGGTAAACACAACGCGACTTTCTAATGACCCGGGAGGGTGTTAGAAAGTGTGTAATCCATGACATTGGGTCAAGACTCATGTGACTATATGTTCGAAATGACGTTCGAGGGGGACTTCGGCGTCAACGCGAAGTCATGTATTCATTCACTAAACACTCAGGAGAGGGAGTGAATGAGTTTAAGATGCAGATATTATCGAATAGGTCAAATGTCATTATTGTAAACTAAACGAAATCAAGCGCGTTTAAGTAAATCAAGCTAGTCCCTATATAATCCTTCCCCTAACCATCTCGTTTTAGTATAATTAGTATAGATTAATTAGTAGTAAATTAATTTTGTATATTTTAATTTAAAATCATTCTTTTTTGCCTAAATAAAATTACGTTATGATAAACACGGTACTCGATAATAACGATAACCAATCCCTGTAGACACGATACCCCTACTCTCCCCACATTTACTAAAACTTGATCTTATATACTTACGAGTAGTCATATGTGAGCGATTAAATTCGTGGCGTAAAAATTTTTGGCGCTGTTGCCGAGGATTGGATTGGGTTATTATCGATATTGTGAGTAAATGACCCTATTTTACTTTAGGCATTTCTTTTGTTTATAATTTTTTTTTTTGTAGTTTTGTTTTTATTTCTTATGCAGGGTACTTGACGATGTTACATTGATAGGTATTAATGCATTTCTTTCAACGGGATTCCGAGCCATTTTATAGTGCTTGGGCCACGCATATAAGCCGGTGAGGCGTGTCGTTGAAAGATCGAACCATCTAGAGCAATATCTCGCCAAGCTTGAGGTTGTTCTAAGTATGTCAGGCCGAGGACATTAAACCACGCGCTTCTTGGGAGACAACCCAAGGTAAAAAATAAATTAAATCCGTCACAGCCGAATTGATTCGGAGGCGAGATTCTCTCGCCTCTCAGGTACGTGTTCTAAACCCCCTTCATCAGTATGCTTTAATTTTAAATGTTGAGATTGATGATTGGGCCGCTGAGAACACTGTCTGTTTTAAGTTCGGAAGTGATGTGTAGTATAGTATGTTAAATGTTTTATTGTTTTCTTGTGTGCATGTTTGTTTAGGTTAGTTTGTGTTTGTTTGTATTTGTTGTTGCATACTGAGTATTGCGTTCATCTGGGCAGTTACCCGATAATGATATTATTCCCTGGTTGTTTCCGAGGTCAAGGGTAATACCCATGTATGTGTGTTCTTTGTGCTTGACAACGCGTTTTGGTAAAAATTATTGTAGATCCTAATTTGCACGAGCACATAGACTCAATATATTTCTATTCATATGATTTTAGGCAAAATATCGATTAGCCAAACTCATGATAAATTAAGAATTCTAGAACTTGATTGAGGGGAAATTTAAGGCGAAATCCTAGGCAAGGTAGTTCAAGAGATATGATTTAGGCATTCATTTTGTAGTTTGAGCCTTTTAAGCGTACCTTGTAACATGTTTACTCCTCATTACCCTGTCGAAGCCTAAATTCCATTTCAATTCTAAACACATAAGCAAATACCCTGGCCAGTTAATCTTTTTCCAAACCTATATTACTGAATTGAAGGCATATTTGAGTGAATCAAATTAGTAGTTACAAATGCTTCTTGATGTGAGCGGTTGGGTTTAGGAAGAACTTTAGATTGGTTCGATATTCGAGTACTCACTTATCATTTTTTGTTCATTTTAACCGCAACCGTGAAATCATAATAATCGAATAAGTTTGGGGGTGTGGTTAGTAAAAAAAAACAAAAAAAAAATGTAAATATCGTTAAATTTACGTTTCTTTTGACAAGTGAGTACGTCGGTCTTAAATGTTTGTTCGGGATTGTTTCTAATTTATCTATGGGGGTTCAAGAGTGAATGTGTCAAGCGTTGAGCCTTGGGTAATGTTAAGTTAACAACGTTGACCCGTTTTCTATTCCGAATTACCCTTGGCCAAATATTCCATAATCGAACCAAGTCCTTCTGATCTTTATGAACTTCCAAGCCTACATTAGTAGAGAGTGGACCCCAATTAGCATATGGATATCCTAGTCCTTTACGGTCTAAGTCATGAGTTTAGTTGGTGGATAATCCAATCCGGTCGTTGTATAGTTATATTATTGAGTCTCGCACATACACGTTTACAGGATCTAGAATGGTTCACCATTATTGAATATCAAAATTCTAGAACACCACATGGTGCGTTTTACCACCTAAACTCGAAATTGGCGGTTGTTGAGGGAAAAATGACTTGGTCGATAGAAGAAGTCAAAACTCGCATATCGTTATATTTAGATTCTTTGTGTTTAGGTTGTTTGTTATTTAATTTAGTTGTGTTTTTCATTTTAGTGTGAGTGTTTTGCTCGAGAACTAGTAAAATTCCAAATTTGGGGGGTATTTGATAGGTGTGATCTACCTATCTATTTCCAAACTGAACTAAGTTAGTTTTCAAGCATTTTTATAGTATTTTATTATGTTTTAATTAGTTTTTATTCTTTTTGTATAAATCAGGTATGTTGGGTGAAAAGGTATGAAAGCAGAGCATAAACGATCAAATTGGACCAAGAACGGTGAACGAACGGTGAAAAAACAAGCATGGAGGCAAGATTCAGAACAATAGCCCACCCCCGCGGCATCCAGACCACCGTCGCGGTGGTAAAAATACAGAGAGGGCCTAATCTTGCTAGACATGCACCGCCGCAGCGGTAAAACTGCAGGATGGTCCCTGATTCCAACACTGACTTCACCGCTTAGGCCGTGGCTTAACCAACCTACCCACCGCCACAGCGGTAAATCCCACTGCCGAGGCAGTTAGCTTCGCACCAAATTAGATATTTTTTAGATATTTTTCCTATTTAAGCCATTCTCCTCCCTCATTTTCGATCTCTCTTGCATGATACCACCCTTTAGAGCTCTTAAGGCTTAGAATAGAATAGAGAGAGAGTTTGGGGAGTTCTCAAACAATTCTAAAGGAGAAGATTACCATGCGGAGAAGGAGAAGCGATCGTTGAACGGTTTTATCGGCTAAACTTCATACTACGGCTAAGTTCATTCGTTTTTTCTTTTATTTCTTAACTTCGATAGTTTTTTTAGCATGTTTAGCTCGATTTTAATTGTAAATATGGTTATGGCCGTAGGCTAAACTTGGATTATCTAAGGGATTAATATTATTTATAAAAATGTAGTTTTGTTTGAGTTGTGTTTCTTTAATGATTGTTCTTCGTTATTCTGATTGTGTTTGCCATTATTCTATGATTATATGCTTAGTTTAGATATACTAATAATACGGGGTTTGACACTCAGGAGAGGTAACCCAGGATTTGGATTAAGGTAAACACAACGCGACTTTCTAACGACCTGGAATGGCGTTAGAAAGTATGCAATCCAAGACGTTGGGTCAAGACTCACATGACTATGTGTTCGAAAAGACGTTCGAGGGGGACTTCGGCGTCAACGCGAAGTCATGTATTCATTCATTAAACACTCGGGAGAGGGAGTGAATGAGTTTAAGATGCAGAGATTGTTGAATAGGTCGAACGTCATTATTGTAAACTAAACGAAATCAAACGCGTTTAAGTAAATAAAGTTAATCCTTAGATAATCGATCCCCTAACCATCTCGTATTAGTATAATTAGTATATATTAATTAGTAGTAAATTAATTTAGTATATTTTAATTTAAAATCATTCTTTTTCGCCTAAATAAAATTACGTTATGATAAACACGGTACTTGATAATAATGAAAACTACTCCTTATGGACACGATACCCCTACTCTCCCCACCTTTACTAAAACTTGACCTCGTATACTTGCGAGTAGTTATACGTGAGCAATTAAATTTGCGGCGTAAAGTGAATAATTCCAATACTAAAAATCGAACTCCACCATATCTTCCAACAACCAATAGGTTTCATCCGCGGTTAGTTAGTTGAAAGAGGTGGTACTTTTTCCTCTTTCCACCCAATTTCGTTTTGCGGCTAGTAACCCGTCGAGAAAGTTCAGTAGTTGACACTCCCTCGGGAAATGATGATTTGGGATTCGAGATAGAAACTCTTTGTATCTATTCCAAGCACAATAAAATGGCTCAGAATCTCGTTGAAAGAAATGCAATAGCACTTGTTCATCTAACATCTTCAAGTACCTTGCAAGACAAAACAAACTAAAAACAAAAATTATAAACAAAATAAATGCCTAAATTAAAATCAAGTTATTTACTCACAATATCATCAACAATCTAAAAACCAATCCCCAACAACGACACTAAAAATTTGGTAGCGGAATATTACGTCGCTACTTTCACTGCAAGTGTACGGGTTAAACTTTAGTATAATGGGAAGAGTAGGGGTTGTTGTATCCACAGAGATTGAATTAGATAGTCGTTGAGTACCGTGATTGTCATAACCTAACTTTATCTAGGTGACTCAATTTATAGTTTTTGTTAATATAATATACTAAACTAAATTAAACTAATATTACTAACTTTGTCCACTTAAATGTGTTCATTTCAATCTAGTTTACATTAATGACATTCATCATATCCGACAATATCGGTATCAAAATCTTACTCACTACCTATCCTGAGTGTAAAATGAATGAATATGTGACTTCATGTCAACATCAAAGTCTCCCTCGACTGTCTATACGACACTTGGTCACATGAGTCTCGCCCCAACGTCACAGATTGCACACTTTCTAATACCCTCCCGGGTCATTAGATCGTCATGATATGTTTAACTCTAGTCCGAATCCAAGGTTACCTCTACCGAGTGTCAAACCCCTATTTCTTAATATATCTTAATAAGCATATAAAAGTGGAAGAACGGTAAACACAATTGAGCATGGATGAAAAAACCAATAACGAAACAAAGATCAAACCAAACAACATTTTTATAAACAAATCACTTCCTAGACAATATATGTTTAGTTTCTCATGGTCATAACCATATATACAACAATATACAAGCTAAACATATACAAAACAATAAACCAAACTAAGAAATAAAGAGAGAAACGAGGAGACTAGCCGTTATTCGAAGAACCGACGCTAAAACTACTCCGAGATCGTTTCCTCCTTCTTGGAATTGTGATCTTCTCTTGATTGAATGGCCTTGGAGCTCTCAAGACCTCCCAAAAAATGTGCTTTATGTGTGGGAACAAAAGGCAATACATATGGGATCCAAAATATCAAAGAAATATCCCAAAATATTATTCTAACTGTTGTGGACCGCTGTAGCGGTGGGATCACCGTTGCAACGGTGAGAAGTCAGTAGACTTTCTGCCAGATGACCACTGCAGCAGTGACACCCTTTCTTCTTTTGGATTTATCTTTCTCGTCCAAACTCCCATTGAGGTAATTCAAAAACCTATGGAAAGCCAAGACAGAGATCTACAACTTTTATGTTTTGAGTGTTTCCAAAATTGAATTTTATCGTATTCCAAATTAGCCTTGAAGTTACTACATCTGTACCGACTTTGTCTCTTTTCACCCATTTATTTAAAAACCCATAAAATAATACAAAAACACATTAAACTAACAAAAGTGCTTGAAAACATACAAATATTTGACTCTAAAAGTACTTGATTTGTTGGTAAATAAATCATTCATCAATTCCTGAGGTGCTAAATGTATCTCTTTAGGTGTATCAAGCTCAAGATTCAACCATTTGGGTTCCTCAACTTTCTTGCTTGGGAGCGACCTTTCTGCCGCCTTTTCACTTTCACTCTCATCTTCTGGACTCATCTCTTCAATTCCTACCCCATTATCAACTGTTCGCCCACTCCTAAGGGTTGTAATGGATTGAACGTGCTTGTGAGGCCCGCTCATCTCTCCATTGAAGTGTTAACCCCTAGGATTATTCAATGGTTGGCTAGGAAGTTTTCCCTCATCTCTTTTTTGTATAGTGTTGGCGAGCTATCCGATTTGGCTTTCTAGTCGAGTTATGGATTGGGAGTTTAAGTTTACCCTTCGGTCTTGTCGTTCTAAGATTTATCTTTGCATGTCTAAGATTTTTAGAATTTGTTGTATTTCAGTGGGTTGATCATTTCGGGCTGGTTGGGAGAATGTCCCTTGACCTGGGGATTGGTTAAATCCCAAGGGTTGATTTTGATACTGAGGCTTATAGGATAAGGTGAGAGGTTGTCTTTGATTTGAAGTTTTCCATGAGAATTTGGGGTGATTTGACCACCCCGGATTGTAAGTATTGGAGTATAGATTATTGTCCTGCCTGGGAAACATCTGAGTAGCATTGGCATACTCTTGAACAAATTCAGGGAATTGTGTTCCCACAGGACATTCAAGGACAGTATGGGATGGGTTCAGGCAAATCGAACATGCAGTACTGGAGAAGGATGTGATTGATTGATTTTGTAACTGCAATTGTCCTATTATTTGTTTTATCATATCAATGCACTGCGTATTGGGGTCCGATTGCTTGACCTCGTACACTCTTCTTCGCGCTTGTCCGATGCTATCTTGCCTGACAGCGGATTCATGTTGCAAAGAATTTTCACTTAGATTTTCAAACATGCTCCATGCCTTATTCTCACTTTTTGCAAGGAAAGTTCTTCCACATGACACATCCACCATAAGGCGATTGAGTTCGATCAACCCCTCATAGAAGCTCTGTACTATTTTCCATTTGGGTACCCCGTGATGTGAACATTCTCTCAAAAGTTCTTTCATTTGATTCCAACTTTCATGGAAATCTTCAGAGGATTTTTGGGTGAATGAAGTTATGGATTTCCTAAGTTGATTGGTTTTGGCAATTAGGAAATATTTTTATAGGAAAGTCCTTTGAAGCCCTTCCCATGTAGTGATTGATCCTGGGGGTAGAGAATGGAGCCACTCTTTAGCCCGATCTTTTAGAGAGAACGGGAAAAGTCTGAGGAAAACCGCATCCTCAGATAAGTGAGGCAGTTTAAAAGTGGTACAAACCTCTAGGAAATTGTTAAGGTGCTGATAAGGGTGTTTGCTATTAAGCCCATAGTAAAATGGAAGCATTTGAATAATAGCTAGCTTAATTTCAAATGAAGTTTCACCCCTTAGTTTGGGTAACTTTATACATGAGGGTGAGGTGTGGACTAAGGGAATGTAATATTCCCAGAGTGGTCTAGGTGGTTCAGCCATTTCGGTTAGTTCGGGTTTTATGATTTTTTCAGTTCTAGGTCTCCTAGGCACACTTCCCAAAATCTTATCAAGGTTGTCGTGAAAGTCAGATTTTTTCCCAGGCATCTAACGAGCACACCCCACAACCTTTTTGCATAGTTTTATATTTTTTTTGTTATTTTATTATTATTTTTTTAAAAGCAATTAATTATATCAACAATAAAGATGGCGGTCTTAGCCGCCGATCTCTACAATAATAATAAAAAGAAAAGAAAAATTAAGATGGTGGTCTTAGCCGTCCGATCTCGACAATAATAATAAAAGAAAAGAAAATGAGGATGGTGGTCTTAGCCGTCCGATCTCGACAATAATAATAAAAAGAAAAGAAAATGAGGATGGTGGTTTTAGCCGTCCGATCTCTACAATACTAATAAAAAGAAAAAAAATAAGGATGCTTTGATTTTTGATATTTTTTTAATATTTATATATATATTTGTAAAATGAACAGAATAACCTGAATCTTTGCTTGAAGATGTGGAGTGAAAAATTAGATCATGGTTAATCTGTGAAAACAAACTCAAAATAAAAATAGATGAATTTATACAAGTGTAGAAAGAAAAAAAATAATAAAAAAATTAACAATTTGTGATACCGATCCCCGACAACGGTGCCAAAATTTGATTAGCCAAATTACTTACCCTAATTAAGGACAAAATATCATAGTATAGTGTGCTTAAGTACGGGTGTCGAACTACAGGGATCGGTCATGTAATTATCAATTTTCAATTATTTTTCTTACTTTTGGAGTGCTGATTTGAAAATTTTAATTGCAAAGAAATAAAGTTTTGATAGAAATGGTCTTGTATAGTGTGCTTAGGAATTATAAATCCGTATTTTGAGATTTATGTTGTTCTTGTATTTTTTTCTTTAATTTGGATTTGTAAAAATGAGTGTTCCAAATTACAAGTCGGAACTACTCAGAAAGATTGGATTGTTATTCTCTGGCACGGTTTATCTTCGATATTTAATTCCTACACTACACTAGTCTAAACTAAATTAAAATCTAGGCATAAACCATTCAGACTAATAATCAATCCCCAAGAATATGATTACATAATCATTAGTCCTAGAACACAAGTGCTAGTTCTAATATTCAAGTAGTAATTAAATTTAAACCAAAATTTCTACAAGAATATTTTGACAAAAAATTCAATTACAATAAAATCATTTTTAAGAACGAGTTTCATGTTATGCAATAGTTTATACAGTATCCAAAAATTAAATAGAAAATATAATATTACATAAATTCAAAATACCTCATCATATCCTAACCTGGTGTAAGAAAATTTAGTCGCTCATGGGTGTGTGCAATGATATTTCTTGAAATACAAAAAATAGAAGAAAAACAAGAAAATGTTATTATTTCTTTTGTGAATGAAGTAAAAATTGATATTACATTTAGTTCCAATTCTCCCCCTATTTATAGATTTTTCAAAACAATTTTAGGGGTGCAAATGGGAAAAAAATAAAAATAGGGGGGCAGCTGACCAATTGGCCAGAAAGGTTGGTATACGATTAGCCCACAGGTTGGCCATATGGCCAGCCCATGGGCGGCTAGCCGAGCCATCAGCTCGACTACTCTCTCATGGGTGGCTCGGTTGAGCCGCCTTGCTTCGTCTTTTTTGTCTTATGTTCGACTTAACGTGGTTTGTTTTTTCTCATCTGATTTGCCCCAAATTAATGTCGTTTTATTCCAAATTCAAAAACCTACAAAAATAAATAAAATAACTTAATTTACAATATTTTATTTTGATCGGACAATTAACAAAACTAAGTTTATTGGTACGAAATCGCACAAAATTAGGTGGGATCAATATAGTATCCCCGCAACTTACTATGGAGTGGTTTTTCCCTACCATAAATGTATACCCTGAAACAACCTTATTTCTTTAGGACAACGAGATGTTTTTCATTATAGAACATTGTAGACAATTATAATTATATAGATAACTTACCTGACCCCGTCTTCTGAATGTATCATTTCCAAGTCATCATCGCTTAGCATCATTGCAACCTTACATTTCTTTTGATTTGGCATCTTAGCGTTGTCCTCGTATTTATGCACAGGCAGGGTATCAATATTTACTTGATTGTTCCCTTTTTTGCCCTTCATTTTCACCTTTGTATAGACATAATCATTGCCCTATTTAGCCGGTTGCCTCACATTTATCTTTTGTCAGTTTACCATAGAGCTAACCTTTGGTGTTTCCTTTGTTTGGCCATGGGATGGGAGAATAGACGGAGGTGGAGGCTGATTCACAGGGGCTTCGTTTGGCATAACTACAGAAATGGGCATCATATTCGCTAACACGAGATTAGTGCAAGTATTTTGCAGTGTTTGGGTACATGCATGTGCTGTATACGGAGTGGGTGACGCACCAGCTGGTTGACCAATGGGTTGTTGTGGTGTTGTGGCAGTGGCGAAAGTACTATAGAACACATCACCTGAGCAACCCTCCACCTGAGTACGCAAGTTTTGGATTTCTAACTTTAACTCGTTGATAACCCCCATGTATGCATTGGCAGTAGCAGTTTTTTCCTCATTTAACACCTGGTTTTTATTTTTGATCCCTCTAATTCACTGATGAGCTCCTTACATTTCTGTTTCAAATCTTCCCCTGGTCAAACGGAAGATCTTGGTGTTTCTGAGTGATGTTGTGCACTCCCATCTCTATCAACATTTGTTCCTTTTCACTCTCGATTTTTGTCAATCTCTTGTTGAGATCAAACACAACATCTTCATAGTGACCTTTTTGTGTTGTATATACAAACTTCCATTTGTTAATTTCTATTTGGAGGTTGATATTTCTGCATGTAATGTTACCTAAAATCCTCTTGAACGCCATGATCGTCTCATCTTCCTACAGTTGCTTTCTATAGAATTATTTTTGCAATTCATCGAAAGCACGATAGATATCACCAACGATGATGTCATGCTTGCTTGGATCGATGGCTATCATATTTGGTTGGGTGGACTCCACACCCAAGTCAAGCGTCAGAGATGCTTGCTCAATTGATGGTTGACTGATGAAGAGGGATAAATATCTGCCAATGATTTTGTTTATCATGGAGTCATTTTTATGATCATCTTCGATAATTGGCTGATTTCTTTTACCGAGTTGCTTACCTCCCTCAAACGTGACTTGTGTTCTTGTAAGTTCTTCAAATGGAGTTTCCTTGACAACCTCCACGTCATCATCGTCATTGCCATCGACGATCCCTAATTGCAGTTCTTGTAACGTCCATTCAATTTCGTATTCTTTCACTTGACAATCAACCATCATATGAATTTAGATACAAGATAATTTTGATAAGAATAACAGGGTTGCGTCGTTATTTCAACAATACCTGCCAGCTTAGGATTTGATTAATAGGGGTGAAACCGATTACAGAGGCATGCGTAGTCAAGCACCAACGTTGCATACGCGGGATCGCAAATTCTTTCCATTCCATTGGAGATGTTCGCAAAGCCAGTACTGATACAAAAAAAAAGAAAAAAAAAAAGAAAAAAGATAACAATAAGGCGATGGACAGTGTGCGTGTAAGTTAACATCTAATATGAAATGTGATCTGACAATACATAATATGGTTTGGAAAGTAATATACATGTAAATAGAACAACAAAAATAGTAAAACTGACCAGGAAAAATTAGATAACCTACAATGCTAGTACACATCCCGTTACAGATCTTGGATCGGTTTATGTTTGTTTAAGACTTGTTTCCAAGTCTGTAAAAATTACCTCTAGCCAATTATACTTCGATATGCTATCAATATCCTCCAGATACCGTACCTGTAAACCCCTAATTTTTGCATATACATAATCCTTAACTGCATTTTAGAACATTTAGAAAATAATGGAGCAGATGGTGTCATTTACTATTCAATCTGAATTTTTAGGGGTTAATTCGCAATTTTGACAATAAATTTTTTTATTCGGGTTTAAATAAAAACTTAAAGATTGTTAGGGGGAGATTTATGTAAATAAAACATAAAATGATAACAACAAAGGCATCAATAGTGACGTGATCATCCATTTCCATGGTATGTATATATATATATATATATATATATATATATATATATATACAATCCATACACACATATTATAGAGCCTAAAAAGGAGGAGAGAAACAGAGCACAAAAGAGTGGGTTCTACCGACGGTGATGTGAGTGGGTGGGGCGGTATCGGTGATCGGCGATCGTGTGGGTTGGTATGCTGGGTCGACGGAGGGTTTTGTGGGTGTGCCGTCATCAAATTTCAAGAGAAAGAGAGGGTGGTTCGGCGTAGGTGGTGGAGATCATTGCTGGTCGTCTGGTGAGTGTTCGGTGATACGTTCAGCTTGTCGTCAACGGTGATTGGGTGTGTATGTGATGTCGTTATCCGACGGTGATAGTGTGTATATGTGTTCTCTGTTTGTCGATAGTGGGCGTGTGTTAAACCCTAACAATGCTGGAGGACCAAATAGCACCGACTTGGTGCGATTTGCTATCGGATATGGTGCATGTGGCACAAATGGGGTCGTTGGCAAATAGGGCACCAACTTGGTGCCTGTGGGTGGACAGCAGCGTTGTGGCACAACACCGGCGGGTGTTGGGCAGTGAGGAAGACCTCGGTACGGTATCGAGGCAAAATGGTGTAACGTAGGCATAATGCTACGTTGTAAACAGTATCATGGAAGCAGCAACATGCGTTGGAGGAGCGAGAAGATGCTGAACCAAGCTGTTTGGCGGGCGTTGGCAAAATGGTATGATGTTGGGCAATGTGGACGCACGTTGGCAGCGTCAGCAGAGTATGCCAGAATTGGGGTTTTCGTGGGGAGTCACGGGAGCAAATGAAGACCTCGGTACGGTACCGAGGCAAAATAGTGCAACGCTACGTTGTGGGCAAAGTCATGTAGGGGCATGACGCACCATTAGGCGGTGGTGCATTTTGATGCGAAAAATGTACACGAAACGTTGGCAATCGTTGGGTGTAATGATGCGTTCCGGCCATACAGGAGGGGTGGCAAGACGTTAGAGAATGTAGGCTAATTATGGGACGAGACAGCAATGGGCAGACGTTGGGACGGTACAAAAACGCTGGAAGAATGCTGAGCTCGGGTGAGCTGATGGACTGTGGGTTACCAGACGGTTTTGGGCAGTTCTAGGCAGTTTCTAGTGGTTTTTAGTTGGTTTTCAGACAGAAAAACCAACTCATGTGGTGCTGACACGTGTCGGAACAGGTGTCATTTGTCTTCCTGTGCAGTTGGGGCTGTCAACTGCTGTTTTTTACTATAAATTGTAATGTGTGGTCTATTTTTGGGATACTGAATGTATTCCTGCGGCAAACTAAGTGTTGTATTTTGGTTCCTTGTAACCCGAGTTTATTAATATAAGGTTGAGTTTTTCCGTAATACGTTTGTGTACCGTTGTGTGGGTGCGTTTTTTTATAGTGTTTTAGTTTATTCTCATTGTATTTCGTTACAAGAATGTGTGTGTTTACAAATTGTTGGTGTATTTCTGTTGCTGTGGCAGTACATTCACCGAGGTTGTTAGTTGTCGGTGCAATTAGGCCATCACACGGTTCCAATTTTATTTTGACCTTGTGACAGCGTGTATGTGGGTGTATATGTTATCGGCGGTGAGTGAGGGTGAGGGTGTAGGTGTGTTGGCTGAAACCAAACTGAAACAGAGGAGAAGAAACAAGAAAAAAAAAGAAAAAGAAATAGAGGAGAGAGAGCAGTCCAGTGGAGTAGGTATGTGTGGGATCGTCACTGTTTTAGTGCCGACGTCAGGGTGCGTGGTCAGTGGTCATTTGATTGGCGGTGTAGTCGTCGTCCGGTCTGTGTAGGTGTTTGTGTTCGGCAGTTGTGTGTGGGTTGTCGTTCTCCGGCTGGGACAGTGTGTGCATGTTTGTTACTGCTTTGTGTGTGTGTGTGTGTGTGTGATCCAACGGGATGTGTGTTGTCCAGTGTGTGTGTTTGCTCAGTCGTCACGTGTGTATGTGTGTAGCCGCTGCTATGGGTGTATGATCGGTATACGATGGCCGGCGGTAAGTGAGAAGTAGTGAGAGAGTGACGTCGACGGAGCTCCAACAGAATTGAAATAGAAAGAACAGAAGAAGAAAATAAGAACAAAAAAAAGGGGGGGGGGGGGGGAAGAAAGAAAAAGAAGAAAAATCAAGTAAAAACTAAAAATCCAAAATAAAATCTCTCGGTAGGCAATTCAGAAGCAGGTAAAATCTCAGTCGATTACTATTTTCCTTAGATTAAAATTATTAACATTAGATCTTCCCAATTGTGATATTATTTTTTGTAACTTTTAATGTTAATAATTTTGGTACAATAAAAATTAACGTAGTGAAACAAACGAAATAACAATTTTGCATAATTAAATTCGGGGAATAGGAAACCATGTCATTTAGGGCCTGTACTGCATGTTAGGTTATTTTAAATGAAATATTAATTTAGGTCCTATTGCTATTAGGTGCACAGGCACCGGCGTCCCGGCAAGGTTTGGACAGTGATAGTTTTGCTGTGCGAAAATCGAGGTGAGTGTATTGTGTTCTATATAAATTTACAAATTTTATTTTCATATAAATTATGAAAAATGTATTTATTTAAGAATGAATAATTTTGCGATGCATTTGGATTGAGTTGGTTTTAAAGGGAAAAAAAAATGATTTTTGGATCAAATTGGTTTTAAAAGAGGAAGATGATTTTGGATCAAATTAGTTTTAAAGGTGGAAAACAATTGTTGAATCAAATTGGTTTCAAAGGTGGAGGATAATTTTTAGTCCGACTATGCCATAGCTATGATCTCATTAGGAGGGCATGTCCTGCAGGATAGTTTTGACCTGTTAGGAGGGCATGTCCTGCAGGTGGTTGAATATATTATGACATGTTCGGAGGATTAGTCCGGCAGGTGGTTGTGGATATTATGACTTGTCCGAAAGATTAGTCCGACATGTGGTTGTTGACATTATGACCTGTCAGGAGTGTCAGTTCTACAGGTGGTTGATTATATTATGACCTGTCCGAAGGGTTAGTCCGGCAGGTGGTTGTTGATATTATGACCTGTCTGAAGGGTTAGTTTGACAGGTGATTGTTGATATTATGACCTGTCCGTAGGGTTAGTCCGGCAGGTGGTTGTTAATATTATGACATGTCCGAAGGATTAGTCCAGCAAGTGGTTATTGATATTATGACCTATCAAAGGATTAGTTCTTCAGGTAGTTGATTGACCCGTCATGAGTGCAAAACCTACGGGTAGTACGGTACCGTTGCAACTCCCGATCGTGAGGTAAAAACGATCCTATGACTAGTAGGAGAGGAGGTGTGTATATTTTACTATACGTTAAAGTATTTGGTAGAGATAGTTTAAAATGTTTGGATTGGTCGATTTAAAATGCTTGGGTATGGTTGATTTACAATATTTGGAAGAGTTGACTTAAAATATTTGAGTTGGGATTTATTATCTTATTAAATGTTGAAATGTGGTGTTTAACACTTCTGATTATTTTAAATATATTAGCTTATTACATTGATGGTAGTAAGACTGGATTTTCAACCTGGTATGTAATTATTAAATATCATATTTTGGAAATTGGTATTTAGCAATTGCACTTGATCTATTAAATATTTTTATTATGAAGACAATACACCGATAAAAGATTTTTAGTTTCAGGTAACACGGTTAGGAGTTGGTCCACTACTAGCACTAAGTGGAGTCCGAAGGTAGTGTCGTTTGGAAGTTAGCCGGTCAGATGTGAACCGTGAAAGGTTCAGGTATTTTTAGAAAATAATAATAATAATAATAGTAATAATAATATTTACAGTAGCGCGTGTATTTATATGAATCTGTATGTATTTAGGGGATTGAGCAGGTAGCGTCATGTTGACGTCACACCCGGCATCGAGTGACGAGTGCCCGGGGTGGTGTCTGACATTTGTGGTTCAGAGATTAGATTATAAATTCTGTAGACATGTCAGTTTGTCGAGCCAATAGTGGATCAAGAGATAGGGTGTCGAGCCAGTGGTGGACCATGAAATAGGGTGTCGATAGGTGGGTTTGGCACGTGAGTGATAGTATTGCATTGCGTTAGAGAGTACATTGGCATCGTGCTATCTTATTTATCTTGTTGGCAATTAGTGGGTGCAACGGAGTTGTGTTGCTGCTAGTTGGTGGTTTGGGTGGTGTTGTTGGTAGTGGTTATGGATGGATCACGATTGTGAGGGTGCTAGTGATTTGCAATGTTAAATTATAACTGATAAATGATTATATTCATGTTACTTGACGTTGGGATTCACTATCGGTAGCACCTAATATCTTAATTGTTAAAACAATAGTATGGTAGGACACACTTAAGTTGAAATTATTAGACAATACCTTACTTATATTATGGGACTATATAACACATTGCGCTACTACTTGATATACATGGAGTCTATCCTAGTGAATAACATCTAAGGAGGTGCACAAAACTGCCTTCTAGGCAATACTGAGGAAACCTTGTGATTTTATTGGAGAGGGGAGTTCATATAGTTAAAAAAGGAAAAAATATGACCGTTCGGCAGTATGAAATTAAATTCGATGTTTAGTTCCGATTTGTTCCTGATTTGGTAAAAACGGAAGAGACAAGATGTAGACGATCCTAGAAAATATTTAATTTAGAAATACGTTTCAAGTTGACGGGCAGGCTGATAAAAAAAAAAAGTTAGGCCGAATTAATAAACATAGAGAAATTAATGGATAATGTTGTACGGGAAGCAGCCGAGAACTGTGAGTCCGTGTTGGTAGATAGTGCGTATAAAGATAATTCGCTTCGGATTGGTGATAGAGAATTATTAGTAGATCTACTACCCCTGAGTATTCACGATTTTGATGTGATACTGGGTATAGATTTGCTATTCGGTTATCATGCCACAATGGATTGTTTAAAAAAAAAAAAAAAAAAAAAGTTATCTTTCGGATCTAGGGAGAGCCAGAGTTGGTGTTTTGGGGGACAGAACCATTACCCCAGTCAGTTTGATTTCAGTCCTGGAGGCTAGGAAGTTACTAAAGAAGGGATGTCAAGGATACCTCGCGCATGTGTTTGACACCCATCAGAACGAAATTCAGGTGGTAGATATTCCAGTGGTCCGGGATTTTCTTGATGTATTTCCTGAAGAATTGTCAAGGTTGCCAGTGGATAGGGAGATGGAATTCACTATCGAGTTACTTCTAGGAACTACTCCGATATCAATCCCACCCTATCGTATGGCGCCTACCGAGTAGAAGGAATTGAAATACAGCTGCAAGATCTGTTAACCCGCGGTTTTATTAGACCTAGTGTTTCTTCCCACGGAGTCCCATTGTTATTTGTAAAAAAGAAGAACGACACGCAAATGATGTGTATTGATTAACAACAATTGAATAAGGTGACGGTTCGTAATAAATACCCGTTGCCTAGAATTGATGATTTGTTCGACCAACTGCAAAAGGCTAGGGTGTTTTTCCAAAATAGATCTTCGATTAGGATATTACCAGTTGGAAGTCAGGGACAATAACGTGACGAAAACAACGTTCCGTACGAGGTATGTCCATTATGAATTTCGAGTTATGCCATTCAGGTTGACGAATGCCCCTGCTGCTTTTATGAAATCAATGAATTGGATCTTCCAACCTTAACCAGATCAGTTTATTATCGTGTTCATTGATGATATACTAATTTAGTCCCAAAATAAAGAAGAGCATGCGGAGTATCTCAAGATTGTGTTGCAGACTTTGTGAGAGAATCAGTTGTATGCCAAATTCAGTAAATGTGAGTTTTGGCTGGATAAAGTCTTATTCTTAGGGCATGTTATCTCGGGAGATGGTCTTCAGGTGGATCCAAAGGAAGTCGAAGTTGTGGTTCAAGGGGAAGGGTCGAAAAGTGTAATCAAAGTCTGAAGCTTTTTGGGATTAGCGGGTTATTATTGTTAGTTCATACATAGATTTTCTATTATTGACCCGATTGACCAGCAAGGAATCCAAATTCAAGTGGACTAACAAATGCGAGCAGAGTTTTCAAGAGCTAAAGAGGAGATTGATATTTGCGCCAATACTTTTCCTTTCAACTAAAGGTGGTGGTTTTGTGATCTACAATGATGCTTCAAACTAAGGGCTAGGGTGTGTACTGATGCAACATAGGCACGTGATTGCATACGCCTCTCGGCAATTAAAGAATCATGAGCGTAATTACCCGACGCATGATTTAGAATTGGTGGCGATTGTATTTGCCTTGAAGATTTGGAGACATTACCTGTATGGCGAGACTTGTGAGATATACACCGACCACCAGGATTTGAAATATTTGTTTACTCAGAAAGAACTAAATCTGAGGCAAAGACGTTGGATAGAGTTGGTCAAGGACTATGATTGTACTATCCACGATCATCCTAGAAAGCCTAATATTGTAGCAAATGCGTCGAGTCGGAAATCGGCGGGTTTGGTGGCACACATTTTAGGTGTTCATACTAATCTGTATGCCGAGTTGAGCCTTTTTTGTGTGTCCAATTAGCGGTTAGTCAGACGGCAACGTTGCTTACGACTTTAACTTTGAGACCGATATTAATCAACCATATCCTTGAAGCACAGAAAACATATGCCCAATTAGAGAAGATCCGAAATGAAATGAAAAATGGTCACAGAGTTGACTATCGTGTCAGGGATAATGATAAGGCTTTGATGGTGGGAAATAGGTTGTGTGTACCTGATGATGCCAATTTGAAGAAGGATATCTTGGAGGAAGCGCATAGCTCAACATACGCAATGTACCCAGGCGGTACCAAAATGTATTGGGATTTGCGAGAAAACTATTGGTGGAATGGAATGAAGCAGAAAATTGTTGAATTTGTTGCTAGGTGTTTTGTTTGTCAGCAAGTCGAGAGAGAGCACCAACGTCTAGGTGGGTTATTGTAGCCTCTACCTATTACAGAATGAGAATGAGAGCATATCGCGATGGATTTCATTCCGGGATTTTTTTTCGTACTAAAAAAGGAGCATAATTTCATCTGGGTAATTGTTGATAGACTTACTAAATCTGTTCATTTTCTGGCCGTAAAGACGGCGTACTTTTTGGATAAGTATGCCCAATTGTATATTGACGAGATTGTTAGACTACATGGTGCATTGGTTTTTATAGTGTCGGATAGAGATCCGAGATTTACTTCAAAATTCTGGCCGAGTTTTTAAGTTGCTTTGGGGTACCAAGTTGGAATTTAGTACCGTTTTCATCCTCAAATTGACGGTCAATTAGGGCGTACGATCTAGACGTTGGAAGATATGTTGAAGGGTTGTGTCTTGGAATTTCCCAGGAGTTGGGATGATCACTTGACGTTAATGGAATTCATCTACAATAATAGCTACCATTCGGCGATCGAAATGGCCCCATACGAAGCGTTGTATAGGATAGGAGATACAGAGTCCCAGTTTGTTGAATTGAAGAGGGAGAAAAGAAATTATTGATGTCGGATATAGCCCCAAATGATGGCAGACAAGGTAGAAGTGATTCAGGAAAAATTTGAAGATTACTCAAAGTCGACAAAAGAGTTATGTTGACAAGCATAGGCGGGGGTTGGAATTAGAAGAGGACGATCATGTATTTTTGTAAATATCCCTGAGGAAGGGCATAATGAGGTTTGGAAAGAAAGAAAAGTTAAGTCCGAGGTATATCAGGCTATACGAAATCTTAGAACGGGTTGGTGCGACAGCTTATCGACTTGCCCTACCACCAGAATTGTCCAGATTACATGACGTTCTCCACGCGTCGATGCTTAGAAAATATGTGTCAGATCCTTCACATGTGTTCACTTCTCAACCGATCGAGTTAGAAGAAGATTTGACATACGTTGAGGAGCCAGTTCAGATTTTGAGTCGTAAAGATCAGGGGTTGCGGATGAAAATGATTCCATTAGTGGAAGTGTTGTAGCGCAAACATTTGGTAGAGGAAGCGACATGGGAACGAGAGGACGAGATGAGAGATAAATATCCGTATTTGTTCGGTCAAGACAACAAACATTTCGGGACAAAATTTCTTTTAGGGAGAAAGGGTTGTAGGCCCCTAATTTCTGTATATACATAATCTTTAACTGCATTCTAGAACATTTAGAAAATAACGGAGTAGATGGTGTCATTTACTATTCAATCTGAACTTTTAGGGGTTAATTCGCAATGTTAACAATAATTTTTTTTTATTCTGGTTTAAATAAAAACTTAAAGATAGTTGGGGAGAGATTTATGTAAATAAAACATAAAATGATAACAACAAAGGCATCAATAGTGACGTGATCATCCATTTCCATGGTATATATATATACACAATCCATACACACATATCATAGAGCCTAAAAAGAAGGAGAGAAACAGAGCACGAGAGAGTGGGTTCAGCTAACGGTGAGGTGAGTGGGAAGGGCGGTGTCGGTGATCGGCGATCGTGTGGGGTGGTGTGCTGGGTCGACAGAGGGTTTCGTGGGTGTGCCGTTGTTAAATTTCAGAAGAGAGAGATGGTGGTTCGGCGTAGGTGGTGGGTGATCATCGTCGGTCGTCTGGTGAGTGTTCGGTGATACGTTCGGCTCATCGTCAATGGTGATTGGGTGTGTATGTGTTGTCGTTCTCCTGCGGTGACAGTGTGTGTATGTGTGCTTTGTTTGTCGATAGTGGGTGTGTATGTGGGTTTATGTGTTGCCGGCGGTGAGTGAGGGTATGGGTGTGTTGGCTGAAACCAAACCGAAATAGGGGAGAAGAAACAGGGGAGTGGCCGTCGTCCGGTCTGTGTGGGTGTGTGTGTTCGGTGGTTATATGTGAGTTATCGTTCTCCAGCTAGGATAGTGTGTGCATGTGTGCTGCTGTGTGGGTATGTGTGTGTGTGTATTTAATCCAACGGGATGTGTGTTGTCCAGTGTGTGTGTTTTCTCAGTCGTCACGTGTGTGTGTGTGTGTAGCCGCTGTTGTGGGTGTGTGATCGGTGTAGGGTGGTCGGCAGTGAGTGAGAAGTAGTGAGAGAGTGACATCGGCGGTGCTCCAACAGAATTGAAACAGAAAGAACAAAAGAAGAAAAAAAAAAAAAAAAAAGGGAAAAGAAAAGAAAGAAAAAGAAGAAAAATCAAGTAAAAAAAAAATCCAAATTCCAATCTCTCAGCAGGCAATTCGAAAGCAAGTAAAATCTCAACCGATTACTATTTTCGTTAGATTAAAATTATTAACATTAGATCTTCGCAATTGTGATATTAATTTTTGTAACTATTAATGTTAATAATTTTGGTATAGTAAAAATTAACGTAGCGAAACGAATAAAATAACAATTTTGCATAATTAAATTTGGGGAATGAGAAATCATGCCATTTAGGGTCTGCATTGCATGTTAGTTTATTTTAAATGAAATATTAATTTAGGTCCTATCGTTATTAGGTGCGCAAGCGCCGGCGTCCCAACAAGATTTGGACGGTGATAGTTTTGTAGTACGGAAATCGAGTTGAGTGTACTATCTTCCATATAAATTTACAAATTTTATTTTCATATAAATTGTGGAAAATGTATTTATTTAAGAATGAATAATTTTTGCGATGCATTTGGATTGAGTTGGTTTTAAAGGAAAAATAAATAAATGATTTTTGGATCAAATTGGTTTTAAAGGAGGAAGATGATTTTGGATCAAATTGGTTATAAAGGTGGAAAACGATTGTTGAATCAAATTAGTTTTAAAGGTGGAGGATGATTTTTAGTCTGATTATGCCATAGATATGATCCCGTCAGGAGGGCATGTCCTGCATGATGGTTTTGACCTGTTAGGAGGGTATGTCCTGCAGGTGGTTGATTTTATTATGACCTATCCGGAGGATTAGTCCGGCAGGTGATTGTGGATATTATGACCTATCTGGAGGATTAGTCCAGCAGGTGGTTGTTAACATTATAACCTGTCAGGAGTGCCAGTCCTACAGGTGGTTGATTATATTATGACCTGTCCGAAGGGTTAGTCCGGCAGGTGGTTGTTGATATTATGACCTGTCCGGAGAGTTAGTCCGGCAGGTGATTGTTGATATTATGACCTATCCGGAGGATTAGTCCGGCAGGTGGTTGTTGATATTATGACCTGTTAGGAGGTTTAATCCTGTAGGTAATTGATTGACCCGTCAGGAGTGCAAAACCTGCGGGTGGTATGGTACCGTTGTAACTCCCGATTGTGAGATAAAAACAATCCTATGGCTAGTAGGAGAGAAGGTGTGGTGTATTTTACTATACGTTAAAGTATTTGGTCGGGATAGTTTAAAATATTTGGATTGGTCGATTTAAAATGTTTGGGTATGGTTGATTTACAATGTTTGGAAGAGTTGGCTTAAAATATTTGAGTTGGGATTTATTATATTATTAAATGTTGAAATGTGGTGTTTAACACATCTACTTGTTTTAAATATATTAGCTTATTACATTGATGGTAGTGGGATTGGATTTTCAACCTAGTATGTAATTATTAAATATCATATTTTGGAAGTTGGTATTTAACAATTGTACTTGATCTGTTAAATGTTTTTATTATGAAGACAGTACACCGATAAAAAAAAATTGATTTTAGGTACCACGGCTAGGAGTTGGTTCACTATTGACACTAGGTAGAGTCCGGAGGTAGTGTCGTTTGGAAGTGAGCCAGTCGGATGTGAACCGTGGAAGGTTCAGGTATTTTTCAATAATAATAATAATAATAATAATAATAATAATAACATTTACAGTAGCTCGTGTATTTATGTGAATTTGTATGTATTTAGGGGATTGGGCAGGTAGCGTCATGTCGACGTCACGCTCGGCCTCGAGTGAACATACTCATGGATCATACACGTAATACCATATATTTTAGGTCCATTACCCCCACAACATCCTTCTATTAGGGCATCACAGAATATGTGAACATACACATGGCAATGTAACATGTGGATGGATATACAGGACAACTCTAATGCGTTAACATCCACACAAACCATATTAAAGAATAATTTTGTTCCATAAGTGAAGATTCATGAGTTAACATACATGCAAACCATACTTATGAGAATTTCGTTTAAAACCAAAAAATCTAGAGTTAACATACACACAACCCAGATCACAGTGGAATTTCACCTTAATAACCAAATACTATTGTGTTAACATCCACATTTTTAAGGTCACAAAGAACATTCATCATAAACGATGATGGGAAGACAAAAAGTTCAAGTACACTTACTCAACTAAAAAAAGACTCAAATCGATTTTTATCCAGCAATTAGTGATTACGGCATACCCAACGATATCAAATCCAAAACGTGTTGAGGTTCTAACATGCAATCGACATCGAACGTCAGATATTGAAGCGAATAAAAACTCCAATGTAGTTTACATACTTAGTCGGAGAAAACGATCAAACAGTGGGTTTGAAAAACGGCCATGTATTCTGCTAGGGCTTCGAGGAGAATGGAAATTATAAGAGAATGCATAGAGTTGCAAATTTGGGAAGTGGCGAGATTAGTGGTGTTTAAGAGAGTTATTTTTGAAAACTAGACACACACGTGGGAAAATGGTCAATCATTATGATATGTTAACATACACGTAATGCGATTTATTACCAAAAATTTAAAATTTAAACATCGTTTTGTAGAGAATTTCATGACCATTAATTTGGTGTCATTAATTTCATGTTGCGACTTGATATGTGCCTGTTATGAAGTTTTTTGCAGGCTAGGTGTTCACTTGATTGATGTTTAACTTTCCATTCATGTAGATGGAAGTTGCAAGGGTCAGAATGATAGTCTTTGTAATTTAGAGTGAACATGATGGGCAAAAGGAAAGGACCATTCCCTAAACATTATTCGAGGATCGAACTTAAAGTTTAAAGTCAAAGGGCTATTTTTCTAGTTTATACATCTATAAAAGACCAAATAATTAATTACTTAATGAATGAATAAATAAAATAATTTCTACAAAAAATTATAAAATTAGTTGATTGTCCTTTTAATTGAAATAAAAAAGGAAAAAATACCTTTTAAACCCTTTAACTGTTGACACGTTTTCAAGTAGTCCAATAAATTTTTTTCGTTTTAGTTTAAACCCTCTAAGTATGTACTTAATTTTAAATGGTTATTCTATTACATTTTACATCCAATCTAACAGAAATGAGTGGTAAAACTGTCTTTTCCTTTTCTTTTCCTTTTTCCTTTTTCACCTCTCTCTCTCTCTCTCTCTCGCTCTCTCTTCCTTTTCCTCTCCCTCTCCCTCTCCCCCATTAGACACAAAGCCCACGGTCTGGTCACCCCCTGTTACGGGGTTGACCTACTCCCGTAACAGGGGGTGGTTCCCACCCTATAATAAGGGGTGAACCTCCGTGGGATTTGTGTCCAGGGGGAGAGGGAAAGGGAATGAGGGTTAGCGGTAGAGAGAGAAAGAAAGAGAGAGGTGAAGAAGAGAAAGAAAAAAAGAAAAAAAAAATAGTAAAGACCGTTTTATCTCTTATTTTTGTTAGATTTGATGAAAAATGTAATAGAAAGACTATTTAAAATTGAGTGCATACTTTGAGAGTTTAAACTGAAATAAAAAAATTATTAGACTACATAAAAATGTGTTAATAGTTAGAGGGTTTAAAATTCATTTTTTCTTAAAAAAATAATATAATAATTACTATAATTATTTTTTAGTTTTATTGTCTATTTTTTTCTTCACCCTCTCTTTCTTTTTCCTCTCTCTCTTTCCCCCCTACCCCAAAAACCCACACCTATCGTAACAAGAACAACACTTTCATGATGAACTCCATCGCCGCGATGAAGAACCTCACCCCTGACTTAATCTCCGACACTCTCATCGACCTCCAGTCATCCCTTGTTTGCTTTTTCGTTTGGAGATGTGGTATTTCCTAATTTTGTACCAATTTTCATCTTAAATATATAATTTTGTTAGTATTTCTATTAATTTATAATTAGCAATAATATAATTTTTTATTTTTGCAGGAATAAAGTCGAAAATAAATAAATATTGAAAAAATGACGAAAAATGTGGTCGAAATGATGAAAAAGTAGAGCAAAATAATTCGACTCGTGACCCGTGAGTCAACTCAACCTGCCGATTAGCTTGGGGCACTGGCCCATCGGCAGAATCAGATTAGCTTGGGCTTTTGGCCTAGGCGCGGGCGAATTGGGTCAGTAGAGGCTTGGTTTGGTCTGTAATGGTTTCCCAAAATGGGAACTGTTGCCTTTGAGCAATTAGGCATTTAAGTTTCCAATTGGAGCCATTAATGCAATTGGAGCAATGAGTTTTTTTTTTTTTTTTTCTCCATTTTTTGGGAAGTTCTTCCTTTATTATGATTTTTATTTTTGATGAGGGTATTATTGGGCATCACCGATTTAGCACCTGGGCCTTGGCCCCGTGTTCGCTATTGTCAATAGTTTCTTCACAAGCTTGACAAAGGCCTAACGAGCTTCTCCAAATGGGCCCAAAATCCTAAGTCCATTACTATGCATGGTCCATTTCTATAAATACTGGCAAGGTTTTAAATATCAGTCGTTACGGTACATAACAGCCGATTCATATCGGAAATCAAACCCTCCGATACCGTTACACGGTCAATTCCGGAGTCTAGCAACAATTCGCACCTTATCTGGCTGTTACAGCCCGATATGGAGCTGTAACGGCTGTTACTGAGGTCGTAACGGCCGTTACGGCCTATACAACTCTATTTTTAGGTCCGATACCCATGTGAGCTCTAGCTTTTCAGCTTTCTTTAGAGAATTTTCCATATAATTGAGCAGAGGAGAAGAAACAAATAGTAGAAGACAAAAAAAAAACTTACCAATTAGTAGAAAATCAAAGAGCTCCTCGCAAAAAGTTGAGATATCAATCGCGGCGTCACCAAACCCTAACAAAAACAACTCATCGCCGAACATAGCTCTCGCCGTAGCCGGCGACGTCACGGTCGCAGCTCATCGTCTTCGCCTTACTCCGTTCGTCTCTTTCTCTCTCTCTCCATCTCATTTGAGCATGTGAGTGAGTATGTCGGTTGAGTGTGTTTGGTTGACAATTACGGGTGTTTGCAAAATAATATTGATTTATAAAATGATAAATGAATTGTTTACAATTTAGTCCTAAAAATTTCTAACTTTTATTTTTATAGCATTTTTTTTTGTCATTATTATTTATGACATTATATATATAAATATATAACTATATATATATATATATATATTGGTTAATTTAGTGTTAATTAGCTTTAATTATGATTTTAGTAAATAGTATGAATTAAATTTGTGTATGTATATGAGTGTATTATTTTTGTAATATGATGTAGAAGTACAATATACTCTTTTATTATGTTTGTGTTATATTTTTATTAAGTATTGTGTGCATCATCTTATTCTTTTAAGATTGTTAAGCACGACGGTTTTTCGTCTTTTTTTTTGTCTTTATTGTGTTGTATATAACCCTAAAATGTCATAATACCTATTATAATGTGTTTATTAAAGGTTAAATGAGTAAAACAATTACTCTTACGGCATGTTTGGTTGGACGGAATGGAATGAGGGTGGAATGGAATTGAAGAAGTAATGGAATGAGAGAAGGAATGGAATGGAATTGTAAATGGAATAACTATTCTATTCTCTTGTTTGTTTGGTATGGAATGAAAGAAATAATAGAATAGTGAAATATAGTAAAATTTCCATTTTGCCCTTATAAAATTATTATTCCATTATCTTCTTGGTTGGTTATAATAAAATTTTATTATATTTCACTATTTTATTCCTTTCTTCATTTTATTATATTTCACTATTCAACTCATTTTTAAGTTTTTGTTCTCAAATTTCTATTTTTGTTCTCAATTTTCAGTTTCTATTCTTTAATTTCTGTTTTTGTTTTCAATTTTTCAGTTTCCTTTTTCAATTTTCTGTTATCTAATTTTCTATTTTTCGTTCTCAATTTTCAGTTTATGTTCTCAATTTTCTATTTCTGTTCTCAATTTTTTGTTCTCTAATTTTATGTTTTTGTTCTCAATTTTTAGTTTATGTTCTCAATTTCCTGTTTTCTAATTTTCTATTTTTGTTCTCAATTTTTTGTTTCTATTCTCAATTTTCAGTTTTTGTTCTCAATTTTCTAGTTTTGTTCTCAATTTTCTATTCGTATTCCCAACTTTCTGTTCTTTAATTTTAATTTATGTTCTCTAATTTCTGTTTTTGTTCTCAATTTTTAAGGGCTTAATTATAAGGACTATCATGTAATTTAATATATTGATTCCATTGGGTTGGAATCTCATTCCATCTCATCTCAAATGGAATCTCATTCCATCCAATTTCATTCCAATGGAATCACAAAAGTGATTCAATTGGATAACCAAACAACGGAATAGGAATCGAGGGCAGAATGCGATTCCATTCCGCCATCGATTCCATCCAACCAAACATGCCGTTATTGAGTTTTTGAGGATACTCTGGTGATTTTAAAAAATTTATGACCGTTACGGCCGATTCCCGTTACAGACAGGTCAATATTCCTGATACCGTTACACCGCGACCGTTACCGTTACGTAACCTGATACCGCGATTTAAAACCTTGAATACTGGAGTCATTCAATGCCAAGGGTAATGCTTATTTTCTTAGAGAGAACCTTAGCGGCCATTTACTATTCACACACTTTATTTTCTTAAATTAAAGCATATATTTCTTCCCCCCCCCTCCCCTTCCACGAGATCTTATTCTCGCGCCAAAGGGGTTTTTCGGGATACCCCCGGCCAAGTTCCGTGTGCAGGAACAGGTCTTTGAAGAGTAGGATAAGATTCAGGACTTCAACAAGTCAGCCCTTCAAGTTGATCATCCCAGCTCACTTTGGGAATTTTCAACTCCAACTCCAGCAATAGAATTCGCCCGCCGTCTGACTCAACCATACTCGAGGTGCAGACCAGTTTTTGACACCAACAGTTTGGCATCTTCTGTGGGAATCGTGCAAAAGGCCTTCCCTTGATCATTGCTCCATGCTCAGCTGAGCCTAGGTGATCACAAGATCTAATCATACAGACAAGCACAGAACAGAAGAATCAAAAGACATGTCAAAAAATTCAAGGGCACAGCTCCCAGTACCCACCAACGAGTTTAAAAAAAAAATCAAATTTTGACAACTCTGAAAACACGTTCAATCAGAAACTGACTTGGCAAAAAGTCAAGAGGAAGGGGCAGACTCTGAAGTACCCTAGCTATACCGCTCAGAAGCTTACACGCTCGCGAGCCTCCCAAATTATTTTTGGATATTTTTGAGATATTTTTGGATATTTTCAAGATATTTTTAGATATTTTTTAGATATTTTTGGATATTTTGTAGATATTTTCGAGATATTTTTTAGATATTTTTGGTCGGCAATTGACCATCGCACTGTGGCCCGAACATCAGGCTATCATATACCTGGGGGCCTCTGAGCAAGGGAGGTTGTAAAGTGTCGCCTTGTAAACATGAAACCCAACCATTTTGCCCTTATTTGCCAAAATCCAAGGGGAAAACTCTTGAACATTTATCCAAGCTCCATCATGTCGGGCTTGACACGAGCTGCCCTTCGTCCTACCAGAGGTGGAGACGAGCACCCTCCAGCCTATCTTAAACAATGGAGTCTCGATGCCTAGCGTCATGGATGATTCACCGGATCACCATCCCGACTCTCGGTGTCGCGAACGATTTTCCTCAACGGTGTCCCGACCCCCAGAGTTGCAGATTATTCTCCAGTTCATTGTCCTGACCCTTTGAGTCGTGGATTATTCTCCACGTCAACATCCCGACTATAGAGTCGCGGACGATTTTCCACGGTTACATTCCGACCTCCTGAGTCGCGAATGATTTTCTAGACCCACATCCTGAACGCGCCCCAATTTTCCAGAGAAAACCAAAAACAAATATATATATAGATATATGTTTATGTATGCTTGGCGCTGGTAAAACGAAAAGGGTTTTTAAAAACGTCGATTTTCTCATTAAAATGTACTTAAGCCTGTTTTAGAAAAAGGAGTCGCCACCTAGCATTGGGTTTAAATGATGTGCTAGGTCACCATATTTTTCTTTTTTGAAAATAATTTAAAAATGGCTTAAGTAAAATTTGACTCCAAAAATAATGTGGTCTAACCAGAGATTCGTTTAAAGAGTTCGGGGGTCAGTTACGCTCGGGGAAGGTGTCAAGCACCCCAAGACGCCCGTCCAAAGACGGTACCTTATCCGATTAAGTCCAATTAGAATTTAAATCCGAATGTTTTTATTTTATTTTTAAATCCTCCTTATATACACATACACACACATTTGAGGGAAGTGATCTCCCTTCTAAACCTAGACCGTTCTGATTGAAGGTTGGGAATTTTCCACCTCGTATTGTTAGCATATTATATTTAATACAAATTAAATAAAACACCCGCACACACGCATCGAGGAGAGTAATTCCCTTCTAAATTTATGCCGTTCAAATTAAAGGTTGGGAATTTTCCACCTCATATTGTTAGTACATTATATTTAATACAAATTAAATAAAACACCCGCACACACGCATCGAGGAGAGTAATTCCCTTCTAAATTTATGCCGTTCAAATTGAAGGTTGGGAATTTTCCACCTCATATTGTTAGTACATTATATTTAATACAAATTAAATAAAACACCCGCACACACGCATCGAGGAGAGTAATTCCCTTCTAAATTTAGCCATTCAAATTGAAGGTTGAGAATTTTCCACCTCGTATTGTTAGCACATTATATTTAATACAAATTAAATAAAACACCCGCACACACGCATCGAGAAGAGTAATTTCCTTCTAAATTTTAGCCATTCAAATTGAAGGTTGGGAATTTTCTACCTCGTATTGTTAGCACATTATATTTAATACAAATTAAATAAAACACCCGTACACACGCATCGAGGAGAGTAATTCCCTTCTAAATCTTAGCCATTCAAATTGAAGGTTGGGAATTTTCCACCTCATATTGTTAGCACATTATATTTAATACAAATTAAATAAAACACCCGTACACACGCATCGAGGAGAGTAATTCCCTTCTAAATTTAGCCATTCAAATTGAAGGTTGGGAATTTTCCACCTCGTATTGTTAGCACATTATATTTAATACAAATTAAATAAAACACCCGTACACACGCATCGAGGAGAGTAATTCCCTTCTAAATCTTAGACATTCAAATTGAAGGTTGGGAATTTTCCACCTCGTATTATTTACTTAAAAAAAAATAAAAAAAATAAATAAATAAAATAAAATAAAATAAAATAAAATAAATAAAAAGTAATAAATAAATAAATAATAAAGGAAGAAGAAAAAAAAAATCTAATTTACAAAAAAAATTAGTATAATAGCAACTTAAAAAAATAAGAGTAAGATTTACAACAGATGAAAATTTACCACCTTCTTGGAGATTTTTCTTCTTCAAAATTACAATAAAATGAAAATAATATTATTTTCTTCAAAATTTTTCTCCAGATTTCTCCTCTCCCTTACAAAAATTTCTCTCAAAAATTTCTTCCTCCCAAAATTTTCCTCCCTTTCTTCTTGTGATCCTTCCTCTATTTATAGGAAGGATCACTCAAAATCCTTCCGACAGCCATGCGAAAAAGAGGGGAAAAAGGGGGTGGGTGCACCGAAATTTGGTGCACCCACCCCCTTTTGGGTGCACCAAAAATGGTGCACCCAAAAAAAAGGGGGGCTGGCCCCCCTGCTGGCCGCACATGCGGCCAGCAGTGCAACTGGTCGCTGTAGTGACCAGCCTGGTCGCACGTGCGACCTTAATGCACCCCCCCACCCCCGTTCGGTCCAGGCCTCTCTCGTTCTCGTCTGTTTCTGGTCCATTTTGTTCCGAATTAACGCGTTTTTATTCTACTTCGAAAAATCTACAAAACCAAAAAAATAAATTAATTAATTACTAATATTTAATTTACTTAAAAGATTAATAAAACTTAATTTAGCAGTATTAAACCGCACAAATACGGTACAATCAAAATAAAATAAATAGAAAAATAAAATAAAAATAACTATAAAATAAAGTATATTTTTTTGCGAAGCAGTCAAAATGCCGTGTCTACAGCTGCCCCTCTTTGTCATGCAAGTCCCACTTGCTTGACAAAGATAAAAGACCACGTCATTTTGATCGTCCCATTTTATCTTTATTTATTTTTTTATTTTTATTTTTAGTGTATTTTCCAATAATAGAACAAATAAAATAAAATGATTCATGACGAATACGTGTACGTTTAGAGTAATAAAAGAATACTCATGACGATGTTCATGATAAACAAATGTCCGTTTAGAGGATCGTTTAAAGTAAAAAAAAAAATGACTTCTGACGATACTCATAACGAACATGTGTCTGTTTAGAAGATTGTTTAGAGTAATAAAAAAAAGACTCATGACGATACTCATGATGAACAAGTGTCTGTTTAGAGGATCGTTTAGAGTAATAAAATGATGACTCATGACGATACTCATGACGAACAAGTGTCTGTTTAGAGGATTGGTTAGAGTAATAAAAAAAAGACTCATGACGATACTCATGACGAACAAGTGTCTGTTTAGAGGATCGTTTAGAGTAATAAAATGATGACTCATGACGATACTCATGACGAACAAGTGTCTGTTTAGAGTAATAAAAAATGACTCATAACGCTACTCATGACGAACACGTGTCTGTTTAGAGGATCGTTTAGAGTAATAAAAATGACTCATAACGATACTCATGACGAACACGTGTCTGTTTAGAGGATCGTTTAGAGTAATAAAAATTATTCATGCCCCAGCCCTCTTGGCCAGGGGCTTAAAGAAAGTTCAAGAGTATAAAATATGCCCCCACTTGTGACTGAGTCAGAATGAGAGAACAAAGATATAAATGTGCCCCAGCCGAACTCTCAGATGACCGAACATTTATAGATTGCCTGCGTACCTTAGTATTATGCCGAGGATTAAGTTTGGAGTAGTTCACTTTTCGCCCTTTTCAGGGCAAAACGCATACCTGGACGCTCATTTAGAGCTTTGGAACTTTTAGTAATAAAAGTTTCTAATTTGAACTGGAAGGTAAGAAGTCTTTGTGAGAGAGAAATCCATGCTTCCCTGTCCTTTGAAAACCCTGTAATTGGACAAAAAACACATGCAACACGAAAATTTAGTTTGAAAAACTTGTCACTCTTGACGACTAGCAATTCCGTCCCCCCCTTTTCCATCGCAATCCCTCATTTGATGGCGCTTGACTTTTTGACAAATATGATTTCAATGCAAATTTGAGTCATATTCGATGTTCCTTTTCACAGATTCCAACTCTTGCTCAAATCCATCAAGTTCCGAACACAGAAAAGTCTTACGGTCAATGGAAGTCAACCGTAGTGGGAATTCCAAAAATGCCCCTATGAGTGATCTAACTGTTTTTTTTTTTTTTTTTTTTTTTTTTTTTTTTTTTTTTTTTTTTTTTTTTGCGACACGGTCTCTACATTTTTCTCATAGCGCCCTTTCGAGTTTTCACCATGTTCGAGCCGTTTTGTTTTTTATTTTTTTGTTTTTTATTTTTTTTTTTTTTTTTTTTTTTTTTTTTTTTTTGCGACACGGTCTCTACATTTTTTCTCATAGCGCCCTTTCGAGTTTTCACCATGTTCGAGCCGTTTTTTTTTTTTTTTTTTTTTTTTTTTTTGAAGCAACAGATAATCACAAATTGAAATAAACTTACTTAGAAAATAAGGACATTTATTAGGCAAAGTATTTCTTTACAGAATCCGAGTTTAGAGGCTCGGGAAATACATCACCATCCATTTCCTGGAGAATCAGCGCTCCACCGCTCAAAGCCTTATGAACAACAAAAGGACCTTCCCAATTTGGCGCGAACTTACCCTTAGCTTCATCTTGGAAAGGAAAGATTTTCTTCAAAACTAACTCACCGACCTTGAAGACTCTAGGGTATACCCGTTTATCATGAGCTCTAGTAATCCTCTGTCTGTAACACTGTCCGTGGCATATCGCTGTCAGCCGCTTTTCATCGATTAAACAAAGTTAGTCCAACCGTTGTTGTACCCATTCAGTTTCATCAAGCTCGGCCTCTATGAGCACTCGTAGAGATGGAATTTCCACCTCGACTGGTATCACCGCTTCTGTGCCATAAACCAGAGAATAGGGGGTTGCCCCTGTCGAGGTCCGAACCGAGGTTTGGTAAGCCATCAAAGCATATGGCAGCATATCATCCCACTCTTTATAATTGTCAATCATCTTCCGGAGAATTTTCTTTATATTTTTGTTGGCGGCTTCCACTGCTCCATTCATTTTTGGACGGTAAGGCGCTGAGTTTTTGTGCTCGATCTTGAACTGCTGACATATTTTCTGTATTTCTGAACCCTTCAGGTTTTTAGCATTGTCGGTTATCAATGTTTGCGGCAAACTGTATCTTGACACAATATTTTCTTTGATGAATCGAGCTACTATCTTTTGAGTCACTCGGGTTAAGGAAACGGCTTCTACCCACTTTGAAAAATAATCAATTACCACCAGGATAAAGCGATGACCACTCGGCGCCTTAGGGGTAACTTCCCCAATAACGTCCATACCCCACATTGAGAAGGGCCATGGGGCCGCCAAGCAATGAAGGTGCGAAGGTGGGACATGGATTTGATCACCATGAATCTGACACTTATGGCATCTTCGAACAAACTGCACGCAGTCGCTTTCCATCGTTAGCCAAAAATGACCGGTCCTCAGGATCTTCTTGGCAAGCATGAAGCCGCTCATGTGAGGTCCACATATGCCACCATGGACCTCTTTCATCAACTGGATGGCCTCTTCGACTCCAATACATCTCAACAGGCCCATGTCAGGGGAGCGTTTGTACAGTGTCTCCCCGCTTAGGAAGAATTGGCCTGCTAACCTCCGGAGAGTTTTTCGATCAACACTTGATGCCCCTTCCGGGTACTCCTGATTTTTCAGAAAGTTCTTTATGTCATGGTACCATGGGTCTTTGGCTGGCTCAGATTCAAGCTGGCAGCAGTGGGCCGGTCGGCGTTGAACTCAGATCACCACCGGAATGATATCATCATCCTCTCGAGTGATAGATATCATAGATGCCAAGGTAGCTAAGGCATCGGCGAAGTCATTTTTTAGCCTCGGTATGCTTTCAAATTCTATTATTGTAAATTGCTCGCACAACTCCAGGAGGTGATTGTTATAGGCTATCAAGGTCGGATCTCTCGTGGCATATTTATCTGTCACCTGATTGATTATCAGCTCAGAATCTCCGAACACTAACAATTCTTTGATTTTCATATCGACAGCCAGCTGGAGTCCCAGAATACAGGCTTCGTACTCAGCTCGATTATTTGTGCTCTGGAACTTCAACTTGGAAGCCACTGGATAATGCTGTTTGCCCGGAGAAACCAGAACGGCTCCGATTCCAGCCCCTCGAGAGTTCACTGCTCCATCAAAATACATTTTCCAGACTGTTTTCTCATTTTCTTCATCCACCGCATGAATCGACTCGTCAGGGAATAGCGTCTCAAGAGGCTGGTTATCCGTTTGAGCTGGACAACTAGCCAACTGATCTGCTATCGCCTGACCCTTTACTGACTTTTGGGTCTTGTAGATGATATCGAACTCCGTCAGCAGCATCTGCCATTTTGCAACTTTTCCTGACAGAATCGTCTTCTCGAAGATGTATTTTAAGGGATCCATCTTGGCTATCAGGTAGGTAGTCAGTGGGAGCATATAATGGCGCAGTCTTTGAGCGGACCAAGCCAATGCACAACAGGTTCTCTCCAGCAAGGTATAATTTTCCTCATACTTTGTGAAGCGCTTGCTGAGGTAGTAGATGGCTTGCTCCTTCTTTCCAGATTTATCGAGTTGCCCAAGAATAGCTCCCATGGAGGAGTCGAGAACTGACAAATATAGTAATAACGGAACCTTCTCCCGAGGCGGCACTAGAACGGGAGGGTTCGTTAGATAGACTTTAATTTTCTCCAAGGCATTTTGGCAATCAGCATTCTATCGCCCGTCACTTTCTTTTCGAAGTAGCTTGAAGATTGGCTCACAAGTGGCAGTGAGTTGGAAGATGAATCGGGCTATGAAATTTAATCGCCCCAGAAAACCTCGGATTTCTTTCTCATTTCTCGGCGGCGGCATCTCACGAATGGCCTTCGTCTTTGCAGGATCAATCTCGATTCCATGGCGATTTACCATGAAACCAAGAAGTTTTCCGGAAGCCACCCCAAACGCGCATTTTGCTGGATTGAGCTTGAGCTGGTACTTTCGAAGTCTATCGAACACATTTTTCAAATGGCAGAGATGATCCTCGTTCTCCTGTGATTTAACGATCATGTCATCAACATATACCTCCATCTCCTTGTGCATCATATCATGAAATAGGGTCGTCATTGCTCTTTGGTATGTTGCCCCGGCGTTTTTGAGACCGAAAGGCATCGCCCTATAGCAAAAGACTCCCCATGGGGTAGTGAAGGCTGTCTTTTCTCGATCTTTCTCATCCATTAGAATCTGATTATAGCCAGAGAACCCATCGGCGAAAGAATAGGGCTTTCGCCCCGCAGTATTATCGATGATGATGTGAATGTTTGGCAGTGGAAAATCATCTTTTGGACTCGCCCGGTTGAGATCACGATAGTCCACGCAGACTCTGATTTTTCCTGAGGACTTTGGCACGGGAACGACATTTGAGAGCCATTCACTGTAGTTACAGACTTCAATAATTCGGGCATTGAATTGCTTCACGATCTCCTCCTTGACCTCGAGACTGACAGCGGGCCTTAGTTTCCTCAACTTTTGTTTGACTGGTACACTCCCCGGCTTTAGCGACAGCTTATGGGCCACGATACTCTTGTCCAGTCCTACCATGTCATCGTAGGACCAGGCAAAGATATCTTGGTAGGAAATTAAGAGCGTTGTCAACTCTTTCTTTTCCAGAGTCATGAGAGCTGATTCAATCTTTACTTCCTTCAACTCTTCCGAGGTCCCCAAGTTTATCAATTCGGTCTCATCGTTACTGGGAATCGGCTTGTTCTCGAACTCCGTGAAAGATTTTCGGATCTCACCATCGTCTGGCTGGCAAGAGTCATCTTCTACTTCCACTCCCATCGGGTCATGGTCTGGTTCTGCATTGAAATCATACTTATCGCACTCTGGCTCAGTTATATCGCATGCATCATACACTGGTGTTTTAGACATCCTGAAAGCATAAAATTTAAACATTTAAACCATATGTCGGATAAAATAGAATTGCATTCATTAAATATAAAAACCCATTACAAAGCAAAATCCCTTTCCATCTAGAAGGCAAGGTGGATGGAGGGATGACCAACAGAAAATCTCCCTAAGTTTGAAACGCCTGGCGAATTGGGAGAGAACAAGAATCCCAATTCTGCAGCTTTTCTTTTCCCTTGGTTCGAATACCAGACCCATGACTTGGCCCTGCCTCGTCTCTCATGATTACATTCACAGCTTCCTTGATCATTACTCTCTCAGGGTGCAACTTGAATCCTGCGGTCTCCTTCCCTTTGTTGAGGGTTTCTGCTGGATAGGGGAAAGTGACCCGGATATGCGGAATTTTCATTGGCTGGTTGTCTGGGGATCCATCCCTCTTCTTCCGAAAGAACTTCGCTCTGTCTGCTTTTGTCGGCTCGTATCCCAATCCGAATCTCCCCTTCTTCTCCTTGACTTCTATCGGTTCTGTAATTCCGTCTAGATTCTTGCCCAAACCTTTCCCGGGAATGCAACCCCGAGACTTCATTTCTTTAGCAACGAAGGCCACAGTGTTAGACAGTGATGGTGTCATCTCGTGTCCTCCTTCCTTCACAAAGGTAGCATTCGCAACGTCGAACACGTGATAGGAGGCTTCAATCTTCTCCTTCTCCTTTCCGTCATCTGTTAACGGGACATGCCGACTTATCGCTTGATGGAAAGGTATGATATCTGAATCAGCCCTAATCACGTACAGTGTGTCATTAATGATAAACTTGATTTTCTGATGTAGAGATGAAGGCACTGCCCCAGCGTTATGGATCCATGGCCTCCCCAACAATAGGTTGTACGAAGCAGGTATGTCGAGCACTTGGAACTTCGCATTGAACTGTATTGGACCAATTTCAATTGGCAGGTCAATCTCTCCAACACTATCTCTCTTAGCCCCATCGAATGCTCGGATAACCGTCTTAGACGATCGAACCTGTGATAGATCTATCCCCATTTCTTCCAGGGTCGACAAAGGACAGATATTTAGTGCCGATCCATTATCAATCAGCACCCGAGCTATGAACATTCCATGGCTTTCGACCGTGATATTCAAAGGCTTGTTGTGACCTGTTCCATTATCGTCCATCTCGTCATCTGTGAAAGTGATGGTGTTAGATCCTAGGACCTGCTCGACCAGAGTGACAAACTTCTCCGGAGAGATCGTGCTAGGCAAGTGGGCTTCATTTAGGACTTTCAGCAGTGCCTGTCTATGTACTTCTGAGGATAGAAGTAGTGAGAGCATCGAGATTTGCGCCGATGCTTTGCTGAGTTGCTCCACTATCTTGTATTCTGAATTCTTCATTGCCTTTAGAAAGTCGTGAGCCTCCGGTTCTGACACTGGATTTTTCAGGGCCCCTCTTGGTTCTCTCACAGGAATCCTGATCAAATCCTGTGGCGTATACACCCTTCCAGACCGAGTGATTCCACCGGTTTCTCCTACGGAGATTGGCAATTCTTCTCATTCTCCTGTTTTAGCGACGATCTCATAATTCCACGGAACCTTATTGAGATTTTCCACCATCTTTTGGATTGGGAAAGACAAAACTAGAGATTTCTCCAGTTTTTGGGCTACCCTTTCTAGATGTAATTCGAACCCTCCGTAGAGAACCTCCGGGTGTAAATAAACACCACCGATATCGATCACATCAACTTCTTCTTCGACCTCCTCTGTGAAAATTAGATTGACGCCACTTCCTGAGGAGGCGTTTTCAGGCAACGGATTTTGCTGACAATTTGGCGTACCGGCCTCAGGTTTTTTAGGAAATGTAATGGCTCCGGTCCGTATAAACTCCCGGATTTTATCTTTTAGCTGAAAGCATTGCTCAGTCGCATGTCCTCTGGTTCCCGAGTGGTATTCACAGAAAGCATTTGAAGAAGCTGCTTTACTCCCAGGTTTAACTTCGTAGAATGGAAGGGGCGTCAGCATCCCCTGCTTCAAACAATTCCGGTACAACTCGGTGATCGAAACCGGAAGGTCTTGTAGCTCTCTGTTGTCGTTCTGGAAATTTCTCCCAGTAGCATGAGGTAGAAGGTCTTGGTGGTATTGGGTTCCTGACCTTGGAGTGCGGTTAGGAATTTGAGGTGGGGTGTTCGGGCGTGGTTGATAGGTATGGTAAGAGGGTGTTGGGTAGGCTTGAGGGTAATATTGGGGAATGTGGTTTTGATAAGGGGGAGGTACATTTTGGTAATAGCGGGGGCGGCTTTGGGAATAGGGTTGGTTTTGAGGATAGTTTTGGTTTTGGCGATTTTGTGGAGGGTAGTTGTGATATTGGTTGTTCTGGTTCGGGTAGTTCTGGGGACAAGAAGTTTGGGGGTAGTTCTGGTAATGGGTTTGTCGAGGAAAAACGACAACAGCTACTTCATTTTCTTTCATCTTTGGCGGGGCTGACCTTTTCGTCAGATTGGATTGGGCCCCTTCAATTTTTCCGCTCCTTATTCCTTCTTCCGTCACCTCGGCCTGTTTGATCGCATCGCCGAAAGAAACCACTGCTATGCTCGAGAGATCTCGATAGAACGGCGGTGACTGAATTGACTTGAATATCTCTAACTGAGCCTCCTCGCTCAGCTTAGGGACAACTTTGGCAGCCTCTTCCCTCCAACGAGCAGTATACCTCCGGAAACTTTCGTCTTTATTTTTCAGTATCTGGTAGAGGGTATTGCGGTCTGGCGCGGCATCCCTATTGTACACATATTGCTCACAGAAGGCCTCTACCAGATCTTCAAATGTTTTAATCTGTGATAGCTCTAGGGTCATGTACCAGTTGAGAGCCGATCCTTTCAACGACCTCCGAAACATCTTTAGGCAAAGGTCTTCGTTCCGAGCATGAATTCCTAACTCCTCTTTGTAAATGCTAACATGCCATTCTGGAGGGCTAGTGCCATCATATTTTGTGAATTCTGGAACCACGAAATTTTCCGGGTACACAATCCCGGGTGGTGCTGACAACTCCTTGTACGTCGCTTTCCTGGACGGCTTCTCTTTTTGCCATTCTTCCATAGTTTTTTCTAATTTCTCCATTTTCAGAAGCCAAGCCGGTGGAGGGCCATTCTCTTCTTTGTTTTCAGTTTCAATGGCCGGGGCCGGTTGGCTATCATTTGAATTGTTTGGTGGAGCAACGACCCTCTCCGGGTGAATGAGGATCTGCGGGGCGGCGGGGGCCGAGCCCTCTGGCGAGGCCTGATAGACATGCCCCTGGATGGGATATGTCGGAGCTCCATAGGCGAAAGGATGAGGGCCCATCTGAGGTCCATAGTAGACCGGTACTGCAAAGTTCGGGCCGACGTGGTTCGAATTCGGCCCTGAGTTCTCCATCCCAATACTTGCAGGGTTTCCATTTGGGGATTCAGTCACAGGAGTCCCGTTGGACGGAGGAATAGGCACCTCCTGAGGTCGGCTAAGTTCATTGATCCTTTCCATCAACCTGTCAATAGTTTTCTGCATCTGAGCTATCTGGGTCGTTCGGGGAGATTCGGGATTTCTTTCTGATGTCATCCTGGAATGAGTCTGTGCTCGACTGCGTGTAAAGATCGGACTTCGAAAGGGGGGAACTGGATTTGCTTTTCGAGGACCAATTTTCTTTGTCTTGTCCTTTTCTTTTTCACCTACAAAAAAAAAAAAAAAAAAAAAAAAAAAAATCATTTTTTTAGTTCATGTGGGTCTTAGGTGGCCTTAAAACCCTTTCTAATTCGAAGATTTCAATTTCGGTAACGACTAATTAAAAAAAAAAAAAAAAAAATTATTTATTTATTTTATTTTATTTTTTTTTTTTTGTCGTTCCCTACCGATATTGAAAACTTTGAACTTGTTTGGTGTTTTTTTTTTTTTTTTTTTTTTTTTTTTAGGACTTCCCCAGACGTCATAAATCCATCAAGTACAAAAAATCATTTCTCGTCTTGTATCATAGAATCCTGAGGGGATAATATGGATACAAGACAGTTTTGTTTTTATCAGAGGATTTACAACGATATAAGGGCCTGAGAGGAAATAAGGAAAAAAAATAAAAAATAAAAAATATATATATATATATATAAAATAAAATAAGTGATATACAAAAAAAAATAAAAAATAAAAAATAAAAAATAAAAAAATAAAAAAAATCACAACTTATTTACTGAATTGAGGGAAAAAATAAAATAAAATTTAACATTCGGACTTTAGATTAATTGGACTTATTCAGACATATTGGGCTCAACCCTCAGCCGTCCCCAGTGGAGTCGCCAGCTGAACGCGCCCCAATTTTCCAGAGAAAACCAAAAACAAATATATATAGATATATGTTTATGTATGCTTGGCGCTGGTAAAACGAAAAGGGTTTTTAAAAACGTCGATTTTCTCATTAAAATGTACTTAAGCCTGTTTTAGAAAAAGGAGTCGCCACCTAGCATTAGGTTTAAATGATGTGCTAGGCCACCATATTTTTCTTTTTTGAAAATAATTTAAAAATGGCTTAAGTAAAATTTGACTCCAAAAATAATGTGGTCTAACCAGAGATTCGTTTAAAGAGTTCGGGGGTCAGTTACGCTCGGGGAAGGTGTCAAGCACCCCAAGACGCCCGTCTAAAGACGGTACCTTATCCGATTAAGTCCAATTAGAATTTAAATCCGAATGTTTTTATTTTATTTTTAAATCCTCCTTATATACACATACACACACATTTGAGGGAAGTGATCCCCCTTCTAAACCTAGACCGTTCTGATTGAAGGTTGGGAATTTTCCACCTCGTATTGTTAGCATATTATATTTAATACAAATTAAATAAAACACCCACACACACGCATCGAGGAGAGTAATTCCCTTCTAAATTTATGCCGTTCAAATTAAAGGTTGGGAATTTTCCACCTCATATTGTTAGTACATTATATTTAATACAAATTAAATAAAACACCCGCACACACGCATCGAGGAGAGTAATTCCCTTCTAAATTTATACCGTTCAAATTGAAGGTTGAAAATTTTCCACCTCATATTGTTAGTACATTATATTTAATACAAATTAAATAAAACACCTGCACACACGTATCGAGGAGAGTAATTCCCTTCTAAATTTAGCCATTCAAATTGAAGGTTGGGAATTTTCCACCTCGTATTGTTAGCACATTATATTTAATACAAATTAAATAAAACACCCACACACACGCATCGAGAAGAGTAATTCCCTTCTAAATTTTAGCCATTCAAATTGAAGGTTGTGAATTTTCCACCTCGTATTGTTAGCACATTATATTTAATACAAATTAAATAAAACACCCGTACACACGCATCGAGGAGAGTAATTCCCTTCTAAATCTTAGCCATTCAAATTGAAGGTTGGGAATTTTCCACCTCGTATTGTTAGCACATTATATTTAATACAAATTAAATAAAACACCCGTACACACGCATCGAGGAGAGTAATTCCCTTCTAAATCTTAGCCATTCAAATTGAAGGTTGGGAATTTTCCACCTCGTATTGTTAGCACATTATATTTAATACAAATTAAATAAAACACCCGTACACACGCATCGAGGAGAGTAATTCCCTTCTAAATTTAGCCATTCAAATTGAAGGTTGGGAATTTTTCACCTCGTATTGTTAGCACATTATATTTAATACAAATTAAATAAAACACCCGTACACACGCATCGAGGAGAGTAATTCCCTTCTAAATCTTAGACATTCAAATTGAAGGTTGGGAATTTTCCAACTCGTATTATTTACTTAAAAAAAAATAAAAATAAATAAATAAATAAATAAAATAAAATAAAATAATAAAAAGTAATAAATAAATAAATAAATAATAAAGGAAGAAGAAAAAAAAAATCTAATTTACAAAAAAAATTAGTATAATAACAACTTAAAAAAATAAGAGTAAGATTTACAACAGATGAAAATTTACCACCTTCTTGGATATTTTTCTTCTTCAAAATTACAATAAAATGAAAATAATATTATTTTCTTCAAAATTTTTCTCCAGATTTCTCCTCTCCCTTACAAAAATTTCTCTCAAAAATTTCTTCCTCTCAAAATTTTCCTCCCTTTCTTCTTGTGATCCTTCCTCTATTTATAGGAAGGATCACTCAAAATCCTTCCGACAGCCGTGCGAAAAAGAGGGGAAAAAGGGGGTGGGTGCACCGAAATTTGGTGCACCCACCCCCTTTTGGGTGCACCAAAAATGGTGCACCCAAAAAAAGGGGGGGCTGGCCCCCCTGCTGGCCGCACATGCGACCTGCCTGGTCGCACGTGCGACCTTAATGCACCCCCCCACCCCCGTTCGGTCCAGGCCTCTCTCGTTCTCGTCTGTTTCTGGTCCATTTTGTTCCGAATTAACGCGTTTTTATTCTACTTCGAAAAATCTACAAAACCAAAAAAATAAATTAATTAATTACTAATATTTAATTTACTTAAGAGATTAATAAAACTTAATTTAGCAGTATTAAACCGCACAAATACGGTACAATCAAAATAAAATAAATAGAAAAATAAAATAAAAATAACTATAAAATAAAGTATATTTTTTTGCGAAGCGGTCAAAATGTCATGTCTACACATCCCGACTTTGGAGTCATAAATGATTCTCCAAGCGAAACTTAAGGTGGAGACGTGTAGTCCTCCATCCCATCGCGGACGTAGACGGGCAACCCTCCAGCCGCTTCCCGAAACGAAGGCTGAGACGTGCAATCCTCTGTCCCATCGCGGATGTAAACGGGCAGCCCTCCATCCGTTTCTCCAAACGAAGGCAGAGACGTACAACTCTCCGTCCCATCGCGGACGTGGATGGGCTGCCCTCTAGCCGCTTCCCCAAACGAAAGTGGAGACGTACAGTCCTTTTTCCCACCGCGGACGTAAACGGGCGGCCCTCCAATCATTTCTTTAAACACTAAGTGCAGTACAATGGTAGAGTCGTACAGTCCTCCGTCTAACCATGGACGTAAACGGGTAGCCATCCAGTCACTTCATTAAACACCAAGTGCGGCACAACGGCGGAGCCGAGCAGCCTTCCGTCCCACCAAAGGTGGAGACGAGCGCTCTTTAGCCTATCTCCAACAACGGCATTCCGACCCCCTGAGTTGCAGACAATTCTCCAAGTCACCGTCCCGACTCTCGGTGTCGCGAAGTGCACTTCAGCGTATAAGCTCACCACTCCGTGGTCTTCAACTAGAGCTCTCCAACACCCAAGATATTTTTGGGATATTTTTGAGATATTTTCGAGATATTTTCAAGATATTTTCAGGATATTTTCCGGATATTTTCAAGATATTTTCAAGATATTTCGAGATATTTTTGGGATATTTTCGAAATATTTTTGGGATATTTTCGAGATATTTTTGGGATATTTCGAGATATTTTCGGGATATTTTCGTGATATTTTCTAGATATTTTCGAGTTAATTTCGAAATATCTTTGGCCGACCAACCATCATCAGCCGCTGACCAAACACCGCTGCCCGCTAGCGACCACCGCCAACCGCTGGCCAACCGCCGAGGCGTACTCTCACGCATTGAAAAAATTAATAATATTTGTTTATAGTGCTACAAAGCCTCTGAAACGTTCGTTTTAGCTGAAAATTGATATCCCTGGTCGTCTTACTTCCCTCCCCGCCTAGGGCTAGGGGGCTACTGATGAGGGTATTATTGGGCATCACCGATTTCCTAGGCCTTAGCCCCGTGTCCACTATTGCCAATAGTTTCTCCACAGGCTTGACAAAGGCCTAATGGGCTTCTCCAAATGGGCCTAAAAGCCCAAGCCCATTACTATACAATTTTACTATGCATGGTCCATTTCTATAAATAGTGGAGTCATTTAATGCCAAGGGTAATGCCGATTTTCTCATAGAGAACCTTAGAGGCCATTTACTACTCATACGCTTTATTTTCTTAAATTAAAGCATTCATATTTCTTTCCCCTCCCCCCCGAGATCTTATTCTCATGCCGGAGGGGTTTTCTAGGAACAGGTCTTTGAAGAGCAAGACATGATTCAGGACTTCAACAAGTCAGCCCTTCAGGTTAACCATTCCAGCTCACTTGGGGAATTTTTAACTCTAACTCCAGCAATAGGATTCGCCTGCCGTCTGACTAGACCGTACTCGAGGTGCGGACCGATTTTCGACACCAACAATTTCTCCACAGGCTAGACAAAGGCCTAACAGGTTTCTCCAAATGGGCCCAAAAGCCCAAACTCATTACTATGCATGGTCCATTTCTATAAATACTGGAGTCATTCAATGCTAAGGGTAATGCTAATTTTCTCAGAAAGAACCTTAGCGGCCATTTACTATTCACACACTTTATTTTCTTAAATGAAAGCATACATATTTCTTCCCTCTCCCCCCCCCCCCCCCCCCCCCTCCCCCCAAAAGTTATTCTAGCGCCGGAGGAGTTTTCCAGGATACCTCCGGCCAGGTTCCGTGTATAGGAACATGTCTTTGAAGAGTAGAACGGGATTCAGGACTTCAACAAGTTAACCCTTTAAGTTGACCATTCCAGCTCACTTGGGGAATTTTCAACTCCAACTCCAACAATAGGATTCACCCACTGTCTGACTGGATTATACTCGAGGTGCAGACCAATTTTCGGCACCAACAACTATATATATATATTTTAATTTCGTCTTCATTTTTGGGCACCGTTGTTGAACATCTTTCTGAAAGAAAAAGACTCCACGAATGGCTAAGGCTCCAAACCAGGTTAGGTTGTATCTATTTTAGATTTTCTTAATGTAGTTTTGTTTCTTTTTCTATTTTACCTATGTATAAGGTTGTAGAACAAGGGATTAATGATTTTTTCATTGTTTAACCAGTTAATTCATATATATATATATATATATATATATATATATATATATATATATATATATATATATATTATCATTTTATAAACGGAAAATTACAAATTTAGTCATCGTATTTGCATGCGTTTTTCTATTTGACCTTTTAAATTTTTTTTAATCATAGTGACCCTTGTATTTGCACGTTTTTTTAAGTGGTCATTCTATCAAAAATATGGGATTAAGTTGGACAGAATTGGTCACGTAATTTGCGCATGTCAAAATTCAAGTGTAAAAACGTCACTTTACTTTTTTTTCTTTTTCCTTTTCCTTTTTTCTTTTTCTTTCTCTATTCCTTCTCTGGCACAAGTCGTGCTCTGGAAGAGCAGCGACCTAACCTCAACCTCCCCAAGTCAAACTTCACCAAATTATTCTCCAACTGGTGCGCTCCGACGACGATCGAGTTTCTCGTGTTCAACCCACCATTGACGAACGCCAAGCACGAGATCCTCTGTTTCCCTTGAACCACCGCATTGGCTCCTGAAATCCTCCAGCTTACATTGCGGTTTGCAAAGACGAAATCGATGGTCGGAACTCCGACCCCTACTCTTGTGTTTGATAAATTGCTCGTGTTGAAATAGAGTCCAAACGGCGACACAAGTTTCACCGGAGAAATGCCATCGAGTTGGTTAGCAAATGACTGAGTGAAGGCTGTGAAGAGGGTGTTTTCGAAAACTGTGTAAGGCGTCGTGGTGCTAATCATTGATCCGCCGAAACCTGGTTTATTGGTTGAAATCAAGATTTTGTTGAATGAGATTGGTTTGTTGTTGATGTTTATTGATTTCACTAGGATGAAATACTCTCCCTGTAGACCGATTGTTAAAGGGGTATAACCGAATGGGATGGAGATATCGACGGAAGATTTCAATTTGTACGGTCTGTGGCCGAAGAATATGACACCATTTTTGTTTGGCGTTGAAGCAAGGCACAGGGTGAATTTCTGAGGCTACCCAAATTGCGAAACGAGCTGCATGGGTAACGCGATCGGCGTGTGTCCTAGCCCTACAATTCCTCGAACACTTGGAGACAGCAACCTATGAAGCAGAAAAGACGCCGCACAAGCGAAGATGAATCGAAAGACGGTGGCAATAGGACCGGCGCCGGACCGAATCAAGAGAACGTCCTGGGCGAGCTCAACAAAGGAGCAACGATGGGTGAGTGGGTTGGTGGAGACCACGCCACAGGTGTTGTTATGGCATCATGGTGCAGCAGTGCAGGAGCTGTTGAAGCAGAAAATAAATAAAGAACGAGTTTACCAAAATTTCTTGGGATGAGTCGCGGACTAGGTCGCTCTCTTTAAGACGTTTCGCGGCTCTGCCCAAGAACGTGCATGCAGTGTAACAGCCCCGTCGTCCCCAGGATAAAACAGCCCAGAATCACCTCTGTCTAGAACCTTCTTTGCACAACAGAAGGCCTGAATACTAAACACCCACTCACTGTTTGAACAAGCAAACAGACTGCTCGGAAATCAAAGTTTAGAAGAAATAAAATTATTTCAGATGAAGAAGAAGACTGAAAGCAATTTTCTTTTGCTGTTTCAGATCAAGATGAAGGTTGTTCTGTGTTTTAAAACTGAGGAAGGAAGCAGTATTTATAGAGGAAAATTCTGAACCGTTTGAGAAAAAAAATAAATTCTTGAAACCGAAATTAAAAAAAAACGGTTCAAATAATCTAATTATTATTTTAAACGTTTTTTATTAAAACGTTAAACGTTTTTATTTAAAACGTTAAACGTTTTTAATAAATTAAAATATTAAACGGTTTTATTAAAACGTTTTTTTTTTTTTTTTCAAACGGTTCAAAACGTTTTTTTTTTTTTTTTAATTAAACTGTTTGAAAAAAAATATATATATTTTTAAATAAATTTTTTCCAAAAAAATAAATAAGTGCCACCTCATCACACGCTCGACTTGACTCGGCACGGCCGGCGGCGTGCGTGTGGTAAACCGGTAGGGATATAACTCCTCTCTCCTCCACAAAATGTGGGTACCCCTTGGGGCACACCCCAAGTATCTCACATACCTCTAGATATCCTCATTAATTCCACCTCTCCTAACCAATGTGGGATAAAAGGGCTAGAGGAAATTGCACATTTGACACTTTCTATTCTAAAAAATTTAATTAAAATTCATTTGTTTCAACATGAGCACTTGTGGCAGTAGTGAACGCCGGTGCTCGAGCATTGAGTCGAACGGCGGAACGGGGTGCCGTAGGTCGACGAAAGGTAGCTCTGGTCACAGATCACCCACAAGAATTTTTCGTTCAGATCGACGATGAAGGTCAGTGAGAGCATCGGAGTTCGCTTCTGGATGTTGGATATGTGAAGATTTGTTGAAGGGTCTTTGCGACAGGAAGAAGAAGAGAATTGGGCTTGAAGGGGGCTCTAGAAACTTGGGTTTTTGATTCAGATGAGAAAGAACAGAGGGAGCAGAAGATGAAAAGAAATAGAAGGAGGGTCGATGCCATTAGAGAGAAGAAGATGAAGACGGAAGCTCATGCAAATGCAAAATACATGTGAGAGCAGTGAGAAAAGTTGGTGCAATTTACAGGGTGACAAATCATGTGTTAATGCTGCAAAACGAGGAGTGAAAGAGAGAGTTGTGTGGCACTGGCGAGAGAGTGAGACCAGAGAGAGAAAAAAGGGGAAAAAAAAGAGAAAGATAAAAGAAAAGGGAAAAAAAAAAAGCAAAATGACATTTTTACCCTTGAATTTTGACATGTGCACGTGATCAATTCCATCCAACTTAACCCTAATTTTTGACAGATTGATAACTTAAAAAATCGTGTGCAAATACGAGAGTCACTTTGACAAAGATAAAATAAAATTGAAGGGCTAAATAGAAAAACGCGTGCAGATACGAGAATCAAATTTATAATTTGCCCTTTTATAAATGTTAGAAATAAATTATTGGTAATTGTGGATTAGATCTGATACATGGGGTTTAAATTTAACCGATATACAACCTGTTTTTTTTTTTTTTTTAATCGATAGGGTTTAATATAATGGATTATGCATAAGAATTGATTCATTGTAGATTAAAAAAAATCGAATCTTGAAAATAGTTCATGCCGATTAAACGGTCGATTATACGTAGATGACAATAAAGTCTTGTTACTCTTTTGTATGCTTATACGTAGATGACATGTTTATTATTTGGTAGTAGTGGTAAGATCATAAAATCTACCAAATATTAACTAATAAGTTTGAAATAAAAGATTTGGGAATAACATATGTCATTCATGGAATTTAAATTTAAGGACTTCTAAAAGATTGATATTATTTCAATCTCATTCTATTGAGAAGATCTTAGTAAAAATTAATAAAATGATTCAGCTATAACAAGAACACTACTAGATGTTAATCAACGTCTTTTTAAGAACACTGGTGAGATCATAACTTAGTTGCAATATTCATGAATAATAGACAGTTTAATATACATTGTGAATTGTACCAGACCTACTGAATCATTTTTAATTGAAAATTGCAACAAAAATGACAAAGCTTCAATGTCTTCATGATGCTTCAGGTCAGCACCCATCAAAAAGCCCAATTGGAAATGAAAGTGCTCCTAATTCACAGAATACTTAGTTGTAATAGGCCGAGAGTTAAAATGTAGAAAACTAAATTTGGTATTGTTTGGTTTAGTTTTTGAAAATTAATTAAAATAATTATGAAAGTAATTTTTGAAAATATTCACATTTCTCATGGGCTACCAACTAGGTTGACTTAAGATATCACGGTTAAAAGATTTATCTCAAAATCACCCGATGTAAGATGCCCAACCGCAATCACGTTAACTTGAGGTATGTTTTTTTTTTTTTTTTTATTAAGCTTCACACGGCATTTACTTGCACGGTGTCCAGTCTTTCCACACAAGAAACAGGTCCCCCTGAAATTCCTCATTTACTTCCATTAGGGGCCAAGGCTTTGACTTGAACCAAGGCTAGATTATTTTTTTCTATTGTTGGTCTTGTGAACCTCCACAACATTTGCCTTCGAATTCATGAAATGACACCCATCAAAATTCTCAACAAACTAGTGTTCATCTTCAATTCTGAGACTTACAAGCAAATCTTCAACAATCATATCTTTGCGTTTATACTTGAGATAATTTTTGAAATCACTCTAGGTCAGTGGTAACTTTTCAATGATGAAAGCTACTTGAAATGATATACTCAACGACATTCCCTCAACAAGAATGTCATGTATAATGATTTGAAGATCTTCAAATTGATTGACAACAAATTTGGAATTCACCATAACATAATCAAAGAACTTTCCAACTACAAAATTCTTTTAGGCGACCTCTGTTTTGTACTTTTTATCCAAGGATTTCCCCAATTCTTTAATAGTTAATATGTCTTCATATACTTTATACATAGAGTTGCTGAGAGCATTGAAGATATAGTTCCGACACAAATAGTGAGAATTTTTCCATGCCTCCATCACGATCATTGTCTCAACATCGGTATTCTTAGGCAATAATGGAGCATATTCTTTGACAAAGTAAACTAATCTCAAAGTCGTAAGGTAGAACATCATCTTTTGTTACTATCTCTTAAAATTTCTTCCATCAAACTTGTTAGACTTTTCATCCTTGCAATGAAGTAGGTATCGTAGTGATAATGGTCTAAGTCATAGGAGGCGCCACATCTGACGCCTCATTTGACGCCAAAGTCGGCATAGTATTTTTACTTTTCATCATAGAGTAGTATGTCTACAATTTAAGAATGTATATAACCACTTGGAAAATTTAACAATAATCTCTTTAAAGTGATATCCTAATTTTAATCAGGATCTGAACATTCACAGAATAGAAATAATAAAATATTCAAAATGTAAATGTTCACAAATTTGAATAGTAACTAATTTGTTTACAAATACAATATTACCAAAACAATCAGATGAACTATTACGGACACAATTAATTTAGCAGTAAACAAGTATTGTTCCAATAAAACTTTAACTAAGTAATTTAGTTAAGTAAATACCATTCTAGAATGTAAGTAACAAGAACATCCAAAAACAATAAACAAGGTACTCTTTTAAAATTACACAATTTCATATAAATAGTTATTTTAAAATGCCATAACATAAAATATGAATTACTTTAAGATTGTTTATGAAAATTACTAAAATTTTAAAATAAATACTTCAATAATCATGAAATAAAATTAATAATAGTTACACAATATACATGTGAATGTTAATTAAGCATGTATAAGCAGTAAAATCAAAATCAAGAAATTATGTGAACAATTACAAAGTGTTTATATCAAATTGGATTCTTGATGTGTACATTCACAAAATTGATGCAGAGCATGAACATTCACAAATCAGAAATAGAAACAGATTGATGGTATCAATGTTTACTGGATAGAAATAAAAACATAAACAAAGAGAGGATTGAATGTTCACATAACAGAAAGAGAAATATAAGCAAGATGTTCGATATACTATAAATTGAAACTTACCCAGATATTGAAACGATTAATAAAAAATGAAGTAGATAGAGGTTAGCTTTTGACTTTATGTCCTCAAAGCATATTCACGCCCCCAATAAGTGCTAATGATTGAATGGACGTTTACCTCATAGGGTATAACGTTCTTCAAGTTTTTGGTACGAACACTTGAAACCAAAATAGAACTTCGACAAAGTGAACTTGTGTTAGAACTCTCACATATTTTTATATATTCTGTACTTTGGTGATGATATGAAGTGATGAATATCGTAAATCAAACTAAAAATCTCAAGTGGGTATTTTGAAAGTTAAAAATCTCATTCAAATCTTGATCATTTTTTTGCATATAAATATACTATGTTATTCCTTCAACAACGAAAAACGCATGAGAATATTAACCCAATTAATTTAATTAATAGATCTTATTTTTATAAAGTATATAAATGTGAACGTTAACTAAGGATGTATAGGTAATAAAACCAAATTCAGGAAATTCTGTGAACAATTAGAAAGTGTATATCAAACCAAATTCGTAATGTGAACATTCAAAAAATTGATACAGAGCATGAACATTCACGAACCAGAAATAAAAACAGATTGTGGGTATGAATGTTTACAGAATAGAAACAAAAACATAAACAAAGAGAAGATTGAATGTTCAAATAACAAAAAGAAAAATATAAGCAGGATGTTCGATAAATTGTAAATTAAGACTTCCCTAGATATTGAAACGATTAATGAAAAACGAAGTAGATGAATGTTATATTTTGACTTTATGCCCTTAAAGCATATTTACGCCTCCACACCAGTGCTAATGATTGAATGGACATTTTGTCTCACAGGGTGTAACTATCTTCAAGCTTCTGATATAAACACTTGAAACAAAAAAAGAAAAAAAAAAAAAAAAAAAGATCTTCAACGAAGTGAACTTATGTTTGAACTCTCATATATTTCTATATATTTTGTGCTTTGGTGATAATATGAAGTGATAAATACTATGAATCAGACTAATTTCAAAATGAATGTGAAGCCTCTTATTTGGAAAAGAGCAAAAGATACCAACAAATTGATGTGATTTGGAAAAGCACATGTTTGATGTGAACGTTTACACCAAACAATTACAAGTGATGAGTAAACAGGCATGAACGTTCACTCACATCAGTTTAAGTATAATTGCCTAGCAGTTATAACTACTGATTAATTGTCACATTTTCTATCTATTATTTAAATAAATTTTACCCCAAAAATAATTCTCTGACTAAGACCCAACCCAAGTCCGAATTAGATTGGTTAAAATATAAAACCCTATAATGCACAAAAGATTGTATGCCCAAAGAGATTTCTATTTACTTTCAACTTAGAATTTGATATAGTGCTCAAATTCTTCCTCTAAAATCAATATGGGATTGTTTGACGATTCTAGTTTTCAACCAATCTCAAGGGGTATTGGGTATTTTGAGAGTTAAAAATCTCCTTCAAATCTTAATAATTTTTTGCATATAAATATACTACGTCAATCCCCAAACAACAAAAAATGCATTAGAATACTAACCCGATGAATTTAATTAATAGATCTCACTTTTAATTAATTAATCAATTAAAATAGATTAATTCTATCTTACGAACATGATTGTACTATTAGTATATTAATGTATTTATTGAGATTTTAGTTTAGATATAAAATAGTGAGATAATTTCATTAAATCAGAAGTTATCATTACGTATAGTGGAACTCAACAAAAATACAAGTTAAAAAATTGCGCAACTGTGTGTTTGATGCTCTATTTTTTTTCTTTTTTTTTTTTTTATTATTTTCAATTTTTTAATTTTCCTCAACAAAAGATATCATTATTTTTAATTTTTTTAATTTCTCGAACTCTGCATGTGAATGTTTGATGCTTTATTTTTAACACAGACAATCTCAAACCTGAGTAAAAGAAAAGAGTTGCTTTAGATAATTGAAAACCAACGTAAAACATTTTTAAAACCTTAAGGACATGGATCCAAATATATTACATGGGGCATCCCCTGCTAGTAACGCGCTACATTAAGTAAGACAAATGTTTACTTATTCACTGCCAACCTTGACACTAACATGGGATAGAAGCCACCAAGCAGAGCGGAGTTTTCTTATGCATAGTCAGCCCCAACATTTCCTCCATATCAACATCTTCTACCCTGATCCCATCAGGTAAGCTCCAGTTGAATTTACACAAAAGCTTTGCAAGTATCAACTCAATCAACACAACCGAGAAATTGATCCCGGGACAGCTCCTCCGACCAGCACCGAACGGCAAAAGCTCGAAATGTTGTCCCCGAAAATCGACAGAGCTATTTGCGAACCTCTCGGGGTCGAAAACCTCGGGATTTTCCCACACATCGGGATCCATGGCTATGGCTAAGGCATTTATGAGGACCCTTGTTTTGGAGGGAATTTGGTAGCCCAGGACAGTGGTGGGCTCTGTGGTCTCTCTTGGGAGGAGTAATGGGTCTGGAGGGTGGAGCCTTAGAGACTCTTTTAGGACAAATTTTAGGTAGGTCATGTTTTGGAGGTCACTTTCAGTTATTTGGGCTTTTCCATTTGCAATTTTTCTTACTTCTTCTTGGGCTTTCTTCATGACTGATGGGTTTCTAATGAGTTCTGTCATTGTCCACACCAATGACGCTGCTGAAGTCTCACTCCCTGCAATCAATACGTCCTGCAATTGCATGTTTTTTAATATTTTAGTTGCATTTTACTATTTTTATCTATGGTGAAATAAAAATTATTTTTCCTAATATTTTTTTATTATGAAAAAAAAAATGAAATGATGAAAAGTAATTTATTGTAATATAATTTATTATTTTGCTCTCATATATTATAAAAATAAATTTAAATTATACTATCAAAGATGTAATTATAATTTTACTTTTTCTCTTGAAAAATTCTCCCTCACTTTCCCTATATTTTCCTTCTAGATTTGTGTGGAAAAAAATTGCCTTGAAAATTATATATTTTTCTTCTTATTTTTATTTTCGTCCCATTTTTCCTCCATACTAAACAATTTTTATTTTATTTTTTTTTCATTTTTCATCTCATTTTTCTTTTTATTTTCTTATCCATCTTTTTTTCCACTCAAACAAATGCAGCCTAAAAAAATTGACGACTCACAAGACCTTTATGAAAACCATGGGACTAAAATACAATTTCAAAAAAGTAAGCGGGTACAAAGGTTTTAACAATAAATTAGGATGGCTGATTAGAAGTTTTGATCATTTAATCCTTTTGTTAAGGGAAAATTATATTTTTGTCCCTCTTGTAAGGGAAGAGTATCTATTTGGACCCTAAATTTTTTTAAATTGCACATTTAATCCCTCGAGTTCAACATTTATTTCAATCCCACAAAATTAAAATTGTCATTAAAGATTTTGGACGAAAAATGAGTTGTTCTCAACACATGACTTTTTAATAAAAATATTTTTACTATTTAGTCACTCTACTAAATCTAACACGTATTTTCACTAACAAAAATTCATCATTCTCTATTTCTCACTCTTTAAATGAATTGTTATGAGGGAAATGTTAAGAAAAAATATCTAAAGAAAAAACATCTAAACTTTAGTGGAGTAATAAAATAACAAAAATATTTCTATTAGAAGGCCATATGCGGAGTACAATGTATTTTTCATCCAAAATTATTAACAATATTTATAATTTTATGGGATTGAAACAAATATAAAATTTGAGGGACCAAATGTGCAATTTGACAAACCATAGGGTCTAGCTTAAAAGGCTCAAGCGATCAAATGAATGCTTAAATCATATCTCCTAAACAATCTCGACTAGGATTTCACCTCGAATTTCTCCCAAATCAAGTTCTAGAATACCTTCTCCAAACATTACTGACCCACAAACTTAAAAAAAATCTCTAGTAAAAGCATAATTGTTTTCAATTCAAAACTTGGGCCATTTCAAAACGAAAAAATAATTTTTTTAAAAATATCGGTGGCCTAGCATGCCATTTGTCTACATAGACACTCATCCTATATTTTTGAACCGAAAAAATAATTTTCCCTTTTTCTTAAATGTATTTTAGAATAATTATACAAAAAATATAGGGGGCAATTACAGTTTTGATCCTCCTACTTATAGTGTTTTTTTATGTGACTCTCAAACTCATTTTTTTTTGTAATCAGACCCTCTAATTTGTAATCGTCATTCTAAGAGATCCTTCTATTAAAATTAGTGTTAATTTTGACTGGAAAATTACATTTCAACCCAAAAATTTTATTGGTAGAATTACACTTCAATCTCATATACTTTAAGGAAGTAACACTTTACCCCCATGTACTAGAAACCCCACACTAAACACCGATGTATTTATTTATTTACTTCTTTTGTCATTTTTTCTTACTTTTACTTTCGTCTTTTAATAAAAAAAAATTTATTATTTTTGTGTTTTTTCGCTTTTTTTTTTTTTTTTTTTATAAAATTCTAAAAAGAGTTGGACTTATCAGCAAAAATTTGGGCATAATTAAATCTTTTTGTTTCGTTGTTTTTCTTCACCATTCTTTTTTTTTGTTTGTTTTCTCTTTCTTCTTTTTTCTCCTTGTTTTCTTCCATATTATTTATTTTTTCTCTATTTTCAATATATATATATATATATAGACTTAGTCTATTTCAATCTTTAATTAGTTCAAAAAATTCTATATTTTATGCAAACCCAATACAAGTAACATCTCAAGTGCAATTTCGTCCCCATTGGATTAACTTCTACTAACAAATTTACCATTCTTTCTTCTATTTTTCCAATTCTATTTGGAAACTTATTAAAATTTTAAATAGGCAAGATCTCAATTTTTTAATTTTATTTTGAAAAATAGTTAAAAAGTAAATAAAATGGAAGAAAACAAGCGAAAAAAGAAAAATAAAACAAAAAAGAGAGAATAAACAAACAAAAAAACCTATGAAGGAAATCAACAATTTTTTTTAACTGGTCCCAAATTTCAGCCCATAAGACCAAGTCATTTTAGAATTTTATGAGGAGAAAAAGATCCCCCATAAAAAGAGGAAACCCAAAAATGAGAAGGAAAAAAATCAAAAGAAAAAATACATGGGTGTTCAGTATGGGGTTTCATACTACTTAAGAGGGTTAATTATTTTCTTAAAATATATGGGGTAAAGTGTAATTTTTCAATCAAATTTGGGGGTGGAGTATAATTTTTTCCAGTCAAAATTAACGCTAATTCTAATGGAAGGGCCACGTAAAATAAAGGTTCCAAATTAGATGGAATGATTACGAAAAAAATTGAGTTAGAGAACCACTAAAAAAAAAGGCTACAAATAAGAAAGACAATAATTGTCATTTGCCCAAAATATAGATATATAATAGAGTGTTTCATTTGTAGTTTCGTTGTATCCTTAATTTTAAAAAAGTCTCTTACGCAATTACAACTTATTTTTTTATTCTTGCGCATTAAAAAAATACAGAAGGCTCAATACACGCGTCATATGTATTTAACTTGTGTATAAAATATTTGTTAGATGTAACAAATTCTACACAAGTACATATAATATAGTTACATGTAATTTATAATTACGTGCAACTAATATTACACAAATATATGTAACTAATATCACACAGATATGTATGTAACTATATAGTTAAATGTGATTTATAATTATTAACTTGTAACTAATTTTAGTTATTTGTAAATAATGTTCACTATAATACATATGTAATCTCCAAGTTCTCTCTACTCTTCACACGAATGCGTGAGCATGTGTGTGACTAATATGGAACCAAAAATTAATTTAAAAGACTAAATTAAAACTTATATTTAAAGGGAACTAATAATAGGTTACACCCTCTATTTAGAACTAATCACCAATTATCCCTACATATTATCAATTGAGAAAGAGAGAGAGAGAGAGAGTACCGTTAGAACAGCCTTGATTTGTTCGTTGGTGAGACGGATAGCTTGAGTCGGATCCTTTTGGACCCGAAGTAAAACATCGATTACATCCTCGTGGTCCGATTTATTCCTTCTCGGATCCTGATGATCGTTGATCGATTTCTCGAAAAATCGATCCAGTTCTCCGAAATTCTTCTCTATCCTCGATTCAAATCCATTGAACTTGTTAATCCACCCCAGCCACGGGAAGTAATCGGCGACGTTGAACGAACCCACCAAATCCTGAGTTTCCCGAAAGATCTCATGGAAGTCGCTCTTCCGTTGGTTGTCTCTCTTCCCGGCGTTCTCTCCGAACGCCACCCGGAGAATCACGTTGTTGGTGAGAAGCAACATTAGTTCGCTCAAATTGACGGCGGCGCCCGTGGATTGGGAAACAGAGGCGGTGATGCGCGCAGTTTCCTCGTCGCGAATGGACTCGAAGTCTTGGATTCGTTTGGGGCTGAGAAGTTCGTGGATCATGATCTTGCGCATCTCCCTCCAGTAGTTACTGTAGGGGGAGAAAGAGACGGTAGAGCTGCCGTAGCTCAGCCGGTCGGCGGCGAAGAGGAATGGGCGGCCGGAGTAAACGCGGTCGTGGGACTTGAATATCTCGTGGGCGACACTAGCAGAGGAGATGACAACGGTGGGGACGGAGCCGAGTTGGAGGAACATGATGGGACCGTGGTGGAAGGAGAGGTGGCGAAGGGAGTGGTGGGGTTTTTCGCCAAGCTGGTGGAGGTTGCCGATAAGAGGGAGCTTCGCAGGTCCCGGTGGGAGCTTCGCCTGCGGCTCCTTTTTCCATATATTTTTGACTAACAAGATGATTAAAAGGAGAGGTAGGAGAAGAACAAGGAAAAGGTGCATGAAACTTTGGGAATCCATGACGGAGTTAGTTTTGGACGAACCAAAGAAAGAAAAACCATGGAGTTATATAAAATAAAGGACACTTGAGATGTCCAGTCAGGACAATCACTGTCTAAAGATCATTTAAACATAAGGTTTTTTTTTTTGAATGATTCTTTACAAAATAATGTTTTTTTATTTTTGAAATTTTTGGAGATTTTTTTTTTTAAATTAAATTTCTAGAAGAATCATGACATAAAATATTTTATAAATATTATTATGATATTGCTAGAAATGAAAAGTCAAAAAAACATTCTAGCCTTAGAAAGCCTATCCATAATTTTCAAATTATAATATAATATTTCTTTATTGCTTTCGGCATGAAGACAAGTTTTTAACGCCGGGAATAATACGGATAACAAGATACAACAAATTATAAAAATAAAAATGCAAGTTAGTGTAGTGTACGACACGCCTAATAAATATTATATTTTTTTTATATATTTATTAAATTTTTTTTACATAATTATATAAATTCAAATAAATTAAAAAATAAATATTGCATGTTATTTTAATCTTTATAAATAACCAAGAATAATAACATTTAAATAAATAGAATAAAATATAAAATAGAGAGAAAATACATATATGGTGGATTGAGCTGTGTGAACATTGTCCTAAGAAGATATACGTTCTCTCTATGTACAGGGTTGAATGCCAAGTCCTTCTCAAGATACAACAATCCAGGGAGTCAATATACAAACATGACATCTCTATATTGAACCAATTACGAACCTTATTACCCGTAAATCATCAAATAACTAATATATGAAAACAAATCAAAACATTATTTCTCTCTATTTTGTATCTCAATAGAATCATACTCACAACATGTAATATGCATCAACATATAGTATGAAACTATTTTCTTTATTTTTCACTATTATTTCTTATATCTCTATATCTTTCTTCTTTTTCTATATGTTCTTTAACTTTATACACTAAGTGTATGAATTACGTAACTCTTATTTATATATAGGTTTTGAATGAGCGAAAGAAAGAAAAATATGGAGATATATAAAATCCCACAAGTGAGGATAATCATTTTTTAAAGACCATCTAAAAATTGAATTTTTTTTTATTGGATGGTCCTTTAAAAAATAGTGTTTTTTATTTTTGAGATTTTTGGAATTTTTTATTTTTAAATAAATTTGTTGACGAGTCATGACATAAAATATTTTATAAATATTAATACGATATTGTTAGAAATGAAAAGTCAAAAAAACCTTTCTAGCCTAAGAAAGCCCATCCATAATTTTCACTCATGATCATGACGTTCAAATTATAATATAATATTTCTTTATTGATTTGAACATGAAGACAAGTTTTCTCTCTTTAATTTTAGATGTGCGGTCAATTCATTTTATCATTTGAATAAACACGAATAACGACAGGTGTGACACAAATTATAAAATAAAAATACCAGTACGTGTAGGACACGCTTAATAAATATTATATATTTTTTTAATATATTTATTAAGAAAATTTTATATAATTATATAAATTCAGATAAAATAATAAATAATATTGCATGTTATTTTAATCTCTATAAATAACCAAGAACAATAATATTTAAATAAATAGAATAAAATATAAAATAGAGTGAAAATACATATATGGTGAATTGAGTTGTGTGAATATTATCCTAAGAAGATATACGTCCTCTTTATGCATAGGGTTGAATGTCAAGCCCTTCTTCATGACATCTCTATATTAAACCAATCACGAACCCTATTACCCCGTAAATCATCAAATAACTAATATATGAAAAAATCATGGTCGGTGTATACTCCTGCGTGACACTCTAGACTCTGGAATGTGGCCACGTCACAGTGATGGTGAACACATAGTTAGGACTCTGATGCTGATTTGGTGACGCTCAAAACCACCCTTATCAATATATATATATATATATATATATATATATATATATATATATATATATATATATATATATATATATATAATAGAAATCACAATAATAATGTCTAATAAATATATAATTAAGACACATAAATATAATTATTATAAATATATATCATTAACAATTTTATTAATTAAGTAAAATAATTTGAATATATATAATATAATAAAATAAAATATTTAATTTTAAACTATTTTTCTAACAGTCCCCCACATAATTTAAAATAAAAATAAAATAATAAAATAAAAATATTGGACAATATAATATTGTATAATAGGTATAGGTGTCTTCAAGACTTGAACTTCACTTCGTGTAACAAACATTATCCGAAGGAACCATAGTGAACTATGTCTTGAACTAAGTGCTTTTAACCGAACTTCAGTAAGCACACATAAAGTACGGGTATTAGATCTTGTTCGCGGTTTTGTACTTTTATGGTCATGCATATGTATCTTGATTCTCACGAGAGTCACTATAGAAAGCCTAATCCCATAGTCATAGAAAGCCTAATCCCATAGTCGCGGTTTCACGACAACTCTCACTTAGGTGAGTCATTAAAGGGTATATGTGACCTGTTCCCTGCAAGAATTTTTGTAATGATCTGGTTTCCTAGAGCTGCTACTTGGTTTCTCCCTTTGGAGAATCAATACCAAAATCGATTGACTAAATTTTCATTCTATAAAATCTGATAAATTTATAATGCGATGGCGTCTAGTAATTAATAATTCGTCTTATGAAATTATTTTAATTTACAATGCGACGACGAAAATTATAATGATTGAATTCACCGATTACAACAATAAATAATAAATACAATTTTTACAAGTAAAAATTCAAATATATTTTCAGTTGCCGTTTCGTGCTCACCGGCCCTTCCAGGGCTGTCACATGGTTTTTCTCTTTGGGGAATTTATCACTAACCCGAATAATTCATATTTCATTTTATGAACTAGATAATTTTTATTATGCTACGGCAATAATTACAATTCGATTATCTGATAAATTAATAGCCATTAATATTAAAACTAAATAACCGATATTTTATTTAAAACATAAATCTGAAAAATTTTGCAAATACGGTGATAATCATAATTATCAAATTTATAATTTATATATTTATTGAATCGATTTTACAAAGGCGAATAATAAATACGACTATTACAATTAAATTAAAATTCAAATGAGATTCCTGATGTCGGTCTTGTTATCGCCGGCCCTGAAATCAAAACTGTGGGATTGTGAGTCAACACTCAGTAGAACTCTAAACCCCTAATACGTGCATTTTATTAATACAATAAATAAAATATCTTGGCATGATTCCTACATAATTCCCACATAACCATAAATATTTCATGAAATTTGACAATTAAAATTCAACAATAATAATAGCATGAATCACATCATAGAAAAATTAAATACATATATTAAAAGAGTTAGAAATTCTACCTGAAATCTAAAGTCGAAATTCGAATCGAAATATTTTTCTTGCTCCAAAAATTATTTAATGTATATATAATTCCAGACGAACATAAACTAATTCCCGAGATATTCCAAAAAAAAAAAAAATGAACCCAAATGATAACTTCCTATAAGTGTTAAAATGACATTATTATTAATATTATTATATTTATTATGATTACTCAGCATATACACCTGTAATACATATATATAATATAAAATAATATAATATAAGAAGGTTGATATTGTTTCCTTCATTGCCAAGGAAACAATATAAATTATTTATTAATTTATTTATTACATAAGTATCCCCTTAAAATACAGAAAATATTAATTATATTCCAAAACTCTTAAAAGTATATTTTAAATAATATAATATTCCCAAAACTACTAAAAATCAATTTAAATTAACATTCAACCTCCAAAAATTATCAAATATTATTTATATCATAAATTTGCAAAACATTCCCAAAAATATCAAGTTTATATAAAATAATATTTTTCAAAAATATAAATTTTTGAGGAATTATAATTTTCTTACCTTGGTCTCATTAAAGGTTAAACCCATACTTAACACCACAATATTATATAACACCAGTGCCTTAGGGATGAGTAAGAGAATATTTTAAATAATTTCTCTAAATTATATAGCGTTATTTTATAAGTCACGTAGTACGGATTGTTGCTACCCATTGAACCTCTTTCATGGGGTTCCCAATCACAAAGGTTGGGTTACCTCCAAAGATGACTTCCTTATAGGCTAATACTTACCCCCTCTCGACAATTTTAAGATCTAACCATTGCTAATCTTTGAGGCAAATTATTTCACCTCGTGGGAATATATAATATGAATACTAAGCCTTGAAATTTTAAATTTAATTTATTCCGTTAATTCTCATTTGGTACCAATATATATTTTGGGACTATTATGGAACATCATTTTTGTTAAAGAACGTTTGAAATTTTTCAGCCCCAATAATACTATTTTTTTTTTTATTAGGAACATATTAAACGCAATTTTTTAATGAAACCAATATTATGCACAGTTTCATATTTCATCATGAAAACTAATATGGGACATGTACCACTGTAGCAGTTTATGAGACAACACTTGGGTTGCGTTTGAATAAAGGATTTGTAAATGATGAGATTTCAAAATCTTGAATTTTGAAATTCCATCATTTATAAATTCTTTGTTTGAATAACTATTTTAGACAAAGATTTTGATCGTGTAATTTTATAATTCCCTTGTTTAGATAAGTAAAATATTTATAAATGTAATTTAGAAATCATTAAATTTTAAGGGGTTATTATATATTTTCTTTTCATCTTCCTCCTAAGATAACCATCGCCACCACCTTGGGTGGCAGGGGTCAGCGGCGGTGGCCAGATCTGGAAGGCAGAAGAAATGAACCAGAAATCCCTTTTTGGATGGATTTGTAAATGACACTTAAAACAAAAAGATTTAAAAATTCTCATTTTATCCTATTTTTTAGATCCAAGAGATTTTACTCTTCTATTACGTATAGTAGGAGATTTTAATGTCACTCTAGATAGATCAGAGCACCTTGGTTGCTCTCATTTCGATTCTCAAGCTGCCACTAATATGTTAGACTGTATTGATATGTGCGGATTGATCGAGTTGCTGTTCTCTGGCAATAAATTCACTTGGTACAGCTTTAAGCATCAGTCGCGGAAGAAATGGAGCAGATTAGACATAACCCTGGTGAATAATGACTGACGACATCTTTTCCAGATTTCAGAAGTGCATCATCTAAATAAAGCTTGTTCGGATCATAGCCCCCAATTGATAAGATGTGGAGACAATCAACAACGTCGTAAAGGGTCCTTCAAATTCATGAATTTTTTGTGTCAACACCAAAATTTCTTTTTGATTGTTAAAGAATCTTAGACTCAACCGACCTCCGGCAATCATTTCCGAAAGTGGCATAGTAAACTTGAAAGGCTCAAGTCAGTGCTCCATGAATGGAGCTTCAATGCTTTTGGAAATATTTTTGAAAAGACCAAGAAGCTTGAGGAAAAAGTAGACGCGTTAGAAAGACAATCTGTTGCTGATCCTAGCGTTGTGCCTCGACTTTAGGAAACTAAGGCTCAACTAACTAAGGCCCTTTCTCATGAAGAAGCCTTTTGGAAGCAAAAATATGAAATTAAATGGATGAAAAAAGGTAACATAAATAAGTATAGCCGAAGTAGTCCAACAAAAAGTGCATAAATTTCTCTTTCCAAAGCCATGTTTGGGGAGGTCTGCTCAAAGGTAAATTTTATGCCGAGGATTATATTCAATTCTTAATTGGAAAAAGAAATGTCTCTTTTTGGTGGAACGCATGGCTGATCACAGCTCCGCTCGGTGATGTCGTGGTGGTCGATTCGAATTTATAAAATCTTCAAGTACAAGATGTCTGTCTACCTAATGGGGAGTGGGACATGCCTTTAATTCAAGTTCTTATCCCAATAGATTTGGTGAGAGAATTGGGAAACCTCTAGGGTTTTAATGTTTCTGAACAAGATGTCATGATTTGGATTCCTACCAACTTGGTAGAATTTTTGGTGAAATCTACTTGGGAAGTGGCTAGAAATCATTAGGATGTTCATCCTTTTTTTTAACAAGATTTGGCACAATTCTCTTTCGATTAAAATTTCCATTTTTATGTGGAGGCTCATTCATAACATTATTCCGGTTGATGAGGCAATTCAGCAAAAAAGAGTAAAAATTGTTTCCTTGTGTAATTGTTGTCATAGGCCTCAGGTCGAATCGATACTTTACTTCTTTTCACAAAGAGAATCACATGGACTACTTTTGGAGGGACTACATGGAATGGTGATAGGTTGAAAATATCTATCTACTTCTAAGTTAAATTTGGTAGTTTTTGAGTGTTTTAGTAATATTTTATGGCGTTTTTGTTTGTTTTTTATGTAAATCAGGTGTAGGGATATAATCGAGTGATAAACAAGTGAAGCGGTGGAAAAACAGTGAAAAAATGGTGAAAGAAATAAGGTTTCAGGACAACAAACCCACCGTTGAAGCGGTGGAGATGCAGGGAGAATTTTTTACCGCCACAACGGTCATTCATCGCCGAGGCAGTGAAAGTACAAAGAGTTTAGGGTTTGGTTCACCGCCGCAACGGTCATTCACCGCCGCGGCGGTCACTCTGTGCAGAAAATATCTAATTTTCTAAATATTTTGAAACCTTCTATTTAAGCCCTTATTTTCCCCCATTTGTGAAGGATGTTCCACACTTGATATACTTGATCTTAAGCTATTCTTGAGAGCTCAAAGAAGAGATTCAACATTTGGAGAAGATGAATCATTTCAAGACTGATCTTTGGCGACAGTGGACGACTCCACTCTAAGATTTGATCGTTCTTTCTTTGTTTCTATCTTTGTAACTTAACTTTTCATATCAAATGATGATGAATCCTTCTTATTTTAATATTTGTATGGCTAAGATCATGGTAGGTTAGATAAATATTATTTAGGGATTGATGTAACTCATGTAAATACATGTTTGATTGAATATATGTTAGTTTAACGGTTGTTTGTCTAAATCCGATTGTGTTTACCATTTTATTATAATTTTAATATGCTTGTTAAGGTATTAGGGTTAGTTTTGAGAATACGGAGTTTGACACTCGGGAGAGGTAACATCGGATTCAGACTAGGGTTAAACATATCACGACAATCTAACGATCCGGGAGGGTATTAGAAAGTATGCAATCCATAAGGTTGGGTCAAGACTCATGTGACTATGTGTTATATAAAATGCTAGAGGGGGATTTCGGCGTTAACGCGAAGTCACATAATCGCTCATTTTACACTCGGGAGAGGTAATGAGTGAGTTTGAGATACCTAGATTATCGGATAGGATAAACACCGTCATTGTTAATTAAACGAAGTCAAACATGTATTAAGTGAATGAAATCAATCCCTAGGTAATCCACTTAATTAGAATTAACCCAATAGTTGTTAGTTTAACTTAGTTTTTAAATATTTAAACTCAAACATTGCTTGAACCGTCGAGATAATATAAGACTATACAAATCACGGTATTCAATTAATTAAACAGGTTTTCTAGAGGACAATATCTTATCGAAAGGTCTACTATATTAAAACTTGACCTCGTGCACTCGTGAGTAAATTAAGACCTGAAAAAAGTAGTCGTGTCCAAATTTTTGGCGCCGTTGCCGGGGAACGTTGTTTTAATTTGGTTGATATTGTGACCAAGTGGTTGAATATTAATCCAGACAATTCTTTTGTTTTATTTATTTTTCAATTTATTATTATTTTTTTAATTTGTTTCATTTGTTGTGATCGAGCAGTGCATGCAACATTATAAAAATTTGGAATTTTTTACTCTCGATCCTGAGATCGAGCATACCTTGAGTAAGATAAGGAGAGAGAGAAGAAGCCAAGCTCAAACTATGGACGATGGTAGAGACGATCGTATGCCACATATGCCTCAACAAGCTCCGGTACCGCAGGCACTACCACAGCATCCTCCAGAACAGGAAGTTCCACAACGGGTTCTTAAGGACTACCATCAGCCAGTTATGTTTGACAACTACTCTAGAATTCGGAGGCAGCTGATTCAAGCTAACAATTTCGAGTTGAAGCCCGACCTAATCAATATGGTGCAACAAAACCAATATGGAAGGAATCTACATGAGAACCCCAATGTCCATCTGGCTACCTTCCTAGAGATATGTGATATAGTAAAAATCAATGGTGTTGCTGAGGATGTAATACGGTTGAGGTTATTTACGTTCTCACTTCCTGACCGAGCACGAGGTTGGTTACAATCAATCCAACTGGGAAGTATCAACACTTGGGAGGACCTTGCTCAAAGGTTCCTTACTAAATTTTTCCCGCCTTTGAAGAATAATCAACTTAGAGGTGAAATAGTGCAATTTTTCCAAAGAGACTTCGAGCCACTGTTTGAAGCATGAGAAAGGTTTACGGATCTATTGCATCGATGCCCCCAACACGAGTATCAAGATTGGTTTCAAACCCAACTCTTCTATAATGGGTTGGATGGCCAAACAAGGACTATAGTTGATGCCGCCTCGGGAGGATCATTGTTGTCAAAAACACCTGTTAAAGCAAATGCGTTACTGGAGGAAATGGCGACCAATAATTACCAATGGCCAAACGAGAGAAACACGGGAAGAAAGGTAGCTTCAATTCAAGAAGCCGATCATATTGCTACTTTATCGGCCCAAATCTCAAAACTCTCGGATCAATTGGTCGTTTTCTCAACTAAAGATGCTTCGTCAAGTCGTGAAGCGGAGAACATTGCAAGTAGTTCTCAACCTGGAGTGGATATTGAATTCAAAGAATGTCACTTTATCAACAATCAGGCTTATACTTTTAGGACCGCCGCCAATATTCCGACTCACTATCATCCGGGACTTCGCAACCATGAAAACTTTTCATATGCGAACAATCAGAACACGTTGCGGCCACCTCCCGGTTATAGAACACAAGCTCAAGGTTATTCTATGCAACAAAACTGCCAAATACAACAAACTCCTATTCAAAATCAAAAGTAAACTTGGAAGATATGATAGGTTCTTTCATGAAAGAAACGCAAACAATTTTGCATGAGACGCATAACAGGCTTAACAAGCATGAGGCGAGACTTAACTCTATTGAGAGCATATGTACAAACACATATGCTACTGTGAAATCATTGGAGACTCAGATCGGGCAACTTGCAAGTGTGATCCAAGAGCAGACTAAGGAGAAGTTTCCTAGCAACACGGAAACTAACCCGAGGGAATGTAAAGCTATTACGTTGAGAAGCAAAAAAGAGGTTGAAGTAAGTAAACCGATAAAAGAAGAGCCAGGGGTAAGCCATGATGTTGACCAAAATGAACCAAAGAGACATGTGGAGGAGGAAGTTGATGAGCGAAAGGAGGAGAAGAATGAAGACAAGATGGAGGAGAAAAAGGAGAGGAAGAAATAAGAGAAAATGGAAGAGAATAAAGTAGATCAAAGGGTGATTTCGGGGAGAATTACATTCCTGGACAATCCACTGATTCTAACCACACCTTTGCTTTATCCGTAATGATTCCCAAAGAAGAAGTTGAATCATCAATTTGCAAAATTTCTTGACATCTACAAGAAAATACAAATCAACATGCCTTTTGCGAATGCATTAGAACAAATGTCCAACTATGGCAAGTTCTTGAAAAACATAATGACGAAGAAAAATATTGGAGGAATACGAGACAGTGAAAATGACAGAGAAATATAGTGCTATACTGCAAAGGAAATTGTCTGAAATGCTGAAGGATCCCGGTAGTTTCACGATTCTGTGTACTATCGGGAAATCTTATTTTGACAAAGCACTATGTGATCTTGGTTCTAGTATCAACCTGAAGCCATCTTCCGTCTACCGGAAGTTGGGACTTAGTAATGCAAAGCCAACCACAATTTTACTTTAAATGGCGGACCGATCATTGACCTATTCAAAAGGAATTATTGAGGATGTCTTGGTGAAAGTAGACAAGTTCATCTTCCCGGTGGACTTCGTCGTGCTAGAAATGGAGGAGGATAGGGAGATTTCAATCATCCTTGGACGGCCTTTTCTTGCAACGGGAAAGACTTTAATTGATGTGCATAATGGCAATTTGACGTTGTGAGTAAATGAAGATGAGGTAAAGTTCAACATTTTCAAAACTATGAACTTTTTGGATGAATGTCCTAAATGCAACTGAGTAGATGTTGTTGACTCGTGTGTGAGGGAATTCTTTCATGAAAATGTGGATATGGATCCATTGGAGTATACACTCACAAATTCCTTATCTATGGGAGATTTTAGTGAGGAGGGCTCAACCACGAAAGTTGGTGTTGTAGACTACGTTCTTTCTATGGAGGCTCAATCTAAAGACGTAGAGGATTAAACTCATATGACTATGATAGAAGAAGAAGTTAGTTCTCCCGAACTATCCAATCCGCCTCACGGTGGATTAATACTCAAGGAATTACCGAATCACCTCGGTATACCTTTTTGGGAGAGAATTTAACCAATCCAGTGATAATCTCATCATCCTTGATAGAGGAGGAAGAGTACAAGTTGCTGAAAATTTTGAAACGGCATAGATCCGCCTTTGCGTGGTCTTTTTCCGACATTAAAGGAATTAACCCAACAATATGCATGCATAAGATCTTAATGGAGGATTCGTTTAAACCTTCCACTGAGCATCAACAAAGGCTAAATCTGGCAATGAAAGAAGTTGTTAAAGCAGAGGTGTTGAAGCTCTTAAACTCTAGGATTATTTATGCTATATCTGATAGCGAGTGGGTTAGTCCGGTGTAGGTGATTCCAAAGAAATGTGGCATGACAGTTGTGAAAAATGAGAAGAATGATCTTATTCCGACATGAACCATCACTGGGTGGCGAGTGTGTATTGACTATTAGAGATTGAACAAGGCAACAAAGAAATATCATTTTTCGCTTCCATTCATTGATCAAATGCTTGATCGTCTTGCCGTCTATGATCATTATTGTTTTCTTGATGGCTACTCAGGGTATAATCAAATAGCCATAGCACTGGAAGACTAGGAGAAGACGACCTTTACATTCTCGTATGGGATGTTTGCCTACCGACGTATGCCGTTTGGTCTATGCAATGCACCGACCACATTCCAATGGTGTATGATGGCAATATTCTTAGATATGGTAGAAGACATTATGGAGGTTTTCATGGATGAATTTTTAGTTTTTGGTTTATCCTTTAATCATTGCTTGTACAACTTGGTGTTTGTTCTTGATCGTTGTGAAGAGAAATACTTGGTTCTCAACTGGGAGAAGTGTCATTTTACGGTTAAAGAAGAAATAGTCTTTGGTCATCGAGTCCCTTCGAAGGGGCCCGAGGTAGACTGAGCCAAGATTGAAACAATTGAAAAACTTCCACCTCCGATAAATATGAAGGGAGTCCATAGTTTCTTGGGGCATGCCGGCTTCTACCAGCACTTTATCAAAGACTTTTCAAAGACGGTGAATCCGTTGTGTCACTTACTCGAGAAGGACGCTCCATTTGAATTTGACGAAGCTTGCTTGAAAGCTTTTAATGCAACGAAGGAAAAGTTGATCACGGCTCCTATAATAGTTGCTCCGGAATGGAACGAGTCATCTGAAATAATGTGCGATGCTAGCGACTATACGGTTGGAGCGATTTTAGGCCAATGAAAGGAGAATATCTTCCGATCCATTTATTATGCAAGCAAGACTTTGAACGACGCACGGAAGAATTATACTACAACTGAGAAAGAGATGCTGGAGGTTATTTTTGCATGCGATAAGTTCCAATCCTACATTATAGGATCCAAGGTGATCATCTATACAGATCAAGTCACCATTCGGTACTTATTCTCCAAGAAAGACACCAAACCACGTCTAATATGGTGGATTCTCTTGTTGCAAGAGTTTGATGCGGAGATAAGAGATAATAAAGGGAGTGAAAACATTGTTGCCGATCATTTGTCATGACTGGTGCAAGAGGACGTCGGTTATGAGTGCTGTATTACGAAGGTGTTCCCTGATGCGTAGCTGTTCAAAATTAACACTACACTTCTGTGGTTTTCGGATATCATCAATTTTCTAGCCTGCAAAGTGTTACTACCGGATCTTACAAGTACCTAAATGAAGAAATATTTGTTCAATTTGAGGCACTATATGTGGGACGAGCCGTTGCTATTCAAGAAGTGTGCTGATCAGGTGATCCGACAATGTGTTCCGGAGGAAGAGATGGAGAGTATTTTTTATCATTGCCATTCATCACCTTGTGGTGGTCACTTTGGAGAAACTCATACAACCACAAAACTAGGTTTATATTGGCCATCATTGTTTAGAGATGCTTATATTTGTGAAAAATTGTGATCAATGCCAACGGGTGGGTAACATTTCAAGAAGGCATGGATTGTCGCTGATGTCTATTCTTGAATTAGAGTTGTTTGATGTATGGGGTATAGGCTTCATGGGACCATTTCCATCGTCATTCGGTCAGGAGTATATTCTACTGGCAGTGGACTACGTGTCTAAGTGGGTCAAAGCTATGGCAACGCCTTCAAACGATGCCAAAGTGGTTCTTAAGTTCCTTCAGAGAAACATCATGACACGGTTCGGGATACCTCGGACCATAATTAGTGATGAAAGAACCCATTTTTGTAACAAAATATTTAATACTTTGTTGACAAAGTATAGGGTGAGGCATAAGGTGGTGCTGCCATACCATCCATAGATAAATGGCCAAGCTGAAGTATCAAATAGAGAGATCAAACAAATTTTGGAGAAAACTGTTTATTCCAATCGCAAGGATTGGGCGGTGAAGTTGAATGATGCATTGTGGGCATATCGCACGACTATTAAGACATCGATCGGCATGTTTCTGTATCGGTTGGTGTTTAAAAAAGTGTGTCACTTGCTAGTCGAGTTGGAGCACCTGCCTTTTGGGCAATAAAGAAATTGAACTTCGATCTAAAAGCTTCAGTGAACAACGTCTCCTCCAACTCAATGAAATGGAGGTATTCCGGAATAAAGCGTATGAAAATTCCAAGCTATACAAAGACAAGACGAAGATGTGGTATGACAATAAGAGAGAGATGAGAGAGTTAATCCTGGGTCAGAAAGTTCTATTATTCAATTCACGGCCGAGGCTCTTTCCCGAAAAATTGAAGTCCCGGTGGTGCGGACCGTTCCAGATCAAGTATGTATTTTCATTCGGCTCCGTCGAATTGGAAGACGATGACGGATGAATTTTTTCGAGTCAATGGGGAGTGGATTAAATATTACTTCGAAAACGAAGAGCGAGTTGGGGAGAGTATCTCTCTCGTTGACGAGTGATCTTGGAATTCGCTAAGTCCAACTGGGGACAGTAAATTAAGCACTTTTTGATATGAAACCGAGGGTATGATCTTGCCCGACTTTTGCTATTACTTACTTTTTGGAGGCCAGAATGGTCTCGGAGCGTGTTTGGAGGTGAATTGAGAAGTGTAGATACTCAGGGATGTGTTTAGAGCCTTGTTGTGAAAACTTGAAAAAATCATGAAAAAAACAGCAGGCAGCTCACCGTCGAGGCGGCAAAATTACAGGATGTAAGGTTTTAAGCCAAATGCTTCACCGTCAAGGCAGTAAAACAATAGAATGTATGGGTTTAAAAAAGGCACTCCACCGCTGAGGTGGTTATCCCACCGCCGCGGTGGTAAAGCCTCTGTTCGAATAAAGACCATATCGATCATTTAAACCGCCATAACCACCCCTAAAACCCCAAATCTCTCTATTTTCATCCTCCCAAACCATTTCCAACCCTCAAATCCATCATTCCATTTATAAAATTTGAGATTTCCACCACAAATAATTCACTAAAAATCAACTTTCCAATCTATTTCCGAATCCTAGGGTTTAAGGAACAAAAAGGGCGATTTCTCTCATTTTCAATCGTTTGGACCGAATTTTTTTGACAAGTATTTTTGATATTACATTTCATATATATGTTGAAATCTTTGGTTGATTTGAATATACATATCAAGAATGGTTGAATTTGGATTTTCCCTAAACACTTGAACCCCATTTTTGAGATTTTCTTTATCACTATGGGATTTTGGCTTGATTTTTGGTGATGAACATGATTTCTATGGATTGTTTCATTGTGTGATATAAAATTACATGCTACATTGTTGAAATTTTGTTGAAACCATTACGATTGGTGTGTGTGTATTGTGATTGTGTCATGTTCTTGACGGTGTTGATTCGGGGGATTATTTTTTATCGTTCATATATGATTGTGCTACCGTGTTTGTGATTGTGATTGATAGAAATCACGACTAAGCAAGCCGCATTAAAAAGACCGAGGGGAGAAGGTTCGAGTTCTCGTGCCAAGCGTCCTACCGCTGACTATGATTCTGCTCGGTTTGTTTCTGAACAGGCTGAGGAGCATTTTAATCGTTTTGAACATAAGTAGACATGCATTTGACAATGAGGCTTTGAGCAATTGGAAAGTCTCCCGGCGGAATTTCAGGATGTGATCCGAAGCCGCGGTTGGGAAGGTTTTTGTAAATCACCACCCTGGGGCGAGGTGGCTTTAGTGCGGGAATTCTATGTAAACATCACTGAAGCAAATAACAACCAGACAAGGGTCTAAACTTGCCCCATCTCATTCAGTCCCAAGCGCATTAATGAAGTTTTGGGATTAGCAGCCCCGGCACCCACTAACGAACCATATGGGCGTAGAGATCCGAGCATGGAAAATGTGATTCAAGCCATAACTTTAGGAAACATCCAATGGACTCACACAGGGCTGGGTCTAGCCACTTTCTCAGCCAAGTTCCTCAATTTGATCCCCAAAATCTAGTACCATTTTGTTTGCGAAAGCCTTCTCCCGACATCTCACTTGTCGGACGTCCCTAAAGAACAGGTGATGACTCTATACTCCATTCAGACGGGCAAGCCGCTCAATATCAACTTCTTGATATACTCCTCTATTCTTTATGTCGTCCAAACAACAAAGGCTAGCCTTCCATTTCAATCACTATTGACCGACCTATTCTGACGGGTCAGTGTATCAATAATCAGGGATAACCCTTGCCCCCTATTGTTCCGATCGATCTAGTTATGATGACTCGAATGTGGAAAAGCAGAGTACAAGGGGTAGGAGAGCCAGAAGCTGAAGAAGAGGAAGGGCCAGAAGCTCTAAGATGTCTAACTTGACAATCGCGTTCTTTGCCAAGGGTAGTATAATTCGGATCTCCAAAATACCGAGCTCCAGATGTTCCTGGATCAATATACACACCAACAATATCAAGTCCAACGATTTATTATCGAGCGCCTCAGAATCGACATGAGCGCTTATTTGCCAATGCCTCAATTGGCGCCGCACCTCTTGTAACCTCCATACTTTCTTTTCCGACGAGAAAGTGGTGGCGATGACATTCTTCCAGGTGGACAATAGGAGGTAAGACTTCTATGTCTTATCTCCTAGGTATGTGTTCAAAACCCAATTTTTCTTATGATTGCTATATGTTACTCTTGGGTTCGCAGCTCAGTCAGTATGGATACTACCTACTTCAAGTTTGGGGGAATGTTCATCTAATTTTGTTTTTGTTAGAAAATGATGAACAAAATTTTGATGTATTATATTTGGATGTTTTATGTATGTTTAGTTACGCTTTGTAGAAGTTTTGATGTACATTGTAGATTTTAACATATAGTTAAGTTTTATTTTAATTTTTGTGTTTATGCATGCGAAATGCTTAGTTTAGTGTATGTATGTTAGTATTTAGATTTAATGTAGAGATGTTTATGTATGAAATAGTATTTGCGTGTTGAGTTGTTGAGTTCGTCTGGGCCATTTCCCGATGATGAAAATTATCCCCTAATTGTATATCGAGGTCGTGGGTGATGTCATTCATGTGTGTTTTGTGTGCTTGGCATGTTGATTAGGTAAAAATTATTTTGATCCTAAATCACACGATAGCATAGACTCACTGTATAATTATTCGAACGATTTGACGCCGATTATTCAGTAATAAGTTGATGACAAATTTGAGGAATCTAGAACTTGACTAGGGAAAACTTGAGGCGAAATCCTATGTGAGGTAGTTGAGGAGGCATGATTTAGGCCTTCATTTTTATCGCTTGAACCTTTGAAGCTAACCTTGAAAATTTTATCCCTCGTTACCCTGTCGAAGCCGATAACCTTTTCAATTTCGAACATATATCAATTCCCTAGCCAATTAAAAATTTTCCAAACCATTGTTGCTAAGACAAACGCACAAATTGAGTGAAATCAAGTTAGCATTATTTTATGCTATTTGAAGTGAGTGGTCGGGTTTCAGACAAATTTTTATTGGTTTGGTATTAGTGTATCAACTTGTTATTCTTTGAATTCTATTTGCATGTCCCTAAAATTGTACAAAATTGAATAAGTTTGGGGGTGTAATATGTTCTAAAAAAAAAAAAAACTATGTGAATATAATTGTTATTTTCGTTCTTTAGGCAAGTGAATACAAAGTTTTTACATTCTTGTTCAGGGTTGTGTTTTAAATATTTGGGGTTATGAGAGAGATATAGTGACAAGCGTTTGTGCCTCGGGTATCGTTGAATTATCATAATTATAATGATTACCTATTTTCTATTCCTGAGATACCCTTGGCCATTCTTCAATGCCTATCCAAGCACTATTGATCTCTATGAATTTCTGAACCTACATTAGTGGATAGTCAAGCCCAGTCAAGCATATGGTTATCCAAATCCTTAAACGGTTTAAGTCATGAGTTTAGTTATTGAATAATCCAGTCCGGTGTTTGGATAGTTATATATTTGAGTTCTCTCACACACACTTTAAATGGATCTAGATTGGTTTTTATTGATATTGAGTGTTGAAATTCTAGAACACCACATGGTGTGTGTTATTTTGAACTTGATCTAATTGGGGGCTGTTGAGAGAAAAACAAATTGGTTTCTTCGATTAAACTTAGCACTCGCATGTGTTTACTTCTTATTTGTTAAAGTTTATTCATATTTAGTTTAGTAGTTAGTTAATTAGTACAGTTAGTTTATTTTACTATAGGGTATTTGATAGTTTGAAAATACCTATCTACCTCTAAACCGAATATGGTAATTTTCGAGTGTTTTAGTAATATTTTATGGAGTTTTTGTTTATTTTTATGTAAATCAGGTGTACGGACGTGATCGAGTGATAAACAAGTAAAGCGGTGGAAAAACGATGAAAGAAACAAGGTTTCAGGATAGCAAACCCACCGCCGAGGCTGTGGAGATGCCTGGAGAATTGTGCAAAACTCACCGTCGAGGTGGTGAAAGTATAGAGAGTTTAGGGTTTGGTTCACCACTGCAGCGGTCATTTACCACCAAAGCAGTGAAGTTAACCAACTTAACTCACCGCCGTAGTGGTGAACCACCGCTGCGGCGATCACTCTGTGCAGAAAATATCTAATTTTCTCGATATTTTGAAGCCTTCTATTTAAGCCCTTGTTTTCCACCATTTGTGAAGGACATTCCACACTTGATATACTTGATCTTAAGTTATTCTTGAGAGCTCAAAGAGGAGATTCAACATTTAGAGAAGATGAATCATTTTAGGACCGATCTTTGGCGACAATGAACCACTCCACTCTAAGATTTGATCGTTCTTCCTTTGTTTCTATCTTTATAACTTAACTTTTCATATCAAATGATGATGAATCCTTCTTCTTTTAATATTTGTATGGTTAAGATCATGGTAGGCTAGATAAATATTATATAGGGATTGATGTAACTCATGTAAATACATGTTTGATTGAATATATGTTACTTTAACGGTTGTTTGTCTAAATCCGATTGTGTTTACCATTTTATTACAATTTTAACAAGCTTGTTAAGGTGTTAGGGTCGGTTTTAAGAATACGAGCTTTGACACTCAGGAGAGGTAACCCCAGATTCAGACTAGGGTTAAACACATCACGACAATCTAATGACCCGGGAGGGCGTTAGAAAGTATGCAATCCATAAGGTTGGGTCAAGACTCATGTGACTATGTGTTATATAAAACGCTAGAGGGGGACTTCGGCGGTAACGCGAAGTCATATAATCGCTCATTTTATACTCGGGAGAGGTAATAAGCGAGTTTGAGATACCTAAATTGTCGGTTAGAATAAACACCATTATTATTAATTAAACGAAGTCAAACATGTATTAATTGAATGAAATCAATCCTTAGATAATCCACTTAATTAGAATTAACCCAATAGTTGTTAGTTTAACTTAGTTTGTAAATATTTAAACTCAAACATTTCTTGAACCGTCAAGATAATATAAGACTATGCAAATCGTGGTATTCAATTAATCAAACACGTTTCCCAGAGGATGATATCCAATCTAAAGGTTCACTATTTTAAAACTTGACCTCGTGCACTTGTGAGTAAATTAAGACGTGAAAAAAGTAGCCGCGTCCAAGTTTTTGGCGCCATTGCTAGGGAACAGTGTTTTGATTTGGTTGATATTGTGACCAAGTGGTTGAATATTAATCCAGACAATTCTTTTGTTTTATTTATTTTTCAATTCATTTTTTTTAATTTGTTTTATTTGTTATGATCGAGCAGTCCATGCGACTTAGTAAAAGTTTAGAATTATTTACTCTTGATCCCGAGATCGAACGTACCTTGAGTAGGATAAGGAGAGGGAGAAGAAACCAAGCTCAAACTATGGCTGACGGTGGAGACGATCGTATGCCACATATGCCTCAACAACCTCCGGTACCGCAGTAGCCTTCGGAGCAAGAAGTTCCATAACGGGTCCTTAGGGACTACTATCGGCCAGTTATGTTTGACAACTACTCTGAAATTCGGAGGCAGCTGATTCAAGCCAACAACTTTGAGCTGAAGCTCGCCCTAATCAATATAGTGCAACGAAACCAATATGGTGGAAATCTACATAAGGACCCTAATATTCATCTGGCTACCTTCCTAGAGATATGTGATGCAGTGAAAATCAATGGTATTGCTGAGGATGTAATATGATTAAGGTTATTTTTGTTCTCGCTTCGTGACCGAGAGCGGGGTTGGTTACAATCGATCCAACCGGGAAGTATCAACACTTGGGAGGACCTTGCTCAAAAGTTCCTTACTAAGTTTTTCCCGCCTTCGAAGACTTCTCAACTCAGAGGTGAAATAGCACAATTTCACCAGAGGGACTTCTAGCCATTGTTTGAAGCGTGGGAAAGGTTTAAGGATCTATTGCGTCGGTGCCCCCAACATGGGTATCAAGATTAGTTTCAAACTCAACTCTTCTATAATGGGTTGGATGGTCAAACAAGGACCATAGTTGATTCCGTCTCGAGAGGATCATTGTTGTAAAAAACACCTGCTGAATCAAATGCGTTACTGGAGAAAATGGCGACCAATAATTACCAATGGCCAAACGAGAGAAACACGGAAAGAAAGATAGCTTTAATTCAAGAAGGCGATCATATTGCTACCTTATCAGCCCAAGTCTCAAAATTCTCGGATCAATTGTTTGTCTTCTCAACTAAAGATGCTTCGTCAAGTCATAAAGCGAAGAAAACCAAAATCAACGTTTCAGTTGGTTTATTGGATTCCTCGCCAAGATAGACTTAATTTTAATTTCGATGGAAGCTTTAGACCCATGCTTTATTGGCGAATAGGGTACTTTCTGAAATCCTAATGGGAAGTTGTTGTTCAGTTTTGCTCATTTTTTTGGCTTTGGCTTTAGTTTACTTGCAGAAACCAAAACCTTTTCGATCGCACTTTAGTATTGTATTGAGTTTGAGTGGTTTTCTCTGGATGTCGTTAGTAATAATGCTCTACTAGTAGACATGGTTGCTGATAGTGATAGAGTTCCTTGGCTTTTAATGTCTTTGATAAGGCTTATCAGGGATCTGCCTGAGAAGGTTTAGGCTTTTATCTCGTATTGTTACAAGGAAACTAACATTGCTGCAAATATGTTAGCTAAGTTAGGCAGTACTGGAGAAGATATAACTTTCTGTTCTAAATCAAAATGTTCATCTTCTTTTCGAGGTTGCTTAAGGCTGGATAAACTTCAATTCCCGAACATCTAGATATCAAAATATGAGTCTTTTAAGGTTTTGTCTTGAAGAGTTTTGTCATGTTAGATTGTTCCTACATTTTTATTTTTGGTTCAGAAGGTTAGGTCTTGCCCCCCTTTGTGATTTGTTTTTTTGGTTTCTTTTTAATAATATTTTTCCTCGTTTCGCCGAGGTTTTTCACAAAAAAGGAAAAGAAAATAATAATTATCATATTTCATAGTTTACCATCATATAAACCTTCTAGGAATATAAGTCGAAACAACATATATTTTCTTCTGACACAATATGTAAGACCCTGATTTTCTTATACTTACAATTTGAGTTGCATTAGAGCACATTCGAAAATAACGGGGTGGCTAGCGCTATTAATTATGTTATTTAAAATTTTAGGGGGTGAATTGTAATTTTCAAAACATTAAAATTAGAATTGAGTTAATTTATAACTTATCCTAAAATAAAGGGGGGCTTGGTGTAAATTATATATATTATATATATAGAGAGAGAGAAAGGAGATGGAAATCGAAGGAAGGAAAAATGGCCACTTGGCCGGCTATTTGATCACACACACATATCAATATATATACGGAGGAACAGATAGAAGGGAGAAGGATCGAGAAGAAAAATAGAGAAAGGAAGAGAGAGAAAGAAGGTGGTCGGCGGTGGGTTGCCATTCGGCAGTGAGAAAACTGAAGAGAGAGAGAAGGTAGTTCGTCTGGTGAGTGTGTGTGTGTGTGATTCTATTTTGATTGTTCATGTGTGTGGGCGTTGCTTCGTCGTTGACCAGTGTGGGGGTGTCATCTGGCCGTGTGTTGTGTGTATGTGCTCCGGAGGTGACAGTGGTGTTGTGTTTGTCTGGGTGTGGGTGCTTTTGATCATTCGTATGTGCGTGTGTTCATTAGTATGTATGCGTGTATGCCATTTGTTGGAATTGTCGCCGATGATCATATGGGTATACGTATGGGTTGTCGGCATAGGTGTGTTCCTCCGGTGGGTGTATATATATATGTGCGTTTGTGGGTCTGTGATGGGTGTTGATCGTTCGTCGCCGGGGTTGTGGGGGTGGATTTTTTGTTATGCATGTGTGTGTGTTGTTCCTGCTGTGTGTTTTGTATATGTTTATGTTCAATTGTTAAGGTAAGTATGTGGGTGTGTTGTGTGTGTATAGACGTTCGTAGGTGATGGTGGTCGGATTTGGCGAGGGGAGAGAAAGAAAGAGATGACTGAGCTTTAAAATAGAGCATAGAAAAAGAGCAGCAAGTTTGCCTAGGTGAAAATACGTTCACCTTGGTAGAAAAGGGTCAGTGTGCAGATCAAGAAAAAGGATGGTAGATTCGCCGCGGCAGTGGGGAGATCGCTGCAGCGGTGAAATTTCAATGGGTAGATCAAAAAGTAAGGGAAGAGGTTGGACTAGGTGCTGGTTATTTTGCCTAGGTAGTAGAGCGTCAGTAAGTGAACTAGAGCAGAGAGGGAGCATGTTCACCGTAGCGGTGGGTTTTGCGCCGAGTTGTGGGAACAAGAGTATAAATTAAGAAATTTTTAAGGAGATCGACAATCGTTTCGGAACAGGTAATGTTTCTCGTTATATTTTATAAATGTTAACTTTAATTACTAGCATAAAATATGTCAAAATGGTGATAATAAATATTGAAACCGTTCACATAAACAAATTCTATATAGTAACACGTTAATAGAGAAATACTAGTTGAATAGTAATATAGAATGCGAAGAATAGGAAATGACATAAATTAGGGTTTGCATCGCATGATTAGGTTATTTATACATAAATATTAATTTAGACCTTCTCACTATTAGGTTCGCAGGCACCGGAGTATCAGTAGAGAGTAGTCGGTAAAAGTCTTCGGAGCGGATAATCAGGTGAGTGTACTGTCTTCTAGTAAATTATAAAAAATTATTTTTCATATGTATGATGAAAAATATGTTTACCTAAAATTGGACGAATTTGTAACTTATATGGATCAAGCAGTTTTGGGTGTGTGTGAAATTGATGGTGGAGTAAAGTCATTTGTGGTTATTAATATTATGTCCTGTCCAGAAGGATAGTCCGACAGGTGGTTACTGATATTTTGTCCTTCCCAGAGGGGTAGTCCGATAGGTGGTTATTAATATTATGTCTTTTCCGGAAGGTTAGTCTGGGAGGTGGTTATTTGATCCATTTGGGATGCAAACCCTGCGGGTAGTACAGTACCGTTGCAACTCTCGATCGTGGGGTTAAAACGATCACATGGTTAGTCGAGGTATGGTGTGATGTGATGTGGTGTGGTGTGGTGTGGTGTGGTGTTTATCGTATACGGTGAATGAGTTGAGTAAATTTGCAATTATATATACTTTATTTTTTATTGGATTGGTGTATCCATTTACGTTGATATATCTATTATTTTCGTTGCGTTATACTATAATGTTGTTGTGACGTTCTGGTTGATTTTTACTGCTTAGTTGAGATGTTATAAACATATATACGTTGTAATATGTGGTGACAGGAAAAATGGGTTTTCCTTTGTGATATGTGATATTTATATGTTTTTTCCTTGATTCATCTAAAATATTTTTATTAAGAAGACAGTACACTTGCAGGTGCAGCAGTTGGAAATCGGTCCCCTACTGTCACTAGGTAGAGTCCTGCGATGGCTTCGTGTGGGAGTTTTTGGGATGAGCTGTCTGAGGCGAACCCGTGAGGGGTTCTAGGTTTTATATTTTTGTTGTTATTATATTCGGGGACAGGTATGTTCCCCATATAAGAGGATGTATATGGCCTGTATATATGATTGTATATTGATGTATGCATATTGTTACTTTCTAGTTGGTTGAGCATCCAGGTGATGTTGTGTCGTCGTCATGCTGGCCCAGGGTGACAGGTGTCCGGGGTGGATTGTGACAATTTTGGTATCAGAGCCTAGGTTATAGGTTCTGTAGACTTGCCAGTGGTTATGTCAATAGAGGACCATGAGATAGGAAGACGTGTCAGTCATCTAGTCAGTAGGAGACATGAGATAGGGTGCCGATAGGTGAGTTTGGCACATGAGTGATGGTTATGTCATTACATGAGTTAGTGCATTGTTATCATGCATGGTGGGTTGTCTTATTGGCAATTAGTGGGTGTGACGAAATTGTGATATGGTTAGTTGGTGGATTTGGGTAATGTTGTGTTGATTGGTAGTGGTAATGAGTAGATTGCGATTGTGGGGGTACTAGTAGTTGGGAAGGTTAGACTATAACCGATAAACAATTATATGTGTATTACTTGACGTTGGGATCCCCTATTGGTAGCACCTAATAATTAGTTGATAAAATAATAGATAGTGTAGCAGAACACACCTTAAGTTGAATTCTTAAACGATATCTAAACTAATGGAATCTTGTAATGATATTGAAGGGAGAACTCGTATTAGTTGGAATTAAGGATGTGAGAAAACTGTGGCGATGTTAGAAAAGATTTAATTTGGTAGTACGTTCTAGGTTGACAAGCAGATAGAGATAAGTATGTGGAACTAGTAAATACCACAAACGCAATAGAAAATGATGTGTAGAAGGTAGCTGAGAATTGTGAGTCTGTGTTGATAGTAAGTGCGCATAAATATAGTCCGCTTTGTGAGTACTATAGAGTTGTCGGTGGATTGTTCCGAAGAGAAATTACCTTCCGAATTTTTGATGAATCAAAATTTGTATTTGTGGGAGATGTAATCATTACCCCAGTCAATTTGATTTTTGGTCCAACAGGTCAGAAAGTTGTTACAGAAAGGATATCAGGGGTACCTCGAGCAGGTCATGGGCATCAGTTAAAACAACGTTCAGGTAGCGGATACTTCAGTAGTTAGGGTTTGTCCCGATGTATTTCCCAGAAGAATTGTCAGGGTTGTCAATAAACACTATCGCGTTACTTCTAGGAACTGTTCTTATATAAATTCTACTCTATCATAGGGCGTATACCAAGTTGACGAAATTAAAAGATCTGTTAACCCGCGATTATAGTAGACTAAGTGTTTCTCTCCATGAAAATTCGATGTTATTCGAAAAGGGAAAGAGAGATACGTTGAGAATGAGTATGGGTAACCGATGATTGAATAAGGAGAGGGTTAGACAAGTTGTTTTCCCAAATAGATTTTCGATTAAGATATCACCAGTTGAAGGTCAGAGACTATGACGTGGTAAAAACGACGATCCGGTCGAGAGTAAAGGAGAGCATGCAGAGTATCTCTAGATTGTGTTGCTGACGTTGTGAGAGAAACAATTGTATGCCAAATTCAATAAATATGAGTTTGGGTTGGATCGAGTGGTAATTTTGGGACATGTGATCTTGGGAAATAATATTCAAGTGAATCCAAAGGAAGTTGAAGTTGTGATTTGATGGGAAAGGCCGAAAAGTGTAACTAAAGTTCGAACATTTTAGGGATTGGTGGGTTTTTATTATCGATTGGTGCAAGGATTCATTGTTTTAGTCGTCCCATTGATCTGATTGACCCACACGAAAGTTAAATTCGAGAAGACTGATAAATATGAGCATCATTAGCCAATGTACAAATTAGGGTTGGCGACGATGGTGATTGCCTTGAAGTTGTGGAGACATTACCTGTATGACAAGACTTGTGGGATATACACCGACCACCAGAGTCTACAAAATTGCTTATTCAAAAAGGAACTAAATCTAAGGTAGAGGCATTGAATAAAACTGATCAAAGACTACAGTCGTAGCATCTATTATTATTCAGGAAAGGCCAATGTTGTAACGAATGCTTCGAGTTAGAAATCGGTAAGTTTGGTTGTGCATATTCAGGTTGTTCATATTAATTTATGGGTTGAGTTGAGACCCTTGTGAGTTTAGTAGGCGGTGGTCAGATGGCAACGCTGTTTGAGATTTTGATTTTGAAACCGATATTGATCGACTGTGTTGTAGAAAGTGCAAAAGTTGAATGTCCAATTGGGAAAGGTTAGAGATGCAGTGAAAAATGGTCACAGAGCTGACTATCGTGTCAGAAATAATGATGAAATTTTGATGTCCCATTTGACAAATGATACCTTAAAAGAAGTACATAGTTCGAAGTGCATAGTTCAATATACACAATGCACTCCGGTAGTATAAAACTGTATTGAGATTTGCGTGAGTATTATTGGTAGATTGGAATGAAACGGGAAAACGCAGAATTTATTGTTAGGTGTCTTGTTTGTTAGCAAGTTTAGGTCGAGCATCAATATCTAGGTGGGTTATTGCAGCCTTTACCTATTCCAGAATAGAAATGAGAGCGTAGCACGATGAATTGTGTTTTGGGATTACCTCACATTCAAAAGGGGCATAAGATGACGTGTTCTCTTGATACGTATGCCCAATGGTTTATTGAAGGGATTGTTAGGTTGTATGATACACTGGTTTCTATAGTGTCACATAGAGATCTGAGATTTATTTCAAAATTCTGGTCGAGTTTCCAAACTAGTTGAAATTTGGTACCTCTTTTTATTTGTAAACTAACAGTCTATCGGGAAATGCGATTCAAGCATTGGAGGATATGTTGGGGACTTGTGTTTTGGAATGTTCTGGTAGTGGGGATGATTATGTGGCGTTGATGGAATTTGTTTATAATAATAGATACCTTTTCGACAAGCAAGGTGACACCGTATAAAGCGCTGTATGAAGGGATACAGGACTCCAGTCAAATAGACTGAACTGAGATAGGAAAATGAAATTTTTTGAGATGTGGATATAGCCCGGTATGGCTACATTTTTATTAAGAAGTGGATTTTGATAACAAGAACTCAACTATATGTATTGGTTCACTACTAACGTTAGGCGGAGTCGAAATGTGGGGGTCATTGAAACTTCATGGGGAACGGATAATTTGAATTATCTTTGAGTTGATAAGTATTATTGATATAATATTTCTATACGGTAACTATTGATTTTTGTGATTTATCGAATTTTTGTAGTTGGGACGTATCTATGTACTCCGATCCATATTTATATGTGGTTATATGTTTGAAGCATTTTTAGGGAGACTGAAACGTAATTGACGCGAGTGGCCTTGTCAGGGACTTGATTAAATATGGAGGCATGAAGAGAATTCTTATAGATGACCCATTTGACGTATTTTGATACATTTTGATGTGGTTTGGTGACATCTATGTGTTTTGAGGAATATTCATATGATTTTGACGGGGGTTGAACGTATATTAGTTAACGTTGGATTGTAGTAATATTTATAGAAAGTTTATAAAATAATGGACGTTTTGATGTAGATATTTAGGTTGATGATTTAGTCTCACAGACCAGTTCACGTGGGGTTTGGGCTATCTGTTGCTTATGAGTTTGGTGGGGAATTGCGAGCATTGTTAGTTTAAATGTTGAATGGAGATATTGTTGCAGACAGATTGCCTAGAGTTGTGGGACAGAATTGATAAATGTTGGTTATGGGGAATTACTGAGGTCGTGGACCTACTGAAAATGAGATTCTTTGGCAGTTAGTTGTATGTGTTAGGCGTTACCGACCAGAGTGCACCTTGTTTGTTGGTTGTTGGATATAATGTTAGCCACTGCGAATGAAAATGTTGCAATATCGGAATGGAAATTAACGGTTACAAATTAAGGGTGACTTTCGGTTATGGGACCCTACATAGAAAACAGTTGTTATAGAATCAAGTGTGATTAACGTAACCATGCGGTGCGAATTTGACATATTATTGTTTTGACTGAGATTTTAATTCCTATTGGTTTGAACGAAAATTTTGAGATGAAATTTATTTTAGGGGGGGGGGGGGAGAGTTGTAAGACCCTGATTTTCTTATACTTACAATTTGAGTCGCATTGGAGCACATTCGAAAATAACGGGGTGGATAACACTATTAATTATGTGATTTAAAATTTTAGGGGGCGAATTATAATTTTCAAAACATTAAAATTAGAATTGAGTTAATTTATAATTTATCCTAAAATAAAGGGGGGCCTGGTGTAAATTATATATATTATATATAGAGAGAGAGAAAGGAGATGGAAATCGGAGGAAGGAAAAATGGCCAGCTATTTGATCACACACACATATCAATATATATATATATATATATATATATATATATATATATATATATATATATATATATATACACAGAGGAACGGAGAGAAGGAAGAAGGAACGAGAAGAAAAACAGATAAAGAAAGAGAGAGAAAGAAGGTGGCCAGCAGTGAGTTGCCGTTCAGCAGTGAGAAAACTGAAGAGAGAGAAAAGGTAGTTTGTCTATTGAGTGTGTGTGTGTGTGTGATTCTATTTTGATTGTTCGTGTGTGTGTGTGTAGCTTTGTCGTCTGCCGGTGTAGGGGTGTCGTCTGGCCATGTGTTGTGTGTATGCTTGATGTGTGTGTGTATGTGCTCTGGAGGTGACAGTAGTGTCGTGTTTTTCTGGGTGTGGGTGTTTCTAATCATTTGTGTGTGTGTGTGTTTATCCGTATGTATGCGTGTATGCCATTTGTCGAAATTGTCGCCAGTGATCATATGGGTATGCATATGGGTTGTCGGCTTGGGTGTGTTCCTCCAGTGGGTGTATGTATACATGTGTGTGTTTCATTGTGTGTAGGTGATCGTGAATGTATGTATGCATTTGTGGGTCTGTGATGGGTGTTGATTTTTCGTTGCTGGCGTTGTGGGAGTGGATTTTTTGTTATGCATGTGTGTATGTTGTTAATGCTGTGTGTTCTGTGTGTGTATGTGTTTAATTATTGAGGTAAGCAGGTAGGTGTGTTGTGTGTGTGTTGTGTGTGTATGGACGTTCGTGGGTGATAGTTGCTGGAGTTGGCAAGGGGAGAAAGAGAGAGAGATGGTTGAGCTTTAAAACAAAGCAGAGAGAAAGAGCAGCAAGTTTGCCTAGGTGGAAATATGTTCACCTCGGCGGAAAAGGGTCAGTGTGCAGATTAGAAAAAAGGAAGGTGGATTCGCCGCGACGGTGAGGAGTTCGCCGTAGCGGTGAAATTTCAGTGGCAGATCAAAAAGAAAGGGAAGTAGTTCGACTAGTCGGTGGTTATTTTGCCTAGGCGGTAGAGCGTCAGTAAGTGAACTAGAGCAGAGAAGAAGTGTGTTCGCCGCGACAGTGGGTTTTGCGCTGAGGCAGTAGGAGCAGGAGTATAAATTACGAAATTTTTAAGGAGATCGACAACCGTTTTGGAACAGGTAATGTTTCTCGTTATATTTTATAAATGCTAACTTTAATTACTAGTATCGAAAATGTCAAAATGGTGATAATAAATATTGAGACCGTTCACATGAATAAATCTTATATAGTAAAACGTTAATGGAGAAATACTAGTTGAATAGTAATATAGAATGCGGGAAACAGGAAATGACAGAAATTAGGTTTTGCATTGCATGATTAGGTTATTTATACATAAAATATTAATTTAGGTCTTGTCACTATTAGGTTCGCAAGCACCGGATTATCAGTAGAGAGTAGTCGGTAAAAGTCTTCGGAGTGGATAATCAGGTAAGTATACTGTCTTCTAGTAAATTATAAAAATCTATTTTTCATATGTATGATGAAAAATGTGTTTACCTAAAATTGGATGAATTTGTAACTTATATAGATCAAGCAGTTTTGGGTGTGTGTCAAATTGATTGTAGAATAAAGTCGTTTGTGGTTATTAATATTATGCCTTGTCCGGAGGAGTAGTCCGGCAGGTGGTTACTGATATTATGTCATATCCGGAAGGGTAGTCCGACAGGTAGTTATTAATATTATATCTTGTCCGGAGGGTTAGTCCGGCAGGTAGTTATTTGACCCGTTTGGGATGCAAACCCTGCGGATAGTATGGTACCGTTGCAACTCCCAATCGTAAGGTTAAAACGATCACATAGCTAGCCGGGGTGTGGTGTGATGTGGTCACTTCCAAGTTGAAGTGGCCAACATAATCTCTGAGTGACTCACCAGGCTCTTGTTGGATGGCAAGGATATGAGCGGGATCGATTGAAGCAAGAGAGGAAAAGTTGCTCAATCTCTTTGAACGTAGCAATGGAAGTCGGCCTGAGGCCGTGGAAGCAAGTCCTCGTTGTACCCGAGAGGGTGAGCAAGAAGCACTTATACCTTATTTCCACAGAGGCGGTCCGGATGTCCATGTGTAACTTGAAAATGGACAAGTGGTCCGTGGTCCCATCGTATGTGCTCATCTGGGGTACACAAAATGATGGGGCACTACCTCGTCCAACACCTCATCTACTAAAGGAGATCTTACCTTTGTGGGGAACCTAACTACTAGTCTTCCTCTATGGATCTCTTAGAGAAGATCTTCCATGTCATTGAGACGACACTTTATTGCTTCCTCTTCACGGGACTCTAGTCGGACATGGTTGTCTACTACTCGGGCATTATGGTGGAAGAAGGATGACAAATAGGAGCCAACCTCACGCTCATGTCGAACCTCACCACATAGTTGGGAGCTTGGTCCAAGGAAGACTCTGATCGATCCCTGGCACCGTGTCTTCTTGGGATAGGAAAAGGGGATCTTGATGCTACTGAGGGAGCCTTTTATAGTTCCCTTGACCCAAGGTCGCGGGGCTGAGGTCGGTCCCCAAGCACATGTCTTGTTGATTCTAAGATTTTGATGGATAATTAAGTGTTCATGTTTTTTGTGAAACTAATAGTTTTATTGAGTGTTTAAGTTTAAATAGTTCCAGACAGTATCGTGAAGTAATTATAAAGGATGCAGAGACGATAACATCATGAAGAAATTATAAAGGATGTAGGGATGGATACTAAGAGATTGAAGATTCCGAATAACCTAGGAAAAACAACTCAGGTTAAATTTTGACTCTTAATGTATCACGATTAGGATTACACACGACACGAAAATGCTTTTTGTAATTATGTGTTTTTTTTTTATAGGATTCTAATTAGTTAAATTATTTGCTCCTATGTGTAATTGAAAAAGTGATAGGTGTGATCTACCTTCATATTTCTAAACCGAATTAAGTTAGTTTTCAAGCGTTTATATAGTATTTTTATTACGTTTTAATTAGTTTTTATACTTTTTTCTATTAAAATAGGTGTGTGGGGCAAAAAGATAGAAAACTGGAATGAAAACGATAAGATCGAACCAAAAACGGTGGAAAAACAAGTACAAAGTCAAAATTGTGAAAGAAGCTCACCGTCGCGGTGGCCAGACCTCTGTCGCGGCGGTAAAAATGCTGAGAAGACACCAAATTTACTGAAAGTTCACCGCCTAGGCGGTGAAACGGCAAAATGCTTTCCAAATCCACCGCCTTCTTCACCGCTTAGGCGATCACGGAACCGACCTACCCATCGCCTAGGCGATGGCCTCTGCACAGCTTAGATATTTTTATTAGATATTTTGAGATATTTTGCCTATAAATATCCACTTCTCTCTTCTCCTCTTGGGGGTTCCAGCCATTAGAGCCCCTTGGGCTATACTTAGAGTTGGATTTAGGAGTTTTAGAGGGAGAGCTCACATCTCGAAGTGGAGGAAGACGGTGGAGCGATCGTTGAACGGTTCTTAGCGATAAATCTTTGAATGAGGCTAGGTTCTTCAATTTCTTCCCTTATTTCTTTAACTTAGGATATTGTGATCATGTTTAGTCCATGCTTTCGTTGTAAATATGGTTATGGCCGCTAGTTACACATGGATTGTATAGGGATTAACGATATAATTTATAAATATGTGTTCGTATGATTTCGGTGTTGCGTTTATGTTTGTTCTTCGTAGTTTGATTGTGTTTATCTTATTGTTTGTTTATATTTCTTAGATAGATACATGGAGAATACGGGGTTTAACAAACCCCGTATTCGGATTAGGGTAAACAAATGCCACGATCTAATAACCCCATCGGGAGTTGGATTGTGCACAATCGATGACGTTGGGGCAAGACTCAAGTGACCTAGGGTCGTTAAGATGTTGAGGGAGACTTCTTCGTTGACTCGAAGTCATGTATTCCCCCGTCTTACACTTGGAAAAGGTGGCGGTGAAGTTTTAGAATTGAGATTGTCGATAAGGTAAACACAACGCACAATCCAACAACCCGATCGGGAGTTGGATTGTGTGCAATCAATAACGTTAGGGCGAGACTCACATGACCTAGGGTCGTTAAGACGTTGAGGGAGACTTTTTCGTTGACTTGAAGTCATGTATTCCCCCATCTTACACTTGGGAAAGGTGGCAGTGGAGTTTTAGAACTGAGATTGTCGATAGAGTAAACACAACGCACAATCCAACAACCCAGTCGGGAGTTGGATTATGTGCAATCAATAACGTTGGGGCGAGACTCACGCGACCTAGGGTCGTTAAAACATTGAGGGGGACTTCTTCATTGACACGAAGTTACGTTATATCCCCTGTCTTACACTCAGGAGAGGTGGCGAAGAAGTTTTAGATATCGAGATTGTCAAATAGGTCGAACACCGTAAACGTAAGTCAATCGAGATCGAACGCGTATTTGTAAACCACATGAATCCCTAGAAATTTTTTTCCCCTAAAACGTATTAGTAATTAGTATAGTTAATTTAGGTTATATTAATTTAGTTTAATTAATTAAATACATTATTTTTAGCCTGGATAAAGTTAGGCCATGATAAACGCAGTACTCGATAATAAACGAACACCAATTCCTGTGGATACGATACTCGATCTTAACAATCACACTATACTAAAACTTTGACCTCGTACAATTGCGAGTAGTCAATACGCGAAGGAGCGAGAAATCCTCCGCCATACAAAAAAAAACATTGATAATTGATTAAAATTGAATTTAAGAATTTAGTGAAGCTAACCGTGAAAAGAAATCGGTTAAATAGGCAAAAATTTCGAAGAATTGAATTGAAATAAATTAAGGAAGAAGTTCCAGCAGGATCAGTCAACTTGTGAAGTGTGATCGGTTGACCTGTGTAAAATACATAAAGTCTCTGAATCGTTAGGTTGACAGATAGGTCGACTTGTAAAACTTGCTGAATAATCTGATCGATAGATGGAAAATGGGCAGTTAATCTTTGGGTGAATAGATTTTGGCTTGAGAAGCTCTCTGTATCGTTCGATCGATAGATCGTGAATTACTGCTCGACCAATGAGCGAGAAACGTTTGGCTTAGGCTACAACCTGAATTGGGCGGTCGACTTATAGACGTTGGTCAGTTGACTTATGAGTCTGTTTTAGGTTTAGAGGATTTCGAGAATTTTGATCAAATAGTAGCCGTTACTAGCCGTTTATAGTTAAGATATGGAAGAAATTTTAGGGATATGATAATATTAAAGATATATCATTGATATTTTATCATCCCTATAGATATGGTTCATATATTTTTGACATTTCTCAATTCGGTACATGAATTTTTTTCTATCTTATTTAATTGAGTTTGAGTAAAAGTTTGAGGGACTAAATTGAATAATTTAAAAAATATTATTAAGTGAAATAAACCAGTATTAAGTCATAATGATATATTAGGTCTGCAAGTGCAATTAGTTATCATGACAAGTGGGAACTAGCCGTTGGAAGACTTGTTTTATTTTCCTATAAATAGACCTGCGTTTTTAAGATTAAAGATATCCCAATCAATCAAATTTCAAGAGCTATTCAGTTTCTGAGATTTCTAAGAGTCATCATTCTAAAATCATATTGAGTGCATTGTGAGATCATTCTTGAGATTTGGTCTTGAGAAAATTTGTTGTGGATTATTGCTACTATCGATCTGAAGTTTCATTGCTATTATATTCATTTAGTGAATTCCTGGTGAGATCATTCTAAATTATTTGCTATCAATTGTTGCTTGATCTTATTATCTATTATTTGGAATTTGATCTTTGAAATTATTTTTTGGATTTTTTAATTGAAAATTATTTTTGAAACAATTTCTTGAAGAAATCTGATTACGTGTTAAATTACGTGCTACCCATCTTTGTTTGAAATTAGATTTTGAAATTCTCACTTTTTCTATCACTAGTATCGGGATATAAATCGAGTTTAAATTTATCTGAGATCGTAGAAGTTCCAAGTGGGAAAATCACTTATCAATTTTGTAATTGGTGAGTTGAGTGTTGGATTAAATACTATTGGGAGTGTCTAATCAAGGGTAGTTGGTTTTAATCTCTTTCGGTAAAGAGATTGAGGTTTTGATCTTTGCCTAGAGTATAAAAATATTAGATTTTAATTCTGCCTTTATAAAATTAATTGTGAGTGATTTGTAAAGGTTTCATCCCTACTTGGAAAAAGGAATAGTTGGAGTGTTTCTGTGAGATTTTGATTCTTGAGCTTAAGGTATAAAAAGAATTAGGTCTTGATTCTCCCTGTAATAAAATTAGGTTAATCTTTAGCCTGTAAAAAGATAAGGTTATTCTTGAGCCAAGGAAAAAGAAAAGATTATTCTTAAGTCTGGGAAATTTTTTTTATAAAGGTTAATTCTAAGTCTATAAAAATAATCATTTTTGTAAAGGTTTGGTTCCTACCTGTTTAAAGGAATTGTTAGTCCATTGAAATACCCAAGAGGGGAGGTGAATTGAGTAAATAAAAATATCAGAGAAAAAATACTTTAATAAGTCAAATAATTAATTTTAATCCTAAATTAATTATTATTTTTATATCACAGCGGAAAGATAAAATCAACTAGGTGTACACCAAACAACAAAAATAAATAAAGTAAAGATTACAGTACATTAGAAATTTATACTGGTTCATCAAGCTACTCTTGGTTAATCCAGTCCTCCGAGCTCCACGGAAAGTCACACCCACTAAACTCAAGATTCCTTTAAAGGTAGGAACCAAACTCTCACAAAGATTCTTTTATAGGCTCAGAATCAAACTTTACAAAATTTCATTTTCACAGGTTAAGGAATAACATCTACTTTTTACAAGTTCAAGAATAACCTAATTCTTTTTAAAACAAAGGCTAAAGAATCAAAATCTCACAAAACACTCCAAATATCCTTTTACCTGATAAGGATTAAACCGTTACAAAATATACACAAAATAATTCAATTCAAGAAGAATTACTCCCTCAATCTCTTTACAGGAAGAGACTGAAACCAGCTACCTTTAGATTAAATACTCCCAACAATATTTAATCTGCCACTCAACTTACCAATTAAAAAATTGACAAGTAATTTTTCTCACTCGGAGTTTCTACTACCCCAGATAAATTAAAACTCAATTAATATCCCAAAACTAGTGATACAAAAGTAAGATACTCAAAATCTTATTTTAAACAAAAATGGATAGCACGTAATTGAGCACGTAATCAGATTAATTCAAGAAATTGTTTAAAATATTTTTCAATAAAAAATTAGAAAACAATTTCTAAAGATCAAATTCCGAAAATTAATCAAGTAATACTATATAGAAAGTAATTTGAAAAGATCTCACCCGAAATCCATCGAAAAAATAATTAGAGCGATGTTACTTCAGATTCGGTAGTAGTAATGATTCACAGCAAATGATTCTTAGGAATGACTCTTAGAAAAACTCTCACAAATCTCAATATGATTTCTCTTAGAAAAACTCGGTAATATTTCTTGATCTCTATTAATCTCTCTTAATGATATGAAAAACACAGGTCTATATAAATGGGATTAAAATCAGCTTTTTAACGGCTAGTTCTCATTTGTCATGATACTTAATTGCTCTTTTAGACCCCTTATATCATTAAGACTTCATTCTGGTTCAATTTACTTAATTATAACTTTTAAACTTCTTAATTAAACCCTTCAAATTTTCTCAATCACAATTAAATAGAATAGAAACAATTATATGTACCAAATTGAGAAATATTCAAACTTAATGAACCAAATCTACAGGGATAACATAATATGTATTGTATATCTCAAATAATATTAAATCCCTAAAATCTCTCATGAATCCTTACCAAAAAATGACTAGTAATGGCTACTTTCAGATTAAAATCCAGAATTTCATAATATCCTGTAACAAACACATAAGTCGACCAACCAAGATCAGCAGTCGACCGCTCGATTCAGGGTGTAATCAAGCCAAAGATTCTATACCCATCGATCGACCTATTTGTCGACCTAAAGATTCAGAGAATTTTATTTCTCTTCACAGGTCAACCGCTCTATCGACTTATAGATATAGAGAGTTCATATTTAAGCATAAATCGACCTACCTATCGACCGAGAGATACAAAAAGTTTTCCTTCTTTGTCCGGTCGACTTACCTGTCGACTTATTGATGTTGGATCACTTTTCTAAACTCGTTTTTAATTCATTTTTATTGATGTTGGATTTTTTTACATTTCTTCAGTTTCAAGAGGTGTTTGGTTGTTCTAGGGATTGTTCACAGTGGGGGTTTCATTTCTTCGTCTGATTATCTAATCAGACCTTAGTGATTATCAATTCTTAGCTGACCAAAGAAGATGATCAAAATGGAATTTTTTTCCCTTATACAATGCCAAACTATTGGTGTCTATATTTGGTTAAGACCTGCAATTAGTCTAGTTAGAGTCCATGTGAAGATTTCTTGTTGAGGTGGAGGTCTTGAGTACGAAATTCTTAGTTCACAAGGCAATCCAAAGTCAATGGTCAAATTTGAAGGTCCTAAATCCGAGCAGGTACCTGCACAAAGACCCGTTAGGGTGTATCTAGCAAAACCCCTCCGGCATGAGAGTAAGAGATCGAGGGAAAAGGTTAATATATGATTCAATTGGTTAGTTGAGCATTACCTAGAGCATTGAATGCCAGAATATTTACTGGAAAGTGACATAATTAGGGTCGTGAGATTAAGGATCTGAGAGCGGCTTATTAAGACAACTCAGCGCGTGTTCAATGAGGAGGAGCGCGAGGAGATTAGACCATTGCGCCTTACTATTTGGCCCACCAAGAGGAGCTCATGTGCTGGCCTAGACGAACAGGAGAGAAAGCCCAACCCTTAGGGATGACGTAGCCTACTCTGGTAGTATAAGAGGTCGCTACACTAAGCTTGTTGATCGGGAGACATCCAGGAATCTTGAGGGAAGAACTCTGTAGCGCTGGTCGCTTGTCTGTGTACGTCAAGACAAGCTTGGTTGTACAACGAATGGCCATTAAGAGGCTGGCACTATAAGCTCAGTGCTCGCAAGGGAGTTAAAGGAGACAGAGAGGCCCGGTCTGTTGGTCGGTCACTGCAGGAGTTGCAAAGCCTGAGGTTGCTATGGTCGGAAGTCAGAGCAAAGTGGGCCTCATGAGGTCAACTAGCTCATGAGGTAGACGCCAACATGAGGTCGCTGGAGGTTAGTGAATTTTCCCTTATCATATACATATGTATGTGTATATGTACATAAATATAGATACATCTATTAGGAAAACATGAGTTAATGTAGAAATTAATGTGTAAAGAAATAAATGTAGATGATAATTATTATCAAAAAATTAATTGACAATGAAAAAATATTAGTGTCACTAAAATTCCATTTGAATACATTTAAGTTCACTAAATGATTTAAAGTTAGAAACTCACATAATACAAGGGAATAGCAATGGAGAGCTCTCATTCATCATGGATAAGAGCTTTCGCTTTTAGCTATTGTATTATATTAGATTAGATATTGTGTATAACTATCGATCAATTATTTTTCTTTTTTCATCTAATAAAGTTGGAAACTATTTGTGTTGCTATATTTTCAATTTTTTAATTTCCCAAACTCTACCTGCGAGTGTTTGATACTCTATTTTTTACACAGTCTATCCCAAATTCGAGTAAATGAGGAATATTGCATTAGGTAGTTGACAACTAATATAAAATTTTGTCAGAACCTTCATGATGCGAATCCAAATATATTACACATTGGGCAGTCCCCTATTAACGACGCACTACATTAAGTGGAACAAAGGTTTACTTATTGTTGTTATTGTATTTTCAATTTTTAATTTCTCAACTATTCACTAACACCCGTGTTCACTAGCTTGGGACAAAAGCCACCAAGCAGAGTGGAGTTTTCTTATTCACAGTTATCCCCAATGCTTCCTCCATGTCAATATCTTCTACCCTGATCCTCTCAGGTAACCTCCAGTCGAATTTACACAGAAGATTCGCAAGTATCAGCTCAATCAGCACAATCGAGAAACTAATCCCAGGACAACTCCTTCGGCCAGCACCAAACGGCAAAAGCTCAAAATGTTGTCCCCGAAAATCAACAGGGCTATTCGCGAACCTCTCGGGGTCGAAAACCTCGGGATTTTCCCACACATTTGGATCCATGGCTATGGCTGAGGCATTTATGAGGACCCTTGTTTTGGAGGGAATTTCGTAGCCCAAGACTGTGGTGGGCTCAGTGGTCTCTCTTGGGATGAGTAATGGGGCTGGAGGGTGGAGCCTTAGAGACTCTTTTAGGACCAATTTTAGGTAGGTCATGTTTTGGAGGTCACTTTCACTTATTTGGGCTTTTCCATTTGCAATTTTTCTTACTTCTTCTTGGGCTTTTTTCATGACTGATGGGTTTCTAATGAGTTCTGTCATCGTCCACACCAGTGTTGCTGAAGATGTGTCAGTCCCTGCGATGAATATGTCCTGCAATTATATTTTTAATTTAATTTTTTGGGGGGACCAAATGTAATTGATATTCAAAAACTAAATTTTTTTCGTTTAAATCAACGAAGTATACAAATGCAGCTAAATTTTTCTTCTAATTTTTTGATTAAATAAATAAAATTGTCCCTTTATTATAATTTTTATTTATTTTTATTATAAATATTATTTAAAAAATAAAATTAAAATAAATGGATAATTTAATCTATTTCATCCAAATATTAGATGAAAATTTTAATTTCATCTATTTTCAATAAATTTTCAATTAATTTAAACAGAAAAAATAAATAAATTAATTTCTCACTTGAACTATACTAATTTGTACATTTTTGAAGTGGAGGTACATAAAGTGATAATTAAATAAATTGAGAGGGAGTAGAAGAAATTTTACCCAACTGAGAATGAACTACAATTTACAAGGATTTTATGAAAAACGCGGTACTAAAATATAATTTCAAAAAAGTATTAGAAGGCCATCCTACTCTCATTCTCATTCTTTAAACGAATTGTTATCAATAAAATTTTAAGAAAAAATATCTCAACTGTTAGTGGAATGAAAAAATAGAAAAATTGACCTCATTAGAAGGTCATATGCGAAGCACAGTTCATTTTCCATCCAAAACTATTAATAATGTTTTTAATTTTGCGGGATTTGAACACATAAAATTTGAGGGACCAATTGTGCAATTTGACAAACGACCCACACGATATTTGAGAGACCAAAAATATAATTTTTATCCCTTTCCTTAAATTATTTTAGAAGAATTATAAAATAAAAATAAAAAAAATAAAAAAATAGTGGAAAATTACAGTTTTGGTCCTCTACTTGCAACATTTTTTGATGTGGTCCTCTAACTCTTTTTTTTTTTTTTTGCAATCAAAGCCTCTAATTTGTAACCCTTATTCTAAGTGACCCCAATTAGTGTAAATTTTGAGTGAAAAAATTATATTTCACCCCAAATTTTTTTCTAAAAGAATTACACTTCAGCCCTATATATTTTAAGAAAGTAACACTTTACTTTATGTACTATGAAACTCCACACTAAACATCCATATACTTATTTATTCACTTTTTTGTTGTGTTTCCTTGCTTTATTTTTGTCTTTTAATAATTTATTATTATTTTGTGTTTTTGGTTTTTTTTTATTTTTTTTTTTTTTTTATTTTTTCCGTCTTGCATAAAATTCTAAAATGTGTTTTTGGGACTAATTAAATATTTTTGTTTCACTGTTTTTCTTCACCTTTTTCCCCCCCCTTTTTGTTATCTCTCTCTCTCTCTCTCTCTCTTTTTCCTTTTTCTTTCTCTTTCTTTCTTTCTTTTTTTTTTTCTTTGTTTTCTTCAATTATATCTTTTTTCTCTATTTTCAAAAAAAAATTGGAAAAAAATTGATTTCATCTATTTCAATTTTTAATTAGTTCCCAAAATAGAATTGAACAATTGTACATTTTATGCAAACCCTAATACAACTAACATCTCAAGTGGAATTTAGTCCGTGAACTTCTACTAATAAATTTATCAATTTCTCTTTTATTTTTCCAATTCTATTTGGAGGCTAATTAAAATTTTAAGTAGGCAAAATCTTTTTTGTTTCAATTTTGTTTTGATAAAATAGTAAAAAATAAATAAAATGGAAGAAAACAAGAAAAAAAAAATAGAAATCAAACAAAAAGAAAACAAACAAATAATATATATATTAAGGAAACCAACAAATTATTTGTTTAATTAATCCCCAATCTTAGCTCATAAGACCAAGTCATTTTTGAATTTATAGGGAAAAGAAAAAAGGAAACCCAAAAAATAAAAAGGAGAAAAATAAAAATGGGTGTTTAGTACATAGAATGTTATTTCCTTAAAGTATCTAGGGGTGATGTATAATTTTCTAATTAATATTTAAGGGTGAAGTATAATTTTTTTAGTCAAAATCAATATTAATTCTAACGGAAAGTCCACTTATAATAACGAAGAATTATTTGTAAAAAAAATAAATTAAAAAGTCACATAAAAAAAAAACGCGAGAAATAGATGGATCGAAAGTGTCAATTGAGAGAGAGAGAGTACCACTAGAATAGCCTTGATTTGTTCGTTGGTGAGACGGATAGCTTGAGTCGGGTCCTTTTGGATCCGAAGTAAAACATCGATTACATCCTCGTGGTCCGATTTATTCCTTCTCGGATCCTGATGATCGTTGATCAATTTCTCGAAAAATCGATCCAGTTCTCCGAAATTCTTCTCTATCCTCGATTCAAATCCATTGAACTTGTTAATCCACCATAGCCACGGGAAGTAATCGGCGACGTTGAACGAACCCGCCAAATCCTGAGTTTCCCGAAATATCTCATGAAAATCGCTCTTTCGTTGGTTGTCTCTCTTCCCGGAATTCTCTCCGAACGCCACCCGGCGAATCACTTTGTTGGAGAGGAGCAACATCAGTTCGCTCAGGTTGACGACGGCGCCCGTGGATTGTGTGATCAAGGCGGTGATGCGCGCGGTTTCTTCGTCGCGAATGGACTCAAACTCTTGGATACGTTTGGGGCTGAGTAGCTCGAGGACCACGATCTTGCGGATCTCCCTCCAGTAGTCGTTGTAGGGGGAGAAAGTGACGCTGGAGGAGCCGTAGGTGAATCGGTCAGTGACGTAGACGGATGGGCGGTCGGAGTAAACGCGGTCGTGGGACTTGAATATCTCGCGGGCGGCGACTGCGGAGGAGACGACAACGGTGGGGACGGAGCCGAGTTGGAGGAACATGAGGGGGCCGTGGTGGGAGGAGAGGCGGCGGAGAGAGTGGTGCGGTTTGTCGCCGAGCTGGTGGAGGTTGCCGATGAGAGGGAGCTTCGCAGGTCCCGGAGGGAGCTTGGCCGGCAGGTCCTTTTGCCATATATTTTTTACTAACAAGATGATTAAAAGCAGAGGTAGGAGAAGAGCAAGGAAAAGGTGCATGAAACTGTGGGAATCCATGGCGGAGTTGGGTTTGGATGAGAAGCATGGAGAATATATAAAATAAATTTGCAGAGGAGTAGTGACAAAAAGTAGTGACAACAAATATATACAATAATATATATTTATATTTTATTGTGTTTTGGTGCCAAATCTTTTATTTTATTTTAATTTAAAAAAAATCTCATATACAATTAAAACTTATATTTTAGTCCCATATATTAAAAAAATTAGAAGACATAATATATATATGCGCTTACACTCACACAGTTACAAGTAACTAATTTGTGTGTAACAAATATTATACAAATACATAAATTTTGTAAGATAAACTAATATTACACAAATACATGTAATTAATATTAAATTAATTTATATTTAAAATATTTGTTAAATATAACAAATATTATAAATATATGTAATTTATAACATGTGACTAATATTATATAGATACATATAACTAATAATATAATATATGATTTATAATTGTTAAATTATAACTAATTTTAATTATATATAACTAATATTCACTATAATACAAATTTATTAGCTAAATTTTCTCTTTTCTCTACATTCAACAAGTAATGAGTGACACATGCGAGATTAATTCGTAAATAAAATTTAATTTAAATGACTAAATCAAAATTTATATTTTAAATGGGACTAACAACAAATTACATTCGCTATTTGGAACTAATCGCCAATTATCTCTATATTTTATAAATATTATGATATATTAAAATTATTTGAAAAATCAATTTAAAAATAATAATCATATAAATATATGTATCATAATGAAAATTATGTTGACTTATATCCTCAATAATTAATCTTCTAATGTCGATGAAATCTAATGAATTATCTATAAATTTTTATAGTGAACAGAAGATCGTTTCGCTCTCATGATCATGACGTTCAAATTACAATATAATTATCTCTTTATTATTTGAATATCAATCTAATAAACACCAATAAGGACACTTGCGGCAAATGACTCACTTTCCATGATCAAGACATTTTCCTTCCAAGAGATAATGTTTGTCATTATATTAATTAAATTAATTATTTTACAAAAAATAGGTTAATAGATAGTTTATTATTTAAGCAGGCCAAATAATCAGTGATCATATTTGGATTTGAGATGTGGCGTCTTTTATGTAGAAACCCCAGTTAAGTGATAAATGTAGGTTTAGAGTTTCGTTGAAACCTATTATTGGAAGGCCCAACGAGAAACCCTAATATATATAACTAGATCATCTCCCTAATTTAGATTAAGGGTTTCTTTCCATTGAGAGCTGCCACCACGAAATCTAGATTATAGGGAGAAAAACCTAGTAGTAATCCATTGCGACAGATTCAATCTCCTGCGATGGCCGAGACAGGTACGCTTTCGATTACCGTTCTTCATTGTTATGTCCTAATAATCATATATGCTTTAAATTATTATTTAATTTCGTTTTATTGTGATTATGATAAATAATCAACATGTGATATCGAAGCCTACATACATAATTTAGGATCGACAATTGTTTTTTTTTTTTGAATTTTTTTATTTTCTGTTCTTAAACAAAACAGAAACTTGCGGGTACGATTTCATGTGATTTTTCGTTTCTATTAGTTGTTAAACATTAGGCTTTTTATTCCCATAGATTCAAGCTTTAAATTGATATATTATACGTACAATTTGGTTGTGTAATTAGAAAGAATTTCGACATTGAAGTTTCGGCTACGAACCCTAGAAAACTCCCGAAATCGAAACTTGGGGCCGTGATTTCATGTATTGTTTTGCTTTTATTGAATATAAAAACTTAGGGTTTTTATTTCTCTTGATTCAAGTTTTAATTTGATATATTAAACATATTATTTGGTTATATAATTAGGAAGTATTTCGTGATTTAAGTTTCGACTTTGAAACCCTAGTGAAACCGAGACTCATTTTTTAAAATCGACGGATATAAACGCGGTTTTGATACAATTAAACATCATATAAAGGTTTTAAATTAATATTAGGTACAAACCCATATAAAATTTGGTAGAAATAAGGGTTAAAATCGAGTATTAGGTTTTTGGCCATGGAGGAGTGAGAAAACCTCAAACCGCGATTTATTCTTTATTTTTTGTGATATTTCTCTTAATTTTTCTTCAATTAATTATTATAGACGTGTTAGAAAAACATAGATCTGTATAAACCCATAAAAATATTGGAGAAAAACTATCGTTTTTGGGCTTTACAAAAAGGGGCCGAAATCGGGTCGAAATGACCCGGTTCAGACCCGTCTAGAGGTTGAAGACAACCTCCAACTGGTCCGGCCTTCCCCACGCGCGCAATAGGCACATGGGTGCGCGTGAGGCATTGTCCAGGACCCGTTTTGGGTCTCGTTTTTTCTTGTGCACTTGTTTTTATGCCTTCTAATTTTCTGTAAAATTTATTTTATTTTTTGAGAATTACAAAAATATTTTTGTGAATTATTACTTATTATATGATTTAATTAGCATAAAATTATTTTTTTGGCATGTTTTTCTCTTAAAAATTTCACAGAAATTATGTTGAATTATTTGGAATGAGATTTTAGTACTCACTCTCCCTAGATTAAAATTTATTGATGCGTAATCTTGAAATTAGTTTTAAGTCACATAAAACTAATTTAATGATTAGTTTAAAACTATCTCCGCAATTGTGGCACCGTCGGCGTTTCGAAATAACAATTTCTCAAAAGGTTTGCCCTTTTTTATTTTCTGTGGGTGAGATTCCGATAAAACGATAATACTTAGTTCGTTTTCTTTTTGGATTTGTTGTTGCGATCCTTGTCTTCCGATTATTTTCTTTTTTTCCTATAGTTGAATTCACATAATAATTGGTAAATAATCAAGCAGAAGCACTTAATGAGACAATTATGGTTTTTCATTGACACCAATATCAGTGTAAAAATTTACTAGAAACTAATAATTTTCATTGAGACCCTTAACCAAGTAGCTCAATAACAGTTTTCTGGCAAAAATTTCAGAAGAATTTAGCCTTAGTATTAAAGCCTGAATATTGATGTATGTCTCCATTCCATAATCTTTTGCTTGGCAATATGTGAAAAATCTTATTTTCTCATTAATTGCTATTGGATATCACTACGTCTCTAGGAGATTGCATTTATGAGAGGAAATTCCAATTTTTTGTAAATTGTGTTTGTAATTATCACTGCATTATCGTATTTTAGGATAAATTATGCTAACGAATGTTGCATAATCACATTTTTGAAATTCACTAGATTTGCATTCGCGAGGTGGAAAGCCTGATTTCCCCCTGTAAATTGCGTTTGTAATTGTCATTGCATTATCATATTTATTCTTTGTATTTTGAGAAAATCACATATTTTAGAATTAATTATGTGAAATATTTTTGTGGAGTGAAATATTGATCCATTCTAAAACATGTGATTTTCATTGTTCATATTTAGATAAAATATTGACTTCTTATAACTGATTTATAATGTTTTGATAATATTCATTCATGAGTAATTATGGTGTACTCATTCAAAATCGTAAGAGTATAGGATGATATAGGTGGTATTTGAGCCTAATTTTTGCTTGGTTGATGGTTGTAAGGTCATGCCGATATCAACCCCTGATGGAACGAATAGTTGTAGATGAATTCAAAATCCTATTTTTACTCGCAAGCTTAGTAGTTTCAGTTAAAAAGGCTAAAAACCGTTAAGCGAAAAATCGTTTTGAGCAAATCAATAATAACTGTTAAGCGAAAAATCATTTCGAGAAAATCAATAATACTGAATATTGGTTTATTATGTGACTAACATTATTATTGTTTTTGTTTTTTTTTTGCTTAATGACATTTTCAACCTCTAACATGTACATTTGGTTTCATGATATCGTTCAAAGTTTATAAATTATACATGGATGAAGTAAGCATTATAGGGATAATGCATATATCCCTTTTCTTCGATTAGTTATATGATTAATAGAGTATGATAAGTTATCATTCGAGTAAAAATAGGGTTTGTCTCTATTATTTTAAAGAGCAAACATGAGAGCTCAAAGAAGTTAACCCATGCTTTGAGTTTTATTATCTTGGCTCATGAAAAAACACCCCAAAGTCTTCTTCACACCCTAAGTACTTTTCAATTGATCATGAAGATGTGACCCTAGTTCGGATTAGATGATTGAGTAGTTGCATATTGCTCACAAAATGAGCTCTAAATGGTGTGTTTATTTCATTTTGGGGATATTATTCTTTGTTGAATCCCACATAACTTGTGTTACCTAATCGTAAGCTAAGGTTTTTTTTTTAGACTGAGTTAGACCCATTGGGTTTTCTACTTTAAGACTCTTGTTTGATGTTGAGCGTGTTGAATTTCACGTCGATGTTGGGTTTTCACTCGATATCTGTTCGTAGTAGTTTATCAAAAGTCTACTTTGCCCCTGATAAGAACGTCGACGTTCATTTCATAGAGTCGAAGGATGGTAAAGAGGTGGTGGCAACGTTCAGGTGGTATGACAAAGGGGATTGAAATTAGGGTTAGGGGTTTTGACACTAAGTACCCCAGAAATTTAACTAGAATTTCACTTATTCTAAGTAGTTTCAATTTAAACGTATAAGATGTCTTATTAACTTTATATGTTCTTTTCTGAAGTGCAATGAACTGAAACTAGTAAGAATGGTTAATTACACAATTAACCCCTAAAGTTTAGAGGTTTTGCAAATTTGGTTGTGGTGATTATTGTTCATATGACTGTTTTATTCATGTAATTGATGGTTATGAATCTTAAAGTGGATCGACTACTTATCTTTCTATTTCTTGTCTTTGTGAAATACTTACATGATGAGTGACATGATTGAAAGAATCATATCCTTGTTTTATTTTTATAACCTGATGGAAGCTAAATTGAATAGAGTACTATTGAGAAGTGATCATAGATAATCAGATGTATGATATGTATTCAGGATTCTTAGTGGTTTAAATATGATGTTAATAACTAATTTGGTTATTACTACACCTTCCATCAACGAAAATGAGATATTTCATTTTTCGAATTTGGGTTATGTTTGGGGCAATATATTTGCATTTTGGAATGGAAGAAAAGTACCGAATTGTTTTTTATACAATTTCGCATGAGTTTCTTCTTATATTGTCTGGGCTTTAAAATGTTTAATGGACCATACATATATTCTGATGGATCTGTTGGGCTATTACTTATTTATTAATTAACAAACTTGATGGAATTACTAATATAGATAAATTATTCATGAATATATGAGAAGGCCTTGAATTGAAAACACTATCACCGTAACTATAATATCTTAGTAAAGATCCAGGTTTGGGCTTATTATGTAGATATTGATTTTGGGTTTGAGTCTATGTAATATCTCAGTCAACTGGATTTTCTTAGTTATAATTTTAGGCCTTTAAGGTTCATATTAAGGAACCCATAAAAATATTAATTATGATTAATTATAGTTTTTCAATTTTCAAGCCTTTAATTTTTATTCTATATAGAGACTAATTTAATAACTAGTTTCAGAGTGCAATAAAATTGTTGTTCAAATTCTTACAATTATAATTGATCGTTGATCATTGAAAGTATATTTTGTAACGTACTTCATCTTATTTTGATCATATGCATACATGTTGCTAATAAGCACTGTTGTGGTTGGGCAATATTGTTTAATTTTTCCATTTTGAAATAGTTGTTTGTGAATTGTTGAGGTTATTTTACCAAAGTAATTTAACCAATATAGTATGCAAGTTTTCGAGTTCCTATTTTGTTGATGGAAAAAAATTTAAATTAATTTATGCATTCACCTGGCCAAATGGGGTTATTGTGCAGATTAATTTAATTGTTGGGTACTATAATTTAATTTTTCTAATTTGAAACGTTTGCTTGTGAATTGTTAAGGTTATTTTACCAAAGTGACCAACATAGTTTGCAAGTTTTTGAGTTCCTATTTTGTTGATGGAAAAATTTTAGATTAATTTGTGCATTCACCTACCCAAAGGGGGTTATTGTACAGATTAATATAATTGTTGGACAATATAGCTTAATTTTTCCAATTTGGAACATTTGCTTGTGAATTGTTGAGGTTATTTTACCAAAGTAATTTAACCAATATAGTTTAATTTAATTGTTGGACAATATAGTTTAATTTTTTCAATTTGGAACGTTTTTTTGCGAATTGTTGAGGTTATTTTATCAAAGTAATCTAACCAACATAGGTTGCAAGTTTTCAAGTTCTTATTTTGTTGATGGAAAAATTTCAGATTAATTTATGCATTCATCTGTCCAAAGGGAGTTATTGTACAGATTAATTTAATTGTTGGGTAATATACTTTAATTTTCTCAATTTGAAACGTCTGCTTGTGAATTGTTGAGGTTATTTTACCAAAATGATTTAACCAACATAGTTTGTAAGTTTTCGAGTTTCTATTTTGTTGATGGAAAAATTTTAGATTAATTTGTGCATTCACCTACCCAAAGGGAGTTATTGTGTAAATTAATTTAATTGCATGAGTATATTATGTGACATAAATTATTTAATAAATTTGTTTGTTCAAAGGGAATGAATTTTGAAAGATTATTTGTTTCATTATATTTTGAAGAAAAAAAAAATATATGGATTTAAAGGCCAATCTACCCAAAGAAGAATAATTTTTAAATCTGTAAATTTTTCTTATTTTGTTGATCCTCATGAATAAAGAATAATTATTTATTATAAACTCTACCCAAAGGGGAGTTTATGATAACACAATTGATTCTTATATTGTATTACCTATACTTAATTGAGCATTTTGTCCATTACCCATAATTGATCTAGTTGCAGTTTTTTGTGAAAGCATTTTTTTTTTTTTTTTGTGAACAATAATAACGCCACAATGAAATTCTAAATTAATTCTTTGATTTAATGAGAATCTTTATAATCTTCTTTATTTCGATGATTGTGTCGTGTAAGTATTGATCACTATTGCTATAAAATTTTTCTTATTTTGTTGATCTTTATACTTAAAGAATAATTGTTTATTGTAAACTCTGCACAAATGAGAGTTTATGATGATGCAATTGATTCTTATATTGTGTCACTTATATTTATTTGAATATTTTGATTCTCCAGTTTAGTGCGAATTTTCTTATATTTTTCTTTAATTCTATGATACGTTGTAACCACTATTATTATGTGTTTTGAAAAATTGAATTCTATTTGATAAGCATCATTATTACACATTATATTGTTACGTATTATATTATTTGAATTGATTATACAATATAGTATCTTAAGATATTGTGCCTCAAGAATTAAAGTTATATACTTTTGGCTGTTACAAATTACTATTTTGAGATCATGTGATGTATTGTTAGTGATAGATGACTTGTTAAAGTCAAACAATTTCACATTGTTGAGAAATTGCAGTAATTTCATTTTGTTGAGAAATTGTAATTAGCAATTTCATTTTGTTGAGAAATTGAAACAGTTTTATTTTGTTGAAAAACTGCAATTAGTAATTTCATTTTATTGAGAAAATGCAATTACAATTTCATATTGTTGAAAAATTGTAATGAGGACCGATAAGAACAATGCATATTGATAATGATCACATATTGGCATTGGTTTCTTACTACATTACTGGGTTTACGATCCATGTCGATATGATTATAAGTATTTGTGTGTATGAAAGTCTTATATTTGTTGAGATTAACATATAGACTATCATAATCCAATATTAAGATCATGTTGGACCGGATAAATTTATCAAGATGCTACTTATAGACTATCATTTCTTTAAACAAAAGGTATGCCACACCAAAAATAATTTTTTTATGTTATCTATTAACCCGAGAGTGTTATTTTTAAAATTAAATTTATTCAATTAATGTAACTCAAGTGGGAGAATGTTGAAATATTTTTATGAATTAACATTAATTGAATTAATTGTTTTACAAAAACGGATTAATGAATAGTTTATTATTTAAGCAGCCCAAATAATCAGTGATCATATTTTGATTTGGGATGTAGCGTCTTTTATGTAGAAGCTCAGTTAAGTGGCAAGTATAGATTTAGGATTTCAATGAAACCCGTTATTGGAGTGCCCAACTAGAAACCCTAGTATATATAACTAGTTCCCCTCACTAATCTAGATTAAGGGTTTTTTTGCCCATTGAGAGCCGCCACCACGAAATCTAGATCATAAGGAGGAAGACCTAGTTAGTAATCCGCTGCGACAGATTCAATCTCCTGCGATGGTCGAGACAAGTATGCTTTCGATTACCGTTTTTCATTATTGTGTCCTAATAATCATGTATGCTTTAAATTATTATTTAATTTCGTTTTATTATGATTATGAGAAATAATCAACATCTGTATTTGTACAAGTACAATTTGAATTACTATTTTCACATATAAAATTATATATTTGTCCTCAATATTTTTTAAAATTAAATATTCACTTTCACTTTTTTTTTTTTTTATATCTATTTATAACCATTACCTACTATCTATAATTATTTTATAACTATTAAATTTTATAAGAGTCACTTTTTTTACTGTTTATCTGTATAAAAAAATAATAAATTTATCCATAAATTTTTTAAAAAACTAAAAGTTCACATGTTTATATTTTTTTTAAGAACGTTTTTTGATATTTCTATGTATTATATATAATAATTAAAATTAATTTCATTCCGCAACATTTGGTTTACCGTATATTATATCTATACATATTATATAGAGCAAAGTTTGCTTTACTATTCATTTGAATAGGTAAAATTACATATTTGTTCTCAAAATTTGTGAAAATTAAAGGGTCAACTTTTTTATCTATTTTATATATATTATATATGTGGCTATTTTATATATATTAAAAAGTTCGATATCTAATATTTCTATATATTATAATAATATATATGTCAATATAGACAAGTTCTTTATACAACAATTTTATACACAAAGTAGATTTACACATTACACTTAAATGTTTTTTAAAATAATTAGTCTACCTATTTTCGTATTGCATACTAAAAGTAATACTATTTGATATAAAGAAAAACTCAAACTATTTAATCGAAATATAAAATGTAAAAATATATTTAAAAAAAAAATATTTAACCACAGACATAAATTTGGATATTTAATTTAAGATTTTTTTAAAGTAATTTTAAAACACATGTTGAAAATAATATTTGATATTTTTCACTCAATTTAGAGCAAAATTTATATTAATTTGATACTTTTCATATTCATAGTTTTATTTTTATTTTTTCGTAATAGTTATGGATTTTATTTTTCTACTTACATAATAGTTATAAATTTTATTTTTTATACTTTTACCCATTTGTTGTGATTATTATCATCAATCATATATTTTTTTAATTATAATATATAAAATAAATCAACGGTGTTACCTAACAACGATTGAAATTCATGTGACTCTATTATTATTATATACCTTATTTGGCCATTTTAACTGTGATATTTTCAAATGTGTCATTTACTAAATCTTACCATCTTAACACTTTGTTGCTAAATTTATTTAATCAATTATTTTATTTTATTTTATCATAACACACACACATACATACACACAAACAAAAACAATATATGCAAGAGCATGCGTTATAAACAGCTTTAAAATTGCAGTTTTTTTCTATGGAAGTAAAATTTATCTTTGGATTATGTAATGCGCACATGCTTATTATTGGTAGTAGGGATGCAAATCTGTCGGTTGGATCGGAGTTGAAGGATTTCAGTCAGTCGACCCGAAGAAAAACTACAATTGAAGCTGACTGTGTGGCCTCATTACTCCGATCTAATTCGCGGTTGGTCGGGTTGGTTGATTGTCAAGTAACAAATACGAAAAACAAATATGAAAAACTAAAAATTTGTAGATCTGCAAAAAAATTGTTGATTTGTGACAGAGATGGAGAAACAATCAATAAACATATTAAAGAATTAAAAAAAAAAACTTATAGATCAATAGATCGGAGCAAGAGCCATTAACGGCAATGAACAACAATGTCACAGGAATCATCAACGGCGAGATTATTAGACAATGTAGGAATTGTCATCGCATGAATCATCGAAGCATGAATCAGTGAGGAATCGTCTATTAGGGTTTAATAAATAACGACGGCTCTGGGATTGAGAGAGAGAGAAAAGGATGAGAGCAACTCTAGGGTTGGAATTCGAAAATGGAATTATTTGAATCTGATTAGGGTTATATGTGTATATGGAGTGTTTTCGTAATATGCAATGTTTTAGGGGGTATTTAGTAAATATATATCATTAGGGTTTAGGGTTCAGACAGGTTCGGGTGCATCGGGTATGAGTAGATGGGTACCCGTGCCGAAGTGTTTCTAGGTTCGGACGGTTCAGGTAGAAGAAAAAAAAAACTATTCATAACTGATCAACCATCCAGCAGGTAGGGCAGGTGGGGTCGGGATGGGGTTGTCGGGGTAGCAATTACATCCCTAATTAGTAGACATGATAAATTTCGCTCGCACTATATTTATGTATTTTTTTTTTCTTATCATCATTTAATCTAGAGCATAATGTCTCTATTCAATTACTTTTAATTTTTTAGTTAACTATAATTTTGTCATTTCTTTATATGAAGTGACTTTCATTAATGACTTTACATAAGTTTTAACATTTAACATTATAAAAAATAAGAAATTTATATATACCATATTTCTTCATTGATTTAAAAAAAAAATTAATATATATATTTTTAGTGTGATCTTTAATGAATAAATAATGTAAAAGATTATAAATTTGTCAAATAAAATAGATAACAGACATGTGTCTCTCACGTGCTCTCCACCTAGTATCTTATTATAATACCTAAAAGTGGAAGACATAACTTGTAATGAATTAGAGTGAAGTATTAGTCATCTCTTCAATCCTATTGAAATGAGAAATGAATAAGGAAGATTGAGTCATTCCACTATTAGGTTATGTTTGGGTAAGAGATTTGTGAAATGATGGGATTTCAAAATCCTGGATTTTGAAATTATTTTATTTCACAAATCCCTTATTTGGATAATTGTTTAAGTTGAAGTATTTGAACGTATAATTTACAATTCCCTTATTTGGATAGGTAAAGTATTTGTAAACAGTATTTATTCTAATCCTAAATTTCAACAAAAAATTTATGAGAACAAAACAAAAGTATTAGAACAATTTTATTGGAACTAAAATACAAACCTAAAAAATAAACAGCACACAAATATGGCCATAGGTGGTTTTTTTTTTTTTTTTTGTTCTGTTTCTGATCCCACTTTTGGGAACATAAATATACATACATACATATATATATATAAAAACAGAGTTTGAATGTCGGCAGTTGTCGGCGATTGCGAACCCTAATCGCGAGAATGATGAGCTCTCGTCGGCGAACCTAATCGTTGATTGTGAACCCTTATCGCGAGAATGAGAAGCTCTCGTCGGCGAATCTAATCGTCAATTGCGAACCCTAATCGCAAGAAGGAGGAGCCCTCATCAGCGGCTCTCATCGGCAAAGGAGGGGCTCTCGTCAGTAAACCTAATCGTCAATTGTGAACCCTAATTGCTAACCCAAGAACGATTGCATTGACAGTCATCAAGAGAAGGAATGTCGTCGCGAGAATGAGGAGAAGCAAAGAAGATGGTCGCGAAAGAAGATGGTAGCGATGAGATTTGTGAAATCCTCTTTTGAGTGGATTTGATAAATGCAACCTCTCCCAAAAATATTTCAAAATCCTTCTTTCTACCTTTTTTTTTAAGATTAAAGGATTTGACAACTCCGTTTTTATTACTATCCAAATAAGATATTTGTTAAAAAATGATTTTGAAATCCCTTACCCTCTCCCCCACCCCCCCCCCCCCAAAAAAAAAAAATCCCTTACCCAAACACAGCCTTAATATTATATTAATTCCTTCAACTCTTAATGTTCTAACACTAATTTCACTATTAATATTATATTTATTTATTCCACTACTAAACATTCATGTTGATTATAAATTAATACAAAATTAAAAAAAAAAAATTATCTTGAAAATAACATATCAGTTTATCCATTTTTATGAATCTTATGAAAAATAGAATACTATCACTGTAATATCCATACAATTAATATTTTTGCAAAAAATATCTTATTGAAATAAGTTATATTTTTTTGGAGATTATTTGTATATTGTGAAAATTTAAGGATATGATTGAATATTTGTTGATTTCTAAAAGAATAAAAATATATATACATTTTTTTCTTATATAATTACATTTTTGTTTAGGGTGTACAGGTAAGACCTAATCATTTTGCATGTGCATATTTTTAATTGCATTTTAGACCATTTAGAAAATATAAGTCTAATGTGTTATTTTCAATTTTACTTAAAAAATTTGGGGGTCATGATTATATTTAAAATTTAGTTCTGAGAAAAATTGAGGGTTAATTTCCATTTTAAAAGGTTTATTTTAACTTTTGGATTTAATTGATATTTTAGAGATTCACATTGGGGGTATATGTAATTTGTTTTTATGGATGGACATTGGACATCAAACATTTAGGCCATTATTAGATAAGATTTCTCAAAAAGAAAAATACAAACAAACAAATAAATGTGGTCTTACTTTGCAAGGCACTAAAGATTAAAAATAATAATAAATAAATAAGTTTAATAATGATCTATCATCTATCTCTTTCCATATATGAAATTAGATAAATCATATTTTTAAAATTATTTTGTTTAGCAAAATTAGTAGATTTAGATTGTTTTATTTCAACCATTGAATAATTTTTATTATTTGACCATAGTCAATTTCATTACTTTTAGTAAGTTAATCGAATTATTTAGTAGAGAAATAATTTGAAAGAATACTTTATTTATAATTTTAAATTATTGAGTAAAATAAAGTTAGATTTTAAAAGAATATGTCATAATTTCATATCATTAAAAACTTATTTTGGGACTCATAAATAATATATTTAGTTAATTGTCTTGCATTCCATGCATTTCATTTCATATTTAGTTTTATTAAATATATTCTTAGTTTAGACCATGTCGTTATTAGGTTCACAGGCATCGCCGACTACAACAGTGTTTTGACAATAGTGTTATATGAGTGCAACTATCGAGGTGAGTATACTGTCTTCGAGGTAAATTATCAAATTATATTTTCATATTAAATTGTGAAAAAGAAATATTTTCTTTAAAAGTGACTGTTTTATAACGTTAGATGGATCAAGTAAAAAGTTGATTGTGGAAAGTAGTTTTATTATTATCCAACTATTTCATAGTCTGGTCCCAACAGGAGGGGGTATGTCCTACTGGATGTTGTTGATTCTAATAGGAGGGCATGTTCTGTAGGACGTTGTGTTGAGACTTGACAAGAGAGCATGTCCTGCAGGTGGTTGTTGTTGACGATGATAATTATTATTATGATATAGTGGTTTATACCACGTGTTGGCCCTTACTATTGGAGATATTAAATGGCTCTGACACTGTTAGCAACCTTAGATTGCACAGTTGTGCAGGTTACGGTACCATTATAACTCCCGATCATGAGGTGAAACGATCTTATGGCTAGTAGAGAAATATATATTTCTAGTATTTTATTATATAAAAGTGATATGACTGGTTGAATTATACTTAGTTCTATATCTTGACGATAACTGTGGATTTAATACTGCTCAGTATTGTTTTATTTTATTTGAAAAATATCACTGTAGTTGTATCATGTTTTGGAAAATGACTCCTGATAAGAATGCTTGATCCATAAACCATTTTTATATTATGAAGACAGTACACCGATAAAAAATTTGGTCTCAGATACTCCAGTTAATTGCTATTTTAAAAGGTTTATTTTAACTTTTGGATTTAATTGATATTTTAAAGATTCACATTGGGGGTATATGTAATTTGTTTTCATGGATGGACATTGGACATCAAACATTTAGGCCATTATTAGATAAGATTTCCCAAAAAGAAAAATACGAACAAACAAACAAACAAACAAATGTGGTCTTACTTTGCAAGGCACTAAAGATTAAAAATAATAATAAATAAATAAGTTGAATAATGATCTATCATCTATCCCTTTCCATATATGAAATTAGATAAATCATATTTTTAAAATTATTTTGTTTAGCAAAATTAGTAGATTTAGATTGTTTTATTTCAACCATTGAGTAATTTTTATTATTTGACCATAGTCAATTTCATGCATTTCATTTCATATTTAGTTTTATTAAATATATTCTTAGTTTAGATTCTGTCGTTGTTAGGTTCACACGCATCGCCGACTACAACAGTATTTTGACAATAGTGTTATATGAGTGCAACTATCGAGGTGAGTGTACTGTCTTCTAGATAAATTATCAAATTATATTTTCATATTAAATTGTGAAAAATAAATATTTTCTTTAAAAGTGGCTGTTTTATAACGTTAGATAGATCAAGTAAAAAGTTGATTGTGAAAAGTATTTTTTATTATTATCCAACTATTCCATAGTCTGGTCCCAACAGGAGGGGGTATGTCCTACTGGATGTTGTTGATCCTAATAGGAGGGCATGCTCTGTAGGACGTTGTGTTGAGACTTGACAGGAGGGCATGTCCTGCAAGTGGTTGTTGCTGACGATGATGATTATTATCATAATATAGCAGTTTATACCACGTGTTGGCCCTTACTATTGAAGATATTAAATGGCTCTGACATTGTTGGCAACCTTAGATTGCACAGTTGTGCAGGTTACGGTACCATTATAACTCCCGATCATGAGGTGAAATGATCTTATGACTAGTAGAGAAATATATATATTTCTAGTATTTTATTATATAAAAGTGATATGACTGGTTGAATTATACTTAGTTCTATATCTTGACGATATCTGTGGATTTAATATTGCTCAGTATGGTTTTATTTTGTTTGAAAAATATCACTGTAGTTGTATCATGTTTTGGAAAATGACTCCTGATAAGAATGCTTGATCCATAAACCATTTTTATATTATGAAGACAGTACACTGATAAAATATTTGGTCTCAGATACTCCAATTAATTGCTATTTTAAAAGGTTTATTTTAACTTTTGGATTTAATTGATATTTTAAAGATTCACATTGGGGGTATATGTAATTTGTTTTCATGGATGGACATTGGACATCAAGCATTTAGGCCATTATTAGATAAGATTTCCCAAAAAGAAAAATACAAACAAACAAATAAATGTGGTCTTACTTTGCAAGGCACTAAAGATTAAAAATAAGAAAAAAGTACAATTTCAACCCTCTAACTATTGATACATTTCTAAGTGACCCCTTTAAGTTTCGGCGTTTCACTTCAAACCCTCTACCTATCGAAATGGTTTTAATTGGTCCTTCTGTTAGAGATTCTGTTAAAACTAACAGAATCTCAGGGGCAAAATAGTCTTTTCAAGTTTTTAAAATTTTTAGTAATATATATATATATATATTATTTTATTTTTTAATTTATCTCTCTTCCTCTCTCTCCTTCCCTCTCCCCCGCCACCTCCCTCTCTCTCTCCCTCCTTCCCTCTTCCCGCCACCTCCCTCTACGTCTCCATCCTTCCCTCTCCCCTCCACCTTCCTCTCCTTCTCCCTCTCCCTTCCTCCCCATCACCCCCGTAACAAGGGTCCATGCAGTGGGTCTGAAACTACATCACGTTCCCTGCAAACGCAGCATTCAAGCCGTTATTTCTGCTCCACTCGCAAAGAAAAACCCATTCATCTTCAAACACTCTCTCTATCTCTCTCCAATCCAAAATTCCTCTGGAGTCTGGGTATGGAGAACCAATTCAATTTTTTGGCTACTTTCTCTCTCTATCACATTCTTTTCATCTTTTCTGACTTTTTGATATGCCCTTCCACGGTGGATTACTCCATCGGCGTCAACTACGGAGCCATGGCTGACAACATCCCACCACCGTCACAGGTGGCGGCATTCATAAGAGATTATACCATCATCGACAAAGTCAAGATCTTTGACGCAAATCCCAACATCATCACCAACTTCGCCAACATCAGCATAGTGCTAACGGTGACCTTCGCCAACGGCGATATTTCTTCTCTTTCTAAACTCTCTGCTGCAAAATCTTGGGTTGCTACCTACATAAGGCCGTTCCACCCAGAGACCAAGATCATTCGAATCGCCGTCGGCAACGAGGTCATCGCCACTGGCGATAAAAACCTCATCGCTCATCTTGTTCCCACCATGAGGGCACTCCACACCGCCCTCGATAATTATGAAATCACCGATATTCAAGTTACGGCGCCTCACTCGTTGGGTATACTCCATGCCTCTCACTCACCGAGTTCCAGCCAGTTCCGACGAGTGTATGACATGGTCATATTCGCACCGATGTTGGAATTCCACCGCTGTATGAAGACCCCTTTCATGGTCTGCCCGTACCCGTATTTCAGGTTCTCTGATCGGACTCTGAACTACGCTCTTTTCTTGGACGATTCGTGAAGCACGTGAGCTCCGACGTTGGCACGCTATTGATGCCCAATAAGACCTTCGAAACCTACATTTTCTCTCTGTTCAATGAAGACCTTAAACCGTCGGTATCGGAAAGGAATTTCGGCCTTTTTCAGCCAGATTTTACTCTGGTTTACGATGCCGGCATTTTGCGCAACGGACAGGTAGAAATATTACTAACCAAGAGATTTCCGTTTGGTAATTTTAATGGCTTATGATTTAATATCTCATTTTTCCAATTTGCAGAACGTGAGTCCCCTTCCGGTGACTTCGATAGCTCCGGCACCTTCTTCTGGCGCCGGGAGAAAGTGGTGTGTACCGAAAGAGGAAGCCAGTGAGCCGGCGTTGCAGGCCAACATAGACTTCGTTTGCAGCTCTGGCGTTGACTGTGGCCCTATACAAGACGGCGGGTCGTGCTTTCAGCCCAACACGATCCGGTCACACGTGTCGTACGCCATGAACGCTTACTATCAGGCGAACGACCACAATGATTACAACTGCGATTTCGTCGGCACCGGTGTCGTCATCGGCTCCGATCCCAATATGTCATCGGCGAATTTTAGAAGATTCATTCAAAAGTCACTTGTTGCAGGGGCTGTTTTCATCCCCTGTTTCAGGGGGTGAAAACACCCCCTGTTACGGGGGTGATGGGAGGTAGCGGGGGAGAGGAAAGGAGGGAGAATGAGAGGGAGGTGGCGGGGAAGAGGGAAGGGAAGGAGAGAGAGGTGGCCAGGAGAGAGAGATGAAGAGAGAGAAACAAAAAAAAAAACAAATATATTATATTAAAAATGATTAAAAAATTTAAAAAAAAAATTGAAAAAACCATTTTGTCCCTGAGATTCTGTTAGTTTTAACAGAATCTCTAACGGAATGACCAATTAAAGCCGTTTCGATACGTAGAGGGTTTGAAGTGAAACGCCGAAACTTAGAGGGGCCACTTAGAAATGTATCAATAGTTAGAGGGTCGAAATTGTATTTTTCCCAAAAAATAATAATAAATAAATAAGTTTAATAATGATCTATCATCTATCCCTTTCCATATATTAAATTCGATAAATCATATTTTTAAAATTATTTTGTTTAGCAAAATTAGTAGATTTAGATTGTTTTATTTCAACCATTGAGTAATTTTTATTATTTGACCATAGTCAATTTCATTACTTTTAGTAAGTTAATCGAATTATTTAGTAGAGAAATAATTTGAAAGAATTCTTTATTTATAATTTTAAATTATTGAGTAAAAGAAAGTTAGATTTTAAAAGAGTATGTCATAATTTCATATCATTAAAAACTTATTTTGGGACTCAGAAATAATATATTTAGTTAATTGTCTTGCATTCCATGCATTTCATTTCATATTTAGTTTTATTAAATATATTCTTAGTTTAGACTCTATCGTTGTTAGGTTCACAGGCATCGTCGACTACAACAGTGTTTTGACAATAGTGTTATATGAGTGCAACTATCGAGGTGAGTATACTGTCTTCTAGGTAAATTATCAAATTATATTTTCATATTAAATTGTGAAAAAGAAATATTTTCTTTAAAAGTGACTGTTTTATAACGTTAGATGGATCAAGTAAAAAGTTGATTATGGAAAGTAGTTTTTATTATTATCCAACTATTCCATAGTCTGGTCCCAACAGGAGGGGGTATATCCTACTGGATGCTGTTGATCCTAATAGGAGGGCATATTCTATAGGACGTTGTGTTGAGACTTGATAGGAGAACATGTCCTGCAAGTGGTTGTTGTTGACGATGATGAATATTATCATGATATAGTGGTTTATACCACGTGTTGGCTCCTACTATTGGAGATATTAAATGGCTCTGACACTGTTGGCAGCCTTAGATTGCACAGTTGTGCAGGTTACGGTACCGTTATAACTCCTGATCATGAGGTGAAATGATCTTATAGCTAATAGAGAAATATATATTTCTAGTATTTTATTATATTAAAGTGATATGACTGGTTGAATTATACTTAGTTCTGTATCTTGACGATAACTGTGGATTTAATATTGCTCAATATGGTTTTATTTTGTTTGAAAAATATCACTGTGGTTGTATCATGTTTTGGAAAATGACTCCTGATAAGAATGCTTGATCCATAAACTATTTTTATATTATGAAGATAGTACACCAATAAAATATTTGGTCTCAGGTACTCCAGTTAGAGATGGATTCACTACTAGCACTAAATAGAGTTAGAAGGTGTTGTGATTTTTGAGGCAGTTGTTGGTAATGAAGGTTTCAGACTTTTGTGGTTTTGTTATGGAATGGTTGTGTATATATAATCGTTGTATTTTGAGTTGGTAAACATTTAAAAAAAAAAAAAATCCAAGTGTGTTGTATATATATGTTGTTATTGGTTGATTCTCTTTAGGAGAAACCTAGTGGCGGTTCTAGAAAATCAGGTTGTTACAGTACAAATGTAATAATTATATCTTTTGTATGTTGGTGTGTGTGTGTATATTTGTGGGTGTATAAGGGTTTATATGTTATATTTTAGGTTTGTGGGTGTATGAAAGTTCGTTTAATTATATCTTTTATTTGTAATTATATAAAGGTTCATATAACTAGGGGTTTATAAAGGTTTATATAATTATGTTTTTCGTTGGGAGTGTGTAAAGGTAGGTTGATTATTTGGAAAGATAGTAGAAGATAGAAAGAAAAAGAAAAAAAAAAGACAAAAGAAATGACGGACCAAATCAAATAAAAAAAACTTAGATTCTTCAAAAAAAAAATCAATAACATTATTTTACTAAAAAATAAGTAGTTAAATACACTTATTTTTATTATAATGTGATTTTTTGTTACTATACAAATACAAATATAAAATATAAATTTACAATCACACATTTCTTTATCATTAAAATTATGTTCAACTAAAATTTCATCATTCTATCAAATATTAAACAATACCCTTACTTGAAACTTGTTAAACTAAAATGTTTATAATATTAATTAATTGAAAATAAATATTGCCAAAAAAAATATCTTAACTATGTTTAAACTAATACATAATATTTTGTCAAACAAAACCAATATAAAATTAAATTTACACAATTAAATAAAATACAGGTGCAAATTAATCCAAAATTCGCGCCTAACACGAGCGTAAAACTAGTCTATTTTATTTTAAGAGCTACCAAAATTGAAATTTATAAAAAGGATAAGTTAGTATTGGTATTTGTAGACTAATGTAGAAATATTAAAACGGAACCGTACCTTTCGGATTCGAAAGACTCGATTACAACCCGTTCTTTGTTTCTTCTCTTGCCGGCAAGAAAAATACTACTTGAGTATTTTCTGATAATATCCACACACTCACTAATCAAAATCACTCAAGTTATCTGTAATCTGATGGGAATCAAAACCTTTGAGTTATGAATGCATATTTATAGAGAAAATCCCAAATGGTGTATCCGTTCCAATGAGTGTCTACTGAACAGATATGATCTTTGAGATCAAGAAGTACATCCATTCACATAGTGACTATCCATGAAATATGAGGCCCATGTGGACTCTTCACGGGATGATCTGACCCAGTGCATAATCCAGCATCTCCCACTCGAACACAATGGACACCAAATGTGTTTTTCTCTTTAGACTCATGCATTATACTATCTTCATACAAGTTAGTGGTGTATGCGACCGATGAGTGTCTTCAAATAATATGGGAGCACCATATTAAGTTTATATCTAACTAATATGGCAACATCCTACTGCAAAATAAAATACTCGTTTATATATATATATGTACACACACACACACACATATATATATAAAATAAAATTTTAAAAAATTACTTTATATGTGGTGGCCACCATTAAACACTGTTCACTGCAATTTTAATAAGATGCGTTACTAAATTGTCTTCCTTTGATCCTCATGTTACTCAATTTCTATTTGACTGCTTTCCTAGACATGTCTCTTTAGACCGCATCATTCATTGCCATAGGATAAAAAGTTAAAGTAGCAACATCAAATTTCTAAATTATAACATAGTTTAAAGCCATAAGGGCACAATTAAATCATTATTAATGATCTACATATATATAGGGCTCACACAGTAAGAAAACAGGGATCCATTTCTCACTCCCTATGTGGTTGTATTAAAGCATATGTAGTATGATTTACATACTGCGGTATTATACTCCCACAAAAAAATAAGGATGTCATTCTAAATTACCGTACAAATCTAAATCCAATCACTACATAAGTGATTGATTTGAGAACTTCAAGTTGGTATCTCCTCGAGTATCCATTTAAAATCTCACATTCGACTATTCTCAGGCTACATAAAGTGTGGGAAACTTTCATGTTTGGTTTTTCATAAACCTCATCTTAGCTCATCCAAGGCAACATTATAAAGAAATCTCTAATTCAATCTTTAGAATTCTAAAGTCTCATCTCGCACGCTATCTCAGCGTCGAGGCTAGTTATTGTGTAAGTAGCCAACCATTTAGCCTAGTAACATCTACCATCATGATAATAATGTGTGTTATAACAAATGTCCTAAATTATTCATCATACTTTAATAAATGTAAATAAGGTATGAAATTGTAAATGTGCATCGTGATACTTAAGATCTTTGTTATTGCGAGGGCAGTCATACTATCACAATGTATGGTTACAAGATCTGCGTAATATGGTTCTATCTCAAGACTTTATAAAAATATTTTTAACCAAATATCCTATCTACATATTCTGCTTCCATAGTGGATAGTGCTATGCAGGAATGCTTTTTGCTAGACCACGAAATAGCATTGTTGTTGAGTGCGAAAGCATATCCTGATGTCGACTTACATTCATCCAAGTCACCACTCCAATTTGCATCATTATATTCTTACAAATGTATTTTTTCACCATGATAGTAAATCATATAGTCTGCGGTTCCATGAAGATACCGCAAGATCCTTTTAACTGCTCTCCAATGAATAATTCCTAGATTGCTTTAAAAACGACTAACCACCCCACAACATAACATATGTCTAGTCGTGTACACATCATGACATATATTAGACGTCCAATTGCACTTGCATATGGTATACGGGACATCTTTTTTTTTTTTTAACATTAGTTACGGGACAAAGATCAAGACTCAAGGTACTACCTTTCTCAACGGGAGTGTCTATGGGCTTAATATTATGCATTCGAAATCGTTCAAATACCTTCTTGATATAAGTCTCTTGAGACAAAGCAAGAATCTTCTTAGAACAGTCTCTAATAATTTTAACATCAAATACATAATTTGCTTCACCCAAGTCTTTCATATCAAAAATAAATGACAATCACTCTTTAGTAGAGATAATTATCCATATGTTACTTCCTACCAATAAAATGTCGTCTACATACAGAGTAAGGATAACAAAACCCTTTTCTGACCATTTTATATAAATACAATGATCTTTCTCAATCATGATAAAGCCAAAAGTAATTATGACTTAATGAAATTTGAGGTACCATTGTCTATGTTAATCCTAAGATTTTGATGAATAATTAAGTATTGATGTTTTGGTGGAACTAACGGTTTAATTGAGTGTTTCAGTTATTTAAGTTCTAGTGATGAAGATGCAAATTAAATGGATGCTAAATGATGATGTCGAAGATGATGAAGAATTAAGAGTTTGAAGAAATTAGGGAAAACAACTCAGGTGAATTTCAACTCTTAATATCCCAATTAGGAACACACACGCGGCACAATTTTTTTTTATTATTTATGTGTGTTTTGATAAGATGAAATTATTTGCTCCTACATGTGATTTGAAAAGAAATATTTTTAATTGACTAAAATGAAATTGAAGAAGTTAGTGGAGCTAATTTAGAAAAGAAAATGGTTAAAGGGGCGAAAACATAAGAAATAATAAGTTAAAAACGAGTTCAGAGAAGAGATCCAGCATATACAAGTCGACTGATGAGTCAACCAGACCAAGCAACAGAAACAACCTGTATCTCTAAGTCGACAGGCAGGTCGACCGGTGAAGAAAAGCTAAACTCTCTGTATCTCTAAGTCGACAAGTAGGTCGACCGGTGAAAGTAAATTAAACTCTCTGAATCTCCAAGTCGACAGGTAGGTCGGCCGATGAACGCAACAGCAATGGCTTGGCTATATCTTGAATTGGGCAGTCAATTGACCAGTTGACCGGACACGCTGTTTTAGGATTCTATTTATTTCGAGATTATATTCAAAAGTAGTCGTTTTTTGTTGGGATTTAAGAGAGATTTCGGGGATATTATTATATTTAAGATATGTTTCACCTAATGTTTAAATCCTATTGATTTGGTTCATTAATTTTTAATATTTCTCAATTTGGTACATAAAATTGATTATATTCTAATTAATTGAGATTGAGAAATATTTGGGGGGGGCTTAATTGAAAGTTTTAAAAGCTATTATTAAGTGTATTGAACCAAAATGAAGTCATAATAATATATGGGATCTAAGAGAGTATTTAATTGTCATGACACATGAGAACTAGTCGTTAGAAAGCTGATTTATTTCTCATATATATAGATCTGCGTTTTTCATACATCATTAAGTAGCGAAACATCAATCAATATCAAAAGAGCGAAAAGAGTTAAGATCATCTGTGAGTTTTTATAAGAGTTATTATTCTGTGATATTATGTGAGATATTCTGAGAGGCGATCTTGAAGATCAATTGCTATTAATCTTTGCTACTACCGGATTTGAAGTTACATCATTCTAATTATTCTTTCTGTGGATTCCAGGTGAGATCTTTCCAATTATATTCTATTATTGCGTTACTTGTTTATCTTTTGAAAATTGCTCTTAGAAATTGCTTATGATTTTTATTGAATAAAATTTTTATAAACAATTTCTTGAATCTGATTACGTGCCCATTTATTTACTACCCATATCTTGTTTAAAATTAGATTTTCATTCTCATATTTTTCTATCACTAAATTTGGGATATTAATCGAGTTATTATTTATCTGGAGTGGTAGAAGCTCCGAGTGAGATATTTTGCATATCAATTTGTATTGGTGAGTAGTGTGAATGGTTAAATACTGTTGGGGCTATTTAATCAGGGGTAGTCAGTTTTCAGTCTCTTCTTGTAAAGAGATTAAGGTAGTGATTCTTCCTGAATAGAATTGTGTTTTGAGTGATTTTTGTAGCGGTTCAATCCTTACCGGGTAAAAGGATATTTAAAGTGATTGGTGAGGTTTTGATTCTTTGAACTTAGTGTTAAAAAGAATTAAGTTATTCTTTAACTTATAAAAAGTAGAAGTTCTTCCTTAGCTTGGGAAAAGGATATTGTAAGGGTTGATTCTGAGCCTGTAAAAGAATCGGTGTAAGGGTTTGATTCCTACATTTAAATAGATCTTGAGTATTAGTGGGTGCGAATCTCTGTGGGGCTCAGAGGATTGGACTAGCCAAGAGTAGCTAGGTGAACCAGGATATATCTTGATGTGCTGCAATATTTACTTTCCTATTTTTGCCATTTGGGTATGCACTTTGTTGATTATTTAATTCCACTGTGATATAAAGATAATAATTAATTTAGGATTAAATTAATTATTTGATTTATTAAAGTTTTATTCTGATAAATTTTTAATTACCTAATTTACTCCCCCTCTTGGGTATTCCACTGGACCAACAATCGAGATGATTGTTTTAGGTCATAAATTGAATGTTTTAACTTGCAAACTTTGAGCAATTGTCCCTTAGCCATAAAACTAATAGGTTGATTCATGTAAATCTCCTCATCTAGTTCTCCATTGAGAAAAACAGTCTTCATATCCATTTAAAAAAATATAAATCCAAATGGGCGACAATGGCTAGGATTAGGCGAATGGAGGTAAACCTAACAACAGGTGAAATTTTTTTCTCATAGTGTACACCCTCTTTTTGAGTGTAACCATTCGGCACGAGACGAACTTTGTACCTATCAATAGATCCATCTGCCTGATGTTCAATCTTTAAAACCCATTTGTTTCCAATATATTTCATTCCAGGCGAAAGATCAACTAGTGCTCATACTTGATTCTTATGCATAGAACTAATCTCATCTTCCATTGCAGTTATCTATTATTTAGCAGGAGATGATAAGATGAAGGCTTGTTTTCTTCTAAAGAAAAACAAATAAAAAAATCCTCATCAATCCCAAATAAATGTCGAGGAATATTTCCACGTTGATTTCTACGCAGCTGAAGAGTTTGAGAATTTTTTTGTGGTACACTCCCACAATTCTCTAAATCTCTCCCACTATCCTCGACGACCATTGGCATATTTGTAGAAGGACGATGATTAATTTTTCCACCCTTTTCGAGTGATGGTGTAGAGTTATCATTTGACTCATTCAGCTCGTAAAGTTCTTTACTACTTTTTAGTTCACCTCTACTTGGAAACTCATTTTCCATAAATTCGACATTGCGTGGCTCAATCTCAGTTAGTACGCCACCAGAATGTTCATGTAATATCACATATCTTTTGGAGTAAATTGGATATCTAATAAATATGCACTTTTGAGCTCTAGGACCTAATTTTCCATGTGCATGTGATGTAACACGAACATAACCTGCAGATCCCTATGATCATAAGTGTTCTAATTCTGGTTTAAAATCAGTCCATAACTTATATGGTGTAAATGGTAATGACTTGGAGGGAATTCTATTAAGGATATAGGTGGCTGTCAATAAAGCATCTCCCCATAAATTGATTGGCAGATTAGCATGTGTCATTAGTGACCTAACCATATCTAATAAAGTTTGATTCCTACGCTCAGCTACTCTATTTTGTTGTGGAGTATTAGGAATCGTTAATTGTTTAATGATGCCTTTATTATCACGTAAGTCCTTGAATTATTCAGACAAATACTCACGTCATCGGTCAGTACGTAAAATCTTAAGATTTTTACCTATTTGATTCTCAACTAAATGAACAAATCTTTGGAAGCAATCAAATGCCTGTGATTTGTAATAAATGAGATAAACATAACCAAAAACGCAAGTAATCATCAATGAATGTGACGAAATAATTAGCACCGTGTCGTGCCCTAACATTCATAGGTCTGCAACTGTCAGAATGGATTAACTCTAAGAGAGATGTAGCATTTCTAGCCTTACCAAAAGGCTTTCTTATGGCCTTTCCAGCCAAACAATATTCACAGACATGTATGTTAACTCTAGAGAGTGGACCTAAAACTTCTTCTCGAGCTAACCTAGTCATTCTTTCTTATCCAATATGACCAAGTCCTGTATGCCATGTAACAGATGTAGATGTGATAGAATCATTATTACTACAAGTTAAATATGTATCAAAATATAAAAAATTATCAATATTTAGTACATAAAATCTATCTACGATGTGTCCACTACCATAAAACACGGAGTCTAAACAAAATTGAACAGAGTCTATAGTGAAATTGAAGAAAGAAAAAAAAACTAGTTCTGCCATGGCGACAATAGATATCAAGTTTTGTCGAGCTCCAGGAGCATAGAAAACATCATAGAGAAGCACGGAGCGTCCAAAATGCATCTTTAATTGATAGGTTCCAATTCCTATCACATCTTCGTTAGTGCTATTCCCCATGTAAATATGTTGACTCCCAATTAGAATTATGCGATACTCAATGAACTCTACTCGATCTTTTGCAACGTGTCTTGTTGCTACAGTATCTACAATCCAATCAGAAAATGAATATGCAACCAAGACCCGACTGCATACAAAGGCGTAATTTTGAAAGATAGAGTTGGTTTGTACTTATTCGGCTCAGTGCATTCACGAGCGAAGTGACCAAGTTTATCATAGTTGTAATACTTCAGTTTAGACTTGTTCTTCTTTCCTCCACTCTTGCATTTTTAATACTTTCTGCCCTTTCTCTTTTTATAAACAGATCCTCCTATTCCTCCTTGTCATGCTTTGTCCTGCCACTATTGCTTGGACTCAAATGTCTGACGATGGCTAAATTAAGCGACAAACATAGAAGTATTTCCTTGTGCCTCCAACCTTTCTGCCTCTAATTCCAAATGACATTGTAATTGGGTAAAAGTTTTGATAGTTTTATTGTGCGTCATTGTGAACTTCATTTGCTCTCAAGAATCAAGTAAAGAGCGAAGCACAACAAGGATCTGTTGCTCATCAGATAAGTTGTTACCAGTTGCCTTTAGGTCGCGTATCATAGCCGACATTTTTCGAAGATGCTCAACCATCTTTGTTTTGGGAGACATCTTATAAGTCTCAAATTAAACGTCAAGGCTTGCAACCTAATTACTGATGTACCAAAAAATACCAACTTCAAGGTATTTCACATCTTTATTGTGGTGGTATAACCTGAAAAGTCTAGTCAGCCACTCTATCCCAATATCTCTCAAACTTTTTCACACCTCTATAGGGATTTCATCTGGCCCTACTATTTTTCCAATTCGCATCTTCCTCACTGCTATTCTAACTTTTGAAACCCTAATTCTTCTATAAAACCTATAAATCTTATCTGAAGATAAATTAAGCAACTCTAGTCTAGATTCCCCGACGTCATTCCCATTAAATAAATTATAAAAATAACTTCTTCATCATTCCATAATCTCCTTATTTTTCACCAGTGCCTTTTTATCAGTGTTTTTTATGCATCTGACACTTCTAATATCTCTAGTCTTCCGTTCACGTCGCCTAGCCAATTTAAGTATATCCATCTCTCCCTCTTTTGTATCTAACTTTTGATATAAATTATCATACGCCCTAAATTTTGATACCTTAATTACTTTTCTCGCCTCCGTTTTTGCATGTTTATACTTCTCCAAACTCTCATGACTTTGATATTTTTGTCATTCTTTATAAGCTATTTTCTTGTCCCGAATGGCTTTTTAGACTTCCTCATTCACTACCACCTTTCTTTTATATCGTGGTCCTCCTCCTCTACAAACTTCTAAAACTTTTCTTCCTGTCTCTCTAATACAACTCGCCATATCAATCCACATTTTGTTCACATCCTCATGTCTCTTCCATCACTCATCATTGCTATATTTATTGTCTATTGTATAACTTAAGTAGATTGTCAATAGTATATTTTATTGTCATTATAATTTAAAAGATAACGTATTAAATTATGTATTAATTTCACTATGCAATAGTATATATTTTTGCCAAATTCATGAAAAGAGAGATAAATATTAGTTCTAATCCCTCAATCATCCTCAAACATAGGCCTTCGCTTTTAGTATATACAATTAGATTAAATTTTCTCTTTCCTATCTTCCAACATCTCTCCAAATAAACAATCTACATTAATACATCTAAATCCAAAAATATAATTATATAAACATCTACACCCAAAAAAAATTATATAAACATTTACCCACCCACAAAAAATATATTTACACTATAACTTTTTGAAATCTAAGCTCTTCTACCGCCCAACGTTTCAACTGAAATTAACTAATTAATATCAACTGACATTTATACCTTTTAAAAAAAAATAATAAGAATTATTTTAACACTAATTCAAAATATAAAGGTTAATAATATTTTTTTTCTTTTTCCTTTTTCACTTCATGTAATACCCCGAAAATATTATTTTGTATAAGTTTAATATTTTTGAGATTGGTTTTTAAATTTATGTTATAAATAATATTTTATAATTTTTTTGGGGTTAAATGCTAATTTTAAATTGATTTTAAAATTTTTGGGACTCTTATGTTAAATTTTTGGGATATGATTAATATTTTTTATTTTAAAGGGGGTATTATGTAAATAAAATAAATAAACAAATATGTGGCCTAAATGGTTTCCTTCTTAAAGAATGACACCAAATGACCACATATTATGTATATATGTTTATGCGTAATACGTGTGTGTGTTTTTATATTATTATTATTATTATTATTATTATTATTATTATTATTATTATTATAATAATAATAATAATGTCACACCCCACCCCGGGCACCCGTCACCTAAGGCCGGGCGTGACGTCGACCTAATGTCATCAGATCAATTCACGAGTATCCAATCATACATATATACATACACACTTGCGCTACAGTAAAATATATATACCCATCCCGAATATCCACAACCAAAATTACTAAAATACCTGAACCTTCCACGGTTCACGTCCAACCGACTCACCTCCGACACAACACTACCTCAGGACTCTCCCTAGTGCCACTAGTGGACCAACTCCTAGCCGCGGTACCTGAAACCAAATAAATTTTATCGGTATACTGTCTTCATAATAAAAACGTTATGTATGGATCAAATATAAAAATTTAAATACCACAATTCAAAACTAATAAATAATAAACACCATGTTTTGAAATATAATATAATATAATATAATCACGTACCCGATTCCACTGCCACCAATGAAATGAAATAATATAACAATAATACTGTATATCATAGTTGGAACCAATTTTCAATTGCCACCACTGTAAAGAAATATTGTATTTAAACTACTCAATTCCAATAGAATGTAATAAACACATACCACACGGAAAACTCCGTTTTTCTATCACCACATAAATAAACTCATATATTTATAACATCGCAACCAAACAGTGAAATTCCACCAGAATACTATATCTAACCAAATAGTGTAAAGCAACCCAGAACAATAGATACACCAATATATATGGATACACCACTGTAGTGTAAAGCAATATATATAAATTTATCCAACCAGTTCACCGTATACAACAAAACACCACACCACCCTCCGACTAGCCATATGATTGTTTTAACCTCACGATCGGGAGTTGCAGAGGTACCGTACCACCCGCAGGATTTGTCTTCCTAGCAGGTCAAAACAACGTTATGCCGTAGTAGATAATTAACGCTCTGCAGGACTATACCTAGTAGATAAACAACGCTCTGTCATAGCAGATAATCAACGCTTTGCCGTAGCAGATAAATCCACATCCCTTTCGAAAAGAAAATACTATGGCATAGTCGGACCAACCATCAACTTCCACCTCAAAACAACCGACTTGGTCCACAATTCTTTTCCCACTTTTTAAAATCAACTAGATTTAACAAATCATTTTCCACCCTTTTAACCCCAACGTAATCCACAATTTCACAAACACCCAAAATCGCTTGATCCATATAAATTACAAAATTCGTCCAGTTTTAATATAAACCCATTTTTTCATAATATATATATATATATATATGTGTGTGTGTGTGTGTGTGAAAATAAAATTTGTAATTTAGTAGAAGACAGTACACTCACCTGGTTATCCGCTCCACAAAATTTCTACTGACCACACTCTATCGGGACGCCGGTGCCTGCGAACTTAATAGTGATAAGGCCTAAATTAATATTTTATGCAAAATAACCTAATCATGCAATGCAGGCCCCAAGTTTCACATTTCCCATTCCTCACATTTATTATGAAATATTATTATTCGATTAGTATCGCTTCGTTAAAGTTTATTGTATAAAATTTATTCATGTGAACGGTCTCAATATTTATTATCACAATTTCGACATTTTTGATACTAGTAATTAAGTTTAACAAAAATTAGAAATCGGTTAAAATGTTACCCTTTTTCGAATCGTTGATGTTCTACAATTTTTTTTCTTTTGTTTTCTGGTTCACTGCCAAGGCGAACGTACTCCTTCTCCTTTCTGCTTTGCATTCTGATGCTTCACCGCCTAGGCAAATATTTCACCGTTGAGGCGAACAATCGTCTTCCTCGCTCAGCGTCTGATTTGCATACAGCCGACCATCTCTCTCTTTCTCTTCTCACCAGTTCCGACGATTTCCCCATCACCCTCTAGTCATCCCATACACACACAATCACACTCTTTTGAGCTTAAAACACCCAGGATGCCACACACATCTGATTTAAACACACACCTACATGCCTGACAGCAAAACGGCGACTGCTCACACTCCCTTCCCCGTCGACGACTAGCAACTCACACACTACGACAAAATAAAATAGAACACACACGATCAACAGAACACTACACTGCCAACCAGCAAATCACACGTACCATTGATGGATCAAACACACACACTGATACACCCAGAAACAGAAAAAGAAACAGAGCACATACACACCCTATCTCACACGCCCCTGTCGTCGGATAAGACAAACGAACGACACACACACATATCTCGCCAAACAGGACAATGATCAGCACTGAAACACACACTCACGTTGAAGAGCCCACCATCACCGGCGATCACGAACATCCGACAACCCCCTCCTCCGGTCCCCCCTCTCTCTCTAGATTTTTTGAATCTTTTCTTCTTCTTTGAGATTTTGGTGATCATTACATGCATGAACAAATATTTATATGCATGCATATAATTAGTAGTCTAAGCATTGAGCTCTTCCTACCACGTCGTTTGCTCATCTCTCTCCTTCCAATCAGCTGAGCTCACGGTCACACACACACATATATATATAATTAAAATAAAATTTTGTTAAATTACACTTTTCTCCCCCTAACTTCTTAAAATCTTCATTTTAGTCCAAGTCAATTTTTTTAAGAGTTTCTTAAATTGCAATTTCACCCCTAAAAGTTTTAATTAAAAGTTAAATGTCAATTTACCTCCCAAAGTTTGGATTTAATATTTCTAAATTTGCGAATTGACCCCTAAGTTTTTAATTTGAATTTTAATTGACCAAATGTCACCCCGAATTTTTCCCAATTACTCTAAAATGCAACTAAAATGACGTACGTGTTACGATTGAAGTCTTACAAATAATATAATTATATGCACATATAAATATAATAAGAATGATCAGATTATGGAGGGATATGATATGGACATATTAATAAAATCTATAATTTATCAATATTGAATGGATTTTAGCAATAAAACTATTCCGATTAGGATTTCAGCTTCGAATTTTAGGTAGAATTTCTAACTCTTTTAATATATGTATTTAATCTTTGTATTGTGTAATTTATATTATTATTGACGGTGAATTATAATTGTTAGTTCGCATAAAATAATTATAGTTATGTGAAAATTTTGTGTAATACATGTCTATGTGTTTATATGTTGTGTTAATTAGAAACACGCATTAGAGGGGTTTAAATTCTACTGAGTGTTGGCTCACAACTCTACAGTTTTGATTGCAGGGCCGGTGAGAATGAAACGGCGCCAAGAATTTTAATTGAAAGTCTATTTAAATTTATAATAATTGTAGTTATTATTTACTGTTGTAAAATCTACTTGATAAATCGATAATTATAATAAATTTAGAGTTTATTTAGTTTTTTTTGTATTATTTTTAGTTATTTATATATGTGACCTCACAGGAAACAAATTTGGATTTGGAATTACAACTTGCCATTGGATTCAAAATTTAAATACTAGATTAGTATTTACTGTTGCATTACTATAATTCAAAATTCGGATTCAAAATTTGAATATGTGAGCTTCAAAATTGGATTTGGAATAATTGGATAAAACAAATTATCCAAATTTAAAATATTTTTATAAAATGAATTATTGATTATTTGTCACCGTCGCATTGTAAAATTTATCGAATTTTATAGAATGAAATATTGGTCGTTCAGTTTTAGTGTTAATTCTCCTTAGGGAGAAACCTTATGGTGATCTCAGGAAATCGGGTCGTTACAGAGTAGTATCAGAACGAGTTTGCAACTACATTAGGCTTGGGTTATGGTACCCATTACTCATAATAAATTGATTAATATTTAAACACAATATTTTTAGTATAATTTATTAATTTTGCTTGTTATTTATTAACGATTATTGTTGGTGTATAAAACTGATACACACCTCAAGCATGGTCCAGCCGGATGACGGGTGGGTCCTCTTGCTGAGGTAGAGTCGTCAGTTAAAAAGTCCTAGAGTAAGTTGTACTGGGTTTTGGAGAACTGACCTATTATGTCCAGAGTCCTACTCCTCAGGGAATGTACCTGCAGAAGCCTCAGATCGAGATTCGTCCCGGTGAAGCCCCTCCGGCATGGTAATTAGTGCTCAAAGAGAAAAGGTATAGTAATGCAGTAAGTAAACAAATAAACTCGCGCGTAATGTAAAGCGTATTCGATCGTACCTCAGACTTGCATAGCCCCCGATATATATAGAAGTTGGAGATGATTAGTCAGACCTAAACACGGTTAATTAGTTGAAACCTTGTGTTTAGCCGATAATCCGAGGCTTTTAGGAGATAACTGATGGGCTTGGGATTTTGGGCCCATTTGGCGAAGCCCACGGGCCTTTTTCAGGCCTGTGATGGTAAACTGGTGAAGGAGAGCAGAGATCCATGGAGTCCTGGAGAATAAACGAGCTAGAAATGGGAGCCGGTCGAGGTGAACGGCTGAGTCCCTAAAATTGATCGTCCAGGGCACGACGCAGAGCTCAGAGCGGCACGTCCCTGTAGGGCTCTTCTCTCCTCCTTGGGTACAAATGAGATTCCAGGGAGGAACCGTAGTCGGCGTATATTCCAGTGTGGCGTTGTGGATTTCGGAATGCGTCTCTGTCACTACGAGGACGGACACATGGCTAGGTCCCAAGAGCTGACTCAGAGGTGTCCAAAAATACCCTCATCAATTATATATTTAGGTTAAAAATTAATGTGGAACAGAAAATACTGAATGCTATTAGAGAGGTCATCCAACTAAAAAATAATTACTAACTAATTATTATAATATGCAATAAACAGTAACGATAGTACTAACCATAGTTGATTGCCGACGATAATATTGGCGCCAGTAATAATTTTTTTTAATGATAGTATTCTCACCAATTTCATACTAACACTGGTTCATAATGGTTAAATGGTTAATAATGTATCTAATTTTTATACTAGGTGTATTATTAATTGCCATCAATACTTGGGATAGTTAATATTAACCATGTGGTAATAGTAAAATTTTGCTTGTTATTTATTAATGTCAAATGGAATGTGCTTTCTGGAATTTATGATACTTCATACTTTGATCGAAGTTGATTAAGAGTACCTTGTTAAATTTCCCTACTTCGTGTCCCTATCCCTCACGGAAGTGGTAGTTGAGAGGAAGCTAAAGAAGATAATAAAGTAGCAAAAATAATATTAATTTTAGCTATTAATTAGATTATACAAAAATAACATTAATTTTACTGAGTTAGGCCATAATCCCCAAGTCTAGTTAATAATATAAAATACTCATTTAATTGGCAGGTTCGGTTGCTTGTATAAAAAAAATAGATTGTAAGACCCCAATCGTAACATGTACGTCATTTTAGTTGCATTTTAGAGTAATTGGGAGTTCAGGGTGAAATTGGGTTAAAAAAAAATCGAATTAAAAGTTTATGGGTCAAATTTGCAAGTTTAGAAACATTTATTTTAAACTTTGAAATACAAATTGTCACCTAATTTATAAAAAAAAAAAAATGTTAAAGGTGTAATTGCAAATTTAAAAACTCATAAAGGGTGAATTGGATTAAAATGATGATTCAAAGAAAAGTTGGGGGAGAATGGGAGAATTGAACAAAAGATATTTTCTACATATATATATATAGGTAATTATGCATGGGTATGGGTGAACGTGATGATCAGACGAAAAGGAGAGAGAGACAAGCAACGTGGTGGTTTGATCTCCACAATTTCACACACACACATATATATATAAGTAAGCATGGGAAATCACAAGTGTTCTAGAGAAATCAAAGAGGGAGAGAGACGAAGAGAGAGAGAGAACCAGAGGAAGAAGACGTCGGAGAGGTTGATCGCCGGAGAAGGTAAGGTTATTTTCAGCATAAAAAGGGAGTTTCAAGGGTTGTTTGTCATCTTGTTGGTGGGATATGTATGTATGTCGTCTACTTGGTTCATTTGAAGGTTTGAGTGTGTGAATTGGTTTGTGTGTGCTCTGTTTTGCTGTTTTGGGTGTAACAGGTGTGTGTGTGGGTTGTTGTATTGTGGTATTTTGTTTTGGTTTGAAGGGGTGCGGTTGGTAGAACAAATGGGGGTATTGGTGTGGTTGATTGTGGAGATTGGGTGGTGAAATGAGCTGCCGGAGCTAGTAAGAAAAAGATAGGGAGGAACGGCTGGTTTTCGGGAAACAGAAACAGAAACGGGAAGAGTTCGCCTAGGCGGTGGTAAATTCGCTGAGGCGGAGAACAAGCAGTATGCAAAACAGAAGAAAAAGGCGCGAGTTTGCCTAGGCAAAAAATTGTTCGCCTAAGCGGAGGGCCGTCAGTATGTAATTCAGAACAGTGAAGGCACTTGTTCGCCTAGGCGGTGGGTTTTCGCTTAGGCAATGGAAGCAGGATCATATATTAAGAAAATTCTAAGAGGATCGACAACTGTTTCGGAACAGGTAACGTTTCTCATTAGATTTTATGATTTCTAAATTAGTTTTCTAGCCTTAAAATGTCAAAATGAGGATAATAACTAATGAGACCGTTTATTATGAACTAAGTTTAAATAGTAAACTTTAACGGCCCTATACTAGTCGAATAATATTTTTACATGACAAACGTGGGGAATGAGAAATTAATGGGCGTAAGGCTGCACTGCATGATTAGGTTATTTTATCTCAGATAATAATATAGGCCCTGTCATAAATAGGTTCGCAATTACCGAAAGATCGGTAGCATAGAGGCGGTAAAGCGTTTGGGAGCGGATCATCAGGTGAGTGTACTATCTTCTAGAAAATTTATTTTCAATTATATTATGAAATATGTTTCCTTAAAATGGGACGAATTTATAACTTGTATGGATCAAACAAAATTTGGGTGATGTTTGTGGTCTGACGATGTTGTTGTTTGGGCGATGCCATAGTTTATGTCTTATCCGGAGGGTAGTCCGGCTGGAGGTTGTTGATATTATGTCCTGTCCGGAGGGTAGTCCGGCTGGAGGTTATTGATATTATGTCCTCCGGAGATATCCGGTAGGTGATTATCTGCGTAGTTAGGCCCGCTAGGAAGGCATATCCTACGAATGGTACGGTACCGTTGCAACTCCCGATCGTAAGGTTAAAACGATCACTATGGCTAGTCAGTGGATATGTGGTGTTTTATTATATATGGTGAATCGGGTGGATGTATATTTAAATATAAAGTTTTACAACTAAATGGATGTGTGTGTGTGTGTGTGTGTGTGTGTGTGTGTGTATGTATATTGGTGCGTTTGTGGTGTTGGTAGCTTATGACTTTGTCTAGTATATATATATAAATGGGTTTGATTTGGTGATGACAGGAAAATGAGTTTTTTTTTCTCGTGGTATGTGATTTTATACTATTGTTTCGAAATGTGTTGTTTACATATGTTGTACTTGATCCATTTAAAGGTTGTATTATTTAGAATGTATTATTATTTTAAAATATTTTTATTAAGAAAACAGTACACTCGCAGGTGCAGTAGCTAGGCGTCGGTCCCCTACTGGCACTAGGTCGAATCCAGAAATACGATAGGGAGGGAGTATTTTGGAGGTGCTACTTGAGGAGAAACAATGAGAGATCCAAGGTTGTGTATCTTTGTTATTATATTAATTTTTGTAGGGATGGCTGTGTTCCCAATTAGTATGTATATATATATATATATATATATATATATATATATATATATATATATATATATATATATAATCTTTTTTGTGATTGCGTATTTATGCATGTACTTGGTCGTCTCTAGTGGGTTGGACATTCAGGTGTTGTCATGTCGACGTCACGCCGGCCCCAGGGTGATGGGTGTCCGGGGTGGGGAGTGACATAGATTCTGGCATTTTTTGTTTTGGTTTTGACACTTTGTAGCCTCAAAGGTTGATTAAAATCTCACCTTAGTCCCTACAGTTTTAATTTGAACATATTAACATCTTAGGTGGCGTTTGATTAATGCAACTTACCTATAGTAAGTTAAGCAAAACTTTGTGAGTGTCGTGTTAGTCGTGAACCATAAGATTTGTCGTTGAATTAAAATAACCAATTTAAAAGTTATTATTGTCTTCTAAGTAAATTATCAAATTTTATTTTCATATTAAATTAGAAAACAATATGTTGCGGAAAATGGATAGTTTTATGATGCTAAATAGATCAAGTAAAATTTTAAAGATGGAAAATAATTTTTATTATCCTGCTACGCCATAGTCGTCTTGTCAGGAGGGCATGCCCTACAAGATGTAGTTGGTCCTTACAGGAGGACATATCTTGTAAGACGTTGTTGTTGAGACCTAACAGGATGGAAAGTCCTACAGGTAGTTGATTATATTTTTGATATGGTAGTTTATACCATCATATTGATTCTTACCATTGGAGCTATTGAATGGACCTGGCACTAATAGCAACCTTAGATTGCATAATTGTACATGTTACGGTACTATCCTAACTGCCGATCGTGAGGTGAAATGATCATATGGCTAGTAGGAAAGTATGTTTAAGGTATTTTATTATATAAAAGTGGCTTAATTGGTTCATTTATATCCAGTTGACTTGAATTAAACTATTTTATCATAATGATATTCGTGGATTTTTGCTACTGCTCATCATGTGGTTATATTATATTTTGAAAAGTGATGTTTGATAAATATATTTGATTCATAAATTATTTTTATATTATGAAGACAAGTACACCGATAACGAGAGTGTATTGTCTTTTATGTAAATTGTCAAATTATATTTTCGTACTAAAATGTGGAAAGAAAAGGTTTATTAAAATGGATTATTTTATAACGTGATACGGATCCAGTAAATTTTTAAATACAGAAAGTAATTTTATTATCCAACTATGCCATAGTCGTCTCGTCAGGAGGGCATGTTCTGCGAGATGTGGTTGATCCTTACAGGAAGGCATGTCTTGTAGGACATTATGCTGTGACCTTACAGGAAGGCATGTCCTGTAGGACGTTATGTTGTGACCTAACAAGAGGGCAAGTCCTGCAAGCCGGTTGATATCTATTGTTGTTGCTATCGTTGTTGTTGTTGACGATGATGATTATCATTATAATATGGTGGTTTATACCACGTGTTGACTCCTACCATTGGAGATATTAAATGGCTCTGACACTGATTGCAACCATAGATTGTACAGATGGACTGGTTACGGTACCGTTATAACTCCCAATCATGAGGAAAATGATCGTATGGTTGGCAAGGAAGTATGGTATTTTATTATAAACAAGTGAGTTAATCAGTTGATTTAAATTTGAATATTCTATTTTGATAATACTTTGTTAGGATTTCAACATTGTCAAGTAAATGACTATATTTTATTGGAAAGTAGATTTTGATAAAAGTACTTGATCCATAAATGGTTTTTTGTATTATAAAGACAGTACACCGATAAAATAATTTAGATAGCTATTGGTCCACTACTAGCGTTAGGTAAAGTCGGAGTGTGGGGTCATTGTGAGATTATTGGAAGCCAATTGTTATTTTGGGATGTTAATTTGAATTTTTTAGCTTAACTGGTATTTTAGAAATTTGATCGGGAGTTTTATGTAATATTTATTATATACATTTTATGTGAGTATTGAACTCGTTATATTACGTGACTTTTGAGACGTAATTATGTGGTTGAGACGTATTTATGTATTTCGATACATATTTATTTGATTGACACGTATATATGTATTTCGAGACATATTTAAGTGGTTAGGATGTATTTATATGATTGAGACGTATTTTGGTGTTTTGAGGCGTATTTATGTGGTTTGAACTGTAATTATGTGGTTTGAAATGTATTTATGTGTTTCGAGACATATTTATATGGTTTAGACGTATTTATGTGATTAAAAAGTATTTATATATTTTGGGATGTATTTATGTATTTGAGGGGTATGTATATGTTTTCAGACGTATTTCAGAAAATTCGTTATTGGAAGTTTGAATGGTGTTGATATTTATGGAAAAAGTTTACGAGATTATTGGAATGTTAATGTGGATATTAAAATTGATATTAGTCTCAGGGGACAGTCCACAAGGAATTGAGCTATTTACTACTTATGATGTTGGTTGTTGCAATATGCTGGTTTGAAATATTGGATGAAATTGATAAATGTTGATTATGGGATATGGCAGTGGACTTGGAAAGTCATGCCAAGTGAGAAAATTATTAAGGTCGTGGACCCATTGGAATTGAAATAGACCCAATCGAAGTAAAACTATCGTGATATTTTAAAAAAACATATTTATTGGTTGTATATCGACATTATTACTATTTTTATCAGAATAGCGCAACGGAAGTGTGGTGGTGACTTTCGATTATTATTGTTTAATCAAGAGTGACCAGTACGGTGCGATTCCGAATTATTATTGTTTTGAAAGAAATTTCAGAGACGAATTTTATTTAAGGGGGGTAGATTATAATACCACGAAAATTTATATTTTAAAAATATTATTTTGTATAAATTTAATATTTTTGGGATTGGTTTGTAAGTTTATGGTATAAATAATATTTGATAATTTTTTTATTTTTTATTTTTTTTTTATTTTTTTTGAGTTAAGTGCTAATTTTAAATTTATTTTAAAAGTTTTGGGACTATTATGTTATTTAAAATATATTTTTAAGAGTTTTGGGATATAATTAATAATTTTTTATTCTAATGGGGATATTGTATAAATAAATAAATAAATATGTAACTCAAGTGATTTCCTTTTTAAAGAAAAAAACCAAATGACCACATATTAGGTATATATGTTTATGCGTAATACGTGTGTGTGTGTTTTATTATTATTATTATTATAATAATAATAATAATAATCTAATTATATGCACATATAAATATAATAAGAATGATTAGATTATGGAGGGATATGACATGGACATATTAATAAAATCTACAGTTTATCAATATTGAATGAATTTTAGCAAGAAAACTGTTCCGGTTAGGATTTTGGATTCGGATTTTAGGTAGAATTTCTAACTCTTTTAATATATGTATTTAATCTTTGTATTGTGTAATTTATATTATTATTGTCGATGAATTATAATTGTTAGTTCGCATGAAATAATTATGGTTATGTGAAAATTTTGTATGTTACATGTCTATGTATTTATATGTTGTGTTAATTAGATACATGTATCAGAGGGGTTAAAATTCTACTGAGCGTTGGCTCACAATTCTACAGTTTTGATTGCAGAGCCGATAAGAATAACATAATGCTATGAATTTTAAATGAAAGTCTATTTAAATTTGTAATAACTGTAGTTATTATTTACTGTTGTAAAATCTACTCAATAAATCGATAATTATAATAAATTTAGATTTTATTTTATTTTTGTATTATTTTTAATTATTTATATACGTGATCTCACAAGAAACAAATTCGGATTTGAAATTACAACTTGCCATTGGATTCAAAATTTAAATACAAGGTTAGTATTTACTATTGCATTACTATAATTCAAAATTTGGATTTAAAATTTGAATATGTGAGCTTCAAAATTGGATTTGGAATAATTGGATAAAACGAATTATCCAAATTTAAAATATTTTTATAAAACGAATTATTAATTATTTGTCGTCGTCACATTGTAAAATTTATCGAATTTTATAGAATGAAATATTGGTCTTTTGGTTTTAGTGTTAATTCTCCTTAGGAAGAAACCTAATGGCAGCATTGAGAAATTGGGTCGTTACACTTCATTTCTCCATTTGTCCATGTTTCCAAACATTTCTAGTTTTTACCCCTGTTTCCAAACACCTCCCTTATCTTATATACATTCAGTTCATTCATAATTCAAGTTTTTAACCTAATTCATTCTCAAGAAACTAGTGTTTTTTTCACCAATTTTAATCGTGACCCTTCATTTCTATGAGGAATAAGATTGGAGAAATGATAGATAGTTGAACCTGATTCATTCTCATGGCTTGGCTTCCGCTTTTAATTATAAGACGGAGAGATAATAGATAGTTGAATCTGGTTCATTCTCATGGCTTGGCATCCGCTTTTAATTATAAGATATAGATATAGATATAGATTTGTAATTAAGATAAATAAATTAAACTAAAAAAATATATTAAATATGTAACAAAAAAAATCATTAAAAATATATTTAAAATGTAACTAATTGGATGAATATAACGAAAAAATATACGTGCATGAATATAATTAAAAACAAATACATGTATCAATATTACTGAAAATTAAAAAATATACATGCATAAATATAACCGGAAAAAAGACGTCCGACAACAAGAGTTACAACCGACGAGCAGCTATGCAAAATTCTAATTAGGAGTATTGGCCGCAAGACTATCAAATAAAATATAATAAAGGGATTAATGTGCAAATCAAAATTAAAAGAAATTCAATTATGACTTAAATCGTTTAAATGATTCATTATTCCTATGTTACATACTCATTTTTTCTCAGAAATTAAATACTCACAAAATATACAAAAATACATAAGAAAGAACTCTTACAAGACCAAATTTTTTGAAACATTTGCTTGTCATATTATTTATTAACGAAAATTATCCATATTGCGTCATTCCGATCTCCGATTAGTAGGAAGAGATATTTCATTTTCTTATCAATTATGGTTTGACTTTTCTAAAAAACACTCAAATAATTAAATTTTGAATTTAATTCTAGATGTATCAGGTCGATGTTGAAAAGTGCGTTTTTAAGATCAACTGTGGAAAAAATTATTTGAGGTGCGGATAAGTTGAGGTGCGGTAAGTCGAGCTGGACAAAATTTACCATAAAAAAATAATAATAAAGAAAAAAATTACTAAAATTGGCTTCATATGAAGCAAGTAGGGACAACAACGAGAGGCTTCTTTTTGTGGACAGAAATACCCCTACCCTCACTTATGTCCAAATCCTCAACCTTTGCTCCACCAGGCAAAGCAAAATCAAACTTGTACACCAGATTACCCAACGCAAGCTCGTTCACACTCGCCGCGAATTGGCCGCCAGGACATCCCCTCCGGCCGGCACCGAACGGAATCAGCTCAAAATGGTGTCCCCAGAAATCCACCGGCGAATCCAAAAACCTCTCCGGCCAAAACTCCTCCGGCTCCTCCCAGGAAAACGGGTCCCTTCCGATCGCCCAGGCATTGATGATGACTCGAGTTCCGGCGACTATTTTGTAGCCCATCAGCTTAACATCTTGGGTTGATCGCCGGGGAACCAGTAAGGGGACCGGAGAATGTAGCCGGAGAGTCTCTTTGATCACTGCTTTCAGGTACGGCGATTTTTCCAGGTCGTCTTCGTTGAGCTCTGTTTGGGATTTTGCTATTTGTCGGAGTTCAGTCTGTAGCTTATTCATGGCTTTCGGGTGTCGTAGGAGCTCAGTCATTGCCCATTCCATGACTGTGTATGTTGTGTCTGTTCCAGCAGCAAACATATCCTGCAACAAAACATGAAACAGAAATGCAAATTTAGAGGTTGGAAATCAGGTAATTTTGAATTTAGAAAGAAATCTGGGAACAGAATCACAAAAGAAAACACTAATGCGTGCGGGGCCTTAGTGTTTTATGTTTTCTAATTTCTGCTTTTAGAAAACTCGGAACAGAATCGGAAACAAACAAAAAAGAGAAATCCGTTTCTGTTCTGCAGTTCCAAAATTGTTCTTACCAATATGATTGCTTTGACAGCATCTCTATCAATAGAAAATCCATCCATCCTACCTTTTTTCTCAATATCAAGCAAAATATCCACAAAATCTTCATCTTCAACACCCCTCTCCCCTCTTTTGCCCATATGCTCTGCAACAACACCCTCAAGAAATTCATCAAATGTCTTACCAACTCTCTCCAATTTAGCATCAAGCCCATTGATTCTATTCAACCACCCAAGCCATGGTATATAATCCCCCACATCAAAAGTTCCCAATAACTCCACAAAATCATTCAACAATTCCATAAATTGCCCCCCATACTTTCTCCCCAGCACCACCCTGCAGATTATATCATTCGTGACCGACACCAAGATCTTGCTCAAATTCACCGTCATAGAACAAGAAGATAATTTACGGACTTTTTGGATCATGATTAAAGTTTCTTCTTCTCTTATGCTTCGATACGATTGTACCCTTCTGTTGCTGAGGAGATGAACCACGCATATGCTCTTCAGCTGCCGCCAGTACTCCCCGTAGGGGGCGAACGCCACATCCTGGGACCCGTACAGGAGCCGGTCAGCGATTCTGGATCCGGGCCGGTCCGAGAAGATCAGATCATGGGTTTTCATGATTTCGCGGGCGGTGGCAGCGGAGGAGACAACAAGGACTGGGGTGGAGCCAAGGTGGATCATCATGAGCGGGCCGTGTTTTCGAGATAGTGCCTGGAGGGAACGGTGAGGGGTGTGACCGAGCTGGTGGAGGTTTCCGATGACCGGAAGCTTTGCCGGAGAAGGGGGGAGGAGGGTGGTGATTGGTGTTTTGAAGAGCCATTTGAATATGAAGAGGGAGAAGATGAATATGAGGAGGAGGGAGAAGAGGGAGGAGGGATGCATTAAGAACAACATTTGCTTTTCTTTCTTTTTGTACCCTTGCTTTCTGTGGTTAAACAATGCGAATATAATATATCAAAAGCTTAGACTTGATGGATATCTGGAATATTCAAAAGCAAAACCTTGAAAATCATGACAAGTAGATTTTGACATCAGGATTGACCATTAAAGAGAGAGAAACAAGGAGCAGCATAGTAAGAAAAATTGGTGCACCAGACCAAACCACATCTCAGCTTAAATTCCAAGTTTCTCATTTCATCATCACGAAGGCCAAGTAGAAATGTTTTTAAAACCGGACCGGACATCGAACCGGATCACGGGTCACCGGTAGGTGAACTGCAATTGAACCGAAGACGTCATAATTTTTTTTTTTTATATATATATATATATAAATAAAAAATACAAAATATATATATACACCCATATACCTACACATTTGGATAAACATAAAAAATAAAAAATAATCACCAAATTACCATTTATCAACTTATAATTCATAAACAAAGAACAAAACTCTAAACACAATCAAGATCACAAGAACAAAATCATCCCTAAAGACATTAATTTAAACAAATTAAATAAATAACAATCAAGAACCATTGAAGATCTGAACGGCAGAAACGAGATCTGTGAACAGAGAGCTGAACGACCACAACGAGATCGGAACAAAGAAATAGCAACGAAGATGCTGACGAAGACAAGGTTATTAAGCACGTGTTCTTCATAATATAGATAGTAATTTACTTCCACTTTCAAAGTTAAACACTTCATATACTAATGGAGTAGTGAGGTGCAGTAAGTGTTACCAGCCATGCCTGAAGTTTGTAAAGATAACTGCAAGCTTCAATTGAAGATAATACTGAAATGAATCAACAAACAAGCAAAAAATCTACCTAAAAAAACAATAACGTACTTGAATTGGGAAAAGGTCCGTAATCCCCCTTCTTTCGAGGAAGTCGACAAGCTTCTGATGCAGACCCAAATTCGCAATTGCTAGTTCATCGTCCTCCACTCCAGACTCATACTCACTCTCGCTAACATTGAAAGAATCCCTATCGAACCCGTCGAGTCCCTTGAACGCCTCTTCTGAAAGCACCGAATTCGGAGTCACAACCGCCGACACGACGAACGAACCGGCACCGCCGCAAGCACGGTGGACCTCCTGGATAGTTCGGAAGACGGTGGAATCTACACTGAAAATGGCCGGCGCCGGAGCAAATAGCGTTTGAAATTTGACGGACCCAGTTCCCAAGATACGGCTTCTCTCTCTCTAGATAACGTTTGTAGGATTGCTCAGCTCTTATTTTTAAACCGAAGGATGCATATACATCAGAAACTACCAAAAACCGTCCGGTTCTCTCCAACCCGCTCTGCCGGGTCGAACCGGCCGGTTCACCGGTTTTCAGCCTAAAACGGTTTTAGACGGTTAACCGGACCAGAAATTAGAGAGGGTAACGGTTCAACCGGCCAGTCTGGTCCAATTTTTAACACATTGCACCAGACCACATCTCAGCTTAAATTTCAAGATTCTTATTTCATCATCATGAAAGCAATATAGAGAGAGCTTAAACAAGTCAGAAGATGACAATAAAAAGGAAACAATGAGTTATGCGCCGATGTTTAGATTCAAGCTACAAATCGGAGATTCTCAATTTATAGTTTCACACAGAGTCTCTATGACAAAGAAAGTTGAAAAAAAAATGTAGTTATTATCACTATCTACCGACTACTGTTTCTGGTTCTTGATTTCTGTTCTCATTCCCAAAAATTTGGAATTAATGTACAACAACGTGTTTGGTAAACACATTTATATTTCCAAAATTTAGAGAGTAATTCTTGAATTCCTGAAGAATTTGAGAAAAAAAAATATTGATTCCGATCACTCCTACAAAACTATTCCCACCATTATCCCACTGGCCACCACCACCTTGCCGGCCACCATACATTTAAAGGAAAAAATTAAAAAAAAAAAAAAAACAAATATTACAACCAAATGTGTTTCTTGTTTCTGTTCTCTTCAATTAAAAGAAACAATTTTAGGACAATGTCATTACCAAACATGTTTCTATTCCCGGAATATTCGAAAACGGAAACAGAATTCTCATCCCAATTTATTTGAAATAGAAATAGAAAAACATAAATACTAACCAAACACCACCTAAGGGTATATTTATTTAGGAAAAAATATATTTTTGATCCCCACTGTATGGTATGGGGTGGATGTCTATGTGAACTCTGAAATTTGTCGAATTACACATTTGGTCCTCAGTTTTCACATTTATTTCAATCTCGCAAACTTAAAAATGTTAATAATTTTGGATAGAAAATTGGTTGTACTCAGTACATGACCTTCTAATGACAATATTTTTATCATTTCATCACTCCACTAACCCTAAAACATTTTCCTTTAATCTTTCTCAAATAACAATTCGTCTGAAAAATGCGAGAGAAAAGTTTGAACCATTAATACGGGAAAACGTCTTACGTTTAATGAAGTAATGAAATGACAAAAATATTCTTATTAGAAGGTCACGTGCTAACCACAATACATTGTCCGTCCAAAATCATTAACAACGTTTTCAATTTTACTAGATTGAAACAAATTTAGAACTTAAGAGATCAAATGTGCAATTTGACAAATCTCAAAGTCCACATAAAAACCACCCACTCTTTACCATTTATTTATTTATTTATTTTGTAATCTGAAAGCAATGTTTTGAATGGATACAATATTTTGTCATGGACTCCATTTTTTTTTCAGCCCAATATAATATACTCCATCAAACCCCCTGGATTTCAGTGCGTTTTCAAACAGCCCAAAACTACTATATAATTCATGAAGTCCTATGTTATATCTTCATGACAAAATACCATTTTTTAACCTTACCTTTCAAGAGTGCTCTTTATTAAAGCATAATGGCAGTTCCTCCGTTGGTTCTCATCGTTGCAGAGTTATTTTTACATTTGCAATCCCCACAAGTACGACCACATTTGCGAAGAATCCACGATTGGAACCTATTCAAAGAAAAAACATGCTAGGAGAAACAAATGCGTCACTAGTGCTGCCATTAATAGGAATAGGAAAGATGCTAGCCCTATGATCTCTTTGGATGCCAAGCAAGACACCGACAAAGTTCTCTCCAATAAAGTTCTTTCACGTTGGTGTGCCTTTCTAATAGGTTGCCTCTTTGGTCTACGATTAGGCGCCCCTACTCCTATAAAGCAAGCAAGGGGAGGCCAACATAATGAAGCTTGGGACCTTTGATCAGAAGGCTCCCCTTGATCGATTGAAGGGCGGAAACACAAACTCTTTCTTTAACTTGAAGTCAGCTATCGACCGGTGTCTTGTCTTGATTTTTCTTCTGTCAATACGTTCTTCTAGCACATACTCCAGAAATCCATCTATCTCTTTAGCATCTTTATCCACTTTAGCATCCAAACCGTTAATCTTATTCAACCAGGCAAGCCACGAAATATAGTCCCCCACATTAAACATCCCTGTAGGAACCCAAAAGGCCTAACTCATTCTCAAAAGACACCTTGAAAGAGGAGAATTGACCTAGACTTTATATATAGCTCAAGATCAGGTAATACAAGCAATGTGGGATTCAACATGCCCCTCACGCTCAAGATGGACTTTGACAAACCCTGTGAATAGATATCGGGGACCCAACATCAATGTAAGATTCAACAATTTCCACCAACTTCGCAAAGATTCCCAATAGCTCCTTGAAATTCCATTTACTGTCGTCATTGCCATATTACCTTCCCAAGGCCACCCTACACACGACATTGTTGGTGAGTTTCATAAACATTGCGCTCAAATTGACTGAAAGACTACACTCTACAATCTTCCGAACTAAAACGGACGTTTCTTCTTCTCAAATGTGTCAAAACGACTAGACCTTTCAGTTATTGAGATACCCAACTTGGGCCTGTTTGAGAAGACGAGATCATGCCTTTTAAAGATTTCATGAGCTACATTGGCTGAGGAGACGACAAATAGCGGTGCATTCCCCAGGCGAAGCAACATGAGTGGCCTATATTTTTGAGCTAACAATTGGAGAGAGCCTAGTTGGTGGAGGTTTCCAATGATGGGGAATTTCGGAGAAGAAAGTGGTGGGTTTCTGCATCTAGTTGAAGTCAGATAGAGGACTTTGATGAGAAACAGAGAGAGAAGAACAAGGATATTGGATTGTGGCAGAATCCAATATGACCCTAATAACATCCATCGCCATACATAATAAACTAGGGAAAGAAACATCAATCTCACCAAAACATAGAAGAATAGGAATTAAAATAAAACATTACTCACATCAATTCATCAGAAACTACACTTCATCTAAGTCTGGAATGAACTATTCTATTACTCTACATATAACTGAGTAACTGGAATCAACATTAACTTAAAACAGTAGCGAAGAAAAATGTTAATTAACAAAAAATTATTCTAAAATCCAAAAATTATATTGAGTTACAAAAATATGGAGCATTAAGGGTAGAAAGATATAGATACCTCGAAATACAGCTCACTGAATTGGTCATTTTGAAGCATGTTCATTTCTATGGAGTTGACTCGATTGTAACACGACGTGACCTGAGAACGATTCGAAACCAATAATGCTGGCATCTCGTGAAATTTCTGTAGCTATAGACACTTAAACCAGGCATTGGTGAGGCTGATCGAGGAAAAAATAGGCAGATTTCATGGAGGTTGATCGAACTGCCATTTGCTGTGCCGGTGGAACACCATCGACGAAAATTTATTTTTTGCAAATGGAAAGAAATCGATTCATTAGCGCTGCCTTTGCTACGGAATAGAATCATGATAGAATTAAAATTAGTATGGTAATCGAATAAAATGACCATTATCATTTTAAAATTTAGTGACAAAAAAAATTAGATGCAGTATTGAAATGACAATTTTCATTTCAATGTTTGATTAGTGTTTAGAATAAATCAGGAATATAATCTATTTTCAAAAAAGAGAAAAATATGTGTGTGTGACTAGAAGAGAGAAGAGGAGAAGGATGAAAAGAGGGAGGCAATGGACAAAGGGCGGGGGCGGACAGAGGGTGAGCAGTGGTGTTATGAACGAGAGTAGAGATGGTAGTATTGATGGGAACTTGGGGGGTTAATTAGAAGATGAGAGAGAGAATCTGGCATTGACTGCCAGCGTCAGATTCTTTCCAGAGAAGATGGTAGAGGGAGGAAGAAGGAAGGGAGGAAAATGTAAAAATAAAAAATAAATAAATGATATATTTGTTAAAAATTCAAAGGGTAAAATAGTATTTTAATTAAATTCAAAGTGTAAAAAATAAATTTGTTAAATTTCATTCCAATTCTAATATTTGGTTAGTGTTTGATCGCCTTTTTTGGCTGATGAAGAATTAAAACCTAATCTTATATCATTAAAATTAACTAATACCAAATTTATTTTGGAATTAGTTAATCTGATGTTTTATGGGATTCAGAAATCTTTTGTATGAGAATATAATTTAATCTAATATATTAAATATAAGAATTAAATGATCATTCCTATGACTATTATAATCCTGTGCCAAATTCTGTATACCAAACGTAGTGCAGGAGTTTTAGATAAAAGTGAGATTTTATAAAACCTTGAGGCGTTGTCTCCAAAATGAAACCATAAGAACCAAATAAGACAACAGTCAAACATTAGGGGCTTAAAGTGTCAAAACCGGGAAAAAAAAAAATGTTCATCGGACAAAAGGAAGGGCCAGAACCTTACCACGTGTACGTCCGGATTGCGCCAGGGTCCGATTCTATAATTGCGTTAGGCCTTTATTAGGTTGGATGAAGGATAGGGTTTGACGCGCATCCGCATCAAGCATCAATCTTCCTCCTCTATCTCATCGCTCTGCAACTCTGTTTCTCCCTCTCTTTGTGTAATTTTGGCCATGGAGATGGAACGCGTGGCTGAGTTTCCACATACTCGCATGGATCTGCGACCCAGGAAACGGCAGCGCTTGGGTTGGGATGTTCTTCCTCTGACCCCAAAGGTATTAGATCTGTTTCTCATTTAATTATTCGATTTCTTCACTTTTTTCGGTCCTTGTTATTTCTGTTTTGCTAGATCATCGATATTAGATACCTTCAGGCCAGGTATGGCGAAGAAGCTAATATTTTTTTGTGTTTGATGGTTTGATGCTAGATCTGTGTCTATTTTTTGGTTTGATGCTAGATCTCTTTGTATTTTTTTGCTTTGATGATGAGATCGGATGGATATATATATAGATTTTTTGCGCCATGTGGAAGTTTTGATATATTTTTAATTTAATTTTATTGAAATTGGTGTTTTCTCGGCTTTACGGTCAGTTTATTGTAGATGATGTACCAGTTTTTGTGTGGTTTCTCCTTGTCATTTTATTTTCTTAGGTGTCCTATTCCGGAAGGTTTTGCTTATGTTTCGTAGATGTGATTAACAATTAATTTTTATCTTTTTCTAAGAATTAATTTCAGAATAGATACGTTGGTCACACTGATCTGTGCCATAGATTGCTCTCGGTGGGTTGTATATTCTTGTAAATCAGGAGAGATTAATTACTTTAAAATTGTTAGTTTATCCAATGAGAAACATAATCCGTATGACTATCCTACCCATAACCATTTTTGAAATGCAAGTAAATAGCAAAAAAACAAAGTTTTTTTTTTTTTTTGTTTAGGAATCCTCATTTATATCATGCTCCTAATTTTTGAAAGAAGTTTAATCCTTTTTAATGAAGGAATTGTAAGAATAAGGATTTTTATTTACTTTTGGGTTATATATATACTTGATTAGTTGGGCGACCTTTTTAGTTTTCTCTCTAGGTGCTCTATGATGTCTATGGATGAACTTGGGTTCCAAAGCTTGTGATTTTCCCCCTCTTTAGTTATTGTATGCGAATCTCCTTGTTTTCATTGTATGCAATAAGGTTTTTTTACTAGTGGGTGTATATACTTTGATTAGTTGGGCAACCTTTTTTGTTTTCTGTTTAGCTGCCCAATGAAATTTGTGGATGTACTTTTGATTCCAAAATATGTGACTTTACCCTGGTTTAGTTTATCATATCGTATGCAATGACTCATTTTCATGGATCCTTAGTGTGTTCATATTTTCTTGGTTTCATTTTTTTATAATAGTTCACCTTGTTTTTTGAAGGGTAGAAGGTATTTACTCTACGAAGTTAAATTATTGACTATGTATTGAGAAAAAACTTAATGGATCCCTGTGTGTAGGCTCAGATAGAATTATTTTTTGGACAAGAAATTGGGAAGGTGACAAGCTTTGCATCATCAAGATCAGATGATACTAGCTCTTTGTTTCATAAGGAAGTGGCTCGTAATGGCTCTCCCCCCTGGAGAGAAGATGACAAAGATGGACATTATACATTTGAGATTGGAGATAATTTAACTTCTCGCTGTAATTACCCTTCATATTGAAGCAAAACTACATTTATGATTTTGTTCCATCATCCATGATCTGAAAACGCTTAAAAAAAAATCTCCAGTCACACATTTTTATTTCTCTTATCACTAAGAGCGATCTTAGTTTCTCAAATGGGAAAAAAAAAACAGTTTTAACATATTTTCTTGACATTAGTTCTTCAACTATGGTAATCATATTTCACCTCTTGGTGTTTCATAATGTCGTTGGAGCCGGCTTTTGCTTTTTGATAGATTGTCCTTATTAAAGTTGTAAAGTGGAAGCAACACTAGTATTTGTGTAGATTATTTTTTCATACATGAGCATTATTACTTTTCTGTATCTTGTTTTTGACTGTTTTTGTTTCTACTTGTTGCAGATAAGATACATAGCAAAATGGGTGAAGGTATGATACGACATGCAAATATATATTCTTGTAAATACCTTACATATTTTTATGCCTTTTACTCATTATTTTGGGTCATTATTTTGAATCAGGAACTTTCGGTCAGGTTTTGGAGTGCTGGGACAGGGAAAGGAAGGAAATGGTCGCCATTAAGATTGTACGCGGTGTAAGAAAATACCGTGAAGCTGCTATGATTGAAGTAGATGTGCTGGAACAGCTTGGTAAACATGACAATGGAAACCGGTGAGTATTGCAATCGGTTAGGCTCTCTTTCACTGCCATCATTGCCACTAGTGATGTTTTGCAAAATATTCGGTTGTTAAATTGGTTTATTCCTTGCAGTTGTGTTCAAATAAGGAACTGGTTTGACTATCGTAACCATATCTGTATTGTAAGTATATGATTGATCTGGTGGATAAATTTCCCCAATTTCGGCAAGTGTTTATGGGTTAAGATTTGTGTGGATGAATTCAAATGGTCTTAACAGGTGTTTGAGAAGCTTGGACCAAGCTTGTACGATTTTCTACGGAAAAACAATTATCGATCATTTCCCATTGACCTTGTCCGTGAGATTGGCAGACAACTATTGGAGTGTGTTGCATGTGTGTAGTAATTGTCCATCATAATTTCTCTTCATAAATTGCGTACTTTCACTTTTGTGTTTTTGTGTTGATGTAGACTTTATTTTAGTTATCAGATGTTCATGGTCAACTGCTTCAAATGACCTCTCCCAAACGTTTTTTCTAACCCAAATAGGTTTTTTAATATGTTTTAAGTTAGAGTATAGTCTTCCAATTATAGAACCCAAGGAGACATCATCGCATTTCTAATGTTGTTGATTGGTATAAATAGGAACACCGTGTTCTCCTTTTATGGGATGATCTACTCTTATCACTTTTGTGGTTGTCAGCTTTATGTTATTTTCTTTTGCATTGACTGATTTTCTTTTTTGGGTAAATTGCAGTTATGCATGAACTGCACCTCATTCATACAGATTTGAAACCCGAGAATATACTCTTCGTGTCTCCTGACTATGTTCGAGTCCCAGATTACAAGGTAAGAAATTGAACTCAGAAAGTTGATGTCGTAATGCGATCTTTATTCTTTGCACTGTGAATGCATTTAAATTATCGATATTTCAATAGTGACAACAGGTTTTAGGTTCTGTTTATTTTATTTTATTTTATTTTATTCATATTTGTAGGCTTCTTCACGATCAACTAAGGATAGTGTTTACTTCAAGAGAGTTCCAAAGTCAAGTGCCGTCAAGGTAATTGATTTTGGTAGCACAACATATGATCGCAAGGACCAGTCTTACATTGTATCCACCAGGCATTATCGTGCCCCAGAGGTTATTTTAGGTATTTCACTAGTTTCTTGTTATCATTTGTACTTACTGGTGTGTTATCCTGAACACACTTTTCAAATATACTACATTGTGCGTGTGTGCAGGACTTGGGTGGGGTTACCCTTGTGATGTGTGGAGTGTTGGCTGTATCTTGGTGGAGTTATGCTCGGTATGTTTTCTTAATGATGGCAATTCTCTCTCCCCCGCGCTCTCTCTGTGCAAGTTCCACTGCATATAACATCTATATCCATGCTGTATGCTAAGGGAGACCAAAGAGTTGTAGTTATTTCTTGGTGTATCGGCATGTGAAATGTCCATAATGCCCGTTAACATACATGTTTAAAATGTATTCACAATTGCGCATGCATTGCAAATTTATGCTAATGGCATTTGTTTTAATAACAGGGGGAAGCATTGTTTCAAACTCACGAAAACCTGGAACACTTGGCCATGATGGAGAGGGTGTTAGGTCCGCTTCCTCGTCATATGTTGAAAAAAGTCGAGTAAGTCCATATGATTCTTCAAAAAGTAGCTGCCTGTTAGAGAATTTAATGTTTTCTAGTTACGATCCTAATAAATTTCAAGTCAATTGTTTCAGTCGAAATGCTGAGAAGTATGTAAGAAGGGGTAGGTTGGACTGGCCGGAAGGTTCAGCCTCCAGAGAGAGCATCAGAGCTGTTCTTAAGCTACCTCACCTTCAGGTGATTGTTACTAAATTTTGTTCTCTGTTATGCTTAAGCTGTGTTTGGTTGCGTGGAATTGAAATTAGAGATGTTCACATGTTAGAATCCTGAGATTTCAATTTGTTCTTGTTTTATTTGGCAGAATTTAATAATGCAGCACGTAGATCATTCGGCAGGGGATCTAATCAATCTCTTGCAAGGTCTTCTCAAATATGACCCTGTAGATAGACTAACAGCACGGGAAGCCCTTGGTCACCGATTTTTTACAAGTGATCATTTTAGGAGGTTTTAAGCTGTAACCCAAGAAGTGTATAATGTTGTCCCTCCAAAATATGCAAAATCAAAGCCAAATTCAATGGTTTGATGGGGGTTTGAAGCCTGGTTGTATATTGTGGTTTTTGTGGATGTGCATCTCTAGGTTGCTTACACCGATGTAGCTGCTGGATATTCGATGACTGCTGCACGGGAAGTTTGCGGCCTGGCCTTGTGCTTAACCATCGACATTTTCATGGAATCTGAAGTGTATAATGTGCTAATTCTCTACTAATTGGACCTGTGTTTTTTTTCCCTTTTTTGACTGAGGGTGTTTTTTTGTTAATGGTAATATAGCTAATTGCAGACATTGGGTGCTTTGATAAAATTTTATTCTTCTAGCTATTCTTCATGCCGGTATTGTTGCCGAGTTTCTTTACTATGATAAATACTGTTCGAGATGAGGAATCAAGCATCTTAGCTTGTTTCTTGGGTCGGTTGAACCGGCAGAGTGGTTTGATTCAGGTGTAAATTTGGCTTGTTTTGGGATTCAGGTGTAAATTTGGCTTGTTTTGGGAGATCGGCGATGGCTGGACCGGACTGGCTGGTACTAACTTATGTTGTAATGTTGCACCATTCATGATTGAGTGACAAAAGATGACATGCATTAGAGGATTTTAAAATCTTCTTTCGTTGTCCCTTGTTTGGGTTTTAGGAGAGAGGGATCTGTCAAATTCGTCATACTTTGAAAAAGGGTGAAGAAGAAATTTTGAAATTCGTTTGAAACAGGCTGAATTTATGAAATCCATTATTCGATCTTTGTTTTTTCTCTTCGCACCTGAAGCACCCTTTGTTCATCGACATCGTTGTTGACGGTTCTTCATTGTTAATCATTGTCGTCCGTCGTCAATCTTCGTTTCGCCCTTCGCACCTGAACCTCCTCTGTTTGTCATCGTCTTCTTCGTTTTTTGTTGTTGTCGAGGGTTCTTTATGTCGGCGTTTTGGAAGCTAGCAAATCACATCATCCTAAAACCCTAATTAAGCTTGTAAGTCGCAATTGCAATTTGTAAATCGCAACACCTCATCTCACAATCGGAAGCGGCAAGTCTTCCTAATTCAATACCCTAATTCAACATCTCCCAATTGCAAGTATTCCTAATTCAACACCTCAGCTCGCAATCGTTTTGGAAGCTCATGATTCGCAATACAACATATCTTCTAGTTCCACTTTTCCAATCTGGTATGTGCATGCTCAAAGTGTAATTTGTTAATGTGGTTCAATCGTGTTTGTCATTTTGTTAATGTGGTTCCATCTGGTTCCAATTTATCCATATTTGTCGTCTTCGAATCCTTCCATCTGTTGTGCGTCGCTAGTCTTTGTTCTCAATTTTACTATGGTTTTTGTTCATAGATAGGTATGATTTTTGTTCTCAGTGTTGTCTATTTATCCAAACAAGGAGATTTGTAAATGACGAGATTTCGAAATCTTGGATTTCAAAATCTCATCATTTTACAAATATCTTGAATTTGTCAAATCTCTTACCCAAACGCAATCTAATTTTTCACTCATTGAATGTTTGCAATGTGCATTTAGGTGGTGTTTGGTTAGTTTAATGTTCTTTTGTTTGATGGGAATTTTATTTTCTTTCTAAAGCATTTCGGAAATAGAAACGCATTTGTTAATGACCATTGTCCTTGTGAGAATAGAAAAAAGAAATATATTTGATTGAAATATTTATTTTTTCCCTTTAAATGTATGGTGGACGGCAGGATAGTAATAGGATTAGTTGTGAGAGTGAAAAGGAATCAACTTGTTTTGTTTCTTAGATTTTGAAGTTATTCAGAAAATAGTTTTAAATTCTTAAATAATTTTGGAAATAGTTTTAAACGTGTTTACTAGTAGCCAGAGTAGGGTTTTTTTCTCTTCAAATTTAGGATGGATAACATTATCAAATGTTATCTATTGAAGTGATAGGTAACAATTATTCAATTCTGATCAATAATTTGGTATATTTTTAATAAATTTTTATTATTGCATAAAATCTAAAGCGTCAAATGCTTCTAGCAGATGTTTTTAAAAAAATGCAGTAAAATTTCGATTAGGATTACTAGTTCTGCAAACAAAATTTGTTGATCAAACAATTTTTGCAAAAGCAACAACCACTTATCAAAATCAACAAAAGATGTAGAAAAAATTATAAGCAATCAAATAAGTTCTTATTCCAAACAAAATCAACATCAACAAATATTATAATAAGTCAAACAAGTTATTTTTTCAAATAAAATCAACAAAAGAGAGATCGAGAGAGAAATTTGTTGCAGAAGGGGAGAGAGGAGAATTTTTTTGCAATCCGATCCCCAAGCACAAGAAGAATAATAAAGAGAACTAAAAAAATAGAATAAAAAATCAAAAGTTGTAGCAAATAAGTTCGTTTTCCAAAAAATAATCATCTAATTTGTTGTACTTTTTATTCAAATCTAGAAAATAGTCCCCCTCATACACTACACTGCATATTTGGGATCAGCTAAATCTCGACCAATTTCTCCTTTCGTGACTATTGGATTAATATGAGTTCTTTTTTTTTGTAATGTGTGTCTGGACCAGTTTACACTCACCTCGACCAATTACCACAACGAACGATCTTAAGGGTGCACTCCCCTCACATCGACCTAGTGCATTCAGGATTAAATGCAAGATTTAATTCCCGAAATACTCATAAGGAGAATCAAATTCTGATTGATAAGGAAAAAGACACCTCTCTTTATCAACCGAATTAACACATCTTTCGATTTGTAACATGAACTCTAATAACACTCTAGGATAGTTGGTCTCTCAACTTTAAAGGTAACTTCAAATTTTAGCACCAACCAATGTGGACAAATAAGAGAGGTATATTTCAACAAAAGAAAATTTCATTTGTGCCATTGGTATGGGAAGCCAATTTTCCTTTTTTAAATGTTAAAAATCTAATATATATTGTTAAATGAGATGTGGCAAATCTTACAAAGATTTGAGTATTAACTTCAATAATCATTGTAGGGCCGAAAAAATGGCCAAGAGGCGAATGACCAATAGGATTGTGCAAGAGAAAGTTGGCATCCACCCACTTTGTTAGTCTAGTGGAGGGGTCAAACGCATGAACCACATTGGGGCCTCTCTGGGGATATCCCTTTGAAAATAATAGGGTATGACCACATTTTTTTTTAAATATATAAAAAATAATAGACAATTACTTTTTTTTTAGTGCAAAATGTGAAATATTTATTATATTATTACAAAAATAATTATTTATTTTACAATTGCACATATAATGTGTATGCCATCATTTAGTTTGTATCATTGGGTTGGTATCACAAAATAGTAAATTTGTGTCTTATATTTCATCGGTGGTAGGATATTTATTTATTTATTATACGATAAGATGTGTCCAGACTAGTTTATACACATATCGACCCTTCTCGGACAACGATATTAATGATGTACTCCCATTGGGTAGTTAGTTGTTTTTTTTTTTTTTTTTTTTTTTTTTTTTTTTTTTCAGTTGACTCTTTTAGTTTTACATGGAACTTATATATTTTTCACATGTCACTTTGAGTAGTTAATTTATTTTTTATCTGATGTTAATCCAATAATTATACGTTTGTTGATTTTTTTTAGTGTGATAAATTTTTTAACAGTTTATTGACCTAAAATATAAGCTTTAAAGGTATTTAAAATTACACTTTTTGAACTTCCAAAGTAAAACCTATATATATGAAAAGCAAATAACCCTGTAGAGCTATAAATAAAAGGTGGTTCTCTTTTATTTATAATTTCAAGAGTTTATACATGAGATATCCGTGTTATTTAGACTAATAATAAGATCACTTTCTATTATTTTCATATACTTTATATACCGTTTATCACATTTTGTTAGTAAAAATACTCTTATAACATTTTTTTTTTTTTTTATGTTTTTTTATTTTTGTTTTTATTTCCCATTCTTTACTTTTTCTCTCTCTTGTTTTCTATTTTTTTTTTTATCTTTATATGTTTTTGCATTTTCTATATTATTTGTTTATTTATTTTTATTTTTTTATATATGGTGTTTATAGAAAAAAAAATCAAAATAGAAAAACTAGAAAAAAAATAAATAAAAAGAAAACTTTATTTAAAAATAAAAAATATTTTTTTCAGTTTTTTGTTGTTTCATTTTTATTTTTCAAAACTTACTTTTTATTTTTCAAATCTAAAATTGTTGCTTTTTTATTTTTTTTCATTTTATTTTCTAGAGTACTCTTTTATAATTTTCTACAAATATGATACGAAAAAAAAAAAAATAAAAAAAAAAATATAGAATATACATAAAAAATAAAAATAGAAAATAAGAGAGCTAACAATTAAAAAATAAATAATAAATAATAAAAAAATATTATGTTAGAGGGTATTTTTATTAATAAAATGTGATGGATTGTGTGATGGATGACTAAATTAAAAGATCGATATTTTAAATATTATGAAAATAATAAGAAAATATTTTTGATATTTTTGGAAATAAAAGAGGTGTTTTATAGTCTAATTTTCCCTTACCTACAAAATTGAAAAGCAAAGAAGGTGGCAAGGAAGAAAAGGAATGGGTGGTCTCGCCAAAGGGGTCAATGAACAAATAGATACGCAAAAGGAAAAAAATTCCGCCGCTCAATATTTACCCAATCTTGGTGGTGTTTGTCTCAATCACAATAGACTTTCTTGTTGGTAAGCTTCAAATCCATCTATAGTTGGAAGGGCCAATTTGATAATATTAGTTCTGTCTACGATTTCCGTGTACTCGATGCAAATTAATAGCCTCCCTCTTAAACTATGTGATAAAATTGATCAAATGGCTAAAAAACTTTTATAGGGACGTATAGAGAATAAAAAGAAATTTCACCTTATTAATTAGGATAAGATTTGTTCGCCTACTGACTTGGGAGGTCTTAATATAAGAAATGCTAGACTAAATAATGGTGTTTTTATGTCAGAACTAGCTTGAAAAATTGTCTCAAATGATAAAAGTTTATGGGTTTATGCTATTACTAAAAAAATACAATTTGGAGAGAAACCCATCTTCATGGATTATGAGGCAGAGTGGCTCTCATGTTTGGAGAGGTATATTTAAATTTAGGGAGTGTATTTTGAAAGGTTTAAAATGGAAAGTTGGTAATGGGGTTAATATTAACTTGTGCACTGATTGGTGGTGCGGGGATTGGCCTTTAGGCAATGAGGAATTACAAAAAAGTTATGACCTCAAGGTTACAGATATTAAGGATGATTCTGATAGTTGGTATCTTCTGTCAATTGTCCATTTTATCTCGAATAGCCAAGTCAATGACATTATTAATTCTGGGCCTCTGGACATGCTTAAAGAAAATATGGTTGTTTGGTATCCGGAAAGGTTCCCTTATTTTAGATTTTGAAGTTCCATCTACTCTGAACAAATGGGTGTGGTTAAGGAAACTCAAAATTCCGCAAGCTCAAAAGTTTTTTTCTTTGGAATTTTTTTCATAATAGACTACTAACTAACTCGTTGAGAGCGAGATGGTCAAGTGAGATTTCAGCTACATGTGATCGTTGTAATAATTCCATAGAGTCCTGGGACCATGTGCTGAGATCTTGCACAAATGTCTGGTTTGTTTGGAATGTTTTTTTTTTTTTACAGGGATACTTTGAGGCGGGATCTTGGAATGGAGATACAAGGCTGGATTGCTAAGTTCATCAAAGGAGATCCGTGAAACCTTCAACTTTGTATTTTTTTTCATTGCCATTTTATGGGGAGATTTGAAAAGATAGAAATAAGAAAGTGATTGAGGGAGTTTTCGAAGATCATTCCATTGTGTCTTCTAGAATTTCTCGGTTTGTAGGAGAAATGAAGAAAACTTTCTATCCGAACCAAATCCGGAATGGCTTATTAATTATTCCTACTCCTAATTGGATTTTTCCTCCTACAGGTTACTTTAAGCTTAACATGGATGGCAGTGCGTTGGCTAACCCCGGGAAAAAGAAGGATCGGAGGTCTTATCAAGCATGTAGATGGAACGTGGAAACCTGGTTTTTTCGGTCAACTCGATTCGTGTACCGGCTTGGAGGTGGAAATCAGAAGTATACACACAGGAATGTGTTTAGCGATTACTAGGGGTATTTCGAGAATTGTGGTAGAATCTGATTCAAAAGAAATAGTGAACCTGATCAAAGGAGAGTGTCTTGAGAGCCACGTCTACAAAAGATGGATAGCGGAGTGCAAACATATCATAAACATTCATGATTTTTTTATCCAAGCGACTAGAAGGATAAATAATAGATGTGCGGATTACCTAGCCAGGATGTGAACATATAGCGGAATAGAAAGCATTTTCTTGTGAAAACCCTGGAGGGGTTCGAAAGGCTTCTCATAGCCGATATGAAGAATGAGGCTCATTCGCGCAGTCCTTAGTTTTGTTGTTTCTCTTTTTTTTACCCAAAAAAAAACACAAAAAAGACTTTTAGCCCTTTTTTTTTTTTGGGTATACCCACGAGTGTCTCTCTATCTACACAGGGTGAAAGATTAACTCGTTCGGGGTGTGTGACTACCCTTCCCAATAAATATTTTTTCGCAAACTTAAACCTCTAACATTGCAAAGACTCTTCAATTGCTTTGACTCAAGTGTGTTTTGCCACTTGGACCCTACTTTTAATTGATAATAGTAGTTGACCGTGAATAAAATTTAGGAAAAATTATCGAGTGGGCTCAAATTAAATATGATGTTATCAAGTAATTTTAATTATTTTAAAATGAACTAAATAATTTCGGTGTGCAGTTTTTTTTGAAGCGTCCAATTCCAAATTAGAAAAAAAAGCCAGAATTTATATGATAATTTTGTCCTTCCAAGATCTATGGGATTGAGATTTTTCATATTTAATTGTTATTCTAATATGTAACAGTTTTTACCACAAAAATTATTTTATTAAAATTAAAATAACTATTGTTTTACACAATTTTTTTCACGATCTAATTATATATTCAGATTTGTCTAAATAATATATTCAAAATGATATCGTATTCACTATTTTATTATTTTTTTTAAGATTCGCGTTACATTTAACATACTATTTTAAAATTTTCGTAGTTTTCACATCGCGTTGAATTCAACATGATATATTTTTTATGATTTAATTATATATTTAGATTCGTCTGAATAAGATGTTCAATATGATATCACGTTCATCATTTTTTAATCAAAATTTCAGATTCGTGTTACATTCAACATGATACTTCCAAAAAATTTCGTTTTCACATTCGTGTTACATTCAACACGATCCTATACATTATCAAAACATAGTTGAGTATTACATTCAATATCCAAATCACCTTATCAATTAGTCATGTTACATTCAATACATTCATATAATAATTAGTACTATTATCAACATTAACATAGATTGTATGTAACATTAACATCACAATTAATGTTGTATATAACATTTACATGCATCGAAATCCAGAATTCAAAAAAAAAAAATTAATATATCATTTTGAAGATCATTGTGGTGTAAAAAATCATTGAACAATAATCACAATTAAGAGTGTTGGCCCAGTAAGCTACCCAAGATGGGGGGTAAATTGGGTAGATAAAAAAATTATCAGAGAAAAAATATTTTAATAATTCAAATAATTAATTTTAATCCTAAATTAATTATTATTTTATATAATAGCGAAAATATGATATCAACTAGGTGCACACCAAACCACAAAAATAAATAATAAAAAATAGTAGCACACCAGAAATGTATACTAGTTCACCAAACTACTCTTGGTTAATCCAGTCCCTCGAGTTTCACGGAGAGTCGCACCCACTAAACTTAAGATTCCTTTAAAGATAAGAATCAAACTCTCACAAAGATTTTTTTCACATGCTCAGAATCAACCTTTACAAATTCCTTTTCTCAGGCTCAGGAATAACCTCTACTTTTTACAGGCTCAAGAATAACTTAATTATTTTTTAAACTAAGGCTAAAGAATCAAAATCTCATAAACACTCCAAATATCCTTTTACCTGGTAACGATTAAACCGTTATAAAATTGCTCACAAATCAATTTAATCCAAGAAAAATTACTACATCAATCTCTTTACAAGAAGAGACTAAAACCAACTACCCTTAGATTAAATACTCCCAATAGTATTCAATATGTCACTCAACTCACCAATTACAAATTGATAAATGATTTTTCTCCTTTGGAACTTTTACCACTCTAGATAAATTAGAACTCAATTAATATCTCAAAACTAGTGATAGAAAAGTGAGATATTCAAAATCTGATTTAAACATATTTCGGGACTATTATTTGGGACTTCCGGCCGATTATCCCTACTTTTAAGCCACTATTATTCTTCTAATTTTTCCTTCAATTGGTTGTATTTACTCTGCACAATAATAATTCATTAGTTTTTGAGGTTTTTTAAAATATTGAAAACCAAAATAAAAGAATTTCAAAATCTTACAGCTTCGTAATGAGTTTTTGGTTGAACGAAATCGGGGTTGAATTGAATCGTTATTCTATCATTGATTTTGATTCCCTTGTTTAATTGTTTGATGGAATAAAAAATTTGAATCTATTGAAATGAAAGATGATGGAATTGAATTTCATAGTTCATAGGTTGGAATCAACCTAGTCCAATGGAATCAAAAAATATTTTTCACAAAAATTCATTCCCAAAAATTGATCCCTATTATTAGAAATGATCTATGTTGCAGTGATTTGCTTTTTTTTTTTTTTTTTTTTTTTTTAAAATAATCTTTTACTAGATATATATTCAAAATTGATATTTAAAAGTGCATGATGAGAATTTTGATATAATGTTTCATTATTTTATTCCTTCTTTCATTCCATAACAACCAAATAAGAGAATGAAATAGTGATTCTATTAACAAATTTGTTACATTCCTTCTCTCATTTTATTCCGCCTAAATTCCATTCCTTCTCCCATTTTATTCTACATCGATTTCATTCTTTCTCCCATTTTATTCTACCTTGATTTCATTACATCCAACCAGACGAGGTCCATCCAACTAGACAAGGCCGGGGTTTTAATTGGTTAGAGTAAAATATTAGGGCGTTATTGATACCACTTTAAATATAATGGGTGGGAAGTGTATTTATCCCATGCAATTTATTTCCGACCCTTTGTTTATGTTAAGGCTGTCCATTTTTCTCTTCACATATCCTCTCTCTCGATCTCTCTCTCCCCCTCCTCTACCGCCATATTGCGCAGTTCAAGGACTCTCTCTCCTGTATTTCTCTCTCACACACTTCCGCACGCGGGCGCACACAGTTGAATTTTCTCCCTTCATCTTTTTCTCCACGGGTCTTCGTTTTTTGAAATTGCAGTTTCCGGTCATGGACTCTGCAATAGTGGCCATGAGAGCGTCTTCGTCTTCGTCGTCGTCGTTCTTCTCCCAATCGCCGAGCCGGAATGCTAACCCTATCCCTAGACCCCGTTTTCCCACTTTCACCTTCTTCAAAACCCTCTGCTGCGTGCATAATCAGGACCATGATCTCAATTCTTGTTCTTCCTCTCCCCTGAAACCTGTCCCGCGGAACGCAAATTCCGTTTTGGCGTGTTCTGCCGTCGCTTCCACTTCGTCTCCGACCACGGTTCTCCCGACGACGAAGCTCCTGAACATGATCTCGGAGTTCGAATCACTCCCCGAGCCCGTCGACCGCGTTAAGCGGCTGCTGCACTACGCGACTCGCCTCCCTCCGTTCGACGAATCGGCGAAAGTCCTCGAGAACAGAGTCATGGGATGCACGGCGCAGGTGTGGCTGGATGTGGAGATGGACCGCGACGGAAGAATGAGGTTTTCTGCGGACAGCGACTCGGAGATCACAAAGGGCTTCTGCTCTTGCTTGGTTTGGCTGCTCAACGGGGCGGCGCCGGAGGAGGTTTTGGGGCTGAAGACGGACGATTTGGGGGCGCTTAACGTGGTCGGATTGCACGGGAAGGGGAATTCTAGGGTTAACACCTGGCATAATGTGCTTGTGAGTATGCAGAAGAGGACGAAGGCTCTCATGGCCCGGCGGGAGGGTAGGCCCTCCGGTGAGCCGTTTCCGTCGCTGATAGTGACTTCCGGTGGCATACAGCCCAAGGGAAGCTATGCTGAGGCTCAGGTGGGCAATTCGATTACGTATGTATTACTAATTCCGTGTAATAGCATATTATATTTTCTCATGAATCTTTGTTCAGAGTTTTAGGATTTAAGAATTAATAGATGGATGCAATTTGATTTGTATACCTCCAAGAACCAGAAGACAAGAATTTCTCAAATAGGTTGTGTAAACGAAAGACATCCTAAGTGACCCTACTTTAGTAACAAGTCAATGTTTCATGTTTGGTCTTAGTTTGTTTAGTAAAGGAATAAACATATAAATATATAATAGTGTTGAATCCCACATTGATTGTGTTACCTGATCCTGAGGTATATATAGAGCCGAGGCTACTTGTTCTCTTACACAACGTCCTTTGAGAGTGAGTTAGGCCCATTGGGTTTCTACGTGGTATCAAAGTCAGGCTTTTGTATGATGTTGGGCGTGTTGAATCTCACATCAATGATGACCCCCCGATATCTGTTCGTAGTGGTTTGTCAAAGGCAACCTTACACGTGAGGGGGCATGTTGAATCCCACAGACCCACACTAATGTTGGGCCTACCGATATCCGTTTGCAATGGTTTGTCAAAGTTCACCCTGCGCGTGAAGGTGCGTGTTGAATCCCACATGGCTTGTGTTACCTGATCTTGAGATATATATAAAGCCGAGGGCAATTCTCCTCTCACATGGCGTCTTTTGGGAGTGAGTTAGGCCCATTGGGTTACTACAAATAGCTTCATACTTGCTACCTATGGTAAGTGAACTTCAAAGAGTTGGAATTCGGAAACAAAACAATGGTTCAGACCTTTCAACGGTAATTTTGCATCACCTTAACCCGTCAATATCATATGTTTCTCGGGACATCGGCTTCCCTAGTATATTTTTAAGAATGCTCCATATTTCTGAAAATTAGTCTGATTTTAAGAAAAGAACTTCATTTGTATTTTGAACTCATCATTTTGATCCATTAGCTAATTGAAAATTTGATTCGTACCCTGGATTTATACAAGGATCTATTTATAATGATATACCCCTTCAATTCATACATTTGACTTCATATTCATTTATTCTTCCTGGATTTTAATCTTAATTCGACTCTTGCTTCACTCAATTGTGCGCAAAAGTAGCTAACTTTTCTTGAGGGCAAAGAGTTGTGTTTTGTAGGAACCAGCCTAACTCTCAAAAGATGCCTCGTAATAGGAAGATTACTCTAGACTTCATATATAGCTCAGGATCAGATAACACAAGCGATGTGGGATTCAACACGGCCCCTCACACGCAAGGTAGACTTTTTTATTTTTTAACTCACATACTTGGTGAGAATCGAATCCCTGACCACTGCCAGGGGAGGGATAAGCTTTACCACTAGGCCAACCCATGATTCTCACACGCAGGGTGGACTTTGACAAACCACTGTGAACGGATATCAGGGGGGCCCAACATTGATGTGGGATTTAACACACCCAATATCAGACAAGAGTTATGACTCTGATACCATATAGGAATCCAATGGGCCTAACTCACTCTCAAAAGACTCCTTGTAAGAGGAGGATTACCCTAGACTTCATATATAGCTCAGGATAACACAAGCAATGTGGGATTCAACACGGCCCCTCACGCGCAGGGTGGACTTTAACAAACCACTACGAACAGATATCAGGGACCTAACATCAATGTGGGATTTAACATGTTTTGACATCGGAAACTCTCAGAAGGGTGTTTATTTTTAATTTTTTCTTAAGCATCCAGTTTGTTGAGTGCAAATAATTGTTGGTGACACTCTCCGACAGGGTTGTATCATTATATCTGTTATTACTGTTATTTAGTTTTTGATTGGTTCGAGGATGTTGGATTTTATATCACCGAATTTTTTTATTTTTATTGTTAGTAAGAAGGTGCTTAATATGTCCATAGAAGATTACAAAGACACATGAATGACAAATGATTGTTTATCATGTGAAATTTCACAACAATTAATGTCCTAAGTTCTACTGTAATGTTCTTTCAGGCTAGATTTTTGTTCCCTGACGAGTTTAATGTTAAAGAACTTGCCAACTTGCTGAAGGAGAAGAAAATCGGTGTTGTTGCTCATTTTTACATGGACCCGGAGGTGCAAGGTGTTCTAACAGCTGCACAAAAGCTGTGGCCTCACATTCATATATCCGATTCATTGGTTATGGCAGATTCTGCTGTGAATATGGCAACAGCAGGATGCCAGCACATCACTGTTTTGGGTGTAGATTTTATGTCTGAAAACGTGCGTGCAATTCTTGATCAGGCTGGTTTTGCAGAGGTATTTCCTTCTCCTCCTCATCTCGAGGTGAAATTACTTTAATAAAATTTCAATTTCAACAATATATCAAACAACAACCTTAGAAATGATGGGATTTTAGAATTTAAAAGTTCCATGAATCTACCAAATTCCTTAGCCAAACGCATTTTGTTTTCCTTTGCCATTTGTGACGGTGACTTACTATTTCCAGGTTGGTGTATACACAATGTCCAGTGAACGGATTAGTTGCTCATTGGCTGATGCTGCTGCTAGCCCTGCATATATGGATTATCTTGAGGCTGCTTCCACATCTTCTCCTTCATTGCACGTTGTCTACATCAATACATCACTCGAAACGAAAGCATATGCTCATGAACTCGTGCCCACAATTACCTGTACTTCTTCTAATGTCGTGCAGACCATTTTGCAGGTCGGCGTTTATATCCGATTATCTTTGATGATGCTATTTTTCAGGTGTTTTTTTCCCGTTATAACACATGCTGTCTTTGTTTTTTTCTGCCCAGGCATTTGCTGAAATACCTGACTTACATGTATGGTATGGTCCCGATTCTTACATGGGGGCAAACATAGTCGAATTGTTCCAACAGATGACTGTGATGACGAATGAAGAAATTGCTTTGATTCATCCACAACACAATAGAAACTCCATTAGATCGTTGTTACCTCGTCTACGCTATTTTCAGGTGGCTTTTAGTCTCCATTGAATTTACATGCATTCATTTTCAATCCCAATTTCTTGGGCTTCATTTCTGTGCTACCAAATGCTACTTCAATCCAAATTTAACCTTAATTCATGAAATCAAGACCTATATCACTACGTCTCGGTTCAAATTCTTCATTTTTTGGCACATACATTCATGGTAGAAGTCTCGTTCTTCATACAATTGACTGTTTTTTTGGTACCAGGATGGGACATGCATCGTACACCACTTATTCGGGCACGAAGTTGTGGAAAAGATAAACGAAATGTATTGCGATGCATTCCTAACTGCTCACTTTGAGGTTCCTGGCGAAATGTTCGCTTTGGCAATGGAAGCAAAGAGACGAGGGATGGGGGTAGTGGGTTCCACCCAAAACATATTAGACTTTATTAAACAGAGGGTACAAGAGGCTTTGGATAGAAACGTGGATGAACACCTTCAGTTTGTATTGGGAACGGAATCGGGAATGGTGACTTCGATCGTTGCTGCGGTTCGGAAATTGTTGAAGTCTTCATCTGATGCAACGAAAGTTAGTGTTGAGATTGTGTTTCCGGTTTCGTCGGACTCGGTTTCAACCACATCTGGTTCTTCGCATGGCTTGAGTTTGGGTGGAGTTTCGGTTATACCTGGGGTTGCGTCTGGGGAAGGGTGTTCTCTTCATGGTGGTTGTGCATCATGTCCATACATGAAGGTCAGTATGCTCTTGGATTTTCTTAGGCATCATTACTCGCTGTTCTTCGGTTCAAACAAACAATATGTAAATTTGATTATATTATAGGTGGAGAAACATAGAAATAAATTCATCAAAAATAAATTATTTCATAAAATAAGATCATTTAAACAACCAAACATGCTCTTAAGAGTTTATTTGAATTTTATTTGGAAAAGGAATTCGTAAAATGCATCATATTTTTGGTGATTTGCTTATAATATTGGAACATTGAATGATTATGAATTTTAAATCTGTATTATTTTGGCTTTGATTGCCAGTCTTGAGTTGTGTGGATTTTTTCTTTCTGTCGTACATTTCCTGCTAGGAGGAGGTTGCATGGTTTTATAGGAACTGTGTATATTCATCGGAATTGATAATTTGGTTGTGAAAATTGGTCTTTTGTCCAAAAGAAGCAAAACCCATGCTGATTCTTACTGCCTTTTGAGGTTTTACTGCCAAAAAAAAAGTGTTCTAATGTGGCAAATTTCGAATATTCATGTTGAACTCAATCAAAACTTTAGGTATAAACTGGGATGAGAATTCTGTTTCTATTCTGGAGTATTCTGGGAATCAAAATATGTTTGGTAATGACCATTGTCCTAAAATTGTTTTCTTTAATTTATGAGAACCGAAACAAGAAACACGTTTGGTTGCAACATTTATTCTTTTTTCCCTTCAAATGTATGGTGGTTGGCGTCGTGGTGGTGACCAGTGGGTTGGTAGTGGTAATAGTTTGTGGGAGTGAATAGGAATTAACATTTTTTTGTTTATCAGATTCTTAAAGAATTCAAAAATTATAATTTTGGGATAGAAACGTGTTTACCAGAACGCGTTTTTGTACATTAATCCCAAAATTTTTGGAGCAGGAGTAGAAATCAGGGAACGGAAACAGTAACTTAATGGCACCTTAGATGCATATCCTGTTTTAACTTTCCTTTTTTCTTTATTTTTTTATTTTTTTATTTTTTTATTTTTGGAGTCCTCTCTTGCATTTCCTGTGATGGGCTTCTCACTTTTTAGTTTTTTTTTTTCTGTTCTAATCAGATGAATACCCTTAGCTCACTCCTAAAAGTTTGCCGTAGCTTACCTGATGAGAAAGATAGTCTTACATCCTATGAAGCTGCACGCCTCAGTTTGCAAACGGCAAACGGTAAATCAATCGCAGATGTCGGTTGTGAGCCAATTCTACACATGAGACACTTTCAGGTTAGTTCCCCCAAACCCGTTAGGCAACGTTCGGATAAGGTTTTCTCACTTATTTGATCTGTTTTCTCACTTATTTGATCTGTGTTCGTTGCACTTTTTCTTATTCAGGCAAACAAAAGGCTGCCGGAAAAGCTTGTTGATCAGATCTTGCAGTCTTAAACTGAAAAATGATTGTCATAAACATAAAGCCTTTGCCTTGGAAGATAAGTTCACTTGGCCATACCATGTTGTTCTACTTGCTTGAAGCGTTTGGATATTCAAAGTCATGTTGCTTAACACATTTATCTTTCACTATCTTACTTGTTTGGTTAGCACAGATAGGTTGGAGTTAAATTTACAAAAAAGAGTATTATTTTTTTCCAGTTTTTGGGTGGTGTTCTAGTCATATACCAGGATTGGCATTTTTTTTTTGTACACAGAATGATAATATAAGAACGATTCTATTGGATTTTTTTTTTTTTACACTACATGGTCACTAGGCCAAATGCTGTGGGTCATCTTCCTCAGCGTAAGCAAATTTTAGGCGGCCTTTGGTTATAAGGCGTTGTTTAGTATTTCGGTTTTTGTTTTTTGTTATCAAACCTTGGGAACAGAAACAGAAATGTGTGGAAACAAATTTCATTTCTGTTAAATTTGAGGAGAAAAAAGCATATTAAATTTTTTCTCAGATTTTTGTCTATTCCACAAATGAGGCGTTCCTATTTGGTTCCCTGATTTGGGGAAAAAATAGAGAACAGTAGAAGTTTTCTTATACCTTGTCCTGGGGTTGGAGAAGTGACCACAAGTGTTCTTTGGAGAGAGAGAAAAGGAAACGAGAGAGAAGAATGTAAATGCAGATTTGGCATTTGACATTTGGTTGCTTGTAATTGTTTTGAGAACTTGTCCAAATACATTCTCTTGTAAAAAATTCCATAATAATTGAACACAATAATTTTGATAGTGTATTTTATTCGAAGTTGATAGTTACTTGAACACAATATTTTTTTTTTTTGAAAACACGAGTTAATTTTCCGTAGAATTCAAAAATTCAATTCGAACCGCTAGGCTACTCGCAAGTACAATAATTTTGTAAAAAGTTAAGTAGTTTAAAACTCACTACAGTAGAATGAAAAATTACTATTTTTCGTTGGGATAATGGCTTTTCACACCGTGTACATGGATCTTGTTTTATTTTATTCTCTCTACATTAAAAATCTAAATTTTGCTCATTTCAACTTATATTACATTAAAAGAATAAAGTAACATTTTTCGTTTTAAAAGAATATGCCTAAAATGAGTTAAATTAATTTCTCAATTAAAATCTGGGTTTATATTATTTACCTCCCTTGTCATTTTTTCCAAAATCACAATTTTTTTTTCTATGATTTTAAAAATATTCAATCACTCCATTTAATCAATTTTTTCTTGTAAAAAGACATGAATGACCTTCTATTATTTTTTTAAATTATTCTTTTATTTATAAAAATATATTTTTATTTTATTTAAAATATATTTATAAAAATATATTATTTTATGTTAAGATTTATAAAATTTATTTCATTTATTTATAAAAAATCACTAACACACCTCTTTTTAAAAAAATATATTTTCTACTCTTAATTTTTAGACAATTATATTCAACTCCCAACCCAACTCACCCTCCCCCATCCACCGCTCCACACCCCCTCCACTGCCACCGCCCCACACCCCCTCCACTGCCACCGCCCCCTTTGGAATCCTCATATCCTCTTCAATGCAACGAACCCCTGCAACAAAACCCTAAACCCATTGCCAATGCCAACACCATCGCCACCTCAATAAAACCCATCGATGCCATACCAGTGCACACCATATCATACCAGTGCACACCACTTTCATTGCCACTGCAACAAAACCCTGCAAACAAAACCCGCAAATCCTGCAACGAAAACTCTATTCTTCCACGTATCAAAACCCTAGCATTCAAGGGCAAAACTCTGTTCTTCTTCGAGAATAACCAAGAAAAGCACAATATCTAAGCCCTCCGGCGACGAATCACAACATGGTTGGCAAAGAGTTAAAAACAAATCTTGTAATGAATCGATTGTGATTATTTGTGTTCATTCTTGACGATTTCACTCTATTTGCGATTACTAGAACAAGAACAATATTTCAACAAACATAATATGATGATTTCACACTAAAACTAGATAAAATACACTCGGTTGTCATTTTTTCCTTCATAATAGTAATTACATGTAAGTATTATAAAACGACCACTCTGTAATTATGTACATGTTAGAGAAGTCTTCTTCTTATTTAATGCTCTCCACCGAAAGCACCAATCTTCACATTCTCCTCATTTATTGCCTAACTTCTATTTTCCACAGATGCAGCTGGAAGATCAATAAAGTCAAGAATTCTCATTTATTGTTTAAGATCTTCAAGATTTCTTCAACCAATTCTCTGATATGTAATTGTGTATATATACATATAATTGTGTTTGTGTTGTATGTGTGTGATGAATACAATGACAATTCTTCCTCATTACAAGTTTTAACTTGGTATCAAGAGCTTCTTCAAGACCGAAGTCTATTTTTTTTTTTTTTCAGATATGTAATTTTTTTTCTCGCTTATGCTTTCGCACTGTTCATCTCATTTTCATCAACTTCTTGTGCTCCGATTTATTTTTTGATCACAGATCTAGAAACGTTATTCCGAAATGATTATAAGGCCTCAAAAATCACGATAATCGGAGCTCTAACAAATCTCCAAGCGCTGCTCAAAATTTTGCCCAGAAATTTTTTCAATTTGCCGACATAATCATTTTTTTACAACAATTTCGAGCTCTGATTACAAATCCAAGACCATATACAAACTTCTATTTGAAAGACGATTCCAACGGCGTATCGCACCAAAGTTTTTTCCGAAAAACGCGCCCTCACATGAGGCTTGAAGACGACAGCTCTATGTTACGCCTGTATTTTCCAGGCGCAGACCGTTTTTTCGCCATTTTCATTGCACCAATTCGTATTATGCAATAGATCAAGGGGGAATTATTTCATGGATTACATTTATCTTCTCAGTCTACTCCAATTTTGCAAGCCCACTCGGATGCTGATTGGGCTAGTGATCCAACTAACAGACGATCTACCATAGGTTACTGTTTTTTCTTGGAAGATTCACTTATATCCTGGCAAAGTAAGAAGCAAACGGTTGTAGCTCGTTCTAGTACTGAAGTAGAATATCGAGTCTTAGCTAACATAACTCAAAAATTATTATGGCTCCGTTGGTTACTTTCTGATATGGGTATTCAATCTCCTACTGCTACCACTATTCATTGTGACAATAAAGGTGATATCCAAATTGCTCACAACGACGTCTTTCATGAATGAACAAAATACATTAAAATGGATTGTCACTTTATTTGGCATCACATTCTACAAAATATTGTTTGTCTTCATTCCGTTAGCTCCTCAAAACAAACTACTGATATCTTTACTAAAGCCCATCCACCAAGACGCTTTCAGATTCTACTTTCCAAACTCAAAATGGTATCTAGTCTACCACATTGAGTTTGAGGAATGATGTTAGAGAAGTCTCTTTCTCATTTAATGCTCTCCACTGAAAGCATCAATCTTCACCTTCTCTTCATTTATTGCCAAACTTCCATTTTCCACAGATGCAATTGGAAGATCAACGAAGTCAAGAATTTTCATTTATTATTCAAGATCTTCAAGATTTCTTCAACCAATTATTTGATCTGTAATTGTGTATGTATACATATAATTGTTTTGTGTTGTGTGTGTGTGATGAACACAATAACAATTCTTCCTCATTACAAGTTTTAATTGTACACATGCATGTAAATATTTGTTATGTGTAACTAATATTGCACGATTTGCTCAAACTTGTGTGTGATAGATGTACCTAATACTAAATGATTCTCTCATACTTATGCGTAATATTCGTTAGATGTAAAAATATTAAACAATTCATTCTAAAAACCCAATATATATACATATATTGTTTTCTTTGGTTTTTTATTTTTTATTTTTTATTTTTATTTTTTATTTTTTATTTTTTTGTGAATAATCATATGTACATGTAATTACTATTTACGATTCATTATTAAATCCAAGAGATACATGTGGTAGTTGTTTTTTAAGCATAAAATTTTATTTTTAGTTTATAGTTATTAACATTTATTTTACTTTCAAGTTGTTTGTAGTTTTAGTTATGTTTAACTAATATTCATTCTAAAACAAACTAACATAGTTATATTATATTATATGTAACTAATATTCTTCATGTATCAACAGTTCCAAAACCTTAACTAGATGACGCAAAATTAACCAAGAATACAACATAACCCCTAAATTCAAAATATATATAGCGCAAAATTCAAAAAACGAACTAACGAACTGAAGAGAATCAGTCACCAAATTCTCTTTACGCTCAACATATAATGCATTAGTATGCATTGGACTATTACAAAATCAAAACACAGTTTAAAAGACCAATTCTAAACTTATGTTTTGAACAGAACAAATAATAAATTATACCCTTTATTTAAGACTAATTACGGATTATCCCCTAAAAAATCATATCAAAATAAAAGGGGGGTAAAAGTAAGTTAACCCTAAATAGTATTTCTTTTTCGAATTTCTTTTGGGAACAATTACGTTCATCAGCGCCATAAACCTCCTCGTCATCTCCAGTCGGAGTAGGGTTTTGCAACTCCTCGTCGTCGAACACCGTCGCTGCCTCATTTTGTCCCGGCGACGGTAAGATCCGATCATCCGGCCTACTAATCTGTTCTTTTGTCAGTCTCTATACGTAGGTAAATTTGTATTAATGTCTATATGCATATTACGATCGGAATTACTAAAGTAAGTCGCTCAGTTCGTTCTAGGAATTCCACTTTGCTGCGCCATTTTTTGGCATTTTACTCTCATCGAGGCTAATAATTACTTGATTGATCCAATTTTGAGTAAATTCAGATTCGACATTTGAGAAATGCAAGCATTATGCGGGAGAATTCGAACCTTGAGGAGGCATGCTATTGAAAGTTCAAACGTATATGCTTTTAATTCAATCAGGGGTGGTTCTGTAAGTGGCGCTCCTCTATTGACCTCCTTGGATTCGAAATCTTTATATTTGAATGGAGTGGTTGCTACCAATTCTCATGGTCACCTATTACGGCTGCTACCCGAGTTTTCTTCTAACTCTACATTAGTTGTGGTATGATTTCGTCATTGATTCTTTTTTCATCAACCATCCCTTCTTTTAATCTCTTGATTGTATTACGTTTTCTTTTACTTTGACCATTGAGCTATAATTTCTTCCAATTTAGCACCTATTTTGTGTCGTTTGTATATGATAGTTTATTGAGTTCCCAATTATGTGTTAATTAAATTGCACTTGATGCATGATATTTTTTGTTTAAACTGGACCAACGTGCATGTTTTCTTTGTGATATTCTAAGTGACATAGTTGTAGATCAACTCATCAAAGTTAGTGTTCGGATCAAATAAACACAAATGTCATAGTGGGCTAACAATCAGGATACATTCAAATCAGGATAGAGTTTAAGATTTATAAACGCATCCATTTTAAATAAATTAAGCCGTAAAAATGAATAGGTAACTATGGATAACAGTGGACTGAAGAAGGTAAAGCTTGGCACCTCATCCGAGTTACTGAAATGATGTCCATCCCCTTAGAAAGGTTACTAAATATTTGTTGAAGTTTGTAGCACTCTCTCTCTCTCAAGCCACCACCACCACCACCAAATAATAACCAAATAATGAAAAAGGAAAAAGCAAGAAAAGTTTTTCTAAAGATTTCTCCCTTCTTCCAATAAATTCTCTTAGTGTGCGTTTGGGTAGGATATTTGAAAGAGGGATTTCATTTTAAAAAAGGAATTTATGAAATTTCTTTCTGAAAATCCTTCGCGTGGAACTACTAAAGAGAATTTGTAAAATTAAAGAAAATTTTGAAGTGGAATTTCAAGGGGATAAATGACATTTCCAAATCCCTTTAAAATAGGTGTGTTTTCCTAATCCTTCCAAAGAGGAATTTCAACTTCTCAACTTCCAAAGACATTTCCAAATCCCTTTGTATTATTTTATATCAATGTGTTTCATATTTACTCTATTTTGTTCTATCAACCACTAATCAACGAAAATTACTAAAATAAAAAATTATATTATTAGGTATATATTCACATTTTCTACTATTATATAATTCAATGGATTTCAAAATTCTGTGTACAAATGCTTGCGTATCCGAACAATTTAATTATGGAATTACACAAATAAATTCTTGATTTAAAATACTTGTCCAAACAAGGAATTTATAAATGATGAGATTTCAAAATCTAGAATTTTGAAATCCTATCTTTTATAAATTCCATGGATTTATCAAATGCCTTACCCAAACGCACCCTTAAATACATGTGCTTCTTCATTTTAATTCTTTTTACTAAGCAAGAGGTATCATTAAAAGACACAAGACGCGTCAACAAAAAGAAACTTGGAGGGATCCATCTCCTCTAAGAAATCAAGGAGGGAAATGCTCCTCAAAGGGTAACAACCCTTTGTCCAAAAAAATAACATGTACAATATAGGCTGTTTCAAAAAAGGAAGAGACAAGAACCTATCTTCGAGGAAAACTTGACGATTCCATTCCTTAAGCACCAAAAATAGGGGCAGTGCCCCCTTCACTTTAGTGATAAATCTTTGGATGCTTTTGGATGGCTTCCCATCTTGGAAAAGTTGGCTGTGCAATGAGATGATTTAACCGATGCATCATTGGATATAGGGGCAAGGGAGGACCGTTGCCCTCCAAATATTTTGAACTCCCTAACTATTGCACAATATGCATAAGATGTTTGAATTATACAACTTCACCATCCAAACTTTGAAAATTTTAAGATCACCCATATAGAGATTATGCAATTACTCAACCTCATACTTTTTTTCTACACATTTTATTCAATAGATCTTATATCATCTCTGCAAATTTATACTATTTTAGTTGGAGTTGGAGATAATATGATGGTTTAGATTTTTCTTTTCTTTCTAAGCTAATGCTTTGGTTTAAATCCGAGAAACCTATTTATTTATTTAAGATGGATGACAACCTATTTAGGATGGCTGAGTACCTCCATTGGAAGAATTGAATAACCTCAGGGCTGTAAACACCTATACTTATGCAACCTCATTCTCCAAATCCTGCATAATTTATTGACGTCATGGTTAGAGTTCATGAAAAGAAGTTGCTTTCATTTTAGATATGGAAAACTTTAGAGTGTGGTGTTAGTTAAAGCAATGGCAAAGGTGCTCTAAAAATATTGGTAGATGGTTGGAAGCTTGGCATATTGAAAACCAGAAGATTTTGTTATAGGGGTATGATAATATGATGGAAAGTTGGTTTTATATTATTTGATAACACTTATTTTAACACTTGATATACTAAATGGGCCTTCTGTGATCCATGTGTTATACATGATACTATAAATAGCTCCCATGATTTAGAGTCCTAGTGACATTTCATGTGGAGACTGGGAACTATCCAGTGTGGAATTTTTCCCTTGTATACATTAGTGTATGGGGATAGGTGATTCAGTTGTTTGCGTTTGGTTTATGTCTGTCATTAACACAAGCTGGAAGTGCAGTTTGAGGACAAGTGTAGTGAGTAGTTTGGTTTAGAGAAGTAAGGATAAGATGAACATCATTCTGAAGATTGTTCTACAACTTGTTTCAAAGTTTGATGCCTACACTGTGTCATATAATGCTCAATATATGTGCTCTTTCTCAGTCTTCTGTTCCTAGTAATTGGAAATAAGCCTTGTAGTTGTGAACTTGTTTCAGCACAAAAAGTTTGGCAGCAGACTCGAGTCATTATCGCAGTCCAGGAATAATCATACAGCTTCAATAGCACCATTTTCCAGAGATGCTACAACGGCTTTCCAATTGGCTACAATGGTGCCAATTTTTCCTCGCAGGTGCATCTCAACAAATGTGAATTCAGCCGAATCCATTTCTGAAGATACTTCGCCTTCTGCTTCTGATGTACCTCCACGCATCAAATTTAAGAGGCTTGATAAGACAGCTAGGCACATAATGCAGGCAAGTAACTATTTTATTTTTATTTGTTAATATATTATACACACAACTAAAAAAATATTTTTCTTGAAGACACACCGAAATGGGTATGCTTCAATATTTTAAATGTGGAACATATGAGCAATTTTCCCTCTTTCAGTACAATTATGGTGACATTATCTAGATGGTAGTAAATGTAGTATAGCAATTGCCTAAATATATCTGTCAACTTTAGTTTGTAATAGAACCAGTCCTTTGATTTCCTGGTTATCCTCATTTTGTTTTCTTTTCTTTCTATATACATTGTATCCACACATCAAGTTTTCAAACGATACATTTCGTAGCGTCTCACCTGCAAAACCAAATCATGTTTTGAGTGAGAATCGACCTCAAATCTGAGAAATAAAAAAGAACATCACAAGGGCAACAAAGGTTATTACACAATCTTCAAAGTTTAAAAAATGTAACATCAGCTATTAAATCAACTCTTGATAGAGAGTCTAGACTTTGTTGAGTAATGTCATTTGGAATTTGCATTAATTAAACGTGGCCTGCCCCATCTATCCACTTGATTTTGTCCTGTCAAAGTATCCATGCAGCAGCATTCTCCAGTTCACCCTACGGAAGAGCATGACAGTAATTAACGGGTCCAAGAAGAGGATTGGAATACGAAGAACTTTAAAATTTTGACTAATGCATAGCAAGCATTAAGGTGGCGTTTGGTTAGTGTTTCCACTTTTCTGAACCCAACTGGAATGGGTTGAGTTGAGTTGAATTGGGTTAGGTTGAGAATTTTGGGAACAAAATTGCGTTTAGTAACGACAATTCTTGTTTTGTGCTGAGAACATAATGTGTTTGGTAATGATTTTATCCTAAAACTAATATTTTTTTTTGAATTTATTATTGTAGACCTGGCGACCGCACCTATAAAATAACAAATTAGTAATAATAATAAACCTGTATGTATGAATTTCAGATTTAAAATATCAAAATATAAATAAATCATACCCCCACCCATAGTGGGAGAGGAGGAGGGAGGGAGATTCAGCACCAGAATATAGATAAAAAAATATTATGTAGAATTTTAACGACAGGAATAGCACCAGACTGTCCTGTGCCCGAAAACCACAAATTTTGACCTCTCCAGAATTCTTTGGCTCCAGAAGTTGCTTTCTTAGTGGCTATTTTTAGGGGGGAGAGGAGAGGCTGCGGGGGTGTTGGTGTCTCTACAGTATCTCATCATCTCATGGTTGCTTTAGCGATGGTTGTGCATAGTGGCCAATCATACGGCTGTGGTGGCTGTAAGAGAAACAGCTAGGCTTTGGGTCTGGGAGACATTGAGAGAGAAAGAGTGACTGGGTGGGGGTGTTCACTTGAGCCCTGATTCTTGGGCACAAAATAGTACCAAGTAGTGTGAAGAGATCTAAGCCTTTGAATCTTAAATAAATATATACTGGTTGTTTAAGACCTGAGAACATAATTCATTTCAAATACTGAACTGTTTTTTATTATATAGATGTATTTTCCATTTGTAGACATTTCCTTACCTTTATTGAGCATGCTATTCAAACTATTTACATCCCAGATTCTTAACAAGGAAGCTGTGGAGGAAATGAAGACCCAGAGAGAGATACCCGATATAAGACCCGGCTACATTATCCAGCTTAAAGTGGTACTGAAAGTTCTCATTCTGAAAAACTTTTGCTCTATTCGATTATTTCATTTATTTGGTGATATTGGTTATCCTTCTTGTCATTGCCATGAAGACAGACAACATTGGTACCACTACCATATACTGTGATCAGAAATCTGGACTCTGTAAAGAGGTGTCAAACTATTTTTTTGGGCAAAGTGAGGTGTTAAACTGGTAAATAATTTGTTTCACTGACTGGTATTGCAGGAAGTACCAGAGAATAAGAGGCGTGTTTCAATTGTTAAAGGCATTGTTATAGCAAGACGGAACGCTGGGCCAAATACTACTTTCAGACTAAGAAGACTAGTGGCAGGAGTTGGGGTTGAATCTCTATTTCCTCTGTAAGTGACCACGCATGGCTAAATTTGTTTACACTAGCTATGCCTCCTTGATATTATTTATATAAACGCCATGAGTCTTTAACTAATGGTATTGTGGAACCTTCTCCCTAGTGTGGGAATAGTTCCGTGTTAGAGGGACAGGGAGATAGTGCGCATAAAAAAGAAAAACTCTGGTAGGAATATTGTACTAGATTTTTTGTAAGCTTTCCATTCATAAATTGACATGTGTCAAATGCATCGTAGCCGGAATTATTAAAAAAAAAAATACTAACTACTTCCACTTGGCAGAATAATGGCATGCTTACGGAAAAAAAATTAAATTAATACAACCTTCCTACCAGAGTTTTTTTTTGGCGTGAAAAGCAATTACAATGGAGAGCATGTATTTGCCCAACCACAAGCATTTGTGCATCTCCATGGTTGTTTATAGCTCCTTGATATTCTGGGGCTTCAATTTCCACCCACCCAAAAGATAAATAAACGATGTACTCTTTTTTTTTTATTATTATTATTTTGCATAGAAGAAGGTTTTGTTTGGATAGAGGATTTCTAGGAGGAATTTCATTTGGTTAGAGGATTTTGAAATCATATTTTGGCAAATCTCTTGTTTGGGTTTGTTTGGATTTTAAGAAGAAGAGATTTGTCAAATCCTTTTGGGAGAGAAATGAAGGATTTTGAAATCCTTTTGGGAGGGGCTGAATTTGTGAAATCCATTCTTCGATCTTCGCTCTTCCTCTTCCTCTTTGCACCTGAAGGTCGATTCGTCGTCGTCTTTTTCTTTTTCGTTCTTCGTCAATCGTAGCCCTCGTCGTCGTCAAATTGTCTTCTTCCCACGTTGAATCGTCTTCGTCGTCGTCAATCTTGTTCACTGCTTCGTCGATCGTCGTTTGTCATGCGTATATCGTCTTCTTCTTCGTCGCGACTAAGTACACAACTGCAAAGGAGAACGACGAACTACTGAGATTAGGGTTTGTCTTCATCGTTTGAGCTGCTTTGTCAAATCGTCGTCGTTATTTTTGCGATTAGGGTTCGTTGCGATTAGGGTTCGTCGTCCATAATTCATTGTCGCCAAGGGTTCGTCTTCATCGTTGCGATTAGGGTTCGTTGTCGTCGATCATGTCCATCGTTTAAGCTCCTTCTTTTTTTTTTTTTCGAAGTGGGATCAGAGGATCAAGAACAAAAAAAAAATTCTAAAATTACCCAAATACTTTAGTTCAAACAATTATCCAAACAAATGATTTGTGAAATGAAGGGATTTCAAAATTCAGGATTTTGAAATCTCTTCATTTGACAAATCCCTTACCCAAACGCAACGTAAGGTAATTCCGAGTGTAGCTGTAGCTATGAATTGATACATCCATAAAGCCCCATTGGTTGTAAATACTCTTACCAAAAAAAGAAAAATGGGTGACATTCCAAGAGGGGTTTGGTAGCCTTTGAGAATTCTCCTTTCGTTGGGAATTTATTATATTTTACATTATCTAAATTGACAGATATTGCACTTCTCTTTCCTTTACCTTGGGTTTCTTGCTGTTTGCTGTTCTTAATGGCTAATGAATGGGGGGTTGGCAACAGGTACTCGCCTAATATAAAGGAGATAAAGGTGCTGGACAAGAAGAAAGTAAGGAGGGCAAAGCTTTACTATCTCAGGGACAAAATGAATGCACTTAAGAAATAAACAAAAACCCCATGAAAGCAATGGCGTTTGAGACGGAACTACTTATTATTCATTCAGGCAAAGCAATGGCATGAAGATATTGTCGACGAAAGAACATAGGGGAAAAAACACCTTTATACTTTCCATCAGTTTAATTCTGTTTGCTGAATCCAATTGAGTTTTATCTATATATAGTATCCTTCTTCAATTGTGCTTCGTTGGGTAATGTAAAAGGTAATGGCGGGAATGGAACGGTTGCCTGTCGATGAGGTCATGTTGAATTTTGGGATCTTATGAACAAATGTAGTTTGATAGGGTAAAGAATTTTGACTGTAGCTCTACTGTAAGCAGCCCCGGCTTCCTGCTGCCCTTTGTTTTAGGGTTTTGGGGGAAGGGTTTCTTCTTCTTCTTCTGTTGTAGCAAACTTGATTTCTTTTTGTAGGGAAATGAATTACGTTTTTCTTCACTTACTCGGAGGAGTCTAATTACTATGCATCCCATAACGAGTAAACAACGGATTAGATCTCTTTACTGGCCTACCCAAGACGTGTGTAGTCTAATTGGTGAGGACAAGTGTTTTTTGTTTTTGTCAACTAGAGTTTGACTTTCCTGGAAAATACTCCATGAATTAAATTTTGAATTTAATCTTAAATGCACTATGCCTTTGAGATTATCCGGTGAAATGATTAATTGAAATGTGCGTAAATTAATTTGGACACAGTATGAGTATTGTTCGGTACATAAGAATTGAATTTCACACCTATAGGAAATGAATCAATTTTTTGTTTTCATGGGATTTGACTTAGAAGGCGAGAATGGAATTAGAATCATGTAAGAATGGAATCGCTTTTTGAACGATCGTAGAATGGAATCGCTTTTTGAACGATCGTATTTGTAAGTTTAGGTGGTGTTGGGGTAGTGTTTTTGAACGACCATGAAAGAATGGAATCACTTTTTGAACGATCGTAGAATGGAATTGCTTTTTGAACGATCGTATTTGTAAGTTTAGGTGGTGTTGGGTTAGTGTTTTTATATCACTTGACTCTTCCAGAACAAAATAGAATTAAAAAAATATCCAAATCTCAAAATTTGGGAATAGAATTTAGGATTTTCTGATTCGGGTTGAAACTAACAAATTGTTTAGCAAATTAACCTAGTCATTTTTTTTTTAGGTTTGGTTCATATGATTTGTGATGATGCCTAAAAATGGATCATCGGACACATCACTTCTGAGATCTGGATGGACGGGATATCCTCTGGTTTCGCTCACTTTCCCTTGGCTAAGGTTCTTGGAAAATAATACACCGCAGGTGGGTCTGCTGGAAAACAATTTAATTGCGTAGGTTTGTGTGCCTATGAATGTGTACCTAATTCATTATTTGTTTCTATATTTGTAGGTGGGAGGAGACTTATTTGGCAAGTCCTCCCTAATTCTCAATGCACCATTATAGTGATTGCGCAGATTTCGGTCTCGTTACCATAGAAATGACGGTGATTACAAGTGGAAATTATGGAGCTGTTACCTAGAGAGGGTAACGACACTTTCTTTACCACGCGGAGGATCTCGAACTGCTTTCGAGCTGGAGCAACGTGGCGCTAGTGCCCAGGGTGACATAACCCTAGCTGGGTATGGAGAAGGGGCCTGGTCGATCTGGCCAGTTTGGAGTCTCCTGTGCCTATCACGTGTTTGTGACACGTGGCACCCTTTCAAATCCAATCGAATTTTCCCTCATTAATGTAAAGTTTTTTTTTGTACATGTGATAGTTTTTTTTGGTACATACGAAACGAAAGAAAACTACGTAGATCTATCAAAAGCTTCTAATTTCATTTCAAAAAAAAAAGATTTGTCATATCATCTAGGGGAGTCTCCATAACCCAGAACTCCTCCCTACTCTCTATCCCTCTTTTGGCAAGATGGTTTGCACACTTGCTGTTCTCTCTCGATATACACTATAGTGTGTAGTTGTTTGCTTTCATCATTCTCTTGCAATTATCAATCAATACTCTGAATTTGTGAGTGAGATATTCCTCTGTGATTAACTTTACCACTTCTGTTGCATCCAATTAGACTAAGACTCTTAGGTTTCCTTTTCCAATGGCCACTAAGATTCCTGCATGTATGCCCATGATCTTTGTTTCTAAGCTGGTGCAAGAAGGAAAATAGCTGTAGAAATCAAATTGCCTAGCTCCTTACTGGTCCCTCAAAGGCCTCCAAAACCTTCGGGTCCCAAGTTCCGTTTCGCACATCTATCTATATTAAGCTTATAAAAACCTGCACAAGGAAGAAGCCAATTAGAGAAAGGGATGCACTCAATTCTTGGATGGAATTTTGGGGACTGAAAACTTCCAGAAGACACGTTTTGAGGCGAGATATTCTGAATAAGAGATAAATTCTCCCGGATTCTCACAAGGAAAAAAAACACCGAGGAAAAAGATGGAATGGACCGTAGCACGAAAAAAGTCAAGAACAACCACCAGACACCCTTAGTGTGTATGGAGGTGGAAACAACTTAGGAATAGGATGAAAACAAAATGGAAATAAACATTTGAATAAAGGATTCACATATAACCAAATGGAGGAAGATAGGTCCCCTAAGGAACCCTATAACCCAAAGTCCTTAAAAGACGATTTAAACGAGGAACCTCAAGAGAGAGAGTATGGATTCGAAAAGATTTTGTTTGACACAGAGGAAGATAACTTGGAAGTAATTGAAGAAAGAAACTCATAATAAGGGAACGCGAACTGTTCAAATACTGCTACCAAAAATCAAGATTCCTAACCATACCCTTGAGCAAATTAAAGAGAAATGGAAAGATAACTTGATAATTATTCTTCTAGGAAGACCTATAGGATACTGGTCCCTTTATGAGAGAGCTAGATCTCTCTAGAAACTACTAGGAAAATTCGAAATCATAGACTTAAATTACAGTTTCTACCTAGCAAGATTTGACAAACTGGTTGATGCTCATTTGGTACTCACGGAGGACCATGAGTGATCCTTGACCATTACCTCACGGTTAGGAAGTGGGAACTAGACTTTAGACCCGGAGAATCCATTGAATCGAAGACCTCTCTGTGGATTCATCTTCCTAACCTTCCAGTGGAGTATTATGAATTACCAATCCTCTATAGTATAGAGAAGGCCTTAGGAAGACCAAAAAAAAAAAAAAATGGATAGAAATACCGACACATCTACTCAGGGAAACTTCGCAAGAATTTGCGTTGAAATTAATTGCAACAAACCCCTGGTTCCCTCTTATGAACTAAGAGGAATGACCCTTAGAATAGAGTATGAGAGCCTCCATGTCCTTTGCTACTCCTATGGAAGGGTCATACATCGAATGGAATTTTGCCCATTTGCGAATAACCCAAAGAATAGGAAGAAAAATCCACCGATCTTGTTCTCATTCTCTTGTTCATTGGTCTTGATTTCAGATCTCAAAGTAACCATAAAGCTTATCAAAATTACAAGAAAGACAATTAGTTGTTTTCCACAGACGATATCAATCTGATGAAACCAAAATCTAGATAGTCAGAGACGGTCCTAGGGATTCAGAATATGATTTTTCTTAGGTTAGGGTTGTTGGTCCAAGTTTACCCAAGAAGGAGAGTGAATTAGGTATTACAAGTAACTTAACTGATTTTACTTTCTTTTGATATTGATCTTCAAATAATACGTAAGAAATATTGAATAAAGTACAAGTGTTAAAGATGTACAACAAAAAATATAAAAGCAAAGTATAATCAAACACCCATAAGATATAGGGATAGATACAATAAAGACACAACGATTTATAGTACTTAGGTAAAGTCTACTTTACCTGCGTCTAGTCCCCCGAGCTCTTTCGGAGATTTTTAATTCACTAAATTCGGATCTTCTTCCCCATTGAAAGCTAAACACTCTCGCAAAACAAGTTTGTTTGTATCCTACTGCAATCTCTCACTAGACAAGTTCGTTTATGGCTAGTTGGACTCTCTCACAAGGCAAGTTCATTTATGCCTTATTATACTCTTTCATAAGATAAGCTTGTTTATGTCTTGCTACAATCTTTCTCTAGATAAGGACGTTTATGCCTAGCTACAATCTCTCGCTTAGACCAACACTCCGGTTTAAGTTACAGTTCACACATTCACAATATGAAATTATCTTTTTGTTAATTTTTTACAAGCCTAACTCTTAGATCTTCTATAAATTATCTACCATTTCAATACACCCTATATTGACACTGTTAGATGCTTGTAGAAGTGTATGCACCAATGATATATCAAGTAAAGCATGTACACAAGTAATCACGTATGATAGATATATGTTCAATGAAGCTCACGTGATATAAAAGAATCAAACAACTTAGTTTAAGTTCAGGTATAACAAGTATGATTCTTTGTTAATTCAAGCTTAGACAAATTTCAAGATGGTATAGTTCTCTAAGAAAGTATAGTGAAATTGTCCAATTTGCTTACCTCTTATTGGGTTGGTATGTGGGAGATTTAAGGTCTCAATGAGTAATTTAATCTCTCAATCTATTCAAGTTCTTCTTGCATCCAATATACCAAATCCAATGTATTCGTGATTTAAGTAGAAAACTCATTTTTGATATATCTTAGAAAGCTCTTACGGTTTTCTCAAAAAACATTGGGTTTCAAGGTAAGCAAATTAACTCTTATAAAGAACAATGTGAAAATCCAATGCGCTTATCACAATATCAATGCAATGTGATCTAGAATACAGATATGATAAGTAAACCAACTCTAGATACATGCAAGTGATACATACAACAACAAATAATCACAATTTATGTATAATAAAGTTTGGAACGATTTCACCAGTGTGATCGGTAGGGGTGGTCATGGGCCTGGGGGCCGCCCAGCTCGAATAGCGTGGCCCTATTTTTTTAGGGTTTGGGCTTTGGTTTTGAGCCCATGGGCAAGGCCTGGGCCTAGGTTTTAGGGCCCAATGAATTTTAAGACCGGGCTTGAGTAAGGCCAAAAAAATTAGGTCCGGCCCGAAGAATAATTAAAAAAAATTATATATATATATAAACACATATTCATTAACACTTATAAACACATATTCACTAACTCTAATTAGTATTTATTTTTTAAATTAAAAAAAAATAAAATTATAGGGTCAGACTTTGGGTTTAGTTTTTTTTTTATAGGGTCAGACTTGGGCATGAAATTGAGGCCCGACCATTGGGCTCAGGCCTAGCAAATTATTGTAATACCCTAGTCTAAACTTGGCCCGAGCCCGGCCAAGCCCGACCCATGACCACCCCTAGTGATCAAAGATGTATATAATGTAGATTTACCAGAATGATTGTTATCTAAGCTTGATTCCTTGAAGATTTCACCAATTGATGAGCAAAGATCTCTAAGAATGGCTCACTAGGGTGAATCTCTCAAATTCTCACTCTTTTGGACAATGTAGTGTTATATGAACACTATTTCATGCAATTAAGATCTAAGAATGGTATCATACGAAACTTAAGTCTCTAATACTATAAAATGTGTGATAGAATTGAGGAATTTCTCGAATGTTTCTATTGTGTTTCTAGTTTTGAACATAGAATACAATACTCTCTTATATAGGTCATTAATATGAGCAATTAGAAATGAATCCATTGTGTTTTAGTGATATAAACGTTAGGGATGATCAGTCAAATGATATTTAATGTTTACAATATTCCAATTCATCCTAATTTGAGCAATTTATCGTTGTGAGACAAGTAATTAAAAAAACTATAGTTTAGGGTTGAAAATAGTAACTTTTATTATATTCAACAATTTTCTGTTAATATTTCCTTTTAATTCAAAATAATTAATTTAAATCAAAGATAAAATATTTAATTGAAGTTCTATACTTATTTGAATCAATTAAATATTTAATTGAAGTTCTAGACTTATTTGACTCAATATGATGTTCAATTCGAGCTCAAAATTTTATTTTTGCTTAGTATATCGAAATAGCCCCGACAATTGATTGACTGATTTCGTTGATCGGTTGATTGGTGTTCTTGCTTTGGTATTCTGATAGCCTACTAGAGAAATCAGTTGACTATCTATAGTGGGCGGTTGACCCATTGTTCAAAACTTATTTAGTTCAAGGCCTACTGCCATAATCAATTAACTGACTTGCTGCTATCGGTCGACTGACTACAGCTAGTTCTTATTCTTTTAGTCTACTGGATAAATTGGTTGATCAGATCAGGGCTTCTGAAGGCTAGTTGAGTTTTTTTTCCTATTATTTCAAAGTTACTAGTCGGATCAAATGACCAGTTAATTAAGAAATTCAATCAATCGATTTCTGTTGGTTTTTTGTTTTTAGCCTGTTTTCCAAATATTTTCAATTTGTCTTTTATTGTTATGTTTTAGACTCAACTGTACACATTCTATAAGTAATAAAACACACATTTATCACATAATTAATATGCCACTTAATGATGCAAGTGTGTTAGTGTTTTGTCCTAGAAGAGTCAATATGTATTGAAAAAGTAGGAAAGGAATTTACCTTCGTTTGATGTACTTCATGTTTGTTTTAAGCCCTCCCAAGACTCTTGAGTCTTCAACTTTACTTGTCGCTTTAGTCTTGATCGTCGAATCTTCAAAGTCTTCAGTCTTATCAATCGTCCGAGCTATAATCATTCATTATTCGTTCTTTGACTCATCATTTTTATTGATTCATCATTCTTCCATATATCATCTTCATTATTCTTCGATTCATCATCTTCATCATTCTTTGTGGTGTCTCCAATATAAGATTTACCTATTTTGAAACACTCAACAACCAAGTTAAATACAAAGCCTTAAATATATTTTTATCATCAAAATCCAATTTCAAGGATGCATTACCCTTGGGGGTCAACAAAGGATCCTGCAAAATAATGCAACAGAGGTGGGTCTGTCGATGTTGTACCTCAGGTATGAAAATCAATAATATTTTCTAAATATATTTTGCAGAGTAATGGCTAGGAAAACTATGCATATCTTGCCTAGACCCCCTTGTAGTATTTATAGGAGATGGAAGACTTGTTTGGCAAGTCTTCCATAAATCATAGTCAATTCTCATTAAAATAAGATTGTGAGATTAGTGGATTGTTATAATCAAATTGTAACTGCCTATTCCATAAATATCGAGTAATAGTAATGATTCTCAAGCATGAGATACGCCCTGAGTAGGATATGGTTCAGAGTCATCTTTGGATGAACGCTTTATTGTTGGGGCTTGCACTCCCGAGTAGGAGTCATCTTTGCTCGGCTATCTTGTGGCATTTCAAGTCTCCTCGTATAGTAGGCGATATCTACGATTACTGACAATAGTTTTGAGCTCTCGTGCCTAGCACGTGGTTTGAGGATGAGTTTACTCTTACACATGGCAACTTCTAGAGCTAGTCGGGAAAATTCCTCATCAAAAGCTTTTTTTTATTTTTATTTTTTGGCAAAAGTGCAACTATTTTTTTATTTTATTTGTATATATTCGAATTAGAGCATTTTCATGATGTCAAGATGTAGAGACAACTAAGCAATAATGTTAAACAACATTCATTATATCATAATTTTTTTTCAATTAGAGAATATTTCCTTAATTAGAACAACGATAAAGAACATTTCCTTGATGATAATAACGTCAAAGACCATTTTTGAGGGAAAAAAAAAATCAAAATTGCAAACTATTTATATATATATATATATATATATATATATATATATATATATATATATATATATATTTTCTATGTATTCCAATTAGAACATTCTCTTGATGTCAAGATATTTGTATAAATGAGAATTAGGGATATCTTGCAATTGGTTTACTATTTAAAAAATATTAATTTCGTCAATTTGGTTTTGTTCTAATGTCGATTTTACTTTGGATATAGAACTCCATAGCATGCAAGTGTAACAAGGTTCGTTAATTTTCTGTTTTAAGAAATTTATGTTGATATTTATTAAGAAACCTATTTTTTTTTAATATTTTTTTTTTTTTAAATCAGGCGGACATGGACGGATGTTATTCTTGTGTTGGTACAATCTAAGAAAAACAATATTCATCTATATATTTGTCTTTATTCTATGTTGACATTTAATTTAGTTTAGACAATAGATTAAGGTTTTTAATTGGATTGTTAAATTTGGGAATGGTAGGAGTGATTTTAAAATCTTAAGTTGCATCTCCAGAAATGGATAATCTTTGGGTATCTTAGCGTACAATGATATGGTTGTTGGTGGTGTCAAAATATAGTGAACACCTCAAATATGGTCCGATTAGATTACACGTGTGAGTTTTTTGCTAAGGTGGGTTGTTGAGTTGGAATTTGGAGTCCTAGAGAGCTGGAGAGCTCTGCAATCGTAGTCAAGTATTTCGCAATTCCAAGCTGAGTCTAAAGAGCTAACGTCCAAAGAGCGGATACTTGCACAATGACCCACCGGAGTTGTGCCCGATGAAGCCTCCTCCAGCGTGAGAGTAAGTGCTCGGGGGGAGAAACACAAATATAAGTTTCAAGTTAGAGGTTGAGCATTATCTTAGCCATTGAATGCCTGGGTATTTATAGGAGTGGAGAGCAATTACCATTGCCTAATCGAGATCTTGAGCATAATTAATTAGTAGAGACCTCGTGCTTGGCCAATAGGAAGATGATTGAGGAGATTGCCCAATGGGCATGGGATTTTGACCCATAAGACTGGCCCATGGGCTAAACCACTTAGCTTTGAAGAGAACTATTGATGAAAAACTCAATCCTAGAAGACCTGAGGAGGTGGAGATATGCCAAACGGTGCACAAATGGAGAAACAAGCTACAAGTCCCGCTAATTGCCGACTAGAGACAAGGGGGAAGGGCGTTGGTCGGTGATGGAAATGAGTCTCCCTAATGGTAGGAGCCGCTCCCAAAGCAGAACGTCAGGGCGACGGTCGACGATGATCAAGTGGGTCTTCCAGGTGGAGAGTGTCGCCTATAGGTAGGACAGCAGGACGACGATCAACGTTTTCCCGTTAGATCTATTGTTTGGTGGTTGCCGACCAGGGATAGCACGACAGTTCTTCTAGTCGACCCATGTCCAAAGGGTTTATCATCTGGAGGTTGCCAACCAGAGATAGCACAGTAGAGCTCTGGTTGCGGGACAATGGTAATGTGGCCTTGCCGAACAGGTCGGACGAGCACGTGGTTGAGATGAAGGAGGTCATCAGCCCAGCAATTTAGATCAAGTCCTTATCGACTCAGGTCAGCTCATCATGTCGTGGTCTCCACTAAGGGACCCTTATGCATAGGTTTACATAGTTTCTTACCTAAGTGGACCTTCGACCAAAATCTCTCATATCAGTTGTGATAACATGTTTGAGTTTCAAAGTGGTGTTTATAATTTTTTATAAGATTGTTTATTTGGGGTATTTAAACAAGTTCTTTACTATGGTTGTAATTATTTTAATATTGATTTATTTTTATTTTTTTTGTAAATTTATTAGTTATGCATTCAATATTTTTTTTATAAGATTGTACTTGAGCTAAAACTTTTTTGGGCGAACATCGGGTTAAGTTAGTTTTTAATTAAATCTTATATGTGTGATGTTTAATACTTTAAAACTATGCATATTGAAGTTCATGACCATTGTTGGTTTGAGTCCCACATTGATGTAGTTAGACCTAACATCAATGTGGCATTCAACACGCTCCCTCATGCATATGATGGACTTTGGCAAACCACTGCAAACAAATATCTAGGGGCCCAAATTTGATATAGGATTCCACGTCCAACATCAGATTAGACAAGACCTAACTTTGATACCATGAAGAAATTCCATTGGGCATTACTTACTCTCAAAAGATGCCATAAAAGAGAAGCGTTGCCCTCACGTTTTCTATATATATATATATATATATATAGAGAGAGAGAGAGAGAGAGAGAGAGAGAGAGCTCAATATTAGGTAGTACAAGCAATGTGAGATTCAAGAGTTAGTATTGAAGACAAATATATATTTTTGTTTATTATTTTTTCTTAATATTATTACATTTTTTCTTCAAGACTTCCTTGATTCGCGAGCACCTGAACTTATTTTATTTTCTTTGTTAACATATTTGAATTTTAAATTTTTTTGGGGGCATGTACCATTAACTTCCAAAATGTGGAAGAAATTACCAATCAACCCTATCATATTTTTTTTTGCAATAATAACTCATTTTATCTTTTTCTGACCAAAATACCCCTTATACCCCTAATATCAAAACACAAATTTTTTTGTAGTTCCTGATGTTGTAAATTTTTATAGTACATTAATCAGTAAAATGTGTTTTTTTTTTTTTTTTTTTTTTTTTTTTTTTTTTTTTTTTAATATGCTAATCATATTTTTTGGACGTATGGATCGTATTTTTATGCGTGAATGTTACATTCAACACTTGTTAATGTTAAATACAATATCAATTATTCTCTTATTTTATGTATGTAGAGTAAAATCCACATTATGTTACATTCAATATTTGTTAATGTTGAATGTAATATCAATTGTTCTCTTATTTTATGTATGTAAAATAAAATCCATATGATGTTACATTCAACACCAGTGGATGTTGAATATAACATTAATTGTTCTCATATTTTTATGGATCGTATTATGCGTGGATGTTACATTCAATATCTGTGGATGTTGACTATAACATTAACTGTAAACACAAACAATGAAAACACCATTGATTTTATCACAAATAAACTACAAATTGCAGGGTGCAAAGTGTAATTTGACAAGATACTTTTAAGTGAGTTGTCTTGCATATTTTTGGATATTCTGAAACCTTATTCAATGCATTACCAATAGAGCTCTCCTTTTCTCTCTATCTCGTCAAATCCACTAGTGTAATTGTTGTTTTGCTTCTCTTAAGGAAACCAAATGTCGATACCGAAGCTTCGATAGGATCTAGATTTTCGTCGATGCCTTGTTCTTCGTCGCTTTGGAGCTAGATTTACAACGGTGGTGGTGGAATCGCCACGAAGACGTCGTCGTCAAGGTCTCTACTAGCCGGAGCTTCGGCAATAGCTTCCCCGGCACAACACGCCGGAAAATCGAGAGCCCGTCGACGTTGTTCTTCGAGGATGACGAAGCGCGAATCATAGGAGGACATTTCGGTAATCTCATCTCCAGTTGTGTTTGAAAAGGGGACTAATCGGTACAAGAATTGCCAGCGATAAGAGTAAATGGTGCAAAAAAAAAAAATCAGTGGGAGTAAACGGTGAACAATAACTTATTTTGGGAGTAAACGGTAATTTTCTCCTTTTTTTAGTTAGGTGTGTCCAGACCAATTTTTCACCTCAATTGATTCCATCATCAGACGATTTTAAGGGCTCATTCTCCCATATCGATATTTAGAATTAAATTCAACATTTAATTCCTGAAATCCTCTTCAATAAATTCAAAATTTTGATTAACAAAGAATAAGACACACAACTCTCTCGAGTCATTCAAGATTGATTTGAATATATAAAACATGTATTCAAGGGATACAAACATTGATTATGTTTTAGAATCACATTAAAAAAACATTCTCACAAATACCATTTGTACATTAATTTTCAATAAATTCAAAATCTTTAATGAAACATTAAAATAAATAAATTAAAAAAAAAAAAAAAAAAAAAAAGGACAAAACGAGGAATTTGGTCGGACTTTACGACGGGAAGATCCACTCGAGTCCCAATCGGTTAGTTCGCTCTGCCGTTTTAGCCTTCTCACCGGAACACACAACCACCCCCCCCCCCCCCCCCCCCCCCCCCCCCCCCCTCTCTCTCTCACACGTCCCTCCCTTCTTCCATACGATTCTTCTTCTCGCTGTTTGTCTTCGCGATTCGTCTTCACATAATGTATATGGTTTGAATTTCCCTCGGTCGATGTTTGCTTTAGGGCTTGAATGATCTGATGTTCTGGGCCTGAAATATGAATCAGCTTGAAGATGAATTCGATCTGAATTCATTGGAAAATAATTAGGGTTCATTTAGTGTCTTTTTTGTCCTAATTATAATGCCGCAGGATAGTTCTTCTTCCGAGCAAGAGCCGGACGACTCGGATGCTGAGTTCGTCGAGCTCGATCCATCTGGTCGTTACGGTCGGGTTAGTTCATTCATAATCGCGTATGTATGATATCAGCATGCATTGAATTTCCTTTGTTTTTTTGGTTTGCTTGAAATGTGATATGGTTCACTTATTGATGATTCGTGATACTCATTCTTTTCGCTGTGGTAGCATTGTTAGTTTTTGTTGAATTGATGATTTGACTGTTTTTGCATTTTAATTTCTAATTCATTGTGGTGCAATGCGCAGTATAAGGATGTTTTGGGAAAGGGTGCTTTTAAGAAAGTGTATCCTTTTCACAGTCTCTGTTATGTACTTCTGTTTTACGGTAGCTTGTGTAATGAATTTAGAAAGAACATAGCGTAGAACTATTGGAAATCCTTGACGGAATAATGGGATAAAGGTACCGAGCATTTGATGAATTGGAAGGAATAGAAGTAGCTTGGAATCAAGTTAAGGTTGCGGATCTCTTACGAAATTCGGAAGACATGGAGCGTTTGTATTCAGAAGTTCACTTGCTTAAAACCTTGAAGCACAAGAACATTATCAAATTTTACAACTCATGGGTCGACACAAAAAATGAGAGTATCAATTTCATTACCGAGATTTTCACATCCGGGACGTTGCGACAGTATGTTTTGTCATTTTAGTGTTTTTTTTTTTTTTTTTTTTTTTAGCTTGTTGTTTGTTTTTGTAGAGATTATATTTCATTGTGGTATACTGATTGATTAATCTTCAAGCATTGTGCAGATATCGTAAGAAACATAAACATGTCGATTTGAGAGCATTGAAGAAATGGTCTAGACAAATCCTCGAGGGACTTTCCTACCTTCACAGCCACGACCCTCCTGTCATTCATCGGGATCTTAAGTGTGACAATATATTTGTAAATGGAAACCAAGGTGAGGTCAAAATCGGGGACTTGGGACTTGCTGCCATTCTTCGCCAGGCTCGTTCAGCTCATAGTGTAATTGGTGAGAAAATCACTTTTTCCTTCCCCTCCAGTGTTCCTCATTTTCTTCTCGTCTATCATTTTTCTTGTTGTATGACCATGAGACAATGTTGTTGAATTTTGGTATTAGGTACTCCTGAGTTTATGGCACCAGAATTTTATGAGGAGGAGTACAATGAGCTTGTAGATATTTATGCTTTCGGAATGTGCTTACTGGAGTTGGTGACATTTGAGTACCCATATATTGAATGCACCAATGCTGCTCAAATATATAAGAAAGTCGTATCGGTAAGGCAGTGTTGACTATCTGGTCATTGACTTCCATTATATTTGTATTACTCTTAATATTAACGTATCGGAATAATTGTTTACGAAGTCTAGACGTGGAATACACCTCTTTCACTCTCCCCTTTTCTAGTTGGGAATTTTACATGCTTTTTTTGCAGACCTCCGGAAATCGAGAACACTCCAAAAAAACTTAGTTAAGAAACCTTAATAATGTTGTTTGGGTCCATATTTGAGAGAACCTTTTTTGGATTAAAAGTATGTTTCCTGTGAAATACTATAAACACTTCCTCTTACTAGATTAGTAAATACTATATACAGCATTGACCTTTTTTCATGGAGTATAGTCTAGCATAATTGAATATTAAAAGTATGTTTCTTGTAAAATACTTTAAACACTTCCTCTTACTAGATTAGTAAATACTATATACAGCATTGACCTTTTTTCATGGAGTATAGTCTAGCATAATTGAAAATAAAGTTTTCTGCAAGATGGTGCTAGTTTATATACATCTCTATTGTCCTTGTAAATGAGTAAATTGCACTTCAAGATAAGTACACTATCGCTCAAATTATAGAGTAAAGCGCTATTAACAATCTGTTACACAAAAATATTATATAACATATTTACGGTGATTTTATATTTGACCAAGTTCTTTAAAAAAAAAAAATACTTACGCTTGTGCAATGATTCGTTGTTCTTTTATTTGATATATAAATTTTAAATGAGAACAAATAATTAATAATAAAAGTACAACTGGCTGGAGAGCGTGAGAGATAGGATTGCACCATCCTCTTCCCTATCCCCAGTGCACCAATCCACCTCTAAAACTCTGGCAGCTATTCCCTGGTGACGACCACCCCTTCCTAATTTTCCTTGTTGACCACCCAAAGCCAACTACTCTCTTTCACCATATGTGCCATGCCAACTGGAAACTCCGATAACTTTGCCTAATATTTGTAAGTAAAGGGATACATTAGATGGTCTTATGAGACCCCAGAAAAACACCGCACTTCCACAAAAAAACAAAAGCATTCTTGATATAAATGGATCCGTCCAAAAAAAGCACAAGGTTATCAATATATTGTATATTTGCTTAAGTCCAATTTTTTAGTTTTTTATTTTTGCATTTCTCAAGCTAAATGATCGAAAACAAATGTGTAATTACTATCTAGCAAACCCTTTACCCACTCTGCTTAACACCTTAGTTATCAAGTCCTAACCTCCCATGGCCCTTTCACCATAACGAAACACCTTCCCTACTTCCCACAGTTGTCTTACCTCTTTCTCCATTTAGATTTGCCCCTCCTCCACTCATCCCGACTCTTCCCCTTAATCATTCTACCATAACGTACCTAAACTCTCCTGCCCACCCATGCACCCCTTCATATTATCCCCATTGAACTCAATTTTCTTCCGTCTATATTGCCCCCTTCCACCGCAACATCTCCATCCCCATGTACAAAACATCTCTCTGTCATTTTCTCCTTCTACCTTTTTCCCTCTTTTTTTTTTTTTTGTCAAAACTATAACTAGATACTAAGGAAGAGGGCCTTCGTTGTCACGGACTTTGTTCTTCCTTATAACTATTTTGCACATGTTTTGCGTGTGCCTCCGTCTCTAGTTTGTAAATAATTTAAAAGTTGTATAAGAGGCACTTTTGTCTATTAATTTTTTCCTAATTTTTTTGGAACAAACAACATGTTTTCAACATTTTTCGTCAAAATTGACAGTCTTTAAGCATTGCAATTTACTTTGAAGATAAAAGGGCACTATTCTCAATAGAAGGGAGTAAATTGCAGAAGTCTTGTAGCACTTTAATTTAAGAAAAATAATTCATTTACAATCACCGAAATTTTACATAACCAATAAAATATATTAAACAAATATTGGGAAGCTACATTTGGAGTGGCAAGAAACAAACAATCATTATGTGGACTATCATTACAAGTTGTATCGTAATAATTTTGAGTGGTTAATTTTATAATTTCTTTTTCATTTTTTCTTTCTTTATTTATTTTCTCTATATTTGAGTGCATTACTACGTGCACAAATTTGGTCAAGGGTATGGATGTGGGTGTGCAAGTGAGAGAAAAGTGTTGTGGAAAAAGTTCGATTTCCAGAAAAAATTGTATATTAAGCAAGGTTGTCAAAATCGCGATCTGAATCATAGGATCACATGGATGTAAGGCCCGAGTTCAGCATAATGACCAAATCGCAATGGGATAATTCATTTAGCAGAATTGTTAGGTAGAATCTCCAGATTTTGAATCAAGCCCTGTTTCTGAAATTTTAAGTTGGACTTTGGACCAAAAATAGTAATTAAACCCTTTAAAATTAGCGCTTTACCGAAAATTAACAAACTACAGAAATAAACCTATACAAAATACCCTTACCTTTCAATTTTAAATTATTTCTGCAATTGATGTGAAGACGAATAGATGATCGTGCTTCACGAGAGGCAGAACAAAACGTAATAGGTTTTTCAATTTTCCTTTCTTTTTCATTTTCAGTTCGTTTTTCGTCTCCTCCTTTCAATTTTCTTCTTCTGTCATTTTGTCAACTTTTCTTTTACGTAATGTGTTTATCATTTTGTTTTAGGACAACTTCTTCAAGAACCCACACCCCAAAGACATTATATAATTGTATTTTTTTTTAACACAAGCACACGGTGGGACTAGAACCCCACACCACATGTGTGAGGATGAGGTAAGCCTACCACTAGGCTACCCCATGAATCCCCATTATATAATTGTATTACTGTTTTGTTTAAAAGTTAAAATTGAAAGCAAAATAATGTTATGCTTAAAAGTAAAATTTTAAGTAATATAATATTTTGTTTAAAAAGTTCATAGACAGCATATTTTTGTCTTCCCAAAACTTAGGCGTTTCTGCCTATCTTTATAGAACTTTGGAAAGGTAAATACTGTGAAATGAGATCAGTAATATATTTAGTTACAGGAAAAAATAGTGTTATTATTCTTTATCCACCACTTCATATTTTTGTTTAGATATGCTTAACCCCCTTCAAGAAATAAGAGAAAAAAACATTAGGTTGCAGAGTCTTACGATCCTCGATCCGATTCTCTAGTACCCCAAAATGAATCGATCTAGGATCCCGATTCGATTTTGACAACACATATCCATATTCCACAAGTGGTCTTTATGAACCTACTACTTTGACTCACTTTCAGGTGCTTAGGATATATCATATAGCCAATACATGAATCTTTTAGTCGGCGTCTGCCTTACCTCTTCTCTTGTTGGAAACATTGTATGTGAGGCCTTTGGCAAACTCTATGTTGATTCGTGTAAACTTTAATTTTTATTTTTTTTAATATATTTTCAACTAGAAAATAATTTATTTCAAATGTTAATTTCAATAGTTGCTATAAACCTCAAGTATGTTGAATACTATATTTGGAGCTACGAGCAATAGGTCGAGTTGTGGTGGCACTTGCCTTAATAAATCTTACCTCTTAAATTAGCCCCTTGAATTAGATAGAAGTAACTAATTTACCTTGTCTATTCTTGCTTGCTCATTAGCGATTCCAGCTGCCGTGCCTGACCTGGCCAAGGCACCATGTAAGTACTACTAGTACTCAGAAGAAACAAAGGTTTGTACTGAAAAAGGAAAAGAAGAAACAAAGGATCTGAAAAAACTACTAGAGTGGTATATTTGTTCCTTAACTGCACAATTCAAGAAGAAACTACTAGTCTGTTGGATACAATTCAAGATATTTTGACTTGTTGCCGTCTTTTTTTTTTCTTCATGTGTGAGAATGGGGGGCAAAGTTCTTTCGCTATCATACAGAGATACGAGGCATTTCCAATGAATTTATTACTGTAAGAACTTTCAGGAAAATTGAGAAATAAATATTGCGAAGCTTCATAAAATAGGAAAGAAGAAATGAGTTGATGATTTGGCGGGGCTTAGTGTTGATTATAATAATATTTGTGGTCGAATCCTTGGGTAAGACGTCTTCCATCACTGTTGGACATAAACTTATATCTTCAGCAAAAGGGGAGGCTTTTTGTGGTTCTGTGGTACTTTCTCCGGAGGGCTGCTCTTGCTTTAACATTGGAGAAACAGTCACTGTCAGCACAGCCCTCTCCAAATGTTAGTTGATATGATAAATTAAGAACTAGTCAACTAGCTAAGGGATGATTGCTACTGTATAATCCTGTACTTACTATGTTGTTTTCCTTCAGTAGTTTCTTATTGTACAGAAAAAGCTGGAATTGTGGAAGAATTTTATGTAGTTGCATTTTGTTGAAACGGTATCTGTTCAATATCAATGACGAGATGTGCTCTTCAATATCAATAAATCTTCATGCTTCGCTTTTATTCATTTGTAGGGAATCAAGCCGGCATCATTGGCTAAAGTGAAGGATCCTGCAGTCAAAGCATTTATAGAAAAATGTATTGCACAAGTGTCTGAACGGTTGCCTGCCAAGGAGCTATTGATGGATCCTTTTCTGCAGTCAGATGAGAATAACGGAAGCATAGGTCGATTCCTTCAACCAGATTTATATCATGCAGGTTAAAAACAAAATTGCGGAATTTTTTTTTGTAATATTCCATCGCACTTGTTTTAATTTCTTTAGTTTCTGACAATAAAATTTACAGACAGTATTACTGACCACTTTGAGATCAGTACAATCCCCAAGGATTCCGTGCCTGATGAAAGTCGAGACTTCACACTGCAGGGTCAGAGGAAATACCTCAACACGATATTTCTAAAATTACGAATACCAGAATCTACAGGTTGTTTAGTGTTCTTTGTTTCTTTTAAGTCTCCATCTGGATGGATGGATGGATTTGAAATCAAGGGATTTAAGCATTTTCATTGCAATAAAATATTGTACGTCAGAGTAAATAGTATTAAATGGGAGTATAGAACTCTTAAAGCAAGTTTGGACTATAAGATCTAAGTTAGTAGGATGAATTTCGAATACTTCTTTTAGCAATTCATTACAAATTCCACCATTTGGCATGTTTGTAGTTTGTTGATATTCACCTCTTAGTATAAACTTCAGAGCTTTTCTCACTTTGCACTCCTAAAGTTTCAGAGAAATCTCACTTTAGCCTCTGTCCTTTCAATTTGAACACATTAAACCCTGAAATATTTAAATCGTGTCAAGTCAGTCCTTTTGTCATTTTTTATGACGAAATTCACCCACATGGGGCGATTCCGTGTCTGACACGTGACTAATTTCCGTCATAAAAAATTACAGAGTTACCGATTTGGGCTAAAGTGGGATTTTTCCAAAACTTCAGGGGTGCGAAGTACAAAAACCTCTAAATTTTAAATTCAAATTGTAATTTTCAACTGTAAATCCATTCATTTCAAATCATTCTAACTGGAGCCTTACAGATTTCTTTTTCTTTTGGTTGCGAAATTTGTTCTCATTGCCATTATAAAAACATACATCTTACAAATTGATTTATGCACTTAGGTTATATTCGGAACATCCACTTCCCATTTGATGTTGAGGTCGATACGCCAACAGCTGTTGCAAGTGAAATGGTTGAAGAGCTTGACCTAACGGAGCAAGATGTGCCAACCATTGCTGCAATGATCCAGTCAGAAATTAGATCATGTATCCCGGAGTGGGTTCCCAGAGAAATTTCTGGTGATCATACTTGTAATGAAGTTACAATAGCCGATACATGTGGCTCTGAAGAAGCACAGAGCAACACTTCACCCTTAACTAATGAGTCTTCTCCCCATTCCGCCGGGTTTTTTCTAGAACGAATGCCTTCAGGTCGGAAATATTGGTGCAACTCAACAAAGGGAAGCGGTGGAAGCACCCCACTAAGACAACCGTCTTCAAATTTGTTGCGTGCTGATTCAGTGATATCTGGAGATAGTTGGGCTGAAGAAAACTATCATTCGCCTGAAAGTAGTAAAGAAGGGAGCAGCTTTGTAGAGGAACAGGCTAATCTTCCTGCTGATTCACGTTTTAGTGAACCTGATAGTGATTCTGACAAGGGACATCAACACATTGGAGGAGGAAATAACAGAGCGTTAAACGATACCGTTTCGGATGATGTCAAAATCATCATGGAAAAACTCGAGAATCTATTGGTTGAGCAGCGAAGGGAGCTCGATGAACTCAGGCAGAAGCAAGATTTGGCTGTGTCGGATCTTCTGAAAGGACTTCATCCAGAGGTTCGCAGGAGAGTTTGTAACATTTGTAGTTTGAAGATTTTTGTCCATAAAGTTCCTTGTGCTGGCTGTTCTATTGAGAATCGCGCCGATCTTTGCTCATTGCGCATGTAAGTGTTGTTTCCTTCCTTCTAATAGTTTTGGTGGTACCCATTACCTGATTCCTCAGATAAGGCTTGAAGATGTTCGTGCAAGAAACCCGATCTTGGGGTTCTTTTGAAGGTTGAGTTGCAAATGTACATATCACAAAGAGGTTCTATTTGTTCAATCTAACCTTGGAGAACAATTTCATGTAAGTTGATGTTGCTGCTGCTGCTGCGGTAAAGACATCGACTGGATGTCGGGAAAATAAGAGTTATTAATCCTTGGCTCTGATTTTTGTATATCGTTTTTACACGAGATACACGAGTTTAATTTCTATGGTTGTGTTTCAAAGAAGCGATACGGGTTGCTAGAATTTCATGAAAAAAATATACTTGTAAATATGGGTTTTTTTTTTTTTTTTTTTTTAATGTCTATTTACAACACACCAAAGGCTGATGATTGTCTTGATAGTTTTTGTGTGTTTGGACAAAAGCCTTTGTTTTTCTCTTGTGGGATTTCGCCAATTCGTGATTTGCCTTGAATATGAGACGTTGCAGGGTGCTTATTGTGAATTGGTCTATAATCAAGATATGAAATCTATTGTTTTGCATTTTTTGTTAACATTCTTGTGTTGTGCCAGTGTTATGGATTGTCTTCTGTTGCTATTTTTTTTTTTTTTTTTTTTTCAATTTAATGTTTGAATTTTACTTCTCTTTTATATGTATACTAAGATTTTCCGTATCTAAAGACATTATATTAATTTTAAATTTTGTAAATATAAAAAAATAATTAAAAAAAAAAAAATAGTTAATAAAATTCATATATAAAAACTTGAACGTTGTGTTTGGTACGTTGGAATAGAATGACAATAAAATTAGAATTATTGTAATATTGAAATGGAATGGTCATTACTAATGATTGTTCCTATGTTTGGTGATTATTTCCATTTTTTGGTTCGTGTTAAACATAAATCAATTTTTTTACGTAATTTATTTTAAGCTCCAAAAGCTTATAAATACTTAAGTTTTAACCCACTATCATTAATTAAAGTCCCACTATATATATTATATTGATAATTAATCAATGAAAACACTAAAAACTCAACTAGCCACTATTTTAACAAAGAGATGTACATGCTTACAAATAAGACAAGTGAATTATAGTGGTGGAGTTCTGTTGAAAAAAAAAAAAAAAAATCTCTAATTGGGTCGAAATTTATGGGGTCCATCTTAACTACAGTTTTATATATGAGTTTATGACAAAAAATTCTTTTTTTTTTTTTTTTTTAAATAGAGATTATTTAAAAATAAACCAAATGAAACTAACATTAAACATAAATCAAATGATCAACATCATTCTTTTTACTTTCCTAAAATATCATTTTTCATTTGGGATTGGTTTATCCCATGATTTGTAAGATTAATCACACACAAATGATAATGCAAATAAATCTCGCCTATCAAAATCGAAAATGGAATGATTATATTCTTGAAATCATTTTATTTCTTTATTAAATTCTATATACCTAGCGTCACCAAAAAGTATAAATTCGAAATTTTAAAATTAGTGGATTAGTTGCACAATTTCAATTTAAACCATTTATTTTTTTTATTTTTATTTTTCAAATGTTATAGATGGCTCTTAACGATGATACTTCAATTTCTATCAATCTTTATCCTTCATATTATTCACTTTAGTCAACCTAATTTGATGGGCATCACCGGAGTCTTACTAAATTGATGACCATGGATGATCTCAACATAAATAAATTTTAAACACAACACAATTATTTTCATAAAAATCTAAAAACATAAACAACAAATATCATACAAACATTACCTATCTTTTTTAGTCTCAATTTCAAAAAACATAGAAATTGGCATGAGTAATTTATCCATGCGTGAATGGTGGGATTTGAATCTTCTATATTTAACAGTTTCACATAAATAATTATTAAAATCTTTTAGATTTAATGATTTCACACAAAAATTATTTATTAAAATCAAAATAACTATTGTAGTACACATTTTTTTACGATCTAATTATATATTCAAATTCGTCTGATTAATATCTTCAAAATGATATCGCATTCACTATTTTTTTATTAGTTTTAGATTCGTATTATATTCAACATGATATTTAATTTTCAGTTTTCACAATCGTATTATAACTAACATGATCTTATACATTATCAAAATACAGTTGAGTGTTATATTCAATATCCAAATCACATTTATTAGTAAATTATATTACGTTCAACACGCATATAATTTTTGTTATTATCAAAATTAATTTGTTATTTTTATCAATTAGATGTTATATACAATTAGCATGATCTTAGAGTGAATGAAAAAAAAAGTGGTTGATAGAAGTAAATATTATATTTTTATTTGTTATGTAATTCGAAATAAAGAAAATTGAAATTTGACAACTTCGTAAAATTTGTAATAAATGATAAAATTTTGAAATTTTGAATTTTAAAATTCCATAATTATTTCAGATGAGAATTTTAATGGTGTAATTTTGTAATTTTTTTTATTTGGATAGACAAATATTTGTAGACAGAACTTTAAAATTCATTAAATTTTAATTATAAAATATATAAAAATATGCCTAATATTATTTTTTATTTTTAATAATTTAATAATATAATTTTAATAATATAATTGTTATACCTATTTTAATTATATAATTTTAATAATAAAATTTGATTAATATCATTTTAATTATAATATTTTTATATTTATTTTAATTATATTATTTTTTATTTTTATTTTTATAAAATAATTTTAACAATATTTTTTTTTTAATTCTATTTATTAAGAAAAAAAAAATTGAAATAACACATCTTTCGAAAAAAATTAAAATTTTTATTTTAAAAAGTATTTTACTTGTATCCGAACAAAAAATTTAAACCAAAAAATTGGGAAAATCAAATATGGTTTGATTGCACAGAAATTCGGTGACACAACCCGTCCAGAAGTTACCCCGTCTACTGTTATCTCTTGATATGAAATGGATAGAGCGAAAACCCAAACGATACGAGGCCCCCTTCTCCGCCATAGATAGCTATCTCGTCCTCTCTCTAAAACCCTCACTCTCTCTCTCTCCCCCCCTTGAAAGTACAAATCTGCTTCATCTTCCTCACGAACTGAAAATTCCATGGCAATTTCGTCGGCAGCAGCCACAGCTTCCTCAAAGTTCGGATACCCTTGCTCGCCGGCCACCACGAATTCCACTCTCTCACTCTCAAATGTCGGTCTCCGAACAAATCAAGCCACCAGGGTTATTCTCTCATCCTCCATTTGCTCCGGCCCCTCCACCCTTTTCCTCCGCACTCCGTCCTCCGCCGTCATCGCCACAACTACCCACCACCGCCGTTTCACGGTCCGCGCTGCTCGTGGCAAATTCGAGCGCAATAAACCTCACTTGAATATCGGCACAATTGGCCACGTCGACCACGGGAAGACCACCCTTACTGCTGCCCTAACCATGGCGTTGGCATCCATGGGAAACTCCGCACCCAAGAAATACGACGAAATCGACGCCGCCCCGGAGGAACGCGCCCGTGGTATCACGATTAACACCGCCACTGTAGAGTACGAGACGGAGAACCGGCACTACGCCCACGTTGACTGCCCCGGACACGCCGACTATGTAAAGAACATGATTACCGGTGCTGCTCAGATGGACGGTGCCATCCTGGTTGTTTCCGGTGCCGATGGTCCTATGCCACAGACCAAAGAGCACATTCTGCTGGCGAAGCAAGTGGGTGTACCCAATATGGTTGTTTTCCTCAACAAACAGGACCAAGTCGACGATGAGGAATTGCTTCAATTGGTCGAATTGGAGGTGAGAGAGCTTCTTTCTTCCTATGAATTCCCCGGCGATGATGTCCCCATTGTTTCTGGTTCTGCACTATTAGCTTTAGAGGCTCTAATGGCTAACCCTAGTATTAAAAGGGGCGAAAATCAATGGGTAGATAAGATTTACGAATTGATGGATTCTGTGGATAGTTACATCCCCATCCCTCAGCGCCAAATCGATTTGCCATTTCTACTTGCCGTAGAAGATGTCTTTTCAATCACTGGTCGTGGCACTGTCGCCACTGGGCGTATCGAGAGGGGGACAATAAAGGTTGGAGACACAGTCGACCTTGTAGGTTTGAGGGATACAAGGAGTACTACAGTGACAGGGGTTGAGATGTTTCAGAAGATTCTTGATGATGCAATGGCTGGGGACAATGTGGGGTTGTTGTTGAGAGGTATTCAAAAGGCCGACATTCAGAGAGGGATGGTTTTAGCAAAGCCCGGCTCAATCACACCACACACCAAGTTTGTCGCAATTGTGTATGTCTTGAAGAAGGAAGAAGGCGGGAGGCACTCCCCGTTTTTCGCTGGTTATAGGCCTCAGTTTTACATGAGAACTACCGACATGACTGGGAAGGTGTCCTCAATTATGAACGATAAGGATGAGGAATCTAAGATGGTTATGCCCGGTGATCGTGTTAAAATGGTGGTTGAGCTTATTATGCCGGTGGCGTGTGAGCAAGGGATGAGGTTTGCCATCAGAGAAGGAGGGAAGACTGTTGGAGCCGGCGTTATTCAGTCCATCGTGGAGTGACTTCTCTAAGTTGTGATTCTTTTACTCTTCCCTCTTCGTTTTCTTTAATTGCTTCTATATCGTTGAGCTTTGTGAAATTAGTTATGGTCGTCTATGCAATATTTGAACCCAATGTCATACATGCTGAGCTTTCTATTGCTTTTCCAATGAGCGAATGTCTTAGTTTTTGGTGTAGAACATTGTTGCAACAATTCAGTGCAAGTTTCCTATTTTTGTATTGATTTCGCCATTCTGGTGCTCATTATCGCCTTGTTATGAGTAGTGTTGTAAAAGGCACTGCGCTAACTTGCCCCTAGCCGAGGCAGTCCAAAAATGCCTCATGCCTCACGATAAACACACCAAGCCTTTCACGTGTTACATTTGTTTTTTTCATTTTAGAGTACACAGAGCCTTAAAAGGCTCACTTTTGTGCCTTTGAGCCTTAACGCCCCTCAACTTGTGATACACTTATGAGAGCTCATGCTTGCTTGAAGAAATGAGAACACCTACTACTATTTGCTTGAAGAAATGAGAACACCTACTACTATGTCGTCGTTTATAAAAAATTCAATCTTATCTTTTTTGTCTTGGCGTGTTGTTTATTATGGGAGTTAGCCGTAGGCAAATTCTTGATTCGACACATGAAGTGGTCGTTTTTTCACTAATTGTCATTGGCTATGGTGGGCACATTGTCACGGGCTCACGTTCTCACAATGGCATCTGCCCGTGCAGCACCCCCGACGCATTCGCTGGGTAAGATTAAGCCTACGTTCTCGTACGATGCTAATTGGTTTTGTCCTGCCTTGAGTTCATTAGGAGAACGGCTCTAACTCCCGTCCAATTTGTGTAGGGGAGGCCAAACCCCTCTTCTTTTGTCAGGTCCTTGACTAGCGACATAGTCTCCGAACTTAACCGGGTCGGTATGCTTTGATCCAAAGGTACACCTGATTGTATCGACGCCCACTTGGCTGGGAGCTGCAAATAGGCGCTACAACCCTCCAGCCAGCATTTTTGTTCCTTTTGATCGCCAACAACATGCTTTTGGGGGACTTTCCATTAGTTCCAACACTACCTTAGGTTCTTCAATGTAAAGGATTGGGGTTCTTAATACTTGTCACGCGTACGTAAGTATGCTAGAACTCAACATTGTTATTGGAAGTTTGAATTTTCAACTCTTGCATACCGCCTATGTTCTTGAGTGTGTTAACATTGTGGCAGCGGGTGTGCTTGTGTTAAAAATGACAGCGCTGTGAGGAAGTTCTTTATGACAGGGCTGGATCAGATACTAAGCATGAACTCATTAGTTTGTTTGTTTTTATTTATGAAATGATGTTGAGCATGTCAAAAGTACCAAGTTGATCATATTTTTTTTATGCAGTGCGCAACAGTAGAAGTTGTCGAAGTTGTCGCCATGTGACCTAAAGATCATGGGTTTGAGTCATGGAAACAGCCTATAAGGCTGCGTACAATAAACTCAAGTGGTCTGAGTCTTCCCTGGACTCCACGCACATAGCGGGAGTTTTGTAGCACTGGGCTGCCATTTTTTTAATGGGCATTTCATTTGTGTTTTTGAATTTTTCCTTCAAATTTGGATTGTTTTGATGTTTCTGTTTTGAATTTTATGGAACGTTTGATCCATAAAAAGGGAAGGTCGGACTGTAGCCTGTTCTTGATGAGCAGAGAAGAAATTATCAAAATTCAGGTACTTTTTTGATCTTCTTATCCTTTAAATTCTCGCCCCTTTTGTAGGCACTACCGATTTCCCATCTCGACTGTAAGACATGTTCGCCATGTTTATCGGTTGTAGAAAATTTTGTATCTTTTATTCCTGTAGCAGGCGATGAAGATGATATATGGTTATACTTATATCTGGTAAGATGATGCAGAATTGCAGATTAAAGAAAGCTGGTGTCAGAGGCTAAATCTTGATTTTCCCTTTTTCGGATTCTCACCAGAGGAACAAGATTTTTCATCCTCTACTCAGTACTCAGGCATGTCGCTTGTTTAATTATTGTTTAACCGTGATTAAGTTATGTGATTTTGCAGTTGTCAATTTACCCTTGATTTTATATTTGTACTCGGGATTTCTCGTACTTGAGACATTATATCAATTTTCTAATTTAAAAAAAAAAAAAAAAAATAGTAAAAAAACTATGTCCAATTAAAGGGTAAAAAATATAATTTAAATTCTCCCTTAAAAATTTCGTAAAACAGTATTTTTATCAAAATAAATTCCAACTATTAATTAAAAGATGGGACAGTTGGTGGAAGGTCATAATAATAACACCAAATTAATAAAAATTCCCAAAGCAAATAATTGTTTTAATGTTAATCCCATCTATTAGAGTTTATGGAAACATTAGTATTCTAATTAGGGTTACATCACCAATCATCGCCCCACTGTCGCCGGTCATCGGAATTTGGCCACTGCCGGTCGGCAAAATTCCGGTCACTGACCATCAAGATTTTTTTAGGTTACATTCAACTACTTTTTCATAACATTTTTTTAATATACATTTTACTTAAATTTTTTTAATCACATTCAACTAATTTTTTGATTGTTGATTGCTGAAAAATTACGTGAATGTAACTAAAAATATATTCTAAAATGTAAATACAAATACACTTGAAAAATATAACTAAAAGATACATTAAAAAAAAATTACATATTATTGAAAAATACACTAAAAATAGTTACATATAACTAAAAAAAAAAATCCATTAATCGGTGACTGGTCTTTGGCGACCAGTGGGTAGCATCGGTGGTGGACAATACAAACTTTAATTGGAAGCATTTAATTGGAGATATAAGGGAGCATTGATTATGAAACTAAAACAAAAGTCAAAATATAATTAAGGGATTTATACTCAGGTGAAAATTAGAATAAGATAAATTATGGATTCGGCTCTCTATTTAGGATTATTGACCAATTATCCCTTAAAAGATTGACGAAGTGCAGATACATAACATTTAAATATATGCTAATACAAAAAAAAAAAAAAAACACGGTTACATAGTACACACACCACACGCACTACTATCTACTTATCGCATAACACAAGTGCTGAAAAATTGAGCACTTATTCAACTAGTATTGGTAAATCATTTATACTAATTTCGAACTATTAAAGGTAGAATTATGGGTGCTCCTTTGATTTCGAGAAGGAATTTGTAACATTTTTCTCAAGAAATTTTATTACAAATCTGTTCTCAAAATCAAATACCCTATTATACCCAAACGCACCGCAAGAGTAAAGATTGATCGGACCAGGAGTTCTTGATTCCCCTCTTCTTGAACATGACCTCCGTTTTGTGCCACTCGATCGGGAGAAAACTCGAGTTTAATTCGTCAACGGGCAGCCAAAAGAAAGACAACCCAAGTCGCTAAAAAGCACGAGAGTAAGATCAAAGTGTACATATTTTGGAAAACTATTGCGACGGAGCTAGGAATTGTGAGAAATTTTAAAAAACAGGCCATTTCGGTTTCAACTTTTGAAGAGACTGAGAGGTTGAAGCTTGAAGTTTCAGTTATTCTGTGATGAATGTTGGTTGAAACCAGGATCAAGACACACACTCATATATATAACAGTAGTTCTAGAATTGTGGAGGTCCTAAGCTTTTTGTCTCCGCATGCCAAAAGGACAGTGAGAGGGAGAAAGAGAATGGACAGTACAAGTGTTTTTTTTTCCTTTGGGTGACTTTGTGTAAGGCCAAAGTGTGTATTGTTTGTTGCAGTTGTCTACCCCAAAGAAGTGGCTCTTTTCCTTTCCTTCGAGTAGGGTGCTCCAAAACCAAAAGGGTCTTTTTTAATTTTTTTTCCTTTTTTTTTTGAATTTTTGGCTCTTTTTTTCCCTTGACTTTTGGCTTACTGTTTTAGTCTCTGTAGTGGAATTTCTAGTGTTCAAAGTATGCCTATATATTTGTGTTAATTTTAAAGGTTTCAATTTTGTGCTGCCAAACGCTGCTTTAACACAAACTTCTAGTTATGTATACGGTTTTAGTTGCGTTAAATTACTTTGTGCCGGCTCGAATTCAATTTTTTCTTCATCGTCCTCTTCTTTTTTTTGGTTTTTTTTTTGGGTAAATTGTCTTATATCTCATTCTGTTTTGTATAATAAATTTAATTATTATTTTAGATAGTTTCATTTCAAAAAGTTACATTTTACCTACTTCAATTTTTCAATAAAGGGAGAAATTAATTTTTTATTTATTTAAAATAACCGAATATGTTTAAAAATTGATGAAGTTAAATTTTTCATCCACGTTTTGGATAAAATAAATAAAATTGTTCTTTTTTTAATTTAATTTTTTGAAAATATTTATTATTAAAAAATAAATTAAAATTAAAATAAATGGTCAATTTTGTCTATTTCATCTAAAATTTAGATGGGAAATTAACTTTATGCATTCTGAAGTATATTCTGTTTATTTTAAAAGAAAAAAATTAGTTTATGAGTTGGTTCAAAAATAGTAGGTAGAATATAGCCTTTTTAAGTAGATGGGATAAATTAATAATTAAAAAGGTAGAGGGGGTGAAAAGCAATTTACGTTTTTGTTCATTCCAAAAATTGAATGTGAATCTTAACTCCTATTTTAAGCATATTTTGTCGTTTTAAACGGAAAAAAAAACTAATTTTCCATTTGAAGTAGATGGAATAAATTGATAATTAGGGAAAGTAAAGGGGATAAAAAATAATTTATCATTTTTTTATATTAATGCGATAATTTGTGATTAGTCCCAAATAGTGGGTGTAATATATTATTAGTCTTATTTAAAAAAAATAAAATTGATTTAATCTTTTAAATTGATTTTTGCTTGTATTTTAGCCTCTCATATATTCATGCCTATTTAATATTAGTTACATATACATATATAAAAATAATTACAAATTATAAATTACATGTAATTATGTTATATATACTTATATAATATTTGTGATATTTATAAATACTTTACACATAGTACATGTAATTGGGAAAATATAAAACATGTATTGAATTTTTTGTCTATACGTAGGGATTAAAATAAAGTGGTAATTGCTTGTAGATTTTTTATAAAATTAATGATAAAATAAAATAATTGCCACCACTAATAGCCTTAAATTGAAGGCCGGGGTTGAGTCTAGTTCAGTAGAACGAGAAGTTTGTGTCCCAATGCAGCGGAGGACCATAAATTTACACATTTACGTGTGTTTTTTTTTGTCAAATGTGTAAATTTACACATGTTTGCACCTAAAACAAACTTGGATTAAACAATCAGTAAACGACACGTGGATTATGAACCACGACTACATCGCACGGCTTCTCTTTTTTCCTTTCTGATGGGGTAGTGGAGTAACAGTAACTTTATGAAAACGTCTTCTGCAAGGCATGGAAAGACAATCGAGGTGGACCCCACTATATTTCTTTATTTTTATTTTTCAATTATTTATATAAATTTTATATCATTCACTCACCAATTAATTAAATGTTGAATTTGTGTCAATTAGATATAATTAGATATTGAATTTGTATTTGATATTTGTGTAGATCAAAATTCTCTTCTCTGAACCTGTTAACCTGTAACACCGAAAAGACTAAGAGTGACATCGATGTGATATCAATCAAATAATCCCCGATGTGAGAATAAGTTAATATGTTCTGAGAAACGAAAATGAAGATCAAATTAACGGTCGGAGATTAAATATTTATATCTACTTTCGTACTTGATCGTGTTATGTGGTTGGTTATATACCTTTACATGATCCCCTCGTCGGTACATGTTTGGATTAATGGACTCGTTTTACAGATCGTGAGACAAAGAGTAGACATGTTTGAGCCCTAGGCTGTGAAGGCTGCATGGGCCAAACTTCAGTTATAATTCTGCAAACTAAGTGGGTTATAAGGTCCATTTCCGGTACGCACTCGTGGGCTCCCCATGGTTCATGAGGGAAAAAATCCACTGGGCTTGGCTTTTTCCCGTCTTACGGGTTCTTCCCTTCGGCCCAGAAAATAGGCCCATTCAGCACATAAAGGAGGATTTACTTGCGGGAGTCTCACCTCCATCATTTGCCCACTTGACTTTTTGGTTATTTTCAAAGAGAATGCAAGGAGTCATCAGTCTCATCTTGCAGTGTCTTCGTCAGTAAGTCCTCTTATCCTTCTTTACTTCATATTTCTCCATTTTGCTTCATATAATCCCCAATTGCTCCTTATTTGTCTTTTGCCTTTCGAATCTCTTCTATGAATGTCACTCATTTGAATAGTGTTGTAGGTAGAGCTTGGCCCATCATTTGATCTGGCTCCCGAAATCCTTAGCCAGACTAACGCCACTTCTCTTACTAATCTTTTGCTCTATTGGGGGGATCATGGTTTTTCTACCTTCAAAGAAGAATTAGTGTCATAGCTTAGGTGTCAATATGGAATCCCCGATTCTGTCACTATTAGGGTTCCGATTGCAAATGAGCATCCCTTCACCCCGAGGGCAAATGAGATTTGCTTCAATTAGTGGATGTTTAACTATGGCCTTTTGTAGACACGGTATTTTGACCGCTCCGCAAAAATTTTATGATTTATTTTATTTTTATTTTCAAAAAAAATGTGAAAAAAAAAAATAAATAAATGAAAAAAAAAAAAAAAAAATCAGAGAGAAACCCTTCGGGGACATTCAAAAATTGAGAGGAGTTACCTCCTTTAAAATAGTGATTCTCAAAGCCCTTTCGGGAAACCATCTGCGAGAGAGAAAAACCCGGGTATCGAGATTCTTGACCTAGAACAGGTATGTTTTCTAATTTTTAATTCTTCTTTCAGTTTATTTTATTTTCTTCGTAATTTACATTTTTGCAAGCTTTATTTATTTATTGTCATCCTATGACTCGATGAAAAACGCCGGGATGAGGTTCTCCATTCTCAATTTGAACCTTTGAGCGTTTAGACGAGAAAACCATATCGCTGTATTTTTTTTTTTACTTTCTGTATTTTTATTTTATTTTATTTATTTTGTTTACAAATTCATAAAGAAAAACTCAAAAAAATAAATTCGTCCGATAATCCGATAAAAACGTCGGGGTGAGTTTCTCGTGCTTAAACTTAACCCCCGATCGTTAGGTGAATGACGTTTTTATTATTTATTTTTTCGTATTTTTTATTTATTTGATTTATTCTTGTTATCAAAATTCCAAAAAATAAATACAAAAAAATACAAAAAAAATAATAAAATCTTTTATTTGTAGAAATTAATCCTTACGAACCTTAAGGTCAATCTGACGATTCGATAAATCGTGGGAGAGTTTTCCGTAACCTCTTTTCCATTCCCTGACTCGAGTGGAATTTAAAAACGAATGGTTTTAGAAAATTTCTTTCCTCGGTAAATTTTTTGTAGGATTTCGTTTAAGTTTCGGAAAGATTAATTCCAACAAAATTGTTTTCGCGAATCTTCTCTCAATTCTCATATCCATAGAATTTGAGGAAATTTCAAATAGGGATTTCTTTAAATTAATCGGGCAAACTTAAAATAAATATTTTTCATTCGTTTAGCATATTTATTTTTGTATCATTTAAACGGCATATTTAGGACACTTTCATCACTTATATTTTTATTATTTTTTTTATTTTTTTCTTTTATTATTTTCATAATCCATACTACTTTTTTATTTAGTCACGACATCGCGCACCACTTATTTTTTATATTAAATAATTAAATCGTCGCCACGCATAATCACATTAATTCATATAGTGTTTCCATATTCGATTCCCGTTATTCATATCGTTTTGCATTGACACATTTCAACTAAATTCTTTAATTTTTTAGTCACTTTTGCATAAAAAATAAATTCATATAGATATTAGTTTTGCATTCATATTTTACTCTCATTAATCTATTTAGTTTGCATAATTTAAATTAAAGAAGTCTCTCGAAAATATACAGAAAACCCCCCGGAGACCATCCTTATCGAATCCTTAGGTGGCGTTTGGTAACCGTTTCTGTTTCCATTCCAGCAGTGAGATGGAAATGGGATGAGATGAGATAGAAATTTTGTTTCCTTCTTGAGAGTAGAATCATGTTTGGTAACGATATTTTTTTATTTTTTTTTTGGGAAGAGAATCGCGTTTGGTAATGATTTTATCCCAAAATTAATTTATATTTTTTGTTTTGGCCAGACGGCGGCGGTGACGGCGACGACTGGCGGGTGGGTGACAGTGGCGGACGACCAGCGGCAGGCGGTACCAAAAATTGTCAGGTGGCCGACGGCGACGGTGACCGGCCGGTGATGCCGGAGGTGACTGGCGACAGTTGGCGGAGATGGCCGGCGGCGGCAGACGGCGGGGGATGGTAGTCGGCCGGCGGATGAACAGTGAAATTGATTTTGAGAATGGAATGGGAATTATGATAAACAACTTTTTTTTGTTTCTTATTTCTTAATAAAAAAATGGGCACAATTATCAAATGAGAATGGAATGGAAACGAAAACAAAAATTACCAAACGCTATTTCCAAACAGAATTCCCAAAAATCTGGGAATGGAATGGGAAGTTCTGGAATGGAAACGGTTACCAAACGGGACCTTAATATTCGATAAGAGGTTATACCGGGAGAACATTCCAAAAAATTCAAAAACTTGTTCCACCTTATTTGTGAAAATACCAAAAAAAAATTATAAGAAGAAAATGATTTCAAAATAAAATAAAACACTCAGACCAAACTAATTAGACATAAGGTACCGTTTTCAGACCGGCGTCTTGGGGTGCCTAACACCTTCCCCGAATGTAACCGACCCCCGAGTCTTTAAATGAATCTTTGGTTTGACCGTATTTTTTTGGAGTCAATTTTTTACTTAGGCCTTTTAAATTATTTTCTAAAAATTTGGTGACCTAGCACACCATTTAAATCCAATGCTAGGTGGTGACTCTTTATTTAAAAACGGCCTAAGTATTTTTTTTTAAAATCGGCGCTTTAAAAACCTCCTCTTCTTAAGCTTATTTATTATTTATTATTTTTTTCCTTTTCGGAAAGTCGGGACGCGTCAGCTGGCCATTCCGCTGGGAAAAATTAGAGGGTCAAGTCTAATATGTCCAAATAAGTCCAACTATTCCATGTCCGAATGTTATATTTTATTTTGTTATCTTTTTCTTCTATTTTGTAAATAAGTTGTGATGTTTGTTCTTTTTTTTTTCTTTTTTATCGGGCTCTTGTATTGCTGTAAACCCTCCGACATGAGTATGGTCGTCTTGCATCCATATTATCCCAATGAGATTCTATGATACAAGACGGGGGAGTTTCATACTTGATGGATTGATGATATCTTAGGAAGTCTTGAAAACCAAACGAGTTCAAAGTTTCCAATACCGATTAAGTAACGAAAGAATTTTCACAAATCATTATCTATTTTGATCGGTCATTATCGGAATTGAGAACTTCAAACTCGAATGGATTTTAAGACTACCTAAGACCCACGTGGACTAATAAATGGGTTTGTTGTAAGAACAGGACGAGATAGAAAAATTAGTCCCAAAAAAGTAATTTTGATTCCCCCCATCCTAAGCCCGGTCTTTACTTGCAGTCGGGCCCAAACTTATTTCAGGATGACATTAGAAGGTAATCTTAAATCTCTACGTACAGCCCAGATGGCTCAGATGCAAGAAATGATCGACATGCTGATGGAAAAGATCAATGAACTTAGCCGACCTCAGGAAGTGCATGTTCCTCCGTCCAGTGGAACTCCTATGATTGAATCACAAAATAGAAACCTTCCAAGTGTCTGGATAGAGAACTCAATGGTGAATCCGAACCACACTGGCCCAAACTTCGCAGTACCGGTCTACTACAGACCCCAGATGGGCCCTCATCCTTTCGCCTATGAAGTGTCGGCATATCCCATCTAGAGGAATGTCTATCAGGACTCACCAGAAGGCTCGGCCCCCACCGCACTGCAGATCCTCATTCACCTAAAGAGGGTCATTGTTCCACCAAACAATCTAAATGCTAATCAACCGGCCCCAGCCACTGAAATTGAAAACAAAGAAAAAGATAATGGACCCCCTCCGGCCTGGGTTCTAAAAATAGAGGAATTGGAGTAAACCATAGAATAATTGGAAAAGGAGAAGCCATCTAGGAAAGCAGCGTACAAGGAACTGTCAGCACCATCCCGGATGGCATACTCGAAAAACTTCGTAGTTCTAGAGTTCACGAAGTATAATGGTATAGGGGCCTCAAAGTGGCATGTCAGCATCTATAAAGAGGAGTTGGGAGTCCGTGCTCGGAACAAAGACCTTTGTGAAAGGACTGACTCTCAGTCGGTACATGACCCTCGACCTATCACAGATTAAAAAGTTTGAGGATCTGGTGGAGGCCTTTTATGAGCAGTATATGTACAATAAGGATGTCACGCTAGACCACAATACCCTCTACCAGATACTGAAGAAGAAAAATAAAAGCTTCCGGAAGTACACTGCCCGCTAGAGGGAGGAGGCTACCAAAGTTGTCCCCAAGCTAAACGAAAAGGCTCAGTTAGAGATATTCAACTCGACCCAGGTGACACCTTTCTATCGAGATCTCTCGAGTATAGTAGTGGTTTCCTTCGGTGATGCAATCAAACAAGCCGAAGTGACAAGAAAATGAATAAGAAGCGGAAAGATTGAAGGGGCCTCGCTCGACTCGACAAAAAAGTCAACTCCTCCAAAGAAAAGAGAAGATGAGGTAGTTGTCATCGTTTTTTCCCAACAAATCCTCTACCAAAACAATCCCCAAGATTTCTATTCCCAAAACTACCCGAATCAGAACAACCAATATTGCAACTATTCTCCTCAAAATCGCCAAAACCAACATTACCCCCGGAACCAACCCCATTCCCAAAGCTATCCCCGCTACTACCAAAACGCACCTCCACCTTACCAAAACCACACTCCTCAATACTACCCTCAAGCCTACCAAACACCCGCTTACCATACACCCTCATATCAGCCAAACCAAAATCTACCACCTCAAATTCCCAACCACACCTTGAAGACAGGTACCCAATACCACCCAGGCTATCCACCTAGCACTATTAAGAGAAACTTTCGGAATGATAACAAGGAACTGCTAGACCTTCTAATCTCAATCACTGAGTTGTACCGGAGTTGTTTGAAACAAAGGATTCTGACACCCCTTCCATCATACGAGCCTAAACTTGGAAGTAAAGCCGCTTCTTCGAATGTTTTCTGTGAGTACCACTCGGGATCTAGAGGACATACGACCGAGCAGTGCTATCACTTGAAAGACAAGATCCGGGAGTTCATACAAATAGAAGCCATCACGTTTCCTAAAAAACCTGAGACTGGTTCGTCAAACTGTCAGCAGAATCTGTTGCCTAAGCATGTACTTTCAGGGAGTGGTGAAGTCAATCTTTACCAAAACATTAGTGGATATAGGAGCAAGTTATGTCCCTAAGGCTCAATTTAAAAAGTCTAAAGGCTGCAAAACTGGATTTTCTTATTTACTTTCAATTTGCTAGAAGCTTTGATAAAATTGGGACATTTTTATATACTCACCTCTCCATCCCGTTGGTCTTTTGGATGGAAAGGGATTTGCTCTATAACAGCTTTTTAAATTTCAATAATGCAATACTGTTTATCCAAAACTGTGATCTAATGTTTGAATTTTACTCTTTTAGGTACCCAAAATCACCGACATATGTTGTATATAATGTGACTAAGCTAGGATGCAAGTATATGATTTCAATACAGAGCTAGACCACGATCCAATGGGAATAGCAACAAAGAAAGGTTCTGTTCAACTAAACGATGGTGAAATCCAAAAGGCTACTGACCAAATCCGACAGCAATTCCAGAGTACTGGAGGATTTAAAAGTCAAAATTGGCTTCCATTGCCCTAACGACGCTTTGATATATTGTTGCAAGCTGATCAAGCTGTCTCCGATGGTCTTCTAGTGAAATCGGGTGAAAACATCCTAGTTTGCTGGCTATCGGACCCAAAGAAGATCAAGTCCATTGATAAGCTCAGCAATCCCTGAACCATTGTAAGTTCGATCATCTATTAAAAAAAATGAGAAAAAAAAAAAGAAAAAAAATAAGAAAAAATAAGAAAAGAAAAAAAAATAAAAAGAAAAACCGAAAAGTGGGATAACCGAACAAGAAGCGTTGTTGCAAATGTGGAAGAGATTTGAAGAGAAAAGAAATAAGAGATATTGATTTGTTCAAGTTTTTTGCCTCAGTCCAAATTGGCGGGCAAACGACATTTTTGGAATCAAAACTTGATGGATTTGAATAGAATCAAAATTTGTGCAAAGAAACATTGGGCGTGGTCTGGAAGTGTACTGGAACCATATTCCTCTGTAATCTTGACTCAAGATCTCACAGACAATCATATTGGGCATTAAAGGTACTCGTTTTAGTAATTTTCGACATTTGCTCATTTTTGGACTAAATCAGTTTTGCAGGACTTGAGAAAACACAGAATATACAGGAGTATTAGAACCCTAAGCATTGAAGCACCTAGTAATTTGAAAAGACAAGATTCCAATCGTGCAAGCCAAGGAGACCTTGATGGGATGTGTTAGGCCTTTCTCTGAGTTGAAGAGTGAAATTTTGGAAGTAAAAAAAAAAAAAAAAAAAAGTTTATCGAATCACCCCGAGGCATGGCGAGCCATCAGTTGAAAAGCGAAACTTCTAAATTCAAAAGGAAGAATCTCCCGATATTGCTCCGATCTAAGCACCATCACCCGAAGCGATTACGGCCGAAAGAGGGGAACGGAATTGTTAGTCATCAAAGGTAACAATTTTTCAAATTAAGGTTTTGTTTTGAAAGTGTTATTTTACATAAATCTCAAAAGGACTAGAAGTATGGATTTTCCTATCACTAGGACTTCTTGCATTCCGACTCAAATTGGAGACTCTTATTGTTGAAATTCAAATGGCTCTAAATGAGCGTCCAGGTATGTGTTTTGCCATGAAAAAGGCATTCAGTGAACTGCGCTAAACCTGATCCTCGGTGTAATGCTAAGGTACGTAAGCACCCTGTAAAGATTCAATCATCAAAGTGTCAATTTCGCCCCAGCCTAAGGCTAGGGCACATTTATGGAATTTGTCTATTTTGCATTTAGGGAGTTTTTGAACTGGGCAGCCCCAGCCACTGGCTGGGACACATTTTATATCCTACCCTTAGTTCACACCTGCCCCTCCATGGTGGCTTTTCCATTTACATTATGTCTCTCCGTGATGGCGTTTCTTTTTGCATTATTCCCCCCCGTGGTGGCTTTTCATTTTTGCATTTGGCTTCTCCGTGATGGCCTTTTCATTTTTGCATTTTGCCGCTCCGTGATGGCCTTTCATTTTTGCACTATGCCCCTTCGCGGTGGCTTTTCATTCTGCATTACGCCCCTCCATGGTGACTTTTTCCATTTGCATTTTGCCCATCCATGGTGACTTTTCATTTTTTTGCATTTTGCCCCTCTGTGATGGCTTTTCATTTTTTGCATTATGCCCCTCCATGATGGCTTTTCATTTTTGCATTTTTTGCTTCTCCGTGATGGCCTTTTCATTTTGCATTTTGCCTCTCTATGATGGCTTTTCCATTTTTGTATTCGGCCTCTCTGTGATGGCTTTTCATTTTGCATTTGTACCTCTTCGTGATGGCCTTTCATTTTTGTATTATGTCCCTCCATGGTGGCTTGTCATTTTTTTTTTTGCATTATGCCCCTCCGTGGTGGCTTTTCATTTTTTGCATTTTTGCTTTTCCATGATGGCTTTTCCATTTGTATTTGGCCTCTCTGTGATGACTTTTTTCTATATTATGCATTGCCTCTCTATAAGAGCCATTTTATTTTTGCATTCTATCATCGTCCCGCTTGGGGCATATGTTGAACTACGTGTGACTTGATTCTTGGCACTGTCGAGATACGTAAGTAACCCTCGTAGGGTTCGGTTGTAATTTATTCATGTTTCATTCCCATCTTTTTCCATCACGCCCTGAAAATGATTGCTTTTGTCTAATTTTGTCTTTTGTTATAAAACTTCAAAAAAAAATGCTATGAAAAATTCAGAAAATGGGACGATCAAAATTATGTAATCTTTTGTCTTTGTCAAGCAAGTGGAACTCACATGACAAAGAGGGGCAGCTGTAGACACGGCATTTTGACCGTCGCGCAAAAATTTTATGATTTATTTTATTTTTATTTTAAAAAAATGTAAAAATAAAAAAAAAATAAAAAAATAAGAAAATGAGAAGAAAAAAAAAAATCAGAGAGAAACCCTTCGGGGACATTCAAAAATTGAGATGAGTCACCCCCTTCAAAAAAGTGATTCTCGAAACCCTTTCGGGAAGCCGTCTGCGAGAGAGAAAAACCCGGGTATCAAGATTCTTAGCCTAAAACAAGTATGTTTTCTAATTTTTAATTCTTCTTTCAATTTACTTTATTTTCTTTATAATTTAAATTTCTGCAAGCTTTATTTATTTATTGTCATCCTATGACTCGATGAAAAACACCGGGATGAGGTTCCTCATTCTCAATCTGAACCTTTGAGCATTTAGACGAGGACACCATATCGCTTTATTTTTTTACTTTCTTTATTTTTATTTTATTTTATTTATTTTGTTTACAAATTCATAAAGAAAAACTCAAAAAAATAAAGTCGTACGATGATCCGATAAAAATGTCGGGGTGGGTTTTTCGTACTTAAACTTAACTCCCGATCGTTAGGTGAATGATGTTTTTATTATTTATTTTTCTGTATTTTTATTTATTTGATTTATTCTTGTTATCGAAACTCCAAAAAAAAAAAAAATCCATAAAAAATAATAAAATCTTTTATTTGTAGAAATTAATCTTTATAAACCTTAAGGTCAATCCGACGATTCGATAAATCGTGGGAGAGTTTTTCGTGATCTCGTTTCCATTCCCTGACTTGAGTAAAATTTAGAAACGAATGGTTTTAGGAAATCTCTTCTCTCGGTAAATTTTTCGTAAGATTTCGTTTAAGTTTCAGAAAGATTAATTCCAACAAAAATTTTTCCACGAATCTTCCCTCAATTTTCATATCCATAGAATTTGAAGAAATTTCAAATGGGGATTTCTTTCAATTAACCGGGCAAACTTAAAATAAATATTTTTCATTCGTTCAGTATATTTATTTTTGTATCATTTAAACGACATATTTAGGACACTTTCACCGCTTATACTTTTATTATTTTTTATTTTTTTTTCTTTTCTTATTTTCATAATCCACGCTACTTTTTTATTTAGTCACGACATCGCGCACTACTTATTTTTTATATTAAATAATTAAATCGTTGTCACGCATAATCACATTAATTCATGTAGTGTTTCCATATTCGATTCCCGCTACTCATATCGTTTTGCATTGACACATTTCAATTAAATTATTTAATTTTTTAGTCACTTTTACATAAAAAAAAAAAAAAAAAAAAAAAAAAAAAATTCATATAGATATTAGTTTTGCATTCACATTTTACTCTTATTAATCTATTTAGTTTGCCTAATTTAAATTAAAGAAGTCTCTCGGAAATATACATAAAACCCCCCGGGGACCATCCTTATCGAATTTTTAATATTCGATAAGAGGTTATACCGAAAGAACATTCCAAAAAATTCAAAAACTTGTCACACCTTATTTGTGAAAATACCAAAAAGATTTTATAAGAAGAAAATGATTTCAAAATAATATAAAACACTCGGACCAAACTAATTGGACTTAATTGGACATAAGGTACCGTTTTCGGACGGGCGTCTTGGAGTGCCTAACACCTTCTCCGATCGTAACCAACCCCCGAGCTTTTAAATGAATCTTTCGTTTAACCTTATTTTTTTGGAGTCAATTTTTTACTTAAGCCTTTTAAATTATTTTCTAAAAATTTGGTGACCTAACACACAATTTAAATTCAATGCTAGATGGCGACTACTTATTTAAAAACGGCCTAAGTATTTTTTTTGAAAACCGGCGCTTTAAAAAACCCCTCTTCTTAAGCTTATTTATTATTTATTATTTTTTTCCTTTTTGAAAAATCGGGGCGCGTCACCTTCGTCTTTCCTTCACTCATTTTCTTCGCGATTTTTTTAGGTTGTTATGAATTAGACCAGCCCAATTAGGACCCAACAGTTTTCATCAAATTATAGGCACGGTGGCTCTTTTCCGAGTCAATAATGTTGTTGTTTCTCCCGAAATGGTAGGAAACGTCGTTTCAATGAAATTCGAAAAGGATTCTGAGAGGTTCTATTTATCCATCCCTTCTGATTGTCAGTTCCTTACTGAACTCCGTTCTTCGATCAAGAACTAGAAGAATTGTTACGTGTTATTTAGCGGTGATTGGGAGTTTTGCCCAAAGAGGCGAAGTCGAGTCTAGTAGTTCCGAATAATTTATTTATCCCAAGTAATCGTGTTCCCGTTCTGATTCAATGCTTGCTAGTGGTTTGTTTTGTTGTTGGGTATTGGCCTCTTTATTTTTGTATTTAGGTAAGAAAGCCTTTAAAAGCATTCCCCTCAGTTCGAAGATTGCAACGAAGCTAGCTAAGATCTTTGTACCTAAAGTCCGATCCCACAAGAAGTTGATGTTAGTTTCTTTCAACGCCAATAGAAGGTCATAGGACGGAAAGAATCGATTCCTGTCAGTTTCCCTAAAGAGGAAAAAAAAGTTCATCCTAGAATGCCCACTAGTTAGTTCCTCCACGTAGTGTTATGTCCCCCTGCTTCATCATTTCCTTCAATTTCTCCTGCAAGTAGTTCCACGTCGCAAATTCTCATCGATTCTGAGGATGACCACCCCTTTTGTGTGTCGGAGGCAAAATGATGTTCTTATTTTTGTCACAATTCCTGGGGCCCACCCTCGCTCTCCTACCAAGATTCGTGGGTGAGAGGCGATCACTCGTGCAATTAGCATAGTTATCCCCCGCCTACAGTGATCACCACTCCTCTGTCTACCGGAGATGTAAGGGCTAGTTCGTTTGACGTTAAGGAATCGTCTCAAACTTTAATGCATCGACATCTATTTGAACCAAGTCAATCTATTCCTGAAGCACAATAGAAATTTGATGACACATTATGCACCTTGATGAAACAATTCTAGGATAGAGGTCGAATCAGGATTGGGTTTCATACCAAGACTGATCTATTCAGGCTGGGCATTTGCACTAACCTTCAGGTATCCCTCTACCTCTTAATATTTTTACTCTTCTATTTTCATTGCTAATTCATCGTGGTGTTACACAGTGCATCAATATTCTTTCCACCATGGCTAGAAGACATACAATTAAGGAACTTGATTCCCAATTGATTTTTCAAGTCGGGGAGTCGGGCAAGCTAGAGGAGGATCTACGAGTAATCCATGCTAAGAAAGGGATTTTGGAGACTAAATTGACAATAGAGAAGTCGTCAAAAGAGAAAGTCATGGCTGACCTTATTGTCGTGGTTAGCAGGTGTGAAGGGGCTCTCGAAGGATGTTGAGGGCTTGAAGTCAAAACTGGTGGCAAAGGAATCCGCTTCATCGGCAGCATTGGCCAAAGCCCAGAGAGAGAAAAAGATTGCCCTTTCCGAGCTCGGCGACCTAATAGATGTCGTGATTAAAGCAAAGGCGTTCATGGTGGCGAAACTAGAGTCTCAATCATCCGAGCTATCTACCCATGTTGAAGAACTCAATTGTTCGTTTTGGCAGAAAGATGAGCAACTTTTTCACCAACATGAGGAAAGTTGGCAATTTTTCGATGAGTTGTACACAGATATTCAAATTGTCAACTTCAACTATTGTCGATCCGTCGTGGCCTCTAGATTTTTCGATCTTGACATCGACTTCCTTGACGCCGAACTCAATGATTCAGACAACGAAGCCCCACTTGTTGTTGCAATCGATCCAGATATTGCCCAAGGCCTCGCTCTAATTGAAGAAAGTAAAGACATCTCTTCTGATCAACCCAACGTTGCTCCTGATCAGCTCGGTCATCAAGAAGATCAACCGTCTGCTACAATTCAAATAAGTGATGTGGTAGGTCAACGGGCACCTTGAATCTCTCACCAGTCACCTCAAGTGTCACGTATTTTCAATGCTCATCGTCATTGTCTATAATAATAATGATTGTATGATTCCCCAAAATTTTGAAATTAATATACAAAAATGTATTTGGTACACTCGTTTATTTTCCCAAAATTTTAAGAGTATTTTGAGAATATTTTTTGAATTTCTTAAAAATCTGAAGCAAAAAAATATTGATTCATATTTAATCCCACAAAACTATTCCCACAACCACCCCACATGCCGCCGCCACCCTGTCGGCTAAGAAATATGTATATTTATTATTATACATTAAAAAAAAAAAAAAAAGGTTTGGAACCAAACATTTTTTTTTGTTTCTATTCTCATAAATTAAAAGAAACAATTTCAGAAAAATGGCCGTCACCAAACATGCTTCTATTTCTAGAATACTTTAGAACGAAAAATATTTCTACTGCAAAACGGAAACCAAACTCTCATCTTAGTTTATTGGAAATAGAATCAGAAAAGCGAAGCCAAAAGGCCACATAAGCAACTAGGTACATTCACATCAGTTTTATTTTGATTCTAATCCTTTCACATCAGTTTTATTTTGATTCTAATCCTAAATCTTCAACTCTTTTATAAGGTGATCCAGTGTTTGACACACTTGCATACTACTGCTGTCCATATTACATAGGCCGGAATTCATGACGTATCCATTTTTAATCCATTTTTAAACCTATAAACTAACTGTACACAAGAAATAAAAAAAAGGGGGTTGACTAGTTAGTACATAAGAACTGCCATTTTTTTTTCTTTTGCAAGTAAAGAGAGCTTCCCGACATTCAATTCCAGGATCAAAAATTTTCAGACTGTCTGATGTGTTGGGTCAGTCGGGTATCTCGGAACGTATTCTGTTAGCCGTTTCAACCATGGAACACAGGAACTTAGACGGGTCACAACTGTAAGGGTTGGCAAGAGCTGCGTGTGCCAAGAATGGCAGCTTTCTCAGTGATCTTCCACTCATTCCCTGCACAATAAACAAACAAAATCATCATATGCTGCTACTACCTCCATATAGTCACACATTTTGGTCCCCTTTTTCAGTGTTTCTATTCTCAATTTGTGGAAGAGAAGCAGAAATGTAGGAATAAAAAAAATGTTCTTGTTATGTTCCCAAATCTTTGGACCATAATTCGGGGAAGGGAACAGAATTGTTCCCAGATTTTTGCTTCTGTTCCAAAATTTTGTGCCGTTTGCTGTCTGTTTCTGTTCCTAAATTTTTGTTTTTATTCTCCATGAAAGCAGGAAAAAAAATGGGAATAAAAAAAATAAGAATTGCTTCGAGTTCTTTTCCCAAACAAAAACTGAACTATTAACAGAAATAATAAATAAACACCACCTACTCACCGTTTGGTGTTTAGTTCCCAGATTTTTGCTTCTATTTTACTTCCTGACGAAAGCGGACGAAAACAAAAATATGGGAACACGGCATCTATTTCTGTTCTGCTTCCAGAGCATTACTAATAAATTACTGGGAATTGAACACAATTGTTCCCAGATTTTTGTTTCTTTTTCAACTTGGAACAGAAATAGAAAAATAACAATTATGTTCTGTTCTGCAAATTCGTGCTAAAAATCTGTGAGTCAAACTAAAAAGAACAGATTTTTCTTTCATTCTCGCATTTCTATTCTGTTGTCAGTTTTATTCTAGGAACAGTAGCACTAAACAACAAACAGGGCCTGTTTCTTCAAACAAACACCACCTTAAGTATTGTTTACTGTAGTTTCTGACCTCGCATGCTTCGGCAGCATCAAGTAGCTGTTTACACAGCAAAAACTGGGCCTGAGACTCTTGCATGACTGATGCATTTTGCTTCTCTTTCAGGGCAGAGTAGTTAGGAAGAATGAATTGATCACCATCCTACAGTAATCTCAACAATCAGTCCCAATTACTTTAACCAAATTGAATCTATCGAGTTTAACGTTAACCAAATAAAAAAAGGAGCAACCCAGTGCACAAAAGCTCCTGCCATTGCGGGGTCTGGAGAGGGTCAGATGTCCGCAGTCTTATCCCTGTTTGCAGGGAGGCTGCTTCCGAGATTTGAATTCGGAACCCTCAAGTCACAATGGAGCAACTTTACCACTGTACCCAAAACTCACCACCCTCTCTCTAACATTAACTAGATATGGAATTTATATTTGATGCGGTGGTGGTGATGGTCAGCGGAAGTCTGGTGATCGGGGGCGGAGGTACGGCACTCGATGAACGGAAGTGCGGCAACAGAGGCCAAATTTTGGTGACTGGTGGCAGAAGTACGGTTGGCAACGTTAACATTAACTAAGTGGGTGTTATAGTCAATGTTAACTAAGGACTAAAAAATTAAATTCGAAATAAATTTGATAAGGGCTAAAAATAAGTTGCCTTATAAATAGGATAAAAGTTGAAGATATATACTATGAATCACTTATATATAATAACTCAAGCTACAGCAACAAGTTATTAGAGAGTACCTGCAAGTGGTTGCTGCCACTAGACAATATTCCAGTTCTCAAAAGCTCTTGTAAAGACGACCTCAGTATTTCGTACCGTGCTTGGAGAGTTGGTGGCCCCACGTATGCTTTGATATCAGCTCGATCCACAAAAGCTACATCTGCAAACCCAAACAACACCGTTAAAAATTTCTATGTTGGATAGCAGTTGAAACCTATTATATCATTATATGTAACTAATGAAAAAAACATGAAACTCTTGCTCCTCCAGTTCGGGCTGGCTTTAAATGAACTAAGCCGGTCATAAACTATTTGAGTTCAGCTTGTTTGACTCCGTGGACAACTTGAATAATATAGAAAACACTTTATTATAATTCTACCATGAAAAAATTACTAAATTATGCTCTTGATTTTTCAAGTTAAAAATATTTTCATTTTCAAGCACGACTTTTATAGTTCCTTAAACGTTCCAGCATTACTCGTTTATATTTTCCACAGATTTTCATGTTTGAATTCAGAATTAAAACTGTTATCCATTCCTGTTTACAACAACGTTTGTTGAATCCCACATCGCTTGTGTTACCTGATCCTGAGCTATATATAAAATTTAGGGCAATCCTCATTTTTCAAGACGTCTTTTTGAGGGTGAGTTAGGCCTATTGGATTTCTACATGGTATCAGAGTCAAACTTTTGTCTAACGTAGAGCAAGTTGAATCCCCATCAATGATGGGGCCTCCAATATCTATTCACAGTGGTTTGTCAAAATCTACCCTGCGCATGAGGGGGTATGTCGAATCCCACATTGATGTTGGGTCCCCCGATATCCGTTCATAGTGGTTTATTAAAGTTCACCTTACGTGTGAGGGGGCGTGTTGAATCCCACATCACTTGTGTTACCTGATCCTGAGCTATATATAAAGTTTAGGGCAATCCTCATCTTACAAGGCGACTTTTGAGGGTAAGTTAGGCCCATTGAATTTTCTACATCGTTGTATTACATTCAGCATTTATCATCTATCTATATGTTGCATTATAAAACAATGTAACATTCAACAATTCAACCCACAACGTTTGGCCCAACAAAAATTTGGCCAACTGAAAAACATGTGCACGATCAAAGGTGGTGTTTACAACTATGTTGTGTTGAATTCAATATTGTTACATTCAACTTTATTGTGATTTTAAATTCAGCATACATCCATAAGTGAACAAAAAAAAAAAAAAAAAAAAGGTATCGTTTTCAACATCATGTGTTCGTTGTTAATAATTTATATTTGTTTCACATGCACAATCTATGTTTTGTGGCTTGTTAAAGTCCTAAAACTTGGATACATTAAAGATGTAATGGCTTCCTATGTTTTCGGGAACAACTCTGTAGTGAAACATTTTCCTAATTTTTCTAATCAGGGATTTTCTAAGACGGGCACATATGTTCGTTTTTGTGCAAAGGATTAGAATGTAACATGGAAAAAAAATATGAGGTTTAAAAACTTATTTTGCATGCACTTTGAGTCTTGCCACCAAACCACCATTTTTTTATAGTACAATCTTACAATTCCAAGGCTTTTTAGAACTTGATTCAATTCAGATATAACTTTAGAAATAGTCGTCTAGTATATCCAATTAGTAAGTTAGATTTAGATTTATTGCTTATATATATTTATAGTCTATACAATTCTTATATTTTGAATTGTTTTTATATAAAAAAATATAAAGGGCTGATTTATTGACAACTTCATCTTAGTTATAGTTCTTGAGCATCAACCTCAAATAAGCTCGAAAACAATTCCATTATTTGAACAGAACTCGAACATACGGTATAAGGTTTCGCTTGAACTCAAATATTAATGGAAATGAATGAAACAAAGTTGAACAATTCACACCCGAGCTTGGCTTAGCTATTAAGTAGCCAAACATACAATTCGATATGAAATTCTTCATGGACTTACCAATAGCAGCAGTTATATTGGATGTTGTCAGGATTATCACATTCGGTGAGGATTTCAGCTTGTCCATCTGAGTTAGCAGAGCATTTACAACCTAGGAAACCACATTCAAATTTTTATATCTGTGGGAAAAAGCTCACAAAATAGCTTTGTTTGATACAAAAAAGAAATACTAATGGAAGTGTTTTAAATTCAGTTTGCAAGAACAAATGCATGATACCCGTATAGAGTCTGAAGGTTCGGAGCCAGACAGAGCAGCTTTTCTAGCAGCAGCAAGGCTTTCAACCTCATCTGTAAGAGTATTGCTGAGAAATTAATACATGCTGGAAGATAATAAGTCAAACATCAAACTGAAAGAACATCTGTAAGACAAATTCTCACCAATCAAAACAAATACCAGATTATTTTCTTCCTCCACCATTTCTTGAATTTTTGAAAAAAGTTTCGCAACCTAAAATTAGAAATGCAGGCTCACATACAAGTAAATGTGCCAAAATAATCCAGAAATCAAATGTTATCAAACCAACAGTCATTCTGAACATAATTATCCATAAGGGGGCGAGGGGGCAAGGGGAGGGGGGGGGTTGTGGAAGCAATCTCCCTTGTACTAAAGAGAGAGTGTCATTAAGATCAAGATCATCGTACTTACCAACTTGCCACTTTCGGAGAACCATTTACTAAATAAGGAGTGTGCATTAACTTCAACCAATTGGCACTGTGAATATCTATTTTTCGAAGAGTAAAAAGCAAAGGTAAGAGAAATATCACCGATATAAAAGTGCATCAGAAAGGAATGGCAATCAAAGAAGTACTTCTACAGGAACCTGGAGCTAAAACGAATGGACATTTTTTGTGCCAGTGCCTTGCATAGAGACGTTTTCCCTGTGCCTGGAGGTCCATGTAGAAGAATGATTCTGCAAACCACATGTAAAGGAATGAGTTAAATCTGGAGGTGACTGTAATAATCAACTGATTTTCCTAGTTACTTAGCCAGGATACTTCTAAGCACGGAAATAAGCAACAAGAAAAAGGAATGGAAGGGCGGGGCCGGGTAGAATGCTTGCGAGGTGTGACTCCTAGTAGTAAATCGAAGGTGCCAGTTTCTACTGCAAATGATGTGTAACTCGAAACAAATTCTAATGTTTCTTACTCTAGGTTTGATAAAGTAGAACCCTTATGCACAGCCTGTCCAGACAAAGTTTCTCGAATGTATCTCAAAGTAAGTACATTTTCCTCCAAAAATTATTATGACAATGGTCTTGTGATACAGAACCACCCTTGTGCACTTATTCACGAAGAAGGTAAAGAAAACGTGGTAAAAATAGAGATTGATTTTTAATTGACCAAATCAATTTTGGGCAGTTGTTGGGGTTGGAGTTGTAGGGGCTGCACAGTTGTTGGGGTGGCAGTTATAAGGGCTGCAGTTGTAGAGCAGTTATTGCGGCTGTAATTGTAGGGGCTGCACAGTTGTTGGGGCCGCAGTTATAGGAGCTACATGTTTAAAACCCTAAAGAAATAGTTCTAAGTCATTTCATAACCATCCCACTACTTCCACAACTCCACTCAAGACATCCCACTCCACAATCCCACTCAAGCCACTACTTCCCCCATTTTCTGATTTTTAAGATTTTGTTTGGGTAAGGATTTTGGGGAAGGGATTTGATTTGGGTAAAAGATTTCAGAATCCATTTTTGACAAATACCTTGTTTGGGTATTTATGAGAAACAATTTATAAAATCATTTTAATTAAAAAATAATGGTGAATAAGGGATTTGGCAATCCTTTCAAACTAGGTGTCATTTACAAATCACTCTAAGGAGAGATTTTAGATCTGGCCGCTGACCCCCGTCGCCGGCTACCTCCGGCCGCCGACCAACGCGGCCGCCGATAACCACCGACTACCTCCGTGCGCCGGCCACCGTCACCGACGACCACCACCCGCCGCCGACCCCTACAGTGGTGATAGTGGTTATCCAAATAAGAAAATTATAAAATTACACAATCAAATTCTTTACCTAAAATAATTATCCAAATAAGAGATTTCAAAATCCAGAATTTTGAAATCCGTTCATTTACAAATCTCTTACCCAAACGCAACCTAAGAGTTAGTTTCTGCTTGTTATTTAGTATAAATAGCTATAGTGTTTGTTTTGGAGAGGCACGGTCAATTTATCCAATTATTACCTTTTGGAGTTTTGTCCTCAGGTTTATTGGTTGTAATTGTGTTTAAGATTCTTGTACTACTTACTGCCAATGTAAGTTCTCTTTTTTTTTCTTCTTCCTTTTTTTTTTTTTTTTTTTTTTAGTTCCTATCATTTTGGCATCAGAGCAGGTCGATCCATCATGGTTAACACCAGATCGTCCAACATCTAAAATTAACCAGATAACCCAAACACCAGTCCACCAGCCAACCTGAATTATGATTACATTACCCAACAATTATCAACCATCGCTTCCAAATTAAACACCATAGACTCTCTAGCAGCGGAAGTTGCAACACTCAAAGCCCAATCGAGTGGGACCCCACCCACGGAAACCAGTACGGGTGGATCCAACAGAGGAAAAGCCAAAGAAATCCCACTAGGACCACGTGAGAAGGGAAGAACGACTTGGTCAGAAGCAGATGACGACAACATGGATAATCCTTGGTGGTTTAGGAGTCCTTCACGGCGTCCTCATACGAAGATGGAATTTAGCAAGTATGAAGGTAGAGATCCCCGTGGGTGGATCCTGAAAGCGGAATAATATTTCCGTTATTATCAAACACCGGAGAACTCAAAATCGACATCGCAGCCATGTAACTTGAAGGTGATGCCCTCGACTTATTCGCTTGGATTAACCGTGAGCGAACCTTGCTATACTGGGAAGAGCTTGTCAAAGCCTTGCAGGAAAGCTATGGTCCAGCGGAGTTCCAAAATCCTAACGAACATCTTTGCAGCATAAGGCAAACTAGGTCTGTTCAAGAATACCGTCAAGAATTTGCCAAGAGATCTTCACGGGTCACAAATTGGCTGGATCATTGTTTATTGGGCGTGTTTTTAAATGGCTTACAGGAGGAGCTAAAGGTTGATGTTAGGATCCACAAGCCCAGAACAGTCTACAAGGCCATGAGTTTGGCTCTTGAATTTGAGACCAAACTAGGCCCAAATTGCAGCAACAGGGGGCCCAATTGGACCACATCCAGCCGACCCAGCACATTACCCCAAACCTCATTCACGCGAGCTCTCTACGACGACCCAAGCGACAAGCTCGAACATGGGAATCTGAACAGCAGAACCGACTGGCCAAGGGTCTCTGTTTTAGGTGTAACGAGAAATTTGCTCTGAGACACAGATGCAAACAAACGGGCTTCTCTCTAATGGAGCTCACGGACGGCGAACTTCCAGCAGGCGGAGAAGAAGAAAACGCTGATGACGGCGACCCATCAGCGGCAGACTTGGCTGAAATTTATTTCCATGCTATTCTAGGCAAATCTCCAGGCACCACAATGAAGCTTTTGGGTACTATACAAGGACGCCAAGTTCTGATTTTGATTGATAGCGGATCAACACATAATTTCGTTGCGGAGAAGATTGTTGAAGACGCCAAGTTCTGATTTTGATTGATAGCGGATCAACACATAATTTCGTTGCGGAGAAGATTGTTGAAGAAGTCGGGCTACCCCTACAATATATTCTTTCTTTTGGAGTTTAAATTGGTAACGACGACATGATCAAATGCAATCGCATTTGTCGGGATGTTACGGTACAGCTTCCCTGGTTGACGATCACCCAAGATTACTACACGTTCGCAATTGGTGGTGCTGATCTGGTTTTGGGTATCAAATGGCTTGCTTCCTTAAATACAATTTAAGTCAATTGGAACGAGATGTTCCTAATTTTTCATCCAAACGGCAAGCAATATAAGCTCCAGGGGTCCCTCACAAAACACAAGCTGAAGCCACTTTTCAGTATTTCTCAACAGAGATCGAAATATCAAGTACTAATTCTATCCACAATCCCAAAATTCAAAATCTACTCAACAATTTTGAATCTGTCTTTTAGGAACCCAATACCCTTCCTCCCTTTTGGTCCCACGCCCACACTATACCCTTGCTCCCAAATTCAAAACCCCCCAAATATCAGACCTTACCGATATCCTTATTTTCAAAAATCTGAAATTGAAAATCAGGTTTCTGATTTACTACGTTCAGGTTTTGTTCGCCCAAGTACCCGCCCTTTTGCTAGCACAGTCCTTTTAGTCAAGAAAAAGGATAATTCTTGGCGTATGTGTGTCGATTACCGAAGCCTAAACAAGATTACCATCCCTGATAAATACCCCATACCCAACACTGATGAGCTTCTCGATGAACTACACGGTGCCACTATTTTTTCCAAAATTGATCTAAGATCCGATTATCACCAAATACGAGTCAACCCTGCTGACATTCCCAAAACGGCCTTTCAAACCCATTCTGGCCCTTACGAGTTTGTTGTTATGCCGTTTGGTCTCACCAATGCCCCTTCTACCTTCCAATCCGCCACGAATGACCTTTTCAAACCCTATCTCCGCAAATTTATCTTGGTGTTCTTTGATGACATCTTGGTCTACAGCCAATCGGTTCAACAACACCTTCACCATTAGCAAATCACCCTTTAACTCCTCCAGGACAACCAATTTTTTGCTAAAGTTTCTAAATGCTTGTTTGGCCAAACCCAAATCTCCTTTTTGGGTCACATGGTATCCACTAAAGGCGTTGCAGTCGATCCAGAGAAAATTCAAGTAGTTCTAGATTGGCCCGTGCCAACCAACGTGAAAGAGCTTCGAGGGTTCTTGGGATTAACAGGTTATTACCATAGGTTTGTGAAGAATTATGGGGTTCTCTCAAGGCCATTAACAGATCTCATCCGAAAAAATGGTTTCCACTGGTCATCTGTGGCAGAAACAGCTTTCCAAAAGCTCAAGCAAGTACTAACTTCAGTTCATGTTTTGCATCTACCGGATTTTAGTCAACCCTTCACGGTGGAATGTGACGCCTCTTCTGACGGAATCGGCGCAATACTTCTCCAATCTGACCACCCAATTGCATATTTTAGGATTTTCTTTCTCTAATCGTTTGAAATCAACTTATGATCGGGAATTGCTAGCTCTTGTACTTGCCTTACAAAAGTGGCGGCATTACCTGTTGGGACATCACTTCTTTGTCAAAACAGACCATTTTAGCCTCAAATACTTATTGGAATAGCGGGTTACAACGAATGAGCAGCAGAGGCTTCTTATGAAGTTGCTTCCTTTTGATTTATACATCATTTACAGGGCTGAAAAAGAAAATAAGAGGGCAGATGCACTTTCCAAGCATCCCCAACATGCTGATTTTTTAGCTTTGGCTCTTCCTGTTTCATTGGATTTTATGGATTTGCAGGAAGCTCTTCAAGTGGATTCGTACACTCGGGAAATAATGGCTTCTCTTTCGAAAGATTCCAATTCTTATCCAGATTTTCACTTAGTGGACAAAAAGCTTTACTTCAAGAATCGTTTGGTAATCCCTGACAACACTCCTCTTAAGCAAAAGCTTTTGTTTGAATCTCATGACTCATTGTCTGCAGGGCACGGGGGATATTTGAAGACTTTAAAACGCATTTCTTCTAACTTTTTCTAGCCGGGTATGAAGCATGATGTCAGGCTCTTTGTTCAAAATTGCTTAACTTGTCGACAAAACAAATACCAAGCGTTAGCACCCACTGGTCTTCTGCAACCTCTACCTATATCTGAAAGAATATGGGAAGATACCTCACTAAATTTCATTGTTGGCCTTCCAAAATCCGGTGGGTTTGATACCATCCTGGTGGTAGTGGATCACCTCAGCAAATACTCACATTTTCTGCCCTTATCCCATCCATTTACTGCAAAAACTGTTGCTGAAATTTTCTACAGGGAGACAGTACAACTTCATGGTATTCCAAGATCTATCTTTTCAGATAGGGATGTCATATTTCTCAATACTTTCTGGCAAGAACTTTTCAAATCCAGCCACACTCGTTTGCATATGGACACCTCTTACCACCCTCAATCAGATGACCAAACAGAGGTAGTTAACCGGTGTTTGGAAGCATACCTGCGGTGTTTTGCCCATGAATGGCCGCATGCTTGGCATAAATTTCTTCCCTGGGCAGAATATTCCTTCAATACTGGATTTCATACTTCAACTGGAACTACCCCTTTCAAGATTGTCTATGGGAGAGATCCACCAGCACTTCATCCATTCATTCCGGGAGAAACACGCATTGCTGCACTTGAAGAACAGCTCAGTACTCGCGATGATATGCTGAAGCTTTTAAGAGCTAATCTCTTAAAGGCTCAATCAAGAATGAAAGCACACACTGATTCCAAGAGAAGAAAGTTGAATTTCAATGTTGGCGACCCTTTCTTTTTACGAGTTCAACCTCACCGCCAACACTCTCTTGCTAAGAGACGGTATGAGAAACTCTCTCCTAGATTTTTTGGCCCTTACAAGATCATTTGACGTGTTGGATAGGTGGCTTATGAGTTAGAACTTCCCCCTTCATCCAAGGTTCATCCCATCTTTCATGTTTCTTTGCTACGCCAAGCTATGGGGTAAGTTCCAGCTTCGCCAATAGCTCCACTTCCCATTACTTCTGACTGGGAAATCATTCTCACTCCTGCCAAAGTGCTAGCTCATCGCTGGGTAAAAGAAGGAGGTGTCCTTACTTTGGAGCTGTTGGTTCAATAGGAACTGGGAAGGTCATCCTCTTGAAGAAGCTAGTTGGGAGGATTATGACCTTCTTGCCGGTCAATTTCCCTCTTTCTGCCTTGAGGACAAGGCGATTTTCCAGGGGGGATGCATTGATACAGAACCACCCTTGCATACTTATTCACGAAGAAGGTGGAGAAAACGTGGTGAAGATGGAGATCGGTTTTCAATTGACTAAGTCAATTTTGGGCAGTTGTAGGGGCAATTGTTAGGGCTGCAGTTGTAGGGGCAGTTATTGGGACTGCAGTTGCAAGGGCAGTTATTGGGGCTACAGTTGTAGGGGCTGCACAGTTGTTGGGGCTGCAGTTGTAGGAGCTGCACGTTTAAGACCCTAAAGAAATGGTCCAAGTCATTCCATAACCATCCCACTACTTCCACAACTCCATTCAAGACATCCCACTACTTCTATAACCCCACTCAAGCCACTACTTCCCACATTTTCTGATTTCTAAGAGTTGGTTTCTACTTGTTATTTAGTATAAATAGCTGTATGGTTTGTTTTGGAGAGGCATGATCAATTTATCCAATTATTGTTACTTTTTCGAGTTTTGTCCTCTCTATATGGACAGGTTTATTGATTGTAATTGTGTTTAAAATTCTTGCACTACTTATTGCCAATATGAGTTCTTATCTTTTTCTTCCTATTCTGGATTTTTTCTTTTTATCTTAAGACCCAATCATCTTGTCTGTGAGTTTATTTTGCTTCAAACATTAGAATAAGTAGATCTACAAAAAAAAATGCAAATGTCTGCATGACTACTTATGTTTAAGATAAAAATAAGCAGAAACAGGGAGACGGAAAAAGAGAAAAGGAAATAACTTTAAGAACACTCTTTTGGTTATTGTCCCTTTTAGTTAAATTCTATTTCAGAGTTGGGTGAAGAATTACACAAAGGATAGAAATCAATCATGAAGAATGTTATAAACAATTGAAAGCATTGAAAGAAACAAAAATATTTTTCACTTCAAAGAAATAGTTTCTCATTTTAAATCAACCCTAACCACTGGGTTGCTTGACATGCAGCAAGTAGAAAGGCAAAAGAAAGTTGAAGCACCATATTATATGTAATAAATGGAGCTAGGGTGCTGTTATGGAGATGGTAGATGCAGAACTCGTGTATGAACTGTCATCTCATTCAAACACCATTTTTCACTTTCCAAGGTCTATATTGACAGCAAAAAATCCCAAACTTTAATGCGCCAATTATCAGGTTTGACATTTTAAGGCACAATATGAGGTATAATATTGCAGTATAAACTTGATGGCATTGGATGCCAGCATCATAAACAATCTGCATCAAAAAGGTACCTGCTGCATCTGCCCTTAAATAACAACTAAGCCATAATAGGAGCTAGAATACAGATACAACATGATCAGACAAATATAAAACAACGAATAAATAAACCATCCCCGCACAGGTGGTGTGAGGTTCAAAGATCTCTCTCTCGCTCTCGCTCTCTCGCCCTCCCCCTGGTGCAAATTTTCAAGAGCATAAATTTGTGAACATTAACAGGGAAAAAGAAAAACTTACCGATTCCAAGATACAAGGAAAGGATCAACACCTTTGTCAGTAAAAAGCAAAGCACTTGCTGCATATCTTAACAACCTATGCTTGAGGCCAGATTCATAAATTAAACTGCAGAATAAAATATATCATGTTTTCCACTTTATACATCTAACCTTCAAATTAGGGAAAAAACCGAATATTGCAAGCAAACCTTTCCCACATGCCATCAAACTCTTTTGCAGGAAGAATCCATTCATTAAAGCTAGAAAGTTGACCGTCCTCACTTAATTCTTCACAGGAACCATCCTCATTGAGCTGAAACAGCAACACGAGAAGCACACCCAAGTGTGGCTTAAATATATATCACACCAAATGGAACAAGCCAAGAAAAGCAAATACAACTGATGAAATGGTGGCTCAATTTTTCAACGATGTAAGGCCATTCCCATTGTCAGAAGGAGAGTAAGCAGTTCTTCTCTCATTTCGGTGTCAGCCTTCTTTGAAGAAATCTCTGCAACAGATTCTCTGATTTGCGGTGATTGCAAATCAGAGAAATCATCAAATTTCTCTTCTCCCAATGCCTATATAAAGGGTAACGATGCAGGCCACTAATAAATCCCACAAGCAGATAAAGATCCAACCCTAAAATTGAGAGGAGTGAGACAATTGAAAGATTTTTCTACAAGTGTATTAAGATGTTTATGTCCTTGTTTGTGTGTGTTTTCATTCTATCTCCCATAATTTTGTTTTGTTTTTTGTCCACTTGGCATGCTTCCGCACAATAAATGGTTTCAGAGCTTCAGTTGAGAGCTTGGGATTATGAAGGAGATTGAATCGAGAAAAGAGAAGGTTGAATCTCCTTCAATCTCTTCTAGTTCGCAAACAAAATTGTCAATATCAAATGACAAACTTGATATTGAAAAATTTGACGGGACAGATAGTTTTGGCATGTGGCAATGGGAGATGGATATGCAGGTTCAATAGGGTTTGGATATAACCCTGGGAAACAAACCAAATTTTATGGATAAATCAGAATGGTTGAAGATCAAGAAAATGGCACACGGTTCTATTCGTCTCCGGTCTTACAAAGAATGTCAAATACTTTGTAACGAGAGAGACGATGGTGAAAGATTTGTGGCAAAAACTTGAAGACAAGGTCATGATGAAAAGTATTGAGAATTGGTTGTATCTAAAGCGAAAGTTTTTCCGATTTCAATACCAAGAAGGTACATCTATGATGGATCGTCTCAATGACTTCAACAAATTGAGTCTCGATCTATTGAACCAGGATGAAGAGATCAAAGATGAGGACAAAGACCTTATATTGTTGGATTCATAACGGATTCATACAAACAGTTGACAACTACTTTGATCTTTGATTTGCGGTAAAAACTCTGTATCAGACGCATTGACAAATAATGAAGTTCGTAAACGTGACAAGGTAGTCCAACATAATACATCTGAAGCCTTGATAACGAGGGATAGATCGGAGAATAAAAATCACAACAAAGGTAGAAATAAATCTCATTCCAAGTCGAGAGGAGTTTCAACAAATGGCAGGAAAATTCTGGTGAAGGATGAATGTGCTTTTTGCCATGAGAAGGGCCACTGGAAGAAGGATTGCCCCAAATTAAAAAAACATGGGCAATACAAATACAAATGCAAATGTGGCCCATATAGAAGATGATGATTCAAACTTTGCCTTGACTACTACAATTGGAGTTGGCTCAGACGAGTGGATTCTTGACTCGGCGTGCTCCTATCATATGTGTTACGACAAGGGTTGTTTCACTAATTTGGATCTCCCTAATGGTTCCTGATGGGAAATAATCATGCGTGTGAGAAGAAATGGGTTGGTATGATCTGATTAAAAGTTGCATGATAAAATCACAAGCGATCTGACCAATGTTCGATACGTACCGAAATGAGAAAAGAATTCCGTGCTCTCCTTTTGTCAATGGGAATGGCCCAACCTTGTTGAAAAATTGAGTGTGCCAAGTGTACAAAAAACAACGTCGTCAGCAAATGATGGAAAACACTATGACTTAAACTGATAACCCCTTAGCGTTCCAAGACATCCGATGAGATACAGTAATCTTAATATGTCCACCTTTTAGAGTAGATGCTTGAATGGAATGGAAACCTCGCATTCTAGTTAACATTGTCAAATATGAGACATGAAAATAATCCCAAACAATTTCATGTGTTAGAAATATCATCCTCTATATTAAGGAAACCTCGTAAATACGTGTTTACCATGTAAAACAATCCATATTCTAAGAGTATAATCCCAATATGCCACTAATAACAGTAATGCATTCACATCGACGTAGACAACGAGATATCACCACCGAGTACATGGAGTATAGAGATTTCAATGACTTGAACATACTAGGGCACGAATCAGAGAAGAGGATTGGAATAATTAATACAGATATAAGCAAACAATCAAAGGGAAAGAAGTGGTTAGGCTGCCTTAGATTAAAACATACACACACAAATCACCTGGAAAACATGCACAACAGGTTTGACTTGCCAAAACAAGAGAATTTCATTGTTATCTGCACATTCATCTGAAAATCCAAAGTTAAGCATAAGAAAAGATACATACCAAAATAACCCTTCCTAGTCTCGTGAAGCAGGGCCAAAAACAAAATAAGATTTAGTACCGTTCAAAAACTGTTTGATGGTAGTCCAATTCAAGAGATTTTAATTTCCAGTTCACTATTATCACATACCAGTGCCACAAACACATATTCTTTGAACATTCTCCGCAAGAAATGGCTCATCAAGTGGCACGGGAATGGGACCCTCAGCATAGCTTAAACTCCGGTTTTCCAGCATTCTGTCAACAAATAAATGCAGAAATAAACCACCTTTCTAATCTTCTGAATTCAGGAACTCGTTTAATGAAAAACAAATTAAACATTTCACGAAGACAAACGCACTAAACATTCAAAACAGAATACTAATATAACATGGAACATGTGAGTATATATGAAAATAAAATAATACCAGAAAAAAAATGAACCTGAGGGGGGAAAAAAAGGAAAAACCAAATTAACAATATAAAATTTATGTAATGTGATGTGCAGGTAGCTACTATATACAAGCAAGAACCTCTCAACCGCCGAACGAACTTCATCGAGCCGAGCTGTGCTAGAGGGCCTCAAGCAAACTTCAACTGCAATGACAATTTCAAAGGCTTCACATTTCCCCCCAACAAACTATGTATAGTAGATTGTAAATTGTAATTTGTCGAACAAACAACTAAATAAGTCGATATACGTATAATATCATACATCTGTATATGCAGATGAGGTAGTACCCTACCTGAAACGAAAACTTTGTCTTCAGCGAACAGAGGAGGAGGAGGTGAAGGAAGAGGAAGTGGAAGAGGTAGAGGAAGAGGAACTGAATCGGAGACGCCGTCATTTTGATCGGGGATTGTGGTGTCGGTGGCATTCGGCATCGAGATATCCATCGGAGCACTCATTTTGGTGCCGTGAACAAATTTCCGGTGATTGCAGTAGTTTTCCGTCGAAGTTCAGGGTTTAGGGAGCGAAGAAGAATAAACAAACCCTAGGTGCGCAATTTGAAAAATGAACGCGGGAAGCAAAACCCAAAATTATATTCTGTTGGTTACTGATTTTTATTTTTATTTTTTTATAAATTTTCCTGAATATTCAATAGGAAATAGTTTTCAGTTGTACCTAAAAAAAAATAAAAATAAAAAATGTTTGTGAATGTTTGACAAACTTAGAAATTTTGTTCATCCAATCTACGTATTATAATAATTTTTTTTTTAAAATCAAAATTCACTATACACTATAAAAATTATTATAATATTTTCATATAGAAAATTATGTGTATAAAAATTATTATAATATTTTCATATAGAAAATTATATAACTTTTATGACGTACAATTATTTTAAATTTTTGATAGAATTATTGAACATATCAAGATTATAGATATAAAAAAAAATAAAATTATTAAGATTATAGATATAAAAAAAATGTTAAGAATTAAAACATAACTTCTATTTTACCTTTTTAGTAATTCATCTTTGAAATCAAAAGTAAACTTATAAAAGATAATAAATTGGTGGAAGATCCTTAAAAATTTTATCAAATTAATAAAAAATTTCAAGCCAAATAAATACTTTAGTTATGATCTCATATACTAGAGTTCATGTAAATTAATGTTTCAACTAAGGTTGCATTGTCAATCGCCTTTGGGCACCAGACTCTGGCCATAGGATTCTTGTCGCCGATCGTCGTTGAAATATTTTTTAATTACATTACAAATTTTTTAGTAATTTTGATGAGAATTTTATTGAGAGTTTCCAAAGTTTTTTTTTTAAAAAAAAAAAAAGGAAAAGGGAAAAAAAAAAACTTTCTAAAGACGGATGAAATCAAATTCATGCTAAAAGTATAAAAATATTTTTATTCCAAAATTACCCTTTCTTCATGTGTACAAAAATATTTTTTCCTGAACTTTTTGCATTCCATTGATTATTTTGTAAATTCCACTGAATTTTAAGTTTCGATAAAAATCCCCTAAATTTATTTTTTATTCGAAAATGTATATTTTTGTAAAATACTATAAATACCCTTATTTATGGTCCATAGAATTTTATTTTTTTTATAACATTCCACTACAAACTTATATCTATAAACAAATTACTTATCAAAAATCAATAAACGTTACACTAAGTTTCTATAATTCCATTGAATATTAACAATTACATTTTAAAATTTTATAATTTCACTTAATATAATAAAAATAAACAATTACACTAAAAAAAATCACATACTATCATGTACATAATTCAAAATTCAGAAATAAAATATTCATAAAAAAAATCAAACAGTCAAAATAAAATATCACTTATCCACACAATAATTAAATGGAAATCCACAAAAAAAAAAAATCAAATGAAAATCTACTAAAAATTATAAAATCAAAAAAATATAGGTTCTGAATAGAATAATTTATATACTGAACCACCATCAACAAAGTTTTACCCTACTATATTTTCATAAATAAATCAATCAAAAATGAAACATTCATAAAAAATTCAAACACCCAAAAGTAAAACATCACTTATCCACATATTAAGTGAAAATTAACTAAGAAAAATCAAGTAAAAATCTACTAAAAATTATAGAACTCCAAAAATATAAATTTTAAATATAAGAATTCGGATGCCAAACCATCTTCAATTAAAACTATAATATATCAATTGAAAATCAAAATTGAACAACTCAGATTCATCGAAATAAAAATAAATAAATAAAAAAAGAAAGAAAGAAGAAGAATCATAGTTAAAATCAACCAAGACGATGTGATTTAGGTTGGATCTGGTAAGATCTAGCCTAAATCTAATAAGATCTTGAAACAATGGAGGCGATGGATAGAGATGACGATTGATGGATGACAGTGAACAGAGCAATGGATGGAGAAGATGACGATGGATAAATATGATAGCGAACACAAGACGAACAAAGCAATAATGTAGATGACGACGATGGATGGAGGCGACAAATCAGATCGATTGTGGCGGCGAAGGAACCAGTGATCCGTGGTGGTAAGCAAATCTAGCCCAGATCTGGTTGATGAAGAGGTGGTAGATGGAGACAAAAGAAATAGACTGTGACGGCCACGATTGGACAAGGAGACGATGGCAACTGCGACGAACAAAGCAGTGGTGACGGCGACAAACATCTGAGTGTCAAGCAAATATGTCAATTCGTCGTTGTCTACAAATTGAAGCAGTGATGACTGTGATGATGGATGGAGATAACGACGACGATGACAACAACGACCATTTTGTTGTAGATGAGAGAGACCATTTCGTTGTAGTTGAGAGCAAAAGAGAGAAACAAGAGAGAATTTTTTTTTTTTTTACTATTTTGTTATATTAAAATTGAGGGGCAATTTTACCATTAAAAATATTAGTAGGAATTTGTGCACAAATTATTATTTTTTTAAATAGTATTTGTGAATAATAATTTATTTGAATGGATAGTTATTTGGTTTTAAAATTGGACTGGAAGAAAACTCCAAAAAAAAGAACCATCCCCATTCCAACACATTGCAAACCTTAAAAAAGCATCAGAAAAATAACAAACTGGCAAATTACAGTGTCTAAATTTAGGACATGAAGAAGCCAATGTTCTTAACTGACCAGCAAGGTCAAAAGTAAACCGCACTGCGTCAGTGCTTCTGCCTTCATCACCAAATAAAAACAGTCGAAAATAAGAAAACCCAGATTCCTAAATCCATAACTATTTACAATAGGATTATTACCAATACTATGAACCTAAACCTGAGCCATCTCTCCAGCCACAAGTTCCATGACCACACGCTTGATGCTCCCGTTGTTCTTCTTTAGCAGCTCCTTGTTCATTTCCTTGTTATGGAAACCCTAGACACACCAGAACAATCATTTCCTCAGAACACTATTTGTCATTCAAATGTAGAAACAATTCATGTTTAGAAACACATACTCAAATGTTTTTCATGATTTCTGAAGACGGACTTACCATCTCCTCCAGCTCGTCGAGGATCGGGTCCCACCCTTCCACGACAAAGAGATCGTCCACTGCTTTCTCGAGATTGTACTTGTTCACTCTTAGGATCTCCTTGTTCACATCAACCTCTTTGAAACCCATTTCCTCCAGTTCATTCAGCAATGCCTTCTCAACCTCATACTTTGAAGTTGGATCATCGGAAGGTGCAGCTGTAGGCACAGGTGGTGTTGGTGTTGGTGTTGGTGTTGGTAGATGTTGCGATAAATCAACGGCAGAAGATGAAACCGGAAGGTGTGGTGTGCTACCGCCAACTAGCAATGAATCGTTTATGGGGAAATTCAAATCGTGTTCCTCGTTTTTGGAGGCAACGTCAAGTGTTTCGGTCTCTGTGTTAGAAACAGGCATAGAATTTGAATTCAACGCTCCAGGACCGCTTATGGCGCTACTACTAGTGCCAACACTGATGGGGGGCAAATTTAAATTGAACCCATTCAAGGTCTTCTTTGCAGGAGAAGAATCCACCTATATTTAACGGAAATATATTAGTTAAAAGGGTACCGGGTATTAGAAACATGCACGTCGAAGTAAAAAAAAAAATTAAGGCACAGTTTGATAATACTTTTTTGAGTACGTTTTTCCTTTTTTTTTTCTCTTTTTTATAAAAAAGTTCATTTGATAAAAAAAAAATAAAAAATATTACTTCTAACTTCAAATCTAAAGTGTGTTTAATATTGCAGAGAGGTTATTCTAGTGTTATCCTCAAAGAAAGATCTTTCAATCCAAAAGAATTTCATAAATAGTTAAAAAAAAAATTGGAGCGCAAAGAGGCCTTACTACATCGGTCTCTTAGAATATGAAAATAAATTAAGCACATAATTTTTATTTTTTTCAGGAAAGTATTTAAAGTGATGTTGGAATATTTAATAATTTGTCAATGTATTATTTCTTATTTAATATTTAGGTCATATTTCCTATTTAGGTTATGTTGGCCAATTTAATAATTTCCTTTATTCCATCAATTAGTCCATTATATTAGGCCGATATTCTTCCTAATTTGGCCTAACCTTATGACCATATAATAGGGAATGTAAAACCTTATTGTATATAATTGCCACATTATAACAAAATTGTTCTCTTCCTCTTCGAAAATCCTTTTGATGTTTTTTATTTTTCTTTTGTATTTTAAAGACATTTTTTTAAGTGCAAAACAAACAATATTTCGAAAACTAAGTACTTTTGACATATGGCAAAAAAAAAAAAATTAAACAGTACATGCAGGTTACCTCAACGTGGACCCAAATATGCTGTCCAAACTTCTGACCAGCAGGAGATGACATCCTCCAATATGAGATGTACGAACCAGGATTACGGGGAGTAGTAAAATCAACTACTATGTCAAGTTCTTCATTCACAGGCAAACCATCTGCAGCAATCTGTTGCAAGATAAAATCTTTTAATTGTAAATAAGGAAACCACAAAGGTTGAATACAACTAATCAAGACCAGAAATTAAAACATATTGAGAGGAACAGAGAAAAAATCCCCTACCAGCTCAACAGATGTGGACTCGCTTAAGTTAGGTCCCCCAATCCAACGAAGCTGTGTTCCCCGAGGCCAAGCAACAGTACCGGTGTTCTTCATTCGCCAAATCTTGGTAAAAGGAGTTGACGGGGCCATAACGGTACCATCCAAAACATTAACATCCCGAATGAAACAACTATCAAGCTTGGGATGAATCTCACGACCTTTGAAGAACTTTGGTGGTGGTGGAAAATGCATCCTTGACCGCTGCATCGGAGGAGAGAATGAAGATCAAGATAACCCCAAAAATCAATGCAGATGTACGTCAGTACAACATATGAAGCGTGAGCATTAGCTTGAGGTTTTTTTTTTTTTTTTTGTAGGACACTAATAACTACATCTCCGCGTTTTCATTCCCTCTTTTTATTCCATTAAATTATAATTAAAAATATTATTTTTTAAAAATTAGATAATTTCTATATTTTCTATTACTAAAAATAAATGATGCCAAAGTCCACAGACGCTAGTATTACATTATAAGAGAATGGAAGAGGACAACGTAGAGCTTGGACCAAAACTACATACATGATCATATCCCTTGAAAGCAGAGGGATGACCGTAAGTAAGAGGGCGGTCTATTCTGACATAATCAGACCTGTTTCCCATTTCAGTGAAGCAGATGCTACAGAGGTTGTAGTTCTCTTTTCTGCAAGAAAAAATAAAAAATTTGAAACAGGATTAATGAAGACCTTATAAACAACTACTATACCAGTTAGACAATGAATCCTCACACTTTAGATCTGAACCGTGGTCCAGTTATTGGAAGGACCCCACAGCCATCACAGCGGACACCCCTATGGAAAATATTGCCAGTACCATCATTGTGGTAGAAGATTCTTTTTCCAGAGACATACGGAGCAGCAGGTACAGCTGAGTCGTCGTTTGCTAAAGGGTTCCCTGAGAAAGGACATTCATTTACAAAACCAAGAGTCGACCAGGAAGAATGCTGGGCATCATCACACACTTGAAACTTCCCAGAATCTGAGGTACAATGCTTTAGAGAATCAAGAGAACACGAGGGAGCACTAGTACCAATGATTTTGTGCGTGTTGTCGGGAACTGGAACACTTGTAGCAACTGGTTTGGTAATTTCAAATGCATCATCGCTCGACTTCACAATTGAACAACATTCAATTGACTTCTTGTGGTTCAACTTCTTGCGTATTTGACTACCACTAGAGGCTTGCAAGGCCTTCTTCTTCTTCCTCTTCTGGAAGGCATCATGAAATATAGTATACGCAGAATCCATGCTGACCCCAGCAGAAAGCAAATTATTAAAAAGAAGCGCATCATTAAGATGGTCACAATCCAGGAATGGTATGTCCGTGGATTTGGTAACCAAGGCTTCTTCATCTTTCGTTTTAGTTCCAGGTTTCACAACATTGTCAGCTTCAGACGTTGGGAAGACCTCCTTTCCTTTAGAAGTTGCTGTACCCTTCACATTTTCTGAAGCCGATGCCGTGGCCCCGTCAGCCGTCGAACCGTGTGCATCTCCAGCTACTGCAGCACTCTTGGTCTTTCCTGAAGCTCCATTCTGTCCGCTAGATTCTGTTGCAGCTTGGGCCTCAGAAAACGAACTCATGAAAGATAACCCCATCTCGGATAAATGATCAACAAGCTCATCAATGGCTGGAGCAGAGGATTTAACTTTAGACAACATATCAAGTGATAATTTTGTCAGCATTTCACGCAAAGGCTCTGGTACAGATTTCAAGATCTCAGAAACACAGGTGTTCAGGTTTTGCAAAGGATTTTGTACACGAGGTGATCCCATTGGGATAGATCTTCCACTGGATCTACCATAATGTTTGCCATCGCTTTCATCATTCAGTTCCACAGTAATCCTCAAGGGATTAAGGGATTGTCTGATAACATCACGCAGATCCTCATCATCGACAAGTGCTACAACATCACTATCTCCATCGATGTATGAAAGCTTAAAGTCCGCGTGGGGAGGCAGATTAAAGAGACTAATGACCTTCTCCCTCAATCCAACCATGTCAAAGTCAAATTCTCCAAGAAAAGCATGGGCGATGAAGCGCCTAAGCACGTCTCCATGCCTCACCTGTTCCATAATCAAACATATTTCAGAAACAAAAAACAGTCAAAGGACAAACATAGAGCAAAGTGTAGCAGCCACATCAAAGTAAACTTGGCGGCTGGCGCCAAAATTGTAAAGACACAGCAGACAAACAAGGCAACCGCAATCAGTTCATTAATTCAATCAATAACAGAAAATTCCTTTCTACTTGCAAATGTTTTGCCAAAACTGCTAAACATCAACATGCAAGCCAAAACAATCAACAACAGCAATCATCATGTGAAAAACACCCAGTTCAAATTAATATTTACTGTACCAGCTGGTTGGACATAGGCACACCTTGAAACAATGAAGCATGTTAAGACATAAAAATTATGAGAAGTACCTTGTACATAATTCCCATTTACCCAAACCTGTTGCATTTCTTATTTATTGATTTTCTCCAGAACAGAGAGAAGGGAAACAAAAAGAAAAAGAAAAAGGATGGTCAGTTAAAAAAAAAAAATTCAAATTTCTTAGACCTGCTTACAGTCCCACAGAACTTACAAAGAACCCACACACTTCCCTTCGAGCAAGCAAATGGAGCAATACTCGATGGCCCAAGTAGCACTGTGCCAACTTCCTGACTAATTTTTTAAAACTCTGTTCCTTCGTATAGTTTTAGTAAATTGGCAGTGTCTTTAGCCACAGCATCTATGTTGGTAATTATATATTAGCATCATATCCAATAGTAATTCCGTTTTTAGAAATGAAGTGATTTCGTTGTATCTGAGTAGGTGATCACTCCATATTTGTCCGTGGTTTGAGATGCTTAAACATGGTGTTGTGTATGAAGTATTCTAGTCAAATTGTGGTGTGGCTTGTTGTTAGCCCCTTAACAAGGCTGGAGGACCAAACAACACCGGCTTGGTGCACTTTGCTACCGGACACGGTGCATGCGGCACGGATGGGGTCATTGGCAAGGAAGGAACCAACTTGGTGCACGTCGGTGAGTAGTGGCGTTGTGGCACAATACCAGCAGGTGTTGGGCAGTGAGAAAGACCTCCGTGCGGCACCGAGGAAGGGCGGCACAACGTAGGCATAACGCTACGTTGTAAACAGTGTCATGTGCGCAGCATGACAGATTGTTGGGAACGGCGGTGCATTTTGATGCAAAAGATGCATATGGCGTTGGGAAGTCGTTGGGTGCGACGACGCAACGAGACAGAACATGGGCGTAACGACGCGTTCTGGCCATAGAGGCGGCGTGGCAAGACGTTGGCGAACCTCGGCATGACTAGGGGACGAGATGGCAACAAGACAAGATGTTGACACGATGCAAAAACGTTGGAATGAAGCTGAGCTCGTGGTGAACTGATAGACTGGTAGTTCCTAGACAGGTGCAAAACATGTGGGTGTTGTCTAGTCAATTTTTCTGGGCGGTTTTTGGTTAGTTTTCAAACAGGAAAACTAACTCCTGTGGCTGGATACGTGTCGGGACAAGTGTCAATTGTCTGCCTAGGTAGTTGGGGCTGTCAACTGCTGATTTTCCCTATAAATTGTCATATTTTGGGTCTGTTTTTGGTTAGTAAATGTATAGTGGCGGATTTTACAGACCATTGTTGTAATTGGTTCCTTGTAACCCGAGTTATATAATACAAGGTTGGATTTTCCCGTAAAAAATTTTGTGTCGTTGCTTGGGTGCGTTTCTGGTACTGTGTTTCGGTGTATACTCGTTGTATAACATTCCAGAAACGTGTGTTTTACATAAGGTCGGTGCATTTCCGTTGCGTGACAGCACATTCATGAGGGCTGCTAGTTGTCGGTGCAACTAAGCCATCACTCGGTTATAATTTTTGCAGTAAAAATTTAACCTGTGACACTTGTCCACCATTATCCACAACCATATTCCATTACCCCTTCCAGCTGATCATATCGTCAAGCATAAAAGCCCTCAGTAAAAACCAACTGAATTGTATTTTGAATTAATTCCAACCGATCTTGTATTCACACTCCTGAACACAGATTATGTGTGCAAAATACAGATTTATGTCAAATAACTGAAACCAGTGAACTAGATAAAAGGAAATTTGAGAAATGAGCCTCCAGCCACTGATTAAACCAATAACTGAACTAATTAGACCAAAATCGAAACAGATAACAAATAGTTAACTTGTAAATCATACAAAACCAAGTTAATAAGAAATAACAATCGTCAATCGAAAGCCGAAACCCTAACATCTGTTTAACTAATCCAGGTAACTCGACGATCGGTGCAATAAATATCAAACTAAGTCCTATAACCAACGATCATAACAAATTTATAACGAAAAATTCACAGCTGAAGACATAGCAAACAAGGAATCAACGTACACAACTATATACTAATTATCCGAAGCATAAACCAACATGTAAAGCAATTAAAGCACACAAACAACAGATACGAACCTTGATCACAACAGTAGACCCCATCGTTTCAGTAAAAACCTTCCAAATGCGTCCCAGACTCCCAGGTAAGCCGACGAAAAGCTTCTGTAGATATGCGCAAACTATATATAAACAAACCGATCCTGCATATACCGAACCCTAGAATTGAACGGCAATAGAGGAAATTGTCAAAATTTATAGCGATTGATTCGGTTAGAATCGATAGAGGACTGTAAATTCATCAAGAGATCATCATAAACTCCACGCGTAGCCGTGAGCGATTTTCTCGCTCCTCTGTCTCTCTCTCTCTCTCTCTCCTCGATAAATACAAGTGTGGAGTGGAGAGAGTGGCGTGTGAAAGTATGAGTGTGTATTGCTTAATGCGTAAGGAGACGACGATTTTGCATTTGGGGTCAATCGAAGTTTCAGGTTACTTTGATTTTTACCCTCCATACTTTGATATTATTTCATTTTATTCCTTCTAGATAGTAGGTCAATGGTTCGGTTTCGGTCGGTTTATATAAAACCAAAATCGTTAGAAATATATCAAATTAAATTAAAATCAAAATCGTCAATTTTTTTTAATCAATTTTAAAATTAAACTATTTAAATTTATATAAAAATCAAAATCAAAACTGCGAAACCATTTAATATTTTTTAATTTTAAAAAAATCAAAACCTCAAAAACGCAGGCTTTTTTATATATAAACAAAAATATAAGTAAAATATAAAACATAAATTCTAAAAAATAAAAGTAAATCACAAAACTATTAATTGTTATAATAAATTTTTCTAACTATAATTAAAATGCAACGATAAACAGTCGTCATAATAATTCAAATTAACGAGTAAATAAATATAAATATAAGAAGAATTAAAGTATAAATAAATAAAAAATATATATTAAGGGTTAAACTGGAAATAAATAAATAAAAATGAGATATATGTCCTAAAAATATATCTAAAATATCAATTTTGCGGTTCAATTTTGTATTTTGGTTTCATGGTTCGGTTTCGTGATTCGATTTTATAGTTCAGTTTCGCGGTTTAGTTTTACGGTTATTTTCTCAAAATCAAAACCGTTTCGGTTGCCAATTTCAAAATCAAAACCGCAACCAAACCAACCGGGCCATTCGTTTTGACTTCCCTCGGTTATCCGTCGTTTTGGTTTTTTTTTGCCATCCCTACTTCTAGGAGATAATAAAAGATAAAATTAAATTAATTTTTTTGCTATCTGTTGGGTAAATCTATATTTTATTTTTCATTTTCTTCAAATGGTGTCAAATTTATATTTTTATCATAATGCTTAATAAATTTTTGGTTATGATTACGGGATATTGGATCATAAGAATATCAATACAATTTAATTTTAATATTTTATTTTGAAGTTATTATAAAATTTAATTCAAGAATTTATATTATAAAACAAAAAACGTAAAATTCAAAAAGGAAATTGCATAATTTTGTATTTGAAATTAAATCTAAAATTATTAATATATAGGCAGTACATTGTTTTTATTCGAGTTATTAATCATAATGGAACTTTGGAATTTTCTAAAATTATTAGATTGTGATTTTCATATTTAGAATATGAAGAACACAAAAATAAAAAAAATTGAAAATAATAAAATTATTTTGAATTAACTTTTTAAAACGGGAATGGAAAAATGAGATAATGGTATTGTGGCCTTGGTGGCGACACCAGACGAGAACACTACTGTAGAATGGTGGCAAAACCGTTGGGAACACACGATTGGTTGGAACACGCAGTTTTGGCCACCCTTGCGATTGATGCTAGTTGTACTAGTGGTGGTGTGGTTCTACCAATTGGTTCGACAGTTGGCGATGCGTCTTGGTTGCATTTCGGTCTTATTCTAGAAACAAAAACAAAAATACCAGAAGAAAAGATCAAGACAATCGTCTAATGATTTGTCCTTAAAACATTCGCCCCTGATAGGTATTTACAGTTGAATGAGCATATGCCTCCCAAAATACAACGATCAAGTTGCTACTGATACCAACACTAGAAACCAGAAGTCGGACGAACAAGAGAAGTGCATAACTCTCTCAAGAACTCTCTAAACAACATGAACAACGAAAGAAAAAGAAACTTTATACTGAAAATAAGAATGCGATACAACTTTCAGGCAGTTACACACCTGAAAAGGTTTTAGGTTTTGTAACTCTCAGTAGTTACACACTTAAACAGACAACCTTCAGATTTATAACTTCTCTTAGTTACAAGGCCCAAGGCCTAGGCTCCCTCGGACCCAGACCTGGGCCAGGTTGGTCGGTGGCGGCGGCACGCGCGCGTGACTTTATTTATTTTATAGGTTTTAGCATGTTTTCTGTCCATATCTTTCAACGCCTTAAGAGAACTTATTTACAAGAGATATCTCGAGTCTTAATAAATAACTTTTCATCTTCTTAGGTTACCAATGTGGAATAACCTACACTGCACGTCAATCAATGTCTTCAAGTGAGTACTTTAATGAACAATTTTTATTCATCTCTTAAATGATTTTACACAAATAAATATACCACATTCATCTTCTTACCAAGGAGAATACATTACTATATTGGGAAAAGTACAATTTAGACCTTCTAACTATTGACACATTTCTAAGTGGTCCCTCTAAATTTAAACGTTTCATTTCAAACCCTCTACGTATCATAACGTTTTAAATTGGTCCTTCCGTTAGAAAATCAGTTAAAACTAACAGAATTTAGGGGCAAAATGGTATTTTCACGTTTTTAAATTTTTTTAATCATTTTTAATTATTTTTTTTCTCTCTCTCTTCCTCCCCTTCCTCTCTCTCTCTCTCTCCCTCCACCTCCATCTCCCTCTTCCTCCCCTTCCCCTCTCTCCCTCCCACCCCACCCCCTGTTGTTACGGGGGTGAGTTCACCCCCTATTTCAGGGGGTGCAACCACCCCTTATTGCAGGGGGTGCAACCACCCTTGTTATGGGGGTGGGTGGGAGGGAGAGAGTGGAAGGAGAGGAAGAGGGAGAGAGGGGAAGGGGAGGAAGAGGGAGAGGGAGAGGGAGGTGGCAGGAGAGAGAGAGAGAGGAACGGGAGGAAGAGAGAGAAATAATAATAATAGTAATAATTAAAAATGATTAAAAAATTAAAAAAACGTGAAAATATTATTTTGTCTCTGAGATTCTGTTAGTTTTAACGGAATCTCTAACGGATGGACCATTTTGAAACGTTATGATATATAGAGGGTTTAAAATGAAACGTTTAAACTTAGAGAGACCACTTAGAAATGTGTCAATAGTTAAAGGGTCTAAATTATACTTTTCCCCACTATATTTATATGTCCCAACTTATTATTGAGTTCTACAAATAATTGGGTCACAAAATACAAAAAAAAAATCATTTAATACAATAAATGTAACTAAAAAATGTCACTAAAAATATAACTAAAAACACAAAAAAAAAAAATGTAACCAAAAAAATACTAGAATGTAGCTAAAAAAATACTTAAATAACTAAAAACTACACTAAAAATTAATTATATGTAACTAAAAAATACACTAAAAAATAGTTACATGCAAATAAAAAAATCCGGCGACTCGTGACTATGATCCGACGGCGAATGGCGACAAAGGATGACACCGGTGGTCGGTGTGCAAACCTTAATTGAAAGCCTTTGAATGAGGATATAAGGGAACATTGACTATCATATTAAAACACAAGGTGAAACATAATAAAGGATTTATCCTCAATTTAAAATTAAAATAGGATAAATTATGGATTAAGTCATATAATTAGGACAATTTACGAATTATTTATTTTAATTATTATGAGATCATTTTTAGTAGACATGAAATTAAATTTATTTTGAATTGAAATTCTAATTATATTATTATAAAAACTAATATTCCTTACTACTAGATAAAGATAGATTATTAATTCGGAGATGTCAATATTTAAAAACAATTAAATACTACAAAATTGAAATTCTAATGATTCAATTAGATTTTTATAATTGGTACAATCATGTTAATTTTATTTTACACATTTCTCCATGAAATATTTATGTATGTAAAATATAAAATAATCATGGACTTGGATCGTTCGAATTATGCAATTGGTTTGTTTAAAAGTGATATTTTTCAAAATTTTGAACAGTTCATTCCAACAAATTGTATTCAATTTAAAGAGATTTTCAAAGGTTTTCGTGCTCTACCTCATTACAAGATTTGCTACCTCTAAATACATGTTTGTCCCTCCGACACATAAAAATTATGAGAGAAAAATAGAAGAAAAAGAGAATTTTTTTATTTTTTTTTATACAAAAAATGAATGCAAGGTAGTTAATAATAAATGTTAGGATAACTTAGCAGTTTTTCATTTAAGTTAATCAATAACAAACGGTTGACTAACGAACAATTAGTCAAAGACGACCTGATACAAAAACTCAAACCTCACACAAATTTTTTGCTATCTCGAAAACAATAAGAGTGGTATGTTATATTATATCAAACTTCGGGCAACTAACGATATCTTCCATAGTTTCTATTTCAAATTTTTCCTTTTCGGGGAATAAAAAGAAAAGAACAGAAGTATGAACACAAGACGAACTCCATCTAACAATAAGATTGCAATACATCTGAATTTTTCCAACTAAAACACCATTTCCTCAAATCCCCCACGTTTAATCGTAAATCCATTCACACCGATGCAACTGTTTGGATGCCCGAAGCATAAACCCTATGCCTCGCCTTGTTTGCCTAGAAGGAAAAATTGAAATTAATTAAAATGAAAATACAACTATCCATATATTACCAATGCACTTGACATGAAACACACCCCTTTCCAAGTTTTTTGGGAACGAAAACAAAAACACTGCTCCGTTTGGTTACAGTTTTTGTTCCCGCTCTCAAAATTTTGGGATTAATGTAGAGAAATGCGTTTGGTAAACTCGTTTTTGTTCCCAAAATTTTGGGAGTAATTCTTGAATTCCTTAAGAATCTGAGAAATAAAAAAAAATGATTCCTATTCACACTCACAAAACTATTTACACTACCACCAGGCAACCACCACCACCCTAATGGCCACCATGCAATATGCATTTAAAGGGTAAAAAAGGAACAAATATTGCAACCAAACGCGTTTCTTGTTTCTATTCTCATAAATTAAAAGAAACAATTTCAGCACAATGGTCGTTACCAAAATGTTTCTATTACTATAATACTCCAGAACGGAAATAGAATTTCGATCCAATTTACTGAGAGTAGAAACACAAAAACCAACCAAACCCCATCTAAACAAATGCCACCAAATAAACAAATGAGGTTCATAATTACTTGTTCCTCCCAGTCAGTGCGCATGGCAATAGCCATGAGCAGTACTGCTTGCAAGCTACTCCCACCTATGATGCCGATCCAGAGGCCCTGCAAATGATTATGGAAATCAATATTTGCCAAAAACAGTTAAAGAAATGTTTTTTTTTCTTGTTCCAAAGAGGAAAAGAAACTCCATACCTTTCCTCCATAGTGGAAGACAAAAGTGAGTATTATTGCAGAAGGAAGCCCCACCAGGTAATATGCTCCTAGATTCACAAAAGCACCAGTCTTCTGCCACCCACATCCTCTTGCAGTTCCTTTTGCCACCCATAAATGTTAATCATGTTAATATCCGGAAATTATGAAGTTCACAAATTGATAGATACACAATTCCTAATGACTTATTTTATACTTGGGTTCAATGAGACTTCACAAACTAGACAAACTGACGGCTCTCCGTGGGTCTGCCAATACCAAGGTACATTTGGTTTGCAGACTCAGAACAGTTTTCTGTTATCGGAAAGTGCAAAGACAAACAAAAAGAAATGTTTTCTAGGAGTGCCTATCCTAATGTTGTGTTTGGTAGGCTGGAATAGAATGGAATGACAATTGAATTAGAATTACTATGGTATTGTAATGAAATGATCATTACCATTTTTATATTTTATGACAAAAAGGAATTAGATATTGAAATGACCATTTTTATTCCAATGTTTGGTCAGTATTGGGAATAAATCAGGAATGGAATACAATATATACAATAAATTATCCACTTCGAAAAATACAATTTTTTGTTTTAATAGAGAATATTCGAACATAAACCAAATGAAGTTCCTAAAAAAGGGTAAATATGGATACCATCGCAACATATTATATATATGTTTTCTTTTTAGGGGATCTTGATGAACAATCCACAAATTTAAAATTTTGTCTATGCGGTCCACACGCTATAATATTTTTTTTCTTCAGATTTCAGAAGTTATTGTATTACAAGAAAGTCATTGTGATTTTTCCATTAAAAAATTATAACTTTTATGGTGTGCAATGATTTTGGATTTTTGACAGAATGATTGAACTTCTCAAAAAATTAATGTACCGAGTGGGTTGGATGAATAGTGAGTTGCAAAATTTGGGATTACGACAAAAAAGTCGCCTTTTTTTAATGTTTGGATTGAGGTTAAGCCGTGTTTTGCATCTGTCTTTGTTATTTTTTTTCTTTTTTCCTTTTCTTTTGTTGCTTTTTCGTTCCCATTCTCTATTTTCAACAAATGGCTTACTGTTAATTTTCAGCAAAATGAGATTTCTGAAAACCTATTTTCATATTGCAAATCAAACACCACCTAATCTTTTTGCAAGAAAAATCTATGTTCTTTCATCTTCATCTTCTTCATAAATCACTTCTATTCTACAAACCCCTCTCTCTCTCACACACATGCGTGCGCATCTTTCTCTATCTAACCTATCTCTCTCTCTCACTCACTCACTCACTCACTCTCTCGATGGTGAGAGTTGGTAGCAGTGCCTCAAGTTCTATCCATGGAGGCGTGGAAGTGGAGGGGTCTCTCGTTTTCTGTAGTGTTTTTTGGCCGATGAAGGAATATAATCTAATCCCATATAATTAGGATTAACTGATACCATATTTATCTTGAGATTGGTTAGTCTCATATTTGTGGAATTAGAAAATCCTTGGTAATGGGAAAGAAATTTAATACCAATTTCCATGTACCAAACATAGGAATGAAATGGTCATTCCCATGATCACTCTAATCTTTTGTTGAATCCTGTGTGACAAACTGTAAGGTAAGTAGGTAACATGTGTTCAATGCTCACTGAATCCCATTGGTTAGGGACAAAAACAGTTTTGGGTTTTTGAAATTAAAGTCTGCTCAGGGAGATTTTTTTTTTTTGTCCTAATATGTTAGTTTTTAGTCAGCCGTAGGATTATATTTTTTGCAAAAAAATAATAATAAATTAATAACTTGAAAAGAAAAAAGAAATCATAAATATCGTACTTTGAACAGCACATTATTGAAAAACAGAAGTTTAGGGATTGAAGTGCAAAATAGGGCATATATCTAATAACCTGAGAGCACGCCCTGAATTCCATCCATGAAGTTAGACAAAGCCAGCACCGGCATTATTAGAGCCATATATCTAATAACTTCCTCTTCGCCAGTATATATATAGCCCCAAAAACCTCGCACTGCCACCGCAATTAAGCTTACCAAGAGGCCCTCAGTTACAGCCAGGACAAGTACAACCTGCACCGCTAGCTGTGCAGCACATGGCCTTCCTGCCCCTAATTCATTTGAAACTCTTGTGCTTTGGGGTAAAAGTATAATTACAACATCAATATCTATAATCAGTCTCTAATTATTAAGATAACTACAGACCAAAAATTTGGACCCAAATCTGAAAACCAAATGCTCTGTGTGTTAGATGATCGGACATACCTTACCGCACTGCCAAAGCCATAGGGGATTCTGAAGACCAATGCACTTGTATTAAGGCTGCAAAAAAAGATGACCTGAAATTAGGAAAGGAAGAGAGCCTCAGATTCAGGCATATAATTAGGGTCCAAATGGAAACACTCGAAGAACCAGACCTGATTGACATCATTGATGTCTCCAGCTTTGGATTTGGAAGAAGACCCGACATGAGAACCAAGAACTCATATGACCAGAACTCCAAGCTGATTATGCCAAAAGAAAGAGCAACATCAGGCTTCATATTTTAATTGACCAAAAATAGAGAGAAAACAAAAAGAAAAAAAGAGGGAATTTGAAAAGGTAATTGAAAATACGGTTCTGAACACTTGCTTAGTGGGGTGGTTTAGAACTGATACTCACCAAACCATAAGAGCTGAAGGAATAGCCAAGGATAGAAAGCCGATAAGATCCTTTGCACCCTCAGCAGAAAACCCAGTCCATGATTTTTCACACGAAGGCGAGAACTTGATATAAATCGCCAACATCAACACATTTATCCAATACGATAGGGCAATAGATAGGGCAGCGCCTATGCTGCCAAATCCATATCTAAAAATTAATGTCCAACACAAGAGGACATGAACCAAACTTGTGAAGCCAGTGCTTATCAACAGCGGCTTCACATTATTCTGAGCCTGCAAGAACCTAAGCTGGCATTGAAGGAGGCCATAGGGGAAAATGCTTGGTATCAACCAACAAGCATAAACCCCTGCTTCTGTTGAAATTTCGATGTCTTGGGAAAATGAAGTAAAGATTTTCCCTACATATGCCCAGACTAAAGCAACCGGAATGCAAAGAAGCGAAAGAACAAGCATTGCTCTCTGCATGTGTATGCCTAGCTGATGATACTGCTTTGCTCCATAGGCTTGTCCACATAACGTTTCAAGTGCACTTCCCATTCCCAGCTAACCACAATCAAAAATAGAAATTAAAAATTGTGTAGTCTCAAAAGCAGGATTATTTAGAGTTTATCTTCTAAAATGTATAGAATTATTAAGATAGTACACCATGCGAAATAACTATGAATTGTAGAACAGAAATTTATATATGAATTGCATATATGAAACATTCTATGTTTTAGCAAGGAAAGAAAAAAAAAAAATTAAGACATGGAAATTTTATTAGTAGGGTTGATTCAACATGATTCGCCATTGAGTTATAGACGGAGGTGAGATAATAGATTAAAGACAGATGGGGTATTCTAGCTATATTCAGGTTTTCCAATTTCATATACACTAAGAAAGGTTAAATTTTGAAATATGATATGTGAGTTAATTGAGTTTTAAACCCATAAATTATTGTACCTAAAGAGAAATAGCAGAGTCCTAGAACAAAGGTTGGGCAAAATTTTAGCTCATCAAAGATCAAACAATTCAAGCATATAAAACCAACCATGAAACTGAAACCAGTAACTCCAGCAAAAGAAGTGGCCATGGCTGCACTAGAGAGAGACAGCTCTCTGAGATGGCCTACAAACATAACAGATATCATCTGAAAACTGTACTGCAAAAGGCCAACTACAGCTAGAGGCCCTGCTAAATACACCTGTTTCTTCAGCTCTGTGATACTATGCTCTGATATATTGCCAATTATCGTCATTAGTCTTCCACCAAGAGAAAGACCCTTCACATAGCTTGGGATAAGAGGAGATTCAAGACTAGTTTTGGACTCTTCCTGATCCATTTTTCTCACAGTTTTTCTTGCAGCAATTGGGGAAAGAAGGTTCTATGCATGCTACAAGAGGGTCGACAATGTTTTTGAAGTTTTTGTGTTCATATAGGTAATCTGATGCACATGTACAATTCAATCTACATAATCACTTGCGTATTCCAACACACTTCAGAATTGGAAATTGTCAAATGACTGAGGGTAATGCCATGATTTCGACGTGTCAAGCAGTAATACTGTAGTCGCGGTGAAGAGAAACAACATCCGGCTACTTTCTTTGTGTTAACCAACAAAATACAAAAAAGAAAGCAAGCAAAATTTCCAATCCTAATTTTTCATTCAATTTATTTATTATTGCTGATGAATACTCAATTAAAAAAAGGAATTTAAACAAAAAAGGCAAAGGAAATGTCACTAACAATCATTATATACAGTAACATTCAAAGTTTAAGTTACCTGCAGATGTTGAGCAAATGACTGATCAGAGTAAGTCAAAAGCAGCTAACCATCAAATCAAGAGAATTTAAAACAGCTCACAACTCAACATCGCATTCTAAAATTATAATAATCAATCATCACAAATTCAGCTCACGATTCTAAAATTATAATAATCAAACAAAATTAGAAATTAAAAATTGTGTAGACTCAAAAGCAGGATTATATAGAGTTTATCTTCTAAACTGTATAGAATTATGAACTAAATATTTTATATTCAGATTTAGGTGCACCTTGATCTTCTATTTCCTTCGTTATAAGTGATACCTTATATAATATCATACAGTGAAAATGCAGACCTATTGAAAATTTTGAAGATGGAGTCGGAATGACTTGGCAGTTTAAAGTCGTAGAATTCATGATCCTTAGTAGGATTGATTCAACATGATTCACCGTTGAGTTATAGACGGAGGTGAGATAATACATTAAAGAAGGATCAAGAATCCTAGCTATATTCAGTTTCCACGCCAAAAAATAAAATAAAAAAATCAGGATTTTCAATTTCATATAATAGAAGAAAGGTTAACTCCATCTAAGGGTGTTCGATACTTTATTCTTTAAATACAGTTGATCCCAAGTCCAGATAAAGGAGGAGGGTTGCGTTAGTTAGTTGACAGCCAGTGAAAAACTTTGTCAGAACTTTTATGACATGAATCCAAATACATTAAATGTTGGGGAGTTCCCTACTAGCGATGCGCTATATTTCCACCACCTGAATGTAGTGAAGTTAGATACAAAAGAGGGAGAGGGGGTTATATTTAAACTTGTTAGGTGACGTGAACGAAAGATTAGAAATATTGGAAGTATCAGATGCATAAAAGACACTGATGAAAAGATCCTGGTGAAGGATAAGGAGATTATGGAACGATGGAAAAATTATTTTTATAATTTATTTAATAAGAACAATACCGGTGAATCTAGAATAGAGTTACCTAGTTTATCTTCAGATAGGATTTATAGGTTTCATAGAAGAATTTGGACTTTGAAAGTTAGAATAGCACTAAGGAAGACGAAAATTGGAAAAACAGTAGGACCAAATGAAATCTCTAATCCCTATAGAAGTGTAGAAAAGTTTGGGAAATATTGGGATAGAGTGGTTGATTAGACTTTTTAATGATATTTTGAGGACCAAGAGAATGTCTGACGACTGGAGGAGGAGTATCTTAGTGCCTATTTATAAAAATAAAAGGGATGTTCAAAGTTGCACAAACTATCGGGGTATAAAACTTATGAGTCATACTATAAAATTTTGGGAGAGAGTGATAGAATATATAATAAGACATGAAACGAGCATAGAAGAGAACCAATTTGGATTTATACACAGTCGATCAACCACTGAAGTTATCTATTTACTCAGGAGATTAATGGAAAAATATAGAGAAAAGAAGAAAGATTTATATATGGTATTTGTGAACTTGGAAAAGATTTATGATCGAGTACCTAGAGAAGTTTTGTGGTCGCTGCTAGAAAAGAAACAGGTATCAATGTGTACATCGAGGTAATTAAAGATATGTATAAAGGTCTAGTGTTCGAACAGGAGGAAGAGATACTCGTGCATTTCCTATTAATATAGGCTTACATCAAGGATCATCTTTAAGTCCTTACTTTTTCGTTCTAGTGATGGATGAACTCACAAAACATATTTAAGATGGAGTACCTTGAAGTATGTTATTTGCTGATGATATAGTATTAGTTGACGAAAGTATAATAGGTTTTAATACTAAATTAAAAAGATGGAAAGAAGCTTTAGAGTTTAAACGTTTGAACGTTAGTAGAAGTAAGACGGAATACATACATTGCAATTTTATTAATACCTAAAGAGATGTTAGTGCGGTCAAAATTGGAGATGAGGAGGTGCTAGAGGTTAGGTTCAATGATTCAGAACAAAGGCGAAATCGATGAGCATATTACGCATAGAGTTTAAGTAGGTTGGTTAAAGTGGAGAAGTGCAGTTGGGATGATTTGTAATCGTAGGATTCCGTCGAAATTTAAAGGAAAATCTTACAAAACTGGTATAAGACTAGTGCTTTTGTATAGTTCAGAATGTTGAATGGTAAAAACGACAAATGTCTAAAAAATTGGGGTGACAGAAATGAAGATGCTGCGGTGGATGAGTGGGAAGACGAGAATGAATACAATTAAGAATGAAACTATTAAAGAGAATTTGGGAATAACACCCATCGAAGAGAAAATTAAAGAAAATTGTTTATGATGATTTGGGTATGTGCATAAAAGACCCATAAAAGTACCAGTGAGAAAATGTGATTTAATTTAAGTGTAAGAGACTACTAGTGGAAGAGGTAGACCTAAGAAGACGTTAAATGAGATTATTATAATTGATTTGGTTACACTAAATCTGACTGAGGAGATGACCCTTGATCGATCACTATGCCGTAAACGGATTCATGTAGCTGACCCTACATAAGTAGGATAAAAACTTAGTTGTTGTTATTGTTGTATACAATAAGAAAGGTTAAATTTTGAAATACGATATGTGAGTTAATTGAGTTATTGGACATAAAGAGAGATAGCAGAGTCCAAGAACAAAGGTCGGGCAAAATTTTAGCTCATCAAAGATCAAAGAATTCAAGCATATAAAACTAACCATGAGACTGAAACCAGTAACTCCAGCAAAAGAAGTGGCCATGGATGCACTAGAGAGAGACAGCTCTCCGAGATGGCCTACAAACATAACAGATATCATCTGAAAACTGTACTGCAAAAGGCCAACTACAACTAGAGGCCCTGCCAAATGCACCTGTTTCTTCAGCTCTGGGATACTATTCTCCAATATATTGCCAATTGTCGCTGTTAGTCTTCCACCAAGAGAAAGACCCTTCGCATAGCTTGGGATAAGAGGAGATTCAAGACTAGTTTTGGAGACTTCCTGATCCATTTTTCTCGCAGTTTTTCTTGCAGCAATTGCGGAAAGAAGGTTGTACGCACGCTATAAGAGGGTTGACAATGTTTTTGAAGTTTTTGAGTTCATATAGGTAATCTGGTGCACATGTACGATTAAATCTACATAATCACTTGCGCAACACACTTCAAAACTGGAAACGTCACTAACAATTATTATATACATTAACATTCAAAGTTTAAGTTAGAGGCATATGTTGAGCAAATGACTGATCCGACTAAGTCAAAAGCAGCTTACACAAGCTGCTGATCACCAGTATCATCTGTTCAAAGCAAAGCTAAGGAATTGTCACTAACAATTTATATCATTTCTCTTATTTAAATTGGCCAATATGGTAAAGTCAGACCTTTTAAAAACATCACACCACCCAAACCATCAAATCAAGAGAATTTAAAACAGCTCAAAACTCAACATTGCATTCTAAAATTAAAATAATCAATTACTTAAACAAGAGCATGACCTCCACATGACACAATTATAATCTTTTTATGTGCCTCTTCAAAAGTATTCGCCCAAAGAGAGCATGCCACTAAATCTGCTTATAACTCCCCGAAAAGAAATATGATTATATCGCTTACCTCGAGCACTAACTATGATGGCCAAAATGGTTTCCGTTTTGAGGGAAAGATTCAGGCTTTTAATGGATTCACATAGATTCTAGTTAGAAAAATATCTAGCAAACGATGTCCAGCTAAGAATTAGTATAGCAAACGATGTCTTGCTGAGAATTAGTATAAAAGTCAAACATCTTACATCCTTCATTAAAGGATGAAAGAAATGTATCAAAACCATAGTAGATAATTGGAAATTACCGGACTTCACCACAAAGCAATCCCCGCATTTCTTCCTAAGATCAGTCGTTGACATAGTATTTTGAAAAAGCCACTGTAAAATGTCCTAATCTGTGTGTTTACACTTTACAGTAGTGCTATAATCCGTCCCCCCAAAAAAAGGATGGCCTGATCAAATAAAGAAATTTATCTTGAATGCACAAAACTAGAGAAAATTGTGAACATACACATATACGTAGCACTTGCAACAAATAATCTTTCTTCACCTGAAATATAAATACAATGAAAAGGAAGTAGACAATCAAAAACCAATTAACATAACCTAAAATTATAGCTGCTGATCAAGATAAGGGTCTACATTAGATTTTCCCACAGCTCCCAGGTATCCTGAAACAGTACTAGTAACAGTGGAGACCATATCATTCAACCAGGAGGTGCTTCTAGATAATACACTGGACTGTGTCTGCTCTTTCACTTGAAGCATGCTCTTTTGCTCTTCCTCCACCAAAATGTCAAGCCACCTCTTCGACATAAAAAGCTTGACAGCTTCAACTCCTTCCCTTACAACCTCCTGTGGAGGGATTACGAGAGGGTTTTGGTCCAGATTAAGCTTTGTTAACTTATCAAGCCTCCCAAATGTATCGGGCAGCACATGGATCTGGTTGTTGCTAAGATCTAGTTCTTTGAGGTTGGTTAAATCACCAATGGTCTCAGGAAGTTCGGTTAGGTCACTGAAATTACTGCTCAAATTGAGAACCTCGAGATTAGTTAATCTCCCTATTGTAAATGGAAGGCCACGGAGTTCATTGAAGTGCAAATCTAATATGCATAAAGACTTCATTTCACCAATTGAACTGGGAAGAGAACGAATCTTGTTTAGAGACATCGATAGCCTTCTTAGATTCACGAGTTCATACCCAATATTTGTCGGTAAGTACGCCAATCTATTGAAACTTACGTCCAACTCCACCAATGACCTGGAAGCAGAACAAAACTGAGTAAGAAGATAGAATTTACAGGGCACAAAAATGGTAATATGCTTTGTCTGACCAGATTTACCTGCAATGGCAGATGCTATCGGGCAAGGCATTGAGCTTGTTACTAGAAGCATCTAAGGTCTTCAAATTGAATAGCAATCCAATGGAGTCTGGTAATGACTCCAGAAGGTTTGAAGAAAGATTGAGCTCCTCTAGATGTTCTAAACCAGCAATGGAATCAGGAATTATCTGCAACCATCAAAGACAAATGAGAACTCAGGAAAAATGTGTTTTCGAAAAAATCCCAATTAAAGTTGCAATCAGGCATCAGCTAATCAATTTGAGAAAGATAACCTCGAGTTGATTATTGAACAAATCAAGAGCAATCAATCCGTGAATCCTTCCAAAAGCCTCTGGTAGAAATCGCAATTTCTGCCCCGACAGATCAATCCTCTCAATTCCCTTCCCTGACGCATCTTGCAAAATCCCAACCACTGCATCGTTAACTTCCTCGGCAACCAGTTGATCCACCCCTGAACTATTGGCCTCCGCCAAATCAACACCAGACGCCGCTTCCTTGTAAATCTTCAGCAACCTCGCTTCTGCTTCGCTCAACATTTTTTCATATGTCTCGTGCATTTCATCCAAAGCAATCACCGCCTTATGCAACTGCTTCTCCTTCGCCGCTGCCTTCCGGCACTCCTCCTCCTTCTCCGCTAAGTTAGCCCTCCACTGCAATCTATCCACGTCCACCGGCCTGGGCGACAACACAATCCCTTCCAAATCCCTCGACAGTTTGGCTTCAATTTCAGCAATCTTAGCTTTTGCCGCATCCACGACCTCGTGATCGGGGCGTTCACCCAGGGTTTGTAGCACCGATCGGGTTTGGGCAACATCGGCGACGGCCAATTGCATCGAAGCAACGACTTTGGGGTCCTTAAGTTGGGGCATCTGATCTAACAGTTCGAATTGAGGCTCCTTCAAAGCATTTGACGGCGACGGTGGTGGCTGAGCTTGTTCGATGTCAAAATCGGAGGAGGAAGCGACGGTGCCGCGTCCAGGACCGACGCTGGGGATCTTGGACATGACATAGGAGAGGATGGGGAAGTTTTGAGGATTTGGTTCCATCGCTATGAACTATCCGTTCGGCGTGAATTAGAGGGAAGAAGTGTTTTGGATTTTACTCGGTGATTTCTTCTGTGGGTGGCTTGAAGCATCGAGCTTCGATTTCTAGTGACCGTTGGCGTTGAGATTCACTCCCGTTGTGGGGCCAACGGCAGATGAACGGGGCCGGCAGAGAGACATCTTCACATCTTCTGCAAGAGGTCGCCGGCGAAAATATACAGTCAGAAAATAGTCTACTTGCAGTCGAGCTAATCCGATCATTTTATCATTAATCAATTATCAAATACACATTTTTTTTAAAACATATTACAAAACAATTCTTACTTTCTCGTGTTATATTCAACATAATCCTAGATTATATTATATTCAACACAATCTCACATCGTGTTAAATTCAACACGATCTCATGTTGAATATAAGACGATCTCGTGTTACATTCCAATTTTTCATTCAAATTGATAATTTCTCTATCCTACATTCGTATTACATTCAACATGATCTTGTATTGAATATAACATTACATTCCAATTTTTTCATTTAAATTGATAATTCCACCATTCTATATTTATATTTTTTATTTTTACCAATATAAACCAAATCAATTCAACCAAATGAGCTTTAAATTCAATTCAAATCAACCAAATTAATTCAAACAAATTAACCAAATCAATACAAATTCTAGAAAAACCAATTTGAATCAAAAAATCACATCGAATTGCAGGGAGAAATTTTCATCGTTTTCTTTGTGTGAATGCAAAAGCTTCAAACTTTTGCAATTCCTTATTTGAACTAGAGCTCTCATTCTTGCAATTAGATTCATCATCAAGCTTCAATTCCCTATTGCCCTGAACAAGGCAGGCCTCATCTTTCACAATTTCCTACCCATTTTTACCATCATTGTCTGCTCTAGAAATGGGTATAGTCCGATCGACAAATGATTGAACAGATGAAGTTTCGTCTCTCTTCTCTAATTTCTTCCTCTCTCCTTCTCTAAATGGATCCCAAGTAGCAAAAAAATTCAATGGAACAAAAATTAGGTTATGTACATATCCAGACAATCTAGTCGCAAATCAAAGCCCTGAAAACACGAAGAATCAAGTTCGTATTTTACAGATTTGATCGTCTTTCTTTCTTCACCACAATTTCTCCTCACAAACACACAAAAGAAAAAAAACAATCAGATCGAATCAAGAACATAAATTTCTTCATCGAACATAAATTTCTTCGTCGACGGAATCAATTCAATCTGAACAGAAATTTCTTCACGATCTACTCCCAGAACTCTAACGACAAGATCGGCGTTGTCATACTGTCCAGAGCCATGACGTAATTGGATAACTGAAATCGATTTGAGCAGGAAGATTGGCGATCCCTTGAAGTATGTATACGTAGGTTTTCCGATCGTGAGCTTTGTCGATCTCGTCTACTGATTTCCCGACGTGAGCTTTGAGGCAGTTTTGGCTAGCAGAAAAGGTGAGAGAGAAAGAAAGGACTGGTGTAGGTTTGGAGCGAGCGACGATTGCAAAGGGAGAGGAAGATCATGTGAGGTAATGTATATAAGGAAGGGTAAAATGGAAAAATCTAAAAAATTAAGACTTTTTGGTGCATGGTAGCGCCTGTTGTAGGATCATTGTGTGCAAAATAAAATAAAATGTGTGGAGCTATGTGGTAAATTTTGTGTTTTACCAGAATTCTTTGGTATTTTTTTTCTAATTTTAATGTTTAATCATAAAAATTATAATTATTATTTCACATTTACAAAATCAAGTAATATATATATATATATACACATTCTATTTAAACTTTTTTTTTTTTTTTTCAAAATGAAATGATTAAAAACCTCAAGTGAAAGGCGGCTAAATTTTTTTTTAGGGTAATTTTTTTTTGCTCCTCTATAGATACCCTATTCAGAAATCAGACCTTTTAACAACTTCTATTTAGTTTTTAGATCTCACAGAAATATTAGTAAAAAGTCTTGCATTTTAGCCCCTCTGTTAACGTTCATTTACGATTCTGTCATTTTATCATATGCAATAAGACAATAATATATACACATAATGTTAACGTTAATTTAAATGTTCAGCAATACATCTTACCTATATTATAAAATTGCGATTTGAATTTTACGTTAACGCTAACGCATTTTTTTTTTTTTTTTGTGTGTATTTCACATTGACACATTTTCCTCATTTGTTTGTGTGCATTAACATTAACGCATTTCATATTCTTTTTGTGTGTGTTCACGTTAACATATATTTCCCGTCTGTTTATGTGTTAGTATTAATGTATTTCTATTTTTTGGGGTTATGTGAGATAATGTTAATGCATTTTCTTGTTTTTTATTTTGTGTGTTAACGTTAACGCATTTCTCCTCTATCTGTTTGTGTGTATTAGTATTAACGTATCTTTATTTTTTATTCAAATTTTCTGTGTAAATGTTTACTCAATATTTCAAAATACTATTTCAATTAACTCAATTCATGTTCACTCAATATTCAATCCAAAAATTCAACAAATCGTTCACTCAGGCCCCGTTTGGTTAGTGTTCCCAACCAAACCCAACCCAACTCAATTTAAAAATTCTGAGCTTGATTTTTAAGAACGCGTTTGGCAAATACAAAACTTAACCTAACCCAACCCAAAAAATAGGAATTGATTTTCAAAATGTTAAGAAAATGAGAAACAAAAATTTTTTTTTTTTTTTTGTGCCCAAAAAACTCAACCAAATTCTCTCAACTCCGGTCACCGTCAGCCGACCACTCGCCGCGGTCACCGACTGCCGGCAACTTCCGGCGATCGTCGCCGGCGTCCCGCCACCGTCTGGCACCACGGCCGCCGCCGTCGTCTGGCCACCGTCTGTCGCCGTCCGGCCACCGTCCGTCGCCGCAGCCAAACACAAAAACAAATCTAAAAAATAAATAAATTAGTTTTAGGATAAAATCGTTACCAAATACGATTATGTTTTCAGCACAAAACAAAAATTGTCGTTACCAAACGCAATTATATTTCCAAAATTCTCAATCCAATCCAACCCATCTCAATTGGATTCAGAAAAATGAAAACACTAAACCAAACGCCATCTCATTTTTCACGTTAGTGTTCAAATTTAAAAATATATACACATTAACAACATTCACACAAATCGTGTCTTAATACATATGTAAATACCCTTTCACAAACATTCACACAAATCGTGTCTTAATACATATGTAAATACCCTTTCACAAAATTAAATCTGAACATTCTAAAAATATTCAATCACTTAATAGGTACTTAAATGTTCACGCAAGCATTTAGATCTGAAAATTTAGATATAACGCAAACATTAACGTTACGTAAAAAATATACACATTAACATTCACGCAAAAATAGTGTGGTAAAATATTATTTTAGATCTGAAAAAAATTCAGGCCTGAAATTTTTCGGATCTCCAAATTTGAGATCTGAACAAAAAAAAAAAAAAAAAAACATTGAACAAATCATATGACCAAATTCAGATCTGAACAAATAAGATGAACAAACATTGAACAAATCTGAAGAAGAAACTCCAAATCTGCGTTTTCAGATCTGGAAATCCACATCTAGACAGAGAGGGATCAGATCTGATCGAAGAACCAGATCTAGAGAGAGAGAGAACAAATCGAAGAACCAGCTCCGCTCCGCCTTAAGGATGATCGAAGAACCAAATCGGCGGTTTGCCGTGAGTCTTCGCCGTTCCATCGTGTTCTTCTTTGAAATCGTTGATGGTTAGGGTCGTCGACACCGTGGTTTGGCCCATTCGTTGATGGTTAGGGTCTTCGCCGTTCCATCATGTTCTTCTTTGAAATGGCTGATGGTTAGGGTTGTCGCTCTCGTCTCCATGCTGAGTTATTTACCTATTAAATATTTTTTAAAAACAAAATTACTGAAAGAACAAGTGTTTCAACTTATTTACATGAAGGAAGCATTTTGACCTTTACAAAGGCACAAAAAAAAAATAATTTGATCCCGACCTTATGAAGGCCGGGATCAAATTTTTTTTTTTTTTTTTATAATTTTTTTGACCCCGGCCTTGTGAAGGCCGGGATCAAAATATATAAGCTTTTTTTAAAAAAAAACTTAGTCATTACACAACAGTCCACCAGAGAGAGGAGAGAGAGCGGAGAAAGAGAGAAATAGGCCACACAACATACGTATGTTTTAACACTTTTAACCCCTAAAATTTCAATGTTATTAATAAATAATTTTTTTATATTTTTTTTTACACTTTATTAATAATTTTTTTTTTTACACTTGAAAATAATTTTTCATACTTTATTTTTATTTTATTATTTATTCAATTCAACTAATAAATAATTTTGATGGACATATTTACTTTATTATTTATTATATCATGAAAATTCTTTTTACCAAATTAAATTTTTGGTCGACCGAATGAGATATCATGTCGACCAAATTGAATTTTCTGTCGACCGAATTGAATTTTTAGTCGACCGAATGGGATATCCTATCGACTAAATTCTATTTAGTCTACCGAATTGAATTTTTGGTCGATCGAATTGAATTTTTTGTCGACTGAATGAGACATCCTGTCAACTAAATTTAATTTTTGGTCGATTGAATTCAAAAATTGAATCGACCAAAAATTGAATTTTTAGTCGACCGAATGGGACATCCTGTCGACCAAATTCTATTTGATCTATTGAATTCAATTTTTAGTCAACCGAATGAAATATTCTGTTGACTAAATTCAATTTTTGGTCGATTGAATTCAAAAAATTTTGGTCGATTGAATTGTAAAATAGAATTTCAGTAATTTTTGAATTCAATCGACCAAAAATTGAATTTAGTCGACAGGATGTCCCATTCGGTCGACCAAAAATTGAATTCAATCGACAAAAAATTGAATTTAGTCGATAGGATATCCCATTCGGTCGATCAAAAATTCATTTCGGTAGGGCAAAAGTTAAATTTGATCCTTCAAAATTATATTGGTTGGCGAAATGTCTCATCAGTTTACCAAAAATAGAATTTGGTCGACTAAATTAAATTTGGTCTGCAGGATGACCCATTCGGTTGACCAAATTTAGTCGACATGATACTCCATTCGGTTGACTAAAAATTTAATTTAGTAAAAAGAATTTTTATGATATAATAAATAATAAAATATATATTTCTGTCAAAATTATTTATTAGTTGAATTAAATAAATAATAAAATAAAAATAAAGTATGAAAAATCATTTTCAAGTGTCAAAAAAAAATTATTAATAAAGTGTAAAAAAAATATAAAAAATCATTTATTAATTACATTGAAATTTCAGGGGTTAAAAGTGTCAAAATATACATATGTTGTGTGGCCTATTTCTCTCTTTGTTCGCTCTCTCTCCTCTCTTTGGTGGACTGTTGTGTAATGACTAAGTTTTTTTTTTAAAAAAAGCTTATATATTTAAAATTATAAAAAAAAAAAAAACTTTTTTTGATCCCGGCCTTCACAAGGCCGGGATCAAATTATTTTTTTTCGGTCCCGCCCTTGTGAAGGCCGAAATATTTTCTGTAAATAAGTTGAAACACTTGTTGTTTCAGTAATTTTATTTCTAAAAAATATTTAATAGGTATAGAACTCTCTCCATGCTTAGCTTCTTTTTCATTTTCTACGGTTGTACTATCTGAAAATCTCCGATTCACGACTAGCCGCGATGGAGAGAGATGTAAGTGGGTTGGACAACGACAAGGTAGATCGATTGAACGGCGGCATGGCAAAATAACTTCGGTTGAGGCTCTGAAACTTCCGAAAGCGGTGAATGAACGACAGCGACCGTCGGTGGCCTGCGGGGTTTTTTCAGATCTGGGCTTGTGGTGGTAATGTTTGCGGTAGTGATGGGTAGCTGAGGAGGAAAAGGGACGGTGAGCGGCTGGGAATTTACACAGAGAGAGAGAGAGATTGAGCTTAGAGAGAGAAAGAGATCTGTTAATTGATTAGGGTTTTGTTGAACGGTGGATGGAGAGAGTGAACTAGGGATAAAGAGCGAGAGATAGAACACGTTAGGCCCCGTTTGGTTAGTGTTTCCAACCCAACCCAACCCAATCCAAAAATTTTAGGTTTGATTTTTGGGAACGCGTTTGGCAAACACAAAACTCAACCCAACCCAACCCAAAAAATAGGAATTGATTCTTAAAATCCTAAAGAAACCAGAAACAAAAAAAAAGTTGTTTTTTTTTGTATCCAAAAAATTCAACTCAAAGTTCTCAACTTCCGACTTCATCTGCCGGCTGACCACCACCACCCGCCGCCGTCTGCCGCCGCCGGCCACCGTCCGGCAACCATCGCCGGCGCCGCCGGCCAACGTCCGCGCCGTTCGGCGATCGACCACCGTCTCCGACCACCTCCGGCGACCTTCCTCTGCCGCCGGCCGTCCGGCCGCCACCAAACAAAAAAAAAAATTCAAAAAAAAGTAAATTAGTTTTAGGATAAAATCGTTACCAAACACATTCTGTTCTCAGCACAAAACAAAAATTGTCGTTACTAAACGTAATTCTGTTTTCAAAATTCTCAACCCAACCCATTCCAGTTGGGTTCAAAAAAGTGAGAACACTAACCAAACGCCACCTTAACGTTTAACGTAAATGAGATAAAGAGATTTATTTCAGGAGGTATATAAATTTTTTTACTATCATTTTTGTCTTTCAAAGACCAAAAATTTAATTAGTTATACCTAGAGGTCTGATTTCTAAACAAATTGTTCAAAATAAATTTTTTATACATGACCTCTTGAGGACTAAATGATAAAAATATCTTCTTTTTATTAAAAATGAAATGATTAAAAAACTCAAGTGTAAAGAGACTATATTTCGTTTTAGAGATTTTTCGAAAATTTATTAAAATTAAATGGAACTTTGATGAAATTTTTAAAATTTATCTAAAAAGACGTAGATAAAATATGTTTTTTTTAGGAGGTTTTTATTTAATATCCCTTATTTAAGAGTTTACGTAGAAAAAATTATTTTAAACAATTATGTTATAATGTAACCCTTTTGTGAAATATTGTTAGAGTAATAGGGTTTAGTCATTAGACTATTGACCAATTAAATGAATAGGTATTTATACCTTTATATATATATATAAATTCAAGAAACCCTAATTTACACCGTTCACTTTTCTCTCTCCGTTCATCGTGGTCACTCTCTTTTCTCTCTGGATTTTGCCAAAATGGAGAAGGTCCAGATCTGAAACCGTCATCTGATCGTGCTTATGTTTGTCTGCAATTGCCGTTTGCTCGTGTTCGTCGATAGGGATCGCAGTGCTCATCGTCATCGTTCGTCAACTTGCCGTTGCTCTCCATCCAAATATGAAATTGCCATTGCCGTCGTCGTTCGTCATGTTCTCTTTCTCTCTCTTAGATCTAGATTTCTAGATATGAGTTTATGCATTTAAATTCTTTTGCCGGAGCTAATTTTATATGCATATTTTGCAGCAAATAACTTGGATAAAAATATCATATATGAAGTGGAGAATAGGGATGGATTTGAAATCGCAGAGATGTCGAGTTTTTGAAAGAGGATGACGTGGTAGATCATGCTGTGTCATTGCTCTAATCACGAACAATAATTTCGTTGTATCGAATGCTGGAGATTATCTCAGTACCATGAGCAGGGGAGGAATAGCTGAGACACTCACATATGATCACCACCCTTCACGAGAAGATGAAAAGGATAGAATTGAGAAATTGCTAATAAGAGACTTCCTTTGAATTTCTTAAGCAAAAAAATGGGATTTTTGTGATGTGAAGCGTTTTTCAGTGGCCCCCGTCGCCCACAGATTAAAAAATTGATTAAATAGACAAAAACGTCCTTGAATTTGACATTTCTTTCATTACATTCATGTTAATTTTTTTTGGTGGATTTTTTTATGAACATTCATATTGGTTTGGTGAGCGTTCACACCTAAATATTGAATGAACATTGAATATTAGTTATTAAATATTGAGTAAATATTCACACAGAACATTTGAACTATTGTTGAGTGAAATATTGAGTAAACTAACACATTGTTCTAAAATTATGAGTGAACAATCACACAGAACGTGTAAACTATTATTGAATGAAATGTTGAGTGAATTGAAATGTTGTTCTGAAATTCTGAGTGAATATTCACACAAAATGTGTATTGAGTGAAATTTGAATGAACTGAAAATTTGTTCTGAAAATATTAAGTGAACATTCACATAGAAATTCCAATGACACGATTCGTAAATAAGAATAAACTGAGAGGACGTTTGTTGAGAATTTTTTTCTATAGTTTCTTTGAGAATTATAAACTTAATTATTTATGTCAAATATTTTTTTTTTTATCATCTTTGGATGACTAAATAATAAATTTTTCTTTTTTAAATAGATTTTCTTTGGATACTGATTTTAGATATACAGTATTTACTTTGAAAGAATAAACAGAAGAAATAACCTAGTGGTCCAATCTCAATTGTTCATGTCCATTCTATGAGCTTTTGTAAACATGAATGACAATTGCACCCGAACTGATGAGTAAGCGAATCAAATAGTTCAAGTTTGGCCATGGTCAAATGGTTTCTGTTTTGGTTTCAGAATTTAAAATAGAAGTAATTTTGGTTTCGGTTTGTTTTTGCATTGTAACTGTTGAATCGAATCAGGAAACTGAACAACAAACCCGTTGTTTTAGATTTCTTTCTTTCTATATATTAGTTATACTTTTTCTTTTGTTTACAAGGACAAATTACTGTTTTGGTTCTCCTACTTGAAGAGTTTTTTTTTTTTTTTTTTAGCAATCTGCCCCTCTAATTTGTAACTATTATTTTAAGTGGCCCTTTCGTTAGAATTAATATCAATTTTGATTGAAAAAATTACACTTCACCCCATATATTTTAAATAAGTAACATTTTATTTTATGTAATATGAAATCCCAAACTAAATTTTTTATGATTTTTTTTCCTTTTCATCCTTGGGTTTCTTTTGTGCATTTTTTTTTTTGTCTTTTTTCCCATAAAATTCTAACATGACATGGTATTATAGGAGAAATTTGAGACTACTTAAAAAAGAAGTTATTTTGTTGTTTTCTTTCACATTTCTTTTTCTTTTTTGTTTTCTTTCTATTTTATCTCTCTTTTTTGTTTTATTTTTCTTTTTTTCACTGTATTCTTTTATTTTATTTATTTTTCACTATTTTTCAAAATAAAATAAAAAAATCTAGGTTTTACCTATTTAAAATTTTAATTAGTCTCCAAATAAAATTGGAAAAGTAAAAACGAAATGGTAAATTTGTTAGTAGAAATTTAATCCAATTGAGACAAAAATCCACCTGAAATGTTAGTTGCATTGGTTTTGTATAAAATGTAGATTTTTTCAATTATATTTTGAATAGACCACAAATATCCATATGTATTAGTTCTAAGACAGCTGTAGCTCTCTCGACACCTAATTTTATTTTGTTTGTTCGTTTCCCCTTGATGCACTCAATACAGACTTGAAAGTCTGTTAAATCTAGGGGTTCAAGAATTCCATTTGACACAAGTCCCTGAATTCTCTGTTTACAGATATGCCCTAAGCGCTTGGGCCATAAAGTGACATAATGCTCATCTAATTTTCACTTCGTACCATGGGAACTTATTTGTAGTATTTCGTTATAGGAACTAATGTCAAGCATATATAGATTATCAATCAAATAACTGGAACCAATAAAATTTGAACTTTGATAGAGACTTACTTTATTATTTCCGAAAGAACATGTAAAACATGATTGGTCCAAACTAGAAATAAAAATTAAATTATGTCTAAAAGATGGTACAACAAATGTCTCATACAAATCCAAATAAAATTCAGTTTTTAACCGTAATCTAAAAGTCCCTATAGCTTCCACTGCAACTTTATTGTCGTCGCCCACAAAGATGAATTTTTCAGTATCACTTGGCGGTCGGCTCTACAGGAAACCCTGCATAGTCATACTTATGTGAGGAGTAGAACCATAATCTACCCACCAAGTATCCATAGGTACAACAACTAAATTAACTTTAGAACAAATGAAAGTTAGAAACATATCCTTCTTTGCACACCAAGCGGCGTACTTGGAACATTAATTCTTCATGTGTCCCGTCTTCTTATAGAAGTAGCAGGTAAAGACCTCATCCTACTTTTTTTGTTTCTTTTGTTGAGAAGATCTTTCTGTTGCAATATCAGCTCTCTTCTTTTTCTATCTCTGAGAGGTTGAGGCCAAGTGAGCACTTTCAGTCTTATCTCGTTGTTGTTTCTCTTCTTCTTGTACACAGTGAAATATAAGCTCGTTGAGAGACTATTTATCCTTCTGAGTATTATAACTCACTATAAATTACCCAAAGTGTGCAGGAAAAAAGATCAAAACTAAGTGCATGAGCAAGTCATCAGACAACTCTAACTTTAGTACCTTTAGTTTTGATGCAAGATTAGACATCTCCATGATGTACTTCCTTATGTTCCTTTTACCTTTATACTTCATCGCGATGAATTTATCCAAAAGGTTATTCGCCTCCGACTTTTTGTTTTTGGCAAAGTATTGCTCAATTTCCTCTAGGAACTTCTTGGCACTCTTGCTCTCAGTAATAGAGCCCCGAAATGCTTTTGGAGTGGAGCGCTTCATGATCATCAAACACATCCGATTGGACCAACCTTTCTTTTCTATTTTCACTTCATTGAGATTTTCCGTAGTAGAAGTAGGTTGATCCTCTCGAAATACTTGATCTAAATCTATACAACTGAGAAAAATTTCCATAGTTTCTTTCTAGTGTTTGAAGTTCGTCCCACTCAGCATTAGGATATTACTGACTTGGGCAGAAACATTTGTGGTAGTAGCAACAGAAACCGTATAGAAAACAAAATAAACAAGTATACATATAAGCATGTCATAAAATAATAAAACTAGACATGAACAATTAAACCAAATTTGGGGACTCATCTCAAGATACCTAGCACAACATTAATTCCTAGTCTTTAGACAAAGGAATTAACTGTAATTGGTACTCTCAGTGCAAGAATCAAATGTTGATAGTAAGTCCTGTCAAACACTAAGCCTTTCTTTAGATCGATTTATTATTTACACGGTAACTTGATAATCATCACATATTTATTCCTACATGTACGTTTATTATTTGGCCAAACAATAACCTTCCTTTGGGCCGATTATTGATTGCATAAATAATAACCATACTAATGTAAAAAATAATGTCTATTATTTAGTTAAACGATGACCTTCCTTTGGGTCGGTTATGGTTCGCATAAACAACAAACACTAATGCTTATTATTCGACCAAACAATAGTATTCCTTTAGGCCGGCTATTGTTTGCATAAATAATAAATATCAACATCTTAATATCCTAAAATAAATAAATTTATGCAATAGAGGTTACTTTGACAACATATTGCTTCAATGTTTCAAGATACAAGACAATTTATGCAATAAAAAAAATATTTCAAGCACTCACGCATTTTCTAAATTAACGATTTTCTATTTGTCATCAAAACGCACACGAAAGGAGAAAACAATATATACTAGCTTGAGTCCCCCATAGGACTTATCCATAAACCCCAATAACCATCCGATAACTAATCTGAATTATGATTTAAAATACTACTACTACTACTACTACTACTACTACTACTACTAATAATAATAAACTTGGGATAACATTTGGACTTGGCCATCAAATCTGAATTAGTGTAATTCACCTATTTCAATTTCTCATTTATTAGGAATCAATTCAAGTTTTCACCTTTATGGCTTTCAAATGAGGATAACCTTAGGGAGTGGTTTCATGTTGATCGGAAGTTGCACAATTGCACTAGGTAATGCTTGATTGTAATTAATAGAGAACGTAACAAATATTCTCTTGTTGTTCAGTTCTTGACACAAAAGCCATTCTTAAGTGGCTGTTATGAAGGTAATACGCGATGCTCTCATCAAGTATTTTCAACGAACGGTTGGAAGGCACTCTCGGCAACAAACAGTTGTACTTGAATTTTATTTCAATAATAAAAAATAATTTTGAATCAACCCTAATAATTCAACCATGAAAATAAAACCTTTAAGAACCCTAATAATTCAACATGAAGTAGGATCTGATACCACTTGTTGGGATTTAATCCCTATAGATTTGAATTTATAACAGCTAAATCAACATGTCAAATCATCATGAGTTCTATAATACACTTAAATCGTGTACCTGGATCCAATATGAACAATTGACTACCGATGCAAAAATCTGCGACGATCGATCACGAGTAGGGCACAAATCGAATGGGTATGTGATATTCCTTAACCAAATCGCCTTAGTTCCTCGATGAGATTGTCGTTCCTCTTCCAAATGGAGAGAAGAGAGCCTTTGTTTGATTTGGTGTATTGGGGACTATTACCCTAATATTTTCTTTATATATGGTATGCTTAAGATTCCCGTAATCCCCTAATCACCCCATAATAATATGGTATCTACACATTTAACTTACATTCTTTTGAGTAATCTACGGGCTTACACAAATTAATTAGATCATTTAATTTTAATCTATTAAATTTAAATAGCAAATATAATTGAGTTAATAATATGTTGCCCAAAATATATTAGGAAATAAAATTTCCTAACACCTCATTCATTTCAATCTCCAAGAAGAGAATGCACTAGAGACTGAGATATGGGAGAAATTGGTAACTTTAACACTTAGGCAATGAAACAAAAGATCAACATTAATATTCAACAGAGTATAACGTATACAAAATAACTTTTGAGAGAATATAGTTTGAATCCATATCCTTTCATATTATATTTTCTAAATACGTAATAAACTATTTTGCTACTTATTAAAAATAAATCGCTTTGCATAAACTATTCTACAATTTGTTGGAAGAAAAATGATAATTAGACATCAGCCCATGTCAATAAGTGTTCAAAAAATAAATATAATGTAGATATGGTATTTTGCCTGCCAAGCAAAAAATAAAATAATATTGAGGATGATGGTATTATGAAGTATATTATCTAATATTTTATCTTTTTCTTATTTTAAATCAATTTATTTTTTAGTATTTTTCAACTTGCTTTTTAAAGCCTAAATGATATTAACCATGAAAATTTTAGGGTGAATCTCAATCAAACTACATTTCCTTTACAAAAAATAATAACTAAACTTCCTATTATTTAAGACTCCTTCTCATTTGCTAAAAGTAATATCGAGAATCGTATCAGATTTATTTTCAGGTTAATTTATTGACATTATCATTTTTAATGAATTTGCCTCTATTGAAGTCATTGTTGCAGAAAACTAATTCTTATGCTTACTATTTTTTTTTTCGGCTTTAATTTCTATTTCGTTTTTGTTTTTTTCCCTTCCTGATATAACTTTCTTAGTTTATTTTTTCACATTTTTTTTTTCTTATAGTTTCTAGTTTTGGGATTTTTTTCCATGTTTATTCTTTTCTCTTCTTTATCACCAATTTTGGTTGGAGATATATATATGGGTTAATAACACTTTACCCCCTGTGGTTTGACCAATTTGTACTTTACCCCCCTGTGGTTTGGAAATCACCACTTACTCCCCCTGTGGTCAGATTTTCAAACCACTTACCCTCCTGATGTAAGGGTAAGTGCACCAAATATTTGACTACAGAGGGAGTAAGTGGCGATTTTCAAATCACAGGGGGGTAAGTAAAAATTGGCCAAACCATAAGGGGGTAAAGTATAATTAACCCTACACACACACACACACACACACACACACATACACTCTCAAAATTAAATAAAAAAAGAAACAAAAAAGGAAAAAATATAAATATAAAACAAAAAATAAATCAAAACAAAAAATTTGGGAAAAAAAGAAAAACAAAATAAAAATAATAATAAAAAACAAAATTATTGAAAACAAAAATCATCAAATAATAATAATAGGAAGAAGAAAAAAAAATAGTAACTATTAAAGTAAGAAGAGGATACAACAAGAATTAGAAGGCTTAACAATTGTGTTAGCCTTTCTCTTTATTTATGATTGAAATTAAAAAATAATACATGAAACCCTAAATAATTTAGGAAGGACATAAATACCCTTCAAGACTCTCCCCTAAGTTGGAGTATATATATTTCATGCTCTTAACTTGTTACAAATGTACTTTAACCTTGAGTCTTGAATGGTTTAGTAAATAAATCAACTAACTGATCAACTGAATTTATATATTTAGTCCCAATCAACTTCTGCAACTTTGTTCTTAAATGAAGTGATAATCAACTTTAATGTGTTTTGTTATCTCATGGAAGATTGGGTTGGATGCAATGTGAAGTGTTGCTTGATTACACATACTAGGTCCATCGGTGAAGAGTGTTCAAATCCAAGTTCTTCCCATAAAATATTTCAACCAAGTTAACTCACAAATGGTATGGGCCATCACCTCATATTCCGATTCTGCACTTGATCTAGCCACTTCTGTTTGCTTTTTACTCTTCCAAGAGACAAGTTTACCTCCAACAAATATATAATACCCTATTGTAAACTTCCTATCCAAGGGTGATCTGGTCCAGTCTGCATCTCTATAGCCCTTAATTTGAGTATGACTGAAGTTCTGATATAACAAACCAGAACTTGGAGCACTTTTCAGATATCGAAAAATACGAATTACTATATCTCTGTGACAAGTCGTGGGACGATCCATGAACTGACTGATAACACTAACAACAAAAGAAATATCTAGTCAAGTAATCATCATGTAGTTCAATTACCTAACTAACCGTCTGTATTGCGCTGAATTTATTAGTGGTACACCTTGATCTGCCAATAGTTTGGTGTTTGGATCCACAGGTGAGTTAATCGGTTTTGCTCCTAGCATTCCTGTTTTGCTTAACAAATCAATGACATATTTCCTCTGAGACAGGTAAATGTATTGACTCGATCGAGCAACTTTAATACCCAACAAATTTTTGGTTTGAAACTGACAATACAAAAACTTTTTAAGTTCCTAATTACTACGATGGTCGTCCCTGATAATCACGATATCATCTACATACACAATCAACAATATTCTCCTGACTTTACTGTGCCTGTAGAATACGGAATGATTGACTCTATAATGCCTCAGACCAAATTCAGTGACCACTTCACTGAATCTCCCAAACCATGCTCAAGGAGATTGCTTTAGGTATAAATTGATTTCTTCAGACGAAAGTAGGGACTAAGGTTTCAGAACCCTCTTTTTTTGTTTTTGCTTTTAAGTTTTGTACGAATGGTGAAGAAAACAATGAAAGAGAAAGAAGATGAAAATAAAATAAATTAATGGTCGAATAGACCTACGAAATTAGTGTCCTATAACCAAATCCAGGGTAACTCCCAACAGTATATGGAGATGATTGATGGATGACTTGGAAGATTATTGACCTCAGTAGAAAAAATCCATGATTTACTGCAAAATTACTATCCTTATAATCCTTATATGCCACCGTATCTTTTGGACTATCCAGTTCATACTACCCTCTATTGTTTATATTGGTGACTTTTATTTTTATGTAATACTCAAGGACAAGTTCCATACAATTTGGGTTGTAATAGTAATTAGGTATTTGAATGATCTCGCATGGGTTGGATATTATTTTGTGATTGGCTAATCTATGAATCTAAGTTATTATTAATTTCATCATTATTTTTCAAATTATCCATATAAATTTCTTATATATCTTACTCAATATAATTGTTATGAGAATAAATTGAATTTTTATCTAATTAGAGAGTATCTATCCTTAATAGCAAAATTCTTGAAAGTATGGCTTTTGTTTGTGCTTAATGGCTTTCTATTGTTAACATAATTATTCGTTTTCCTTTCTTGGATTTCAAGATTTGATATAGGAAAAATATTTTTATTTTTTTAAAAAACCCCTAGGTGGAAATTCAATTTTTTAAAAAATCATTCAGGATTTGGGAATGGTTAGGCACAATGATGTTTGCTCTGATTAATTTAATATTTTCAAACTTGCATCGTGAAAATCATTTTATGTATATCATTAGATGTTTTGATTAACTTTCTCCACTTTTTGAGATAACAAATGGAGAGAGAAAATGATGTTTTCACAATTTATGTTGATTATACTTTATCCTCAGCATAAAATGATAAAGTGGGAAAAGTTTTTTTAGATCTTGAAAATTTTTATGACAAAGAGGGAGTTGTTCTTTATTGTGAAAATTCTTTGATATTCATTGCATTATTTCTTACCATGAAAAAAATTATTTTCTCATTATGATCTTAAATGTGAACAAAAATACATCCTCATTTTTAGGGGGAGTATGGTTATATATTTTTGAGAAAATATCAAAGTTAATTGACATTGTTGGTGTCGAAAATTGGTCCAACCAGCAGTATGGTCCGGACACCCTTGGATCGGGGGAAAAAGAGCTTGTATTGGGGTGATCCTTGTTGTCGCTTGTGTACTATAGTCGGGCTGGATGGGCGCTGTCCGACCAACTTCCAAGCCTGGGTCTTGTGCTCCTGGTCTTTTACTCCTGGCCGTTATTTAGGTCGAGCTCTGATCTGTCACCTGCACACAGGATGGGCCAGGTTTTTCCCGGTGTGTCTCCTCTGGCGTAAGAGTAAGAGCTCGGGAGTAGAAAATCAAATCGGAAGGTTACTGTTACCTCGACCTGTGGGGGAGTTTCTCTCTCTAAAAATCCTCTCCCAAAAGTGTTGATGAAGCCTTCTATTTATAGGCAAAGATGTGATTAGCGTCCGCAAGATTAGGGCCTTAAGCTTGGATTAACACTAAGTAGTTGGGCGCGTGGGTAACAAGCCAGATTAGAGCTATGGACCTGGGCCTTGGGCCTTTTACTGTAGATTCCGAAACCCATGGGCCCGACCTTCCACGGGTGGCAGGTCAGCTCGGGCAATTGGGTCCAAGTTGGTCTGGGTGCGTTGACCTATCCTCATGGGATGATGCTTCGGGAAGGCTGCTTGGAAATCCTAAGTGATTTGTATCCACAGACCTGGGAAGGCGTCCGACTATCTATAAACCGTACTACCCCAGGTCGCCGTGACATGGAACTGGTGACGTAGAATATCTAGTCCAGGTGGCTGACACGTGGAGGGAGCTCGATTTTACCCACATTAGTTTTCCCCTAAGACTTAGCATAAAAATAGGACATGAGACGCTGAGGGTTCTATCGTCAGACTATAGGGAACGGTCAGCCGAGCTGATAGAGAACAGGGATAAAGGAACCAAAATGATGTAGCCCGGAAGCTTAGGCTAGCCCAATGAGAGAAATTAGACCGGTCATGCCTTATGGATTTTTTGAGAAGTTCGAATGCCCTCCTGACCGGATGCGCGACACGTGGCTGAAGGTACGGATCGATGCTCTGCGAAGCGTCCGATCAACGCGACGGTTCAACTTCTTGGCCCCTCTTATAAATACATACTTCATTTGCTAAATTTTTTCACCAGAGCAGTGCAAAAGCTCCACCCGACCTCCGAGCACGGTACTCCTCTTTTTCATTTTTTTTTTCCTTCATGTCTTCTGTTTCTGAGTCCAACTTATTGGGAAAAAGCTCATTTGGATCCAAACAGGTCGTGGCTAACCCACGGGTCATCTAGATCGAGCTCAACTCATTTGTGACCGAGGTCGATGAGCTCGAAGTGTCTTCGGCAACCAAGCCGACCGGTGAGCAAGAGGTCGTCGTTAAGTGGACGTCTTCCTCTGAAGAGACCTAGGAGGTTGGGCCCAATGGTTCTCAAAAGAGGAGGATGAGGAGTGAGGCAGGCTCCATCGGTGGCCCCGTGGTTAAGCTCGGTACGGGTCCAGCCGTTGAGTTTTACATGGAGGTTACGTCCTCCGAGGAGAAGGCCACCCGACCATCGACATCTGGCCACCCCCCAAAGTGAGCTTGACTTCCTATCGACCGGTCTATGAGGTTTTTCCAGAGGCCTGGGTTTGGAGGGTGGAGTCCGACCTGACGGAGAAGGATGTTTGGGAATTGCGATCTAGATATACGATCCTGGGCGTGTGACCCACTCGAGGGGTTTATCATGGTCTACGACCAGTAGATATTGGTCGGTCTGCAATTTTCTATCCACTCCTAGGTAAGGGAGGTCTGTTGGGATCTGGGGTTTTGTCCGTTACAGCTCGCTCCCAACAACATGCGCATGGTCGTGGCCTTCCACGGGATCTGTCTGGCTAAGAGAATCACCCCATCCCTTGAGTTATTTCACGCCATCTTCACGGTGAAGTCCATACCTGGAGGGAAGGGCTGGTGTTACATCTCGTTCCGACAAAATTTTTTTAAGAGTTACCCCAACTCTGTTTAAGGACTGGAAATCGGGCTTCTTCTTCCTGGGTGGTACCGGATGGGAGGCCAACGAGGCGTCGGAGTATAAATTCTTGGTCAAGAAGCACTGAGGGACCATGGGTAAGTCTTTTCAGCCTGGAACTCTTAAATTTTCTTCTCGGTTTATTTTTCCTAAGTTGGATATGTTTATGTCTTTTTCAGTTTTGAAGAAGTATGAGCCCAAGCCGGAGATCCTTGAGGAGATGATTCTTGACACCTTATTCGTTAACATCGGTGCCTTGATCACGTCGTGCCTTTAGGACCTCTTATTTTGGAGCGATCCATCATTGCCCGAGCTAACCTTAAAAAGGAATTCCCAGAGCAGTAAGTATTTCTACCCCTGCCCATCTAGTTATTTGTACTTAGAGATTTTTCGTCGTCAACTAACATCCCTTACTTTCTCTCTTGTAGTTATGGACATAGCGGCTCTAGCCTGGCTGGTGGCGAAGAGTGTGAAGTAGGGTGGAAGGTCAAGCTAGCCCGCTTAGTAGGGTCAGGTTGACCAGACGAACCAAGAAAGACCAACACGGCATGCATGCCAGACCAGGCCGTCTTCGACTCAAAGGAGGCCGCTACTTCGGCCATCGCCAGGCTAGCACCGATAGAGGTTGATGCCGAGAATTTGGCCAATGCTAGGGACAAGGAGAATCAGAACTGACGCCCCAATCGGTCAGTAAAAGAAGAGCTGATATGGGGCCCCTACTGGATGGGGAGAGATGCAACACAAGGAAAAGGAGGTGAAGTCGTTTGTTGTAAGGACCGGGCTACGAATCGATAAGGCCGTCATCCAAACCCCGGCTATCCTACCATCATTTATTCAATAGATCACCCCATTGATGGATAAGGCAAGGTTTGCTGACAAGTCTAATGGCCGGCTCTGTGCCGACATGTACTGGTACCAGATCTCAGTAAGCTTTCACCTCGAAAATTTTGAACTTGGTCTTTTCGCAGGGCCTTTTTCAATTTGCTAATACCTTTTCTTGCTGATCTCGCAGGGCCTATTTTTTGCGCTGGAGATGTGGCTTCGTTTACACAATGCCAACCAGGCACTTGAGGGGCTGACGAAGTAGAGGGATGAACATATCGACCTTTTTAGCCAGTACTAGAAAGAGATGGAAAGGCTCTAGGCTGAGAACGACAACCTGTCCAAGAAGAACAAGAAGTTCTGATGATTTGAGCAACTTGCTGTTGGTAAGCTCGAAGAGATGAACGGAGCCAGGCCTTCGAGCTGGACAAGGCTCGGGCCGAAGCAGTTGCCAGTTACAAGAAGAGCGAAGAATTTACCGAGCTCTGAAATCAGATCACGGTAAGTGTGATTCAGGTCGATTTCAAGGGAGCTGTCAACTCAGTCTGATGCCAATTCTCAGAGGTCGACTACACAAAAATCGAGCTCAAGCCCTCCGAACAAGACATTGCAGAAGCACAGGCCGAGCAGGATGTTGGCCCGGATGGGTCGAATAGTAAGTCAGCCACCCAAGACATAGGGCTAAGCAGATCTTTGGGGAGTCGTGGCGGCTCGAAGAGGTCATCGGGGGGCCAGAGAGCGGCAAGTGGGAAACTTGGCGACCAGGGCGGTATAGAAGAGATCGGTGGAGGACAGGTCGACCCGGATCCATTCCAGCAGTGGCTTCCGTTCAGTCCAGTCAATCAACAAAACTTTTTTGTTTTTGTTTTTCCTGTTTTGTCTTTTTGCTCAGCCCGATGAGGAGCGGGTTTGTATTCATGGGTAGACGTCCCAATTTTTTGTAATCACCACTTTTTGAATAATTAACAAAACTCCTCTGTTTTGCCAATTGCGTGTCGTATGCCTTACTTTTTGATTTTGTTTGTTGAACGTTTCGAGTCATGAAAGTTGCCGACTTGGAGAATCCGGACTGGGAACTCGTCAGTTTAGTGACCGAGGTGATTCTCATGAGCCCGATAATTATCTCAGAAGTCCCATCATAGTATTTCTGAGAAGTCCTATCACATTATTTCTCAAGTTACGCCCACCTTACCCCCCAGACGACCATAAGAGTTGGTATTGACAAGTTGTTGTGGTCGTCCTTTGGAGCCCGACGGCTTGGTATTGTTGTGTTTTGGTTGGTCGTTTTACCCCATAGACAAATTAGTAGGCTCAATTTTACTGAGCTTCTGGGTCTTCTTGCAGGGTCCGACCTGAAATTTGATCACTTCATCCTCGAATCATCTCCCTGGCGAGAGGGCTACCTCTACCCGGAGGAATGGATAGAGCATGGCTTATGTAAGACCCCAATTTCGCACGTACGCCATTTTAGTTGTATTTTAGAATGTTTAGAAAATAAAGGGATAGAATGTGTTATTTTCAATTTGAAATACAAAATTTTAAGGGGTGAATTTGAAATTTTAAGAATATTAAATTTTGAGAAGGGTTTAAATAATAACCTAAAGGGAAATTGGGAGGAGGTTAGTGTAATTTAAGAAAAATAAAACAATACCAACAAATGGGTAGTGAAGTGAGCATTTTCCCCCCTATTGTGTATATACATATACATCTATTCATACGCACATGACACAGAGGAGAAGAGTCCAGAAGAAATGAAGAGAGAGGGAGAGATCGACGTAGCTCATGAAGGATAAATTTTATACCACTAAAACCATGCATATATAAATATTCACCCAGAGTTTAGATCAGAAAATCCTAAAAAGAAGAAATGAGGAAACAGAGAAGAGGGAGAGAGAGAAGGTTCACTGGCGGTGGGGTGCGGTCCGGCGTGGGGGGTGGTCGTCCGTTTAGTCTAATTTGTGTGGGTGTATGTTTTGTCCGTCGTTCAATCCATCGTTCAACTTGAGTTGTGGGTGTGTGAGCGTTGCCGTCGTAGCGTCACCGTTGTTAGGTGTGTGTGTACTGTTCAGACATGGTGTGTATGTATGCTCTGTTTTTGTCGACTGTGTGTAAGTGTGTGTGGTTCGATCGATTGTGTGGGAATGTGGTTCGGTCCGATGGTGTGATTTTGTGTGTGTGTCGTTTGTTCAGTAGGTGTGTGTGATCGTCGACGGTGTGGATAGGTTTGTCCGGTGTGTGGGCTGTGCATGTGTTTCGACGGTCAGGTGGGTATGTGGTGATGTGTTCTATGTCTGTGTTCTTCGGTATGTGTGGCTCCTTAAGAGGTGTGTGTGTGTGTCTCCTTCAGAGATGTGTGTGTTGTTTCATGTGATTGGATCTATGTATGTGTGAGGTTCGTGGGTGTGTTCAATCGAGGGTATATGCATGTGCGATCGTCACCGGTTGTTCGGTGATTGCATGTGCAAGCTATCATCGGCAGTGTACGTCGGTGTGGGTCATCGGTCGGTCGACATTATCTGAGGGAGTGGTTGCTGGTGTAAGCGTGGGTGTGTGGGTATGAGGTCGCCGACTGTCGGCGACATTAAGAATAGAGAGGGAGGGCCGACTATAATTCAAACAGAGTAGAGAACAGGAAACAGAACGGAAAAATGAAAAGAAAGAAGAAGGGGAAAAAAAAAAAAAAAAAAGAAACTACACAAATAATCCCAACAAATTCAAAATCCATCTCACGACCCGTGAACGATTCGGAACGGGTAACGTTTTTCGTTAAGTTTATTTTAGTCTTGTTAAATTAAATTCTAGTATCAAAATTTAGTAACTGAAATAATAAATTTGGGACCCTTCGTATTACTAAATTTTATGTAGTAAAATTTTTAACGGAATGAAATTAACTGAATAACAATTTTCATAAATAAAATGTGGGAAATGAGAAAATACGGAACGTAGGGCTTGCATTTGCATGATTAGGTTATTTTTACCTAAATATTAATTTAGGCCCTGTCACTAATAGGTTTGCAGGCACCGGAGTAGCGGTAGAGTATAGTCGGTAAAAGCTTTTCGGAGCGGATCACCAGGTAAGTGTACTGTCTTCTTGCTAAACTATTTTTATATATATAAATATGTGTGTAAAATGATTTTACTTAGACTGTATGATTTTATAAATGATATGGATCAAACAGGTTTTGGGTGAGTTGAGGAAATGAATTTTCGTTAAATTATGGTGGTTTTTAAAAGAAAGTTGAAAAATGAGTTTTGTTGGATTTGATGGTTTTAAAAGAGAGTGAAAAATTGGTTTTGTTGAAATTAGACGATTTTCAAATGAAAGCGGAAAATATGATTTTTGGGATTAAAAGTCGATTTTGGAGAAAAAAGAGGTGGATGTTGGGGATTTTGACGATATTGATGAGACGAGGTTATTGATATTGTTGATTTGATGATGTTGTTATCGATTTGACGATATTGTTGATTTTATCTGCTTCGGTAGAGCGTTAATTTCTGCTTCGGCAGAGCGTTGATTATTTATTGAGTTGTAGTTGGTGATGATGTTATTGATTTTATGTCCTGCCGATGGGTGGTCCGGCAGGCGGTTGTTGATGTTATTTCTTGTCGATGGGCGGTCCAACAAACGATTATTGATATTATATCCTGCCGATGGGTGGTCCGGCAGATGATTATTGATATTATATCCAGGCGATGGGTGGTCCGGCATGTGGATATTAATATTATGACCTGTTCGATGGGTGGTCCGGGTATATGGTTATTTGTTCCGCTAGGAAGGCATATCCTATGGATGGGTACGGTACCGTTGCAACTCCCGATCGTGAGGTTAAAACGATCACATGGCTAGCTGAGGTGTGGTGTGGTGTGGTATGATGTGGTGTCGTATATGGTGATTGGGATGAGTACATTTATACATATTCTTTTATATTGGATTGGTATGTCTGATTTCATTATACTATATGGTTAGTTGAATTATTCTGGTTGATATACATATTCTTTCATATATATATAAACGTTGATTTTGTGGTGACAGGAAAAATGTGTTTTCCTTGTGGTATGAGACATTTATATATTATGAGATTTTTATTTTATATATGATATTATATGTTTTATGCTTGATCCATCTAAAATATTTTTATTAAGAAGGCAGTACACTTGCAGGTACAACAGCTAGGAGTCGGTCCCCTACTGGCATTAGGTAGAGTCCGGCGATGCGGTAGTGAGAGAGTATTTTGGGAGGTGCTGGTTGAGGCAAACCTATGAGAGGTTCATGATTATTTTATCTTTGTTGTATTTATAATTTTGTAGGGATGGGTGTGTCCCTAATTAGAGAGTGTATATATATCTATGGTCATGATTTGGTAATTGTGTATTTATGTAAGCACTTGTCGTTTCCTAGTTGTTTAGGCGTGTAGGTGATGTCATGTCGATGTCACGCCGGCCCTAGGGTGATGGGTGTCCGGGGTGGGGTGTGACAGCTTACCCCTGCCTCTGGGCACAGAAAGGGCTGCTCGTCCTCGCCTTTAGACTTGGAGAATTTTGCAAACTGGGATTTCATTGAACCGAAAATGTCATTTTTTTATTGACTTCAACCTTTCCATTACAATCTTTTGAGATCAAAATAAAAAAAAAAAAACTTTCTGACAAGCCTAAGGGGTTGGTCTTTCTCTGGCGTAGTAGCGTTTCAAGTGTTCAGCATTCCAGGAGTGCTTGAGCGACACCCCTTCCTCAGTTTCCAAGTTATAGGTTTCGAGCCAGGCTATACGAGTTACACAATAAGGTCCTTTCCAGCTCTGTGCTAGCTTCCCCGCGTTCTGTTCCTTTGTGGCCAGGGTGACCTTTATCAGGACGAGGTCACCAATATTAAAGGACTGAGGCCAGACTCGACCGTTGTAGTATCAGGATATTCTCTGTTGATAGGCGGCTTAGTGAATCTGAGCCCTTTTCCTCATCTCTTCGAGCAGGTCGAGGTTGAGAGCCAGGGCTGCCTTATTTTCAGCTCGATCGGACGGTCAGGCTGTACAGGGAGAGGACAGGCCTATCTCGACCGGGATAACTGCCTCCGAGCCAAACGTCATCATGAAAGGAGTCTCGCTGGTCAGAGTACGTGCCATGGTATAGTAGGTCCACAGTACGGGGTACAGGTCTTCCACCCATAACCCCTTAGATTTGTCTAGCCTGGTCTTCAGGTTTTGCAAAATAGTCTGGTTGGTTACTTTGTGTAAGACCCCGATTTAGCACGTACGTCATTTTAATTACATTCTAGAGCATTGAGAAAATTCGGGGTAAATTTTTGTTAATTAAAAATCCAAATCAAAAGTTTAGGGGCAAAAATTGGAAATTTAGAAACATTAAATTTAAACTTGAGATTCAAATTGACAATTAAAAAATAAAAAAAAATAAATAAAAAAATTAACATATTTAGGGTGAAATTATAATTTTTGAAATTTGTAAAAGCTAAATTGATTAAAATGAAGATTTTAAGAAAATGAGGGGAGAAAAGAGCAATTAGACAAAAAGATTTTATATATATAAATATAACAAACCATGTGTGCTATGCCGTGAAAATCAGCCGGAGATAGAAGAAGCGGGAAGTGGGCGACGTGGCATAAAGAGAACAAAACCCATCCACTATTATCATGCATATATATATATATGTACATGCATGAAATTCATTAGGAGAGCACCTCAAAAGAAGAAATCAGAAAAATCAAGAGAAAGAGGAGAAGGTTCGGGATGGTGGGATTGGATCGTCGTCGTTGCTCTGGCGTAGGTGTTGTGTGTGTCATCGCCGTCGATTAACCGGCGATCGATAACGTGTGTGAGGGTGTTTCGTTGTGTATGGGTGATCAACTAAGGGTGTGTGTGTGCCGGTGGATTCCAAACAGAAACAGAGAGAGAGAGAGAGGTTCGCCGGCGATGGGGTGTAGTCCGGCGTGGGTGGTGGCCCTCCATTCGGTCGGATTTGTGCATGTGTGTGGTTTATCCGTCGTTCAGACCATCATTCAGCCTGAGGTGTGTGTGTGTTCTATTCCATTCCGTTGTTGTGTGTGGATGCTCTGTTTTTGTACCGATTGTGTGTATGTGTGTATGTATGTGCATATGGGTTGCGTGTGGGTATGAGATCAGGTTGTGGGTGTGTTCGGTTCGGTCAGATGAGGGTGTCGGTGTGATCGCCGTTGTCGCCGGAGTTCACCGGCGGTGAGTTAGAGCGAGAGAGTTGTGTGTGTGTATGTCTGCTATGCGTGTGTGGGTGTGCAGACACTGGGGGTCGTCTGACGAGGGTGTGTGTGACTGTGAGTATTATGTTTGTTGTGTGTGTGTGTTTCAATTATCGTGTGTGACCGTGTGGGTGTATGGGGGCAACGTGAGTTCGACCGTCAATGGTGGTGGCGGTAATTTTGTGGGTAGGTGCAATTGGTGATAGGGTGGTCGGTGGTGGTTGGTGATCGGTAGTGGGGGATGGAGTAGGGCCGACGGTGAGAGCGGCGAGGCGTGAGAGGCCTCCAGTGGATGGTAGTAGTAGAAAGAGAGAGGGGTGGCCGGTGGCGACTAAATGGGGAACAGAAATAGTAAAGGCAAGCAGAAAAGAAAGAAGAAGAGAAAAGAAGAAAAAGGGGAAGAAAAAGAAAAAAAGACACGAACCACCTCAGTAGAATCGAAAAACCCAATTTGTGGCCAGCGGGGGATTCGAAATCAGGAAAATTTTAATCGGGTATTATTTTTTGTTAAATTAAATTGTTAGTATTAAAAATTTCATAATCATGAAAGAAATTTCAAAATCATATTAATATTTTGTTAATCGCCAATCTAAATAAATTGGTGCGGTGAATATCAACGTAACGAAACGGACAAAATAATAATTTTTCATAATAAAATCTGGGAAATAGGGAATTATGAAATTTAGGGTCTACATTGCATTTCGGATTATTTAAAATAAAATATTAATTTAGGTCCTATCGCTATTAAGTTCGCAGGAGCCAGCGTCCCGGTAGGATTTGAACGGTGATAATTTTGCAGCGCGAGAATCAATGTGAATGTATTGTCTTCTTGCCAAACTATTTTTATATATAAATATGTGTGTAAAATGGTTTTACTTAGACTGTATGATTTTATAAATGATATGGATCAAGCAGGTTTTGGGTGAGTTGAGAAAAATGGATTTTCGGTAAATTATGTTGGTTTTAAAAGAAAGTTGAAAAATGATTCGTTGGCTTTGGTGATTTAAAAGAGTGAAAAAATATCTGGTTTTCTAATAATGCTTGGTTTTCTAAAACCAAAGGTGGAAAAATGTTTTTTTTTACTAAATGGGTGGTACTTTCAAAAAAGAGAGAGAAAAACGTGGTTTGGAAATTCTCCCCTATAAGGGATGTGGTTTGAATGAATGTAAGTTTGAAAATTCTTCCCGAAAGGGGTGTGGATTTTTGACGATGTGGTGTGAAAATGTATTTATTCCCGTAAGGGATGTGGATTTTTAACTATACTAATGATTTTGACGATGCCATAGTTGTTCTCCCCGAAAGGGGTGTGGATTATATTTCTCCGCGTAAGGGGTATGGATTCTTCCCATGAGATATGGATGTTTCTCCCTGTAAGGGGTGTGGATTACATTTCTCCACGAAAAGGGGTGTGGATATTTCATAGGAAGGCATTCATACAAATGTTATGGTACCGTTGCAACTCCCGATCGTGAGATTAAAACGATCACTATGGCTAGCCAGTGTGTGTTGTGGTGGAGTGGTGTTTGAGATGTGATATTTTACTTATATTGGGTGATTTATTATTTATTATGATGATTGATATTATTTTACTAGACGGGTTGGAATGGAACTTATATTTATTGCTTTATTTTTACTGCTTATATTATGGAGAATTTTACTAGTTACGTGTTGTTTCTATACTCACGCTTGATCCATTTAGATGTTGTAGAATGAATTATTATTTTAAAAATATTTTTACTAAGAAAGTAGTACACTCGCAGGTAAAATAGCTAGGAGTCGGTCGGTCCTCTACTGGTGCTAGATAGAGTTATACGGGTCACGCAAAGGAGTCATTTGAGGAAAATTTTGAAGACGAGATACCAGAAATGAAATCTAAGTGAGGTTCAGGGGATTTGTTTGATTGTATTTATATTCGGGATGGTGTATCCCTATCAGATGGGATTATTATATGTGTTGTATAGATTTACAATTTTGTTATTGACGTATTGAGGTTGGCTAGTCAGTTCGGCGGTGTCTTGTCTACGTCACGCCGGCCCCACATGACGGGTGTCCGGGGTGGGGTGTGACACTTCGACCTTGCCATTGGCCTGAGGGTGACTAAGGGAGAAAAAATTTGTTATGATCCCCAGCCCGGCACATAGCTTGGTAAATAGGGCGTTCTCGAACTGTTTCTGATTATTCAAGACGATGGCTTTTGGGATGCCAAACTGGAAAATCATGTGCTTCCATACGAAGTCTCGAATTCGTTGCTTGGTGATTTTGGCGAGTAGCTCGGCTTCAACCCATTTGGTGAAGTAGTCAATGGTGACCACTAGGAATTTCCTCTGGCCGGTCTCCTGAGGGAACGGGCCGAGGAGGTTAATTCTCTACTAGGAAAATGGCCACGGGTTGGACATCGGGACCAACTCGGTCAGCGGAGCATAAAAATACGTGACAAATCGCTGGCACTTGTTATATTTCTTAACGAATTTCCCCGCGTCTTCGAGCATCTTGGGCCAGTAGTAACCATTCAGGAGTAGCTTCCGAGCTAATGACCTTCCCCTCCAGTGATTTCTGCAAATGCCTTCGTGAACCTTGCTCATGACTTACTCGACCTTCTTAGGTCGGAGACATCTGGAGTATGGACTAGAGAAGGACTTACGGTATAGGATGTCGTCGATGGGGGTGTACCGAGCTGCTTGGTATCATATTCTCCAGAACTGAGCTTTATCTTCCATGAGCGTCCCATCGATGAGATAACTTACTATTGGATCCATTTAGGTCGGTTCAATGCCCATGGTGCAGATCGTTGCTGCTTCGTCCGAGGAGGCTGTGCTCGGCTCAGACAAAAATTCTACGAGGACCGTCATTTTGAGTGTATATTCCACCGTTGAGGCCAAGTTAGCCAACGCATCAGCATACCTATTTTTGTCTCGAGGTATTTGCATGACTTGCACTTTCTTGAAGAGTTTGGTCAAATTTTTTACCCTCTCGAGGTAGGCCATTGATAGGTGTAATTTACCTATCTACTTCTAAACCGAATTTGATAGTTTTCGAGTGTATTAGTAATATTTAATTGTATTTTAGTTTATTTTTATGTGAATCAGGTGTAGAGAGGTTAACAAGCTATAAACGAGCGAAACGGTGGGAAAACGGAGTAAAAATGATGAAGAAATACAAGGTTTCAGGACAGCAAGCCACCGCCACGGCGGTGAGAATGCAAAGAAGGCCAAATTCTGCACAAGTCCTACCGCCGCAGAGGTGAAAGATTAGAGAGTTATGTGTGCCAGCTGATATACCCACCGCCACAGTGGTGATCCTCACCGCTGCGACGGTCAACTCTGCACAGAATTAAGATATTTTCAGATATTTTTGGACCATTGCACCTATAAAACTTGTTCTCCCACTTACAATGAAGAGGGCTAGACGTCCCTAACATTAGAGAAGTGATCCTTGACCATTTTTGAAGAGCTGAAAGAGGAGATTCACATATTGGAGAAGAGGAAACACTTTTGGATCGATCGTTGGCAACAGTGGATCACTCCATTTTAAGATTTGATCTTTCTTTCTTTATTTCTCTCTTTGTAATTTAATGTTTTATTGTGAATGATGATAAATCTATCTTGTTTTATAGTTTCAATGGCTAAGATCATGGTAGGCTAGATAAATATTATCTAGGGATCGATGTAGTTCGTGTAAATATACGTTTGATTGAATATATGTTTCTTTAACGGTTGTTTATCTAAATCCGATTGTGGTTACTGTTCGATTACAATTTTAATATGCTTGTTAAGGTATTAGGGTTGATTTTGAGAATACGGGGTTTGAAACTCGGGAGAGGTAACCCTGGATTTGGATTAGAGTAAACACATCGCGACGTTCTAACGACCCGGGATGGCGTTAGAAAGTGTGCAATCCATGACGTTGGGTCAAGACTCATATGACTATGTGTTCGAAAAGACGTTCGAGGGGGACTTCGACTTCAACGCGAAGTCACATATTCATTCACTAAACACTCGGAAGAGGGAGTGAATGAGTTTAAGATACAGAGATTGTTAGACAGGATAAAACACCGTTATTGTTAACTAAACAAAGTCAAACATGTATTAAGTGAATGAAATCAATCTCTAGGTAATCAACTTAATTAGAACTAACCCGATAGTATTAGTTTAACTTAGTTTTAATTATTTAACTTTAAACATTTATTTAACCATCGGGATAATATAAGACTATGCAAATTGCGGTATTCAATTATTCAAACACTTTTCCAGTGGAACGATATTTGATCTTAAAGATCCATTATACTAAAACTTGACCTCGTGCACTTGCGAGAGAGTTAGACGTGAGTGTAAAAATCTCATCGTACAGCCACAATTGTCACACCCTACCCCGGACACCTGTCACCATGGGGCTGGCGTGACGTCGACACGACCTCATCTTAACGTCAAACCCACTAGTAAATGACAAAGTGCATACAAAAATATACGACCACAAATTCTGACCATATACAACATCTCTAAATAGGGACACACCCGTCTTTGAATTATAATAACAACAAAAGTATAACAATAATGAAGCTCTCACAGGTTCTCCTCAGACAACTCCTCCCAAAATATTTCTATACTACACCATCGCCGGACTCTACCTAGTGCCAGTAGGGGACCGACTCCTAGCTATTGTAACTGCGAGTGTACTGCCTTTTTAGTAAAATATTTTAAAAATAATAATACATTCTAAATATTACCACAATTAAATATGGATCAAGTATAAGTATATAAACACCACATAGCTGGTAAAATCTCCAGTATATAAGCAGTGAAAATAAAGCAATATAGATAAGTTTCATCCAAATCCATCTAGTATAAAATCATACCAATCACCATAATAAATAATAAATCACCCAATATAAGTAAAACACCACATCTCAAACCACTATTCCACCACAACACACACTGGCTAGCCATAGTGATCGTTTTAACCTTACGATCGGGAGTTTGCAATGGTACCGTACCATCCGTAGGATATGCCTTCCTACGAACACCCATCACTCTGCCGAAGTAGATAATCATGGCGCAGTATAAACGTCTAACATCACTCTGCCGAAGTAGATAAACCTCACTCTGCCGAAGCGGATCACATCATTCTGTCGAAACAAATAAATACTATAGCATCGTCCAATCAATAACATCGTCAAATCAATACTATCACTCTACCGAAACAAATAATCATCACTCTGCCAAAGTAGATAAATACTATAGTATTGTCAAATCAATAACGTCATCATCAAATCACAAATCAATAATATCGTCTAATCAACATCGTCAAATCTCAAACATCACCCTCTATTTCCAAAACTGATTTTTAATCCAAAATCATATTTGTCATTTTTCTTTAAAAAAACGTCTGATTTCACCAAAACCATTTTCACCTTCTTTTCGAAAACCATCGTAATCTCACGAAAATCCATTTTACCAACTCACCCAAAACCTGCTTGATCCACAAAATTTTGAAAAGCATCTAATGTAAATACAACCATTTTCTATCATATATAGATTTAAAAATAGTTTGGCAAGAAGACAATACACTCACCTGATTATACGTTTTCGAAGACTTTAACCGCCTATTCTCTACCAGTACTCTGATACCTGCGAATTTAATAGTGATAGGGCCTAAATTCATATTTTATGTAAAAATCACCTAACCATGAAATGCAAGCCCTAATTTCCGTGATCTTTTATTCCCCGTATTTTATTATGAAATATTACTATTCAACTAATGTTACTCCGTTACAATTTATTATATCAAATTTATTCATGTGAACGGTCTCACTATTTCCTATCGTCATTTCAATTTAAACAATTAAATATATATATTAAAGAAGTTCAAAATTCTACCTTTCCCGGATTTTCCAATGGCCGCGAGATTGGATTTTTATTTCTATTGGGGTGGTTTGTACAAATTTTCCTTTTCTTTTTTCTATTTTTTTTTCTTTTTTTCTTGCTTCTTCTTCTCCCGCTTCTGTTTGCTGTTCTGTTGCAGCCGCTGCTGACGAACCTCCGATCACGCCATCTTCATTTACCGCCTCTATTGGCCGGCTATCCACGATCAATTACACACATATACACACCCCCAAACGCCAAACACACGTATTCACCATCACTGTCGTCTGATTCGCAACACACACACGACACCCACAACACACACACACACACACTGTCCGACGACCGACGCATACAACTGACGACGATACACACACACACTCGTCGGAGGAGTACACACACACTGTCAAGACTAAAGAACAACCACACACACGCATCACCAGACCTCTGAACAAAACATACACAATCACGCTCACCCCGCGAAGTCGACGGCACCCCTCTCTCTCTCTACTCTCCACTCTGGAGACGACCACCTATACTGACTATATACACACAGAAAACATACACACACACACCCCTGATCATGTACCCACAAGTAAACACTTACATACACAACCGGAACTCATACTCCCACTCACTGGCGAGGACACCGAGATGATCGCCGATCATCCCCATCGTCTGCGCACACAAACACCCCCCAACGACACTAAAGAACACACACACACACACACACACACACAGTTTGCATGTACCGGAGACGATTGATCGGCTAACCGAAGGAACACCCACCGGCGATATCTCTCTTTCTTCGTTTTTCCTGTACCGAAGATCTCTCTTTCTCTCTACGGTTTGCTTTTTTTTTTTTTTGATTTTGCTCCACCTCTCCTCCCTGTGTGTGTGCATGAGTGTATATATATGCACGAAAGATCAGCCGCGTGTCTCTCCTCTCTCCATTTGATTACACGTTGTCTATATGAGAATTGCGCTATCGATCCATCTACACATTCACATAAACATGGATCCTGAGGTGAGATGATGTCATTTCTTCATTGTTATTATTTTATTTAAATTACCTAAGTCCCCCCTCAATTTTTGTTAAGTTATTAATTAAACCCAAATTTCTAATTTTACTAGTTTGAACATTACAAATTAACCCTTAAAATTTTAAATCAAAAAATAAATAATGCCATTCACCCCCTTATTTTTGAAATATTATAAAATAAGACTTCAATAAAATCCAGGGTCTTACAACCATACTTGGGTCCTTGACTAGGTATTCACTGTTAACTTGGTTTACCACGAGCTGGGAATCGCACATCACCAAAAGGGTTTTTATATCGAATTCCCGGGCTAGTCGCAGCCCCGCCAACAAGGCTTCGTACTGTCCTTGTTGTTCGTAGCTCGGAATTTGAGCCTAAGGGCGTACTCGATCTCATTGTTATCTGGGGCGACGCGGACCATCCCGACACCCGAGCCATTCTGGTTGGAGGATTCGTCAGTGAAGAGTTTCCATAAGCTGGGGCCCAGGTCGAAGCATATTTTGGTCGCTTCATCAGAGCTTCCTGCCAGTTCTAGATTTTGAGATGTCTTCTCGGCGTCATCTTGGTCGGCGACGGTCTCCTCCTTGGGGAATGTCAACTCAGCTATGAAATCAGTCAGGACCTATCTCTTTATCGCCATCCTAGGGTAATTCTCGATATAGAATTGGCCCAGTTTGAGGCTGTACTTCATTAACCTCCCTGAGACATCAGGGGAGTGGAGAATTTGCCTTAACGGCTGATCGGTCAATACTACTATGGTATGTGCTTGAAAATATTGTCGGAGCTTCCTCGAGGCGATCAACAGGGTATAGGCCAATTTTTTGAACTTTGTATACCTCGTCTTGGGGTCGGTTAGGACACGGCTCAAATAATAGACTGAGCTCTGCACGCCGGCGTCATCTTTGACCAGGGCGACACTAACGGCCGTGGAGAAGGCCGCAATGTACAAGAACAGGTCTGTTAGCCCAGTGGAATACCAAAGAGGGGGGGTGAATTGGGTAATTAAAAAATATCAAAGAGAAAATACTTTAATAACTCAAATAATTAATTTTAATCCTAAATTAATTATTATCTTTATATCACAGCGCAAATATAAAATCAACTAGATGCACACCAAACAACAAAAATAAATAAAATAAAGATTGCAACACACTAGAAATTTATACTGGTTCACCAAGCTACTCTTGGCTATTCTAGTCCTCCGAGCCCCATGGAGAGTTGCACCCACTAATACTTAGGATCCCTTTAAAGGTAGGAATCGAACCCTCACAATGATTCTTTTATAGGCTCAGAATCAACCTTTACAAAATTCTTTTCACATGCTAAGGAAGAACGTACTTTTTACAGGTTCAAGAATAACCTAATTCTTTTTAACACAAAGGCAAAAAAATCAAAATCTCACCAACACTCCAAATATTCTTTTACCCGATAAGGATTGAATCATTACAAAATTCACACAAAATAATTCAATTCAGGAAGAATTACTACCTCAATCTCTTTAGAGAAAGAGACTGAAACTAGCTACCATCTGATTAAATATACCCAACAGTATTTAATTCATCATTCAACTTACCAATAAAAATTAATAAGTGATTTTTCTCACTCGGAGCTTCTACCACCACAGATAAATTAAAACTCAATTAATATCCAAAAACTGGTGATAGAAATGCGAGATACTCAAAATTTGATTTTTAACAAAAAATGGGTAACACGTAATTGAGCACGTAATCAGACTCAAGAAATTGTTTATAAAATATTTTCTTTAATAAAAAATCAGAAACAATTTCTAAAGATCAAATTCCAAAAGTAATCAAGTAATACAAAATAGAAAGTAAATGTAAAGATTTCACCCGGAATCCACCGAAAAAATAAATAGAGCGATGTTACTTTAAATTCGGTAGCAACAATAATTAACAGCCAATGATTCTCAAGATCATCTCTTAGAAAAGCTCTCACAAAAACTCAGTATGATTTCCCTTAGAAAAGCTCAATGTGATCTCTTGATCTCTTAATCACTCTTCATGATATAAAAAAAACGTAGGTCTTTATATATGGGATTAGAAACAGCTCTCTAACGGCTAGTTCCCATTTATCATGACACTTAATTGCTCTCTTAGACCCCTTATATAATTATGATTTCATTTTGGCTCAATTTACTTAATTATAGCTTTTAAATCTCTCAATTAAGTCCCCCAAATATTTCTCAATCTCAATTAAATAGAATAGAAACAATTATATGTACCAAAGTAAGAAATATTCAAACTTAATGTACCAAATCAATATGAATTAAATAATAGGTGTAGCATATCTTAAATATTATAAAATCCATAAAATCTCTCATAAATCCTAACCAAAAAATGGCTACTTTTAGATATAAATTTGGAATTCCACAATATCCTAAAACTGACACACCAGTCGACTGACCAAGATCAATAGTCGACCGCTCGATTCAGGATGTAGCCAAGCCAAAGATTCTATGCCCATCGGTCGACCTATCTATCGACTAAGAGATTTAGAGAGTTTCATTTCTCTTAATCGGTCGATTTACCTGTCGACTTATAGATTTAGAGAGTTCTATTTCTCTTCACCGATCGACTTACTTGTCGACTTAGAGATAAAGAGAGTTCACCTGTTTTGTCCGGTCGACTTACCAGTCGACTTAAGAAAACTGGATCTCTTTTCTAAACTCATTTTTAATTTATTCTCATTGACGTTTTTGCCCCTTTAACCATTTTCTTTTCTTAATTAGCTCCACTAAATACTTAACTCCAATTTTAATCAATTATAAATATTTCTTTTTTCAATTACACATAGGAACAAATAATTTAGGTAATTAGGATTCTATTAAAAACACACATATTTATAAAAATCATTTAAAAATATTTTTGTGTCGTGTGTGATCCTAATTGGGATATTAAGTGTTGAAATTTAAACTTGAGTTGTTTTCCCTAGGTTCTTCAAATTCTTCAACCTCTTAATCCTTCATCATCTTTATCATCAAATTTTCATCATATAGAACTAATAAACTGAAACACTTAAACAAATCGTTAGTCCCACAAAAAATATCAACATTTAATTGTCCATGAAAATCTTAGGATCAATAAGGTCTTCTCCATCCTGAGGGGTGGTGAGCAGAGGAGTCGACGAGAGATATTTCTTCAGTTCTTCAAAGGCGCGGTCACACTCTCTGGTCAATTCGAATGCCTTGTTCCCCCGAAGGATTTTGAAAAATAGGAGGCATTTTTCGAACGACCTAGAGATGAACCGGTTTAGGGCGGCCAACCGACCTGTCAGTGATAGGTTGAAAATACCTATCTACTTCTAAAACGAATTTTCCAGTTTTCAAGTGTTTTATTAATGTTTTATTGTGTTTTTGTTAGTTTTTATGTAATTCAGGTATAGGGACGTTAACGAGCGAAATGGTGGGAAAACAGTGAAGAAACGAAGCAAAAATACAAGGTTTCAGGATAGCAAGCCACCACCGTGGCGATGAGAATGTAGAGAAGTTCTATTTGACCCTAGCGTCCCACCGCCGCAGCAGAATTTCACCGTCGCGGCAGTAAAAGATCTGAGAGTTTAAAAATTGTTCCACCGCCGCGGCGGTAAAAGATTAGAGAGTTTGAAGACTGTTCTACCGCCGAGGTGGTGAAACGACAGAGAGATCCTAAAATTCACCGCCTCCTCCACAACCGCGGCGAAGGCTTAACCGACTTACTCACCGCCTAGGCGGTGAATCCCACCGCCTATACGGTCAGATCTGCATAGGCATAAAGATATTTTTAGATATTTTTTAAACTTTGAGCCTATAAATACTTCTCCCCCACTTGTGAAAAAGTTGTTGAACATTCCTAACCTTAGCTTAGGGTTATTTAGCCATTCTTGAGAGAGCAAGAAGATGAGGTTCATCATTTGAGAAGACGAAGCATTTGCGGACCGATCCTTAGCGCCACTCTCAGTTTTGATCGTTCTTCCCTTGTTTTTATCTTTATAATTACTTTTCCATATCTAATGATGTTGAATCACTCTTGTTTTGTATGTTATATGGCTAAGATCATGTAGTTTAGATAAATATTATCTAGGTGTTGTTGTAAGTCTTGTAAATACTAATTTGATTGAATATATGTTACGTTAATGGTTGTTTGTTTCAATCTGATTGTGTTTATCATTATTCTTGATATTATGCTAGTCTAGATAATTAGAGAATATGGGGTTTGACACTCGGGAGAGGTAACCCCAGATTTGGACTAGAGTAAACACAACGCGAAGATCCAATAACCTAGGAGAGAGTTGGAGAGTGTGCAATTCATGACGTTGGTTCACGACTCATGTGACTATGTGTTCAAAAAGATGTTTAAGGGGGACTTTGGCATTAATGCGAAGTCATATATTCGTTCGCTTTACACTCGGAAGAGGGAGTGAGCAAGTTATAGATACAGAGATTATCGGATAAGATAAACACTGTTATCGCTAACTAAACGAAGTCAAATATGTATTACATGAAAGAAATCAATACCTAGGTAATCAATATAGTTAGAACTAACCCAATAGTTGTAATTTATCTTAGTTGTTAATTAAAATACGAACAATTCTTGAAAAGTCGAGATAATATGAGACTATGAAAATCACGGTATTCAACTAATTTACACTATCTCCAGTGGAATGATATCTGATCTCACGATCCATCTATACTAAAACTTGACCTTGTGAACTTGCGAGTAGTCAATACGCGAGCGTGTAAAAAAATCTCGTCGTACAATTTTTTGGCGCCGTTGCCGGGGATGTGTCTTAATTTGGTTGATATTGTGACCAAGTGGTTGAATATTAGTCATGACAATTATTTTCTTTTATTTTCTTTTAAATTATTTATTTAATTTGTTTCGTGAGTTGTGATCAAACAGTGCATGCAACGAAGAAGGAGTTTGAAATTCTTGGCTCTTGATCCTGAGATCGAGTATACGTTGAAAAAGATAAGGAGAGAGAGAAGAAGCCAACTTCAATACCAGGAATCGTGATCTAATGGAGCATTCTATCCAAAATCCCTTGTCTATGAGGGGGATTTTGGTGAAAAATGCTCAAGCAAATTTCCCTTCGGTTCAGTCGAACTGGACGGTGATGAGGAAAGATCAAGCACTATATCGATAATGGAAAATGAGTTGTGGAGAGTATCTCTCTCATTGATGAATGATCATGCAATTTGCTAAGTCCAGCTAGGAACGTTAAATCAAGCAAATCTTTTTGATATGTCTTTGAGGGTATGAAACTTGCCCAATTTTTGCTATTAATTATTTTTTGGAGGCCAGAATGGTTTCAGAACGTGTTTGGAGGAGAATTAAGGAGTATGGATATTCGGGGTTGTGTTTTGAACTTAAAATCGTTGAAATAGCGAAAGGGAAGTAAGTGGCATGGAGCAAAGTTTTGAAAACATGAAGAAATTAAGCTAAATGTGCAGGAAATCTACCGCCGAGGCGGTGAAAATACAGGATTCATGGTTTTCAAGTTGTTGTTCCACCGCCTAGGCGGTGGAACAATAGAGAATTCAGCTTTTGAAAAAACGCTTCATCTCTGAGGCGGTGAAACAACAAAAGGTTTGGGTTTTTAAAAAAGTGCTCCACCACCTAGGCGGTGAGCCATCTATTTGATAAAAAAAACATCCCGCTTCTTCAAAAACTCGAAATCCTTTTCTTAAAACTCCCAAATATCTCTATTCCCATCCTTCCCAACCATTCCAAACCTTCAAAATCATCATTCCATTCACAAAAATTCTGATTTCCACCAAGAATCTTCCTCCAAATATCAGATTTGTCATCCATTTTCGCAAATCTAGGGTTTAAGGGCCGAACGGTGTGATTTCTCCATTGTCAAGTGTTTGGACCGAAAGTTTTCAACAAGTAAGTGTTTATGATCCTACATTTAATCTATTCGTTGAAATATTTGAGTACAATGCATGTTATTTAAAAAAAATCCTTGGATTTGGAATGTACCCAAAACCCTTAAACTTCTATTTTCGCGATTTTCATTTTCTTTGGGATTTCTGGTCGATTTTTGGCGAGGATTCTCATTATTATACTTAGATACATTATGGGAATGGTATATATTAGGCTCCATTATGAAACTATTGTTGATTCGATTTTGGTTCGTATGCGGTAGTTATAATGGCAATGTGTGTTTGGTGAAAATGATTTGATTTGATTTATTCTGTTGTTATTATTGTGCTATGCATTGTGATGTTGATTGATAGGAAAATTTCAAAGTGTGCTTCATCGAAAAAATTGTGCAAGGAAGCATCATCCTCAGCCACGGATTACGATTCATCTCGCTTCGTATCCAAGCCAGCAGAAGAACACTTCAACAAATTTGAGTATAAGAGCACATGCATCCGGCAAAGGGGGTTTGGGCCTTTGGATGCCCTTCAGGAAGAATTCAGAGATGTCATAAGGATCCGGGGTTGGGAACAATTCTGCAGTTCACCCCCAATGGTGAGGTGTCCGTGGTCCGAGAATTTTATGCTAATATCACCGAGACCACTGACTACCGGACGAGAGTCAGAAATTGCCCCATCATATTCAGTTTGGAGCACTTAACAAAATTTTGGGTTTGAAGGAGCCAAAACTCTCGCACGATTCGTTTGGGAGTCACACACCATCTATGGAGACTGTGATCCGAGCCTTGACCATGAGTAACATTCAATAGACAAACACAGGGCTGGGTCAAGCGATATTTAAGGCGAGGTATCTGAAACCAGTTCCAAAAATCTGGCACCATTTCGTGTGTGGGAACCTGCTTCCTACATCCCATTATTCCGACGTCTCCAAAGAGAGGGATTTCATTTTACATGACATCCAACTGGGGAATCCAATCAACGTCGGGTGGTATATCTATTCTTCGATACTTTATACGGTTCGATCGACGAAGACTGGCCTTCTATTTTTCTCGTTTCTAACTGAACTATTCAGACACGCCAGAGTCGTGATCAAAGGAGATAGCCCTTGGCCCCCTAAACTTCCTCTCGATCATGCAATGATTAACCGATTGTGGAAGGGCGGAGCCCAAGACTCGGCTGTGCCGAAAGAGGAGGGCTCGGAAGACGAAGAAGCAGGGCCATCTGAGACCCCGATACCTGAAGCCCCGGCCCCCAACCAAATCTGACTAATCGCGATATCCAGGATCTCCGGTCCGACATCGGCAATCTTCGCAATGATTTTACTCACATGCGGATTTTCTTGGATCAATACAAGCGGAAGCAAGATCAGAACCAACGACTTTTATACGAGTATCTTGGAGTCAACATGACTTTCTATTCGCCAGTGCCACATTTCGACCCGGACGAGTTGCAACCACCATTTCCTTCCCATGAACGGTAGGGGGTGAGACTATTACGTCTTACCTTATAGGTATGTGTCGGAACCCATTTTTTTATTTTGATTTCTCTATTATGTTATTGGGTTCACTGCCTCGTTCAAGTTTGGGGGTATTTATTGAGCATGAAGGAATAAATTTTTGTGATGGGAATGATGAAAAATGTTGTAAGGACTTTTTTTTTTTTTTTTTGTAATTGTATTAAACTAGAAATGTTTAGTTTTTGTTAATGTATTTTAATTTTTGTTTATGCATGTATAATGATTAGTTAGTATATGCATGCTAGTTTTTAGATTTAGAGTAGATATGTTAATGAATGAAGTCGTATGTGCATGTTGAGTTGTAGAGTTCGTCTGGGTCATTTCCCGATGATAACAATTATCCCCTAATTATATATTGAGGTCGGGGGTAATGCCATTCACGTGTGTTTTGTGTGCTTAGCATGTCGATTAGGTAAAAAAAAAATTTGATCCTAAAATTGCACGATAGCATGGACTCATTGTATAATTATTCGAACGATTTGACGCCAATTATTTAGTAATAAGTTCATAACAGAAATGATGAATCTAGAATTTGATTGGAGGGGGGTTGAGGCAAAATTATAGGTGAGGTAATTCTGGAGGCATTATTTAGGCCTTCAATTTTATCGTTTGAACCTTTTGAAACTAACCTGAAACATTTATTCCCTCGTTCTCTTGTCGAAGCTCATAAACTTTTCAATTCTGAAAACATATCTATACTTTAGCCAATTAAATCTTTCCAAATCATTGTCGCTAAGCCCAAAAGTAAAAAATTGAGTGAAATCAAGTAGCATTAGTTTATGCTACTTGAAGTGAGCAGCCGGGGTTTTGGATGAATTTTTATTGGTTCAGTATTGACGTGTTCACTTGTCAGTCTTGTAGTTCTTTTTGCACGCCCCTAAAATTGTATAAATTTGAATAAGTTCAGGGGTGTGCTTGTTAAAAAACAAACAAACAACTATGTGAATATAGTTTTTAATTCTGTTTCTTTTGACAAGTGAATATGTAGTTCTTAAATTCTTGTTCAGGGTTGTATTTTCAATGTTTGGGATTACGAGAGAGATTTAGCGACAAACATTTGTACCTCGGGTATCGTTAAATTATAACGATTTTCTGTTTTCTATTTCTACGATACCCTTGGTCGTTCTTCAAAGCCAAACCAAACCCTATTGACCTCTGTGAATGTCTGAACCTACATTAGTGGATAGTTGAGCCCAGTCAAGTGTTTGGTTTTCCTAAATCTTTTAAAGTTTAAGTCATGAGCTTAGCAACTGAATAATCCAATCTGGTGTTTGATTTGTTATACATTTGAGTTCTCTCTTACACACATTTCAAACAGATCTAGAATGGTTTTAACTGATATTGATTGTTGAAATTCTAGAACACTACGTGGTGTGTGTTATTTCTGAACTTGATCTGATTACGGGTTGTTGAGGGAAGAACCATTTGGTTTTTTCGATTGAACTTGAAACTCACATGTGTTTACTTCTTATTTGTTAATGTTTATTTATTTTTAGTTTAGAAATTAGCTAAATTAGTGTAGTTAGTTTGTTTTAGTGTTAGGGTATTTTGCTCGAGGACTAGCAAATTCCAAGTTTGGGGGTATTTGATAGGTTGAAAATACCTATCTACTTCTAAGCCGAATTTGCCAGTTTTTGAGTGTTTTATTAATATTTTATTGTGTTTTTGTTAGTTTTTATATAATTCAGGTATAGGGACATTAACGAGCTATAAATAAGCAAAATGATGGGAAAACGACGAATAAACGATTGAAAAATACAAGGTTTCAGGACAACAAGAATGCAGAGAAGTGCTATTTGAGCCCAGTGTCCCACCGTCGCAGCAAAATTCCACCGTCGCGGCGGTAAAAGATCAGAGCGTTTGAAGATTGTTCCACCGCCGCAGTGGAAAAAGATCAGAGAGTTTGAAGACTGTTTCACCGCTAAGGCGGTGAAACGACAGCGAGATCCTAAAATTCACCGCCTCCTCCACCGTCTCGGCGAAGGCTTAACCGACTTACTTACTGCCTAGGCAGTGAATCCTACCGCCTAGGCGGGCAGCTCTGTACAGGCATAAAGATCTTTTTAGATATTTTTGAAACCTTGAGCCTATAAATACTTCTCCCCCACTTGTGAAAAAGTTATTGAATGTTCCTAACCTCAGCTTAGGGTTCTTTAGCCATTCTTGAGAGAGCAAGAAGATGAGGTTCATCATTTGAGAAGACGAAGCATTTGCGAACCAATGCTTAGCGCCACTCTCAGTTTTGATTGTTCTTCTCTTGTTTTTATCTTTGTAATTACTTTTCCATATCTAATGATGTTGAATCACTCTTGTTTTGTATGTTATATGGCTAAGATCATGTAGTTTAGATAAATATTATCGAGGTGTTGTTGTAAGTCTTGTAAATACTAGTTTGATTGAATATACGTTACGTTAATGGTTGTTTGTCTCAATCCGATTGTGTTTATCATTATTCTTGATATTATGCTAGTCTAGATAATTAAAGAATACGGGGTTTGACACTCGGGAGAGGTAACCCCATATTCGGATTAGGGTAAACACAACGCGACGATCCAATAACCTGGAAGAGAGTTGGAGAGTGTGCAATCCATGACCTTGGTTCATGACTTATGTGACTATGTGTTCAAAAAGATGTTTGAGGGAGACTTTGGCATTAACAGGAAGTCATATATTCGTTCGCTTTACATTCAGAAGAGGGAGTGAGCGAGTTATAGATATAAAGATTGTCGGATAGGATAAACACCGTTATCGCTCACTAAACGAAGTCAAATATGTATTACATAAAAGAAATCAATACCTAGGTAATCAATATAGTTAGAACTAACCCAATAGTTGTAATTTATCTTCGTTGTTAATTAAAATACAAACAATTCTTGAAAAGTCGAGATAATATGAGACTATAAAAATCACGGTATTCAACTAATTTACACTATCCTCAGTGGAACGATATCCGATCTCACGATCAATCTATACTAAAACTTGATCTCGTGCACTTGTGAGTATTCAATACGCGAGCCTGTAAAAAAATCTCGTCGTACAGTCAGCATCTGCACCTCTCTCTTGTTCTGAAGAGAAACCATTCCAAGCACCGCGCTGATCTGGTCGAGATTGGTGTTAATGCCGCGCTGGGAGACCATGAAGCCTAGGAATTTTCTAGTGGACACACAAAAAATGCACTTGTTCAGGTTCAGCTTCATGTGGTGAGCCCAGAGCTTTTCCAAGCAGGCCTAGAGATGGTCGAGGTGGTCTTTAGCTCAGCTTCTCTTCACGAGCATATCATTGATATATACTTCCATCGTGTTCCTGATTTATTCTTTGAACATTTTGTTGACCAGCCTCTGACAGGTTGCCTCTGCGTTGTAGAGGTCGAAAGGCATGACTTTATAGCAATAGGTGCCCCTATCGATGATGAACGAGGTCTCTCTTTTATCAGGGGAAACATGGGAACATGGTTGTAACCGGCGTAAGCATCGAGAAAGCTGAGCCGTTTGTGCCCCACTGTCGTATCGATCACAATGTCGATCCTCGGGAGGGTAAATAAATATTTTTCCTCAGTAGCTCGGTGAGGTCGGATCGCTCCTCTGGACCGAGCTGATCCCCAACCCTCACTGTCCTCTAGGCTATAGCGGGTTGAATAGGGACATCAATCAGATCTTCATGGGGTCGGGGGACGGGCTCTTCGTCTCGGGGATCATCGATCAGGATGGGCTCACAATCCTCGGTTAGGGCCACGGGCTTTTCGGGAGCTTGACAAGCAATATTCAGCTTGGGCCCCAACTGTAATTGCTAATTTCTCTCCATAGCCCTTCTTGCATAGGCCCGAGCGACTTCCTGGTCTTCTAGGACTTCTCCCACCCCGGAGTTCGTGGGAAATTTCATTTTTTGGTTATACGGGGAGCAAACAGCCTTCAGGGAGTCCATGGTGGGCCGACCTATTATTGCCTTGTAGGGTAACGACCTATCTATTATAAGGAATTTAGACCAGATGATGGAGATCTTGGGTCTGGAACCGATTGTGATGGGCAGAGATACCCAATCGACTGAGTTGACCATATCTCTCCCAAAATCGATGAGGGGAGACCTTACGGGCTACACGGTGCTGCAATCCATGCCCATTTTATCAAAGGCCCCTTTAAAGATGATATCCGCTGAGCTGCCTTTGTCGACGAGTATTCTTGGCTTCTTGAAATGATTGATCAGAGCTGAGATTACTAGGACGTCATCGTGCGGAACATGCTCCCCTTTCAGGTCAGCTTCGCTAAAGGATATGACATTATGTGAGGCAGCATCTATCGTGCTGACCTTATAAACTCCTTGCTTGACCTTTATTTTACCCTTACTTTCGTACCTCTTCCGGGAGGAGAACGTCTCACCACCGAGGCCAATGCCTCCATGTATAATGTTAATCTCTCCATCAACCCTTAGGTCAGAATCATTATCGGTGCACTTGGCACGGGATGAGCTCGATTATTATTCATTCTTCTGCACTGTCCACGGTGCTCGTCTCGACAGTCATTCCTAGCGGTCCGATCTCCATCTGCTTGGCGGACGTAATTATCGAGGTAACCTTATCGGATGAGGGCCTCTATCTCTTCCTTCAATTAGAAGCAGTTGTCCGTAGCATGATCGCGACTCCTATGGAAGTCGCAATACTTATCAGCTGACCTTCCCAGGGACTTCCTTTTCAGGAGAGGGGTCAGCGGGAAGATTCCCTTCCTTGCATTTTCAGTGAAGATGGTGGTGATAGACGCGGTTAGGGGAGTGAACCCGAGCTGTCAGGGGCCAAAGGGCGGCCTTCTATCGTCGGGAAGAGGTCCCAACTGTCCTTCCGCTTGGAGCCTTTTGGAGGCTTGAGATCTGCTCATCCCTTCGTCGGGCCGAGCATTCTTCATGAGGAGATCCTCTCTCCCCCTTTCGATCTTGTCGATGAGATCAGCTTTGTAGTAATTGGTGTCGAGGTCCAGGGTTTCATGCAGGCTGGTTACCTGCTTGGAATTCAAGTCGTAGGTGAGCCTTCGGTGGTTTAGCCCTGTGAATGAAGGCATTGAACGCCACATCATCAGACACCCCTTCACAGGTGAGGGATTCCATCCAAAATCTGTGTACGTAGTTGACCAAATTCTCGTTCTCTTCCTACCTGACGGCAAAGAGATGAGTGACAGTCTTGGGCTTTCGTTGTGATCGACTGAACCTTTCCAGGAACTACTGTTCTAGCTGGAGGAAAGTGGAGATTGAGGCCGGTGAGAGGTCATTGAACCACGTCCTAGCAGGACTAGTCAGCCCAAGGGAGAAGAATTTACACCTTATCGTGTTGGAGACATCATGTACATCCATGTGGGAGACGTAAATAGTGGGGTGATCTAGGGGATCAGTCATCCCATCGTATTGGGCTGTTGGTGGATTAGAAAATCGGTATAGAACTAGTTCGTTTGAGATCTCCGCAATGAAAGGGGACCTGACCCCACTGTGCAGCCCGGCTGTTCCTCCGGTATTGCGCATCTGACTGAGGATGGCCTCCATCTCGGCCTTGCGTCTCTCCATGGTGATCGTCACCTTCGTCAGGGCTACGACCTGACTGGTGGTAGGCCTGGCTTCCCTCCTCGGAACTGGTGGTGGGAAATAGGAGTCCACCTCTAGGATTTGGCGAGATTAACGCTCGGAGCGATCTTGGCGGCTATACTTCCTAACCGGTCTATAGAACATCATCTGCGAGCTGATCTTGAAATGGATCCTGAGGTAACAGGGGGTCGAGGTCCCTCTCCATTTGTTCCCGGTTAGTGGCCTAAGGCTTGACCAGCGCCACCTGTTCGTGAGAGGAGAGCGCTCGATCATTGGACTCCTATGGACGGGCCCTCTCCCCTGCGATGTGGAGGTTCGATCCTATTTCAACCGGGGTCGGAGGCAGGCGAGAGAGGAGGATGTTGAAGTACTACCAGAACTTACCAAGTCAGCGCTCAATGTCGTCAAGCTGGGCGACATTGATAATCTCAGACGCTTGGCCCGGCCAGGTTCCCTTGGTTGGATTTGGTTGACGGGATTGTCCCTCAATATTGATATTTTATTTCTTGGTCTCTATATCTTCTCCGTCGACAGACCTGCGGGCTGTAGCTGGGGTTTTTGATCTCAAAACCCGCGACATATCTTCCCCGGGCTGTCTATTCACCGGGGCGTTCTTGCTTCCTAATCGCCGAGAGTGACCAGACCTTATCTTCATTAAACTTTAGTAAAATAGGCAGCTGATGTTTCAGAGAAGTCTTTTAGCGCGCTTCTCACAGACGGCGCCAAACTGTTGGTGTCGAAAATTGGTCCAACCAGCAGTATGGTTCGGACACCCTTGGATCAGGGAAAAATGAGCTTGTATTGGGGTGATCCTTGTCGTTGCTTGTGTACTACAGCCAGGCTAGACGGGCACTGTCCGACCAACGTCTGAGCCCGGGCTTTGTGCTCCTAGTTTTCTGCTCCTAGCCGCTGTCCGGGTCGAGCTCCGATCTGTCACCTACATACAGGATGAGTTGGGTTTTTCTCGGCGTGTCCCTTATGGCGTGAGAGTAAGAGCTCGAGGGTAGAAAATCAGATCGAAAGGTTACTGTTACCTAGTCCTATCTGGATGATCTATGGTGGAGTTTCTCTCTCTAAAAATCATCTCCCAAAAGTGTTGATGAAGCCTTCTATTTATAGGCAGAGATGTGATTAGTGTCCGCAAGATTAGGGCCTTAAGCTCGGAAGCTAAGGAGTTAGGCGCATGGGTGACAGGTCCGATTAGAGCTATGGACCTGGGCCTTGGGCCCTTTACTGTAGATGCCGGAGCCAATGGGCCTGACCTTCCACTGGCGGCAGGTCGACCCGGGCAACTGGTCGCAGGTCAGTCTAGGTGCGCTGACCTATCCTCATGGGATGATGCTTTGAGAAGGCTGCTGCTTGAAAATCCTAAGTGCTTCGTATCCACTGACCTGAGAAGGCGTCCGGGCTGTCTATACACCGTACTACCCCAGGTCGCCGTGACGTGGAACTGGTGACATGGCATATCTGGTCCAGGTGGTTGACACGTGGAGGGAGCTCGATTTTACCCACATCAGACATCATAAAAAAAAGAGAGATTGTTGACTCTAGATATTTTGATGAATCAATAAACATTGATGTTTTGAGGAATTGATGCGTTTATTGAGTATTACAACTTTTAGTTTATTTGTTTCAATAAGAAAATATTTTAAAGAGAAATAATAAAGATCAAGATGGTTTCAATTAATACATCACAGATTTTTTATCAAGAAGAATTTTTGAGAACGAAGATTTTTTGTATTTCTAGGTAAAACAACTCAACTCTTCTTAAACTCTTAATGTAACCCGATTAAGATCACACACGACACCTGAAAATGATTTGAAATATTTTTCTGATAAGAAGTAATAAATATAAGTGCCCAAATTATTTTCTAAAAGCTCAGTCAAGAAAATATTTGAAGAATAAGAAAAATTGGATTTTCGACGTGAACCCATTGGATAAACCGGTTGACCAGATTTTTAGGTTTTAGGTTAATCGGTCCACTGATTGATTGAATGATTGATTCAGAGCCTAAAATGGTCGACCTTCCATTTGACCGATCAATGTCTATAGGCCAGAAATCTAAACGTTGAGGGTCAACCAGTTGACCGCTAGGTGAATCATTCGATCGAAGTGACAGATTTCAGATCTTTGAGCAAGACGTTTTAAAAGATCTTCTACCCATTTTTCATGGATTTAAATGTTGGGATATTATATTTTAATGAGTTTTGATTATATTTAAAATATATATTTTGTATTTTGAAGATTTTATGATTTAGTCCATGTATTAATTGATTTTGTAATTTATACTCATCAAACTTATTTCTATTCTTTGGAAGTTCAATCAAAATCTTTTGAGGGCTAATTAAATGTTTTAAAAGTTCTATTTCTGGTCAAATATATCTGATTTAAATAGGCTTGATATATATGCCAGTTTGGATCTATATATGCCAGTTTCGGGCATATCTTTCAAAATATACCCGGTATAGGCGATGTTTAAATTCCTTATATATAGATATGCGAATTCCATATTTCAATCTATCAAGAATCAAAGATCAAATCACATTTTTGAAAAGAGGGAGTATATTTTTCTGGTTTATATTTTTGAGAGAAAGTTTTTAAGAAATTATTGATCGAAACTGCATTTGCAAAAACTCTTGTTTTGAAACTCTATCGCTATTATACATTTTTCTAAAGAAAATCCCGATGAGATATCTCTCATTATATTTTTGCTTGCTCAAATCAATTGTGCTATACTTGTTAATATATCTTGAGAATTTGACTTCTTATCTTTGTGATTGAAAATCGTTTTTGATAAAATATATTGAAAATATTTAAAACGATTTTTCTATAAATTTGATATCTATAATTTGTGTACTTTAATTGTGATAGAATCAATTTTATTTTCTCATACATTTCTATCACTAGCCTATAGGGACATTAATTGATTTTAAGTTTAAATTGAGGTGATAGAAACTCATGTGAGAAAAAACTTTAATATTTTTTTTTTTGTATTGTGAGATGTAGCTTAAACCTAAGTTATAACGACCTGATTTCCTAGAGCCGTCACTTGGTTTATCTTATTAAAGAAATTAATACTAAAATCCAATATCCAATATTTCATTTTTATGTAAATTCGATAAATTTTATAACCATACGGTGATGATTATAATTAACGAATTATCGAGTCGATTTTTTTTACAACGGTCAATATATATATATATATATATATATATATATAGGGTTTTCAAATTGTTAATCAAGTATATTATCCACTTAGTTATTATTATCTGGTGATAAGTAATAAGTTTTGCACCACCAGGCTATGATATTAGGATTATGATTACTAATAATATTTGATTAATTATACTATTTACACATCAATAGTGGTAGCATACTAAATCAATACAACATATTGATAATATTTTGATGTGTATAATATTATAATAGTTAGTTTATAATATTTGGCATAGTATCTGAATATTGTAATCTATTTATAAATTACAATATTAATGCGAATAATACCATTAGTGCTGTAAAATTAAGAAATACCCCATGAACGATACCCGACAATACATACACCTCGGTCGTTCCATTACAACTACGATGACAGTTATAACTACCAATTTAAATTTTACAATATGACGACAATAATTATATTCAATTTATCGAGTCAATTTTTACAACGGTAAATATTAATTATAATTATTACAAATAGAATTTCTAATATAATTCCTGTCGTCGTTTCGTTCTCACCGGCCTTGCAATCAAAATTATGAGGTTGTGAGTTAACGCTCAGTAGAATTTCAACCCCTCTAATACGTGCATTTAATTAATATGACAAATAAACACCTAAGTATGATTTCCACATAATTTCTACTTAATCTTAATTATTTCATGGAAATTAACAATTACAATTCAACAACAATAACAACGTAATTTACACAATAGGAACATTAAATGCTTCTATTAAGTTAGAAATTATACCTGAAATTCGAAACCGAAATACATTCTAATTTATATATATATATATATACATATTCATGTTCATTTGAGTGGACTTTTTCCACCCAACCTGTGGCTCCCCTTCATTTTTTCCCTGTTAGTGGCACTCCTCCCATCATTATTTATTTACTCTTATTATATTTGTTCTCTTCTCCATCAAATATATGTGGCATATATGTTTACTAGCGTATAACACGTGCTTGAAGACACAAGTGCAAAACAACAAAAACAGAATAAAGAATTGACCTATTCTATTTGAATATCAATAATAACAAACAATTGAGATTAACATTATACACCTATTTAATTTGAATATCAATGATAACTAATAATTGAACATCACTAATAACTAACAATAAGACTAAAATTTGTCTCTTTTTATAAATTCTATTTTCTATTTAGAATAATTACACTTTTGACCTTATATAAATGCACCCAGTGCTCAATTGGACCCCCAAATTTGAAAATATACATTAACTCCATGACAATTCAATTTTGTTCTAATTTTACTCCAATTACTATTCATTGGTACCGATCAAAGGTATTTTGGTAATTTCGTGTTCAAATCTAATTTCAACTATTCAACCTATATAGATTAATTATGACATAAACGAATTTATGTAGCCGACCCTACTTAAATAGGATAAAGGCTTACTTGTTGTTGTTGTTGTTGCCTATATATATTAATTACATTTTATACCCCCTTATTTTTAAAATTATATTTCTTACCCAACTTTTTAAATAATTATATTTATATCCCACCCTACCGTACCCTTTCAACGCCAACACCACTGCCACTGCCAAATGCCATGGACTAAAAAATAAACTTTAGTTTAAAAAAAATAAACTTTCAATTAAAATTGGTATAATTTAAAACCAATTTAGTGTAAAACAAACAAATTGTACAAAACGTCAAAAATCTAAACAAAACCATGCTAAATATTGAAATTGGAATAATAGAATAAAAGAACCATCAAATTGTTAAAATTTTCTTTCATCATCAAATAATTCTAGTAAACCACAATTAAACATAAATTAATAATACACATACAAATTTATTAAAAAAAATGACAAAACACCATTAGTTTTCCAAGTTCTCAACTCCCGTTTTTCAAGTGAACACAACAATAATTGACATTTAAAAAAAAAAAAACATAACTTTCTTTGGTTATACAACATTTCCAAAACAATTGAACATTGTAAACTGAAATATGCACATAACATAAATCAAAACAAACAAATCGAAATATATATGAAGATCTATACAAATCGCGACAGCTTACATACCGAAACCGTCGACAACATCGAATTGAAGGATAATTGTTGTAGACAGAGAGAAACTGGCTCCAACTGTTAGTGTCAGATTCTCACCGGAGAAGATGGTGTAGGGATAAAGAAAGAGGGGAGGAAAGTGTACCAAACACAGCGTTAATGTAAACTCTTTTAGTTAGTTTCGTGAGGCATAACAGGTGAAAAATATTAACATTCTCACATTCTCACAAAAAGCGAACTGCAGAGAGATAAGCCAAACCATACCTATGTGCCGGAGGTAGGAAAACCATACCTTTATTTAAAAAAAATAAAGAAATAAATTGGTCGAGAGAGAAAACCTATCATACACACACAAAAGGATAGAGAGGGCGGGGTTGCAACCTATTACTCTAGACAACTGCAATCCATAGAAAATGATCGAACAATAGCCTTTCTAAAAAAGCGAACACAATATGCATAAACTCCAAGAGCAAAAACAACTTTTGCCAAGAGGCCCACCCCACCTCATCCCATCCCATCCCATCCCATGCCACTCATTTCTTCTCACCCTTTCTTTACCCATTTTTCCTAAAAAGACCTCAACCATTTGCTCAACCCCCCAAAATCAAATATCCTTATCATTAGCAGTCACAAAACTCATTATGGTTTTTGTTTGTTTTGTTTTTTTTGCTTAATTCGCATCATGGTTCATTGATGCTTCAAATCTGCCATCATAATATATTTTTAAAATAAAAAGAGTATCCTATAATTTTTCCTAGTAAAGCATTGAAATTTGAAGCATGTCTTTTGCATCTAATTTGCTTGATTCTCTACATAACCAAACTCCGTGGCCTGAGAAAATGAAATTAGAAAAACAAAAACAAAAACAAAAAAACATCATTGTTACTGCAATTAAGAATACTTCTATAACCTGTATAAAAAGCAGCACAAAAATTATATTTTTAAAGCATATAATCAAAAAACCATTTCAATAAAGTTAAATCCAAACATACTCACAAACATTTTAAACTGAAATTATAAAAATGAAAGAGCTTACCTCTATAAAATTGACTCGTTTCCTTAAAAACATTTCACTGAACTTGAAAGTCCTACGGACCAGAGCTGAATAAGGGTGATTTGTGAAGGTCCTGCATGTGTCTTGGCGGTTGAAACTTGAAAAATGTTGAATGTCTACCAAATTCCAAGCACAAAAGCATCAATAACACCAAAATGTAAATAATTATACAAATAAGCTTAAAAATATATTTGACTAATAGTAACTCGAAAAAAATCAGATTTATGTCATCGATAAACCAAAAACGATGGTTGAGATTTGTATACAAACAGAAACACGTGCAATTGGTGATATTTTCATTATTTTTATACAGATCAAACACGTACGATTATATAGGAACATTAAAACAGAAATGGAGAATAGAAACAAAGAACATTAAACAGTAACCGGCGACGACTCACCTTTGTGCGACGACAGAAGTGATTTGATCGATGGCTGAACGGCGACTTAGCTTTGTGCGATGACAGAGGAAGACGACGACGAAGGTATAGTCGTGTGTCAATTGTGACAATTATAAGGATTATCTATAGAGAGATTAGGGGGAGATGAAGATATTTAAGGAAAAAGAATTGCTTAAGAATTAAGGAGGGGTTTATGGAATTTGAAATCAGAATTTGGGGAATTAGGGCTCGATTGGAAGTTATTAGGGTTTCCATTCCAAAGAATTGGAAGATATTAGGGCTCGATTGGAATGAGATCGAGAGTTGAGTGACCCGGCGACCTTAAATCAACCGAGAGAGTGGGAGATTGAGCTGCTTGAGTGAGAGAGAAGGGATTATTGTAATTGGAGAGAGGAGATAGTTGTTTCCATGGATAGATTTTTGAGAGAAAAGGGCACTGCAATTGGAGAGAGAGAGAGCTGCAATATTTCCATTGTATATAGAAAAAAAAGGGTAAATGGTTGTTTCCTTACTTCCTTATTGAGGTCTATTTCCTTAATGAATAATTGTTATGAATAATGATTGAGGAATTAAGGAATAAACCAAACCCATTTTCTTAACATTTAAGGAATTAAAGAACATATAAAAAAGGTATGTTTCCTTTTTTATAGCTCAATAAAACTCAATAATTTACCCTGTCCTTTTTTATATTCTCACTAATTGCTATGTTTAATAATCAGAAATTAAGGAATTGTATAATTGCTCAATTGTGTAATTAAATTAATTAAGGAAATGAGTTAATATTTACCCAAAATTGAGTTAATTTTTTTATGTTTGTCCTAATCAGCAAATTTATTTGCCATCGTCAACAACTTTATTTGTCCTAGTCATATTTTTTTTTGTCCTATTTAGTCTAAAAAATGTCATGTTTTATATAATAGATTTATAGACATGAGTAATATCACCATGTGGCCAGGATTTTTTTTTTTTTTTTTCCCTTTAATTTTAGCCACAAACCGTTTGCTTCAAAATTAAGATTTCAAAATTACATTTAACATTCATAATTATAAAACAATTCACATTGAACCCAATAATTATACTTATCTCCCAAAAAATATCAAATATCTTATAAATTACATAATATACAAAACAATCTAAAAATATTAAACTTCTATAAAATAATATTTTCAAAAATATAAATTTAACATTTAACTCTAAAATTATGAAGTATATATTTATACCACAAAATTACAAAACCATCCCCAATAATATTAATAATATTTTAAAAAATATAAATTTTCGGGGTATTACAATCTATCCCCTTAAATAAATTTTGTCTTAGAAATTTCGTTCAAGCAATAAAGATTTAGAATCACACCGCACTGTTATGTCAGTCACTCTTGGTTAAACAATAATAACCGAAAGTTACTATCATACTCCCGCTGCGCTATTCTGATGAAAATAGCAATAGTGTCTATATAAAGTTTTTCAAGAAAATCTCAACAATTATCCTACACTATTACCCTCCTTATCGCCAGTAACTGACTAATATTTATCTAAATATTTTACCAGTACATTGTCTTCATGATACGAAAGCCATTTATGGATCAAGTGTTTTTATTAAAACCCATTTTTCAACACAAAATATAACCACTCACTTGTCAACATCAAAATTGTAATAAAATATCATCATGATAAAACAATTGAATTTAAATCAACTGGTCAATGCACGTTTATATACTAAAATACCATACTTCCTTGCCAACCATAGGATCGTTTTACCTTACGATCAAGAGTTATCATATCCACCCTGCAGGACTTGCCTGACAGGTAATAACATATATCCACCATACAGGACTTGCCTGACAGGTAATAAAATATATAATATATCCAACCTGCAAGATTTACCTGATAGATAATAACATATATAATACATCCATCTTGCAGGACTTGCCTGACATGTAATAATATATATAATATATTCACCCTATAAGAATTGCCTGACAGGTAATAATATATATAATATATCCACCCTACAGGTCTTGCTTGACGGGTAATAACATATATTCACATCTCGCAGGATATGCCCTCCTGACAAGAAGACAACTATGACATAACAGGATAATAAATCATTTTTTACCCTTAAAATTTTTCTTGATTCATTGATCATCATAGGACTGTCCATTTTTCATCAACACTTTTTTTCCCATAATTTAATACAAAAATATGATTTGATAATTTATATAGAAGGCAATAACCACCTTTTAAGCGAATATTTTCAATTCAAAAACATATCCTATGGTCCACGACTAACACAACACTATCCTAGTCTCATTTTATTTATCAATGAAAATACATTAATCATTATATCTCTTAACACAGTTTCAGTTGCACTATGATTAAAATATTAACCATCAAACACTATTCACAATTGTGCTTCCTATACAAAATGTGAAAAGTGTTGCAACTAACCTTAACTAAATCATCGTGTGATGTCATACTAAAAAAAAGTAGTACAGTACATCACAACATCAGTTAATAATAAGCACAAAGCATCAAAAGAAGTGGAGTACAATATGCTGTATAACTTGGTGTTTGGTCTTATTTGACTTTTTTTTTTTTTGGCACATTATAACTAGTGGAATATTATTGACAAACTAATGTGGAAAATATTCTCAACAAACATTAAATTTAAATCAAATGAACGTCTCGAGGATCCTTAAACGTAGAAAGCATTTAGAGCATAATTGGGTTGTCAACCTTCTACTTCCTCTCAACGGAATGAACTTCAGAATATAAAACCTCCATCCAAAAACAAGTAGTTTCGTGAAGCTTCTCTTCAGAATTTACTTAATGTACACCACACATTTCTTCTACAACGCAAGGTCCCACAAACACATCTAGTCAACCTCAGTTCTATAGGAGTTATTTACAAAATAATTGTCTTTTTTAAATTTTTTTTTACTGACAATGGGTACTATTCATCTTATTTACCAAACGCGAGTATCTCGGTGTTTGAAACATCGGGACTAAATCCCGGTGTTCCGAACACCGGGATAAAAAATATATATATTTTTTATTTGAATGACCCCGATGTTGTCAACACCGGGATCATATATATATATATATATATATATATATATATATATATATATATATATATATATATATTTTCACGGTCAAACGGCATGGGCTGTTTCACAACTAACACAGAGAGAAAGAGGAGAGAGACCCAAGTCAAACAACCAACAAGGAGAGAGAGAGAAGGGCAAGGACTAATTCACGCATTGGGATTTTTAACACTTTATACCCTAAAGTTTGAATGTTATTAATAAAGAATTTTTGACACTTTTTTTTACACTTTATTAATAAAGAATTTTTGACACTTGAAAAGAATTTTTGACAATTTATTTTTATTTTATTATTTATTCAATTCAAGTAATAAAAAATTTTCATGAAAATATTTACTTTATTATTTATTATATCATGGAAATTATTTTTACCAAATTGAATTTTTGGTTAACCGAATGAGACATTCTGTCGACTAAATTAAATTTGGTCGACCAAATTCAATTTTTAATTGATTAAATTAAATTTTTAGTCGACCGAATTAAATTTTTAGTCAGGACATCCAGTCGACCAAATTCAATTTTTGGTCAACTGAATTGAATTTTTGGTCAACCGAATAGGACATCCTTTAGACCAAATTCAGGATGCCCCATTCGGTCGACCAAATTCAATTTGGTCAATAGAATGTCCCATTTGGTCGACCAAAAATTCAATTCGGTCGACCAAATTCAATTTGGTCGATAGGATGTCTCATTCGGTCAACCAAAAATTGAATTTGGTCGCCCAAAAATTCGATTTGGTCGACCAAATTCAATTTGGTCAACAGGATGTCCTATTCGGTCAACCACCAAATTGAATTTAGTTGATCGAATGAGACATCCTGTCGACCAAATTTAATTTGGTCGGCCGAATTTAATTTTTGGACAACCGAATTCAATTTTTGAATGACCAAATGTGACATCCTGTCGACCAAATTTAATTTGGTCGACCAAATTCAATTTTTGGACAACCGAATGAGACATCTTGTCTACTAAATTCAATTTGGTCGACCGAATTGAATTTTTGGTTGACCGAATGGGACATCCTGTCGACCAAATTCAATTGTTGGACGACCAAATTGAATTTTTGAACGACCGAATGAGACATTATGTTGACCAAATTCAATTTGGTCGATCGAATGGGACATCCTGTCCACTAAATTGAATTTGGTCTACCGAATTCAATTTTTGGACAACCAAATTGAATTTTTGAACAACCGAATGGGACATCCTGTCGACCAAATTAAATTTGGTCTACCGAATTCAATTTTTGGACGATCGAATTGAATTTTTGAATGACTGAATTGAATTTTTAAATGACCGAATGGGACATCCTGTCGACCAAATTCAATTTGGTTAATCGAATTCAATTTTTGGACGACTGAATTGCATTTTTAAACATCCGAATGGAACATCCTGTCGACCAAATTCAATTTGGTCGACCGGATGGGACATCCTGTCAACCAAATTTAATTTTTTGGTCAACCGAATTGAATTTTTGGTTGACCGAATGAGACATCTTGTTGACCAAATTGAATTTGATCGACCGAATTGAATTTTTGGTCGACCAAATGGGACATTATGTCGACCAAATTGAATTTGGTCAACCGAATGGAACATCCTAAATTTGGTTTACAAGATGTCCTATTCGGTTGACCAAAAATTCAATTCAGTCGATGAAAAATTGAATTTAGTCGACTGGATGTCCCGACAAAAAATTTAATTCGGTCGACCAAAAATTCAATTCAGTTGACTAAAAATTGAATTTGGTCGACCAAATTCAATTTAGTTGACAGGATATCCTATTCAGTCAACTAAAAATTCAATTTGGTAAAAATAATTTCCATGACATAATAAATAATAAAGTAAATATTTTCATGATTTTTTTTTATTACTTGAATTGAATAAATAATAAAATAAAAATAAAGTGTCAAAAATCCTTTTCAAGTGTAAAAAATCATTTATTAATAAATTGTTAAAAAAAGTGTCAAAAATTCTTTATTAATAACATTCGAACTTTAGGGTATAAAGTGTTAAAAATCCCTATGTGTGAATTAGTCCCTGTTCCCCTCTCTCTCTGTTGGTTGGGTGACTTGGGTCTCTCTCCTCTTTCTCTCTGTGTTAGTTGTGAAACGGCCCATGCCGTTTGACCGTGAAAAAAAAGAAGAAGTTATAATTGATCCCGACGTTCACAACACCGGGATCAATAAAATAATAATAAAAAATAAATTATTGATCCCGGCATTGACAACGCCAGGATCATTCAAATGAAAAAAATATATTATTGATCCCGGTGTTCTGAACATTAGGATACTCGTGTTTGGTAAATAAGATGAATAGTACCCGTTGTCAGTAATTTTTTTTTTTTTAATTAAAATACAATTATTGTGTAAAGAACTCAGTTCTATAGTTTGCAATCAAAACTATTTGTTCTTTCTCAAAGACATTGTCGCTAAACAAGATCACTTTAGTCTGGGTTATTTTGTCAAATAGAAAGGGCCACTAGAAAATCCATATAAATAAATATAATTCATACTCACTCAATTTCAAAATTTTTTTTTTTCGAATTAATGAATTATATGAATTTCATTTTTTTCCTTTAAGTATTACTTCGTTTATTATGTTTATTATGAGTAATAGGCCAATGGGTACCATAATCCAAGCATAGGGTAGTCGCAAACCCGCTCTGATACCACCTATAACGACCCGATTTTTCAGGGCCTCCACTAGGTTTCTCTTATAGAGAATTCGACTCCGAATATTTCACCGTTTATAAATAAATTAGTATTACTGATAATTGAGCTCTGAAACTACCTGTAACGACCCGTTTCTTAGGGCCGCCACTTGGTTTCTCCTATTAGAGAAATTGATACTAAAACCCAATATCCAATGTTTCATTTTTATGTAAATCCGATAAATATATATATATATATATATATATATATATATATATATATATATATATATATATATATATATAGGGTTTTCAGATTGTTAATCAAGTATATTATCCACTTAGTTATTATTATCGGGTGATAAGTAATAAGTTCCGCGCCACCAGGCTATGATATTAGGATTAGGATTACTAATAATATTTGATTAATTCTACTATTTACACATCAATAGTAGTAGCATACTATATTAATACAACATACTGATAATATTTTGATATGTATAATATTATAGTTTATAATATTATAATAGTTAGTTTATAATATTCGGCATAATATCTGAATATTGTAATCTATTTATAAATTACAATATTAATAAAAATAATACCATTAATGCTGTAAAATTAAGAAATACTCCATAAACAATACCCGGCCATACATACATCTCGGCCGTTCTACTACAACTACAGCGACAATTATAACTACCGATTTAAATTTTATAATACGACGAAAATAATTATACTCAATTTATCGAGTCATTTTTTACAACGGTAAATATTAACTACAATTATTACAAATACAATTTATAATATAATTCTTGTCGCCGTTTCGTTCTCACTGGCCTTACAATCAAAACTATGGAGTTGTGAGCCAACGCTCGGTAGAATTTCAACCCCTCTAATACGTACATCTAATTAATATGCCAAATGAACACCCAAGCATGATTTCCATATAATCATAATTATTTTATGGAAATTAACAATTACAATTCGGCAACAATAACTACGTTAAATTTTATACAATAAAAACGTTAAATGCTTATATTAAAAGAGTTAGAAATTATACCTGAAATTTGAAACCGGAATACATTCTAATATATATATATATATATATATATATACATATATACATATATATATATATATATTCATGTTCATTTGAGTGGTCTTTTTCCACCCAACCTGTGGCTCCCCTTCCTTTTTCCCCTGTTAGTGGCACTTCTCCCTTCTTTATTTATTTACTCGTATTATATTTGTTCTCTCCCCCCATCAAATATACGTGGCATATATGTGTATGTATAGACATGAGTAATATCACCACATGGCCGAGATTTTTCCTTTAATTTTAGCCACAAATCGTTTGCTTCAAAATTAAGATTTCAAAATTATATTTAATACTCATAATTATAAAATAATTCACATTAAACCCAATAATTACACTTATCTCTAAAAAAATATCAAATATTTTATAAATTTACATAATATACAAAACAATCCAAAAATATTAAATTTATATAAAATAATATTTTTAAAAATATAAATTTAACATTTAATTCCAAATTTACCAAGTATATATTTATACCACAAAATTAGAAGACCGTCCTCAAGAATATTAATAATATTTTCAAAAATATAAATCTTCGGGGTATTACATAAGCGAACTTGATTTAAGTGAAGTGGATTAGGCATAAAGAAAGTTGCCTAATCGGAGTTAATCTTCAACCTGGGAAAAAAATAGGGTTGATTCTAAGCCTACAAAAGAATTAGGTTAGTTTTTAGACTGATAATATTTTTTAAAGGTTTGATTTTGAGTGTGACAAAGAATTAGGTTAATCTTGTGTCTGTGAAAAAGATTGTAATGGTTTGGATCCTACCTGAAAAATGGATCGGGTTTAGTGGATTGCGAATTCCCTGCAGGTGCTCAGGAAAATAACGTAGGTAAGAGTAGTTTGTTAAACTTCTATAAATCCTGATGTCAATTTCTTTATCCTTTATCTGTTTGGTTGTGAATTTAGTTAATTCACGTTTTCATTATATAACAAGATATTAATCCGTTAGGGAACTTGAATTGCTTTGATTGTTAATTTGTTAAAGATATATATTTTTTTTTTAACTATCCAATTCACCCTCTCTCCCCTCTTGAATAGATCTTTGGGGGCAACAATACCCTTTAGCAATAATATCTTTAAAGGGTTTATATCAATAACCTCCCATGTCTTTTAGCCTTAAACTAGATACATTCTCTGTCATTTTACAAATATCAGTTAGCCCCCTTGTCATTTTGATCAATGACCACTTACTTCCTTTATGACATAAATGCCCTTATCTTATTTTTATTTTTATAAAAAAATCATTAACACCCCTCTATTTTTAAAATTATAATTTTTACCCTTAATTTTTTAAATAATTATATTTACCTCTAGCCCTACCACACCCTCTCACCGCCCACCACCCACTGCCACTGTCACCGCAACCGCCTATCGGGAGAGAGAGAGAGAGAGAGGTTGGTGGTGGGGAGAGGAAGATGTTATTTATTTATTTATTTATTTATTTTAATTTTATTTTGTTTAATAAAAGGGTAAAAAAAAATATTTTTTTACTTAAATACAATAAGCAATCGTATTATTTTGTTAATCATACAATATGAGATTACATATAGGAAAACTTAGGAACTAAAAAAGGCAATTAACTAATGGCAATTAACTATTTTCCTAATCTATATATTTGAATTCCTATATACAAATTAATCAATTAATTATTCCAACGCTCTTCCTCAAGCTGGAATGAAGATATCTTCCATTGTCAGCTTGCGTACTAGGTAGTCGATTTTTTTTTTTTTCGGTAATCATTTTGTTAGAATATCTGCAATCTGTTCGGTAGTCGGTACGTACGGCATACATATTTGTTCACTCTCAATATTTTCCTTAATGAAATGTTTGTCCACTTCCATATGTTTAGTTCGATCATGTAGCACCGGATTGTGAGCGATTGCAATAGCTGATTTGTTGTCACAGTAGACTTTCATAGGTGCTGGATTGGACATCTTCAACTCTTCTAGTAATCTGTTAATCCATAACACTTCACAGATGTCGTGAGCTACGGATCTATACTACGCTTCTGCACTACTTCTGGTAACGACATTTTGTTTTTTGCTTCGCCATGTGACGAGGTTCCTACCAACGAAAGTGCAATACCCGGATGTTGATCTCCTGTCCGTAATGCTCCCAACCCAATCTGCATCAGTATATACCTTTACCAGTTGGTGACCAGGCTTTTTATACAAAATTCCTTTTCCGGGTGTACCCTTAAAGTACCTCAGGATTTTATAGGCAACTTCGAAAAGTTCTTGTCCCGATGAGTGCATGAATTGGCTGACCATGCTTACCGCGAAAGCTATATCCGGACGGGTATGTGATAAGTAGATTAACTGTCCCACTAGTCTTTGATATTGTTCTCGATTTACCACTGCTTCAGGTTTGGCCGGTTGTAGCCTCTCATTTGGTTCGCTTGGAGTTTCTGCAACTTTGCACCCGAGTAGCCCTGTTTCATTCAGTGGGTTGAGTACATACTTCATTTGAATTAAAAATATGCCTTCCTTTGATCCAGCGAATTCCATTCCAAGAAAATGCTTCAACGGACCTAGGTCTTTGATCTCAAAGTCATCCGCAAGTTTCCTTTTAAGTCTTCCAACTCATCACTATCACTTCTTGTTAAGATGATATCATCTATATAGACAATTAAAATGATAATCTTACCATCAATTGAGTGTCTATAGAACGTAGTATGATCTGCTTGGTTTTGTTGATAACCGTAACCTTTTACAGTGGTTCCAAAGTGTTCAAACCACGCTCTAGGAGACTATTTTAGGCCGTATAGTGACTTCTTTAGCTTGCACACCTTTCCTTGTCCTATCTTTCTTTCAAAGCCTAGTGGTAAACTCATGAACACTTCCTCCTCCAAGTCTCCATTTAGAAAGACATTTTTTTACGTCTAATTGGTGTAGTGGCCAATCAAGATTCACTGCTAAGGATAATAGAATCCGAATCGAGTTTATCTTAGCAACTAGAGCAAATGTTTCTTGGCAGTCTATCCCATATGTCTGTGTGAATCCTTTAGCCACGAGCCTTGCTTTGTACCAATCTACGCTTCCATCTGTCTTACACTTGACTGTGAATACCCATTTGAATCCGACTATCTTTGTATCTTTTGGCGAATCAATTATTTCCTACGTACCACTCCTTTTAAAAGCATTAATGTCACGACCCGTCCCGAAATCCCGACATCCCGAGCTGGCGTGACGACATCATGACATCATTGAAAACAACCAACCAACTATCTATTACACGATAATATGCATATATATAAATAAACCATTATCTATATGAAGCTATACATATTTATGTTATGGGAACACACCTGTTCTCCAAATATACTAACAGCAAAAAAATAATATCATAAACCTCTCACAGGTTTGCCTCAGAAAGCTTATCTCAACCCTCCACACGACTCAATCGTAGGACTCTACCTAGCGCCAGTAGGGGACCGACTCCTAGCTGCTTCACCTGCGAGTGTACTACCTTCTTAGTAAAAATATCTTTAATAATAAAAACTCATTTTACAATATCTAAATGGATCAAGCGTAAATTTATAAATACCACATAGCTCGTAAAATCTCCAGTATAAAAGCAGAGAAAATAAAGCGACATAATTAAGTTCCATTCAAATCCAACTAATATAAAAATTATACTAATCACCATAATAATAAATATCAAATCAGCCAATATACGTAAAACACCACATCTCAAGCACACATCTCAAATACATTTTTTAAGCACACAACTCAAACACATACTGGTCAGCCCTAGTGATCGTTTTAACCTCACGATCGGGAGTTGCAACGGTACTGTACCACCCATAGGATTTGCCTTCCTAACGGACACCCATCACTTTGCCGAAGCAGATAAACATCACTTCGCCGAAGCGGATAACACCACTCCGCCGAAGTGGATAGATACTATAATATCGTGAAGTCAATAACATCGTCAAATTAATAAAATCATCATCAAATCACAACGTAATGATATCATCTAATCAACATCGTCAGATCACACATCCACCTCTCTTTTCCAAAAACTGACTTTTTATCCGAAAATCATATTTCTCACTTTCTTTTAAAAGGAAACGTCTGATTTAACCAATACCACTTTTCCACTTTTTTTTTTTTTTTTTTGAAAACCATGTATATTTAAAAAAATAGATATTTTCCACTCTCTTTTAAAACCACCAAATTTCAGCGAAAAACCATTTTCAACTTCCTTTCGAAACCAACACAATTCATCGAATATTCATTTTCTCAACTCACCCAGAAACCTGCTTGATCCATATCATTTGAAATCATTTAATTTAACTACAACCATTTTCTCTCATATATATTATAAATAGTTTGGCAAGAAGACAGTACACTTACCTCTTCCTTCGCATTGCAAAAACGTCACTGTCCGAAAACTACTGGAATGCTGGCGCCTGTGAACCTAACAACGATAGGCTTAACTTAATATTTTACTTTAAAACAACCTAACGTGCAATGCAGTCCCTAAATTCCATATTTTCCATTCCCCAAATTTCATTAGAAAAAAATTATTATTTTCCTCATTCCGTTATGTTAATATTTACCGTACCATGATTATTAAAATTAACGCTTCCAAAAATGATCATGGCGATTAAAAAATTTAATGCTAATAATTTTAATTTGACGGAAATAAAAATTAACGATTAAAATATCAACCAACGGAATCGTTACCTGTTCCGAATCGTTCGCCGGCTGCGAATTGGGTTTTTGGTTTTTATTTGGGGTGTTTGTGTAATTTTTTTTTTCTTTTCTTCTTTTTTCTTTCTTTTTTCCTGTTTTCTGATTTCTTCTCTCTATTTTTGGTCGCTGGGTTCTCACCACCGACACACTCACACACTTCACTCAATCCGGCCGGTGACCACCTTACACACAACGTCGACCAACGAGACATGCACACTCCCGGAGAACAACCCCGACCAGGCAACAACACACCCACCACCGTCGCCTCACCGAACTCACGCCACCGCCACTACTGCAGGAAGACAGCCTGAACACGTACCACTCCGACACACACACACCGCCGGTCACGCACTTACACCCACAGTACCGTTCATACACACATACAGACACGACGATCATTTGAACGACACACCCACATGATCTCACACACACACTGTTTACATACACACACAACCAACGCACACCGATGAACAAACACAAACATTCACACTGTTGCACACACAACAGAAAATAGAGCACACTCATACATACAATGGACAAACCCAATCATCTGAACAACTCACACACACTGCTCGCCGGATCAAAACAGATGAACACCCACACATGAAATCAACCGAAATACACACGCATATACGTCAGCGAACGGCGGCTGATCAACCCATCCCACGATCACCGGAGGATCGACGACGAACAGAGAACAAAACACACTCAACCCACCACACACATACGCACATTGATTATTCCACACATCGCCGGACAATTTTGAGTAGAGCACATACCCATGTGACTACGGAAGGAAACAGAGCATACCAAACGACAACGGTATGAAGAACACACACACGCTCATAGCCTGAACACAACAACAATAATCACACCCTCTCTCACCCACAATCGTCGGCTGATCAGAACAGCCTCCCCTCCTACCGGCGATCACGAATACCCACGGCCCTCCTCCGATTTTTTCTCACTCTCTCTGAATTTTTTTTTCTAAATTTTTGATTTTGAGATCTTGATCATTTCTTCTGCATGCACATATATATATTGCATGAATTTAGTGGATAGTTTTGATCTTATGAAGCCACGTCGCATGCTCTCTCTTTCCCTGCCGGCCGGTTTGATTTCTCGTCACACACACACACACACACATACATACACACACACACACACACACACACACACACACACACACACACACACATATATATATATATATATATATATATATGTTTATCTAAAGAAATTTTTTTGTTTAATTACTCATTTCTCCCCTAACTTCCTTTAAATGTTCATTTTAGTTCAATCTTCACATTTATGATTATCTCAAATTGTACTTTCACCCTTAGCATATTGAAATTCTTGAAATTTAATGACAAATTTGAAATCTCAAGTTTAGATTTAATGTTTCTAATTTTCCAATTTGACCCCTAAACTTTTAATTTGAATACTAATTAACAAAAAATTTTCCCGAATTTTCTAATTACTCTAAAATGCAACTAAAATGATGTACGTGCTAAATTGGGGTCTTACAACCCTTCTCTCCTAAAAGAAATTTCGTCTCGAAATTTTATTACCTAATCGATCAAATATGGGTATTTGTTCATCATCTCATCTTCTTGTTCCCAGGTCGCTTCTTCCACTGCTTAACTGCACCACAAAATTTTGACTAAAGGAATCATTTTCGTTCGCAACACCTGGTCTTTACAGCTTAGGATTTGTACTGGCTCCTCAATGTAGGTCAAATCTACTTCCAAGTCGATCGGCTGAGAAGTCAACACATGAGAAGGGTTTGACACATATTTCTGGAGCATCGATACATGGAAAACGTCGTGTAGTCGAGACAACTCTGGCGGTAAAGTAAATCTATAAGCCGTCGTGCCAACCCGATCTAAATTTCATATGGTCTGATGTACCTTAGACTTAATTCCCTTTCTTCCCGAACCTCATTATGCCTTTCCACAGAAAAATACGCAAAAACACATGATCCCCCACTTCGCATTTCAAATCCCGCCGGCGCTTGTCTGCATAACTCTTTTGTCGACTTTGAGCGATTTTTAATTTTTCTCGAATCACCTTCACTTTGTTTGCTGTCATCTGGCTATGTCCAACTTCAACAATTTCCATTCACCCACCTCAGTCCAACAGACTGGGGTTTTGCAACTCCTACCATACAAATCTTCATACGGGGCCTTCTCGATTATCGAATGGTAGCTGTTGTTGTAGGCGAATTCCATCAACGAAAAATGATCATCCCAGCTACTAGGAAATTCCAAAACAGCTCCTCTTAACATATCCTCCAACGTCTGAATCGTATGCTTCGATTGACCATCTGTCTGAGGATGGAAAACGGTGCTTTATTTGAGTTTGGTACCTAAAGCAGTCTGGAGACTCGGCCAGAACTTCGAAGTAAATATCGAATCTCTATCCAACACTATAGAAACCAGTGCGCCATGCAACCTAACAATCTCATCGATATATAGTTGGGTATACTTTTCAAGAGAATACGTCGTCTTTACGGTCAAAAAATGAGCGGACTTGGTAAGCCTATCAACGATCATCCAGATGGAATTATGCCCCTTTTGAGTACGAGGTAATCCCAAAATGAAATCCATCGTGATATGCTCCCATTTCCAATCTAGAATAGGTAGAGGTTACAGCAACCCACTTGGACGTTGGTGCTCGATCTTGACTTGCTGACAAATGAGATACCTGGCAACAAATTCAGCAATTTTCCGCTTCATTCCACTCCACCAGTAGTGTTCTAGCAGATCTCGATACATTTTAGTACTGCCTGAGTGCATTGTGTATGTTGAACTGTGCGCTTCCTCCAAGATATCATTTTTTAGATTGACATCCTCAGGTACACACAATCTATTTCCCACCATCAAAGTCTCATCGCAATCCCTGACATGATAGTCAGCTCTGTGACCACTCTTTACGTCATCTCTGATCTTCCCCAATTAGGCATCCGACTTTTGCGCCTCAATGATACGGTCGATTAATATCGGCCTCAAAGTCAAAATTGCAAGCAACGCTGCCGTTTGACCAATCGTCAACTGAACTCGCAAAGATCTCAACTCGGTATACTGATTGGTATGAACAACATGAATATATGCGATCAAACTCGTCGATTTTTGACTCAATGCATCTGCTACAACATCGGCCTTTCCCGGGTGATAGTGGATAGTGCAATCATAATCTTTAATCAACTCTATCCAACGTCTCTGCCTCAAATTTAATTCCTTTTGAGTAAACAGATATTTCAAACTTTGGTGGTCGGTGTAGATTTCACACGTCTCGCCATACAAGTAGTGTCTCCAAATCTTTAAGGCAATTATAGTCGCTGCCAGCTCTAGATCATGCGTCGGGTAATTTTACTCATGATTCTTCAGTTGTCGAGATGCGTATGTGATTACATGACCATGCTGCATCAGAACACATCCTAGCCCTTGGTGATACGCATCACTATAAATCACAAAACCACTCTTTCCGTCGGGAGGGATAGTATTGGTGCCGATATCAATCTACTCTTCAACTCTTGGAAACTCTATTCGTATTTGTCAGTCCACTCAAATTTGAATTCCTGGCGGGTCAAACGAGTCAACGGGGCCGCTATAACAGGGAATCCCTGCACAAATCGTTGATAGTCACTCGCCAATCCTAAAAAGCTTCGAACTTCAGTCACCTTTCTCGGCCTTTCCCACTGAACAACAACTTCCACTTTCTTCGGGTCTACCTAAATACTATCTCCTGAGATAACATGCCCCAAAAATACCACATGATCTAACCAAAATTCGCATTTGCTGAGTTTCGCATACAACCGCTTCTCCCGCAACGTCTGCAACACAATCTGAAGATACTCTGCATGCTTGTCTCTGCTTTGGGAATATATCAATATATCATCAATAAATATGATAATAAATTGATCCCGATAAGGTTGGAAGATTCGATTCATCAAGTTTATGAAGGCAGCAGGGGCATTTATCAATCCGAATGGCATAACCAAAAATTCATAGTGTCCATATCTCGTACGAAACGCCGTTTTCGCCACATCACTGTCTCTGACTTTCAATTGGTGATATCCTGATCGAAGATTTATTTTGGAAAACGCTTTAGCCTTCTAGAGCTGGTCAAATAAATTGTCAGTCCTAGGCAATGGATATTTATTACGAACGATCACCCTATTCAGCTGTCGATGGTCGATACACATTCTCAATGTGACATCCTTCTTCTTCACGAACAACACTGGGGTTCCCCATGGGAAAACACCGGGTCTTATAAACCCACGATCTAATAAATCTTGTAACTGCACCTTCAATTCTTTCAACTCAGTAGGCGCCATACGATAGGGTGGAATCGATATAAGAGCAGTTCCAGGAAGTAACTCGATCATGAATTCTATCTCCCTGTCTACTGGCAACCTTGGCAATTCGTCTAGAGACACGTCGGGAAAAATCTCTGACCACTGGAATATTTGCTATCGAAACTTCTCTCTGATTGGTGTCAATCACGTGCGCAAGGTATCCCTGACATCCTTTCTGCAATAATTTCCTGGCTTCTAGGGCTGAAATCAGACTAACAGGAGTGATAATTTTGTCTCCCGAGAATACAAATTCTGGCTCGCCTGAGATTTGAAAGATCACATTCTTCTTAAAACAATCCACCGTGGTATGATAGCCGAACAACAAATCCATGTCCAGTATTACATCAAGATCATAAATATTCAAGGGTAATAGATCTACCGACAACTTCCTACTACCAATACGAAGTGAACTATATTTATACGCACTAACTATTAACACGGACTCATAGTTCTCGGCTACTTCCTACACATCATTCTCTATTAATTCACGCTGCATTTGCCTATTTCGTATAACTTTTAAATTTGCCTGCCCGTCCTAAAACGTATTTCCAAAGTAAATCCTTTCTAGATTAGTCTACCTGTTATCTCTTCCGTTTTTACTAGATCAGATTTAATTTCATATCGTCGAATGGTCGTCTTTTTTTACTTTAACCATATGAACCTCCCTCTCTAATAAAATCACGAGCACACCCACACATTTATGATAGAATCTGCTTATCTTAAATAGTAGCGCAGTGTGTCGTGTAATTGCATAAATAAAGTGTTGTCTACGAAGTCAATTCAATGAATAACTTAACATTGGATGAATTAAGTGTGCTCTGCCACACTGTTGGTTTAAAAATAAAAATATTATGTACTACCGACAGGGAATCCCAATGTCAAATACTACTAATAGAATTACTTATGAGTTATAATTTAATATTCCCAACCACTAGCACCCCCACAATCGCGATCCACCCAATACCACTACCAACCACACTACCTGAACCACTAACTGGCAGTATCACAACTTCGTCGCACCTACTAATTTCCAACAAGACAAATAACCATGCACGATGCCAATGTACCATCTAATGCAATGCAATAACTATCAGTCACGTGCTTAACCCACCTATCGATACCCTATCTCATGGTCCCCTACTGACTAGACGACTGACACGTCTTCCTATCTCATATGATCCTTTATTGACACAACTACTGGCAAGTCTACAGAACCTATAACCTAGGCTCTGATACCAAAATTATCACGACCCGTCCTGAAATCCCGACATCTAGGGCTGGCGTGACGACATCATGACATCACCGAAAACAACCAACCAACCATCTATTACACGACAATATGCATATATATAAATAAACCATCATTTATATGAAGCTATACATATTTCTGTTATGAGAATACACCCGTTCCCCAAATATATTAACAGCAAAAAAATAATACCATAAACCCCTCACAGGTTCACCTCAGAAAGCTCATCTCAACCCTCCACACGACTCCATCGTAGGACTCTACCTAGCGTCAATAGGAGACCGACTCTTAGCTGCTTCACCTGCGAGTGTACTGCCTTCTTAGTAAAAACATCTTTAATAATAAAAACTCATTTTACAACGTCTAAATGGATCAAGCGTAAGTTTATAAATACCACATAGCTCGTAAAATTCCCAGTATAAAAACAGGGAAAATAAAGCAACATAATTAAGTTCTATTCAAATCCAACTAATATAAAAATCATACTAATCACCATGATAATAAATATCAAATCAGCCAATATACGTAAAACACCACATCTCAAGCACACACCTCAAACACACACTGGCCAGCCTTAGTGATCGTTTTAACCTCACGATCGGGAATTGCAACGGTACCGTACCACCCGTAGGATTTGTCTTCCTAACGGACACTCATCACTCCGCCGAAGCAGATAATCACTGCGCAATATAAACGTCTAACATCACTTTGACGAAACAAATAAACATCACTCGGATAACATCACTCTGCCGAAGCGGATAAATACTATAATATCGTGAAGTCAATAACATCGTCAAGTTAATAACATCATCATTAAATCATAATATAATGATATCGTCTAATCAACATCGTCAGATCACACATCCACCTCTCTTTTCCAAAAATCGACTTTTTATCTGAAAATCATATTTCTCACTTTCTCTTAAAAGGAAACGTCTGATTTTACCAAAACCACTTTTTCACTTTTTTTTTTTTTTTTTTTTTTTAAAACCATGCATATTTAGAAAAACAGATATTTTCCACTCTCTTTTAAAACCACCAAATTTCAGCGAAAAACCATTTTCAACTTCCTTTCGAAACCAACACAATTCATCAAAAATCCATTTTCTCAACTCACCTAGAAACTTGTTTGATCCATATCATTTTGAAATCATTTAATTTAACTACAACCATTTTCTCTCACATATATATATATATATAGTTTGGTAAGAAGACAGTACACTCACCTCTTCCTTCGCACTGCAAAAACGTCACTGTCCGAAACCTACTGGGATGTTGGCGCCTGTGAACCTAATAATGATATTCTTAAATTAATATTTTACTTTAAAATAACTTAACGTGCAATGCAGTCCCTAAATTCCATATTTCCCATTCTCCAAATTTCATTAGAAAAAAATTATTATTTTCATCATTCCGTTATGTTAATATTTACCGTACCACGATTATTAAAATTAACGCTTCCAAAAATTATTGTGGTGATTAAAAAATTTAGTGCTAATAATTTTAATTTGAAGGAAATGAAAATTAACGATTAAAATATCAACCAACGGAATCGTTACCTGTTCTGAATCGTCCGTCGGCTGCGAATTGGGTTTTTGGTTTTTATTTGGGGTGTTTGTGTAAATTTTTTTTCCTTTCTTCTTCTTTCTTTCTTTTTTCCTGTTTTCTGATTTCTTCTCTCTGTTTTTGGTCGCTGGGTTCTCACCGCCGACACACACACACACTTCACTCAATCCGGCCGGTGACCACCCTACACACAACGCCGACCAATGGGACACGCATACCCCCAGAGAACAACCCCGACCAGGCAACAATACACCCACCACCGTCGCCTCACCAAACTCACGCCACTGCCACTACTGTTGGAAGACAGCCTGAACACATACCACTTCGACACACACACACCGCCGGTTACGTACTAACACACACAGCATCGTTCATACACACATACAGACACGACGATCATCTGAACGACACACCCACATGATCTCACACACACACTGTTTACATACACACACAACCAACGCACACCGATGAACAAACACATACACTAACACTGTCGCACACACAACAGAAAACAGAGCACACTCATACATACGACGGACAAACCCAATCATCTGAACAACTCACACACACTGCTCGTCGGATCAAAACAAAGGAACACCCACACATGAAATCAACCGAAATACACACGCATATACGTCGGCGAAGGGCGGCTGATCAACCTATCCCACGATTACCGGAGGATCGACGACGAACAGAGAACATAACACACTCAACCCACCACACACATACGCACGTTGATCATTCCACACATCGCCGGACAATTCTGAGCAGAGCATACACCCACGTGACTGTGAAAGGAAATAGAGCATACCAAATGGCAACGGTATGAAGAACACACACACGCTCATAGCCTGAACACAACAACAATAATCACACCCTCTCTCACCTACAATCGTCGGCCGATCAGAATAGCCTCCCCTCCTATCGACGATCACGAACACCCACGGCCCCCCTCCGATTTTCTCTCTTTCTGAATTTTTTTCTAAATTTTTGATTTTGAGATCTTGATCATTTCTTTTGCATGCGCGCACACACACACACACACACACACACACACACACACATATATATATATTGCATGAATTTAGTGGATAGGTTTGATCTCATGAAGCCACGTCGCCTGCTCTCTCTTTCCCTGCCGGCCGGTTTGATTTCTCGTCACACACAGAGCATATATATATATGTGTGTGTGTGTGTGTGTGTGTGTGTGTGTGTTTATCTAAAGAAAAGTTCTTGTTTAATTACTTATTTATCCCTTAACTTCCTTTAAATGTTCATTTTAGTCCAATCTTCACATTTATGATTATCTCAAATTGTACTTTCACCCTTAGCATATTGAAATTCTTGAAATTTAATGACAAATTTGAAATCTCAAGTTTAGATTTAATGTTTCTAATTTTTCAATTTGACCCCTAAATTTTTAATTTGAATATTAATTAACAAACTTTTTTCCCGAATTTCCCAATTACTCTAAAATGCAGCTAAAATGACGTACATGTTAAATCGGGTTCTTACAATTAATCTCTTCCAAAACTGCTAGCTTCCAACCTGGATTACCTAGTGCTTCCTCAATGTTCCTTGGGATAAACAGATTAGTAACTTTAGAAGTAAAGGCTCTATAAGGTTCAAAAAAATTTGTGTAGGATACATATTTAGATATGAGATGATTGGTGCAGGTTCTGACTCTTTTTCTTATGGCTATAGGAATATTGAGATCGGAAGGAATATTGGAATGAGAAGATTCATTAGGAGGTGATAAAAAGATAGAATTACCTGGATCATTACTTGGGGAGTCGGATTGACCTTGTGCTAGAACGGTAGGCTGATTTGTATTGTTATTTGTACCTCTCCGAGTATAAACCCGTAACTCAATACATGATCGTGATATTTCTTCATCTGTTTGTGAGGGAATTATGCTCAGTTCGAGTGTATTAGTAGATATCCCTTTTTGTTTTTCAATCTTTTCATCACTTGATTTAGACTGAGTTGGAGTAAAAATTTCTAAGATTGTGGTAGGGAAAGGATCATTAGTGACCCAAAAATTCTCTTCCATTAGATTCTCCCCCTGAAGGGAAGTTTTGTCAAAGAATGAAACATTTTCTAAAAACTTGACATCCATACTAACATGATTTTTTTTTTTTTTTTTTTTTTTTTTTTTTTTTTTTTTTTTTTTTTTGTGGATTGTAACACTTATACCCCTTTTGATTTAGTGCATAACCGATGAAAACACATTTTTCTACTCTAAGATCAAGTTTAGACTGAAATTGGCTAGGAATATGAACATAGGAGGTGCAACTAAATACTTTAAGAGACAGGTTAGCTGATATCCTAGAAGTTGGAAAATGTGTTTTGAAATTTTCAAATGATGTAGTGAAGTTTAGAATACGTGTAGGCATGCGATTTATTAAATATGCAGCTGTTAAAAGAGCATCTCCCCACAAATATTTTGGAATATGCAAAGAAAACATGAGTGCACGTGCGACTTCAAATAAGTGTTTATTTTTTCGTTCTGCGATGCCATTTTGCTAGGGCGTGTCACGACATGTGGATTGATGTAGAATGCCATTTATTTTCAAAAAACTACCTAAACATTCGTTGAAGTATTTTGTTCCATTATCTGTACGAAGAATGCTAGGTTTCATTTGAAATTGGTTTTCGAGCATAATGCAAAAATCTTTAAATAACGCTTCCACATCAGATTTTGCACGCATCAAATATATTCAACATAAACGTGTGTGATCATCAATAAATGTCACAAACCATATTTTTTTCGGATAGTGTTGTGATTTTTGAGAGACCCCATACATCGTTGTGAATTAAATAGAAATGTTTGGATGTACGATATGGTTTTGAAATATAAGGAGTACGCTGACTTTTTGCAAACAAACAACTTTCACAATGAAAAGAAGAATAATCCACATTTTAAACAAAGTCGGAAACAAATGTTTAAGATATTGAAAACTTGGATGTCCTAGTCATGTCCTAGTCTAAGGTGCCAAAGCATGATTTTATCACGAACAGAAGTTGAACTCATACTACTGGGGCCGTGAGTTGTTTTATTCCTCAAAGAGTTATCCTCGAAGTAATAAAGACCATCCACCAGTCTAGCACTGCCAATCGTCTTCCCTGAGCTCTGGTCCTGAAAAAAATATTGAGATTCAGAAAACATGGCGTGACAGTTAGAATCTCACAATAGTTGACTTACATATAAGAGGTTACAAGTAAGTTTAGGAACGTGAAGGGCCGTTTTTAAATTAATACTATCTGAGATTTTTATTTGGCCTTTACCTGCAATGGGTGAGAAACTACTGTTGCAATCCTAATTTTTTCGTCACCAGAACACGGTGAATAGGTATTAAAAAGGTGATAAAAACTTGTCATGTGATCAGAAGCACCTGAATCGATAATCCAAGGTGTTGTGTTTAAGGAACAAGAAAAAACTTTAGAGTTGCTACCTGTTTGAGCTAAGGAAGCATTAGGAGTACCGAATGATGGATTGGCAGTCAGCAGTTTCAGACGTTGATCAATCTGCTATTTGTTGAATGGAGTGGTTGCAGCTTCATACGCGGAAGCATAGGATCGGTTAGATTTTTCTCTCGACTTGTTCTTTAATTTTTTTGATTTCCCATGGATTTTCCAGCATGTTTCCCGTGTATGACGGGGTTTGTTGCAGTAGTTGCACCATATACAGGGGTGTTTATCTATTCGGCGTTGAAACCTGCTGGAGTTAGCATTAGCAACAACCAAAGAAGTTTCGGACATGATAAAGACAAGGAAAATCGTCAGAGGTTGAGAATCGTCGGGTTGACCTTCAACGAGCAAATATCGCGAAACCAGGCTGCTTGATGCTAAGTTGAGTCGGCTCACTGAGTCGCTCAGAGTTGGCTTGGTTCGTTGACTTTAAGCAAATCCAGTAGTGGTAGTGGCGGCGGTGGCGGTGGCGGTGGCTAGGGCTGCGAGTGTTCGTCGGTAGCTGCAATTAAACCTCACGAACTGCAATCGAGCTGTAATCACGAGATCTATTTCGTACAAATCTTGTGAGGGCAAGTTCGTCGGCTGCTAGGGCTCCGACGAGGCTGTCGGCGGCAAATAGAGGACCGACGAGGCTTCGTCGTCGGTTGTAGAAGGCCGTGAGTAGTCGCGGTTGTAAAGAGGGTTCATCGTCGGCTGTAGGAGAGCCTTCGGTTGTCGCTTGGTTGTAAGAAGTGTCGGCGAACTTTCATCAGTTGTTGTAGGAGGCCGGTGAAGGTCGGCGACGGCTGTAAATGGCCGACGGTGGTCGTCGATGGCTCGTAAAGGGCTGACGGCTACAAATGAATAGTGGGTAGGGTTTTGTTTTAGCTCTGATGCCAACTTGAATACAATAAACAATCGTATTATTTTGTTAATTATACAATATGAGACTACATATAGGAAAATTTAGGAACCAAAAAAGGTAACTAACTAATGACAATTAACTATTTTTCTAATCTATATATTTGACTTTCTATATACAAAATAATCGATCAAATAATCAATCAATTATTCCAACATTTTTATATGGAGATGTTAGTGTAAAAAAATAAAAGATGAAAATATAGTGGACGGTGTGGTAGGTGGTGGCGATAGACGGCGGGCGGTGAGCGGTGGCAGTGGGTGGTAGGCGGTAAGAGGGTGTGGTAGGGTGGGATATAAATATAATTATTTAAAAAATTAAGGGTAAAAATTACGACTTTAAAAATATGGGGGTTTAAATGAATTTTTATAAAAATAAAAATATAACTTTTTTAAAATAACAGAAGGACATTTATGTTATAAAGGGGTAAGTGATAATTAACTAAAATGACAAGGGGACTGACTGATATTTGTTAAATGACAAGAGAAGTATCTGAGTTAAGGCCAAAAGACAGGAAATGTCATTGGTATAAACCCTATCTTTAATATGTAATAATTATGCTTATAAAATATTATAACAAATGTCAATTATCATTCAGACAAATATGAAGAAAGTGTCCATATTGTAATATAATCTTAATTAATTTTGTGTTAGTCGCTCTAGACTATAATTATAACAAATATGAAGATTTCTTCACTGAATTATAACTTATTACGATCAATTGCAATATCTTTGTCAAATGTAGCAATTTTGGTTATAAAATATTATAACAAACATTAAGCTTAAATATTCTGATAATATTTTCACCCCCTTTTCTCAATCTATTTTGTTGGAACATCAGTTAGTTGTTAAGAAAGAGCGCTAATTAAGGACTAGTCCGTAAAAGGGCTTTTCCTGTTACGTGAGGTGCACGCTAGTGAATCCGACCTTAGAAAGAGGTAATATCTTTGTCAAATGTAGCAATTTTGATTATAAAATATTATAACAAATATTAAGCTTAAATATTCTGATAAATATTAAGCTTAAGCATGACACTTTAGATAATTGCTCAAGTCAACATTACCTTATTTTATGATCAACTAAAATTAATATCAAATCAATTTATTCAGATCAAGATCGAAATGTACGATCAAATAATTAATTTTAAGTCCGAATCTGATAAATTAATATTTAATATACCTTTACAATTTAGCTTGTTGATAAATCAAATAGTAATTTATATTATATTAATTAAAATATATTATAAATTCTCTTTCAATAATATATATATTTTTTGTTTAAGCACTAAATTTTGTATATAATATTAGACAGTTAATATAAATATTAATACACCACGCTCAAATCATACCTGATCCAATACTAGTTACTAATTATGCATGAATTCATTTAAATCTAATTGCATTTTTTTTTTAAAAAAAAAATCTATTACTACTACTAAAATTTTATTAACTTTAAATAGTCTAAGCTAAAATTAATGAAATCTGCTTGGCAAACGGGTCGATTATTCATGGCATTCCGTCATTGTCGTGGGCCCTTCACTTTCATTACATCAATGTGAATTGTCTCATGAAATAACAATAAATTTTTTCCAGACATTTGTAATTCGTGGTCTAATTAGACACCAACTTGCCTCAAACCTAACAGTTGCTTAAGCCAATAATCCACTTTTTAGATTTCAAAGTAGAAGGGTTGAACTGATTGTGATCCGGGAAATTGACCAATATTTATTGATCCGGAAGCAGATTAGAAATCATTTGCTTCTCACGTTCTGCGAATAGCCTTTTGAAAAGCCTCCATGCTATTGACTGATCGGATTCAAATGAAAGTGCTCTCGTCCGCTAGCTCAATCGGGGGAAAACTATGTTTCGGAAGAGACAACACAACAATCTACCAATGTGCATATATTATTGAGAGTTTGGCAATCGGGAGTTCGAGTGGGGTAGCTAGCTTCTAATTGTAGCTTGTCTTTACTCGCCTTTGAGTCCTTATTTTTGAGTATCAGGGGACTCTTTCTGACTAGTCTTAGCCACTAGTCTGAGTTTCAAGGAGACTTGACTCAACTTGCAAGTCTAGTTCCATAAGATTCACTCTTGGGAATGCTGAGGCGAGAAATGAAACTTTATCAAAGGACAAGTTTCACGACCTTTAGTTGCAGTTAATTCTGGTTATTCCACTAACTGCATTTAGGGAGCTAATGTCCTGAAATTATTTGTAACGTTATAAGCTTTGCTTAACTTGTTGCGCGGAAATAGGAGTGCTCCTATGTTTTTGGGCATTTCTAATAATATCAAGTATTGTTCCTATTTTGGCATTTTTCATTTCCCGAGTTTTAGCCTCGATTAGTAGAAAGAGTTAGGTATACCAAATAAAGAGATGGGTTCCGTTAGTTCCAAATTGAACTTACTCAATTTACATTAACTAATTTTGAATCTATTCAAATTCAATAAAATTCAAGTAAAAACAATTTATAAAATTAATTTGTAATGTTAATTGAATTTTAATTTAATTACGGATTATAGTCCACCGAAAAAAATGATAGACTTTTAATTAATTAATTTAATTGATTTAACAAAAATATCACAAACAAATACAAACTTGTAGGGAGAGACGGGAGATATAAAAGGTAGCCCAGTGCACGAAGGCTCTGCCATTGCAGAGTCCGGAGAGGATTAGATGTATGCCGTCATTTCCAAAGGGGGAGATATGGCAAGCCAAAATGAAATACTATCTACTGGAAACAGAGAAATCTGTGTTAAGAAGTTCAAAGATCTCTTTGAACCTGTGTGTAAATTTATCAGTAACATTCCTAGTGATCCTCTGCTGGAACTTGGTGTTCTTCAGCCATGTCACACCCACATATACTTCACACTTGCATGAATTCACACCGATAGACCTCTCAATCTGGTACTTAAACTGGACCTGTTTATGAACCCAAAACAAAAAAACTTGATTTTACAATTTAGAAACCGAAATCTGGGAACATATAAACTCAATAAACAGCACCTAACCCGTTTGTTTAGTGCTCAATCCGGTCTTTGTTTCCCAAAATTTGTTTTCTCTACTCGCATATATTTAGAACAAAACAAAACATAATTGTTCCCAAATATTTATTGTTGAGTTTATCTCACATCAGATGTGAAAGGCTCTGGTGGTCAAGTTATAAATGTGAGTGTAAGTCTTGGACCTCTCTCAATCTCAAAAACTAGCTCATGAGATGAGACTTTTCCTCACACTTATAACTTGACCACCAACCATTTCCATATTCGATGTGAGATAAATCCAACAATCTCTGCCTCACACATCAGGCCTTTGGTCAGCTAACCCTCGACTAATCTCTCTCTTTGTGGTTATTGGGTCAGAATTGTAACCTAAACTCTGATACTAGCGTACGGTGGTCTTATGCCTCTATCAAACCCAACAACTAACTCATGAAGTGAGATTTTTCCTCGCACTTATAACCTGACCACCAGCCCCTTCTACATCCGATGTGGGATAAACCCAACATTTATTTATGTCCCAAGTTTCCGACAATAGAAATATGAGGATAGAAATACAAAAAGATGAAATCCATCTTGAAATGAACTTTTTTTTCCCTTTTCTTTTGCTTACCCGAAAGTAATCACCGAATGGAACATCGTGGAGAGACATAATTTCATTCACAATCCAGCCCTTTTTGTTTTCGATGCAACATTTTTGCTGTGTGCATGTAACTTCTCCTCCAAAAACCGATACACGGCGGTTAAATCTGTACGACAGATGCCTTTCGAATACATGGGGCCCCACCGGCTCCCACGAAGTTGTCAAATAATTTAGACAACCCGATTTCTCCATCACTTTGTGCTCAAAGTTTCCTCCTTCAAAAATCTCCATCACTAATTTCATCTGCGCATATTTGATCAATTTTTATCAGCAATGTCAAAAAAGCCATTTTGGGGTTTCTTCTCACTTGGAACCGAAACAGAAATCTGAGAACAAATTTGTGAGAACATATCTAAATCATTCTCCGACTTCTGTTTTTGTTCCAAGTTCTTTTAGAGAAATCAGGGAGCAAACACACTAAAATAAGACCTCCCCCACGCCCCCACCACAAAAATAAAATAAAATCTGATCTCTGAGATTTGTTCTAAAAACGCGAGAATAGAAACAATTTCTTTTGTTTATGTGAAAACCAAACTACCAACACAATATCTGTTCCTTTTTCCCTATCCGGCCTATAAATTGCAGAATGAAGCTAATATTGCCAAGATCATGTCAAAGAACAAACACTTACACTGCCGTGCAGTTCTGCAGAATAAATCTTCTTCATTTCCGTATCATCTGCAACCATCGATGATCCGGTATCTTCAAGCATTATACATTTCCAATCCTGATCCTCCTGTTCTTCAGCGATTTGGGCCTTCTGATCTGGAGTGAGTGTTCTTGTTCTCCACAAGGCCATAATTGTCCTGTAAATACAAATTAACGACCCAAAAAGGGTTTGCCAAAATAACATGTAGATCAACCAAATAGTTTTTTTCTTCAATTTTTATATTTTAAGAGATTGATTGTCTTTGAAACTGCAACGCATATTTTCTCTACCATATGTGAAATTTGTTTATATCATATAGGAATAACAATAAAATATTCCCTGCGAAACATAGTTTAAGTAGAAATTTTCTTTTTTGACAGATTGTAGGAACTAGGTACCCAATGGGCTTAAGTCACTCTCAAAAGACGCCTTGTAAGAGGAGGATTATCCTAGGCTTTATATATAGCTCTGACACAAGCAATGTGAGATTCAACATGCCCCCTCACGCGCAGGGTGGACTTTGACAAACCACTGTGAACGAATATCTGAAGGCCCAACATCAATGGGGGATTCAACATGCCCCCTCACGTGCAGGGTGGACTTTGCACCACTGTGAACGGATATAGCGGGAGCCAACATTGATGTGAGATTCAACACGCCGAACATCGGACAATAGGTTTGGCTATGATACCATATAATAACCCAATGGGCCTAACTCACTTTCAAAAGACGCCTTGTAAGAGGAGATTTGCCTCTAGACTTATAGACTTATAAAAAGCTCAAGATCAAATAACACAAGCGATGTGGGATTCAACACATATTAACAATTTTTTCCTATAAAAAGTACTTAAGAAGGCGCTACCTTAAGAAGGCGTTACCAAACGGTTTATTATTATTAGTAGTATTTCCTTACCTGCTGGCTACATTGAAGGAGACAAACGAATGAAAATAGAACTGCAGCCTTCCTTCATCATCTTGAGACTTCGCGCCATTTCTAGCATCAAGACCTCTATCTTTCCTCAAAACTATCACCAGTAACGGGCTGCCCACAGAAGCCAGAGATGGAGGAAGAATTTGAATATCTTCAATGTCTTCCCAAAGGAAGAAAAAGTTAGTTTTATGACCAAACAAGTTCGCATGGAAACCCACTATTCTTGCCGATAGGAAAAGCTTCCCCTGCACCCAAAAAATATTTCCTTGAACACAAAAAGAAAAACGAGGTGGCCTTTGTTTAGGGCCTGTTTGGTTTAGAACTCAAAAATGATTTTTAGGAAACTTCAAAAACAGTCCTTCAAAATTGTGAAAATTTGCTTGATTTGGTCAAAGAAAAAATTAAAACTCAAATTTTTTTTTTTTAGGAAACTTCAAAAATAGTTTAGGAAGGATGTGGTGATTTGATAAAGAGAGAACTTGCCTTTTGTTTTTGTTCCCAGATCACTTGGAACATAAACAGAAAGCTGAAGGAAAAAAAATGTTTCGATAATGTTCCCAGAAATTTGTTCAAAACATCAGAAAACACAAGAATAATAGAAAATTTTCACCGTATTTTCTGTTCCTGGGAACGATGACAAAATCCAAAGAACATCAGAACTAAACAAACGCCACCAAAGTACCTGCAACGGCATCTTTCTTTTAAGTGAGCACGAGAAATCACTAATGAGAAATTCTTCTGGCGGCAACCCGAAAAGTTTCTGAAATGTTGAATTCCTATGAGGCGACCGAAGGTTCAACTGTCAACCACAAGTCGACAATTTGATTTAAAAAATGGATATAATTACAGAAATCAAAAATCAAAAATCAAAAAATTAAAAAAAACAATTTTTTTTTTTTTTACCTTCTTTCCAACTTCCTTCTCCATCTTCGTCAAATACTCTCTTATAGTTTCAACGCCGTTATTGTTGTCCAAGAAAATCCTGAGGTGCAACTTCGATTGAGAGGATTGAGCGAGTTTTCCCTCAAGAGGGACCCACATGTCCGCCAGTTCAGTAGACGTGTGCTTCAAGAAATTGATTTCAGCATGCCCGAGGGAGGCCGCGTGGTCAAACGGACCATCAAAATCAAAAACTTCCACGTCCAACACTGAGGGTGGTTCTTCGGAAGCATCAAACTCGAGTATCTCTGCACGAAAAATGGAGCCAGAATATGAATATTTGTTAAAGGATGAAAGTTCTCGAGGAACACAAACAATATATTGGATCATATTCACAAAAATCTCTTATAATTCGATAACCAAAATCAAGAGTAATACATATATAATCAAAATTCTAGTCTATGAGAGGCATGACAACGCATTGTCATGAAGTCGTATATGCCAAGTCAAGTGCGCACATTATGGTTGTCGTTCACGATTCAAGCTCAAAGAAACAACCCAAAATCTTCACAAAAAATCTTAACCACACATACTTGAGCAGTAAATGGTATGCCAGTAGGAATCAATTAAGGGCAGTCCAATGCACCAGAGCTCCCACCATTGAGGGGTTTGGGAAGAGTTAAATGTGTGCAGTTTATTGCTACATGCAAAGACGTTATTTGAAAGATTTAAATCCGTGACCTGATAATAAATTGAAAAGAGGTTTAAGGTGGGGTGGTTAGTTAACAATCCAAATCCATAACCACAACAACTAAGGCTTTGTCTCACTTAAGTAGGGTCAGCTACATGAATCCGTTTACGCCATAATGATCAATCCATGGTCATCCCCTCAGTCATGTTTAATGTCTTCAAATCAATTCTAATAATCTCGTCACAAGTCTTCTCAGTATACCTCTCCCTCTAGTAACAATCCAAATACATATATTTCAAAAAAAGTTCAATTGATTTAGTTCTTACAATGGAACTCAAATATTATTGCACAAAAGAATTTACACAATTTCGAATCAATAACATCATCTTTTCATATCATACTTTCATTATTTCAATTTTTATCCTCATATTTTCCTCCCTCTTTGCATTTCTCTCTCTTTCTCAAATACAAACACAATAAATCAACCAAGCAATCACAATATCACATTAATAATCTCTCATTTCACTTTCCCTGAGTTACCGATCGACCACCACACATCACTTTCTAATTTTATTCTTTAACAAATTACTAATGAGGACTTTGTTTCCAAAAAAGTACAAAAAACAATGCTAAATAATTTTCAAAAACTAAATTTAAAAAATTATTTTACAAATTTTCGGAAACTGTTTTTGAGTTGTAAACCAAACTGAACCTTGTCTGTTGAAAACTAAAAAATGCTTAAAAAGAGAATTCTTTGGAATGGACACAACTCCTAAAAAGGTTTTAACATATAATATTTACACAAAGATACCCTATACTTTCTAAAAATAAGTTTTAAATCTTTAATTTGAAGACTAAATGAAAACAAAAACAAACCTACATCTCACCATTCCATTGAGGATCAAAAGTTTGAAGCTTGACAGAGCTTGTTCTAGTTTTACCATTGCAGGTAAATACAACATAAGGATCCGGGCAGCCTTCTGAATCCAAGGAAGCCAAATTAGTACCCTCGATCAAAGCAGCCGTAAGAACCCATCCATCTCCTTGGGCTTTGACTCCATGATCACCACCTGTAAACATACCCAATTAACCGAGCTGGATTCAAATTTATAATAAAAAATAAATAAATAAAAATTGTACCGTAAATGTCTACCGGTTTACCTCTTTGCAACCTTGCTTGTATAAAATGTGATATCATGTTATAGACAAGCTGCAATTGAACAACTAAAATTCCACAAGATATAAATTCTCCAATACTGTCGGGCAAGTCAAGGCCATTGAATTCTAAGCCCTGGGGCAGGTTCTTTCTGCATAGTAGAATATGAACCAAAACGTAAATACTCATAAAAGCATTGGAGAGCATTGTAAAATTACAAAAATACTCTTTGGCCAATTCCCAATCCAACTGTTGTTCGGTTTTCAAAGCCTCCAACATGTGATCTTTGTCCAATGATTCAGAAACATCCACCGTTCGAAAATTTTGAGCCAACAAGCTGGAAAATTGATCAAAACTCTCCTTCAATCCTTGTCGAATTCCTGCTTCAATCATGCCTTTCATCATTGTGCTCTGGTTAATGTTAACACCCCAGGATACCACAAGATGGGACGATTCTTCTCCAGAAGATAGCTCCGCCCCAGGCATTATCTTATACAATAATTCAACCTTGAATGTATTTCCATATGGAACATCGGGTGTACTCACGCGCACAAAAATAGCAAACTCCTTCCCATTTTTCACTCTAAGATATGTTTGCTCTTCGGTGGCTTTAACCGCCTTAACTAACTTAGTTGCCGCTTTTGTATAGGAAATAACACGTGTTAAACAAGACTTACTTTCTTCTTCTTTCCAAATCCAAGATCCTTCTTGAACATCTTTTGTTCCTTGCAATTCAGCTAAATCTGTCATGAACTGTGAATTTGGAGCAAAAAGGAAAAAGTTAAGATCTTTTGGAGAAACCGCGTATGTCTGATTTACAAGAATGCCCCCCTGAAGATTCTTGGGCATTTCTTGCTCATCTTTCACCGATTGCATCAATTGGATCGATTCTTCGAAGCCAACTTGAGAAGGCGGTTCCTCCATGCAATCCTCATAGTCGGAGAAGGTGGTGGATAACTCGGAAGAATCGTCATTTCTTGAATTTTCTTCATTTTTATTGAAAAACCTCTCTAGTCGGCCGGCAATTGCCTTGAGTAATTGTTTTCCTTCTACCATCTTTCGCGATGGATTATCGTGAGACGACTTGCACGTACCTTCCCAATCTCTAGAATTAGAAGTTTTAACACTTGGATGAACATAAAATAGGTCGTCACCCATTACGTCTTGGCCTCTACCATGCAGAGAAAGGGTGACAAGGATCTTTCCTGCATCCATTGTGTAAAATCATTCATATATTTAGAGTACAAAGAACTTCTCATTACACAAACACATAAGAGAGAAGAGAACTAATGAAGATGTGGAAATTTTTATGGTCTAAAAGAATGAGATAAAATATGACTACTGACCCTTTAACTAGCAAAAGAGCATAATTGCTGCAATTTCATGAATGCATGAATTTTTCTTAATAAAAAACAAACTATTCTCTCTTTTTCTTTTATCGTTCTTTTTACTAATTGTCAACTGATCTCCCCAAACCTAGCAATGCGAGAGCCTTGTGCACGAGGGTGCCCTTTCTTTTAACTAATTATCGGCAGAAACAAAAATAGCCGACGCTAATTAAGTAGGACTAAAGCTTAATTGTTGAAGTTGTTGTATCGGCATAAACAAAAATATTTATTTGCATATAGAAATAGAACATTCAGGAGTATGAACCCTCTTCCAAGTTCCATCCTATTTCACAAGCAAAAGTCTTTACTCTCTTCAAGTGAGCTTGAGTTGCGACATGGCCCTTTAGTATACCATATTTTAAAAATCATAGTGTTAAAATTACCCCTTGGTGAGACTTGGAACAATGGTAATGGTTGTTCCATGGTGACCTGGAGATCACAAGTTCAAATTTCGAAATATTCTCTTCGCATGCAATGGCAAGACTATGTATATTTGACTCTTCTCTCCGCATGCAATGGTAAGGCTGCGTATATTTGACTCTCCCATATCCAACAATAATTGAAGCCTTCATACACTGGGTTGTCATACATGTTTCTTCTCAATCTTCGATGTCCTACATTTTAAACCATCTCCAAGATTCTCCCTATACTAGATTTTAATTTAAAATAGGGAGAAATTAATTAAAAATGAAGCTCCAATATTACCTAAGTAAACTATTAGTTTACTCACTATTTTAGAGAAAGCGTATTTGGTTAGGACCTTATTTACTTCCCCATTTTCTCTTTCCTCCTACTTATCTCTATCTCTCTCCATACATTCCATATATTTTTAATATATTAAATAATATATAATACTAAAAAAATAATATTTTTTTGTTAAAATAGGAAATACTGTTGGAGCAAATTACTTTATATTTCTCTATTTGATTAATTTTATTCCATATTATGACAATAATTTGGAATGTAATAGTTAACAGCCAAATGAACCAATATATTGAAGTCTTTAAAATTACGAAGTTCAATCACAGTGGCATGGTTTTTAAAATCGAAGGTAATGTATTCCATGTGCAATGGCATTACTCCAATTGTTTATCCCTTCATTCTAGTCTATAAAGTTGCATTTAATAGGCTGGAATGAAATGACAATAGAATTAGAATTAATATGGTAATAGAATAAATGGTCATTACCATTCCTATATTTGGTAACAAAAGAAATTACATGTGGTATTGGAATGACATCAAATGACAAAAATGATTCTTGATTTGGGGATTTTTGGCTGAAACACCTGAAATAAATTCTAGGATAATATTGTTACCAAACGCGATTCTATTTCTAGTACAAAAAAAAAATTAACGTTACCAAACGCAATTCTGTTCTCAGCAGGAAACAAATTCTCAACCCAATCCATCCTAGTTGGGTTAAGAAAAGTAGGAACACTAACCAAATACCACCTTAATGATTAAAACCTTAATTGAGATTAACAAATACCAAGTTTATCTTGGTATTGGTTAATTCCATATTTTGTGGGATTAAGAAATTATTGATAATGGGAATGATATTTAATCCTGTATACCAAACGTAGAAATGAAACATAGAATTGAAATGGCAATATCCCGTGTACCAAACGCAGCCTAAAGGTTACTCATTGTACAAATGTGAACAGAACATAACAGAACAGAAAAATGAGCACAAAAATAACGGGAACAGAGACACTAACCACAGTCTTTTCTCACTGATTTCAAATGCTTGGGCTTCTCAAGAGAAAACCAAGTCGGCGGCAAGCTCTGGTGCTCTTCTGCAGACACTGACCAAACCGGAATCCGAACTCGCCCCACTAAATCTCGAGACCCGTTGAAGAACCCGGATTCATCGTTGTGGTGATTAACAGAGAGAACGAGTTCTTCCTCCAAATCATGGACCCTGAACACGAACTCCTCGTTCCAAACTGGGTTTTGGGTTCCCCTTAAAACCCTTGTCTTAGATTTGAACTTACCCACCTGAATCTTCACGTACGAGTCCTTTACCGCCAAATCCCTCCCCTCCAATACGTACACGTAGAGCTTCATCCCGGTATAAAAATGGCGGAATTTGAAAAGGGTTTGTGCCAAAAAAGGAAAAGCGGTGTTCTTGTCGTGGGTGTGGCGGTTGTTGTATGGGGAAGGGGGAAAAGATTGCGAATGAAGCCATGAAGAAACGTGGGTGCGAGTGGAAAGTGACACGGAGGAGGATTGGGATAGTTTCCAGAGAGTAGAGAGAGAGGGAGTCGGCTGCAAAAGACTTCGCGGAAGTGAATATATTATACGTTTTGGTCATTGATCCATGCTCAGCTATAATTAAGGGTTAATAACACTTTAACTCCTATAGTTTTGTCAATTTGTACTTTATTCCTCTATAGTTTAAAAATCGTCACTTACCTCCTGTGGTCAGATATTTGTTGCACTTACCCCCTACATCAGGGGTAAGTGGTTTGAAAATCTAATCACAAAGGGGTAAGTGGCGATTTTCAAACCACATGAAGTAAGTGCAAATTGGTCAAATTACAGGGGATAAAGTTTAATTAATCCTATAATTATTGGTTATGGGCGTTGTGGTCTTGATTTCCATTGAAATTTTGAATTTTTGGTTAGGGATGCCACTGGTTCGGTTTCGATCCGATTTCGTATAAAACCAAAATCAAAATCTAGGGTTGTGCAAAGTTTTCCGTAACTCGCGAACCCGCCTTGCTCCACCCGTTTTGAACCCGAAAATAGCTTGCCCAAATTGAACCGCCATCCAAATGGGCCTATTTTCTTCAACCTGTAAGGCCTATGGGCGGATTGTTGGCCTATTGATTACAACCGTGGGTTAAACCGCCCCGCTCGTTCACTGGAGAGACTTTAGGCTTAGTGTTTCTGACTTTGTGTTTCAATCCCCATTTTCGCGATTTCGCGGCGCCGAACATCTTCCTCTTCCTTCTCGAAGATTCAATCCCCAAAATCGATTGAACTTTCCATATTTACTGCAGCTAGGTGAAACTTTCCATAGTTTTACATGATTACATCCTCTTCTTCCTCTTCCTTTTCGAAGTCCGAAAACGCCCTAGGTCTATATATTCACAGCAGCTCGCCAAAACTGAAACCATTGGAACCTAATTTGAAGGTGCGATTTCATATCCCCAAATCGAGTTCACCACCACTCGCCGTCGGTTGGTTCGCAGGCTCCATAGCCACTGTTCACAATCCACGAGTGGATCGACGCTGGAATGTCTCAAGTTCAAGGGCAGGCATCACAAACATGTACCAATCTTAGAGTTCGCAATTCATCAAATGCTTGTTTGTTTTGTTTTGTTTTTTTGTTTTTTTTTCTGGATTTTGAGTTGTGTTTCTGGTTTATGAGTAACAGACTATACTGAGGAATTGATGTTTGTTTTCTTCAATCCTCTTCTTGTTACAATTCAAAAAATGCATTAATTAGATTTGTAACCCAATAGTGTTTTGTTCTAGTGTTAGATCTGAATTCCAGTGTATGAATTTTTGAAACTTGTTCTACTGTTAGATCTTTTTGAATTCTATATGTTCTATATATATCCAGTGTTGATATGAAATTTGATATGTTCTCTCTCTCTCTCTCTCTCTCTCTCTCTCTATATATATATATATTATATATGCAGTGTTGGTATGAAATTTGATATACATATGTTCTATATCTATCTATCTATATATATATGCACCGTTGATATGAAATATGATATACATATGTTCTATATTGTTCTGATCCAGAATTCTATTAAGCCAGAAATCCAATCTTTGTATATATATCCAGAATTCCAATCTTTGTATGTATTCAAAATTCCAATCTTTGTTTATATTTATTTTTATTTTGCTTATCTTTGTCTATATTTTTTTAGTGATGGACACTACGATAACGGATGAAGTGAAAGTGGACAATCTGAATGAGAATGTTGATTTGCAACCGCCAATTTTCCCTAAAAGTACGGTACGTAAGAGAAAAATTTCTGATATATGGGATCATTTTGATAAGCTTAAAATAGGGAGTGAACCGAAACTATCGTGTAAATATGGTAAAAAGGTTTACAGTGCTAATTCAAAGGTTCATAGTACAAATAGTTTAAAAAATCACTTGCCTAACTATCCTAAATATCCATATAGAGAACAACTTAAGGGGCAAGCAATATTAGGTTTTAAACCTAAAAAAGATTGTGAAGAGGGTGTTTAACTTATCGCATTAAGTTTTAGTCAAGAGGCTACTAGAAATGCTCTTGCGGAGATGATCATAACTGATGAGTTGCCTTTCAGATTTGTGAAAAATTATGGATTTAGAAGGTTTTGTTATGCTGTGCAACCAAAATGGTTACACATTCATTCTCGATACACAATTGCTCGCGATATGGTAAAGATTTTTGATGTAGAAAGAGAAAAATTGAGAAATTTTTTAAAAGGTTGTAGGGTATGTTTGATAGTAGCGTGTAAATACGCCGCTACTTTTACTCGCAAGTATACGAGGTCAAGTTTTAGTAAAGGTGTGGAGAGTAAGGGTATCGTGTCCACAGGGATTGGTTGTGATTATTATTGAGTACCGTAATTGTCATGACTTAACTTTATCTAGGTGAAAAGGAATGTATATAAAATTAATATAAACTAATACTAAAATACTAATTAAACTATACTAATATGAGATGTTTAGGGAAAGTATTGCCTAGGGATTAACTTTTGTTTATAAAAATGTGTTTGGTCTCGTTTTAGTTTACGTTAACGGCGTTTGACTTATCCGACAATCTCAGTTCGTAAACTCCCCCGCCACCTCTCTCGAGTGTAAGATGAGGGATATAACGCAACTTCGTGTCAACGAAAAAGTCTCTCTCAACGTCTGAATGACCCTAGGTCACGTGAGTCTCGCCCCAACGTCATTGATTGCACACAATCCAACTCCTGACCGGGTTATTGGATCGTCGCGTTGTGTTTACCTTATCGACAATCTCAATTCTAAAACTCCACCGCTACCTCTCCCGAGTGTAAGATGGGGGAATACATGATTTCGAGTCAACGAAAAAGTCCCCCTCAACATCTTAACGACCCTAGGTCACGTGAGTCTCGCCCCAACGTCATTGATTGTCCACAATCCAACTCCCTCCCGAGTTATTGGATTGTTGCGTTGTTTACCCTAGTTCGAATCCGGGGTTACCTCTTCCTAGTGTCAAACCCCATATTCTCGATATATCTATCTAAGCATGATAAACAAAAAATACGACAAACACAATTAAAATAATGAAGAACAACCGCTAACTAAACACAAACTCAACAAAACAACATTTTCATAAATATATTAATCCCTAGACAAAAACCTATTTAGCTCATGGCCATAGCCGGTTATACAATATAAATAGAGCTAAACATGCTCAAACAACAATCCTAAGTTAAGAAATAAAAGAAGGAACAAGAGAAACTTAGTCTAGTCCGAAGATTTATCAGTAAAAACGTTTCAAGATCGCTCCCCTTTCTTGGCAACATGATCTTGTCCTTAGGATTTGAATGAGCACTCCTAAAACCTCTCTCTAAAATATACTAAGTCCTATGGAGCTCTAATGGCCGGAAGAGAGGAGATGAAGGGGTATAAATAGGAAAAATATCTAAATAAATATCTAAATCTGTGCAGAGGTGACCGCCGCGCCGCGGCGGTGGAAGGTCGGTTAGATTATCGCCATGGCTATCATTTGATCGCCACAGCGATGGAACAGTGGCTTTACTCTCTATATTTTGTACGTCGCAACGGTGGTTTCTGCTCTGCGGCGGTGAATTTACAGAGAGTTTGGGCTGGCTCTGAAGTTTGACCGCCGCAATGGTGGTTTGGTCACCGTGGCGGTGGCTGCAGGTTCTGAATTTCATTTTCTTTACCATTTTTTCACCGTTCTTCCACTGTCTTTGATCCGATGTGATCGTTTTTTATTCGTTTTCATACCATTTCACCTCAAACCCCTGATTTAGTACAAAAAGAATAAAAATACATTAAAATATATTAAAATGTACTAAACATATTTGAAAACTAACAACGTTCAGATTGAAAATAGATAGGTAATTTACACTTATCATTTGACTACAGACACATGGACGTCTATTCAAAATTTAAATTATATGTGTTTGGTGTTTTATTTTCCAGATGATGATTGGAAACTCCAAAAAAGAATATTGAATTTTTGCGTTGTTGACGATCATAAGGGAGAGACTATTGGTAAGATGATTAAAAATTGTTTGCTTGAATAGGGAATTGAGGGATTTTTCACGTTAACGGTGGATAATGCTAGTTCAAATAATCTTACCATTAAATTTTTGCAAAAGGTGACAAAAAAATGGAAATGTACAATTTTAGGTCACGAGCTCTTACATATGAGATGTTATGCTTACATCTTAAATTTGATAGTGGTAGAAGGGTTAAAAGAATTAGATGATTCTATTCAAAGGGTTCGGGGAGCAATAAGATATGTAAAATCTTCCCCTAGTCGACTCCAATCTTTCTTGAAATGTGTCAATACGTTGAAAATTGAGTCTAAGAGTCTTTTATGCCTTGATGTGCAAACACGGTGGAATTCCACCTACAACATGTTAGATTCTACTGAGAAGTTTGAAAAGGCATTTGAAAGATTAGACACTGAGGAGCCTAGATTTCATGCTTATTTTCTCGAAAAAGATATGAGTGATATAACTAGATCTCCGCCGAATGAGGAAGATTGGGCAAGATGTCGTGCATTTGTTAAATTTTTTAAACTTTTTTACGAGGTAATGAAACATTTTCTGGTACTTTGTATGTTACTTTGAACTCGTTTTTCGATGAGATTTTTAAATTCGAAACACAATTGAACGCTTAATCTTGAATCAAGATAATGGGGCGGCTAAAATGGCGTTGAATATGAAATCGAAATTTGACAAATATTGGGGAAATAAGGACAAGATCACTGTTATTTTGTATGTGGCTGTTTTGTTGGATCCAAGTAAGAAGATTTCATATCTCCAATTTTGTTTTTCGAAAATGTATGCTATTGAGATTGCAAACTCATTGATTGAAAATGTAAGATTGTTATAAATTGATTATATGAAGGCTATACTTCTATGGAGTCAATAAGATCGCAAGTTGGAACTAAGGGTTGGAGTGGTCCGAGCGGGAGTGGGGATGTGGCATCTACGTCAATTGTGGATCTAGATTTTATGGATGAAGATCCACATAAGTTAATTGTTTCCCAATTTGAGAGTTTTATGGAAGGAAAAATGGATATTTTGGGGGGGGGGGGGGGGGGGGGGGTAAGTCTAATGTAGAAAAGTATTTAAATGAATTAACTGAAAACAATAAGGATGAAATTTTTGATATTTTGGGCTTGTGGAAGGTTAACGATAATAGATATAAAGTATTGTCTTTGGTTGTTCGTGATGTATTGGTTGTTCCTGTGTAAACTGTGGCGTCAGAGTCTGTGTTTAGTACATGGGCGCATATTTGATCCATTTTGTAGTTCATTGTCCCTAAAAATAGTTGAGCTTCTTATTTGTGCACAAAATTGGTTGTTATTTTCAGTGCCGATATCTCTTCGCAACATAATGGATGAGGTCGATGAATTTGAAAAAGATATCGAATCAATTTTGTATTTTTTATTTTATTTTTTATTTTATATAATTTAATTTTTTATTGTTCATAATGTTGATATAAGATTTACTAATTGTTTGAATTAGTCATGACAAGTTCTAAATCAATTAGTTTCAAGTTTAACAAATGGATAGTTAAGCACTATTACAATTTGTTGATGACGTGGATCACGTGGTTAAGTTTATTTTTGTATTTCACTTTTTTTTTTTTTTTTTTTTATTACAGTTTTTTTTCCTCGTTTCATTTTTTAGTTTCAGATTTTTTGTAAGTTTTTAACTTTTTTGTTTCAGTGAATGATTGCAGTTTTTTTTTCTTTTTTATTATTGGTTTGCAATTTAAATTTGTTTGGATTGAGGTAGAAATTAGCTTAAAATGTGTTTGGTTTTCTTTTCCCATCTATTAAAATGTTAAAAGGTTGACTTAGCCCAAAAAAAATGGCCCAACCCAAATTAGCTGGGCCCAACATGTAAAAAAAATGTGTTGAAAATAAGTACAACATGAAATAGATTGCATTGAATTAGATGAAATTGGCCCAACCCCAATTAATTGGGCAACCTATGGTTTTTGATATCCCAACCCGCCTATATAGGGCGGCCCAACCCGAATATAATGGGCGGCCCACAGTTTAAAAAATATAAATACGAATTTGTTCAGTTTAGCCCATGGGTTTTGCCCAACCCGACCCAATCCTACCGTTACCCAGCCCTATCAAAACTATTAGAAATATATCAAATCAAAACAGTAACAAAAATCGTTATTTTTTTTAAACGGTTTTAAAACCAAACCATTTAAATTTATACAAAATCAAAACCAAAACCACAAAACCATTTAAGATTTTTCAATTTTATAAAAAAAAAAACCAAAAAGAAAACCAAAACCGCAAAATTGCGGACCGTTGTTTTTTATATATAAACAAAAACGTAACTAAAATATAAAACATAAATTCTAAAAAATAAAATCAAACCACAAAATAATCATAATTAAAGTTTCTAACTAGTAACCATAATTAAAATTTCTACGAGTAACCATGATTAACGGAAAGGAAGAACGATTGTAAACTCACCAATTATAAATGGAACCCTAAGTCCTTTTATACACGTATATATGAGAAGCATGAAAGTATAAATAAATAAAAAATGCATATATATATATATATTAGGGTTAAATTGTAAATATATATATAAAAGTAAGGATATATATGTAATAAAAATATATCTAAAATATCGGTTTCGTGGTTCGGTTTCGTGGTTTCTATTAAAAAACCAAAATCAACCAAACCATTTAGTCGGTTTTAAAACCAAACCATTCGGTTCGGTTTCTCGCAGTTACTCATCGGTTCGATTTTTTGTGATATCCCTTCTTTTGGTTCTCAAAAGTCTATTAAAATAGTATTTTTGACTAACAAAATATTTGTGATTTGATTTTCTAATCCTATTAATTTAAAGAATAATTGAAATTAATTCCAATTTTAAGATAAAAATAGAATGGGTAAAGATCCTTTTTTTTTTTTTGACAAAATACCATTTAAAAAAAATCCAAATATTTAAATTTAAACAGGAAAAATTATTCTTTTTCAAAAAATATTTTTTTCTTAAGTAATTTACAACTATTAACGAAGCAAGAAGCTTCAGGGCAACCATGACCATCGTAGACGCCAATATATGTCGTAGATGGGGAGGTAAGATGCCACCACAACCTAGATCTGATCAAATTCTGGCCGGTGACAACCAAATATTCCGGTGTTGCACCATATTTTGTTTTCTTCATATTTGTTTTTATTTGTTTTCCCTTTTTTTCCTTCATGTTTTTTACCTATTTAAATTTTAGATCTTTCTTGGTCTTTGTTGACATAATTTTTTATTTTTTTATGTTTTTAATTGTATAATTTTGATATTTGTTGTTGCTTTTTTTATTAGTTGTTGTGGTGATGGCGGTGGTGATAGCGAATTTTGTTGTGTTGGCGATAACGAATATTTATCGTAGTGATAGTTAATATTTGTTATGGTGGTGGTGGTGGTGATAAGAATGTTTGATGTGATAGAAATGGTGGTGATAATGAATATTTATTATAGCGGTGACAGTGATGGTGAGTACTTGTTGTGGTAGTAGTGGTGATAATTAATATTTGATCCGGCGGCGACGGTAATGGTAGTAAATATTTGATGTGGTAGTAATAGTGATGATAATAAATGTTTGTTATGGTGGTGGTTGTGATGGTAGTAGACGTTTGTTGTAGTGGTGACGGTGATAGTAGTAAATATTTGTTGTGGTGGCGGTGGCAATGTTACTAAATATTCGTTGTGTTGGTAGCAATGGTTAACAAATATTCATTGTAGTGTTGATGGCGGTGATAACGATTATTATTAGGGGTCCAAAAAATTCACCCTTATTTTTATTATGGATTTTTTTAAGGATACACCTATTTTCAAAAAATTAATTTGAAGTACGCCATATGTCCATAAGCCCAAAATAAGAGAATCCCTTAATATTATTTTATCTTTGGGAAACCTCTATGGTTGACAATTCACACGCATGATTGACTCTCCATTACTAGCAATGGGGATCAGATCAAATTCCATGATTCACGTACAAATTGTGAAAGATCTTGGGCTGATTTAAGGTGGTGGTTTTTTTTTTTTTTTTTTTCATATTATCATTGCAAACATAAAGCTGCAAGCGCTCAAGTTTTTTCGGCGGTTCAAGTGATTTTTCCACTGGTGAGGGTTTTGAGGCGGTGAGGTTGGTCCGGTGGTGGGGATAAAGCGAACTGTGGTAGCGAGTTGGTGATCTGACGCTATTCTAGTATTGCAGGGCTACATTTGTTCAAAATTTCAAGTAGAGTTTGCTAGGGTTGTGGTAGTGTGGGGTGAGCAAGCGGTGGAGATCAAGGGTTGCGACGACGATTGATAATATTAAAGTCGGTGGCAAAGGTATTTGCGTGGGGTAGTCTCTATGGTATTTTGAGACTGATTTGGTGTTCGGTGGTGCTGATTATTCAAGTACAATATTTCTCTTTGCCTTTAATACCCTACATTCAAGATTTTTTATTGCAGAAAAATAGTTTTTTGCTTCATTGATAGAGAAAATATATTTTTACTACCTGTAAAATAAATGTTACTACATAACAATTATTTTCAAATTATCAATCACTTCACAAAAGTTATTGTATAGTAACTATTAACATTGTGTTCAATGTTAATAATTACTGTACAACAATAATCGTATTGGTGAGATTAATTACTGTACATCAATAATAATATTTGTGGGATTGATTTTTTGTAAAAAAATGGACTTTGATTTTATTTCATTTATAGCGAAAATGGGCTTTTACTACCTATAGAACAAATGTTACTGCATAGCAATTTATTACCAAATTCACAATTACTTCACGAAAGCTAATATACAGTAACTATTAACATTTTTTGTTCAATTTTTCTGTAAAACGTACAATTATTTATATTTAATTAATGTACAATTATAATCTTATTGAGGGATTAATTTTGCTGAAAATTTGAATTTGATTTTTTGGTTCATTGATAGCAAAAAAGTAACGTTACTATTTCTAAAACAAATGTTGTTGCGTAGCAAATGTCATCAAATTTACCATCATTTCACACTCATTTTTAGTTTATGATCAATTAATGTACAATAATAATTGCATCGTTGCCGCTGACAATTGCAACAAAGGAATATTGCAGGGAGTAATATTTGATGCACAACAATAAAAGCTTCATTGTTGCTAAAATGTTCCCACCACTAAAACGTTGCCGCCAAAGATTGTCGTCGTAAAAATCAATTATCCCTACCATTGAAATGTTGCTGCTGAAGATAAAAGCTTTACCGTCGCTGAAAGTTGCCGCCAAAGATCATCACCAATGGTAAAATCTTTGTACCCATCACTGAAATCAGATGTCTTGCCGTTGAAATGTTGCTGCCAAAATTGTTGCCGCTAAAATCAAAACTCTGAAAGAAAACCCCGGCATTGAAAAGAACAAATGAAAGCTATAAATTTTTTGATGGATTTGTTCCCAAATTTGAATATAGAAATATATGTTTTTGGTCCCCCCCCCCCCCCCCCCCCCCCCCAGAACCTTTTACCATGTATAAGTCACACACAACCAAGCGCCTTTCTTGGGGGTGGGAACACACAGATGAAAAATGGAGTTTTGCCTAAACCTAAATGAATAATGGGTTTGGAGCGAAATTAATATTAGGCATTGGGTCCATATAAAAAAGCCTTTTTATTATTTAGTTCTCTATGCATATATAGTCTAATAAAGTTATTTTCCCTGAAGATTTGTTATTATATTAACAATAGGTTTATGCCCACGCTAAGCGCGGATTTAAAAATAATTTTATATATTTTTTATTTAAATATTTGAAATTAATTTTATATTTGTTATATTTTAGAGTATATTTTGTTTTAGTTAGTGTGGTTAGTGGTGTTTTTGGTTTGATTTTTTTATTTTTATGGGCAAATATGTTTAATTTGGAGTGATGAATTTTTTTGGGAGGTTATATTTTTTAAAATTAATTTTATGAGAGTTTTTTTTTTTGTTGTGTTATTGAAACTGTGAGTGTTGTTTAATTTTGGATAATACGATGCAATTTTAGTTGAACACAATTTTAATTTTAAAGTTATGTGGGTGATAATATTCAAATTTTTATTTGTGTTATAATTAAAGAAATATCATATTTTAGTGAAATTATGTGCAATTATTTAGGTAATTTTTTTTGTAAGTTATATTATTATAACGTGTTACTAATATTATTGTAAAGTGTTAGAAAATGATATTTTAGCTAATGGTGTTTAACATTGATATTAGTTTGTTTTTCGTAATTTTTTTTAAGAAATGATTTGTTGTTTATTTGTGTTTATTGCTTGTTTTTGTTGTAAAAGTAAACAACAAAAGTCGTAACATCATTATGTGAAGAAAAAATGAATAGTAAAATAATAAATATTGTATTTGTAAATGATAAAATCTCAAAACAATTATGACCAAAATTTATTGTATCGTTATGAAGATATTTATGATTGTGAGGAAGCACAAATATTATGTTATTTGATTTATGTCCATTAGAGAAGATCACCATCAGAGAAAATAATCCATTTTTTTTTTTTTTTTTATTTGGGATGGCTAGTGGAGTCTTGAATGATGTCATCAAGGTCTTTAAATTCATTGTCGGAATAAGTTATAATTGATATTCCTTTGTCGATTTGTTCCATATCACCATGTGTTGAATTATTTGAACTTTTTTTTTTTCGTAATCTCGAGGTATGGTTGCCGATATCAACATTTTCGGGTTTGGATCTTGAGACTTTTGTAGCAGTCTATAAATAATTAGACAATATTGTAAGAATATATATTAATAATGTATTTGTTGAAGTTGTTTTGTACACAATAGAATAATGTTAAACATATATATCAACAAATTGTACAATAGAATAATGTTAAACATACATATAATAATTGTTGTGTGTGTCGTATTGGTGTGATTTCCAAACTTGTATCTGGATCTGTTATTTTCAAACGATGTTGTTTAGTAGTTGGAACATTTGGTATCAATACTCATATATTCAAAACTACTGGGTTTAAAATAGAATATTGTTAAATCAAAATTATACTCATACAATATTAAGATGGAACACAGACGGAACACATAATAAAATACTAAGAGCAGAATTTTGTGCACTAATCGTAGAGACATACGCATCTAGTTCCTTTAATTGTTAGAAAAAAGAGAATGGTTGAAAAAAATAAAGACTAACCTGGTGATGTGTCCCCTTCCATGAATATTGTGGTCCAACAGATTTCCTGATATGGAGAAGGTACAAGTGAACGATGGTTGCACATGTTTTTACATCAATTTTACAATATCGACATGAATACATACTCCAATAGCAAACTTTATACACAAAATTGACATAATTTGTACATTAATAATACACGGAGGATGAAGAAAAAATGAATTTTTTTGAATTCGCATAAATTTTATTATTATTAACTTACTATCTTGAATTCGTTCTAGATTTATTTAAGAAATTATTGATTTAGTTCTTCAATTGCTATTAATTTTTCCTTGATTGGCCATCACTATGCTACCTTGCTATTTTTTTATCCATTGAAATTCATAGACAATTTAATGCATTTAGAAATGATGTTTTTATATGGATCTCTTTCCCCCCCCCCCTTTTTGGTTATATTAGTGACAGGGGGAAGTTGATTGGTTAGTTTATTCTTTTCTAAAGGAATGCCCTGATGGTTTTGCTTTTCAGTTGACTGCTATTGCAGCTTCTCAGGTGGAGTCTGTCAAGTTGCTTCAATTGATAACTATTTTTCTTGCCTTTTGAACATTGACATACTAGTGGCAGAATATTACATTGTCACTTTTACCGCAAGTGTATGGGTCAAGTTTTAGTATAGATTAGGAGAGTTAGGGTTATCGTGTCCACATGGATAGGTTGAGATTATTATCGAGTACCGCAATTGTCATAACCTAATTTTATTTAGGCGATAAAAAATAAAGTTATAATTAATAAATACTAAACTAAATATTAATTTATCTAATTATACTATATTACTAATATGAGATGTTTAGGGGAAAATATTATATAGGAATTAACTTAGTTTACAAAAATGTGTTTGGTCTCGTTTAGTTTACAATAACAGTGTTCAACCTATCTGACAATCTCTGTATCGTAAACTCACTCACCACCTCTCCCGAGTGTAAGATGAGTGAATATGCGACTTTGCATCAATGAAAAAGTCCCCATCAACGTCTTAACGACACTAGGTCACTGAGTCTTGCCCCAACATCATGGATTGCACACTTTCTAACTCCCTCCCGGGTTATTAGATCGTTGCGTTGTGTTTACTCTAGTCCGAATTCGGGGTTACCTCTCCCGAGTGTTAAACCTCGATTTCTCAATATATCTAAATAAGCATATAAACATGGAAAATCGGTAAACACAATCAAAATAGCGACGAACAACCATTAAAGAAACACAACCTAAACAAACAATAATTTCATAAATATTATTAATCCCTAGACAAAATCTGTTTAGCTCATGGCCATAACCATTTATACAATGAAAAATGAGATAAACATGCTCAACAACCTACCGAAGTTAAGAAATTAAAGAGAGAAACGAAAGAAACTTAGTTGTAGTCCGAAGATTTGGCGCTAAAACCGTTTAACGATCGCTTCTCCTTTTTCGCAATGTGTTCTTCTCATTCAGATTTGGTTGAGTACTCCCTAAAACACTCTCAAAATATACTAAACCCTAAGGGGTCTCTCTTCTGGCCGAGAGAGAGAGGAGGAAGAATATATAGGGAGCAAAAATATCTAAATAAATATCTAAAATCAGTATAGAGTAACTGCCGTGGCGGTAGGTATGTCGGCTGTGGTCACGGCCGCGGCGGTGGGTGCGGAGTCATTCTGTTGTTTTACCACTGCGGCAGTGGATCTCATCGTTGCGGCAGTGGATTTGCTGAATGTTTAGGTCTTTCTCTACATCTTGACCGCCGTGGCGGTGGGCTGTAGGTTCTGAATTTTGCCTCTTTGCTCTTTTTCCACCGTTCTTCCACCGGTCTTGATCCGATTTAATCGTTTTTTATCCGTTTTCATCCATTTTTACCCCACACACCTGATTTATACAAAGATAATAAAAACATATTAAAACACTATACAAAATACTCGAAAACTAATAAGTTCGGTTTGAAAATAGATAAGTAAATTATACCTATCAAATACCCCCAAACTTGAAATTTTGCTAGTCCTCGAGCAAAACACCCACATAATACAAGACAAACACAACTAAATTAAATAACATGAACAACCTAAACATAACGATATGCGAGTTTTAAATTCTTCTACCGACCAAAACATTTTTCCCTCAACAACCCCTAGTCTATTGAGTTTAGGTGGTAAAATGCACCATGTGGTGTTCTAGAATTTTAACATTCAATAATGGTAAACGCTATTCTAGATCCTGTCAACTTGTGTGTGCGAGACTCAATAATATAGTTATCCAAGATCAGATTGGATTATCCACCAACGAAACTCACGACTTAGACCGTAAAGGACTAGGATATCCATATGCTTGATTGGGGTCCACTCTTTACTAATGTAGGCTTGGACGTTCAAAAAGATCAATAGGGCTTGGTTCGGTTTTGGAACATTTGGCCAAGGGTATATTGAGAATGTAAAATAGGTTAACGTCGTTAACTTGACGATACCAAAGGCACAACGCTTGACACACTCACACTTGAACCCCCATAGATAAATTTGAATCAACACTGAACAATCATTTATGACTGACGTACTCACTTGTCAAAACAAATAGAATTTAAAAATATTTACATATGTTTTTTTTTTTTCAAACGAACCACACTCCCAAACTTATTTGATTATTACAATTTAAGGTATGTGTGAAATATGAATGAAAAATGACAAATAAGTACTCGAATACCGAATCAATTTAAAAGTTTGCTCTAAACCCAACCGCTCACATCAAGTAGCATACACGAATGCTAACTTGATTATCTCAAATTTGTGCCTTCGGTTCAACGATATAGGTTTGGAAAAAGTTCAATTGGCCATGGTATTAGTTAAGTGTTCAGAATTGAAACAGTTTTTAGGTTTCGACAGGGTAATGAGGGATAAACATATAGTAAGGTAAGCTTCAAAGGCCCAAGCGATCAAAATGAATGCCTAAATCATATCTCCTGAACTACCTCGCCTAGGATTTTGCCTCAAGCTTACCCTCAATCAAGTTCTAGAATCCTTAAATTGTCATGAGTTTGGCTAATTGATAATTGTCATCAAATCGGTTGAATAACTATACATTGAGTCTATGTGCTCGTGCAAATTAGGATCTATAATAACTTTTACGAAAACGCATTGTCAGGCACACAGAACACACATGAATGGGTATTACCCTTGACCTCGAAAACAACCAGGGGGTAATATCATCATCAGGTAATGGCCCATATGAATGCAAAACTCAACATGCAACAACGACAACAAACATAAACACATTCTAAACTAAACAATCATGCACACGATAAACTAAACAACATTTAAACATACTAAAATACTACACATCACTTCCAAACTTAAAACAATCAGTGCTCACAGCGACCCAATCATCAATCGCAACATATGAAATTAAAGCATGTTGACGAAGACGGTTTAGAACACGTACCTGGGAGGCAAGAGAATCTCGCCTCTGAATGAATTTAGCGGTAACAGAATTAATTTATTTTTTTTACTTGGGTTACCTCCTAAGAAATGCTTGATTTAATGTCTTCGGCTTGACACGGAGAACGGCTAGTTAAAGAGTAGCTTCCATCCATAGTACGTGTCATACAACATCACATACGGGTCTTAGTTCAGTACGCTTTCAAGACTGGTGAGATTTGGCATTGTATAGCTCGAACTTTCAACAAAACTCTCCACCGGCTCATGTGCTTGGCGGGTATAAAAGAGCACTGCTTTTGGCGACGAAGGACAAGTGAGCCACATCGGATCCTCGTAGATGTGATCGTCTTGGATCGACGGTGACATCACAATATGGATTTCCAATGGCGACGAATCACAATCGTCGATCCATGCTTGGGTTCCTATCTCATTCGGATAAGCATAGTTGAATTCTCCCAAACTCTTTCCACTCGTTTTCGGTTCCTCGTGGTGGCTTTCAATGGATGTGGTGTTTGTATCTCCCAGTGCCACCACATTTGACTCGGCCTCAATTAAGCAGATAAGCTAATCGATTTGCGTCTGAAGAGACATTATGGTCGCATCGATTTCAGCGCAGGTTGTCTCAATTGTGTCAAGACAAACCTCGTGCTCATTTAACCGGTCATTTGTTTCCCTCCAAAAAGTTTGAGTTCCCCCCATAAATTCAGCTTACATTTCCTCCAGGGGAGAAGACTCCACATCTTAGATTTGGGTGTCAATCCATGGCTCCGAAAAAATGGAACTATTCCCCAAGCTTTGGTAGCTCGTTGAATAATTTCAACAGTGAAAATCATACTCAGCCATATCTTCCAACAACCAATAGGCTTCATCAACAGTTAGTTGGCCAAAAGAGGTGGTACCGTTTCCTCTTTCAACCCACGTCCTGGTTGTGGCTAATAACCCATCGAGGAAGTTTAGTAGTTGACACTCCCTCGGGAAACGATGGTTCAAAAACTGGACTAGCAAATCCTTGTATCGATCCCAAGCACTATAAAATGGCTCGAAATCCCATTGAAAGAAATGCAAAAGCACTTGTTGATCTAACATCGTCAAGTACCCTGCAGGAGAAATAAAACCCTGCAGGAGAAATAAAAAACAAAACTACCAAGAATTTTTTTTATAAACACTAAAAAATGCCTAAATTAAAATCAAGTCATTTACTCACAATATCAACAATAATCTAAAACATAATTCTCGGCAACGACGTCAAAAACTTGGTGGCGGAATATTACATCGTCATTTTCACCACAAGTATATGGGTCATGTTTTAGTATATATTAGGAGAGTTAGAGTTATCGTGTCCACATAGATTGGTTGAGATTATTATCGAATACCGCAATTGTTACAACCTAATTTTATTTAGGCGATAAAAAATGAAGTTATAATTAACAAATACTAAAGTAAATACTAATTTATCTAATTATACTATATTTCTAATATGAGATGTTTAGGGTAAAAGATTATCTAGGAATTAACTTAGTTTACAAAAATGTGTTTGGTCTCGTTTAGTTTACAATAACGATGTTCAACCTATATGACAATTTCTGTATCGTAAACTCATTTACCACCTCTCCCGAGTGTAAGATGAGTGAATATGCAACTTTACATCAATGAATAAGTCTCCTTCAATGTCTTAACGACACTAGGTCACTAAGTCTTGCCTCAACGTCATGGATTGCATACTTTCTAACTCCCTCTCGGGTTATTAGATCGTTGCGTTGTGTTTACCCTAGTCCAAATTTGAGGTTACCTCTCCTGAGTGTCAAACCCTGATTTATCAATATATCTAAATAAGCATATAAACATGGCAAACCGATAAATACAATTGAAATAGCGAAGAACAACCGTTAAAGAAACACAAAAACAAACAACGAGTTCATAAATATTATTAATCCCTAGACAAAATCTGTTTAGCTCATGGCCATAATAATTTATACAATGAAAAACGAGCTAAACATGCTCAACAACCTACCAAAGTTAATAAATTAAAGAGAGAAATGAAAGAAACTTAGCCGTAGTTCGAAGATTTGGTGCTAAAATCGTTCAACGATCGCTTCTCCTTCTTCGCAACCTGTTCTTCTCATTCGGATTTGGTTGAGTACTCTCCAAAACACTCTCAAAATATACTAAACCCTAAGGGGTCTCTCTTCTGTCCGAGAGAGAGGAGGGAGAAGATATAGGGAGCAAAAATATCTAAATAAATATCTAAAATCAATGCAGAGTGACCGTTGATAGGTGTAAAATACCTATCTACTTCTAAACCGAATTTGGTAGTTTTCGAGTGTATTATTAATATTTAATTGCGTTTTAGTTTGTTTTTAGTTAAATCAGGTGTAGGAACGTTAACGAGCTATAAACAGACGAAATAGTGGAAAAACGGTGAAGAAATGAAGAATAAACAAGGTTTTAAGATCACAAGACCTACCGCTGTGGCGGTGAAAATGCTAAGAGTATTGAAAATACACAAGTCCCACCGCCTAGGCGGTGAAAGTGCAGAGAGTTGGAGTTGTTTCACTACCGCGGCGCTGATCTTCACCGCTGCGGCGAAGGCTAAATCGACTTCCTCACCGCCTAGGCCGTGAAAGATTAAAGAGTTTGGAAAGCTGGCTGACATACGCACTGCCACGGTGGTCAGCTCTGCACAACAAAATAGATATTTTCAGATATTTTGAAGCCTTGCACCTATAAATACCCATTCTCCCACTTGTGAAAGGGGCTCTTGAAACTCTTGGACGCCCCTAACCTTAGGAGGTGATCCTTGGCCATTCTTAAAGAAGAGATTCATCATTCGGAGAAGAGGAAACATTGGTAGATCGATCTTTGGCGACAGTGGATCACTCCACTTTAAGATTTAATATTTCTCTCTTTATTTCTCTATTTGTAATTTAATGTTTTATTGTAAATGATGATGAATCCCTCTTGGTTTAATGTTCCAATGGCCAAGATCATGTTAGATTAGATAAATATTAGCTAGGGATCGATGTAGTTGTATAAATACTTGTTTGGTTTAATATATGTTTCTTTAACAATTGTTTGATTTTAATTTTGATTGTGTTTATCATCTTATGACAAGCTTAGTATGCTTGTTAAGGTATTAGAGTTGGATTTGAGAATACAAGGTTTGACACTCAGAAGAGGTAACCCTAGATTTGGACTAGGGTAAACACATCGTTATGATCTACCGACCCGAGAGGGCATTAGAAAGTGGACAATCAATGACGTTGGAGCAAGACTCACGTAACCTAGCATAGTTAAGATATTGAGGGAGACCTCTTCGTTGACACGAAGTCGCGTATTCACTTGTCTTACACTCAGGAGAGGTGGCGAGTGAGTTTACGAACCGAGATTATCGGATACCATAAACACCGTTATTGTTAACTAAATGAAATCAAACATGTATTAAGTGAACAAAATCAATCCCTAGGTAATCAACTTAGTTAGGATTAACCTACTAATTGTAGTTTAATTTAATTTTAATTAGTTTAATTTTAAAATAATTCTTTAACTGTCTGGATATTAGGAGATTATGCAAATTGCGGTATTTAATTATTCACACCGTCCCTGTGGAACGATATCCAATCTTAAAAGATCCACTATATTAAAACTGAACCTTGTATACTTGTGAGTGGTCAATACGCGAGCGTAAAAACCTCATCGTACAAGTTTTTGGCACCGTTGTCGGGGATGGTGTTGCATGCGTAGAATTGATATTGCGACTAAATAGTTAAATATTAGTCCAGACAATTCTTTTATTTTATTTTCTTTTAAATTTTTTTTGTTTAATTTGTTGTGATCAAGCAGTGCGTGCAACGTAGAAGAAATTTGGAATTCTTGACTCTTGATCCTGAGATCGAGTGTACATTGAAAAGGATAAGGAAAGAGAGAAGAAGCTAACTTCAATGACATGAATCGTGATCCAATGGAGCGTACTAACCCTAATTCCTTGTCAATGAGGGATTTTGGTGAAAAATACTTCACCAAGTCCAGCTAGGGATGGTAAATCAAGCAAGTCACATTTTTTTATCCAAAACTGAGGGTATCAATTTTTACTCGATTTTTGCAACTATTTATTTTTTGGAGGCCAAAATGGTCTCGGAGCGTGTTTGGAGGTAAATTAGGGAGTGAGGATACTCAGAAATGTGTTTTTCACTTAAAATCGTTGAACAAGCGAAGTGGAAACGCATAGTATGGAGCCTTTGTGTGAAAACTTGAAGAAATAATGAAAATCCAGCAGCAGGTTCACCGCCTAGGCGGTGAAAATGCAGGATGTCAAGTTTTCATTATAAACACCTCACCGCTGAGGCGGTGAAACAACAGAGAGTTAAGTTTTTGGAAAGGCGCTCCACCGCCTAGGCGGTGACACGACATAATGTTCAGGTTTTGAAAAGGCGCTCACACCGCCACGGCAGTGAGGCCTCTGTTTGATTAAAACCATCTTGCCATACAAAAACACTACAACCACTTTTGAAACTCCAAAATCTCTCTATTTTCATCATCCCAAATCGTTTCCAACCCCCAAATTCATCATTCCATTTACAAAATTTGTGATTTCCTCCCTAAATCATCCACCAAAAATCAATTTTAAACCCTATTTTTGCGATTTTCTTTATCACTACGGGATTTTGGTTTGATTTTTGGTGATAAACTAAGTTTTAAATGGATTGTTAAATTGTGTGAAACAAAATTGCATGCTACATTTATGATATTTTGTTGAAACATTATGATTGGTGTGTGCGTATTGAGTCGCCAAGGGCAATACGAGCTCGGAACTTTCCTGGATCAGTATTCGAGACATCAAGATGAAATCCATCGGCTCATGTGCAACCGCTTTGGCATTGATATAAGTACTTATCCGCCTATGCCGCATGTGCCGCCACACCTTTTGCAACCACCACAATTTTCATTTTGACGTGATAGTGGTGGCGATGACTTTCCTCCCAGCGAACAGTAGGGGGTGAGACTTTTACGTCTTAGCCCCTAGGTATGTGTCGGCACCCAATTTTACTTGTCATTATTATAAACTGTTATTGGGTTCGCTGCTTAGTTAGTTAGGGCACTACCTGTTTTTAAGTTTGGGGGGAATGTACATCACGTTTTGTGTTGTTAAAAAAATATGAGAAGGATGGAAATATTTTTGTATGTAAAACTTTAATTTTTAGTTAAGCTTTATTTTATTTTATTTTTTTGTTTTTTTCATGTTAAATGCTTAGATTAGTGTATGTATGTAGTATTTCGAGTTAATGTAGAAATGTTAGTGTATGAAGTCGTATATGTTTGATGAGTTGTTGAATTCGTCAAGGGCTATTTTTCGATGATGAAAATTATCTCTTAATTGTATATCGAGGTCGGGAATAATGTTAGTCATATGTGTTTTGTGTGCTTAGTATGTCGATTAGGTGAAAATTATTATAATCCTTAAATCGCACGATCGCATGGACTCAATGTATAATTATTTGAATGATTTGACGTTGATTATTCAGTAATAAGTTCATGACACAAATGAGAAATCTAGAACTTGATTTGGGGTAGACTTGAGGCGAAATCCTAGGTAAGGTAATTCTAAAGGCGTGATTTAGGCCTTCACTTTTTTCGCTTGAACCTTTTGAAGCTAACCTGAATTTTTTTATCCCTCGTTACAATGTCGAAGCCGATAATCTTTTCAATTCTGAACACGTTTCAATACTCTATCTAATTAAATTTTTCCAAATTATTGTTGCTAAGCCTAAGATTCAAATTGAGTGAAATCAAGTAGCATAGGCTAATGCTGACTTGAAGTGAGCGATTGGGGTTTCAGACCAGTTCTTATTGGTTCAATATTAATGTTTTCACTCGTAATTCTTTTTGCACGCCCCTAAAATTGTACAAAATCGAATAAGTTTGGGGGTGTGACAGTTCTTTAACGGTAAAAAAAAAAAAACGAAAAAAAAAAACTATGTAAATATAGTTTTTATTTTTATTTTCATCGACAAGTAAATACAGCGTTCTTAAATTCTTGTTCAGGATTATAGTTTCAATGTTTGGGGTTACGAGAGAGAGATAGCGACAAGGGTTTGTGCCTTAGGTATCGTTCAATTATAGCGATTTGCTATTTTCTATTCCTGCGATACCTTTGTTCGTTCTCAAAAGTTTAACCAAGCCCTATTGATCTCTGTGAATATCTAAACCTACATTAGTGGATAGTTGAGCCTAGTCAAGTATATGGTTTTCCTGAATCTTTTAAGGTTTAAGTCATGAGCTTGTCTACTGAATGATCCAATCTGGAGTTTGGTTAGTTATACATTTGATCTCTCACACACACACATTTCAAATGGATCTAGAATGGTGTTTATTGATACTGAGTGTTGAAATTCTAGAACACCACTTGATGTGTATTATTTCCTGAACTTGATCAAATTGAGGGTTGTTGAGGGAGGACCAACTTGGTTTGTTTGATTGAATTTGGAACTCGCATGCATATACTTCTTCTTTGTTAAAGTTTTTCATTTTTAGAATAGTTGTTAGTTAATTAGTGTAGTTAATTTAATTTAGTGTTAGGGTGTTTTGCTCGAAGACTAGAAAAATTCCAAGTTTGAGGGTATTGCGGCGATGGATATATTGGTTGTGGTCACGGCCGCGGCGGTGGATGCGGAGTCATTCTGTTGTTTCACCGCTGTGGCAGTGGATTTGCTGAATGTTTAGGCCTTTCTCTGCATCTTGACCGCCGCGACGATGGTTTCACCTCCGCGACGGTGGGTTACAAGTTCTGAATTTTGTCTCTTTACTCTTTTTCCACCATTCATCCACCGCTTTTGATCCGATTTGATAGTTTTTTATCCGTTTTCATCTTTTTTCACCCCACACACCTGATTTATATAAAAATAATAAAAACGTATTAAAATGTAATAAAACACTAGAAAAAAAATACTTGAAAACTAACAAGTTCGGTTTGAAAATAGATAGGTAAATTTCACCTATCACATACACATAAGCATTCTTTTCGGTGTCAAATGTTGTTTCTGACGTGGATGGCACTTTAGATGCAATCAAAATCGCTATAATTAACAAATGGATTTTATTGTTTGGTTACTCCTTTATTGGTTATTATCTTGAATTCGTTCTAGATTTATTTAAGAAATTATTGATTTAGTTCTTCAATTGCTATTAATTTTTCCTTGATTGGCCATCACTATGCTACATGACTATGTTTTATCCATTGAAATTCATAGACAATTTAATGCATTTAGAAATGATGTCATTTAATGGAGCTCTTCCCCCCCCTCCCCCTCCATTTTTAGTTATATTAGTCATAGGGAGAAGTTGATTGGTTAGTCTATTCTTTTCTAAAGGAATGCCCTGATGGTTTTGCTTCTCAGTTGACTGATATCGCAGCTTCTCAGGTGGAGTATGTTCAGGTTGCTTTAGTTGATAACTATTTTTCTTGCCTTTTGAACCATTGACATACACGTAGGCATTCTTTTCGGTGTCAAATGTTGTTTCTGACATGGATGACACTTTAAATGAAATCACAATAGCTATAATTGACAAATGGGTTTTATTGTTTGGTTACTCCTTTATTGGATATTCTCTCCGTTACATTATCTAGAATTCTAGGTGGTTTTGTTTTGGATACACCTCTACTTTGTTGGAAAAATGAGCATAAGTATTTTTTTTTTGTGTGATCTGTACGTATGTTTGTGAGTGTATTTGTGTTGGATGATAAAATTCAATGTCCTCAACTTCTAAATTTCTTATGAAAAGTATTTATTTCAGGAAAAAACACATTCTTATGCTTTCTTTATTTGTTTCCTAGTTATTGTATTTAAACATGCAGGGAGGAAAATATTGCATCTTTGTGAGCTCTAGATTCATACTTGAAAGAAAAGCTTACTACATGGCTCAGTCCAGCAAATCTAGAGCTTCATAACATTACATGGGATGATCCTGCTTCTTTGTTGGAGAAAATTGTTGCATATGAGGTCCCTTACTCTTCCCTCTTCATCGCTATTCAAGATTTGCACTATGCAACATTTTTTTTTATCTTTAGTGATTATGTGAACAGGTTGTCCATCCAATCAGCAATCTTATAGATTTAAAGAGAAGGCTAGGAGTTGGTCGTCGTTGTTTGGGATATTTCTGATGTGTATGGAACTTTTGATGCAATCAAAATAGCTATAATTGACAAATGGGCATACACATGATTTCTTATTATGCCCGTGTCTTTGTTACTAAATGTGAGGTTGAGTGTTATGAAAAAAAACTTAGATGCAAAAATCAGTAGTTCAAAGACAATAACTAATAACCTTAAAAAAAAATCATAAAATCTCATATGCCAAATCTTCCTTTTTTAATCCTTCAACATGCTACAGTTGCAAACATATATGTTCACCATGTGTGAACATATGAAGGAAGTGGTGTAGAAAATCTAGTTGAGGAAAAATATCAAACACAGGGTGTGCACCATATGTGAACAGCTGCAGGAAAAATGTATATGCACCATACCTTAAGATAATAAAGATTGAGAAGAAGATGAAGCCTCTAGAAGTAAAACATTTTGTTAATAGTGGATACATTTCAGCAATAAGAGAAGAGTGAAAAAGAGAATTGGAGGTTTGAGTGATGAAGAAGAAGGAAGAAAGCTTGATTTATATAATCTATGGATTGAAAGAGGAAAATAGGTAGAAACCGTTACCTTTCACGGAGGTGAAGAAATCATTGATAAACAATTGAAGACCCATTAATAGAGGTTGAAATAGAGCCTTGGAACGAAAATTGGTGAGGGATCCTCAGGTTTTTACCATCACAATAGCAGGGACGAAATACGTAACAGTAGATTTTAGGAATTGTTGGCGATGGTAGGACTTCAAACGGCTAATTGATGAGGGAAGGATGATGGAGAAGTGTTCATTGATGGTATGCATTGGAACGACTCATTGATGGTAGAGCAACTCATTGATGGTGGAGCAAAAGAAGGCTGAAGAAGCGATGGATGATTGAGAAGCCATAGATGTGCAATGCCTTGCTCTCGTTCATTGTAAGCGTTTGTCCTCTAATTTTAGGTTCTTCTATTAGATTTGATAATTAGTATTTATTATTCACTCCTCCTACCAATTAATTCCCATCAATATTAGGGATGCCATAAAAAAATGAACCAATGGGTAACCGAGAGAAACCAAACCGAATGGTCTAATTTTAAAACTGACTAAATGGTTTGGTTGCGATTTTGGTTTTGAAATTAGCAACCGAAGTGGTTTTGATTTTAGTTTTGGGATAGAAACCGTGAAACCAAACCGCGAAACCAAACCTCGAAACGGTAAAATCGACATTTTAATAATATTTTTATTACATATATACCATTATTTTTTTATATATATTTACATTTTAACCTTAATATATATATATATATATATATATATATATATATATATATATATATATATATATATATATTTTATTTTATTTTATTTATTTACACTTTTAGCCCCTATTATATTTATGTTGGTAAAGGGTGTTAGGGTTTTATTATTTTCATTTCACAAATCGTTACAGTCGTTCGGCTCTATTCTCTCCGAGTCTCATTCCTCCATTCATTTCCTCCCTCAATCCCTCTAGTTTGAGTCTTCTCTTTCTCTAATCAATGTCGCAGGCTCGCAACTAGCTAACCACTAGATTTGGACCTCAACCGCCACTAGATCACCATCGTTGTCAGCGACTTAGCGTTGGAACCACACTGACCCGATCTGGACCTTAGCCACCAGATCTTTATCTTAGTATCGTTCAACTCATCTGTTTACATGGAAGTAGATAACGGGTTAGTGCTTACTTCCTGCCTGTGGATCTTATAAACACTCGCTATGCTGAGTTTTAGTTGATGCATATATGGTTGTCGATTGAAATTTTTCTAGTCGTTACTTGTTAGAAATAGATCCGTTTTGGCCCGATACATTTTCTTGCTGATAGTTATATAGTTGGACTTAACATTTTGTTTTTTATTTTTATAAAATTGAAAAATCTTAAATGGTTTCACGTATTTGGTTTTGGTTTTAAAACCATTAAAAAAAGCCGGCGGTTTTGGTTTGATATATTTCTAGTGGTTTTGGGTTTGGTTTTATATAAAACCAGACCAAAACTTAACCAGTGGCATCTGTAATTAATATTTAACTGTAATACCCTTGCATGGTTTCAAGTTCATTATCTCTATCTCTTTCTCTTTTCAAGATCATAAAAAGTCACTTCCTTACTAACCCACGTCTACAATGAGTTAAATTCATGAAAATTATACCATTTTGATCTATATTTTATTATCTTTATTTTGATATCAATATTCACTATTTTTGAGTGAAAAAATTCAAAAGTGAACATTCACTAAAAATGATCGTACATTATTTCCTTCATAACACACTAATTATGGAAATAAAGACCAACAAGAAACTTATTTTGTGAACGTTTACAGTTGATTAAATTCATGAAAATTACATCATTTTAATTTATATTTTATTCTCTTCAGTTTGATATGCACATTGATTATTTTTTCAAAAAAATATCACAACACTATGAATGTTCACTAAGACAAATAACCAAACACATAATGTAACTTATATGGTAAATGTTCACTAAAAACAACTACGAAAGGTAAAAAAAAAAATCAATTAGTGAATGTTCACTAAAATTAATTACCGTCAACATAAAATGTGACTTATTTTAGTGAACATTCACTAAATCAATTCACCAATACAATACAAAATTACTTACTTAGTGAATGTTCACTTAGACATTTTCATTAGTTAGCATTCGTTTGTTTAGCGAACATTCACTAAAATAATTAGCCCTAAACAATACAATTACTTATTTTCGTCTATGTTAACTACATATTTTACTCCAACAAAGAATGTGATTTAATTTAGTGAACATTCATTAAATCAACTTTACGTTGTAATCATATTTTTGTCTTAGTGAATGCTCACAAAGGCAATTAACCCAATAGATAAGTTAACTTAGATTTGTAAATGTTCACTAAAAACAACTACAAAAGGTACATGATTTGAATTAGTAAATATTCACTGAATCAATTACCTCTAACAAAATGTGATTTATTTTAGTGAATATTCATTAAATCAATCCACCAACACTAAATATATTCACTTAGACAATTTCGTTAGTAAACATTCATTTGTTTAGTAAATGTTCACTAAAAGAATTACCCCAAAATCACAATATTACTTAATTTCGTATATGTTCACCACATATATTAGCCTAACACAGAATGTGACTTAATTTAATGAACATTCACTAAATTAACTCGACATCGAAATCATATTTTTATCGTTGTGAATGTTTACTAAAGGCAATTTACCCAATACATAATTTAACTTGGAGTGTTATAAGGCACAAAAAACATAACATAATAGGATATTTTATTAATAACCATATAAAAAAATCCCTTATGAATTCATCTTGAATTATATTTAACAAAAAAATAAATAAATTTTTATAGTATATTCAATGGAAATAATCATATGGATACCAAAATGAAGAGAATGTAATGTAGATTAAAATGAGATAATTTTCATGAGTTTAATTTATCGTGTGAGCTTTGTTTTTGTGTGTTTATTTTCATAATTGATAGGTTATTAATGACATTTGATCATTTTTAGTGAACGTTCACTTTTGAATATTCAACAACGAAAAACTACAATTTGTAAAAGATGAGATCCATTCAGAAGCACTTCTTTAATTTATTTTCTTCCATTGGCAATAAGTTGCATATTTTTCTGTTTGTACTCTCTTATTATGATTATTCTAATCGTTTTGTATGCTTTGAGGTTTTATTATTTTGTTCTTTGTCTTGCGTCATGGGTTTGATTTGCTCTACCAATTCGATCTATCGAAAGAAGTTTTGTGACTCAAATCAACCTATGAAAAGACTTCTTAAACTACAACTACTCAACAGAACTAGACTCACGAACTGAGCTAGTCACTCCTTCTTAAGGAGTTGCAGTTGAGAAACTGAGAAGAGCTACTCAACTAAAAGATAAGAGAAAGTGATTGAAAAGAAAGGTCTAAGGCCCCTAAATGACCACTCAGGGATAAATGAGGTAGAGGTGCAAAGACAATCAGGAGGTTCACGTTTTCACTAAAAAATAATCAATATGAATATCAAAATGAAAATTATGGAATGTAGATTAAAATGATATAATTATCATGAATTTAATTTATTGTGAACATTCCCAAATGAATTTTTTTATTGGTGTTTGTTTTCATAATTGGTGGGTTATTAATGACGTTTGACCATATTTTACAGAGAGTGATGCTCACATCTTCATCGTTGTTTTCATTTTCATTAACTTCTTCAAGTACATTATCTTCTTCATTATCAACTATTTTTTTTGTGGTTCATCCAAATTCTAGGGAATTTAATAGTCTCAAATTTATTTAAATTCTATGGCTCATTCACAATCTCAGATTCATTCAAATTCTCGGGTTCATTCACTTTCTCAAAATATACAACCAATTCATCATTTTCCCTTAATTCAATTACGACATCATCTTTTGGTAAAATTTCAACCAGGGGTGCACTCAACCAATCATTAGAGTATACAAACTATATTTTTAGAATCTTTAAAACTTAAGATCATTTGTTGTGCATCATCATCATCTTCTAAAATTTTTAGATCATTGACAGAACCCCAACCAGACAGTAAGTAATACATTATATGTAACGACCCGGTTTCCCAAGGCCGTCAGGCGGTTTCTACCATTGGAGAATTTATTTGAGAAATTTTACAAACAATGGCGACAATCACAAATATCGAATTGATTGATTCAATTTTTACACCGGTAAATAATAAATTTAACTATTACAAATTAATTAGCAATTCAGCTGAAATTCCTGTCGCCGCATTATTTTTAAATACTCAAATAAATTCCTGGCACCAGTCAATTTAATACTAACATTTAAATTTGTAATTTAATATACAATTACGACGACAATTATAATTATCGATTTAAATTTTACAATACAACGACAATAATTATGTTCAATTTATCAAGTAAGTTTTTACAAAGGTAAATATTAACTACAATTATTACAAACATAATTTCTTATATCATTCATGTCTTCGTTTCGTTCTCACCGGCACTGCAATTAAAATTGTGGAGGGTTGTGAGCCAATGCTCAGTAGAACTACAACCCCTGTAATACGTGCATTTAATTATCACGATAAATCAAATACCTTGGTATGATTTTCACATAATCATAATTATTTCATGCGAACTAACAACGATAAATTCACCGACAGTAATAACATACATCTCACAATGAAGAAATTAAGTACATATATTAAAAGAGTTAGAAATTCTACCTAAAATCCAAAGTCGAAATCTAAACTGGAACATTTTACTCATTCCAGAAATTACTTAACGTATATATTTTGAGACGAACAGAAGCTAATTGCAAAATAAATGTTTCTTCCCCCTTAATATATCTCTTCATATTAGCAAATGAAACTCAAACGGCCACTTTATATGTTGAATTGCATTGTTATTATTATTATTATTATTATTATTATTATTATTATTATTATACGTGACATATATATGTGACATATAAACATATATGTTTGTGTTATCTTCTTTAATAAGAATACAACACATTAAGCATATATATATATATATATATTTTTAATTATTTACATAAATACCCCCTTAAAGTAAAAAAATAAAAATTAATTATATCCCAAAACTATTAAAAGTATATTTTAAATAACACATTGGTCCCAAACTTTTTAAAATCACTTTAAAATAAATATTTAACTTCCCAAAAATTATCACATATTATTTATACCATAAATTTTCAAAACTGTCCAAAAAATATTAAAGTTATCTAAAATAATATTTTCAAAAATATAAATTTTCGGGGTATTACAATCTACCCTCCTTAAATAAATTTTGTCCTCGAAATTTCGTTTAAAACAATAATAATCCAGGATCGCATCACATGGTCATGTTAATCACACTCAATTCTAGAACAATTGTTCTCTATGTAGGGTCCCATAATCGAAAATCACGTATAATTCACATTCGTCAACATTCATTCCACTTATCGCAACATTCTCATTCTCAGTGGCCCATGTTATATCCAACAACATATGGACAGGGTGCAATTTGGTCAGTAACACCTAGCACAGATAACCAATTGTCAAAGAATCTTATGTTTCTAAACGCTTCCGCTACGCTTCTCTGATAAAAATAACAATAAATACAATATATCTTTAAAATATCATGGTAGTCTAATTGGATTGGGTTTATCTCTATTCCAACAGGTCTACGACCTTAATAATTTTTTCACTTGACATAAGTTTTCAAGTCCACTGCCATATCCCTTAATCAGCATTTACCAATTCCGTCCGACATTTCAAGCTAACATATTCGCAATTAATAGTATAGCTAATAGATAGTCCAAATTCCTAATGGACTGTCCCGTGAGACTAAAAATGACTACCTCCAATATTCACATTAAACTTTCAATAATCCCATAAACTTTTTCATAAAATCAAACAATTCAAATTCTAAGTAATCAATTTTTTTGCAATACGTCAAAAACACATAAATATTTGTCAAGTACATAAATACATCTCAAAACACTTAAATACATCAGAATCATATAAATACCCCTCAAAACACATAAATACCACCGAACCATATAAATATGTATCAAATTACATAAACACATCTCCACCACACAAATATGTATTGAAACAAATGAATATATATGAATCATATAAATACGTATCAATCTCGTAAATACATCTCAAAATACATAAATATATTCTAAACCACATAATTATCTAGAAACACGTAAATATGTTACCAACACGTAATCATGTCACAACCACACAAATACGTTTCAAATTGCTAAATACACATCAACTATGTAAACCAAATACATCCCAAATCATATAATTACGTCTCCAAAGTTACGTAACATAACCAGTTAAATACTGAATTTAATACTTACGTGAAATGTATATAAATTTTTTTTACATAAAGCCCTAATTCGCATTTCTAATACCAATTAAGCTAAAAAATTCAAATTAACATTTTAAAATAATAATTGGCTTCCGATAGTTTCAAAATGACCCCATGCTCCGCCTCTACCAATCATTAGTAATAGACCAATATGTAAAACCTAAGTTGTAGAACATACGTCATAAATAGTCGCATTATAGAACATTAGAGAATTTTAAGGTAAAAATTTTATTGATAAAAACTCAAATCGAAAGTTGGGGGTCAAATTGGGAATTTAGAAACACAAAAATTTAAACTTGAGATTTGAATTGGAAATTAGAAATCAAAAGTAAAAATGTTAAGGGCAAAATTATAAATTTTGAAACTTTTTAAAATTGAAATTTACTGAAATAAGGATCCTAAAGAAATTGGAGGGAGGAAAGTGTAATTTAACTTATATATATATATATATAAACACATTGTAAACCGACGGACGATCCACCGGCCAGAGAAGGGGGCGATCGAGGGGCGACGTGGCGAGCTCAGGATCAGTTTAATCACTAAAATCATGTAATAAAAACCCTCCCACATGCAAAGAAGTGAGAAAATTAGAGAAACAACTCGAGAAATTCTAGAGAGAGAGAGATAACTGGAGCGGAGGGGTCGTCGATTTTTCTTGAATCGGCGTTCCTCCGGCAGCGTGGTCGTGGCTGGTAGGGGTATGCGTGTTCGTGTGGACATCATAGACAGTTCAAAGAGAGAGAGAGGGTGGTTTGGCCGGTGGCGTGGTTCGTCAACGGAGTGGCAATGTGCGTTTTTAGCGTCGCCGGTGAGCAGGAGTTGCGAATCGCCATCCAACCATCGACGATCATTGGGCTGGTGAGTATTTATGTGTAATTCCTCTAATCAATTGATAGGTGTGTGAATGTATGAGCGTGACAAGCTGGGTCGATAAATTTCTGGCGGTGTGGGTTGTGCTCGATTTTCTTCTTCCGACAGCATGTGGGTTTGTGTGTGTGTGTTCTGATTTTCCAGTTAGGGTGTGCATGTGTGTGTGTGTGTGAATGTGTGTTGCGTCGACGAGAACCCAGCAATGGAAAAAAAAATCGAGACGGAGAGAGAGAGAGAGAGGGTGATCAACGGCGGTGGCGGTGGTGTGAGTTGGTTGCGGCTGCGATGTGCCACTGTGTGTCTATGCCGCCGTCAACAGCGATCATTGGTCCCGTAGCGTGCCGTTGACACTGGTATGCATGTGTGGTTGCATGCATGGGGGTGTGTGTATGTGTCGCAGCGTGCGTAGGTGTGTGAACAGTGACCTAATGGGTGTGCGGGTGAGCTGGTGAGGTGGCCGGGGGTGGTGTCTGATGGATGTCGTGAGTGGTGCAGGGTCAACAGGAGAATCGGTAAGGAGGGGGAAGCCACCGGCGGTCGGCAACTGTAGAGAGAGAGAGAGGCCAGCCGTCGGGTCTGGAGAAGAACCAAAAACAGAGAAAAAAAAGAAAGAAAGGGGAATTGCACAACTGACCCCAACAAAAGAAAAAAATTCAAATTCAAATTCAAATCCTTTTCGAGGCCCATGAACAACTCGGAGAGGATATCGTTTTCCGTTAAATTTATTCTAGTTTTGTTAAATTCAATCTTAGCCTAAAAATCTTTGTAACCGGAGTAATAAATTGGGATCATTCATATTACAAGATTTCTTATGTAATAAATAACAGAGCGAAATTATTAGAATAATAACAAATCTCATAGATAAAATATGGGGAATGGAAAAATGCGGAACTTAGGGCCTGCATTACATGACTAGGTGATTTTACATAAAATATTAACTTAGGCCCTATCATTTCTAGGTTTGCAGACGCCAACACCTCGGTAAACTTTGGACAATGAGATTTTTTAGCACCAGAAACGAGGTGAGTGTACTGTCTTCTTGTCAAATTATTTGTATATATATATATGATGGAAAATGATTGTATTTAAATTAGATGCTTTTAAAAATTATGTGGTGATTTGACGATGTTGAATAGACGATATTATTGAGTGATGTTGATCCGCTTCGGCGGAGTGATATTTATTCCCTTCGGAGGAGTAATGTTAGATGTTTATACTGCACAGTGATTATCCACTTCGGTGGAGTGATGGGTGTTCGTAAGAAGGCATATCCTACGGATGGTACGGTACCGTTGTAAACTCCCGATCGTGAGGTTAAAACGATCACTATGGCTAGCCAGTGTGTGTTGTAGTGGAGTGGTGGTTTGGAATGTGATGTTTTGTTTATATTGGGTGATTTATTATTTATTTCGGTGATTGGTATGATATTTATACTGGATGGTTTTAAAAATGGAACTTATATATACTAATCCCTTTTACTGCATATATTATGCTTATGCTGGATCCATGTGTAAATGTTGTTTTATTTAGAAGGTATTATTATTAAATAAGAATGATTTTATTAAGAAGGCAGTACACTCGCAGGTGAAATGGCTAGGAGTCGATCCCTTACTGGCACTAGGTAGAGTCCGTCGATGGTATAGCAAGGGGAAATTTCGGGAAGTGCTGCCTGAGGCGAACCTAGGAGAGGTTCATCTTTTTTTCTTTTTTTTTTCTTTTGTTGTTATTAAAATGAAATTCAGGGACGAGTGTATCTCTAGTTAGGGAAGATGTTTATGACCTGGTTTTGGATTATTGTATAATTATGAATGCATACCGTCGCTTTCTAGTTAGTTTGTCGCTTAGGTAATGTCGTGTCGACGTCACGTCGGCCCCACAGGTGACGGGTGTCCAGGGTGGGGTGTGACAATTTTGGTATCAGAGCCTAGGTTATAGGTTCTGTAGACTTGTCAATTGTCGTGCCCATAGAGGATCATGAGATGGGAAACGTGCCAGTCATCTAGATAGTAGGGGACTCTAAGATAAGGTGTTAGTGGGTACTTTTAATACTCGCGTAATAGTTAATTAACGTATATTAATTACCGGCACTTTTTGGTTGACCTAGTTAGTCGTTGAATTGAATTTTATGACTGATAACAGGTATGGAGAGGGAAGGTGAAACCTCTAGGAGTGTGGGACCCCAGAGGCAGGCAGAATCCCCGAGGCAAGTGGAGCCTCAGGAACAGAGAGATAGGGAGCAGGAAAGTTTGCAGATTGTGGAATCCCACACGCAAAGGATAGGTTGCAAGGAAGCTTAGACGCGGTCGAAAGAATTTTGCAGGTCGCTGCCCAACTGACGGAGCAGCAAGCGAGGATTATGGAAAGTCAAAGGGCCCAAAGTGATACTGCCATATCTCAGGCGGTACGATTGAAGAGGTTCAAGGAGTTAGACCCTCCGACTTTCACCGGGAAAATGGGTCCAGCTGATGCGGAGAATTGGATCAGAGGCGTAGGGCACGTATTCGAGGCGATGGGGATTGTCGACGATAGTCGAGTTCCCCTTGCCACTTTTCAGTTGAGGGAGAAAGCCGAGCATTGGTGGGAAGAAATAAAAATGCTGATTACCGGTTCTGGTGAGGAGATCACATGGGACCGTTTCGTCGCCGCGTTTAATGAGAAGTACTTTCCCTAGTCTTATCGATTCCAAATGGAGGAGGAATTTATAGTTCTGAAGCAGGGAAAGATGACTGTTCAGTAGTACAAAGTCAAATTCAATGCTTTATCCCGTTTTACCCCTAATCTGGTAAAAACGGAGGAGAAAAAATGCAAATGTTTCCAGAAAGGACTTCAGTTAGAGATCCGTTCCAGGCTGACAAGCAAGCAAATTAAGAATTATGCAGAGTTGGTGAATACAGCAAAGCTAGTGGAGAGGGATGTGCAGGAAGCCGCCGAGAGTCGAGAGCAGTACAAAAAAAAAGCATATTTGAGTCGCCTAGCAGATTTTCGGGTGGCACTTTATGGGGGACGGTATTTCGATCGCCAATTGCTCGGGCCGCATCGTTTGGCCAATCCGTGAAGAACCATGGTTCCCGGCAATCATACCCTAGTGTTGGTCCGCAGAGGCAAGAAAGGAATCAGCCATCGAGTCGGGTTGGGGGAGATAAATGTTACCACTATGGAGCTACGGGTCACTTTGCCAGAGACTGTCCTGTGGGAGTCCCGATATGTTTCCACTGTCATGTGCCAGGTCATAAATCTACAAATTATCCGAAACTTGCTTCTACATCCGTACCTCCAGCGAGCAGTATGGGTAGTACGGGTCCTAGTACCGCCCAGGAGCTTGGTAGAGGATCGCCGGGTAGACCTCCAATGCGAGGCCGTGTTTTTGCTACTACTTGACGGGATGCTCAGGCTACTCCCGAGGTGGTCACAGGTATCATATCTTTATATGCTAAAGATGCTTGTGTACTTATTGATCCCGGTTCTACGCATTCTTTTGTTTCAACAACCTTTATGATGCAAGTAGGCAGATTTTCCATTTCTTTATCATACCGTATTGTTATTTCTACTCTGGTGGGTGAGTCGGTATGGATCGATAGTGTGTATAAAGACAGTCCACTTCGGTTTGGTGATAGAGAGTTATTGGCAGATCTATTACCCTTGAGTATTCACGATTTCGATATAATATTGGGTATGGATTTGCTATCTGGATATCATGCCACGGTGGACTGTTTCAAGAAAGAAGTAATATTTCGAATCTCAGGCGAGCCAGAGTTTGTATTTGCTGGAGACAAAATTATCACTCCTGTCAGTTTAATTTCAGTATTAGAAGCTAGGAAATTATTAAAGAAAGGCTGTCAGGGATACCTTGCGCACGTAATTGACACCAGTTAGAGAGAAACTCCGGTGACAGATATTCCAGTAGTTCGAGATTTTTCTGACATATTCCCAGAAGAATTGCCAGGGTTGTTCGTCGATACGGAAATAGAATTCACGATCGAGTTACTTCCAGGAACTATCCCTATATCGATTCCACCTTATCGTATGGCACCTACTGAGTTGAAAGATTAAAAGTGTAGTTGCAAAATTTATTAGACCGTGGTTCATCAGGCCCAATGTCTCTCCATGGGGTGCCCCAGTGCTGTTCGTAAAGAAGAAGGATGGCACGTTGAGAATGTGTACTGATTATCGGTAGTTGAATAGGGTGATGGTTCGCAATAAATATCCGTTGCCAAGGATTAATGACTTGTTTGACCAACTCCAGAAAGCTAAAGTATTTTCCAAGATAGATCTTCGATCGGCGTATCACCAACTGAAAGTCAGGGAGATTGACGTGGCAAAAATAGCATTCCGTACGAGATATGGACACTATAAATTCCTGATTATGCCCTTTGGATTGACAAATTCCCATACGACTTTCATGGATTTGATGAACCGTATCTTTCAACCTTATCTGGACCAATTTATTATAGTGTTCATTGATGACATTTTGGTCTATTCCTAAAGTAGAGAAGAGCATACGAAGCATCTCCGGATTATATTGCAGACATTGCGAGAGAAGCGGTTGTATGTTAAACTTAGTAAATATGAATTCTGGTTAGATCATATGGTATTCTTGGGTCATGTTATTTCAGGAGATGGTATTCAGGTAGACCCGAAGAAAGTTGAAGCTGTCGTTCAGTGGGAAAGACCGAAAAATGTGACTGAAGTTCGAAGCTTTTTAGGATTAGTGGGTTACTATTGACGATTTGTGCAAGGATTTTCTGTTATAGCTACCCCGTTGACTCGATTAACTCGCAAGGAATCCAAATTTGAGTGGACCGATAAATGTGAGCGAAGTTTCCAGGAGTTGAAGAGTAGGTTGATATCGGCACCAATATTGTCCCTCCCGTCCGAAGGAGTTGGTTTCGTGATTTATAGTGACGCGTCACACCAAGGACTGGGATGTGTTCTGATGCAGCATGGTCATGTGATCGCATATGCATCTCGGCAATTAAAGAACCATGAGCGTAATTACCTGACGCACGATTTGGAGTTGGCTGCAATTGTGTTCGCCCTGAAGATTTGGAGGCACTACCTGTATGGCGAGACATATGAAATATACACCAACCATCAGAGTTTGAAGTACTTGTTTACTCAGAAGGAATTAAATCTGAGGCAAAGGCGTTGGATGGATTTGATTAAGGACTACGATTGCACCATCCATTACCATCCAAGAAAGACTAATGTTGTAGCATATGCTTTAAGTCGAAAATCGACAAGCTCGGTCGCACACCTTCGTGTCGCCCATGCTAACCTGTATGTAGAATTGAGATCGTTATGAATTCAGTTAGCGGTTGGTCAGACGGCAGCACTGCTTGCAACCTTGACTTTGAGACCCACGTTGGTTGACCGCGTTATTGAAGCTCAAAAGTCAGACATTCAATTGGAGAGGATCCGGGATGAAGTAAAAAACGGTCACAAAATTGATCATCATATCAGGGATAGGGACGAAGCTTTGATGTATGGAAATAGGTTGTGTGTGCCTAATGATGTCAATTTAAAAAAATATATCTTGGAAGAGGAGCATAACTTCGCGTACGCAATGCATCTTGGGAGCACTAAAATGTATCGAGACTTGCGTGAGCATTATTGGTGGACTGGAATGAAACAAGAGATCGCAGAATTTGTTGCCAGGTGCCTTGTGTGTCAACAAGTAAAGATTGAGCATCAGCGTCCAGGTGGGTTGCTGCAACCCCTACCTATTCCAGAGTGGAAGTGAGAGCATATCACGATGGATTTTGTTTCGGGATTACCCCGTACTCAAAAGAGGTATAATTCCATCTGGGTGATCGTTGATAGGCTTACCAAGTCCGCTCATTTTCTAGCCGTAAAGACGACATTTTCTCTTGAAAAGTATGCCCAACTGTATATCGATGAGATTGTTAGATTGCATGGCGCACCGGTTTCTATAGTGTCGGATAGAGATCCGAGATTTACTTCAAGATTCTGGCCGAGTCTCCAGACTGCTTTAGGTACCAAGCTGAAATTTAGTACCGCTTTCCATCCTCAGACAGACGGCCAGTCAGAGCGTATGATTCAGACATTGGAAGATATGTTGAGGGGATGTGTTCTGGAATTTCCTAGAAGCTGGGATGATCATTTACCGTTGATGGAATTCACCTACAATAATAGCTACCACTCGGCAATTGAGATGGCTCCGTATGAGGCATTGTATGGTAGGAGATGCAGAACTCCCGTTTGTTGGACTAAGGTAGGTGAACGTAAGTTGCTGATGTCGGACATGGCCCAACTGACAGCAGACAAAGTAGAGGTGATTCGAGAAAAGTTGAAAATCGCTCAGAGTCGGCAGAAGAGTTATGTAGACAAGTGCCGGTGGGAGTTCGAGTTCGAGTTAGGAGATCACGTGTTCTTGCGTATTTCTCCGTGGAAAGGCATAATGAGGTTTGGAAAGAAAAGAAAGTTAAGTCCAAGATACATCGAATCATATGAAATTCTAGAGCGGGTTGGCACGACAGCGTATAGACTCGCGTTACTGTCAGAGTTATCTCGACTGCACGATGTTTTCCATGTATCGATGCTCCGAAAATATGTGCCAGACCCTTCTCATGTGTTGACTTCGCAGCCGATCGAATTAGAAGCTGATTTGTCCTACGTTGAGGAACCGGTCCAAATCCTAATCCGTAAAGATCAAGTGTTCGAACGAGGACGATTACGTTAGTTAAAGTGTTGTGGCGCAGTCATGCGGTGAAAGAGACGACATGGGAGCGAGAGGAAGAAATGAGGAACAAATATCCGCATTTGTTTGACTAAGGTGTAAAAAAAATAAAAAAATAAAATAAAATAAAATAAAACGTTAATAAATAAATAAAATTTCGGGACGAAATTTCTTTTAGGAGGAAAGAGTTGTAAAACCTAAGTTGTAGAACGTACGTCATAAATAGTTGCATTATAGAATATTAGAGAATTTTAGGGTAAAAATTTTATTGATAAAAACTCAAATAAAAAATTGGGGGTCAAATTAGAAATTTAGAAACACAAAAATTTAAACTTGAGATTTGAATTGGCAATTAGAAATCAAAAGTAAAACTGTTAAGGGCAAAATTATAAATTTTGAAACTTTTTAAAATTGAAATTTACTGAAATAAGGATCCTAAAGAAATTAGAGAGAGGATCCATCGGCCAGAGGAGGGGGCGATCGATGGGCGACGTGGCGAGCTCAGGATCAGTTTAATCAATAAAATCATGCAATAAAAACCCTCACACATGCAAAGAAGTGAGGAAATCAGAGAAAAAACTCGAGAAATTCTAGAGAGAGAGAAATAACCGGAACGAAGGGGTCATCGATTTTTCTTGAATTGGCGTTCCTCTGGCAGCGTGGTCGTGGCTGGTAGGGGTGTGCGTGGTCGTGTGGACATCATAGATAGTTACAGGAGAGAGAGAGGGTGGTCCGGCCGGTGGTGTGGTCCGTCAACGGAGTGGCAGTGTGCGTTTTTAGCGTCATCGATAAGCGAGAGTTGCGAATTGCCATCCAACCATCGACGATCGTCGGGTTGGTGAGTATTTATGTGTAATTCCTCTAATTAATTGATAGGTGTGTGCATGCATGAGCGTGACAAGCTGGGTCGATAAATTTCCGGTGGTGTGGGTTGTGCTCGGTGTAAAACCTAAGTTGTAGAATGTACGTCATAAATAACCGCATTATAGAACGTTAGAGAATTTTAGGGTAAAAAAATTTTATTGATAAAAACCCAAATTAAAAATTGGGGGTCAAATTGGGAATTTTGAAACGCAAAAATTTAAACTTGAGATTTAAATTGGCAATTAGAAATCAAACGTAAAAAATGTTAGGGGCAAAATTATAATTTTGGAACTTTTTAAAATAGAAATATACTAAAATAAGAATCCTAAAGAAAAATGAAGGGAGGAAAGTGTAATTTAATTATATATATATATATATATATATATATACCCACACGGCAAACCGACGGCAACCCACCGGCCAAGGAGGGACGATCGAGGGGCGACGTGGCAAGCTCAAAATTGGTTTAAACCACTAATTTCATGCGTTAAAAACCCTTCTACATGCACTGAAGTGAGGAAATCGGGAAAAGAAAGAAAAAGTAGAAAAAAATCTAGAGAAAGGAGGAGGACGTCGGGGCTCCGTGATCGGCGTTCCGCCAGTGAGAAAGCAGAGTGTGTATCCCATGGCTGCATGGGTATATTCCTGTGGCTTCTGCTTTGAAAATGATCGTGTGAAATTTCTGGTGGTTTGCTCGGCGGCCGTGGGAGGGGATGAGATCGTCAACGGTGTGATCGATCGCCATCCGTCTCCATCGTCTGGTGAGTCTTTATGAGTATTCTTTTTCTCTACTTACAGTGGGTGATCGGCTGTTGGTCGCCGACCGACGGAGGTAAAGTGGGTAGGGTTCATCAGGTGGGTAGATGGGGAGGGTCGTCGACAGCACTGTTGGGTCGCCGGCGGAGTGAGTGTGTGCGTGTGGGGACCGTGTGCGTGTATTTGTTCAGCTCGTCAGCGACGGCTGCAGACGGTGGTGGTGGTCGGAGCTGTTGCGACATCCGTGTTGACGAGTGTGTGTGTGTGTATGTGTGTGTGCATGCCGAGTGTGTGTTGGCCGTTCTCCGTTGGTGTATGGGTTTCGCGTGTGTGTGGGCCGTTCACCATTCGTGGGTGGTGAGTCGCCGGCAGTGGGAGTTGGTGAGAGAGGGGCTGTGTCGTGGGCGGCAAGAACCGGAGGAAACAGAAAACATAAAACAAAAGAAAGAAAGAAGAAGGAAAAAGGAAAAAAAAAAAAAAAATTACACCAACAACCCCAAATAAAAATCAAAACCCAATTAGCGGCCGACGGGTGATTCGGAACAAGGTAATGATTTCGTTGGTTAATATTTTAAGTCATTAATTATTATTTCCATCAAATTAAATTATTAGCCTTAAATTTTGTAGTCGTTACAATAATTTCGTAACCGCTAATTTTAATAATGTCGTACAGTTAATATTAACGTTGAAAAATGGGGCATAAATAACAAATTTTGTATAATTAATTTGGGAATGAGAAATATAGAATTTAAGGTCTGCATTGTATGTTAGGTTATTTTAAAGTAAAATATTAATTTAGGCCCTATCATTACTAGGTTCGCAAACGCCAGCATCCCGGTAGGCTTTGGACGGTGCAGTTATTGTAGCACAAGAAGTGAGGTGAGTGTACTGTCTTCTTGTCAAACTGTTTTCTGTATTTATATAATGACATATGTGTTTGCTTATGTTGTACGATTTCATAAATGAGTGGATTATGTTTCTCCCCGTAAGGGGTGTGGATTATATTTCTCCCCAAAAAGGGGTGTGGATATTTCGTAGGAATGCATTCCTACGAATGTTACGGTACCGTTGCAACTCCCGATCGTGAGGTTAAAACGATCACTATGGCTAGCTAGTGTGAGTAGTGGTGGAGTGGTGGTTTGAGATGTGACGTTTATTCATACTGGGTGATTTATTATTTTATTGAAATGATCAGTAGGATATTTACACTGGATAGTTTTGAAATGGAACTCATGAATATTGCTTTATTTCCACTACATATATTGTGAAGACTTTTACACGTTATGTGACATCTAGATATTTGTGCTTGATCCGTATTTAAATAATGTATTATTTAGAATGTATTTTTTTTTATATATAAAGAATGTTTTACTAAAAGAGGGCAGTACACTCACAGGCGAAATAGCTAGGAGTCAGTCCCCTACTGGCACTGGGTAGAGTCCGTCGGCGGTTTAGCAAGGGGGAATTTTGGGAGGTGCAGCCTGAAGCAAACCTAGCAGAGGTTCCTTGTCGTTTTTACCTTTTGCTGTGTTTAAAATATCGGGGACAGGTGTGTCCCTAGTTGAAGAAGCTGTTTTATGACCTGATTTTGTGATTGTATAATTATGAATGCTTTCTGTCACCTTCTAGTTTTGGTTTGTCGCCCAGGTGATGTCGTGTCGACGTCACGCTGGCCCCATGGGTGACGGGCGCCCGGGGTGGGGTGTGACACTCGGTTTTCTTCTTCCCACAGCATGTGAGTTTGTGTGTGTGTGTTCTGATTTTCCAGTTAGGGTATACGTGCGTGTGTGTGTGTGAATGTGTGTTGCATCGACGAGAACCCAGCAACGAAAAAAAAAAAAAAAACCCTAGACGGAGAGAGAGAGAGAAGGCGATCAATGACGGTAGCGGTGGTGTGAGTTGGTTGTGGCTGCAGTGTGCCGTTGTGTGTGTATGCCGCTGTCGGCAGGGGTTGTTGGTCCCGTGGCGTGCCATTGGCACTGGCATGCATGTGTGGTTGCATGCATGGGGTGTGTGTGTGTGTCGCAGCGTGCGTAGGTGTGTGAACAGTAACTTGATGGGTGTGCGGGTGAGCTGGTGAGGTAGCCGGGGGTGGTGTCTGATGGACGTCGTGGGTGGTGCAGGGTTGACAGGAGAATCGGCAAAGAGGGGGAAGCCACCGACAGTCGACAACTGTAGAGAGAGAGAGGCCGGCTGTCTGGTCTGGAGAAGAACCGAAAATAGAGAAATTATTAGAATAATAACAAATCTCATAGATAAAATATGGGGAATGGAAAAATACGGAACTTACGGCCTGCATTACATGACTATGTGATTTTACATAAAATATTAACTTAGGCCCTATCATTTCTAGGTTCGCAGACGCCAGCACCTCGGTAAACTTTGGACAGTGAGGTTTTTGTAGCACCAGAAACGAGGTGAGTATACTGTTTTCTTGCCAAATTATTTGTATATATATACATGATGGAAAATGGTTGTATTTAAATCAGATGCTTTTAAAAATTATGTGGTGATTTGACGATGTTGATTAGACGATATTATTGAGTGATGTTGATCCGCTTCGGCGGAGTGATGTTAGACGTTTATACTGCGCAGGATTATCTGCTTCGGTGGAGTGATGAGTGTTCGTAAGAAGTCATATCCTACGGATGGTACGGTACCGTTGCAAACTCCCGATCGTGAGGTTAAAACAATCACTATGGCTAGCCAGTGTGTGTTGTAGTGGAGTGGTGGTTTGGGATGTGATGTTTTGTTTATATTGGGTGATTTATTATTTATTTCGGTGATTGGTATGATATTTATACTGGATGGTTTTAAAAATGGAACTTATATATACTACTCCCTTTTTACTGCATATATTATGCTTATGCTGGGTCCATGTGTAAATGTTGTTTTATCTAGAAAGTATTATTATTAAATAAGAATGATTTTATTAAGAAGGCAGTACACTTGCAGGTGAAATGGCTAGGAGTCGGTCCCCTACTGGCACTGGGTAGAGTCCGTCGATGGTATAACAAGGGGAAATTTCGGGAAGTGCTGCCTGAGGCGAACCTAGGAGAGGTTCATCGTTTTTTTTTTTCTTCCTTTCGTTGTTATTAAAATAAAATTCAGGGATGGATGTGTCTCTAGTTAGGGAAGATGTTTATGACCTGGTTTTAGATGATTGTATAATTATGAATGCATACCGTCACTTTTTAGTTGGTTTGTCGCTTAGGTAATGTCGTGTCGACGTCACGCCGGCCCCACAGGTGACGGGTGTCCGGGGTGGGGTGTGACATAATATCTATCTGAATTATTTTTATCGGTATACTGTCTTTGTGGTATAAAAGTATTTTATAGATCAAGTAATTTTTTTTTTATCAAAATCCATTTTCTAATAAAATATAGCCACACTGGGCAGTATCCAAACCCTAACAAAATATCATCATAACAGAACAATCAAATTTAAATCAGTGGTCAACTCATTTGTATATAATAAAATAACATATTTTCTTACCAGCCATAGGATCATTTTGCCTCACATTCGGGAGTTATCATATCCACACTATAGGACTTGCCTAATAGGTAACAACATATATAATATATCCACTTTACAGGACTTGTCTGACAGGTAACAACATATATAATATAACCACCCTACAGGACTAGCCTGACAGGTAACAATATATATAATATATCCACCCTATAAGACTTGCCTGATATGTAACAACAAATATAATATATATAATATATACACCCTGCAGGACTTGCGCGACAGGTAACAACATATATAATATATCCACCCTGCAGGACTTGCCTGACATGTAATAATATATATCTACATCTCGCAGGACTGGCCCTCCTGAGGGAAGACAACTATGGTATAGCAGGATAATAAAATTATCTTTCACTTTTAAAATTTTTCTTGATCCATTTAACATCATAAAATTGTTATGTTTCAACAACCTTTTTTTTTTTTTTTTTTTTTTTTTTTTTCTCAATTTAATATAAAAATATAATTTGACAATTTACATGGAAAATAATACACACCTTTAAATTAATATTTTCAATTTAGCGACAATTCTTATGGTCCACGGCTAACATGATACTCACCCAGGCTTATTTAACTTATTATTGGTAAGTTACATTAATCAACCGCCATCTAAGATGTTAATATGTTCAAATTAAAATGGTAGGGACCAAAGTGAAATAATAGTAATAACACATGGGTGCAAAGTGTCAAACCACCGAAAAACATAACAGAGACGTAAATGCATATATATATATATATATATATATATATATATATATATATATATATATTATTAACCCCGCCACCAGATATTAATATTTTTATCCACAACCACATATTAGAAATTTGTCCACTATCACATATTAATACCAAATCAAATGCCAAATATTTCGTTTATAAGAATCCAAGAATTTTATCACTTAATCAAATAATTTTTACAACAACAACGGTTTATACAAATATCATAGAGGATAGCTTAATATGAAGTCCCAATTTGTCAAGACAATTTTAATACTAACAAGTTAATATGATCAAATTGAAATTGTAGGGACTCAAAGTGAGATTTTAGTCAAATTTCGAGAGCGTAAAGTGTCTAAAAATACAAAATGATCATAAACAACCAAATTAAAACCAAATGTACAAATTGAAACTATAGGGACCAAACTATGCAATTTGGCAAACCAAAACGTTCACATACACAACCATACCATAATTTAGGGGCCAAAGATAGAATTTTCCAAATAGAGATTACAATTGCCTTGTGAGATTGCTTAAAAAAAACAAGCAAATGACAAAAATGTAAAAAGGGATAGAAACAAAAAAGCAACGACATTAACCAAACTTTACTGTTTCTTTTTTCAAAACAATAATATAATAAATTATGAATTTCACTAAAATTTATTATATTTAAATATTAGACAATTTATTATGAATAATGGATACCATAACCCAAGCCTAGGGAGGTTGCAAACTCGCTCTGATACCACCTGTAACGGCCCAGGTTTTCCAAGGCCGCCACGCGGTTTCTCCTCTTGGAAAGTTTATCTGAGAAATTTTACAAACAATGGCAACATTCACAAATATAGAATTGATTGATTCAATTTTTACACCGATAAATAATAAATTCAACTATTACAAATTAATTAGAAATTTAGCTGAAATTTCTGTCGCCGCATTATTTTTAAATACCCAAAAAATTCCTGACACTAGTCAATTTAATACTAACGTTTAAATTTATAATTTAATATACAATTACAACGACAATTATAATTATCGATATAAATTTTACAATACGACGATAATAATTATATTCAATTTATCAAATCAGTTTTTACAACAGTAAATTTTAACTACAATTATTACAAACAGAATTTCTTATATCATTCTTGTCGCCGTTTCGCTCTCACCGGCCCTACAATCAAAACTGTGGGGTTGTTAGCCAACGCTCAGTAGAACTCTAACCCCTCTAATACGTGCATTTAATTATCACGACAAATCAAACACCTTGGTATGATTTTCACATAATCATAATTATTTCATGCGAACTAACAACGATAAATTCACCGACAGTAATAACATACATCTCACAATAAATAAATTAAATACATATATTAAAAGAGTTAAAAATTCTACCTGAAATTCAAAACCGGAATCTAAACCGGAACATTTTACTCGTTCAAGAAATTATTTAACGTATATATTTTGAGACGAACATAAGCTAATTGTGAAAATAAATGTTTTTTTTTTCCTTAATATCTATCTTCATATTAGCAAATGAAACTCAAACAGCCACTTTATATGTTGAATTGCATTATTATTATTATTATTATTATACGTGTCATATATATATGACATATAAACATATATGTTTGTGTTGTCTTCTTTAATAAGAAGACAACACATTAAGCATATATATATATATATTTTAACTATTTACATAAATATTCCTTTAAAGTAAAGAAAATATTAATTATATTTCAAAACTCTTAAAAGTATATTTTAATTAACACATTGGTCCCAAACTATTTAAAATCACTTTAAAATAAACATTTAGGTGGCGTTTGGTAACTGTTTCTGTTTTCATTCTAGCAGTGGGATGAGAATGGGATGGGATGGGATGAGAATTTTCTTTCCTTCTTGGGAGTAGAATCGCGTTTCGTAACAATATTTTTTTTTTGTTTGGGGAATAGAATTGCGTTTGGTAACAATTTTATTTTAAAACCAAATTATTATTTTTTTTTTGTGAGTTTTTTTTTTTTTTTTTGGTTTGGTGGTGGCAGTGGCAACCGCCGCTGGAGTTTCCTGGAGATGGCTGGCGACGGTTGCCGGAGGTTCCTTGAGGTGGTCAGCGATGGTCGCCGGAGGTGGTCGGCGACGGTAGCCGGAGGTCGCGTGAAGGTGGCCGGCGACGGTAGCCAGAGGTCATCGGCTGCCAATGGTGGTCGGCCAGCGTATAAACAGTGCCCAATGGTTTTGGGAATGGAATGAGAATTATGAGAAATAACTTTTTTTTATTTCTCATTTCTTAAGAAAAAAATGGGCACAATTCTCAAATGGGAATTGAATGGAAACGAAAACAAAAATTACCAAACGCTATTCTCAAACAGAATTCCCAAAAATCTGGGAATGGAATGGGAAATTCTGGGAAGGAATGGGTCACCAAATGGGGCCTTAACTTTCCAAAAATTATCAAATATTATTTATATCATAAATTCGCAAAATAGTCCAAAAAATATTAAAGTTATCTGAAATAATATTTTCAAAAATGTAAATATTCGAGGTATTACATTATATCTGATGCTTAACACACTAGGCTCTTCAATACCCTTTTAAGTTGTGTTTGGGTAAGGGATTTGGGGGAGGAATTTATTTTATTAAAAGAATTTTACAAATCGTTTTTAGCAATTTCTTTGTTTGGGTACTATTAAAAAGGAATTATAAAATCCATTCATTTGTAAAATAGGATAATAAGAGGGATTTGAAAATCCCTTTAAACCATATGTTATTTCTAAATCATTCCACGAGGAAATTTGTTGTTTTTTTAATTCCTCATCTTTTTCACTTCAATTCCAATTTTTATTTTGTAATTATATGAATTTCACAATTTTCTTATCTCTATATATTATATAATAAAATTATATTTGTAAAACATGTATAATAATCATATTATTAAGGGTTAATAGCACTTTATCACCTGTGGTTTGGCCTATTTGCACTTTACCCCTCTGTAGTTTGAACTTCGCCACTTACCCCCCTGTGTTCTTGGACCTAAGTGCAAATCAAATATTTTCTGCCAAATTTGATAGATTTATTGCTCACACGCCACTTATGAAGCTGGGCATGATTTCTCTCTAAATCACAATTTTATTATTCCTATTTTACTCCTATTACTCCCCTACATAATATTATGCACATCTAACACAATTTCTTACCTTCATCAATCCATTTTATTTTATTTCTCTATTTTCTCTCTTATTATTATTTTTCAAGTCTTCAAATTTTTATGGTGACAATATTGAGATTAATTTCAGAAAAAAAAAATACAAATATTATTGCAATTTTTGTTATATTTATGAAAATGAATGTGTAATCTTTGAACTATCTGTCTTTTTGTTATTGACCTATTATCTAATGAAATTCAAAATATACAATCATTTGCTACATCTCAAAATGTACAATTTCACCGTAATACTAATACACCATGTTAATATATCAAAATACATCAAAATGTCAACAATTACAGATAAGCCTCCTTCAGAAAGCCAACAATCGGTTCAACGAAAATTCTCATACATAAACCCATGACGAGCTTCACCATTGTGTTCCAAACGAACCGCAAATTCTTTGACCACTTCGCATCGAGATTCCCATGCAAAGTCATCAAGTTTAACAAGCACAATCTCCCTATCAGTCTCACGTTTACATTCAGCACCAGATTGAAATTAAAAATTACGCGAATCGTTCAAAGATCCAAATTATACACTATTAAAATTCGTTGGGGAAGAGGACTCTGTGGAAGAAGCCGTAGGAGAGGAGGGCGACGATTGGAACGGCTAGAATTGAGGTTTATTTCCTTCATTTGTTATAAAAATCTAGAATAAACTACTACACATTCCATTTCAGAAGATCAAAATCGAAACATGAAAAATCCTATTTTCGACAATCTAAACTCTAAAAATAAAATAAAATGAAGGAGATGCTAATTTTATTTGCAAATCGTTCGATTCTTTCAGAACTTTTTAACAATCGTACAGATCGAACAAATCTGAGAACAAATCGAACACGAATCGAAGGTATGACAATCGCCAAACACCGTCTAGGCCCGTAGCCATCACCAATTGTGAGGATTTCACAAAGAAATCACGAGAGGAGCATAGAGAGAGCCTTACCGACCAGATCCAAATCGATATAGATCTGAGCAAGAAAGAAAGAGTGTGAAAGGTCATCGGCGGCGAGATCAATTTTGAGAGAATAAAAAAAATTCAAACAAACCTCTAGAGCATCTAGATCTGATTGCTGCTGGACATTGCAGCCCAAAATCGATCGTCGCCGAGGAATGTTATCTTCAAATCCGACCAGATCTACTCATTTCCAGCGAGAAACGGTCCTCCTCAGAGAGGGGGGCAACGAGATCTGGGACGATGAGGTAAGTAGCTAGGTTGGTGGAGATAGATGTTGACTTTATGAAGGTTCGGAGGAGCATCATTGATATGTGTAATTTAATTATCTATTTTCAAATCGAACCTATTAGTTTTCGAGTATGTTTATTACGTTTTATTATGTTTTAATATATTTTTATGTTTTTTTGTATAAATCAAGTGTGGGGGGTAAAAAGGTATGAAACAGATCATAAACGATCAAATCGGATCAAGAACAGTGGTAGAACGGTGGGAAAACAAGCATAAGGGAAAAATTCAGACCAACAGCCTACCACCGAGGCGGTCAATATGCAGAGAAGGCCTTAAACTTGTTGAAAGCCCACCGCCGCAGTGGTGAAACAACAGAGAGGTCTCTAAGTCCACCACCGAGGCCGTAACCAAACTGATATACCCACCGCTGCAGCAGTGAGCCCACCGCCACGGCGGTCACTCTGCACAGCTGTTAGATATTTATTTAGATATTTTGCTCCCTATTTAACCCCTCTCATATCTTATTCTCTAATCCCTCGGCCATTAGAGACCCCTAAGGTCTTAGGATATTTTAGAGAGTATTTTGGGGAGTGCTCAACAATTCCAAAGGAGACGAATACGTTGCAAAGAAGAAAAAGCGATCGTTGAACGGATTTAGCGGCAAATCTTCGGACTACGGCTAAGTTCTTCCGTTTCTCTCTTTATTTTTTTGAATTTGGTAGGTTATTGAGCATGTTTAGCTTGTTTCTCATTGTATAAATGGTTATGGCCATGAGCTAAGCAGATTTTGTCTAGGGATTAATATATTTTATGAAATCGTTGTTTGTTTGAGTTGTGTTTCGTTAATGGTTGTTCTTCGCTGTTTTGATTTTGTTTACCATTATTCTTTGATTATATGCTCGTTTAGATATATAGAGAATACGGGGTTTGACACTCGGGAGAGGTAACCACGAATTTAGTCTAGGATAAACACAACGCGACGATCTAATAACCGGGGAGGGAGTTAGAAAGTTTCCAATCAATGACGTTGGGGCAAGATTCATGTGACCTAGTGTCGTTAAGACGTTGAGGGGGACTTATTCTTTGATGCAAAGTCGCATATTCATTGGTCTTACATTCGGAAGAGGTGGCGAGTGAGTTTACGATACAGAGATTATCGGATAGGTCGAACGCCGTTAATGTAAACTAAACGAGACCAATCACGTTTTTGTAAATGAAGTTAATCCCTAGGCAATCTTTTCCCTAAATATCTCAATATAATATTAGTATAGTTAGATTAAATAACTTAGTATTAGTATTAATTAATTATAAAGTCAATTTTTATCGCCTAGATAAAGTTAGATTATGACAATTACGGTACTCGATAATAATCTCAACCAATCCCTATGGATATGACAACCCCTACTCCTTCCCATCTATACTAAAATAAATGACCCGATTTTAATTTAGGTATTTTTTAGTGTTTATAAAAAAAAAAAAAAAAACACTTTGTAGTTTTGTTTTCTATTTCTTATGTAGGGTACTTGGAGATATTAGATTGACAAGTATTGATGCAATTCTTTCAACGGGATTCCGAGTCATTTTATAGTGTTTGTGATTTAAAGAGAAATCTTGCCCAAATCAAGCCCAGCTTCATAAATGGCGCGTGAGCAACACTTCTGTCAAATTTGACAGAAAATGTTAGATTTGCACTTAGGTCCAAGAACACCATGAGGGGTAAGTGGCGAAATTCAAACCATAGGGGGTAAAATACAAATGGGTCAAACTACAGGGGGTAAAGTGTTATTAACCTTAAAGAGAATTATAAAATTATGCAATCAAATTCTTCATTTAAAAAAGTCATAAAAAGGAATTTGTTGCTTATAAAAAAAGAGGAATTTGTAAACGATTAGATTTCAAAATCTAGAATTTTGAAATTCCATCATTTACAAATTCTATAGATTTATCAAATCCCTTACCCACACGCAACCTTAATCTCAAAATATGAAATATAATTCAAGTCAAAAATATAAGGGTTATTGTGTCATCATGAATATAGTCCAACCCAATGTTGCCCTAAATTGATGGGTAAAACATGAAATAACCTTAAAAATTGAAAGTTACATGAACTGAAATCACTGTCATATTTTTTAATAGGATAAAAACTAAATATTACCAAGCTTATAAACTAAGGGCAGACAATAAACTAATAAATCAATAAATACAAATGATCCCCACATGTTCAATAACAGTTTTTCACCAAACATGTGGGTAGCAAACAACATTTTGTAATAGCAGACTCACAAAGACAAAAGGCATTCATATAAATCGGCATGTGGGTACCACATGTCCAAGCTATACACTACACAATAGCGACAAAAAACAAAAGAAACATCTTTTCACATACCGCACCAGTAAGCAACCAAAAACAAATAGCACAAAGCATAAGACTAAATAAAAAAAAAAAAATCTAATGCTGTATGAAAGGGCATTTATAAACCCTAAAAATCTCTGACATTTAAGAGACCAAAGAATGAAAAGGCATTTCTCATGCAATATTTCAAACAAATCATACATGAAAAGTAAGCAAACATACATGCAAGCTTAAAAGAAAAACAATGAAAACCCTAAAGCTTAGAAAACTTACCTTACCTTCAGATCTTAAAGATCCTTTCAACGATTGTCTTTGTTGTAGACACGACATTTTGACCGTCCTGTATTTTATGCTTTATTTCATTTTATTATTTTTATCTTTTATTTTGTTTTATTTTTGAAAAATATAAAATAGAAAAAAGAAGAAAAGAAAGGTAAGTTGAAAAAAAAATTAAGGGAAAGAAATGAGAGATAATCGGTAGGAGTGAGAGAGAGGGGGGAGAATCTAAGAGAGAGAGAGAGAGAAAGAGAGAGAAAAGATTGGTTAGAAAGAGAGAGATGGAGAAAAAAAAAAAAAAAAAAGTAAAGGTGGCCTACATTACTAGTCAAAAATTCAAAAAAAGGGGGATAACGGACAAGTGGCAACGTCTTAGGCTGTCACGCATCCATATCAGCATGAAAAGATTTTCTTCTATGACTTTTTCTTTATCGTGATCAAATTAGGGTTAGGATTTGGTGGTCAGGGCTAGTTTTTTAGGATTTTTTCTTTCCGCATTTTTCCCTATAAATAAGACCCTCTTCCTCACACTTTAAAGATTCAGAAAATTCAGAAAGAAATTCTTCTAGGGAGCAATTCTCAACGAAAGCTCATTCAGGAAGGCATTTTTGAGAGAATAAAACCGTATGTCGGGGATTTTTGCCAAGGCAGACATATTTCTTATCCCTTAATTCTTTTCATTTTTTTTTATTTTATTATCGCAATTTAAATTCCTGCAAGTTTAATTTTGTTAGATTCATCCGATGATTCGATGAACACATTGGGACGAGGCTTTCCTTTTGGGCTTAGTCTTCGAGCATGGGATGAGGATACTTTTTGCTTTTTTATTAATTTTTTTATTTTACTATTTTTTTTAAAGTTGTTGCTACACCTAAATTCATTAAAAAAAATAAAAAAAAAAATAATAAGAAATTATTTTGTACGAAATAATTCTCACGAACCTTAGGGTGAATTCAACGATTCAATATATTAAAGGAAAGATTTTTTTACTGACAATTTGATTTCCCAAAATAAATAAAATTTTAAAAACAATCAGTTTAATAAATTGTTTTCTTCGGTAAGTTGTTTCATTGGATTTTACTTAAGTTTTGGTGGAATCAATTTTAATAAAACACAGTTTGCATGATATTTTCTTAATTTTCATCTTCATAGAATTTAAGAGAATGTCAAATTGGAACTTCTTTAAATTAATTGGGCAAATTAGGAAAGTAGGCATTTTGTGACATTGCATTTATAGAAAATAATATAATATTTTATGTCGCTTTGCATGTTGACTTTTGCACCACTTAGAAACTATTTAGATTGATTTACTTACTTATATTAAAGAATTTCATCGGAAACATACATAAAACTACTCCCCGGGGATCCTTATCGAATCATTAATATTCGATAAGAGGTTATACCGAGAGAACATTCCAAAAAATACAAAAACTTGTCTCATATTATATTTAAAAAATACCAAAAATATCTCATAAGAATGAAATAATTTCAAAATAAAACAAAATGTTTGAACTTAAATTAAAATTGGACATAAGGTATTATTTTTGGACAGGTGTCTTGGGATGTCTAATACCTTCCCCAAGCCTAACCGACCCCCAATCTCTTTAAATAAATCTTTGGTTTGACCGTATTTTGGAGTTAATTTTTACTTAGGCCTTTTAAATTGTTTTCTAAAAATTCGGTGACCTAGCACATCATTTAAACCGAATTTTAGGTGGCGACTCCTTGTTTTAAAATGGCCTAAGTACTTTTATGAGAAAATCGACGCTTTTAAAAACCTCTTCTTTTTTACTTAATATTATTTCATATCTTTTTTCTTTCAGAAAATCGGGACGCGTCATCTGACAACTCCGCCAAGGATAGTTAGAATGTCGAGCTTAATATGTCCAAATAAGTCTAACTAATCCAAGTTCAAATGTTATAGTTTATTTTGTTATCTTTTTATTTCCATTTTGTAAGTAGGTTGTAATATGATAGATCGATGATATCTTAGGGCGTTTTGAAAACCAAATGAGTTCAAAGTTTCCCATACCGATGAAATTAAGTAACGAAAGAATTTCCATGAATATTATTTGTTTGATCGGCTATCATCGGGATTGAAAACTTTGAAATTTAATGGGTTTTAAAGCTACCTAAGATCCGTGTGGACTAATAAATGGGATTTGTTTTAAGGCAGATAAGACAAGGCAGGAAAATTGGTCCTAGAAAAGTGATTCTAGTTCCCTCTATCTGAAGTCCGGTCTTTACTCACAGTCGGGCTCAGAATCATTCCAATATGACATTGGAAGGCAATCCTGAATCTCCCCGCACGGCCCAGATGGCTCTAATGCATGAAACTATCGATATTCTAATGGAAAAGATCAATGAATTAAGAAAACAACCTCAGGTGGTGTTTATTCCCCCGTCAAGTAGAACTCCCGTGACTGAATAGCCGAATGAAAATCTTTCAAGTTCCGAGATGGAGATTTCAATGCCGAATTCGAACCCTATTGGCCCGAACTTCTCAGTGCCGGTCCACTATGGACCTTAGATGGACCCTCATCCATTCGCCTATGGTGCGCCAACATGTTCCAGCCAGGGGCATATCTATCAGACCTCACCTAAAGGCTTGACCTCTTCTGCCTCACAAATCATTATTCACCCAGAGAGAGTTGTTGTTCCACCTAACCATCCGAATGCCAATCAATCGGCCCCGACCATTGAAACCAAAAATAGGAAAAAAGATAATAAACCCCCTTCAACCTGGGTTATGAAAATAGAGGAATTGGAGAAAACTGTAGAAGAATTGAAAAGGAAGAAGCCATCTAGAAAAATGACTTACGAACAGCTGTCAGCACCGCCCTTGGTGGTGTATTCAGAAAACTTCATAGTCCTAGAATTCATAAAATATGATAGTACTGTCCCCCCCAAAATGGCATGTCAACATCTACAAAGAGGAATTGGGAGTTCACGCTCAGAATTGAAATATTTGCCTAAAGATGTTTCATCGATCGTTAAAGGGATCGACCGTTAGCTGGTACATGACTTTAGAGCTGTTGCAGATTAAAACCTTTGAGGACCTAGTAGATATTTTTTGTGAGCAGTATGTGTACAATAAAGATGTTACACCGGATCGTAATACCTTGTACCAAATTCTGAAGAAAAATTATGAAAGCTTTAGGATGTATAACGCCCAGCTGGAAGGAGGAGGCTGCCAAAGTCATCCCTCGACTGAGCAAGGATGCTCAGTTAGAGATATTCAAATCAATTTAGACTCCACCGTTCTATTAGGGTCATTTGAGCATAGCAGTGGCTTCCTTCGACGATGCGATCAAGCAAGCCGAGGTAATAGAAGAAAGAGTAAGGAGTGGAAAGATCAAATGGGCCTCACCCAATCCGAAGAAAAGGTCAGCTCCACCAAAAAAGAAAGATAACGAAGTAGCTGTCGTCCATTCCCCCCACTAAACCCTTTACCAAAATAACTCCCAAACTTCTTACTACTCGAACCAAAACATCCAATACCGTAACCATCTCCCTCAAAATCGCCAAAATCAAAATTACCCCCCCGATACCAGCCATATTCCCAAAGTCGTCCTCACTACTACTAGAACGTACCTCCCTTTGACCTAAATCACACTCCTCAATACCATCCCCAAACCTACCAAACACTCGTTTACCATACATATCAGCCAAACCAAAACCTATCACTTCAAATTCCTAACCAAGGCCAGGAACCAAATACCACCCGGGCTATCTATCACATGCAGCTGGGAAAAACTTTTAGAACAATGAAAAGAAACCATTAGACCTTTCGGTCTCTGTCACTAAGCTGTACTGAAATTTTTTGAAGTAGGGGATATTGACGCATCTTCCATCCTATGAACCTAAGCCTAGGAGTAAAACCAATTCTTCGAATGCTTTTCGTGAGTACTGATAGGTGTGAAAAACCTATCTATTTCCAATCCAAATTTGTTAGTTTTCGAGTACGTTTATAGTTATTTTTATTATGTTTTAATTAGTATTCATACTTTTTGTATAAATCAGGTGTGTGGAGAAAAAATATAGGAAACTGGAGCTAAAACGATGAGATCAAACCAAAGCAGTTCGAAGTTACGGTGGATAAACAAGCTCGGAGGCTAAAAGATGAAACAAGCCCACCGCTTAAGCGTCCAGACCACCGCCTAAGTGGTGAAAATGCTGAGAAGAGCAAAATATTACTGATAGACGACCGCTTAGGCAAAGATTCTATCGCCTAGGCAGAAATCCAACAGAGGACGCAGATGGGCTACTGATAGCCGCTCGCCTAGGTGAAGTTTTCTCCACCTAGGCGGAAATCCAACAGAATATTCTCCCAATCCACCGCCTAGGCGATCAGACTGAACTGACCTAACTCCGCCTAGGCAAAGAATCCACCGCCTAGGCGGATTTGCCCTGCACAGTCTTGAGATATTTTTAGGATATTTTGGCTATAAATACCCCTTCTCCTCTCTCCTCTCCGGCCTCTCTTGAATTTTTGAGCCCCTTAGGCTATCTCTAAGGGTATAGTTAGGGATTTTTTAGGGAGAGCTCTCAACCCGAGGTGGAGGATGAAGAGGAAAGCGATTGATCGACGTTTCTAGCGGTAAATCTTCGGATATCGGCTAAGTTGCTTATTTTCTCTCTTTATTTTCTTCATTTTGGTAATTTTTGAACATGTTTAGCTTGTTTTACATTGTATAAATGGTTAGGGCCATGAGTTAAACATGAATTTTAATAGGGATTAACGTATTATTTATGAAAATGTAGTTTTGGTTGAATTTGTGTTTCGTTTATGGTTGTTCCTTATAATTTCGATTGTGTTGCTGTGTTTTCTATGATTATATGCTAGTTTAGATATATTGAGAATACGGGGTTTGACACTCGGGAGAGGTAACCCCGGATTCGGACTAGGGTTAACACAACACGACAATCTGACGACCCGGGAGGGCGTTAGAAAGTGTGCAATCGATGACGTTGGGGCGAGACTCACGTGACCTAGAGTCGTTAATATGTTGAGGGGGACTTCGACGTTGACACGAAGTCACGTATTCCCCCGTCTTACACTCAGAAGAGGTGGCGAGGGAGTTTACGAACCGAAATTGTCAAATACGCCGAACACCGTTAATGTTAACTAAAACGAAATCAAACGCATTTAAGTAAATAAAGTTAATCCCTAGGCAATCTACTCCTCTAAACAATCTTAAATTAGTATTTATAGTATAGTTAACTTAATTAGTATTTTAGTTTAGTATTAGTATTAAATTAAATTCCATTTTTAGCGCCTAGATAAAATTAGGTTATGACAATCGCGATACTCGATAGTAATCTCAACCAATCCCTGTGGATACGATACCCGACCGAAAGGTCCATTATACTAAAACTTTATCTGTACACTTGCGGTGAAAGTGGCAGTGCTTATTTAGCGGCCACCAAGTACCATTCAAGAACTAGAGGATATACAACCGAACAGTTTTTTAACTAAAAGACAAGAGTTCATACGGATGGGGGCTCTCACGTTCCCCAGTAAAAAGATTGACGCCGCTATGCCAAATTTCCAACTGAATCCGTGCCTGAGGATGTACCTTTAGGGAGTGGTGAAGTCAATCTTTACCAAAACGTTAGAGGAGATAAGAGTGAGTCGTGTGCCCGAGGCTTGAGTTGGAAAATCTAAAAGCTGCAAAATTAGGATTCTTGTTCACTTTTAATTTGCTAGGCTTTTTTTTTTTTTATAAAATTAATACATTTTCGCGTACTCACCTTTCCATCACATTGGTCTTTTGGATGGAATAAGATTTGTTCTGTAATGGCCTTTTGAATTTCAATAAATGCAATGTTGTTTTATACAAGCTATGGTCTAATGTGTGAATTTTACTCTTTTAGGTTCCCAAATTGCATGCATATGTTATAGGTGATGTGACTGAGCGAGAATGTGAAGTGTATGGTTTCAATAGAGAGCTAGATCACGATCTAATGTGAATATCAACAAAGGAAGATTTTGTTATGCCAAACGATGGTGAGATCCAAAAGACCTTTGACCAAATCTGATAGTAATTCCAGAGTACCGGAGGATTCGAAAGTCAAGATTGTTATCCATTGCCCTAACGATGCATTGATATATTGCTGCAAACTGATCAAAATGATGGTGAGATTCAAAAGGTCTTTGACTAAATCCGACAGCAATTCCAGAGTACTGGAGGATTCAAAAGTCAAGATTGGCATCCATTGCCCTAATGATGCTTTGACATATTGTTGTAAGCTGATCAAAGTGTCTCCAGTGGTCCTTTAGTGATTTGATAAAATCGGATGTAAACATCCTAGTTCGTCTGTTGTCGAACCTAATGGTGAAAAGGGAACACAATCATTCCAGGTCAATGATCCCAATGAAGAAACTCTCAAATGTTGCAAGAAGGTCTCAATTCACAAAAAAGATCAAGTTCATTTCTAAGCTCGGCTGCCTCCGAACCATTGTAAGTTTGATTATCTATTTAAAAAGAAAAAAGAAAATAAGAAAGGAAAAAGGGAAGGGGGGGGGAAAGGCCAAAAAAATGGGTAAAATAGTCAAACCATTGACCGTGTAAGACCCAATCTTTCTGCCTATGCATATTTTCAATTGCATTTTAGAATATTTAGAAAATATTTAGATCTAGTATGTGTTTTAAATTTTATTTTTGATAAGGTTAGAAAAATTGGATGATTGCCATCGACAATCAAACCAACAAAAAGACAAAATAAATCTATATAATAAAATATGACATATATTTCTCTAGACAAATCTCAGTCACTTTTTATACCTCATAAACAACGGTCCAGATCGATTATCTAACTTAACATAAATATAATTTTTTATTTTTATTATTCTTATTCTTATTTTTTTTCGTGTGATAGGTCTACATAAAAATTGTTTTTTAACTATTTTTATTTTTACTTCTTTATTATTCTTTAAATTCTGCACAATTACTTTGTTTCCTTTACCATTTGTTTCTTTACCCGATCGCTCCATGCCCAAGCCGCCGCCGACCCATCTCTCCTATCGCCAACATCTCTCTCTCTCTCTCTCTCTCTCTCTCTCTCTGTGGCAATCGCTCGGATCTATCTATGGAAATCTTTCTATCTATGGTAATCGCTTTAGGAGATTACACGTACTCGCCTCCATTGCCGTGAACCCAAACCAGCGCCGACCCCTTCCCAATTGTAATTCCCCCCATCTCTCTTCTCGATTTCCTCTTATATATCTAGTGGCAATACCCTTCTCTAACTCATTCTGCCTTCTTTTTTTTTTTTCTCTGTGTGCCCATTCCGAGGGTTTTTTGGTTGCTGAAGTAATTCGATCTCTGCCCATTCCTACGGTTAAGTAAGGTGTGTACTCAAATTTGATCTCTGCCGATTCCTATAGTTAAGTAAGATATGTACTCAAATTCGATCTCTTCCTTTTCATAGGGTTATTGATTTTGTGGTGATTGTTCTTCAATTTTTCGATTATTCTCAATACTCATTTGTGTGATTGTTCTTCAATTGTTCTCAACGCCAGTTCGAACAGTTCACTATTTTATGTACTGGTTTAATGTCGATATACTATTCGGTGTTCACCAATTTTTTGATTGTTTAATATCGAGAAGAGTACCCAATACCTAAGCATGATATCAAAATCAATTCTTGTGCAGTACAGATTTCTTAGTGCAAGTTTTGCCCAAATACCGTTACACGAATCATCTCATATTTCAGCTGCAATATATCTTTGTGCCCTATGTTTTCGATGCAGAAGGCGTCCTTGACAGGTCTTACATCACATTAGTCCTGAAAGTAGACAACGACCTTTTGTAATTGACACTTCATGAAATCTCTGTGTGCATAGAATTGATGAGTTGTGCAAATTATCATATTAATTCTTATCTATGTATATAGATATTTGGTTAGGTTAAAGACATGATGGATTTAGTGTTATATATTTACCTTAATGGCAATAAAGAAGGATTTGTTTCAATTTAAGAACTAGAAAATTGATGGAAAAATTGTTAATATGTTTCTTGATCCCTAGGTTTTTTTTATTGCTGAAGTAATGTATGTACTCACTTTGATTGCTGAAGTAAGGTATGCACTTGATTTTCTATTATGTTCCCGATTTTGTGTTATGTTCCTGATTTTTCGTTTTGTTCCTGATTTTGTGTTATGTTTCTGATTTTCTATTCTGTTCCCGATTTTCTTTTTTCTGTTACTGTTTAGTTCTATTCCTGATTTTCTGTTCCCATTGTTCAGTTAATTGATTGCTGAAATCTTTTCTAAAGCTAGTGTTTTATCAATTCGTGTATAAAGGTATTGTAAAGATTGATTTTGGGGATCTGTTATACGCCGCCCATATTAATTGATTGCTGGAATCTTGCTTAATGGTAGTGTTTTATTAAGAAAAATTGTTTGTTCTTAATTAATTTTTGTTCCAATTTTTTCTAAAATCTGGGAACAGAAACACTAAACAAAGGATTATGAAACTACAGTCTTATGAAATTACAGATTTTGAATCATATAGTTTTGAACTTGATGTGTTGAATGTTATGTATTTCGTCACTGGATCTTTAATTTCAAATGGTTTAAATATGATATTTCAGGTTCACAAATCTGTTGAAATCACTCAATTTTCATACCCCCATTGCCGTTGCATATCAACAGGTTACCTGATCTAAATAATTATATAGATCTGTCGACATGGCTATTTATAGATTTGTTATTTAATCAATGGAATTGGAAGATCTGTCGACACAGGTTCACATCCCATTGAGTTAGTGTTTCATATTAGGGTTATTATGGAATTGGAGAAATTCTAGATCTTTTTTTCTCTTATTTTTAAGAACAAAATTTTTGGAATTGGAGCCACGAATTAACTTCCCCAAACAAAATTGTGTAGAGAACAACTTAAAGCAACTGTGTAACATATGAGAAGAAATTGTCTAAAAGTTTGGAATTGGAAACATAGTGCCTGTTAAAACTTTGTAAAATTGTCATAATTGGTGTCATAATTTGTTTAGAGAACACAATTTATGAAATTACGGTTTTATGACTATTGTTTTAGGACTTAATTGTTTTATAAAATTTCAGTTTTAGGGAGCAATTTTGTTTTGTTTTAGGACATTTTGTTCTAAAAAATTTGGGAACAGAAAAGAAACATATTTATTTTTGTCTCAAATTTCTGTTTTTGTTCCTAGTTTGCTGGGAATCGCAAAAAATAATTCAAATTGGTATCCAATAATATCCAAAAGTTGTGTTGAGCGTTGTGGGTATGAACAAAAGATTAATAACTATATTTTGGTTTTACTGGTGATAGTTATTCTTTTCATTTTCACATATTTAATTAGAAAATACACTACTATCTACTTGGTCTAAAGCTAGAATTTATAAAAAGTTAGAAAAAAATTCTGTTGTGAAGATTTCAACTAAAATATTGTACGGTAATTCATTTTGTAATTTATTTTGTTGACTGATTAAAAAAAAAGTTAATAGTTTTTCATTATCTTCGTTAATTATTGTAGGAATTGGGTGAAAAAATTCAACACTGATGAGGATAGTATTATGAGATAAGTGAATAATTGATATTATTTAGGAATCTTTGTTCCTTGGTTTTAATTTAATTCAAGTTATTGTTTTGAATGTATGTTAAAAATGATAATCATTGTATTTATTTCTCAATTATCTTTGTAAGTTTTTACAACTAATATGTTGGTTATTTATTAGTCATGTGTTCATTTCTGGTTAAGTTTTTTGTGTTAGTTAGTTATAAGAATTGAATGGATTTACTTTCCATGTTAAAGATTACTAATATCATGGAATGAATTTTTTAATTTTTATAACCAAATAACTCATATTCGTATTGAAAATTATTAATTTAAGTTAAATTTCTAATCATAAATGAAAATTTTATTTTAATTACTTATTTAAATTAAATTTAAAAAGGTTATGTTGGATTTTCTAAAGATATATATATATATATATGTCATAGAATTGGGAAATAATGTATATATTTAATTGTTACGCATTTCCTGCATGTCATTTCATATTTAATTTATTAGATAAATTCTTAGTTTTCAGTCTTGTCGATTGTTAGGTTCTCAGGAGATCCCGAATATGTCAATATTTAGACGGTAATGTTACAACAGTTCAATTATTGAGATGAGTGTACTGTCTTCTATGTAAATTTTTAAATTATATTTTTTATATTAAATTTTAGAATTTTTTTTATTTATTAAAATGGACAATTTTAGGACGTTAAAAGGATCGAGTAAAATTTTTAATGTGAAAATTGGTTTTATTATCTTGTCATGCCATAGTTGTCTCGATAGAAGGGCACGTCCTGCGAGATGTTATTGGTTCTAGTAGGATGACATGTCTTGTAGGACGTTGTGTTGTGACCCGACAGGAGGGCATGTCCTGCAAATGGTTGATATATATATATATATATATATATATATATATATATATATATATATATATATATATATATATATATATATATATATATATATATTGTTATTGTTGTTGTTGTTGATGTTGTTGATAATGATAATTATCATATGGTGGTTTATATCACGTGTTAACTCCTACCATTGGAGATATTGAATAATCCTGACATTGATGACAATCTTAGATTACACAGTTGTATAGTTTAGGGTACTGTCGTAATTCTCGATCGTGAGGTAAACGATCCTATGGCTAGTAAGAAAGTATGTGTGTGGTATTTTATTATATAAAAGTGAGTTGGTCAATTAATTTAAATCAATTACTTTATTTTGATGATAACTGTGAGATTTTGAATACTGTTCAATGTGTGATTATATCCCATTTTTGGAAGTGGATTCTGATAAATATACTTGATCCATAAATTGTTTTTATATTATGAAGACAATATATCGATAAAATATTTGGTTTCAGGTATTTCAATTAGAGATGGGACCGCTACTAGCGCTAGATAAAGTCATAAGGGGTGTGTGGCTTGTGAGATTGTCAGTAAAGTTATTGATAATGAGGGTGTTGGCCCAGTAGAATATCCAAGAGAGGGGGTAAATTGGGTAATTAAAAATTTATCAGAATAAAACTTGAATAAATCAAATAATTAATTTTAAGTCTAAATTGATTATTATCTTTATAACACAACGGAATAATATGATCAATTTATGTGCACACCCAAACAGCAAAAATAGCAAAGTAGTGATGCAACACACAAAAGATTTATACTGGTTCACCAAGTTACTCTTGGCTAATCCAGTCCTCCGAGCTCCACGGAGGTCGCACCCACTAAAACCAAGATCTATTTAAAGTTAGGAACCAAACCCACACACCGATTTTTTTACAGGCTCAAAATTAACCTTTACAATATCCTTTTCTCAAGCGAAGGAAGAACCTCTACTTTTTACAGGTTAAAGAATAACCTAATTCTTTTTAACACTAAGGCACAAGAATCATAACCTCTCAAAACACTCCAACTATCCTTTTCACAGGTAAGGATAAAACATTTACAAATCACTCACAATGCAATTCTTATTTAGGAAGAATCACTACCTCAATTTTTTTACAGGAAAAAACTGAAACTCGACTACCCTTGATTAAATACCCCCAATGGTATTTAACCCGTCACAACTCACCAATACAAAAATTGATAAAAAATAAATCTAATTCGGAGCTTCTACCACCTCAGATAAACACTAACCCAATTAATATCTCAACTAGTGATAGAAATACGTGAGATATAAAAATCTGATTTTAACAAGATATGGGTAGTAAATTGGAGCACGTAATCAGATTCAAGAAATTGTTTGTAAAAAATATTTTCTTCAAAAATCAGAAATAATTTATAAGATCAATTTTCAAATATAGAATAATAAACAAACAATAAGCAATATGGAAATATCTCACCCAGAATCTACCGAAAGAAAATAGTATTGCAATGTAACTTCAAATCGGTAGCAAAAATGATCAGCAAATGATTCTCTTAGAAAGAATCAATTCTCAATAAGATATATTTTAGAAAAACTCACTCAATTGATAAATTCTGATCTCTCTTGATAATAGATGGATTCTCTCTCTTAGAATGATTAGTCCTAAATAAAATTCGCATGTCTATTTAAAGGAATATGTAATCAATGTTCTAACGGCTAGTTTACATGTGTCATGACAAATAAAAGCTCTTATAGACCTCTTATATCATAAGGACTTCATTTAGGTTCAATTCCACTTAAAAAGATCTTTCAAATCTCTCAATTAAATCCCCAAAGTATTTCTCAATTTCAATTAATAAGAATAGAATCTATTTCAAGTTCTAAATTGAGAAACATTAATATTTAATGAACCATATTAATAGGATTTAATTAGTATATGAACCATATCTAAAATTTAGATAATATCCCCTAAATCTCTCTCAAATCCCAACAAAAAACGGCTACTTTTGAATATAATCTCGGATCAAATAGTATCTTAAACCGGTGAGTTCGGTCGACTGCCCAATTCAGGTTGTCGTCAAGCTATCGTTGCTGCGTGCATAGGTCAACCGCCCGGTCGACTTGTAGATTCAGAGAGTTCTTCATTCTTTCACCGGTCAACCTATCAGTCGACATCTTGATTCAGAGAGTTCAGTCTTCTTTCATCGGTCAACTTACCAGTCGACTGTTGTCACTGGATCTCTTCTCTGAATACGTTTTTAACTCATTTTCTTTTACAATTTCGTCCCTTTAACCATTTTCTTCTCTTGATTAGCTGTACTAATATTCTTATTTTTCATTTTAGTTATTCAAAATTATTTCTTCTTATTTCACATGGGAGCAAATAATTTAACTTAATTAAAACACACATAAAAGATAAAATATATTTTATGCCATGTGTGTGTTACTAAATGGGATATTAAGAGTTAAGATTTACCGGGGTTGTTTTCCCTAATTTCTTCGAACTCTTAATTCTTCTTCATTATCTTGACATCTTCATTTAGCATCCATTTAATTTGACGTTTTCATTATTGGAACTTTAAATCACTGAAACACTTCAATTAACCATTAGTTCCACCAAAACATCAATACTTAATTGTTCATCAAAATCTTGAGATCAACAGAGAGTTTGGACTTTTTTGCTTTAATTTGGTATTGCTGAATGTAGTAAAATCTTTGAAATTTGAGTTGATAAAGTTTGAAGAAAAAAAAAATTGTATCAATTGACAATTAGTGTATGGTTGTTATTTGTTGAGTAACATTAAATTCAGGTCACGCTTAGCCTCTGGCATGGGGTCCGGGGTGGGGTGTGACAGACCGAGCAAGAAGCGTTGGTACAAATATAGAAAAAAATTGAAGGGAAAAGAAAGGGGAAAGATTGATTCTCTTAAAGTTTCCACTTTGGGCCAATTTAGTAGCAAACCACATTTTTTTGGATAAGAACTTGATGGATTTGAATTAAATTAGAATTTTTTAAAAGAAACATTGGTTGTAGTTTGGAAATGTGTTGGAACCATATTCTTTTGCAATCCAACTCAAAATTTTACAGAAAATCATATCGGACATTGAAGGTACTCATTTTAGTAATTTTCAACATTTTACCCATTTTTTTGGACTAAATCAGTTTTGCAAGATTTGAGAAAATTCAAAACATGTAAGAGTATTAGAACCCCAAGTATCGAAGCACCTAGAAATTTGGAAAGATAGGAATCCAGTTGAGCAAGCCAAGGAGACTTTGATGAGGAATGTTGGGCCCTCCCCTGAGTTGGAAAGCGAAGTCTCTTAATTAAAGCCAAAAAAAGAGTCTCAATGAATCATCCCAAGGCATGTTGGTCCCTTTTCCTGAGTTGGAAAACGAAGTTTTTAAAATTCAAATAAAGAATCTAATCAAATTACCCCGAGTTAAGCACCGTCAGCCGAGTGACTACGAAGAAAAATGGGAGAATGAAACTGCAAGTCATCGAAGGTGACCTATGTTTTAGACTAAGATTTTGTTTTGGAAGCGTTATCTTGACCACTTACAAGAATCTTAAAAAGACTGGGAGCATGGATTTCCTTATCACTCAGTCCCATCACCTTCCTGCCGATTCAAATTGGAAACTCTTGTTATTGAAAATTCAGAAGCTCTAAATGAGCATCCAGGTATGCGTTTTGCCCTAAAAAGGGTATCTAGTGAACTACGCTAAACCTGGTCTTCGACGTAATACTAATATACGTAGGCAACCAGTAAAGGTTCGGTCATTTGAGAATCAGCCCCAGCCCATAGGGTGGGGTATATTTTATATCTTTAATCTCTCATTTTTGCCCAACTATAGGTTGGGGCATATTTTATACCTCTGGACTTTCTTTTGTCCCCCAACCAAGAAGGTTGGGGCATGAGTTATTTTCTATCATTCTAAACGATCCTTTAAACAGACACGTGTTCGTCATGAGTATCATCATGAGCCATTTTTCATTACTCTAAACGATCCTTTAAATGGACACGTGTTCGTCATGAGTATCATCATGAACCATTTTTCATTACTCTAAACGATCCTCTAAATGAACATATGTTCATCATGAGTCATTTTTCATTACTCTAAATGATCCTCTAAACAAACACTTGTTCGTCATGAGTATCGTCATGAGTCATTTTATCTTTCTCTAAACAATCCTTTAAACGAACATGTGTTCACCATGATTATCGTCATGAGTAATTTTTCATTACTCTAAATAATCCTCTAACGGACATTTGTTCGTCATGAATATCGTCATGAGTTATTTTTTTCATCACTCTAAACGATCCTCTAAATGGACACTTGTTCATCATGAGTATCGTCATGAGTCATTTTTTCTATCACTCTAAACGAACACGTGTTCATCAAGAGTATTGTTATGAGTCATTTTTATGCTTTATTTGTTCTGTTGTCGAAAAATATGCTTTGAAAAATCTAGAAAATTGAACGACCAAAATGATGTGGTCTCCTATCTTTATTAAGCAAGTGAAACTCGCATGACAAAAAGGGACAGTTGTAGACACGACATTTTGACCGTCCTACAAAAAAATATTTTGTGCTTTATTTTATTTTATTTTATTATTTTTATCTTTTATTTTGTTTTATGTGCAGAAAATATAAAATAGAAAAAAGAAGGAAAGAAAAGAAAATAGAAAAATAGAAATGAATAAAATAAAGGAAAATTGAAAAAAAAAAAAAAAGAAATTTTTGAAGGGAAAGAGATGAGAGAAAATTGGTGAGAGAGAAAGAGAAGGAAAATCCAAGAGAGAGAGATAAGAGAGATGAGAGAGATTTGGTTAGAGAAATGGAGAGAGTAGAGAAAGAGGAAGAGAGGAAAGAGAAAAAGAGATTCGGTTAGAAAGAGATATGAGAAAAATGGGTGGGGTCCACGGTTAAGAGAGAGAGGAAAAAAAATGAGGAGGGCCCACATTGCTAGTCAAATAGTGAAAAAATGGGGACAATGAATACGAGGCAGCTTCTTAGGCTGACACGTGTCCATATCAACGCGAAAAAAAAATCTTCTGTAACTTTTTCTTTTTCGTGATCAAATTAGGATTAGGATTTGGTGGCCAAGGCTAGTCTTTTGAAAATTTTTCATTCCACATTTTTTTTTCTATAAATAAAACCTTCTTTCTCACCGTTTAAGGACTCAAAAAAATCAGACAGAAACCCCCCTAGGAAGCGATTCTAAACAAAAGCCTATTTAAGAAGACATCTTTGAGAGAATAAAAACCGCATGTTGGGGATCTTTGCCAAGGCAGGTATATTTCTTATCCCTTAATTCTTTTCATTAATTTTTATTTTATTTTATTATCATAATTTAAATTCCTACAAATTTAATTCTGTTAGATTCATCCGATGATTCGATGATCACGCTAAGACGAGACTTTTCTTTTGGGTTTAGTTTTCAAGCGTGAGATGAGGATACTTCTTTTTTTTTTTTTTACTATTTTTTATTATTTTTTTATTTAAGTTGTTGCTATACCTAAATTCAAATAAATAAATAAATAAATAAATAAAAATAAATTAATTAATTAATAATAATAATAATAAAATTAAAAAAATAAAAATAAAATTGTTTTGTAAGAATTAATTCTCACAAGCCTTAGGGTGAACTCAATAATTCAATATATTAAAAGAAATATTTCTTTACAGACAGTTTGATTTCCCAAAATAAAATAAAATTTAAAAACAGCCGGTTTAGTAAATCGTTTTCTTTGGTAAGTCATTTCGTTGGATTTTACTTAACTTTTGGTGTAATTAATTTTAACAAAACATAGTTTCCATGATATTTCCTTGATTATCATTTTTATAGAATTTAAGGGAATGTCAAATTAAAATTACTTTAAATAAAATGGGTAAATTAGGAAAGTAGGCATTTAGTAACATTGCATTTATAGAAAATAATATAATATTTTATGTCGCTTTGCATGTTGACTTTTGCATCACTTAGAAAATAGTTAGATTGATTTGCCTACTTAAATTAAAGAATTTAATCGGAAACATACATAAAACTACCCTCGGGGACCATCCTTAACAAATCCTTAGGCTCCGTTTAGTAACTATTTCCATTCCAGAAATTTCCATTCTATTCCCAGATTTTTGAGAATTCTGTTTGGGAATAACGTTTGGTAATTTTTATTTCCGTTTCCATTTCATTCCTATTTGAGAATTGTGCCTACTTTTTTCTTAAGAAATGAGAAACAGAAACAAGTTGTTTCTTTATTCTCATTCCATTCCCAAAACACATGATCACTATTCACCTACCGGCCGACCACCGTCCGCCGTCGGTCACCGTCCGGCCGAAAAATTTTCGGCCACTTCCGGCCAGCGCCGGCGCCATTGCCTTCCGGCCAGCGCCACCACCGTCCGGTCATCGCAAGCGGGGGGCCCACCTCCGTCCGCCGGCGCCGGAGCCATTGACGTCGCCGGTGCCGGAGCCATCGACGTCGCCGGTGCCGGAGCCACCGCCGTTAGGCCAAAAAAAAAAAAAAAAAAAAAAAAAAAAGGATTTTAGGATAAAATCGTTACCAAACACAATTCCCTTCCCAAAACAAAAAAAAAAAAAAATTATCGTTACCAAACGCGATTCTACTCCCAAAAGGAAAACAAAATTCTCATCCCACTGCTGGAATAGAAACAGAAACGGTTACCAAACGCCACCTTAATATTCGATAAGAGGTCATAGTGGGGAAATATTTCCAAAAATACAAAAACTTGTCTCATCTTAATTTTGAAAAATACCAAAAATATTTCATAAGAAGGAAATGATTTCAAAACAAAATAAAACGTTCAGACTTAAATTAATTGGATTTAATTGGACATAATGTACCATTTTTGGATGTGTGTCTTGGAGTGCCTAACACCTTCCCCAAGTGTAACTGACCCTCGAGTTCTTTAAATGAATATTTGGTTTGACCATATTTTGGAGTCAATTTTTACTTAGACCTTTTAAATTATTTTCTAAAAATTCGAGGACCTATCACACCATTTAAACTCAATGCTAGGTATAGAGCTGATCATGGGTCAGGTAGGTCGAGCTCAGGCCGGGCTCTACCTAGGAAATTATAAAAATAATTTAGGCTTGAGCCTGGCCTGGCCCTATGAATGGACCCTATCTTCATGCCCAAGTCTGACCCTAAACAAAAGATTAAAGCCCAAGCCCGGCCCTATATTTTTTTTTTCATAATTTAAGAAATAGTATATAGCATATTTTTTTAAAAAAAGAAAAGAAAAGAAAATATAGATAACAGATGAAATCTATGAGATTTGAGAGGTCAAGAGAACTACAAATGGATACACTTTGCAGCAAAATGTTTTACATACACAACAAAAAAAAAATTATTACCCTGGGAAAGGAAACATAGTGATGGTGAGAGCGACGAAAGATCACCGGCACGAGAGATGGGGGTCGGATCTGGTGAAATTGAAAACGTGGTAATCTGATGCACAACGATGGAACGACGATGATGCCACTTCGGTTATGGTGATGCACAACGATGGAACAAAGACAATAGCAATGAAGGTGCATGAAGCCTGGATCAGAGATATAGCGATGAAGGAAGAGGGGAAGAGAAAGTGGAGTGATTTGAGGAAGAGAGTGTGGAGTGATGCCATCAATAATTCATTTCACTGTTTCGTATACATAGAGAGAGAAGAGAGGGGGTTGGTTTAGAGATTGAGTCAAAGGCCAAGCATTGTGGATTTCAAGGCAGACAAAGCATAGTATTTTACTGCTATCAAAAAATGATGAAACAAGGAAACGGGAAAAGAATCTATTTTCTCTAGTTGTACACTACTCGCCACCCTACATTGGAAGAATAAATTACACTTTCCTCCCCAATAATTTATTCCTCTCTCATTTTGAAATATATATATATATATATATATATATATATATATATATATATAAATGATCGGGCCGGGCCTTAAACAAAATTTGTCAAGCCCTAGCCCGGCCCTAAAAATGAACAAGCCTTAATTTTTTAGCCCAAGCCCTGACCATGGGCTAAAAAATCAAGCCTAGGCCCTACAATAATGGTGATGGGTTGGGTGGGATAGGTGGGCCCCCGGGCCCATGACCAGCCCTAGCTAGGTGGCGACTCTTTGTTTTAAAATGTCCTAAGTACTTTTATGAGAGAACCAACACTTTTAAAAACCCATTTTTCCTTTCGAAAAATCGAGGCACGTCATTTGTAACAACTTCCTGGTTCAAAATCGACAGTAGATTTGGCCACAAAATCTTTGCTCAAACTCTAATTATGAGAAGAGATGCAACAACAATGATGAGTTTGAGAGAAAGAAAGAGAGAGACCGAGTAAAGTGAGAGAAGTTCTGGGGTTAGCAGTTTCCAGGGACTCTAATATTTATTAAAGGGTAATTTAGTCATTTCATCGTCTACTGTAACATAACGTTAAGTCTCACATTCTGGATAGTACAAGGGGAAAAGTGTAGGCTTTTGATGTGAGGCATTGTTCCACGGTTTTTAAAGTTTTAATTAAAATTTCAAAACTACTATCTTAATGTTTGAATTTTAAAATTTTATGTTGATTTATTGTCGCTTATTATGTTTAATTATTTATTTTGTAAATCTTACTTTTTGTACACTATATAAGACTACTTTTTATAGAACATATGACATCCAAGTATTCTTAGTCTCTTTGTAATTATATACATTCATATGATTCTTGTACGAGCAATTCGAAAAGACATTTTATTAGTCTTTCAATGATCTTGAATACTGAGAAGACATGCTTGTGAGCATCGGTTATATATTCAAGTAGTAGTTATCGTCAAAACTTTAACATGGGGATATAGTCGTTATTTTAAGACAATGATCGTTTGTGTCTTCTTAAACTCACATACTAGTTTTATTTACTTATTCATTTTTATTTAATTATTTAAATTCATGTGATCATTTGAAATATTTATTTAATTTATAATGAAAATCGTGCTATTTTTCTAAAATCCTTTTTTTTTTTTTTTTTGCATGTGGCAAACTATGAATATATCACTTAAGCTAAGTCTTGGCCTAACAAATACTTTAAAATATGAGTATTTTAATTTTAAATTAACATCATGTTTCTTGAGAAAAAAATAAAAATAAATTTGAACATGTACTTTGGAAATACTGAAAATATTTATTTTTATTAAATTAAAAAAAAAATTAAATGTGAAATTAAAAGGCAAATTACAATTTTGGTCCTCATATCTGTACACGTTTTTCTATTTGGCCCTCCAATTTTTTTGGGTCAAAGTGACTCTCGTATTTGCACTCGCTTTTTAAATGACCCTTCCGTAAAAAAATAGAGAGACAACTGACGAAATTGAGGTATGTGGTTTGCCTATGCCAATCCCAGGGGTGCAAATCTAATTTGACCTGTGTGAGGAGGGTGTGCCTACCACATGAGCTTTGGAGAGGTTATGTGGACAAGGCAAGTAAACCATCAATTACTCTCCTTTCATTTCAATGGGTGTGTAGCTCTCTCTCAACCATCTCTCAACTTCAGGGTTTTCATTGGGTTTTCCTTGTCTCTCTCAACCAACACTTTCTCCTCTAGGATTTTCATAATATCTATTGAGTGAAGAAGATGACATTCTTTGCTGCAATGGTTGTACGAGATGAAATCGGAGTTGGAAATTGAAATTCTAGTAAGTGTTCATTTGATTTCTTTGTATTCTTTAGTTGGGTTGAAGGGTTTTATGGCATACATGTTGGATTCTTGATTTTTACTTGTTTATTTATTCTCTTGACTTGTCTTCATGAACGAATCTTCTAATTCTAAAGAAAGTATGTTGGAATCTTCTTTCTTCATTTTTCTTCTCTAATTATTTATTGGCAATGGTACCCTCCTGTCTTTTTTTTCCCCAACATAAGCGCGTGAATAACATTTGTTTATGCTTTGATTGTTCTGTGTATAAAGTTAGTTTTTTTTTTTTTTTTTTGTTATTCATTTCATTAGAGATAACTCTTTTTTTTTATTGTTTAATGAACAATTCGGATTTCTTCATTCATTATGCCTTGGTGCATTTCTTTGCTTAATTTTGAGTATATATTTATTTCGTTTATGCAATAATGTTGCTTGGAATGTTTAGTCTGAAAATTCATCATGGTGGTAGTTTCAAATTGGGTTAGAACAATGATATATATGTTGGGGGAAAAGTAAAGTATTTTGACCATATTGATGAGAATAGGTTCTCATTATATGACTGAGTCTTTAGGATATGATTGTCTAAAATGTGTGATAATGTCCAGAATTCTTGAAAGTAGTTTGAATAGGGGTTTGAAATTGCTCATAACTGACAATAATTTGTTGGACATGTGTGCTAAAGTACCTCCAAATAGGGTAATAGAAATCTATTTAGAAATAAACCAAAATACAAATGATTTTCCTAGCCAAGTGGGGTCCAACAACTTAGACAACGCAATTGAACCCCTTGATGTGCCAGAACCCATTTTACCTAAGCTTCCATTACTCTCTAACACAATAGATATGGAAGAGGGCAGGGAGGGCAGAGAGGGCACTAATGGCAGTGAGGAAAGGAAGGGCAATAACGGCAGCGATGGCAGTGAGGGCATTGAGAACAATGAAGCTGGTAATGAAGGTGTGTTGATCCTAAGATTTTGATGGACCATTAAATATTGATATTTTTTGTAGAACTAATATTTTTATTGAGTGTTTTAGTTCAAAGAGTTCCAATCAAGATAACATCATGAAGTAATTATGAAGGATGTAGAGACGGACATTAAGGCCCTGTTTGGTTAGTGTTCCCAACCAAACCCAACTCAACCCAATCTAAAAATTCTGAATTTGATTTTTGGGAACGCGTTTGGTAAATACAAAACTCAACTCAACCCAACCCAAAAAATAGGAATTGATTCTCAAAATGTTAAGGAAATGAGAAACAATTTTTTTTATTTTTTATTTTTGTGCCAAAAAAACTCAACTCAAAATTCTCAACTCTGGCCACCGTCCGACGACCACCCGCCGCTGTCTACCGCCGCTGGTCACCATCCACCACCGCCGGCCGGCGACCGTCGTCGGACACCGTGTATCGCCGTCCGTCCGCCGCCGCCGGCTACCACCGGCGTCGCCGGCGTCCAGCTGTCTGGCCACTATCTGACATCACCGCCGTTGCCGGCGTCCGGTCGTCCGGCCGTCCGACCACCGTCTGACACCACAACCGCCACCGCCAAAACACAAAAAAGAATTTCAAAAAAAAAAAATTAGTTTTAGGATAAAATCGTTACCAAACACATTCTGTTCTCAGTACAAAATAAAAATTGTCGTTACCAAACGCAATTCTGTTCTCAAAATTCTCAACCCAACCCAATTCAACTCAACCCAACTTATACCAGTTGGGTTCAGAAAAGTGGGAACACTAACCAAACGCCACCTAAGAGATTGAAGATTCTGAAGAATTTAGGTAAAAATAATTCAAATCATTTTGACTCTTAATGTATCCTAATTAGGATCACACACGACACAAAAATGATTCAAATATGTGTGTTTAAATTAAGATCCTAATAATTGTTCAAATATTTGCTCCAATGTGAAATTGAAAAAAGAAAATTGACTTCAGCAAGATTAATATTTAAAATTGATTATTAGTGTCATTTTAGTTAACCGAGAAAAAAAATCGGTTAAAGGGTTGAAAACGTTTAAGTTTGGAGTTGAAATATATTAAGAGGGATATTGTTCCAGCAACAATCGGTCAACCGACCACAGGAGGTCAACCAATGGGCAAGGGTAGAAAAATAGAGAATCTCTGAATCGATCGGTCAACTGACCAAGGGAGATCGGTCAACCGATAGCCGAAAGCTAAACTCCCTGTATCGATTAGTCAATCGATCATCGACTATCAATTAATCGACCAGGGCCGAAAATAGGCCTGAGATAGTATTCTGTATCGATCGGTCAACTGACCCACTGAGGATTAATCAACCGACTATTGTTTGAGCAAATCCTGGGATACATCTTGTGTCCATCGATCGACCGATGGGCAGAGGTTGGTCAACCGATTGGGCTGTTTCAAATTTCAAGGATTTTTGGGATTTGATCAAAACTATTCCTTTTTTTGGCAAAACTTTTGGAGATATCTTAGGGATTTAAATATATTGATAATATGTTACTCCTATTTGGATATCCCTATAGATATGGTACATAAAATATTAGTGTTTCTCAATTTAGTTCATTTAATACTTCCTATCTATTTGTTTTGAGATTGAGAATTAATTTGGGGACTTAATTGAATATTTTAAAAGCCATATTTAAGTGAATTGGACCAGGATTAAATGGTATTTATATATGGGGTCTATATGTGCATTTAATTGTCATATGTTGTGGGAACTAACCATTAGAGGGCCTGTTTCAAATCAGTTTAAATAGACATGCATTTTTTTAGATCAATACATCACTTCCATCAAGAACTAATTGTTCATGAGCTTTCAAAAAGTTGTTATTCTGATATTTTCTTAAGAAATCATTGTGAGATCATTTTGTGAGAATTTTTTTTTGAGAAATAACGCTAAGTGTTTTGGCGTCACCGATCTAAACTGTCTTGCAATTCATATTCAATCTTTCGATGGTTATCCTGGTGAGATGGTTCCAAGCTTTTGTTCTTAATTGTGATTTTATATTATTATTATTTGCTTGGTTATAAGATCTTTGTGAAATCGTTTTTAAACTTTAAAGAGCATAAAAATTATTTTTAAACTTTGAAGAGCATAAAAATTATTTTAAGGCGATTTTTATGATAATCTGATTACATGCTTATTTTTGTGCTACCCATATCTATTATAATTAGATTTTAAATTCCTTAGATAAAATTCTATCACTAGTAAATTCGGGACATTTATTGAGTTAAATTAATTTGAGGTGGTAGAAACTCTATGTGAGAAGAAATTCATTAATTCTTGTAATTGGTAAATTTGTGCGCATTAGATACTATTGGGAATATCTAGTCAGGGGTAGTTTGGGTTTCGATCTCTTCCGGTAAAGAGATTGAAGTTTAATCTTTATCTATTGTATAAAAAGATTAGGTTACTTTTTTCCCTTGAAAAGAGTTAGGCTTGATTCTTCCTGATTAGAATTAAATTTGAGTGATTTGTAATAGTTTTATTCTTACCGGTGAAAAGAATACTTGGAGTGTTTTGTGAGGTTTGATTCTTAGCCTGGTAAAAGAATAGGTTAGTTTTTAGCTTGAAAAAAAGATAAGGCTCTTCCTTAACCTGTGAAAAGGGAATTTTAAAGGTTGATTATGAGCTTGCAAAAGAATCATTGTATAAAGGTTGGGTTCCTACCTGTTAAAGGAATCAAGTGGTTTAGTTGGTGTAAATCTCCGTGGAGCTCGGAGAACTGGATTAGCCAAGAGTAGCTTGGTGAATGGTAGCGACATATTATGTCGCTACTTTCACCGCAAGTGTACGGGTCAAGTTTTAGTAGAGTGGGAAGAGTAAGGGTTTTCATATCCACAGGGATTGAATTAAATTGTCGTTGAGTACCGCGATTATCATAATCGAACTTTATTTAGGCGATAAAAATTGGGTTTTTGTTTTTAGTATATACTATACTAAATTAACAATTAATTAAACTATAATACTAAGTATACTATATGGGAATAGATTATCTATGGATTAACTTCGTTTACTTATACGTGTTTGATTCAATCTAGTTTATATTAACAGTATTCAAATTATCTGACAATCTAGGTATCGAAAACTCACTCACTACCTCTCCCAAGTGTAAAGTGAATGAATATGTGATTTCGCATCAACACTGAAGTCCCCCTCGAGCGTCTATACGACACTTGGTCATATGAGTCTCGCCCCAACCTCACGGATTACATACTTTCTAACGCCCTCTTGGGTCATTAGATTGTCACGTTGTGTTTAAACCCTAGTCCGAATCTGGAGTTACCTTTCCCGAGTGTCAAGCCATATCATAACAAGCATTTTATGGAGGTAATATAACGGTAAACAACCATTAACGAAACATGATTTACTCAAACAACATATATTAGTAAACTATCACATCAATCCCATAGATAATTAGTGTTTAGCTCTTGGCCATAACCATATATTCAACGATAAACAATATATACATGTTCAAACAAACAAAAATGAGTTAAGAATAAAGAGATAAACAAGCGAGAATAGCCATTATCTGAAGGTGGCTTTCGTAAAAATCGTTCTGATCTTATTTCCTCTTCTCCAATTGTGTTCCTCCTCTTTGGTTGGTTAAGAGCTTTTTTTTAGAACACTCAAAACGCTCCCTAGATATTATTTTCAAAGTGGGAACGTTCTTGGAACAAAAGGGAGCAAAACAAAATATCTAGAAAATATCTTAAAACACTTTACAACTAGGGGCTTCATCGCTACAGCGGTGGGTATGTCGGTAGGCATTCTGTTCTTTCACCGCTACAGCGGTGGATCTCACTGCTGGAGCGATGAGCGATCAAAAACATTTGATCACTCTGTTGTTTCACCGCTGCAGCGGTGAAACTGCTGCTTTAACATTTGATCCTCTTCATCGTTTTTCACCCGATTTTCTACCGATTTGCTCATTCTTCGATTGTTTTCTCTCATAACCCCTACTTTGAATAAAAATAAATAAAAATGTATTAAAATATATTAAAGCACTATAATAACACTCAAAAACTACCAAAATCGGCTTAGAAATATATAGACAAATTCCACCTATCAGTGAACCATGATATGTCCTTGTGTGCTGCTTTCTTTACTTTATTTATTTCTTTTTGTTTGGGTGTGCATCTAGAATAAATAACATTTATCTGCTGCATTATAAAGATAATAATTGATTTGGGATTAAATTAATTATTTGATTATTTAAGTATTGAAATATAAGAATTTACTTAAATTTTTTATAATTATCTAATTCACCCCCCTCTTGGATAGATTATTGGGCCAATAAGGTGAATACATCAAGTTCAATGAGTGTATGGACTCACAAGACTCAGATTTCATACTGGTAGGGTGTAAAATACACTGCTACTTACTCTCGCAAGTATACGAGGTCTAAGTTTTAGTATAGTGTGATCGTTAAGATCGGGTTATCGTATCCACAGGGATTGGTGTCGTTACTATCGAATACCGCGTTTGTCGTGACCTAACTTTATCTAGGCGAAAACAAATGTATTTAATTAATTAAACTAATACTAATATATCTTAAATTAACTACACTATTATGTTAATATGTTTTAGGGTGAAGAATTGCATAGGGATTAACGTGTTTACAAATACGTGTTCGATTCCGATTTACTCACGTTTACGTTGTTCGACCTATTTAACAACCTCGGTACGTAAACGCCACCGCCACCTCTTTCGAGTGTAAGACAGGGGAATACATGACTTCGAGTCAACGGAAAAGTCCCTCTCAACATCTTAACGACTCTAGGTCACGTGAGTCTCGCCCAGCGTCATTGATTGCACACAATCCAACTCCCTCCCGGGTTATTGGATCGTCGCGTTGTATTTACCCTATCGACAATCTCTGTTCTAAAACTCTCTCGCCACCTCTTCCAAGTGTAAGACGAGGGATATAACGCAACTTCGAGTCAACGAAGAAGTCCCCATCAACGTCTTAATGACCTTAGGTAGCGTGTGTCTTGCCCAACGTCATCGATTGTCCACGATTCAAATCCTGACCGGGTTATAGAATCGTGGCGTTTGTTTATCTTAATCCGAATCCAGGGTTTTGTCAAAACTCCGTATTTCCATTTATCAATCCAAGCATAATAAACAAACAATACGATAAATACAATCAAACTACGAAGAACAATCACAAACGAAACACCGAAATCACCCAAACAACGTATTTATAAATTATAGGTTAACCCTACTACAATCCATATTTAACTCGGGGCCATAGCCGCATATACAAGAAAATAACGAGCTAAATATGCTCACATGCTCCTAAAATAAAGAAATAAGGAAAAACGATCGAAGAACTTAGTCTCGTCTGAAGATAAACCGCTAAGAACGCTCAACGATCGATTCGCCGTCTTCTCTACTTCGGGATGCGAGCTCCACCACTAAAATCCCTAACCCTTGGCTTAAATATAGCCTAAGAGGCTCAAAAATACAAGAGAGGGAAGAGAAATTCCAGCCAAGGGGGAGGAAAGGGGATATTTATAGCAAAAATTTCCTAAAAATATCTAAAGGTTGTGCAGGGCAAATCCACCTAGGCGGTGGAAATTGCGCCTAGGCGGAGTTAGGTCGGTTAAGTCTAATCACCTGGGCGGTGAAGTAGGGGGTGGATTGGAGAACATTCTGTTGGATTTTTGCCTAGGCGGTATAATTTTCGCCTAGGCGAGCGGCTGTCAATAGCCCTTCTTCGTCCTCTGCTGGATTTTTGCCTAAGCGGTAGAATTTTCGCTCAAGCGGTCGTCCGTTAGTAACATCTTGCTCTTCTCTGAATCTTCACCGCTTAGGCGGTGGTCTGGACGCCTAAGCGGTGGGCCTGTTTCATCTTTTAGCCTCCGAGCTTGTTTATCCACCGTAACTTCGAACTGCTTTGGTTCGATCTCATTGTTTTAACTTCAGTTTCCTATCTTTTTGCCCCATTCACCTGATTTATACAAAAAGTATGAAGACTAATTAAAACATAATAAAATACTATGTAAACTTATTCGAAAACTAACAAATTCGGATTGGAAATAGATAGGTTTTTCACACCTATCACATACCTAAAAACAATGGATCAGATTTAGATGATTATGATGATGATGACCTTTTTTATTTAGAAATTGAATCGGATGGGATGAAAGACTAAGAAAATAAAGGTAAAAAGAAAGAAATATCAAAGTGGGGGATGTTGAATTGAATATTGACATGGATAATGCCAATATTGAATTTGATCATGAGAGTGAAAAAAGCTTGGATGAAGAAAATTATGGGTCAACAGTAAATAAAAAAATTTGTTGCATATAGACCTGAGATTGATATGAAAGTGTAGGATTTTGTAATTGGAATAGAGTTTAGAGATCCACAACAATTTAAGAATGCCTTAAGAGAGTACGAAATTAGGAGAGGGAGAAACATAAAAATAGTGAAGAATGAGAAAATAAGAGTTAGGGCCAAATGTGAAGGTGGCTGCAAGTTCTACATATTTGCATAGGAATATTCATTCAAATTAAGGTGTTAAATGATGTACACACATGTACTAGGGAATTCTAGAACAGGAATTGTAGCTCCACATGGTTGTCCAAGGCCTTACTTGAAAAAATCAGGTCTAATCCAAAATATCCATTGGTCAGTTTACAAACAGATGTCTAGAATGAGCATCAACTAGGGGTTTCATTGTCTCAAGTTTATAGATCCAAAAGGAAAGTGTTATAGATGATTGGGGAAAATTGGACAGAACAGTATGCCAAGGTATGGGATTTTGCTAAGGAGTTGAAGAGATCTAACCTAGGGTCTACAACTGTAATCAAGTTTGATTGTGAATAGGGTGGGAAACCATTATTTATAGAATTTATGTTTGTTTAAAGGTATGTAAAGATGGATTGTTGAATAGTTGTAGGCTAGTGTTACGCATAGATGGGTGTTTTACTAAAGGCCCATTTTTTAGTCAGATTTTATTAGCAGTAAGGGTTGATGGGAACAATAGAATGTTCTTATTCTCATATGCAATGGTGGAGTCTGAGAACAAAAACACATGGGCATGGTTTCTGGAATTAGTTATTCAAGCCCTTGGAACGATGAATCAGATGGGGTAGACTTTCATAACGGATCAGCAAAAGGTATTTAATATTGCTTTCTGTAATTTCTGGGATTTCGGGTGTTCTGGTATTTCTAGTTTGTATGTTGTGTTCTAGTGTTCTGGTTTTTATGTCTATCGTTGTGTATTTAATTTAACTTTTTAATTTATGGTGTTTGCGTGTTCGTAATTTCAGGGTTTAGATGATGTCTTTTGTACGGTGTTTCCTGAATGCGAACATAGTTGGTGTTTCAAACACATCTATGAAAACTTCAAGCAACCATTTAAAGATAAGGTATTAAAAGATGCATTGTGGAAGACTGTTAGTCAATACCATGTATATAATTTTGGAAAGGCGATGGATGATTTAAAAGGTATTGATAAGGCAACCTTTGAGTGGTTATTGAAAAAACCTGCAAAGATGTGGAATAGAGCTGCAGTACTGTTGGTAATATTTTGGATGACATATGTGCAATTGGTGTAATGGATGTTCAGTTCAATTCAATTTTATTTGTGTACTGTCCAAGTTTTGTGTGCGATCCAAGTTTTATGTTCAAGCCAAACTTTTGATCTCTATAGTTTTATATCAAGTTTTGTGTGCTACTGTTATTTTTGCTGCAGATATTGATTTCTCTTTCCCATAGTTTTGCGTGCTACTTATATGTGTGTATCCCATTAATATCCAGTTCTACCAAACTCCAAACATACATTAAAAAAAAATGCATTGTCAATAAAATAAAATAAAATGCATCCTTTGTGTGCATCTAGTTCAACCAAACTCTAAACATGCATAAAAAAATGCATAAAAAATATCATACATTGTCAATACAAAACAGTTGGATTCAAATCAACAGAACATAACGTACATTGTGAATACAAAACACTCGGATTCAAATCAATACATTTTTTGTTTGCTCTTAAATTAAAAATACATTGCCAAAAAAATAACTAGCCAACTCATGATCAAACAAACCCACGTGTATCTTTCCTTTCTTCGATGTGCTTCATTCCTTCTTATCAAAACTGGAATCACTTGTTTTGCTGTATCACATATTGGTTAATCATGCTACATAAAAAACCACAATTTCCTTTCCTCTACAATAAAACACAATCTATTACTTGAAAAGCTCATCATGTATTTGAATAAAAAAAAATCCTAATGTTCATTTCTTAACTCGTGTCCGACAAATACAGTGCATGACAATATATACACTGCTTTTTCTTCCAATTCGTGGCCAAGAAGCACTTTTTTTTCCCAATTCAAATTTTTCAAAAAATGGTAAAATAGTAAGAGAAAAAAAGGCCTCATCAAGTTAAGATTCTTTTCCCAATTCTTGGACAAAAAATGCATACACTAAACTAGATGGTTTTGTGTGTGAATTTTTTTTCGACTTTCAAATTTTTTGCCAGCTCAAGATTTTTTTTCCCAATTCTTATTTTTTTTTTTTTTGGTTGAGTGGTCGGTCAAAAATTGCTAAGATGCTTCAAAAAGTAAAATTAAGACCAAAAAAATCTTCAGTTAAATTAGGAGAATCTTCCCTCAAGAAGTTTAGTTTTTTTCCAACTCAAAAGTTTAGTAAAACAAATATATACTTACTCAATATTTTTTCACATCCATAAAATCTCCAAGTTGGATTTTCCCTTTTCCATCGAGTACGCAAACAAGCTCTGTTGGCCCAGTAAAATACCCAAGAGGGGGGTAAATTGGGTATTTAAAAAAATTATCAGAATAAAACTTCAATAAATCAAATAATTAATTTTAATTCTAAATTAATTATTATGTTTTTAACACATCGGAATAAATTAATCAATTAGGTGAATACTAAACAGCAAAAATAAACAAAGTAAATATTGCAGCACATCAAGATATATTCTGGTTCACCAAACTACTCTTGGGTAGTCCAGTCCTCTGAGCCCCACAGAGATTCGTATCCACTAATTCTCAAGATCCCTTTAAAGGTAGGAACCAAACCCACACATCGATTTTTTTACAGACTCAGAATCAACTTTTACAATATCATTTTCTGAAACTAAGGAAGAACCTCTAGTTTTTACAAGTTAAAGAATAACCTAATTTTTTTTAACACTAAAGCCAAAGAATCAAAACCTCACCAATCACTCCAAATATCCTTTTACCTGATAAGGATTGAATCGTTACATATTTCACTCAAAAACACAATTCTATCTAGGAAGAATCACTACCTCAATCTATTTACAAGAAGAGACTGAAACCCAGCTACCCTTTGGTTAAATACCCCTAACAGTATTTAATCCATCACACTACTCACCAATACAAATTGATAAGCAAGATATCTCACTCGGAGCTTCTATCACCCTAGATTAATAACAACTCAATTAATATCCTAAGTCTAGTGATAGAAAAATGTGATATTGAAATCTGATTTTAAACAAGATATGGGTAGCAAATAATTGAGCACGTAATCAAATTCAATAATAAAAAAAAATTCAATAAAAATCAGAAATAATTTCTAAGATCAATTTTCAAAAGATAAACAAGTAATGCAATGATAGAATACAATTAGAAATATCTCACCCGGAATCCATAGAAAGAATATTATAACAACGTAACTTCAAATCCGGTAGTAACAAAGATTAGTCGTAATTGATCTTCAAGATCGTCTCTTAGAATAGCTCACAAACTCTCAGAAAGATAACTCTTAGAAAAACTCACTCTTATAATATGATATGATTTCTCTTATTGTTAATGATATAAGAAATTCGCAAGTCTATTTAAAGGAGAATGAACTCAGTATTCTAACAGCTAGTTCCAATGTGTCATGACATTTAATACCTCTTATAGACCCCTTATATCATAATGACTTCATTTTGGTTCAATTCACTTAATAACAGCTTTCAAATCTTTTAATTAAGTCCCCCAAATATTTCTCAAACTCAATTAGATAAACTAGAAATAATTTTATGCACCAATATGAGAAACATTAAAAATTAATTAACCAAATCAATAGGATTTATATTTCAGATGAAGCATATCTTAAATATAAAAATATCCCTAAAATCTCTCTCAAATCCTTAACTAAAAACTGCTACTTTTGAATATAATCTCGGAATAAACAGTTTCTTGAAATAGCACGTCTAGTCGACTAACCAGTCGACTGGTAGATTCAGGTTGTGGCCAAGGGCGTTCATTGGTCGACCTGTCTGTCGACTTGTAGATTCAGAGAGTTCGTGTTGCCTTAACCGGTCAACTTACCTGTCGACTTGTGGAATCAAAAAGTTCAGTTTCTCTTGGTCGGTCGACCTACTTGTCGACTCATAGATACAGATACTTCATACTGATTGGTCCGGTAGACTTACCAGTCAACTTGTGTCTTCTAGATCTTTGTTCTGAACTCATTTTTAACTTATTCTCTTTTACGCTTTGGCCCTTTTAACCATTTTTTCTTCTAAATAAGCTCCACTAATCTTCTTATATTCCATTTTAGTCATTTATAAATACTTCTTTTTAATAACACATAAGATCATCTTTGTCATCATTATTTAGCATCCATTTGCAATCGCATCTTTTTCACCACTGGAACTTAAACAACTGAAACACTCAATTAAACCATTAGTTCCACCAAAACATCAACACTTAATTGTTTATCAAAATCTTAGGATCAACAATCTCCCATTTTTTTATGATGACAATTAATTTTGATGTTTTCATTAAAACAAAAATATAACCACACTCCCCCTGAATTCGAGGACGGCTTTTTTTTTTTTTTTTTTTTAACTCATTTAAGTATCATAATGAAGACTATAAAATGATCAATAAAGCACAATTTTAAAAATGCTCACCCTTAATAAAATGATCAATAAAGCACAATTTCTTGCCCTTTGTCATCTTCAAAAACAAAATTTAGGGAAGAGGGAACACAAAAACATCACTACTCTAGGCAAATGTTATGAGCTTTAATTTTCCACTAGAGATTTAGTGAGTATATCAACAAGCTAACCAAAACTATCAAAATCTTCAATATCATCTTCTTCTTTTTTAAAAAAATTTAAGCATAACATTATATTGCCCTTCTTATGAACACTTCTCCCCATATATAATTTTAAACACACAAATTTATGTTTAAGAGAATAAACTTGAAGCAATCAAATTATTTCAACAAAATAGCATGTAATCATGTTCAGTTAAATCTACATGCCTCACTAATGATACCAAATAATGTCTTCCCTTTATAAAAACAAAATATATGTTCTTTAACACATTAAAATAGAAAGCATTTCTCAAGCATTTTATCAACCATTCTCATCAACATGTATGATCACTAATTAATTCCAAGCACTCTTAGTCCTATCAATCAGTGAAGTTATCCCAAGTAACATGCTTCACATAAGAACATGAATCTTAATAATAACATGCATAATAAAATTTTAAAACCCTTCCAAAATAATAATCATTTAAAAATCTTTTAATTCACCTCAAATAACATGCATTTTAATAAATCAAGATTAATAAAAAACTTAGCTCAATTCAACTCATTTGTATAAAAGTAAATAGCATGAATGATAGCACATTATACAAATAATTCTACTAAAAAAACATATGCAACAAATAATTAGCATTATTTAGTAAGATCACAAATACTCGATTAATCATCTTGTTGATCCTAAGATTTTGATAAACAATTAAGTATTGATGTTTTAGTGGAACTAATGTTTTAATTGAATGTTTCAATGATTTAAAATTCCAGTGATGAAGATGACAAATTAAATGGATGTTAAATGATGAAGTTGAAAATACTGAAGATTTAAGAGTTTGAAGAAATTAGGAAAAATAACTCAGGTAAATTTCAACTCTTAATATCCCAATCAGGAACACACACATTGCACGAAAAAAAATTATTATTTAAATGTGTTTTGATTAAGTGAAATTATTTGCTCCAATATGTGATTTGAAAAGAAATATTTATAAATGGTTAAAATAGAATTTGAGAAAGTTAGTGGAGCTTATTGAGAAAATAAATTAGATAAAGGAGCGAAATCGTAAAAGAAAGTAGGTTAAAAACAAGATCAAAAAAGTGATTCAGAAGGAGACAGCCGACTGAGGAGTCAACCGAAGAAGGAAGATGAAACATCTTGAATTGAAGAGTCAACTGACCAGTCGACCTATAAAAACATCTAAACTCTCTGAATCTGCGAATCGATCAATCGATCGACCGGTGAAAGTATGACAAACTCTCTGAATCTGTGAGTCGACCAAGCGGTCGACCTATGATCGCTGTGGCGATGGTTTGGCTGAAAGCGGCATTGGGCAATCGACTGAATGTGTTGGTTTACGGTATTGTTTGATCCGATTTTAAATCCAAAAGCAGTCATTTTTCGTTAGGATTTGAGAGAGATTTAAGGGATATTATCTATATTTAAGATATGGTTCATATACTAATTAAATCATTTCAATATGGTTCATTAAATATTAATGTTTCTCAATTTGGTAATTAAAATGGATTCTACACTTATTTATTTTGATTGAGAAATACTTTGGGGATTTAATTAAGAGTTTTAAAAGTTGTTATTAAGTGAAATTGAACCTAAATGAAGTCCTTATGTTATAAGGGGTCTATAAGAGTATTTTATTGTCATGACACTTGTAAATTAGCCGTTAGGAGACTGATTACATGTGTCTTTAAATAGACCTGCTAATTTCATTAGTAATTAAGTAGTAAATAAAAGAGAAATTATATCATATCATATTGTGAGCTTTTATAAAAGTTATCTATCTGAAATATTGTGAGCTTTTCTGAGAGACGATCTTGAAAATCAATTGTTGTTTATCTTTACTGCTATCGGATTTAAAGTTACATTGTTCTAATAATTATTTCTGTAGATTTCGGGTGAGATCTTTCCATATAACTTAACATTTTATTTATTATTTTATATTTGGAAATTGATCTTAGAAATTGTTTCTGATTTTTGAAGAAAATATTTTTCAAACAATTTTTTGAATCTGATTACGTGCTCCAATTTGCTACCTATATTCTTGTTAAAATCAAATTTTTGTATCTCACGTTTTTCTATCACTAGTTGGGATATTAATTGAGTTATTATTTATCTAGGGTGGTAAAAGCTCCGAGTGAGATTTTTTTCTTATCAATTTTTGTATTGGTGAGTTGTGACGGATTAAATACTGTTGAGGGTATTTAATCAAAGGTAGCCGGGTTTCAGTCCCTTCCTGTAAAGAGATTGAGATAGTGATTATTCCTGGATAGAATTGCATTGTGAGTGATTTGTAAAGGTTCCATCCTTACCTGGAAAAATGATAGTTGGAGTGTTTTGTGAGGTTTTAATTCTTGAGCTGTAGTATTAAAAAGAATTAAGTTAATCTTTAACCTATAAAAGGATTGGTTATTCTTGAACCTGTTAAAAGTAGAGGTTATTCCTGAACCTTGGAAAAGGAAATTGTAAAGGTTGATTCTAAGCCTGTAAAAGAATTGGTGTGTGGGTTTAGTTCCTACCTTTAAAGGGATCTTGAGAATTAGTAGGTGCGAATCTTCGTAGGGCTTGGAGGACTGAACTAGCCAAGAGTAGCTTGATGAACCCAGATATATCTTGGTGTGCTACAATATTTAAATTGCTATTTTTGCTGTTTGAGTGTGTACTTAGATTGATAATATTATTCTGCTGTGTTATAAAGATAATAATTAATTTAAAAATAAAATTAATTATTTAATTTATTTAAGTATATTCTGATAATATTTTTTAATTACCCAATTTACCCACCCTCTTGGGTATTCTACTAAGCCAACACCTCTAAATCACATAACATGTTTTAAAATTAACACATGATCACTACTTGATTTAAGCATATAAAAACGTGTTAATACCCCCTAACTAAATGTGATTGTCATAATCACCATAGAATGTTTCTAAGACGACAAGAGAACGACTCATTTAGAATAGATCTTAGAAACAATTATCAACTTACCTAGTTAGTAAGTCAGGACTCTCCCTCTTTAACAAATTTAATAAATTTAAAATGCAGAGAGTTAGAAATAACTCTTATATCCTTAGGGGCGACTTTACTTTTTACCTCATTTGAGATCATAATTGATTTGGGTACGCAATTCTTCTTGGCTTGTTCGTATTCTCTCTTCCTTTGATTTTTTCCATTTGATTCATTGATGATTCCTTTTGGACGTATTGCTTGTAGCTTCCTAGTGATATCTTATCTTGGATTTTGAACAACTTCTCTTTGCACATTTCGCTTGTGGCTTCTTTGTAACTTCACATTTTATCTTTGGTGCATCTCTTTGCTTTGTATGAGTCGCTTGTGGATCCTTGATGACTTCTTGTTTTGGCTTTGATATAAACTCTTTAACTGTTCTTTCAGGTTCACTTTCGACATTTTGTAATTCTGCACAAGACATTTCAATAGTTCTCTTCGGTATCTATTTTATTTTGGATCTGTCCTTGTTAGACATAGACTTAGGGCTCCTGAATGGACATGATACTTTAAAATGTTCAACCATATTACAATAATAACACCTCAAATCCAAATTATCATAGAAAGCACGAGATGTAAAACAAGAATCATTTCTAACAATAGCCACATAATTATCACTGGCTTGTGATGAAGGATGAGACGATGAAGCATATCCACTTTGCCTAGAAAAATTATTTTCAGAATCTCTCGAAATAGATTTAAGGTCGGATTTTGATTTATTTTAAAATTTCTTAAGTAAATCAATTTTAGAAATAAGATCGGACATTTGCCTAGAAATTATATCAAAATTATTTTTTAAAACTCCGTTTTCATTTTCAAGAGAATCCACTTTATAGAGCAAATTATTAATTTAAAAAATAACGTCCGAAAACTCTTTTGTACCATAATAATCATCCAAATGCATTTTAGATTTTTGGACACTTTTTCCATTATTTTTAAAAGAATTAATTTTTCTTTTTAACCTCAAGCTTTCTCTAGCAAAAAGTAGTATGAAAGAAAGTAATTTTTCCATAACAATATGAACATTTTTATTATTATCATCTCCATCACTACCACTAAAATTATAAGAATCATAAACCACATAATATACGCATTTACCACTATCAAAAGGGGATACACAAAACACATCATCCATGGTGTGTGCACGTGACCGGTTTAACTAGGATGTTAAGCCTAATGAGCTAAAACCAGCTCTGATGGGAATTGTTGGCCCAGTGAAATACCCAAGAGGCGGGCGAATTGGGTATTTAAAAAATTTATCAGAATAAAACTTCAATAAATCAAATAATTAATTTTAATCATAAATTAATTATTATCTTTATAATACAGCGGAATAAATTAATCAACTAGGTGAACACCAGACAACAAAAAAAAATAAAGTAAATATTACAGCACACCAAGATATATCCTGATTCACCAAACTACTCTTGGCTAGTTTAGTCCTCCGAGCCTCATGGAGATTCGCACCTACTAATTCTCAAGTTCTCTTTAAAGGTAGAAACCAAACCCACACACCAATTCTTTTACAAGTTCAGAATCAACCCTTATAATATCCTTTTCCCAGACTAAGGAAGAACCTTTACTTTTTATAGGTTAAAGAATAACCTAATTCTTTTTAACATTAAGGCCAAATAATCAAAACCTCACCAATCACTCCAAATATCCTTTTACCCGGTAAGGATTGAACCGTTACAAATTTCACTCAAAAACACAATTCTATCTAGGAAGAATCACTACATCAATCTCTTTAGAGGAAGAGACTGAAACTCAGCTACTATTTAATTAAATACCCCCAACAGTATTTAATCCGTCCACTACTCATCAATACAAATTGATAAACAGGATATCTCACTCGGAACTTCTACCAACCCAGATAAATAATAACTCAATTAATATCCCAAATCTAGTAATAGAAAAATGTGAGATTGAAATATGATTTTAAACAAGACATGAGTTGCAAATAATTGAGCACGTAATCAGATTCAAGAATTTATTTGTAAAAATTTTCTTCAATAAAAATTAGAAACAATTTCTAAGATTAATTTTCAAAAGATCAATAAGTAATGCAATGATAGAATACAATTGAAAAGATCTCACCTGGAATCTACAAAAAGAATAATTAGAACGATATAACTTCAAATCCGGTAGCAGCAAAGATTAGTCGCAATTGATCTTCAAGATCGTCTCTTAGAATAGTTCACAAACTCTAAAAAAGATAACTCTTAGAAAAGCCCACTTTTATGATATGATATAATTTCTCTTGTTGTTAATGATATAAGAAATTCACAAGTCTATTTAAAGGAGAATGAAATTAGCCTTCTAACGGCTAGTGTATAGACCCCTTATATCATAATGATTTCATTTTGGTTCAATTCACTTAATAACAGCTTTCAAATATTTCAATTAAGTCCTCCAAATATTTCTCAAATTCAATTAAATAAAATAGAAACAATTTTACGTACCAATTAGAGAAACATTAAAAATTAATTAACCAAATCAATAGGATTTATATTTCAGGTGAAGCATATCTTAAATATAAAAATATCCCTGAAATCTCTCTTAAATCCTTAATTAAAAACGGCTACTTTTGGATATAATCTCTGAATAAACAATTTCCTAAAATAGCGCATCTAGTCGACCGACCAGTCGACTGGTAGATTCAGGTTGTAGCCAAGGGCATTCATCGGTCGACCTGTCTATCGACTTGTAGATTCAGAGAGTTCATTTTACCTTCACCGGTCGACCTACCTGTCGACTTGTAGATTCAGAGAGTTCAGCTTCTCTTGGTCGATTGACCTACCTGTCAACTCATAGATACAGAGACTTCATGCTGATTGGTCCGGTCGACTTACCATTCGACTTGTGTCTTCTGGATCTCTGTTATGAACTCGTTTTTAACTTATTCACTTTTACATTTTCGCCCCTTTAACCATTTATTCTTCTAAATAAGCTCCACTAATCTTCTTATATTCCATTTTAGTCATTTATAAATATTTCTTTTCAATAACACATGGGAGCAAATAATTTTATCTTATCAAAACACACAAACAATAAAAAAAAATTGTGTCGTGTGTGTTCCTAATTGGGATATTAAGAGTTAAAATTCACCTGAATTGTTTTCTCTAATTTCTTCAAACTCTTAATTTTTTTATCATTTTTGTCATCATCATTTAGCATCCATTTGTCATCGCATCTTCTTCATCACTGGAACTTAAACAACTGAAACACTCAATTCAACCATTAGTTCCACCAAAATATCAACACTTAATTGTTCATCAAAATTTTAGGATCAACAAGCTGTCTTCCGACATCAACAAAAAATCGGTATTGGTCTTCACCTTTTCAAGCTAATTTCTTACCTTGTTTAATGCTTACAATTTCTTCTTCAGACCTACTTCGAAAATGGTAGAAAAGTTGTTTTTTGATTGTCTTTTAAGTGAGAAAAGGTGATGGTAGGTGAAGAGATTAAAGAGCATTGGCGGGAAATTAGACCACAAGACCTGCCTTGCCTTCCTCACACATGTCAAATTGCCTTTGAACCCCTGGGATTGGCATGTGCAAACCACATACAAAAATTCCGTCAGGTTTTACTCCTTTTTTTAAGAGATGGGTCATTTTAAAAAAACGCGTGCAAATACGAGGACCACTTTGACAAAAAAATTAAAATAAAATTGGAGGGCTATATAGAAAAACATGTGCAAATCCGGGGATCAAAATTATAATTTGCCCAAAATTAAATTAATTTGTACTTTATTTTTCATTATTTTTTTAATAAAATTTAATGAAGTTTTTAAATAAATAGTCATTTCATTGGTAATATTGATACAAAAGTATTGCATGAATTTATTGTGAAAAATGGAAAGTACTTTTGAAATGATAGGTGTGTTTGGTTAGTGTTTTTGTTTATGTTTCTACTTTTTTATATTCATTCTAGAGTATTCCAAAAATAAAAAAATGTTTAGTAACGACCATTGTCCTGAAATTGTTTCTTTTAATTTATGAGAACAGAAACGAAAAATACGTTTAATTTGTAATGTTTGTTCTTTTTTTTTCTCTTTTAAATGTACGGTGGCTAGCAAGATAGTGGTGGCCGATAGGATGGTGGTTACCAATGGGTAGTGGTGGCCGATAGGATGGTGGTTGCCAATGGGTGGTGGTGGCCAGAACAGTGTTGGTGGCCGGCGGGATAGTGGTGGTCGGGGATGATGATGACTAGAGAATGATAGAGAAAATAGTTTTTGTGAAAGTGAATAGAAATGAACATTTTTTTATTTGTCGAATTCTGAAGAAATTCAGAAATAATTTTAAATTACTTCTAAATTTTTTAAAATAGAAATATGTTTACTGTTTTTGTACATTAATTCTAATTTTTTTTTTAATGAGAATAGACAGCAAAAACAGTAACCAAACGGGACCATAGTAACCACTTAGGTAAAGAAGTGGGCGTGAAGAGTAAAAGGAAATACACAGGAGGGGTGCATTTTGAACACCTCAACATATCTTCATCTGCGCGTCTATAAATTCCTCAAAGCCCTAATCAGCGAAATTCCGCCGCTCGACGAAAACCCTAGCTACTCCCAAACCACCACAGGGGTGACAGTTGCAATCTCCGGTTCCCGGAAATGACCACCAGATTCAAGAAGAACCGGAAGAAGCGCGGCCACGTGAGCGCCGGGCATGGTCGTATCGGCAAGCACCGAAAGCATCCGGGAGGCCGCGGTAACGCCGGAGGAATGCACCACCACCGGATCCTCTTCGACAAGTACCATCCGGGCTATTTCGGTAAGGTTGGTATGAGGTACTTTCACAAGCTCAGGAACAGGTTCTTCTGCCCCACCGTCAACATCGACAAGCTGTGGTCTATGGTTCCTCAGGATATTAAGGAAAAGGCCAATCAGGATAGTGCGCCGTTGATCGACGTCACTCAGTTCGGGTACTTCAAGGTGCTCGGGAAGGGAATGTTGCCGCCGTCTCAGCCGGTTGTGGTGAAGGCCAAGCTCGTGTCGAAGAACGCCGAGAAGAAGATCAAGGAGGCCGGTGGTGCCGTCGTGCTCACCGCTTAGGTTTGTCAATTATTGCGGCTTTTTCTTTTATGTATTTTTCATCGATGAACGATACTATGTTTGCATTGAAATTGAGATTGTTAGAATTTTGTTCCAAAGTAATACTCTTCTGCAGAATTTATGTTTGGATTCCGATTAATCTTTGCTTGATTTTGCTTCCGTTCTTTGGGCTTTTACAAGTGATAATGTTTGAGTAGTAGTTTGTTGCAATCACAAGTGAAGCTTCATTGTGTTGTGACGTGTCAAATGCCCCAAATATGGAGGGTTCAAAATGCAGTAATGTATTTGTGTTTATGATCTTCACTCAATGTTACATGAAACACAGTACATTGTTTTTGGGTTTACTTTATCCCACATTGGATATGGAAGGGATTAGTGGTGAGTGTGACGGAAAGGCTTATCTTATGAGCTAATTTTTTAAATTGAAAGAGGCCCAAGACCACCCTATATTGGTGTCAGAGCTTATGGTACAACATCTCCAGTCCAAAGCTACAAAGAGAGAGATTGGTCGAGGGTTAGTCGACCAAATGCTCGATATGTGGGTGGGAGATTTTTAGATTTATCCTACATCGGATGTGGAAGGAGTTGATAGTCAAGTTATAAGTGTGAGGGAAAGCCTACAGCTGTTGTATGTGATACGGGTACGGTATAGATATGCAATAGGCTTCTTCGGTTTGTTTTGGTCGTTTGTGTCAGTACTTTGATTCTAGTAGCTTATGAAACCGTTGTATTAAATTTAATAATATTATAGGCTTTATAAAGTCATCCCAAAATTCACTACTTATAGTTTCTTTGTCTAAAGCATCAAACCTTTCTTGTGGATTCATCTCCAGTTTGGAATCTTGATCCATTCTTTCCATGTTCTAAGAGCAATAGTGGTTGCAACTCCAATTTTGAATGAGCTCTAAACATGGATAATGCATCAAATATGATTTACAAAATACTTCGAATTTTGACCTGCGCGGTGCCTGAACTCATTTTGGCGTTTAGTGCTTAGTCCTTGGTTTCGGAATATTTTTTCCTTAATATATATTTGCTGCAAAACAGTGGGAGAATAACCCGAAGCTGTGATGTTTGGTATGTGTGTGTGGTTCATTGAGGATGTTTCTTCCTCTGGTATAAATGGTTCTTTGAGGAGGATCCTATGTTTGACTTGTTTTGAATTCAACTGTTTATAAATGTTGTGTTTGATTCTTTGTCATTTGCATTTCTTGATTTACATGTGCAATTGAATTCATTCTCTCAGGGGCGTCGGTAGTGTTTCTGCTTTGATGTTTCTACCTCCAATAAAGGGGATGACAATTTATTGGATGACAATTTTGTTTTCGTTCTAGAGTATTCTAGGAGTATTTCGAGAATAGAAACATGTTTAGTGATGACCATTGTTTTGAAATTGTTTCTATTAATTTATGAGAACAGAAACGAGAAACACGATTTGATTTTATAATTTATTTATTTATTTATTGTTAACGTATTGTGGACGGTGTTGTGGTGGTGGTGGTTGGCAAGCTGGTGGTGGCCGACGGGTTGTAGTGAGAATAGTTTTGTAAGAGTGGATAGGCATCGACATTTTTTTAGGGCCCGTTTTGGTAACCATTCATGTTCTCATCTTATGCAGTGGGATGAGAATGAAATGGGATGGATGAGAATTATGTTTCTTTCTTGGGAGTAGAATCGCATTTGGTTACGATAATTTTTTTATTTTTTTTGTTTTGGAAACAGAATCGCGTTTGGTAACGATTTTATCATAAAATCAAGATTTTTTTTTTTGTTTTGAGAACGTTTTTTTTTTTTTGTTTTGGCCGGACGGTGCCCTACGGGCGGCTGACGGTGGCCGGACGGCGATGTCGGAAGTGGGCGGCCGACGATACCAGAGGTGACCGGCAACGGTTGCCGGAGACGGCGGCGGCCGGTTTTTGTTTTGGCCGGACGGTGCCCTACGGACGGCTGACGGTGGCCGGACGGCGATGTCGGAAGTGGCCGGACGGTGGGCGGCCGACGATGCCGGAGGTGACCGGCAACGGTTGCTAGAGACGGCGGCAGCCGGCGGGCCGCGGTGGCCCTCTTTAATTTTTGGGAATGGAATGAGAATTTTTAGAAACAATTTTTTTATTTTTTTTGTTTCTCAAACCTTAAGAAAAAATGGGTACAATTTCTATTTTAGAATGAGATGAGAATGGAAAAAAAAAAATAGGAATTGTTACCAAATGTTATGTCCAATAAAAATTTGGAAATGGGATGATAATTTTTGAGATGGGAGTATTTACCAAACGGGCCTTATTTTTTATATTCTCAAATAAATCAGGAACTTTTTAATTATTCTCAAAATTTTGAGAACTGAAATGTGTTCTCAAAATTGTGTTATTTTTTATATCCTCAAATAATTCAGGAACTTTTTAATTATTCTCAAAATTTTGAGAACTGAAATGTGTTCTCAAAATTGTGTTTGGTTATAATTTATTAAATGGTCAACAGTCCAATATTTTAAACATGAAAAAAAATTTTGTTAAAAGTTTGTTATTTAATATCTTAATAAAGTTTAATTCAACGGTTAAAAATGTCTCTTAACTATCTAATTGCATTAATAAAAAATATTTCAAATGAAAAATATGTATTATTTCTTATATAAATTAGATATTAGAGAAAAAAACAAAAGCACCCATCATTTTTTTCTTAAATTTGACACTCCCTATCTTTTTAAAAATACCAGACACATCTCTTGTATGATATTTAACCCCTACAATTACCGATTGTTGACATGTCATTATTATTAATTGAATAAAAATAGAAAACAAAATGAGCATGTTAAGGTGGCGTTTGGTAAATGTTTCTGTTTCCCATTCCAACAATGGGATGAGAATGGGATGGGATAGGATGAGAATTTTATTTTCTTTTTGGGAGTAGAATCGCGTTTGGTAACAATATTTTTTTTTTATTTTGGGAAGGAAATTGTGTTTGGTAATGATTTTATCCTAAACTCTTTTTTCTTTTTTTTCTTTTTTCTTTCTGTTTTGGCCTGACGGCGGTGGCGCCGTCGCCGCCCGGCCGGCGGTGGCCCCCCGCCGGAGATGACTGGACGGCGGTGACGCCGGCGACGCCGCCAGAAAGCAATGGCGTTGTCGCTGGCGACGGCCGGAAGTGGCAGGAAAATTTCCGGCCGGACGGTGACCAGCGACGGTCTCCGGAGATGGCCGGCGGGGGCGGCGGACGGTGACCGGCGGCGGCGGGCAGCGGCGGACGATGGTCGGCCGGTAGGTGAATAGTGACCATGTGTTTTGGGAATTGAATGGGAATAATGAGAAATAACTTTTTTTTGTTTCTCATTTCTTAAGAAAAAAGTAGGCACAATTCTCAAATGGGAATGAAATAGAAACGAAAATAAAAATTACCAAATGCTGTTCTCAAACAGAATTCCCAAAAATCTGGGAATAAAATGGGAATTTCTGGAATGGAAATGGTTATCAAACGGGGCCTAATATACCCTTAAGATAGGTATTTTCTTTCCCTTCTGCTGGGGTCAGAAATTATATCGACCAACAGTATGGTCTGGTCAGTTTACGCGTGGAGAGTTGTTGGCAATCTGAAGATTATCTTTACTAGAACTGGATCTTTTGAGCTTTATATGCCTTGACCCTGTGCTTGACCAAGCTGGGGTGAAGTTGTCTAACCTGACGTTCAGCTGACGTGAAATAAGAGCTCAAGGGGAATAATTTAAGATCGCTTGGATAAATTAAAATTGTTACATCTCTTTGCAACCTGCTGAACGACTTGTCAACACCTTTCTTTTATAAGGGAGAATGTAATTAGCATCCCGAAAATTAAGGCTTTAAACTCGGTTACCCGCTCTAATATAACGCGTGAAAGGCGTGTGAGGGGATTAGAGCTATGGGCCTGGGCCTTTGATCTTTGATAGAGAAGCCCATGGGCCAAGCCATTAAAATTAGTGGGCTAACCCGAGCACCGGAACAGACGCCGAGATGGTCATGCCGTCCTGACTCTCGTCGGTAGTATCCGTTGTCAATGTTAGAGATTTCTACTTGAGGATCATCTAAGTCCTCCAAGATGACTGACCTATCGAGGCACCAGGCTGATGAGCGATCGGGGTGATCAGGTCATCTAATGACGTGCCCAACTCGTGTCCCCATGACAGACCTAGGTGAAGCAAAATGGAGGCCGGTTGAATTTACATCACCTTCCATTTCAATTTATTTATTTATTTATTTTGGCATTTTTTTTCTGTCTCTTCTCTTTATTTCCATTTTTTGCTTTTGTTTTCATTTTTTATTTTAGGGAAAAGTACGATTTAGACCCTCTAACTATTGACACATTTCTAAGTGGTCCCTCTAAGTTTAAACGTTTCATTTTAAACCCTCTACGTATCTAACGCTTCATTTTAAACCCTCCGTCAGAGATTCTGTTAAAACTAACAGAATCTCAGGGGCAAAATGGTCATTTCACATTTTTTTAATTTTTTAATCATTTTTAATTATTTTTTTTTTCCCTCCTCTCTCTCTTCCTCCCCTTCCTCTCTCTCTCCCGCCACCTCCCTCTCCCTCCTTCCCTCTCCCCGCCACCTCCCTCTCCCTCTCCCTCCCCTTCCCCTCTCTCCCTCCCACCCCACCCCACCCCCTGCAACAGGGGGTGAAAAATCACCCCCTGTGGCAGGGGGTGGAATCACCCCCTGCAACAGGGGGTGAAAACACCCCCTGTTTCCACCCCCTGCAACAGGGGGGTGGAATCACCCCCTGTTGCAGGGGGTGGTTCCACCCCCCCTGAAACAGGGGGTGGCGTGGGAGGGAGAGAGGGGAAGGGTAGGGAGAGGGAGAGGGAGGTGGCGGGGAGAGGGAAGGAGGGAGAGGGAGGTGGCGGGAGAGAGAGAGGAAGGGGAGGAAGAGAGAGAGGAGGGAAAAAAAAAATTTAAAAAAAATTAATTAAAAATGATTAAAAAAATATGAAATGACCATTTTGCCCCTGAAATTCTGTTAGTTTTAACGGAATCTCTAACGGAGGGTTTAAAATGAAACGTTAGATACGTAGAGGGTTTAAAATGAAACGTTTAAACTTAGAGGGACCACTTAGAAATGTGTCAATAGTTAGAGGGTCTAAATCGTACTTTTCCCTTTATTTTATTTATAACTTTGTTGAAAATAAAAGAAGAAAGCCAAAAGTAAAAACTAGATAAAAAAAAAATAGGAAAAAAATAGAAAAGAAGAATATAGAAATTCAAACAATGAAAACTAAAAACTAAAACTAAAATCCAAAAGCCAAAAGAAAAACAAAAAGTCAAAAGCCAAAAAAAAAAAAAAGGCTTACCTAGCAAAAGCCAAAAAAAAATATAATAATAATAACATAAAAAATCTGTAAAACTAAGAAAAAATGAAACTCAAAAACAAAAAAGTGCAAACAAAAAATAAAAATAAAAAAATCTAAAAAATAGAAAATAGAAAAAGAAAATGGGAATTTTTGTTAAAAGACTTTTTTGTCATTTAATTTGAAATGTATGATATTTTAGTATTTGTAATGTAATTTTATCAAATGTTGGTATGTATCATTTTTTTAGTTACTATTGAATTTATCAAGTTATAAATTTAAAAAGGCATGTGGTCTCCGATGTATTATGAAAATGATAAAAGTATACATGATTTAAGAAAAAAATAACAGAGAGTGTCTTTAGTTTGAACTCTAAGATACTATAACTAGATATATATATATATATATATATATATATATATATATATATATATATATATATTTAATGTAAAAATATCTATTTACTAGCAAGTGCCTGTGTAAAGGCACGCTTTAATTTTTTACGGTCAGTTGTGGTGGTCTAGAAATGGAGGTCTATTGGTGGTGATGGTCGTTGTCCCACGACGACAACGGTCCAGTTAGCACTGATGGGTGCAACAGTCCGATGGTCAGCAACAAGTGGTGATTAACAATTATGTTCAATTTAATTTCTTTAATGATCTAGGAAGCCAGGACAAGAATGTGATAGGTTGAAATAACATCTAAAATGGCTGTTAAAAGACTATTTCTTGACCTATAAATTAAATGAATTAAAAATAAGTTAACAAATGTAAAGCTTTTATATAGATCACCCCTTATATATATTTTTTCGTGTAAAATTTGTTTTTGTTTCTGTTTAATTGTGAATCATTGGGTATGAGCTTTTTGAACTTTGCATCCGTGAAGTTTCCGAGCAATTCTATTTTGGTCCCAATACTTTTAATTGAACACATTAAATCCCGAAATAAAATGGATTTTTTCCAGACCTTAAGGGGTGCAAAGTGCGAAAATCTCATTGGGTTTATATATATGGAGTTATAAATTTAATTTTAGTCATCCTAGTGAAAAAATATTTTAAATGTTTAGATCAGATGAATTTTTTTTAATCATTCTATGTGGGAGTTCACACTTTCCTCCCGCCTTACAGAGATTGTTCACTATAACACATATTTTTTTAAAGTTATATTATTTTTATTATTTAATTTAGAGAATTTTATTATACAGCCCTTCAGAAATATATAAATTAAAAAATGAACCGCCAATTACCATAATAAAAAATTTAGTCCTTAGAGATTTTTAAAAAATAGTCTTATATTCTTTTACTATATTTTTTTTTTTATTATTTAAGTACAATGCCATTCAGTTTAAAAATCAAGACGTGAACATTCATATTTTCATTTTGTTATTTTTAAACATTTTAATACATTGTAACTATGATTCTGCTATTGTGAATGTTCATTATTCTTTACGTGAATAAATCAACAAAACACAATCCCTATATGAACTTTCACCAAAACCAATCGAAATAAAAAAATGGAAAAAACAAGGTTCAACAAAAATTAAATTGGTGTGAACATTTCATCAAATCACATGAACGCTTACCCAAAATACCACGAAAATAAATCAAGACATCAAAAAACTCTTAAGGTCAACAAAAACAAATCGGCATGAAAATTCACCAACCACAAATGACACATTCACCCAAAAATTAAATCAAACAGCTGCGAAACCCCATGGAAATATTCACAAAACACAAATCAAGAAATGTGAAAAGAAACCTAAGATCAATTAACCTAAGATCAACTAAAAAAACATTCACTTGAATAAAATAAAATTTCACAAAAATAAACCAAATCAAAACATATCTAACTAAATCGGTAGCTACATTCACTAAATCGCAAATGAACATCTACCAAACCACACATTAGGAATAAACATTCAAATTTGGGTATTTTACATGAACATTAATCATAAATATTCAAACCAGATCTGAAAAATTCCAAATCTGAAATTTTAACCACAATAACACATCTACCCCTTAAATTAAAAATCGGTATGAACGTACAAGAATCACAACGCACAGTTACCAAAATCCAATCAATATGAACATTCACTGAAAAATCAACAAAAGGAATATTTACAATGAAATAGACCCAAAAACTCCCCCAAAAATCAAGAAAGACCAACAAAATAGATCAAGTGTGAATATTCACAAAAAAAAAAAAAAAAAAAAAAATCACACGAACATTGTTCCAATTCTGGAACAATTCAATCACATAAACATTTAAGGTCCGAGAGAGATCTGGAAAATTTAATCAAACATTAAGATTTGGAACGCGTTTGAAATAGAAAACGAGATGTGAAAATGGAGAACGAGATCTAGAAATGGAGAGAGAGAGAGAGAGAGAGAGAGAGATCTAAAACAGATCTGAACGGTCTCTATCCAGCCGCGATAGGTGGCAGTGGCGTCATCATCGTGACATGCGGCGGCAACCGCGACAGGCAGTGGTGTCGTGAACGGCATCTCATGCTCTTATATATCGAGAGAGAGAGAGAGAGAGAGAGATTTGAACCAGATCTGAAGGGTCTCCCTCCAAACGCCCCCCTGTATGTAGACCTATATCAAGGGATAAAGTGCAACAAGGCCTAATCCCAAAAGGGCAAAATGGAGACGGAAATACCACAGAGAGACAAAATACAAATCGGCCTAAGTACAGGGATAAAGTATAATTAACCCTATTTCATTTGTAACAATATGTTAATAGGCCTTAAATTCAAATTTAAAATTAATTCAAAGCTAACAGTGCTAAATATACTTGTCCAATTAATTATCAATTTCATTTGAAAGAATTAAAAAAAAAAATAGATTAATCTTGGTCCTTCATGTCCCTTGATGATCCAAGTTCCGCTCGTTCATGTTTATGCCATCAGCTTTTAAAAAATTAAAATTAAATTTTCAAGGTTATTTTGAACTAGCAGGTAACATGTTACCAGAGCAAATTACCAGTTTGGACAGAAATTTACAAGATATATCGAACGAAAGTTACAACTTTGGTTTACAAGATTTATGACAAAACATACAAATTTATTTAGGAAATTTACAACATCATTTGAATGTAGTTGCAAGATGAAAGAAATAATGGCGGTACCAGTTTAGTTGTATTTATTAAAAATAAAATAAAAATTAACTTCATATTTTTATATTTTGTGATAATTTTGTAATTTTTCTTCATCTAAATTATGATTTATTAGGTCAAATTAATTTGAAATGGAATTAGCGTTTTTTGACTTTTTTTTTTTTTAGTTATGTGATGTAATTTAACAATTATCAGTTTCAATCGACGGATAAAATAAAATATCTATTTGTATTAATATTTGGGTTGAAACAATCCACACTAATATTAACTTCTTCAATTGGAATTAAAGAAGACATTCATTTATGTTTATGAATAAGTATGGTAAATTGGAATATTAATTAATAACTCTTTATAGATTAGGAACTATTTGGAAAGTTTAGATCCTAATTTACAAAGATCAAAATTTTTAATTGGGAATACATTACCTACTTTGTGCAAATATCACAATTTGGTCATTTAAGTTGGCGCTTGAGGTGGTGAACCACGAGATTAATTGGAATACGTCTATTAATTTGGGTTTATTTGAAAGATTAGGAATTAATTTGTAAAATTCAACTTCTTTACTTCAATATTACAGGATGTATTTCGTGATAATTTAACAATTTGGTTACGTATACGTAGCACAGTATTGACATAACCAATTGTAATATTACTAGGACTATCTCCCTAAATTATGACTGATGCAGGATAAAATGGTCAGTATTTATAATCTGCGACAAGGGTCGTCTCATGCTCGCCCGAGAGAGTCACATAATTTTCCTCCACATGTTAGTTGCCCCATACGTAATATGTGTAACCTCTCTAACTGCCAATAAATCCAAGCTAACAGATTCTGCTGGAAGGTCATTCTCAATGATCTATCTCCAACCAAAAAGTGTTTATAAATACCCAAAGGATAAAGTATGGCGGATAAGTTCAAATGTTCTTAGTTAAATCCATAACCACTATTCTACAAGCAAACACTTACCCTTGCAACGAAGGTTCATCACTGAAAACCAACCCCCCAGTGCAAAAATTCTTGTAGGGAATCCAACGAGGAGCCTATCCCTTCTTACAGAGTGGTCCCTCTAAATCAAGACATTATCAGTTGGTGCGGTCTATGGGAGCCTGACTAAAAGCCAAATCCTACGTCAAGGTATACATTCTTGTTTGTGGTCACTTGCTCACACAACGCCACAATACGTAAAAATCACTTCCACCTTTAGAAACTCAATTCAAATACTCCACCACAAAAGAAGTCATGATAGATCTGTCCATTCCTGAAATTCCTTTGGTGGCCGACGAAGCTTGACTGGAGTAGATCGAGAATCAGGTGGTTGAACTCAAACATTAGTTGATCCAACTCGTCAATGTTTTGCATGATCATTAGTAACTTCGATTTCAAGCAACTCATTCCAATTATAGCCTAATTAGGATTATATAAGCTAATTAACACCAAACTCTAATACAAAACCTAAAGTGGTGTTGGTTTAGTGTTTATGTTCCAAAAAAATGCTTATGTTCCCAGAAAACTTGGAACTAAAAACAAAAATCTGGGAATAATTCTACTTCATTTGACAAAATTTGTTCTCAATTTCTGAGAATAAAACACAACCAGATTTTGTAGTTCCTAATTTTTCAAAATAGAAATAGAAATCTCAAATTAGAGATACTAAACAAATGCCTCTTAATTAACACATATAATCTCAATTTCACCAAACCCTCAACCATTCCAAACAAAAAATCAAGTACTTAGAAAGAGAATGAAATGATCTTAAAAGAGAGAGGGAGAGAAGGGTGAAAGAGAGAGTCCTTTACCGATTAATTATTATTTAAATAAAAAAAAAATCTGAAAACTTGTATATACAAACATATATACGAAACAACAATAAAACGCAGAAATGAAATGCGTTTTTTGAGAAACACATTTCATTTCTACGTTTCTTAAGAAAAAAAAGAAGAAGAAGAAACGTAGAACAAAAAGTCATTTCTACCCTTTTTTCAATTTTTTTTTAATGTTTAATTGAAACACAAATCCCATTTGCGTTTCTCACGATAGAAGATGATAAAAAAAAATTACATTATTAACCCTTTAAGTTTTAGAATAGTGTTAACATAAACTCTATTGAAATATTTAAGGGTATAAATGTCATTTAACTCAAACTAATTGATTTAAATTTTCAATTTTTATTTTTATTTATTTATTTGTTTTAATCATCTAGCTAGTACAAAACTTAGAGTTAGGTAGGTAGACTAATATAAATAGTATTCATTTCAATTTGGGAGCTAGCTCTATTTGAAAATAAAAATAATTATTTTTCTTAAATTTTTGTTTATCATTTGATGATAAAATAATTTTTTTATTGTCATTTTGTTTTTCAATTAAAATATTCAAATACTAATTGGAATGGTTATTTTATTTTTCAATTAAAAATAATAGCGAACCGATACATGTATTGGTTATGTATCGAGATCAGTTAGATCGTTTACGGGATGAAGAGATCAATTATTGATTTACGTAAGATGTTACTTATGTTTAATTATTTATTTATTTTTGCATTTATTATTTAATTAATTTATTTGTATATTGTTTGGACGGGTGATTTGGATTCTTTATCCGGCCGATCTCTTGGAGGAATTACCCTCATGATGTAGAGATGGTCAAGTCATATGGATAGCATCTGTGCCCTTTATTTACTACGAAATCGTGGAGTACCATTATTCTCATCGTATGCTACGACAGTTTGGATTTCTCGAAGAGATTCCACTGCTAAATGACACGTAAAAGAACTTGCATTTGACTAGTTGGAGAGGAAAATCTAGTACGGACTGGTCGGTAGTGCATGCGCGACATATACGGGCGTGTAATAGTCGGCGACCACCTGATTTGAGTAATTTCTAGGTTGGGACAAAGGTCTTTGATGATTACATGCCCAAGTATTAGGAGGTCACTAGAAGGTTCATAGTAAACCTCGTGTTACTGACCGAACTTCGGTTACCATGCAGTAGGAGGTCGTCCGACAATAGAGGTAAAATTTAATTAGAACATATGTTTGTTAATTTGTGTTGCTATTAATGTTCATTTACTAGGTGCAATCAACTTTGTTTTGCAGGAACCGGATATTTCACTAATGTTGCGTCTAAGCGAGCTTGCCTTGTAAACAAAACAACCAGGTGACACAGACGAGACTCTACTATTAGTGCGTGACATATTTTCCTGAGCCTTGTACTAGCAGCTACCATACCAGATGCCGTGTAACATTGATCTGGGGCCGAAACGCATACCATATCCGCCGTTGGAGTCGTCTTCTGGGTTTGTCGTAAACTCGGATGATAACGTGTATCGCCTAGGCGAGGCAGTGATGGAGGATGCCAGTGTCAGACCATCTACTACGGGATGAACGATTTCTATTTAGAGTATGATGCCGACTTGGGTGTTAGTTACGGAACGTCAATAGGTGGCACATTTGTTACCTCGATAATAGAGCATCCATCAATGAGGCCAGCATCCATTCCTAGTGTGACACGTGGCGTGGTGTACCCACTAGAATTCAAAGACACGTGTCACTGGTCCCTTGGTCGTCGGACAACCAACATGCGTTGCCGATCATGGAGGAACCGCCGTATCCATCTTCCATGGATTTAGGGAACGTGACTCAAGTCGATCATACTTCATACACAGGTAGATGAGATGGAAGACCTTCCACTTCCTCTACGACGGCAACGGAGAAACATCAAACATAAGGGGTGTGATACATAGAACTCAATGATATGTATTATAATTTGTAGAAATGTATATAATTTAATATGTACATGTTGGTTGTATTTTCTACTCTATCTTCGAGACATGTATATACACATTTATTGATCGTTAAACATGTATCCCTTCGACATGTATTAAGTGAGTACATAATCATTAAAAAAACTCATCACAAAGATAATACATAAGAAATAGAAAAAACTCAAATATAATATAATAACTAAAATTACAAAACTCATCACAAATACAATACATAAGGAATAAAGTACATAATGGCCCAAAAATAGTCACAAGAAAACACTTAAAAAAATAATTCAACTACCCAAATATTTTTATTCTTCATTGGACATGTATCCCTCAGACATATATTCATTGTTGGTTATCACGTTATGGTATTCATTTTGAAAGAATGCTCTGTTGCTTGCAGCAACTATTTCATTGGTTAGTTAGAGTAGATAATATCGACTGCTACACAACAACATTCTATTATTCTCTAGTCGAATTCGTGTAATAGTATCTTCGATCTCGGTTGTGTTATCAATTATACATTGTCGAGGCATATGAAGACTTCGACGATGCGAAACTGATGCATTAGGATCTCTCAAACAAGATATAAGGTTGTTAGACTCTTTCGCCCTGTGTTCCCATTCTTGGCGTAGACCGACGCGATACTCTATTGGATTGATGTCTTGATCGCTCCAGTAGCCATCATAACATGGTTATAAAACCCAACGACTATAATGATCCCAGGTCCAGGCCAGCCCCAAATACCATATGAGTTTTCCTCACTTGAAATACCATATGAGGTTTCCTCACTTGAATTAATATTTGAAGACATCACAAAAATTATAGGATGAAGAATTGGTATACAAAACTTAGTTTTTATAGTAGTATGTTGATTGACATGTTTCAACCTTTTGTGATGATTGATTGACATTTTTTTATTGTTGATTGACGTTTCGGGGCATGTTTCTTTAACCTTGTTTCAACCTTTGTCAACAGTGTTTTGAACAACTTTACTATGATTGATTGGACCATTCAGCCGAGTGTTTATATCCACATATGTGTGTATATATACATGAGACTTTATGTCAATTGTAATCACTTCAAACACACCTTAAATCGAAGTTAAAAAATTTTATATCTTCGTTTACCAAAATAAAATGTACACGGTAAGATATCTGTATCATTCAATGGGACGTCACTGACTTTTGGCAGACGAATTCTCATACTCTTTAGATCCAAGAGGTCGTTACTTTTCACGATGGGTTGCAAGGACGCGGGAAGAATACACTTGTCGTGTTAACCAAGCAGAGATTATGGTGAACGGATGCAAACAATATAATATTCTAATAGTGCGTCAATTGGCCAGAACAATACCAATAGACATGTCACGTGAGCTTCAAATGGTGTTGTATCGCTACCGCGAAGAAAATAACCGAATGCAAATTCAAATTTATCAACACGAGCTTCAAATGACGATATGTGAGCGTCTCGAAGAAGGTTTGGTTATCGAAGTGCATATTTACATGAGATACTCAAGGAAACCTCAATACCAGTTAGATATTGAAATGTCTGATGATGAGAGTAATGTTTAATGTTTTTGCGTTGGTGAATTGCAGTTTAACTATGTATTTCTTTTCAAATCTAATATATCGTTTCTACGTTAAATTATAATAACGGTTAATAGTGTATTTTTTATTTTATTTTTATCATCTTCTTCAAAGGATGAAATGTAGAAATGTATTTTGTCAAAGATATTTCAGCATTCGTCAGCCTTTTTCAGCCATCATCAGCCCTTCCAGCTTCTATTCACTATTAATTGATGTTTTTGGGCCACGTGTATTCAGTTTTTTAATAGTCTTTGTCAGTCTTTTCGAGGCTTTGTCAGTCATTTTCATCCTTTATCAACCTTTTCTAGCTTTTGTCATCGATATTTCAACATTCGTCAGTCTTTTTCAGCCATCGTCCAGCATTTGTTAGCCTGAGTCAATCTCTTTCAGTTTTTTTCACTATTGAATAACTTATTGGGCGACGCTTTTTCAGCCTTTTCCACTTTTTGTACTCGATACGACCATTATCAAGGTTTGATTTCACAAATCAGTGGGTGTTTTTCACTGTTATCAGTACTGATTAACTATTCAACTTTACTATGATGGATTGGACCATTCAGGTCATCGTTTATCATTAATACAAACACACATACATAAATACAGACTTACATATATACATAGCACTATATCAATCTACAAACACATTTTGATCGATTGCAATGCACACGTTGCTAGATCTATATCATGCAATGGGACGCCACTGAGTTTTAAAGGACGAATTCTCATACTCTTTAGATCCAAGAGTTTATTACTCTCCACGTTGGGTTGCAAGGATGCGGGAGAAATACACTTATCGTGTGAACCAAGCAGAGACTATCGTCGATCGATGCAGGTAATACAATATTCCAATAGTGCGTCGATTGGCCAGAACAATACCAATAGACATACCACATGATCTTCAAATTATGTTGCATCGCTACCGCGAAGAAAATAACCGAATGCAAATTTGAATTCTTCGACAGGAGCTTCAAATAAAGGCATGTGAGCGTCTCCAAGAAGGTTTAGTTGACGAAGCTAGTATTTACATGCGATGCTCAAGGGAACCTGAATATCAGTCAGATATTGAAATGTCTGATGATAAGAGTAGTGTGTAATATTTTGGCATTGTTGGATTGCAGTTTAACTATGTATTTCTTTTCTAGTCTAATGTATTGTATCTACGTTAAATTATAATAACGCTACTTCTACCTAACAACATTCACCATGATCTTCTTTGTAAATTTTATTCATTGTCTTTGGGAATAAAATGAAACAAGTGGATACTACTAAACAAAGATTGATTTCAACAATACACGTTGCTTATTATGAACTGAGGTTGTTCCTATTTATAGAAAAATTTGAGGCAGAAAATCGGCAACAAATTGGCTAGAAATTGGGGAACAAAATGGTAGAAAAAAATTTGTTGGGAAAAAAATAAACAAAAGAAAACAGGAATTTGTTTTTTTGGAGGGATTTTTTTTTGGGGGGAGGGGAATTCCGTTAGCGGGAAAGTGGCTGGCGATAAATGAGGAAGGCGCCAAAAATTGCCTATATATACATATATACTTTCAGAATTATCATTTGCATACATTCATTCCTATTCTCCATTTTCATTACTTAGAACATCAATTCAAATGGCAAGCGGGTCAGCAAACGATAAGGGTAAGGATAAAGGTAGGAAAAAAAATGAAGATCCATTGCACTGGTGAGGGTTCAGGGACAAGGGACCATGCTAAGTACCAAGATGAGATAGGTATAGGGGTGTGCACAGGTCGAAACCCGCCCGTATGGACCTAACCCGCCACCCGACCCGAAGCTTGTCGGGTGAGATGTCTGAAACCCGCTATCGACCGTGTACATTGTGTAATCCGAAATAAGTCGGGTTCGTCGGTTGTCGGATTAAGATCGGATTGGTCTCAGTTGGACAAAAAATAAATAGAAGAAACAGAAACAGAAACATCACAGGTTCATACTTCAACAGAAACAGAAACATCACAAGTTCATACGAATCATACTTCAACAGAAATAGAAACATAATCGAAGAACATGTTCAAACATAGAAACCCCAAGAAATTGCTTAATCATAATTAAAACAAAATCCTAATCAAATAAGATGTAACTTACGATTACAAAGAAGATGATGTAACTTACGATTACGAAGCGACGAAGACAAATCATTGAATGAAATTGAAGATTTCCACCAAATGTGATGTGAAAATTTGAAGCGTTGATGGTTTTGGGGGGCTGGAATTAATTAATGGAATTGGTGGTTTCAAGATTCAAAGGAGACTAGGAGATGAGTCGTCTCACGTCTATCTTTGAAGCAGCGAACCCTAAAATGAGAAAATCCGTTATATAGTGTAACAGAGCGGTCGGGTCGGTTGCCATGGGTCTGGTGAATGAAAACCCGTCTTCCGACCGAAAACCCAAAGAATGACAAAAAATGAACCCGCCGTCCGACCGAAATGCCTTGAAATCCGAACGATTGTGGGTCGAAATAGCCGGGTCAGTCTGGTGTGTCGGGTCAGTCGGTTGGTTTGCACACCCCTAAATAGGTACATGGTATGGAATCCAGATACGCCAGTCAAAGGTCATATATTGGAGCAAAGACGAACCATGACGCCCACTACTATGGTATGACTCCCGAGAGAGGTTGTGTTATACCGAAGACGTGTGTGGTTTGTGGGATGTTATTACAGATTGCGCTAGTGTTCAACGACAACTAGATCTATCTGACGCATGGCTGAATCCCATCACGAGAAAATAAAATTTCTTAGTATACGGTGATCCTTTTAAACAAATTGTTCGATGGGTCAATCATCGTTACCTCGAGAGTTATAACTACACTGAAAGGTATACTACAAATAGTGAAGAATACAGGTGGATACTCTAAATATTATGCTATTCCCATGAAAGGTATACACTTAAACATAGTGAAGAATATGGCAACACCAAGGCTTTATTTTTATTTTTTAAACTCAAACCCGGGGTTGTGCCTGGGCTCTATTTGGAACAAGAAATTTTTGGAGTCCCGTTGCGTAATATTTGCATTACTTTAGAAGAGGTTCATTATGTGTTTCTTCTTCTTCCCCATCCAAATCTAACATCATTTATAGGTCACTTTTTAATCGTCCAGAAAGTGTCATCAGATGTGAGTCGAAATCTAAGTATGGTGACTCAAATTTGCTTCCACAAAGTTGTTGCTTATTGGGCTACTATCATTGATGTTGGCTAATGTATACTGCGGGGAATTTGCATTCCAATCAGTATCACTATTTGTTGTATTTTCTACTACATCATTGAGCGACAAGGAAGACCTAAAACCCCGTGAGTTTGAGACAATGCGTTAGCATTGGACGGTTACTTTTATAAGCATACGACTCTAATAATTCCATATAGTATTTGAATATTTTAATTAAAAAACAAAATAACAATAAAAAATTATTTTATCATCATCAAATGATAAACAAAAATTTAAGAAAAATAATTATTTTTATTTTCAAATAGAGCTAGGTCCCAAATTGAAATGAATACTATTTATATTAATTTACCTACCTAACTCCAAACTTTGTACTAGCAAGATGATTAAAAAAAAAAAAAACTTGAAAAACGTAAATCAATTAGTTTGAGTTAAATGACATTTATACCCTTAAATATTTCAATAGAGTTTATGTTAACATTATTTTAAAACTTAAAAGGTTGATAGTGCAATTTTTTTTCCATCTTCATGGGTTTCTCAAAGAGAAACGCAAATCCCATTTGCGTTTATCTTAAACGTTCAAAAAAAATTGAAAAAAAAAACCCGTAGAAACGACTTTTTGTTCTACATTTCTTCATTTTTTTGAAAGAAACGCAAAAATAAAATGCATTTCTCAAAAAACGAATTTCATTTTTGTATTTTATTATTGTTTCGTTTATATGTTTGTATATATAAGTTTTCAGATTTTTTTTTATTTAAATAATAATTAATCGGTAATGAACTCAAAGGAGAGTGATATGAGAGAATTATTGGTTGCACATATAAATCCAATTGATAAAAATAATATAAAAAATAAAAATTAAGGTAATTTTGTGGATGAATGGACGAGATTAAGGGTGGTAATTTTGTGTCCAGATTAATTTACGTGTATTTTAACTAACTATTTTTTTTTACGATTTAAATGGCCTATTTTTTTCACATTGACATGATGTATTCAAGATTAAATTTAGAGAAAATGACCACCCCATTTACAGATTTACCCCCCTGCATTTTCCCAACAGATGTTTCCATTTTTAGATCGAGATTTCCATTCATAACGAATCGGTGGGTTGAGAAATGAAACATTCCATTATTAGGGTTTTTTGAATTTCAAATCACTTCAGTAAATGTAGAGCCGGCGAAGAATAGGCAGAGCATTCCGAAATACAATTTGAAATTCAATCGGAAGAGCAGAAGTGGAAGAGTCACCGGCCAAGTACTGTCGATACTTAGAAGTCGATATTTTCATAGCGCCAGCACCCAATCGAAACAGGTATGTAAAAAATGGTGTTTTTACGACGCATAAACACTTACAAGTGTGTTCACCAACAAAACGCAATCATTTCAAAATTAATTTTTGATGAAGTTCATGTTGTTCATTTCAAAGATAACCGTTTTGTATATAAAGACGTTCATGAAGGAGGATACGAGTTTGTTGTGTTTTGGGTGTTTTGTTTTATTTATTTTCTAGAAAATTAAACATTGTTACGGTAAACACGCACATACAACACATACATGAATGTTACATTCAACATCACCACAATCATGTTACATTCAATACCCCCACATGATAACTGCGTGTTGAACATGCGTACGGGACGATCTACTTCGTTTGGATACTGCCGGGATTTTTTTTTTTTAGAAAATAAACAATGATTGTTACGTTCAACACGCACATATGACACATGCATGGATGTTACATTCAACACACCATATGTTGGATACCAGTTTGTTGTGTTTTGGGTGTTTTGTTTTGTTTATTTTCTGGGAAATTAAACATTGTTACGGTAAACATGCACATACGACACATGCATGGATGTTACATTCAACATCACTACAATCATGTTACATTCAACACCCTCATACGATAACTGCATGTTGAACATGCGTACAGGATGATCCACTTCGTTTGGATACTGCCGGTATTTTATTTTATTTTGAGAAAATAAACAATGATTGTTACTTTCAACACGCACATATGACACATGCATGGATGTTACATTCAACACACCATACGTTGGATACCGATTTGTAGTGTTTGGTTGTTTTGTTTTGTTTATTTCTGGGAAATTAAACATTGTTATGGTAAACATACACATACGTCACATGCATGTATGTTACATTCAACATCCACCACGATCATATTACATCCCAAAAAACACACGATTAGTGTGTGTTAAACATGCGTATGGGACAATCCACTTCAGTTGGATACTGCTGGTATTTTTTTTTTATTATTATTATATAAACAATTATTGTTACGTTCAACACGCACATACGACACACGCTTGGATGTTACACTCAACACTCACACACGATCTGGAGCGTGCATACGACACATGCATGGATGATACATTCAACATCCACACACGATAGGGGGGAGTTCGCCCATGATATTACATTCCATATACATGCATCAAACTTATTCAATGTTATTCAAGAACGAAAAACACAGAATGTTACATTCCACATGAACAACACATAGTAAGTTTGTGCGGTACTAGCTGATCTTTTTTTTTTTTTTATGCACTGACGGGGAAACACGTTTTTTTTTGTTTTGAACAGGATGACATCATCAATCCCACTTTTGTGTAAATATGAAAATGTCACAACAGTGTTGAGGATGAGAGATGATTGTGATATTGATGGGTTGCGTCAAAAAATTGGGAACAAATGGACAGATTTAAGCAGCGGGAGGATTGAGTTGTCGTATTCACTCCCTGGACACCCAAAATATGTGTTGGACGACCAAAATGACTTCGAGGAAATGTTTTTCCTAGCGGGCATAATAAAGATCGAACTTATTGAAGTATGTGTGGAAAGACAGGTAAGTGATTCAAGCGGTTCAACAGGGACATCCTTATCTGCATTAGTTCCCGTCATTGATCGTAGCAGTGATAATAGTGAAAGCTGAAATGGACTATATATGTAGTTATGGTAACATGTTTCAAGACCCAAACAAAAAAACACTGCTACCATCAAAATGGGTCGATGGAATACAAGAGGAGGGGCAAAAATTCAGATGAGGGACAAGCGAATTTCGCATGGCATTGCAGAAATATGCAGTAGAGGTGGGGTTTAATTTTTGATACCTAAAAAATGACAAGATACGTGTCACGGCTGCATGCGCAATGCGAGAGGAAAGGAACTGCCAGTGGTTTGTGCATGGGTGCGTGAGGAGTGAACACAGTGTATTTTACATTCATAGCCTAGTAAAAGAACACATATGTGGTGTTGCATTTCGGACAACAAAAAACAAACGTTTGAGCTCAGACATTATATCGTCGTGCCTAACTAACGAGATGCGTGAAAATCCAAAAACTCGCCCAGTAGATGTCGTTGACAGTTTTAGAAAACAATATGGACTAAAGATATCATATTGAAATACATGGATGGGGGTAGAAAAAGCTAGGAACAACGTATTGGGTGATTACTCATCGTCATACGATCAATTAAGATGGTATATTGAGAAATGAAAAGAGACAAACCCTGGCAATCATGTCACATTAGAATACAATGAGGACACAAAGCATTTCAAAAGGATATTCATTGCATTCCAAGCGTACATACACGGATTTCGTTTTTGCCATCCCATGTTGTTCCTCGACGACGCCTTTTTAACTGGTAGGTACAAGGGGAACTTACTAGCAACAACAGCGAAGGATGGAAACCAAGGTATGTATACAAAAATGCTTCAAACACATCAGTTTTACATTCAATTGTATTACCTTTTTTTTTATGTCAAACGTAATAATGTTACATTCAACATTTTTTTGTTTTCATTTGTATATAGCATGAATTTTTTGTTTGTTTGTCTGCATGTTGCATGAAGGAATGTTCCCAATTGCGTTTGCCATTGTTGATGCAGAAAACAACAATAACTGGTCGTGGTTTTTATCAGAACTCAAGAAGATTGTCGAGCCAGACATAGTGATAACATTTATTTTCGACAGACATAATGGGATTTTGCAAGGAGTACAGAACATGTTCCCACAGTGCCACCACACATATTGCCTGCATCACTTGAAAATGAATTTGAGGGCTGTGATGACTGGCACAAAAACGACTTTCAAGGAGATGATGATCCAATTTAAACGGATTGGCATATGCACACACGCCGGAAATGTACAAGATGTTGTACAATCAAATGATGTATGAGGGGGGTGCAAACGTGCGCAAATTCATCCATGAATTATCAGCCATGAAGTATAGTAACGCATTTTTTAGAGGAAAACGGTATGGTGAGATGACATCCTATCTGGCTAAGTGTTTTAATTCTTGGATAAGCAAATTTTGACATCTACCTGAAATCTTGTTGATTGACAAGATAAGGATAAAGTGGATGAACTTAATGGCAAAGAGAATGGATGAAGCAAACAAGTTACAAGAAGAGATCACGCCTTACTGGGAAAACAAAATATGCGAACTGATGAATGAAGGGTGAACCTAGAATGTCAACTCATCAGGCAATGGAGTGTTTGAAGTTCATTCAACGCATTCTGTCTTAGTTGATACTGAGAGACGTTCATGCTCATGCCTACAATGGCAGATAAAAGGATTCCCATGTGCACATGCATTTGTAGCTATCAACAAGAGTGGACTTCCAACATTTAAATTCATAGAGAATTATTTTTGGAGTTTCTTTTATCGGGAGACGTATTTGAGAGGTATATATGCAATACCAACAATAGAACGACCAATATTGGTCGAGAGCGAAGCAATGATTCTACCTCCATTATCAAGGAAACAACCGGGAAGATGAAGGAAAGTTCGGATTGCATCTCGTAGGGAGGTAAAAGAAAGACGATGCAGAAGATGTGGTCAAATGTCGAGACACAATAGGAAATCTTGCAAAGAACCACTCGAATAGGGGGAATTTCAATACTTTGATATTTTATTAGATTTTTATTTCATACTAAAATAAAATCTATTTTTCCTCATAGATTTTATTGGACATGAATAAAACAACCATTTTTTTCTAATTGGGGGGGTTGGTTGTCATCCATAATTATATGCGTTTATATGTTGCTTTTATATAAGTTTTGTTACGTGCACGTTACATTTAACATCGACTATTTGTTGAATGTAACACCAGCGTAGAGACAGATTTTTTTTACATCCGCATGATGAATCTGTTCTACACATTGTATTTGCTTGACTTGACAAATTTCATGGATGAATTGTCACATGACGCATTTGTTCTACACATTGTATGTTACTTTTATATAAGTTTGCTATGTGCACGTTACATTCAACATCGACTATTCCTTAGAATGCAACACCAACGTAGAGACGGATTGTGTACAACCACATGATGAATCTATTCTACACATTGTATTTGCTTACCCATTTTTTATTTCTTTGGTCTGTTGAATGTAACATCAATAAAAATGTAAGACCCCAATTACAGCATGTACGTCATTTTAGTTATATTTTAGTGTAACTGGAAAAATTCGGGGTGAGATTGGGTCAATAAAAAAAAAATCAAATTCAAAATCTAGGGGTTAATTCGCAATTTAAAAACATTAAATCCAAACTTTGGGGGGGTAAATTGAAATTTAACTTTTAATTGAAACTTAAAGAGGTGAAATTGCAAATCTTAAAAACTTTTAAAAATTGCAATTGATTAAAATTAAGATTTAAAGGAAGTTGGGGGAGGAAAGAGTAATTAATTAAAAAGTTTATTATATATATATATATATGCTGGTGATCGGACGAGCAACCGCCGGCAGGAAATAGGGAGAGCGACGTGGCAAGCTTGGAGGAAATCAACCCACTAAATACATGCAATATATACGTGTAATGATCAAAACATCTGATAAAAATCTGAAATTCAAAAAGAAAATCAGGAAATAGAGAGAGAGAGAGGAAGGTCGGCAGTGGGCTCCGGTGGTGTGTGTGGGTGTCCGTCCGTCCAGCCGATGGTGTGTGTGTGCCGCCGGCGAAGTGAGCACTATTCATACGACCGTTGTTCGGAGAGTAGGCGTAAAGTTGTGTGCATGTGGGTGTTGGGTCGTAGGTGCTCTGTTTTTTTTTTCCGGCAGTATATGTGGGTGGGTGTGCATGTTGTCGTCGATTTCAGGTGAGGGAGTAATAGACCATCGTCGTTGGTCTGCTGTGAGTGTGTAGGTGTGTGATCATCAACGGCGTAGGGGTGTTCCTCCGGTGTGAGGCTGGGTGCTGCCGGCCGGAGTATTAGAGAGAGAGAGAAGGTGGGTATCGGTTTCAGGTAAGTGTTTCGTTTGGCGTCATGGGTGTTCCGTCTTCGTGGATGTGTGGCGTGATTGGAGCAAGGTCGGTCGCCGGCGAGTCCCCGAGCAGAAACAGAAAACGAAATGAGAGAGAGGAAGTCGTCGGTGATGTCGTCGTCTGGCGGGGAGTTCGTTCAGTCGACGGTAACTGTGGGGGGGAGGGCGTGTTTTCGACATTTGGGGTGTGTGTAATCTATGATGGTGTACTCGTGATGGGAGTAGGTCGGTTGGTGGCCGGTTCAAACAGGAACTGAAGCAAAAGCCGAAGCAGAGAAGAAAAAAGGAAAAAAAAAAAAGGGAATTACACAAACCACCCCACTGGAAATTAAAAACCCCTCTCGTGGTCGCCAAACGATTCGAAACCAGGTGAAATTTCAATCAATTAATAATTTTCGTTAAATTAAATTTTATTTAGCGTTACAAATCCCAAAATCGTAACAATTTCCTAACGATTAATTAATTTTAATTACGTGGTACATAAAATAGTAACGATTCGGAATATAGAGTCTGCATTACATGATTCAGATGTTTTAGATAAGATATTAGTTTAGGCTTTGTTACTACTAGGCTCGCAGGCACCGGTGTCCCGATAGAGTATGGTCAGTGAAGGTTTTGAAGAGCGGTTTACGAGGTGAGTGTACTGTCTTCTTGCCAAATTATTTTTCATGTAAAATGGTTGTACTGAGACTGAATGATTTTATAAGACGATATGGATCCAACAGGTTTTAGGATGAGTGAGTAAAAATGGATTTTCGTGAGATTACAATAGTTTTCAAAAGGAAGTTAAGAATGATTTTCATTGGATTCGGTAGTTTAAAAAAAGAGTGGAAAAATGGTTTTGGTACAAAAACAAATCAGACGTTTTTTTAAAAGTAAAAGAAATATGTGATTTTGGATTAAAAATCAGTTTTGAATTAATAGAGAGTGATGGTTGAGATTTGCCGACATTGATTAGACGATAATATTGATTTGTGAATTGATGATGACGTTATTAATTTGACAATGCTATGGTATTTATCTGCTTCGGCAGAGTGATGTGATCCGCTTCGGTGGAATGATGTTATCCGCTTCGGCGGAGTGATGTTTATCTGCTTCGGCAGAGTGATGTTAGACGTTTATACTGCGCAGTGATTATCCGCTTCGGCGGAGTGATGGGTGTTCGTAGGAAGGCATATCCTACGGATGGTACGGTACCGTTGCAAACTCCCGATCGTGAGGTTAAAACGATCACTAGGGCTAGCCAACGTGTGTGTGTTTGAGAAGATATTTTGAGATGTGATAATTTGCTTATACTGAGTGATTTATTATTTATATGGTGATTAGCATGATTCTTATACTAAATGATTTTGCATGGAACTTATATGTAGTGCTTTATTCTCACTGCTAATATTATGAAAACCTTTGCGAGCTACGTAATGTTTACATATTTAAGTTTAATCCATTTAGATGTTGCAGAATAAACTTGTATTACTATAAAAATGTTTTACTAAGAAGGAAGTACACTCGCAGGTACAACGGTTAGGAGTTGGTCCCCTACTGGCACTAGGTAGAGCTACGTGATGGAGTCATATAGGCGTTTGAGAGAGGCTATCAAAGGCGAACCTATAAAAGGTTCATGGTTAAATACTTTTGTTTGTAAAAATTTCGGGACGGGTGTGTCCCCCATAATAGATGTTTGTATTATACAGTGGGTGTATATTGTTATGCATTTGGTTATTTAGGTATTGGTGATGTCATGTTGTAGTCACGTCAGTCTCGGGATGACGGGTGTCCGGGACGGGTTGTGACAAAAAAATTGCAAACTTTTTTATGTGCATGGCACATTCAACACCCTCAAGTTGGTTGAATGTAACACCATCGAAAAGTTGCACCTTTTTACACCCAAAAATCAATGTTGAATGTAACAATCAACACAAACCATGTTGAATGTAACAATCAACACAGCCACATGGGCATCGAGCACACACTGTATTTGTTTTTTTTTACAAAAACATTTTTTTGTTGTGTTGAATGTAACACCAATTAGAAAATGTTATCATTCCACACACACGTGGTGTTACACTCATGCACAGTTAAGTCATGTTACATTCAACAAACCAGTCAATGTTGAATGTAACAGTCAACACAAAAACATATCCAAATCAATGTTGAATGTAACATTCAATCCCGGGGGAAAACGATGTTGAACGTAACATTTTTTTCGCAAAAAACAAAAAGTGTATAGTACACATCCAGATTATGAAATAGGCGATAAACATAATGTTTGACAATCAAAACGGCAACATTAGTTTATGTACAGACACAAGGGAGAGACAGATCAAAATGTGTCATTTTATATATATAAAAAAAAAACAAAAAAACACACAACCAACCATGGGCTTCACTACTCCAAGTGGACTGACGACTCACTTGGGGCTGGTGCAACATAACCAGGTCCAAGGTGGCTCCTCAACCTCATCACGTAGACTAGAGACGAGCAAATTGAGTCGTTAGATCTCCAACTTCATGGTCTCATTATCCTTGGCCATTGAAGCGTACGTGTATCGGGCACCGCCCAACTTCCACTGCAGACCCTGTGCAATATCCATCAACACCTTAGAGCCATCATCCCATTTTGTGAGTGACTTGTCAAAATCGGTGGTGTATAGCAGTCCGGCCATCCTATTATAATTAATAAATATTAAAATATTCATTTTTACAAAACAAATATCCCCAATTAACAACATGATAATTCGGAAAGAAACTCTTACGATGTATGTGTGGGATTTTCAGAGGTTGATATCTGCGCAGAAATGAACGAAGAAGTAACATGCAACACGAAAGAAGACCCTAATTGTTGGGGAAGAACCAGACTCGCGAACTAGTGTTGACGTTTGGATTTGAGTGAGATATATAAAGGAAGACAATGGGGTGAATGTGAACCGCTTTGATTTATGACCATCGCCCTATACCCAAACGTACGAGACGGTTTGCTCCCCCAACGCAAAAGAAACGCCGGTGTTATGCACAGGTAACAGGCGTACGTTTTTCCATCATGACATTTTAATCACCAGCAATCTGTGAAGGATGTGAAATGGACGACTTAGGCGGTGCTAATGGATTGTCCATGTACATGATTACCGATACAAACATCTAACAACGCTTATGTTTGATGAGGCAAATATCACACAAAACACTGCATGGAGTGGAATGGGGTTCACACTATCTTAATTGATGATGCACTAAATAATTCACACATAGGAAATGTATCACGACATGTGTTGAATGTTACATTGAATAGGTTACTTGGATGTAGAAAGTAACACGGGTTGAACGTAACATGACATGTGTTGAATGTTGCATCATCTTTTTTTCACTTTAAGATGTTGAATGTAACATGTGCTTTTGTGAGTTAGGGGGAGGGGGGTTTGGTGGTGATGAAATGTATCAGACAAAACAACACACAACGAGTGAAGTGTTTTTACATTTTTGTTAATTGCATGTTGAATGTAACACAACCTGTGTTGAATGTTACATTCAACATTCACTTTGACGGTAAATACAAAGTGACTTGTGTTTGGGGGGGGGGGGGGGGCGCTGAAATGTATCCCATATGAGAATGAGATTTTCAACTGATATTACATTTTTTCAAACCCATCAAATGAGAAAGTTGAATGTAACACCCAAACCACATTTATCTTCATCTTTTAACACCTTCAACAATGCTAAAGATCAGAATAATATGAAAATGGTAATCAATGTTACATCGTCATACGCAACCCAAAAAAAAAAAAAATCAGCAGCACAATGGGAAAAACAAAATCCATATGCTAGCTAAATATCACGACCAATTCAAACAACAACTACTATGGAAGAACGGGATACACTGTAAATTAAGTTTCTCTAAATAAACAACTGTCCACAGTCCAAGAGTGGGGGGGATCATTAAGGAACGCATAACATCCGAAACCCGTCAAGCCCCAAATCAACGTTAATTTTTTGCGCACTGTAAATCTGATTCATTACGTAAACCACAACAACACCGCAGTCAACACTGAACACACAAAAAACATGATGGGACAGTCAGCGCTACGTGGTACAATTTTTAAAACAGAACGACATCATGCATGAACAGCGAATGACACCTACATTGATCCACCCCGATTAGGCACTTCTGACACGATGGAAACCTGAACACGCTTCAACCTTTATTCCTTAGCCGTGGTCCAAAGAAACTTGGTCACGTATGAAATCTGTGAGGATAAAAAAACAATGTAAGGACAATTGGTGTCAAACTGGACATGCAATTAAGTGTTGGAAAAAAATCTTACAACTTTTTTGACATCCCCATAATAATGGTTAAATGATCCCGGTTGCCGCAAATCAATAGAATTATAATGATCCCAGGTTAATTTTTGCTTATCACACACGAGGAGCGTCCAATGCCCCGAATCATTTGTCGCCCCCTCATGATGTAAAGGAAAATGCACGTACTGGAGATTGGACGAAAAAGCCTCTATTATGCTCGAATTGATAATTTTTACAAGGCAATCGGAAACTTTCCGGTTGATCCAGGTCTGGCAGATGCAGTAGTAAAGGTGAAAAAAATAAATAAACATTATTGGGTATTTTTATGGCGTTACAGTGTATGTGTTTACATTATAGGAAAAGATAGAATAGTTTTGTTTTTTTAGACTCACCCAGTATGCACTGTTTATAAAAAAATGATGAATTAGGTAGATCCGGCAGTTGGGTGACAACTCCATTCTGCTCAGTCCACATAATTTTCATATATGAATTAATAACCTACACACAACAACACATAGGATGTTACATTCAACACAGGAGCTCAAGTCATATTGAACATATCTCAAGTTGTGTTACATTCAATACATGTTGAATGTAACATACACACCTGTGTTGCTACACATAAAGCCTGAAAGGCACTTACAAAATTTGATAACTGATCCTCCCATAATATACCAAGAATGTCGCGCACTGATAAATGAGCATCTGAAAGTTCACCTCTCCATATGCACGCACTACAGATTTTCTTCAAAACATGAGACATGGGAACGTTTGAATTTGAAGCTTAAACAAAAATAACAAAAGAAATAAATACTTACGAAGACCCTTCTGTGCATAGGATCAACTCAAGCTTATCCCAATCAATGGGCAGCAACAGACAGGCCACAACTCCCTCTCAGGGAGGCAACACATGAGGCTCAACAACAACTACATTTGATGCGGTGGGCTTACCAGTGTAAACGATCATATCCCTAACAGGATTTTCTTTTTTCTTCTTTAATCGACACTGTTTTTTTACGGGGACAGTATACTCATGAACAGAGTCCTCTCTCGTCTTTCGCGTTCTCACACATTTTTTTACATTGTTTACAAGCGAATTGGGAGTTGTCGGCCATCTCTTCGATCGCGTAACGCGTCGCGGTAGCTGGACCATTACTGAGTCATCATGGCTCCCAATCTCTTTAGCTTGCTGCACGATTACATTATCCCTATCTGCTAGCTCCATTTGATAGAATTCAGAGATGCCAACAATATTATCTTCATGCTTATTCTTCTCCTCGACTGACTACATGATAGAATGGACAATAGCCTGACCAATTGTTCTTCAAGATTGGTTTTTTCAGTCTCATGGCGCACTTGCTGCATAACTACATGCACCTCTGATTCCATAAGATCCCCCCGCAATTGTTGTACTGCCCGCTTCAACTCTCGTACTTTTTCACATAGTTTTGCAATCTTCGTCGACTTTCTCAGTCTTAGACGCCTACGAGAATCCCTCAACGCCTCAACATTGGTTGTCAACTGACAATTTTGCTCAACAAGGTCATTCAGATTTTGCGAACCACCACCAAAATCAGTGGCATCCTCGTTAAACGGCTGTGATATCCCCAAATCAAAAGACGAAAACTTGCTTAACGAGCTAACATTCGCTTTGCCTTTACTTCTTGTCCTCGACTCTTCAGTATCACCATAGACTGGCAATACGACACCGACTTGTATTTCAACTATTGTCTTAACTAAATGACATTCATCAACCTGAAACCACTCCGTTTTGATCAACAGATAGTATGGATGTTACATTCAATACACATGGATGTTACATTGAACACACAATATAACATACCCGATTCCCATCAAGTTCAGACAGTCGCAGCCCTGATGCAATAGTCATCGGCTCCAGCATATTTCCTTTCCCCCATCGTGGTATAAATGTCTCTCACCCAGGAGTAACAAGAAGCATTTTAGTGTGCTCACACAACCAAAACTAAATATAAAAAGTTTAAATCAAAAAGAGGAGAAGTTATGGACAATACTTGTTAACTAAATTTTTTAGCTTTAAATAAATGAAAAAAGAAATATAACCTATAACGCGAGACGCATCCAATGACAAACGACGATGTTGGTATCCAATTTCAATTAAAGACATCAGGTTGGAATGCACACGATCAGCCCCATTGTACGATGAAAGGGCACCCAAATCCTCAACAAGCCTTATAGTAGAAATACTACACGATTAGCCCTTGTTTGCAAAAAAACATGTCGCGATAAGATGCAAACAGAGCAACCGCACGATGTCCTCAACATCGTCTTCAACATCACTCCCCATAATTCTAACCAACATGTTCCTGATTTGAACTACACTCATTCGATTGGTCTTCACACCCTGTCAACGCAAAAATGAGCAATCACTCTTCTTTGCATACCGGCCTGGTATCAGTTTTTTGCCGGATGTAAAGCCAAAAATCAGTTGCACATCATCAAGAGTAAAAGTCACCAGCTTCTGGCCAATTCTAAAAACTTTCCGATGCGGTTGGTATGTAAGTATGATATTTGCGCACAAGCTATCAATCTTGTTAAAAGCTAAATCCACTGAATTTTCTTGGAAAAGAGCACTCATCGTGTTCCAAAAGGGCATCCGTTTCAACAGTTCAACGTGTGAATCACGTAGATGAATACTGGAAACAAGCGAGCAAAATTGTGATAGGTTTGCCCGGTATTTAGTGATGGGGGCACACAACGGGCACGATTCTGGAACTCTAGACGGCGACGACGCAATGACATCTTAATCGAAAGTACTACACGATGGCACAATAGAGTTTTGAGACCCACTGGGCGACGCAGCGTGCTGCGTGGATCTTACGGGAACATCATCGTCTGAAAAAACACACAATGCACGATAATGACTGTTACATTCAACACACTAACTTATAGAATATTTCACACAAAAACTACATCTAACTCACAAAATTTGACAAACAAAAATTATAAAAAATCCCACCAAACAGAGATTTGTTACATTCAACATATGTTACATTCAATTCAAACGCATCGAGTGTCCTTTTACATAGACAACATATGTCATCATGTAAAATTCAATATGCTACATTCTTTTTAACACACAATCTAGATTTTTGTTTGAGTCAAATGAGTTAAAAATGCCACATTCAACACAAATTCATTACATTTTTTCCACCAAATAGAGCTTTGCGTTAAATTCAACCCATGTTACATTCCACACAAAAACAGAACATAATACAAACACAGACCACGAGTCAGAGAGCGAGTACAAACACAACCATAAACACGACAAAACATAACCCAACAGGATCGGAAAAAAGCGACTGACCGTGTCGAATGTAACATGTGATTGAATGTAACAAATACATACAAACACAGAAGACGAATCAGAGGACAAGTACAAACACAACCATATGTATAAGTGTCACTTTCACTTGCATGTCGACTTTTTTAGGATCAAACAACAAATAAACAAGTAATACAGTGTTTATTATAATAAGAACACACCAAAAAGGCAAAACATTTGAGAAATCGATGAAACCTACCCGAGTCAGTGAGATTCACTGCGGTTGCAGCCGTATTTGAGTTGACGGTTCTCATCTTATGGCGAGTTGTCACCATTGTTTTTCGGAGATTGAAGGTTTTAGTGTGTTTTGATATGGAAATCAACGGAGAAGATATGGAAATACCGACGGTTTTTTAGGGTTTTGGATTAATAATGGAAGGTTTTAGGCTCTATATATGGCAAACGTGCCATTATCTAAACGGTCACACCCACTCACAGAAAGTACAATGGATTTGAAAGAGGTTGCAGGGGGGAATGATTTGGTGCTTCGCGAGTACATGGCAACATGCATCCAAAATACATAGACTTGGATGTTACATTCCACACACCCCCTTGAATATTGAATGTAACATCCACACAACTTCATATCTACTCAACCAAAAATTACGAATAGCACATCAAATTAACGCTGATTTTTTTTCTGATTAATATGATGTAAAAAGTTTAATTTTTAACACCAAAAAAACCACAAACCATCCAAGTTTTCATGTTCGTAAATGCCAACAGTGCATGCCCAGGTTTTGTGGAATGGAATTCTCGAATATTAACTACAGCGCCAAGAAAGGAAACAATGAATGCATGATCCGGACATTTGCAGGGGCATGATGGTCACGAAAAAATACAAAGGACCTAACAGTGAAAAAAAAAAAAAAGGGATTTAATTGGTTCGCATAATTGTGAAAAGGAATTTATAGGTGTGCCCCTTAAATTTAAACAACTAAAACCCATTGGTTTCAAAACCACTAACATTAATGAGTTGGTGGAAGAAGGTGAAGTGACTTTATGCAAATGAGCATCGTTGTCAAGTGAGGTGGGTGTCTACAAGACTACAAGGTAGCGGGTGACATTTCATGAATATTGAAAGCTATTGTAACACAAGACATCATCATTATGGGGGTAAAAAAAAAAAAATATATATATATATATATATATATATATATATATATATTGAATAATAAATAAATATGAACAATAAAATTGATTTCAATAACTAAGAATATCAATAATTAAATTAATAAAATAAAATATATATATATATATATATAGATATATATTGAATAATAAATAAATATGAACAATAAAATTGCTTTCAATAACTAAGAATATCAACAATTAAATTAATAAAATAATATATATATATATATATATATATATATATATAAAAGACATGTAAACAATATCTTAAAAATAGATACACTCCCTCTATATACAAAGTTGAATAGTAAGTTATTAGCAAATTACAACGATCTAGGAAGTCAAGATGCAATCATGATATCTTTATATTAAACCGACCAAAAATCCTATTGGCGGTATAAAATCAACAATTAAATAATATATGTAATATCACTCTTTTTTCTACTCCTCTCTATTTTCTTTTATATTTTTTTATATCTCTATATATTCTTTTCATCCTCACGCACCCATAATGTATAAATTATGTAACTCTTAATATTAAGAACTCATAATATTATAATTAATAAAATCACTGGTTATACACATAAATATTATAATAATCATATTGTAACATATATTTATAATGTAAATTCATAACGTCATTTTAGTAACTTTTATAATCTAATTACAATAATAGTATCTAATAAACGTGTAATTACTAATTAGACACATAATTATAACTATTATAAAAAAAAAAAAAAAAAAAAAATTTAAATAAAATAATATATAATATAATAACTAAATAAAAATAAATTTTAAATTATTATTTTTTAACATGAATCATAGATCATGACTGTTTTTATGTACACGTTCACAGTGTAGATTTTATCCTATTCACACGTTATCGCAAAAAATATAATAATTTTACTCACAAATATAACAATTTTGTTAATAAATAGCAACATCACAAATAGAGTGACTCCATGAATTGACATAGTATATCGGTCCCTATCATTTTGCACTATATCAAATATTTTCTTCGTCATTTTGCAAATATCAAAAAATTTCCCTGTCTTTTTTCACAAACACCACTTACCTCCATTTGAACAAAATTGCTCTTAAGTTATTTTTTTAAAAAATTCATTAGCACCTCTATATTTTTAAAATTATATTTTTTACTCTTAATTTTTTGAATAATAATAGTGACCTCTCACTACCACCCAATTACCACCGCCACCGCCCAACTCCTACCCCCCAATGCCACCACCACCTCTACCTCCACCTCCTAACGCCGCCACCACCCTCCGCCGCCACCCAACACTACCTCCCACTGCCACCTCTTGTCGTCACCTCCCACCAGTGGCCCAACTACCCCGCCACCACCAACCCCCACCAACACCGGAGAGAGAGAGAGAAAATGGTTAATTTTTTTTAATGAAATGGTTAAAAAATATTTTTTTTTTTTTAAATGGGGATGGGTAGTGGCGGTGGGAGGTGGTGGGTGACAGTGGTGGGAGGTGGTGGAGGGTGGTAGGTGGTGGCGGCGGTAGGAGGTGGCGGAGGATGGTGGGTGGTGGCGGAGGTGGCGGGTGGTGGGAGGTGGTGGGCGGCGCGCGGCGGTGGGAGGTGGCTGTGGGTGGTTGGTGGCGGCGGCAGTAGGAGGTGGTGATGGCGGTAGGTGCGATAGTAGGAGGTGACAATAAATATATATAAATTAAAAGGTGGAGGTGACGATGAATATATATAAATTAAAAGGTTATTTATATATTTTAGTTTTTTATTATTTAATTATTTTTTAAATAGTTAAGAGTAAAATTAGTATTACAATAAAAAAAATTATCATTTTTTAATCCATAAGAGAAGCAGGTGGTGTTTGAACAAAAAAACAGGAGATTAGATACTGTGTGATTCTAATTTCTTGATATTTATAAAATGACAAAAAATATATCTAGAATAGTACAAAATGACAAAGAACGTCAATGGAATATGTTTGTACTCTTGTCTCTTGAATGTTGTAAGTCTTAGAATCATGATTATTAAATTTGATTTATACATTTAATTGACTGAAATTGACTCCTCAATTTGATTATGGCAGAGGACATGTAGAGAAAACTGGTCAATTAAATTTCTTTCTCTCTCTTTTTAATAATAATAATAATAATAATAAATTTAAATAGACAAATATGTTGTTAGTCCCATTTAAAACATAAATTTTGATGTAATCTTTTAAATTAATTTTTTTTCACATATTAGTCCCACATGCACTCACGCATTGCGTAAAAATATAAAGAGAAGTTAGTAAGTAAATTCATATTGTAATGAATATTAATACATGTAACTAAAATTAGTTATAACTTAATAATTACAAATAATATATAACTATATTATATATATTTGTGTAATATTAGTTACATGTGCCTATGTAATATTGACTGTACGTTACAAATTATATGTATTTGTGTAATATTTGTTACATCTAATAAATATTTCGCACATAAATTAGTTTAATATTAGTTACATGTACTTATATAATATTAGTAACATGTTACAAATTACATGTATTTATGTAATATTTGTTATATCTAACAAAATTTTATACACAAATTAATTACATGTTACAAATTACATGTATTTTGTGTAATATTTGTTACATCTAACAAATATTTTACACATATATTAGTTATATGTAACTGTACGAGTGCAAGTGCGTGTATTGGATTTTTTGCCTTTTTTAATACGCGGGATTAAAACACAAGTTGCAATCACACATGAAACTTTTTAAAAATTAAAGATAAAATAACGGACTTGCAACCGAAACAAATAATTAGATGTTTAATCCCTCCAAATAATACTCCTCTTATTTTGAATAATAATTTAAACAATGATAACTCTGATAATCACATTGGATAATTAATTTTATAAATTTACTTCCATATTAAAGTAAATTAATAATAAATACTAAACCAAAATTAAACCTAAATATATTTTTCAAAAAATTGTTACCTTAAAAAAGAAACTCTGTTCTTTTTTTCTTTCGGTACATTTTTCGTTTGTAAAAAAACTACTATCTAAAAAAAATCATCCTTTTCCTTTTCTTCTTCTATTTTCTTTTCTTTACAATATTTTTTATTTATATTACAATTTTTGTTCAATAAAAATCCCTTTTTTTCCTTACAATTTTATGTATTCATCCTTTAGTTTTTTTTTTTTTTTAAATGATATTTCAAAAACAGGAAAACTCCTAATTTTTTATTATGTATTAGTCATACAAATTTTCAAGAAAATATTATCTATAAAAAAATCAACCTTTTCTTTGGCAAATTTTATACATTTTTTTCTGTTATTCTTAAAACAAAATCACAATTAAAATTTTGAAATAAAAAATAGAAAAAGATAAAATTGGAAAAAAAAAAAAAAAAAAAAAGCAAACCAAAAGAATTGACAATGTTTTTTTGTAAAAAATAAAAATCATGAAATTTTTTATAATTATTTTTTTCGTTTTCAAAGAAAATCCATCTCTAAATGATTTATTATATTTCAAATAAAATAATAAAAATCTATACTATATAAAAATATTGTTACCAAAAAGTTCTCAACAAACATAATTATTTGTAGAATAAAATTGAAAATAAATTAAATTCTAAAATAAAAATATGCAAATCCCTCTCTTTGTTCCTACAACTCCTCTATCTACATTGAACAACAACACCGTCGAACAACACTACCACCTCCGGTAAAGATTTTTTTTTTTTCTCGCTCTATCTAACAACCACCCACCCCCACCATCTCCCCCCCCCTCTCTTTCTCTATGAACAGAGAAGATGAGGATAGTGAGAAATTACTTCACCAATTCCATTTCTAGAGTTGGAAAGACTATGAATTTGGGCATGATATGTGCATATCATATATCCATCTAGCATCTACTTATAGATTTTTGTTGTGTCTTTTTTTTTTTAATTTATTTATTTTACAATATGTTGTGTCCAGACCAACTTATATACACCTTAAGTAATGATCTCTCTGAGTGATTTGAAAGATGCATTCTCTCACATCAGGTTAGTACATTCAAGATTAAATTCAAAATTCAATTTCTTGAGTACTCTTAAAAGAGTCGAACCTTAGTTGACAAGAAAAAAGAACACCTCCCATTACCAACTAAACTAACACTTCTTAGTTAGATTTTTATTGTGTCTGAAACTGCTGCAAAGTGATAGCTAAGTAGATTTTTTTGTTTTTGTTTTTTTTTGTGTGTGTGTGTTTATCGATGTGATGGCATGATCCGCAGTGATGTGGTCGACAATGGAAGATGGTATAAAATATCTAAATCTATTTTTTTTGAAGGGCACATGATTGATTTTTAATACTTTTTTTTAGCTATTTTACATTATTAATTCTTGATAATTGAAGGTAAAAATGTCATTTTATCTTTGTTTTTTTCTGATAAGGGGTTCTGTTGTAATTTTCATATATAAGGGGGGTGTAGTTGAAATTTTAAAAAATAATAGGAAATATGTGTTGATATTAAGCCATACATATATTGATCATAGTGTCCTGACGTGCAACTTACTTGCAAGTGGTCGTCAATAAATAATAATAATAATAATAATATTATTATTATTATCACGCACCCATAATCTATATATCAAAGCTTAGTGTATGACAGTGAGGTTGGAAAGTAACATGTCCATGTCATATCAATAAGACAACCATTGATTTACAATAAAAAAAATTAATTTACTTGTGTATTTAAAACCTACCTTTTAAAAATATTAATCTAGATACCTAATTTATCTCTCTCATGAAAAGTCTAAAATTCAACTCTTTTATCAAAAAAAAAAATATTAGAATTTTTATTTCAAAATATGATCAAAAAATAAATCTAAATAATTATTGATAGTATAAATACTTAAATCCAAATAACAAGCATCACCGTTTATTTTTGATTTTTTTAATTAAAAAATAATCAATATAAATATCAAAATAAAAAATATAAAATGTAAATTAAAACAATATATTTTTTTTAATTTAATCACAAAAATGGATTTGTTTGTTAGTGTATAATTTTATAATTAGTACATTATTAAGAAAGTGACGTTGAAGATTTTTAATGAACGTTTATTTTTCATTTTTTAGCTAAAAATAATATATATATATATATATATTTGTCTTTTCTACTTTTTTCTTCTTTTTCTTCTTCTTTCCGTTGCCGTCTTCCACCTTCTTCATCCTGCCGGCACTGTCTTCTTAATCCCTTCAACTGAATAAAACCCATCGGTGTCGTCTCCCCCTTCACGAGGCTCCCCTGCGACGAAAACTTCAACCGTACTCCTACTGGCCAGTGCTCTGATCGATTTCATTGGTACAACTCCTCTTCTGGAACTCTCATTGATTCGTCCTCCGACAACTATTGGGATTGCGAGCAAAAGGTGATTTCTGGGAGCTCAAAAAGTGATTTCTAGGAGTAGAGAGAGAATGAGGTTTTAAAGAGAGAGAGAGAGGGAAAAGCGGAGGTTTAGAGAGAAAGAGACAGAATAGAGAGAGAGAGAGAGAGAGAGAAGTGGTTGATGAAGAGGCCGGTGGGAGTACGGTTGAAGTTTTCGCCTTAGGGGAGTCTCGCGAAGGAGGAGACAGCGTCGACGGGTTTGATTCAGCAGAAGGGATGAAAAAGACGATGCCGATGGGATGAAGAACCTGGAAGACAATGACAAAAAGAAGATGAAAAAGGAAAAGAAAAAAAAATAATAAAGAAAAGAAAAAAGAATATTTATGTTTTCTAACCCTAAAATATGACATGTGCATCTCACATGCTAAAATCCATCCAAATTAACGTCAATATTTGACCGAATGATTACATTAAAAAAAAAAAAAAAAAAAAAAGAAAAAAAGAAGAAGAAGGAGGATTACATTAAAATAATAATAAATAAATAAATAATTGGAGGCTATGTTACAGACCAAAAATATAACTTGTCCTTTTATTTTTGTTTTGCTAATAAAAATGGAAAAAAATGGATAACTATCCAATTAATGTTGCATAGATCATGAGTCATTGTCTAACATGATAAATCACGATAGCTCATATAATTGCATAATTAATTTCTTATATGCAACAATATCTTACAATTTTGGGTTTATCTTGCAAATACAAAGGATATCCAAATGCCCAAAATATTAATTAACATGTTTGGCCAAACTTAGTGATTAATTTTGTGTTAACCATTAGATTAACAACATTTACCTCTTTGACGCAAAATATAGTGTTATTAAAATATAACATGCAAGATTTGAGAGAGAATAAATAAACGTATCTACAAAAAAAAAAAAAAATTAGAGTTTAAACTTAACACACTCCCTATCATTTTCGTTAGTATTAAAAATATTTTCTATCATTTTTATAATGCATGAGACATTATTTATCACTACCTAAGATATCCTTTATGATATTTTGTTGACAAAAATACTATCGCAACATATTATTTTTTGTTGTTTATTTTATTTTCTATTTTTCACTATCTCTCTTGTTTTTTATTTATTTTTTAATATTTTTTACTTTTATTTATATCTATATTTTTTATTATTATTTTTAAATTTTTTGGTATGACATTTACACGAAAGTAAAAAAAATCAAAAGTAAAAATTTAGAAATAAAATTAAAAAATTAATAAAAATTTGAGAAATAGGATTTGAAGAATAAAAAGGATGAATTAAAAATAAAAATAAAAATGAAAAAAGGGAACAAAAGTAGAGAATAAAAAAAATAGAAAACAAGAGAGAAAAAAAAGAATAAAAAAATATGTTACAAGAATATTTTTTTCACTAAAATGTAATGAGCTATATTTCAGGTATTATGAAAATTATAGAAGATCATCTTAGTATTTGTCGAAATGACGAGAGTATCGAAAAAATTATCATTTGTTTCCAATTTGTATTCAAAACTTCAATTATATAGATGAAACACAAGTGAAAGAAATATATTTTATACTCCTGTGATATTTTCGTTAACACTTACCCTATGTGCCTCAAGTTATAGTGTAACGGTTAAATAATCAATAAAATTTTATGAGATGATAAATTTACTCATATACCCAAGCCTACCCTGAGAATAAAGAAAAGGAAAAATAGAGGGCAAACGGATATCATCCTACCCGATCCAATCCGGGATATAAATGTCAATTGATATTAAATAATTTATTAATTTTGATTTTTTGAGGTTTCATCGTCAACCTTAACAGAATATATAACCATTGTACTTTATTTTAAACCACAAGGTGATAAGTGCTTAAGAGAATGCCACATGGGTGTAAGTAATTTAGTAAAACAATAGGGATGGTAGAATGTCCTAAAGACCGTACCAAATTAATAAAAACTGTAAAACCTAAGTTGTAGGATGTACGTCATAAATAGTCACATTATAGAATATTAGAGAATTTTAGGGTAAAAATTTTATTGATAAAAACTCAAATCAAAAGTTGGGAGTCAAATTGGGAATTTGAGAACACAAAAATTTAAACTTGAGATTTGGATTGGCAATTAGAAACTAAAAGTAAAAATGTTAAGGGCAAAATTATAAATATTGGAACTTTTAAAACTTAAACTTACCGAAATAAGGATCCTAAAGAAAATGAAGGGAGGAAAGTGTAATTTAATTTTTTTATATATATGCTTATATACCCACACGCTAAACCGACGGGTGATCCACCGGCCAAGGAGGGGCGATCGAGGGGCGACGTGGCGAGCTCAGAAGCGGTTTAACCACTAACATCATGCAATAAAAACCTTTCTACATGCAAAGAAGGAGGAAATCGTAGGAAAAAACTAGAAAATTCTAGAGAGAGAGAGAGAGAGAGAATCGGAGTGGAAGGGGTAGTCGGTTGTTCTTGAATCGACGTTCCTCCGGCAGCGTGGTCGTGTGGACAACGTAGACAGTTCCAGGAGAGGGTGGTCCGGCCAGTGGCGTGGCTCGTCAACGGAGGGACAATGCGTTTTTAATGTCGCCGGTGAGCGAGAGTTGCGAATCGCCGTCCAACCATCGCCGATCGTCGGGCTAGTAAGTATTTATGTAGATTTTCTCTAATTAATTGATAGATGTGTGCATGCATGAGCGTGATGGGTTGGGTTGGTGAGTTTCCGGCGGTGTAGGGGTGTGCTCGGTTTTCGTCTTCCGGCAGCATGTGGGTTTGTGTGTGTGTGTTCTGATTTTTCGGCTACTGTGTGCGAGTGTGCGTATGTGTGAAATGTATATTGCGTTGACAAGAATCCAGCAAAAAGGGAAAAGAAAAATCGAGACGGAGAGAGAGAGAGAGAGAGGACGATCGCAACGGTGGCAGTGGCGTGAGTTGGTTGCGGCTGCGGTGTGCCGCTGGGTGTGTGGGTCTCCGTCGGCAAGGGTCGTTGGTCCCGTGGCATGCCGTCAGCAGTGGCATGCAAACGTAGTCGCATGCATAGGGGGGGTGTCGCAGGGTGCGTGGGTGTGTGAACAGTAGTTGTGGGTATGCGGTTGAGCTGGTGAGGCGGCCGGAGGTGGTGTCTGAGGGATGTCGTAGGCGGTGCAGGGGCGACAGGAGGACCGGCAAGGAAGGGGAGGCCACCGGCGGTCGGCAATCGTAGAGAAAGAAAACGGTTGGCCGTCGGTCTGGAAAAGAACCAAAAAAAGAAAAAAAAAAAAAAAGGGGGGGGGGGAGGGGGGGAGGGGAAATTGCACAATTAACCCCAACAAAAGGAAAAAATTCAAATTCGAATTCAAATCCTTTTCGCGACCCGTGAACGATTCGGGATGAATATCGTTTTCCGTTAAATTTATTCTAGTTTGGTTAAATTCAATCTTAACCTAAAAATCTTTGTAACCGGAGTAATAAATTTAGGGTCGTTTAGATTATAAGATTTCTGATGTAATAAATAACAGAACGAAATAATTAGTATAATAACAAATCCCAGGGATAAAATATGGGAAATAGAAAAAAATGTGGAATTTAGGGCCTGCATTACATGACTAGGTGATTTGCATAAAATATTAACTTAGGCCCTATCATTTCTAGGTTCGCAGACGCCAACACCTTGGTAAACTGTGGACGGTGGGGGTTTTTGTAGCACCAGATACGAGGTGAGTGTACTGTCTTCTCGCCGAATTATTTGTATATATGTATATATATCCATGATGAAAACTGATTGTATTTAAATTAGAAGTTTTTAGAAAAATTATGTGGTGATTAGACGATATTATTGAGTGATGTTTATCCGCTTTGGCGGAGTGATGTTTATCTGCTTTGGCAGAGTGATGTTAGACGTTTGTATTGCGTAGTGATTATCCGCTTCGGCGGAGTGATGGGTGTTCGTAGGAAGGCATATTCTACAGATGGTACGGTACAGTTGCAAACTCCCGATCGTGAGGTTAAAACGATCACCATGGCTAGCCAGTGTGTATTGTGGTGGAGTGGTGGTTTGGGGTGTGATGTTTTGTTTATATTGGGTAATTTATTATTTATTTCAGGCGATTGGTATGATATTTATACTGCATGGTTTTAAAAATGGAACTTATATATATTATTTCATTTTTACTGCATATATGATGCTTATGCTGAATCCATGTGTAAATGTTGTGTTATCTAGAAGGTATTATTATTATTAAATAAGAATGATTTTATTGAGAATGCAGTACACTCGTAGGTGAAATGGCTAGGAGTCGGTCCCCTACTGGCACGGGGTAGAGTGCGTCGATGGTATAGCAAGGAATAATTTTTTTTTTTTGGGAAGTGCTGTCTGTGGCGAACCGAGGAAAGGTTCATCGTTTTTTTTTTTTTTTTCTTTTTTTTCCTTTTGTTCTTCTAGAAGGGAATATCAGGGACGGGTGTGTCTTTGGCTTGGAAAGATGTTTATGACTTGTATTTTGATGTGTGTATAATTATGAATGCATACTGTTGCTTTTTAGTTGGTTTGTCGCTTAGGAAATGTCGTGTCGACGTCACGCCGGCCCCACAGGTGACGGGTGTCCGGGGTGGGGTGTGACAAAAACTCTCAAAACAAATAAAAATTTTAGTTTTTGATTCCATCTATTAGAGTTCATGCAAACTAATGTTCTAATTAGGTTTGCGTTGACATTTGCTGACGACCACTAGATTACAGTAATTGAATTCTGGCCAATGCATGTAGTCAATTGTTGAACCTCTGTTTTTTAGTAGTTAAGAAAATAAGACAAAACACAAACACACAAATAAATCAAGCAACCAAGGCCCTTTTGTCTATTTCCTCAAAGAGGTTGTCTTCTATGTTGGTCGTTGGGGTTTTAAAATTTTTAAGTATACACTCTCTTTCAACAGAATCTCCTTCAATAGCTTTTTTTCTCCAGCAAATCCGCACATCCATTCGTCTCTTTCGAAGCGAATTAGAAAGTGTAGTTATTCAGGAGAAGAAGTCTCTTATATTCATCGATCTAATCCGTAAAATGATGGTTTTTAGAACATGTGTTCTGGATGAGGGTGACTGCCTCTGCAAAGTCAGTTTCTACCATAACTCTAGGATATTCTCTATTAGAAGTAATCTTGATACCAATGACCTCTAATGCCTCATTTTCCTGAGTTTCTTTTGGTACTACCATCAGTATTGAGTTTAAGAAATCCTGCAAAAGAGGGAAACCAATTAGTGGCATGATTACAAAATTCATTTAGGATATTTGGTTTTAAGAAAGAATTAGATAAGTCATTAAAATAACTTGCAATTTTAGATATGGTAACTTGGGAATGGTTGCAAGTTCCTTCAATAACCTGTTTATTCCTATCTTTTCAAACTTTTCAAATGATAACAATAAAAAAGAAAAAGTTAGGGTTAGAGAAATTCCCTCTCGAGTTTTTTCTTATCCAATCCCAAATATCTGAAGTAGATTGATTGTACATAAAATTGACATTACCAATTTGGTCCCAAATAGCATCGGCTTTGGGACAAGTTTTATTAACATGCTCAACATTTTCAATAGCAACATGACATCTTTGACAAATACTAGAAATAACATTACCTCTAAGAGTTCTACACAGGTTAGTAATAAGTCTATTATGAAAAATAGTCCAAGTAAAAAATTTAATATTTTGAGGAGCATTTAGTTTACATATCCAGTTCTATTTTTACTTAAATTCGAATTCCCATTATCGGTGCAACTATCAATTAAGTAAGTAGATTTGATAGAAAATAACCTAGTGTTCTGAGGTTGTCATAAGTGTTTATCTTCTTTATAAAAACAGGAGGTTCTCTATAATGAATTTTATTCAAAATATCATCACTAATAAGTTGAAGAATGAGAATAAGGAACCAACGACTCTTATCATTTACAATATTTGTCACCTTAGGATAATTTTTTTTTTTAATTTTCTTAATTACCAGGAGATTTATCAATACACTATCAGTCTGTCCAAAGATTTACTGAGGTAGCGAACCTCCCGTTGTTAATTTTTTTAGTTACGTTCCTACTATTTTAATAATATTTATTATTATTATTATTATTTTTAATTACTTTCAATTTATTTTAGGGTATTTTGTGCTAAGTCCCTTATTTTATCTTTAATTTTTAAAAAGTCCAATATGCATTTGTAACTTGTGTTTTCGTCCAGCTTAATAAAATAGGCAAAAGGCGCAATACACGTCCTGCACTTCCGTAGTTACATGTATTTAATTTACCTGTAAAATATTTGTTTGATGTAATAAATATTACATAAGTACATGTAATTTGTAATCTGCAACTAATATTTTACAATTACATATAACTAATATTATATAAACTTATGTACATACATAAAATTAATTTAAGAGATTAAATCAAAATTTATATTTTAAATAAAATTGAGGGAGATTTTTTGAGAGGTCTGAAAATTTTAAAAATAAATTTATAAGGATTATTTTATGTGTAAAAAAGTTATTATTATATGACTTTATAAAGTAATACTTTTATAGGATGAATTTTTTGGAAGTATTTTCTTAGGACTAATAACATATTACACCACATACTTAAAAGTAATCAAGTATCCTTTTTATTTTATCGGTCGGCATAAAATATAAAAATATTGGTAAGTCCTCGGTCACGTGGAAAGCCCCATATATAGACCTCTTTCACGAGACGTTTCTCTCACGGTCACTGCCATCTTCCTCTCTCTCTCCCTCTCTGAATTTGTTTCCCATTCGACTCCATAGCTCATTATTCTTCTCGATAAGACCTAGCTAGTTCCCTCCGACCTCTAACTTCTCGATTCTCCCTGGTATCATATATATCTATACATATATACACATATATAGAGTGGTGGGGGAGTGTGTGTGTGTGTGTGTTGTTGGTGCGAAGAGGATTGCTGTATGTCATTAGATTGTGCGCAATATTGTTACGGTGGATCTGGTGAGCTCGCGAACCCGTTGCAATGGCCGCAGCTGCGAAAAAGGCGACGTCTTCTTGTTGCATTCCCAACGATTCTGCTGGTTCCGTTCGTCGCGAGGCGGCTTCCGCCGCGGCGCCGGCTGCCGAGTTGGTGGAGGATTGGAGTGCCTCATCCACCGAAGATCGCGCAGAACAGAGCAAAAAGGCTGCCGTGGCTTCCTTGATTCGTTCGGAACCTCCCGCTAATATCGTTGCCACTAAAGGTCGGTCTGTCTTATTCTATAGCATGCGTTGTGTGCATATATGTATGTGAATTTATCATATATTTCTTGATTTTAGTTCTTGAACATGAATTGGTTGGATATTCATCTGCCGCTAATCGTCAGATTTGTCTACTTTGTTTAGAAAATAGGACAAAACGTACGGTTGTTCTTTTTCTTTATGATACGAAGGAGAAAGCAACAAAAATCTTGATGTGGAGTTGAATGTTTAATCATAATTACACATCAGAACATTTACTTGAGTTTTTACCGTGTTGAAAAAATTCAGTTAATAGGTTTAGTCATCTTATCCCGGGACCACTCATATCTACGTCCACCATTATTTATATACTTTTTTCAATCATAGCTTTAGAGAGATGTTTTATGTTGGTTGTTCCAGTGGATTGATTGACTCTATGCTGAAACAGGGATCCAAATCATGTTAAGGGCTCAAACTAGCCATCCTTTGGACCCTTTATCTGCTGCTGAAATATCCGTGGCTGTGGCAACTGTTAGGGCAGCTGGTGCCACCCCTGAGGTTGTAGAAACTTTCTTGTATCATCTGTTTCTTCATAGTTGTTGGTCAATGATCAGAATCATTGTGGTTTATTTGCTGAAGTGACTAATATTTTTCCCATCAGGTTAGAGATGGAATGCGATTTATGGAAGTGGTCCTATTAGAACCTGATAAGCAGATTGTTGCATTGGCAGATGCATATTTCTTCCCTCCTTTCCAACCATCATTATTGCCCCGAACAAAAGGCGGACCTGTAATTCCTAGTAAGCTTCCTCCAAGGCGGGCTAGACTTGTTGTTTACAATAAAAAATCAAATGGGACAAGTGTATGGATTGTTGAGCTAGCCGAAGTACATGCAGCAACTCGTGGTGGGCATCACAGGGGAAAAGTCATTTCATCTGAAGTAATTCGAGATGTTCAACCTTCCATGGTATGTCCTGCATCTTCCGTTTGCCTTTTCTATTAATGGTTCCAGAAGAAGAATTTCTTTTATACAAACATAAAGTTCAGATTTTAGTTTTTTTCCCCCCTATTTATTTTATTGTGGTGGGGTTTGTGACTAGTACATGCAAATTGCATTCTAGAACAACAAAATGTATAATTGTAGCACTAGCACCATAGGCTTCTAGCCTTTCTTTGTCATGTCAAAGTATTAGAAATTGGGAAAATGCATCATGGAAGCTTCTATCCCTTTCTAGATAGAAAGTTTGTTAGTTTGTTAGGAATGTTTCAATTTTTATTGAAGTTTGTTATTCTCATTTTGTAATGCCTATATGTATAGATGCTATCTTGTAATTGGAAAATCAATGAGTACTATTTTTCATTCATTTTATCTCTCATTTTTATCTTCTAATATGGTCTCAGTTGAATTTTTTCTACCCTAGCAGCTCTGCTGCACAAGCAGACCTCGCTGCTGCTTTTTTTTCAGTCCACCATTGTTGCCATCATGGCTCGTGGTGGTGGAAATCAACAACCTCCAGCCACTAATAATCGCTTTCAGCCCCTCACCCCCTTATCTTCCTCTACTACCACTCACCCTAATCAAGATTTCTCTTCCATAGACAATCACCACAGCCCCTTCTTTCTTCACAGTGGTGATCATCCTGGAATGACTCTTGTTTCTCATGTTCTTACGGGTTCAAATTACAATACCTGGAATCGTGCTATGCTCATGGCTCTCAATGCCAAGAACAAACTGGGATTTGTTACCGGCACTCTTCCATCGCCTCCGCGGGATGATCCATCTTCTAGTATTTGGTCTCGTTGCAACATCATGGTTCTCTCCTGGCTTCTCAATTCCTTCGACAAGGAAATCGGCCACAACCTTCTTTACATGACTACTGCTCATGACGTCTGGACTTATCTTCATTCTCGGTTTCGACAGAGTAATGCCCCTTGCATTTTTCAACTTAAACAGTCATTAGGTGCTCTCTCTCAAGGCCCTCTTGACGTTAATCAGTATTTTACAAAATTGAAAATCCTTTGGGACGAACTATAGGATTTTCAACCAATACCGATTTGCACTTGTGGAGGAATGAAAATTTGGAATGAAACTCAGCAACAAGCTTACCTTACGCAGTTTCTTATGGGTCTCCATGAATCCTTTGCCGTTGTTCGTGCCCAAATCCTTATGTAAGATCCTTTGCCTCTTCTGTCAGCAGAGCCTTCAATCTTGTAATCCAAGAATAATGACAACGATCTATTGCATCTCCCATTTTTCCATCTGAATCGATGGCCTTCCAGACCGTGTCTCCTCCCATGGCCGCCGTCGCAGCTTCACCCCACCGCCAATCCACTCCCCTTTGCTCTCATTGCAGGAAATTAGGGCACACTGCTTCTGCGTGTTATAAGCTTCACGGGTTTCCACCCGGGTTTCAGTTCAAGAACCACCTGTCGACCCATCAACTCACCCGAGCCCAAAACCCTAGCCTGCACCGTTTTTCTGGACCAACTCTTCAAGCCCACACTCCTTAGCCCCATCCTCCTTCTTTCTCTCAGGCCCATCATCTGCAGGCCCATCACTCATTTATTTCAGAATTAAACCCCAACCCATCTTTTTATTCACCTCATGCCCACGACTCTTCCCTTATTACAGCCCCAAACCCATTTCCATCTTTTTCTCCTTCCACCCAACAGTTTTCGGCCCATTTCCAGTCTCCCACTCCTGTTTCTGGTTCCGTTGCTGCCATGGCCACAACTGCTGATCCTCCTGCTCCTACTCCGTCGCCACCTCTCATGGTGGATCATTGCCACCAGTTGATCTCTCTGTTGAGTTCGCAGCTTCATCACCATGCTCTTACTCTATCTTCCGATCCCTCTTCTTCCACCGGCGCTTTCACTGGTAATATTTCTCATCCCTCTATACCCTCTTCTCAATATTGGATTATTGACACAGGTGCCACACATCATATTTGTTGTGATCTCTCTTATTTTTCTTCTTATTCCCCTATTCCCCTCACTCACCTTTCACTTCCAAATGGTCACACCACCTCGATCACTCATGTTGGTTCTGTGCATTTATCCACTTCCATGATTCTTTCCAATGTATTTTTTGTTCCTCTATTTTGTTTTAATCTCTTAAGCATTAGTGCTCTCACCAAGTCTCATAATTGTTCAGTTACTTTTCTCTCCGATTCTTGTGTTATCCAGGACCTTATTCAGGACCAGATGATTGGGAAGGGTAAACGAGACGAGAATCTTTATGTTCTTAATTTAGGAAGCATTTCATGTAATTCTAATGTTGTTCTTAATTTTCCTAATGGCTTGTGTTTATCCAAGTTCAATTTTTGGCATGTACGGCTTGGACATCCTTCTTTTGTCAAACTTCATGTGCTTAATAAAGAATTACAGCTTCCTTTATCTTCTCATACTACTAATTTCCATTGCCCTGTTTGCCCTTTAGCAAGGCAAAAACGTTTTCCCTTCCTTGCCCCTAATCACTTGTCTGCTACACCATTTGCTTTGATTCATATTGACATCTAGGGTCCATTTCATGTTGCCACCACTAGAGGACACAATTTTTTTCTCACTATCGTTGATGATTGCACTCGAGCGACGTGGTTATATCTGTTGCGTGCGAAATCTGATGTTAAATCTATCATTCCTCACTTCTTTACTATGATTTCCTCTCAATTTTAAACCTCTATTCAGGCTGTTCGTTCTGATAATGTACTTGAACTTGAACTCGTTGATTTTTTTACTTCCAAAGGCGTTGTTCATTATCATTCTTGTGTTGAGACTCCTGAACAAAATTCTGTTGTGGAACACAAACACCAGCATATACTTCATGTCGCTTGTGCATTGTCTTTTTAGTCTGGTTTACCACTTTGTTATTGGGGGGATTGTGTTCTCACTGCCGTTTATTTGATTAATCGGCTTCCGTCTCCTTTGTTAGCCAACAAAACTCCTCTTGAGCTCTTAATCTACAAATCTCCTTCTTACACTCACCTTAGAGTTTTCGGTTGTCTCTATTATGCCTCTACCTTACTTAGCCACCGCTCTAAGTTCTCTCCTTGTGCTTGCCCTTGCGTCTTTTTTGGTTATCCTTTTGGCTATAAAGGGTACAAACTTCTTAACCTCACCACCAATTCCACTTTCATTTCTCGCAATGTAATTTTCCGTGAGACAATCTTTCCCTTTTTTGGGACTCCCATTTCTCCTTCCCCTCTTGATTTCTTTCACGACCGCGTGTTACCTCGTGTCGTTCCTGATTGTTCTCCATCTCCTTCTCCTCTTGTTCCCACTACCTCATCCTCTTCTCTTTCTTCTTCTTCCCTTCCCACCCGACCTCACCGCATCACCAAGAAACCCTCCTAGCTTCATGATTATCATTGTTCTCTGGCCATTCAGTCTTCTTCTCCTACCTCCACTTCCGCTCCTCCTCTTTATCCTATTTCTTCTGTCCTTGGCTATCATCATCTTTCCCCTCCTTACCGCGCCTTAGCCTTGGCCATTTCTTCTCATCCCGAGCCCCACACCTTTTCCCAGGCCCTTGAGATTCCGGAGTGGCGTCCGGCCATGACTGATGAACTTCAAGCTTTAGACGGCAATCATACTTGGCAGATCGTGTCTCTCCCTCTAGGGAAACATTCCATTGGTTGTAAATGGGTGTACAAAATCAAGTTTTATGCTGATGGGTCCATTGAGCGCTACAAAGCTCGTTTGGTTGCTAAAGGGTACACTCAACAGGAGGGTATTGATTTCCTAGGTACTTTCTGTTATGTTGCCAAGCTCATTACAGTCAAAGTTCTTTTGTCCTTAACCGCTATCCACGGTTGGTTATTGACTCAACTGGATGTCAACAATGCTTTTTTACATGGTGAGTTGGATGAAGAGGTTTATATGGCTATTCCGCCTGGATATTCTTGTCGTGAGGGGGAGACTTTGCCATCTAATGCCGTTTGTCGATTAAAAAAATCCATATACGGCTTGAGACAAGCATTAGGACAATTGTTCTCAAAGTTTACTAGTGTTCTGCTTAGTGAAGGTTTTGCTCAATCTTCTAGTGATCATTCTCTGTTCACCAAGTTCAGTGGAGACTCTTTCATTGCTCTCTTGGTCTATGTCGATGATATTGTTATTGCTAGTAATAATGCAAGCTTTGTGGACAAGTTGAAGATTTTTCTCAATAGCCGTTTCAAGTTGAAAGATTTGGGGCCTCTTAAATATTTTTTGGGTCTTGAATTGGCTCGTTCTCGTTCAGGCATTTATGTTTGTCAGCGTCATTATGCTCTTGAGCTGTTATCAGATACAGGGATCTTGGCCGTCAAATCCTCTTCTATACCTATGGATCCTAATTTGAAATTGTCACAAGATGATGGTCCTTTGCTTGAAGATCCCACTGTGTATAGACGGTTGATTGGGAAGCTTTTATATCTTACCATCACTCAGCCTGATTTGAGTCTTGCTGTGAATCGTCTTAGCCAATTCCTGGCTACTCCTCGAACTCTACATCTTCAAGCAGCTCAAAAGATTTTACAGTACATCAAAAGGGCCCCAGGCCAAGGAATTTTCTTTCCTGCCAACTCTACTATCTAGCTTAAGGTTTTTACTGATGCCGATTGGGCAACATGTCAAGATACAAGGCGATCTATCAGTGGATTTTGTGTATTTTTGGGCTCTTCTTTGGTATCCTTGAAATCCAAGAAGCAACACACGGTTTCCCGTTCGTCTGCCGAAGCAGAGTATCGCTCCATGACAAATGCTACTCGTGAAATAGTTTGGTTGCTCTCGTTACTTGCTGATTTGAGAGTAAAACACTCAAAACCTGCGCTTCTTTTTTGTGATAATCAAGCTGCTCTTCATATTGCAGCCAATCCCGTATTCCATGAGCGTACCAAACACATTGAAATTGATTGTCATCTTGTTAGAGAGAAGCTTCAAACTGGGTTGTTAAAAACCCTTCACGTCTCTAGTCAGAACCAGTTAGTAGACATTTTCACCAAGACTCTCCATCCATCCCAATTCCATATTCTACTTAGCAAGATGGGAATTCATAATTTGTATTCTCCATCTTGAAGGGGAGTATTAGAAATTGGGAAAATGCACCATGGAAGCTTCTATCCCTTTCTAGATAGAAAGTTTGTTAGTTTGTTAGGATTGTTTCAATTTTTGTTGAAGTTTGTTATTCTCATTTTGTAATGCCTATATATATAGATGCTATCTTGTAATTGGAAAATCAATGAGAACTATTTTTCATTCATTTTATCTCTCATTTTTATCTTCTAATACAAAGCATTCAAGTGGTCCACAAACAATTCCACAAATTGCTTGTAAAATATGTTTTTAACTTGATTAAGAATGCCCATATTTTATATTTGTAATTATTATGGCAATCCACCTGTATTCAACAGATTACCAAATGCCCCTTCTTCATATTATTTCTATAGACCATTTTTTAGAAAATTTTCTAATCTTTGACCAGTAAGGGTCTTCGAAGGTGCGCGTTACACACTTTAGAACAGGCACATGCACTGTTGCACTTGCTCTTGCGTTTAGTACTATGTGTGTATTTGCATCAGTGCGCAGTTCTTCTACATGGTGGGATTTGGGGAACGGTAGACTTATTCACCTCTCTCCTATGTGCTGAAGGAGCTTTATATCCTTTTTTTAACATTATTTAAGTTTGCTAGTGGAGGTGCCTATATTGTCTAACAACTTCATGTGGCAGTGCAAATATTATTTGGCAAGCAGATTTTGCCTTTCTCCAAATTCTCCCTTTAGAACTACGATTCTACAATTTTTCTTCCTTATTCATCGGTCATGCACCGTAACTATTATGTAATCTTAAAACCCAAACTCAACCCACTTGAGCAATGTGCATAATTTAAGCTTTCACAGTCCTAAGGCAAAAATTTGCTAAGGTGTACTACGGACTCATTGTTTGGTTAAGTTGGGTATTTCTTCTTCCTGGAAAGGTGTAAGAGAAGCCTTTTTTGGATTCACAACCTAGCAATTTTGCTGCTGTTTTTAGTTATATTTATAAATGAAGGCAATCTATCATATTTTAGTTCTTTTCTAATGGTGCTATTTGTAGGACGCTGTGGAATATGCTGAATGTGAAGCAGTTGTGAAAGATTATCCCCCGTTTAGGGATGCAATGAAAAAGAGGGGTATTGATGATATGGATCTAGTGATGGTTGATGCTTGGTTAGTTAACAGTACTTCCAACACTTCCATGAAATCTGTTCTATGCACATTTATCAAATTTATGGCGTACTGATATGGCCTGCTTAACTTTCTACAGGTGTGTTGGATATCATAGTGATGCCGATGCACCTAGTCGCAGACTTGCCAAACCACTTATATTCTGCAGAACAGAGAGTGATTGTCCAATGGAAAATGGTTATGCACGACCAGTTGAAGGCATTCATGTGCTTGTTGATATGCAAAATATGGTGGTGATTGAGTTTGAAGACCGTAAGCTTGTTCCTTTACCTCCAGCTGATCCCTTGAGGAACTATACCCCAGGTGATACAAGGGGTGGGGTCGACCGGAGTGATGTAAAACCTCTACAAGTTGTTCAACCCGAGGGCCCAAGCTTTCGTGTTAATGGGCACTATGTTGAGTGGCAGAAGGTAATGTTTCTTTCTTTCTTAACGTGTGTGTTGGCATTTTCTTATTGGATAAAGAACTGCATATTGATCGGGGTCTTCCATTTTGCTTTTTGTTTGGCAGTGGAATTTTCGTATTGGTTTCACTCCTAGAGAGGGTCTAGTAATACACTCCATCGCATATGTTGATGGTAGCCGTGGTCGAAGACCCATAGCTCATAGGTTGAGTTTTGTGGAGATGGTTGTACCTTATGGAGACCCAAATGATCCCCATTACAGGAAGAATGCATTTGATGCAGGGGAAGATGGCCTCGGGAAAAATGCTCATTCTCTTAAGAAGGTCAGTCATGTTTTACTTTGCACAGAACATCATATTCAGTTTTGAACAATAGTTGGACCGTAATGTTCTTTATTCAATTTGTTTCAAAAGTGCGTTCTAAAATAAATTTCTTTTTCAGGGATGTGACTGTTTAGGTTATATCAAGTACTTTGACGCCCACTTCACAAATTTTACTGGTGGAGTTGAAACAATTGAGAATTGTGTATGTTTGCATGAAGAGGATTATGGAATCCTGTGGAAGCACCAAGACTGGAGAACTGGCTTAGCAGAAGTTCGAAGATCTAGGCGCCTCACAGTTTCTTTTATTTGCACAGTGGCTAATTATGAGTATGGTTTCTACTGGCACTTCTTTCAGGCAAGTTTAATGTGCTTATTGTCTTGAAAATCAAGTTTGCTTGTGTCATAACCTTTATACTAATACAATGGTATCTGTTGAATCCCACATCGCTTGTGCTACCTAATCTTGAGCTATATATTAAGACTAGGGCAATCATCATCTTACAAGGCGTCTTTTGAGAGTGAGTTAGGCACTTTGGGTTTCTACATAGTATCAGAGCCAGACTTTTTGTCTGATGTTGGGCGTGTTGAATCCCACATCAATGTTGGACTGCTATATCCGTTTGCATTGCTTTGTCGAAATCCACCCTGTGCGTGAGGGGGCGCGTTGAATCCCACATTGATGTTGGGCCCCCTGATATCCTTTCGCAGTGGTTTATCAAAGTCCACCATGCGTGTGAGGGGGTGTGTTGAATCCCACATTGCTTGTGTTACCTGATCTTGAGCTATATATTAGTCTAGGGGTAATCCTCCTCTTTCAAGGCATCTTTTGAGAGTGAGTTAGGCCCATTGGATTTCTACAGTATCAAGATGCACCCTTGGTTTAAGTCGCTGTTGACAATTTGGACCGTATATTTGTTGGATTAGGAGTTCTCTATGCCTTTATGCCATTTGTTTGATAAGCTTCCCCAGATTTAGACTTTGGTTGAAGTATTTATCCCCCAACTTACCTTAAACAGGCCTAACTTTTTGGGAATTGGTGCCATAACCATAAATTTTTATTCCTTCTGTTTTAACAGTAAACTAGGGATGGTAGGTCAACCATTCTGTCAAATCTATTTTGCAATCCAGAATGATAAGTTAAATTCTTGCTACAGGATGGAAAGATTGAAGCTGAAGTTAAACTTACTGGAATCCTTAGCTTAGGAGCATTGTTACCTGGAGAATCTCGGAAATATGGTACAACTATTGCTCCAGGATTATATGCCCCAGTTCACCAGCACTTTTTTGTTGCCCGTATGGATATGGCTGTTGACTGTAAGCCTGGAGAAGCATACAACCAGGTATTTGCTGCCACGATGTTTAGCATTATTTCTTCACATGTTTTTGTTAATCGTTGTAGAAAACCCTTTATTGCCAAGATCATGCTAAAAGATACACGATTATTTGTCAAAAAAAATAAAAAGTGAAAAATTCTATTGTCTTTGTATATGTAGGTGGTTGAGGTGAATGTCAAAGTTGAAGAGCCTGGAAAGAATAATGTCCACAACAATGCATTCTATGCGGAAGAAACATTGCTTAGATCTGAATCACAAGCGATGCGTGATTGTGATCCTTTGTCTGCACGCCATTGGATTGTAAGTATTTTTATCTTTTGGAAACAAATACTCTTGAAAAATACTTTCTGAAAGAACCTATTTTTCAGAGCTCTGTGTAATCCAGTCTTCTGACTAACGGTAAGATTTGTTTTGGGGGGACATGGGATAAGTCTCTTTCATGATGGTAGATGTGACCTTTTCATCTATTTGAGCTTGCAAACTTCTTCCTGGGTGGGATTTGTCTATTTTGTTATTTCGGTAATAATATGTTGGATAGTCTCTCTCTCTCTCTCTCTCCCCCATGCGATGAAACAGCGTAGGAAGTGAGTGATGAATATTGTATTTGTTGATTTTTGAGCCGTCGATTTAATTTTGGATTGACGCCTCTTGCTTTTATTTTGTAGGTAAGGAATACGAGAACAGTCAATAGGACTGGACAGCTGGCGGGCTACAAGTTGGTACCCGGTTCAAATTGTTTACCTTTGGCTGGTTCTGAAGCTAAGTTTCTTCGAAGAGCTGCTTTTTTGAAGCATAATCTGTGGGTTACACCGTATGCCCGCAATGAGAATTTTCCCGGAGGAGAATTTCCTAATCAGAACCCACGTGTTGGTGAGGGACTTGCATCATGGGTTAAGCAAAATCGCTCTCTTGAAGAAACTGATATCGTTCTTTGGTTAGTAAAATTACTCAATCTCATAAGCAGTCTATTAGGCCCTGTTTGTTTAGTTTTTTTATATGCAGTTTTTTTGTTTTTGTTCCTAAACTGAGAACAGGATCAGAAATATGGAAACAAACAAAAAAAAATATTTCTGTTCTACTCCCAAATTTTCAAATCAAATTTCTTGTGACTGAACAAAATTGTTTGCAGATTTCTGTTTTTGGGAATAGAAACAGTAATCTGGAAACTGAAGCATTAGGCAGACGTCACCTTAATGAAGCATTGTAGTGCCATCTTTTGGACTGTTTTGAAGTGTAAGCATGAACTGTGTTTGCTTTGTTAAGTTGGAAACAAGTTTTTAAATTGTGGTATCGGGAGTATCGATAATGTCCGTAACGAGAATTGGCCATAACGGTCGTGATTTTTTTAAAATCACCAAAAAGTCCTAAAAAATTCAATAATTGTAAGTGTTTTACTCATTTAACCCTTAATAAACATATTCTGATAGATATTATGACAGTTAACGATATGACACATTAAAAATATAAATAAGATGAAAAATAGAAATGAGGATCTGTTGTACTGAACAATCTTAAAAGAATAAGAAAATGCACAACATTTAATGAAAAATATATGTTACACAAACATAATAAAAGAGTAAATTGTACATTATATTTATATTACAAACATTACATTCAAATTCAATGATCAATACCAAAACGAATTTCGTGAAGGCCATTCATAGTTGGAAGTTAGCTGGCTGGGTTGAAGGAGGAATGGAGAAGGGCGGGGGTGTGAGGAGAGTAGTGAGGAAAATGAGCTGTCTGGGTCAGATTACGAAGTATCGGACGTAACGGCCGTTACACTACCGTGTAATGGTCATTAGGCCCGTTATGGCCCTATACTGTACCATTACGGGCCGATTTGCGCATGAACGACCTGCAATTGATTTATCGGCCCGTAACGGTAATGGAGGGCCAAATTTCCGTTACATATCTGCCGTTACACTACGTAATGGCCGATACTTAAATTATGGTTGGAAAGCATAATGAATGTCTTGTTGACTAATGGTACTTTCTATTCATCATTGAGAAGGATTATATGTAGTTTATATAGATTTTTTCCAAGTAAAGCTGAGATCTTTTTCAACTTTTTCTACTTCTAAGTAAGCGAACAACTTCCGTTCGAGATTTGCAGATGTCTTCATTGACTCTTTATGTTACCTGTCTGTAGGTATGTATTTGGGATCACTCATGTCCCCCGGTTGGAAGATTGGCCGGTAATGCCGGTGGAGCGCATTGGGTTCATGCTTCAGGTATCACATTTATTCTGAATCTGAAGTATCATACCCTAGATTAGCTGCTGAAGTTGAATGTGACAAATTTTAGGACCACAGTAGCTTTGTTCCCAAAATTTCTGTTTTTGCTCCCAGATTTTTAGACAAATTTCTACCAGGATGGAATTGTTCCCATATTCCAAATTTTCTGGGAACAGAAACAACACCACACAAATGCCACCCTCAGTTTGCTTAAGCAGTGAACTGCTTATGATCGAATCTCTGAGGTGGCATTTTGTTCATGTTTTCATATTCTTGTTTCTGTTTTCATTTGTTCCAAGTTTTTTGGGAACAGAAATTGTGTCCAAATGATTGTCAATTAGGCAACGTAGACGTTTCATTCAAAGTTCATATGCTTTCCGATTCTGATGCAGCCACATGGATTCTTTAACCGGTCTCCAGCAGTGGATGTGCCGCCCAATTCATGCGAGTTGGATCCCAAGGATAGCGATGTGAAAGACAATGATGTAGTAGTCAACAAGCCAATTCCCAATGGCTTGATTGCCAAGCTTTGATTCGGGTGGATATTGGGTGATCTTCCTAATGAAGGTGTCTAGTATTTCAGAAATATGTTCTACTTCTGAACTTGAAGAATCTGAGCTTTGTTCTTCATCTTTATTCTTAATTTTTTTGTTTTTTTTTTTGTGCGTGCACGCGCCTTTTATAGTTTTTGGAACACTTATTTGTTTTGATATATATATATATATGTGTGTGCGCGCGTATGTGATCGGAAACTTGTTTAAGCTGATCATTTAAGTGACTTATGTTAACTGTATCTGTTTCAGAATGGCATCTCATTGATGTTTTTTTTTTTTTTTAGTTCAGTTCCTAGAAAACTTGGAGAAGGAATACAAATTTGGGAACACGTAAAATTTACTTCTGTTTTGTTCCCTAAAATTTGACGACAGAATAGAATGAAATGTCTGTTGGAGAGTTTTCTGGGGACCAAAACGGAAATAGTAAAGCATGTGTTATATTTTTTGTTCCTAGATATCTATTTCTGTTCTCAAAAAATTTAGAACAGAAACAAAAGTATGGGAACGGTTCAGTCTGTTCCCAGGTACTTGTTCTAAAAATCTGGGAACAGGGGAAAAAAAAAAACAGAAACACTAAACAAACTCCAGATTACATTCATTTTCACCATGTGTTTCTTCTCTCTCCCCCCTAAAAGCTTATGAAATATTTATATATCATTGCAGCTTCTTAACAACATGAAAACCCACAAAATCCCTTCACTTCACACTCATTACTTGTATCTCACAAAAATTGCTGATGTACCAAAAGAATATCAATATGTTCTCAACCTCCTGTGCTATTGACATACCCGCATGTGATTTTTTTTTTTTCCCTGTTTTTTTTTTTTTATGGGAAAAAATAATTATAAATTTACAGCTTATTTCATGTTTGGTGGAATACTTGCAGGTCAGCCCCCGGGACATCATTATAGCTCCAAAAATTCCCTGAATTTTCACTGTAGAACTGCTCTTCCTCGGATTTGATCCCGTCACAGCACTCAAACTGAAGCAATGATTCCAACTTGTTTTCGCCTTCCCAACAGAAAATCGAACCGTCCACCGCCATGTTATTGTTGTTGTTGTTGTTCATCACATTGCAGCTCTCGTTCGAGCTTGAATTCTCAGAGAAATCGACACATTCGATGATTCCTCCTCCCATGTGATCGTCGGCCACAAGATTTGAAGTGTATCCCATCGGGTTGTGACCCGTTTGGAGATCGAACAAGAGTGAGGGATCGAAATCGGGTAATTTGGACATGAAATGATGGTCGCTCGAGGGCTCAAGGATTGATGATTGTGGAAGAAACAATGGTGGTTTTTGCGAAGGGTTCACATTTTCGGCTTCTGTTTTGGTCGTCGTTGGCTCGTGGGTATTCGGATCAATGCCTTGCTTGATGAGTTTCTTCTTCAAACACGAGTTCCAGTAGTTTTTGATCTCATTGTCTGTTCTTCCTGGTAACTGTGTTGCTATTTGGGCCCACCTGTCATTTTCCAAAATATAATTTTATTGGAATTCAACAAACAATTTTAGTGGAATTCAACTTTGTTTCTGAGTTTTTAAGTGTTGAATGTAGCAATTGAAGAAGAAATATTTGTAATGGGTTTTTATGAAAAAAGAAAAAAAGGGTTTTCTTTAGGAGAGAGATTCCATGGTAAACGTTTTAGTTATTTGTCCCTTTATATCCCAGAAAGAGGGTTAATTGTCTTTTATCCTCTTCTATTTTCGCCCTGTTTTATTTTAATCTTTCTATTGCAAAAATTCACATCTGATCTTCTACTTTTGACTAAAGAAAGCAATTCATATTTTATTCCAAAAAATATAACATAATTTAATTATTTTTTAATTTAAATTTAATTTTCAAAGGTAAAAGGAGAAAAAAAATAACATTTTATCCTTCTAGTTCTCTCTCTCTCTTTCAATATTTTTTTTTGAAATGAAATAAAATTAAAATTAAACTAGATGGTAATTTTGTCCATGTCTATAAACTTTAGATAGAAAATTTAAGTTTACATATTTTTTAGCATATTTCCTTAAGTTAATGTTAGAAAAAATAGTTTTCTAATGTATAATAAGTCGAAGGGGGTAAAATGTCGATTTTCAAAGTAGAGGGGACAAAATGAAATAAAATCAAAGTGGAGGGGAGTAAAAGATAGCCAAAAAAAAAAAGATTATTACGAGAAAAAAATTATGAGGAATAATTACAATTAAAATTATTTAGATGTAAAGTGATCAATGGTTTAGACAACATGGGTTTATTTTGTTATAATTAATAATTGATTCTTTCTTCAAAATGAAGATATATGGGTAAATTGTTTTTCACTTCCTTCTTAATTATCGCTTTCATTCAATTTTTGGATTTAGTTAATGGAATTGCCCTTTTATTTAATTTTAATTTATTTAAAAAAATATTACTGATAAAAAATTAAATTAAAATTAAATAAATGGACAATTTTTTCTATTTCATTCAAAAAAAAAATTAAATGGAAAATTTAATTCCATCTATTTTTAGTATATTTTACTAATTTAAACGTGAAAAAATTAATTTTACTTTGTTCAAAAGTAGAAGTAGGTAAAATGTAATTTTTTTAAGTCGATGTAGATAATTTTTTTTTTTTTTTAGTATACGCACGAGTATCCCACACCTATACAAGAGGTAAGACTAATCTCGTTTGAGGTGTGTAACTGTCCTTCCCTATAAATGTTTTTCTGCAGGCTCGAACTCTTGATCTTCCAGAGATCTTTCAACTGTTTTAACTCAAGTAAGTCTTATCACTTGAGTCACACTTTGTTGATAAAATGATAATTAGACTAGAGAGGAAGATAAAAGACAATTTAGCCAAGATATGTATATAAAATACCTATTTCCCAAAAGTTTATGGAGAGCTAGTATGAGATCCTCCTCATGCTGCTCGAACATGCCTCTCTTGAGATCAGGCCTCAAATAGTTTATCCATCTAAGCCTACAGCTCTTTCCACACCTTTGCAAACCTGCATGCCAAATCACACCACAACCCATTTTTAATAATTTGATCCTTGTACACCCGAGAATTGTTAGTCTGATTGATAAGGATAGATATCGTATTTTCTTATCAACTAGGATTCGTTTATCTTGAAGAGTACTTGGACATTAAATTAAGAGTTTAATCCTAAATATACTATATCGATATGAGAGAGAATATACTTTCAAAATCGTCCGGAAAAGTGATTAGTTGAAGTGTGCATAAGTTGGTATAAATACAAGTTACCGTTAATATATACATATATAATTTGGTCTTAATAAAAATATAAAAATCTAGCCTTTAACTTTTACTAGGAAATCAAAAGATTGAATATTTTTTATTATAAAAGAAAGGAAAATTTCGTTTACCTTGCTCCGAGCTTTGTCTAAACCGTAGATACATCCCCTACATGCCATCTTTGCTTAAGTTGTATAATTACTCTTCCCACCCCTAAATTTCACATTGTTTCAATTATATGGATAATTACACTTAACCCATAAATTTCAACTTTTTCGTGATTCTACTAAAACATCTTCGCCTATATTTCCTCGCAGAACTCTTCCACTACGACATCTTTACACTCATAACGCAAGGATTTCTATTAAAAAAGACAGCTCGTGCTCCCGTCATTGCAGTTGGAGGTAGAAAATGTAATTAAACAATTGCTATCTTACCAGCTAGCTTGGGAACGGAACTCCAACAGCCAACCCCATTTCTGGTAATGTAATTCAACAGCTTCTCATCTTCTTCCGGTGACCATAGTCCTTTCCTTAGCTTTTGCTTTACATCACTCGCATTGCGCGCCATTCTTGATCACTTCCTTTTTTTGTGATTGAGATTATTATCAACTACATATATAGAAAAAATAGAAATATAAAGTGAATGGAGACCACTAGAGAGAGAGAGAGAGGAGAGAGAGAGTAGTGTCTAAGCAAATATGGTGGTGTGTTTTTGTTTAATTGGAGTGGGATGGATTGGGTTTTAAGCTAACTCTTTTTCTATGTGTAGAAAAACGGGGAGAGAAATATGTATAATTAGCTGCAATAAGAAAATACAGTTAGAGATATTATTTATGTTTTGTGTTCATTGATGATAATAATGGCAATTAAAAAATGGAAGACTAATGGGGTAGAAAAAATTACGGGTAAACTTATATTAAGAATTAAATTATCAATTAATATCAATTGTTTGCAATTAAATCAACTAATCTCATTGACTTGACTTTTTAAACTGTTTAATCCCAATTTTAAAAGATCAAAAAAATTCACAACCAAAATAGTCTCAAAAGATTTGTGGAATTTAATAGTTTTTCTTATTAAATGTTGTTAAAAACCCCCCCCAACTATTTTCACAAATAACAAGCGTCTTAGGTAGTGAATGTTTATTCAACATCCAAACAAAGACAAGAGTTATGATTGTATGTTTTGCGGAAAACATATATCCTAATTTATAAGCAGCTCATGCAATATGTAACACCAAATCACAATGAAACAAGAGGGAGAGAGAGAGAGGCTGTGACTTGGGTTCCGTGTTTGAGCAATTTCAAAATTCAAACTAGAGCAACCTCCTTCTTCATCGCCGACGACAAGTACTGCCGATGCAACAGGGGATGTAGCCGTGTCCACCGATTCTAGGAAGAAGATCGAGGAGCAGGAATTTAATCGCCGTTGCGAGTCTTGTTGGCAATACCATCTCCATCGTTGTACCTCTAGAGCCCCTTAATTCCGATTTCGCACTTCCCCTCTGGTTTTGTGGTTGTGCTTCGCCGTTGCGAAACAAAAATCATGTTGCCCAGTGTTATCGCCGTTGCAAGTCTAGTTTTGTCGTCGTGTTCTATCGTCCCGAAACAGAAATCACCGGACCAACATCAGATTAGGGTTTCAAGCTCGTTTGCAGTGGAATCGTGAGGCTCGTCGGTACCATCTCCTCGTTGCTTCTATAGAAGTTCTCATCTTTAATTTTGAGCCATACAGAGTCTCAAATCGGTTGTCCGAGCATCACCGGCCAAGCAAGCTCTGAGCGTGGCTTCCAACGGTGAGATTCATATCTGTAATTCGTTCTGCTTCCCTTTTGACAACTGATTTGAATAGGGGTGAAAACACCACCTATGCGTAATCAGGTATATTTTGGTGATCTTGTTCTCTACTTGGGTGGGGTTAGTTGTTGATTACACTGTTTTTTGCACATCAAATTAATCGTTGAATTGTTGCATTCCTAATCCTAATTCCTCTCTCTGATGGGTAGTAAAATTGGAAATTGGATGAGGAATTATGGTGAGACAAAAAAATAATTAGCGTCTATCTTTATAGATTCTATTCCGCAGAAGATGAGTAGAAGATGATTAAAATTCATGGTTCAACGACACGGGGTAGTGCGTGATGTATTCCAAATCGGAGGCGAGTTAGAACAAATTCAAAGTATGGATTTGTTCGATTTTCGACATTAGTTGAAGTCTTGAATGCTATTAAAATTCTCAATGGGATTAGGGTGAAAAATGAAGTGATCCATGTTTGTTTGGAAACATCTAGTAAACAAGCCCAAGTTTTTAGTGTGAGAAGGAAATGGGTAAGAAAAGAAGTAAATGATTTAGGGCGTCTAAGTCGTGAGCCCGATATTGTTGTATCTCCTCAATTCAAGCCAAATTTTGCCTTAGTGGGTCAAGGTTCTAGCTCTTCTATCGCTGCATCCTCTAATCTTGGGAATTTATTAGCTGTTCGGTCACCAAATTCACTTGTTAATAGTGAGATCTCCATCTCTAACAAGGATGTGATAAATAGAATCAAATTGTTGTTACATAGAGTTGAAAATGTGATGGAATATGGTAAAATTTTAGGCTTGTCTATGACTTCGAATGTAATGGAGTTCAGGGATTTGATTGTTGATCTTATTCTTAAGGAATGGGATAATGTGGGGTCGAATTGTATTGAAAGTTTAGTGTCTTTGGATTCAGCTAAGGGGTTAGATCAAGAGGGTGCAATAAATCCCACTTTAGAGGGGGGATGGATCTTCTCCTAATGTTGATGAAGGAGAGAATACCTCAATCCATAAAGTTGTTTGCCACGAATTGAAAGAGGGTGGTGAGATTGTTGAGGAGTCCTTTGGTCAATTCAATCCGCTTGAACCAATTGCTAAAAGTGATATTAAGTTTTTGAGACAAGAATGGTCATTCACAAGTGATTCAGATGGTAATTGTGACTTAAAACTGAAGGATGAAATTGATGAGATTTTCTCCAAAATCGATAGTAAATGCCATTCACGTTAAAAAAAAAAAGTTTGTCTCAATAACTAAAAGAAGAGGGAAAAAGAAATCAATGGTTATCTGGGTGTATTAAGATATCTAGGTGTATTAAGATAAATTAGAATTATGGTCCAATTTGTTGCTGCAAGTTGTTGAAATTATTTAGGCTAGGGATTGACTTGTTTGAGTGCCTCAGGGAGTTTGGTTGCCTGTGGTACTGATCCCTGGGAGTGTCTTGGTCCTTTTGATGGTATCAGAAGAATCGTAATATAGTTGGCTTGGTGGATAATCTCATGCTTTTGAAGACCTTGAGCTCCGGTTATTAGTTTTATTTTGGTGTTGCTTTTACAAATTTGTAGTGTTTTTTAGTTTCTTGTAAGGTAGGTGTGGAGTATAGCTATTCTGGTGTGTCTTTGGGGATGTTTTGTTTTTGGGTTCGAGCCCTGCGATTCCTTGTTTGGTTTTAGGAAGATCCCTTGTTAAGGGCTATTGGTCCTCTACTGAAACTTTTGTGGGTGTTGTTTGCTGGGATTTTACCGCCTGTATGGTATTTTGTTGCCATGTAGTAAGGGAGATCCTTCCCCTTATTAATATAATCAACTGTTTATCGGGGGGAAGAAAGAAACGCACAATATAACAATATGTATTTTTTCGTCTTTGTAATGCATACCGTATTGAATATAATATAGATTTATATCCATGTTAAAAAAAAAAAACACAACAACGAATGTTATATTCAATATCTAAACAAAAAATGAGGGTTATGATTGTATGCTTCGCAGAAGACGTATATTTTACTTTACAAGCACTTCATATTATATGTAACAACAACAGACAAATGCAACAATATATTTTTTTGTCTTATAACGTATATTATGTTGAATATAATATGAATTTCTATCCAATGCTCCACAAAAACGATTGACATCTCATTTTAAAGACAGTGAAACGGAGATTATCCTTGTATGATTTGACGACGAAAACAGTGAACAAATTTGGGACAAACATCTAACAATTTAGAAGTGTTTTTCTTGCAAACACATAAGGTAACTCCTCCACAAATTAAGGTATGCGTGTAAATAGAAATATTGATTAATGGGGAATGAAAAGTAACACTTGAATAGGGGCAAATCAGACCATATATTTTAAAAGGATTGCTAGGTGCATTTAAAAACTTTTGGGTTCATTTGGTAGTTTCGATATCCAAACGGGATTGGGTGGTAAGTGCCCCTTTATTTAACCAATTTATTTCGACACATCTTTTTTTATCCCAATTAATTATCTACCATTATAAATTAATTACTAGTTTTAGACCCACAAATTATGCGGGTCTAGAAAAAAATTATATTAGTATATATATTTTTTATTTGCACAATTGATATTTTAATTTTATATTTAATAATATCATAAAAGTATAAAAAATAATTTTTATTGCTGAGAAATAAAAATAAAATTGTAACCTAGAAAACTATTAATATCCACTGCCAACACTATTAATGGTTATCACTCATATTTATTTTCATAAAATAGTAAATAATAAGTAAATTATTTCCTTGAGGATTTTTCCAATTTTTGTAATTTTTTTTGGTTAAATAATAATTTTAATATAATCTAATAAGTTATTTTTATGTTGTCTAATAGTTTCTATTATCTGCATCGTGAGTCTAGAGAGTGTCCTCAAGCAACCGCCGTGCCTTGATAAGGGAGTCATTTTGCTGACGCAACGCATTGTTCTCCCCGCTCAAATTTTAGTTCTTCGTGCTGGCGGTTGATGTTTGCAACATGTCCTACACTTGACGCATTAAGTATTGAGATTATTAAAAGGTGTCCCATAAAAGGCCGTCCCAATAACTTAAAAGACAATTATTTTGTCGCATTAGTTCATATTTTATTAGGGTAATTTTTCATTCTTTATTATATATTTTTTAAAATATATTTTATTAAATAAATATTATAATGACATTATGATTTATTATCTTATTAAGAATTTAAAAAGACATTATTTACAAATTTTCTCTAACAATGTTATTAGTTTTTGTTGTATTCAACCTTGTCAAAATTTCTAAGTATTTTCTCGCAATCCTGAATTTTGCCTTCAACATGAAGTTTCTCTGGATAACGATTGAAGGATCAAAGATGTGAGCTTTGTTGTAAGACTATTGATCACACCAAAAAGCGAAAAATGGAATGCTTAGAGTAGTCTTATATGTAAGATACGAAAGTGAGGAAAATGGGTTTGTTACTTGGTGTATATAGTGTACCAAAAGGTACATGTAAACTATCCATGTGAAAAAAGTGCATGTAAACAATCCATGTGACCGATGATAAAGACACATCTATAAAATTGGTAGCTAATAGCAATCCATTAGATTAGAACGACACGTCTATTCTAATAGATGTGTCTAATCCCTTACCATCCACATTCACACATTTAATCACTTTACTCTCTTAAGTGAGAGGTTATTTATAGCTCAGGGATTTGATCCAATGTGGTCAATCTCATCATATTCACGTATATGTCGTCAATACCATCAGGCAGGGTCTTCCAAACTTTTCACTTGGGAACTCTAGCAATTGCTCGGTTTCACAGTTCTCACAGGACACTAATATCTTCTTGCAAGAAGGTGATTAAGTGCCACATTCGATATCATCGTTGGTCAGGTAGGTGGTGATTTTCAAAACCTCTTTATTCAATTATGTTAAAACATGATACAAATGTATGGATCGAGGTGAGAGAGTTTCACCTATTTAAGCTTTAGGTGATTTATCTTTACTTATGAAACTCTCTACAATGGCATGGTAATAGGGAGGTTAGTTTTTTTTTCTTTTTAAATAGGCAAGGAGCCCAAAGCCCTAGTCTTTCAAATCTACCAAAAGCCAAGAAACGACGAAACTAAGGAGAGAATTCTACACAATCATCAAGACAAGGCTTAGACACCCATAAATAGGCCATCGTCGTCTGAATGGTGAGCGACCATTTGGGCGGTCGACCACATCATTTGGATGCTAATCCTTCTTTCTAGAAACTGTTTGAATGCCCGTGAAGGCAGTTTGGATGCTCATAACGCTCATTTTCCAACATCCCAGTTTTAATTCGATTTTTTCTTTGCTTGTAGAATTGTGCAAGTGGTCCTAGGTGTGTGCAATGATACCTTTTACTTCGTCGAAATAGGCTGAAGTGTTTGAAGATTTCTCCTTGACTGAGTTGACGGTCTTCGACATGATTCTTCGGCGGGGAAGGACATACAAACACATTCTAAACTTTACACAACCAAAAAATATAACTCGATGAATCTGAATTAAACCAACACAAAAAATCGGGACCCAACAATACCTAACAATTTGAATTTGAAATATAATTTTAAAGACTAGATTTTTGATAATTTAACATTAATTAAAAAGATATATATTAGTCAGTATTGGGAGTGCAAACACTCTTAGCCATATATACTTTTGGTCTTTTAGATTTGGGGTGGATTTTTAAGCGGCTCTTGAGATTTTGTAGTTAACACATTTGGTCTTCAACTAATAATTTGGTTTCAATCTGGTCTAATCGTAAATGGTATTAGAAAAATTGGACAGAATTGGTCATGTGTATGTTAATTGGGACACATGCATAAATTTTTAACCCAATATCCTCTCACAATTGCAAATATGATCACCATCTATTATTTTTACTCTTTCTCTTACAAAAGTTACAGATTTAGTGACCAAACATGACTTTATATCTAGTTAAATAAAAAAGAAAAAAAATTAGAATAATTTTAACAAAACAATTAAAATGAGCCCCATCCCACAAAGGCCAAAATTATGAAAACCCATCCATACATTTTTTTTTAAAAGAAACCCTCCTTATCTCACACATGTATGGTTGATGAGGAAGAATATATCTTACAAGATCAAAATGGAAACAAGAACGCAACTTTAAAAAGAAAATCATTTGCTCAAATCGCATGAATTAAGAGTAAAAAATGAAAGGATTTTGATTGATTCAATTTTTCCTTTATATTCATATAGCTGTAAGTTGCAAAATATTCCATTGTTAAGTGGGTATTTCAATTCGGTGGAGATCAAGTGTTGCAGCGACAAGGTTCTTCCGACGACGAAGACAGTCGACGTTAAGTTTTTCTAGTGGTAAGGGTGTTCTCGTGGTGTGTCCCAAAGATATTTTATGACAACAACATCTGAATTGTAAATATTTGCTACGCATCAATTTTTTTTGAATATGACTAAATATTTATTGTCCAGTTTTTATTTTTAATACGACCGTCGATATGTGATATAAAAGTTGTTGCACAGTAGTAATTACTTCCATGTTTTTAGTTTTGCAAACATTGTTATGTAGCAAATATTTGTAAACTTGGTGTAAACATTTTGTAATGTGGTTCAAAATATTGTTGTGCAAGAAATATTTGGAAACTAGGTGTACACATTTGATAAGTGGTTTAAGATATTATTGTGCAACAAATATTTGAAAACTCGGTGTAGATATTTTACAATATGGTTCAAAATATTGATGTGCAACAAATATTTGGAAACTCAGTATAGACATTTTGCAGCGTGGTTTCAAAATATTGATGTGCAACAAATATTTGGAAACTCAGTGTAGATATTTTGTAGCGTGGTTCAAAATATTGTTGTGTAACAAATATTGGAAAACTAGGTGTAGAAATTATGTAAGTGGTTCAAAATATTACTGTGCAACAAAGTTGTACAATTCAAATGCCGCTGTCCTCTTCGTTCGACAAGGATTCCGCCTTGAAATACTGTCGATAGTCAACGATTTGGTCGTCGTAGCTCAGTCACTGTTCTTGTTGTAGAACACAGTTCCCCGTTGTTGGAACGCTGCCGATGGTCAACAAATTATGCATTGCAGCCCCGACGCTGAGATGCTGCCGAACCTAGCTCCCCTATCACCTAAATCAATGGTTGCCGAAATGAGTGCCACAGAAATTGAAACCGTAAAAACAAGTCCGGCCGTAGAAGAGCACAAATGGAAAATGTAGAATTTTTGGCCAATTTCTCCTCGATTTTGATATGAAAGGCTCCATTTTTTCTTTTCCTTTACAACACCTTATACCATGTATAACCTACACAATTCAAGATCGTTTCTAAGGAGTGGGAACATAATGGATGTAAGATGGGTTTTTGTCTAAATCAAAATGAATAATGAGGATTTTGTGAAATTAATATTGGTGATGTGGGGGAAATTCCCACCTACAAGTTGGAGCAGACAATGATGAAACACTAGGCCGGAGCTTTTGGTGAGACCTGACCTGGAAGAAACGATCCAGTAATTATTCATGGGCCAATTGCTCTAACAACCCAAAAAATGAAGTATCTGGCCTACTAATGAATCTCAGTCGCACATGGACTTATCCGGTACAAGACAAGGCCTCCAATTGAAGGCCCGATCATCAAATCTAAGGATGGTAGGTCAACGATAACTGTTACCTCACCTACCACCCTCCCCATGCACAAACGTGATTGACGTAACATCCTGTAATGAAAGAATAGACAACATTCACGGAAGTTAGAAGAGATTATGGCGGAGACGGTTACCAGGGGTACGGTCTATATATGTAGAAGGGAATGAGGTATAACACAACTCTCAACATTACGCTTAATTTACAATCCATAGTTTTTTATCTATCAAAGAGCAGTCTAATCTTATTTTCACACTGGAGGTTCTTTGGCCGACACCACACCGGTGTCCCCCCGTAGAACTAATTGGTTTTACAGGTTGGATTGCAGGTTGCAGAGGTTTCTAGCACGTGAGGAGTTGTGACACGTACTAAAAGTTTTTTGACAACATAATTTGGAGCCATTTGTGGGAAGAAGAATAAAAAGGAGTTTTTCAACGAGATGAGACAACTACGATCAAGAGTGATTGAGTTGAGTTAGGGAAGTGAAATCCTACCACCAATAAGCACGGGATCGCATATGGAAACCTCTGGTGGAGTGCATACCCCTCCTCCCCTTGAGAGGCAAACGGTAGACACAAGTATCGACGTATTAATGGAAAAGATTGCTGCGATAGAAAGAATGTTGATGAGGATGGCCCAACAGATTGCTAGGAATGCTCAACAACTCCTTCTCGTCGATAACGGTTATGGAGAGCAAACAGAGTCTCCAGAGTCCATGGACCCATCACAAGGAGGACGAACCGACTAAAGGGACGTGAGCAATCACCCAGGTGAGGGACGAATGCTCACCTGAAACGAGACAGTAGACTCCTACCAGCGACGTGGTGCACTAGAGGGTAGAGATTTATCGATGGATGAGCTGGACACGTTACTAAGGGGAACCAAGTTGCCCTTCACCTCGGACATCCTAGAAGCACCACTATCTGATAAGTTTGACCCCACCAAATTTGAGAAGTGCGAACCAGCAACCTTAATCAGGGACAGGTGTTCCTTAGAGCTAGAATCAACAGCCCAACTTAGGGCTTTAATATACTTTTTATGAGTTTTCATTTTCATTTTCGTTTTCTAATTTTTGTTTTGTGATCTTTTGTTTTAAGTTCAGAAGAAGAATTGTTCCTTGTTATTTTCTGAAATGCAATAAAAGCCACTCATCTTCACAAAGAAGTATCAATCTTATGCTTAGAACAATAAACAAGACCCAACTGAATTGCCTACATCAATTCATTCATAAAACTAGCTACCAAGATGAACTCATTCGAAAATTGAGCTGCCAAGCTCAGCCCCACTAAACTGCCCAGATTTGTCTATTTATAATTTGAGCTAGCTAGCTCAGCTCAGTTGAACTACCTAGATCAGTTCGCTTATGAACTGAACTGCCAAGCCCAGTTCATTCATAATTTGAGCTTCCTAGCTCAGTGATAGGTTGAAAATACATATCTACTTTTAAGCCGAATTTGGTAGTTTTTGAGTGTTTTAGTAATATTTTATTGGGTTTTTGTTTGTTTTTATGTAAATGAGGTATAGGGACGTAAGAAAATGATAAACAAGCGAAGTGATGAAAAAACGGTGAAAGTCCAGAGAGCCTAGGTTTTGTTTCACCGCCGTAGCAGTCATCCACCGCCTAGGCGGTGAGACTACAGAGAGTTTCATTTTTGGTTCATCGCCGCAGCGGTGAAGCTAATGGACTTAACTCATTGCCGCAGCGGTGAACTACCGCCGACGCGATCTTTCTGTGCTGAAAATATCTATTTTCTAGATATTTCGAAACCTTCTATTTAAACCCTTGTTTCCCCCATTTGAAAAAGACGGTTCCATACTTGTTGTAGATGATCTTAAGCATATTTGAGAGCCCAAAGAGGAGATTCAACATTTGGAGAAGATGAATCATTTCAGGACCAATCTTTGGCGATAGTGGACCATTCCACTTAAAGATTTGATCGTTCTTCCTTTGTTTCTATCTTTGTAACTTAATTTTTTTTATCAAATGATGATGAATCATTCTTGTTTTAATATATGTATGGTTAAGATCATGGTAGGCTAGCTAAATATTATCAAGGGATTGATGTAACTCATGCATATACATGTTTGAGTGAATATGTGTTACTTTAACAATTGTTTGTTTAAATCCAATTGTATTTACCATTTTATTACAATTTTAATATAATTGTTAAGGTATTAGGGTTGGTTTTGAGAATACGGGGTTTGACACTTGGGAGAGGTGACACCGGATTTGGACTAGGATAAAACACATCATGACAATCTAACGACCCGGGAGGGCATTAGAAAGTGTGCAATCCATGAGGTTGGGTCAAGACTCATGCGGCTATGTGTTACACAAAATGATAGAGGGGAACTTCGGCGTTAACGCGAAGTCATATAATCACTCATTTTACACTTGGGAGAGGTAATGAGCGAGTTTGAGATACCTAGATTGTTGGATAGGATAAACACTGTTATTATCAATAAAATGAAGTCAAACATGTATTAAGTGAATGAAATCAATCCCTAGGTAATCCAATTAATTAGAATTATCTCAATAGTTGTTAGTTTAACTTAGTTGTTAAATATTTAAACCCAAACATTTTTTAAACCATCGAGATAATATAAAACTATGCAAATCACGATATTCAATTAATCAAACACATTTCCTAGAGGACGATATCCGATCGAAAGGTCTACTATATTAAAACTTGACCTCGTGTACTTGCGAGTATATTAAGACGTGGAAAAAAAAAGCCGCGTCCAAGTTTTTGGCGCCTGTACTGTGAGCGTTTTTCACGTGTTCGCGTATTGACTACTTGTAAGTGTACGAGGTCAAAATTTTAGTATAATGTGATTGTTAAGATCGGGCATCGTTTCCACAGGGATTGGTTGTCATTATCATCGAGTATCGTATTTATCATGACCTAACTTTATCTAGGCTAAAAAACATGTATAAAATTTATATTAAATTAAACTAATTAACTAAATTGTCTATACTAATATAATGAGATGTTTTAGGGGAAAGAATTGTCTAGGGATTAACTCGGTTTACAAATACATGTTCGATCTCAATTGACTTACGTTTATGGTGTTTGACCTATTTGACAATCTCAGTTCATAAAGTCCCCCACCACCTCTCCCGAGTGTAAGACGAGGGATATAACACGACTTCGTGTCAACGAAGAAGTCCCCCTCAACACATTAATGACCCTAGGTCACGTGAGTCTCGCCCCAACGTTATTGATTGCACATAATCCAACTTCCGACCGGGTTATTGGATCGTCGTATTGTGTTTACCCTATCGATAATCTCAGGTCTAAAACTCCACCGCCACCTCTCCCGAGTGTAGGACGGAGGAATACATGATTTCGAGTCAACGAAGAAGTCCCCTTCAACGTCTTAATGACCCTAGGTCACGTGAGTCTTGCCCCAACGTCATCGATTGGCGTTATGTTTACTTTAGTCCGAATTCGGGGTTACCTCTCTCGAGTGTCAAACCCCGTATTCTCGATATATCTATCTAAGCATAATAAACATAACAATACGATAAACACAATCAAACTTCGAAGGAAAAACATAAATGCCACACCAAAATTATTCGAAACACATATTTATAAATATATTGTTAATCCCTATACAATCGATGTTTAACTAACGGCCATAATCGTATTTACAATAAAGCACGAGCTAAACATGCTCACAAAATCCTAAGTTAAAGAAATAAGGGAAGAAATCTAAGAACTTAGCCTCGTCCGAAGTTTAGCCTCTAAGAACGTTTAACGATCGCTTCGCCATCTTCATCCACCTCAGAATGCGAGCTCCCCCTCTAAAACTTCTCTACCTACCCTTAGATATATTCTAAGGGGCTCAAATGGATGGAGAGAACTCAAAGGAAAGGAGATGATAGGATATTTATAAGGAAAATATCTAAACAAAATATCTAAATTGTGCAGAGGTCACCACCGCGGCGGTGAGTAGGTCAGTTAGTTGATCGCCTAGGCGGTGAAGACAGCGGTGGACTTGGTTGACATCCTGCATTTTCACCGCTGCGGCAGTGGGATTCACCTCTGCGGCGGTGGACGTTCAGCAAGATAAGCCATTCTCTGTATTTTTACCGTCACGCGTGAAGATTTGGAAGCCGTGGCTTTAGAGTTCTTTCAGAATATTGCCGCCTTGCTCGTTTTTCCACCGTTCTTGGTTCGATCTTATCATTTTCGCTCCAGTTTCCTATCTTTTTGACCCACACACCTGTTTTAATACAAAAAAATAAAAATAAAAATAAAAACTAATTAAAACATATAAAAACGCTATAAAAATGCTCTAAAACTTAACAAAACCGGTTTAGAAATATATAGGTAGATCACACCTATCAAATATCCTCAAACTTGGAATTTTGCTAGTTCTTGAACAAAACATACACACGAAAATGAAAATCACAACTGAATTAAATAACAAACAACCTAAAAACAATCTAAACATAATGACATGCGAGTTTTACATTCTTCTAACGACCAAGTCATGTCTTTTCTCAACAACCACCAGTCATATCGAGTTCAGGCAGTAAAACACATCATGTGTAGTTCTAGAATTTCGACATACAATGATGGTGAACGCCATTTTAGATCCTGTAAAAGTGTTTGTGCGAGACTCAATAATATAACTATCCAACGACTGGATTAGATTATCCACCAATGAAACTCACGACTTAGACCGTGAAGGACTAGGATTTCCACAAGCCTGATTGGGGTCCACTCTCTACTAATGTAGGCTTGGAAGTTCATAAAGATCAGAAGGACTTGGTTTGGTTTTGGTATATTTGGCCAAGGGTATTTTAGAATAGAAACCGGGTTAATGTTGTTAACTTAACGGTACCCAAGGCTCAACGCTTGGCACATTCACTCTCGAACCCCCATAGATAGATTGAAAAACAATTCTAAACAAACATTTAAGAATGTAGTACTCACTTGTCAAAAAGAAACGTAATTTTTGTTTACAACCACACCCCCAAATTTATTCGATTAGTATGATTTCATGGGTGTGGTTAAAACAAAAGATAAACGACAAGTGAGTACTCGAATACCGAACCAATCCGAAGTTCGCTCTAAACCCAACCACTCACATTAAGTAGTATATTCGAATGCTAACTTGATTCACTCAAACTATGCCTTTGGTTAAGCGATAAAGGTTTGGAAAAAGTTTAATTGGCCAGGGTATTAGTTAAGTGTTCAGAATTGAAAAAGTTTTTAGGCTTTGACAGGGTAACGAGGGATAAACATATAACATGGTAGGCTTCAAAGGCTCAAGCGATAAATACGAATGCCTAAATCATGTCTCCTGAACTACCTTGCCTAGGATTTCGCCTCAAGCTTCCCCTCAATTAGGTTCTAGAATCTTTAATGTGTCATGAATTTGGCTAATCGATAATCGTCCTCAAATCAATTGAATAGAAATACATTGAGTCTATGTGCTCGTGCAAATTAGGATCTACAATAATTTTTACCAAAAAGTATAGTCAAGCACATAGAACACATATGCATGAGTATTACCTTTGACCATGAAAACAACCAGGGGGTAATATCATCATTGGGTAACGGCCCAGATGAAATCAAAACTTAGCATGCACACAACAACACAAACAAACACAACTATCCTAAACAAACATGCACACAAGAAAACAATAACACATAACTAACATACTACATATTACACATTACTTCCGAACTTAAAATGGATAGTGTTCTCAGTGGCCCAATCATCATTCTCAACATTATGAAATTAAAGCATGCTGACGAAGAGGGTTTAGAACACGTACCTGGGAGGCGAGAGAATCTCTCCTTCGAATCAAGTCAGATGAGATGGATTTAATTTATTTTTTACTTGGGTTGCCTCCCAAGAAGAGCGTGATTTAATGTCCTCGGCCCGACATTTTCAGATCGCCCTCAAGTTTGGCGAGATTTTGTTTTGTTCGGCTCGATCTTTTAATGACACGCCTCACCTTCTTATGTGCATGGACATATACCATAAAATGACTTAGAATCCCGTCAAAAGAGATAAATCAATACCCGTCGATCTAACATCAGCAAGTACCCTGCATAAGGAAAAAAAATAAAACTACAAACAAAAATTATATACAAAAGAAATACCTAAAGTAAAATCGGGTCATTTACTCACAATATCGACAATAACTCTATCCAATCCCTAGAAACAGCGCCAAAAACATGGTGACGATTGCTGAAAACTGAATTTGACAACAACCAATCCCCTGCAACGGTACCAAAAACTTGGACACGACCATTTAAGACGCTCAAGTCTGACTTTACTCGCAAGTGTACGGGGTCAAAGTTTTAGTATAATGTGATCATTAAGATGGGGGATCGTATCCACAGGGATTGGTTGTCGTTATTATTGAGTACCGCGTTTATCATGACCTAACTTTATCTAAGCTAAAAAGCATGTATAAAATTTATATTAAACTAAACTAATTAACTAAATTATCGATACTAATATAATGAGATGTTTTAGGGGAAAGAATTGTCTAGGGATTAACTCAGTTTACAAATACGTGTTCGATCTCAATTGACTTACGTTTACGGTGTTCGATCTATTTGACAATCTCAGTTCATAAACTCCCTCGCCACCTCTCCTGAGTGTAAGACGAGGGATATAAAATGACTTCGTGTCAACGATGAAGTCCCCCTCAACGTCTTAACGACTCTAGGTCACGTGAGTCTCGCCTCAACGTCATTGATTGCACACAATCCAACTCCCGACTGGGTTATTAGATCATTGCGTTGTGTTTATACTATCGATAATCTCAGTTCTAAAACTCTACCACCACCTCTCCTGAGTGTAAGACGGGGGAATACATGACTTCGAGTTAACGAAGAATTCCCCCTCAACGTCTTAATGACCCTAGGTCACGTGAGTCTTACCCCAACGTTATCGATTGGCGTTATGTTTACTTTAGTCCGAATCTGGGGTTACCTCTCCCGAGTGTCAAACCCTGTATTCTCGATATATTTATCTAAGCATAATAAACATAACAATACGATAAACACAATCAAACTTCGAAGAACAAACCTAAACGCAATATCGAAATCATTCAAAACACATATTTATAAATATATTGTTAATCCCTTTACAATCTATATTTAACTAATGGCCATAACCGTATTTACAATAAAGCACGAGCTAAAAATGCTTACAAAATCCTAAGTTAAAGAAATAAGAGAAGAAATCAAAGAACTTAGCCTCATCCGAAGTTTAGCCGCTAAGAATGTTCAACGATCGCTTCGCCGTCTTCCTCTACCTCAAGATGTGAGCTCCCCCTCTAAAACTTTCCTACCTACCTTTAGATATATTCTAAGGGGCTCAAATGGCCAGAGAGAACTCAAAAGATAGAAGATGAAAGGATATTTATAGGGAAAATATCTAAAAAAAATATCTAAATTGTGTAGAGATCACCGCTGCGGCGGTGAGTAGGTCAGTTAGTTGATCGCCTAGGCAATGAAGACAGCGATGGACTTAGTTGACATCCTGCATTTTCATCGCCGCGGCGGTGGACGTTTAGCAAGATAAGCCATTTTTTGTATTTTCACTGCTGCGGCGGAGGTCTGGATGTCACGGCGGTGGGCTTCTTTTAGAATAATGTCGCCTTGCTCGTTTTTCTACCGTTCTTCGACTGTTATTGGTTTGATCTCATCGTTTTCGCTCCAATTTTCTATCTTTTTACCCCACACACCTGTTTTAATACAAAATAATTAAAACTAATTAAAACATATAAAAATGCCATAGATCATACCTATCAGCGTCGTTGCTGGGGAAGTGTGTTTTGAATTAGTTGATATTGTGATCAAGTGGTTGAATATTAATCTAGACAATTCTTTTGTTTTTTTTTGTTTTTCAATTCATTATTTTTTAATTTATTTTATTTGTTGTGATCGAGCAGTGCATGCGACGTAGTAAGAGTTTGGAATTCTTTACTCTTGATCCTGAGATCGAGTGTACTTTGACTAGGACAAGGAGAGAGAGAAGAAACCAAGCTCATACTATGGCTGACGGTGGAGATGATAGGATGCCACATATGCCTCAACAACCGCCAATTCCACAGGCACTACCGCAGCCGCCTTCGGAGCAGGAAGTTCATCAACGGGTCCTTAGGGACTACTATCAGCCCGTTATGTTTAAAAACTATTCTGGAATTCAGAGGCAGCCGATCTAGGCCAACAACTTCGAGTTAAAGCCTGCCTTGATCAATATGGTTCAATAGAACCAATATGGCGGCAATCTGCATGAGAACCCAAACGTCCATCTGGCTACTTCCTAGAGATTTGTGATACTGTAAAAATCAACAGTGTTGCAGATGATGTATTACAGTTGAGGTTATTTTCGTTTTTACTTCATGACCGAGCACGGGGTTGGTTACAATCGATTCAACTTGGAAGTATCAACACTTGGGAGGACCTTACTCAAAGGTTCCTTACTAAGTTTTTTCCGCCTTCAAAGACTTCTCAACTGAGAGGTGAAATATCGCAATTTCACCAGAGGGACTATGAGTCACTGTTTGAAGCGTGGGAAAGATTTAAGGATCTATTGCGTCGGTACCCCCAAAACGGGTATCAAGATTGGTTTCAAACCCAACTCTTCTAAAATGGGTTGGATGACCAAACAAAGACCATAGTTGATGCTACCTCGGGAGGATCTTTGTTGTCCAAAACACCTGTTGAAGCAGATACGCTATTGGAGAAAATGGCAGCCAATAACTACCAATGGCCAAACGAGAGGAACACGGGAAAAAATGTAGTTTCAATTCAAGAAGCCGACCATATTGCTACCTTATCGACCCAAGTCTCTAAACTCTCGGATTAATTGGTTGCCTTCTCAACAAAAGATGCTTCGTCAAGTCGTGAAGCGGAGAATATTGCAAGCAGTTCTCAACCCGGAATGGATAGTGAGTTCAAAGAATGTCACTTTGTTAACAATCGGGCTTATACTTTCAGGCCCGCCATCAATATTCCGACACATTATCATCTTGGTCTTCGCAACCATGAAAACTTTTCATATGCGAACAATCAGAACACGTTGTGGCCATCTCCTGGTTATGGAAATCAAGCTCAAGGTTATCCGATGCAACAAAACCGTCAAATGCAACAACCTCAAATTCTGAATCAAAAGCTGAACTTAGAGGATATGATGGGATCTTTTATGAAGAAAATGCAAACAATCTTGCGTGAGACGCACAACATGCTTAACAAGCACGGGATTTGATCGTTCTTCATTTGTTTCTATCTTTGTAACTTAACTTTTTATATCAAATGATGATAAATCCTTATTGTTTTAATATATGTATGGTTAATATACTCGCAAGTGCACGAGGTCAAGTTTTAATATAGTGGACCTTTCGATTGGATATTGTCCTCTAAGAAAGGTGTTTGATTAATTGAATACCGCGATTTGCAAAATCTTATATTATCTCGACGGTTCAAGAAATGTTTGAGTTTAAATATTTAACAATTAAGTTAAACTAATAACTATTGGGTTAATTCTAATTAATTGGATTACCTAGGGATTAATTTCATTTACTTAATATATGTTTGACTTCGTTTTATTAACAATAGTGGTGTTTATCCTATCTGATAATTTAGGTATCTCAAACTTGCTCATTACCTCTCCTGAGTGTAAAATGAGCGATTATATGACTTCGCGTTAACGCCGAAGTCCCCTTCTAGCATTTTATGTAACACATAGTCACATGAGTCTTGACCCAACTTCATGGATCACACACTTTCTAACGCCCTCCCAGGTCGTTAGATTGTCGTGATGTGTTTTACCCTAGTTCGAATCCGAGGTTACCTCTCCCGAGTGTTAAACTCCGTATTCTCAAAACCAACCCTAATACCTTAACAAGCATATTAAAATTGTAATAAAATAGTAAACACAATCGGATTTAAACAAACAATCGTTAAAGTAATATATATTCACTCAAACATGTATTTGCATGAGTTACATCAATCCCTAGATAATATTTATCTAGCCTACCATGATCTTAACCATACATATATTAAAACAAGAAGGATTCATCATCATTTGATATAAAAATTTAAGTTACAAAGATAGAAACAAAGGAAGAATGATCAAATCTTTAAGTGAAGTGGTCCACTGTCGTCAAAGATCGGTCTTGAAATGATTCATCTTCTCCAAATGTTGAATCTCCTCTTTGAGCTCTCAAAATATGCTTAAGATCATCTACCACAAGTTTGGAACCGTCTTTTTCAAATAGGAGAAACAAGGGTTTAAATAGAAGGCTTCAAAATATCTAGAAAATAGTTATTTTCAGTATAGAGAGACTGTCTCGGTGGTGGTTCACTGCTGCGGTGGTGAGTTAAGTAGGTTAGCTTCACCACTGCGGTGGTGAACCAAAAATAAAACTCTCTTTAGTTTCACTGCCTAGGCGGGGGATGACCGCTGTGGCAGTAAAACAAAACCTTGGCTCTCTGGACTTTCACCGCCTCAGCGGTGAGACTGGCATAGCTCATTGAACTTTCACCGCCTTAGCGGTGAATGATCGTTGGGGCGGTGACTTCTGCACAATTCTCCCTATATCTCCACTGCCTCGGCGATGGCCTGATCACCACGGCGGTGGGTTTGCTGTCCTGAAACCTTGATTCTTTCACCGTTTCTTTATCGTTTTTCCACCACTTCGCTTGTTTATCACTTTGTTACGTCCCTACACCTGATTTATATAAAAACAAACAAAAACACAATAAAATATTAGTAAAACACTTGAAAACTACCAAATTCGACTTAGAAGTAGATGGGTATTTTTAATCTATCAAATACCCCCAAACTTGAAATTTTGCTAGTTCTCCAGCAAAATACCCTAACACTAAAATAAACTAACTGTACTAATTAACTAACTAACTACTAAAAATGAATAAACTTTAACAAAGAAGAAATAAACGCATACGAGTGCCAAGTTCAATCGAAGAAGCCAAGTTGTTCCTCTCTCAACAACCCTCAATCAGATCAAGTTCGAGAAATAACACACACCACGTGATGTTCTAGAATTTCAACACTCAATAACAATCAAAACCATTATAGATCCATTTAAAGTATGTGTGTGAGAACTCAAATGTATAACTATCCAAACATCGAATTGGATTATTCAATAACTAAGCTCATGACTTCAACCGTTAAGGATTAGGAAAACCATATGCTTGATTGGGCTCGACTATCCACTAATGTAGGTTCAGAAATTCATTAAGATCAATAGGGCTTGGATAAGCATTGGAGAAAAGCCAAGGGTGTCTCAGGAATAGAAAACAGGTAATCGTTATAATTACGATAATTCAACGACACCCGAGGCACAAATGCTTGTCGCTATATCTCTCTCGTAACCCTAAATATTTAAAACACAACACTGAACAAGACTTTAAAACTTTTGTATTCACTTGCCGAAAGAACTAAATTAACAACTATATTTGCAATTTTTTTTTTAATCATCGTTAGAAAAATATCACACCTCTAAACTTATTCAATTTTGTACATTTTTAGGGGAGTGTAAATAGAATTCAAAGAATGACAAGTGATACACTAATACCGAACCAATAAAATTTCGTCCGAAACCCGACCGCTCACTTCAAGTAGCATATAATAATACTAACTTGATTTCACTCAATTCGTGCATTTGGATGGTTTGGAAATTTTTTTATTTGCTATGGTTTTGATACATGTTCAGAATTGAATAGGTTATCGGCTTTGACAGGGTAACGAGGGATAAAATTTTCAAGGTTAGCTTCAAAGGTTCAAGCGATAAAAATGAAAGCCTAAATAATTCCTCCTGAACTAACTCACATAGGATTTCGCCTCAAGTTTCCCCTAGTTAAGTTCTAGATTCCTCAAATTTGTCATGAACTTATTATTGAATAATCGACATCAAATCGTTCGAATAATTATACATTGAGTCTATGCTATTGTGCGATTTTAGGATCAAAATGATTTTTACCTAATCGACATGCCAAGCACACAAAACACACATGAATGGAATCACCCCCGACCTCGATATACAATTAGGGGATAATTTTCATCATCGGGAAATGACCTAGACGAACTCAACAACTCAACACGCAAATACTACCTCATACATAAACATCTCCACGTTAAATCTAAATACTAACATACATAAACTAAACTAAGCATTTTACATGCATAAACACAAAAATTAAAATAAAACTTAACTATATGTTAAAATCTACAATGTACATCTAAGCTTTTACAAAGCGTAACTATGCATACATAAAATATCCAAATATAATACATCAAAAATTTCTTTCAAAAATTTTGTTCATCCATTTTTGTTTACAAAAAAAAACAAACAAAAATGGATAAACATCTTCCCAAACTTAAACGAGGCAGTGTCCACACTGCCTGAGCAGCAAACCTAATTGCAATATATAGCATTCATGAGAAAATATTGGGTTTGAACACATACCTAGGAGATAAGACATAAAAGTCTTACCTCCTACTGTCTACCTGGGAAAACATCATCGCCACCACTATTGCGTCTGAAAGGAAATTGTGGCGATTGCTAAAGGTGCGGCGACAATTGTGACATAGGCGGATAAACGCTCATGTCAATGCCGAGGCACTCGCAAGTGAGCCAGTGGACTTGATTTTGTTGACTTGTATAGTGATCCAGGAAAGTCCCGAGCTTGGCAATTCAGAGATCTATATTATATTTCCCTTGGCGAAGAACACGAGTATTGACCTGGACCTTCTGGATCTCCTTATAGACCCTCTCTAAAGTGACCTCATCGCGGGCTTCAGATGGCCCCGCCTCTTCCTCTGTAGGCCCTTCATCTTCTTCAACTTCTTTTTCCCCCACCTCTTGCGCTCCGACTTTCCACATTCGATTTATCATAGCCAGATCGAACGGAATGATTGGGGGGCAAGAACTATCTCCGGTTATTGATACACCGGCCTGTCAAAATAGGTTGATCAAAAACAAAAGAAATAGAAGACCGGCCTTTGTTGTATTGACAGCATGAAGAATAGAGGAGTAGATCAACTATCCAACATTTATCGATTTACCCGTCTGAATCGAATATAGTGTCATGGCTTTTTCTTTGGAGACGTCCGACAAGTGAGATGTCGGGAGAAGGCTTCAACAAACAAAATTGTGCCATATTTTAGGGATTGGGTTGAGGAACGTAGCCGGGAAAGTGGCTAGACTCGGCCCTGTGTGAGTCCACTGGACGTTTCCTGAAGTAATGGCTTGGATCACAGTGTCCATGCTCGGATCTCTGCCCTCATATGGTTCGTCAGTGGGTGCCGGGGTCGCCAATCCCAAAACTTCATTAAGGAACTCAGGACTGAAAGAGATGGGGAAAGTTTGGACCCTTGTCTAATTGTCATTTGTCTTAGTGATATTTGCATAGAACTCCTGCACCAGGGCCATTTTGCCCCGGGGTGGTGATTTGCAAAAACGTTCCCAAACGCAGCTCTGGATCACATCTTGAAATTCCGGTGGGAGACTGTCTAATTGTCCAAATCCTCATTGTCTAATTCATGTTCGTTTATGCTCAAAACGGTTGAAGTGCTCCTCAGCCTATTTGGAAACAAAGTGGGCGAAATCATAATTGGCGGCGGGAACCCCGGTGCGAGAACTCGAACCTTCTCCTCTCGCCCTCTTTGATGCGGCTCTCTTAGTCATGGATCCTATCAATCACAATCACAAAATACGGAAACCCAATCATATATGAACAATTAAAAATAATCTCCCGAATCAACACTGTCAAGAACATGCCAAAATCACAATATGCACACACTAATCGCAACGGTTTCACAAAATTTCAGCAATGTAGCATGCACTTTTGTATCACACAATGTAACAATCCTTAGAAATCTTGTTCATCACCAAAAATCAAATCGAAATCTCATAGATAAAGAAAATCGCGAAAATAGGGGTTTAAGGGTTTAGGCCACAATCCAAATTCAATGATTCAAGATATGAATATGCAAATAAACCAAAGATTTCAACATATAGATGAAATGTAGGATCAAAAGTACGTACTTGTTGAAAATTTTTGGTCCAAACGATTGAAAATGGGTGAAATCGCACCTTTGGTTCCTTAAACCCTAGGATTAGAAAATTGAGGTGGAAATCGATTTTTGGATGGTGATTTGTGGTGGAAATCACAAATTTTGTAAATGGAAGAATGGATTTGAGGGTTGTAAATAGTTTGGGAGGATGAAAATGGAGAGATTTTGGGATTTTAGAAGTGGTTATGGCGGTTTAAAAATGAGCGGTATTATTTTATTCGAATAGAAGCTTCACCGCTGCGACGGTGAGATCACCGCCTCGGTGGTGAAGCGCCTTTTTTAAAACTCAAACATTCTGCTGTTTCACCACCTCGGTGGTGAAGCGCCTTTTCAAAACCTTTACAACCTGTAGTTTCATCGCCTCGGCGGTGGAGCACTTTGTTGAAAACATTACATCCTATATTTTTACTGCCTCGATGGTCAGGCTCCTACTGGTTTTTCAAGATTTCTTCAAGTTTTCACAAAAAGGCTCCACACCATGCGCTTCCACTTCACTAGTTCAACTATTTTAAGTGCGAAACACATCCCCGAATATCCACACTCCTCAATTCACCTCCAAACACGCTCCGAGACCATTCTGGCCTCCAAAACGTAAGTAGTAGCAAAAGTTGGGCAAGATCATACCCTTGGTTTTATATCAAAAAGTGCTTGATTTACCGTCCCCAACTGGACTTAACGAATATCAAGATCAGTCGTCAACGAGGAAGATACTCTCCACAACTCGCTCTTTGTTTCTGAAGTAATGTTTGATTCGCTCCCCATTGACTCAGAAAATTCGTCCATCATCGCCTTCCAATTCGATGGAGTCGAATGGAAATACATGCTTGATTCGGAAGGGTCTGGACCATCGACACTTCAACTTTCCGGGAAAGAGCCTCAGACGTAAATTGAACAACAGAACTTGCTGACCCGGGTTAAACTCTCTTCTCTTGATCTTCTTGTCATGCCACCTCTTCATTTTTTCTTTGTAGAGCCTGGCATTTTTATATTCTTCGTTCTGGAATTTTTCCACTTCATTGAGTTGGAGGAGACTTTGTTCACCTGAAGCTTTGATATCGAAGTTCAATTTCTTTATCACCCAAAAGGAACGGTGCTCCCACTTGACTAGCAAGTGACACACTTTTCCAAACACTAACTGATACGGCGACATGCCGATCGGTGTCTTAAGAGTTGTGCCATATGCCCACAGTGTATCATCCAATTTCATCGCCCAATCTTTGTGATTAGAATGAACAGTTTTCTCCAAAATTTGTTTGATCTCCCTGTTTGATACTTCGGCTTGGCCGTTTGTCTGCGGATGGTACAGCACCGCCACCTTATGCCTCACCCCATACTTTGTCAACAAAGTATTGAACATTTTGTTACAAAAGTGGGTTCCTTCATCACTAATTATGGCCTGAGGTGTCCAGAACCGTGTTATGATATTTCTCTGAAGGAACTTAAACACCACTTTGGCATCATTGGAAGGCGTCACCACAACTCTGACCCACTTAGACACGTAGTCCACCACCAGTAGAATATACTCCTGACCAAATAATGATGGAAATGGCCCCATGAAGTCTATACCCCATACATAAAACAACTCCAATTCAAGAATGGACGTCAGCGGAAATTCACGCCTTCTTGAAATGTTACCCATCCGTTGGCATCGATCACAAGTTTTTACAAAAGTGTAGGCATCTCTAAACAATGATGGCCAGTAAAAACCTGACTGAAGCACTTTTGCGACCGTCTGAGTCGCTCCAAAGTGGCCACCACAAGGTGATGAATAATAGTGATAAAGAATACTCACCATCTCTTCCTCCGGAACACATCGCCGGATCACCTGATCAACACACTTCTTGAATAGCAACGACTCGTCCTATATATAGTGCCTCGAATCGAACAAGAATTTATTCCTTTGGGCACTTATAAGATTTGGTGGTAATACTTTGCAGGCTAGAAAATTGATAATATCCACAAACGACGAAAGTGTAGTGTCAATTTTGAACAACTGCTTATCAGGGAACACCTCCATAATACAAGACTTATCACCGACGTCCTCTTGTACCAGCCGTGACAAATGATTAGCAACAACGTTTTTACTTCCTTTCTTGTCTCTTATCTCTGCATCAAACTCTTGCAACAAGAGAATCCACTTGATTAGATGTGGATTGGCGTCTTTCTTGGAAAATACGTATCGGATGGCGGCGTGATCCATATAAATGATCACCTTGGATCCTATAATATAGGACCGGAACTTATCGCATGCGAAAACAACCGCCAACATCTCTTTCTTGGTTGTAGTATAATTCTCTTGTGCATCATTCAATGTCTTACTTGCATAGTAAATGGATCGAAAGTTCTTCTTCTTGCGTTGGCCTAAAACCGCTCTAACCGCATAATTGCTAGTATCGCACATTGTTTCAAATGGCTCATTCCAATCCGGAGCAACTATTATAAGAGCCGTGATCAACTTTTCCTTCATTGCATTAAAAGTTTTTAGGAAAGTTTCGTCAAATTCAAATGGGGCGTCCTTCTCGAGTAAGTGACACAACAGCTTTACCGTCTTTGAAAAGTCTTTGATAAAGCGCCGGTAGAAGCCGACATACCCCAAGAAACTTCGGACTCCCTTTACATTTATTGGAGGTGGAAGTTTTTCAATTGTTTCAATCTTGGCTCGGTTTACCTCGAGCCCTTTCGAAGAGACTCAATGACCTAAGAATATTCTTTCTTTAACCATAAAATGACACTTCTCTCAGTTGAGAACCAAGTGTTTCTCTTCACAATGATCCAGAACAAGCGCCAAGTTGTATAAGCAATTATCAAATGACGAACCAAAAACTGAAAAGTTATCCATGAAAACCTCCATGATGTCTTCTACCATATCCGAGAATATCACTATCTTACACCGTTGGAATGTGGCTGGTGCATTGCAGAGACCAAACGACATACGTTGGTAGGCAAACATCCCATACGAGCATGTAAAGGTCTTCTTCTCCTGGTCTTCCGATGCTATGGCTATTTGATTATACCCCGAGTAGCCATCTAATGATCATAGCCGGCAAGACGATCACTCAGCTTAGTTGAACTGCCTAGATCAGTTCGCTCGTGAACTAAACTACCTTGCCCAGTTCATTTATAATTTGAGATTTTTAGCTCAGCTTAGCCGTACTACCAACCTAGCTTCCTTGATTGGTTCATTCATAAACTGAACTGCCCAACCCAGTTTGTCACAACCCGTCCCGGAACCCGTCATCCCGAGGCTGGCGTGACTACAATATGATATCACCAATACCCAAACAACCAAATGAAAGACAATATGTTCCCACCATATAATACAAACATTTAAATGGGGGACACACCCATCCCAAATTTAACCTAACAAACAGTATTCATCTATGAACCTTTTACAGGTTCGTCTTGGACAGCTTCTCTCAAACACTTCTATGACTCCATCATGCAGCTCTACCTAGTGCCAGTAGGGGACCAACTCCTAGCCGTTGTACCTGCGAGTGTACTGTCTTCTTAGTAAAATATTTCGAAAATATTAATACTTTCTAAATATTTCCACAATCTGGTATGGATCAAACACAAATATATAAGCAATGACAATATAGATGAGTTCCATATAGCATAACGTCCTACCAATCATCATAATAAATAATATCAAACAAACCAATACACGTAAAACACCACATTTTAAGCACCAATCTCAAACACACACCTCCAACACCCACCCACTGGCCAGTCCTAGTGATCGTTTTAACCTCACGATCGGGAGTTGCAACGGTACCGTAATATTCATAGGAATGCCTTCCTATGAAATATCCACACCCCTTTTTGGGAAGAAATATAATCCACACCCTTTACGGGGAGAAATATAATCCACACCCCTTATGGGGAGAAATATAATCCACACCCCTTACGGGGAGAACAACCATGGCATTGTAAAAAAAAAAAATACAGCCTCATCAAAACATAACTCAATAAATATCATCTACTCAACATTGTCAAATCACCACGCCTACCACATTTCTACAAAACCCGCTTTTAAATTCAAAAATCATATTTCGCACTTTCTTTTAAAGAAACGTCCGATTTTATCGAAACCATTTTTCCATCCTTTATTTTTAGAAAACCAGGCATTTTTAGGAAAATAGATATTTCTTATTCTCTTCTTAAAACCACCGTTTAATTTCACCAAATTTAGCAGAATTCATTTTCGGCTTCTTTTTCGAAATCTATCGAAGTCTAGTTACCAATTCATTTAAATCCTGCTTGATCCATATCATTTATAAATTCATACAGTTTAGGTAATCACAATTTTCATCTCATATATATATATAAAATGGTTTGGTAAGAAGACAGTACACTCACCTCGATCCCCGTTTTGCACAACTGACATTGTCTGCACTCTATCTGGACGACAGTGCCTGCGAACCTAATAGTGGCAGAGTCTAAATTAATATCTTATTTAAAATATCCTAATCATATAATGCAGACCCTATTTTCCTAATCGTTACTAATTTTATGTACTACGTACTTAAAATTAATTAGTCGTCACGAAATTATTATGGTTTTAGGATTTATAATACTAATTAAAATTTAATTTAATGAGAATTAAATAATCGATCGAAGCTTCACCTATTTTCGAAACATTTGGCGACCACAAGATGGATTTTGGATTTTCCTGGGGTGGTTTCCGCAATTTCTCTTTTTTTTTTCTTTTTTTTTTTTTTTTTTTTTTTTTTTCCTTTTTCTTTCTTCTTTGCGTCTACTGTTTCTATTCTTCTTCCTCCTTCCGATAGCGTCTGCGGCCGACCACTTCCTCGCTCCTCCTTTACCGACCGCCGGCGACCACCTTCCGTCCACCCATACCCTCACACACACTCACCGGCCAAACCAACGGTTACCCACATATACCCACGTCAGGTGAACAGTATACACACACACACACAGTGGGATCAACAGGACACACACCCATATACGGCCGGATGAACAGGACACCCACACACAGAACACTCTGCCGAACCAACCAAGCCGAACCTTCTTCTCTCTCTCGGATTTCTGGTTTCACGTGTCTGATACTCTCTCTCTCTCATCTCACCGATCGGCGGCCTCACCATCGACGAAGACCCCTCCGGCCCATGCCCACCGGCGACCACACCGGCGATCACATACACACACACAACAGCAGCTGAACACCCCCCACACACCATCGCATGACCATTCTTGCCTCCGTTTCGTTTCAGTCGTCCGCCGGAACCGACCCCCGATGCCGGCGAACCCTTCTCTCTCTTCTCCTGTCGCCGACCCATCTCTCTCTCTCTATTTCTTTCCGCCATCTTTCATCATGGCGATCAACTCACACAAACTCAGTTGATGACGAGCCGAACACATTACCGAACGCTTACCGGACGACCGACGACGATCACCACCACCTATGCTGAACCACCCTTTCCGTTGATCACCGCATGCCCATGCACGCCCACAACCCTGTAACCGAACACCCTGCCTCGCCGGCGATTACTTTTCAAACCCCAACTCCGACCGGATCTCTCTCTCTCTCTAGATTTCGGATTTTCAGATTTTCGGAATTTTTTTTTTTTTGGATTCTTGATCATGGGATTCTGTTTTTTATCACAACCGGTGCATGGAATTAGTGGTTTCGGATTGTTTAAGCGTGCCACGTCGTTCCTCTTATCTAATTCCTTGCCGGCCATGTGTTTCGTCCGACCGTCGGCGTGTGGGTGTGTATAAATAATAAAAAAAAACATTTTCCCTTAATTGCTCTTTCCTCCCCCCAATTTCCTTTAAAACTTGATTTTAATCCTTTTCAACTTTTAAAAGTTCCTAAGATTTTCAATTTCACCCTCTGAAAGTTTCATTTAAATGTTAAATGTCAATTTACCTCCCTAAATTGGGATTTACTGTTTCTATATTTCCAATTTGACCCCTAGACTTTTTATTTGAATTTTTAATTGTCCTAGTTTCACCCCGAATTTTCACCATTATTTTAAAATACCACTGAAATGACGTACTTGCTACGATTGAGGTCTTACACAGTTCATTCATAATTTTTCTTCCTAGCTCAGCTCAGTCGAACTGCCTAGATCGGTTAATTCATAAACTGAGCTGCCAAGCTCAGTACCACTGAATTGCCTAGCCCAGTTCATTCATAAGTTGAGCTGCCCAGCTTAGCTCAATCGAATTGCTTAACCAGTTCATGTATCGAGCTACCAAAATCAGTTCCACTATACAGCTTGGATCTGTTCATTCGCAGGCTGACCTAGCTCAACTTAATTGAACTGCCTAGATAAGTTTATTTGAAAAACAAGTTACCCAGGACAAGTCATTAATCGAGCTGCTAAGATCGGTTTAACCATAAATCTTGAAGACTCAGGCAATCCATAAAATGTTTATTACTTGTTATAGAGGAGGGCAAAAGGAGTACTGATACATCTAATACGCCCATTTATATTTCTAAAAACATCTATGCAAAACATCTATTTCTGATACATTTACGAAGTTAAATGCACAATTAAATACTCAATATGTGACGGCCTATGCTCCATATCAATTCTATTTTGGTGTAAGTATTATTTTGGAAGATCATTTAACATGCAACACATGATGCCCAAATAGTTTTCATACACAACAAATTCATCAGTACTGATAGGTGTAAATTACCTACGTATTTTCAATCCGAATTTGTTAGTTTTCGAGTACATTTATAGTTATTTTTATATGTTTTAATATGTTTTTATACTTTTTGTATAAATTAGGTGTGTGGAGAAAAAAGATAGATCGTACCGAAGGCGAGTCGAAGTTACGGTGGATAAACAAGCAAGGAGGCAAAAATATGAAAGAAGCCCACCGCCTAGGCGTCCAGACCTCCGCCTCGGCAGTGAAGATGCTAAGAATGACAAAAGGCTACTGATAGCCCACCACCTAGGCAGGAAATTCCTCCGCCTAGGTGGAAACCCCAGTAGAAACATTTCCAAGTCCACCGCCTACTTATTCGCCTAGGCGGTCACCAAAGCTGCAAACTCGGTACAAGTGTTGTAACTTCAAGGCTATTTTGGACTATTATTCAATCTGATTTTGGAAATACTCAAAACATAGAAGTTGTATATATTTTTATTATCTTTCCATAGGTTTTTGAATCACCTCAATCGGAGTTTTGATGAAGAAGTTACAGCCAAACTGTTACACGCGAGGATTCACAAGCTTTTCCTCCTCGCGATAATTGGACTACTCGGAAGTATACGGGGTCTAGTTTTAATATAATGGATTTTGTAAGATCGGATATCGTTCCACTGGGAAGTCATGTAATTCAGTTAAATATTGCGATTTCAATAATTTCATATTATCTTGACTAATCAAATTTTGTTTGATTTTTAATTAATATACTAAGATAAACGACAACTATGAAGTTAGTTTTAATTACACTAATTACTTAGGCATTGATTTCTTTCACATAATGCATAATAAAAGTCATTAAGTTAGCTATAATGGTTGTCTATCTAGTCCGACAATCTCTGTATCGATAACTCCTCTGCTATCTCTCCCGAGTGTAAGACGGGGGATTACACGACTTCGTGTTAACGAGGAAGTCCCCTTCAACGCCTTAACGACCCTAGGTCGCATGAGTCTTTAGCCAATGTCATGGATTGCATACATTCTAACACCCTCCGGGGTCGTTAAAACGTCACGTTGTATTTACCCTAGTCCGAATCCAGGGTTACCTCTCCCGAGTGTCAAACCCCGTATTCTCGATTTATCAATAAAGCATAATATCAAGAATAATGGTAAACACAATCGGATTTAGACAAACAACACATTAAAGTAACACTAATTCATTCAACTTAACAATTACATGATTTCAATTACACCTAAGTAACAATTAACTAATACTATAAGATCTTAACCATATACCATACAAAATAAGAGAGATTCAACATTCTTAGATATAAAAAAGTGATTACAAAGATAAAAACAAGAGAGAAACGATCTAATCTGGAAGTGAAATGGTTCACTATCGCTAATGATCAATTCACAAGTGATTCTTCTTTGTCCGAATGATGAACCTCCTTCTTGATCTTCAAAATATAGCTTAATATATTTCTACTAGGGTTAGGGATTGTCAACTCTTTGTTTCAGACATGGGAAAGGGGTATATATAGGCCTAGGGGTTCAAAAATATCTAAACAGATATTTTGAGCTGTTCTGCGGAATCCGCCTAGGCGGAGGTTAAGTCGGTTAGAATTTCTCCTATGCGATAGTTTCTTCGCCTAGGCGGAGCACTAACTTCTTGGGCCCCTATTCTTTTTGACAGATTTCCGCCTAGGCGGTAGCTACTTCGCCTAGGCGGATTTACAGCAGTGCAGCTCTTCTAGCAGTTCAGCACTTCCAGCGTTCTGATGGATTTTCGCCTAGGCGGTGAAAACTTCGCCTAGGCGGATTCAATACTTCAGCCCTTGCAACCTTCTGACGGATTTTCGCCTAGGCGGATTCAATTCTTCAGCTTTTGCAACTTTCTGGTGAATTTCCGCCTAGGCGGTGGATACTTCGCCTAGGTGGATTTGCATTGTTCTTTGAAACCTCATTTTTTCATCTTTTTGGCTACCATTTTCTCCACCTTTTCGCTTGGTTTGCCGATTGTTGATGTCCCTTCTCTTGACTAATAAAAACAACTAAAAAGTTATTCAAACTAAAATAAAATACTCAAAAACTGACAAATTCGGTTTAGAATTAGATAGGTATTTTACACCTATCACAAACCAAAATTGCAAACCTGCAGTAACTTCGCGTAGGCGAAATTCCGGCAGAAAGTTAACCGACTTAACTTCGCTCAGGCAAAAATCCTTCAGCACAGCCTTGATATTTATTAGATATTTTGAGATCTTTTGGGCAATTAATTTAATTCCTTCTCTTCTCCTCTCTTTCCTTCTCTTCAGCCCTTAAGGCCTTAGGCCATATTTTAGGAGTAGGATTAGGGATTTTTGAGGGAGAGCTCTCAACCCGAGGTGGAGGATGAAGAGGGAAGCGATCGGTGGACGGTTCTAGCCACAAATCTTCGGATATCGGCTAAGTCTCGTTTCTTCTCTTTGTTTTCTTCATTTTGGTAGTTGTTGAGCATGTTTAGCTCATTTTACATTATATAAACGGTTAGGGCTGTGAGTTAAACATGGATTGTAATGGGGATTAACGTATTATTTATTAAAATATAGTTTTGGTTGAATTTGTGTTTCATTCTTGGTTGTTCTTCGTATGTTGATTGTGTTTCTGTGTTTTCTATGATTATATGCTAGTTTAGATATATTGAGAATACGGGATTTGACACTCGGGAGAGGTAACCCTGGATTCGGACTAGGGTTAACACAACACGATAATCTAACGACCCGGGAGGGCGTTAGAAAGTGTGGAATCGATGACGTTGGGGCGAGACTCACGTGACCTAGAGTCGTTAAGATGTTGAGGGAGATTTCGGCGTTGACACGAAGTCACGTATTCCCTCGTCTTACACTCGGAAGAGGTGGTGATGGAGTCTACAAACCGAGATTGTCGGATACGCCGAACGCCGTTAATGTTAACTAAAATGAAATCAAACGCATTTAAGTAAATAAAGTTAATCCCTTGGAAATCTACTCCCCTGAACAATCTTAAATTAGTATTTATAGTATAGTTAACATAATTAGTATTTTAGTTTAGTATTAATATTAAATTAAATTCCATTTTTAGCGCCTAGATAAAATTAGGTTATGACAATCACGATACTTGATAGTAATATCAACCAATCCCTGTGGATACGATACCTAACCGAAAGGTCTACTATACTAAAACTTAATCCGTACGCTTGCGGTGAAAGTGGCAGCGCTTTATTTGCGGCCACCAAGTACAATCGAAAAAAATGGGAAAAGTCTCGAACTTGTCACTTCCGATTAGGGAATCAGTAGAAATCCGAAGGTGCATTATATATTTCTTCCAACATAAATAAGATTTTACATGAATCCTACCAATGAACATTCCATATTTGATGGAGCCATTGCAAGAGCATTATAGGGGCTTATTTGGTGACTAATAAGCCCATACTATTCAAAAAATGCACTTGAGGCTTTTTCACATAAAAAAAAAAAAAAAAACACCTCAAAAAATGAAGAGAAAAAATAAAAGAAAGAGAATGAGCTAATCCGATCCGGGAGAAGACACATGACCTAAGCCCTCAGAATCCGAGTTTGAATGGTAGAAGTCTTGTTCTTCATACCGATTTAACACTCAGATTAGAGAGCGTATCTTCTCTCTCTTCTCCTCATTTTTTTTTTCCGAGAGCTTGTCCATTTTCATTTTCAGCACGCTGCTATAGGATATGTGGAGGTGAACTTGAGCCTGTAGATCATCGATCTTCTTTTCTGCTAGCTTCAGGCGATCATGGAGTTCATGGATTTGGGATACTGCACAAAATAGGCAACGTCAAGGAAGGTGAAGGCAGCATAGGCGTCTTTAAGAACGCGAAGCCATGGATGCTCTTCGTCGAGAACTTTGGCCATCATCATAAGTTCTTGAAATCATCGTCCTAGTTCGATCTTCTTCTTTCTATCGGCTTGAACGACATCAAAGATATATGATATTGAGGATGATAAGACTATAGCTAATGTGAGACATAAGAAAATAGAAGAAAAAAAAATGCAAGGAGACTAGGAGAAAACATGAAGAAATCTCAAGAGGGTTTGAATTTAAATAACCAAACCAACATCCACTAAGCAACAAAAAATGCGAAACCAAATTGTTGAAACATTTATGACGCCAGATACGAAACGACGGCAACCAATATCAAAGGAAAAAAATGACAATTCTCAAGACTAAATACGGAGGACGTTTAAATCTAGTCATAATTAACAAGTACCAACATCACAAAACTGACAAAAATACGAATTGAAAAGACAACCAACCAATCAAACATTGCCCAAATGATCCACATCATCTGGAAGAGGCATAACACAAACACCAGTAGCGACTGAGGTTGATTCACTGAGCAGAGGTTGAATTTGGTATGGCAGAGGCACAACACAAACACCAGCAACGACTGAGCTTGATTTGACGAGCAGAGGTTGAATTTGGTCAGAAGCAACTAGAGCCAAATGGGGGTTGAGCGGAACTGGTTCAGAGATAGGCTGAGTTTGGAAATAAATAGGTTGAGTTATAGGTTGAAAATACCTATCTACTTTTAAGTCGAATTTGATAGTTTTTTAGCATTTTATTAATATTTTATTGCATTTTTGTATGTTTCTATGTAAGTCAGGTATAGGGATGTAAACGAGAAATAAACAAGCGAAATAATGGGAAACAATGGGAAAATGGTGAAAAAATGATGAAAGAAACAAGGTTTTAAGACAACAAACCTACCGTCGTAGAGGTAAAAATACTGGGAGAGCAGAAATCTCACCGCCGCGGCAGTGAAAATTAAGAGAGTTTAGGGCTATTTTCACCGCCGCAGTGGTGAAGTTAGCCAACAAACCCATCGCTGCGGCGATCACTCTGTGTAGAAAATATATATTTTTCTAGATATTTTGAAATCTTGTATTTTAGCCCATTTTTCTCCCATTTGTCAAAAAAACGTTCCTTAATATTAGACACTTGATCTTAAGCTATCTTTCAGAGCTTAAAGAGGAGATTCAACATTTGGAGAAGATGAAGCAATTCTGGACTGATCTTTGGCGACAATGGACTATTCCACTCTAAGATTAGATCGTTCTTCTTTTATTTTTATCTTTGTAATTAACTTTCCATATCTAATGATGGTGAATCCCTTTTATTTTAATATTTTTATGATTAAGATCATGGTAGGCTAGATAAATATTAGCTAGGGATTGTTGTAATTCATGTAAATACATGTTTGATTGAATATATGTTACTTTAACGATTATTTGTCTAAATTCGATTGTGTTTACTGTTTTATTACAATTTTAATATGCTTTTTAAGGTATTAGGGTTGGTTTTGAGAATACGGGGTTTGACACTTAAGAGAGGTAACCTTGGATTCGGACTAGGGTTAAACACATCATGACGATCTAACGACCTGGGAGGGTGTTAGAAAGTGTGCAATCCATGAGGTTGGGTTAAGACTCTTGTGACTAAGGGTCATATAGACGTTGAGGGAGATTTCAACGTTGACACGAAGTCACATATTTGCTCACTTTACACTCGGGAGAGGTAGTGAGCAAGTTTAAGATATCGAGATTGTCGGATAGGATAAATACCATTATTGTTAACCAAACGAAATCAAACATGTATTAAGTGAATGAAATCAATCCCTAGGTAATCCATTTAATTAGAATTAACCCAATAGTTTTTAGTTTAACTTAGTTTTTAATTATTCAAACTGAAACATTTCTTGAACCGTCGAGATAATATAAGACTATGCAATTTGCGGTATTCAATTAATTAAACATGTTTCCCAGAGGACGATATCCGATCGAAAGGTCCACTATATTAAAACTTGACCTCGTGCACTTGGGAATAAATTAAGGCGTGAAAAAAGTCGCGTCCAAGTTTTTGGCACCGTTACTGGGGAACGGTGTTTTGATTTGGCTGATATTGTGACCAAGTGGTTGAATATTAATCCAGACAATTCTTTTGTTTTTATTTTCTTTTAATTCATTTTTTTTTATTTGTTTCATTTGTTGTGATTGAGCAGTGCATGCGACGTAATAAAAGCTTGGAATTTTTCACTCTGGATCTCGAGATCGAGCGAACCTTGAAAATGATACGAAAAAATAGAAGAAACCAAGCTGAAACTATGATCGGAGGGGAAGAATACATGCCAAACATGCCTCGACAATCGCCAATATCGCAGGCACTACCTCAGCAGCCTTCGGTGCTCGAGAATCCACAGCGAGTCCTTAGGGACTATTATCGGCCAATGATGTTGGACAATTTCTCTGGAATTCAGAGGCTGCTAATTCTTGCCAACAATTTCGAACTGAAACCCTCCTTCATTAATATGGTATAACAGAATTAGTATGAAGAAAATCTGCACGAGGACCCCAATGTTGATTTGGATACATTTCTTGAGATTTGTGATACAGTCAAAATAAACACTGTTGCTGAGGATGTAATTTGGTTGAGGTTATTTCCGTTGTCGCTTCGTGATCGAGCACGGGGTTGGTTCTAATCGATCCAACCGGGAAGTATCAATACTTGGGAGGACCTTGCTCAAAGGTTCCTTACTAAGTTTTTCCCGTCTTCAAAGACTTCACAACTAAGAGGTGAAATCGCACAATTTCGCCAAAGGGACTTTGAGCCATTATTTGAGGCGTGAGAGAGATTCAAGGATCTATTGCGTCGGTGCCCCCAATATGGATATCAAGATTAGTTTCAAACCCAACTATTCTACAATGGGTTGGATGGCCAAACAAGAACCATAATTGATGGCGCCTCGGGAGGATAATTGTTGTAAAAAACACCTGCTGAAGCAAATGCGTTATTGGAAAAAATGGCGGCTAATAACTACCAATGGCCAAATGAGAGGAACACGGAATGAAAGGTAGCTTCAATTCATGAGATCGATCATCTTGCTACCTTATCGGCCTAAGTCTCAAAACTCTCAGAACAATTGGTCGCTTTTTCTACTAAGGATAGTTCGTCTAATCATGAAACAGAGAATGTTGCAAGCAGTTCTCAACCTGGAGTGGATGGTGAATTCGAAGAATGTCATTTCGTCAACAATTGGGCTTATACTTTCAGGCTTGCCGCCAATATTCTGACTCACTATTATTCGGGACTTCGTAATCATGAAAATATTTCATATGCGAACAATTAGAACATGTTGCGGTCACTTCCCGGTTATGGAACACAAGCTCAAGGTTACCCTATGCAACAAAATCACCAAATGCAACAACGTCCGATTCAAAATCAAAAGTCAAACTTGGAAGAAATGATGTGTTCTTTCATGACGGAAACTCAAACAATTATGCATGAGACGCATAACCTACTTAACAAGCATGAGATGAGACTTGACTCGATTGAGACCACATGTACAAACACAAATGCTACTGTAAAATCATTGGAAACTTAGATCAGGCAACTTGCAAGTGCGATCCAAGAGCAGACCAAGGGAAAGTTTTCTTGTAACACGGAAACTAACCCGAGAAAATGCAAGGCTATAATGTTGAGAAGTAGAAAAGAGGTTGAAGCAAGTAAGCCAATGGAAGAAGAGCTGGGGGTAAGTCATGATGTTGACCATAATGAACCAAAGAGACATGTGGAGGAGGAAATTGATAAAAAAGTTAATGAGAGAAAGAATGAGAAGAATGAAGGCAAGATGGAGGAGAAAAATGAGAAGAAGAAAGAAGAGAAAGTTGAAGAGAAGAGAGGAGATCAAAGGGTGATTTCGAGGAGAATTACATTCTCGGACAATCCACAGATTCTAACCACACCTTTACCTTATCCGCAAAGATTCCAAAAGAAGAAGTTGGATTCTCAATTTGCAAAGTTTCTTGACATCTTCAAGAAAATACAAATCAACATACCTTTTGCGGATGCGTTAGAACAAATGCCCAACTATGACAAGTTCTTGAAAGACATAATGATGAAGAAAAATAAGATGGAGGAATACGAGACGGTAAATATAATAGAGTAATGGTGCTATATTGCAAAGAAAATTGCCTGAAAAGCTGAAGGATCTTGGTAGTTTTACGATTCTGTGTACGATCGGGAAATCTCATTTTGACAAAGCACTATGTGATCTTAGTTCTAGTATCAACTTGATGCCATCTTCTGTCTACCAGAAGTTGGGACTCTGTAATTCAAAGCCAACCACAATTTCCCTTCAAATGGCATACCGATCATTGACCTATCCGAAAGGAATTATTGAGGATGTCTTGGCAAAGGTGGAAAGTTCATTTTCCCAGTGGACTTTGTCGTGTTAGAAATGGAAGAGGATAGGGAGATTTAAATCATCCTTGGGTGGCCTTTTCTTGCAACGGGAAAGACTTTAATTGATGTACATAATGGCAATTTGACGTTTTGAGTGAACAAAGATGAGGTAAAGTTCAACATTTTCAAAACTATGAACTTTCTAGATGAATGCTCTAAATGCAACCGAGTAGAAGTGGTGGAATCGAGTGTTAGTTAATTCTTTTAGGAAAATGTGAATCGGGATCCAATGGAGCATACTATCCCAAATTCCCTATCTATGGGGGATTTTGGTGAAAAATGCTTAACCACGTAGGAAGGTGTTGTGGACTACATCCTATCTATGGAAGTTGTACCTAAGGACGTACCAAAAGTCATACCTAAAGCCGGCACACCTTTTGTAGATGGTTCGAACCATTCTGGATCAAGCAAATTTCCATTCATCTCAGTTGAATTGGAAGGTGATGAGGAGAGGATTAGGCGCTATATCAAAAATGAAGAACGAGTTATGGAGAGTATCTCCCTCGTTGATGATTGATCTTGGAATTCGCTAAGTCCAACTGGGGACAGTAAATCAAACGCACTTTTTGATATGAAACCAAGGGTATGATCTTGCCCAACCTTTGCTATTATTTACTTTTTGGAGGCCAGAATGGTCTCGGAGCGTGTTTGGAGGTGAATTGATGAGTATGGATACTCGGGGATGTATTTCGTACTTAAAATCGTTGAACTAGCGAAGTGGAAGCGGCTGTCTAAGGCCACAGTTCCAGAGGCTACAGGATGCTCCCCGATAACATTGGACATCTTGCACCAGGAGCTCCAGACGATCTGGCTGGACAATGCTGTTATTCGCCAAGAGCAGTATAATTCGAATCTCCAAAATGCCAATTTTTGGATGTTCATAGACCAATTTACTTGCCAACATGATCAAGTCCAGCGGCTCTTTAGTGCTCACATCGGCTTCGATATGAGTACCTATATGCCAATGCCCCAATTTTTGCCACACCTCTTGCAACCGCCGCACTATCCTTTTCAACGAAACGGTGGTAGAGCTGACGTTCCTCCTGGTGGACGGTAGGAGGTGAGGGTGTCATGTCTTACCTCCTAGGTATGTGTTTTCAACCCATTGTTATCGTCATTGCTATATACTGCTATTGGGTTTGCTGCTCAGTTAGTGTGTACATTGCCTATTTTAAGTTTTGGGGGGGGGGGGGGGATGTTTATCCAATTTTGTTTCTGTTAAAGAAGGATGAACAAAAATTTTGATGTATATTATTGGACTAGATATGTTTAGTTTTTGTAAAAGATGTTTTATGTATGCTTAGTTTTATGCTTTGTAGATGTTTTAATGTATATTGTAGACTTTAATTTATAGCCAAGTTTTAATTTAATATTTTGTGTTTGTGCATGCATAATGTTTAGTTTAGTGTATGTATGTTAGTGTTTAGATTTAGTGTAGATATGTTTATGTATAAAGTAATATTTGCGTGTTGAGTTGTTGAGTTCATCTGGGCCATTTTCCAATAATGAAAATTATCCCCTAATTGTATATTGAGGTCAGGGGTGATGCCATTCATGTGTGTTTTGTGTGCTTGCCATGTCAATTAGGTAAAAAATATTTTGATCCTAAATCGCACGATCATATAAACCCAGTGTATAGCCGTTCGAATGATTTGACGACGATTATTCAGTAATAAGTTCATGACAAATTTAAGGAATCTAGAACTTGACTGAGGGAAACTTGAGGCGAAATCCTTGGTGAGGTAGTTCAGGAGGCATGATTTAGGCCTTCATTTTTATCGCTTAAACCTTTGAAACTAACCTGGTAAATTTTATCCCTTGTTACCTTATCAAAACCGATAACCTTTTCAATTCTGAACACGTATCAATACCCTATCCAATTAAATTTTTCCAAACCATTGTCACAATGCCAAATGTATGAATTAAGTAAAATCAAGTTAGCATTAGTTTATGCTACTTGAAGCGAGTGTTTGGGTTTCGGATGAATTTTTATTAGTTCGGTATTAGTGTATTCACTTGTTATTCTTTCAGTTTTACTTACACGCCCCTTTAATTGTACAAAGTCGAATAAGTTTGGGGTGCGTTATGTTCTAAAAAAAACTATGTGAATATAGTTTTATTTTCGTTTCTTTTGGCAAGTGAATACAAAGTTCTTAAATTCTTGTTCAGGGTTGTATTTTAAATGTTTGGGGGTTACGAGAGAGATATAGCAACAAGCGTTTGTGCCTCGGGTATCGTTGAATTATAATGATTACCTGTTTTCTATTCTTGAGATACCCTTGGCCATATTCCAAAGCCGAACCAAGTCCTATTGATCTCTGTGAATTTTTGAACCTATATTAGTGGATAGTCGAGCCTAGTCAAGCATATGGTTTTCCTAATCCATTACAATTTTAGTCATGAGCCTTGTTATTGAATAATCCAATCCAGTGTTTGGATAATTATATATTTGAGTTCTCACACACACACACTTTAAATGGATTTAGAATGGTTTTTACTGATATTGAGTGTTGAAATTCTAGAACATTATGTGGTGTGTTTTATTCCCGAACTTGATCTGATTGAGGGCTGTTGAAGGAAGAACAACTTAGTTTCTTCGATTGAGCTTGGAACTCGCATGCATTTACTTCTTATTTGTTAATGTTTATTCATTTTTAGTTTAGTAGTTAGTTAATTAGAATAGTTAGTTTATTTTAGTGTTAGGGTATTTTGCTCGAGGACTAGCAAAATTCTAAGTTTGGGGGTATTTGATAGGTTGAAAATACCTATCTACTTTTAAGCCGAATTTGGTAGTTTTTGAGTATTTTATTAATATTTTATTTCATTTTTGTATGTTTCTATGTTAATCAGGTGTAGGGACGTAAACGAGAGATAAACAAGTGAAACGATGGGAAAACGGTAAAAAAACGATGAAAGAAACAAGGCTTCAAGACAGCAAACCCACCACCGCAGTGGTCATTTACCGCCACGGCGGTGAAAGTCCAGAGAGTTTAAGGCTATCTTCAGGGCCACAACGGTGAAGTTAGCTGACATACCCACCGCCGCGGCGGTCACTCTGTGCGGAAAATAAATATTTTTCTAGATATTTTGAAGTCTTGTATTTAAGCCCCTTGTTCTCCCATTTGTCAAAAAAACATTCCCTAACATTAGACACTTGATCTTAAGCTATCTTTGAGAGCCTAAAGAGGAGATTCAACATTTGGAGAAGAGGAAGCACAGACCGATCTTTGGCGACAATGGACTATTTCACTCTAAGATTTGATCGTTCTTCTTTTGTTTTTATCTTTGTAATTAACTTTCCATGATGATGAATCCCTTTTGTTTTAATATTTGTATGACTAAGATCATGGTAGGCTAGATAAATATTATCTAGCGATTGTTGTAATTTATGTAAATACATGTTTGATTGAATATATGTCATTTTAACGGTTGTTTGTCTAAATCCGATTGTGTTTACCATTTTATTACAATTTTAATATGCTTGTTAAGGTATTAGGGTTGCTTTTGAGAACATGGGGTTTGACACTTAGGAAAGGTAACCCCGGATTCGGACTAGGGTTAAACACATCATGACGATCTAACGACTCGAGAGAGCGTTAGAAAGTGTGCAATCCATGAGGTTGGGTCAAGACTCTTGTGACTAAGGGTCGTATAGACGTTGAGGGGGACTTCGGCGTTGACGCAAAGCCACATATTCGCTCACTTTAGACTTGGGAGAGGTAGTGAGCGAGTTTAAGATACCAAAATTGTCGGATAGGATAAACACTATTATTGTTAACTAAACGAAGTCAAACATGTATTAAATAAATGAAATCAATCCCTAGCTAATCCATTTAATTAGAATTAATCCAATAGTTTTTAGTTTAACTTAGTTTTTAATTATTTAAACTCAAACATTTCTTGAACCGTCGAGATAATATAAGACTATGTAATTTGCGGTATTTAATTAATCAAACACGTTTCCTAGAGGACGATATTCGATCAAAAGGTCCACTATATTAAAACTTGACCTGGTGCACTTGTGAGTAAATTAAGGGGTGAAAAAAGTTGTGTCCACTAAGCTTGGTCGGGATTGAGCTGAGCTTATGTAGAAGCATGCTAAACTAGGTCGGAAATAGGATAGGCTTGATCGGAGGTGGGCTGGGCCTGTTCAACACCAAACTTGACTTGGTCAGAGTCCAACTGAGCTTGATCAATAGGAGGTAAAGAGACGGATTTGTTTCACCAACGCCTAAGAGTTCTATACTTGGCAGCTGTGCCGGAATAGAACTGGGACCTTCTTCGTCTTCAGGGACAAATTTGTCTAGAAAGGCAGGATCCAGCTCAAGATGTGCCTCTTGCACTTGTGCTCGGCAAAATTGGAAACCAACCAGTTGGATGTTTTCTTTGCGCGATTCAAAGTGTTCCAAGAGTTTCTTGAACCCCTTCCCATGCTCAATCATTTTCTGCTCTGCCGCGGCAGTCAGATCCACTAAAGCCTTAGCTTGCTCCGTCGACTTTGCTTCCAGAGCTACTAATTTAGCCTTGAACATTGTGCTCTTAACTTTCTTAGAGCTCAGTTCATTGGAGACCAACTTTTTCTCTTTCTCTAATTGCTAGGGGCATCTACTTTGATGGGGGCATCTACTTTGACATCCAGTTCAGTCTTCTTCAAATCATGATCGGATTGCTGCCTGTTGAGCTTTTCTCCTAATGAAGAGTTCTCAGCCAATAACCTTTTAACCTCGGATAAGAGCCTAGAGTTCTCACTAATCAAAGACTGATTGCTGCTTTGAAAAAACTCACACTAAGCACGAGCAATTTGCAAATTGGTCTTGGACTGTTCTTTTGAAGACCTCCATTGTTAATTCGGTTTTAAGGAAAATTTTCTTCTCCTGCAGAGTTCAAAGATCTACTTCCAACCGACTAGACTCAGTTAGTTGGTGTAAGAGTTGAGTTTCCAGTTTGGTTGTATCATCTGAACTTCCAGCCAAGGCAGAGGACAGGTGAATACTCTACAATACACCTAGACTCATTTAGAATCTCATTCAGCACATAAGATGAACTATGAAAACAAATGTAAGATTACATGGAGGAGTGCACAGACGAGAGATCGAAAGAGCTCTACTTGACTACGCTTTTCAACTCTAGAACGACTCTTATCCCAAGACTGCTCATAAATGAACCGAATGACATTCTCAAAGATTTTTTAACTGTTCAAAACTGATGGCCCTACTGCTTTCACCAGTTGACACATCTACTCTTTAAAAGCCCCTGGCAGGCTCGGGGTCGCAGAGGTGCCAACTCCAGACGTTGGAGCAGATGGAAGAGGCTGAGTATGAACTATTGCGGCTTAAAAAATCTGGATTATGGGAGTCTCAGCTACTCGAGTAGCCGATTCCAATCCACGAATTTCGGTAGGGACCGAAATATGTGTACTAGGAATAAGGACGGTACCACTCTTTTCCACTTTATACATAAAGGCTATGAGTCCTCATCAGAGGTTGGTGATATGGGAAGGACAGATTGAGGTTCTTGAGGCTGAGCAGGTCTGGGATGAACCACGACAGGCTGAATAGTTGTGGCAGACACAATAGATTGCGAGGCTTTCTTGGGCGCTCTCTTCCTCTTTCCCAAAGCCAAATCATGCAATTGGGAGACATGAGCTTTATCAATCTTCATCTTTGGGGGCACAAAGGGCTTGTATGTGAACTCTTGGCAAGGTTGATCTTCCGGTATCTGAAGTTTCTCCAATTAGCTGATAACCTTCTATGTTAAACGAAATCTTTGACAGGAACCCCTACCTATGCAATACAATTTACGAAAGGCTGAGGGTGCCACAAAGGCAATAAAGCTCAAAAATTACAAAGATGGGAAAAGAAGATTACTTAGGTAATTGAAAAGTCACGACTGGGGGCTGCCTATCTCCTTAGAGGAAAATTCCCAATTCCTTTTGAAGAATTGATAGCAATTCTTACAATCCTTTACGTATTGTGAAACGTCAGTAAGAAAGGTATATTGTTTCATGACAGAATAGTAAAATCTCCCAGAATCGTTATGGAATTTCAGAGAACATGCACTTCTTACCATTTCTACTGTTAAGGGCACCTTATTTAAATAGGACAGCACAAGAGCGCTTATGATTTGGTGAAACCCATTGGGGACCAATTGGGCTGGGATGATTTCTGATGAGTGTTTTATTTACCAATAAATTAAGTACTTTTAGATTCAAATATTTGTGTGTTTTTAAGGACTTTTGTTGTTTTAATATGTTTTTGTGTTGTTTGGTAGGTTTTTGAATAAAATGGTAAAATTGTGCAAAACTGGTACAGGTGCTATAACTTCAAGGCCAATTTTTAACATGATTCCATTATATTTTTGGAAAACTCAAAACTTGGAAGTTATATATCGTTTTCTTATCTTTCCACAGGTTTTTGAATCACCTAAATCGGAGTTCGAACGAAGAAGTTACAGTCAAAACAAAAAAGCGTGTCACCGTCGCAGCGGGACACCACCGCCACGGTGGTAAAACAACAGAAAGTTTGTAACGGCTTTGCATTTCCACCGCTACAGCCGTAACTTCTGCACCAGTTTAGATATTATTTTAGCTATTTTAGGATATTTTGATCCCATTTTCTCCTCCTCTCCTCTCCATTTGGCCAACATACCTCCATAGACCTTATGAGGATAGTAGATAGTGTTTTTGGGGGAGCTGAATCAATTCCTAAGGAGAAGAACACAAAGCAACGAAGGAGAAGCGATCTTGAAACATTCTTAGCGAGAAATCTTCGGACTACGACTAGTTTCTCTCGTTTTTCTCTTTATCTCTTAACTTAGGATTATTGTTTGAGCATGTTTAGCTCGTTTTACATTGTATATACGGTTATGGCCGTTGACTAAACATGGATTATCTTAGAGATTAACATATATTTATGAAAATGTGATTTGTTTGAGTTTATGTTTCGTTAACGTGTGTTCTTTATAATTTCGATTGTGTTTATCATTCTTGTATTGATTATATGCTTAGAATGATATATATAGAATACGGGGTTTGACATTCGGGAGAAGTAACCCCGGATTCGGACTAGATTAAACACAACACGACAATCTAACGACCCGGGAGGGCGTTAGAAAGTGTGTAATCAATGACGTTGGGTGAGACTCACGTGACCTAGCGTCGTTAAGACGTTGAGGGGGACTTCTTCGTTGATGCGAAGTCATGTATTCACTCGTCTTACACTTGGGAGAGGTGGCGAGTGAGTTTATGAACCGAGATTGTCGGATACCCGAACGCTGTTAACATAAACTAAAATGAGACAAAACACGTTTTTGTAAATGAAAGTTAATCCCTTGGCAATCTACTTCCCTTAACCGTCTCATATTAATATTAGTATAGTTAATTTAATTAGATTAATTAAATTAGTATTAGTATTTAATTATATTCCATTTTTATCGCCTAGATAAAATTAAGTTATGGTAAACGCGGTAATCAATAATAATCACAACCAATCCCTGTGGACACGATAACCCTAACTCTCCCGATCTATACTAAAATTGACCTCATATACTTGCGATTAAAAGTAGCGGCGTATTTACGCGCTACCAATTTCATCTTCTTTACAGGAATAGGGGCGTCTGTTTTCTGAAGGAACCCTAATTTTAATCGATGAAGGAATTTCAAATGTGTTCCGAAATGACCTGAGCCATTAATTTCTAAAAACGCTTGCCCGATGATCACCCCAGTTCATCAGAGAATCAGTAGATGCACGAGCCCAGCTGTCAACACTCTCTCGGAAAGTGGCATGGACGATAAACTGGCCTCGGCCGAACTAAGAGGTGGAGTAGAAACCATTACTAGAATCAGGAGCTTGGAGGAGTATGAGAGAGCACAATGCGGTAAAGAAATCAAGCAACAAAGTAGGAGAAGATGTGAACTTACAAGTAAATGATGACATTTCGTCTCGCTTAAGTGAACCACCACAAAGGTCAAGAGGGCAAATGATGTGGGTGAAATTCTCACCCACAAGTTGGAGCAGACAATGACGAAACACTAGGTCGAAGCTTCTGGTGAGATCCAACCCGGAAGAAGTGATCTAGTAATTAATCATGGGCTGACTGCTCTAACAGCCCAAAAAATGAAGTATCTGGCCTACTAATAAAGCTCAACCAACCGCACATGGGCTTATTCGGTACAAGACAAGGCCTCCTATTGAAGGCCCGATAATCAAATCTAAGAATGGTAGGTCAACGGTAACCGTTACCTCACCTACCACCCTCCCATGCACAAACATGATTGACGTAACATCCCGTAATGGGGGCACAAACAATATTCATGACAGTTAAGTATGGAACGTGGAGGAGATCATGGCGGAGACGATTATCAGGGGTACGGTCTATATATGTAGAAGGGAAGGAGGTATGACACACAACTCTCAACATTATGCTCAATATACAGTCCATAATTTTTTATCTATCAAAGAGCAATCTAATTTTATTTTTACACCGTAAGTTCTTTGACCGATACTATTTCGGTGTTCCTCATAGAACTAACTGGTTTTGTAGGTTAGATTATAGGTTGCGAAAGTCTCTTGCACGTGAGAAACTATGGCACATACTGAGAAATTTTTAGCAACATCAATTGAACCTTGGGATTTATATAAAAAAGCGAATAAAAAAATAGCGCCGAAGATGAAAAATAAAAAGCGGGGAACAAATTTTGATCCTTAAAAAAGAAACAGTACCTCTGTCCATTAACAAATTCTCCTCACATTCGTCACATATGACATACTCATGGATGACTACCATTTTGACTTCTTGGGACGGAATTATATAGCCAACCAAGACAGATCACCAAACAGGATTTGACATTTAGCAACTATGCATTATCAACTATTATCATTTCTTTCCCCATTAACTTTATGGTTACTCAACACATGCAATTGACTATCAATTGGCATTCAATATCATTTATTATGGTACTAATTAGTAGTTTTTATGCATTTTTAGTTGAATTCCACAAAAATTTCAAGCAATTGATTCATGACATTTCACTAATTCATATATTATAGAGCTTTTTGCATTTTGCACCCTTAAAGTTTTAGAGAAATCTCATTTTAGCCTTTATCCTTTCAATTTAAACACATTAAATCCTAAAGTATTTAAATCGTGTCAAGTCAGTCATTTCTTCCATTTTATGATGAAATTCACCCACGTGAAAAATTTTGTGGCTGACACTAGAGGTGATCATGGGCCGGGCCGGGCTTTAACTTGGGTATTACAAAAAAATACTAGGTCTTAACCCGACCAGACCCTATGGTTGGGACCTACTTTTATGCTCAAGCCTGACTCTACCAAAACAATTAAGCCCAAGTCTAGCCCTAAGACTGGCCCGACCATATAATTTTTTTTTGAATAATAAAATATAAACATAAACACTATAACATAAATACTAAAATATAAACAATAAATACTAAATACATAAATATAAACATACAAATATTATTTGTGTTGGATTTGTTTTTTCATGCCCAAGTCCGACCCCATAAAAAAAAATCAAGCCCAAGTCCGATCTTATAATTTTTTTTTTAAATTTAAAAATAAATACTAAAACATAAACATAAACACTATAACATAAATACGAAAATATAAATAATAAATACTAAATACAAAAACATAAAAATATTAGTGTGTTGAGTTTATTTGATATCTATATATATGTATGTGTGTATATATATTATTTTTTTTAATTAATAGTTCTCAGGTCAGGTCGGGCTGACCCTAAAAAAATTGACTTTGCCCAAGCCTAGCCCTAAATTTAATTGGGTTTAAAAATCAAAATCCAAACCCTGTTTATGAGTTTAAAACTAAAGCCCGTGCCCTAAAAAAAAAGGATTGGGCTGGGCGGGCCCCTGAACCCATGACCACCCCTAGCTGACACGTGACTGATTTTTTATCGTAAAAAATAATAGTTACCGATTTGAATTAACTTTACATGATTTAGATAATTCGAGGTTTTAATATGTTTAAATTAAAAGTAGTGGGATTAAAGTGAGATTTCTCCAAACTTTTAGGGGCAAAAAGTGCAAAATTAAAAGAAAGGACAAAAAGTCAAGAATTTCACACATTTCACATTCTTGAATTTTGGTACGGCCATGTGGACCACAATTTACCAGTTGAAGTTTTGGTTAGCACTGCAATATTGAGGTCAAATCAGAAAAAAATAAATAAAAAAAATAGAGCTTTTTTGCACCTTCACAATTGAAGTTTCATATAAATCTCACTTTACTTTACTTCCTTTTAATTCCAACACATTATATCATGAAATATTTAAATTGTATCAAAACAGTCATTTTATCATATTTTATGACAAAATTCACCCACATAGTTGGTTATGTGTTTGGCACGTGGCTGATTTTCATTATAAAAAATGACAGAGTTATCGATTTGAACTGACTAGCCACACGATTTAGATATTTTAGAGTTTAATATGTTCTGATGTGAGGTATTCTGGTTGGATGTCACTACCCACTCAAAGCGTCACATGTAGAAGAGTTGCCACCTTGGAGAAGTGACTCATGAGAGAGGTGTGGAGAATCATCCGAACACCCTCTAGTTGGTATATGCCAAAAGATAGGCCCCTCAGTCGAGCTCCGTTCTTCGAACACCCTCTGGTCAGTAAATGCCAAAGGGTAGACCCCTCAGTCATGTTTCGCCCTTTGAGCACCCTCTGGTCGTAATCATCAAAATGGAGACCCCTCCCCCGTTGTCTAAGCAGGGTTGTATGGGTTGACCCTACTTGGATCAACAGCCTAGAAGATCTTTGGGAGCCTTCGTCTGGGCACCGTCCTTTGAATAACCTTGCTCGGTACAACAACATTTGGAAGCCTCTAGATGCCAGTTCCGAGCTCGGGGCTCTAAGCTCTATCATCCGAGCACCCTCTACTCGGACTCTCCACTTAATAGGCCCCTCTCGACGCCTATTTGACCTCTACATGAAGAATTTCGCCCCGAGATCAATATCGAGGGTAGAACAACTCATCTCAGCGCCTCTGTTGACATGGGCCAGACCCATTCTCCTTAATTGTGTTGGCTGGTGAGTCTAAAGGCCAAGTTCAAATGCTTAATCTCCTCATGCGCCCACTCAATGGTCATTGGCTGAGTTACGGTAATTAACCGAGTTCAGACCTCTAATCTTGCGACACTAATTGTGCTCTACTCTTATAAATACCCCGATATTCAATGTCTCACATAATGCTCATCTGTTGATTTGAAGTATATTTAGCCTTTTCCTCCTTGAGCTTTTACTTTCACGCCAGGGGGATTTCACTGGGCACAATCTCGACGGGACCTTGTGTAGGTACAACCTTGGAGTCTCAGCTCAGATTGTACCTTGGACCACGAAGCATCAAACGAATACCGATCTTCGACGTCAACCTCCTGAACACATTGCCTCCACCTTGCCAAGCAAAGTTTACGTGTACTTTAACCGGACTAACTTGAGGTATTAAACCATTAACCGGACTAACTTGAGGTATTAAACCATTTTTAGACACCCATGTTCAAATTGAAAGTATAGGAATTAATTTTTTCCAAAACTTCTAGGGTGCAAAGTGCAAAAACCTCAAAAAAAATAAAAAAAAATGAATGGAGCTTTAGTTCAGTGTTGCCACCCAGGCTAATAATTGGGCAAGGAAGAAGACTCGCTCTAATTAATTGCAACTTTTGACCCAAAACCTAGTGGGTCGGGTCCATGAGCGAGCTCCCTCTGCCATCTGCCGTCTGCCCAGCCACACTTAAGCATGACACGTGCACGACATACGGGATTTTCCTATCAGAACGAAACTTAGAGGGCTAAACTAAGATAAATTCATATTGGGAGCACCAAATTAAAATTAGATGAAACTTGGAGGTTCTGGCAATTAGAAAAGGGCCAAATCATTTAGTAGAAGAAGAAAGATGGAACTTTCACTATCATTTTCGTAATTTTGTGATCATTCTAGTAATCACTTGAAAAACAAGCTATTATTTGTTTGGATGTTGGAAAATGAAAAGACTAATACTTGGTACGTACTATGTTTTTTCAGGGAAAAGATTTTGAGTTTTATAATTTATAGTTTAGCACCAATGGCACGACCTATCATTTCGAAAACATATAGGGACACTTCTCACCGATTTTTTTTTTTTTTTTTTTTTTTTTTTTTTTTTTTCATTTTAGGATTTATAGTTTAGGAACGATGACACATCCTATCATTTCGAAAACATATAGGGACACTTCTCATTGATGCTCTTTATTATTTTGGAAACTCAACAAATATATGTCGAAACTCTGACCAACTAATATGTTCAGATTCTATTTTACCAATTTACTCTTCTATTGTTTAAGATGTTTAAAATACAAAAAATATATCAAAATATTCAACCTGACTACAAAATTCACGCAAAATTTAAAAATTCTTCACTCATTTTAAAAGGAAAAAAATTATTTAGTATATTTTTTATATAAAAAAAAAAAATTAATTTTGTATTAAATTAGTTTTTGGTATTGGTAGTCCACATTTAAGCTTAAGTTACAAATATTTTCTTAAGTTTTTACAATTTAAACTTAAGTTACAAATATTTTCTTATGTTTTTACATTTAAACTTAAGTTACAAATATTTTCTTAAGTGTTTACATTAAAACTTAAGTTACAAATGTTTTCTTAATTTTTTATAACCATTTTTATGGCAACATTAAGAATGACCATTAAAACTTGATAGAAGCTTAGCTATATATAGAGGTTTTGGTTAAGTTCAAGCACTTCATTCCAACAAAATACACCGTCTGATGTTGCCAAAAATTCCTAGCACGTGCAATCAGATTCTCACGTGCCAAAAACCTTCACAACTCTATCTTTTTAACTTGCAAAACCGATTAGTTCTTAAGGGGAAAACTAGTGAGGTGTCGGCTAATGAATCTCTGATGTGAGAATAAGTAAGTCTGTTTATGATGAAAGTTTAAGCACTTGAATCAATTGTAATAACAATATGTTGATACCTTACCTTTATATAGACTTTCTCAGTTTGTGCCATTTCATTGGTGAGGTCGTCCTTTCTGTGACCCTCTCCTATTAATATGGGATATGGCCACGATCTTTTCCCATTAAGCATGAGATATGATAGTAATCTTGTAACTGACGTACGGTTAGTCAGTTGTAACGTTCCTCATGCATGGAGGATGTGGAGGTTATGGGCAGACCTATTATTGGCTTTGTTATCGTGGGTTCTGATTACCAATTGTTGGGCTTGCTTGCGAGGCCAACTTTGTTTATGTATTGGACCGTTAAGGCCTCTTCCTCGATAGGCCGGTGTATTCAGCCCAGAATAATTATCGGGTTATATCTTTCGGGTCAGATCATTAACCCGATCCGACCCATCACAGCCCTCAAATCTTTAATAATTGTGGGCGGGAGTTTTTCTTATATCATTTGCGCTCCTGACTTTCGTGACAATTCAGAGAAGAGAGACGAAAGATTACATCTCCCGTTCACGTAAGTTCTCGTTTTCTTCTAATCTTTTAATTGTGCTATTTGTTCACATTCTTCTTTTGGTTTTTTGTTACTCTGTTTGAAATGTCATTGGGTCCATCAAATAGTCCGGCTAAGGCTGGTTCGTCGTCGAATCCCTTTGTGGAGTAGACGACGCCTGCCCATGCTTCTCAATCCATCAATTCCCTAATTAATTGGGGAGATCATGGTACGAGTTCTGTCCCAAAGGAATAGCTCAAGCCATTCCGAGAACAATATGGTATTCCTTTTGTCCGTTTCTATTAGGGTTCCATCCGGAGACGAACGTCGTTATAGTGCCAAAGAGGATGAAATATGCTTCTTTGTGTGGATGTTCGAATACGGACTCACAATTCCTTTCACTCATTTTCTTTGCAATTTTTTTCTTCAATTAGAGATTACCCTGGCTCAATTAACCCCCAATGGCTTCCGTCAGATCATGGGAGCTATTGCTCTTTCTCGAGTAAACAATGTTCTCCTTACTGTAGATATGATTAGGAGTGTCAGTTCCCTCAAATTTCTTTTTGAAATAGGGAGATTTTATTACTCCCCCATTAAGAGGTTCTCTTTTCTAATAACATTTCTTCTACGGTGAGAGGAGATTGGCCAAGGCGGTACCTCTTCTTTTAGGGTAATTGGGAGTTTTCTCCTGATGAAATAGGGTAGCCTCCAGTTGTATTGAGGCATTTTAACTACCAGAATAATTTTATTTACTTATGCTTTCTTTGCAATTGAATTCATGAATTTTGCTATAATGGTTTTGATGTCTGCTTGGATTGTCTTATGCAGGTGAAAAAGCCTGCAAAAGTCTTCGCTTTATACCCAAGGTTGAGGACAAATTGAGAAGGTTGTTGGTCCTATAAAGGAGGTCCTGCAAGGTTCTTACTTCCCACCCATTTATTTCTCCAGCAATGGATGAGTCCTAATTCAACTGCCTAGAAGAGTTACAAATTGGAAAGAAGAGAAAAAGACCTACTAAGAAACCCTCTGGGCCATCTGGGCAGTTAACAACTTAGTCTGCTGCCCAGGTCACTGCTACGCCTACAACTCCACCTGTTGCTGAGCCGGCTGTTCAAGTCGCTGTCAAGCCTTCAGTTCAGCCTACTACTCAGTCTCTTATAGTTCAACCAATGGCCCCCATCCTCGTCTCATTCTTCATGCAAATTTTGACTTAGATGAAGATTCTCAACCATTAAGTAGACGTCACCGTGGGGTTGTCTTTATGCTGGTTCCTTCTGCCCAAGTTCCAATTCCTATAGAGATTAGGGGGTTAGAGGTTGTCACCCATGTAGCTGGGATTTCTATAAACTATGTTGTAGAGCCTGCTTCAATAAACAATCAGCCTACTCCTCCTACAACAACTGCTTCTAGTTAGGGGATGTCTACTTCGCCAAGCAGTTGTGGCATATCTCGTGAGCAGATGTGCCACCTATTAAAAGAGATAAGCCCCTAAATTCCCAAAAACTAGGAGATCTTCAACAATGCCATTAAGGCCTTGTTCGAGTAGTCTTTGGACAAGAGCAGGGCCAAGATTGGGAGTCACAATCGGGTTGAGCTCTTCACGATCTTTTTCTGTGCACTTCTCCAGGTAATTGTCTTCATATTCAATAATTTTTAAACTACTTGAGTTGTTTCGTTGGTTTTTAATCAATTGCCATTATTTTATAGAGCATCCATATTTCTTCTGCACTGGTAGGAAGTTCTGATGATGTGACTGAGTTAGATACTCAGCTCATGCTTCAGTTAACTGAATCCAGTTACCTGGGAGAGGACCTTCGTGTTTTTCAGGAATAGAAGGTCTCTCTTGAGACTGACTCGGCACTGGCGAGGCTGTCTCAATAGAAGTTCGAAGCTAAGTTGCGCGCCGCCAATGCACAACGTGAAGCGCTGTAGAAGAGCAATGAGCTGTTCTTTACATAGAACAATAGGTTTCAAGAGGAGAACCTTACTCTGTAGGAAGAAATCTCAGTTCTGAAGGGGAAGATCAGCTCGGTAAGGTCAGAAGTAGATCTCTTGCGGGTTAACTCCAGGCCAAAGACGTCGCTTTTCAGACCAAAAAGGTTGCTCTTCAGGTAAAGGAAATGTCCTCCAGTGCATAGAAAGCGAGAAGAGTCAAATCTCAGCTGAGCTGAACCAGGAACAGTTGAGGTCTGCCAACCAGGCACAAACAGTAGAGAGGCTAACTGCAGAAATGGCGGTGATGGCAAATGAGAATGAAAAGACGATTGACCAGCTCTAGGTCCAATTTAACTCTATGTCAAAGAACATTCAGTTGGTAGGCTATTGCCATTGCCAAAGCCTGGTGTTAAGGGAGCACCCAGAGATCGATTTATCCTTACTGGACACTGAGTTGGAGGAAGAAGTAAAAGGAGAAGGTGCTGTTGTTGAAGAGGAATAAGGGGTTGGTGCTGAAGGAGGTGCACCTTGCGCTGAAGGTGAAGTGCTTCTATCAGAAACCCTCACATTAGCGGTTGAGGTGCCTGCAACCAATTCAATCCAAGCTCTTCTGGTTAGCTCATTCCTGATCCAATTCCTCTTTCTTCGTTGCACTCCTCAGCTTAGCTAGTGCAGAACAATCAAGTCCAAGCTCAACTTGGTGATGTTGTCTCTGCCCTTGCTGGTCTTTAGATCTCTGGCCAGCCAGACGTCGCTGATCGAAGTGCCATACTCTGATTTGACGATTGTCTTTTCAATTTTTAATACCTGTAGTTTTTTTTTTTTTTTTTTTTTTTTTTTTTTTGTGTGTGTGTGTGTGTAATGATGACAATTTCTGTAATTATGATTTGTTTAAACAATAGCCATTGATTAACATTGGAAATACACGGTCATGATTATTGTACGTCTTTCGTCAGCGCAAGTCACTTACTCATAAATGCTCATTCTAAAGATTCGTTTACACTTCCTTATCATTTTTCTCTTCATTGGTTTGGCTATTTAAAGCCAAACCGTGTGTTGATGTTTCGCAAATACCCAACGCTCTCTATTTCTTTGTTTAAATTTTCACAAAGTTTTTCTTTCTTTTCTCCCTCTTATCCCTTTTCCCTTATAACTATGTTATGGCCATCTTCATCCTCTTTTGAGGTTATTGTTAGCGGAATATTATGTCGCTACTTTTATCGCAAGTGTACGGGTCAAGTTTTAATAGAATAGTGATGAATAGGGTTGTCGTATCCACAAGAATTGGATTAAATTATTGTTAAGTACCGCGATTGTCATAACCTAATTTTATCTAGGCAATCTAATTTTTAGTTTTTTATAGAAATAATAAAACTAAACTAATTAACTAATTAAACTATAATACTAATATGACGTTTATGGGAATATATAATCTAGGTATTAATTTCGTTCATTTAAACGTGTTCGTTTTAGTTTAGTTTACATTAATGGTATTCAAATCTATCCGACAATCTAGGTATCGAAAACTCACTCACTACCTCTCCCGAGTGTAAAGTGAATGAATATATGACTTTGTGTCAATGCCGATGTCCCTATCTAGCATCTAAACGACACTGATCACATGAGTCTTGCCCCAACCTCACGGATTGCACACTTTCTAATACTCTCCCGAGTTATTAGATCATCACGTTGTGTTTAAACTCTAGTCCGAATCCAAGGTTACCTTTCCCAAGTGTCAAACCCCGTATTCTCAAACCAACCAATATATCATAACAAGCATATAATGAAAGTAATAAAACAGTAAATACAACCAGATAAAGATAAACAACCGTTAACAAAACATTGATTTATTCAAACCACGTTTTCATGAAGTACATCAAACCCTAGACAATATATGTTTAGTTATACATGGCCATAACCAAATATTCAATAACAAATAAGCTAAACATGATCAAAACTACCAACCCAAGATAAAAATAAAAGAGAGAAATAAGGGAGAATAGCCAAATTTGAAGAACGGGTGATTCCACGTGTGTTAAGTCCGCTCCAATATAATTTTCTCCTCTTCAAATTGATGATCCTCCTTGGTTGTTATGTCTTGGAGCTCTCAAGACACTCCCAAAAACATGCCTTAGGTGTTGGGGGAAGAGGGGTTATCATAGGGATCCAAAATATCTCAAAAAATATCCCAGAATATCTTATCTAGGTGGAGCCGGACCGCTGCAGCAGTGGGGTCTACTGACCCTTCACCGTTGCAGTGGTGAAGGCCACCACTGCAGCGTTGGTTGTTTGACCGTAACTTTCTCGTTTAAACTTTGATTAAGGTGATTCAAAAACCTATGGAAAGATACGATATAGATATATAACTTCCATGTTTTGAGATATTCCAAAATCAGATTGAAGCATTATTAAAAATAGCCTTAAAGTTACTACACCTGAACCAAATTTACATTTTGTCACCCATTTATTCAAAAACCTATAAAGCAATACTAACACACATTAAACGAACAAAATACTTGAAAACACACAAATATTGGAATATAAAAGTACTTGATTTATCGGTAAATAAACCACTCATCATCTATATAGAATGAGAGGAAGCTGGAGATTGAGCTAGATGAGAATTTTTGTGCTTTAATGACAAGAGCGAAGACCCTCACCGAAGAGCGTGCTCGTCTTAGAGCTCTTGAGGATGGTTGCACCGTCTTCTTCGCTATGGAGGTTGCTCATTTCCGCGTCATCTCATAGCTCCAAGAACTCAGGGGCCAGTTCAAGAAGTCATAGAGGGAGGTTCGTGAACTATCTAGTCACTTGCATTTTCATAAGGAGTGGGTCGATTCCATGAAGGAGAAGTGAAATAAGCCCTGAGAGAAGAACAAAGAGAAGAAGGTAAAGATCCGAGAATTGGTCCTCAAGATCAACCGGTACGAAAAGCATGACTTCTACTATTCTAACTCAGATATGAAGGACTAGGTCTCCTCCCTTCTTCTTAGTCGGATTGGTGTCACCCACTCAACCCCGGTTTAATAGAAGAAGTTACAGATTTTTTTTTTTTTTTGAAGTGAATAGTTTTTTTTTTTTTTTTGGTATTATGAACAGTCTTTTGTTTTTTTTTTCTTCATTTTTTTGTTTTGTAATGATATACCTCATTTTTTTTTGTTAATACAAAAATATGGGTTCTGGTATTTGTGTTGCTACTGTGCTTTTTGTTCGTTCTCCTTTTTCCTGCCTCCTTCATAACTTGGTAGTACACGAACCTAATTATGAACCAACTTAGGCTTTAGATAGAATAAATAAGATGTTTGAAAACGAACTTAACCACAGTAAGCAAAGCCACTAAATCACGATAAATCAGATTTTACCATTACAAGAATCCTTCCAATGAAAATTTTTCTTTCGTCTTATTGTATAACATTCTTCTTAAGTTATTGTTCTTTTCTAGTCTTAAACTTTGCATACCTTATTGTGGAGTTAGTTTAGACTCCATATTTGATAGGGTCATTGCAGGAGCTTATTTGGTCACTAATAAGTCCGTACTATTTACACTTAGTTCTGAACACTAAATGTTTCAATTGGTGAACTGATCTGCTTTGCTCTATGAGTGAGCTGATTTGCTCGGCTTCGTAAGTGAGCTGATTTGCTCTGCTTTTGTCTGAGTTGATCTGTTTAATTCATTTATACTTAGTGAGTAAGCTGATATGCTCTGCTCACTTTTGTTTCATACTTAGTTTTTACATACTAAATGTTTTGCGAGTGAGCTGATAGGCTCAGCTAATTCTTGAATGAGTGAACTCATCTGTTTTGCTCTTGTCTGAGTTGATCTGCTAAGTTAACTTGTACTTAGTGAGTGAGTTGATTTGCTCTGCTTACTTTTGATTCACACTTAGTTTCTACATACTAAATTTTTTCCGAGTGAGCTGATCTGCTATACTCTTGTCTGAGTTGATCTACTCATTTAACTTACACCCAGTTTCAACACCAAATGCTTTTATACACTTAGTTTTTGTGCCCTAAATGTTTTTTACACTTAGTTTAAATTAGAATATGACAAAATAAGTGTTTGCAATGGTTGGAATGGAAAGAAAACTTTCTTTTTTTATTTCATTCAATGAATGTCTCACATAGAAATGAATAAAAAGAAATTTCAAAATTCAACGAAAACATGAAATTTAGAAAGACAAGACACTTCATATGAAATACTTTCACAAGTGTGAGATATTCCATGGTCTTGGGATTTTCACACCACGCAGATCTTCCAGCCAATAGGTCTTGGCTTGTTTACTTTAGTTACTTGGTAGGGTCTCTCCCAGTTAGGGGCTAGCTTTCCCAAACGAGCCTTTGGGTGGTGCAACATCACTCTTCTAAGTACAAGATCCCCTACTGCAAAGTGCATTGGACGTACTTCATGGTTGAACATCCTTGTAACTCTTGACTTATAGGCCGCCATCCTCATTGCTGCCTTGTCACATCTCTTTTCTAGCTGGTCCATCTCTTATCGTATAGATTCTTCATTCTTCACAAGGTTGACTGTGCCATCTCATCTTAACGACAACCCAATCTCCATTGGAACTACGACTTTAGTCCCATAAGTAATGGAAAATGGCATTTCCCATGTGGTGGATGTTGGTGTGGTTTGGTAAGTCCACAAGACTCTTGGTAGTTCTTCTACCCAGTTGCCTTTGGTATCATCCAGTTGTTTTTTGAGCACTTCCTTGATGGAACGGTTAGTCACCTTAGGTTGTCCATTGTCTTATGTCCTGTGCTAAATCTTTAGTTCTTCGTATATCCTTACAACCTTGCCACTGGTGAATGGTGTTCCGTTATCGGATATCAGTATCGCTGAAATGCCAAAACGACAAATCAAAATTTTCCAATAGAAGTTCTTCACTTATTTTTCTTCTACTGTCACAAAGCTTTTAGCTTCAACCTACTTGGGAAAATAGCCGATCACTACTAGTAATTATTTTTTGTTCTCTGGCATTGGGGTGAACGCCCTTAGTATGTCCATCCTCCATTGAGCAAAAGGCCATGGGCAGGTTATCGGTGTCTGCTCTTGAGCTGGGACTTTGATGTCATTAGAGAACTGTTTGCACTTGTCGTATTTCTTAACGTATTCTTGCGCATAGTTGCGCATTGTTGTCCAATAGTAACTGATTCTGAGTGCCTTGTACACCAAGGTTCTTCCTCTTTGATGATTTTCGCAAACCCTTTCATGGATTTCTTGCAAGACATAGGTGACTTTCTTTGGTCCAAAACAAAGCATAAAGGTTGGGAAAAAGATCTTCTATGCAGTTTATCATTGGTCAACATATACCTTGACACTTTATACAGGATCTTTCTGGCTTATTCCTTGTTGTCTAGTAGAGTTTCTTCTTTTAGATACTGAACTAAAGGGGTTATCCAATCTTCTTCTTGATCTAGTTTACCTATGCACGCACAAAGGTTGGCTGGTGCTACTATGAACGGTTAGTCAAGGAATTCCACCATTTCAGACCGTTGATTTGGTCCTAAAGACAAGGCTAGTATGGACAGTGCATCAGCTTTCTCTTTTTCAGCTCTTAGAACAACTTCAAATTTGTAGCTTTGGAGTGAGGTAGTTAACTCTTTCACTTTCTCGATATAAAGGCATAACCTTTCTTCATTCACCGTGTACACTCCATTTATCTTGTTGACCATCAATTGTGAGTCTGATCTCACCTCCAGATTATAAGCTCCTAATCATTTGGGGAAAGTCAGCCCAATGATTATCGCTTCATGTTCTATTTTGTTGTTAGAGGTTCGTAAACCAAGTTGCACTGCTCTTTCAAGCTGATACCCTTCTGGTGTTTCTAGGACTATGCCTATGCCACACTCCATTATTTTTGAGGCTCCATTGACCCACAGCTTCCATGGTGTAACTGACTGATCAGGGCATTCTCTATCTTTTGTTACTACTTTGCCTAGAGAAGTCAGCTCAACAATAAAATCTACCAGGGCCTGCCCTTTAATTGCAGTTCTAGCCTTATACTTATGAAGAACTTACCAACTTCTAATACCCACTTCATGAGACGTCCGGAGGCCTCTGATCTGTGTATTACTGCTCTAAGGGGATAAAAGGTTAATACATTGATTTTGGGTGCTTGAAAGTATGGCCTCAGCTTCTGAGATAAAGTTACTAGGGCTAGGGAAAGCTTTTCTAGTTCAATATAGCGAGTCTCAGCTGGGACTAGAGATTTGCTTATGTAATAAACTGGTCTTTGCCCTCCTGGGTAATCTTTACTAGTGTTGCACTTATTGCGACTGAGGTTACCGCCAAATATAAGTAGAGCTTATCTCCTGAGTTTACTTTGGCTAGTGTTTCAACTGAACCTAAGTAATCTTTGATGGACTGCAACACCCATTCACAATCCTCATCCCACTGAAAGTTTTTGCTTCCTTTTAAGATTTTGAAGATGAATCTGTTTAGGGCCGCCAACCTCCTTGTCAGCACTTGGACCTCTCTGATAGTTGTGCAGAACTTCATATTTTGGATGACTTCTATCTATCCTGAATCCACCATGATTCCTGACTGGTTCACCACAAAGCCTAGAAACTTTCTTGATGCTACACCGAAGGCGCACTTTTTAGGGTTCAACTTCATATTGAACCTCCTCAGTATAGCAAAAGCTTTCTCCAGGTATCTTAGGCGGTCTTCTTTTTTGGAACTTTTGACCAACATATTGTATATGTAGACCTCCATGGTTGCTCTAATTTTCTCTCGGAACATGCGGTTCACTAGTCGTTGATAGGTTGCTCCTGCATTTCTCAAACTAAATGGCATTACTTTGTAATAGTATGTACCTCTTGGAGTGATGAATGTTGTTCATTCTTCATCCTGCTTATCCATTTGGATTTGATTATAGCCTCAGTAAGCATCCATCATGGTCAGCCATTCTTGCCTTGCTGTTGCATCTACCATTTGGTCTATCCTTGGCATTGGGTAATAGTCTTTTGGGTATGCTTGGTTGAGGTTAGTGAAGTCCACACACATTATATACTTCCCATTCTTTTTTTTTTGACAAGTATAGGGTCAGCTAACTATTTTGGGTATATCACCTCCCTTATGTAGCCAATTGCAAGCAACCTTTATACCTCAAATTCGATCACCTATTTTTTTTCAAGGCTGAATGTCCTCTTCTTTTGCCTGACTGGTGGATAGGAACTAGAGATATCGAGCCAATGGACTGTTACATCAGGGCTGATGCCCTTTCATGTCTTCTGGAGCCCAGGCGAAGACTTCTAGGCTTTCTTCCAGTAGTTTTATGATCTTCTCTACTTTATTTTGGCTTAGCCTATCACTAGATTCAGAGTTATTTGTTTAAAGGTTATCCCTCGTACTTGCTCAACAAGTTGGAGAACAATGGGGTGCTGTCTGAAATCATTGATCTCCTGAGCTGAGCTGTTTGACGGAGCTCTTTTTTTGCTCTGGATTTGATTGCTATAAGGCCTTCTCTTCCATTTTATAGCTATTGCAAAGCACTACTTGGATGCTACGTGGTTTCTTTGTAATACTGCTACTACGCCATCTTTTGCATACTTGATACCAATAACGATGATGCCACACCTTTCATTGCATGAAGCCATGGTCGTCCCAATATCACATTGTAAGGAGAGGTGGAATCCAATACCATGAACTCTATGGCCTTGGTGTACCCGTTTTCTTCCTTGTTAGCCATGACTGACAAGGTGATCTTTCCTTTGGGAGAGTTAAGGTCTCTGTTGAATCCTACTATGACTGTTTGAGTTAAGCTAACATCTAAGTTGGGCACTCCCATCTGCTTCAGCATGTTCACAAAGATGATGTTAGCAGAACTGTCTATATAAACTAGGATTATTCTTACCTCGAAACTGGAGATCCAGAGGGTTATGACCAGGGCATCTTTATAGGGGTGCACTATTCTCTTACAATCATCGTCAGTGAAGGTGATGACTGGTCTTGGCTTCACTGTTATTGACATTGCTTCTCCATAATTGCTCTCCAATGCTCTATCACGAATTTTTCTCTTCTGTTCACAATTAGTTTTCCCAGTAGCCGATCGAACAGTGTTTATCTTGTAAATGACTTCATAATTGTTGTTGGGACCATCATCTTTGCGCTCCTTGTCACAACTTTCGTTACGTCATTTACTTCTAGTTCTCTTTCTGACCCTTGAACGCTTCTGCAAGTAGCCACGTAACTGACTCGTGTCAATTAGTTGCTTGATATCCTTTTTGAGCTCCCAATAGTCATTTGTGTCATAGCCATGGTCCATATGGAAATCACAATACTTCAACTTGTTCTTTCTATTGGACTTTGTGTTTATTTTGGGAGGCCGTTGAACCACCTCAGATGACCGGATTTCATGCAAAATCCTAGAGATTAGAATTAATAGACTTGGGAGGTTTGGTTCTGGATGATCATCCGGTCTTAAACCTGAGTTTTTGGGATGATCTTTCTGCTTGTCTAAGCTGCTCCCATTTGTTCTGTTGTGGTCCTTCTCGCTTTGCCTAGGGTGATCTTTGGTTGATCCCCTTTCTTCTCTTGCACGTTTGGCATCTTCCAGGTTAATGTAGGGCTTAGATTTCTCCATCAACTTAGACATACTCTTCAGGTTATGCTTGGTGAGGGAGGTTTGGAATCTGCCATGGTGCAACCTTGAAGTAAACACGTTGATAATAAGATTAGTGTCGCAACCCTCAATACACATCAGCTTTTCATTGAAGTCATGTACTAGCAGAAGGACTTTTTGTTCTCTTGTTGCAAGGCCACCAGATAATCAAATCCCTTCATCAACCTTTGATAGGTTATGAAGCAATTAATGAATATTTTCCCAAAGTCATTAAACGATGAAATGGAGTTAGGCAAAAGCTTGCGTAACCACTCCAAGGTGGATCCCTTCAGGGTTGTGGCGAAAACTCTACACAGCGTAGAGTCGCTTGCTCCATACAAGGCCATGATATGTCTAAATTGGCAGATGTGGTCAAGAAGGTGTGTTTTCCAATCATATTTCTCAAACTTTGTGGGATCAAATTTCTCCGAGAGTAGTACGTCCAAGATGTCTGAGGTGAATAGGTTCTCAATTCCCTTTAACAGTGTTTCCAGTTCATTCAGGGGTAGATCTCACTCCACCCTATTTCTGGGCTACTGATGAGAATTAATGATTTCAATTCGGTTGAGAACCCTCATTTCCGGTGGTAGGTCGCTAGCATATCCCTAGACAACCCTTTCTTCTTGGGATGGTGGTTTTGAATATCCTAGGGACTCTGCTTATTTTCCCAAACCGTTATTAACGGAAGGGGGCTATGGGGTGTTGTTGGTGATATACTACGCTATCTATCTGATTACATCCACCATTTCAAATATTTTCCCTTTCAGATCGTCGATTTTTTAATCAGTGTTTTGCACTTCTGGTGGAGGGTTAGCATTTACCTCTTCCGATGTTGCTACAGGAACTTTATTGTCAACAGGTGGTGGAATGCCACTGCTTTGACTTATATCTGCTCCTCTTTCTTGTAAATGCCTCATTGTTATGACAATAAGCTTTTTTGTAAGCATTTTCTACAGACGACGCCAAATGATGTTGCGAAAAATTCCTAACACGTGCAATCAGATTCCCACATGCGAAAAATCTTCATAACTCCTTCTTTTCAACCTGCAAAACTAATTAGTTCTTAAGGGGAATATCGATGTGGTGTCAGCCAAAGAACCTCCGGCATGAGAATAAGTTTGTTTATGATGAAAGCTCAAGCACTTAAATCAATCGTAAAAGTAATATGTTGATACCTTTCCTTTATATGGACTTTCTCAGTTTGTGCCATTTCATTGGTAAAGTCGCCCTTTCCGTGACCCTCTCTTATTAACATGGGATATGACCACGATCTTCTCCCATTAAGCATGAGATATGGCAGTAATCTTGTAACTGATGTATGTTTTGTCAGTTATAACATTTCTCATGCATGGGGGACATGAAGCTTATGGGCTGACCTGTTCTTCGCCTTGTTACCATGGGTTCTGATTACCTATTGTTAGGTCTGCTTGCGATGCCTGCTTTGTTTATGTATCGGGCTATTAAGGCCTTTTCCTCGGTGGGCTGCTGTATTCAGCCCAAAATGATTATCGGGTTATATCTTTTAGGTCAGATCATTAACTCGATCTGACCCATCAAAGCCCTCAAGCCTTTAATAATTGTGTGTGGTAAGTTTCTCCCATATCACCATCTATTGTGAATGTTCTGAGAGCTTAGAAGAGCCAAAAGTAAGAGAAAAATAGTGAATTTGTGATTGAGAGCATCAATGGCTGGAGGTAAAATTCTTGGGTTATATTTTTCAGTTCTTTTGATCCATTTAGTATATCAATTTCGTATCTAGGATCAATTTTTATTTTTTCATTTGGTATCGGAGCATTGTATTATTTATTCCTTGATGTTTTGTAAAATTTTTTGAAGTTCTTTGTTCATGGCCGTTTGAATTTTTTTTCCCCTCAAAATCAAAGTTTGATTTTTAGATATTTTTTCATGCAAACAAATGTTTCGAGGGTTTGAACTGGATTTGTGCAACTCGGTTGGAGATTGAAGATGGAGATTTTTTTTTTTTTTTTTTTTAAATATCATTTTAACATTCCTTTAGTAATATGTCTAATTTTGCTCATTTTAGTTATGCATATTATATTCCTTTCGGTTTAAATTATGCAATTTAAATAAGTTAAATTGTGCAAAATTCTAAATTAATTATGCTCATATTTATTTTTGCATGAATTGATTATTATTTTTTTTCAAATTAATACATGCAATTTTGGATGCGTATCTATGGATAAATGTATAGAATTAGGTGTTATGTATAATATTATAATTTTAAATTATGTAATATTTTATGCTTAAGTTATGAGAATATTTTTTACATAATAATAGCATATTACTTATAGCTAAATAATGTAGTTTATTATTCTTATATTGAGTTATTATTTATTTATGCATGAAAATAATTGTTTGCATCATATCATGTTTAATTATGAGAATTATTAAGTGCATGAAATAACACAAATTTAGTTATGGTTAAATTTGTGCAATATAGGAATATTCTCATAAAACTTAAATTTATAATGTCTTGTGATCTATATAATTTTAATTAATTGGGGATTAACCACAACATCTTTAATTCAATAAAATTATATTTCATGTTTGTTTAGGATCACGTAAAGAATTATAGACATTAATTATAATTAATTATACTTAATATAATAAATTTTTTTCACAGGAATTTTTGTTATATTTACATAATTAATTAGGGTAGAATATCAAATTATATTTCTTAATTCACCCACAGAAATTAGAAAAATGAACATAATTTGATAGTTTTATCATAAAGATTTGGATAGAATATCAAATTACTCTCATAATATACCCACTAATTATGAATTAAGTTAATAATTTAATAATTCTATCATAAGCTATAAATGAATCTACTGGAATTAAAATTTTAGTCCACAGATAAATTTTATTTTATGTCATTAGATTCAATTCTTACATGTTTTGCATTGATAAAACATACAATTTATTTAGTTAGACCTCAAATTTTGACATATCATTTCAAATTATGGATTTTTGAATTCAAGGATGGATATCGAATTGTGTTTAGCGAACGTTCATCTTCTCGCCAGGCAAGGAAGGGATAGGTAGCAAAAGAAAAAGAAGGACCAGAGCTGGGAAGTTGGGCGGGTCTGGAGTTTTTAAGTCTTTCGTTTTATTTCTCATGAGGATAGCGATGAGTCTTGAGTAGCCTGAACAACTTGAGTATCGAGTTTAGTTCGTAGTTGCTCAAAATGGTACCATTCGCACCCTCTTGCATTCAGCACTGGCCCAACTCTCATCCCAGTTAGACTAAAAAATGCTTTCCTTCACAGAGATCTTAAAGAAGAGGCACTTTTTGCCCTCCAGTGAAGTTATTTTCCACATCCAGACTATTTGTGTAAGCTTTTACTCTCTACGGATTGTACTCGAATAGACTAGTAGATAGTATAAAATTACTTTTCAAAGAAAATCTTTTCCCAGCTATAACAAATACTCATTTGTTTAGTCAGATCTGGGTATAATAGCAATGATTCACAAACGGTGTTGAGTTGGAATCCCATTCTAAGGATTATTGTGGTTCCTTCGAAACCAACTATAGAAGAGCTAGGAATGGAGAGATTTCCCTTCCTTCCGCCTGACTTTTTGGTTTTAAGAACGCTGATTTTAAGAATGACTTATTATCCTTCTCCTGATCAGAGATCAGAGGCTAGAAATGTTGAACACATGGAAAGTACTTCGCACCCCTCTTCTCTCCAAGAAAAGGAGAAAAGACCAAGGTTTCGATGTCCATTTTGTGCTTTCTGAAGATACTATTGATAGGGTAGCGGAATGGGAGGGTAGAATTGTAGAACAGGTTTCTAGTATTGAGGGTAAAGAGTCTACTTGTTATACAGAATCCAACGCATCCAGCAGAGCGAAATAGTGTTCCATTCTTTTTGGCGGCATCCTTCTGCATTGTCGGTTAGTGAAGTGCCACAATCTTATTCATCATTTGGAGATAGCGTTAATAAATGCGTGGGTTGGGTTTAAAGGATAAAACCTTTCTTGTACTGCTGATCCTAGGTGCCTAAAACTAACTATTTATTAAAGTCAAGTATATGGTAGGCTACCTTTTCGAGTACTCTCTAACTCAAATATTTATCCTAAGCAATTTTAACTAATGAAAGTTCACAACTTACAAATTTATCTGATATTCGTTGTGATATCCCTGAACTAAAAGGGGACAACTATAAGGTACGAAATGAGAGAAGTTTCCTCCATTTAGGGTGGATGGATATCGACTATTCTATAAGGAAAGACGAACCACCAACTATTATTGATACTAGCTAGCACTCCAGAGGATATCGCACTTTACGAATGATGGGAACGATCTAATCGCCTCAGTTTAATGTTCATTAAGACCAAAATTTTTGTTGGTAGACGTGGTTTCGTCGATCAGCATGAAAAGATCTGGGACTTGCTAAAAGCTATTGATGATCAATTCATCACTTTAGATAAGAAGCACCCTAATCATAAAGTTTTTATCTATCAGACTCACTAGTGTAAAAGTTGTGCGTGAGCACATCATGCAAATAAGGGATATTGTGGCTCAACTTAAGAAACTCGAGATTGAGATATCTGATTCTTTCCTGGTGCACTATATCGTGAACACCCTCCCACAATAGTACTAGCAATTCAAAATCTCATAAAACACACATAAGGACAAATGGTCAATCAATGAATTAATGACCATGTGTGTTCAAAAAGAATAAAGGCCAGTGATAGAGCTTGGTGAAAGTGCAATTTTGGATACAACGAGCAGGAAAGGCAAACCTCAATCCAATTAGAAGGGGAAAGGTAGAAAACTACCCCAAGCTGATATTAAGAAAGAGAACAAGTGTTTCTTCTGTCAAAAGAAGGGACACATGAAAAAAGAATGTGCCAAATTTCAGAAATTGCTTAAAGATAAAGGTAATCCAACATCATTTGTTGTTATGAATCTAATATGGTTAATGTTAATATTAACACCTGGTGGTTTGATTCTAGATCTACAATTCATATTGCAAATTTCTTGCAGGGTACGCAAAACCTAAGAAAGCCAGTAGGAAGTGAGCAAAGCATCTTATTCAAAAATAACATGGGCTCACATGTAGAGGCTATAGGAACATGTCTTTTAATTTTAAATAATGGTTTTACAATAAAATTAGATAGGACCTTCTATGTTTCAAGATTTTCACAAAACTTAATTTCAGTGTCCAGACTCGTACCTTTGGGATATTCCTTTATTTTTCAAACACATCATTCAGTTTATTTTATAATTCTGATTATGTTGGAAAATTTTATCTGATGGTCTTTATCGGAGATTAGGACATATCTCCATGGAAAGAATTAATAGATTGGTGAATGATGGAGTACTTAGTGCTCTAGATTTTATTGATTTTGAAACATCTGTGAACTGCATGAAGGGAAAGCAGACCAACAAATGTAAGAAAGTTGCCAATAGAAGTTCAGATTTATTAAATATCATACATATTGATATATGTAGTCCAGACATGGACTCGCATGGTCAGAGATACTTCATCACCTTTATTGATGACTACTTATGATATATCTATCTCTACTTACTTAATAACAAGAACGCATCATTAGATGCGTTTAAAACCTTTAAGGCTAGAGTAGAGAAACAATGCAGGAAGAGAATAAAGATTGTGAGATCAGATAGAGGTAGAGAGTACTATGGTAGATATATTGAGGATGGACAAACACCTAGTTCATTTGCTAAGTTTCTTCAAGAACATAGGATAGTTTCCAGATATACCATGTCTGGATCACCGGACCAGAATGGTGTTGCAGAAAGAAGAAACCAAACATTGTTGGACTTGGTGAGGAGTATGCTTAGTAGCTCTAATCTTCCTAAATCATTGTAGACTGATGCACTAAAGATGACTGTGTATATATTAAACTGAATTCTAACCAAGGTTGTCCTAAGGACACCATTTGAATTATTGAAAGGTTGGAAACCAAGTCTGCGACATATTGCGTTTGGGGATGCCCGTCTGAAGTAAGAATCTATAATCCACAAGAGAAGAAGCTATATTCAAGGACCATTGGTAAGTATTTCGTTGGATATATTGAAAGGTCTAAGGGGTACATATTTTATTGTCCATCTCACAGCACTAGGTTTGTGGAATCAAGAAACGCCAAGTTTCTTGAGAATAACTTGATCAGTAGGGGCAATCAAATTAGGAACAACGTTTCTTAACTTGATCATTCTCAATCTTCTACTTCAAGTGATAGATTGGTTATAGTTCACAACACCCCTCAAGTACAAACCAATGTTGAACAACCAATCATTGAAGTTCCATAAACAACTGACATTATTCCAGTGGATCGAGTAATTCAGGAATTACTAGAACCTCCTAAACAACCAATTGAACCACAAGCTTCTCATGAAGATAATGGTACAACATTAAGAAGATCCACTAGAACTAAGAGGTAGCTATTCGTAGTGATTATGTAGTCTATCAACAAGAATCTGACTACAATATTCACTACAAGAAAAATGACTTTTGGCTATGAAATAATTCGTAGGTAAAACTTACCATTTTGTAGCAAAATCATTTTAGCGATGAATATTTGTCGTAGCTAGGTTCGTAGCGATAGCTCCGTGGAAAAAAGTATTCGACAACGAAATATACATTTTCGTAGCAAAAATGATAATGTTTTGCTACGATTATTGGGACATTTATTTTCGAGACAAATGTCAATTTCATAGCTAAAGGAACAAATTTGGCTACAAAAATGGGCACCCATCAATCGCAACGAATGTAACATTTTGTATGCAAAAATAATAATTTTGAGCAATGAATATCTGCTTTGTTACTAAATTTGATTTAATTTTTGCAATGATAAAAATATCGTATAAAAAATACAATCACTATAAATAAAATTGTAGAGAATAAAACTATTGGCAACTAAAATTAATATTATCAATTGTAACAAATTAACAAACTACTTTTGCTATGAACATGATTGTTTGTAGTCAAAGTTAAACCATTCTTTTCAACAACAAAATTAGTTTGTTGTCAAAACATTATATATTCTTTATATCAAAATATCAATACAATTTCACCAATTAAAACAATTCAACAAAAATAATACATCAAATGTTTTTACATGTTTCTAAACACAATTAAAAAAATCATAATACATACTGAAAAACTAAATATCAAGACCATCGTTTTGATTGTTGAGCGTTTCTTGACAAACTGGGCACGTTTTCTCAGTTTTAATCGACCATTTGTTTTTATCCTCTATAAAAGACTGAAGCACCTCCTAAGCTTGACTTAAGGATGAATCACTTGGGCTCTTGCTTGCGACTTTTTTTTAGATAATACTGAACCTTGGAAAATGAAGGCATCAACAAAATAAATGTCAGCAGCATACTTAAAGAAGAAAGTCCAAATATAAATGATGAGTTCAATGCTTTTATCAAAGAAAACCTTAAATAGAAAATTAGGCACCAACCGAGCATAATGAAAAATTGAAAAAGCTAACCTATCCATAGTTGAACTTACCTAAAAAGATTTGCGAAAAATCTAGGAGAATGAACATTTCAACCATATAAATTCTAATAATATAGTAATCCAAAAAATGCTCAAAATCGATAGATAAATGAAAACAAAAACTTTATTTGCATGTCCAACATTACTTTCACCATAATCGCTAAAAAAAGCTCATCCGTTATCAAAACAAAGCATATTTTACCATCAAATGTCTCAGGGTGCTTAGTAGAAAGTAATAAAATTCTAAGAATCTTAGAGATTGCCTACAATTTTTCATAAATAAATTAAGCATAAAACCCTCCTCTTCCCTAGCCTGAAAATAATTCTCCTATATTTTTTAACCTTGTTATTTTCACTTTATTTTTTAATCCTTTGAATAAGTTTTCAATCATTTAGTTACTATCAACTAGATTAAATTCACTTAATTGATACCAATTAAATGTTAGATTTGTATTTAATATCATAATTAACGTCGAGAGAAAGGTTAGTAAGGAATAAAAGGACTAAAAAAAATGAAGAAGTAGAAATTAATCATACCAGTTCGTGCTGGCATTCTCCTACTTACACTCAATTCATTCTAGGATTCAACAGTCACAGAAATTGACTAACGTCAGTTAGAAGAACAGGAAAGATCCAGAGTTTGAAAAGTTAACACCTTGTGAAACATAAGTTAAGATTTTAAAGGCTTAGGTAATAGACCTTTTCTTCAAGTGGCAATTCCTTAGTGGAGACTGAAGGAGGTACACCATCCGGAACACACACACAGTTTCAAAAACTAGCTTCTTCCATTGCAAGCTTATCTATTTCACCCTCAACCTATGATCATTGAACACTCAAAAAGAAAAAGGAAAAAAGGTAGTTTGAAGGAAACACACAGGTGAATAAGGAAAATTTATTTTAATAGCACACCTGTTTCATATCTCAAGATGAAAAGAATATTTGGCTTTTTTTTTTTTTCAATTTTTTTTTTTTTTGAAAAAAGTCAATTGCTCTACATTTGTTGCTGAAAGTATTTATCTTTTTCATGGCCATTAGGCAGCGAGAAGATCTACAACAATCTACAAATTTTACATAAGATAAGAATTGCCGAAAAGAAAATTTTCAGAACTTCAGGGGGGTGACAATTGCCCGTCTCATTTTTGTCTACGCTGCTTGTACTATATTTGATTTAGAGTATGGAGCTTTGGCAAAACGTTGCCCCATTATTTATCTGAAAACTTATGTTATGATCACTCATATGACTACCACTCTTTATAATCTCGAAAATCCAGTGTATGACACAAACATACACAAAGCCTCGCAATCCATGGACCAACAGAGAATAGTGAACCAGAACTTGCATATGCTGTAATAGATTATTTAGATTCCTAATCTAATTGAATAAACAAACATAAATTATACAAATCTATCCAGTAACTAATTCTTCCAACTGTCCAATACACTATTTCTCCAGGAGCTTCAATAACAGAAGATTCAACTAATCAATTCATTTAATCATGAAGTCATGAAGGCGTTCTAGATGGTATACATACATGATGATAGGTATATATATGTTCGCTATCAAAACAAATTGCTACTATAACAAGTGACTCCCACCACCTACCCACCCAAATCCTAATTCGCCACTGCGTTATTTTTCAAATTTCAATTGAAAATGTATTTTTCAATTGAAAGTGTTAAATTATGCTTAGGGCCAAATGCGCCCCATAAAGAGAGTGGAAATATAGACCCAATCAACTCCTGCTTATCTTTTCTTTATGCTTCGACCCAAATGTGTCCATCAACATTTGACAAGAAATAAAGATTATAACTTAGTTGGAAAACATGTAGCAGACAAACACAATATACCGTCTTCTCGAGGATGATAAGAGGGGTAATGATCAAACTGAGCCACTAACCATTATAATAAGAAGTTCTCAACAAAATGTTCCCCATGCTTAAAGCCTTAGCCATTTTTATCACAAACAAATTCACAGTTGAAACATCAAAAAAGAAAACCAATTGAAGTCAGAAAATTAATACATTAAAACAAATTGATATGCAATTTCTCACTCATCAAAAGTTGTACATACACGAATGAAAAAACAGAAGGAGAATGAAAGAAGGGTAGCAACAAATTTTCCAAATTAAGTAACACCAAATGATGAGGGTGTCTCATACTAGGAGAAAGGCAAGATCATATTTTTTCATTAGGCTAACTTGAAATTAAAAACAATCGTAGAACATATATATATATATATATATAAGAATCTCAAAAAACACTAGATTGAGAACATAAGCTGGTGTTTTAGATTAAGAATGAAAAAAAGAAAGAGAAAAGAATCAACCATGACATTGGCTTCTCCAGTACTTTGAATTGTATTAGCTTTATGAAAATTTTCAACGAATGCCAATAAGAAAACAACATCCAAATTTTCCATATTTCTATATGAAAATAATTCTGGGAGCAGAACATTCAAAACAAATTTGTTTAGGATTTTCGGATTCTGATTTGTGAATTACTGTATTTCTTGCTTATGGAGTGCACATATATATGGAATTGTTCGCTTTAGTTTACTCATTTTCATTATTTCATTTTACCTTATGATTTATTTATTTTTCCTTGGCAGTTGAGAAATTATATTAGCAGATAAATTTTAGCTTTGCATCAGGGCATTTTAGGGAAGTAGATGTTCGGATCTCTATGATTTTGAATTTTGCAATAAAAAATGACAAATTATCCACATAGAGAATTAAATCACTGGCGACGTTATTCAGATTTCTCGAAGAATTTCCTTGTTTATTTGTTGTACTTTTTGTATGAATTTTAAAAATTGCCTTGCTATTAGAACAACTGAAATTGCATCAAAATCAGAAATAGGTACTACAGAAAAATAAATAAAAATGGGAACAGATCAGAGAAAAAATAGAAAAATAAATAGCAAAAAAAAAATAGCAGCTTCGAACAGTATAGAAATAGAAACACGAACAAAAAAAAAGAGGGAAACAAATTAATAGTAGAATTGGGAATAATAGGTTTGGGAGTAATAATTTAACATACGGTTGCATCTAGCATAGTAATTGACATAAAGTTTAGTGATCCTTAACACACACACAAAAATAAAAATAAAAATAAAAATAAAAAGAATTGCTTCAAGAATAACAACAATTTATTGTTCATAAAATCACATTCAACAGAACCCTTTCAGAACATAAATTATCAATATAGTAAGAACACCAGTTAAACCAAAAAGAAGGATGAAGTAGAAATTTGAAATAATAGTAAAGAGGGTCCAAGATTTGAAATGCATACCTCTTGAAATTAACGAAACACTTACGTAAATTGGAATAAATCAAAAGCAGGCGAGACATGAAAATTGGGACTCTAATTAGTAAGGGGGCCGAATAAAACTTTGCAAAATAACATGGATTATCAAATAAATCACCTGAGAAAGCAAAATATGTTATCCAAATGTGAATTTGAGGCTGTTCTCCGGTGAATTACAGGCTATTCTTCGACTAATCTTGTAGTGGTTTTGCAGCGAACAAGAGAAAATGATAAAATAAGGGCGAAATATAGAATATTGGAATAGAGAGAGACGAAGTCATCGATTTGGAGGGAGGGATGAAGAGAAGATGACAGATTTATGAGATGTATTGATTCATGAGAAAGGATCGTTGTACGGCGTAGCGTTTTTTACACGCTTGCGTATTGACTACTTGCAAGTGCACGAGGTCCAGTTTTAATATAGTGGATCTTTTAAGATTGGATATCGTTCTAACATGGATGGGTTGAATAATTGAGTACTGCAATTTGCATAGTCTTATATTATCCAACGGTTAAAGAATTATTTAAAACTAAACTAATTAAAACTAAGTTAAACTGTTGGGTTAATCCTAACTAAGTTGATTACCTAGATTTCATTCACTTAATATATGTTTGATTTCGTTTTAGTTAACAATAACAGAGTTTATGGTGTCCGATAATCTCGGCTCGTAAACTCCTCCGCCACCTCTTCCGAGTGTAAGACGGGGAAATACGCGACTTCATGTCAACGAAGAGGTCCCCCTCAACGTCTTAACTACTCTAGGTTGCGTGAGTCTTGTCCCAACGTCATTGATTTCACACTAACTAATGCCCTTCCGGGTCGTTAGATCGTAACAATGTGTTTACCATAGTCCAAATCTGGGGTTATCTCTCCCGAGTGTTAAATCCTGTATTCTCAAATCCAACCCTAATACCTTAACAATCATATTAAAGTCTTCATAAAATTATGAACACAATCGGATTTAAACCCAAACAACCGCTAAGAAAACGTATATTCCATCAAACTAGTATTTACATAACTACATCGATCTCTAGCTAATGTTTATCTAATCTATCCTGATCTTGACCATATAAGCATTAATGCAAGATATATTCATCACCATTTACAATAAAACATTAAATTATAAAGAGAAAAATAAAGAGAGAAAGATCAAATCTTAAAGTGGAGTGATCCACTGTTGCCAAAGATCGATCCGCCAATGTTTTCTTTTTTCCGGATGATGAAGCTCTTCTTCAAGAATGGCCAAGGATCACCTCCTAAGGTTAGGGGCATCCAAGAGTGTCCATCCTTCCCAAGAGGCTTTAATGGAAGTGGGAGAATGGGTATTTATAGGTTCAAAGCTTCAAAATATCTGAAAATATCTTCTTTCTGTTTGCAGAGTGACCGCCACGGCGGTGGGGATTAGTGCCACAGTGGTGGGGATGTTGGCCAGCTTTCCAAACTCTCTAATCATTCACCGTCTAGGCAGTGAGTAAGTCGGTTCAACCTTCGCCGCGGCGGTCGAACAGCTCCAACTTCTCTGTACTTTCATCGCCTAGGCGATGGGACTTGTGTATTTTCAGTCTTTCTACATTCTCACCGCCGCGGCGGTGGATCTTGTGATCTTGAAACCTTGTTTCTTCAACATTTCTTTACCGGTTTCCCACTGTTTTCGCTCATTTTTTACTTGTTTGCGTCCCTACACCTGAATTAACTAAAAACAAACTAAAACGCAATTAAATATAAATAAAACACTCGAAAACTACCAAATTTGGTTTAGAAGTAGATAGGTATTTTACACCTATAAATCGTAGAGTGGGAGATGCACGACGTGGCGTGGAGTGCTGTGGGAGCGACTATGGCTGGAGTTCTTGGGTGCGGGCGGGAATTCTGGAATGTTGAGTTCTTCAAGGGTGTGGGTAGGTGGGTTTTCTTGTTTGTAGGTTTTATTAATTTAGGGTTTTCAATTTTGAGTTTTTAATTTTAAGATTTTATTTATTTATTTTGTTCCTCCAAAATTAATTGTTTTAGTGTAAACTAATATTTGTTTTCTTATAATACTTATTGTGACAAAATTATTTTTTACCGATTAAAATTTTAGCGTTAAATGTATTGATGACTAAAAAATATCTTTAATATCTAAACAATTAAAAAAAATAAAAAATTCTTTACAAAAATATTGCAATATTGAGAACTAGTTTTCCCAACAATTTAATTTTTATAGTGCAAAGTACAAACTTTTTGCTATGGTGTCTTTTGTGATGATATTTCTTCTTACTAATTAAAAATTTAGCCCAAAATTTGTTGGCAACGAAAAAAATAATCGTCGTAGATAGTATTTAAATAATTATTTTTTTGCTACGAATTGTGTTCGTAACAACTATTTGCGCCAAAAATATTATGGCGGGAAGACATTTTCCTACAAAAAATATTTTCGTAGTGTAAAGTTCTAGTTTTTCTCTATGGTATCTTTCGTAGTGAAATTGCTTCCCATTGTTAAAAATTTACCGCCAAATTTATTGGTGACGGTAAAATAACCGTTGTAGCTAATAATTTAAAAATATTTTTGGCTATGCATCAATTTCGTAACTATACAATTTGAGCCAAAAGTATTTTGGCTGGAAGTTAATTGGCTACAAATTATGTTTCTTAGGTAAAAAAAAGAAAGAAAAATTGACTTTCCGTAACAACTTTTATTGTTCGTCGCAAAAACTTAACATTTAGCTACAAAATTTATATTTCGTAGCTAAATTTCATAGCCAAAAGTCATTTTTTTTGTAGTGATTGGAGCTGAGAGTGATCTTAAGTATTTTTTATAGGCCATGAGTTGCAAAGAGTCAGAATTATGGTACAATGCTATGAATGAAGAGATGAGTTCCACGAAGAGTAACGAAGTATGGGATCTTGTTGAGTTGCCTAATGGTGCAAAATCCATTGAATGTAAATGGGTATTTAAGACAAAGAATGACTCATTAGGCAACATAGAAAGATACAAGGCGAGACTCGTTACTAAGGGATTCACCCAAAAAAGAAATAATAGAATACATGGAGACCTTTTCTGTTGTATCTAAGAAAGTTCCCTGCACATTATTTTGGCATTGGCCCATTTTGATCTTGAGTTACAACAAATGGATGTGAAAACGATATTTCTCAATGGAGACCTAGAGGAGGAGGTTTATATGAAACAACCTGAAGGATTCCCCTCTAGTAATGGTGAGCACTTGGTTTGTAAGCTCAAGAAATCCATATATAATCTAAAACAAGCATTCCGTCAATGGTATTTAAATTCTATGGAGTAATTTCTTCATTCGAATTTTTGAAAATCCCATGGATCAATGTATATACAAGAAAGTTAGTGGGAGTAAGATATATTTTCTTGTTTTATATGTGGATGACATTTTTCTTGTAATCAATGATAAGGGTTTGTTATCATCTCTAAAAATTCCGATATGAAAGATATAAGTGAGGCATCTTATATTATTGGCATAAAGATTTATAGGGATGGATTATGAGGCATCTTGGGTCTGTCTTAAGAAATCTATATCAATAAAGTTTTAGAGAGATTTCGAATGAAGGATTGTTCACCAAGTGTAGCTCCCATTGTGAAGGGTGATAGGTTCAATTTGAACCAATGCCCAAAGAATGATTTTGAAAGGGAACAAATGAAAAACATTTCTTATGCTTTGCTACAGGAGGCCTGATGTTTGCTCAGGTCTATACAAGGCTTGACATTGCATTTTTTGTAGGAATATTGGGATGATATTAGAGTAACCCAGACATCGACCATTGAAGAGCTGCAAAGAAAGTGATGAGGTACCTTCAACGAACCAAAAACTACATGCTTATGCATAGACAAATGGACAATCTGGAAGTAATCGGCTATTCATATTTAGACTTTGCTAATGTGTTGGTTCATGTGAATCAACATCAGTATATTTTTTCATAAAGGCTGATGGAACTGTATCTTAGAGAAGTGCCAAGTTTTCCTTAACCGCTACTTCCATTATAGAAGCTGAGTTCGTTTCCTCTTTTGAGACTACTTCGTATGGTGTATGGTTAATGTTGATCCTAAGATTTTGATGGACTATTAAATGATGATGTTTTTTGTGGAACTAACGAGTATATTGAGTATTTCAATGTAAACGTTCCATTGATGATTTTATTATAAAGAAATGATTGAAGATGGTTAAGGATGGAAGAGACTGACAAGGAGACAAGCATTAAGAGACTGAAGACTTTGAAAAATTTAGGTGAAAATAACTCAAGTTAATTTCTACACTTAATGTATGGCGATTAGGATCACACACGATACAAAAATGATTTAATGTTTATGTGTATTTTTATTAGGATTTTAATAAGTTAAACATATTTGCTCCTATGTAAAATTGAAGAAGAAATATTGATTTAAGAAATAGTAGTAATTAAAATTGATTTAAAGTGTCAATTAAGTTAATCGAAAAAAGAAACCAGTTAAGGGGCAAAAACGTTAAAGATTGGAGTTAAAATTAATTGAAAATGAAGTGTTGCAGCAGGATCGGTCAACCAACCAATAATGATCGGTCAACCGATGAAGAAGTAGCTAGGAAATGTGCAGTCTTTGGATTAAACGGTCAATCAGTCGACAAACCTAAGATAATCGGTTGATCGACTATAGTTGAAAATTAGCCTGGGGAGCATCCTGAATCGATTGGTCGAAAGACCGTATAGTTTTGGTCGACCGACTAGAGAGAATTTTTGACTTGGGCTACAACCTAAATTGATCGCTTGACCTATGGACTTTAGTCGGTCAACCGATGTGACTGTTTCAGGTTCGGAGAATTTCATGATTTTTTTCAAAAAATAGTTGTTACTAACTGTTTTATGGTTAACATCTGAGAGATATCTTAGGGATGTGATATTATTTGAAATATGTGACAAATATTTTGATATCCCTATAGATATCGTTCATATAATTTTATTATTTCTCAAATTGGTACATTTAATTATTTCTATCTCATCTAATCGAGATTGAAAACTATTTGACAGATTAAATTGAATGTTTTAAAAGTTATAATTGAGTGAATTAAATCAGGATTGAGTCGTAATGTTATAATGGGTCTATACGTGCAATTAATTCTCATGATATTTGGGAGCTAGCCGTTGGAGGGCTTGTTTTAAGTCCCTATAAATAGACCTGCGTTTTTAAGATATCAAAGATCCCAATCAATCAAATTTAAAGAGCTATTCAGTTCTTGAACTATTTGAGAGTAATTATTCTAAATTCATACTGAGAGTATAGTGAGATTATTCTTAAGAAGTGATCTTTAGAAAATTTATTGTGATTATTGCTACTATCGATTTGGAGTTTTATTGTTATTTATACTTTATTCATTCGATAAATTCCTGGTGAGATCGTTACAAGTCTTTTCTGTTAATTGCTGTTTGATATTATTGTTTACTACTTGGAATATTGATCTTTGAAATCATTTTTCTGAACTTTAAAATGATTGGAATTTTTTTTAAACGATTTCTTGTGAAAATCTGATTACGTGCTAAATTGTATGCTATCCATTTTTATTAAAATCAGATTTTGAAATTCTCACTTTATTTCTATTACTAGTATCGGGACATTAGTTGAGTTCAAATTAATTTGGGGTGGTAGAAACTCCGAATGAGAAAAAACTTATCAATTTTATAATTGGCGAGTTGTGTGCGGATTAGATACTATTGAGAGTATCTAATCAGGGGTAGTTGATTTCTATCTCTTCTGGTAAAGAGATTGAGGTTTGATCTTTTCCTAGAGTACAAAAAGATTAGGTTACTCTTTTTTTGTGAAAAGAGATAGGGGTAATTCTTCCTAACTAGAATTATTTTGAGTGAATTTGTAACAGTTCAATCCTTACCGTGTAAAAGGATACTTGGAGTATTTTTGTGAGATTTAATTCTTAGCTTAAGTATAAAAGAATTAGGTTAATCTTTAACTTGGGAAAAAATGAGGTTATTCCTTAGCCTATGAAAAGGAATTGTAAAGGTTGATTCTGAACCGGCGAAAAGAATTATTTTGTAAGGGTTTGATTCTTACCTGATTAAAGGGATCATAGTGATTAGTGGGTACGACTCTCCGCGGATCTATTGGATTAGCCAAGAGTAGTTTGGTGAACCAGTATAAATTTTGTGTGCTACTTTCTTTACATTATTTATATTCTGTTGTTTGGGTGTACACCTAGTCTATAACACTTATCCGTTGCTATAAAGATAATAATTAATTTAGGATAAAATTAATTATTTGAACTTTCAAGTGTTATAATTTGATTTAATTTTATAACTATCCACTTCACCCTTCCTCTTGGGTAGATCATTGGGCCAACAATTGATATCAGAGCTGGTTTAGCATGATACACTAAACTAACAAAGATCACATGGCACACACAATAAGCACACTGGCTGAGGGGCAGTCTATACACCGACCATCCTTATTTGCAGGTGAAAATTATGCATTCTGGAAGGACATAATGATTGTTTTCCTTTCGGCCATGAATTATGAAGTATGGCTAGCGATTGAGAATGGTCCGTTTGTCCCATGGAAAACAGAGTTGCCATGAATAAGGAGCAACTAACTACTTCTTATAAGAAGAAGCTCTCTATAGACTCTCAAGATATTAATATTTTATTTTGCTCTTTAAATGCTAATGAATACTTGAGATTTTCAGGTTGTGGATCAGCGAAGGAAATGTGGGACAAGTTCAGGTTACCCATGAAGGAACAAGTCAAGTTAAACAGTCGAAAATCAATGCCCTAATCTGTCAATTTGAATTGTTTAGAATGGGAGAAACAAAATCGATTCAAGAGATGTACACTCAATTCAACAATATCTGCAACCATTTGAATCAACTTGGAAATCCATACTCCATGGAGGACAAAGTTCGAAAGATCTTAAGATCTTTAACTAAAGTATGGGAGCCATAGGTGACCACGATTGAGAAAGCTAAGGATCTTGTAAAATACAAAATTGATGACCTCATTGGCAACCTAATGACGCATGAAACGGAAATTCGAGGATATGAGGATGACACTGGGAATAACAAAAAGAAGTCCTTGGCACTAAAAGCTCAAAAAACTGAAGAAGATGATGACAGTGATGACGTGAGTCTTGATAATGAGCAGGAAAAATATGTGACGCTACTCACGAAGAATTTTAGAAGAAAGACTCGACGTACATTCCGTGGAATAAAAAATTTCAATATGAATAATGTGGAATGCTACAACTATCACAAGACGGATCATTTTCAAACCGACTGTCCTGAACCGAAGAAGGATAAGGAAAAATAGAAGAAAAGAAGAAGAAGAAGAAGAAGAAGAAGAAGAAGAAGAGTAAGAATAAGTCCATGAAAGCTACCTGAGATGATACCGAATTGAGTAGTTTGGAAAATCAGGAAGTGAAGAATCATCCATGTTTGCGCTAATGGCCACTGGTAATGAGGTAGCTAAATGTTTAAGTTCTTGTTCTTTAGATTTTGATGAATTGTTTTATGTATATCAAGAACTTATGCATGATTATAAAAATCAGTGTTTTAAAATAAATGCCCTTCAAAGTACAATTAACACATTAAACAAGCAAATAATGGACTATGAATTTAAAAACATTGAATTGAAATCCATGATATCGGATTTACATTCAATCATTCTCAAATTCACCGGCGGTGAGAATAACTTGAAAATGCTTTTGGAAAGTTTACGTGGTATTTTTGATAAAGCCGATATTAGATTTCAGAAAATTCTTAAGCAAAATCGTTTTCATAATTTCTTTTCTAAAACCAGAGGTCTTGTTAAATGTTTTAAATATAATATTGTGGGGCATACTATTCATAGATGTTTTGCTAAAATATCTAACTGCAGACAAGTTTGGGTTCCAAAAGAAACTAAAATTGTCCTAACTAATAAGATCTGATCCACTTAAACTGGGTACTACTTAGGAACTATTTGAGGTGCTCCTTCCAGGTTATTCTAAAAGTATCAATATGCAAGGACATATGGTTCTTAGACAGTGGTTGTTCTCGGCACATGACAAGAGATAAAACAAAATTCACATCTTTGACACCTAAAGATGAAGGTCATGTAACATTTGGAGACAACGCAAAGGGTAAAATTATCGGTATAGATAATATCGGTAATGGTACTACTGGTATTAAAGATGTGTTACTAGTTGATGGTCTTAAACATAACTTGCTTAGTATAAGTCAACTATGTGACAAGGACTATAATGTCGTATTTGATCATGATGGATGCATTATTAAGAATGGACATGATAGTAGTATCATATTAATTGCATCACGTTTTTGAGAATATTTATACTTGTTCGTTTGATGATATTACTTCTCTCAAAATTTATCCTGTTTGAATGTTTTATCTGAGAATAGTTGGTTATTACATAGGAGACTTGGGCATACTAGTATGAAATTGATTTCTAATTTATCTAAGAAGAGTCTCGTACGTGGCTTACCTGATTTAAAATTTGTGAAAGATAAAGTATGTGATGCATGTCAGTTAGGCAAGCAGTCTAGATCATCATTTAAGAAAAAGATGCATACGTTCACGTCTAGATGTCTTGAAATGTTGTATCTTGATTTATTTGGTCCAAATTCTGTTGCTAATCTTGGAGGTAAATTTTATGCTTTTGTAATAGTTGATGATTATTCTAGATTTACCTGAGTATTCTTTTTTGCTAAAAAGAACGAAGTTGCTTATGTGTTTTCCAAATTTTGTAAACGTGTCCAAAATGAGAAGCAATGTTCTATTATTAACATTCGTAGTAACACAGGAAGAGAATTTAAAAATGATGATGTGATTAGTTATTGTGATGAGCATGGTTATGCTCACAACTTCTCTGTGCCAAGATCACCACAACAAAATAGTGTTGTTGAAAGGAAGAACAGGACGCTTCAAGAGATGGCCAGAACAATACTTAATGAAAATTGTTTACCAACCTACTTTTGGGCCGAAGTAGTAAGTACAGCTTGCCACGTGGTGAATCGAATATCGATGCGTAGAGGATTTAATAAAATCCCATATGAAATATAGAATGGTAAGACTCCTAACATATCATACTTTAAAGTATTTGGGTGTAAATGTTTTATTTTGAATGATAAGGATAATCTAAGTAAATTTGATGCTACATCTAATTATAGTATTTGTTGATCCTAAGATTTTGATGGACAATTAAAGGTTGATGTTTTTGGTGGAACTAAGGGTTTAATTGAGTGTTTCAATTTATTAGTTACAATGATGAAGATATGATGACAAGTAATGAATGGATGCTAAAAAAAGATGACAAGGATGATGAAGGATTAAGAGGTTGAAATTTTTGAAAAACCTAGGAAAAATAACTCAGGTTAAATTTCAAGTCTTAATATCCCAATTAGAATTACACACGATACAAAATAATTTTTATAAATATGTGTGTTTTTTATAGGATCCTAATTAGTTAAATTATTTGCTCCTATGTAAAATTGAAAAAGAAATATAGATAATTAATTAAAATTGAATTTAAGTATTTAGTGGAGCTAACTGAGAAAAGAAATCGGTTAAAGGGGCGAAAACGTCGATGAGAATGAATTCAAAACGAATTAAGGAGCTGATTTCAGCACTGGTAAGTCGACCGGAGCATAGAAGGTAAAGTCTCTAAATCTTTCGGTCGACAGGTAGGTCGACCTAAGCTTAAATGGTGAACTCTTTGAATCGATAAGTCGACAAGGAGATTGACCTGTGACCAGAAATGAAACTCTCTGAATCTCTAGGTCGACAGATAGGTCGACCGATGGGCGATGGATTTTTGGCTTGACTACATCCTGAATCAAGCGGTGGACTGGTGACCCTTGGTCAATCGACTTATGGCACTATTTTAGGATTTTGTGGAATTCTGATTTTTTTTTTCTAAAAGTAGCTGTTACTAGCCGTTTTATGGTTAAGATCTGAGAGATATCTTAGGGATTTGATGTTATTTGAGATATGCAACATATATTATGATATGCCTATAGATATGATTCATTAAGTTTGAATATTTCTTAATTTGGTACATGTAATTTTTTTATCCTATTTAATTTTGATTGAGAAATATTTGGGAGACTTAACTGAGAAGTTTAAAAGTCATAATTAAGTGATTTGGACCAGGATAAAGTTTTAATGATATAAGAGGTCTATAAGAGCAATTAAATATCATAACAAGTGGGAACTAGCCGTTGGAGAGTTTGTTTTATTCTCTTTTATATATACTTGTGTTTTTTCACACTAAAGTGTGATATCAAGAGAATTATTGTAAGCTATTAAACTTTTAAGATTTCTAAGTGTTATCATACTGAGTGAATTGTGAGATCTATTTTAAGAGTTATTCTTGAGAATTATTTGTTGTGGATTATTGCTGCTATGATATGAAGTTTCATTACTATCATTATTCTTTTGGTGGATTCCTAGTGAGATTGTTCCAAGTTATTTGTTTATTTGCTATAATTATTATTTACTTGGAATTTGATATTTGAAATTGTTTTCCGATTTTTTATTGATTTTTTTTGAAACAATTTCTTGAAGAAATCTAATTACATGCTCAATTACTTGCTATCCAATTTTTGTTTAAATCATATTTTAAATATCTCACTTTTCTATCACTAGTTTTGGAATATTAATTGAGTTCTAATTTATCTGGGGTGGTAGCAGCTCCGAGTGAGAAAAATCACTTATCAATTTGTAATTAGTGAGTTGAGTAACGGATTGAATACTATTGGGAGTATTTGATCTAAGGGTAGTTGGTTTCAGTCTCTTCCTATTAAAAGATTGAGGTAGTAATGCTTCATAGATTGAATTGATTTGTGAGCATTTTTGTAACGGTTCTATCCTTACCAGGTAAAAGGATATTTAGAGTGTTTATGAGGTTTTGATTCTTTAGCCTAAGGTCAAAAAAGAATTAGGTTTTTCTTGAACCTGTAAAAAGTAAAGGTTATTTCTTAGCCTGAAAAGAAGAATTTTGTAAAGATTGATTCTAATCCTATGAAAAGAATCTTTGTGAGAGTTTGGTTTTTACCTTTAAAGGAATCTTGAGTTTAGTAGGTGCGACTCTCCGTGGAGCTTGGGGGACTGGATTATCTAAGAGTAGCTTGGTGAACCAGTATAAATTTCTGATGTGCTGCTATTTTTCATTGTTTTTATTTGGTGTGCACCTAGTTGATATCATATTTCCGCTGTTATATAAAGATAATAATTAATTTAGGATTAAAATTAATTATTTGAATTATTGAAGTATTTTTTCTCTGATAATTTTTATCTACTCAATTCACCCCCCTCTTGGGTAGCTCACTGGGCCAACAGTATTTTCCTTGGATATGCTACTAACAGTAAGGCTTATAGAGTTTATAATAAACGTACGTTAGTAGTTGAGGAGTCTATGCATGTTATTTTTGGGAAGCTGGTCCATTTTTGTCGAAAAAAGTTTTGAATGATGATAATGCAAATATTCCAAATAACCAAAACCAAGGTGAAAATGTGACAAAGGAACATAAAAGAAAAGAGCTTAAGGGAGAGGATTCGACGTTACCACGAGCAATAAATAAAGTACCTGGACACTTAGTATAGAAAAACATTAGTAATTTCGAAAGAGGTGTTAGTACTCATTCTTGTCTTAGAGATATTATTAATCTTACTTTCTTTTTTTTTTTCTCAAATTGAGCCTAAGAAAGTGAATGAGGTGCTAACTGGTGAATCTTGGATTTCTGCAATGCAAGATGAGTTAGTTCAATTTGAGCGAAACAAAGTATGGTCTCTAGTTCCTAGGTCGAATTTTCATCCAAGTATTGGTACAAAATGGATTTTTGGAAATAAAAATGATGAATCTAGTATGCTAATTAGAAATAAAGCAAGATTAGTAGCACATGACTATAATCAAGCGGAGGAAATTGATTATGATGAAACTTACGCTCCTGTGGCTAGATTAAAAGCTATTAGAATGCTACTCGCTTTTGCATGCTCACGAGATTTTAAATTATATCAAATGGATGTTAAGAGTGTATTTCTGAATGGCTTTCTAGCGGAAGAAGTTTGTGTGGAACAACCCCCGGGTTTTGAAAGTGATAAATTTTCCAATCACGTGTTTAAACTTCGTAAGGTTTTATATGGGCTCAAACAAGCTCTTAGAGCTTGGTATGAGAGACTTAACCGATATTTGATTGAAAATAGTTTTCAAAGGGGTTTTAGTGATATAACTCTATTTATTAAGTAAATTTATTCTGATATCCTATTAGTATAAATTTATGTTGATGATATTATTTTTGGATCTACTAATGAGTATCTTTGCGAAGAGTTTGCCAAGATAATGCAGGTTGAATTCAAAATTAGCATAATGGGAGAGCTTAATTTCTTTATTGGGTTAAAAATTAAGCAAACCAAAGAAGGGATATTTATGAACCAAGCTAAATACACCAGGGAACTACTAAAGAAATATGGCTTGGCTGGCGCTAAATAGTACAAAACTCCCATGGCAACAATTACAAAGATAGACAAAGACGATACCGACAAAAATGTAAATGAAAAATTGTATCGAGATATGATTGGTAGCTTGTTGTATTTAATTGTCAGTAGACCTGACATTACGTATTGCGTTTTCTTATGTGATAGATTTAGTCTTGTCCTAAAGAATCGCACTTGACTGCTGTTAAACGAATCTTTTGATATTTAACGGAGACAACTGACCTAGGATTATGGTATCCTAGGGGGAGTGATTTTAAGTTAATAAGTTACTCCGATAATGATTTTGTGTGTTGCAAGGTCGAGCGAAAAAGCACGAGTGGGTCATGTCATTTGCTAGGACATGCCTTGGTTTCTTAGGTAAGCAAGAAACAAAATTCGATAGCCTTATCCACCACTGAGGCTGAGTATATGGCAACTTGTAACTGTTGTGCTCAAATTTTATATATTAAGCAATAGTTAAATGATTTTAGGATATGTATGGAAGAAGTCCCGATCTATTGTGATAATAAAAGTGTTATTTGTCTAAGTAAGAATCCTATCAACACTCACGAACTAAGCACATAAAGATTAGACATCATTTTATTCGTGATCACATTTAGAAAATGAATGTTGTTATTGAATATGTTGATACCTCCGACCAACTTGCTGATATTTTTACCAAACCTTTAGCGGAAGATCAGTTTATGAAAATTATTTGTGGTTTAGGTATGGCTAGGCATAATGATGTTTGCCTAGAATAGTGGTGATATTTGGTTCCCCTTCCCCACTTTTTGAGATGACAAAGGGGGAGAATTAGTTGATGTTTTGTTGAAAATCTATAAGGTGAAAACCATAGTTGTGCTTAAAATGAGATTAGTTAATGTTTAGGTTTATTCGCCTAAGCATTACATTGTTGTAGGGGGATTTATGAATTATCTATTATATTCTATGCTTTGTTGAATATTATATGTATTTTTAAAAATATTATTCATGATTGTGCTTTATCGAGTAAAAAAATATGTCCTCAAATTTAGGGGAAGTATGGTTATATTTTATTTTGATGAAAACATCAAAGTTAATTATCATCATAAAAAATGGGGAGATTGTTGATATTAAAATTTTGATGGACAATTAATTGTTAATTTTTTTTGTGGAACTAACGAGTTTATTGAGTGTTTTAGTGTAAAAGTTCTATTTATGATTTTATCATGAAGAAATGATTGAAGATGATTAAGGATGCAAGAGACTGACAAAGAGACAAGAATTAAGAGATTGAAGACTTTGAAGAATCTAGGTGAAAATAACTTAGTTTCATTTTTACTCTTAATGTATCCTGATTAGGATTACACACGACACAAAAATGATTTAATGTTTATGTGTGTTTTTATTAGGATTTTAATAAGTTAAACATATTTACTTCTTTGTGAAATTAAAGAAGAAATATTGATTTATAAAAGATTAGTAATTAAAATTGATTTAAAGTGTCAATTAAGTTAACTAAGAAAAGAAATCGGTTAAAGGGGTAAAAACGTTGAAAATTAGAGTTAAAATTAATTGAGGAAGAAGTGTTCCAGCGGGATCGGTCAACCGATGAAGAAATGTCAGGAATAGTACAGTCTCTAGATCGATCGGTTAACCGACTGAAGAGAGATCGGTCGACCTAGGCTGAAATCTGTCTCTAAATCTATTGGTTGACAGATCAAGTGAGATCGGTCAACCTATGGCTAATACTTGAACTCTCTGAATCGATCGATCGACAGACTTAAAATAATCAGTCGACCGACTATAGGTGAAAATTGGCCTGGGGAGCATCCTAAATCGATTGGTCGACAGACCATAGAGTTTCGGGCGACCGACTAGCGAGAAATTTTTGCTTGGACTACAACCTGAGACGATCGGTCGACCTATGGACTTTGATTGGTCAACTAATGTGACTATTTCAGATTTGGAGGATTTCGTAGATGTTTTAAAAAAGTAGCTGTTACTAACTGTTTTATGGTTCAGATCTGAGAGATATCTTAGGGATTTGATGTTATTTGAAATATGTGATTGATATTTTGATATCCCTATAGATATGGTTCATATAATTTTATTATTTTTCAAATTGGTACGTTTAATTCTTTCTATCCTATCTAATCGAGATTGAGAAATATTTGAGGGATTAAATTGAATGTTTTAAAAGTTATAATTGAGTGAATTGAACTAGAATTGAGTCATAATGATATAATGGGTCTATAAGTGTAATTAATTGTCATGATATATGGGAACTAACTGTTGGAGGCTTGTTTCAATTCCGTATAAATAGACCTGCGTTTTTAAGATTCCAAATATCCAATCAATCGAATTTAAAGAGCTATTCAGTTTCTGAGCTTTCTAAGAGTGATTATTCTAAATTCATATTGAGAGAATAGTGAGATTACTTTGAGAAGTGTTCTTGAGAAAATTTGCTGTGGATTATTGCTACTACCGATTTGGAGTTTCATTATTATTTATACTTTTATTCATTCGGTGAATTTCTTGTAAGATCGTTCAAAGTCTTTTTTGTTAATTATTGTTTGATATTATTGTTTACTACTTGGAATATTGATTTTTGAAATCGTTTTTTTTGAATTTTAAATTGATTGAAATTTTTTTTAAACGATTTCTTGTAAAAATTTGATTACGTGCTAAATTGTGTGTTACCCGTTTTTATTAAAATCAGATTTTGAAATTCTCACTTTATTTCTATCATTAGTATCGGGACATTGATTGAGTTCAAATTAATCTGGGGTGGTAGAAGCTCCGAGTGGGAAAAAACTTATCAATTTTATAATTGGTGAGTTGTGTGTGGATTAGATACTATTGGGAATATCTAATCAGGGTAGCTGGTTTCAATCTCTTTCGGCAAAGAGATTGCAATTTGATCTTTGTCTAGAGTACAAAAAGATTAGGTTACTCTTTTCCCGTGAAAAGAGATAGGGGTAATTCTTCATGACTAGAATTATTTTGAGTGAATTTGTAACGGTTCAATCCTTACTGGGTAAAAGGATACTTGGAGTGTTTTTGTGAGGTTTAATTCTTAGCCCAAGTATAAAAAAATTAGGTTAATCTTTAGCCTAGGAAAAAGATAGGGTTATTACTTAGCTTGTGAAAAGGAATTGTAAAGGTTGATTCTGAGCCTGCGAAAAGAATCATTTTGTAAGGGTTTGGTTCTTACTTGATTAAAGGGATCATAGTGATTAGTCAGTACGACTCTCCGCGGAGTTCAAAGGACTGGATTAACCAAAAGTAGTTTGGTGAACCAGTATAAAATTTGGTGTGATGTCTTCTTTACATTATTTATATTCTGTTATTTGGGTGTGCACCTAATCTATAACACTTATCCACTATTATAAAGATAATAATTAATTTAGGATAAAATTAATTATTTGAATTTTCAAGTGTTATAATTTGATTTAATTTTATAACTATCAAATTCACCCCCTCTTGGGTACATCACTGTGCCAACAGTTAAAGAGTTTCATATCTGGGTTTAAAGTTATGGATTCATTTTTTAGGCCGTTAATAATATACTACGACAATTCTGTTGCTATCTTTATGACTAAGAACAACAAAAGTGGAAGTCAAAGTAAACACATCGATATTAAGTACTTAACTAAAAGAGAACATGTTAAAGAAAAGAAAGTGGTCATTGAGCACGTCAGTACTGCATTGATGATCATTGATCCTTTGACTAAGGGTATGCCACCATTGAAATTCAAGGATCATATAGAGAAAATGGGACTTGGTTCCAATATGTAGTTGTATATCCCCGTTCGAATTAAACTCTTATTTATTATGATGTTTTCTCATATTCATGTGCACCTTAATTTTATTTGAGAAAATTGATCTCTAGGACTAAGAATAGACATAAGGTTTATTCATTAACTAAATTTGTCATATATATAGTGAACTTAAGAAATTAAATGTATTGTAATACATGGAAGATATTACTCGTTATTAGAGGACTTTGCTATGATTCATGTATTTGTTTCTTAATAAAATAATAGTTTAATCATGTGGACCAGGTAAGAAAATGTAAAAAAAAAATAAAAAATTGATTATGTATTAAATTAGTTTTTGGTATTGATGGTCTGCATTTAAGCTTGAGTTACAAATATTTTCTTAAGTTGTTACATTTAAACTTAAGTTACAAATGTTTTCTTAAGTTTTTACATTAAAGTTTAAGTTACAAATATTTTCTTAAGTTTTTACATTAAAGTTTAAGTTGTAAATGTTTTCTTAAGTTTTTGTAACCATTTTTATGCCAACATTAAGAATGACCATTAAAGCTTGAATATAAATAGAGTTTTTGATCCCTAAGTCCAAGCACTTCGTTCCAACATAATAAACCATCTATAGTGAGTGTTCTGAAAGCTTAGAAGAGCCTAAAGTAAGAAAAAAATAGTGAATTTGTGATTGATAGAATTAATGATTGGAGGTAAAATTCTTAGGTTATATTTTTTAGTTCCTTTGATCCCTTTATTTTATCAATTCCGCATCTAAGATCAATTTTTATTCTTTTTTTTTTTTCATAAACTAAAATCTTTAAAAGATGCATATTTTTATGCTTACAAATTTGTTTTCTTACAAACACTTAGATTTTGGTAGTTTTTTTTTTTTTTTTTTTTTTTTTTTGGGGGGGGGGGGGGGTTTGAGGGGGAGAAGTTTTGGTGGTGTAATATGGAAAATTGCTAATCTAAAAATTCTAGAAATTAAACTTTTTCAGCATGCGTCAAATAATTGTCAAAAATAATGGAAAAAGAAATTCTAATACTAATTAACATATAACAAATGCAAAGAGTTTAAGATGACTAAATTAATAATTCTTATTCTTAGATAATTGTATTTGATATAAATTATTTTTAGTAATCTAGTGGTAAGGTTAAAATAGTACTTTTACTTTCAAAACCAACTATGGAGGGGTGTCTCTGATATTTTAAAAACAAGAGGAGTTGTCCTTGTAGGTCTTCCAAATGACAAGGAGTGTAATTGAAATTATCCAAGTTTGTTATGATAAAAAAAGGATTAATTACACTTTGCCCCTGTGCTTTGACCGAAGTTCACTCTATACTCGTGTAGTATTTTCGATAGCACGTACACTCCTTTGGTTTAGCTTAGGTGCAACTGTTAACTATTTCGTTAACTTCAACGGTCAAAGTGCAAAAGTCAATATTAACCCGTTATTTAATATTAAATGATATTTATACCCTTCAACAAATTTAATAAGAATCCTTTTAATTTTTATCTAAAACTTAAGGGTCAAAAGTGTATTTTTTATTTTATTTCTTTACCTTCTTCCTTAAACCACACCTACGGAACACCAGCTCCAAAAACCACCACCACACTTATGGAGGACCACTATCAACCAACCAACCATCACCATACCTTCCCTCATCTCATCCTCTACCTACAACTATCACCTTCTCCCTCTCTCTCTCTCTCTCTATATATATATATATATATATATATAGAGAGAGAGAGAGAGAGAGAGAGAAATAGAGAGATAGGTGCAGGTAGTTGTGTTGGTGGTGGTTTGGAGTTGCTGGTGGTAGTAGAGATCTAAGGTGTTGCAGGTGGTGGTGATATGGTGCAGTTAGTGTTGGTGGTAGTGGTTTGGCGTGGCCGGTGGTGTAGATTTAAGAATGCAAGCATTTTAGACAAAAACTCAATACTTGGTGCATTGAATGCCCCATCATTTATAGGCGTAGGGATCAGATTAGTCCTGAAAAATTAGGTTTAAAGCTTAGATTATTAGTCTAATCCTACGCGTGGCGTAATTAGGCCATTGAGTCTTTTTCTTTTTCCCATTTGAAGTAGCCCATGAACCCTCTAGGGAGGTTGAGAATACGAGTCCCAACCCAATTACGTGTAGAGATCCTTTAGGACGTTAGAGAGGTTTCCAGACATCACCGTTCATACGTCAATCTAAGGTAGCACAGTGATGATAATGAGAATAACGTTGAGTTCTTGGCCTTGTCACCTCGCGGTCGAACCTAGGGAAATGGAGGGAACGGGTCCGTGAAGTTCAACGAGAAGAGGTCGGCCCCTTGCTCTTGGTGACGAAAGGTCTGTCAAATATTCCCTACTTCCAGGCAGAAGCTTCTAGTACGTACACGTGACCATAAATAATTGAAGGAACTAGCTATTAGATTTGCACAATGGAATATATATTAAAAAAAACAATTCACATTTAATAAACATGGTTCCTTAAAGATCTATCCGTATCAACATAAAAAATATAAATAGTAATGATTAAATCATTTTTAATCATTATACATCTTTTGTACTTCAGCCTCAAAACTAGTAGTTCCCGAGGTATGATCTGAGAAGACTCTTCCAAGAGTAGCTTGATCTGATTTCGATTTGGCAACCTAAAATGATTCTCTTAGAAGTAACACAAGTGCATTGCCTCTAATAGTATCCACACGAGAAACTCCATAAGGATAGTGTTCTTGAGATCTCTAATAATCTAATTTATAATCTCAAGAAACTAGGGTAGATTTGTTTTTATTCTATTTGGTAGTAAGAATCAAAGCAATAGAACAATAGAGAAAACAAGGAGGATGGCCAAAACTAGGTGTCTTGGCTGAATTTTTTGGGGACAACCAATATGTGGTTCCTCTTATATAGACATTGTCCAGGATTTAAAACCCTTGACCTCTTTTTTTTTTTAATTGTACTTTGGTCCCTGAACTTCTAAACAGTGCTACATTCTACCTGTTCCGTTTAAAGGACTTTTCGAACATCTGTTTTCCATTTGTTTGTGACCCATTAGGTTCATATAAAACTTTGGATGGTGAAAATTCATTCATTAATTAATCAATTAAAATTAGAACAATTTTAATTTCACCCTTTTAGGCGAAACAATTTCTCCAAGGTATTTCGTCCAACTGTTGAGTTAAATTTATCCACTTATCACAGTCATATCCAATTTATAGGAATTTCACCAAGAAAAGTCCCTCAATTATGATTTTCATACTATACGATATCTCTATCTTGTGCTCCCGAAATGACTAACATGATATGGATAAGGTAAAAAACCATAGTTTGATCATATGTATATTGATTGATAATATAATTCCGTGTAACGCTAATTGGAATCTCATCCTAATCGTCAAAATGTTCTAGCCAGAGGTTTGGATGAATTATTTAAATCGAATCACATAGGACACGTCTTTCTTTACTGAGAGTGATAGATTTTATCTTGTATACTCATATGTTCACATATATATCCCACTATACCCAATGAATAGCTTTGAAGTTCCATAGTTAGCAAAAAATACTCAATATTATCAAAGTATAGAAACTCATACATGTAATATACAATACCTCAAGTCATAAATCACATGTATAATCACAACTCAGATATTCTATTTTGACACTAAGCAAAGCTACTATGTAAGATATCAATAATGATCACGTTTACTCTCTTATTATACTGGTAAGTTCTCTTGTGGTTGTTATAATATCTCAAACTAATGGTTTGAGACCCACCATTAAAACACCCCACCAAACTAGCCTAGATTGTTAAAAGCTTGTTTTAACGATCTAATACCAATTAGGAATAATTCAAGATGCAAGTTACTAAATATCTTTGGTCTCCGCCTTTTAATCACATTAAAGAGTTAAGACATTTCAACTTTATATCCAAGGTGTACAACAACATTGATACAAATCAAGAATAATATCAAAATATCTTTTATTAATACTTGAGATTGTAATATTTTACAGATAAAAGCTACAAAATGTATAAATATAAGATTGACTTTAGGGTTTACACTCAACAATCTTCCATTAGTACTATAGAAAATCAATACAATATCTAATACCCGTCTTATCAAGATATCGATCTAACTGCTGTAAAGTCATAGTCTTAGTAAGTGGATCTGTGATATTATCCATTGTATCTGTTCTCTTAACTGTTGATATCATTTCTCTCGATGATTTCATAAATCAAGTGGAACACCACTTATTGTATTTTGATTTTTCATGAGATCTGGATTCCCTTGATTGAGCAATAGCACCATAGTTGTCTTGTGATCATCATGCTTGAGTAGGCCAGCAAGCAATGATCAATAGAAGGCTTTTAGTAGTAGCTCCTATATATGACGCCCATTGTTGGTGTCAAAATTTGTGTAACTCCCACAGTTGGTCCAGTAAGAAAGCTATTGGCTGAATTTTAACTGATGTAGAGTTCTAAGTGTCCTGTCCAATGATTTGATAGTGTGATTTGCATGAAGTCCAAGCTATAACTTGCACAAAGACCTGTTGGTGCCCAATGAATTCCCTTTGGCTTGAGATTAAGCTTGGGCGAAAATGTAAGAGTTCAAGTGTTTTAGATAAAAACTCAATACCTAGTGCATTAAAAATTCCTACCATTTATAGGAGTTGGGGTTCTGCTTTATCCCGAAAAATATGGGGCTAAAGATCAAATCATCATTCTAATCTAGTGCATGGGGAATATGGTTGAAATAATTAGCTCATTGGGCCTTGTCCTTTACCCCATTTGAAGCAGCCCATGGGACCCCGAGAAAGATGGAGTTCTTCACCAAATTTTTTTTTTCCATCATTCTTACCGAAAAATGGTCACTTTTAACTTATTTACACAATAATTATAAAACATGAGTACCACTCCCGGTTTACTAAAGTCGGGAGTGCTACTCCATATTTTTCTTCTTTATTATAATTTTTTTTTTTTGAAAAAAAAAAAGGTTTACAACCCCTGTTATACGGTTTTGGGATTTTTTTTTTTAGTTGTCGTAAGTAAGACTCCCAGCTATTGAATGTTACTTCCGGCAACATCATTTTTTTTTTTTAATATTAATGGGCAGTTTGTTCTAACTTTTAAATGAAACCCATTAATAATTTGATTTTTGAATTCAAAATTGAAATATGTGAACAATCTCATCAAATAAAGGTTAAACATAGAAGGAAAAATATAACTTGTACTTGAAAATAAAAACATTATGACATATAGCAAATTTCAAATTTTTAGGGAACATAAATTGAAATATTTTTTAAAATTGAAAGATCTCGTCAAATCCATAATTCTGGAATTATAATAGGTATTTTGGTTAGTGAAATTGGGCCGAATACAAAAATAGAATTAAATTGTTTATTTTTTATTTTTCACGTGATTAATTAGTCAACTAAAGAAGTCGTAGGGTAATCGGGTAGATTAGTGTTTTTATTAGGTATAAACGGTTATTTTTCCAAAAAATAATTCCGTTTCGATAGTTGTAGAAGCAAACGCAGCTTGAAAAAATTGGGCGGGCTTGTTATTTTGGGCTTTACATCATCATGTTGCCAACACACTCGGCAATTGCAAAATGGCCTGGTCTAGGTGTTTCTATTCGGCTCTTCTTAGTGGACCTGTAGCTTGTTTTGTGATGGACGGGCTGTCCTTTTTAATCAAAATCCCAACTAAAACTGTCCATTTTTTTTAAACAGTTTTAAAACTGAACCATTTAATTTTATACAAAATCAAAACCGTAAAACCACAAAATTATTTATGATTTTTATATTTTATAAAAAAACAAAATCAAAACCACGGAGTATTGTTTTTTTTATATATAAACAAAATATAAAACATTAATTCAAAGAAACAAAACTACAAAATTAACCCTAACGCATATATATATATATATAGGAGGGATAAAGTGTAAATAAATAAAATAAATATATATATATATATATATATATAAAAGGTTAAATTGTAAATATATATAAAAAATAAAAGTATATATGTCATAAAAATATATTTAAAATATTAGTTACATGGTTCGATTTTTCAGTTCGATTTCGTGATTACTATCCCAAAAACGAAACCGTTTCGGTTGTTAATTTTAAAATCAAAACTGCAACCAAATTATTTAGTTAGTTTCAAAATCGGACCATTCGGTATGTTTCGCTCGGTTATCCATCGGTTTGGTTTTTATTGTCATCCCTAATTGAGTTTGTAGTGGTTTTGTGGCCTACGAAAAATCAAGGTTTGTAACAGAGTTTTAGTGTGCATAATTCCTTTGCACATGAAATCTAAAAATTATCCAACTTCTAAAAACATATTTAACTGCATTCCTTTTTCTATTACAGAATCTTGATACTCTTGATTTTTCATTTTCGACTTCCTTAAAATATATCTTCTAATTATAGCTAATTATTGATTTTTGATATTTTAAGAAATAGACTAATAAGCCAAAAATCATCAAATAACCCGATTTATGAACATACCAACTATGAGATTTGTAATTTTGAAATGCAAATTCGAGATCTACATTACAAATCAATCAAAAACATATCCATTATATATATATACTAACGTATAACCTGTGCCTGAAGGCACGGATTAAAATTACAACCCAACCATAAAATAAAAAAAAATAACTAAATTTTAAAAATATAATACATTTCTTTTTGTTGCTCGAAATTTTGTAGTCTATTTTTCTTGAGAAAATGTGAGACAATTACCAAATTATATTTAATGACAACTTGAACCAATTACAATATATGTATCTTTGATTTTTTAATATAATCTCCACTATTTATACAACATTTTACACCTATTTTATTTAAATATCAATAATAACCAACAATTGAAACTAAAACTTGTACCGATATAAAATAAAGAGACATGACACCATTTCGCCAGTATTATAGATTCTCAATAAGAAAAAGAAATATTATACATTCTTTATATATACACACTACTTATATACCTATATAGAGTTTCTAATAGATTCTCTTTTTTGTTTCATATATACCCTAAAAATTAAAATACAAAATAAAAAAATTTAGACACCATAAATTACACCAAAAAGAATGGAGATCATTAAAATAAAAATAAAAATCTTAATCATCCTAGAAGATAAAAAATATGGTCAAGCAAGTTTGTAGTGGAGAATTAAAATAGCACCAAGCTAAATTATAAAACACTACTCAAATAATTATAATCCGTGCATTCAAATTACTTTGGGTGTAGGGATCAAATATTGTTTAATTGCTTCTTTAATTTTTCCTTTAATGATAATTGATTTCTTAATTAACTAAACACACAATTTCCAGAAATCAAGAAAATTAGTGTCGGTTTCTCAAAAACAAAAACAGGTTTAAAAATCTAAAGGCAGTACAAATGCACGCTCCCAACTCCAAAAACCAAAAGATGCAAAGCATGCATATATGATTGCAATTTAAGTGGCTTTCAATATGTACAAGTAAAGAAACTCATATATTAGAAAAACGTCGTAAACATGAACCTCTATTGAGAACAGATCATTGAAGGGAACCAATATAATCAATAAAAAAGTTAATACTAAGAAAACGTATAAACATACCAAGGAGATCCCAAGGGCTAAAACTTCATGCATTTGTACTAAGGAAGATGTCTTAAAAATCTCACACACAGTACAATCAAACAGAGAGAAAATTAGGAACATTTCCAACACGTTCCAAAAAATTAGAACCATCAGTCGCCGGCTACAAACAATTATAATAATCCAAAACATCTTTTAAAATTGAACATCACAACACATTTCCAAAAAAATGGGAGCATAACAATGGATCATACCTGAATAGAATCGACAACGAACTTGAAATACATAATGATATCTGTTAATCCACGATGGATTAATCGACGCCGATCTGAACCTGAACCTAATTGACGAAAACACTAAACAAACACCATTTTTTTGGCAATGAAAAACCTAAAAAGATAACAAAAAAAATAGAATGAATGACAAACAACTGGGAACATAAGAGAAATCTAGAAAATCTGCGAACATAACAGAAATATGGGAACAGAATTCGGGGAACAAACAAAAATCTAGGAATAGAACAAACAGAATAGAAACGAAAATTTGCTTGGAACCAAAACAATAAAGAAACAGCACCTATACAACATTTTGAACTTAATAATAACTAAAAGTGGAACATCATAATCAATAATTCAATAATAATAACAAAAAATCAAGATCCGCACTTAATTCATTTGAATATCAATAATGACTAATAGTTAAACATCAATAAAAACTAACAAACAAAACTAAATACATGCTATTCCATTACAAAATTCTATCAAGCAAAGAATTGATGATTAAAAAATTTGGGTTAATGAAGCACAACACCTAGTGCTGTGGGAACTTACTTGTATTGCTCCGAGTACAACTAAGTTCTTAATAGTCTGACATGAAACCATCGTGAACAGTGGACACCTATTAAAAAATCATAGCAAATGATCAGAACTATTTTTAATTTACATTCCTAACCGTTGTTAGCAAATGCCATTGATATAGCAAACTCATTCAGGAATTCTAGTGATGATATAATTTTGGGGAAAGAAATTCAAGCAATACCCGGAAACTTTTTTGTCCCTATTTTACCTACTTTAGCTAGAAGTAGAGTGTGTTGCAAATGCAGGAACAATGGATAATCTACCCAATCCCTAAGCAATTGCATACAACATTAGATTTGAAAAACACAAACCTTCATACAATTTTAAAGAAGGAAATTAGGAGATTTAGCTGAGAGTCAAATTGGTTTAAGAAAATGAGTACAATCAATTAGAAATAAAAATCTAGAAGAATAACTCAAATTAGGTGGAGATCAAGAGGGATGAATGAAGTTAGCGGAGAACAAAACTCAGAGTTACAGTAAAATCATTGATGGCGACCTTTCTTTGTTGGAGATGCATCTTCATGTAGAACTTCAAGAACAGCAGCAGAATCGCACCATTGAGCACCGTATTCCAAACCCAAGCGCCTCTTTCCTTGCAACCACGTCGCACAACAGGTTGCAACCCAGAAGCACAATCTGGCAATTCAACACGAACAGGAAGCACGCGCTCAGAGAGAGGGGATAGGCGGTGTTTTGAGAAGCGAGTAGAAAATCGATAAAGTAAAATAAAAGAGTGAAATCTTACAAAAAAAATATTACAGTATATATATATATATATATATATATATACAGTGGATAGTGGCCAACGTGTAAAAAGAGATGCAAACACATAAATCATCCAACATGTAAAAAGAGATGAGAATCGTACCGAAAATTTTGTGAATTGATCAGAAAATTTCTCAAAATATGATTTTAGAATTTTCAAATCAAATCCCAAAGTTTCTCCCAGTCGTTACCCATGAATGAAAAAGGTAGCATGAAGGGGTGTGGAGACAGAGAAGAGAGAGATTGTACCAGAGATCTTTTCTTCTTCCTTGAACTGTAAATCCAATGGGGCTCCACTTGGACTCTGTTTGGCCCTCCTCTGTTCATTCAAACGATTAGGGCGTGAAGATAGAAGCTTGGACATTTGCGATTAGGGTAGAAAGTGGTCTGATGGCTGGACATAGGAGATGATATCGGCCTGATGGATTGATGAGAGAGAGAGTACCTTTGTAGTCCTCGCTGAGCATTGTCGGTGGTGCTTCGTTCGTACACGACGATGACCTAAGACTGGGAGGCAGGCGATTCGGCGATGGCGCGGCTGGCTTCATGGTGATGGAGGGAGAAAGGAATCGTTGATTTGGTGAAAGAAAAAGGGTTAGGTTTAGGGGGCGAAAATTAGGTGAGGCGAGGAGAGAAGGGCACATATTGGGGAGAAAGTGGGAGAGGGGGAGTGAGAGAGGATTGATAGAATTAGAGACAGAGGCGGAGAGAGAGAGAGAGAGATAGAGAGTGGCAATTGGAGATAATTAAGGTTAGGAGGTAATTGGAGAGAGAGAGATTGAGATAAATAAATTACAAATTTTCCTATTTAGAAAATGCGGAGAAGGAAAATTTGGGTTAATTAACTAAATTAGTACCAGTATTTCAATTAGAAAAAATTAGTGTAACTTAATTAGTATTTCAATTAGGAAAAATTAAGTAAATCAATGCCTAAAATAAAATTAATTTGTCTCAATCTGTCCTAGTCAGCAAATTTATTTGGCCTCGTTTGTCCTAATCATAAGTTTATCTTAGTCAGCCAAAATGTCGTCCTATTTTATATAATACTAGCGTATAACCCGTGCCTGAAGGCACGGGCATAAAACATACATCATCTATTTGAATAATTATATCAATTTATTTTATTATTCAATTTTAAATGTTGCATCAACAGAAACAATTACAGTTACAATAATACTTCAGGATAAACAATATTTGTCGTGGATAAAGATCCATATTCGGGAAGAAGTACACTTAATCGATCAAATGATATACACCTTGATAAGGCCACATATAGTTGACCGTGACTAGAAACCGTTGTAGTCAAATCAACTCCAACAAATTTCACTGATTGTCCTTATGATTTATTTATCGTCATAGCACACGCCAAACGAATTGGAAACTGGCGCCTTGTCATTTGAAAAGGAAATTCAGAAGACGATGGCGTCAAGGATATTCTCGGAATGAACGCAAAATTTCCTGCTTTATCCCCTGTCAATATTCGAGCTTCTATTACACGTAAAGAACACCTGACAACCATTAATCGTGTGCCATTACAAAGTCCATCACTTGGTGCGATATTTCTCAACAACATAACTGGACATCCAATTTTCAAATCTAATTTGAACGAAGGTAATCCTGGAGGATCTAAGGAATTCAAGTACTCGTTAGGATAATGATTTGTAATTTGACGATCGGCTCCATCATCTTCAGACATTTTATCTGTGGCTAGATATATGATCATTTCTCCGGGAAAAATATTTAAAGCAGCTGAATTAATAGCACTAACATCGTCATTTCTTGTAGAAATAATAGAACGTTCAGTTAGAAATGTAGGGGTAACAACACTGGGTGTGCCTAAATGTGGATAAACTGAAGATATTAGTTCAACCACATTACGACACTTGTGTATGGTTGACGGCAACTGTACGATTTCATGCGGATCACTGCCAACCTATTTAAAGAAAAAATAAATGTAAATGAATAATTTAGTATCAAAGCATATATAAGTAATCTATTACAAAATGCTAAAATATATTTAAATGAAATATTACCTGAAGTAAATATCTCGAAAACTCTGTATTTTCAATATTCCTACTATTTAGGCGCATGTTTAAATTCAAAGTTAAGACATGTATATCATTCCAAAGGTACGAATGTCTCAACGATGCTGCCACAATTTGTTGATGGACACCTTTAGGTATAACAGGTAGAATTTGCCGAAAGTCTCTTCCAAGAACGACCGTGATACCCCCGAATGGATTTGGATTACTGCAAATATCTCGTAGCGTGCGATCCACAGACTCAACGCAGTACTTATGTTGCATCGGAACTTCATCCCAAATGATTAACTTTGTCTCTCTAAACAATTCGGTATACAACGATTGTTTACTGAAATGACAAATTGAATTATCAAGAATATCTAAAGGGATGCGAAATATGGAATGTGCAGTTCGACCTCCTTCAAGTAGTAGCGATGCAATACCGGACGATGCCACAGTAATGACAATATGACTGTTACTACGACATTTTGCTGCTATGGTATTATATAGAAACGTTTTTCCCGTACCAGCACCACCATTAAAAAAAACATTTTTCCTAAATTTCCGAACACTGATGAAATGATTGATTCGTATGCAACACGTTGGTCTTCATTGAGACGATGAATATTACACTGCACATTCCTTTGTTGTGCTTCACTTTGCATTTGACGATGTTCCCATATCAATCTATTTCTAACTACCATATTCCAATTCTGGACTGGTTGTGGAATCGAAGGAAAATCTACTAAGCTCTTGCCCGATTCTTGAAGTAATTGATTCAAAAGGTACAAACCGTAGTCTTTAATCTGTGCCTCGCTTGGGACGGGTATCGAAAACAACGTGCGAACTTTATGTGAGAAATCATCACATATATGCATCCAAAATTAATTCCACAATTCACACGGATTTAAAGGGGAGCATTGTGTAAGAATGACGTAAAATAATCTTCTCAGTTGATATCCAATACTTATAATAGACGACTCTTGAAGACATTGTATCTATTCACTATCATCTTCCAATAGCCCTCTTGCTACACATGTGGCTTTGAACGTCGCATGTTCAATATTGTTTACAATGCGTAGACACCTAAACGATTGCGGCCCTTTGACTACAGTCAATAGTAGACGCAGATAAAATCGTTCACCCGAATTGGGAGGCGCAAAATACATTCTGCCGATGGCAAATCCCCTCTGTCGTGGCTTCCAAAATTTTTCAGTTTTATTCCAAACAAAATGCTGGGGAAACTCTTGATAAGTATACACATGTGCAGAAGCATGTGCATCACAATATGAAAAAAATTCTGTTAGAGTCGACTTCTGTGACTGAGCTCGAGAAATGATAGACTCTTTTGTTTCAGTAGGATTGAAGACAACCTAATGCATTCCAAGCAAATGGAGCGCCAATCAAACAACTGTTGGATTCTCATCGTGCAAAGGAAAACTCAACAATCGCCAGGCTGCCTCAGAGGGTCCAATATATCTTGCATCAAGATATTGCTTGATCTCATCCATCATTCCCAAAATCAATGTCGTCATATCACCTCCTTTATAGATACACTTGTGGATATATTTGACGCACCTAATCCCAGCGTATACTTCAACATTAATATGATAGTCGAACATCTTGGAAAGGTACAGATTATATGGGACGACGTCTCTATTATCAACTTGTTGCCCCCTCACGGTATAAACTTTGCCATTATCACGATGACGGTAAATGGGATATCCATCTGAATCCATCGTTGTATACTCCGCGAAATCTCGTGAATACCTCTTAGTGAATCTGTCATTCTCCATGCACGGGGCTTGACAATTTCGAGCACCACATGGTCCGTGAACCATGCATTTTTTTATAGTCTCGAAAAGTTCTGGCTCTTCATTTGGATTTGGAAATTCAACACAAACTATTCTGTCTACTTGGTCGCACGTTCGAATTTTATCTTAATTATCAAGAAATATCAATAAGTGCATGTACGACAGACCTCTTTTTTGGTACTCAATTGTAAAAACATGGGCAACGTTTTTTCTAAATACTCGAGTGCTTTCAATCTCTTTCATTAGAGCAATTCTTTTTAACTCGAAAACGCGAGCAATTAAGTCTGGACGGTCAGTTGGTTGTTAATGAGGCAATAAAGCTTCAGTGATTTCTGTCCAAGTTCGATTCGCAGTCATGGTAAGAAACACATCAGGGTGATGGTGGTACTGGGTTATAGCCATTGAATCTTGGAAGATTTCAAACATATGTCTTGGACTACCAATAAAAGATGATGGCAAAATCATTCGTTGACCTATTTGATTAGGTTCCATCCCATCTAATGCCACATCAGTAAGACTTTGATAGAGTTCACTACGAAGATTTAGTTGATATTGCCTAAAGTAATTCAACCTATTTTGCTCGGTCGCAGCCCAAGCATCTACCAAGAACTCTTGAAATAATTTTTCTCCCCTTAGAATTGTCGAATACTCTGTCGGCCTTTCAAAAATACGGTAGCTATAAAATTGCATTTGAGTTAGTCGAGTGTTTGTGTGTCGACCGTGAATCACATCCCACTGTCTAAATTTAGGCTCTCATCCAAGCTCACCAAAAGGGAACAACAAAACGTAATGCAATGGTAGATAAGCAGGATGACATTAATTGAATTTTATTAGTTCATTTTCCCCTCTTAAATGTATAACAATATCTCTCATCGCGCTAGTTTCGGTTCCATCCCTCGATAATATGACGGCCACGTCATCAGTTGTCGGCAAATTATATCGCCGACAATCGGTAGATACTGTGTAGTGAAGAAAAGCAGGCAACGTTTGTTGTTCTAAATCCAATTGATTTAAAATCGCAAACGCTTGACAAAATTTATGTACGAATGCATTATGTTGCAACAATGTATCTTGAATAGTTTGCAAAACATCCGTTCTCAAATGAGGATTTCTACGGCTTCTCACGCCAAAAGAGAAATCAGGATCGTAGATGTACAACTGAGAATAAATGGCATCTTGTCCCGGTTCTGGGATTAATGCTCCTGTCCGATGACGCAACTCTCAATGTATAGTAAACGTTGTTGGGCCTCTTCTGGAAAGCAGCCTTGTATCCAAGTTGGCACCGAGGCTTGTAAAAGCATTGCTTGCATTGTACTCTCTAGCATAACGTTGGAATGATTTTGATCTATCATCATTACCATCGTATAACGCTTTAATTTGCAGAGAAGGTGTGAGAAGTAATGGAAGCCTAACTTTCCTTTGTAAGCAACATGTACTGAAGAGAGGACGTCGTTCGGATGATCTTGCTAATCTCTCATCCATCTAGTATAACGCAGAACAATGAGGGCACATGACATTCATTCTACCAAGCGAGTGTCGATTTTCACTTGTATGAACATCACGGTCGGCAGTTGGATTGTTCAACTCGTCGATATCTTGATTATCGTAAAATTCATCATTGGTAGTATTTGGCGGCCTACATTTGATAAATAACAAAATTATTATGTAGATTCTAACAACATATTTGTGAATGCCGTATTTAATTAGATGAATAAGATAAAAAAGAAACTTACCATCTACTCCCAGAAGGTAGATTCTAACAACATATTTGTCAAGCTTTCATTAAGGTTCGTGGAAACAAAAGCTTCTTGGTTACCGCACGCAGAAGGGCATGCATAGTCAATTATACCAAGATAATGAGGAATCAAATTTGTAACCATCCCATCGTCAACAGATAAATTTCCTGCATGTTCAGTATCTTGATTCTCGGCAAGGTGTTGATTTGTTGAAGCTGACCTATAGTTGGCAAATATTAAATTTTACACATCAAACACTTTTAAACATTTAATACTTAATAACATGAATAATGGATTAGTATAATACCTTATACCAGGCAATAGAATTGGTTCCTCAACTTCAGGCGTTGAGCATTCATTCGGAGTTACGGTAACAAATGTTTTAGTAAGATTACGTAGAAAAGGCAAATTTGGTTCAACAATAGAATTCATTTGATTAGCCATGGACGATGGAGTAGTGCGATCCCTAAGGAGGTTCACAATTCTAGGGGTACATGGACTCGTAATCACTGATGGCCCACATGATTGTACAATCATTCTCTGTTGTAGTAGAGGCTGAGATGATTCTTCAAGTAGTCTTCTATTCATTTCTAAATGTTGACTATTCTGAATATTTTGTTGACCGGATCTCTCTCGTTCTCTTCATGCTCGTTGAGCTAGAACACGTTTCGATATGCCGTTGTTGTTGGGTGCTATACATTTAGGAAGTGTAATTGTTTGCTCATCGTCCAACGTTAAGCGACTGTTGGGTATTGTGGACACAAACATTTCAGTAAGATTTGGTGGGGACGTCAAATTGGCCTCAAAAAGTAGAATCCATTTCGTTTTCCATTACTAGAAAAGAAACTTGATCACTAAGAATTATAGGGGTATATCGACTTGTGCTTGATGATGACACAGAGACTGTTGTGACCATTCTTCGCTTCGGCGTAGGCTCTAATGATTCTGCCAAAAATGGCTGACCTCCTTCCAGGCATTCACGATTATTTTTATTGAAGTGATCACACCGCTCCCGATCAACTCTTTCCCGTTCTCTTCGTTTTCGTTGAGCTAGAGCCCGTTTCGATACATCGTTCTTGTTGGATGCTATATATTTAGAAGGTATAATTGTTTGCCCAACCCCCGTTGAGCGACTGTTAGGTGTTGTGGACACAAACGACTGACCTCCTTCCATAGGGCCATCACATATCTCCCGATCAGCTATCTCCCGTTCTCTTCGTTCTAGTTGAGCCACATAACGTCTTGACACATCGTTTGTGCTAGATGTTCTGGCAATGTTACCTGTGCGGGATCTTCCACTTTCTTGACATTCTAGAATTGGACGACTAAACCTCTCTCGTTCCCTTTGCATTCGTTGGGATAGAGCAGATTTTGATATAACGTTATCATTGAATACCTAGAGATAATATGAGGTTGAATCTTCAATTTTCTAGATCGAATAAATGAAAAAGAACAGTGGAGGACAGTGTGACAAAGTACGAACTAAAATTGGTACTAAATGAAACCATAAATAACATGTAATAAGTTACGGTATAAATAAGAATACGGATAATTTAATATCACCACAAAGGCAAGAGTATAAATACAAAATCAGATTAGATAAATAACTATCCATTTGAAATCACAGCTAAATATGTTCTTATCATGTTTATTTTCAGGTTAAGATTTTTTCAAAATTTATGTATAAACTTAACATGGACACAAATAGTTATAATTATTTAATACGTTTAATAGATTAAATATGTAATTATCGTTGAATGATAAAACAGTGATAATTAAAACTAAAAAATAATTAACCTTACTAATTAGACACATACGACATTGCTACTGATGTTCCCCTTTTCACTTTTCGCAACATTTGAGGTAAAACACACTTTCTCTTTCCCTCTACTATTTGAAGTAGAATTTTCATTTGACTTATTATCCATTGCCAAATTTTTTTCCTTGAAAAAATAAAAATAAAAATTCAATGCAAAATAAATGATAAACTAAAATTATATTATGAGCTTAAAAAATAAATTGTAAGATTTACATATTAATTAACGATTAACAAAAGCAAGAGAACAATAAAGATAGAAACATATATAATATTAAATCCATCGCATTAAGACAACTTTTGTTGAATATAATAAAGTAAAACAATCAATCACATTACAAAATACAAAATGTATATCATGAATACAAAATACATTCAAAATATATCTTCAACAACCGAAGAGAATAAACAGACTTGACATGGTAACCCTACAAAAGGAAAAGAAAGAAAAAAATATATTAGACATAAAATATACAAAATATATATCATGAATACAAATTACATTAAAAATTATTTATACCTTAAAAAACAGTTTACGGTACAACTTCATTACTTTGACTGCCAATTTGTAGTTGAACCTCGTATTTCTCCAGTGCCTTTAAGCCAATCTAGTCGTCCTCGATGCTCTCTAACAAAGTTCCTAATGCTCTTAGGTCTAGGAGTTCTTTCTTTAAGGCTCTATGAGCTCTAACTCTAGGCCAAGATTTCGGTAGAGTACGCACTATTACATACACCAACACAGTCCAGTTTGGTTGAAACCCCTTACGTCTTAGGTGGTAGTACATGCGCTCTTTTCTAAATACATGCATTCTAACACTCTCTTTTTTATTCATTTTTCCTCTTTCAAATTCTCTCCATAATGGATTTACATCTCGTCCAGCCTCTTCTAAAAATTGTACAAATTCAAAGGCAGTAAGAGGCCGATGATTTTCAAATATATTCTTTGTCGCCACATCCCAATTTGATGGTAAACCATTAACAATTTGGTTCATTATGTCTCTCTCACTAATTTTGTACCTATAATTCTGCAAAATTCTAGCACTTGAAATTTTATTCATCCCATATTCTCTAACGGGACAACTTTGTAAATAAAGTTTCTCGTAAAAGAATTATTTTTCCTTACGCAACTTTAAACTAGTACTCGTTCTCAATACAATAGCGGGTTGTACCATATTGCCTGAGATTAAAGGACATAAATAACACATAAGGCACAACAAATTTAACATAAAAAAAAAGGGTCTATTATGTTTTCCGTTGAATCTAACTGAATACGAACCAAAAACATAGAAACAAAAAAAAAAAAAAAAAAAAAAAAACGGCAAACAGAAACAGAAACGGAAACAGAAATACATTGGTTTTGTGTATGACAGATTTTGTGTCTATTATGTTTTCCGTTGAATCTAACTGAAGACGAACCAAAAACACAGAAACAGAAACAGAAACGGAAAACAGAAACAAAAATAGAAACACATTGGTAATGGGACAACTTTGTAAATAAAGTTTCTCGTAAAAGAATTGTTTTTCTTTACGCAACTTTAACCTAATACTCGTTCTTAATACAATAGAGGGTTGTACCATATTGCTTGAGATTAAAGGACATAAATAACACATAAGGCACAACAAATTTAACATGAAAAAGGGTCTATTATGTTTTCCGTTGAATATAACTAAATACAAACCAAAAACACAGAAACAAAACAAAAACAGAAAAGGCAAACAGAAACAGAAATAGAAACAGAAACAGAAACAAACACATTGGTTTTGTGTATGACAGGTTTTGTGTCTATTATATTTTCCATTGAATCTAACTGAAGACGAACCAAAAACACAGAAACAGAAACAGCAAACAGAAACAGAAACAGAAACACATTGGTTTTGTGTATGACAGGTGTTGTGTCTATTATGTTTTCTATTGAATCTAACTTAATACGAACCAAAAACACAGAAACAAAATTGCTCTGGTTTTGGTAACCTTCGCACCCAAAGGCTTATGACAAAGAAAACATGCTTCAAGAAAATTGCTCTGGTCTTGGTAACCTTCGCACCCGGCATAATATAGAGCAGCTGACCTCATTGTTTCTGCACTTTCACAGAGACTCTAATGCAAAATAGAGGGTGTTTCTTGGGTGGTGGTGTGGGTTGCTAAGATAAGCCTGGTGTGTAGATGGAGATTACAGTAGAGGGAAGAAGAGGAGAAGGTGGTTTTGGGAAGGAAAACTTGATGGGGGGAGGTTCTATATATTGAGGAGGGAGGAGAGAGAAAATATGGAGAGAGAAAGTGCTTTACCTTTTTTTTTTTTTTTTTTTTGCTGCTTAGGTGGCAAATGTTTAGTGTTTTTTTCCCAAATATTTTTTATTTTATTTCAAAAAAAAATTCAATTGTGGGTGTTTTATGTTGTATTCTTTATGTTACTGCTCTCAGATCTGAGTAAAAAAGAAAAATTGCGTTAAGTAGCTGACAACCAGCGTCAAAATTTATCAAAACTTTTATGACATGAATCCGAATACATTAAGACGTTGGTGCGTCCCTTACTATGACTGAGGAGATGCTCTTGATCGATCATTATAGTGTAAATAAATATATATAGTTGACCCAATTTAAGTGGGACAATAATTTAATTGTTGTTAGTATATAATTTTATTTTAAAACAAATTGATATATAAATTAAAATAATGTTTAAAAAAAAATTAACGCGGTAATTATTCCTAAAATATTTTATAATTTAAAAATAATAATAATATTTTGATGATGTGTCCATTTTTAATTTTTAAGAATAAAAAAAACAGAATCTTATGTTTTTATTTTTTATTTAGCAAATACAAAATAAAATTATTTATTTTAATTTCCTATGATTATAATAGAAAAAAATTATTTGTTCAATTTTTTATTGGTTGAGTCATCGAATTATTGTGGTCTAAGTACCATTTTATAAATAAAATAAATATTGGGGTCCATTTTGTAAATAAACAAAAACCATGGGCGGTTTTCCTGAATTCCAAGGGTTATATTTCACTTGCAACCAAACAGAAACATGAACAAAAACAAAAAACAGGAACAAAAACAGAAACAGCAGGAACAGAAACAGAAACAGGAAACAGAAACAGAAAACAGGAACAGGAACCGAAACAGCGAATGGAAAAGAAACAGCAGGAACACAGTTTTTTTTTAAATCCTCACATATAATAATCACAGTTTTTGTTCGAAAAATAGAAACACTAAATTGAAACATAAATTAAGAACACAATGAACACAGTTTACTAATTCTCTTCATAGAGTGTTTATGTTCTAAGAAGAAACTAAACTAAAACACTTAACAAATGCTAAACAGAAAGAAAAAAAAAAAAAAAAAAAAATAGAACAAATTTCAGGAACCAAAAAATAATATGTTTCGATAGTGTTCCCTATTTCTTTTTAAGCGTTTCTGTTCTAAGAAAAACCAAACGCTAAACAGAAACAACAAACAAAAACACTAAACAAAAATAGAAACACTAAATTGAAACATAAATGAACACAATGGATGACTGAACTGAAACTGAATGTGAACAAAGCAACGAACCTGGTGAGCTAAATCAAAATAACGTCAGCAGCTTTTGGTGTCTTGTCAACGTTCTAACGCACTTTGCGAATTGAATGCGTTCTTACCTATAACACATCGAAAGGTTTTTTTTTTCAAAAAACCTTGTTGCAACCAAATAAAACATGAACAGAAACAAAAAACAGGAACAAAAACAGAAACAGCAGGAACAGAAACAGGAAATAGAAACAGAAAATAGGAACAGGAACCGAAACAGCGAACGGAACAGAAACAGCAGGAACACAGTTTTTTTTTAAATCCACAATTATAATAATCACAGTTTTTGTTCGAAAAATAGAAGCACTAAATTGAAACATAAATTAAGAACACAATGAACACAATTTACTAATTCTCTTCATAGAGTGTTTATGTTCTAAGAAGAAACTAAACTAAAACACTTAACAAATGCTAAACAAAAAAAAAAAAAAAAAAAATAGAACAAATTTCAGGAACCAAAAAATAATATGTTTCGATAGTGTTCCCTATTTCTTTTTAAGTGTTTCTGTTCTAAGAAAAACCAAACGCTAAACAGAAACAACAAACAAAAACACTAAACAAAAATAGAAACACTAAATTGAAACGTAAATGAACACAATGGATGACTGAACTGAAACTGAATGTGAACAAAGCAACGAACCTGGTGAGCTAAATCAAAATAACGTCAGCAGCTTTTGGTGTCTTGTCAATGTTCTAACGCACTTTGCGAATTGAATGCGTTCTTACCTATAACACATCGAAAGGTTTTTTTTTTCCAAAAACCTTGTTGCAACCAAACAAAACATGAACAGAAACAAAAAACAGGAACAAAAACAGAAACAGCAGGAACAGAAACAGGAAATAGAAACAGAAAATAGGAACAGGAACCGAAACAGCGAACGGAACAGAAACAGCAGGAACACAGTTTTTTTTTAAATCCACAATTATAATAATCACAGTTTTTGTTTGAAAAATAGAAGCACTAAATTGAAACATAAATTAAGAACACAATGAATACAATTTACTAATTCTCTTCATAGAGTGTTTATGTTCTAAGAAGAAACTAAACTAAAACACTTAACAAATGCTAAACAGAAAGAAAAAAAAAAAAAAAAAATAGAACAAATTTCAGGAACCAAAAAATAATATGTTTCGATAGTGTTCCCTATTTCTTTTTAAGCATTTCTGTTCTAAGAAAAACCAAACGCTAAACAGAAACAACAAACAAAAACACTAAACAAAAATAGAAACACTAAATTGAAACATAAATGAACACAATGGATGACTGAACTGAAACTGAATGTGAATAAAGCAACAAACCTGGTGAGCTAAATCAAAATAACGTCAGCAGCTTTTGGTGTCTTGTCAATGTTCTAACGCACTTTGTGAATTGAATGCGTTCTTACCTATAACACATCGAAAGGTTTTTTTTTTTTTTTTCAAAAAACCTTGTTGCAACCAAACAGAACATGAACAGAAACAAAAAACAGGAACAAAAACAGAAACTGCAAGAACAGAAATAGAAACAGGAAACAGAAACAGAAACAGAAAACAGGAACATGAACCGAAACAGCGAACGGAACAGAAACAGCAGGAACACAGGTTTTTTTTAAATCCTCACATATAATAATCACAGTTTTTGTTCGAAAAAACACATTATCCACTGAATTTATCAACTATATTTTGCTTTGGGCACCCAAATACATAGGGTCGGCCATGTTTTCAACTATACTATTTCAAAGAAAATAGCAAAAAAAAAAAAGTTTGTATGTTTCAGAAATTGAACCTGATGACCTGAGCCAAAAACTAATCTTTTCGATAGTCACTCTCCCCAATTATGTAAACCAAATCTCCATCAAGATATAACTTTGGATATCTCTCCCATAATCCATATTGCCTAAACCTGTCAATAAGAACAATTATACTTGATTTTGAATAAATAATCAGTTTGTATTTAGGTGACGCATTTGGTTAGTGTTAACTGTTTCTGCTCCCAGAAAACTTTGAATAGAGAGAAAAAACGAAAATAAACCAAATCTGTTTCTGTTCAGATTTATAAATTTTGTTCGAAAATCTGAGATATAAAATAAAACATTTTTTTTTTTTATTTTCCAATTTTCATTCTAAGAATTAAGGGGGGGAAAAACTAACCAAACGTCACCTGAAGCCTATGTTTTAGTGTTTCTGTTCCTAAACATGGTGGAAATGAACAAAAAGCAAAACACTGGGAACAGTAAAGAACTGCTGCCAAACGCCACCTGAAGCCTATGTTTTAAGTGTTTCTGCTGTCAGATTTTAAAAAGCAAAACAAATCTGAGATATAAAATAAAACATTTTTTTTTTTTTTATTTTCCAATTTTCGTTCTAAGAATTAAGGGGGAAAAAAACTAACCAAACGCCACCTGAAGCCTATGTTTTAGTGTTTCTATTCCTAAACATGGTGGAAATTAACAAAAAGCAAAACACTGGGAACAGTAAAGAACTGCTGCCAAACGCCACCTGAAGCCTATGTTTTAAGTGTTTCAGCTGTCAGATTTTAAAAAGCAAAACAGTGGGAACAGTAAAGAACTGTTCCTAGTTTTCTGGGAACAAAACCATATAGGAAAGTGCGTCAAGCATAGAGTGTTTCTATTCTAAGAAGAAACTAAACAAACACTAAACTAAAACACTTAACAAACGTTAAACAGAAAAAAAAAAATAGAATAAATTTCAGGAATTGCAAATATTGTTGGTTCCTGAAATTTATTGGTTGGTTCCTGAAACAGATGAATAGAAAGAGGAGAGTACCTATGAATGGAGATGATGACCGTCGGCGACCTTCACCGTCCAAGCCCTTGACTGAAATAGAAACAGAAACAGAAACAATTCATAAACAGAAACAGAAACAGAAACCGAAACCAAATGCTACCTTGCGAGGAGTGATTGTCTGAAGTGAGGAACCAAACAGAAATCTGAAGCGAGGGTTTTATAGATGCGAGATGGAGCGATTCCATTAGGGCTTCGATAGGTTCCATTAGGGCAGAGAGGATTCGATAGGCACGGATTAGGGCACGGCAACGCACGATTCTACAGTGAGGGAGATGACGGTGAGGAACGACATGGTTACGAAGATTAGGGAGGCGACGAAGAAGAAGAAGAGCACGCGAATTGGGGCACAGAGAAGCAGCGGACGACAACTATATGAGATTAGGGAGGCGACGACAACGCACGATTCTACAGTGAGGGAGATGACAGTGAGGAACGACACGGTTACGAAGATTAGAGAGGTGACGAAGAAGAAGAAGAGCACTTGGATTAGGGCACGGAGAAGCGGCGGACGACAGCTACAGGTCTATCAGAGTAGGGAGGCGACGGCGACTGCTTGACGGTAAGGCTCTCTGCCTTTTTTTTTTTTTTTTTGATAAATTGAAATGTCTTTTCTCTTATCTATATGTGTGTATATTGTGTATATAATATCTATATAATATCTATATAGATATTATATAAGGCTCTATATGTGTCTATCAGAGTAGGGAGACGACGAGACTGCTTGATGGTAAGGCTCTCTGCCATTTTTTTTTTTTTTGATAAATTGAAATGTTTTTTCTCTTGTCTTTTCTCTTATCTATATGTGTGTATATTGTGTATATAATATTATAATATAAAATATATATGTGTGTATATTGTGTATATAAAAGTAATCTAATGGTTACGAATATCCAAAGACATCCAACGGTCCTGAATGTAAACGAGCTGATTTATTATATATATATATATATATATATTCTCTTGCTATTAACTTTTAATGCATTACAAATATTATTATATCTATCTATAACTATTATAAAAATCAAGAATTTTTTCACTATTTGTTTGTACTAAATTGTCCTTAAATTTTTTTTTTTTAAAAAAAAGACTCATATTTTTAATTATTATTCATTTGAAAAATATTTAATATATATTATAAATATTTTATATATATACACAAGTTTTCTTTTTCAATATTTTTATTTGCAGTATAGAACTACAAGTTGCAATAAACTAATTTAAAAACAAAATAGCATGAGTAGTTTTGTCTTATTCAATTAAAAATAATATTTTATTTTGCATAAAAAATTACTCTAACTATTTAATAGAAACCTAAAAACATGTAATTAAGAAGAATTTTTAAAGTAAATTTTGGTGGGACTTTTTCATCTAAAATTATTTTAATTTTTGAAAAAAAAAATTGTAGATATTCCTTTATTTATATATTTTTATAAAAACTATCTTAAAGTATTATTTGATTGTCAGTGTATGATATACTAATTCTGTGAACGATTTTTATAATTTAATTTGTGAGTCATAAATTTACATCTTTAAGATATTGAATATGATTTTTTATTATATTAAACAAAAAATATAATTAATTTGACAATGTGTTACCCCATGCATTTGTATATATGTATTTATTTTATTATATTATGTGCTATGATTATAATCAATTATTTAAAATTAAAAAAATATAAGATAAAAGGAAAACTAGAATTTCAATAAATTTAGGTTGCTCCATTAAATTTTATACGATTCTATAACTTTATTTCTTCTATATAGAATTCAGGAAAATTTAGAGAGGGACTTTGCGGCTTTTAATACAATTGTCACCTCATTTATCGATTTATAGTTCATCATCACTATTAAAGTTTCTATCAATATTCATTTGTTTAGATAGAATAAAAAAATTAAAAATTAAAAATTAAAAAAAAAATTAATTTTTTTATTTTTTAGTGAAAATATTTAATATATGACAAATATATTGAATCCCACATATTTTTTAACTTAATTTGTAATTCTTTTGTTAATTATAACTAACTTAAAATTATTAATGAATATTTTACTTATAAATTTTTTAGTAACAAAAATGATGATGTAGACGACAACATCGATGACAAGTGATGGACATAAAAAATCAATAATATGTTTTTAAATGAGCCATGAGTCTTATTTGTATGTAATTTTTTTAATAAAATATATAAAATTAAAGTTTTATTGTAAATTTTTTATTAATAACGGGCACGGATCTTCCTAGTATATATATATAAATTTGAAAGTGTTTTGATTTTAATACAGTAATGTATGATAAGGTGCATCACAGGGGATTTTTTTTTTTCCTTTTCTATTTTTTTATTTCATAAATATACCTTCTATTAATAACTAATTTTGACTTCTATCACAGGGGATCTCTTTCTTTCTTTTTTTTTTTTGTTCCTTTTCTATTTTTTTATTTCATAAATATACCTTCTATTAATAATTAATTTTGACTTCTAAGTTTTTTAGGAATTAGTTTAATACAATAAATCCTATCAAATAAATAGATTTATGAACACTTCAACTGTAAATTTTGTAATTTTGATATGCAAATTCGTCATCTTCCTTAAAAAAGGATAAAAAATATATTTATTTTATATATTTTATATTTTTTGTTTTTAAAATTTTGTAAGTGTGTTGATTTTAACACGCAATTGTACAATGTTGTTTTTTGCTTAAATCGTAGGGGATTGGTTTTTTTTTTTTTTTTTTTTGTATTCGTTAGATATACCTTCTATTTATAACTGATTTTGGCTTCTGTTATTTAAGGAATTAATTCAATACAACAAATTCAATCAAATAAATTGATATATGAACACTTTAACTATGATTTTTTTTTTTTTTTTTTTTTAGTTTTGATATGTAAATTCGTGATCTTCTTTTAAAAAATAATTAAAAAAAAAGGAAAAAATACATTTTAAACCCTCTAAGTATTGACACATTTCTAAATTGTCCCTCTCTGTTTGAGCGTTTCATTTTAAACCTCTTATATATCAATACGTTTTAATTTGGTTTTTATGTCAAAAAAACCATTCAAACTGATAGAATGTTGAGAGCAAAATTGTCATTTTACATTTTTTAATAATTTTTTAATTATTATTATTATTATTATTATTATTATTTTTTATTTTTTATTTTCTCTTTCTCTCCCGCTCAACTCTCTTTCTCTCTTGCCATTTTCGCCATGGAAGACCTTTCCTAAACAACCATCCAAGCTCACAAAGCTTACGGATCATAATCTTGGTTGCTCTAGGAGCCCTAATTGAATCAGGAAACGCATATCCATCAAGTTTTTCGTCGAATTTCACATACTTACCGTCGATTCCTTGACAAGCATGCAAGACATTCCTCGCCAAGACTTCTTCAGAAACCTCATTTTCTTCTTCCAACATATTTGCAAATTCATGGTACGCCATACCACGAATGTTTTCTGGGTTCTTTGAAACCAATAGAACCCCACCATTCCATCCCTTTTCTAATTTTTCTTTACCTCATAAACCCCTTGAATTATCTGAACGATCATGGCTACGCAAAACATTCAAATTATCACTCAGACCCCTCAAATTATCGAAACTATCATTTGAAACTCCTTGAATCATACAATGCCGATAAACCACTAGACAGTACTGAATGGAGAAATCTGTTCAATGAAACCCTAGAGGTGGATCCAACTTGACGATTTTTACGATCTTCGGAGATGATTTTGAGCAAATAAATTCTTTACGCTTCTAGGCCCAATTCTAGAGGCGAATTTTGCTTACAGATTGGCAAAAGTGAGGGCATTGAAGGACTTACCTTGGGTGGCGAGCTGGCACTTAATGGACTCAGCGCCATGGCAGCTCATCGACGACGATTGATGGCGTCATTCAACTTGACAGAATTCGAATGGCGTATCTAAGTGCCTGTTGGTGTTCATGTCGAGTGTGAATCGCAGTAGTAGCAGTAAGAACAAAATTATTGCTATCAATTTTAAGGTTTGTGATTGGGGGATTCTGTGAATCAGAGTGAGTGTAAGAGTGAGAATGAGAAGTATTGAGTAACCGATGTATTAGTCCATTGACTAGATCTAGGACCTTGTGCTCATCTTTCATGGCGAAAACGGCAAGAGAGAGAGAAAGAGAGAGAAGTCAAAGAAAGAAGAAAAATGAAAAATGAAAAAATAATTAAAAAATGAAAAAAAATAAAATGACAATTTTGCCCTTAACATTCTGTTAGTTTGGACGGATTTTTTGACAGAGTGACCGAATAAAAACGTGTTGATATATAAAGGATTTAAAATGAAACGCTCAAATGGAGAGGGATCATTTAGAAATGTGTCAATACCTAGAGGATTTAAAATGTATTTTTCCCTAAAAAAAATATATATATCTATTTTGTATATATTTTTTAAAATTTTTGGACGTGCATTGATTTCAATATGTGATTGTACAAAAAAATGTAATTTTTTCATATTGTGTTAAAATCCAAATCGTGGATTCGTGTGGATTTCAACCTCAACATATGAAACAAAAAATCATGCTTTGTTATTTCCTCAAGTAAAATTTTGTTTTATGTCGTATTGAAATTTACATTGTGGATTATCCTTGACTTAATTGTTGTTTTATGTCGAATCTTTTGTTGCCTAAATTGTTTTATTTTTTAAATAACCTGGTGATTAATGCTAGCCATTGTGGTGTTGTTGCCAATCATGTACACGATGATAACATCATCATATTTGCATAAACATTGTCAATGATACTACCATATTCCTAAAAAAAATATATACATTAAACATCGATAAAGCACAACAAGGATTTTGAATAAAGGGATAAAATAAAATAAAAAAAATAAATAAAAAATTATTTAGTGTTGAATCCAAATTGTCGAAGTCAACGTAGAAAAAATAAAAAGGGAAAAAAATTGTTATATTCCTAAGTAAATTATTGTTGTTATTATTATTATTATTATTATTATTATTATTATTATTGTGTTGAAATTCAGTTTAACATCAAACATGTGAAAAACAAAATTAATGTTTAGTTACATCCTTCAGTGAAGAAAACATCTTTCGTGCTCGAAGAATAATGACAAAACGTTGATTACCTAATAGAAAAGTAGTTAATCTCTACAACTTAATCTCTGAACCTTAATCTCCAGAATACGGTGATGATAAAAATGCGAAGCGTTAAACCCAAAATTCTTTAGGAAAATGCTAAACTTGAAACTCTAAATTTTTAATTTTTAATTCTATACTTTTCCGAATAGTAATTCTGAAAAATATGCATTAATAGACTGGATATGTATGTCATAATTTTCAAAAAATATCTATGATATTAAAAATAAATGACGGTTTTTGGAGAGGGGATATTAGACATCTAGAATATTTGATTTTTAAAAATGAGATTACATTCCATTCAAAATTAGATTTCAAGATTTAAAAAGGACATTATTTTTTGGTGGGATATGACTTATGGGTCATTAGTTAGGATAATTATAAGAATTTCTATAATTTCTATTAAAATTAATCATGTATGATTGAAGAAACTAGTTTTGATGTTTTGTTTTTGAAAAAAATAATTGTTTTCCAATAATTTTATTTCTTAACTCTTTTACAGGTAAACTAATTCTCTGTTTTTTAACACTACATTTTAATTTATGTCTCACAAATTTTTAGGCTTAAGTTATAGTGCGTTTTAGTATTTTATTTAATTGTAAAAAAAAATAAAAATCCTGTCAAGAAATATGAAATGGACCACTACTGCACCACCGTCGGATCATCTCCGCCATCCGTCTGCAACGAAAGTCACCATTATCTTTTATAACTAAAATGATTGTAACTGAAATCACTTTTAGCGATTTTAGTTACAATAAACTACGTTATTAGTGATACATATACTCAATTATAAGACTTAAAAATTAACTGTAAGAAATTTTGAGATACAAATACGAAAATAGTGTTAGTTTAGAATTGTTTTAGGAATTGCCTTTTTCTATCCCTTAAATATTTTTATCCTTTATTTTCTGCAATAAAAACAGAAAAATGAAAAAAAAAAAGATTAAATCGGTCACTTTGTATGACCATTTCTACATAACAGTATAATTAAAAAAATGTATAAAATTGGAAAAAAAGAACTTAAGGTCAACAAAAAAACAAATCAATGTGAACATTTCATCAAACTATATGAACATTCACTAAAAACACCACAAACAATAAATCAATATATCAAAAAACCCCTAAGATCAACATAAACAAATTCGACATGAACATTTACTAATCACAAATGACAGATTCACCCCAAAAACTAAATCAAAATAGATCTAAAACCCTGTGCAAATATTCACAAAATACAAATCAAGAAATGTGAAAGAAATTTATGATCAACGAAAAGAATATTCACGTGAATAAACAAAAAACTTCAAAAAAAATCAACACAATCAAAATAGTGTTGATTATATCTCATAATCGCAATAATACGGAATTAATTAATAATCGTAAACATACAAGATTATTAGGACACAACAATGAAGAACGGTAATCGCAAACGTACATGTCTCGGCCATTGTGGGAGATTGAATTGTCGTAGCGGATTACACACTAGGTCTTCCTATCTATGATCTAAATTATTGTGGTGACAACTCTCAATGGGAAGAAACATTTAATGTAGACTAGAGAGGGAATCTAGTCCATTGTGGGAGATTGAATTGTCGTAGCGGATTACACACTAGGTCTTCTTCTCTATGATCTAAATTATTGTGGTGACAACTCTCAATGGGAAGAAACATTTAATGTAGACTAGAGAGGGAATCTAGTTATATATATATACTAGGGTTTCTCGTTGAGCTCTCCCATAATGGGTTTCAATGAAATCCTAAACCTACACTTGCCATTTAACTGGGCTTCTATATAAAAGACGCTACAGTCCAAAACAAAATATGATCACTGATTATTTGGACTACTTAAATAATAGATTATCCATTAATCCATTTTTGTAAAACAATTAATTCAATTAATATTAGCACATAAAATATTTCAACATTCTCTCACTTGGGCTATATTAATTAAATAAATTTAATTTTGAAAATAAGACTCTCGGATTAATAACAGAAAAATTTATTTTTGAAGTGGCCACTCCTTTTGTTTAAAGAAATGACAGTCTATAAGTAATATCTTGATAAACTTATTCAGTCCAACATGATCTTAATATTGGATTATGATAGTCTATATGTTAACTTCAATAAACATAAGACTTTCATATTCACAAATACTTATAATCATATCGACATGGATTGTAAGTTCAGTATTGTAGTAAGAAACCAATACTAACATGTGATCATTATCAATATGCATTATTCTTATCGGTCTTCATTACAATTTCTCAACAAAATAAAATTGTAATTGCAGTTTTTCAATAAAATGAAACTGCTGCAATTTCTCAACAAAATGAAATTACTAATTGTAATTTCTCAACAAAATGAAAGTGCTGTAATTTCTCAACAATATGAAATTGCTAATTGCAATTTCTCAACAAAATGAAACTGCTGCAATTTTTCAACAATATGAAATTGTTTGATTTTAACAAGTCATCTGTCACTAATAATATATCACGAGATCTCAAAATAATGATTAGTGACAGACAAAAGTATACAACTGTAATTCTTAAGGCACAATATCTTAAGATATCATATTGTATAGTTAATTTAAATAATATGATATGCGATAATATAATACGCAATAATGATAATCATCAAATATATTTCAATTTTGTAAAACACATAATAATAGTGGTCACAACGTAATCATCCAAATAAATGGAAATACAAAAGCTCCTACTAAACCAGAGAATCAAAAGACTCAATGACACTCATATTTACAACATGTTTCTTGAACTCTATGGGTCTTAAACCTTGATTTAGTATAATCGATTCAAATAATATAATATGCAACAATACAATGTGCAATAATGATGATCATTAAATATAATTTAATTTTCCAAAACGCATAATAATAGTGGTCATAACGTATTATAGAATTAAAGAAAAAATACAAGAAAACTCTTACTAAATCGGAGAATCAAAATACTCAAATAAGTATAAGCGAGACAATATAAAAATCAATTGCATTATCATAAACTCTCTTTTGGATAGAGTTTACAATAAATAATTATTCTTTAAGTATGAAGATCAACAAAATAATGAAAACTTCATAATAATAGTGATCAATATTTACACAACACAATTATCGAAATAAAGAAGATTACAAAGATTCTCATTAAGTCAAGGAATCAATTTAAAATTTCATTGTGGCGTTATTATTATTCACAATAAAAAGAAATTGATTTAACAAAAAATTGCAACTAGATCAATTATGGGTAATGAGGCAAAATACTCAATTAAGTATAGGTGATACAATATAAGCATTAATTGTATTATTATAAACTCTCCTTGGGCAGAGTCTACAATAAACAATTATTATTTAATCATGAGGAGGATCAATAAAATAAGAAAAATTTATAAATTTAAAAATCCATCCCCTTTGGATAGATTGACTTTCAAATCCATATAATTCCTTCAAAATATAATGAAACAATTAATCTTTCAAAAGTCATTCCCTTTGAGCAAACAAATTTATCAAATCATTTATTTCACATAATATTCTTTTACAATTAAATTAATTTGCACAATAACCCCATTTTAGCAGGTGAATGCACAAGTTAATCTGAATTTTTTCCATCAACAAAATAGGAACTCGAAAACTTGCAAATTATATTGGTTAAATCACTTTGGTAAAATAATCTCAACAATTCACAAGTAAACGTTCCAAAATTGAAAAATTAAGCTATAAAATTTTTTTATAAATAAAATAGGAACCTGAAAACTTGCAAACTATGTTTGTTAAATTACTTTGGTGAAATAACCTCAACAATTCATAAGTAAACATTTCAAATTGAAAACATTAAGTTATATTACCCAACAATTAAATTAATCTGCACAATAACCCCCTTTGAATAGCTGAATGCACAAATTAATCTAAAAAAAAATTCATCAACAAAATAGGAACCCCAAAACTTACAAATTATGTTGGTTAAATCACTTTGGTAAAATAATCTCAACAATTCACAAGCAACCATTTTAAAATAGAAAAATTAAATAATATTGTAAAATAATTAAATTAATCTACACAATAACCCATTTGGGCAGGTGAATATAAAAATTAATCTAAAATTTTTTCAGCAGTAAAATAGGAATTCGAAAACTTGCAAACTATGTTGGTTAAATCATTTTGGTAAAATAACCTCAATAATTCACAAGCAGTCATTTCAAAATGGAAAAATTAAACAATATTGTCAAACAATTAAATTAATCTACACAATAACCTCCTTTGGGCAGGTGAATGTATAAATTAATCTAAAATTTTTCCATCAATAAAATAGGAACTCAAAAACTTACAAATTATATTGGTTAAATCACTTTGAAAAAATAACCTCAATAATTCACAAACAACTATTCTAAATTGGGAAAATTAAACAATATTGCCCCACCATAACAGTGCATATTAGTGACATGTATGCATATGATCAAAATAAGATGAAATACATTACAAAATGCACTTTCAGTGATCAACGAACAATTATAGTTGCAAGAATTTGAATAATAATTTTACCACACTCTTAAACTAATTATTAAATTAGTCTCTATTTAGAATAAAAAAAATTAAAGGCTTGAAATTTTGAAAACTATAATTAAGGCCAAAAATTGTAGTTAAGAAAATCCAGTTGGCTGAGATATTATATAGGTCCAAACACAAAATCAATATCTATATAATGAGCCTAAACCTATATCTCTACTAAGATATTCTAGTCATAGTGATAATATTTCCGATTCAAGGTCTTTTCATATGTTCATGGATAATTTATCCATATTAGTAATTCCATTAGACTTGTTAATTAATAACTAATTAATGGCCTAACAGGCCCATCAAAATATATGTATGACCCATTAAATAATTTAAGGCTCAGGCAATACAAGAAGAAATTTATGTGAAATTGTACAAAAATAACTCAATACTCTTCTTCCATTTCAAAACGCAAATATATTGCCCCAAACATAGCCCAAATTCGAAAAATAAAAGATCTCATTTTTGTAATAATCAAATTAGTTATTAACATTATAATATCATATATCTGATTATCTACGACTATTTTTCAGCAATACTCTATTTAATTTAACTTCCATCAAGTTACTAAAATAAAATAAGGATATAATTATTTCAATCATGTAATTCATCGTGTAAATATTTCATAAGGATAACAAATAGAAAGATAAGGAGTCGATCCACTTTAAGATTTCTAACCATCAAACACATGAATAAAACAACCATATGGACAATAATAAAAATAACCAGATTCATACAACCTCTAAACTTTAGGGGTTAATTGTGTAATTAATCATTCTTACTAGTTTCAGTTCATTGCACTTCAGAAAAGAACATATAAAGTTAATAATACATCTTATACGTTTTAAATTGAAACTACTTGAAATAAGTGAGATTCTAGTTAAATTTTTGGGGTATTTAATGTCAAAACCACTAACCTTAATTTCAATTATCTCTGCCATACCACCAGAACATTGCCACCACTTCGTTGCCACTCTTCGACTTTATCAAATGAATGTCGACGTTCTTATCAGGGGGAATGTGGACTTTTGACAAATTACTACGAATGGATATTGGGTGAAAACCCAACATCGATATGAAATTCAACACATCCAACATCAAATAAGAGTCTTAAAGTAAAAAACCCAATGGGTCTAAATCAGTTTCAAAGAAAACCTTAGCTCAGGATTAAGTAACACAAGTGGTGTGGGATTCAACAAAGAATAATATTCCTAAAATAAAATAAACACACCATATATAGCTCATTTTATGAGTAATATGCAACTACTCAATCATCTAATCCGAACTAGGGTCACATCTTCATGATTAATTGAAAAGTATTTAGGATATGAAGAAGATTTTAAAATCTTTTTCATGAGCCAAGATAATAAAAGTATGAGTTGACTTCTTTGAGCCCTCATGTTTGCTCTTTAAAATAACAGAGATAAATTCCTATTTTACACGAATAATAACTTATCATAGTCAATGAATCATATAACCAATCCAAGAAAGGGATATATGCATTATCCCTATAATACTTACTCTATCTATTTACAATTAATAAGAACTATTCAAGTAGCATAGAGTTTATTGTATATAAATAGCAATAAAGCAAGAGGGTGTATGGAAAAAAAAAATGTCCAATTTCCTTTATAATTTTCATTATCAGAATTCAATTCAATTATCTAAAATGAGATAGCAATTAAAATAAAGTGAAATTTATCAACCTTCTACTAGAGGATTAACACTAATCAATAGTCAATACGTATATGCTCATAATCCATTTGCAGCAACAAAACAACTTTCTCAAATATATCAATATGTTGACTTATTAATACCTAATTTTTAGCAGTCGGTCGCATTTCATATTCCTCCATTTAACTTTTAGATTTGTACATTTCATATTCATGCATTTAACTTTCAGGTTTGTAGTAAGAGATTATGGTAATAAAATGTAACTGTATCATATATTCCACTATCACAATCTCTAAATGTAATAAGTATTTAATGGAACAACTCGAAATGTAACTAAATGAAATTAGAGAGTAAATCACAAGAATCACAATATTACAATGTACTTAAATTATAATACTATAATTTTCCTTAGTATAAATTTGAAAATTAAATGCGACAATCAAAAATTATAACTGATTATTAAAAATAATTTAATTATAACTGCTAAAATAATCCATCAAAAAACAAATTGATATGCTCCAAGTGATATCAAGAAATCATGATTAGAAAAGTTAGGCAATTCACGATCAATCGCAAAATAGAACTCCAATTCAATAGCAGAATTGTTTACTATCTCACTTTTATTACATATTAACCAAAAGGGAAAACGCTAAATGATATATAGAAAAGTCAAGAACAACAGATTTGAAGAGTTGAAAAATAATAAGATTTTCCAAAAAGAGTTTAAGTGATGAATTAAACCACCATAGACAAGCTAAAATCACAAGGATGACATCAAAATCCAAATCGGTTGCAATAGATCTGCACATAATAATTTGTCAAACATGTTTCTATTTCTGGAATACTCTAGAATGGAAACGTAATTCACATCCCATCTCATCCTAAATTATTGGAAGTTTTCATATCGTATTCCATTCAACCCAAAATCTAAGAAATTGGAACAACTGAAACTATTAAACTAGTTTTTTTGTGATTTTAAACTAATTAGAAGAGTACACATTAATAAATTTTAATTTAGGGAGAGTGAACACAACAATCTTATTCCAAATTATCCAATATAATTTCTGTAAAATTTAATTTCAACAGAAACTAATGCCTAAAAATAATTTTAAGCTAATTAAATCATATAATAAGTAATAATTAACTAAAAATTATTTTGAATCCTCAATAAATAAAATAAATTTTACAGAAAATTAGAGAGCCAAAAAACAAGTGTACAGGAACCTGCCTTATTCCCACACACTTGTACTGCACGTGGGGAGTGTAGACCCGGTTTCGACCCGGTACTTCAAAACCCCAAAATATGTTGTTTCTCTCTAAATTTTTTGTGGTTTATGTAGATCCACTAATTTCTAACATTTATATAACGATTAATTGTAGGAGAAAATGGATAATCATGTCCAAAATTGAAGAACAAGTCTCGGTTTTTACACTTCCATGACCAAAACCCAAAACTCGATTTTAACCTTTATTTCTAATGAATTTTATATGGGTTTGTATCTAGTATTAATTTAAAATCTATCTAACAACGTTTAATTGAACAAAAAACGTGTCAATATTCCTCAATCTTAAAGGTGAATCTCGGTTTTCTAGGGTTTCATAGCTGAAACTTTGGCGTTGAAATACTCACTGATTACCCAACAACGTAGCACGTATAATACATCAAATTAACGCTTGAATCAATACAAACAAAATTCCTAAGGTTTTACAGTTAATAGAAGCAAAAAATTACATAAAATCACGGCCCTATATTTTGGTTTCGGGAGTTTTCTAGGGTTCGCGGCAAAAAATGTAACGTCGAAATACTCTCTGTTTTGGTAACCAAATAGCATGTATCATATATCAATTTAAAGCTTAAAATAAGATGAATAAAAGCCCTAATATTTCACAGTTAATAGAAGCAAAAAATCTCATGAAATCATGTTAGCAAGTTTCGGTTTCGTTAAAGAACAGAAAAAAAAAAAAAATCTAAAAAAATAATTGTCGATTCTAAATCATGTATGTAGGCTCCGATACCACATGTTGATTATATCTCATAATCACAATAATACAGAATTAATTAATAATCGTAAACATACATGATTATTAGGACACAACAATGAAAAACGGTAATGGAAAACATACATTTCTCGGCCATCGCAGGAGATTGAACTGTCGCAGCGGATTACACACTAGGTCTTCCTCCCTATGATCTAGATTATTGTGGTGGTGGTTCTCAATGGGAAGAAACTCTTAATATAGACTAGGGATTATATATATACTAGGGTTTCTCGTTAGGCCCTCCCATAACAGACTTCAACAAAACTCTAAACCTATACTTTCCACTTAACTGGGCTTTTACATAAAAGACGCCACAATTTAAATCAAAATATGATCACTGATTATTTAAGCTGCTTAAATAATAGACTATCCATTAACCCATTTTTGTAAAACAATTAATTCAATTAATGTTAGCCCATAAAATATTTCAACAAACAGATCTAATAAAATTGGCATGAACATTCACCAAATCGCAAAATGAATATCCACCAAACTACACACTGGGAATGAACATTTAGATATGGATATTTCACATGAATATTCAACCAGATCTGAAAAATGGAGAGAGAGAGAGCACGACAACGGCGACCACGTGCACCGACGGCAGCGGTGATAGTTTGCGGACATCTAGACATGCTGTGATGGTTCGCAGTTGAGAGAGAGGCAGTCGGCGACGAAGAGAGAAAGAAAGCATAAGAGGGAGAGAGCACGCGGTGGAATCTAGGCCAAAGAAGAAGGCGGTGGACAATTGGCGGTAGACGAGTGGCCGTGGCCGATTTTTTATTTTATTTTTCTTTTCTTTTTTATTTTTCATTTTCCGATGAGAGACAGCCTAAATAATAAATTATTGTTTTTTATTGATATTAATAGAAACATTTTGAAACTAAAAAAAGAGAGAGGATAAAATGATACCGAAATTCTACATTTTTCAACGAGTTAAAAGTAACGACTTTAACGACCTCATCGTTTGTCGAGATATCAAGATACTTCTGTAGAGCCCTTATTTTTTCTGATCAATCCGAATGAAGTCTGATCTTCAATTCTTAATTAAAGCAATGAGATCCTAATAAGCAAGGTAAGCGCAATCATTGATGATCATGCGTAGATGTTTATTCAATTTCATTCACTTCTCTCCCAACTCTCGAAGCCCTTTCAAACGCTCTCTGTAACCAAGAGACTACACTCGTTAATTATTAGAAACCAGCTCTCTAATGATCCATTTTATGCCACTAGAATCGTCAGATTCTACGCCATCAATGGTGACCTCGTTTCCGCTCGTAACCTGTTCGATGGAACTCCCCTGAGAAGCGTCTACCTCTGGAATTCCCTGATCCGAGCTTATGCTCAAGCCCACGCGTTTTCTGATGCATTTCGGCTGTTCGATTGGATGATTTGCTCTGAAATAAAGCCCGATAACTTCACATTCGCGTGCCTTATGCGTGCTTGTTCTGATAATTTCGATCTTGAAAGACTCAGAATTTTACATGGAGAAGCTATTGTTCATGGCTTTGGATCAGAGTCTATTTGTAGTAGTGCACTTGTGGCTGCTTATTCAAAGTTGGGTCTTATTGATCCCGCCCGTGAGGTGTTCAATGGAATGCCTGACCCAGATTTGGTTTTGTGGAATTCAATGATTTCAGGTTATGGGTGCTGTGGGAAAAGTGATAAAGGGCTCATGTTGTTCAAAATTATGCAAATAGTTGGGAAAAAACCGGATGGGTATACACTGGTTGGGCTGATATCTGGTTTAGTTGATCCGGGTTTGCTTGATATTGGCCATGGAATTCATTGTTACTGTTTAAAAACAGGTTTTGATTCGAACTCTCATATTGGAAGTGTTCTTGTGAGCATGTACTCGAGGTGCAAGTGCATTGAATCAGCATGTGGAGTTTTCAATAGTTTATATGATCCTGATTTAGTTACATGGTCTTCTCTGATAACAGGATTTTCTCAATCTGGAGATCACAAAAAGGCATTATCGTTTTTCCGAAAAATGATCATGGAAGGTAGAAATGCAGATCCTGTGTTGATTTCTAGCGTATTGGCAGCCAGTGCTCAATTGGCGGTTTTAGTACCCGGGATTGAAATACATGGTTATGCTATAAGGCATTGTTTGGACTCAGATATCACGGTTTCCTCTGCTCTTATAGACATGTATTCGAAGTGCGGTTTCTTGAGTTTGGGGATTCGGGTGTTTGAAAAAATGGCCGATAGGAACATCGTGTCTTATAATTCAATAATTTCTGGTCTGGGTTTGTACGGTCGTCCAAATGAGGCCTTTGAAATGTTCGAAGAAGTACTGGAAAAGGGATTTAAACCTGATGAATCCACTTTTAGTGCCGTTCTTTGTGCTTGTTGCCATGCAGGTCTTGTCAAAGACGGTCGAGAAATTTTTAGAAGAATGAGAGATGAATTTGGGATCAAGCCCAAGAATGATCACTATGTTTACATTGTAAAGCTTCTAGGAATGGGTGGAGAGTTGGAAGAGGCTTATGATCTTATTATGACATTACAAGAGCCGGTGGATTCTGGCATTTTGGGAGCGTTTCTTTCGTGCTGTGATGTTCATAGGAATACTGAATTGGCGGAAATAGTGGCGGAGAGACTCTTTCAAAAAACTCCTGAGGGAAGAGCTTATGAAGTCATGGTTTCTAAGGTATATGCCGGCAATGGGAGGTGGGATGACGTGGAGAAATTGAGGGGAGGAAGAAAAAGGAAAATGCCTGGGGTTAGCTGGATTGGGATGTATTAAAATCCGAGGGAAAGAAATTTCCCTGATGAATTTTTCGACTCCAAATGGTGGAAAACCATATTTGCTTGAAGCTATGAAATGTAAGTATCGCTTTTGGCATGTTTTTTGTAATTTTTCAAGAGCTATTTTTTGTTTCTAGAACAACTAGCTAAACAAGTTTTCTTTGTCCAAGAGCGCCAGAAGTTATTGTAGAAATTCAATGAGCCTAACTCACTCTCAAAAGATGTCTCGTAAGAGGAGGATTGCCTTAGGCTTTATATATAGCTCAGGATCAGGAAACACGAGCGATGTTGGATTCAACAGTTATCGATCAGAACTTTAATTGAGAAACTTATTTTTTAGCACAATTTTCTAGATCGGTTGGGAGTTTTGCGGCTAAGATGTGAGGTAACTTCGAAATTTATACCCTAAATATAGGTGCTTTTTTTTTTTTTTCCCTCATTTTTTTTGGTCTTAGGCTAAGTTTAATGAGCGTCTAAAAGCTCCTAACGATGTTAAGAGGAGGTGTCTCATTTTCTTGTCAACCAATGTTCGATTCGATTATCCTGGGGAGCATTACAGGAATTAAATCTTGAATTTAATCATGAATGCATCAGGTCGATATGGATGAGTGCGCTCTTAAAATCGCCTGGAGAGATAACTAGTCGAGGTGCGTATAAATTGGCTCATACAAATCTTACTGTAAAATATATATAGAAAAAAAAAAAAAAAAAAAAAAAAAAAAAAACACACCCTCCAACTAGTCTGCCAAAATGGTTCCTAACTAGAGAAAAATTATGTTCACTGGGGCCTAAAGTCACATCAGGCAGACACTGAATTGCTTACAAAGTGTCAGCCCAAACTTCCAGAGGCACTGTCAGAAGAATTTCTTGCTGATATAATTGTCCTGATTTTTGTGAGAATAATTGTGAGGTGGAAAGTTAAGAGAACATGGAGTGATAGTATTGATATTTAAAAAAATACAATTATATAGATATATAAAAGGTCTATATACAGGAGGTGAGTAGGGAAATTCTGTTAGGATTAAGGTTTGGTTTTTCCTAATGATATTAAGGTTTAATCTAATGAGCAAACTCGGTATAGATATATTAACAATTTTCTTATGTTCACATGTACTGACGGTTCAGGATCCAATGCCGCTTACTTAAACTTGCTTTTCTATATTGAAAACTTAGACATGCCTTGCTGTGTGAAATGTAGGTGTAGTAGGACTGATTTCTATTAGGTAACCTTTTTTTCTGTAAAGATTCCTGAATCTCTGTTGCTAGAAAGAGGACTGTCCTTACCTTTGTTGGATTTGAAAAGGTTTCATGGCCGTGGGCTAGCCAATTCTTTACTTCTAGCTAGGTAGGGTTCTTCCTTCATCACATGAACCTAGGTCACAATAGGTGCTTTTTGGACCGTCCCGGCCGGCCCTTAAATTTGGAGGATTTTTATTACTTTTGTCTCTTGTCATTTGATGAATGATCACGCATGTCTCTTACGGTTCGTTTAGTTGAGTAAAATGAAATCAGGATAAGATAAAATGAAAAGAAAAAATAAATAGAATAGATAAACCAATTAAATTACTATTCAATTTTCTTGTTTGATTGTAATTGTATACTTCAAATAATAGAATGAAATAATATTATTTTACATATTCATTTGGAGATAAATTCATTCCTAATACAATACATAATAATAATAATTTATTTTAAAAAATAATTACAAAATATGAGTAATATTCCATGAGAAAATATTGAAAATCTACTAATTAAAATGTTTTGTTCTTAAATTTTCGTTTTCGCTTCAGGAGCATAATTTTTTTTTTTCCTCAATTTTTTTTTTTTTTTGTTTAGGAATAAAAACATATTTTTGTTTTCAGATTTTCACTTTTGTTTCCTATATATATATATATATTTTTTTTGTTCTCAAATTTCTATTTGTGATTTAGAAAAATAAATAGATTTTTTGTTCCTAATTTTTTGTTTCTGTTTCGGTAACAGTATCATACTTTTTGTTCACAAATTTATATTTTTATTTTGGAAACATGAACTAATTTATTTTTCTTTCAAATTTTTATTTGCGTTCAAAATATAAATTTATGAATAAGAAAATATTTTTTTATAGGAAATATAAACAAAAATCTGGAAACAAAAAATGTTTCTAATTCTCCCCCCCCAAAAAAAATAGATAACAAATAAAATCTATTTCTATTACCAAAATAAGGTGAGGTATTTTATGCATAACACCCTCTCAAAAAAAAAATCATACCATGAATTATGAAATGCAATTCCGCCCTATGAAGTATGGAATCTAATTCCATAAATTTTAATTTCAATATAATCAAACTTTTGATTTCATTGGATAACTAAACAAAGGAATGAGAATCGAAGATGGAATTGAGATTTCATTCAACCATTATTCCGTCCAACCAAATGTACTGTTATACTTTTATAAATACCACAAATCTTTATAGCAAGAATTTTTTTTTTGGTAAAAAGACAAGTTTATCCCTGTTTTTTTAATGATTCAATATAGCAATTTTTTTATTTATTTTTTTCAAAAAATGAAATAAGTGATATTTTTTACAATTTTATCCGTTTATATTTTTTTAACAATGCCATTTAATATTTTTTTAATGAAATCATTGATGTTACTATTTTATCCTTTCATATTTTTCTAGCAATATCATTTTTTTTTTATTCTTTTTTTTTCCCCTCAGTCATTATTATATTCTCATCCTACCTCCCCTTGTCACCGTTGTTGCCAACAAAAACCCCATGCCACCACCTCTGCTGTCAAAACTTGGGGTGTAAATCGATTGGGTCGGATCGGGTGACAAATAAACCCATGCATGTGTGTCTTAATTATTTTTTGGGTTCGGTCAGGTTGTATCTAGTTTTTAAAGAAACTAAACATACTGTTTTTCTTGCTCAGATCGGGTCGGTCAGTCGGGTGTGGGTCAACGGGTTAAAATGAAAGGATTAAGGAAAAAATTTGTACATCGGAATGAGGCGGGTTCCATGAGTGGTAACTAAACCTGTGTGCTTTTCTCTTTATTTTCGGGTCGATTTAGGTCAGGTTGTATCTATTTTTTTAAGGGAGCTAACCCAATCATTTTCTTCTTCTTGGATCGGGTTGGATGGGTGGGTACGGGATGCTCAGTGTTTCTATCCCCTAACTAGAACCCCTCCTGTAACGATTTGATTTTCTAGAGCTGCCACGCGGTTTCTCCCTTCGGAGAACTAATATCAAAACCGCACGACCAATATTTCATCTCTTAAATCTGAGATTTTTTTTTTCAACGCGACGACGACAATTAAAATTTATCTATTGGTGCATCACACTAACCACACATATACATATTGGATATTATAATTATAATATTAAATATTCCACATATAACTGTAATTATATGTGCATCATATAATATTAGGATTATTATCCACACATAATTTATTGCAAATCATGAATTAGTTACTATTAGCATGGTGTTAATATTTACAAATATTAATACTCAATTTATTTTAATACTCCTAGTATGATATTAGTAACTAAAGTATGAGTTAATATGTTTATGTAATAATTTAGTATAATCATAGTTAATTATTCTATATAGGAATCATTACAATTATAATTATTGGAATTATTACAATTACTACAATTATTACGAACTAAACAAAAATTCAACAAAAATTCTGGTCGCTATTTCGCTCTAATCGGCCCTGCAATCAAAACTGTGAAGTTGTGAACCAACGTTCAGTAGAACTTCAACCCCTTTAACACGTACATTTAATTAACACAACAAATAAAACACATAAACATGATTTTCACATAATCATAATTATTTCATCAAATTTAACAGTTAAAATCCAATAACAATAATAACATAAATTATACAATAAGAAAATTAAATACAAGTATTAAAAGAGTAAGAAAATCTACTTGAAATCCGAGTTCGAAATTCGAAACGGAATCGGAATACTAAAAAAATAAAATTCAGACTATGTATATTAGCTAAGTTAGAGACGTATGTGTAGGATTTCTTTTCTAATTGTCTTATGCGACTCAAATCCTTCATTTTTAACTGATAATGATCATCCAACCTTTATTTCTTATTCTTATTATATTTATTAACATGCATAATGACACGTGTTCACTCATGCGCCCATATATATACCTATGCTTATCATATACATATGCTTATCCTAATTTAACGTTTTATTTATTTATTTATTTACACAATACCTGCCTTAAAATAAAAAAGTATTAATTATATCTCAAAACTCTTAAAAGTAAATTTTAAATAATATAATAGTCCCAAAATATTTAAAATCAATTTAAAATTAACATTCAATCCCCAAAAATTATCAAATATTATTTATACCCTAAATATACAAAACAATCTAAAAAATATTAAACTTATATAAAATAATATTTTTAAAAATATAAATTTTCTAAGGTATTACATTTAATTAACACAACAAATAAAACACATAAACATGATTTTCAAATAATCACAACTATTTCATCAAATTTAACAGTTAAAATCCAATAACAATATAACATAAATTATACAATAAGAAAATTAAATACAAGTATTAAAAGAGTAAGAAATTTTACCTGAAATTCGAAGTCGAAATTCGAAACGGAATCGGAATACTAAAAAAAAACATTCAGACTATATATATTAGCTAAGTTAGAGACATATGTGTAGGATTTCTTTTCTAATTGTCTTCTGCGACTCAAATCCTTCCTTTTTAGCATGATAATGATCATCCAGCCTTTATTTCTTATTCATATTATATTTATTAACATGCATAATGACACGTGTTCACTCATGCGCCCATATATATACCTATGCTTATCATATACATATGCTTATCCTAATTTAACGTTTTATTTATTTATTTACACAATGCCCGCCTTAAAATAAAAAAGTATTAATTATATCTCAAAACTCTTAAAAGTAAATTTTAAATAATATAATAGTCCCAAAATATTTAAAATCATTTTAAAATTAACATTCAATCCCCAAAAATTATCAAATATTATTTATACCCTAAATATACAAAACAATCTAAAAAATATTAAACTTATATAAAATAATATTTTTAAAAATATAAATTTTCCAAGGTATTACATTTAATTAATACAACAAATAAAACACATAAACATGATTTTCAAATAATCACAACTATTTCATCAAATTTAACAGTTAAAATCCAATAACAATAATAACATAAATTATACAATAAGAAAATTAAATACAAGTATTAAAAGAATAAGAAATTTTACCTGAAATTCGAAGTCGAAATTCGAAACGGAATCGGAATACTAAAAAAAAACATTCAGACTATATATATTAGCTAAGTTAGAGACATATGTGTAGGATTTCTTTTCTAATTGTCTTCTGCGACTCAAATCCTTCCTTTTTAGCATGATAATGATCATCCAGCCTTTATTTCTTATTCATATTATATTTATTAACATGCATAATGACACGTGTTCACTCATGCGCCCATATATATACCTATGCTTATCATATACATATGCTTATCCTAATTTAACGTTTTATTTATTTATTTACACAATACTCGCCTTAAAATAAAAAAATATTAATTATATCTCAAAACTCTTAAAAGTATATTTTAAATAATATAATAGTCCCAAAATATTTAAAATCATTTTAAAATTAACATTCAATCCCCAAAAATTATCAAATATTATTTATACCCTAAATATACAAAACAATCTAAAAAATATTAAATTTATATAAAATAATATTTTTAAAAATATAAATTTTCCAAGGTATTACAATCTTGTGACGACCCGATTTTCTAGGGCCGCTACGCAGTTTCTCTCCTTGGAGAATTAACATTAAAATCGATTGACCGAATTTTTATTTTATAAAATTTGGTAAAATTTTATAAGGCGACGGCGACACGAAATTAGTAATTCATTTTATAAAAATCATTTAATTTACAATGTGGCGGCGATAATTATAATTATTGAATTTATAAATTATCAATTTATGGAATCAATTTTACAACGGTGAATAATGAATACAACTATTACAATTTTAAATAGAAAATCAACTAAAATTCTTGTCTCTGTTTCCATCTCACCGGCCTTGCAATCAAAACTGTGGAGTTGTGAGCTAACGGTCAATAAAACTCCAACCCATCTAATACGTGCATTTAATTAATACGACACATATAACACATTGGCATGATTTTTCACTTAATTTTCACATAATCATAATTAGTTCAAGCAATTTAACAGCTAAATCTGACAACAAAAATAACCCAAATCTCACAATAGAGAAATTACATACAATATTAAAAGAGCTGGAAATTCTACTTGAAATCCAAACCAAAAATATTTCCCGCATAAAACATTTATAATTTAACCCTTAAATTTGGATGCAGTAACCTTTTTTTTTTTCCCCTTACTTCCCATGTATATGCCTATATATATATGCAATTATAGCCATGGAATCAATGATAATCATCCATTATTAGTCTTATTATATATTATTATTATGATTTTACTTATTAACATGCACCTGTCCACTGTCCACGTGTAAGGCCTAATTATTCGTGGTACTAATTTATTTATAAACAATGCAATATTTGGGATAGAATTCTCTATAGAAGAAACCAAGTGGCGGCCCTGCGAAACCGGGTTGTTACACCTCCTCCACCAAGTGAACAAATCTCTCTCTCTCTCTCTCTCTCTTACTTGCTCTCTCTCGTTTTTTTCCTTTTTTTTTTTTTGGCACCTTGCTATCCTTCGTTTCCCATCTTTTTCAAACTAATTATAGCCACCTCTATTCAAGTCAAAAAACCACCACAAAATACTCTAAAATCCATTATCTCAAAACAAAAAAGCGAAGAAAATCTAAAAATCAAGGACAAGTAGAAATGAATATTGTTCATCATAAATTCGTTAAAGATTCTTAGTTTACTTACATTCTCTAACCGATCCTCTACACGAACGTTGTTTGTCATGAATTCGTTAAAATTTCTTCTTCCTCCTTGCCTCTGAACGATCTTCTAAAAGAACATTTTTCGTAATTAATTCGTTAAAGATTCTTACTTCACTTCTTTTCTCTAAGCGAACTTTGTTCGTCATGAATTCATTAAACATTTCTTACTTTATCTCTTTCTTCTAAACAGTCCTCTAAAAAAATATTATTTATCATGAATTCGTTACGAGGGCCTCCTTTCCAAGTGCTGGAGCATTGTCCTGAAAATGACATATTTTAAACTACGTGTGACCTAATCTTCGGTATCTCCAAGATACTTAGGCAACTCATGTAGGTTTGGTCTCAACTTTGCCTTGATTTGATGATCATCACCCTAGCTCTGGTTGGGACATATTTTAGACAACATCTCCCTTGCAGGTAAGTATTTTTTTCTCAATAAACGTTGCCCTAGCCTTAGGTTGGGGTACATTTTATAATTTTCTACATTTTATTCATAAGAGTGGCAGAATCAAATGGTGTTTGTTTCTTATCTTTGTCAAACAAGTGCTACTCGCAAGACAAAGAAAAACAACTATAAACATTGTATTTTGTCCTGCCACTTACCAAAAAATTTGCATGGCATCATAATATAAAATCCCTTCCCCTCGAAAAAAAGTTTTGAACTTGTGCATATTTTTGGGAAAATTATTTTCATTAAGGAATCATATTTTGAGAAGTAAATTAGGAATTTCTAAAATAAGAGAGAAATATATCATTCCAAACAATTTTTTTAAATTCAAAATTAGACTCTCTAAAGATAGCTGGTTTCTAGAATGATTATATGTAGTTGGGTATGGGTGAGGTCATTGACAATTTGACCCACATTGATTGTAGCGGCGAAGTGGAAAAAGACGGCGGAGATGAGATGACAAGAATGCTTGAAAACCTGATCTTTTCCTCTCTAATTTTAATTTTTTTATTTTGGAAATATTTTTATTTATGATAAAAACAAAAATTCAATAAATCTAAAACAAGAGGTGATTTTGTCTATCTATTAATAAATCAGAATATAAAGATATTTTAACGGTCTATATTTAAGTTTAAAAAAAAAATGAATGATTAAGATTAAATTTGTGCAATCTCTTAACCCACTATCTTCAGTTCTGTAGATCACTCAACCCACTCCCCAATCAATGGCTTAGATGAAAGATGAAATATTTGGGGAGAAAACTTCTTTTTAAGAATTTCATATTTTCGCTTCCAAAACAGTTGAATTTAATTATATTTTGTACCCTTCAAGTTTCTTATATGTACTTTATTAACTAATTTTTTATTGTTTATTATTTTTTATAGTTATAAGTTTAAGAATCGATATAGTGCATTTAGCCACAAGGAATCCCTAATTTCTTTTAAAATTTGGATGGAAATTTTGATTTCATTTGTTTTCATCATATTCTGTTAACTTTATCGAAAAATTGTTACTTTCTCACTTTAGTTAAAAATAGTAGAAGGTAAAATGTTGGTTTTTAAAGTGAAGAAGAGCAAAGTTATACTAGGTTAAAGTATGGGGAAGGGGAATAAAAGTTAAGGAGAGGCAGGGTAAAAGGAAATTATCCCTACATATGATTTAAATATGGAAAATTGCCATGACACCCCTGTTGGAATATTTTTATGGGCTAACATTAATTGAATTAATTGTTTTACAAAAACAATTAATGGATAGTTTATTATTTAAGCGGCCCAAATAATTAGTGATCATATTTTGATTTGAGCTGTAACGTCTTTTATGTAGAAGCCTAGTTAAGTGGCAAGTGTAGATTTAGGGTTTCGTTGAAACTTGTTATGAGAGGGCCCAATGAGAAACTCTAGTATATATAACTATGTCCCCTCCCTAATCTAAATTAAGGGTTTCTTTCCATTGAGAGCCGCCACCACAATAATCTAGATCATAAAGAAGAAGACCTAGTAAATAATCCGCTGTGATAGATTTAATCTCCTGTGATAGTCTAAATAGGTACATATTCGATTACCATTTTTTATTACTATGTCCTAATATTCATGTATGTTTACGATTATTATTCAATTCCATTTTATTGTGATTATGGGAAATAATCAACATGTAGTATTGGAATCTACATACGTGATTTAGGATCTACAATTAGTTTTTCGAAATTTTTTCTTGTTTTTGTTCATTCACGAAACTGAAGATTGCGGCCACGATTTGATGAAATTTTTCGTTTCAATTAGATATGAAACATTAGGGATTTTGTTCCTTTTGCTTCAAGCTTTAATTTAATATAAGATACATGCGATTTGGTTGTATAATCAGAGAGAATTTCGTATTTGAAGTTTTGGTTACGAACCTTAGAAAACTACCGAAACCAAAACTTGGGGCCGTGATTTTATGTATATTTTTGCTTCTATTGACTCCAAAAACTTAGGGCTTTTACTCCCATTGAATTAAGTTTTAATTTGATATATTATATATGTTATTTGGTTGTGTAATTAAGAAGTATTTTATGGTTTAATTTTCGGATTCGAAACCCTAGTGAAACCGAGATTCATTTTTTAAATATCGATGGATATAGACGCGTTTTTGGTGTAATTAAATGTTGTATATAGATTTTGAATTAGTATTAGGTACAAACCCATACAACATTCGGTAGAAATAAGGGTTGAAATCGAGTTTTAGTTTTATGGCCATGGATGAGTGAAAAAAAACTAAAACTACGAATTGTTCTTCATGTTTGAGGATGATTTTATACGTTTTCCTTCAATTAAATGTTATGGGAATGTTAGGAAAACATAACTATAAATAAATCCATAAAAAATTGGAAAAAACGGCAATATTTTTAGGGTTTTGAGAAATAGGGTCGTCAGACTCGGCTGGAGTTTGAAGACAACCTCTAGCCGCGGTCCCGTATCCCACACGCATGGGGAGACATGTGGGGCACGTGCGGGTTGATTCGGGGCCCGTTTTGAGTCCCATTTTTTCTTATGCATTTGTTTTCATGCTCTCTAATGTTCTGTATATTTATTTTATTTTTTTAGGATTAAAAATAATTTTTAGTTAATTATTAATTATTATACGATTTAATTAGTTTAAAATTATTTTTAGCCATTATTTTCTATTGAACATTTTACAGAAATTATATTAGATGATTTGGAATAATATTGTTGAGCTCACTCTCCCTAAATTAAAATTTATTGGTATGTACTCTCTTAATTAGTTTTAAATGATAAAAAACTAATCTAATAACTTCAGTTGTTCCAATTTCTTAGATTTTGGGTTGAATGGAGTATGATATGAGAACTTCCAATAATCTGAGATGAGATGTGATGTGAATTATATTTTCGTTTTGGAGTATTCCAGAAATAGAAACAAGTTTGACAAATTATCCAGTGCAGATCTATTGCAACTGATTTGGATTTTGATGTCATCCTTATGATTTTAACTTGTCTATGGTGCTTTAATTCATCACTGAATGTTTCTTAGAATATCTTATTATTTTTCAACTGTTCATATCTATTATTCTTGGCTTTTCTATATATCATTTAGTGTTTTTTTCTTTTTGGTTAATATGAAATAAAAATGAGATAGTAAACAATTCTACTATTAAATTGAAGTTTTATTTTGTAGTTGATTGTAAATTGCCTAACTTTTCTAATCATGATTTCTTGATATCACTTGGAGCATATCAATTTTTTTTTGGGTAGATTATTTTAGCAGTTATGATTGAATTATTTTTAATAATCAGTTATAATTTCTGATTGTCATATTTAATTTTCAGATTTATACTAAAAAAAATTATGGTGTCGTAATTTAAGTACGTTATAACATTGCGATTCTTTTGACGTACTCTCTAATTTCATTTAATTACATTGTATTACCGTAATCTCTTACTACAAACCTGAAGGTTAAATGGATGAATATGAAATGTACAAATCTAAAAGTTAACTGGAGGAATATGAAATGCGCCCGACTGCTAAAAATTAGGCATTAATAAGTCAACCAATTGATATATTTGAGGAAGTTATTTTGTTGCTGTAAATGTATTATGAGCATATACCTATTAGCTATTGATTAGTGCTAATCTTCTAATAGAAGGTGTATAAATTCCACTTTATTTTAATTGCTACCTCATTTTAGATAATTGAATTTATTTCTGATAATAGAAATTATAGGAAAAATTGGACATTGATTTCCCATACACCCTCTTGCTTCATTGCTATTTATATGCAATAAACTCTATGTTACTTGAGTAGTTCTTATTAATTGTAAAAGGATAGAGTAAGCATTATAGGGATAATGCATATATCCCTTTCTTGAATTGGTTATATGATTAATAGACTATCATAAGTTATTATTCGTGTAAAAATGGAGTTTGTCTCTGTTATTTTAAAGAGCAAACATGAGGGCTCAAAGAAGTTAACTCATGCCTTGAGTTTTATTATCTTGACTCATGAGGAGGCATCCCAAAATCTTCTTCATACCCTAAGTACTTTTCAATTGATCATGAAGATTTGGCCTTAGTTCAGATTAGATGATTGGGTAGTTGCATATTGCTCACAAAATGAGCTATAAATGGTGTGTTTATTTTATTTTGGAGATATTATTCCTTGTTGAATTCCATATCACTTGTGTTACTTAATCGTGAGCTAAGATTTTCTTTGAGACCGAGTTAGACCCATTGAGTTTTCTACTTTAAGACTCTTGTTTGATGTTGGGCGTGTTGAATTCCACGTCGATGTTGGGTTTTCACCCAATATCCGTTCGTAGTAGTTTGTTAAAAGTCCATATTGCCCCTAATAAGAATCTCGACATTCATTTGATAGAGTCGAAGGGTGGTAGCGTTCAGGTGGTATGACAGAAAGGATTGAAATTAAGGTTAGGGGTTTTGACATTAAGTACCCCAGAAATTTAACTATAATCTCACTTATTCCAAGTAATTTCAATTTAAATGTATAAGATGTCTTATTACCTTTATATATTCTTTTTTGAAGTGCAATGAACTGAAACTAGTAAAAGAGTTAATTACACAATTAACCCCTAAACTTTAGAGGTTGTGTAAATTTGGTTTTTTTTTATTATTATTATTATCCATATGACTGTTTTATTCATGTAATTGATGGTTAGGAATCCTAAAGTAGATCGACTCCTTATATTTCTATTTGTTGTCTTTGTGAAATACTTACATGATAAGTGACGTGATTGAGAGAATTACATCATTGTTTTATTTTGATAATCTAATGAAAGCTAAATTGAATAGAATACTATTGAGAAGTGGTTATAGATAATCAGATGTATGATATGTATTCAGAATTCTTAGTGATTTAAGTATGATGTTAATAACTAATTTGATTATTACTACACCTTCTATCAGCGAAAATGAGATATTTCATTTTTCGAATTTGGGTTATGTTTGAGGTAATATATTTGCGTTTTGGAATGGAAGAAAAGTATCGAATTATTTTGTACAATTGTGCATGGATTTCTTTTTGTATTGCTTGGGCCTTAAAGTGTTTAATGAGTCATACATATATTTTGATGGGCCTGTTGAGCTATTAATTATTTATTAATTAACAAGTCTGATGAAATTACTAATATGGATAAATTATTCATAAACATATGAGAAAGTCTTGAATCGGAAACACTATCACTTTGACTAGAATATCTTGGTAGGGATCTAAGTTTGTGCTCATCATATAAATATTGATTTTGTGTTTGGGCCTATGTAATATCTCAACTAACTAGTCTTTCTTAGTTACAACTTTAGGCCTTTGAGGTTCATATTAAGGAGCTCATAAAAATATTAATCATGATTAATTATAATTTTTCAATTTTCAAGCTCTTAATTTTTTTTATTCTATATAGAGACTAATTTAATAATTAGTTTCAGAGTGCAGTAAAATTGTTGTTCAAATTCTTACAACTATAATTGATCATTGATCATTGAAAGTATATTTTGTAACGTAATTCATCTTATTTTGATCATATGCATATATGTTGCTAAAATGTACTGTTGTGGTTGGGCAATATTATTTAATTTTTCCAATTTGGAACGGTTGCTTGTAAATTGTTAAGATTATTTTATCAAAGTGATTTAACCAAAATAGTTTGTAAGTTTTCGAATTCCTATTTTGTTGATGAAATTTTTTTTAGATTAATTTGTGCATTCACCTGCCCAAATGGGATTATTGTGCAGATTAATTTAATTATTGGGCAATATAGCTTAATTTTCACAATTTGGAATGTTTGCTTGTGAATTGTTGAAATTATTTTACCAAAGTAATTTCACCAATATAATTTGCAAGTTTTCAAGTTTCTATTTTATCGATTGAAAAATTTCTAGATTAATTTGTGCATTCACCTGCTCAAAGGGGATTATTGTGAAGATTAATTTAATTATTGGACAATATAACTTAATTTTCTCAATTTGAAACGTTTGCTTGTGAATTATTGAAATTATTTTACTAAAGTGATTTAACCAACATAATTTGCAAGTTTTTGAGTTTCTATTTTATTGATAGGAAAAAGTTTAGATTAATTTGTGCATTCACCTGCCCAAAGGGATTATTGTGCAGATTAATTTAATTATTGGATAATATAACTTAATTTTCCCAATTTAAAACGTTTGCTTGTGAATTATTGAGGTTATTTTACCAAAGTGATTTAACCAACATAGTTTGTAAGTTTTCGAGTTCCTATTTTGTTGATGAAAATTTTTTAGATTAATTTGTGCATTCACCTGCCCAAATGGGGTTATTATGCAAATTAATTTAATTGCATGAGGATATTATGTGAAATAAATGATTTGATAAATTTATTTGCCCAAAGAGAATGAATTTTGAAAGATTATTTATTTTATTATATTTTAAAGGAAATATATGGATTTGAAAGTCTATCTACTCAAAGGGGATGAATTTTTAAATCTGTAAATTTGTCTTATTTTGTTGATCCTCTGATTAAAGAATAATTGTTTATTGTAGACTCTGCGCAAATGCGAGTTTATAATAATACAATTGATTCTTATATTGTATTATCCATACTTTATTGAGCATTTTGCTCTATTACCCATAATTGATTTAGTTGCAATTTCTTTGTGAAAATAATTTTTTTTTTTTTTTTTGTTATGAACAACAATAACGTTACAATGAAATTCTAAATTGATTCCTTGATTTAATGAGAATATTTGTAATCTTTTTTATTTTTTATTTATTTCGATGATTGTATTGTGTAAGCATTAATCACTATTGCTATAAATTGTTTATTATTTTGTTGATCTTCATGCTTAAAGAATAATTGTTTATTGTAGACTTTATTCAAATGAGAGTTTATGATGATACAATTGATTCTTATATTATGTCGCTTATACTTATTTGAGTATTTTGATTCTCCGATTTAGTGAGATTTTTTTTGTATTTTTCTTTAATTCTATGATACGTTGTGACCACTATTGTTATGTGTTTTGCAAAATTGAATTCTATTTGATGATCATCATTATTGCACATTGTATTGTTGCATATCATATTATTTGAATTGATTATACTAAATCAAGGTTTAAGACCCATAGAGTTCAAGGAACATGTTGTGAATATGAGTGTCATTGAGTCTTTTGATTCTCTGATTTAGTGGGAGCTTTTATATTTTTTCTTTATTTCGATAATTACGTTGTGACCACTATTGTTATGCGTTTTACAAAATTAAAATCTATTTGATAATTATCATTATTGCGTATTATATTATCGCATATCATATTATTTGAATTGATTATACAATATGGTATCTTAAGATATCGAACTTTAAGAATTACAGTTGTATACTTTTGGCTATCACTAATCACTATTGTGAGATCTCGTGATGTATTGTTAGTGACAAATGACTTGTTAAAGTCAAGCAATTTCATATTGTTGAGAAATTGTAGCAGTTTCATTTTATTGAGAAACTGCAGTTAACAATTTTATTTTGTTGATAAATTATAGCAGTTTCATTTTATTGAGAAACTGCAATTAACAATTTCATTTTGTTGTGAAATTGAAACAGATTTATTTTATTGAGAAACGACATTTATAATTTCATTTTGTTGAAAAATTGTAATGAGGACCGATAAAAATAATGCATATTAATAATGATCACATGTTGGCATTGGTTTCTTACTACACTACTGAGCTTACGATCCATGTCGATATGGTTATAAGTATTTATGAGTATGAAAATCTTATATTTGTTGAGATTAACATATAGATTATCATAATCCAATTTTAAGATTATGTTGGACCGAATAAGTTTATCAAAACGCTACTTATAGACTATCATTTCTTTAAACAAAAGGTGTGGCCACATTAAAAATAAATTTTTCTGTTATTAACTCGAGAGTCTTATTAACAAAATTAAATTTATTCAATTAATGTAGCTCAAGTGGGAGAATGTTAGAATATTTTTATGGGCTAACATTAATCGAATTAATTGTTTTACAAAAACGAGTTAATGGATAGTCTATTATTTAAGCAGTCAAAATAATCATTGATCATATTTTGATTTTAGTTGTGACGTCTTTTATGTAGAAGCCCAGTTAAGTGACAAGTGTAGATTTAAGATTTCGTTGAAACCCGTTATGGGAAGGCCCAACGAGAAATCCTAGTATATATAACTAGATTATCTCTCTAATCTAGATTAAGGGTTTCTTCCCATTGAGAGCCGCCACCACAATAATCTAGATCATAGGGAAGAAGATCTAGTTAGTAATCAATTGCGACATATTTAATCTCCTACGATGACTCAAACATGTACGTATTCGATTACTATTCTTCATTGTTGTGTCCTAATATTTATGTATGTTTACGATTATTATTCAATTCCGTTTTATTGTGATTTTGAGAAATAATCAACAACCCCCTCTTTACTTGAGACTTTGCCCACGAAGAGCGCCGGTCCTTTGTCAAATACCACTGATTGAGACCCCTTGTCTTTTGTTATCGGAACACAATACCTTCCAAATTGGAGTTGACATACTGATGTCATCAATTACATTTCAATTTTATCATTCTTATTTGAAACTTTTTCATGAAATTTCTTAATTATTTTTTAAAGAGTTCAATGGTCGGTTACGTTCGGTTACTGAAGTTAAAACTTGCAAAAAAAAATCATTGAGTAGACACTTAAGTGTGCAAAGTGTGAATAAACTGAAAAGGGAAATAGAGGGGTAACCCAAGAAGGGGAAAGTCGGCAGGATAGAGCACTAACTAATCAACTGGTTGGGATGAATTGTGTATTGCGACTCTATTTGTCATTTCGGAGTGACGCATAAAGATTATTATCATAGTCTAGCACAAGGATGATTGTACTTTGATTACAAAAGGATACTAAAGTTGCTACCTAAATGGTGGAAATGAGATGCTTAATTCTCAATTATCATTTGTTTTTATTACTTTTTTTTTTTTTTTAATAATTAGAACATTATTAAAAAAAAATTCTTTTTACGTAAATTTGTATTGATAAACTTTTATTTGTGAATTTTTTTTTTAGATTTTATCCAAGCACGCGGTTCTAAGAATCTAACCAAACATTTTTCCCCACCGAAACTGCACTCGAATATTATATATTTTTAACAATAAGCAAAAATTGTGATTGGTAGCAAAACCACTAATACGACATTTGTTTTGTGTTTTTGTTCCTAAAAAATTAAAACACAATTGAGGTAATTATGTTTTGCTTCGAGATATTTGTCCTAATCATTTGAGAACATGTATGTAGTTGTTCTCGATTTTTGTTCTTCGTCTCAAAATTTGAAAATGGAAGTAAAAAAAAAAAAATACGTGTGAGATCGCACATCCAAACTATTAAAAAATATTGTCTAATATATGAATTAGCATGTGAGGTACTATTGGTATATTAACTTAAACATTTTGGGTCACGTGGATTTGCTCCAAAAGTTAATAGGCTAGTAGGTAGCCTTCGAGCGTATAAATGATGTCAGATTCAACCTTGGTCTAGAAAGTGTACCATTGTAGTGTTGATAGAGGAGTAGAGGCTCTAGAGGGGTAGACTTGTGTCCGCTTATAGGCTGCTCGGTGTTCGTTTATGAACTACTATGTACATCACCACCCAAGAGGACGAACTGGACCAACATGCTGAGAATGTCACCCATTTAAGTATTTAGAAAAGATTGTCTTATATATAAAAATACCATTTGAGTATTTACAGTTTTTGAGTATTTACAATAAGCATTACGGGTATGTTTGGTTTAGGTTTCATATACACAATTTTAGTTTTGGAAAAACAAAAAATTCACTTACTTTTTTTTTTAAAAATTCTCTTGTTTGGTAATATATATATATTTTTTAAAATTCTCTTGTTTGGTAATACAATTAAGCATTTAAAATTAAATTCATTAAGTACTTATCGAATTAAATGAGTTTGATAACAAAATTAAATAATCACTTAATTGACTTAATTTTAAAAATTGTTTAAAATTTTAAATGATGTGTGACTTAATTTTTTACTACTTATCATTTAATACCTTAAAATATATAATTATTACAACTAACATTTTACAACAATACTATAAAATCTCAAAAAAAGAAAAAAGAAAAAAAAAAAGTTATATACGAAAAATTATAGATAGAAAAAATATTAAATTCAGAAAAAATAGATGGAGAAATATTATCAAACATGTTCTAAGTCACAATTCTCAATCTATCAAATTACTTATTTCTTAAAATTGAACTTTATTATTTTTATAAACTACTTTTTATTTTTTTTTCCCTCTCTTTTTAGCCTTTTCTCTCTTTAACTCTCTTTTCTTGTCATTCTTTCTTTCTCACTCTTACATATTATCAGTATCTAGAAAATGGGCTATTTCGGTTGTTGGAAAGCTGCACAACCCTTGAAGCGGAGTTAAGAAGTTTGGTCACTGAAATTAATATTGTTACATATAGAGACTACCCTAGAGTTATAGCAAAAATTGACTCTGCAAAGGCGGTCATCCTCATCCAGAACCCTTGTCCTGAAAACCACAACTTTAAGGAATGGATTGACGAATGCAAGAGATTCCTTCTACTAAATACTACACACTTCAATTTGCTTAGAGAGAGACCAATCGATGTGCAGACTTATTGGAGAAAAAAGGAGCTGAGGGAGATTGTATGCTTAAAATCCTCCAAACCATGACGACGGAATTGGAAAATATCTTCTTCGAGGAAATGAACAAAAAGAATTTTGATTTATGCCCAAAGTGATCATGTTTGCTTGATTGTTTGTTTGTTTTTTGTTGTCTTATTTTCTGAACTACCAAAAAAATATTTCAGGAAATTATATCATTTCTTTCTATCTCCTCAGTCTTTTTCAAAACTCAAAAATATCAATTAATCACATTATTTTTACCTTCTATTTTAACACAAAACTAATAATTATTACCTTCTATTTTAACACAAAACTAATAAATATTATGTTTTTGGAAAAAAAAATATTTTCTAAACAAATCATTTTTTTTTCAATTCATAATTTCGAAAATTATTTTCCAAATTTGTTAAAAAAAAAAAAAAAATTGAACCGTAAATCAAAGCAAACCCTATATAAACTGTTGGACAAATTACAAATAATTCAAGACAAATACAAACTAATATCGGACCGAGGGACGAAAATCTCGTTGTCATTAGGTAGATTCATTTCCTCTGCGGTTGACAATGCCTTAAGACTAGTGCAACAAATTTTTTCTTTGACTTGTCCTCTACCGAATACAACAACCCAACTTACAAGTTTGCTTTACACTAATTTTGCACATGCAATAGATACGAAAACTCCACCAAGAGAAGAACTTTATTTGCTCAATATAAACTATGTATATATGAAAATATGAATAATTCACAAAATTTGTAGGATGGCCTATTTATTGGATTCTAGAACATAGAAGTTTAAAAACACAAAATAAATGAAAATGTTACAAAATAACAAAAGTCTTGAAAGTTACAAGAATTTGAAAGGATAACATAAATCAAGCACTAAACCACTAAAACAGTCGGAGACTCTCTATCTCCATGACTTATGAAACTCCAAGATAAATAATTCAACAAATAAATAAACAAACTTCAAAAGAAACTTGTCTAAAACTACCTATAGGTTGTAAATACTACTGTTGTTTTGGCTTTACTCACGTCAGTTGCATATTTCTATGCAGGTCTTAACTCGGGTTAGTAACATGATTCTTGTTTTGACAACTATTGAGCCTGCTCAATGATTCATGTTTTGACCCAAATTACAAGGTTTTTAAGGTGCCAAATCTAGGGGGAAAATGTGATTGTTTCTAATGCGCCATTTATAGAGAAGCATGGTAAATTCTTAAGGTACTCGAATAGTCGGTGTCACTTTTGATCATGAGAATTGAGAAAAAAATTTACTCATACAATTTCCAATTGAGCAAGATGTTGAAGTGAGATATAGATGGTGCCTTGAGCTACTACGTATAATTATTTTCATGGACACTTAGGGCGCGGCAACTAATGACATTGTAAATTAGAATTTATGCAACCAACATCCAGTCTTTAAACGAAAATAAAATTCAAAATAATGTGTTTTCTCAAATAGGATAAGCACTCCTTATCCCCCAAAAAGAAGTATTAATCTTATTGATTGGTGTGGGAAGATGCCTCATTTCCTTGTCAATCAGAGTTCGATTCTGTTGAGTAGTATTTTATGAATTAAAACTTAAATGCACTGGCCGATGTGCGGTAGTACGTCTTTAAGATTGCACGGTAAAGTGATTAATCGAGATGCTCGTAAACTGACCCGAAGCACTTTACCTTCAAAACCCCCCCCCCCCCCCCCCCCCCAAAAAAAAAAGGACTCCTTAACTTCTAAATTGGAGTTGACCTACTGACATCATTAATTAGATTTTAATTTTGTCATTCTATTATACTACCTATTCGTAAAATTATTTAATTGATCGTTATCTTACATGTAGAAAGACACAAGTATCCTCACCCACAACCATCCACCTCCGTTCACCACTATTCTTGTCTACAACCACCATCGTTTGCCGCACCATCTCCTACCCAGAGAGAGAGAGAACCCACTCTAGATCCGTCATCAAGATTCAATGCCACCGCCTCGCAATTTGTCGCCCAAATCCAGTACCACCTTGTCATCAGGGATTGTATCAATTTGAATCGTATGGGAGTGCAACCCATCCCATTCCCACGGCACCCAAACACACCGTTGACACCCATGTAGTTGAGTTGGGTCAGAGGGTTGGTTGGAAAATTGACGGTGTAAATGCCTTACGATTTCCAGTGAAGTACGACTGTGACACTGCCATCTTGAGAAGAGCAAAAGAGACACTAATCATGGGGAAAGTCACGTTGAGAAAATAAGGTTTGTTTTGAGAAGAACGTCGTTGGTTTCGTCGTGTCTTGTTTTCCGACCGTGGTTCTTTGTTTGAGAAAAAAATAAATATATAAGGACAAAATAGTCATTGTATGTATGCAATTTGTTTATTTTAAAAAGAGAAAAGGTAAGTGAAAATATTTTGTTTTCTAGCAAAGGATCTTTGTAGTATTTGAAAAAAAAAAAAAAAAAAAAAAAAAAAAGGAAATTGCTGGAGTCTTTGGCTTAATAACGGGTGCCACGAAAATCTTTGTAAATCATATTTTAAATTTTTTTGGCCACCTTTTGAAAGTTAAATCCCACATAATAAATAATCAGTTTTTTTGTTTGTTTTCAAAATATATCAAATCAATGATAGCAAATCAAGCATAAACCTACCACTAAGAGCATTTCTAATCATTAGGACCATTTTAGTAAAAATATTATTTTACTTTATTTTTAACTAATGTTGTTTTGCCAAAAAAATAGTCAACCTTTGTAAATTCCATGCTTGAAAACTGTCCCACAGGCGTGCAAAAATGACAGTTTCCTCCACATTCCTCCTCCCCTAGATGCACGTCCTTTTTTTTTTTATACAAATATTTGGAGAGATAATTTTAAACACCAGAACTTCTGCTAAGATAATTAAGAACGACAATTTAAATCGAAGCGACGGATAACTGAACGAAATCGAACTGAATTGCTCGATTTTGAAACCGACTAAATGGTTTCGATCGCAGTTTTATTTTTAAAATTAGTAACCGAAGCGTTTTGATTTTGGTTTTGGGCTTGGGATAGTAAACGTGAAATCAAACCGTGCAACCGAACTGGGTAACCAAGGTGGCTTTTGGTTAGTGTTCCCACTTTTCTAAACCCAACTGAAATGAGTTGGGTTGAGTTGAATTGAGTTAGGTTAAGAATTTTGATAACAGAATTGCGTTTGGTAACGACAATTTTTGTTTTGTGCTGAAAACAGAATGTGTTTTGGTAACGATTTTATTTTAAAACTATTTTTTTTTTTTTTTTTGTGTTTGGCGGCGGTGGTGGCGGTGTCAGACGGTGGCTGGACACCGGCAACGGCGGCGGTGGTGTCAGGTGGGGGGACAGCTGGCGGGCGGCGGAGGTGGCCGGCGACGGTCGCCGGAGGTGGCCGGAGACAGTGGTCGGTCGCCGGCTGCCGGCGGCGGCGGACAGTGGCGGGTGGTGGTGGTCGGCCGGCAGATGAAGTCGGAAGTTGAGAACTTTGGGTTGAGTTTTTTGGGCACAAAAAGAAACAATTTTTTTTTTTTTGTTTCTGATTTCTTTAGGATTTTGAGAATCAATTTCTATTTTTTGGGTTGAGTTGGGTTGAGTTTTGTGTTTGTCAAACGCATTCCCAAAAATCAAATCCAAAATTTTTGGGTTGGGTTGGATTAGGTTTGGTTGGGAACACTAACCAAACGGGGCCCAAGTTTTTAAATATATATTTTTATGATATATATACTCATACTTTTTATTTATTTGCAATTTAACCCCTAGTATATATAAATATTTTTTTATTTGTTTATAATTTAACCCCTAGTATATGTATATGTTTATAAGGTTAGGGTTTTATTCATTTGTGTTATTGCCAAATTTTAGCTCCCATCCCAATTCCCTACATTCTCTCTTCTCTGAATCTCTGAGCTCTCTCTCACCACCAGTCTACAGCGCCGCAACCACCATTCTCCCACCCACCACCACCAGTCTCCATACTTTGACTCATATTATTGTGACGATTATCTATCATTGTATTTCAATTATGGTTAGAAATAATTATTGTAACAATTAATAGTTTTGTGATTTTTTTTTCTTTTCTTTTTTGCTATTGGAGGTTATGTTTTATATGTTAGTTATATTTTTGTTTATATATAAAAGAAATAACGATTCACGGTTTTAATTTTAGTTTAATTTTTATAAAATTAAAAAATTTTAAAATAATTTTGCGATTTCGCAGTTTTGATTTTGTATAAAGTTAAATAATTCAATTTTGAAATTATTTTTAAAAAATGGCAATTTTGATTTTGCTTTTGATATATATGTCTAACGGTTTTGGTGTTTATAAAATCAAATCGAAACCAAATTATTGATATCTCTAAAAAAAAAAAAAAAAAAAAAAAAAAAAAAAAAGCAAAGCAAACAGACTAGGTAAGTGTTAAAAGTTACAATTTTTTAGTTCCTAAATGCACGTCCAAAGGGGGCCAAAAATAGCAAATACCAAATACCTAATACCTAGTACCATGCGGTTATAAGCATGATTGGTACTTCAGAATAAGATATCGAAGGCCTACTGAACCACTAAAATTTACTGACCAATCTGTATGGGTATTTAATTTTAAATATGGACATAAAAGAACGTCTAAGCTAGCTAGGCATGTGGTCTGATTGAGGCTGATATAAAGGACTTGGAGGATGTGGGGGGCATGTCAATCCTTTTCTTGTTCCTAACTCTAAAGCCTAAGTATAGAGTAACAAAATAGTAACAATCTTGGTGCTTTGTTGTGGAAGGTGACAAACCAGTGCTAGATACATGTTTGTCTCCAAATTTATTTTTGGGTTAATTGTATTTTATCCCATGTAGTTAGACCGTTTTACACTTTGTCCCTAATAATATTTTCATCACCACTTTACCCCTTGTAATTAGGATTTATTACGCTTTACCCCGTGATGTAGGCCTAACTACAGGAGGGGACAAAGTGTTGACGAGGGAGATAAAGTGCAACAAAGGCCTAATCATAGGAGACAAAGTGATGACTTGAATACCACAGGGGGCAAAGTGCAAAATGACCTAACTATAGAGGGATAAAGTGTAATTAACCCTTTATTTTTCTTCTTCATGTAATTAAAATAGAATTATTGATTCTAACACCCATAAATATTAAGTAAAATAAAACAAGTAACAAATCAAGTAGGAGACGTTATTTTTTAAATGGAAAACCCTATAACAGAGAAATAACTACGGGACTGAAATCCAATATCAATTTATGCTATCACAATAATAATGACATTATAATTGTTCACACTTTCAAGAGAAAAATTCTTGAATCATGATATAAATATCACTAAAAACGGTGGATTCAACAAGAACCGATAAATATGGGTTTAGAGAGTGTTGATCCTAAGATTTTGATGAACAATTAAGTGTTGATATTTTGATGGAACTAATGGTTTAATTAAGTGTTTCAGTTATTTAAGTTCCAGTGATGAAGATGTGATGACAAATTGATGCTAAATGATGATGTCAAGATTATGAAGAATTAAGAGTTTGAAGAAATTAGGAAAAACAACTTAGGTAAATTTCAACTCTTAATATCCCAATTAGGACCACACACAGGCACAAAAAGTTTTTATTATTTATGTGTGCTTTGATAAGAAGAATTTATTTGCTCCTCTGTGTATTTGAAAAGAAATATTTATAAATGGTTATGAAGAAGAGTTTGAAGAAATTAGGGAAAACAAATCAGGTATATTTTAAGTCCTAATATCCCAATTAGAACCACACACATGGCACAAAAAGTTTTTATTATTTATGTGTGCTTTGATAAGAAGAATTTATTTGCTCTTATGTGTATTTGAAAAGAAATATTTATAAATGGTTAAAATGGAATTTGAGAAAGTTAGTGGAGCTAATTGAGATGAATTTATTTGCTCCTATATGTATTTGAAAAAAAATATTTATAAATGGTTAAAATGGAATCTGAGAAAGTTAGTGGAGCTAATTGAGAAAAAAAAATGGTTAAAGGGGTGAAAATGTAAATAAAAATGAGTTAAAAACGAGTTTAGAAAAAATTCCAGCATAGTCGGTCAATTGACAGGTCGACCTATGTCCAAAAGTGAAAGTCTCTGAATTGGTAAGTTGATTGATAGGTCGACTTATGAAACTCTCTAGATTGGTAAGTAGACTGACAGGTCGACCTATGAAACTCTCTAGATTGGTAAGTCGACTGACAGGTCAACCTATAACACTGTTTTAGGATCTTGTACATTCCGAAATCATATCTAAAAGTAGCCATTTTTTTGTTAGGATTTGAGAGAGATTTCGGAGATATTCTTATATTTAAGATATGGTTCATATATTAATTAAATCCTATTGATTTGGTACATTAAATATTAATATTTCTCAATTTGATACTTGAAATAGTTTCTATTCTATCTAATTGAGTTTGAGAAATACTTGGGGGGATTTAATTGAGAGATTTGAAAGCTGTTATTAAGTGAATTGAACCAAAATGAAGCTATTATGTTATAAGGGGTCTATAAGTACTATTAATTCATGACATATGTAAATTAGCCGTTAGAAGGCTGATTTCATACCCTTTTAAATAGACCTGCGAATTTCATATATCATTAAGCAGTAAACAAGAGAGAAATCATATCATATTATTTATGAGCTTTTATAAGAGTTATCCTTCTGACATATTGTAAGCTTTTCTGAGAGGCGATCTTGAAGATCAACTATTGTTAATCTTTGCTGTTACTGGATCTGAAGTTACATTGTTTTATCTAATTATTCTTTCGATTCCGGGTGAGATCTTTTCAATTAATTTTTATTGTGTATTACTTGTTTATTATTGGAAATCGATCTTAGAAATTGTTTTTGATTTTTTAAGAAAATATTTTTACAAATAATTTCTTGAATTTGATTACGTGCTCAATTTTGCTACCCACATCTTATTAAAATCAGATTTTCAATCTCACATTTTTCTATCACTAGACTTGAGATATTAATTGAGTTATTATTTATTTGGGGTGGTAGAAGCTCTGAGTGAAATATCCTGCTTATCAATTTGTATTGGTGAGTAGTATGACGGGTTAAATACTGTTGGGAGTATTTAATCAGGGGTAGCTGATTTTCAGTCTTTTCATGTGAAGAGATTGAGGTAGTGATTATTCCTGAATAGAATTGCGTTTTGAGTGATTTTTGTAACGGTTCAATCCTTACCGGGTAAAAGGATATTTGGAGTGTTATATGAGGTTTTGATTCTTGAGCCGTAGGGATAAAAAAAATTAGGTTAATCTTTAACCTATAAAAAGATAGGTTATTCTTGAGCCTGTAAAAAGTAGATGTTATTCCTGAGCCTTGGAAAAGGATATTGTAAAGGTTGATTCTGAGCCTACAAAAGAATCGGTATGAGTGTTTGGTTCCCACCTTTAAAGGGATCTTGGTTTTAGTTGGTGCGACCTCCGTGGAGCTCGGAGGATTAGATTAGCCAAGAGTAACTTGGTGAACCAGTATAAATCTTTTGTGTTCTGCTATATTTACTTTGTTATTTTTGCTGTTTGAGTGTGCATTTAGTTAATTATATTATTCCGCTATGATATAAAGATAATAATTAATTTAGGATTAAAATTAGGAGCGCTGATTGAACGGTCCCAAATTGTGGCCAAAACTACCAAATAAATCCACTAATATTCATGTGCACTCAATAGTCCTTTTGCTATTTTTGTGACAGAAATACTCCTTGCATTATATGCGGTAGTGTAGACTCTTTATATAGTGAAGCTAAATTTGGTAAACAATATTAATATTCATGTACACAGTTTATTTCGTTTTTTTCCTCAGATTTCCATGTGAAAAAAAAATAAAAATTGCGAAACAAAAATTTTCATTTTATTTTCTTTTAAATGAGATGTTAATCACATTTTTTTGGACATGTTTAACATGATGCACACGAATGTTATATATAACATTCAAAAATGTTATGATGAATTTCGTATCATTAATGTTACATGTAACATCAATGTTGCATGTAACATTAAAATCAACCCAACATCAACCCCCCAAAAGAAGTTGGTACCTACACCTTATTACATGTAATATTTCAAAATTTTAGAAATATCATATTACATGTAACATGAATGTGAAAACTGAAACTAGTTAATCACATTTTTTTGGACATATTTAACATGATGCACACGAATGTTACATGTAACATTCAAAAAGGTTATGATGCATTTCGTATCATTAATGTTAATGTTACATGTAACATCAATGTTGCATGTAACATTAAAACCAACTCAACATCAAATCCCCCCCCCCCCCTCCAAAAAAAAGGTGGTAACTACACTTTGTTACATGTAAACATTCAAAAATTCTGAAAATATCATGTTACATGTAACATGAATGTGAAAATTGAAACTAATTAATTATATTTTTTGAACATATTTAACATGATGCACACGAATGTTACATGTAATATTCAAAAATGTTATGATGAATTTCGTATCATTCAAAATTAATATGTGATAATTACACCTTGTTACATGTAACATTCAAAATTCTAGAAATATCATGTTACATGTAACATGAATGTGAAAACTGAAACTAATGAAAAAAAATAGTGAATTGGATATTGTTTTAAAGATTTTGTTTAGACGAATCTGAATATATAATTAAATTGTAAAAAAAATGTGTACAATAATAGTTATTTTCATTTTAATAGAATGATTTTGTTAAATATCGAAACTCTCAATTCTTATTAAATAAATTTTATTGCCGCATATACTGAAAATATCATGTTACATGTAACATGAATGTGAAAACTGAAACTAGTTAATCACATTTTTTGGACATATTTAACATGATGCACACAAATGTTACATGTAACATTCAAAAAGGTTATGATGAATTTCGTATCATTAATGTTACACGTAACATCAATGTTGCATGTTACATTAAAACCAACTCAATATCAATCCCCTCCCAAAAAAGTTGATAATTACACTTTGTTACATGTAACATTCAAAAATTCTGAAAATATCATGTTACATGTAACATGAATGTGAAAATTGAAAACTAATGAAAAAAAATAGTGAATTGGATATTGTTTTGAAGATCTTGTTTAGACGAATCTAAATATATAATTAAATTGTAAAAAAAAATATGTACAATAATAGTTATTTTCATTTTAATAAAATGATTTTGTTGAATATGGAAACTCTCAATCCTTATTAAAGAAACATTATTGTCGCATATACTGCAAGGGCAAATCTGTCAATAGAAAGTGTACAGATAAGATTTTTAGGACTGCGTTGTGCAAATAATATGTAACTTGAGATTTCTTGGTTTATTATCTAATTAGTGGGTTTAACCGATAATTTGATGGTATTTTTGGGTCCTCCCGGTATTTTTCCCTTAAAATTAATTAATTGATTTATTGGATTTTATTCTGATAAATTTTAATTACCCAATTCACCCCCCCTCTTGGGTATTCTACTGGGTCAACAGAGAGGAATACAAAATCCCCGATTAGAAGAAAATTACCAAAGATTAAAATCGATGGAAACCAAGGACTTGATGCCTAGAACAAACTCTTGAAATTTCAGCCCAAGCGGAATCCGAATTGCTGTAAGAGTAGTTTTCTCTTTTCTCTCCTCTCTCTCTCTCTCTCTCTCTCTCTCTGTGTTGTCGTATCTCTTGGGAAAAAAAAGCTACTGCCAAATTTTTATTTCCATTCCCACAATTAAGGCTTAAAGCCCTATTGGGCCCCCTTTTTTTTTCCCCCTTTTATTAAGCCTAAGTGGGCTTAGGTTAGGCCTTTCTGCAACTCTCAAGTCTTTGTTCCAGAAAAACTTTTATCATCATACCTGAACCATTCTCATTTGTGTCTATCTTCTTAAGCTGTAGCAACTTCATATCCAACGTATCATGAATCCAATGATACCTCATATCAATATGTTTGGATCTCGTATGAAAAGTTGAATTCTTCAAAAGATGAATGACAATATGACTACCGCAGTAAAGATTGTACTTTTCTTGTTGCACACCCAACTCTTTTAGAAACTTATTCAATTACAAAATCTCTTTACATACTTCTGTCATTGCAACATATTCTGCTTCCATGGTTGATAAAATAACACACTTTTGTAACCTGGATAGCCATGAGACATCTCTTCCTCCAAAGGTAATCAAGTATCCTAATGTGGATTTTCTCATATAGATATCACCTGTTATGTCTGCATCTTTATACCCTTCTAGCACAGGTTTTCTATTGTTGAAATATAAACAGACTTTAGAAGACGCTTGAAAATCCATTTTTATTATTGCCCAATGCTTTTTGCCCAAATTCGAGAGAAATCGACTTACAACACCAACTGCATGAGCGATATCTGGCGTCGTGTATACCATAACATACATTAGACTGCCAGCTTTCTTTATTTAATCTTTCTCATTATCACTTAAAGGACACTTACTTGAACTTAACTTGAAGTTATTTGCAAGTGGAAAACTAACAACTTTCGTCTTACTCATATTGAATATTTTCGGAACTTTCTCAATATGTCCTTCTTGTGACAGTTAGAGCTTTCCATTTTTTATTTTTTGAGTGATCTTCAGCCCAAGTATTTGTTTTGTCGGTCCTAAATCGTTCATAAAAAAAAGTCTTGCTAAGATATTTCTTCAAATTCTGAATCTTGCTTGCATTCTGACCAATGATCAATATATCATCTACATAGAGTAAGAGAATGATGAAGTCACTATCTGCGAACATCTTCACGAATAAATAATAGTCTAAAGTAACCTTCGTATACTATGATCCATAATAAACCAGACAAACTTCTTGTACCACTGTCTTGGAGCCTATTTGAGCCATTACTAACCTTTCTTCAATTGACATAAGAAATTCTATTTGTCTTTGACTTTGAATCTTTTTGGTTTGATCCATATAAATTTTTTCTTCCAAATCCTCACGTAAGAAAGTTGTCTTCACATCAAGTTACTCAATATCTAAATTCAAGATGGCAACTAACCCAAGCATAACCCGGATGGAAGAAATTTTAACCACTAGAGATAAAATTTCTTCAAAATCAGCAGCTTTACTCTGATTGAATCCCTTCACAACAAGTCAAGCTTTGTACCTCGGACATGAGTTATTCTCTTTAGCTTTCATGTTGTAAACCCATTTATTCTTCAAAGTTCTCTTGTTTTTAGGAAGTTGTACCAAGTCATAAGTGTAGTTCTTGTGAAAATATTTTATCTTTTCTTGCATGGCTTTGCTCCAATCATTTTGTTTTCACTCAATACAGCTTCTTCATAGCTTTCTAGCTCTCCCCCATCTGTAAGCATCATATACTCATTAGATCAATATTTTGAGTAAATCCTTTGATCCCTGTTATACTTTCTCAATTAAACATTAATTGGAGAAGGTGGAAGTGGTTGCTTGTATACTATTTCATCACCACATGTGCTTCATCGATAGTTTTATAGAACTGCTCTTCTTGTGGATCTGTCATGTCTGCTGAAATTAGATCTAAATTGACTGGATGCTCGGTAGAGAATTTCGATTTTATACTTTCCTCAACATCATTGATAGTATGATCTTCAAGAAAAATCACATCCATGTTATGAATAACTTTCCTATCAATTGGATCTCACAATACCTAGCCAAATTCTTTATGTCCATAGCCCAGAAAACCACAGGAAAGAGCTTGCGTAATAGTGCCATCTGGACAACAAGTTGTCAGATAAATTACATGATCGACTCATCGTTATCTTCAGTCAAGTCTTGTATGGGACCTCGAGGAGGCTCTTCAACTTTGCTATTTTCTTATCCCATCTAATCGAGAACAACTTCCCTAAGTTTCTTGGGTGGGGTTTTTTGGATCTCCACTCCCTTAAAGGGACATTTGGCCGATGCCTTTTCTTTCTACTTTACGCTGGCCTCAGGACGACGGTAGTAGCGGTTGGGCCACCTTTAGTGGTAGCCTACATCTAAGCATCAACAATTGCCTCTTTCTTTCTCATTGCCTCCAGGACTCTAGGACTTAGATCTATATCTAAAAAGTTTATATTAAAAAGAAAAAATATATTTGAGTAAGTTATAGGCCCATGACCAGTGTGTTAAAACCATTATTCTCCTACTAAAAATGATGGAGTATGAGTATTAGTTCAGGTACCTTCTTCATTAGTCCACTAGGGATTGATTTTTATTCATATCACAGGATTGGTTCAACCTTTGAAATTGAGATAAAAACAGTACTTGTGGAGGTTCAGAAGCTCAAGACCAGAGTCTTGAACCCGAGAAAGTGTCTCGACGTCATCTTATTCGACAGGGCTTAGCTCGGGGGGCTTACGTGAACCTATAAAACGAAGTAAGACATCAATAAATGAACATGAAGAAAAATACCAAAATTAGATTGTGAAGAGAAAGGGTTTGGGACGTACAAGGTATTGTCCACTACTATGCAATAGGGAAGACATTCTACTCATCGTTGGAATACTCACAATTCCTACCGAGTAAGAACCACTTTAATTTCTACCCTTTTATTGTTTTTAAGGCATTTAAAAATAAACTTAACCCTACCAGGTTAATTTTAGAAATAGAACCATCTCGAATCCGGCACTAGGTTTCTTGCCAAATGGAAAAAAATAATAAAAAATGGGATAGGCTGGTGTAATGCCATGGACTTGACAAAAAATAAAAAATCTAACCATCGTACTCTAGGCATTGGGGACCCAATGGTAGAAGATCTCCCAAATAAAGACGGGTAGGAGAAAGCGATCCTCCCAACCACCACGTCTTAATAAAATGTGATATTGCCTAAGAATCGATCATGGGGCTAGTAGTGAACCTCCAAAAGAAGGGGCATATCCATTGAATTTGGGATATGAGAATTCATGCGGAGAAAAATCAAGTTGGCCTTAACAAATTTGGATACATAGTCCTCCATGGGATTGGGGAAGAACCAATGCCGGAATGCTAAACCACTCATTAAAAACTTAGAGGTTCTCTTAGACTGAAAGGTAAGAAAGCTCATGAATCATAGAAGGGTCCCAATAAAGGAGTCCCTCTATTTAAATATTATGATTTTCTTGGTAGAAGAATGTTATTGTCACTATACAACTGAAAGGATGCATATAGTCCAATCATGTCATGCATTAAATGCATGACAAAAATTTGGGTGTGATTTTTAAAACAATGAAATTTTTTATTTTTTATTCGGCACCAAATCCAAGATGTCGTGACCAATCAACTTCCACCCGATCTTGTATCTAAGTATTTTAGTTCATCCACGAGTAAGTATTCCCTAGCTTATCTAACCTCAAATCTCGGTGTTGGCCCACAGATCTACCCAAGAAGAGGGTGAATTGGATAGTTATAAAAATTTAAACAAATAAATTATCAGTCAAACAATCACCAAGTTCTCTATCTGGTTATTATCTTAAGTTACAGCGGAAACATATTTATCTAGAGACACAACCAAACAAGTAGGGATAGAGAAATTAAACACATAGATTTATCTTAGTTCGGCAAGCTACTTATGCCTATGTTCAGTCGCCTTTTGCAATCCATTAACCCTGATTCATTTCCTAGATAGGAATTAAACCAATACAATCATTTTCACAGATTCAAGACTATGTTAATTTTTTTCCCAACACAGAATCAAACCTTTACAATTTTCTTTTTACAAGGCTCAGGAAAAACCTAAATCTTATGTAGGCTAAGAATCAAATCTAATTCTTTTACATTCTAAGAATCAAACCTAAACTCTGATTAGACACTGACCCAATATGTCTAATTTTCTCACACTCATCACATACAAAAAATATTATGTTTCTTCCCATAGGAGCTTCTAACACCTCAATACAAGATATGTTCAATTAATGTTGCGATAAACTACGTGATAGAACTATGTGAGAATATAAATCTGATTATACTCAATTAAAATATACTGATTATGTAAATAAAATTAAATTTACAAAAATCGTTTCACAAGATATGTAGGATATTCAAAGATAGATTTTTTCTTAAAACAATTTACTACGAACGCTATATCAAGTAAACCACAAAATATTGAGCACGTAAAGTGATCAGAGAGATCTCATAAGAGTTTATTTGAAAATAGTAAAGACAAAAGTATAGCACAAAGAACTGGTGGCAAAAACGATAAACGCCTCGATTAAGAAATTCTTTAAAAATTTCCGTCAAATAACATTTAAGCAAAAACTGATTATCTCTTTGAGAAAATACAGAGTTAAAACTCTAGTTCTCGATTACCTTTCCCCAAAGACAAAGGTCCATATATATATATTTCAAATAATGCCTATAACGGCTATATTTCAAAATATATAAGCATGTAAATATCATATATAGACCACGTATAATATATTCTATTAAATAAGAAATTTTTAACCTAAAACACTCTTTTAAAATACTCAATTTAGTCCCCAAAATATTTTGATTCAAACCCCTTAAAAATAGAATGTAGTTTTTCCGATATATCTCATAGTATCAAATAATATAAGGACTAAATAATAAGATCTTCTAAATATATAGTAGATATAAGAAATATAGTCAAAACCTCTTAGTATAACGTTTAAAGGCTTAAGATTACGGTTAAAGATATCAAAAAATGGATTGGTCAAGCATACTAAAAAAATACTCACTTGATTGACTGGCCATGCTAGCAGTTGACCGGTTGTACCCTTAACAATTTATTTTCCAGCCGTTAACAACCAGTTGGTTGATCAAGTGATTGACCGTTTTAAACTTTGATCTACCGTTAACCTCGTCAGTCGACTCTTATGCCTAAAACTCCAAAAATATCCAACCTGAATCTTCCAGTCGACTAGTCTCCACTTCGGTCGACCATTCAAGCCAAAATCAGAAAAACCCCTATCCCAATTCTCCCAGTCGATCGCCTTCCTTGCCGATTGACCGTTCAAGTAAAAAAAAGAAAAACCTTTTTCCCATTTTAAAAATATTTTATTAAATGATACTTTTAGGAAAACATATAGACGCTTGAACTTCTCACTTTTAATCATAACTTACATAATTCAAATTATTTCATAAATGTTGTGCGTGATTATAATTGGATTGCATTAAGAGTATAAAATGTAATGAGTTATTTTTTATCTAGAAATACTAAAAATCTTTTATGCTTCAAAAATCTTCATTGTCTTTATTGCAACCTTCTTGAACTTCCATACAATGTCATCTTGAAATCCATTTGTTTTTCTCATTTTTTCAATTGGAACTTAATTTTGAAATCACTCAACAAAACCATTAATTCCACTCGGGAAGAGGGGCATCTGATGAAGAATTTTCTCAACCAACCCCAGAAGCTACCACATGGATGAATTATCCTATACAACCTACACGCGAGCCAAAAGCACATGCCCAACACGGGGGCCCAAAACAACTAATGGTCACCGAAGATATTGTGTGATATCAAGGAGACTATCAAAGACCTAACATATTGAGTATGACATATCTCGACCGAGATCTATGTTCGGTTTCCTTACAGTCCAACCCTTGGAAAACAAAGGACGACCTTAGGGCATTTCAGCTCAGACTGCAACCCGAGCTTGGAAGATGTTACAGTTGTATGATACATATATAGAAATAGCAGTTGCATTTAAAGTATATTGGTCCATCGTTATCCCCCTAAATCTAGGGAATTAATGCGAATTTACCATGATTTATGAAAGGCTTGTCAAATGAGTCTTCTACTTTCTATAAATACTATAAGAGAGGTCCAACAAGGTATGCACACTCTTCCTAACCATTACTTTGCAAAAATTCTTTCTAAAAACACTAGTGATTCTCAAACTTGAGGTGGAATACCAACAGGTCCACCCAGGGTACATTATTATGTAGGAATCCAAACTTAAAGAATATTACATTTCAATTCTAAAGAACCGTCTCTAGCGATTTGAAATCAAATAGTATATCTAAGATATTCAATTGTAAACATTTAGGATTTGCATTTTAGGAATTGATTTTTGTAATTGCATGTATTTGTTTATGTTTCAAAAATGTTGGAACAAAAATAGAATAAAAAATATATTTATGCATTTGTCAATGATTTATTATTATTATTTTATTTTTGATTTTTAATTAGTGCTAGAATATAAATCTATTAATAAATTAGGACGGAAAAGAATTTTAACTGTCTAGATTTAGGTTTAAAAGTTGAATGACTGAGATTGAACTTGTGTAATCTCTCAATCCACTAACTTTATACTTGTCTATATTACTCAACCCACTCAATAGATTAGATAAAGAAATGAAATATATAGGGAAAAAAATTCTTCATAAAAATTTACACTTCTACTTCCAAAAAAGTTGAATTTAATTATATTTTGTACCTTTAAAATTTAATATATACATACTTAATTATTTACTATTTTTTCACACTTATAAATTTAAAAATAATTAAAGCGCCTTTAGGCAAGGGAAATCCTTACGGTTTGTTTAGTTGGATGGAATGGAATCTGTTGGCCTAGTGAGCTACTTAAGAGGGAATGTGAATTTGGTAATATTAAAAATTATCAGAATATAACACTTCAAAAATTAAACAATTAATTTTATCCTAAAATTAATTATTATCTTTTATAGTAACGGATTATGTGTTATCAACTAGGTGTACACCCAAATAACAAAATATAAATAATATAAATCAGGCAGCACACAGAAATTTATACTGGTTCACCAAACTACTCTTGGCTAATCTAATCCCCCGAGCTTCGCGAAGAGTCGCATCCACTAAATTAAAGATCCCTTTAAAGGTAGGAACCAAACTCTCACAATGATTCTTTTTGCAGGTTCAGAATCAATCTTTACAATTTCTTTTCATAGGCTAATGAATAACCTCTATCTTTTTACCCGGCGGAAGATTAACCTAATTCTATTACAGGGAGAATCATGACCTAATCCTTTTTATACCTTAGGCTTAAGAATTAAACCTCACATAAAATATGCTCCAAATATCTTTTTACCTGGTAAGGATTGAACCGTTACAATTCACTCACAATTCTATAAAGGAAGAATTAAAACCTAATATTTTTATATTCTAGGCAAAGATCAAAACTTCAATCTCTTTATTGGAAGAGATTGAAACTAGTTACCCCTGATTGGATACTCTCAGTAGTATCTAATCCAACACTCAACTCACCAATTATAAATAATTGATAAGTGGTTTTTCTACTCGGAGCTTCAACCACTATAGATAAATTCAAACTCAATTAATGTCCCGATACTAGTGATAGAAAAGTGAGAATTTCAAAATCTTATTTCAAATAAAAATGGATAGCAACCAGTTAAGCACGTAATAAGATTTTCTCAAGAAATTGTTTCAAAAATAATTTTCAATAAAAAATCCAGAAAACAATTTCGAAGATCAAATTCCAAATAATAAATAATAGAATAAAACAATAAGTAATAATAAGTAATTTGGAATAATCTCACCAAGATTCCACATAAAGAATAATGATTAGAATAACAATGACACTTCAAATCGGTAGTGGTAATAATACACAGTAAATGTTTCTCAAGAACAAATCTCAAGAAAAATCTCACAATGCACTCAGTATAATTCCTCTTAGAAAGCACGAGAGCTGAATAACTTAGAATGATTGGGATTATCTTGATTAATTAAAACTTAAAAAACACAGGTTTACTTATAAGGGAATAAAACAAGTCTTCCAACGGCTAGTTCTCATAAATCATGACATTTAATTACACCAATAGACCCTCTATATCATAATGATTCATTCCTAGTATAATTCACTTAAAATATCTCTTAAAATATTCAATTAAGTCCCTCAAACTTTTACTCAAACTCAATTAGATAAGATAGAAAGAATTACATGTACCAAATTGAGAAATATAAAAAATACTTGAACCATATCTATAGGGATATTTAAATATTAATTAAATAACTCAAAATATATCAGATCCCTATGATATCTCACATATCTTAACCATAAACGGTTAGTAACGGCTACTGTTTGATCAGAATCCTCGAAATCCTCTAAACCTAAAACAGACTGATCAGTCGATCGACTAAGACCCGTCTGTTGACTGCCCGATTCAGGATGTAGCCAAGCCAAAAATCATTTGCCCATCGGTCGACCGCCTATACTTCATCTATTGACTGGACGATTCAGAGAGTTACATAAGTCGACTCACCTGTCGATCGGAAAATTCAAAAACTTCCTCTTTTGGCTATAGGTCGACTTACCAGTCGACCTAACGATCCAACAACTTTTCCTTTTAAGCATCTGTTAACCGACCAGTCGACTGCTCAAACTGGAACATCTCTCATTAATCCGATTGTAATTCATTTTCTTCGACGTTTTCGCCCCTTTAACCGATTTCTTTTCTCGGTTAACTCCACTAAAATCTTAAATTCAGTTTTAATCAATTATTTTTATTTCTTTTTTAATTACACATAGGATCAAATAATTTAACTAATTAGGATCCTATAAAAATATACGTAATTTTGAAAAATATTTTATGTCGTGTGTGATCCTAACTTGGATACATTAAGAGTTAAAATATAACCTGAGTTGTTTTCTCTAGATTCTTTAATTTATTCAAACTCTTAATCTTCTATCATATTTTTCATCATCTTTAGCATTATCACAATATCTTCATGATCATTTTCATTACTACAACTAATAAACTGAAACACTCAATAAAATCGTTAGTTCCACAAAAATATCAACATTTAATTGTTCATCAAAATCTTAGGATCAACAATCTCTCCCTTTTTTTATAATCACAATTAATTTTGATGTTTTCTTCAAAACAAAAATGTAACCATACTCCCCCTAAATCTGATGACATATTCTTTAACTCATTAAAGCAAAGTAATGAAGATAATCATAAAATTTTCAACAAAGAACAAATTTTAATATATAATAAACTCCCCCTTAAGATATTCAATAAAATAATTCAAGGCCCCTCTTAAGATATTCATTAAAATATCAACTAATTCTCCCCCTTTGTCATCTAAAAAAAAAGGAGAAAGGGGAACTACAAAGAAATACTACTCTAGGCATACATTGTTATGCCTAGTCATACCCAAATCGTGAATGATTTTCACAAACTGATCTTCCGCTAATGGTTTGATAAAAATATCAGCTAGTTGGTCAGAGGTATAAATATATTCAATAACAATGTCCATTTTCTGAATATGATCACGAATAAGGTGATGTCTAATCTCTATATGCTTAGTTCGTGAGTATTGTGTAGGATTCTTACTGAGACAAATAGCATTTTTATTATCACAATAAAGAGAGACCTTCTCCATATAGATTCCAAAACCATTTAACTGTTACTTAATATATAAAAGTTGAGCACAACAGCTACCAACTACCATATACTTAGCCTCAATGGTGGATACGGCTATCGAATTATGTTTCTTGCTTGACCAAAACACAAAAGCATGTCCTAACAAATGACATGACCCACTTATGTTTTTTCGCTTAACTTTGCAACTGGCAAAATCAGTGTCAGAGTAACTTATTGATTTAAAATTACTTCCCCTAGGATACCATAATCCTAGGTCAATCGTCCCCTTTAAATATAGAAAAATTCGCTTAACTACATTCAAGCGCGATTTTTTAGGACAAGACTGAAATCTAGCACATAAACAAACACTATACATGATATTAGGTCTACTAGTAGTTAAGTATAACAGGATATCAATCATACCTCGATACATTTTTTCATTAACACTGTTACCCGTATCATCTTTGTCTATCTTTGTAGTTGTTGCCATGGGAGTTTTGTATTCCTTAACACCATCCAAGCCATATTTCTTTAACAACTCCTTAGTGTATTTAGCTTGGTTTATGAATATCCCTTCTTTGGTTTGCTTAATTTGTACCCCAAGAAAAAAATTTAGCTCTCCCATTATGCTCATTTCAAATTTGATGTGTATTATCTTAGCAAACTCTTGGCAAAGATCCTCATTAGTAGATCCAAAAATAATGTCATCAACATAAACTTGTACTAATAGGATATTAGAGTCAGTTTTCTTAACAAATAATGTTATATCACAAATACCCTTTTGAAAACCTTTTTCGATCAAATATCGGCTAAGTCTCTCATACCATACTCTAGGAGCTTGTTTGAGTCCAAACAAAGCCTTCCGAAGTTTAAATGCATGATCGAAAAATTTATCACTTTCAAATCCTGGGGGTTGTTTCACATAAACTTCTTCCGTTAGAAAGTCATTTAGAAATGCAATCTTAACATCTATTTGATATAGCTTAAACTTATGTGAGCATTCAAAAGCGAGTAGCATTCTAATAGCTTCTAATCTAGCCACAAGAGCATAGATTTCATCATAATCAATTCATTCCTCTTGATTATAGCCATGTGCTACTAATCTTACTTTGTTTCTAATTACCATACCAAACTCATCCTTTTTATTTCGAAAAACCCATTTAGTACCAATAACAAGACGAAAATCCGATATCAGAACAAGACACCATACTTTGTTCTGCTCAAATTGAACTAACTCATCTTGCATTACAGAAATCCAAGATTCATCAATTAATGCCTCGTTTACATTTTTAGGCTTAATTTGAGATAATAAAGAAAAATTAATTATATTTCTAATAGAGGAATGAGTACTTACACCTGTTTCGAAATTGCCAATAATTTCTTTTACTGAATGTCCCGGTGCTGTCTCTATAACGTCGAATCCTCTTCCTTAGCCTCCTCTTATTTTTTAGACTCATTAGCCGCATTTTCACCTTGGTTTTGGTTATTTGAAATACCTGCATCATCATCATCATCCAAAATCTTTCTCGACAAAAATGGGTCAGTTTCCTCAAATACAATATGCATAGATTCTTGTACTACTAACGTATGTTTATTGTAAACTCTATAAACTTTACTGTTACTAGCATATCCAAGGAAAATCTCATAATCAGATTTAGCATCAAATTTACCTAGATTATCCTTGTCATTCAAAATGAAGCATTTACACCCAAATACTTTAAAATAGCAAATGTTAAGAGTCTTACCATTCTAGATTTCATATGAGGTTTTCTTAAACCCTCTACGAATCGATACCCGATTCACCACATGGCAAGTTGTACTTACTGCTTTAGCCCAAAAGTAGGTTGGTAAGTAATTTTCATTAAGTATTGTTCTGGCCATTTCTTGAAGTGTCATGTTCTTCCTTTCCACTACACCATTTTGTTGTGGTGATCTTGGTGTAGAGAAGTTATGAGTATAATCATGCTTATCACAGTAACTAATAACATCATCATTCTTAAACTCTCTTCCTCCGTCACTACGAATATTAATAATAGAACATTATTTCTCATTTTGAACATATTTACAAAATTTAGCAAATATAGAAGCAACTTCACTTTTCTTAGCAAAGAAAAATACTAAGGTAAGTCTAGAATAATCATCAACTATTACGAAGGCATAAAACTTACGACCAAGACTAGCAACCGAATTTGGTCTAAATAAATCAAGATGCAACAATTCAAGTCATCTAGACGTGGACATATGCATAATTTTCTAAAATGATGATTTAGACTACTTGCCTAATTGACATACATCACATACTTTATCTTTCACAAATTGCAAATTAGGTAGGCCACATACGAGACTCTTTTTAGATAATTTAGAAATTAGATCCATACTAGCATGCCCAAGTCTCCTATGCCATAACCAGCTATTTTCAGATAAAGCATTCAAATAGGATAAATTTTGATAAGTTAAATCATCAAATGAGCAGGTATAAACATTTTCAAAACGTAATGCAACTAAAAAGATACTATTAACATGACTATTCTTAATGATGCATTTATCATGATCAAATATTACATTATAGCCCTTGTCACATAGTTGACTAATATTAAGTAAGTTATGTTTGAGTTCATCAACTAGTAACACATATTTAATAATAGTAGTACCATTACCGATATTACTTATACCGATAATTTTACCCTTTGCGTTGTCTCCAAAAGTCACAAGAACTCCATCCTTAAGTGTCAAATATGTGAATTTTGATTTTTCTCCCGTCATGTATCGAGAACAACCGCTGTCTAGAAACTATTTGTCATTGCTTATCGATACTTTTAAAATAACCTGCAAGGAGCACCTCAAATAGTTCCTAAGTGGTACCCAATCTACGTGGGTCTGATCTTATTAGTCGGGACAATTTTAGTTCCTTTTGGAACCCAAACTTGTTTACAGTTAGATATTTTAGCAAAACATTTATGAATTGTATGTCCCACAACATTACATTTAAAACATCTAACAAGATCCTCGGTTTCATAAAAGAATTTTTGAAAACGTTTTGATTTAAGATTTTTCTGAAATCCAATATCACTTTATCAAAAATATCACGTAAACTTCCTAAAAGAATTTTCAAGTTATTCTCTCCACCGGTGAATTTGAGAATAATTGAATGTAAATCTGATATCTTGGATTTCAATTCATTGTTTTCAGATTCGTAGTCTATTACTTGTTTGGTTAATGTATAGGGCATTTATTTTAGAACATTGGTTTTTATAATCATGCAAAAGTTTTTGATAAACATAAAATAATTCATCAAAATCTAAAGGACAAAAACTTGAACATTTTGTTACCTCACCACCAGTGGCCATCAATGAAAATATAGACATTTCTTCACTTTCTGATTTTTTGGAGCTACTTGATTTAGTATCATCCTAAGTAACCTTCATGGACTTATTCTTGTTCTTCTTTCCTTTCTTCTTCTCTTTCTTATTTTTCTCATTTTCTTTATCCTTCTTTGGTTCGAAATAATCAGTTTGAAAGTGATCGATCTTATGACAGTTGTAGTATTCCACATTGTTCATGTTGAAGTTTCTTCTCCCGTAGAATGTACGCTGAGTCATTTTTCTAAAATTCTTTGTGAGAAGTGCCACGTCTTTCTCTTACTCACTATAAAGACTTTCATTATCACTGTTATCCTCTTCTTCAATTTTCTAAGCCTTTAGCGCCAACGATTTTCTCTTGCTATTTTCTGTGTCATCCTCATCAAGTTGCCTATGAGATCATCAATTTCATATTTGCCAAGATCCTTAGCTTTCTCAATTGCAGTCACCTTCGACTCCCATACTTTTGTCAAAGATTTTAGGACCTTTCGAACTCTATCCTCCTTGGAGTATGGCTTTCCAAGTTGACTCAAGTGATTGTAAATGTTGTTGAAACGAATATACATCTCTTGAATCGATTCAATTTCTTCCATTCTGAACAATTCAAATTTCCTCATAAGAGCATTGATTTTCAATTGTTTCACTTGACTTGTCCCTTCGTGGGTAACTTATAGCTTGTCTCATATCTCATTTGCTGATTTACAACTTGAAACTCTTGAGTATTCATTAACATCCAAAGAATAAAATGAAATATTAATAGCTTAAGAGTTCATAGAAAGTTTCTGCTTATCAGAAGCAGTCAGTTGCTCTTTCTTCTTCTCGACTCCGTTTTCTATTGGAATAAACATACCATCCTCGATTGTTAACCACACATCATAATTTGTGTCCTGAAGGAAGGCTACCATTCTGTTTTTCTAAAATGAATAATTTTCACCTGTAAACAATGGTGGTCGGTGCATAGACTGCCTCTCCTATCATTCATACTGCTTATGGTTCTCATATGCATCTTACTTATAACGATTAGATTTCTACTTCACGTATTTCTACTTCTGATACAAATTTATTTATAAAAAACACTTGAAATCTCTTGTTTGTTGGGCAAATCTATGGATTGAAACTTGAAGTAATATTTTGTAATAGTGGTTGTCGTGTGAAAGATCCTCAGATAGGAAAAACTAGTTGGACTGGTCATAAAATTGGACGTCGATTTGAGCCCAGTAGTTTGTACTTTCCACTTCAATCCCTACCACCACCACCCCATATCCAATCATAAAGTTGTACAACCTCCCCATCATCATCATCATCATCATCATCATTATCTCCATTTTCGTTTCTACCACAACCATCACACCCATCATCCTCCGTATCAAAACCACCACCACCACTACTACTATAATCATCATCACCACTTGATTCATCTTCTCTCAGCCTTTTCCACCAATGACTTAGTCTCTCATACACCTTTTGATATAATCCATTGTGATGTTTGGAGATCTTCACCTTACCTCATCTATTTAGAATTTGCTGTCATGATTCAAACTCAATTTTTTCACAATATTAAAATCTTTAGATCTAAAAATGCCATGGAATACAAGGATTAGTCTTTCATGGGCACACTTCGAAAACATAGAAAACTTCTCCATAGATCTTGACCTGACACTTCTGTCCAAAATAGTCGAGTTGAACGTAAATATCAACATATCCTAAATAATGTCTGTGCACTACTCATTCCAAGCTCTTGTCTAGAGCACTTCTCAGGAAAAACTGCTCTCACTGTCAATGTCACACTTCTTTCTGGGCCCCCATCGCCCAAGGCTGAGTGTGACGTCGATTTGACGTTACCTGACCGACTAACAAATATATAATTGTACATATATATACACACTCCGATATACTTTTTTTTTTCTTTCTAAAAATATAATTACTCACTTCAAAATTCGGGAAATACACATGTCCCAAATATTCACAACAAAATCAAAAAAAGAAAATTGAACCTTTCACGGTTCACACCTATCCAGTTAACCTTCCGAAATGACTCCACCTCCTGACTCTACCTAGTGCCAGTAGTGGATCTATCTCTATCTACGGCACCTGAAACCAAATATTTTATCGGTGTACGGTCTTCATAATAAAAATGATTTATGGATCAAGTATAATTATCAAATACCACTTTTCAAAATATAATATAATATAAGTGCATACCATGCCGGAATAAAATTCCACTGTCATTGTTGCAATAAGATTATGTATTTAAATCAACTAATCCAAACATTTCAATATATAGCAAAATACCGCACTCATATTTTCCTACTGGCCATAGGATCGTTTCACCTCACGATTGGGAGTTATAATGGTACCGTAACCTGTACGATTATGCCATCTAAGGTGGCTATCAGTGTTAGGGCCATTTAATATCCCCAATGGTAGGGGCAACCACCTGCAGAATTTGCACTCCTGACAGGTCAACATATATCCACTCTGCAGGACTTACTTGACAGGTAACAACAAATATCCATCCTGCAGAACTTGCCTAATAGGTAACAACATATATCCACCATGCGGGACTTGCTTGACAGGTAACAACATATCCACACTGCAGGACTTGCCTAACAGTTAACAACATATCCACATCTCGCTGGACATGTCCTTCCGACGAGAAGACAACTATGACATAGTCGGATAAAAAAACAAACAATTTACATGTAAAAATTTACTTGATCCACATAACGTTATAAGATAATCCATTTTAACAAACCTTTTTTTTTCCACATTTTAGTACGAAAATATAATTTGACAATTTACATAGAAGACATTACACTCGCCTCAATTTTTGCGCTACAAAAATACTGTCGCCGAAATACTACGCGGGCAGCGTCACCTGTGAATCTAACAACCAAAATGCCTAAACTAATAATTTATTTAAAATAAATCTACAATGAAATGCGTGACCCTAAAATGCAAACTTTCCCATTCCCCAAATTTTTGATTATACAAAATTATTATACGTCCAATTTTTTAAGTTAATATTAACTGTACGGAAATTATTAGAATAACGACTATAAAATTCTTCCTATTAATAATGTAATAAACAGAAAAATGTTAATTGACTGTCAACAATTTCATTAGTCAACGGAATACTAAAATTTATTATTTTAGTAAAATTTACAATTTTTATTTTAAATTGCATTCTTCAAAAATTAGATTTGCCTATACCTACTATATTTCTCGAACCCACATATATATTTGACATATAAATATACATATATACTTGTCCATATAGTCAGCCTTATAAATTAAACGTGATATATATTCTATTTTAGCAATATATATATATATAAGGGTACATACTTGAAAGTGCCGAAATTCTGCTTTGGCTTCTTCAAATTTTTTCCCCCTTACAGTAGAGAACACACACACTATATATATATGATCACCGCCTTTACCATTTTTAACTATGTTTTTTTTTGTGTGGTGTTTGATCATGCACGTGTAATGCTTAAACATTACCAATTTTTTTTTTTTTTTTGGATGATCTTATCACAAAAGAAATAATATTATAATTATTTATTAATAATTTATAAATATTACATAAATAACCCTAGAAGAATATTATATATATTTATTAAATTCCGAAAACTCGTAAAAGAAATTTTTAAAGTGCAAATTCACTACCAATTTTTTTTAAAAGTTAAAGTTAATATTAACATATTAACCCCTATAATTTTTTTTTAAAGTAGATATTAATTAGAGCAATGCACCCCAATATTTTTTAAATGTTCTAAAATGCAACTAAAGATTATGTACATGCAAAAGTTACAGTCAACTATTAGGTCCCTTCACCATATTATGGATTCAATTTTTACTTAGGCCTTTTAATTTTTTTTAAAAAAAAATCGGTGACCTAGCACACCATTTAAACCTAATGCTAGGTGACGACTCCTTATTTTAAAATGGGCTAAGTACGTTTTTTTTAGAAAACCAGTGCTTTAGAAACCATTTTCCTTTTACGGTTATTATTTCATATTATTTTCTTTTCAAAAAATCAGGGCGCATCAACTGGAGACTCCACTAGGCTAGTTAGAGGGTCAAGCTTAATGTGTCTAAATAAGTTCAACTAATCCAAGTTCAAATGTTATATTTTATTTTGTTATCTTTTCTCTCCATTTTGTAAATAGATTGTGATGTGATGGATCGATGATATCTTAGGGGGTCTTAAAAATCAAATGAGTTCAAAGTTTCCAATACTAATGAAATTAAGTAACGAATGAATTTCCATGAATATTATTTGTTTGATCTGTTATCATCGGAATCGAGAACTTAAAACTTGAATGGGTTTTAAGGCTACCTAATAAATGGGATTTGAGAACTATAAATGAGATTTGTTTTAAAGAGCAATAGGACAAGAAAGGAAAATTGGTCCTAGAAAAGGGATTCTAGTTCCCCCCATCCGAAGTCCGGTCTTCACTCGCAGTCGGGCTCAGAATCATTCCAAGATGGCATTGGAAGGCAATCCTGAATCTCTCTGCATGACCTAGATAACTCGGATATAAGAAACTATTGACATGATAATGAAAAATATCAATGAACTAAGCTAACGACCTCAGGGGGTGCCTGTTCTCCCGTCTAGTAGAACTCCCATTATTGAATCGCCGAATGGAAACTCTCCGAGTTTCGAGATAGAAAACTCAGTGTCGAATTCACACCATATTGGCCCGAACTTCGCAGTGCCAGTTTACTATGGACCTATGATGGGCCTTTATTTCTTTGCCTATGGTGTGCCAGCATATCCCAACCAAAGGCATGCAGGGCCTCACCCGAAAGTCTGGCCCCCTCTGCACCGTAGATCCTCATCCACCAGGAGAGGTTCATTACTCTACCCAAAGATTCAAATGCCAATCATCTGGCCCCGACCATCGAAATCGAGAATAAGGAAAGAAGAGAATGGATCTTCCCCAACTTGGGTTCTTAAAATGGAAAAAGTGAAAATAACCATAAAAGAGTTGAAAAGATAAAAGCCTTCCAGAAAAGCGACATACAAGGAGTTATCAGCACCGCTATGGGTAGTGTATCCAAAAAACTTTGTTATCCTAGAGTTCATGAAATATGATGGTATTGGCCCCCTAGAATGGCATATCGGAATCTATAAAGAGGATTTGAGAGTCCATGCTCGGAAGGAAAACCTTTGCCTAAAGATGTTCCGTCGATCGTTGAAGGGATCGACTTTTAGTTGGTACATGACTGTTGACCTGTTACAGATTAAAACCTTTGAGGACCTAGTAGAGGCTTTATGTGAGAAGTATGTGTACAACAAAGACACTGCACTGGATCATAATACCTTATACCAGATTCAGAAGGAAAATGATGAGAGCTTTCGTAGATACACTGCCCGTTGGACAGAGGAGGCTGCCAAAGTCATCCCTCAGCTGAATGAGAAGGCTCAGTTGGAGATATTCAAGTTGATTCAGATGTCGCCATTCTATCAGGGTCTTTGGAGCATAGTAGTGGCCTTCTTCAGTAATGAGATCAAGCAAGCCGAGGTAATAGAAGAAGGGATAAGAAGTGGAAATATCGAAAGGGCCACGCCCGATCCGACAAAGAAGTCAGCTCCACCAAAGAAGAAAGAGAATGAGGTAGCCGTCGTCGTTTCCCCCCAGCAAATCCTTCACCAAAACAACCTCTAGGCTTCTCATCCTCAAAATTACCCAAACCAAAGCAACCAATACGGTAACCATCCTTCTCAAAATCTCCAAAACCAAAATTACCACCAGTACCCGTTATATTTCCAAAATCATCCACTCTACTACCAATACTAGAATGCACATTTCCAAGTGTACCAAACACTCACTTACCATACATATTAGCCAAACCAAAACTCTTTACCTCAAATTCCTAACCATACACCACAGCCATGAACCCAATACCACCCGGGCTATCCATCTCGAGCTACTAGGGTGAACTTTCGCAACGATGAAAATGAATTACTAGACCTTCCAGTCAAAATTATCGAGCTATACCAAAATTTCTTGAAGTAGGGGATGTTGATGCCTCTTCCATCCTACGAGCCTAAGCTAGGGAGTAAAGTGGCTACTTCAAATACTTTTTGTAAGTACTATTCGGGAACCAGGAGACATACTACTGAGCAGTACTTTGAATTAAAAGATAAGATCTGAGAGTTCATACGGATGGAGGCCCTCACGTTTCCCTACAAAACGATTTAGGCCACTAAGCCAAATTGCTAATTGAATTCGCTGCCTGAGCATGCACCTTCAGGGAGTCGTAAAGTCTATCTTTACCAAAACGTTGGCGGAGATGAGAGCGAGTCATGTGCCAGAGACTCGAGTTAAAAAAATCTAAAGCCTGCAAAACCGGGGTTCTTGTTTACTTTCAATTTCCTAGGTGTTTTTTTTATAAAATTGGGATATTTTCACATACTCACCTTTCCATTTCGTTGGTCTTTTGGATGGAAAAAGATTTGTTCTGTAATGACTTTTTGAATTTCAATAAATGCAATGGTGTTTTATCCAAGGTATGGTCTAATGTGTGAATGTTACTCTTTCAGGTACCAAAATTTCATATATATGTTATATGTGATGTGACTGAACAAAGATGTGAAGTGTATGGTTTCAATACAAAGTTAGACCATGATCCAATATAAATAGAAACAAAGGAAGATTTTGTTCTGCCAAATGATAGTAAGATCGAAAAGGTCTCTGACCAAATCTAACAGCAATTCTAGAGTACCAAATGATTCAAAAGTTAAGATTGACATCCATTGCCCTAATGATGTTTTGATATATTGTTGCAAGCTAATCAAACTGTCTCCAGTAGTCCTTTAGTGATTTGATAAAACTGGGTATAAATATTTTGGTCCACCTTCTGTTAGACCCAATGGCAAAAAGAGAACACAATCATTCCAAATCAATGATCCCAATGAAAAATCTCTCAAATATTACAAGAAGGTCTCAATTCGCGAAGAAGACCAAGTTAATTTCTAAGATTGACTTTTTCCCAAACCATTATAAGTTCGATTATCTATTTCAAAAAAAAAGGGGGGGGGGGGAAGAAAAGAAAAATGAAAATAAAAAATAAAAAGGGGTAAAATAGTTAAACCACTAACCGAGCAAGAAGCGCTAATGCAAATATGGAAGATATTTGAATAGAAAAGAAAGAGGATAGACTAGTTTGTTCAAGGTCTCCGCCTGGGGTTAATTTGGCAGGCAAACGACATTTCTCCAAATCAGAACTTGATGGATCTAAATAGAATCATAATTTGTGAAAAGAATCATTGGTCGTGGTTTGGAAGTGTAACAGAACCTTATTCCTCTGCAATCCAACTCAAAATCTCACAGAAAATTATATCAGGCATTGAAGGTACTCGTTTTAGTATTTTTCGACATTTTGTCCATTTTTTGGAACTAAATCAGTTTTGTAGGACTTGAGAAAACATAGAACATGCAGGCCCATTAGAACCCCAAGCATCGAAGTACCTGAAAATTTGGAAAGACAGGAGACTAGTCAGGTAAGCCAAAGAGACCTTGATGAGGTATGTTGGGCCCTCCCCTGAGTTGGAAAGGGAAATCTCTTAATTAAAAACAATGAGTCTCATTGAATAACCCCAAGGTATGTCAGGCCCTTCCCTTGAGTTAGAAAGCAAAGTTTCTAGATTAAAGTAAAGAAATATCATCGAATCACCTCGAGACAAAGTGCCGTAAGCCGATTGAATACGATGGAAAGAAGGGGAATGGAATTGTGAGTTATCAAAGGTGACCAATTTTTTTTTTCAGACTAAAGATTTTGTTTTGGAAGTGTTATCTTGTCCAGTTACAGGGATCCTAAAAAGACAGGGATAATAGATTTCCTTATTACTAGGTTCTTTCACTTTCCTACCGAACTCAAATCAGAAACTCTTGCTGCTGAAAATTTAAAAACTCTAAATGAGCATCCAAGTATGTATTTTTGCCTTGAAAATGGGCATTCAGTAAACTACATTAAATCTGATCTTTGGCGTAATGCTAGGTGTATAGGCAACCTATTAAGGTTCGGTTATCTGAGAGTCAACCCCAGCCACAGGTTAGGGTATATTTTATATCTTTGATCCCTTAATTTTGCCCAGCCACAGGCTAGGGCATATTTTAGCCAAGAAGGCTAGGGTATAACAGTCATTTTTATTACTCTAAACGAACACTTGTTAGTCATGAGTATTATCATGAGTCATTTTCTCATTTATCTAAACAATACTCAAAACGAACACTTGTTCGTCATGAGTCATTTTCTATTACTCTAAACGATCCTCTAAACGGACACAAGTCTGTCATGAGTATTGCTATAAGTCATTTTCTATTACTCTAAATGATCCTCTAAACTGACACCTATTCGTCATGAGTATCGTAATGAGTCATTTTTATTACTCTAAACGGTCCTCTAAACGGATGTTTGTTTGCCATGAGTATCGTCATGAGTCATTTTTTTTATTACTCTAAATAATCCTCTAAACGAACACTTATTCGTCATGAGTCATTTTCTATCACTCTAAACGATCCTCTAAATGGACATCTGTTCGTCATAAGTATCGTTATAAATCATTTTCTTTTACTCTAAACGATCCTCTAAATAGATATTTGTTTATCATTAGGATCATTATGAGTCATTTTTTTCATTACTCTAAACAATCCTCTAAACGAATATGTATTCGTCATGAGTATCATCATGAGTCATTTTTTGTCACTCTAAACGGTCCTCTAAATGGACATTTGTTCGTCATGAGTATCGTCATGGGACATTTTTTCATTACTCTAAACGATCCTCTAAACGAACACGTGTTCGTCATGAGTATCGTCATGAATCATTTTTGTGTTTTTATTGTTCTGTTGTCGAAAAAATGCTTTGAAAAATTCAGAAAATGGAATGATCAAAATGACGTGGTCTCCTATCTTTGTCAAGCAAGTAAAACTCACATGACAAAGAGGGACAACTGTAAACACGACATTTTAACCATCCCGCAAAAAAATTTAATGCTTTATTTTTTATTTTATCTTTTATTTTGTTTTATTTTCAGAAAATACAAAATAGAGAAAAGAATAAAAGAAAAAAAATAGGAAAAAAATGGAAGAAAAGATAAAGAAAATAGGGGGGAAAAAAGAAGAAAAGAAAAGAAAATTGAAAAAAAAAAAGGATTTTTTTTAAGGGAAATAGAGGAAAAAGAATTAGTGGGAGTGATAGAGAGAGAATTAGATAGAGAAGAGAGAAATAATTAGGTAGAGGAGAGAAGAAGAAGAAGAGATAGAGAATTGGTGGAGAGAGAGTGAAGGAGAATATGAGAGAGAGGGAGAGAGAGAGAGAAAGAGAGGTGGGCCAGCATGGAAATAGAGAGAAAGAGGAAAGAGAGAGAAAATAAGTTAGAGAGTGAGAGATTTCGCGCGCGAGAGAGAGAAAAGTGTGAAGGGGGGCCAACATTGTAGTCAAAGTGTAAAAAAGAAGGCAGAAGACACGTAGCAACTTCTTAGGCTGCCATGCATCCGTATCAGTACAAGAGATCTTTCCTAATGACGTTTTCTTTTTCGTGATCAAATTAGGGTTAGGATTTGGCGGCCAGGGCTAGTTTTTTAGGAATTTTTCATTCCACATTTTTTCTATAAATAAGACCCTCCCCCTCACAATTTAAGCACTCAGAAATTCAGAGAGAAACTCTCCTAAGTAGCAATTCTCAGTGAAAATCCATTTGGGAAGTTATCTTTGAGAGAATAAAAACTCGTATGTCAGGGAACTTTGCCAAGACAAGTATATTTCTTACCCTTTAATTCTTTCCATTTTTATTTTTTATTATCGAAATTTAAATTCTTGCAAGTTGAGTTCCGTTAAAATCATTCGATGATTTGATTAAAAGGATAGGACGAGACTTTCCTTTTGAACTTAGCCTTCCAGCATGATATGAGAATATTTTTTTATTATTTTTATTTTACTATTTTTTTGGTTATTATTTTTTTATTTAAGTTGTTGCTATACCTAAATTCATAAAAATAAAAATAAAATAATATTAATAAAATAAAAACAAAAATTATAATAAATTATTTTGTAAGAATTAATTCTCACAAGGCTTATGGTGAATTCAACGATTCGATATATTGAAAGAAAGATTTCTTTACCAATGATTTGATTTCCCAAATAAATAAAAAAATAGAAATAATCGGTTTAGTAAATCGTTTTCTTCGGTAAGTTGTTTCGTTGAATTTTACTTAAGTTTTGGTAGAATTAATTTTGACAAAACACGTTTCCGTGATATTTCCTTGATTCTTATTTTTATAGAATTTAAAGGAATGTCAAATTAGAACTACTTTAAATTAATTGGGTAAATTATGAAAGTAGACATTTTTTGACATTGCATTTATAAAAAATAGTATAATATTTCATGTCGCTTTGCATGTTGACTTTTGCATCATTTAGAAAATATTTAAATATATTTGCCCACTTAAATTAAAGAATATCATCGGAAACATGCATAAAACTCCCCCCGAGGACCATCCTTATCGAATCCTTAATATTTGATAAGAGGTCATAGTAGGGGAACATTCCCAAAAATACAAAAACATGTTCCATTTTATTTTTGAAAATGCCAAAAGATTTCATAAGAAGGAAAATATTCAAAATAAAATAAAACGTTTGGAGTTAAACTAATTAAACTTAATTGGACATAAGGTAATATTTTCAGACGGGCGTCTTGGGGTGCCTAACACCTTTCTTGAGCGTAACCAACCCCAATCTCTTTAAATGAATATTTGGTTTAACTATGTTTTAGAGTCAATTTTACTTAGGCCTTTTAATTTTATTTTTATTTTTTAAAAAAAAAAAATCCGATGACCTAGCACATCATTTAAACCAAATTCTAGGTGGCGACTCCTTATTTTAAAATGGCCTAAGTAATTTTTTTGAGAAAACCGGCGCTTTAAAAATCCTTCTCCTTTTACGGTTATTATTTCATATCATTTTCCTTTTGGAAAATTGGGGCACATCACTGACGTTCCAATTCCATTTATGAATCCTTGACACGACTCCATCATGCATGTCCTAATGAATTCTGATGTTGCACCAACTGGTCTATCCTAGAGAATCCCCATCGTTCTAGTAGGGTAACACAAGTTCTTCCTGATCTTCGTGATTTTTATTATTTTTCTAACATACTTAATTTTCATGAGACTCAATCCTATAAAGAGCCCAGTACTAACCATCTTTGACATAAAACAATGAACGGGGAACTTCATGCACTAGACGAAACTCAAACTTGAGATCTTGTTGACCTCTTTCGTGTGAAAACTCGTATTTGAATGCAAGTGGCTTTTAAAATGACAATACCTTTTTTTATGGCTCCGTTGAAAGCTCTAAAATTTGATTTGTTGCAAAAAAGATTCAGTCATAAAAAAGGCATTGACTACGAAGAGACATTTGTTCCTATAGCAACTCTCCTTGTTGTCGCTGCCATTTGAAAATGATCTCTCTTTCAAATGGGTGTAAAAAATATCTTCCTCAAGGACGATCTTCTTAAGGAAGTTTATATGCATACCCTTCCTGGCCTAACTACTCCTCAACACAAAGTTTTTCGTCTTCGACGTACCTTATATAGTCCCAGATAAGCTCCGCGTACTTGGTGTGCAAAATTTAGCACTACCATCTACCAGTTTAGATTCACATCTAGTGCTTATGATTTTGCTTTTTTTTTTTTTTTTTTTTTTACCAAACTGATAACGGTATTATCTTCATTCTACTGTATATGGATGAGATTATCATTAAAAGAGATGATCTAAATAGAATCTTCGAACTCAAAAAAAAAAATAAAAAAATCAGTGGTCAATTCGAGATGAAAGACCTTAGCGTGCTTACTTATTTTGTTGGTCAAGAAGTTTTAAATAGTTCAGATGAATATTTTTTCTCTCTTACGCTAAATATACCTCTGATCTTCTTTCCAAGACTGGTATCACTGACTTCTTCATTGCCAATACTCCTTTATAGCCGAATATTAGACTTACTCTACTGGATAGGTCATCTCTTCCGGACGTCACTCTCTATTGTCAACTAGTTGAAAAATTGGTATATCTCTTAGTTACTCACCTAGACATCACCTAGATTGTCCATAAATTTAGCTAGTTTATGTTCCCTTCTCAAACCACTTATTACTCGGTTGTTCTCATATTCTTCAGTATGTCAAAGACACCTTATTTCACGGACTTTATTTCTCTGTCCAGTCTGTTTCCACCTTACAGACTTATTCTAATACTAGGTTGGATATCCCATCAACAAACGTTCAACCACTGATTATTATTTCTTCTTGGACAACTCTCTAATTTTCTAGTGCAGTAAAAAATAAATTGTAGTTTCTTATTCTAGTACTAAAGCTGAATATTGTTCCATCGCTAATGCAACACAAGGCTTACTTCATATTCGTTGGCTCCTAGTTGGCATGAGAGTCTCCTCTCCTACTGCCACAATTCTAAATTGTGATAATAGGAGTGTTGTTCAGATCGCTCATAATGATATTTTTCACGAGCATACAAAACACATTGAGATTGATTGTTACTTCATATGTCACTGCATTCTCTAGAATACCATTCATCTTCATTCCGTTAGTTCAGCCTATCAGACAACAGATATTTACATCAACGCTCATCCATCCAGATGCTTTCACACTCTGATTTTCAAACTCAAATTCACATTTGATTGACCGCCTTGACTTTGAGGAGAGATGTTAATATATGTATATTGGCTTTGGCCCATTAGGCTAAACCCTAATCCTGCTAGGAAAACTCTAGTCACTCTATATATGAACTCTTTGTATATAAGATATTCATATAGTGTAATTTTCTCCAAAAGCTTACTGAAATAATATATGAAATCGTCTATATATTGGTGAAAGTAAAAATTCATATGTTAAAGCTAGCACTCCCCTTTTCAGTTTTCGCTCCTCACTTTTCTTCTCTCCAAGAATTATAAACTAAAAAGTATATTTTTCTCTCACTAACTACTCATTTCTTTAGAATTTATAATCTCAATTTTTTATCTTTAGTAGATTTCTATATCTAAATTATTTTTTAACAACATTCTCCCTCAAGAATTGACTCTATTAGTAATGTATGAATAATGTATAATTTATTTGCATAATTTTACTAATATTTTTTCTCTTGAAAATTTTATATCTAGACACTTTCTCTCTCTATATTTTTTTACAATCAATTTATTTATTCTCTCTAAAAAACATATTTATAAATATTTAACTCGATATTTTTTTGTATTTGATTTTTATTTTGAGATTGAAAAAATTATTTCGATGGAATGAGTATCATTCCACTCCTTGAAGTAAGGAATGTCATTCTACCATTTTTTGTTCCAATGGAATCAAAGTTTTTATTCCGTTGTTTAACCAAACGAGAGAATGGAATTAGTGGTAGAATTGTGATTTTATTCCACTTTGATTCCTAATTGTGATTTTATTCCACCTTGATTCCGTCCAATGGAAAATATTCAGAATCTGCCAAGGAAATCATTTTGTTGTTAAATTTTTATTTTTCCTTTGGGAGTATAATTTTTTTTCAAATATTTATTTTTGTTTAGAAAGATAAATATATTTTTGTTCTCAAATTTCCATTTCCATTTCCTATATATATTTCTCCTTTTAGTTCTCAAATTTCTATTCAAGAAAACAAATAGATTTTTTGTTCCCTCATTTTTGTTTCTATTTCGGGAATAGTAATACATATTCTTTGTTCTCAAATTTATGTTTTGATTTCGGCAACTTGCTTTTGAATTTTTATTTAAGTTTTAGATATAAATTTGTGAACAATAAAATATGTTTTTGTTTAAAAACATAAACAGAAATCTGGAAACAAAAAACATGTTTCTATTCCCAAAAAAAAAAAAAAACAATCGAGAACAAAAAGATATGTTTCTATTCTTGAAACGAAAATAGAATATATATTAGAGAAAATCTATTCTCATTTCTAAAATAAAAACATAAATTGAGAACAAAATATTTTATTTCCATCATTTAATGGATCATTATTTTTTATTCAAATTAATATAGGACTAAATTGATAAAAGTAATTTATAAGAAATATTGAAGTTATTGTCAAGAATGAGAATTATGGGCCAAAATGAGGTGAGATATTTTAGATGTAACTCAAAAAAAAAAAAAAAAAAAAAACTACCATGAATTATGGAATCCAATTCCGGTGCATGAAATATGAAATCCAGTTTCATCCATTTTAGTTCCAATGGAATCAATTTTTTTATTTTATTGAATTACCAAAGAAAGAAATTGGAATCGAAGGTGGAATTGCGATTTTATTCCATCTTCATTCCGTCCAACAAAACTAGTATATTAAAATGTCAAGCCGAATATAAAGAAGGGTTTACTAAATCATTCACCACAAACCCATTATTTCGTGCCATATATTTAATAAATTTAATATTTAAAATTGAGAATTTAATTTGTGAAATACTATTTCATTTCTTGATAGAACATTCACATGAATTTGTTATCAGTTTATGTGTTTTTTTATTTTTTGTGCATCATTTTTTTTATTGTATTTAATTAAAATTATTTTTTTTCAACTGCAATTCGAATATTTTAAAAAATTAAAATGGTTGAAGGAGCATATATAGTAATATGTGGATGCTTCTTTTGGCTGTTTTTCACTAAATTATCATTACTTTAAATTAATTATATTCCACAAATTGATGCCCCAAAAGAAAATTCTTGAAGATATGTATATAGTTTAAATGAAAGTGGATCAAAAGTGAAAAACAAATAAAAATTCAAAAAATAAAATAAAATAAGAGCCCTTTTCAAAATGAAAAGGATGGTTTTTCTAGAGAGTTTCCTATATATGCTAATTAACATCTTTTATCTCTCTCTCTCTCTCTCTCTCTCTCTCTCTCTCTCTCTCTCTCTCTCTCTCTCTCTCTCTCTCTCTCTCTCTCTCTCTCTCTCTCTCTCTCTCTCTCTCTCTCTCCCTATATATATTGTCTGCATCAATTAGGGTTAAGGGTACATCATGGCCAAAGCTTTGTCGGGGTCGAGGACAACGGATTTCCTGTGGCTAAAGGCATTATATTTATTTTAAAAAAAATTAATATAAAAAAATAATTAAAAAAAAAAAAAAAAAGCAAATAAAATACATATGAATATATGGAAGTGTGAATTTTTTAGGCGGAAAGTTTCTCACCCGGTACTTATCCCAACCATCCATTTTCCTTAGATTAATCTAAGCCCTTATTGAAAAAATATTTTTAAAAAAAAAAAAAATCTTGATTTATTGATATATGGTTAGACAGAGAGAGTATTTGCGTGAGATTTATGAGGGATAAAAAATTAGGACAAAAAATATTATAAATTGATCTAGATCATTGGATTAAAATTGATCTAATGGTCAAAAATGTTTTAAATATAAAATATGTCCTAATTTATAGAATAGATTCATCTTTATATTTTTATGAAAAAAAAAATACCAAGAAATCTTAGTTAAATCTCCAAATTTAATTTTTTATCAAAAAAATGTTCTTATTTCCTGGCACAAATGCATTATGGAGCACCTATGCTCTCTTTACTAAGAATGGAACACAAAGTGAATAAAAGTTAAAAAGTCAATGTTTCAATAAAATAAGCATTTAAGCATTTTCTTCACATTGATGTTGGCTCCGATATCTATTCACAATGATTTGTCAAAGTCCACCGTACACGTGAGGGGACGTGTTGAATCCCATGTCGTTTCTATTACTTGATCTTGAATTACATATAAGTTTAGGGATAGTTCTCCTATTTCAAGGTGACTTTTGAGGGTGAATTAGACCAATTGTGCTTTAACATTCGGACTAGAGTTTTATCTTTTTTATAATTTACTAGACTACCATAATTCTCCCAACTTTTGCTTGCTCTCTTAGCACTCCAAAAGCATTTAGTTGATATCTAATTTTACTATGGCTTAGTAATAATTTTCGAATTGTAATTTATTCTTTGTGGTGTTTTTATATATAGACACGTAACCCCCTGCAATTGCTTCATAAAATATAAGTATAAGACGGTTTTGCTCTTATGAATATCGTACAGGAAGATTAAAAAAAAAAAAAAAAACTGCATAAACATGATAAAATATTATTTATCCTTTTATTATTTATTATTCCTCATCTAATTATAATGTAGTTGAGTCTTCAACGGTACCAATAATACATATATACACTGCAAGTTGTTGACTCATCTTATACACACTATGATATCCAGTGTAAATTCAATTTAACTAAGATTAAAAGAAAAAAAAAAAAAAGTTAATAGCATTTTATCCCCTTATAGTTTACGCGAATCGCACCTATCTTTTGTGTTATTTTTGTAAGCACAAGGGTTCATGTGCTTAAAAAATAGTACAGGGGATAAATGCAATTCACGTAAACTATCAATCGTAAAGTAAATTACCCAAAAAAGAATTGAAATAAAAACTATAAATGACTTATTAAAAAATATATATATAATAATAATTTTTTCAAATTTTATTTTTCATATAAAAATAGTAATTTTTTTATTTAGATATGAAATGATATAATTACATTAGAACTAATTGAATAAATGTAGGAAAAATAAAAATAAACAATATTTGAAACCTAAATAAAATAGGAAAACCCACATAAAGTACAATACATTTAATCTTTTTCAAACTTAACCAATAAACCTTGCTATTCCTGTTTTCCTTACATAGTTTGAATTGGACTGGTGGTCGTGTTGTATGGTCTGTTTTTTGGCCGGTGGTTGGCGGTCTTGTGAGCTACAAAGTTTAAACGGTGCCGCCATTAAGCAAGGAGACCTTTTCCCATCTAGGTCAATGATTCAGTTTTAGTCCGTTTCCATATAAAATCAAAATCAAAACTATTAGACATATACTAAACTAAAACCGCAATCAAAACCGCCGATTTTTCAAACGGTTTTAAAACCGAATCATTTAAATTTATACAAAACCAAAACCAAAATCGCAAAATCATTTAAGATTTTTTAATTTTATAAAAAAACCAAAATGAAAACCACGAAATGGCGGATCGTTATTTTTTATATATAAATAAAAACATAAATAAAATATAAAACATAAATTTCAAAAAATCAAACAAAACCACAAAACTATTAATTATTACAATAAATATTTTTAACCATAACTAAAATATAACGATAATTAAAATAAACCATGGTACCCATAATTGTTACAATATATATATATATATATATATATATATATATATATATATATATATATATATATTAGGGCTTAAACTGTAAATATATAAAAAAAATAGGATATATATGTCATAAAAATATATCTAAAATATTGGTTTCGCGGTTATTATCCCAAAACCAAAATCAAAATCACTTCGGTTGCTAATTTCAAAACCAAAATCACAACCAAACCATTTAGTCGGCTTCAAAAATCGGACCATTAGGTGCGATTTCTTTCGGTTACCGTCGGTTTTATTTATTTTTGGCTATCCCTATTCCCTTCTATTAATAAAATATTTCGCTTACCAAAAAAAAAAAGACGGACCTTTCTGACAAAAAGACAAAGATAAGGGTATGTAAGATGAGTTTTACTCAAAAAATTCATGGCATTCATAGAGGAGAATGAAGGAGAGAGAGACAGAGAGAGAGATTTGTTTGAATTATTTAGTTGTCACTCAGTGCATGAGAAGAGTCAATGAGCAATAGGGTAGAAGGGAAAATGGAGATATTATTTTGCAGATAAACAGTGTCAAAATCATCTTTTATTTTTAAATATGTACCTCTCCCCCATTTATTATCCTTGTCTTTTGCCTTCATTCCCTTCTCCCCTCCACTAAATGCTCTTTGCCTTTCTCTCTCTAGATCTCTCTTCCATTACCTTTTTGCTACTGATCTTCCAGTCCCTTTCTCTCTCCTCCAATTAGGGTTTTCTCTTTGAGAGATTAAGGAGGGCTAGCTTTGATCATCAGAAGCTCATCTTTCATTGGCTAAATCCAAATACCTTACCATTCAAGAAACACAAAGCTGCTTCAGAAAAGAAAGAAGGAAAGGTACTTTCCTTTTCTCTATATTCTGAATCTCTGATCTAATAAACCTAGTTATAGTTAGATCACTACCAATTAACAGGTTATACTGATCATGAAGCTTCTCTTTCTGATTCTATTTACATGCTAATTTTTTTCGTTCTAATTTTTTTTTTTTTTTTTTTTTTGTATTTTCTTTCTTTTTGAAAGATAAATGAACTACAACGAAGTATCTGAGAATGAATTAAAGAGTTTTGCTCTAGGGTTTTCCCTGCATATGAACTTGGAGAGAGAGAGAGAGAGAGAGAGTTTTCCCTGTATGGTGTGGTGTAGAGAGAGAGAGAATTCAAATGAAACATGCAGATCTTTCATGTGAGGATGTGTTTCGGGATGAAACATGCAGATCTTCCATGGGAGGTAGAGTTTTGGGATTAATTAAAGAAGCAGAAGTGTTAAGCAAGCAAAAAATGGAAACAGAAGTAATTAAGAAACACAGAATTCCAAAAGTATAATGCTCTCAAGATTCAATCAACCATTGATGTTCTTTAATTCATATTTATCATCTGAATGATTGGCAGATTGATACGAACTTCACCAATCTTCAATTTTTATGGAATAGAGTAGCTATTTCGAACTGATATTGATAGTCGTTGGGATACAAAATAAACCCAAAGTCTCTGTTTGAAAATAAAAATAAAATTATATACGAATATAAGATAAATGAAAGAAATTAGAAATTGTCTGTGCGTTTATTTGAATTTAAAAAAATGAAAATAAGGTTTTTATTCTGTTATCATCTAGAACAATCAAAGCAGACTGATTATCTGGGCATTAAATTTATAAGTAAAAATATTACCAAAAAAATTCTCATTCGTTACTTCTGGATCATATCTCATATGTTGTGTAGAGAGTACAGAAAAAATGGCTTCATCCACCTCCTACAACACTCCTTGTGCCGCCTGCAAGTTCTTGAGGAGGAAATGCATGCCGGGTTGTATTTTCGCCCCTTACTTCCCTCCAGAGGAGCCTCATAAGTTCGCCAACGTCCACAAGATCTTCGGCGCGAGCAATGTCACGAAGCTCCTGAACGATCTCCTCCCCCACCAGAGGGAGGACGCTGTCAACTCCCTGGCCTATGAGGCTGAGGCGAGGGTAAGGGATCCAGTTTACGGTTGTGTCGGGGCCATAACGTTTCTCCAGAGACAGGTGGATCGCCTCCAGAAGGAACTAGATGCCGCCAATGCTGATCTGATTAGGTTTGCCTGTAATGACATCCCAACTGCTCTACCTGTGGTGCCTCAGAGGCCGGTCGGCGGAGGCGGTTTCTATCAAGCGCCTCCTAATTTCCCCTATTCTTACCCTCTTCCATGGAATGATAACCCTCATCATGGAGGAGGAGGAGGAGGAGGAGAAGGAGACATTTGAACACATTCCATAACCTTTTTAAGAGCTCTATAACTCAATGAGAAGTAAACTGCGAACGTATATATATATATATATATATATATATATGCATTTCAAAAAAGATTATTAAATGCATTGAGTAGCGATACAATATAAACATCAATGCTTGGGTGGTGCCGGTATTGTATCCTCACACAATGCATTTGATATATTTGTTTTGGAGACTTGGCAATTTTTTTAAACTGCAAAAGCTCTGATGCGTTGTGTTATGGTTGATAATGGTCTCTAGCTAGCCTCACATGGAGTCTTCTAGCTAGACCTTATGCCCTCCCTCCCACATCACCCCCCTCCCCCTCTCTAGGCAGCAGGGTTAGTGTATGTATATGCCTACCTCTACTTGGGTTTTTTTTTCCTATGTATGTCATGAGTGAAACTCTAGAGAATGTCCATGTGTATTGTCCCCATTTTTGTGTTATATGTGTGTGTGTGTGTGTGTGATGTGAGAGAATAAAGAAAAAATATCCTTTGTAAGTTCAGTTTTAAAGTCTATCTATAGGCCAACTCTAATGCATGCTTAGTCCTTCATTTGTTAATCTACACCATATATTCTCCCTACTTTCGTTAGTGTTCTTTTTTTTTTTTTTTGTTTTTGGGGGCGGGGTGGGGGCTTGCAGTTTGTTCTTATGGACCACTACTTTTACCAAATTAAACTAGCAAAGTCTCCATTTATGCTGATTCTCATCAGCAATGCAAACCCATTTGTGAAAAAGAGCAGCCCAAGAAGGCTTCTGTTATTACAAGGCGTGAGGAAGATCAGATACACAATCTTACCCTTTTTTACAGAGACAGTGTTTCTAAAATTTGAACCCAAGACTTTTAGGTTACAATAGAGCAATTTTACCAATGTAACTACCATTTTTCAGTTTTTGAGTTTTTAAATCGCGATTCGAGGGTTATTAATTAATTAATTTTTAAAAATTTAAATTACGATTCAAATATTTACAATAGTACACCAAATCACTATGAAAAAGACAAGTTGAAGTACAGGGAAACCTCTAGAAGAAAATCTTTTTATGGAAGTCCTGGTTATGATATGAACCCAAAGAAAGAAGAAGAGAAAAGTGTACAGCAGTCTTGTGCTTCTCTAAATCTCAAAAATTAGTTCAAGAGGTAAGACTTACTAAATGATTTAGTTGTGATTTTGATTTTAATATTAGTAACCGAAACAATTTTGGCTTTGGTTTTGATTTTGGGATATTAACCGCAAAATTGAACCACGAAACCGAACCGTGTAACCGATATTTTAAATATATTTTTATGACATATATACCCTCACTTCTTTATTTATTTACAACTTAATCTCTAATACATACACACACAATATATATGTGTGTGTGTTTTATTATTACCCTTTAATCCCTCCTATCTATATATATATGTTAGGGTTCGTTTTGTGATTTGGATTTGTTTTTTAGAATTTATATTTTATATTTTATTTATATATTTGTTTATATATAAAAAACAACGGTCAGTGGTTTTGCAACTTTGGTTTTATTTTTTTTTATAAAATGAAAAAATCTTAAATAGTTTCGCGGTTTTAGTTTTGGTTTTTGTTCGGTTTTAAAGCCGTTTAAAAAAAACTGACAGTTTTTATTGTGATTTTGGTTTGGTATATGCCTTAACGGTTTTGATTTTGGTTTTATATAAAACTGCACCGAAATCGAACCATTGACATCCCTATTCACATCTGATGTGAGATAAACCCATCAAAGAGCGGTAAATTAAAATATGAATGATTATCAAAATAATTTTGAGATACTTTTCAATTTTATTAAAATTTTGGGTGAAAATAGTAGTCTGTTATGGTAATGGGATTGTTGGTGGCCTGCCTCACATATAAATAGGTGGAATATATTATCAAAAACAGTTGGGAAGAACAGTTCACATTCAATTCATTGGATCCACAACCACAAAAAAGGAAGTCCTTACTTTGTTCTCCCCCTACCTAGTGTTAGCTAGGGTTTTGCAGCTTTTTTATACTATTTATACAGGGACCCCCCCCCCCCCCCCCCCCCCCCCCCCCCCCCCCCCCCCCCCCCCAACCCCCCACCACACCCCACACAATATATATATATATATATTGGACTAAAAGAATTGATAGTTTAGGTCGATTTAAACATGTTAAAATAGGGTCTTGAGTGTAGCTTTCTAGTCAAGAAAATATATTTGGTTAGATTTTGAAAAGTTTTTAAAAAATAGGGAATGTATCGTGGGAAAATTACATATTTGTCCCCAAAAGTTTTGGGGGTGAAAAACTATGGTCCCTGGAGTTTATAATTGATCGCTAACTTATCATGCTTATTAAATTATTATGCTTATTTTTAATCACATAAGAACTTCTTTACCTTGGTTGGAAAAATAAAAAAGAAAAAGAAAAAAAAATGAGAGAATAATATTTTTATCTTTTGTCAAAGATAAATTATTTTCCTTAATGTTATTTAGTTAAAAAAAAAATAAAGAAGAAAAAATAATTAATTTTAATGTAATTTACTATTTTACCTTCATATATTACAAAAATAAATTAAAATTTTTATTATCGAGAGTGTAATTATAAATTTACTCATTCTCCCTTTGTAGAGAAAACAACTGCTTAAAAAATTGTGCATTTTCTTTCTTATTATTTTTTTTATTTTTTTTTTTCCATTTTTCATCTATACCAAATAAATTTTTTTACTTTTCATTTTTCATCATATTTCCTTTTTCATTTTCTTTTCCGTCGTTTTTCCACCTAACCAAATGCAGTCTTGGGTATGTTTGGTTGTAATGATGAAAAAAAAAATGAGAGAATAATATTTTTATCCATTATTAAAAAAAAAAAATATTTTTTCCTAAAGTTGTTAGGTTAGAAAAAAAAAAAAAAAAGAAAAAGAAAAAATAATTAATTTTAATGTAATTTATTATTTTATCCTCATATATTACAAAAATATATTAAAATCTTTTATTGACAGTGTAATTGTAAATTTACTTATTCTGTGAAGAAATCAATTACTTCAAAAATTGTATATTTTCATTCATATTATCTTTTTCTTCCCTTTTCTATCTATACCGAATAAGTTTTTTTTTTTTTTTTTTTTTTTTTTTTTTTTTTTTTTATTCCTATTTTTTATTTATTTTCTTTTTCATCATTTTTTTCGCCCAACCAAATGCAATTTAGTGTAGGTTTTATAAAAAGAAATTCTGGATGCAGGTTTTTTTTTTTTATTAACACTTTTTTTTAGGGTAAAGAAGCCCCCCATCCTCAGTCACCCTCACCTCCTGGTATGGGTTTGCGTCTGGAGTTTCTGTTGGGCTTTTACAGAACAGAAATAAAGGGGGACGCAATGGCAACAGTTGTACTACGTACGTCAATCTTCATCGTCAGAGAATAGAGAGAAGACGTGTAATAGAAGCAAAGATCTGTTGCAGCTGAATTTTTTGCCTTTCTGCAGAGACCCATTCATTACAAAGAATTTAATTACTTATGTTATTTCATATTTGGGGAGAGAGAGAGAGAGAGAGAGAGAGAGAGGCTGTCTATTCTTATTTCATATTTAGAGAGAGAGAGAGAGAGAGAGAGAGAGGGAGGGAGGCTGTCTGTTCATGTCCCCACCTGAGGAAATTTTTGTGTCTTCTCAATGGTGACTGATTGATGGATTTATTTGTTTGGGTTGGAATTTTTTTTTCTTTTTTCTTTTTTCTTTTTTATACGCGTTTGATTGGGAATACACTCCAACGGCCAGTAGAGTGGGTAAAAAATGGAACCGACCAATAATTACGAAAAATCGAATCGAATAGTCTGATTTTGAAGATGACTAATAGTTTGGTTGTGATTTTAATTTTGAAATTAGTAATCGAATTTATTTTAGTTTACTTTCGATTTTGGCAAATATAAACTCAAAATTAAACCACGAAACTGAACCATGAAATTGACCTGCAAAATCGATATTTTAAATATATTTTTACATATACTCAATTTTTTTTTTATATATATTTACAATTTAACCTCATATATATATATATATTATTTACTATAACAACTATTGTTATAATCGTTTATTTTAATTATCGTTGTATTTTAATTATGATTAGAAATATTTATTGTAACAATTGATAGTTTTATGGTTTGGTGTTGTTTTTTAGAATGTTTTATATTTTAAATATTTTTTTTTATTTATAAATAAAAAACAACAATCCGCGGTTTCGTGATTTTAGTTTTGATTTTTTATACTATTAAATAATCTTAAATGGTTTCTTAATTTCGCAGTTTTGATTTTGTATAAATTTAAACGGTTTGATTTAAAACTGTTTAAAAAAAAAAAGGAAGGGCAATTTTGGTTGTGGTTTTGGTTTAGTATATGTCTAGCATTTTTGGTTTTGTATATACCTAACTGTTTTGGTTTTATATGAAATCAGATCGAAACCAAATCATTGACATCCCTAATAACTGGTGTTGAGCCTCTGTCAACTTAAAGTTTACCTCTAAAATTTTCTTTCATATATTTATAATTTGACCAATAGCTACTTTCACAAATGATGTGTGATAAATCAATAATAAGATAGTCTTGGATCTCTCTCAATTCAAAAATAAAATTTTAATTCACACTTATAGCTTGATCACTAGTTTGCCCTATACTAATATTAGAGTCCAGATTATCATATCTCTAGTCCAATAGCAATGATGGAGAAAAAATTGATCGAGAGTTAGCCAATCCCAAAACCCGATATGTGAGAGAAAGATTATTAGGTTTATTTCTCATAAGTTATGAAAATGGACGGGTGCTCAAATTTTGAGCATAGGGTAAAGTCTCTCTTTATGAGTTAACTTTTAGAGTTAAAAGAGAAGCGGCCACTCAATATAATTTTATTTTTTTATTTTATGCTTTTTTGAAACAATTAAATAAAAACACCTAGATATAGCTTGATTATGTGTGTTTTAATATATTTGTGCTCCCAAATTACTTCTAACCGACACATAAAGTTACTAGGAAATAAAAATGTTATTACACCATGTGCCTTAACTTATAATCGAATAAGTGAAAGATGAAATATTGAAAGAATATAAGATAATTATATTGATATATGAAAAAAGTATAATCACAAAATTACAAAAATATACAAAGAGCAATTTTTAAGAATTGATTAGGATTTTCCTAATAGAGTAAGGATTTGATTTTTCTAGTGAAATTAGAGTTTAATCTAATGGGATAAGGTCAATAAATATATATATATATATATATATATATATATATATATATATATATATATATATATATACCTCAAAGCATAAATCAGATGTAAATTTGAGTTTAAAAATCAAAGTGTGAAAGTGTTCAGATAAAGGACACTTGGTGAAAATATTTGTTGCCCGATCGACTGAACTAACAGAGTGAAGACGAACAATATTATAGGGAATGTAATGACAGATAAAGTGGCAATCAGTCTCAATGTATTTTGTACTAACTCATAAAAAACGTCATTATAGGCAATTTAAATAGCACTCATATTATCACAATTTAGAATAGTGACAGTATAGGAGGAGACTCTTGTATTAGAATAATTAAGAGATAAAATATTAAGAGAACATGAGATGATTATATTGATATATAAGAAAAGTATAATTCCAGTTATATACAAAAATTTATGTATAGAGAGTGACTAGGGTTTACTTAAAATTTGATTTTCATGAGATTGGGCTTTAACCCAGTGGACCAATATCCATATACATGTATTAACGATTAACAAAAGAAGGTTCGAATCCTTTAATATAGGACCTTTATTATAATTAAAAGAGCAATTGAGGCCATAATCAACTGTCACAAAAAAAAAAAAAAAATGTTATCTTACTGATTTTATAAATGCAAATAGACTGCTAATAAAATCATCTCTTTATTCCAATATATATATAATGAACACCAGAAAATCTAAATATGTACAATTTTGTAACCTTGGAATTTTTTAATTTTTTTTGGGTTTTATGGTAAAGAGTTATTCGGACCAACTTATGCGCACTTTGACTAATCATCTTCCGAGACGATTTTAAAGGCACACTCTCCTACATCGACCTGATGCATTCAATATTTAATTTCCGAAATATTGTTCAGGAAAGTTGAATTCTAATTGACATAGAAAGAGGCACGTCCCTTTACGGACCGGACTAACACCTTTTGGGTCCTTGAATCCTTCTCATCATCTAGATCTAACACATTCTTTAGCTTTCTATATTAATCCAAATTAAAGCTAGTAAATCAATCACGTAATCTTCTTTTTATAAAAATTATTAAAAAGTGACCCAAATAAAGATTGAGCTTTGAATCAATCTTTCTGGTTGCTTGGAACATTAAGATGAGTAGCCGCTAATTCCAGGCATGAACCAAAATCACTCTTTATTCTTACTAGTTTTATTAATTATACCGAAAGTAGTTCTATTTAATTACATATACCTTCCATCTGATTGCCAATCATTGAAGTCATGATGGTCACCACTATTTAAATACTCATTAATTACATTCCATTTAATTCCTTTTTTTTGTCCTCCTGGTCGAATTCTACTTTGTATCATTATGATATTTTCGTCATTACTTTACACCTGGTTATCGAAAGAAGAATCAAACAGAGAAAGACATCAATTCTTCTATTTGTGTTGTTTTGACTTAATAGCTAGTTTAGACTTAGAGATTGAGCAGATGAATGTAAAAATTGTTTTCTTTCACTGTGACCAGAGGCCTGAGGATCGAGGACGGGTGGCGGCGTGTGGCGGCGAATGGTTGGTAGTGATCAACGATGAAACTTTAATTAGAATCATTTGATTGGATATATAAGAAAGCATCAATCATGATCATGGGACTAAAACTAAAACACAAGTTAAAATATAATTAAAGAATTTATACTCAATTTAAAATTAAAATAAAATAAATTATGAATTATTGGAACTACTTTCAATTATCCCAAATCTAATTTTATGTGTATATAATATGCAGTAGTTTACATATTATTATGTAATGTATATTAAATCATGTATTATATAATAATATAAATAATATTATTCGTAATATATAAAATATAGTACTTTTTTTTTTTTTTTTTGTTTAATTTTATGGTAAGGTGTTGTTCGGGTGAATTTACACGTATCTTGACTAATCACCTCCCCGGGTGATTTTAAGTGCATATTCTCTACATTGGTCTGGTACATTCAAGATTAAATTGAAGATTTAATTCTCGAAATACTTCCCAAGAGAGTCGAACCATGGTTGATAAGGAAAATGAACATCTCCCCTTGCCAATCGGACTAATACCTATTGGGTATAGAATATAATTACTAATCGGGTCGGATTATTATTGATTTAGATTTCTTAATTGAATTAGGAAGCTCGTGCTGTAGAGAGTGTCGGATCATAAAAAATTAAATCCGTATCCGGATAAAAGAGATCGGGTTTGGACAAAAATTCGATCCAATTGAGGCCTACATTCAACTTTGTTATAAGTGGAGAATTTGATGGTCTAGTCCTCTGAAGCCACGTCAAATGGGCCAGCGTTGGCCTTTTCCGTATACATTAATGCTTACATTGCCTTTCCTTACCCTTTCTCCTTCCCCCTCCCCCTCCCCCTCCCCCACACTAGGTGGACAGAACCTATCATTTCTTTTGTCCAATATATTTTTTAGGAAAAATTATCGACTAGACCCAGATTTAATAGTAATCTACCAATAAACCCTATTCCTTAATTACCGAACAAAACAGTCCCTCACCGGTTTTTCTGTGCACCGATTAGTCCTAAATTTGTCATCTGTACATTTTTCGGTGACCGATTTACGATTTGCCCCTCCGTTATACGCGCAACGAGATTCCATTCTTGAATCGCCGAGCATTGCCTTGCCACCATGCCAATGCCTTCGCAACTTAGATTCACTGCTATAACTGTCGAAATCCGATGCACTCCCGTCATCGCCGTCCAGATCTGATGTCTTTCCCATCATCGCTGACGCCTTCTCCACCGTTGCTGTCCAGATTTGACTTCTCCACCACCTCGCAACTTAGATCCAAGCATTTCAATGGATGCCATCACCTTTATTTATGTTCTGTTTTAATCTGGTGAGATTTTCTTTATTTTTAGAGAGAGAGAGAGAGAAAAAAATGGTGAAGTGGGTATTAATTAAAACATTTGGAGTTCTTTTTTGACTATCTACACATTACACCCCGCAATGTTACATGTAACATCCCCTTGAAATATAGTGAGAGAAATGTGGGTATGTGATAATGTGGGTTATGGTAGTGAGAGAATTTGGATTCTTTTTTACTATCTACACATTGCACCCCACAATATTACATGTAACATTCCCTTGAAATATAATGAGAGAAATGTGAGTGTGTGATAATGTGGGTTTATGGTAATGAGAGAAATTGAAAATCACATTAATGTTCCATGTAACATCCTCTGAAATATAGATGTTACATGTGTGTTTGGAGTTTTTTTTTTTACTATTTACACATTACACTCTGTAATGTTACATGTAACATTCCCTTGAAATATATTGAGGAAAATGTGGGTACGTGATAATGTGAGTATGTGTTAATGAGATAAATTGAAAATCGGATTAATGTTACATGTAACATCCTCTGAAATATAGATGTTACATGTGTGTTAGTGAGAGAAATTGGAAATCGTATTAATATTTCATGTAACATCCTCTAAAATATAGATGTTACATGTAATATCTACATAAAAATATGTTTTGCATATAACATCAACTGAAAAATATGTTTTGATATAAATGTAACTCTGAAATATGTTTTGATATAGATGTTACATGTAACATCTATTGAAAATATTTTTTAAAATAATCACTGATTATAGATGTTACATGTAATATCTATTGAAAATATTTTTTTGAAATTTTGTCAATATTAGACATTGTTACATTTGATATTACATGTAACATCCACGCATAATACGATCCACATGCCCAAAAAATATGATTAGCATATCGTAAAAAAAAAAGACATTTTACTGATTAATACAGTGTAAAAATATTAATTTTACGACATCAGGAATTATGAAAAAATTCATGTGTTTTGATGTTAGCATTGAAAGTTACATATGGAAGATATTTTCGTTACATAAATGGTAAAATGACTGCTCTATGCATGGAAAGAAGAGTGGGTTTAAGCTGTAATTTTCAGTGCTTTTTAGGACCTCTTGGTCACCGCCCCTATTTTTTAATACAAAAGTAAATTATATATACTTAATACAAAGTATTAAACTGTTCAAATTTGGGTATCTTATGATATTTCAATTCTCGTATAACCACTTAAATCAAATAATAAAATATATAAATTTTTGTCATTTACTATGAACAAACATACCTTCAATATTTCATGAATTATTATTGCCAAATATAAATGACTCTAAATATCAATCGCAATTAGACTATGCACAAAATATAATAATTTAATGTATTTAAGAGTATGAATATTTCGATAAAGTCTGTTTGATAAAAAAAAATAATAATAACATAATTATCAATATTTATATTCGGTAGGGGTGATAAAAAAAAACGCACCCCGAAATCGAGAAAAATGGCCCAAATTTGCCCAAATAAGAGCTAAACCGGCCTACAGCGGTTTAGGAACCCGAACGAGCTGATTCAAGAGACGAATCCCTTAATTTTTTTGCGGGTTCATCCGATCCGGCCTGCTTGATATGAAACGACGTCGTTTTAGGTTACCATAGGCGAGTTCTTTATGTAATAATTATTGAATAAAAAAAATCCTAAAAAATGATGGTCAGAAACTTATTTACACAGGGCACATAAAACACAGAAGGGAGCTGCGTTTTGGTAAAAATCGCAGATCCCTTCTGTGTTTTTCATTGGGCAAAAAAAAAAACACGCAAATAGGAAAAACGGTTATACGAAGGGAACGAATGCAAATGGGAATTGTGTTTCTTTGAGAAACGCAATTCCCATTTGCGTTTTTTCATTACCAATGCAATTCGAAAAAAAAGCAGTATAGATCTGCGTTTCTTCAAGAAACGCATATCATAGTTGCGTTTTTATATGAAACGCAAGATCAAATTACGTTTTTCCTCTCAAACCCTAGGCCCACCCCTTTCCTTTTCATTTCAGTTTGGAACTTTTCGCCGCTCTTCTCTTCTCCTCCATCACAGTCGACCCCGCTCCTTTTCTCATTTTCAACACAGTTGATCGCCGCTCCTCTTCTCCTTTCGATTGCAGTCAGTCGCTGCTATCAAAAAGGAACCTTTATGAGGCAATATCTCATATGTATCGCCTCCAAATTCTAAAATTACGGTCTTTCGAAATTTTGAAAAACAAACCGAATAACATCGCCAAAATTTACCACGCATTAAAACAAGAAATAAAACAAATAGAGAAACGGATTCATGTCAAACAGAGACTTCACCAGATTCGAAAGGCCAATGCCCTAAATGCAAACGAGCAGACACTGCAGTATTTTATAGATCTCAAATACACCGATGACTCAGAACTATCCGATTACGAAGACGGAGAGATTTACTTCGAATGGTTTGATAAAACTAAGTAGTTATCGATGCTACAAAAGTTCAATAATTGGTAATATTTTTTAATTTATGTAATGTTTATTTTTTTTGTCATTTTATGATTACTACTTGTACTTCTTATCGCTCTTAATTTTAAATTGATATCTATCTCGCTTAGAACAATAAATTTTAATAGCCCCATTGTCTGTTTGTTTTGCTTCTCCATCCAAATCCAATATTATTTCTAAGTCACTTTTTGACAGTCTAGAAAGTGCCATCAGATGTGAGTCGAAATATAAGTCATTGATGTTTGCTAATGTAGACAGAGGGGGATTTCAATTTCAATTAGTATTTAAAAATTTTATTTGATTATAAAATAACAATAAAAAATTATTTTATAATCAAATGATAAACACATTTAAGAAAACTAATCATTTTTATTGAAATAAATATTAGTTAGATTAACGAAAAAAAAGAAAAAAAAAAAAAGAAAATGGTGGGAGGTCCTACATTTAAGTTCTAATTGGTCAAAAGTCCTAGAAGTGGTAAAATCTTTTTATTTAGTCCCATTTGTTTTAAAAAGGTGGAAACCTTGCACATATGATAATCACGTGTCAGTTATATGTAACTATTTTGTGTGTAATATTACTGTATTAGTTGCAAGTAATTTTTTCTTGTTTCTTTTTTATTTATTTATTTATTTTTATTTTTTTACATGTAACAATTTTATGTGTAAAAAAATTGTTTAATGTCACAAAATATATATTATTAGTTAAAGGTAACTAATTGTAACATGTAACCAAAAATACCTAAATATGTGTGAAAAATAATAATTATGAAATTGTAACTAACATTAGTTATATGTAACATAATTCACTATAAAAATTCAATGTACTCACTAAGGGCTCCCTACAATTCCTACAATATTTCTACAATTCCTGCAATGCGGGACTAAAATACAAATGAAATCTAACTTAAAGGATTAAATCAAAATTTAATAACATAAAAGAATTTTTCACCAATTAGACTTTAAAAATGGGACTTTTCACCGATTTTTCCTAAAAGTGATAATAAAGCTAAATCAGTCAATTTGAGTTAAAAGACATTTATACCCTTGAATATTTCAATAGTGTTTATGTTAATACTATTCTAAAGAGTTGTTTACGTAAATACTATAGTTTTTTTTAAAAAAATTATTGCGAACATATCTTTTTGAACTTATTTACCAAACTAAAATTACCCGGGATTGTGTTCCCTAGGTATTAAAACCTGAGATTCACAACCCCGGGTACAAAAGAAATTTTTTTTTTGGTCAGTTTAAAACCCGGGGTACTGTACCCAGGTTTACATCCTTAAAAAAAAAAAAAAAAAAAAAAGGGAAAAGAAAAACACTCAAAGACAAGTTAATTACTTAATATTTTTAGGCAAATTTGAATTAATTATCGTTGGTTTATCAGTATTTTAAATAAATTCAATTTTTTTGTGCATAAATTACGTTTAAAACACTCCATAATATTTTTTACAACACTAAAAACGAACAAGTGAATGATTTTTAAAAATTTATCAAAGTTGGCTAGATGAGCTGTTTCGATAATGGCGTAATTTTTTCGTCAATTTGAAATTAACGAAAGATGGCCTATCCGTAACAAAAATGAGCCTACTTTTTTTTTTTTTTTTTTATACAAACTATATTCATAATACTACATAATAAAACTTAGAATGCTAAAAAAAGATTAATGAATAATTTTTAAATAATCGTCAAAGTTGGTCGGATGAATTGTTTCGATGACGATACAATTTTTTTGAAAACTTTGAGTTAATAAAATATGGCCTATCCGTTTTTAGTGTTGTAAAAACATTATGGAGTATTTTGAACGTAATTTATACACAAAAAAAAATTGAATTTATTTAAAATACTGATAGACCACCGATAATTAATTCAAATTTGTCGAAAAATATTAAGTAATTAACTTTTTTTTATTTTTTTTATTTTTTTTATTTTTTTTATTTTTTTTAAAGGATGTAAACCCGGGGTACAGTACCCCGGGTTCTAAACTAACCAAAAAAAAAAAAAAAATTCTTTTGTACCCAGGGTTGTGAACCCCCGGTTTTAATACCCGGGAGACACAACCCCGGGTAACTTTAGTTTGGTAAATAAGTTCAAAAAGATATGTTCTTAGTAATTTTTTTTAAAACTATAATATTTACGAAAACAACTCATATTCTAAAACTTAAAGGATAATAGTGCAATTTTTTTCATTTCTAATGGTCATGCATGGCAAGGCTTCGGTTGAGATTTTTTTTTTTTTTTTTTTCCTTTTAAAGAAAACATTGCATTTCTAAAAAACGCAAGGCAAAGCCGTTGATTTTTTGTTCTTTTAAAGAAAACGCAAATGTGATTTGCGTTTTCTAAAAAACGCAAAGCAAGAAACGCAAAACGCATTTGCGTTTTAAGAAAAAAATAATTTTTTTAAAACAACCGTATAAACGTTTTTTTTTTTTTTTTTTATGCGTTTTCATTTTTTTTATTTTTTTTATTTTTTAAAACGCAAATTCAAGATGCGGTTTTTGAAAAATGCATTTTCAACTTGCGTTTTATGTGCAGATCTATTGCAACCGATTTGGATTTTAATGTCATCCTTGTGATTTTAGCTTGTCTATGGTGGTTTAATTCATCACTGAACTTTTCTTAGAATATCTTATTATTTTTCAACTGTCCAAATCTGTTGTTCTTGACTTTTCTATATATCATTTAGCGTTTTTCCTTTTGGTTAATATGAAATAAAAGTGAGTTAGTAAACAATCCTACTATTGAATTGAAGTTCTATTTTGCAATTGATTGTGAATTGCCTAACTTTTCTAATCATGATTTCTTAATATCACTTAGAGCATATCAATTTATTTTTTTTTTTTTTTTTTTTGTGGATTATTTTAGCAGTTATAATTAAATTATTTTAATAATCAGTTATAATTTTTGATCGTTGCATTTAATTTTCAGATTTATACTATGAAAAATTATGATATCATAATTTAAGTACATTGTAATATTACGATTCTTTTGACTTACTCTCTAATTTTATTTAATTACATTTCGAGTTGTTCCATTTAATACTTATTATGTTTAGGGATTATAATAGTGAAATATATGATGCAGTTACATTCTACTACCATTATCTTTTACTACAAACCTGAAAGTTAAATGGATAAATATGAAATATACAAATCTGAAAGTTAAATGGAAGAATATGAAATGCGACCGACTGCTAAAAATTAAGCATTAATAAGTCAACATATTGATATATTTGACGAAGTTGTTTTGTTTCTATAAATGAATTATGAGCATATACCTATTGACTATTGATTAGTGATAATCCTCTAGTAGAAGGTGGATAAATTTTACTTTATTTTAATCACTGCCTCATTTTAGATAATTGAATTGATTTTTGATAATAGAAATTATAAAGGAAATTGGACATTATTATTATTATTATTATTTTTCATACACCCTCTTGCTTTATTGCTATTTATATACAATAAACTCCATGCTACCTGAGTAGTTCTTTTTAATTGTAAATGGATAAAGTAATCATTATAGGGATAATGCATATATCCCTTTCTTGAATTGATTATATGATTAATAGACTATGATAAGTTATTATTCGTGTAAAAAATGGGTTTGTCTATGTTATTTTAAAGAGAAAACATAAGGGCTCAAATAAGTTAACTCGTGCTTTGAGTTTTATTATCTTGACTCATGAAGAAGCATTCCAAAGTCTTTTTCATATCCTAAGTATTTTTCAATTAATCATGAAGATGTGACCCTAATTCAGATTAGATGATTGGGTAGTTACATATTGCTCACAAAAGGAGCTATAAAGGGTGTGTTTATTTTATTTTGGGGATATTATTCTTTGTTGAATCTCACACCACTTGTGTTACTTAATCTTGAGCTAATATTTTCTTTGAGATTGAGTTGGGCTCATTGGGTTTTCAACTTTAAGACTCTTGTTTGATGTTGGGCCTGTTGAATTCCACATCGATGTTGGGTCTTCACCCGATATTCGTTCTTTGTAGTTCGTCAAAAGTCTACCTTACGCCTGATAAGAAAATCGACGTTCATTTGATAAAGTCAAAGGGTGGCAACGAGGTGGTGGCAATGTTCAGGTGGTATCGTAGAAGGGATTGAAATTAGGGTTCGTGGTTTTAACATTAAGTACCCCATAAATTTAACTAGACTCTCACTTATTCCAAGTAGTTTCAATTTAAACGTATAAGATGTCTTATCAACTTTATATGTTCTTTTTTGAAGTGCAATGAACTAAAACTAGTAAGAAGGGTTAATTACATAATTAACCCCTAAGTTTAGAGGTTATGTAAATTTGGTTGTTTTGATTATTGTCCATATAGTTGCTTTATTCATGTATTTGATGGTTAAGAATCTTAGAGTGGATAAGCTATTTATCTTTCTATTTGTTTTCTTTGTGAAATATCTACATGATGAGTGACATGATTAAAAGAATTATATCATTGTTTTGTTTTGGTAACCTGATGGAAGTTAAATTAAATAGAGCACTGTTGAAAAATGGTCATAGATAATCAGGTGTATGATATGTATTCAAGATTTTTAGTAGTTTAAATATGATTTTAATAACTAATTTGGTTATTACAAAAATGAGATCTTTCATTTTTCGAATTTGGGTTATGTTTGGGACAATATATTTGCGTTTTGAAATAGTAGAAAAATACTAAGTTATTTTTGTACAATTTCGCATAGATTTTTTCTTGTATTGTCTAAGCCTTAAAGTGTTTAATGGGTCATACATATACTCTGATGGGCCTGTTGGGCCATTAATTATTTATTAAGTAACAAGCCTGGTGGAATTACTAATATGGATAAATTATTCATGAACATATAAGAAGGCATTGAAACGGAAATACTATCACTGTGACTAGAATATCTTGGTAGGGATCCAGGTTTGGGCTCATTATATAGATATTGATTTTGAGTTTAGGTCTATGTAATATCTCAGCCAACTGGATTTTTTTTTAGTTACAACTTTTGGCCTTGAGATTTATATTAAAGAGCTCATGAAAATACTAATTATGATTAATTATAATTTAACAATTTTCAAGCCTTTAATTTTCTTTATTCTATATAGAGACTAATTTAATAATTAGTTTCAAAATGCAGTCAAATTGTTGTTCATATTCTTGCAACTATAATTACTCGTTGATCACTGAAAGTACATTTTATAACGTATTTCATCTTGTTTTGATCATATGCATATATGTTGTTAATATGCACTGTTATGATTGGGTAATATTGTTTAATTTTCCCAATTTGGAATGGTTACTTGTGAATTTCTGAGGTTATTTTATCAAAATGATTTAACCAATATAATTTACAAGTTTTCGAGTTCCTATTTTGTTGATGAATTTTTTTTTTAGATTAATTTGTGTATTCACCTACCCAAATGAGATTATTGTGCACATTAATTTAATTGTTGGACAATTTTATTTAATTTTTTCATTTTGGAATGGTTGCTTGTGAATTGTTGAGGTTATTTTACCAAAGTAATTTAACCAATATAATTTGTAAATTTTCGAGTTCCTATTTTGTTGATGGGAAATTTTTTAGATTAATTTATGTATTCACCTGCTCAAATGGGGTTATTGTGCAAATTAATTTAATTGTTGGGCAATATAACTTAATTTTTTTCAATTTGGAACGTTTGTTTATGAATTTTTGAGGTTATTTTACCAAAGTGATTTAACCAACATAATTTGCAAGTTTTCGAGTTCCTATTTTGTTGATGAAAAAATTTCTGATTAATTTGTGCATTCACCTGCCTAAATGGGATTATTGTGTAAATTAATTTAATTACATGAAGATATTATATGAAATAAATGATTTGATAAATTTGTTTGTCCAAAGGGAATGGATTTTGAAAGATTATTTGTTTCATTATATTTTGAAGGAAATATATGTGGATGAATTTTTAAATCTATAAAAAAAAAATTATTTTATTGATTTTCATGATTAAAGAATAATTGTTTATTGTAGACTCTGCCCAAATGGGAGTTTATGATAATACATTTGATTATTTTATTGTATTGCCTATACTTAATTAAGCATTTTGCCCCATTGCGCATAATTGATTTAGTTGCAATTTTTTTTTTTTTTTGTGAAAACAATTTCTTTTTATTGTGAACAGCAATAACGTCATAATGAAATTTTAAATTGATTCCTTGATTTAATGATAATCATTGTAATCTTCTTTATTTCAAGGATTGTGTCGTGTAAGCATTGATTACTATTATTATAAAGTTTTCATTATTTTGTTGATTTTTATACTTAAAGAATAATTATTTATTGTAGACTCTACCCAAAGAAGAGTTTATGATGATGCAATTGATTCTTATATTGTGTCGCTTATACTTATTTGAGCATTTTGATTCTTCGATATAGTGGGAGTTTTCTTGTATTTTTCTTTAATTCTATGATTACGTTGTGACCACTATTGTTATGTCTTTTGCAAAATCGAATTCTATTTGATAATCATCATCATTATTGCACATTGTACTATTGTGTATTATATTATTTAAATCGATTATACTAAATCAAAGTTTACGACCCATTGAGTTCAAAGAACATGTTGTGAATATGGGTGTCATTAAGTCTTTTGATTATCTGGTTTAGTGGGAGCTTTTGTATTTTCCTTTATTTCGATGATTATGGTGTGACCACTATTGTTATGCGTTTTACAAAATTGAAATCTATTTGATGATCATCATTATTGCGTATTATATTGTCGCATATCATATTATTTGAATTAATTATACAATATGGTATCTTAAGATATTGTGCCTTAAGAATTACAATTGTATACTTTTGGTTGTTACTAATCACTATTTTAAGATCTTGTGATGTATTGTTAGTTACATATGACTTGTTAAAGTCAAGCAATTCAATATTGTTGAGAAATTACAACAGTTTCATTTTATTGAGAAACTGCAATTAGCAATTTCATTTTGTTGAGAAATTGCAGCAGTTTTATTTTGTTGAGAAACTACAATTACATTTTTATTTTATTGAGAAATTGTAATAAAGACCGATAAAAACAATACATATTGATAATGATCACATGTTGACATTGGTTTCTTACTACACTACTGGGCTTACGATCCATGTCGATATGATTATAAGTATTTGTGAATATGAAAGTTTTATATTTGTTGAGATTAACATAGATTATCATAATCCAATATTAAGATCATGTTGGATCTGATAAGTTTATCAAAATACTACTTATAGACTATCATTTCTTTAAACAAAAGGTGTGGCCACACCAAAAATAAATTTTTCTGTTATTATCCGAGAGTCTTATTTTCAAAATTAAATTTATTCAATTAATATTGTCCAAGTGGGAAAATGTTGGAATATTTTATGGGTTAACATTAATTGAATTAATTATTTTACAAAAATGGGTTAATGGATAGTCTATTATTTAAGCAGCCCAAATAATCAGTGATCATATTTTGATTTGAGCTATGACGTCTTTTATGTAGAAGCTCAGTCAAATGGCAAGTGTAGATTTAGGGTTTCGTTGAAACCCGTTATGGGAAGATCCAACAAGAAACCCTAGTATATATATAACTAAGTCCCATCTCTAGTCTAAAAAAAAATGGGTTTCTTTCCCTTAAGAGCCGTCACCACAATAATCTAGATCATATGGAGGAAGACCTAGTTAGTAATCCGTTACGACAGATTCAATCTCCTACGATGACCCAAACAAGTATGTATTCGATTACTGTTTTTTATTGTTGTGTCTTAATAATCATGTATGTTTTAGATTAATGTTTAATTCCGTTTTATTGTGATTATGAGATATAATCAACATACATCGCTTTTTGTACTGCACTTGGTAGCTCGACGACAAATTCATTCATTACCAGCCTTATTTCTTGTCTCTTTGTCGTTCATTTCCAGAAACCTCTCTATTAGTTCATTAACAGTTCCAGATTTGCAAAACTGTAAGCAAATGTTACTCGTTTCTTTTGTTAATTTTCTAATTACCAATTCACTCATTTGTTACCAGTTGTTAAGCAAATATTACTCGTTTCTGAATAAGTTAACCATATGACCAGTTAATTAAGGCCCCGTTTGGTAACCATTTCCATTCCAGAAATTCCCATCCTATTCCCAGATTTTTGAAAATTCTGTTTGGGAATAGCGTTTGGTAATTTTTGTTTCCGTTTCCATTTCATTCCCATTTGAGAATTGTGCCTACTTTTTTCTTAAGAAATGAGAAATAAAAAAAAGTTGTTTCTCATTATTCCCATTTCATTTCCAAAACACATGTCACTGTTCACCCGCCGGCCGACCACCGTCCATTGTCGCCGGCCATCTTCGGCGACCGTCGCCGGTCACCGTCCGGCCGTAAATTTTTCAGCCACTGTCACCCACCCGCCACCGCTATTCGACCGTCACCGGCATCGGCGCCATTGCCTTCCGGCCGTCGCTGGAGTCACCGCATCCGCCGTCGTCGGCGCCGTCAGGCTAAAACAGAAAACAAAAAAAAAAAAAAAAAAAATGATTTTAGGATAAAATCGTTACCAAACACAATTCTCTTCCCTCCCAAAAAAAAAAAAAAAAAAAATTATCATTACCAAATGCTATTCTACTTCTAAGAAGAAAATAAAATTTTCATCTCATCCCATTCCCATCCCACTACTGGAATGGAAACAGAAATGGTTACCAAACGCCACCTAAGTAAGTATTACCAGTTGATTAATATTACCAGTAAGCAAATATGGCCAGTTGACTTATTTAAACTACAAATTATATGTTTAAATTCATTCGTGTGACTTAAAATCCTATTGTAGCTCATTGTTCATGCTCTTTTTATGTGTGTTTGTATCCTAGATGTTAATTGGGTCATATTTGATTCATGTGACTTAAAATCCTACTGTAGCTGCTTGTTCATGCTTAATCTTTACAATGTGTGTTTGTTTCTTAGATGTAAATTGGGTCATATTTGATTCGTTTGACGTAAAAACAAATTGTAGCTTCTTGTTCATTCTCAATATTTATGTGTGTTTGTTTCTTAGATGTTAATTGTGGTACATTTGATTCGTGTGACTACAAATCTAACATGACTGAGTAATATTTTTCTTCATTTTAAATGTTTTTGGATACATAATGGATGTTGCTGATGGTGGTGTGAGTCTTGTACCTAATGAAATTGTAAATACTGGAATAACTAATGTGAATGACAAACCTATTTTGAATACTACGATGGTTGAACTTCTACCAAAGCCTAATAAAAAAATGTTCAATTGTTTGGGGCCATGTTATTCGTTTGAAACAAGAACCCGGTTTGAAAGAGTCACATAGGGCTTCTTGTAACTATTCTAGAGAAACTTACTTTTGTGATAGTAAGAAACTTGGAACATCAACATTGAAACCTCAAATAAAATCTCAATGTAATAAATATAGTTTAAGGGAGTTATCTAAGGGCCAAAGAACATTGGGATTTAAACCAAAAAAATGGTATTGATAAGGGTACAGGTCAACTTGTGGCTTGGATGTTTAGTATTGATGCGTGTAGGCAAGCGCTAGCCAAAATGATAATTATTGATGAGTTGCCATTCAAATTTGTTGAGAAGGAGGGGTTTAGGGAATTAATACGTGTTGCTCAGCCGAAATGGGTCAAAATACCTAGTCGAACAATGGTGGATAGAGATTGTATTGGTCTATACGTAAGTGAGAAGAATGTACCCATTTCCTCATTATCCTTCATGGTGTTGTCTTTCCAATGCAACCTTTCCTTCCCTAAAACACTTAACACGCACGTTAAATACCAAAGCCACAAATATCTTGTTGTTATTAAATCTCAATCTCATGGGTTCGCACACTTGGGATCAACATCACTTATAATGACGAATGGGTTAGAAAACGATAAGGGTAAGAGCAAAGCACCTACGTAAGTTAACATTACTATTTGTTTTTAAAAAGTTGTAAACAAAATTAAGTCTATAATATATACCTCTTTAAAAGTCAAATTATGTGCAACTAAAATTTTAGTATTAAACAAATTCAGATACCAAATCACAATTTAACACTATCATATAAAGTATAATTTTCTAATATTTTATGATAATATTAATTAAAAACAAAAAAAAAATGACCAAAATAATTTCATATAATTTTATTAAAATTTGATAGTTTTTTTTTTTTTAAGTATACTACAAATACAAAAATTAATTTGAACACATATTTTTTTTAATTTAAAATTATGTTAAAACCTAAAACTAAAATGTTTATAATACTAATTGAAAATAAATATTACAAAATAGAAAAAAAAAATTCGAACACTCTAAAATAATATATAGTTCACCCATAGAGATAAAAAAAAAAAAAAAAATACAAACTACACTAACTAATACAAAATATTTTCTCAAAAACAACAAATTAGAAATTAAAACTAGTGTTCATTGAAAAAAGTCAAATATTTCTATTTTAGGAATATTTTATAATTTTTCTAAATCATAGTGAATGGCGGTTGTTTACAATTAAGGGGTGAAGATTTGTACAACCAAGAGGTGAAGAACTTCTTCTACAACTAGGAGCAGAGCTAATTAAGGCCGAGGGGCTCAACTCCTGTCAATTTTTAATTCTTTTTAAATATATCTAAAATAAAACTAAATTTTAGTGAATTTGTTATTTTTATCAGTTATGAAAAAGTAATTCAGAAGATAATAACCTCCACGGAGAAATTCAGTCCACCACCTCTAAACTATTCACGAAGAAATAACGTCACCAATTTTTTTGGGGTATATAATTAGTATTTTGATATGTATATTTTGACCACATTTACGTAATTATATATCATTATTGTTTTGTTTTAATTTTAAATTAAAAAAATATTATTGTTGTGGGATATTTCTACCGCCCACGGTCTTCTAACCATAGCTCAAGGCATGACATGGAAGAGGGTGGTGGACTCATCAACGTCTACTTCACCTGCTGACTGGACCCCTTGGGGGCCACCTGAAGGGCCCACACCGTACTCGTAGCACCGGTCAGCGGCATGACATGGAAGAGGGTGGTGGACTCATCAACGTCTACTTCATCTGCTGACTGGACCCCTTGGGGGCCACCTGAAGGGCCCACACCGTACTCGTAGCACCGGTCAGCTGGCAGAGGATGTTCACCGACCTCGGCAATCGCCGCCCATCCGACCACCGATCAGAAGTAGGACACACCAACCTCATGTTGTCGACCAATACTGCGGAGTTCTCCATCAAGACTGCCCGTCCAGTGTACGACCAACGACCACCGGGCAAACTCACCATGCCCCCAAGAAAGGCCCTGAATACCCGTGGACTGGGCTCTATCTCCTATTCATCTGGGCAAGCTCGTGGACTCATTCCGATGGGGCGAAGGACAAGGCCCAATGGCCTAAATCGATGTCACGTGCTTCCTTATTGGCCACACGACGGATTACCGTAATTAACCGCACTTAGTGCCCTAATCTTGCAGAGCTAATCAGTATCCTCTCCTATAAATATTAGGGAAGTTAATTCCCAAGGTAATGCTTTTATCTGCCTTTTTTTCGAACTCTTACTCTCACAACAAAGATATTTCACAAAAAACACCTAGCAGGTCTTTGTGCATGTATCACTTCGGACTTGAGGAATATTGACCGTTGACCAATTAACTGTTGTCCCATACCGCCCAGAGAATACCTCAGCAAGAAAACCCCATCTGGAAATTAACAAGACCAACTAAGGTGAACCAAGTTTAGACATGAACAATTATAATTAGAGAAACTCCCTAAACTAAATTTATGGATCCGACCACTATCTACCACAGATTAATACGAGTTCTTTACACTTTTAGAGCTCAAAAGTGTCAAATTTTCCTAACTAGAACTTGTTTACACTTTAATACCAAATTGCAGCTAACCGGCCGTGGGTAGGCCGGCTTCAAATTTTTGGTTGAACCTAATGAGTTTCGATTTCAACCTGACACTTTGAATTTTTTTTATTTTTTTTTAAATTAGGTCGTACAACGACCGGTTTTAACAATGGGGCTGCCACCGTGGCAGCCCCTGACACCGAGGTATGGGGATTGTTTTTTTGTAGCCCCCATCCCCCTTCCCACCCCCCACCCCCACCCCCACCCCCACTCTATCTCTCAAAATATTAATTAAATCATTTTAATTTTTTTTTTTATAATAATTAACTTTATTTTGAAAAAAATTAAATTATTTCTAAAAAAATATTATTTTTTGAATTATTAAAAATAATTCATAAGTAAAGAAAAATTAAAAAAAATAAATTTAAAACTAAAAAAAATTAATGTCTTGTGGCCAAGACTTGAAAAAAAAGAAAAGAAAGTACATTTGTTATTGCTTGGTCATGACAAAACAATGAAAAAATGTACTTGTTTTGCCATGACACAAAACAAGAAATGTACTCTGTAGACACGGTATTTTGACCGTCCCGCAAAATTTTTATGTTTTATTTTAAAATTTATTCTATTTTTATTTTAAAAAAAAAATAGAGAAAAAGAAAAGAATAAAAGGAAAAAAGGAAAGAAAGAAAAAAGAAAAAAGAAAAAAAAAAAAGAAAAAAAAAGAAAAAGAAAAAAGGAAAAGAAATAGTTTCCTTGTCAAAATGGGATTAGATTTTCTTTTCCCTTTCCTTTTATGTTTTGTTTCATTTTTTTAGTCAAATTAGGACTAGGGTTTTCAAGAGTTTTTAGGATTTTTCACTTCACATCCTTCCTATAAATAAGACTCTTGTCCTCATATTTTAGGAACAAAAAAAAAATTCAAAGAGAAACCCTTCAAGGAGATTTAGAAGTTGAGAGAAAAAACCCCTTAGAGAGTGATTCTCATTGTAAACCCTTTCAAAAAACTGTATGCGAGAGAGAAAAAGTCCGAGCATCGGGATTCTTGGCCTACAACAGGTATGTTTTTTAATTTTTAATTTTTTTTTTTAGTTTTATTTTATCCTCTTTGCAATTTAAATTCCTGTCAGCTTTATTCTTTTAATTGTATGATGAATCGATGAAAAATTTAGCTGGGATAAGGTTTCTCATTCTCAATCTGAATCTTTGAGCGTTTAGATGAGAACACCCACTTTTTTTTTTTTCGTAATTCATATAAAAAAATAAATCGTCCGATGATCCGATGAAAACGCCGGGATGAGTTTCTCGTGTTGAACTTAATTCCAAGCGTTAGGTGAATGATATTTCATTATTTATTTTCTGTATTTTTTATTTTTTATTTTTTTTTATTCTTGTTATCAAAACTCTAAAAATAAAAAAAATAAAAAAAACTAAAAAAAATCCAAAAATAATAAAATATCTATTTGTAGGAATTAATCCTCACGAACCTTAAGGTGAATCCGACGTTTCAATAAATCGTAGGAGAGTTTTGTGTGGCTTTGTTTCCATTCCCCAACTCGAGTGGAATTTAGAAATAAATGATTTTAGGAAATCTCTTCCCTCGGTAAATTTTTCGTGGGATTTCGTTTAAGTTTCGGAAAGATTAATTTCAACAAAATTGTTTCCGCGAATCTCCCCTTGATTCTCTTATCCATAGAATTTGAGGAAATTTCAAAACGAAATTTCTTTAAATTAATCGGACAAACTCAAAGTAGATTTTTTTTGCACCCGCTTAGCATGTTTATTTCTTGTATCATTTAGACGACATGTTTAGGATACTTTCACCACTTACACTTTTCATACATATAGGTTTTTTTTTTTTTCACGAATCCATACTACTTTTTCACATCTAGTTACGACACATGCACCCCTTATATATATTTTTTTAATTAAATCATTGCTACGCATAATCATGTTAATTCACGTAGTGTTCCATATTTAATTCCCGTATTCATATAAGTTTGCATTGACATATTTAAATTAAATCCTTTAGTTTTTTTAGTCACTTTTGCATATAAAATAAAATTTATATAATCTTAGTTTTTGCATTCATATTTTCATATTTATTCACGTATTTGAGTTTGCCCATTTAAAATAAAGAAATCTTTAGGAAACATATATAAATACCCCTGGGGATTATCCTTATCGAATTTTTAATATTCTATAAGAGGTTATACTGGGGGAACAATCCAAAAAAGTCTAAAAACTTGTCCTACCTTATTTGTGAAAATACCAAAAAAAAAAAATTATAAGAAGGGAATTATTTCAAAATAAAATAAAACACTCGGACTAAACTAATTGGACTTAATTGGACATAAGGTATTGTTTTCGGATGGGCATCTTGGGGTGCCTAACACCTTCCTCGAGCGTAACTGACCTCCGACCTTTTAAATGAATCTTTGGTTTGACCGTGGTTTTTTTTTTTTTTTGAGTCAATTTTTTACTTAGGCCTTTTAATTTGTTTTTCAAAAAATTCAGTGACCCAGCACACCATTTAAACCCAATGTTAGGTGGTGACTCCTTATTTTTAAAACGGCCTAAGTATATTTTTTAGAAAACCGGCGCTTAAAAAAAAATCCCTTCTCTTTAAGCATAATTATTTATTATTTATTATTCTTTTCCTTTTCGAAAACTGGAGCGCATCAGCTGGCGACTCCGATGGAGACAATTAAAGGGTTAAGCCTAATATGTCCAAATAAATCCAAGTATTCTATGTCCGAATGTTATATTTTATTTTGTTATCTTCTCATTCTATTTTTGTAAATGAGTTGTGATGTTTGTTTTATTTCTTATTTTCGTTATTTCTTCTGGGACTCTTATATTTTTGTAAACCTTCCAACACAAGAACGGTGGTCTTGTATCCATATTATCTCCACATGATTTTATGAATACAAAACGTGGAAGGGGGTTTCATCCTTGACGGATTGATGATGTCTTAGGAAGTTTTAAAAATCGAACGAGTTCAAAGTTTCCAATATTGATTAAGTAACGAACGGATTTTATAAATCACTATCTATTTTGATTGGTCATTATCGGAATTGAGACCTTCGAACTTGAATGGATTTTAAGACTACCTAAGACCTACATGGGCTAATAAATAGGTTTGTTGTGAGAACAGGACAAGACAGGAAAATTGGCCCAAAAAAGCAATTGCAGTTCCCCCCATCGGAAGTCTGGTATTTACTCGCAGTAGGTCCTAGACTCATTCCAGGATGACATTAGAAGGCAATCTCGAATCTCCCCATACGGCCCAATTAGCTCGTATGCAAGAAACCACCGACATGCTAAGGGAAAGGATCAAAGAACTTAGCCGACCACAGGATGTGCCTGCTCCTTCGTCCAGTGGAACTCCCATGACTGAATCACCAAATGGAAACCCTCTAAGTGTCGGGATGGAGAACTCAGTGTCGAATTCGAACTTCGTCGGCCCGAACTTCGCAGTACCAGTCTACTATGGACCCTAGATAGGCCTTCATACTTTCACCTATGGAGCACTAGAATATTCCATCCAAGGGCATGTCTACCAAGCCTGACTAGAAGGCTCGGCCCCCACTAGACTGTAAATTCTCATTCACCCGGAGAGGGTCGTTGCTCCACCAAACGATCTGAATGCTAATCAACTGGCCCTGGCCACTGAAATCGAAAACAAAGAAGAAGAGAATAGATCCCCTCCAGCCTGGGTTCTAAAAATAGAGGAATTAGAGAAAACCATAAAAGAATTGAAAAGAGAGAATCCATCCAGGAAAGCAGCGTACAAGGAACTGTCAACACCACCTCGGGTTGTATACCCAAAAAACTTCGTAGTTCCAGAGTTCATGAAGTATGACGGTACGGGCCCCCTAGAGTGGCATGTCAGCATTTACAAGGAAGAATTGAGAGTCCATGCTCAGAACAAAGACCTTTGCCTAAAGATGTTCCGGCAATCATTGAAAGGACCGACTCTCAATTGGTATATGACCTTGGACCTGGCATAGATTAAAACATTCGAGGATTTAGTAGAAGCTTTCTGTGAGTAGTATATGTACAATAAGGATGTCGCGTCGGATCGTAATACCCTCTACTAGATACTAAAGAAGAAAAATGAGAGTTTCCAGAGATATACTACTCGCTGGAGAGAGGAGGCTGCCAAAGTTGTCCCCAGGCTTAACGAGGAGGCTCAGTTAGAGATATTCAAGTCGATCCAGATGCCACCATTCTATCAAGATCTATCGAGCATAGCAATGACTTCTTTCGGCGATGCAATCAAATAAGTTGAGGTGATAAAAGAGGGAATAAGAAGCAAAAACATTGAAGGGGCCTCGCCCGATCCGACTAAGAGGTCAGCCCCGCCAAAGAAGAAGGAGAATGAGATAGCCATTGTCATTTCTCCCAAGCTTCCTATCCCTAAAACTACCCGAACCAAAACAACCAATACCATAACCACCTCCCTCAAAATTGCCAAAACCAATATTACCCCTAGAACCAGCCATATTCCCAAAGTCATCCCCGCTACTACCAGAATGTACCTCCCTTTACCAAAATTGTACTATCCAATACTACCCTCAAGTCTACCAAATACCCACTTACCATACACCCTCATATCAGCCTAACCAAAACCCTCCACCTCAAATTCCTCCCCATACCCTGATGTTAGAAACCAAATACCACCAAGGTTATCTACCTCATGCTACTGGGGGAAATTTTCGGAACGATGATAAGGAACTACCAGACCTTCCGGTCTTAATCACTGAGTTATACCGGAGTTGTTTGAAGCAGAGTATGCTATCACCCCTTCCATCATACGAACTTAAGCCTAGGAGTAAAACAGCTTATTCGAATGCTTTCTATGAATACCACTTGGGAACTAGAGGACATACGACCGAGCAGTGCTTTCAACTTAAGGACAAGATCCGAGAGTTCATATGGACATGAGCCATCACGTTTTCTAAAAATCCTGAGACTGGTGCACCAAACTATCAGTAGAATCCGATGCCTAAGCATGCACATTCAGGGAGTAGTGAATTCAATCTTTACCAAAACGTTAGTGGAGATGTGAGCGAGTTATATGCCTGAGGCTCGATTTGAAAAATCTAAAGACTGCAAAACTAGGTTTTCTTTTTTACTTTTAATTTACTAGGAGTTTTGATAAAATTGGGACGTTTTCATATACTCACCTTTCCATCCCTTTGGTCTTTTAGATAGAAAAGGATTTGCTCTGTAATATTTTTTTAAATTTCAATAATCCAATGTTGTTTATCCAAAACTGTAATCTAATGTTTGAATGTTACTTTTTCAGGTGCCCAAAATTGTCTGTATATGTTATATGTGATGTGACTGAGCGAGGGTACAAGTATATGATTTCAATATAGAGCTAGACCACGATCTAATGAGAATAGCAACAAAGAAAGGTTATGTTCAGCCAAATGATGGTGAGATCCAAAAGGCCCTTGACTGAATCCTACAGCAATTCCAGAGTACCGGAGGATTCGAAAGACAAAAATGAATTCTATTTCCCTAACGATTCCTTGATATATCGTTGCAAGTTGATCAAGTTGTCTCCGGTGGTTCTTTAGTGATTTGATAAAACTGGATGTAAGTATCTTGGTTCACCTGTTATCTGAGTTACCCAATGGCGAAAAGGTAATGCAATCATCCCAAGCCAATGATCCCAATGAAGAAACTCTCAAATGTTGCAAGAAGGTCTCAATTCGTAAAGAAAATCAAGTTCATTGATAAGCTCGGCTGCCCTTGAACCATCGTAAGTTCGATCATCTATTTAAAAAAATGAAAGAAAAAAAAAAGGGAAAAAAGAGAAAAGAAAAGAAAAAGAAAAGGGAAAATAAAAATGTAGAGTAATCGAGCAAGAAGCGTTAGTGCAAATATGGAAGAGATTAGAAGAGGAAAGAAAGATGATAGTTTCATTTGTTCAAGTTTTTCGCCTCAACTCAATTTGACAAGCAAACGACGCTTTTTGGGACCAGAACTTGATAGATTTGAATTGAATTCGAATTTGTGAAAATAAACATTCCTCAACTCAATTTGGCAAGCAAATGACGTTTTTCGGGATCAGAATTAGATAGATTTGAATGGAATCAGAATTTGTGAAAAGAAATATTGGTCGTGGTCTAGAAATGTATTGGAACCATATTCCTCTGCAATCCAACTCAAGATCTCATAGAAAATCATATCGGGCATTGAAGGTACTCATTTTAGTAATTTTTGACATTTACCCATTTTTGAACTAAATCAGTTTTGTAGGACTTGTGAAAACACAAAACATGCAGGAGTATTAGAACCCCAAGCATAGAATCACCTAGAAATTTGAAAAAACAAGAATCTAGTCAAGCAAGCTAAGGAAACATTGATGAAGCATGTTCGACCCTCCCATGAGTTGAAAAGTAAAATCTCGGAAGTTAAAAAAAAAAAGTCTCATTAAATCACCCTGAGGCATGTCAGGCCCTGAGTTGGAAAGCAAAGCTTCTAAATTCAAACGGACAAATATCTCGATATTGCTCCGATCTAAACACCATCAGCCGAAGCAATTACGACCAAAAGGGGGGAACGGAATTGCGAGTCATGAAAGGTGACAAGCTTTCAGACTAAAATTTTGTTTTGCATGTGTTTTCTTGTACACTTACAGGGATCTCGAAAAGGACCAGAAGCATGGACACTAGGACCTCTCACCTTCTGGCGGACTCAAATTGGAAACCATTATTGCTGAAATTCAGAAAAGCTCTAAATGAGCATCCATGTATGCCTTTTTCTCTGAAAGGGGCGTTCAATGAACTACGCTAAACTTGATCCTCAGCGTAATGCTAAGGTATGTAGGCAACTTGTAAAGCTTCGATTATCTGAGAGTCAGCCCCAATCAAAGGCTGGGACACATTTTATATCTTTGCTCTCTCATTTTTGCCCAGCCACAAGCTAGGGCATATTTTTACCTCTGAACTTTCTTTTATCCCCCAGCTAAGAGTGCTAGGGCTTGATCAATTTTTTATCACTCTAAATAATCCTCTAAACAAACACTTGTTCGTCATGAGTCTCTATTTTTTTATTATTCTAAACGATCCTCTAAACAGACATTTGTTCGTCATGAGTATCGTCATGAGTCTTTTTTTCATTACTCTAAACGATCCTCTAAACGGACACTTGTTCGTCATGAGTATCGTCATGTGTCTCTGTTTTTTATCACTTTAAACAATCATCTAAACGGATATTTGTTCGTCATGAGTATTGTCATGAGTATGTTTTTCATTACTCTAAATGGACACTGGTTCGTCATGAATATCGTCATAAGTATTTTTTTTTCATTACTCTAAACGATCTTTTAAACGGACATTTGTTTGTCATAAGTATCATCATGAGTCATTTTATTATTACTCTAAACGATATTCTAAATGAACACTTGTTCGTCATGAGTATCTTCATGAGTCATTTTATTTTATTTGTTCTGTCATTAAAATATGCACTTTGAAAAAAACTAGAAAATGAGACATTCAAAATGACGTGATCTCCTATCTTTGTCAAACAAATAGAACTTACATGACAAAAAGGGACAGCTATAGATATGACATTTTGACCATCCTGCAAAAAATTTATATTTTATTTTATTTTTATTTTCAAAAAAATAAAAAAATAGAGAAAAAAGAAAAGAAACAAAAGAAAAAAGGAAAGAAAGATAAAAGAAAAAAAAAAGAAAAGAAAAGAAAAGAAAACGTTTCCTTGTCAAAATGGGATTAGATTTCCTTTTCCCTTTTTTTTTTAGGTTTTGTTTCCTTTTTCAAGTCAAATTGGGATTAGGGTTTCTAGGATTTTTCACTCCACGTTCTTCCTATAAATAAGACCTTCCTCCTCATAGTTTCGGGACAAAAAAAATAAAAAATAAAAAAATTCAAAGAGAAACCCTTCAGGGAGTTTAGAAATTGAGAGAAAAAACCCCTTAGAGAATGATTCTATCGTCAACACTTTCGGGAAACTGTCTGCGAGAGAGAAAAAATCCGAGCATTGTGATTTTTGGCCTAGAACATGTATATTTTCTGATTTTTAATTCTTTTTTTCTAGTTTTATTTTATCCTCTTCGCAATTTAAATTCTTGCTAGCTTTATTCTTTTAATTGTCCGATGACTCGATGAAAAATGCCGAGATGAGGTTTCTTATTCTCAATCTGAACCTTTGAGCGTTTAGATGAGGATATCCGTTTTATTTATTTATTTATTTTTAATTTTTTTTTTGCATTTTTTTTTATTTTGTTTGTAATTCATATATATAAAAAAAAAAAAAAAAAAAAAAAAAAAAAGAGTCGTCCGATGATCTGATGAAAATGCCGGGATGAGTTTATCGTGTTGAATTTAATCCCGAACGTTAGGTGAAAGATGTTTCATTATTTATTTTCTGTATTTTTTATTTTTTATTTTTTTATTTTTGTTATCAAAATCCTAAAAATAAAAAATAAAAAAACTAAAAATAATCCAAAAATAATCAAATCTCTATTTGTAGGACTTAATCCTCATGAACCTTAAGGTGAATCCAACGATTCAATAAATTGTGTGAGAGTTTTCCATGACTTTGTTTCCATTCCCCGACTTGAGTGGAATTTAGAAATGAATGATTTTAAAAAATCTCTTCCATCGGTAAATTTTTCGTGGGATTTCGTTTAAGTTTCGGAAAGATTAATTTCAACAAAATTATTTCCGCGAATCTCCCCTCGATTCTCTTATCCATAGAATTTGAGAGAATTTCAAAACAGAATTTTTTTAAATTAATCGGGCAGACTCAAAGTAAACTCCTTTTGCATCAACTTAGCATGTTTATTTCTTGTATCATTTAGACGACATGTTAAGGATACTTTCACTACTTACACTTTTCATACATATAGTTTTTTTTTTTTTTTTTTTTTTTTTTTTTTTTTTTACGAATCCATGCTACTTTCCCCATCTAGTCATGACACATGCACCCCTTATATTTTTTTTAATTAAATCATTACTACGCATAATCACGTTAATTCACATAGTGTTTCATATTCAATTTCCGTATTCATATCAGTTTACATTGACATATTTAAATTAAATCCTTTAGTTTTTTTTAGTCACTTTTGTATATAAAATAAAATTCATATAATTTTAGTTTTTACATTCATATTTTCATATTTATTCACGTATTTGAGTTTGCCCATTTAAAGTAAAGAAGTCTTTAGGAAACATATATAAATACCCCTGGGGACCATCCTTATCGAATCTTTATTATTCGATAAGAGGTTTTACCAGGGGAACATTCCAAAAAAATCCAAAAGCTTGTCCCACCTTATTTGTGAAAATACCAAAAAGATTTTATAAGAAGGGAATAATTTCAAAATAAAATAAAACACTCGGACTAAACTAATTGGACTTAATTGGACATAAAGTACCATTTTCGGACGGACGTCTTGGGGTGCTTAACACCTTCCTCGAGCATAACCGACCCCCGAACCTTTAAATGAATCTTTGGTTTGATTGTATTTTTTTTTTGAGTTAATTTTTTACTTAGGTGTTTTAAATTTTTTTCTAAAAATTTGGTGATCTTGCACATCATTTAAACCAAATGCTAAGTGGCGACTCCTTATTTTTAAAATGGCCTAAGTATATTTTTTTGAGAAAACCGACAATTAAAAAAAATCCCTTCTCTTTAAGCATAATTATTTGTTATTTATTATTCTTTTCCTTTTCGAAAAATGGAGCGCATCATACTCGGTTAACAAAAAATTGAATATGGGTATTACCCGTCAAATATCCAATTTATTTGATGGGTAATACACATTTTCAAAATTCAAATCAGATGATTTTTTTCTATAAAGTCCTTCTTCTTCTTCTTTTTCATTATTTTCATTGCTCTTCATCTTATTCTTCTTCCTTAGACTTCTTCTCTTTTGTTGATTGAAGATTTTGGAGTGTGATCTTAATCTACCATTTGATAAAGGTTGGTAATAATACATTATTTTAGTTAAATTGTTTAGATGTTAATATATGTTTTTAGGTGAAATTTTGTGTAATTATGTTTTTATGTTAATAATGTTAATTTTTGGTTATATATTGTCAGTATAATTATATTTTATGTTAATATATATATTTAGATTTAGACAAAAGTATTTTGTTTATATGTTAAATTACTAACTTTAGTATAATATATCATTTAACCTAACAAGTTATCATTTAGCCTAATAAGGTATAACAAGTTCTATTTTATTTTTTTAACAAGTTCTATTAGTAAAATATATGTTAATTACTAATCTTAGTAAAATATATCATTTAGCCTAACAAGTTATAACAAGTTCTATTATTTTTTTCACAAGTTCTTCTAATTTAATAAGTTTTATTAGGAAAATATATGTTAAATTACTAAACTTAATAAAATATAAAAAAAAATATTGAATTCCGAAGTAGGCCTAGACTGGGCCGGCTTCAAACTGAACTGTCAGTCTGAATCTGGCCCTGACAAGGTTGGATTCGGATTTTTAGTCACAAGCCAGCCCAGTCTGGGCCAGCTTCCATATTATTATTTTTATTTTTATAATTATAAAATTTGTTTATGTAGATATATATTTTCAAATATAATATAATTTTGTATAGTTTTTTATATAAAAAAATGAATTATAATAAGTAAGAAAAAAAAAATTATATACAAATTCCAAAAGTGAAAAGAAAAAAGAAAAAAACTATTTTATTATTTTTTGAGTATAAAAATATTTTTTTATGTTTTTGTATTAAATTATTTAAATATTGATTGAATTAGACAAGATGGGTGTTTTAGTAAACAATTAGTTGGCTAGTTTTGGCAAAGCCAATTAGACTAGACAAATAAAATATTTAATGGTGCAGATGTTAAAAAATTAGGGAGTAAAATACTACTCTATTCAAACTTCAAAAGTAAAAGCAGTAACGTATGCCATTTAAATTTGACATGCTTAATTGATTCCAATTAGCTACATTAAAGATTGAGTTGAACCAATTAAAAAAAAAAAATCCGAAATTGTGTGGATGGGTATTTAGTTTTTAAAATAGAAATATTAAATAACATTGGAGCAGTCTCTTTTTTTTTTTTTTTTTTTTTTTTCCTTCATTGGATTGAAAACAAAATTATACAATCAAGCACTGTTAAAACTACGTAATTTATCCAAATAGTCACAAAAATAAAATCAAAGTGTAATGTATTAGAATTAAAAATTAAGAAACCTAATCCAAATTTTAGAGGTATAAAGTAATGTTTTTGCAATTAGAGGAACAGTTAGTAGTGTTAAATGAGTTAGAGCAATGAGATATGATTTTCTTAAATAGCATATTGCATATTGCATAATGTGCAAATATTAAAAAATTAGGAAATAAGATGTGACTATACAAACTTTAAGGTTTCAATGTGTAATTTAAGGCTCAATTGAGAAAAAACATCCGCCTGTTTATAAACTCTTTTATTAATTAATTTTTTTTTTTTTTTTTTTTTTTTTTTTTTTTTTTTTTCCTCTAAAGTATAACCACGACGAATGTGATGTTATTGGGGTGGTAGTATTATGCAATGACCAAATAGAATTATATTGTATAATATGCTTTCTAAGGAGATAAGATTATTTAATATCGGCACGACGTTAGACGAGTTTCTAGATGCAATTAGGCTGAAGGTAGTTTTAGACGGTGAAAATGTACGTTTGATGGTTCAATGTCAATACCCACTGTATCAATGGCAGTCTCATTGGATGAGTACATTGTATCTGATTGAGGATGGCAATGAACTTACAGTTTGCTTAAATATACCTTTGCAATTTTTCGGGGTATATACAGTTGAATTGATAGGAATATGGTATGTTGGTCTTGGATTGACCAATAAAGTAGGGTTATATACTAGGACGCTAATGGAAGAGTGCAATTTGAACAATTTTCCAAGTGCTTCCCAATACAATCCCTCATGTTACTTGCAAGACCATATTGGAATCTTCCAATTCCAGTTGGTCTACCAGGCCAACGTAGTGGAAGTTTCAAGCGAGGTTCATCTCGCGTTCGTGCAGATTTGACGGATGAAGTTCGTCAGCTAAGCTGAGCTTGAGACGATTATGGACGATCCATCTGCGGTGAAAAACCGTTTTTAGTTTAGAGATTTCAACGACGATATAGATGAGAAGATGATGGCGAATGATCCCGTAGAGGATTTGAATGAGGATGAGATTGATGCGGGAGTAGAGGATGCTGGAGTTGTGGATGAGAACTGTTAGTGTAATAATGAGCTTAGCCCACTTGACCCATAGGGCAAAAAACCCTAATCCCACTTCCTCTATAAATACTCATGTATAGTTTTTATTTTGCATATTCTTAATACATATAACTTTATATTTTTTTCTCAATAGATCAATACATGGTTCATTCCCCTCTTCTCAATTATCTTCACATGGTATCAAGAGCAAGTATTTCTTGAACCTGTTCTTCCTAAAATTTTCGCAACCCTAAAGCTTTCGCCGTTGCCGCTGCTCGTATTCTCCCGAGACTTTCGTCGCTACTGTAGGCTTCATTCTTTCTCCGGTATCAACAACCATCATACTACCGTCTTCGTCTTGCAGAGACGAACACAACGCCACCAAAATCACTGCCACCGGAGATTACACGTGCCCTCATGCGCCTTCAATAACCAACAGTACCACCACCCTTCGCCGTCTCGAATTTTGGGATTTACAACCTCAACTAGGTCTCCAAACAAAGCTTACAATATACTATCAGAATCGTATCAACGAGATGATACGAAGGACGCAAAAACAATTCCATTCCGATGTCGCACGTGCCCTCATGCGCGGTCCAAAGGTTCAGCTCCCTATTCGCGTTAGATCCACGTGCCTTGTTTTTAGACCTATTGTGCCACGTCAGCCCTAAATCCAGTCAGCAGCCTAGTCAATGCCCACCACAACACCCAATCATCGCCACATCAGCATCATCTCAGTGCCAAGTGTGTGCCACGTCATCGCCACCTGAGCCCACGTCAACGCCATGTTAGTGCATTGACTACCACATCATCTGCCGACTGCCACATTAGTGTGTAACGACCTGAGTTCTTAGGGCCGCCATGCAGTTTCTCTGCTTGGAGAATTAATACTAAAATCGATTGACCGAATTTTTATTCTATAAAATCGGGTAAATTTTATAATGCGACAGCGTTAAATAATTAATAATTCATTTTATGAAAATATTTTAATTCATAATGCGACGGCGATAGTTATAATTATTGAATTTATAATTTATCAATTTATCGAAACAATTTTACAACGGTGAATAATAAATATAAATATTACAAATAGAAATTCAACTAAAACTCTTATCGCTGTTTCTCTCTCGCCGGCCTTGCAATCAAGACTGTGGGGTTGTGAGCTAATGCTCAGTAGAACTCCAACACCTCTAATACATGCATTTAATTGATATAACAAATAAAGCACATTGACTGGATTTTCACATAGTCATAATTATTTCATAAAATTTAACAGTTAAAATTCAACAACTGCACTAATAGCATAAATCACACAATAGGAAAATTAAATATGTATATTAAAGGAGTTATAAATTCTACCTGAAATTCGAAGCCGAAATCTGCACCGAAATATTATTCTCTCTCCAAAATTTATTACAACAATTAACTATATATGTATGTGTGTGTGTGTATATATATATATATATATAGAGAGAGAGAGAGAGAGAGAGAGAATTATTTGATTCTAAGCTTCCTGCCTATTTTCCCCCCGGCAGCTCCACTAACATGCCTCCCAAAAATAAGATTCTCCCTAAAGATGTGCTGTTTTCATTTCATGAAGACAACACATTTTAATATTTATATTATTTTTTTATTATTTACATAAATATCTCTCTTAAAATAAAAATAAAAATAAAATATTAATTATTCTCTAAAACTCTTAAAAATATATTTTAAATAGCACAATTGTCCCAAAACTTTTAAAATTAATTTAAAATTAATATTCAAACCCCCAAAATTATCAAATATTATTTATACCATAAATTTGCAAAATAACCCAAAAATATTAAACTTATATAAAATAATATTTTTCAAAAATATAAATTTCTTGGGTATTACAATCTTTCCCCTATAAATAAATTTCGTCCTCGAAATTTCATTCAAACAACAATAATTTAGAATTGCACCACATGGTCATGTTAGTCACACTCAATTCTAGAACAATTGTTCTTTATGTAGAGTCCCATATCTGAAAGTTATCCATAATTTATATTCGTCAATATTCATTCCACTCATCGCAACATTCTCATTCACAGTGGCCCACATTATATCCAACAACATATGGATATGGTGCACTTTGGTCGGTAACACCTAGCATAGATAACCAATTGCAAAAGAATCTTATGTTTCTAAATGCTTTCGCCGCGCTACTCTGATAAAAATAGCAATAAATAACAATATATCCTTAAAAACATCATGGTAGTGTTACTAGATTGAGTCTATCTCAATTCCAATAGGTCTATGACTTTAATAATTTTCGCACTTGACATGACTTTTTAAGCCCACTGCCATATTCCATAACCAGTATTTATCAATGCCAACCAACATTTCAAACCAACATATTCCAACCTATATTATAACCAGTAGATAGCCCAAATTTCATGTGGATTGCCCCGTGAGACTAAAAATAATCAATTCCAATATCCATTTTTAAAATTCCAATAATTTCGTAACCTTCTCCATAGATATCAACACAATTCAACCCTCAAACAAGAAATTTTCTAAAATACGTCTGAAAATATATCAATACCTCTCAATCATATAAATATGTATCGAAACACTCAAATATGTCTCAATCATATAAATATATCTCCAAACACATAAATAAATCTCAAGCACATCAATATGTATTGAAATACATAAATACATATGAATCACATAAATAAGTGTCAACCGCACAAATACATCTTGAAATACATATGTATCCCAAACTACCTAAATATATCTAGAAACACGTAAATATGTCAATTGACGTAAATATGTCTCAATTACACAAATACATTTCAAATATTTAAATTCATGTGAAACTATACAAAATTAAATATATCTCAAATCACATATTTACGTCTTCGAAGCCAGTAACATAACGAGTTTAATACTGAATTCAATACCCACGTAAGTTAATGACATAAAGCCCCCAATCGTATTTCTACAAAGCTTAAAAATTCAAATTAACATTTTCAAATAACATTTGGCTCCCACTAGTCTGATAGTGATCCTATACTCTAACTCCACCTAACACTAGTAGTGGACCGATATCTATTTGAATATTTTATCGGTGTACTGTCTTAGTAATATAAAAGCATTTTATGGATAACATATTTTTATCAAAATTCACTTTCCAATGAAATATAGTCATACTGGCAGTATCCAAATCTCAACAAAAATATCATTGTAACATAACTACCAAATTTAAATCCACTGGTCAACTCACTTGTATATAATAAAATAACATATTTCCTTGCTAGCTATAAGATTGTTTACCTCATGATCGAGAGTTACGACGGTACCGTAACTTATACGACTGTACCACCTAAGGTGGCTATCAACGTCAGGGCCATTTAATATCCCCAATGGTAGAAACAACCACCTGCAGGATTTGTACTCTTGATAGGTTAACATATATTCACCATGCAGGACTTGCTTGACAAGTAACAACATATATCCACCCTGTAGGTCTTGCCCGACAAGTAATCCACATCTCGCAGGACATACCTTCCTGATGGGAAGACAACTATGACATAGTCTGATAATAAAAATCATTTCCCACATCTAAAAATTTACTTGATTCGCGTAATGTTATAAAATAATCAATTTTAATAAACTTTTTTTTTTTTTAGTACGAAAATATAATTTGATAATTTACTTAGAGGACAATACACTTACCTTATCGGTGTACGGTCTTCATAGTATAAAAATAATTTACGGATCAAGTATATTTATCAAACACCACTTTTCAAAATATAATATAAATATAATTGCACATTGATTCGAAATAAAATTCTACCGCTACCATTGCAATAGCATGATGCATTTAAATCTACCAACCAAATCATTTTGATATATAATAAAATACCACACATATATTTTTCTACTAACCATATGATCATTTCACCTCATGATCGGGAGTTACGATGGCACTGTAACCTGCACAACTGTGTCATCTAAGGTGGCCAACAGTGTTAGAGTCATTCAATATCTCCAATAGTAGGGGCAGCCACCTGCAGGATAATAAAATCATTTTCCACCTTCAAAATTTTTACTTGATCCAATAATCATTGTAAAACTGTCATTTTTCATCAACACTTTTTTTTCCCCCACAATTTAATACGAAAATATAAATTGATGATTGATATAGAAGACAATAAACGCCTTTAAATTAATATTTTCAATTCAACAATAAATCCTATGGTCCATTACTAACCCACCACTCCCTGAGTCTACATAATTTATTATCGAAAATGTATCATAACAATTTAATAAAGTTATCTATTATTAGGCCCATCAAGTAAAATAAATTGAAGCTCGTCCATGAGACAATTTATCATCGCAATTTATCATAACAATCTATTTATCATAGCATTCATAATTTGTTTTTTCTATTTTTTTTTTTTGTAAACCTCACTTTACTTACCATAGGTAAGTCCCATTAATCAAGCGCTACCCTAAATGTTAATATGTTTAAATTGAAATTGTAGGGACCAAAGTTAAATAATGTTAACAACATATGGGTGCAAAGTGTCAAACCACAAAAAACATAACGGAGACGGCAATGCATGCAAATATGGACCAGACAATGAAATAGAATAGTGGAATAGTAAAAACAAATAGGAATGGATGCCATGCAATATTTCTAATTAGATTACTAGAAGGCACCTGAGTTTAACATTACTTAGTATATTACTAGAAATTCCATTTGCTTATCAGTGCATGTTAATAATATTCAGTGTCCTATAATATTAGTATATACCATCTTTAATTAATTTAAATTTATTAGTGTCTGTGTCTAATTACTATGAATCTATCAAAACTCATTTTCCAAAAATGAATCCCCCAAGTATTCATATATACCCCAAAAAATTCATATATTTTACACAATCCTTTTAGCCAACAAAAGATTTTTTTTTTTTTTTTTTTTAATTTGACAATTAAATACAAAAATATGAAATAAAGAACAATTGTTAACCTTTATAATCCTTGCCTCGGCTAGAAGAAAATGGAGCTTGAAGGTCCATTTTATATAATCACTCTCCTCTAGGATAATTTTTGAAGTTAGGATAATACTACATATCAATTACTAATAAAGTCATTCAAACCCGTTCTGATACCACCTATAATGACCCGATTTCCTAAGGCCGCCATGCGGTTTCTCTGTTTGGAGAATTAACATTAAAACCGATTGACCGAATTTTCATTCTATAAAATCGGGTAAATTTTATAATGCGACAGCGTCAAATAATTAATAATTCGTTTTATGAAAATATTTTAATTCACAATACAGTGGCGATAATTATAATTATCGAATTTATAATTTATCAATTTATCGAAACAATTTTATAACAGTGAATAATAAATACAACTATTGCAAATAGAAATTCAACTAAAATTCTTATCGCCGTTTCAACTAAAATTCTTAAAGCGCATTGGCATGATTTTCACATAATCATAATTATTTCATAAAATTTAATAGTTAAAATTTAACAACCTTACTAATAGCATAAATCATACAATAGAAAAATTAAATACATATATTAAATGAGTTAGAAATTCTACCTGAAATCCGAAGCAGAAATCTGCACCGAAATATTATTCTCTCTTCAAAATTTATTACAACAATTAACTATAAATGTGTAAATATATATAGAATTATTTGATTCTAAGCTTCCTGCCTAATTTCCCCCCAGCGGCTCCACTGACATGCCTCCCAAAAATGAGATTCTCCCTAAAGAAGCTGATCAACTCTTCTTATTATTCCTTATTATTATCATTATATTTATTATAATATATATACATGTTATATATATATATACTAGCGTATAACCCGTGCCTGAAGGCACGGGCATAAAACATACATCATCTATTTGAACAATTATATCATTTTATTTTATTATTCAACTTTAAATGTTGCATCAACAGAAACAATTACAGTTACAATAATACTTCAGGATAAACAATATTTGTCGTGGATAGAGATCCATATTCGGGAAGAAATACACTTAATCGATCAAATGATGTATACCTTGATAAGGCCACATATAGTTGACCGTGACTAAAAACCGGTGTAGTCAAATCAACTCCAACAAATTTTACTGATTGTCATTGTGATTTATTTATCGTCATAGCATACGCCAAACGAATTGGAAATTGACGCCTTGTCATTTGAAAAGGAAATTCAGAAGACAATGGCGTCAAGGATATTCTCGAAATGAACGCCAAATTTCTTGCTTTATCCCCTGTCAATATTCGAGCTTCTATTACACGTAAAGAACACCTGACAATCATTAATCGTGTGCCATTACAAAGTCCATCACTTGGTGCGATATTTCTCAACAACCTAACTGGACATCCAATTTTCAAATCTAATTTGAACGGAGGTAATCTTGGAGGATCTAAGGAATTCAAGTACTCGTTAGGATAACGATTTGTGATTTGATGATCAGCTCCATCATCTTTAGACATTTTATCTACGGCCAGATATGTGATCATTTCTTCGGGAAAAATATTTAAAGCAGCTGAATTAATAGCACTAACATCGTCATTTCTTGTAGAAAGAATAGAACGTTCAGTTAGAAATATAGGGGTAACAACACTGGGTGTGCCTAGATGTGGATAAACTGAAGATATTAGTTCAACCACATTATGACATTTGTGTATGGTTGACGGCAACTGTACGATTTCATGCGGATCACTGCCAACCTATTTAAAGAAAAAATAAATGTAAATGAATAATTTAGTATCAAAGTATATATAAGTAATCTATTACAAAATGCTAAAATATATTTAAATGAAATATTACCTGAAGTAAATATCTCGAAAATTCTGCATTTTCAATGTTCTTACTATTTAGGCGCATGTTTAAATTCAAAGTTAAGACATGTATATCATTCCAAAGGTACGAACGTCTCAACGATGCTGCCACAATTTGTTGACGGACACCTTTAGGTATAACAGGTAGAATTTGCCGAAAGTCTCCTCCAAGAACGACCGTGATACCCCCGAATGGATTTGGATTACTGTAAATATCTCGTAGCGTGCGATCCACAGACTCAACGCAGTACTTATGTTGCATCGGAATTTCATCCCAAATGATTAACTTTGTCTCTCTAAATAATTCGGCATGCAACGATTGTTTATTGAAATGACAAATTGAATTATCAAGAATATCTAAAGGGATGCGAAATGTGGAATGTGCAGTTCGACCTCCTTCAAGTAGTAGCGATGCAATACCGGACGATGTCACAGTAATGACAATATGACTGTTACTACGACATTTTGCTGCTATGGTATTATATAGAAACGTTTTTCCCATACCAACACCACCATTCAAAAAAAATATTTTTCCTAAATTTTCGAACACTGATGAAGTGATTGATTCGTATGCAACACGTTGGTCTTCATTGAGACGATCAATATTACACTGCACATTCCTTTGTTGTGCTTCACTTTGCATTTGACGATGTTCCCATATTAATCTATTTCCAACTACCATATTCCAATTCTGGACAGGTTGTGGAATCGAAGGAAAATCTACTAAGCTCTTGCCCAATTGTTGAAGTAATTGATTCAAAAGGTACAAACCGTAGTCTTTAATCTGTGCCTCGCTTGGGACTGGTATCGAAAACAACGTGTGAACTTTATGTGAGAGATCATCACATATATGCATCCAAAATTGATCCCACAATTCACACGGATTTAAAGGGGAGCATTGTGTAAGAATGACGCAAAATAATCTTCTCAGTTGATATCCAGTACTCATAATAGACGTCTCTTGAAGATATTGTATCCATTCACTATCATCTTCCAATAGCCTTCTTGCTACACATGCGGCTTTGAACGTTGCATGTTCAATATTGTTTGCAATGTGTAGACACCTAAACGATTGCGGCCCTTTGACTACAGTCCAGAGTAGACGCAGATAAAATCGTTCACCCGAATTGGGAGGCGCAAAATACATTCTGCCGATGGCAAATCCCTTGTGTCGTGGCTTCCAAAATTTTTCAGTTTTATTCCAAACAAAATGCTGGGGAAACTCTTGATAAGTATACACACGTGCAGAAGCATGTGTATCACAATATGAAAAAAATTCTGTTAGAGTCGACTTCTGTGACTGAGCTCGAGAAATGATAGACTCTATTGTTTCAGTAGGATTGAAGACAACCTGATGCATTCCAGGAAAATGGAGAGCCAATCGAACAACTATTTGATTCTCATCGTGCAAAGGAAAACTCAACAATCGCCAGGCTGCCTTAGAGGGTCCAATGTATCTTGCATCAAGATATTGCTTGATCTCATCCATCATTCCCAAAATCAATGTCGTCATATCACCTCCTTTATAGATATACTTGTGGATATATTTGACGCACCTAATCCTAGCGCATACTTCAACATTAATATGACAGTCGAACATCTTGGAAATGTACGGATTGTATGGGACGACGTCTCTATTATCAACTTGTTGCCCCCTCACGGTATAAACTTTGCCATTATCACGACGACGGTAAATGTGATATCCATCTGAATCCATCGTTGTATACTCCGCGAAATCTCGTGGATACCTCTTAGTACATCTGCTGTTCTCCATGCACAGGGCTTGATAATTTCGAGCACCACATGGTCCGTGAACCATGCATTTTTTTATAGTCTCGAAAAGTTCCGGCTCTTCATCTGGATCTGGAAATTCAGCACAAACTATTCTTTCTACTTGGTCGCACGTTTGAATTTTATCTTGATTATCAAGAAATATCAATAAGTGCATATGCGGCAGACCTCTTTTCTGGTACTCAATTGTAAAAACATGGGCAACGTTTTTTTTCAAATACTCGAGTGCTTTCAATCTTTTTCATTAGAGCAATTCTTTTTAACTTGAAAACGCGAGCAATTAAGTCTAAACGGTCAGTTGGTTGTTGATGAGGCAATAAAGCTTCAGTGATTTCTGTCCAAGTTGGATTCGCAGTCATGGTAAGAAACACATCAGGGTGATGGTGGTACCGGGTTATGGCCATTGAATCTTAGAAGATTTCAAACATATGTCTTGGACTACCAATAAAAGATGATGGCAAAATCATTCGTTGACCTATTTGATTAGGTTCCATCCCATCTAATGCCACATTAGTAAGACTTTGATAGAGTTCACTACGAAGATTTGGTTGATGTTGACTAAAGTAATTCAACCTATTTTGCTCGGTCACAGCCCAAGCATCTACCAAGAACTCTTGAAATAATTTTCCTCTCCTTAGAATTGTCGAATACTCTGTCGGCCTTTCAAAAATACGGTAGCTATAAAATTGCATTTGAGTTAGTCGAGCGTTTGTGTGTCGACCGTGAATCATATCCCACTGTCTAAATTCAGGCTCCCATCCAAGCTCACCAAAAGGGAACAACAAAACGTAATGCAATGGTAGATAAGCAGGATGGCATTCATTGATTTTCATTAGTTCATTCCCCCCCTTAAATGTATAACAATATCTCTCATCGCGCTAGTTTCGGTTCCATCCCCCGATAATATGACGGCCACGTCATCAGTTGTCCGCAAATTATATCGCCGACGATCGGTAGATGCTGTGTAGTGAAGAAAAGCAGGCAACATTTATTGTTCCAAATCCAATTGATTTAAAATCGCAAACGCTTGACGAAATTTATCTACGAATGCATTATGTTGCAACAATGTATCTTGAATAGTTTGCAAAACATCCGTTGTCAAATGAGGATTTCTACGGCTTCTCACGCCAAAAGCGAAATCATGATCGTAGATGTACAACTGAGAATAAATGACATATTGTCCTGGTTCTGGGATTAATGCTCTTGTCCGATGACGCAACTCTCCATGTATAGTAAACGTTGTTGGGCCTCTTCCGGAAAGCAGCCTTGTATCCAAGTTGGCACCGAGGCTTGTAAAAGCATTGCTTGCATTGTACTCTCTAGCATAACATCGGAATGATTTTGATCTATCATCATTACCATTTTATAACGCTTTAATTTGCGGAGAAGGTGTGAGAAGTAATGGAAGCCTAACTTTCCCTTGTAAGCAACATGTACCGAAGAGAGGACGTCGTTCGGATGATCTTGCTAATCTCTCATCCATCCAGTGTAATGCAGAACAATGAGGGCACATGACATTCATTCTACCAAGCGAGTGTCGATTTTCACTTGTATGAACATCACGGTCGGCAATTGGATTGTTCAACTCGTCAATATCTTGATTATCGTAAAACTCATCATTGATAGTATTTGGCGGCCTACATTTGATAAATAACAAAATTATTATGTAGATTCTAACAACATATTTGTGAATGCCGTATTTAATTAGATGAATAAGATAAAAAAAAAAAAAAAAAAAAAAAAACTCACCATCTACTCCTAGAAGGTAGATTTGTTTCTTTAACTGCTACGGTCGAGCTTTCATTAAGGTTCGTGGAAAAAAAAGCTTCTTGGTTACCGCACGCAGAAGGGCATGCATCATCAATTATACCAAGAGAATGAGGAATCAAATTTATAACCATCCCATCGTCAACAGATAAATTTCCTGCATGTTCAATATCTTGATTCTTGGCAAGGTGTTGATTTGTTGAAGCTGACCTATAGTTGGCAAATATTAAATTTTACACATCAAACACTTTTAAACATTTAATACTTAATAACATGAATAATGGATTAGTATAATACCTTATACCAGGCAATACAATTGGTTTCTCAACTTCAGGCGTTGAGCATTCATTCAGAGTTACAGTAACAAATGTTTCAGTAAGATTACGTGGAAAAGGCAAATTTGGTTCAACAATAGAATTCATTTGATTAGCCATGGACGATGGAGTAGTGCGATCCCTAAGGAGGTCCATAATTCCAGGGGTACATAGACTCGTAATCATTGATGGCCCACATGATTGTACAATCATTCTCTGTTGTAGTAGAGGCTGAGATGATTCTTCAAGTAGTCTTCTATTCATTTCTAAATGTTGACTATTCTGAATATTTTGTTGACCGGATCTCTCTCGTTCTCTTCGTGCTCGTTAAGCTAGAACACGTTTCGATATGCCGTTGTTGTTGGGTGCTATACATTTAGGAAGTGTAATTGTTTGCTCAACGTCCAACGTTGAGCGACTGTTGGGTATTGTGGACACAAACATTTTAGTAAGATTTGGTGGGGACGTCAAATTGGCCTCAAAAGTAGAATCCATTTCGTTTTCCATTACTGGAGAAGAAACTTGATCACTGAGAATTATAGGGGTATATCGACTTGTGCTTGATGATGACACAGAGACTGTTGTAACCATTCTTCGCTTCGGCGTAGGCTCTAATGATTCTCCCAAAAATGGTTGACCTCCTTCCAGGCATTCATGATTATCTTTATTGAAGCGATCACACCGCTCCTGATCAACTCTTTCCTGTTCTCTTCGTTCTCGTTGAGCTAGAGCCCGTTTTGATACATCGTTCTTGTTGGATGCTATATATTCAGAAGGTATAATTATTTGCTCAACCCCCGTTGAGCGACTGTTAGGTGTTGTGGACACAAACGACTGACCTCCTTCCATAGGGCCATCACATATCTCCCGATCAGCTCTCTCCCGTTCTCTTCGTTCTAGTTAAGCCACAGAACGTCTTGACACATCGTTTGTGCTAGATGTTCTGGAAATGTTACCTGTGCGGGATCTTCCACCTTCTTGACATTCTAGAATCGGACGACTAAATCTCTCTCATTCCCTTTGCATTCGTTGGGATAGAGCAGATTTTGATATGACATTATCATTGAATACCTAGAGATAATATGAGGTTGAATCTACAATTTTCTAGATCGAATAAATGAAAAAGAGCAGTGGAGGATAGTGTGACAAAGTACGAACTAAAATTGGTACTAAATGAAACCATAAATAACATGTAATAAGCTACGGTATAAATAAGAATACGGATAATTTAATATCACTACAAAGGCAAGAGTATAAATACAAAGTCAGATTAGATAAATAACTATACATTTGAAATCACAGCTAAATATGTTCTTATCATGTTTACTTTCAGGTTAAGATTTTTTCAAAATTTATGTATAAACCTAACATGGACACAAATAGTTATAATTATTTAATACGTTTAATAGATTAAATATGTGATTATTGTTGAATGATAAAACAGTGATAATTAAAACTAAAAAATAATTAACCTTACTAATTAGACACATATCACATTGCTACTGATGTTCCCCTTTTCACTTTTCGCAACATTTGAGGTAAAGCACACTTTCTCTTTCCCTCTACTATTTGAAGTAGAATTTTCATTTGACTTATCATCCATTGCCAAAAATTTTTCCTTGAAAAAATAAAAATAAAAATTCAATGCAAAATAAATGATAAACTAAAATTATATTATGAGCTTAAAAAATAAATTGTAAGATTTACATATTAATTAACGATTAACAAAAGCAAGAGAACAATAAAGACAGAAGCATATATAATATTAAATCTATCGCATTAAGACAACTTTTGTTGAATATAACAAAGTAAAACAATCAATCACATTACAAAATACAAAATGTATATCATGAATACAAAATACATTCAAAATATATCTTCAACAACCGAAGAGAAGAAACAGACTTGACATGGTAACCCTACAAAAGGAAAAGAAAGAAAAAAATATATTAGACATAAAATATACAAAATGTATATCATGAATACAAATTACATTAAAAATTATTTATACCTTAAAAAACAGTTTACGGCACAACTTCATTACTTTGACTGCCAATTTGTAGCTGAACCTCGTATTCCTCCAGTGCCTTTAAGCCAATTTGGTCGTCCTCGATGCTCTCTAACAAAGTTCCTAATGCTCTTAGGTCTAGGAGTTCTTTCTTTAAGGCTCTATGAACTCTAACTCTAGGCCAAGATTTCGGTAGAGTACGCACTATTACATACACCAACACTGCCCAATTTGGTTGAAACCCCTTACGTCTTAGGTGGTAATACATGCGCTCTTTTCTAAGTACATGCATTCTAACACTCTCTTTTTCATTCATTTTCCCTCTTTCAAATTCTCTCTATAATGGATGTACATCTCGTTCAGCCTCTTCTAAAAATTGTACAAATTCAACGGCAGTAGGAGGTCGATGATTTTCAAATATATTCTTTGTCGCCACATCCCAATTTGATGGTAAACCATCAACAATTTGGTTTATTATGTCTCTCTCACTAATTTTGTACCTATAATTCTGCAAAATTCTAGCACTTGAAATTTTATTCATCCCATATTCTCTAACGAGACAACTTTGTAAATAAAGTTTCTCGTAAAAGAATTGTTTTTCCTTACGCAACTTTAACCTAGTACTCGTTCTCAATACAATAGCGGGTCGTACCATATTGCCTGAGATTAAAGGACATAAATAACACATAAGGCACAACAAATTTAACATAAAAAAAAGGGTCTATTATGTTTTCCGTTGATTCTAAATGAATACGAACCAAAAACACAGAAACAAAACAAAAACAGAAACGGCAAACAGAAATAGAAACAGAAACGAAAACAGAAACAGAAACACATTGGTTTTGTGTCTATTATGTTTTCCGTTGAATCTAACTGAAGACGAACCAAAAACACAGAAACAGAAACAGAAACGGCAAACAGAAACAGAAACAGAAACAGAAACACATTGGTAACGGGACAACTTTGTAAATAAAGTTTCTCGTAAAAGAATTGTTTTTCCTTACGCAACTTTAACCTAGTACTCGTTCTCAATACAATAGCGGGTTCTATATATTGAGGAGGGAGGAGAAAGAAAAGATAGAGAGTGAAAGTGCTTTACTTTTTTTTTTTTTTTGCTGCTTAGGTGGCAAATGTTTAGTGTTTTTTTTTCCAAATATTTTTTATTTTATTTCAAAAAAAAAATTCAATTGTGGGTGTTTTATGTTTTATTCTTTATGTTACTGCTCTCAGATCTGAGTAAAGAAGAAAAATTGCGTTAAGTAGCTGACAACCAACGTCAAAATTTATGAAAACTTTTATGACATGAATCCGAATACATTAAGACGTTGGTGCGTCCCTTACTATGACTGAGGGGATGCTCTTGATCGATCATTATAGTGTAAATGAATATATACAGTTGACCCAATTTAAGTGGGACAATAATTTAATTGTTGTTAGTATATAATTTTATTTAAAAAAAATTGATATATAAATTAAAATAATGTTTAAAAAAAAATTAATGCGGTAATTATTCCTAAAATATTTTATAATTTAAAAATAATAATAATATTTTGATGATGTGTCCATTTTTAATTTTTAAGAATAAAAAAAACAGAATTTTATGTTTTTATTTTTTATTTAGCAAATACAAAATAAAATTATTTATTTTAATTTCCTATGATTATAATAGAAAAAAATTATTTGTTCAATTTTTTATTGGTTGAGTCATCCAATTATTGTGGTCTAAGTTCTATTTTATAAATAAAATAAATATTGGGGTCCATTTTGTAAATAAACAAAAACCATGGGCGGTTTTCCTGAATCCCAAGGGTTATATTTCACTTGCAACCAAACAGAAACATGAACAGAAACAAAAAACAGGAACAAAAATAGAAACAGCAGCAACAGAAATAGAAACAGGAAATAGAAACAGAAAACAGGAACAGGAACCGAAATAGCGAATTGACCAGAAACAGCAGGAACACAGTTTTTTTTTAAATCCTCACATATAATAATCACAGTTTTTGTTCGAAAAATAGAAACACTAAATTGAAACATAAATTAAGAACACAATGAACACAGTTTACTAATTCTCTTCATAGAGTGTTTATGTTATAAGAAGAAACTAAACTAAAACACTTAACAAATGCTAAACAGAAAAAAAAAAAAATAGAACAAATTTCAGGAACCAAAAAATAATATGTTTCGATAGTGTTCTCTATTTCTTTTTAAGCGTTTCTATTCTAAGAAAAACGAAACGCTAAACAGAAACAACAAACAAAAATAGAAACACTAAATTGAAACATAAATGAACACAATGGATGACTGAACTGAAACTGAATGTGAACAAAGCAACGAACCTGGTGAGCTAAATCAAAATAATGTCAGCAGCTTTTGGTGTCTTGTCAATGTTCTAACGCACTTTGCGAATTGAATGCGTTCTTACCTATATCACATTGAAAGTTTTTTTTTTTTCAAAAAACCTTGTTGCAACCAAACAGAACATGAACAGAAACAAAAAACAGGAACAAAAACAGAAACAGCAAGAACAGAAACAGAAACAGGAAACAGAAACAGAAAACAGGAATAGGAACCGAAACAGCGAACGGAACAGAAACAGCAGGAACACAGTTTTTTTTTAAATCCTCACATATAATAATCATAGTTTTTGTTCGAAAAAACACATTATCCACTGAATTTATCAACTATATTTTGCTTTGGGCACCCAAATACATAGGGTCGGCCATGTTTTCAACTATACTATTTCAAAGAAAATAGCCAAAAAAAAGAAGTTTGTATGTTTTAGAAATTGAACCTGGTGACCTGAGCCAAAAACCAATCTTTTCGATAGTTACTCTCCCCAATTATGTAAACCAAATCTCCATCAGGATATAACTCCGGATATCTTTCCCATAATCCATATTGCCTAAACTTGTCAATAAGAACAATTATACTTGATTTTGAATAAATAATCAGTTTGTATTTAGGTGACGCATTTGGTTCGTGTTAACTATTTCTGCTCCCAGAAAACTTTGAATAGAGAGAAAAAATGAAAATAAACCAAATCTGTTTCTGTTCTGATTTATAAATTTTGTTCGAAAATCTGAGATATAAAATAAAACAAACCAAACGCCACCTGAAGCCTATGTTTTAGTGTTTCTGTTCCTAAACATGGTGGAAATGAACAAAAAGCAAAACACTAGGAACAGTAAAGAACTGCTGCCAAAGGCCACCTGAAGCCTATGTTTTAAGTGTTTCTGCTGTCAGATTTTAAAAAGCAAAACAAATCTGAGATATAAAATAAAACATTTTTTTTTTATTTTCCAATTTTCGTTCTAAGAATTAAGGGGGAAAAAAACTAACCAAACGCCACCTGAAGCCTATGTTTTAGTGTTTCTGTTCCTAAACATGGTGGAAATGAACAAAAAGCAAAACACTGGGAATAGAAACATTGGGAACAGTAAAGAACTGCTGCCAAACGCCACCTGAAGCCTATGTTTTAAGTGTTTCTGCTGTTTTCTTAACACCCAGGTAATTTTTTTTTTTCGCCTTTATTTCGTTCTTAATTCTTTATTGTAAACCCAATCGTTCTATTTCAATCTTATTAGTTGTAATCCATTTGAGGAAATCCCAATTTGTTTCAAAAAATTATTGCATTGAAACAGAGGTTCTATATGTAACCAAACGCCAAACATTTTTTTATTCATTTGCTTTTTAAAATCTGACAGCAGAAACACTTAAAACACTTAAAACACACCAACAAAATCTGACAGCAGAAACAATTTTCGTTCTAAGAATTGCAAATATTGTTGGTTCCTGAAATTTATTGGTTGGTTCCTGAAACATAGGAATAGAGAGAGGAGAGTACCTATGAATGGAGATGATGACCGTCGGCGACCTTCACCGTCCAAGCCCTTGACTGAAACAGAAACAGAAACAGAAACAGAAACAATTCTTAAACAAAAACAGAAACAGAAACCGAAACCAAATGCTACCTTGCGAGGAGCGATTGTCTGAAGCGAGGAACCAAACAGAAATATGAAGCGAGGGTTTTATAGATGCGAGATGGAGCGATTCCATTAGGGCTTCGATAGGTTCCATTAGGGCAGAGAGGATTCGATAGGCACGGATTAGGGCACGGTAACGCACGATTCTACAGTGAGGGAGATGACGGTGAGGAACGACACGGTTACGAAGATTAGGGAGGCGACGAAGAAGAAGAAAAGCACTCGGATTAGGGCACGGAGAAGCGGCGGACGACAGCTACAGATCTATCAGAGTAGGGAGGCGACGGCGACTGCTTGACGGTAAGGCTCTCTGTCTTTTTTTTTTTTTGATAAATTGAAATGTCTTTTCTCTTATCTATATGTATGTATATTGTGTGTATATTGTGTATATAATATCTATATAATAAATTGAAATATTATATAGATATTATATAAGGCTCTATATGTGTCTATTAGAGTAAGGAGGCAACGGGATTGCTTGATGTAAGGCTCTCTGCCATTTTTTATTTATTTATTTTTAATAAATTGAAATGTCTTTTCTCTTGTCTTTTCTCTTATCTATATGTGTGTATATTGTGTATATAATATTATAATATAAAATATATATGTGTGTATATTGTGAAATATTATATAGATAATATTATTTAAGGCTCTATATGTGTCTATTAGAGTAGGGAGGCGACGGGACTGCTTGATGGTAAGGCTCTCTGCCATTTCTTTTTCTTATCTATATGTGTGTATATTGTGTATATAATATTATAATATAAAATATATGTGTGTGTATATTGTGTATATAAAAGTAATCTAATGGTTACGAATATCCAGAGACATCCAACGGTCCTGAATGTAAACGAGCTGATTTATTTTATATATATATATATATATATATATATATATATATAATTTTATTATGTATTGTCTTCATTTCATGAAGACAACACATTTTAATATTTATATTATTTTTTTATTATTTACATAAATATCCCTTTTAAAATAAAAAAAATATTAATTATACTCCAAAATTCTTAAAAATATATTTTAAATAGCACAATTGTCCCAAAATTTTTAAAATCAATTTAAAATTAATATTCAAATCCCAAAAATTATCAAATATTATGTATACCATAAATTTGCAAAACAACCCAAAAATATTAAATATATATAAAATAATATTTTTCAAAAATATAAATTTCCTGGGTATTACATGTCCACGTCACGTCATCGGCTTTCTTCAAGGTTCTTTATTTGACCAGTTCGACCTATTTTTGACCAATTTTTTTGCAAATTTAAACTGAGTCCTAAAGTTTTTCAGAGTTTCTGGCCTCCATTTTGTGATTTGAGGCTCACATAATATCCTTTCTGTTATATCCGTCTAGTTCCTACACTGGTTCACCTATTTTTCACCTGGTCCTTGAAGATTCAATATTGGTTCCTGGACAATTTAAACATCCCGAATTTATCTGTGATATCCATCAAATCAAATTCGGATCATACAATATAGTTCTCTTTATATTGTTGATTTGATTCATCACGGAGATTTGATCGATTCAAGGGGCTTTCAATTGCTTCTTTAAGAGTATGGATCGGTTTTTGGATAATTTCAGCATCCTAAATCTATCCATGACAATAGTTTCTCCAGGCTGAATAGTGATGTCTATGGGTTCTTCGCTCATTATCATTGTCAAAGAGGGTTCAGATCCTACCTCCACTACTGTCACTATATCTATTGAAGATTTGGTCTCACTCATCCTTCATATCTTCTCCAATAGTAGTAATGGTACAAACCTTTCCCCTGCTCTCTCACTTACTAGAGATAACTCTTCTTAGTTCTTTGATTCTGCTTATTGCAATCATATGACATCCGATCCCCATATTTTTTTCAACCAAACTCTTCGCTATGAATATCCCTAGTATTCATACCGCTGATGGTTCTCAAATGCGTGTTATTCATACCAGTTACGTTTCTACTTCCCATCTTTCGATTCTTGACATGTATTTGATTTCGAAACTCACCTTAAATCTCTTGTCTGTTGGGTAACTTTGTGAATTGAGATTTGAAGTCATATTTTCTAATAGTGGTTGTCGTGTGCAGGATCCTCGGATAGGAGAAACTCTTGGGACTGGTCGTAAGGTTGGACGCCTATTTACCAGTTTGCACCTTCCATCTCCAACTCTATTACCGCCACAACCCCAAGTCCTTTTATCAACCTATGCAACCTCATCACCACCACCGATATCCTCATCCTTATCTCCACAACCACCAGCTGATCTCTCACTATCCCAAATGTGGTATGCTTAATTAGGTCACACTTCATCAAGCCGACTCAAATCGCTTATCTCTAGCAGTCAGTTAGGTTCAATTTAACATGAGTCATTCAAATGTATCAATTACCAACTTACCAAACAACCAGCCCTACCTTTCAAAGAGAGTCAGTCTATTTTCCTTGCACCATTTGATCTAATTCATTCTGATATTTGGGGGCCTTTTCTTCATGCCTCAATGGGTGACCTTCGTTACTTTGTTATCTTTGTGGACGACTACTTTTGATATACATGTTTTTTTCTTATGAAACATCGATCCAAACTATTCCAAATATATTATGAGTTTTCTTCTATGGTTCAAACCCAATTTTTTAGAAATATCAAAGTTTTTCACTCAGATAATGTAATGGAATACAAGGATCATGCTTTTCTTAACCTACTTTGTAAAAATGGCACGCTTCCCCATTACTCGTATCCTAGTATATCCCAACAAAATGGACGAGCCGAACACAAACATAGACATATTCTTGACACAGCTTATGTTCTCCTCATTTCTTTATCATGTCCTAAGCGTTTTTGGGGTGATGATGCCTTCGCAGCCGTCTACACAATAAACCGTGTCCCTTCCACTACAATCCAAAATCAGTCTCTATTTGAACGCCTTTTTGGTAAAACTCCTGATTACTTTGAACTTAGAGTCTTTGGTTGCACCTATTTTATTTTTCTCAAACCACATAAACACAACAAACTGGAACCAAGGGTTCGTCTGTGTTGTTTTCTTGGATATGGCATCGAACATAAAAGGTATCGGTTTTGGGATCCCATTTCTAAAACCCTTCATATCTCGTGACATGTTATTTTTTGGGAATATCAAATGTTTTCTTCCTTACAGTTATTTGATTTGTCAACCCTCACCAACTCCAGATTCTTTACTGATCTATCCATTGAGTTATTTTCAGATAATACAGTTTCAGGTACTGTTGAGTCCACTCTAGTACCACCTGTTGCGCCCAACCCTACACCTTATGCTGAGTCTACCCCAGACCTACCAGTTGAACCCCATCCAGAATCACCAGCTGATCTAACCTCCTCAGCTCCAACGACCAAGCCTGAGACTTCTCCTATAGCTGATGATTCTGTACCAATTTCCTAAAAAACCCATGCTCTAGAACACCCTCGTCGCTCTACCAGGGTAACTCATCGTCCACATTATCTAACTGATTTTCATTGTTTCTTCTCTATACTTTATCTGCACTTGCCTCAATCCTATAAGGAGGCTAGTACTAATCCTTTTTGGAAGAAAGCAATGAACGAAGAACTTCAGGCCCTCGCTAAAACTCATACTTGGGATATTGTTGATCTGCCCTTTGAAAAAACTCCTATTGGGTACAAATGGGTGTTTAAAATCAAAACACTCTCTGATGGCTCTGTTGAACGATATAAAACCCGACTTGTTGCTAAAGGATTCACTTAGGAATATGGCATTGACTATGAAGAGACATTTGCTATAATGGCAAGGCTAACATCTGTCAGTACATTTCTTGCCGTCGTTGCCATTTGAAAATTAACTCTCTTTCAAATGGATGTAAAAAAGACATTTCTCAATGGTGATCGTCTTGAAGAAGTCTATATACATACACCTCCCAGCCTGGTTTCCCCTAGAAATAAAGTTTGTCACCTTCATCGTGCCCTATATGGTTTAAAACAAGCTCCACGTGCCTGGTTTGCTAAATTTAGCACCACTATTCATCGTTTTGGGTTCACACCTAGTTCTCATGATTCGGCTCTATTTATTCGACATACTGCCAACGATATTATCCTTTTTTTGGTGTATGTAGATGATATAGTTATTACTGGAGATGATCTACGTGGTATTTCTAAACTCAAAAAGTTTCTCAGTGGCCAATTCGAGATGAAAGATCTTGGTGTGCTCACCTATTTTCTTGGCCTCGAAGTCTCATCTAGTTCTGATGGATATTTTCTCTCTCAGGCCAAATATGTCTCGGATCTCCTTTCCAAGGTTGGGATCATTGACTCAACCACTATCACTACTCCTCTCGAGCCGAACATCAAACTTACCCCACTCGATGGTTCACCTCTTCAGGATGCCATTCTATATTGCCAACTAGTTGGAAGTCTTGTATATTTTAGTGTCACTCGCCTTGACATTGCCTATATCATTCATCAGATCAGTCAGTTCTTGTCCTTTCCTCAGACCACTCATTACTCGGCTGTTCTTCGCATTCTTCGGTATGTCAATGGTACTTTATTTCATGGGATTTATTTCTCAGCTCAGTCTGTTCCTATCTTACAAGCTTATTCTGATGTTGATTCGGCCGATGACCCCACCGACAAACATTCCACCACTGGTTATTGTTTTTTTTTGGGTAATTCTCTCATTTTCTGGTGTAGTAAAAAACAAACGTGGTTGCTCCCTCCAGTACTGAAGCTGAATATCGTGCCATGGCTGATGCAACTCAAGAGCTTCTCTGGCTTCAATGGTTACTAGCTGACATGGGCATCTCTTTTCCTACATCCACTATCCTATACTGTGACAACAGAAGTGCTATTCAGATCACTCACAATGATGTATTCCATGAGCGTAAAAAACACATCAAGATTGATTGTCACTTCATTCGACATCACATTCTGCAGAATACGGTTCATCTACAATCCATCAGTTCAGTCGATCAAACAACAAACATTTTTACTAAGGCTCATCCACCGGGATATTTTCACTATTTGGTTTCCAAACTCAAGTTCACCTCCCACTTACCGCCTTGAGTTTGATGGGGGATGTTAGTGTAGTAATGGGGTTAGCCCACTTGGCCCATAGGGCAAAACCCTAACCCCACTTCATCTATAAATACTCATGTATAGTTTCTATTCTGCATATTCTTAATACATGTAACCTTATATTTCTTTCTCAATATTTCAATACATGGTTCATTCCCTACTTCTCAATTATCTTAACAGGAACGAGATTGAGGTTGTAATCGATGATACTATTGATAATAATGTGCAGATGACGTATGAGATCCCGATCCCGTATGTCACACCCCCACCCTGGGTCCCAATGTCTGAGGTCGGGCGTGACGTCGACTTGATGTCACTCGACCAACCATATGTACTTATAAACTAATTACTGATATGAATTTTCAGAGAAAAAAATATAGATACTTCACCAACTCAAAATATTCAACAGTTATACTAAAACAACTATTCCATAACAAAATTACAAAAAGTTTAACTGCTCACTCCCAACAGTTATCCTGACAGACATAAAAATAAAATTCACTACGTCTTCTGACTCTACCTAGCGCCAGTAGTGGACCCGTCTCTAACAGAGGTACTTGAGACCAAATATTTTATCGGTGTACTGTCTTCATAATATAAAAATAATTTATGAATCAAGTATAATTATCAATACCACTTTTCATAATAGAATATAATCACAGTGATATTTTTCAAAACAAAATATTACCGCACAAGTAATATCAAATTTCACGAATATCATCAACGAATAACAATTGAATATAAATCAACTAATCAAACCATTCTTATATAATAAAATAACATAATCATATTTCGTTACTAGCCGTAAGATCGTTTCACCTCACGATCGAGAGTTATAACGGTACCATAACATGTACAACTGTGCAATCTAAGGTTGTCATCAGTGTCAAGACTATTTAATATCTTCAATAGTAGGAGCCAACACGTGGTATAAACCACCATATCAGAATAATAATTATCATCATCAACAACAACAACAACAACCATAACAACCACTTGCAGGACTTGTCCTCCTGTTAAGTCACAACACAACAATAACTCGTAGGACATATCCTCCTATCAAGATCACAATAGGGCATATAGGTATAATAATAAAAATCAGTTCCCATATTCAACATTTTTACTTGATCCATCCAATGTTATAAAACAGTCACTTTTAAATAAATCATTTATTTTTCTCAAACTAATACGAAAATATAATTTGATAATTTACCTATAAGACAGTACACTCACCTCGATAATCGCACTACTACTTTGCTACCGCCAAAACACTAACGGAGTTGACCTCACTTGTGAACCTAACATTGATAGGGCCTAAACTAAGAAATTAAATAATCTAAAATAACGTGCAATGTGTGGATTGCATAAATGCAATTTTTCTCATTCCCATATTTTCTTAATTATACGAAATTTATCAATATTAAACGTTCTATTTTCTTAGGTTAATATTAATAGTACAAAAATTATTATAACAACAAATTACAAATGTTTTTTTAATTAATAATTTTAATCTACGGAAAAATATTAGCTAATTGTTAATAATATTTATTAATCAACAAAAACACAAAACTTACTATTTTAATAAAAAAATAGAATTCTACCATAAATTAAATTTTTCGCCATTTAAATATTTTTGTTTAAAATTATACATCTTATATACACATATATATGTATTACGGTGTATATAAACATATATGTATATATCTTCACACTTTATATACACACATGTATATTAATCGAAACCAAAGAAGTGAAAAGGAGAAAAGTTACCTTATATTTGAATGTTGGGCAATATCCAAAAAGAGAGAGAGAAAAGCAAATTTTGGAGAGTGCAATACAAAAAAAAAGAAAGTAAAAATGGGTAATTTGGGAAAGAGGCGATTCATGTCATTTCTTTTTTTTGTTTCTTTTTTTGCTTGCTTGCCAAATGGTGCCATGTGTCACTCCCATATATTTCTTTGCTAGCTAATAAAATATAATTTACGTATATCCCCCTCTTCAATCTTTAAATATCAATTTAAATCCAAAAGTTAAGATTAACATTTTAAAATTTCAATTGGCCCCTCATTCATTTTTTTTAAAATTAAATTAATCTATTAACCCCAAATTTCTTAAAATTAAAATTTTAAAATATCACAATGACCCTTGAAAATATTAAAAATGAAATTTTAAGGGTTAATTACACTTTACCCCCTGTAGTTTGGCCCATTTTCACTTTATCCCCTGTGGTTCAAATGTCGCCGCTTAACCCCCCTGTGGTCTTGGATCTAACTACAAATCTAACAGTTTCTGTCAAAGTTAACAGATTTGGGCTTCACACGCCTGCAACGAGGATGTTCTTGTTTTTTGTACTTTTTCCCTCCAAAATACATTTTCCTTGTTCTCATTTTACCCCCATATGTCTCTATAACAATAATACAATTTCTTGTCCCCATTTTCCTTCCAAAATACTTTTTTCTTGTTCCTATTTTTTTCATTATTTTTATTTTTCATGTCTTCTTCAAGTATTTTAAACACAATTTCTTACATTCTTCAAGTATTTTTATTTTTCTCCTACACAGTATTTTTTTGTGAAATACACCATCTTAATAATAATAATACACCATAATAGACCATGTTAATATATTTTTGATATCTTCTTCAAAATACACAATTTCATGAAAATATACCATGTTAATATATCCAAATATATTAAAATACATAAAAATAAATAAATTACATTTCATCTTGATGTACCATGATATGAAACAAATATATATATATATAAATTCTATTTTCAATTACATTATAATATCAATTTAAATTACATTATTTCACCATAATAATTCTTAATTTATTATTTATTTTCAAAACTTCAGTCATTATTATATCAATTTTTTTATTTAAAATTAATCTTATTAATTTCATTTGATTATTCAAATATCACATTTTTTATTCAAGTATTTATTGATTTTCATACCTTTTAATTAATATTACTTATTTATTAAAAATCAATTTCAGCCCTGAATGCAATTGTAAATAAAGTCAATGGTCAATTTATTGAATATGAATACAAGGATAACTAAATAAAATTCCATTGATTAATTCAAAATTAAAACATAAATTGAGAGGTGATAATGTAATTTATTTCCATACTCAGAACACTTAATTTGGAGTTACAGAACCAAATCAATTCCCAAATCCACAAACAGGAAAACAATAAAGATTGATAACATTATTAAAACATTGTTCAATTGATCAATTACAATTTTAAAACATAACCCCGTGTATTGATTCCATTTTACAACTTCCTCTCTCCACTTCTACTCAGGTGATCAAAAGCCAGAAAATTCTTTTGGGCCCCCACTATTTGTTAAATGTTTTACTTAAACCCAAAAATTTTAAATTATCACATTGCTCCTAAAATCTCTTAATCCATATTAAATTGGCCCACCTCCCAACTTCAAGGACAAATATATCAGTATATGGTCCATGTTCTACCAATCTTATGCAAAAGTTGCAAACTTTGGTATTTTGATTCAAAAGTAATTCTAAAGATTCAAGGACCAAAATGCTACATTTAAAATGTTTATGCTTTGAGGTGAAAGAAAATATAAATATTAAGGGTAAAACATATAATTTACCATCATACCCACATGTGTCTCTCTCTAAAATGTTTTCTCTCAAATTAGGGAGAGTACATAAAAATATCAATTGCAAGAGACCATTTTCAAAGGGCTTCCAGACGCCGGAAAATGACAACCAGAAGAACTGGAAGAAGGTTGAAATTATTCGCCAGAACTCCAATCTGCAACAACAGTTGGAAGATGAATTTGAAAAACAAGGCACGACCGGTGCCGGAGCTTCCGGAGCTACTACACTAGAAATTGATCAACAATGACAATAATCTAAAAATAAAATCTAAACAACTGATAACTCGAATCATACAATGAACATAAACCATTAAAAACTCCAAAATCAAACTAGATACAAAAAAAAAAAAAAAAAAAAAACACCAGAATCAACGAATTGGTACCGAAATTTCGAATTTTAAACAATTCAAGCTCGAGATTCGGATAAAATTTGATCTTCTACAAGAAATTGCACAGATCAAGATCAATTAAAACTTCCAAATGATCTTTAATTCCTTATCTCTTACCTACATGGAAACAATTGACTCATGCAGACCTTCCACACAACCAATAAATAAAAACATATGCACGATCCATTTCAATTATACACTAGAAATTGAACGACAAAGACAATAATCAAAAAACAAAATCTAAACCACTGATCACTTGAATCATGCAACGAACATAAATCGTTAAAAACTCCCAGACCTGTCGCCAACTGAGTCAGCACAATCAAACCCACAACTAGAGAGAGAGAGAGATAAATTTTGGTGAATCGAAATTGATTTTTTTTTCATCTGGGTATTCTTCAAAATGATTAAAAATGGCCACATCTTCTCTCTATTTCAACAACGATTTCATCCCTAAACCCTAAATCGATTTTAGCAACGAAATAAAAATTGAATCATGAAATCGACTTTAGTAAGGAAATCGAAATCGTAATCAAAATTGAAAGAGAGAGAGAGAGCGCTAGCTTACACATGACGGTAAAGACAACAACCATGGTGATGGTAGAGACAACAGAGATGGTGGTGAAGACGACGACGGCACAGTGGCTAGAGAAGACGACAATGGCCGCGGTGGCTGGAGAAGGCAACGGTGATTCGTTGGCAATGGAGACAATCTTAGTGGCGATGACGATATCGTGCAGATCTGACCACTGACGGGTATGTCCATCTAGAGCAGACCAAAGAGAGAAAGCGAGAAGGAAGCTGGAAACAAAAAGAGACAAGAGAGAGAGAGGTTTTTTTTTAGGTGGGTGAGAGAAATGGTAACGAGCTAAGGGTTAATTACACTTTACACCCTAACAATTGTGAATAATTATGGAAGGGCAAAATTGACATTTTATATTTTTCGTCAACAGAGTTAGTATTGCACTTAGGTCCACAAACCACAGAGGAGGGGTAAGTGGCGACGTTCAAATCATAAGGGAGAAAAGTACAAATAGGCCAAATCATAGGGGGTAAAGTATAACTAACCCAAATTTTAAAATAACACACTAAACCAAATTTTCCTAAATGTTGCAAAATGCAACTAAAAATATGCATATGCAGAATTGGATCTTACAATCCTTCCCCCCTAAAGAAAATTTCATCCCGAAATTTTAATTACCTTAAACGAATAATTGTGGATATTTATTCCTCATATAATCCTCTCTTTCTCACGTCGCTTCTTCCACGGAGTGATTATGCTATAGCACTTTCACCAATAGAATTGTCTTTGTTCGCAACACTTGACCCATATGATTTAGAATTTGTATTGACTTCTCAACGTATGAAAAATCTTCCTTTAATTCGATTGGTTGAGAAGTCAACACATGCGAAAGGTCTGACACGTATTTCCTGAGCATCGAAACGTGGAAAACATCGTGCAATCTAGATAACTTTGGTAGTAGAGATAGTCGATAGGCCACTGTACCTCTCCATTCTAGACTCTCATATGGCCCGATGTACCTCGAACTTAACTTTCTCTTTTTCCCAAATCTCATTATTAATTTCCTTGGGGATATACGTAAAAACACTTAATTGCCCACTTTAAATTCCATCTCTCGTCTACGCTTCTCAGCATAATTTTTTTGTCGACTCTGAGCAGCCTTTAGCCCTCTTGAATCACTTTTACTTTTCCCCCCCATCATCTTAGCAATGTCACGCATCAACAATTTTTGTTCTCTAACTTCAGTCCAACAGACTAGAGTTCTGCATTTTCTACCATACAACGCCTCATATGGTGCCATATCAATTGTCGAATAGTAGCTATTGTTATAAGAAATTCCATCAACGTCAAATGATCATCCCAACTACCAGAAAATTATAGAATGCAACCTCTCAACATATCCTCCAATGTCAAAATTGTACGCTCTGATTGGCTGTCTATCTAAAGATGAAAAGTTGTATTGAATTTTAACTTGGTACCCAGAGCAGCTTGAACACTCAACAAGAATTTTGACATAAATCTCGGATCTCTATCCGACACTATAGAAATTGGCGCACCATGCAATTTGATGATTTCATCAATATACAATTTTGTATACTTGTCCATGGAGTACGTAATTTTTACAACCATAAAATGAACAAACTTTGTAAGTCTACCAACAATCACCCTAATGGAATTATGTCCCTTTTTAAGTACAGAGAAATCTCGAAACAAGATCCATCGTGATATGTTTTCACTTCTATTCTGGGTTAGGTAATGGTTGCAATAGCCCTCCTAGACACTGGTACTCGATCTTTATTTGCTGACAGACAAGACACCTGACAGCAAATTCTGCAATTTCTTATTTCATTCCGTTTCACCAATAGTATTCTTGCAAATCTCTATATATTTTGGTACTGCTCGGAAGCATTGTATATGCTGAGCTGTGCATTTCCTCCAAGATATCTTTCTTCAACTCGGTATTATTAGGCACACACAATCTATTCTCAAACATCAAAGTTTCATAATTATCTTTGACCCGATAGTTGGTTCTCTGATCATTTTTCATTTCATCTCTGATCTTTCTTAATAGGGCATCCGACTTTCGCGCTTCTATAATTGCGGTCGATTAACGTCAGTCTTAAGGTCAAAGTCATAAGTAATGACGCAGTTTGACCAATTGGATTCGTAGAGATTTCATCTCGACATATAGGTTAGTATGAACGACTCAAAGGTGCGCAACCGAACCCATCGATTTTTTACTCAATGCATTTGCTACAATATTAGCCTCTAGGATGATAATGGATAGCACAATCATAATCTTTATTCAATTCCATCCAGTGCCTCTGTATCAGATTTAATTCTTTCTGAGTAAACAAATATTTCAAACTCTAGTGATTAGTGTATATCTCGCAAGTCTCGCCATACAAATAATGTCTTTAGAGTTTTAAGGTAAACACAATCACCGCTAACTCTAAATCATTCGTCGGATAATTACACTCATGATTCTTTAATTGGCAAGAAGCATATGCAATCACGTGGCCATATTGCATCAACACACAACCTAGCCTCTAGTGTGAAGCGTCACTGTATATCACAAAGGCACCACCTTCTATTGGGAGAGAAAGTATTGGTGCTGATATCAGTCTATTTTTCAGCTCTTGAAAACTCTATTCACATTTGTCAGTCCACTCAAACTTAGCTTCCTTGCTAGTTGATAGGTGTGAAAAACCTATCTATTTTTAAACCGAATTTGTTAGTTTTCAAGTATTTTACTTATATTTAATTGTGTTTTAGTGTAGAACAGGTGAAAGGACGTCAAAGGGCGAGAAACAAGTAAAACCGGTGGAGAAACAGTGAAGTAAATGTGCAAAACAGGGTTTCGGTGAATGAAGATCACCGCCTAGGCGGAAGTTCCACCGCCTAAGCGGAAAAGAGGCAGAATGTTGGAGGACTGAAGGGATGAACCACCACCTAGGCGAGAAAACCACCGCTTAGGTGAGAAAAGATCAGAATGATATGCCAGCATGCACCGCCTAAGCGGAAAAACCATCGCTTAGGCGAAGTTACCGACAGAAGTTAACTTAAGACCACCGCCTAAGCGGTGACCCACCGCTTAGGCGGTGACACTCTGCACAGAAATATCTATTTTCAGATATTTTGAAGATATTTCCAAACCTTACCTATTTAACCCTTTTCTCCACCAAACCTCAAAAGATATATAGACGAGAGAAGAGGCTCTGGTTGTTCTTGAGAGCTCTCCTTCCACCTTAGTTAGGTTTAGGTAATTTAGGAAGTAGATTAGATTAGTTTAGGAGGTGTTCTTGGCCAATGCTTGAAGAGCTAGAAGAGGAAGTTTATCAACGGAAAATAGGAAGCTCGAGAGGATTGTTCTTTGGCGAAAGTAGACTACTCCACTTTGAGATTTTTCTTTTCTTCCCTTCTTTCCATGTTTGTATTTAATGTTTATTGTTGATAATGATGATCTCCTCTTGATTTATGTTGTATTGGCTAAAGAACATGTTAGTGTAATTTAAAGATTAGTTAGGGAAATGTGTAGTTGTGTAAATACTCGTTTGGTTTAATATACGTTTCTTTAACGATTGTTACTTGTTAAGTCCAATTGTGTTTATCATTTGATGACAATCTTAATATGATTGCAACGGTATTAAGGTTGGATTTGAGAATCTAGGGTTTGACACTCGGGAGAGGTAACCCTGGATTTGGACTAGGGTAAACACATCGTTACGACCTAACGACCCAGGATGGCGTTAGTGTGCAATCGATAACGTTTGGTCAAGACTCACACGGCCTAGATTCGTTAAGACATTGAGGGGGATCTCTTCATTGACACGAAGTCGCGTATTCCCTCGTCTTACACTCGGAAGAGGTGGCGGAGGAGTTTACAAACCGAGATTGTCGGATACCTAAACTCCGTTATTGTTAACCAAATGAAATCAAACGTATTTTAAGTGAACAAAATCAATCCCTAATTAATCAACCTAGTTATAATTAACCCACCAATTATAGTTTAGCTTAGTTTAAATTTCAATTCACGTCTTCCGTCGTCAGGATAACATGAGACTATGTTAATTGCGATATTCAATTCAATTATTCACACTTTTCTCTGTGGGAACGATATCCGATCTTCAAAGATCCACTATATTAAAACTTAGACCTCGTATACTTGCGAGTGTAAGTAGCAGTGTGACATTTCCCCCGCTACCAAGTTTTTGACGTCGTTGTCGGGGATTAGTTTGAATTTTAATTGAATATTGCTAAAATTCACGGTATCGGCTCAGAACTTAAGTTTTGAATAGGAAAAGTAAATGTATCGTATCCTAGTTCCGTCAACACACCTAGTTTTTGGCGTTGTTGACGAGGGATTAGTGTGAATTCTAAGTTGATATTGCGACTAAGTAGTCGAGTGTTAATCCTGACATTTATTTTTGTTTTGTTTTTAATTTTTATTTTTGTATCATTGTGTTAAGGATTGATAGGAGAATCCGACTTCAAGCCATGATCTTGATCCGACTAAGCATTTGAGCCCAAATTCCTTGTCTATGGAGAATTTTAGTGAAAAATACTTAGTGACACGATAGTCTAGCTGGGGACGGTAACTCAAGCGCTATTTTTTTTTGAAATGAAACTTAGGGTATCAAATTGCCCGATTTTTTTGTTACTATTTATTTGATTGTTTATTCTTTTTGGAAGCCGGCATGGCTTCGGAATGTGTTCAGGAGTGAATTTAGGAATGTGGACACTTGGGGAAGTATTTTAAGTTTAAAACACGTTAAACAAGTGAAGTGAAAATGTATGGGGTGGAGACGTATATTGAAAATTTGAGAAAAACATGAAAGTGGGAGCTGCAGGCCCATCACCCAAGCAGTTAACCACTGCACAGGCAGTAAAAATACAGAGTGGGTGTTTTATGGCAAAAACAGCCCACTGCCCAAGCGGTGAACCACCGCTTAGGCGGTAAAAATACAGAGTGGGTGTTTTTTGGCAAAAATAGCCCACCGCCTAAGGGTTAACCACCGCTTAGGCGGTAAAAATACAGGATGTACCAAATTTTTAAAATACGCTCCATCGCTTAGGCGGAGAAACCACCGCCTAGGCGGATTAACAGCAGAACAAAATGTTTTCACACTGGTGTAATTTCGCTTAGGCGAAAAAATCACCACCTAGGCGAAATTTCGTCAGAAGGTTTGTTTTTAAAGAAAAGAGTTCCACTGCTTAAGCGGTGAATCCACCGCCTAAGCGATGAACCTTTTGCTGTTAAAAGAGCCCGTTCGTTCAAAAATAGAAAACGCAAGGTTCCCTCCCCAAATCCTTCATCTTCTCTCTAAAACCTCACTCCCAAATCATTCCAATCCTCAAAAATCATCCGTCCATTACCAAAAGTATTCATTTCCATAACGATTCAACCTCTAAGAATTGGATCTCCTCCCCTATTTTCGAAAATTTAGGGTTTTGCATGAAATGTGCGATTTCTTCATTCTCTTTTGATTGGACCATTAATTCTCAACAAGTAAGTTTCTTTTTTATTACATTTAGTTTAGTTGTTGAAATTATTGGTTGATTTGCATGATTATATCAAAGAAATCATTGGATTTTGAAATTTTTCCCCAAAACCCTTAACCCTAGTTTCGCGATTCCGAAGTTCCATGGATTTTTGGTTTGATTCTTGGTGATAAATATGTTTAATTGGATTAGTTGAGTGTGTGAACTAATATAGGATGTCACATTTGTGAAATTTGTTTGAAAAATTCATAAGGGTGTTCGTTTTGGGATGTATGTGTTCTTGACAAAGTGACTAGGGAGGTTTATGTTTTTCAATTGTTCATATATGATGAGGTTGTATTGGGTTTTTGTGATTGTGATTGTAGAAAATGTCGAAAAGAGCAGCATAGAAGAGGGCCAGAGGAGAAGAGTCGAGTTCACACCCTAGGGTGCCGACCGACGTTGACTACGATGCCACCCGCTTTGTGTCAAAGCAAGCAGAGGAGCACTTTAAAGAACACAAAAAATATCGTCCCTGCATACGTCAATAGGGTTTCGGTCCGATTGAAGATCTCCCAGTGGAATTTCAAAATAAAATCCGAAGCTACCACTGGGAGCAATTCTGTAAATCGCCACCCCCAGGCGAGATTGCTTTTGTCAAAGAGTTTTATGCTAATGCTACAGAGGCCATTGACGACCCAGCAGGGGTTCGGAATCAACCTATCATCTTCAGCCCCGACTTCATCAACCATCTCTTTGGACTGTCGGCACCGGAGTCCCTTGAAATCCAAGACCCTACTTTGCATAGGGTCATTCAAAAGATCACATCTGGCAAAGTAAAGTGGAAATACCAAGGGCCGAATGTCACTACCTTTTCGGTGAGTTGCCTCAAGCCAATTCCAAAAATCTGGCACCACTTCATCTTCGGAAGCCTCCCACCGACATCACATCTGTCAGATGTCTAAAAGGACAGGGCCTTTTTTATCTATAAAATTCAGACTGGACAACTAATCAACATTGGATTTCTGATCTATTCATCGATCATTCATGCTACGAAGACGGTAAAGGTTGGGCTCCCGTTTCCATCACTATTGACCCATATTTTTAGATTAGCTGATTTGACTGTATCTAGGGAAAGCCAGTATGACCCTATAACTCCACTTACTCTGTCAGTGATAAACCAGTTGTGGAAGACTAGGGTACAAGAGACAGCCGAGCCTGAGCCTGAGGAAGGAGAAAAGCAAGCAGACGAGACGGCTGGACCTTCTGGAGCCCGAGATAAAAACTCCCAAGAGAGGATAGATAACAAGCTTCAGACCATCCTCCAGAACCAATACGAGATTGCTTCTTTCCTGGACCAATTTTCCAGGCAACAAGATCGAGTCCAACGGAAGATTTGGGAGGGCCTTGGCACTGAGATGGACGATTACCCTTCGATGCCATCTGTGCCGCCACATCTACTTCAGAGACCACACTCTCCTTCCCAAAGTGATGATGGTGATGATTCGTCTTCAGGTGAATAGTAGGGAATAAGTCTTATTCCCTAGGTATGTGTTCAACCCATTTTGTGTGCAAGCATGCTATATGTTTATTGGGTTCCCTGATGTTGAAATACTACCATGTTCAGGCCTGGATGGTTTGGATTGGATGATAGTTTAGTGGATGTTCATCCATTTTGACTTTTTGTAGAAAAGGATGAACAATTATTATTTTTTGAACAGAATGAAAAAATTTTGATGTACAAATTTAAGTTTATGTATGTATTTTATTATGAATGTTTTAGTTTTAAATTTTTAGTTTAGTTAGTTTAATTTGTTGCTTTTGCATGTTTAGTGTTAGATTAATTTATGTATGTTAGTATTAGATTTAGTTTAGATTTGTGTATGTATAAAGTTGTGTTTGCATGTTTAGATGTGAGTTCATTTGGGTCAAGACCCGATGATGAGAATTATCCCCAAATTGCATATTGAGGTCGGGGGTAATACCTTCCTTGTGTGTTTTGTGTGCTTAACATGTCGATTGGGTAAAAATTATCTCGATCCAAAAATTGCACGACATTTGAACTCAATATATAATTATCTGAACGATTAGATGTTGATTATTCGATATTAAGCTCATGATAGAAAATGAGGAAACTAGAACTTGATTTGGGAAAAACTTGAGGCGGAATCCTAGGTAAGGTAATTTCGGAGACATGATTTAGGCCGTGAATTTTTCGCTTGAACCGTTGTAGCTAACCTAAAAATGTTAATTCCTTATTTTCCCTGTCGAAGCCGATAACGTAATCAATTTTGAAAACGTTCAAATACTCCTTTCAATTAAATTTTTCCTAAACCAATGTCACTAAGCCTAATTTTCAAAATTGAGTGAAATCAAGTGAGCAGACGGGTTTCTGATAAATTTTTATTGATTCAATATTAGTGTATTCACTTGTCACTTTTATATTTCTTTTTGCACGCTCCTAAAATAAGTTTGGGGGTATGTTTCTATCATTTCTTTTTACATATTCCTAAAATGTTATAAATTCAAATAAGTTTGGGGGTGTATTTCTCTAACTTCTTTTTGCACTCTCCTAAAACTGTAATAATTCGAATTAGTTTAGGAGTGTGTTAAAAAAAAAAAAAATGAATATAGTTTTTAATTTTCTTCTCTTTCGACAAGTGAATACCAGGATTTTCGTTTCTTATTCAGAGTTGTACTTTAAATGTGGGGTCATGAGAGAGGATAGCAACAAACGATTTTACCTTGGGTATCGATCGATTAAACCAATTTACTATTTTTATTCCAGTGATACCCGTGGTCATTCTCCAAAGCCAAACCAATCCCTATTGATTTCTGGGAATATTCGAGCCTACATTAGTGGATAGTAGACTCCAATCAAGCTTATGGTTTTCCTGAATCCTTCAACGGTTTAAATTATGAGCTTAACGATTGAATAATCGAATCCGGTATTTAACTAGTTATACATTTGAGTTCTCACACGCACACTTCAAATGGATCTAGAATGATTTTTATTGATATTGATCGTTGAAATTCTAGAACACCACTCGGGGTGGGTTACTTCCCGAACTTGATCCGATTTAGGGATGTTGAGGGAGGAACAAATTAGTTATTTCGATTGAACTTTATATTTACATGCATATACTTCTTCCGTGTTAGTTTAGTTTTGCATTTTAGTTGGTTAGTTCGTTAGTTAGTTTAGTTTAGCGTTAGTGTTTTGCTCGAGGACTAGCAAAATTCTAAGTTTTGGGGTATTGATAGGTGTGAAAAACCTATCTATTTCTAAACTGGATTTGTTAGTTTTCAAGAATTTTAGTTATATTTAATTGTGTTTTAGTGTAGAACAGGTGAAAGGATGTCAAAGGGCGAGAAACAAGTAAAAACAAGAGAGAAACGGTGAAGTAAATGTGCAAAACAGGGTTTCGGTGAATGAAGATCACCGCCTAGGCGGAAGTTCCACCGCTTAGGTAGAAAAGAGGCAGAATGTTAGAGTGCTGAAGGGCTGAACCATCGCCTAGGCGAGAAAAGATCAGAATTATATGCCAGCATACACCGCCTAAGCGGAAAAACCACCGCTTAGGCGAAGTTACCGACAAAAGTTAACCAACTTAAGTCCACCGCCTAAGCGGTGAACCACCGCTTAGGCGGTGACACTCTGCACAGAAATATCTATTTTCAGATATTTTGAAGATATTTCCAGACCTTACCTATTTAACCCTTTTCTCCACCAAACCTCAAAAGATATATAGACGTGAGAGGAGGCTCCGGTTGTTCTTGAGAGCTCTCTTTCCACCTTAGTTAGGTTTAGGTAATTTAGGAAGTAGATTAGATTAGTTTAGGAGGTGTTCTTGGCCAATCCTTGAGGAGCTAGAAGAGGAAGTTCATCAACTGAAAAGAGGAAGGTCGGGAAGATTGTTCTTTGGCGAAAGTGGACTACTCCATTTTGAGATTTGGCTTTTCTTCCCTTGTTTCCATATTTATATTTAATGTTTATTGTTGATGATGATGATCTCCTCTTGATTTATGTTGTATTGGCTAAAGAACATGTTAGTGTAATTTAGAGATTAGTTAGGGAAAAGTGTAGTTGTGTAAATACTCGTTTGGTTTAACATACGTTTCTTTAGCGGTTGTTGCTTTTAAGTCCGATTGTGTTTATCATTTGATGAAGATCTTAATATGCTTGTAACGGTATTAGGGTTGGATTTGAGAATCTAGGGTTTGACACTTGGGAGAGGTAACCCTGGATTCGGACTAAGGTAAATACATCGTTACGACCTAACGACCCGGGAGGGCGTTAGTTAGTGTGCAATCAATGACGTTGAGTCAAGACTCACGTAGCCTAGAGTCGTTAAGACATTGAGGGGGATCTATTCGTCGACACGAAGTCACATATTCTCTCGTCTTACACTCGGAAGAGGTGGCGGAGGAGTTTACGAACCGAGATTGTCAGATACCTAAACTCCATTATTATTAACCGAACGAAATCAAACGTGTATTAAGTGAACGAAATTAATCCCTAATTAATCAAACTAGTTAGAATTAACCCACTAATTGTAGTTTAGCTTAGTTTAAATTTCAATTCACGTCTTCCGTCGTTAGGATAACATGAGACTATATCAATTGCGGTATTCAATTCAATTATTCATATTTTTCTCTGTGGGAACGATATCCGATCTTCAAAGATTCACTATATTAAAACATAGACCTCGTATACTTGCGAGTGTAAGTAGTGGCGTGTCATTTACCGCGCTACCACTAGTTAAACGGGTCAACAGGGCAACTATAACAGAAAATCTCTGTACAAATCGATGATAATAACCTATCAATCCTAAGAAACTCTGAAATTCTTTCACATTTTTTGGCCTTTCCCACTGAACAACAACTTTGACTTTCTTTGGGTCAACTTGAATACTATCACCCGAGATAGCATGTCCCAAAAATACGACTCTATCCAACCAAAATCACATTTATTGAACTTCGCATACAATTGCTTATCTCTCAAAATCTATAGTACAATTTTGAGATGCTCTGCATGTTTTTCTTTATTTTGAGAGTAAATCAGTATATCATCAATGAAAACAATGATAAATTGATCTAAGTAAGACTGGAATATCCGATTCATCAGATCCATAAATGCAGCTGGGGCATTCGTAAACTCGAATGACATAACCAAAAATTCATAATTTCTATACCTCGTACGGAACGCCGTCTTTCGCACATCACTGTCTTTGATCTTCAACAGGTGATATCCTGATCAAAGATCTATTTTCGAAAATACCCTGACCTTCTCTAACTGATCGAACAAATCATCAATTCTAGGCAACGGGTATTTATTACCAACTGTGACCTTGTTCAGCTACCGATAGTCAATGCACATCCTCGAGTACCATCATTTTTTCTTACAAACAACAATGGGGAAACAATAGGTCTGATAAACCCTAGGTCTAATAGATCTAGCAACTGAATCTTCAGTTCCTTTAGCTTGGTAGATGCCATGCTATAGGGTGAAATTAATATAGGATAAATACCTAGAAGTAATTCGATAGTGAATTCAATTTCCCTCTCTATTGACAGCATTAACAATTCTTCTAGAAATACAACGGGATAATCCCCAACCACTAGGATATCTGCCAATTGTACCTCATTTTGATTGGTGTCAATCACATGCGCGAGGTATCCCTTACATCTCTTTTTAATAATTTCCTAACCTCTAAAACTGAAATCAAACTGACATGGGTAATGATTTTATCTCTCGAAAACATAAACTCTGACTCGCCTTGGACTCGGAAATTAATTTTTTTTTTCTTAAAACAATCGATTATGGCATGATAGCCAGATAGCAAATCTATACCTAGTATCACATCGAAATTGTGAATACTCAGGGGTAATAGATCCACTGATAGTTCTTTATCACCAATACGAAGCAGACTGTGTTTATACACACTATCTATCAATACTGACTTGCCCACAGGGGTAGAGAAAATAATACTAAATGAAAAAGGAGTAGAAAATTTTCCAACATGCATCATAAAAGTCGCCGAAACAAATGAATGAGTAGAACCTGGATTGATAAGTATATGTGCATCTCTATCAAATAAAGATATGATACGTGTAATCACATTTGGAGTAACTTGTGCATCCAGCTGGGTAGTAGCAAAAACATGACCCCAAGTTGGAGGCCTACCAGCCGATCCTCTACCTCGCCCCTAAACACCGTTTGGGCTAACACTGCCCATACTACTTGCAAAAGAGATAGGAGTAGCAATTTTTGGGCAAAACAGAGATATGTGGCCCGGCTCGTGATGACAGAAACATATTAGGCCTGTCATATGACAATCTTTAACAAAATAGTCCGGTGAACCGCATTGATAGCATATGGTTGTCCCAGCTCGGCTAGATGTCTGGCCCCTACTCTGCCCATGTTGGCCTAAACTTTGTCTAGGTATGATCTGTCGTTACCCAAAATATGATTGCTGTGGGCCTAGGCTTCTAGCTGACTGATCGGTTATCGGAGCCTGAGGAAGTTACGGTCGAGGACCAGATCCCCGAGATGTGCCACCTGGATATCTATTAGATGACTCGGATCGACTCGTTTTGTACTATTCACGGTTCTCGACGGCTTCCTGCGCATATTTTTCTATTAATTTCTCCGTGTTCACCAGTTCCATATAACTTTTGATCCATCAGGCAGTCAGCCTTGAGCATATTTGTAAATCTAACCCTTTTTGGAATCGTCTACATCTCGTTTCCTCAGTCTTGAATAATTAGGAGCGAATTGGGACAAGGTATCAAATTTGATTTCATACTGCAGAACATACATCTTTTCCTATTTCAGTAATATGAATTTCTCTTCCATCTCGAACGGATAAGATTCAGGGAAATACTTTTCATTAAATAAGGCAACAAATTGATCCTAAGTGATCTCTTGGTATGGAATTGAAATTGGCCTCTTCATTTTCTCCTACTAATGCTTGGCTTTCTCTTTTAGCTAGAAGGTGGCGAGACAAACTCGGTTGTCATCTGTAATTCCCATTGCCTCGAATATGTTCCCTATGCTTTGTAACCAATTTTTCACATCAATAGGGCTCGTAATTTTCGTAAAAGTTAGGGGGTTCAACTCCATAAATCTTTTCAGTAGCACCGCCTGAGGATTGGCTATTTCAGTTTGGTCCTTTTGGCCCTCCATCACCTTTGCCTGCTGCTTGGTCAATTGCGCAACCAATTGTAAAATTCATTCGACAGCAACCAGGCTTTCCCGTGCCCTACCCCTTTTTTTCTTTGGGGTACAGAACTTTTATTATGTTCATTTTCATGCTCCATATCAAGATCTGGAAACTTAATTTAATAAATAAAAATTTCGACAATGCAACAAATAACACATGATGTAAAGGTACTACTCATAAAGTAGAAATAACTACCACTCACATTTTGAACCAATCCATTAACTCAACACTCTATCTTACGGTCCACTACTGACGAGACAATCTTACATATCTACAGAACCTATAACCTAAGCTCTGATACCAAAAACTATCACAACCCACCCCAGGCCCCAATGTCCGAGGCCGGGCATGACGTTGACTTGATATCACCCGACCAACCATATGTACTTATAAACTATTTACTGATATGAATTTTTTTTTAAAAAAAGATATAGATACTTCACCAACTCAAAATATTCAGCAGTTATAATAAAACAACTATTTCACCGCAAATTTTCAAAAAGTTCAGCTACTCACTCCTAACAGTTATCTTGGCAGCCATAAAAAATAAAACTCACTACATCTTCTGACTCTACCTAGTGCCAGTAGTGGACCCGTTTCTACCAGAGGTACCTAAGACCAAATATTTTATCTGTGTACTGTCTTTATAATATAAAAATAATTTATGAATCAAACATATTTATCAACACCATTTTTCATAATAGAATATAATCACAATCGAGAGTTATAACGGTACCGTAACATGTACAACTGTGCAATCTAAGGTTTCCATCAGTGTCAAGACCATTTAATATCTTCAATAGTAGGAGCCAACACGTGATATAAACCACCATATCAGAATAATAATTATCATCGTCAACAACAACAACCACCATAACAACCACTTGCAGGACTTGGCCTCCTGTTAAGTCACAACACAACAATAACTCGTAGGACATATCCTCCTATCAAGATCATAGTAGGGCATATAGGTATAATTATAAAAATCAATTCCCATATTCAACATTTTTACTTGATCCATCCAATGTTATAAAACAGTCACTTTTAAATAAATCATTTATTTTTCTCAATCTAATACGAAAATATAATTTGATAATTTACCTATAAGACAGTACACTCACCTCGATAATCGCACTACTACTTTACTACCGCCAAAACACTAACGGAGTTGACCTCGCTTGTGAACCTAACATTGATAGGGCCTAAATTAAGAAACTAAATAATTTAAAATAATGTGCAATGCATAAATGCAATTTTTCTCATTCCCATATTTTCTTAATTATACGAAATTTCTCAATATTAAACGTTCTATTTTCTTAGGTTAATATTAAAAGTACAAAAATTATTATAACAACAAATTACAAATGTTTTTCTAATTAATAATTTTAATGTACAGAAAAATATTAGCCAATTGTTAATAATACTTATTAGTCAACAGAAATACTAAAATTACTATTTTAATAAAAATTTAGAATTCTACTATAAATTAATTTTTTCGCCATTTAAATATTTTTGTTTAAAATTATACATCTTATATACACATATATATGTTTTACGGCGTACATAAACATATATGTATATATCTTCACAATTTATATACACACGTGCATATTAATGGAAACGAAAGAAGTGAAAAGAAGAAAAGTTACCTTATATTTGAAGGTTGGGCAATATCCAAAAAGAGAGAGGAAAGCAAACTTTGGAGAGTGCAATACAAAAAAAAAAAAAAAAAAAAAAAAAAAGAAAAAAAAAAGAGGAGTAAAAATGGGTAATTTGGGAAAGAGGAGGTTCATGGCATTTCTCTCTCTCTCTTTTTTTTTTTTTTTTTTTTTTTTTTTTTTTTTCTTTCTTGCCAAATGTTGTCATGTGTCACTCCCATATTTTTATTTGCTAGCTAATCAAATAAGATTTACATATACCCCCCTCTTGAATCTTTAAATATCAATTTAAATCCAAAAGTTAAGATTAACATTTTAAAATTTCAATTAACCCATCATTCATTTTTTTAAAATTAAATTAAACTAATCTATTAACTCCACATTTCTTAAAATTAAAATTTTAAAATATCATAACAACCCTTAAAATTTTTAAAAATGAAATTTTAAAATAACACATTAAACCCAATTTTCATAAATGTTACAAAATGTAACTAAAATTATGCGTATGTAGAATTGGATCTTACCCCATACATGTCCGAATACGATTATGGAGATACAACCATTATTATAGACTATAAGTACAAATTGAACATGAAGACATGAAATCTTGAAAACCTAGAGTTGGAGATGGTGTTTAAGGATAAAGCTGTCATTCAGAATGCAATGAAGATGTACAATGTCAAATTAAATGGTGAGTATGTGGTCCTTGAAAGCAACCCGAAGAAGTGGGTTATTGTCACACCCCACTCAGGACCCCCAACGCTCGAGGCCAGGTATGACGTCGACTTGATGTTACCCAACCAACAACATCATATATATATATATATATATATATATATATAAATGTATTAATGTATATTTTTTATTTTTATTTTTCAAAAAAATATTTACCAACTTCAAAACACAGAAATACATGTGTCTCAAATATCCATAATAAAACTACAAAAAACTGAACCTTTCTTGGTTCGCACCTGTTTTGCCAATCCTTAAAAAATGACACCATGAAAATATCATTTAATAATTTACATAGAAGACAATACACTCACCTCGATATTCGCACTGTTATTAGGCTATCGTCGAAATATTGTAGTAGTCGACGTCGCCCTTGAACCTAACAACGACATGATATAAACTAAGAATTTATTTAAATAAATCTAATATGAAATATGTGACACTAAAATGCAATCTTTCTCATTCCCAAATTTTCTTGATTATATGAAATTATTAAACGCTCAATTTCTTAAGTCAATATTAACTGTATAAAAATTATTATAACAATTATTACAAAAAAAAATATTAATAATTTAATCTACAGAAAAATATTAATCGATTGTTAAAAATATTATTAGTCTACAAGATACTAAAAATTGTCATTTTAATAAAATTTATAATTTTAATCTTAAATTATATTCTTCACAAATTAGATATATCTATACCTATTATATTTCTCGAACCCATACATACACACACACACACACACACATATATATACATATAAATATACATGTGTTTTGCATTTAATTTAATATACATATCATATGTAATATCCAAAAAATTATATTTTTAAAATAATATTTTATTTAAAATAAGTTTAAATAATTTTTGGGGTTATTTGGTATATTATGAAAATTTATGGTATAAATATAAGTTTAATATTTTTGGGGTAGTTTTGATATGTTATGAAAAAATTTAGAGGAAAAAAGTGTAATTATCATTTACTCTTGCTAGGTGTAAAGTGTGGTTTTAGTTGTATGACACGTGTAGGGGATAATTGAAAAGAAGAATGTAGAGAAGAAGGAAAAAAGAGATAAGGGTAAGAGTAAAAAAAAAAAAAAATGGATCCCACCAATTATATTGACATATATTTGCTTGTGTGTGTTTCAGATTAAGGGGAAAAAGAGAAAAAAAAAATTACTAGTTATATATTTATATGTGGGTGTGCGGTTGTTTTGGGGATTAACACATGAAGAGAAGAAAGAGGAGAAAAGAAACAAAAATGAAAATAGGTTCAATTTTATCTGCAATTAATTTCAAGTAAAATTCTTGATCCCTTTAATATTTGTATTTAACCTCTCTCTTTATTATGTGGTTTATGCTAAAATTGTTGTAAATTTTAATTCTTAATTTCCATGATATATTTAGGATTATTATGTGAAAAATTTGTGAGAAACATAAATATATGCTATTTGTGGGAATTGGTTAGATACACGTACTAAAGGAGTTAAAATTCTACTGAGTTTTGTCTCACAACCCCACAATATTTATTACAGGGCCGATGAAAATGGTGTTGCGCATGAAATTTTATTCGAATTTTTATTTAATAATTGTATTCATTATTTACTGTTATAAAATTAACTCGATAAATCGATAATTATAATGATTGGCCTAATTTGTAAAATTTCTCATATTTTTATATAATAAAATATTGGTTATTTAGTTTTAATATTAATTAGTTATTCATTGCAAAAATGATTGTCGTTGCGGTTACGTGCCACTTGGAAGAAGAAGCACGATTACTTTGAGGTAACTTGATATGGTGGAAAACATATGTGTTTGTCTTCGAATACTAATCGGGATAATTTCAACTTAGACTCAGGGATGATTGCTCATATATTAACAAATTTTTTGTAAGTTTCTAACTGCCGTCAATTTAAATTATTTTTTAAGTATATTTTTTAATTTTAAATAATAAGGATCATTGCATCAAATATTGTTGCAGCGTGATCCCAAACTCAAGATAGCTGTCATCAAATGGAATATATGTGACAACTATAAGTTCATGGTATCCTATCGTAAGGCTTGATTGGCGAGGACCAAAGTAGAAGAGATGTTATTTAGGGATTGGGATGAGTCATATCAAAAGTTGTATCGGTATGTTGCTGCCTTACAACATTTCAACCTTGGTACTATGGAGCTAGTTGATTACTTCCCAAGTGATACCCCCGGTTCTTTCGTATTGGATAAGTTCTTCTGGGCATTCAAGCCCACAATAGAAGGATTCAAGCATTGTCAACTGGTGATCTGCATTGACGTCACATTTCTTAGAGGAAAATATAAAGACAAATTGTTTACCGCTGTTACCTTTCTATCATCCAATAGGGTCTTCCCATTGTTTTTTCACTCTTGGAGGAAGAGATGTACGAATGTTGGCATTGATTTTTGAGGAACCTCTGTGTTTATGTTGTTAGCCAATTGCTTGGTGTCACACTCATATCAAATTAGCACCGGGCGATTGTATCTGTTGTCTAGGATATTTGAGAGAATCCATTCGGCGGACCATGTGGACATCATCGGTATTCTCTACATCACATGTAGATAAACTTCAATGACAAATATCGGAATCAACAATTGAATGACCTTGTTTTGAAAGCCAGTAGTGCCCACCAGATTAAGAAATTCAATCAGATCATAGAGAAGATCAGAGAGCTTAAACCAAAGGCGAAGGCTTGGTTACAAAATATACCAGCCAAGAAATGGGCACTATGCTATGATGAAGGTAGACGTTGGGGTATACTGACTACAAACTTTGCATAAATATTTAATGACGTGCTTAAGGGGGCGAGAAGTGTTTCAATCACTGTTGCAGTTCAAATTTTATTTTATCGCACTGTCAAATATTTTGATGAACGATTTTGTAAGGTAGCCAGAGATAATGCCAATGAAGCTAAGCATACTCGTCTTGTTGTTGAGAAACTGAGGGAGAATAATACAAGGGGAAATACACATAAATGTGTTAGCTTTAACAAGTAATTTTACATTTACTTATTTAGAGTTCAAGTTGTTCTTTTTTTCTTTTTCTTTTTTTTTTTCTTTTTTTTTTTTTTTAAGTCGTTTAACTTGTAAATTTAAATTTCCATAGGATTGACAGGAGCTTTGAAGTTAAAACTAGGCAGCGAGATTCTAGGGGACGCAATCAACAAGTTGTCATCCTTAGACCCAAACCTAGTTGTTCTTGTGGTAAATGTGTTATCTATCCCTTTGTATGCTCCCACATGATGTCGTGACTGCTGCCATTGGAGATGATCCATTTTCCCTTATGGCTCTTATGTACACAATGGAAGTATTTTCCCAGATTTGGGAGAACTACTTCAGTTTGATACCGCACTTAGCTTATTGGTCACCGACCAACATATCAATCATGTTTCCTCATCCACACCATCTTAGAATTGTTAGATGTGGAAAACCATCTAATTCAAGAATTCAAAATGAAATGTACGTTTCGAGGAGGACGATGAGAAACAGTTGCAGTTTGTGTACGCAAACTGGGCATGACAAATGAAGATGTCCTCAAAGGCAACGACCCGTGGACGGAGTTATGCTTCTGTCGTAGTTATAGAGTAGAATTTTTTTTTATTAGTTATTGTTATAGTTTTGTTTAATGTGATTATGCTATGTAATCTTTATTTTGATGCTATTGTTATAGTTTTGTTTATTGGTAAATGTTACGAATTGTTATTAGTTTAAACTTGTTATGAAATTTTCAGTTACTATGGATGATATCATTGTTGGTGCGTGATTATCCTTATTACATGTGGTATTAACGCGTCACTCATATGTTTGTCGGTAATCCTTTGTGACGTCTCGACCAAGGCTATCGTGGATCAGCGGTTATGGCGCGAATATTTGTAATTTGCAATAGGTATTACTGTATTACTATTGTCATTATTCATTTATGATGTATCTGTCTTATAGATATTGTTTAATTTAGGGTCAAGGGATGTTCCAAGTCCAAGAACAAGTGAACGATATTGTATAAGCTGAAAGACTACCTTCTACAGTTGTCCCTTGGATGCAGAATGTATTGTCCATTTGTCACTTCGCACTTAAATATTATCTTGCTGAGGAGACAATAGAGCAAATGAATGATTCATTCGCTCGGACCAGCCCACAGCAAGCATTCCACTCCTCCTTCCAACTTTCGGCACCTGTTCCAACTGTAGCATTTTGTCTTGCAAGCTTTACTCTTCTGGACTACCAAATGCCTTATAGCTTATGGCAAGGCCATGCGGAGGCTTCAACCTCACAATTCTACAATCCACAACAATCTGTATTTGTAGACACGACATTTTTACCGCCCCACAAAAATTTTGTTTAAATTTTGCAAATTAAGTTTGATTTTTTATTTCATTCTTATTTTTTGAAAAAAAAAAAAAAAATTAATCGAAAAAATGAATAAAAGAAAAGAAAATAGTAGAATAGAAAAAAAAAATCAAAATAAGAAAAATGGGAAAAATAGAAAAAGAAATTAAGAGAATGAAGGAAAATAACACAAGAGAAAAAAATGTGAGAGAAGAGAAAGAGATGATAGAGGAAGGAGATGAGAGAGAAAGGGATAGAAAAGGCGGTTGGGGGCCCCACCGCCTTGTTGTCAACGAGAAAGTGAAAGAGAAGAAAGAGAGAGAAACCAAGAAAAAAAGAGAGAGAGAGGTGGAAGGCCATGTTGGTTAGAGAGAGAGGAAGTAGGAGAGAGAGAATAGAGAAAAAGAGAGAATGGGAAGTAGGGGCCCCTGGTGTCAACTGAAAATTAAGAGAAAGAAGAGAGAGAAAGAGAGAGAGAGAGATAGTGGGGTCCGCCCGCCACGTGGCAGCGGCAAGAGGAAAGTCAAGGGGGCTCGTATTTCCACTCACCCAATATTCTAAAAAAAATCAATTTTTGGCCTTTTTCCAAATTTTCCCTTTCCCTGTCCAATTTAGACAAGGCTTTAGGTGCTCAGACCTAGTTTTTAGGATTTCCTAGGTGATTTTCATGCTCTATCTTTCCCTATAAATAGGATATTCCTCCTCCTAATTTATTCATTCAGAAATTGAGAGAAAAAACTCCTAAGAGAGTGATTCTCAGAGAGAGCCATTTCGAGAAGCCATCTAAGAGGAGAAAAATCCGAGCATTCGGAATCTTGGTCAGAGCAGGTACATTTTCTGATTTTTAATTCTATTTCATTATTTCTTTTGTTTCTTACAATCTTAAATTCCTACAAGTTTATTTTCTTTATAATTTTTCGATGACTCAATGAAAATGTCGGAACGAGGTTCCCCGTTCTCAATTTAAACATTTAAGTATTAGATAAGGACACCCATATCTCGTGGTTTATTTTATTTTTATTTTTTTAATTCTTTTTTTCTTGTTTAAATTCATATAAAAAAACTAAAATATAAGTCATCTGAGAATTCAATAAAAACGTTGGGGTGAGTTTCTCATGCTTAAACTTAGTCCCCAAGCATGAGGTGAATGATGTTTAATCCTTTATTTTTCTATTTTTCTTTCCTTTTATTCTCTGTTATTTTCTTTTATTTCTTTTAAAAACCCTAAAAAAAAAAAAAAAAATCCAAAATCCCCCCAAAAAATAATAAAACCTTAGTTTGTAAGAATTAATCCCTACAAACCTTAGGATGAATTCGACGATTTGATAAATCATGGGATAGTTTTTCTATGATCTCGTTTTAATTCCCCAAATAGAGTAGAATTTAGAAACGTTCGGTTTTATGAAATCTCTTCCCTTGGTAAACCGTTTTTTGGGATTCCACCTAAGTTTTTGAAAGATTAATTTTGACAAACTTTGTTTCCGCAATTTCTCCTCGATTCTCTTCTCCATAGAATTTGAGGAAATTTCAAATAAGGTTTTCCTCAAATTAATTGGGCAAATTTAAAATAGGCATCATTCATATCATTTAGACGACATATTTAAGATACTTTCGCCACTTACACTTTTTTATATTTCATCACATATATGTTCTTTTAGAGTTCATAATTCATGCCATTTAGTTACAATATGTATATTATTTGCACTTTTCATATATATTAGATAATTAAATCTTTGCCATGCATAATCACATTAATTCATTTAGTTTTCCCCGATTATTTTCATATTCATACCATTTTGCATTGACACGTTGAAATTAAAACTATTCTTGCATAAATATCATATACGTAGTTTTTTAGGTTATTTTTGCATAAATAAAATAAAATTCATATCATGCTAGTTCTTGCATTCATACGTTCGTACTTTTATTTATTTATTTTAGTTTGCCCATTTAAGTCAAATAAATCCCTTGGAAATATACATAAAATCACCACTCTTAGACCATCCGTATCGAATTCTTAATATTTGATAAGAGGTTATATCGGGAGAACATTCCCAAAAATACAAAAACTTATTCCATCTTATTTTCGAAAAAATACCAAAAATATTTTATAAGAAGTAAAGTATTTCAAAATAAAATATAATGTTTGGACTTAAATTAATTGGATTTAATTAGGCATAAGATACCATTTTCGGACAGGTGTCTTGAAGTACCTAATACCATCCCCGAGCATAACTGACCTTCAAACTCTTTAAATGAATCTTTGGTTTGACCATTGTTGGCCCAAAGAGCTACCCAAGAGTGGAGATAAATTGGGTAGTTAATAAAATTAAACAACTGAATCATTTAATCACAAATAATAAATTTCTCTATATAGATTATTATCTTGTTACGCAGCGAAAATGTGTTTACTTCTAAATGTATACCCAAACACAATATAAGAAAATAAGTAATACAACACACAACAATATATCTTGTTTTGGTAATCTACTCTTACCTATATCCAGTCCCCTAAGCTCTACAGAGATTCGCAATCTACTAAACCTGTAATTCATTTCCCAGGTATGAACCAAACCCTTACAATCTCAATTTTTTTCACATACTTAGAATCAGCCTATACAATTATCCTTTTCACAAGCTCAAGAAAAACCCTATTTTTTTACTAGACTCAAGACTAACCTAATTCTATTATAGGAAGAATCAAAACCTAATCCTTTTAACAAGCTAAAGATCAAACCTACCACTCCCTTACGCTTTTACACTTAACGTTTTTTCAAGTTTAGGAAGAACCTTTACAAATACTCAATTCTATTACAGAGAGAATCAAAACCTAATTATTTTCAAGGAAAAAGAATAACCTAACATTTTTGTAAGACAAAGATCAAATCCTAATTTTTTTCACAGGAAAAAGATGGAAACCTAGCTACCTAGATTAGATACCGTAGCAAACGTGTCTAATCCACTCAAACTCACAAATAAATAAAAAATATGAGTTTCTTGCTACGAAGAGCTTCTACCACCTCAATATGGATATACTCGATTAATTTCCCGAATAATTACTAAATGATAGATATAATGTGAGACAATTAAAATCTGATTAATAAATAAAGTGGCCAACACAATTTTAGCACGTATTGCAAAGAACTCAAATCGGTAACGCCAAACAGCTAACGCTTTAGATCAAGAACTTGAATAGAATCTCTTATAGAAATCTCAAGAAAAATATCACTCTTATAGTAGCTCAAAACTGATGTTCTTGATGTACCAATCTTAATTCTCGTAGGTCTACATTAACAAACCAATAACTAGTCCTCCAACGGCTAGTTTATCAAAGATGTGCCATAAAACGATACTATAATATTTGATATTTCATTACCTTTTTATTTCTGGTATATTCTACTTGAAAATAACTTTCAAATCTCTCACTTAAGTCTGTAAAACTATTCTAATTTTAAAACTATACAAATAGGAATTATTGAATCATTTAAAGTAGGAGAATCTCAAAATATGTGGAATATATCAATAGGGATCACACAATAGGTTGTCAATATCTCAATTATATTTAAATCCCCAAAATCTCTCTCTTGAACTTATCAAATATGGATAGTTTTTTACCAAGAGACCAAATCAGCTGAAATCCCAATTGAATCAGTTGGTTGACCAATCCTTACTAGTCAGTTAACCGACCTATACCAGCTTCTAATTAGCCATTCGCACAACACCAGTTGGTTGACTGACCACGCCCAGTTGCTTGACTGATTGGATCAATGTCTTCTACTTTTCTATTATTTCATCTACTGACTCAAACACTTAACATACCCTATTTATTCGGTTGATCGATTGGATTAGTATGCTCATTTTCTTACTTATTTCAACTATTGTTTCAAATGATTGATCAAAAATCTTCATTCGGTTGACCAACTAGATCAGTAGCACTTCGTTTTAACTCTGAAATTCACTATTTGATTTAGTTGACCGATTACTTCACTTGGTTAACCGAATTGACCCGAAAACACAACTTTTTATACTTTAAAACATATTTTTCAATTAGACCAACTATCAAATTCATTTCACATAAGAAGCACATACAATATCACATTTTAAGATCTTAAACTTATCACTTCTTATCATGACACACATAGAATTAACTCATTTTAAGTGTCGTGTGTGATCTTAATTCGGGTTACATTAAGAGTATATAAGTAAAGAGTTGTTTTCACCTTTTTTTTCTTCAAAGTCTTTAAAGCTCTTCACATCTTCATGGTGTCTATCTTGCACCCTTTATATTTTCTTCATCAGGTATTTTTTTTAATCATATGCATGAAACTATAAATTTGAAATACTCGATAAAACTATTAGTTTCACAAAAAATATCAATACTTAATTGTTCATCAAAATCTTGGATTCAAGAACTATGTTTTTTGGAGTCAATTTTTACTTAGGTCTTTAAATTGTTTTTTCTAAAATTTGGTGACCTAGCACACCATTTAGTATTTTTTTTTTTAGAAAACCAACGCTTTAAAAACCCCTTCTCCTTTTGAGCATTATTATTAGATATACTTTTCTTTTCAGAAAATTAGGGCGTGTCAGTTGGAGACTCCGCTGGGGATAAGTAGAGGGTCGAGCCTAGTATGTCCAAATAAGTCCAAATAATTCAAGTCCGAATATTAAATTTTATTTTGTTACTTTTTTTTTTTTCTATTTTGTAAATAAGTTGTGATGTTTTTCTTTTTTGTCAATTTCTTACATTGTTATAAATCCTCTGACACCAGTATGATCGTCTTGTATCCATATTGTCCCCTCGAGATCCTATGATACAAGACGCAAAATGGGGTTTTATACTTGATAGATCAATGATGTCTTAGGGAGTCTTAAAACCCAATGAGTTCAAAGTTTCCCCTACTGATGAGAATTATGTAAACGAAAGAATTTTCATAAATCATTATTTGTTTTGATTGGTCATCATCATAATTGAAACTTCAAACTCGATTGGGTTTTAAGCCTACCTAAGACCCACGTGGACTAATAAATGGGCTTATTGTAAGAACAAGACGAGACAGAAAAATTGGTCCTAAAAAAAGCAATTTCGATTCTCCCTATCCGAAGTCTGGTCATCACTCGCAGTCGGGACTAGAATCATTCTAAGATGACATTCGAAGGCAATCATGAATCTCCCCATATTGCCTAAATAGCTCGGATGCAAGAGACCATCGACATGCTAATGGAAAGGTCAACAAACTAAGCCAACGACCTCAGGGGGTACTTGTTCCCCTGTTTTGTGGAACTCCTATGGCTAAATCGCCGAATAAAAACCCTCCAAGTTTTGGAATGGAAAATAAAGTGCTGAATTTAAACCCTATCGGCCCAAACTTCTTGGTGTCAGTCTACTATAGGCCTTAGATGGGCCCTCATCCCTTCACCTATAGAGTACCGGCATATCTCAGCCAGGGGCAAGTATATTAAGCCTCATTTGAAAGCTTGACTCTTACTACACTGCAGAATTTACCCAGAGAGGATCGTTACTTCACCGAATAATCCAAAAACCAATCAACCAGCCCCGACCATTGAAATCGAAAAATAGGAAAGAAGATAATAAACCCCCTCAATCCTGGGTTTTGAAAATAGAGGAATTGGAGAGAACCGTATAAGAGCTGAAAAAGAGAAAAGCCTTCCAAAAAAATGACGTACAAGGATCTGTCAGCACCACCCTGAGTAGTGTATTCAGAAAACTTCGTAGTCCTAGAGTTCATGAAATATGACTGTACTGGCCTCCACAATGGCATGCTATCATCTACAAAGAGGAATTGGGAATCCATGCTCGGAACAAAGATCTTTGCCTGAAAATGTTCCATCGATCGCTGAAGTGACTGACTCTTAGCTGGTACATGACTCTAGACCTATCGCATATTAAAACCTTTAAGGTCCTAGTCGAGACCTTTTATGAGTAGTATATATATAACAAACATGCCGCATCAAACTGTAATACCTTATACAAGATACTAAAGAAGAATGATGAGAGCTTCTAGAGGTATACCGCCCGTTGGAGGGAAGAGGCTGCCAAAATTATCCCTAGACTGAGCGAGAAGGCTAAGTTGGAGATATTCAAGTTGATTTAGACATCGTCGTTCTATCAGGGCCTTTCGAGCATAGTGATGGCTTCCTTTGACGATGCAACTGAGCAAGCCGATGTGATAGAAAAAATAATGAGTGGAAAGATTTAAGGGACTCTATCTCGCACTATTGGGAAAAACTTTTGGAACGATGAAAAGGAACCACTAAACCTTCCAATCTCAATCACCGAGCTATACGAAAATTGTTTGAAGCAAGGGATGCTTATGCCTCTTCCATCATTTAAGCCTATGTCGGGAAGTAAAGTCGCTTCTTCAAATGCTTTTTGTGAGTACCAATCGGGATCCAAAGGACATACGACTGAGTAGTGCTATCATTTGAAGGACAAGATCTGAGAAGTTATACGGATGGGGTGCTTACATTTCCCAACAAAAAAATTGAGGCCGCTATACCAAATTGCCAATTGAATATCTATTGCCTAAGCATGCACTTTCAGGGAATGGTGAAGTCAATCTTTACCAAGATGTTGGCGCAGATGGGAGAGAGTCGTGTGCTTGAGGCTTGGATTGAAAAATCTAAAGGCTGCAAAACTGGGGTCCGTGTTTGCTTTCAATTTGCTAAGTGTTTTGATAAAATTAGAACGTTTTCGTGTATTACCTTTCTATCTCGTTGTTCTTTGGATGGAAAAAGGATTTGAACTTAGCGTCTTTTTAAATTCCAATAAATGCAATATTGTTTTATCCAAACTATGGTCTAATGTTTGAATCTTACTCTTTCAGGTACCCAAAATTTTCCACATATGTTGTATGTGATGTAACTGAGCGAGGATGTGAATGTATGATCTTAATATAGAGCTGGACGATGATCCAATGAGAATAGAAACAAAGGAAGATTATGTTATGCTAAATGATGGTGAGATCCAAAAGGCCTTTGACCAAATTTGGCTGCAGTTCCAAAGTACCAGAAGATTCGAAAGATTAGCATCAATTGTCTTGAAGATGTTTTGATATATTGTTGCAAGCTGATCAAGCTATCTTCGATGGTCCTTTGGTGATTTGATAAAGCCAGGTGCAAACATCCTGGCTCGCCCATTGTCGACCCAATGGCACAAAGGAAACACAATCATCCCATGTCAATAATCCTAATAGAAAAGCTCTCAAATGTAATACTGGCACAATTATTTGATGAAGATTAAAGCTAAAAAAAAATGAGGATTTGTCACCATCAACCAACACTATTGGACACTAAATTTAATCTTTCATTGATGGATCATCGGGTTGCAAGAAGTTCTCAATTTGCAAATAAGACTAGGTTGATTTTTAAGCTCGGCTACCCCTGAACCTTTCTAAGTTAGATCATCTATTTCTAAAAAAAAAAAAATGAAAAAAAGAGGGGTAAAATAGTCAAGACACTAATCGAGTAAGAAGCGCTGGTCCAAAATACGAAAGAGACTTGAAAAAAAATAGATTGGTTCACTCAAGGATTCTGCTTCGGGCCAATTTGGTGGGCCAACACATTTTTCGGGATCAGAACTTGATGGATTTAAATAGAATCGAAATTTGTGATAAGAAACATTGGTCGTGGTTTGGAAATATATTGGAACCATATTCCTCTGCAATCCGACTCAAAATCTCACAGAAAATCATGTTGGGCATTGAAGGTATTCGTTTTAGTAATTTTTTATATTTTTCCCATTTTTTGGACTAAATCAGTTTTGCAGAAATTGAGAAAACACAAAGCAAGTAGAAGTATTAGAACCCCAAGTATTAAAGCACCTAAAAATTTGGAAAGACAAGAATCCCGTTAGGCAAGCCAAGAAGACCTTGATGAGGCATGTTGCTTCCCCTGAATTAGAAAGAGAAGTTTCTAAATTCAAATAAACGAATCTCATTGAATTACCTTGAGAAAGTCAAGCGCCGTCAGCCGAGTGCCTACGATGGAAAACGGGGGATAGAATTGCGAGTCATCAAAGGTAACCAATTTTTTCAAACTAAGATTTTATTTTAGAAGTGTTATTTTGTCCACTTACAAGGATCTCAAAAAGGCCGGGAGCATGGATTTCCTCATCACTGGATCCTCTCACCGTGCCACCGACTTGACTCAAAAACTCTTATTACTGAAAATTCAAAAGTTCTAAATTAGCATCCAAGTATGTGTTTTTTTTCCTAATAGGGGTGTCTAGTAAACTACGTTAAACCTAATCCTCAACGTAATGCTAAGGTATGTAGGCAACCTATAAAGGTTCGGTCATCTGAAAGTCATCCCTAACTACAGGCTGGGGCACATTTTATATCTTTAATCTCTCATTTTTGCCTAGCCACAAGCTGTGACATATTTTATACCTCTTGACTTTCTTTTGTCCCCCCAGCCAAGAAAGCTAGGGCATGAGTGTCATTTTCATTATTCTAAACGATCCTCTAAACGAACACTTGTTCGTCATGAGTATCGTCATGATTTTTTTTTATTAGTCTAAACGATCCTTTAAACGGACACACATTCATCAAGAGTATCGTCATGAGTCATTTTTTCATTACTCTTAGCGATCCTCTAAATTGACACTTGTTCGTCATTAGTATCATCATGAGTTATTTTTATGTTTTATTTGCTCTGTTGTCGAAAAAAAATACTTTGAAAAATTCAAAAAATGGGATGATCAAAATAACGTGATCTTTTATCTTTATCAAGCAAAAGATACTCGAATGATAAAGACGGACAACTATAGACACGACATTTTGACCGCCCCACAAAAAATTTGTTTAAATTTTATAGATTAAGTTGATTTTTTATTTTATTCTTTTTTTGAAAAAAAAAAAAACTAAAATAAAAAAAATGATTCAAAAAATGAATGAAAGAAAAGAATATAGGATAGGAAGAAAAAAAAAATCCAAATAAGAAAAATAGGAAAAATAGAAAAAGAAATAAAGTGAAAAAATGAAAATGAAAATAAAATAAAAAATGGGATGGCCCTATCAGCCAAGTGAGAGATAAAAGAAAGAGAAGAGAGGAGGAGGAGGAGAGAGAGAGAGAGAGAGAAAAAAAAAAGTAATTGGGGCCCCCACCGCCTCATTGTCAGCGAGAGAGAGAAATAGAGGACAGAGAGAGAGTAGTGGTGGGCCACGCTGGTCAACAGAGAGAGAAAGAAAAAGAAGAGAGAGAGAGAGAGAGAGAGAGAGAGAGAGAGAGAGAGAGAGAATGGGGAGTGGGTCCCCTAGTGTTAGCCAAAAATTAAGAGGAGAGAGAGAGAAAGAAAGAAAGAAAGAAAAATGGTGGGGTTCGCCAGCCACGTGATAACCGCAAGAGGAAAGGCAAGGGGTATGTTTTTCCACGCGACCAATATTCCAGAAAATTTAGTTTTATCCTTTTTCTGAATTTTTACTTTTTCTGTCCAATTTGGACTGAGCTTTAGGTGGTCAAACCAAGTTTTTAGGGTTTCCTAAGTGATTTTTACACCCCGCCTTTCCCTATAAATAGAACCCCCCCCCCTCTTCCTAATTTATTCACTCAGAAATTGAGAGAAAAAAACCCTTAGAGATTAATTCTCAGAGAGAGCCCTATCGGGAAGCCGTTTGCGAGATGAAAAAAAAAAATCGAGCAACCGAAATCTTGGCCAGAATAGGTATGTTTTCAAAATTTTAATTATTTTTTCTTTTTTCTTTTGTTTCTTGCAATTTAAATTCCTGTAAGTTTCATTCCTTTCTAATTGTCCAATGACTTGATGAAAACGCCGGGACGAAATTCTCCATTCTCAATTTGAACCTCTAGGCGTTAGATGAGGACACCCATATCTCACTTTTTTTTTTAATTCTTTTTTATTTGTTGCAATTCATATAAAAAAAATTAAAAAATAAGTCATCCGATAATCCAATGAAAATGCCGGGGTGAGTTCTTCGTGCATAAAGTTAGTCCTCGAGCGTGCGATGAAGAATGTTTATGTAATATCTCGAAAGTTTGTATTTTGAAAAATATTATATAAGTTTAATATTTTTAGATTGTTTTGTACATTATGAAAAATTATAATAAATATTTGATAATTTTGAAGAGATAAGTGTAATTATTGGGTTTAATATAAATTATCTTAGAATTTGGGGTATTAGTATAATTTTTACAAATCTTCCCAAGGAAGCTACACGATTATGGCCAAGAAACAAAAATTGTGGCCACATGTTGATCTTATTCATATATATATAATATGGGCATGTTACACGTGTATGGACTTATTGATAATAATAATAATAATAATAATAATAATAATAATAATAATAATAATAATAATAATAATAATAATAATAATAATAACACTTAGAATGATATATGATCAGAAGATTCATCATATATATATATATACACACACATAAATATGCTAATAAGTTTTGGAGCAAGAAAAATATAGATTTCGATTCAAATTTCGATTTCGAATTTTAGGTAGAATTTCTAACTTTTTTAATATATGTATTTAATCTCACCACGTATTGTGCAGTTTTTGTTATTACTATTATAATTGTTATTTTTCATGAAATATTTAATATTTGTGAGTATGCATTATGTGAAAATTATGTGAGATACACATTTATGTGTGTATTTGTGGTTTGATTGAATACACGTATTAAAGGAGTTTAAATTTTACTGAGTATTAGCTCACAACCCAACAGTTTTGATTGCAGAACCGGTGAGAATAAAACTACAACAGGAATTTTATATGAATTTCTATTTAATTTGTAATAATTGAATTTATTATTTACCGTTGTAAAATTGACTCGATAAATCGATAATTAAAATTCACATTTTTAACTAAATGAGTTCTAAATTATTGTTATTGTTAAATTCATATATTTTATTATTATTGTTAATAACTGAGTTTGGTTCTAAATTAAGTAGTATTATGCGCAATAAACTATAATAAATTAATATGAATTGGTCGTTCGATGTTATCGCTAATTATAATTATCGCCGTCGTTTGTAAAATTTCTCACATTTGAAATATTGGATATTCGGTTTTAGTATTAATTCTCTAAGAGGAGAAACCGTATGGCGGCTTGGGAAACGGGGTCGTTACAAATTGGTATTAAAGCAGATTTGTGACTGCCCTAGGCTTGAGTTATGGTACTCATTACTAATAATAAGTGAAGTAATACTTGAAAATAATAATTGCAACAATAAGTGTCTAATATATTGCAGACCTCATTTCGTTTCTGATATTTAACATTCCAAATTTTGATTGGAATTTGGTTTTATTGTTGCTTGGTTGATTAGCGAGTCAGTTGGATTTGTTTCTTTTTAATTCTTAGTTGTTCTTTTTCCAGATAGCTTTTTTTCTCTCCTAAAATTACACATGAAACATTGTGCTTGACCAATTGTGTGTATCCTTGCATTTTAATTTGGAATTATATTTAGCGATTTTAATGAAAAAAAAAAAGACAATAGTAAATTAAGTAAGACTTGGTGAGTGTTGTGTAGTCATGGACCATAGGGTTATTAATTTAAAATGGTGTTTTCTGTCTCTTATATAAACTATCATATTATATTTTTCATATAAAATTGTAAAAAAAAAAATGTTTGCTGAAAATTGATAGTTTATGATGTTAAATGGATCAAGTAAAATTTTAAAGATAAAAAAAAATTATTTTTATTATCATGTTATGCCATAGTCGTCTCGTTAGGAGGGCATGTCCTGCGAGATGTGATTGGTCCTTACAAGAGGACATGTCCTGTAGGATATTGTATGGTGACCTAATAGGAGGGTAAGTCCTACAGGTGGTTGAATATGTTGTTGATATGTTAAGACTTGACAAGAGAACAAGTCCTACAGGTAGTTGGATAAATTGTTGATATGGTAGTTTATACCATGTGTTGCTCGTACCATTGGAGATATTGAATGACCCTAGCACCGATAACAACCTTAGATTGCATCGTTACACAGTTGTACAGGTTATGGTACTATTGTAACTCCCGATCATGAGGTGAAACGATCTTATTACTAGTAGAGAAATATGTGTACCGTATTTTATTTTATTTTATTGTGATGATAGTTGTGGAATATTATTTCATCTCGGTGTGCGGCTATATTTATATTCTATTTTGAAAAGTGATGTTTAATAAATATACTTTATCAATAAATTATTTTTATATTATGAAGACAAGTACACCGATAAAGTGAGTGTACTGTCTTCTATGTAAATTGTCAAATTATATTTTTGTACTAAAATGTAAAAATAAAAGATTTATTAAAATGAATTATTTTATAACGTGATGCAGATCAAGTAAATTTCTAAATGCGGAAAGTGATTTTATTATCCGACTGTGCCTTAGTCGTCTCGTCAGAAGGGCGTGTCCTACAAGATGTGATTGGTCCTTATAGAAGGGCATGTCCTGTAGGATGTTATGTTGTGACCTGACAGGAGGGAAAGTCCTACAGAGTGATTAATATCAGTTGTTGTTTTTGTCGTTAGTGTTGTTAACGATTATGATTATCATCATGACATGGTAGTTTATATCATGTGTTGACTCCTACCATTGGAGATATTAAATAGCCCTAACACTGATTACAACCTTAGATTGCACAGATGGACAGATTATGGTACCATTATAACTCTTGATCGTGAGGTAGACGATCCTATGGCTAGTAAAAATGTATGATATTTTATTATATAAACATAAGTTAATTAGTTGATTTAAATTTAATTGTTCTATTTTGATGATATTTTGTTGGGATTTTGATATAGCCAAGCATGTGGCTATATTTTTGTTGGAACGTGAATTTTGATAAACGTGCTTGATTTATAAAATATTTTTATTATGAAGACAGTACATCGATAAAATATTCAGATAGATATTGGTCCACTACTAACCATAGGTAGAGTCAGAGTGTAGGGTAATTGTTGAAATTTTTAGGGGCTATGTGTAATATTTTTATACACATGTTACGTGAGTATTGACCATTTGTCACGTATCTGATTTTTGTAGTTTGACACATATTTATGGGTTTCGAGACGTATTTATAGCGTTGGGATGTATTTATGTGTTTGAGATATATTTATATGATTGAGAGGTATTCGAGAATTTTTGAGACGTATTTATATATTTGAAACGTATTTGATTTTTATAGTTTGACATGTATTTATGTGTTTCAATGTGTATTTATTTGGTTGACACACATTTTTGTGTTTTGAGATGTATTTATGTATTTCGAAAAAAATTTATGTGGTTAAGATGTATATATATGGTTAAGATGTATTTATGTGTTTTCAGACGTATTGAGAAAAAATTATTATTTGAAGTTTGGATTGTGTTAATATTTATGAAATTTTTTACGAGATTATTGGAATTTTAATGTGAATATTGGAGATAATTATTTTTAGTCGCATAGTGTAGTTCACGTGGAATTTGGGCTATCTACTAGTTATAATATTGGTTGCGAATATGTTGGTTTGAAATGTCGGATGAAATTGGTAAATGCTGGTTATGAGATATGGCAGTGGACTTAAAAAATCATGTCAAGTGAAAAAATTATTGACGTCGTAGACCTGTTGGAATTGAGATAGACCCAATCCAATAAGATTATTGTGATATTTTAAAGATATATTGTTATTTTTTACTATTTTTATCAGAGTAGCGAAGCAGAAATATTTAAAAACATAAGATTCTTTGGAAATTAGTTATTTGTGCTAGGTGTTACCGATCAAAGTGCACCCTATTCGTATATTGTTGCATATAATTTAGGCCACTGCAAATGCGGATATGGCGAAGTGTGGAATAGATTTTGTCAGTTATGAAATATGGATGACTTTCGGTTACGAGACTCTACATAGAGAATAATTGTTCTAGAATTGAGTGTGACTAACATGAGCGTGCGATACGATTATGAAATATTATTGTTTTAAATGAAATTTTGAGGATGAAATTTAATTAAGGGGGGAGATTGTAATATCCCAAAAATTTTATTTTGAAAAATATTATATAAATTTAATATTTTTTGGTTGTATTGTATATATATTAAAATTTATAATAAATATTTAAAAATTTTGGGAAGATAAATATAATTATTGAGTTTAATATAAATTATCTTAGAATTTTAGGCTGTTAGTGTAATTTTTATAAATCTTCCCAAGGAAGCTACACGATTATAGAAGAAGAAAAAAGGAAAAAAAAAATTGCAGCCACATATTGATCTCATTCATATCTATATATATAATATGGGTATGTTACACGTGTATGGACTTATTGACGATAATAATAATAATAATAATAATAATAATAATAATAATAATAATAATATTTAGAATGATATATGATCAGAAGATTCAGTATGTGTATGTGTGTGTGAAGATTCAGTATGTGTATGTGTGTGTGTGTGTGTATATATATATGCTAATAAGTTTTGGAGCAAGAAAAATATGGATTTCAATGCGGATTTTGGTTTCAAATTTTAAGTATAATTTCTAACTCTTTTAATATATGTATTTAATCTCTCCACCTATTGTGTAGTTTATGCTATTAGTATTATAATTGTTGTTTTTCATAAAATATTTGTGAGTATGTATAATGTGAAAATTATATGAGATACACGTTTATGTATTTATTTGTGGTTTGATTGAATACATGTATTAGAGGGGTTAAAATTTTACTGAACGTTGGCTCGCAACCCTACAGTTTTGATTGCAGAGCCGGTGAAAATAAAACTACGATAGGGATTTTATATGAATTTCTATTTAATTTGTAATAGTTGTATTTATTATTTACTGTTGTAAAATTGACTCGATAAATTGATAATAAAAATTCTCATTTTTAAATAACTGAGTTCTAAATTATTGTTATTGTACAATTCATATATTTTTTTTTATTATTTTTAATAAGTGAGTTCAGTTCTAGATTAAGTAGTATTATGTAAAATAAACTATAATAAATTAATATGAATTGATCATTAAAATTAATATGAATTCATAATGAATTAATATGAATTAGTCGTTTAGTTTTATCGTTAATTATAATTATCGTCTTCGTTTGTAAAATTTCTCACATTTAAAATATTGGATATTCGGTTTTAGTATTAATTCTCCAATGGAAGAAACCGCATGATGGCCTTAAGAAACTGGGTCGTTATATTTGAATTCTTTATTTTTCTATTTTTCATTCCTTTAATTTTCTGTTATTTTTTTCTTTCTAATAAAAACCCTAAAAATAAAATAAAAATAAAAATCCAAAAATCAACAAAAAAATAATAAAACCTTAATTTGTAAGAATTAATCCCTATAAACCTTGGGATGAATTCGACGATTTGATAAATCGTGGGAGAGTTTTTCCATGATCTCGTTTCAATTCCCCAAATAGAGTTAAATTTAGAAACGTTCAATTTTAAAAAATCTCTTCCTTCAGTAAATCTTTTTGTGGTATTCCACCTAAGTTTTGGAAAGATTAAATTTGACAAACTTTGTTTCCGCGATTTTAGTTTGCTCATTTAAAAGAATTTGAAATCGGGTTTTCCTTGAATTAATCAGTCAAATTTAAAATAAACACCATTCGTATCATTTAGACGGTATGTTTATGACACTTTCACCACTTACACTTTTTATGTTTCATCACATATAGGTTCTTTTAGACTTCATAATCAATTCTATTTAGTTACGATGCGTACACCACTTGCACTTTTCATTTGTATTAGATAATTAAATCATTGTCACGCATAATCACATTAATTCATTTAGCTTTTCCTAATTTATTCTCGTATTCATAGCATTTTGCGTTAGCACGTTTAAATTAAAACCATTCTTGCATAAAAATCATATAAGTAGTTTTTTAAGTCACTTTTGTATAAATAAAATAAAATATGACCTAGTGATCTACACAAGACGGAGGTAAATTGGGTAGTTCTAAAAATTAAAGCAAATTATAACTTTCAACACTTGAAAATTCAAATAATTAATTTAATCCTAAATTAATTATTATCTCTTTATATTTTCAACACTTAAAATAATCAATTAATCAATTTATCCTATATTGATTATTATTTTATAAGGCAGCGGATAAGTGTTCAAATCTAAGTGCACACCCAAACAATAAGAAATAAAGAAAATAATAATGCAGTATATCACGATATATCATGGTTCACCAAGCTACTCTTGATTAATCCAGTCCTCTGAGCCTCATGAAGATTCGCACCCACTAAACCAATAAGATTCATTTCAACAGGTAAGAACCAAGCCTTTACACAATGATTCTTTTCACAGGCTCGGAATCAACATTTACAATTTCTTTTTCCTAGGCTCAGAAATAACTTTTTTCTTTTTCCCAAGCTCAAGAATAACCTTTTCTTTTTTCAGGCTCAAGACTAACCTAATCCTTTTACAGGCTAAAGATCAAACCAAATTATTTTATACCTTAGGCTATGAATCAAACCTTATAATCACTCCAAGTATCATTTTCTCAGGTAAGGATGAAACATTTACAATTCACTCACAATTAATTCTAGTTAGGAAGAATTACGCCTATCTCTTTTCACGGGAAAAGAGTAACCTAATATTTTTATGCACTAGGTAAAGATTGAACATCAATCTCTTTACATGAAGAGATTGAAACCCAGTTACCCCTGATTAGATACTCCCAATAGTACCTAATCGGCACACAATTCACCAATTACAAACAAAATTGATAAGTTCTCCCACTCGGAGTTTCCACCACCTCAGATTAAATTTAAACTCAATTAATGTTCCGATATATACTAGTGATAGAAATAAAGTGAGAATATTAAAATCTAATTTTAATATAGATAGGTAGCACACAATTTAGTACACAATCAGATTTTCACCAAAAATCGTTTTAAAAGTCTTTTTTATACTTTTAACGTTCAAAAACAATTTCACAAGATTGAATTACCAAGCAAGCAATAATAATAATAATAATAATAATAATAATAATAATAATAATAATAATAATAATAATAATAATAATAATAATAAATTCAATAATAAAAAATAAACTTGGAACGATCTCACCGGTGCAAATCAGATCGCTAGACAGCTTAGATCGGCGACATCAAATGAATTGGCGCTTTAACTCAAGAATTTTAACACTAGAATGATCTTACGATAATATCTCAATATAATATCAGAATGATAACTATCAGAAAGCTCAGGAACTGAATAGTTCGTCATGGAAATTAATTTCTTATCTCTAAAAAACATAGGTATATTTAAATAGATTTGAAATAGGCCCTCCAACGGCTAGTTCCCACATGTCATAACATTTAATTTCTCATATGGACGCTATATATTGATATTACTTAATCCTGGTTCAATTTACTTAATTATAACTTTCAAAATATTCAATTTAATCCCTCAAATAATATCACATCCTCAAATTAATAAGATAGAAAGTATTAAATTTACTTAATTGAGAATCACAACAAATATATATACCAAATATATAGGTATACTTAAATAAGAATATTATATCTATAAAATATTCAAATCCCCAGAATCTCTCCAAGATATCAACCAAAAAAGAGTTAGTAACGGCTACTTTTTAATCAAATTCACGAAATCCTCTAAACCTGAAACAGATCCATCAGTTGACCGACCAAGTCCATAAGTAGACCGATCAAATTAGGTTGTAGCCCAAGCCAAAAATACTCGTCAGTCAGTCGACCACTACTCCATGGTCTGTCGACTGATCGATTCAAGATGCTCCCTAATCCAATTTTCAGCTATGGTAGGTCGACCGATACTTTTGGGTCTATCGACCTATCGATTCAGAAAGTCAACCATTGGCCACAGGTTGATCGATCTGTCGATGGATCGATTAAGAGATTGTACAATTTCCTAGCTTCTTCTCAGCGGTTGACCAATCCATATTGGTCGGTTGACCGATCCAGCTGGAACTCTTCTTCCTTCATTAATTTTTAACTTAAATCTTTGACATTTTTGCCCTTTAAACAATTTTTTTTTCTCAATTAACTTAATTGACACTTTAAATCAATTTTAATTAATAATCCTTCTTAAATCAATATTTTTTCTTCAATTACACATAGGAGCAAATATGTTTAACTAATTAAGATCTTAATAAAAACACACATAAATATAAATTCATTTTTGTGTCGTGTGTGATTCTAATCTGGATACATTAAGAGTTAAAAGTAACCTAAGTTGTTTTCTCTTAAATTCTTCAAAGTCTTCAGTCTCTTAATACTTGTCTCTTTGTCAGTCTCTTTGCATCCTTAGCATCCTTAACCATTTCTTCATGATACTATCTAGTAGCGGAATATTACGTCACTACTTTCACCGCAAGTGTACAGGTCAAGTTTTATAAAATAATGAATGAGAAGAGTTGTCGTATCCACAAAGATTGGATTAAATTATCGATAAGTACCGCGATTATCATAACTGAATTTTATTTAGTCGATAAAAATAGGGTTTTTGTTTTTAATATGAACTAAATTAAACTAAACTAATTAAACTATAATGCTAAATATATTATATGAGAATAGATTATCTAGGTATTAACTTTACTCACTTATACGTGTTTGATCCAATCTAGTTTACATTAACAGCATTTAAACTATCCGATAATCTAGGTATCGAAAACTCGCTCATTACCTCTCCCGAGTGTAAAGTAAATGAATATGCGACTTCGCGTTAATGCCGAAGTCCCTCTCGAGCATCTATACGACACTTGGTCACATGAGTCTCACCCCAATCTCACGGATTGCACACTTTCTAATACCCTCCCGGGTCATTAGATCATCGCGTTGTGTTTAAACCCTAGTCCGAATTTGGGGTTACCTCTTCCGAGTGTCAAACTCCAATTTCTCAATATATCTTAACAAGCATATAAATGAATAAAATAACGGTAAACACAATCGAATAAACAAGAACAATCGTTAACGAAACACGGATTCAAACAAACAACGTATATTAGTAAACTGCATCAATCCCATAAATAATCAACATTTAGCACTTGGTCATAACCATATATTCAACAATAATCCATATATACATAATCAAACAACCAAAAATGAGTTAAGAATAAAGAGAAAAACAAGGGAGAATAGCCATTATCTGAAGGTGGCGTCCGTAAAAACCGCTCCGATCTTGTTTCCTCTTCTCCAATTGTGTTTCTTCTCTTTCGTTGGTTTAGAGCTCTCAAAAACATTCCCAAAGTATTCCTAATCTGTTCTCAAAATGGTTGGGAATGAAAGAAAAAAAGAATTGGGGCTGAAACATCTAACAAAATATCTAAAAAACACTTTACAGCAGGGGCTTTGGACGCCACATTTTTATGCTCACAACTGACTTACTCGCAAGTGCACGAGGTCAAGTTTTTAGTAAAATGGATATTTAAGATCGGATATCGTTCTACTAGGAAACGTTTTTGAATAATTGAATACTATAATTGGCATAGTCTTATATTATCTTGACTTTTCAAGAATTGTTTGAAATTTAATTACAACTAAGTTAAACTAATACTATTGGGTTAATTCTAATTAAGTTGATTACCTAGGGATTGATTTTATTCACTTAATACATGTTTGCGTTCGTTTAGTTAACAATAAAGATGTTTATCCTATCCGACAATCTCTGTATCTTAAACTCATTCACTCCCTCTCCCAAGTGTTTAGTGAACGAATATGTGACTTCGTGTTAAGACCGAAGTCCCCATCGAACGTCTTTTCGAACATATAGTCACATGAGTCTTGATCCAACGTTATGGATTGCACACTTTCGAACGCCCTCTCAGGTCGTTAGAACGTCGCAATGTGTTTAACCCTAATCCGAATCTGGGGTTACCTCTCCCGAGTGTCAAACCCCATATTCTCAAAACCATCCCTAATATCTTGACAAGCATACTAAAATTGTAATAAAATGGTAAACACAATCAGATTTAGACAAACAACCATTAAAGTAACATATATTAAACCAAACAAGTATTTACATGAATTACAACAACCCCTAGATAATATTTATCTAGCCTACATGATCTTAGCCATATAAACATTAAAAGAAGTGGGATTCAACATCATTAGATATGGAAAAGTAATTAAAGATAAAAACAAAGGAACAACAATCACATCTGAGAGTGGAATAGTCCATTGTCGCCAAGGATCGGTCTGCAAGTGCTTCATCTTCTTCGGATGATGAACCTCCTCTTTAAGCTCTCAAGAGTAGCTAAGGATCATCTCTCTAATGTTAGGAACGTTTTTGACAATTGTGGGAACAAAGGCATTAAGTACAAGGGTTGAAAATATTTGAAAATATCTTTTTTTCTATTGCAGAGTGACCGCCGCGGCGGTGGGCATGTCGGTAGGCTCACCATTGCGGCGATGGGCCAAGCCCTAATCTTTTTTATCTTTCACCACCGCAGCGATGAGATCTTCACAATTCTCCTTGCATCTCCATCGCTATGGCAGTGGATTGACTACTACGGTGGTGGGACTTGTGCAATTTTAAAGCCTTCTCATTATTCTCACCGCCACGGTGGTGGCTTGCTATCCTAAAACCTTGTATTTTACATCGTTTCTTGTCTTCGCTTATTGCTCGTTCACATTCCTACACCTGATTTACATAAAAACAAACTAAAATGCAATTAAACATTACTAATACACTCGAAAACTACTAAATTCGGCTTATAAGTAGATAAGTATTTTCAACCTATCAAATACCCCCAAACTTGGAATTTTGCTAGTTCTTGAGCAAAACACCCTAACACTAAATTAAACTAACTATACTAATGGACTAACTACTAAACTAAAAATGAATAAACATCAACAAACAAGAAGTAAGCGCATGCAAGTTCCAAGTTCAATCGAAGAAACCAAGTAGCTCTTCCCTCAACAGCCACTGATCAAATCAAGTTCAGGAATAACATACACCACGTGGTGTTCTAGAATTTCAACACTCAATATTAGTTAAAATCATTCTAGATCCATTTAAAATGTGTGTGTGAGAGAACTCAGGTACATAACTATCTAAACACCGGATTGGATTATTCAATAGCTAAGCTCATGACTTAAACCTTAAAGGATTCAGGAAAACCATATGCTTACTAGGCTCAACTATCCCCTAATGTAGGTTCGAACATTTACAGAGATTAATAGGACTTGGTTTGGCTTTGGAGAACGACCAAGGGTATAACAGGAATAGAAAACAAAAAATTGTTATAATGGAACGATACCCAAGGCACAAACACTTGCCGTCATCTCTCTCTCGTAACCCTACACATTTAAAACACAACCTTAAGCAAGAATATAAGAACTTTGTATTCACTAGTCGAAAGTAATGAAAATAAAAACTATATTCACATAGTTGGTTTTTTTTTTTTTTTTTTTTTTTTTTTTTTTTTTTTTTATCACAACATAATACACCCCAAAACTTATTTGAATTTATACAATTTTAAGAGCGTGCAAAAAGAATTAAGAGAATGACAAGTGAATACATTAATACCGAATCAATAAAAATTCATCCAAAACCCGACCGCTCACTTCAAGTAGCATAAACTAATGCTAACTTGATTTCACTCAATTTAAAACTTAGGCTTAGCGACAATGGTTTGGAAAAATTTAATTGGATAGAGTATTGATACGTGTTTCGAATTGAAAAGATTATCGGCTTCGACAGGGGAATGAGAGCTAAAATTTTTAGGTTAGCTACAAAGGTTCAAGCGAAAAAATTGAAGGCCTAAATCATGCCTCCGAAATTACCTTACCTAGAATTCAGCCTCAAGTTTCCCCTAAATCAAGTTCTAGATTCTTCATTTCCGTCATGACCTTATTACTGAATAATCGGTGTCAAATCGTTCAGATAATTATACATTGCGTCTATATGATCGTGCGATTTAGGATCAAAATAAGTTTTACCTAATCGACATGCTAAGTACACAAAACACACATGAATGACATTACCCCCTACCTCGATATACAATTAGGGATAATTTTCATTATCGAAAAATAGCCCAGATGAACTCGACAACTCAACATGCAAATACGACTTCATTCATTAACATATCTACACTAAATCACTAGCATACATGCACTAACTAAACATTACACATGCATAAACAAAAAGTAAAAATAAAACTAAACAAGAAATTAAAGTCTACATCACATATTAAAACTTTTACAAAGCATAAAATTAAACATAGATAAAACATCTTCTGCAAAAACTAAACATTTATAGTCCAATGTTAATACATTAAAATATTGTTCATCCTTCTTTACCAAAAATAAAATTAAATGAACGTTCTCCCCAAACTTAAACGAGGCAGTGTTCTCACTGTCTACGCAGCGAACCCAATACAGGATATAAAAACTATAAGAAAAACTGGGTTCCGAACACATACTTAGGAGGTAAGACTTAAAAGTCTCACCCCCTACCGTTGACTAGGAGGAATGTCATCACCATCGCCATTTCGACGGAAATGGAATGGTGGCGGTTGCAACTCGTGCAACTGGAGTTGTGGCACTAGCGGATAGAGATTCAGGTCGACGCCAATGTGCTCGCATATGAGCCATTGGATCAGATCCTGCTGCTGTGTGTACTGGTTTATGAAAATTCGGATATCGGTAATGTCATTTTGGATGTTATACTGATCATGGCGAAGAACGCGAATATCAGTTCGGAGATCCCGGATATCTAGATGTGGCGGGTTTGACGGGCGGCTAGAGGCCTCAGGATCTTGGGCCTCAGACGACCCTGCCTCCTTCTCTACTTCTTGTGCAGCCGGGCCTTGGGCTTTGCCCTTCCACATTCCTGTAATGGTGGCAAGATCGAGGGGATTGATTGGGGGCCACAAACTATCCCCTATAATCACCACTCCGACGCGCCTAAAAAGCTCTTTCAGCAATGATGGAAAGGAGAGGTCGGTTTTTGTTATCCGAACGGCATGCATAATCGACGAGTAGATCAGGAATCCGACATTCAATGGCTTTCCCCTCTGAATGGAATGCAGTGTTATGGCTCACTCCTTCGAAACGTCTAAAAAATTAGAAGTAGGGAATAAGCTTCCACAAATGAAGTGGTGTGATATTTTCGGCACCGAATTCAAGAACTTTGCTAGGAAATTGGTTAGACCTAGCCCTGTGATAGTCCACTGGATATCACCCGTAGTCAGGGCCCTAATCACTTGCTCCATTTTCTGGTCATACCCTGGATATGGCTCGGGAAAAGACTTCGGCGACCCTAATCCCAATACTTCATTGAATTCTTTGGGACTGAACACGATAATGCAATTGCGGACCTTTGTCCGGTTCTCTTCAGTTTCCGTGATATTCGCATAGAATTCTTGGACTAATGAGACTTCGTTGAGGGGAGGTGATCGACAGAATTGCTCCAAACTTCAGCTTTAGACAACGTCCCTGAATTTCGCCGGTAGACTATCCAATGGGCCAAATTCTCTCTGTTTAATGCACGTTCTTCTGAACTCATGTCAATTGAAATGCTCTTCTGCCTGCTTGGAAACAAAACGGGAAGAATCGTAATCACTGGCCGATCCCGATCTTTCCCCCCCTCCCCCGTGACCTTTTGGAAGCAACGTATTTCGGTATTATCCCTAGCAACCACAATCACAAACACTGCAACAAAGTCATAACAGAACAACACAAAACAGCCCCACACATCTAAACCGATAAGAGCACGACTTAATGGTAATACTCACACACCAATCACAACCGTTTCAACACGAATTCAACAATTTGGCATATAATCCATAACCACCCAATGCAACTAATCATCGAAATAACATTCATCACCACAAACCAAACCAAAACCCTGAAATACGAATGAAAATCGCTAAAAATTGGGGTCTAGGGTTTAGGAAATAAACAAAATTCAACAAATTGCTCAATGTAGATGCAAATCATCCCATATATTCATCATAAACATGAAATATAAGTTGAAGAACACTTGATGGAACAAATCGGATCAAATGTCGCGAAATTAGAACGCTCATTCGGTTCCGAAACCCTAGAATCCGAAAAATGCTTGAAGAATGGGTTTTTTGGTGGATGACATTGGTGAAATTCTAAAATTTGGTAAGTGGAAGGATGAAATTTGAGATTGGAATGAATTTGGAAGTAAGAAATTTGAGAGTTTTTGGAATTTTTTAGGTTGGTTTTTCAGTTCTATGAAGCGTCAGCTCTTAAATTCTAACAGATACTTCACCGCCACGGCGGTGGGATCACTGCTACGATGGTGGGAGTGTCTTTTTTAAATCTTGTAGCCTGAAGTTTCACCACCACGGCGGTGAGTTCACCGCTGCGATGATGGAGCTCTTTTATCAGAAACATGCAATCCTGAAGTTTCACCGCTGCGGCGTTGGAGCGTTTTGATCAAATTGGTCCTTCCTAGCATTTTCACCGCTGCGGTGGTGAGCTTTCTACTGGTTTCTATTGATTTCCTCATGTTTTCACAAAAATTCTCCACACCACTTAATTCCACTTTGCTAACTGAACAATTTTAAGCACAAAACTCAACCCCGAGTATCCATACTCCTTAATTCACATCCAAACAAGTTCCAAGACCTTTACGATCTCCAAAAAGTAACAAGTACAAAAGTCGAGCAAGTTTCATACCCTCGGATACATGTAAAAAAAGTACTTGATTTAACGTCCCTAACTGGACCTTGTGAATTCCAGCTCAACCGTCAACAAGGGAGATATTATTCACAAGTCGTGTTTTATTTCCAAAGTAATGCTTAATCCGCTCCCCATTGACTCGAAAAATACATCCATCATCGCCTTCCAATTTGACAGAGTCGAACAGAAATACTTGTTTGATTCGGAATGGGCCGGACCACCGGGACTTCAACTTTCTGGGAAAGAGCCTCAGCCGTGAATTAAACAATAAAACTTGTTGACCCGGGCTAAATTCTCTCCTGACTATTTTCTTATCATGACACCACTTTGTTTTGTCTTTGTAGAGATTGGCATTTTCATAAGCTTCGTGCCGGAATTCCTCCATTTTATTAAGTTGGAGGAGACGTTGCACACCAGAAGCTTTTAGGTCAAAGTTAAGTTGCTTAATCGCCCAGAATGCACGGTGTTCTAATTTGATGAGACAGTGACACATTTTTCCAAACACCAATCGATACGGAGACATGCCGATCAATGTATTAAAAGCCTTACGATATGCCCATAAAACATCATCCAATTTCACCGCCCAATCCTTGCTATTTGAATGAACAGTTTTCTCCAAGATTTGCTTGATTCCCCTGTTTGAAAACTTCAACTTGGCCGTTTGTCTGCGGGTGGTATGGTAGTGCCACCTTGTGCCTAACCCCATACTTTGTTAATAAATTATTAAACATTTTGTTGCAGAAATGGGTTCCTTCATCACTAATTATGGCCCAAGGAGTCCCAAACTGTGTCATGATGTTTCTTTGAAGGAACTTGATAACCATTTTGGCATCGTTGGAAGGTGTCTCCATGGCCTCGACCCATTTAGACACGTAATCGACTGCCAGTAGAATATACTCCTGGCCAAATGACGGCGAAAACAGCCCTATGAAATCTATCCCCCACACATCAATCAAATCTAGCTCAAGAATTGACGTCAATGGCAATTCATGCCTTCTCAAAATGTTACCCACCATTTTTACCCACCATTCGCGCCAAAATGACCGCCACAAGGTGATGAATAGCAATGATACAGAATACTCATCATCTCTTCCTCTGGAACACATCACTGGATCACTTGATCAGCACACTTTTTGAAAAGCAACGGCTCGTCCCACATATAATGCTTTGAATCGAATAGGAATTTCTTCCTCTGGGCACTTATCAAATCTGGTGGTAACACTTTATAGGCAAGAAAATTTATGATATCTGCAAACCACAGAAGTGTATTGTCAATTGCGAATAACTGTTCGTCAGGGAACACCTTCGTAATACACGACTCATCACTGACGTCCTCTTGAACTAACCTCGATAAATGGTCTACTACAACATTCTTACTCCCTTTTTTGTCTCGTATCTCAACATTGAACTCTTATAACAATAGAATCCACCTTATTAGATGCGGCTTGGCATCTTTCTTTGTAAATAAGTACCGAATAGCCGTATAATCCATGTAGATGATGACTTTGGATCCAATGATATACGATCAGAACTTATCGCAGGCAAAAACGACCACCGGTATTTCTTTTTCCGTTGTGGTGTAATTCTCTTGGGCATCATTCAACGTCTTGCTCGCATAATAGATGGATCGAAAGATCTTCTCCTTGTGTTAGCCTAACACCGTACCAACCACATAGTCACTCGTGTCTCACTTTATCTCAAATGGCTCCTCCCAGTCTAGAGCGACTATTATAGAATCCGTGATCAACTTCTCCTTCATTGTGTTGAAAGCCTCCATGCAAGCTTCATTGAATTCAAATGAGGCATCATTTTCAAGTAGGTGACATAACGGCTTTACCATCCTTGAAAAATCTTTGATAAAGCATTGGTAGAAGCCAGCATGCCCCAAGAAACTATGAACTCCCTTCACATTTATCGACAGCAAAAGCTTCTCGATTGTTTCAATCTTTGCTCGGTCTACCTCAAGCCCCTTAGAAGAGACTTGATGACCTAACACGATCCCTTCTTTGACCATAAAGTGGCACTTCTCCCAATTCAGGACTAGGTTTTTCTCCTCACATTAGTCAAGAACAGAGTCAAATTATATAAGTAGTGATCAAAGGATAAAACGAAGACCAAAAAATCATCCATAAAGATCTCCATTTTCTCCTCTACCATATCCAAGAATATCTCCACCATACACCGTTGGAATGTGGTCGGTGCATTGCATAGACCAAACGGGTATATGTCAATAGGCAAACGTCCCATATGGGCATGTAAATGTGGTCTTTTCCTGGTCCTCCGATGCAATAGCTATTTGATTATATCCCGAGTAGCCATCAAGAAAGCAGTAGTGATCATATTCGACTAGATGATCCAGCATTTGATCAATAAATGAAAGTGAAAAATGATCTTTCCTCGTTGCTTTGTTCAATCTTCGATAATCAATACAGTCTTTCCATCCAGTGATGGTTCATGTCGGAATAAGATCATTCTTTTCATTCTTCGCTATCGTCATGCCGCCTTTCTTGGGCACTACTTGTACCGAGCTAACCCACTCACTATCAGATATAGCATAGATAATCCCAACATTCAAGAGCTTCAACACCTCCGTTCTAACAACTTCTTTCATTGCCGGATTTAGCCGTCTTTGATGTTCAATAGAAGGTTTGAACAAATCCTCCATCAAGATCTTATGCATGCAAATAGTAGGGCTAATTCCTTTAATGTCTAAGATAGACCACGCGAAGGTGGATCAATGCCGCTTCAGAATAGTAGCAACTTATGTTCTTCATCTGCCGTCAAAGATGACGAGATTATAATCGGATTAGTTAAGTTTTCCCTCAAAAAGATATACCAGAGGTGATCCGGTAATTGCTTGAGTACTAATCCACCGTGAGTCAGATTTGATGGTTTGGGAGATCTAACCTCATCTTCAATCATCACTACATGAATTGGATCCCCAACGTCTTGAGATTGAGCTTCCAAAGCAAGCACGCAGTCCACAACACCAGCTTCTGTGGTTGATCCCTCATCACTAAAATCCCCCATAGATAAGGAATTCGTGGTGGCATGCTCTAATGGATCCGTATTCATATTTGCAAGAAAGAATTCCCTCACGCAAGATTTAACAACATCCACTCGATTGCATGTGGGAGATTCATCCAGAAAGTTCATTGATTTGAAAATATTGAACTTTATCTCCTCTTCATTCACCCTTAACGTCAAGTTGCCATTTTGAACATCAATTAAGGCATTTCCCATTGCAAAAAACGACTTTGTTAGGATGATCAGGATCTCCTTGTCCTCCTCCATCTCTAGCACGACAAAATCCACCGGGAAGATGAAATTGTCCACCTTTACCAAAATGTCCTCAATGATTCCCTTCGGATAGATTAACGATCAGTCAGCCATTTGGAGAGAAATCGTGGTTGGCTTCGCACTTCCATGTCCCAATTTTTGGTAGACAGAAGATGGCATCAAGTTGATACTCGTACCAAGATCACAAAGTGCCTTGTCGATTGACTGCTACGGCGGTAGGACTTATATAATTTTAAGCCTTCTCTTCATTCTCACCATCGCGACGGTGGCTTGTTGTCCTGAAACTTTGTATTTTACATCGTTTCTTCACTGGTTTCCCACCGTTTCACTCGTTTATTGTTTGTTCACATTCCTACACCTGATTTACATAAAAAATAAACTAAAACGCAATTAAATATTATGAATACACTCGTAAACTATCAAATTCGACTTAGAAGTAGATAGGTATTTTCAACCTATCAGGCTTCACTGCTGCAGCGGTGGATTTGACCATTGCAGCGGTGGGGATGTCAGTAGGCTCACTGCTGCAGTAGTGGGCTTGACTACTGCAGCGGTGGGAAGTCAGTGGCATTATGCTCTTTCTTTTGATCCCCTTAATCGTTTTTCCACCGATTTTCTTATTTTTTGACCCTTTTTGCTCCTAAACCCTACTTTGAACAAAAATAAATGAAGATAAATAAAAACGAATTAAAATATTACAAGAATACTCAAAAACTACCAAATTCGATTTGGAAATATATAGATAAATTTCACCTATCAAATACCCCCAAATTTAGAATTTTTCTAGTTCTCGAGCAAAACACCCATATAATAAAATAAACTACTACTACTAATAACGAATTTAATTACTAAAAACAAAAAAACATAAATGAACTAAAATAATAATAACGTGTAAGTTTTGAAATTCATCTAATGACCAAAAAAATTTCCCTCATCAGCTCCCAATCATATCTATTTCAAGAGTAAAATACACGATGTCTTGTTCTAGAATTTCATTATTCAATAGCAATAAGCGTCATTCTAGATCTTGTTCAAGTGTGTGTGCGAAAACTCAATCATACAACCATCCACAGACTAGATTGGATTATCCACTAATAGAGTTCATGACTAAAACCAAAAAGGTATAGGAAATCCATATACCAGACTGGGTTCCACTCTCCATTAATGTAGGCTTAAAACTTCAAAAAGATCAATAGGACTTGGTTTGGTTTTTGAAAAATAGCTAAGGGTATATCAGGAATATCAAAACAGGTTAACATTATTAACTTAACAATACCCGAGGTACAACGCTTGGATCAATCACACTCATAACCCCACACAGATTAATTCGAAACAACCCTGAACTTATATTTGAAAATGTAGTACTCACTTTTTAAGACAAAATAAAAATAAAACTATATTTATTTATTTTTTTTTTCAACAAAGATATCCCTAAACTTATTTGATTTGTTACAACTTGATAGGTGTGAAAATATGATAGAAAAATGACAAGAGAATAGTCGAATACCGAACCAATCAATAGTTCGCCCAAAACCCAACCGCTCACTTCAAGTAGCATCAACAAATTGTTGATCTTAAGATTTTGACGCACAATTAAAGGTTGGTGTTTTTTGTGGAACTAACGGTTTGATTAAGTGTTTTAGTTTTTTAGTTCCAAATGATGAAGATGTGATGACAAAGATGATGAAGGATTAAGAGGTTGAAAATTTTGAAGAATCTAGGGAAAATAACTCAGATAAATTTCAACTCTTAATATCCCAATTAGGATCACACACGACACAAAAAAAATTAAATGATTTATATATATATGTGTGTGTGTTTTTAATAAGATCCTAATTAGCTAAATTATTTGCTCCAACGTGTAATTTAAAAAAGAAATATTAATGATTGATTAAAATTGAATTTAAGTATTTAGTGAAGCTAATCGAGAAAAGAAATCGGTTAAAGAGGCAAAAATATCAATAAAAATGGATTAAAAACGAATTGAGAGAAGTGTTCTAGCATCTATAAGTCAACAAGTAAGTCGACCGGAGCATAGAAGGAAAAATCTCTGTATCTCTCGGTCGACAGGTAGGTCGACCTGTGCTTAAATATGAACTCTATGTATGTCGACAGAGCGGTCTACCTATGATAAGAAACAGAACTCTTTGAATCTCTAGGTCGACCGATGGGCACAAAATTTTGACTTGGCTACATCCTGAATCGATCGGTCGACAGGTGATCTTAGTTGGTTAACTTATGGCACTATTTCAAGATATTACGGTATTTTGAATTTTATTCTAAAAGTAGTCGTTACTAGCCGTTTTTTTATTAGGTTCACGAGATATATTAGGGATTTAATGTTATTTGAGATATGCAACACATATTATGATATCCCTATAGATATGGTTCATTAAGTTCGAATATTTTTCAATTTGGTACCTGTAATACTTTCTATCCTATTTAATTGTGATTGAGAAATATTTTGGGGACTTAATTGAGAAGTTTAAAAGTTATAATTAAGTGATTTGAACCAGGGTGTAGTTTTAATGATATAACAGGTTTATAAGAGAAATTAAATGTCATAACAAGTGGGAACTAGTCGTTAGAGAGCTTATTTTATTCTCATTTATATAGACCTGTGTTTTTTATATTAGTGAGAGAGATCAAGAGTATTACACTGAGCATTTCTAAGAGAAATAATACTGAAAATTGTGAGAGATTTTCTAAGAGTTATTCTTGAGAATTATTTGATGTGAATCATTACTACTACCGAATCTGAAGTGACATTGCTATAATTATTCTTTCGATGGATTTCGGGTGAGATCTTTCCAAATTACTTTCTATTTAGTATTGCTTGATTATATTTGGAATTTGATCTTTAGAAATTGTTTTTTGATTTTTTTATTAAAAAATATTTTCGAAACTACGTGTTACCTATTTTTGTTTAAAATCATATTTTGAATATCTCACTTTTCTATCACTAGTTTTGGGATATTAATTGAGTTCTAATTTATCTGGAGTGGTAGAAGCTCCGAGTGAGAAAAATCACTTGTCAATTTTTAATTGGTGAGTTGAGTAACGGATTGAATACTATTGGGAGTATTTAATCTAAGGGTAGCTAGTTTCAGTCTCTTCCTGTAAAGAGATTGAGATAGCAATTCTTCCTGGATTGAATTATTTTGTGAGTAAATTTGTAACGGTTCAATCCTTACTGGGTAAAAGGATATTTGGAGCGTTTATGAGGTTTGAATTCTTTAGCTTATAAAAAGTAGAAGTTATTCCTAAGCTTGTGAAAAAGAATTTGTAAAGGTTGATTCTGAGCCTGTAAAAGAATCTTTATGAGGGTTTGGTTCCTACCTTTAAAATGATCTTAAATTTAGTGGGTGCGACTCTCCGTGGGGCTCGGATAATTGGATTAGCCAAAAGTAGCTTGGTGAACCAGTATAAATTCCTGGTATGCTGCTATCTTTACATTATTTATTTTTGTTGTTTTGTGTGCACCTAGTTGATTTTATATTTCCGCGGTGATATAAAGATATTAATTAATTTAGGATTAAAATTAATTATTTGGATTATTAAAGTAATTTTTCTCTGATAATTTTTTATCTACCCAATTCAATCCCCTTCTTGGGTAGTTCACTGGGCCAACACAAATGCTAACTTGATTTCACTCAAATTGTGCCTTAGGTTTAGCGAAAAAGGTTTGGAAAAAATTCAATTGGCCAGGGCATTTGTTACGTGTTCAGAATTGAAACGGCTAACAAGCTTCGACAGAGAAAAGAGGGATAAATGATATTACATGGTAAGCTTCAAAGGCTCAAGCGATCAAAATGAATGCCTAAATCATATCTCTTGAATTATCTCGCCTAGGATTTCGCCTTGAATTTCTCGCAAATCAGGTTCTAGAGTCCCTATTGTCATGAACTTGGCTAACGGATAATCGATGTCAAATCAATTGTATAGCTAATACATTGAGTTTAAGTGCTCATGCATATTAGGATCTACAATAACTTTTACCACAACGAAATGTCAAGCACACATAACACACTTGAATGGGCATTACGCATGACCTCGATAAACAACTAAGGGATAAACTCATCATCAAGTAATGGCTCAGATGAAGTACAAAACTCAATACACAACAACTACAAACAACACTTATACTAAACTAAACTAACATATATATAATTAAACAATAAAACTTTTAAACTTAAACTACATAACTGTCAACAATAAAACATACTACCTTACTACACATCACCCCCAAACTTAAAACGGACAGTGTCCACAGTAACCCAATCATTGTTCTCAATAATTGAAATATAGCATGTCGATGAATGGGGTTTAGAACACATACCTGGGAGGTGAGACAATATCGCCTCTGAATGAAGTCGGCGATAATGGATCTAATTTATTCTGAAAACTTGGGTTAGTTAGCCCAGTAAGCTACCCAAGAGGGAGGGTGAATTGGGTAGTATTAAAAATTATCAGAATATCACACTTAAAAAATCAAACAATTAATTTTATCCTAAAATTAATTATTATCTTTATAGCGGCGGATATGTGTTATCAATTAGGTGCACACACAAACAAGAAAATATAAATAATATAAAGAAACAATATAGAATACCACAATATATCCTGGTTTATCAAGCTACTCTTGGTTAATCCAGTTCTCCGAGCCCCACGGAGATTCACACTCACTAAACTCAAGATTCCTTTACAGGTAGGAACCAAACCCTCACAATGATTCTTTTCGGAGGCTCAGAATCAACCTTTACAATCCCTTTTCACAGGCTCCAGAATAACCTTATCTTTTTCCCAGTCTCAATACTAATCTAATCCTTTCACAGGCTAAGGATTAACCTAATTCTATTATAGGGAGAATCACGACCTAATTCTTTGTATACCTTAGGCTCAAGAATTAAACCTCACAATCACTCTGAGTATCATTTTCCTAGGTAAGGATGAAACCTTTAAAAGTCACTCACAAATTTAATCAAGGAAGAATTAACACCTAATTTTTTTATACCTTAGGTAAAGATCAAAACCTCAATATCTTTACCGGAAGAGATTGAAATTGACTACCCGTCATTAGACACTCCCAGTAGTATCTAATCTGATACTTAACTCCTCAATTACAAACAATTGATAAGTAATTTTCCCACTCAGAGTTTCTACCAATCCAGATAAATTCAAACTCAATTAATGTCCTAATACTACTGATAGAAAAGTGAAAATTTCAAAATTTGATTTCAAATAAAAAATGCGGGTAGCACAATTAAACACGTAATCATATTAACACACAAATCATTTTCAAAAGATTTTTATACTTTTAAAATTCAAAAACAATTTTTCAAAAAGATCAATTCACCAGGATAATAATAATAATAATAATAATAATAATAATAATAATAATAATAATAATAATAATAATAATAATAATAATAATAATAATAAAATACTCAATTAAAGAATAGGTTTGGAACGATCTCACCAGGAAAACACCGAACAAATTGCACGTAATATCACAAGACAGCTTAGATCGGTGATGCTAACTCAAATAGCGCTTTAATTTAAGGACTTCTCAATAATCGATCTCACAATTGATCTCTCAAAGTAATATCGGAATGATGACTCTTAGAAAAGCATATGAACTGAATAGTTATTGATGTAATGTGTATCTTAACATATGAAATCCGCAGGTCTATTTAAAGCCACTTGAAACAAGCCATATAATGGTTATTTTCCACAAAATATGTTATTTAAAATTACCTATAGACCTCATATATTGATTCATTTCAATCCTGGTATATTTAACTTAATAATATAACTTTTAAAGCTCTCAATTTTGTCCTAAAAATAATTTGATCAAAATCAATGAAAGTATAGAAAGAATTATATTTAAATATATGAATTAAATCGTAAGATCAAAATAAAATCCATTAAATCTCTCCCACATTTTAGGCCCAAAATATTCTCCACCAAAATAGCAATATTTAAACTCAAAATTTGCAAGTTTAAATATAGGGATTTCAAAGATATCTTATAACGGTTACTTTTCAAATACTGTCATTAAATGACACCCCAAAATCTCATACATCATTTATGTTCAAAATAGATATTTTTCATTTAAAAATATTCTTGAAAAATCTCATTTTGGTCCTTAAACATTTTTTAAATCGGAATTCATCAAAATAGAAAGTATTAAAGCACTTTAATTCAAATAACATTTAATTAAATAGACCAAACTAATAGGGATAATAGAATAGATAGATCATATCTCAATTAAGTTTAGATCCCTAAGATATCTCTCATATCCTAACCATAAAACGGCTAGTATTTGAATAAATTCTGAAATTCCACAAATCCTGAAACTAACCATTGGTTGACCGGCCAACACCCATCGGTCGACCGCCCAATTCAGGACGTAACCCAAGCCAAAATTGCTTCACCATCAGTCAACTTACCTGTCGACCGGACGATCTAGATACTTTCACAAGTCGACCTACTAATCGACCGGAAGATCCAGAGAGTTCATCCTCTAAGCACAGGTCGACTTACTTGTCGACCGGACGATTCAGAGAGTTCCATAAGTTGACTTACCTGTCGATCGAACGATCCAAAGAGTTCGCCTTATAACCATAGGTCAACTTACTTGTCGACCGACCATTGCTGGAACACCTCTCCTTAATTCATTTTCATTCAATTTCTTCAACGTTTTCGCCTCTTTAACCTATTTCTTTTCTCGGTTAACTCCACTAAATCCTCAAATTCAATTTTAATCAATTATCTTTCTTCAATTACACATAGGTGCAAATAATTTAACTAATTAGGATCCTTATAAAAAATACACATAATTATAAAAAAAATATTTTGTGTCATGTGTGATCCTAATCGGGATACATTAAGAGTAAAAATTTAACCTGAATTATTTTCCCTAGGTTCTTCAATTTCTTCGATCTCTTAATGTCCATCATCTTTATCAGTCTCTTCAGTATTCATTTTCTTCATGATAATATCTCCACTAGAACTTATAAACGGAAACACTCAATAAATCCATTAGTTCCACCAAAAACATCAACATTTAATTGTCCATCAAAATCTTAGGATCAACGGGGTTGCCTCCCAAGAAGCGCTTAGTTTATTGTCCTCAACCTGACACAGATAAGGGTTAATCAAAGAGCGGCTTCCGCTCATAGTAAGTGTCATACAACACCACATATGGGTCTTGATTCAGAACGCCCTCAAGATTGGTGAGATTTGGCATTATTTGGTCCTTACTTTGAACTCGACTCGTCTCTGTCTCATGTGCTCGGTAGGCATGAAAGAACGGTGCTAAAGGCAGCGAAGAGAAAGTGAGCCACATCGAATCCTCGTAGATATGATTGTTTTGGATCAGTAGTGGCATCACATGGTGTATCTCAAATGATGAAGAATCACAATCGTGAATCCATGCTTGGGTTTCCGTCTCATTCGAATAATCATCATTGAATGCTCCCAAACTCCTCCCACTCGTATCCGATTTCTCCTGGTGGCTTTCGATGAATGTGGCTTGTGTGTGTCTCAGTGCCACCACTTCTGACTCAGCCTCAATAAAGCAGATAAGCTGACGGATTTGCATCTGAATAGACGTTACAGTTGCATCAATTTTAACGCAGGTCGTCTCAATATTGTCAAGACGAACCTCATGCTCATTGATACGGTCATTCGTCTCCCTCCAAAAAGCCTGAGTCTTCTCCATAAATTTAGCGAATATTTTCTCCAGGGTGGGGGAAGACTCCTTTTATTGGTCCAGGATGTCAATCCACGGCGCCGAAACGATAGAATTACCCCCAACCTTTAATAGCTTGTTGAATAATTCCAACTCTGATAATCAAACTCCACCCTGTCTTCCAACAACCAATAGGTTTCATCCGCGGTTAGTTGGTCGAAAGAGGTGGTACCGTTTCCTCCTTCAACCCAGTTTCTTGTTGCGGCTAGTAACTCATCGAGGAAGTTCAGTAGTTGACAATCCCTCGGGAAGCGATGGTTTGGGAACCGGAACAACAATTCCTTGTATTGATCTCAAGCACAATAAAATGGCTCAAAATCTCGCTGAAAGAAATGCAACAATACTTGTTGATCTAACATCTTCAAGTACCCTGCAGGAAAAAAAAACTACAAACAAAAATTATAAACAAAATAAATGCCTAAATTAAAATCAAGTTATTTATTCACAATATCAACTACAATCTAAAAACTAATCAACGACAACAGCGCCAAAAACTTGGTAGCAGAATATTACGTCGCTACTTTCACCACAAGTGTACGGGTCAAGTTTTTTAGAATAGTGAATGAGAAGGGTTGTCGTATCCACAGAGATTAAATTAGATGATCGTTGAGTATCGCGATTATCATAACCGAACTTTATATAGGCGATAAAAATTGGGTTTTTGTCTTTTAATAAACTAAATTAAACTATAATACTAAATATATTATATGGGAATAGATTATCTAGGGATTAACTTCGTTTACTTATACGTGTTTGATCCAATCTAGTTTACATTAACGACATTCAAACTATCCGACAATCTAGGTATCGAAAACTCACTCACTACCTCTCCCGAGTGTAAAGTGAATGAATATGCGATTTCGCGTCAACGCCGAAGTCCCCATCGAGCGTCTATAGGACACTTGGTCACATGAGTCTTGCCCCAATCTCATGGATTGCACATTTTCTAATACCCTCCCAGGTCATTAGATCATCGCGTTGTGTTTAAACCCTAGTCCAAATTCAGAGTTACCTCTCCCGAGTGTCAAACCCCGATTTCTCAAAATATTTTAACAGGCATATAAATAAAGGGAAAGAACGGTAAACACAATCGAATAGGCAAGAACAACCGTTAACGAAACACGGATTCAAACAAACAATGTATATTAGTAAACTACATCAATCCCATAGATAATCAACATTTAGCTCTTGGCCATAACCATATATTCAACAATAATCCATATGTACATGATCAAACAACCAAAAATGAGTTAAGAATAAAGAGAGAAATAAGAGACAATAGTCATTATCTAAAGGTGGTGTCTGTAAAAACCGCTCCGATCTTATTTTCTCTTCTCCAATTGTGTTCCTCCTCTTTGGTTGGTTGAGAGCTCTCAAAAACACTCCCAAAGTATTCCTAATCTGTTCTCAAAATGGTTGGGAATGAAAGAAAAATGAATTGGGCCCAAAATATCTAACAAAATATCTAAAAAACACTTTACAGCAGAGGCTTTACCGCTACAGCGGTGGGTTTGACCGTTGTAGTGATGGGGATGTCGACAGGCTCACCGCTGCAACGGTGGGCTTAGCCGCTACAGCAATGGGAAGTCAGTGGCATTCTCCTCTTTCACCACTACAGCAATGGATCTCACCACTACAGTGGTGAGCGATTAGAAAGTTTCTGATTTCTCTGTTGTTTCATCGCTACTACGGTGAAGTTGCTGCTCTTTCTTTTGATCCTCTTGATCGTTTTTTCATCTATTTCCTTATTTTTCGACCGTTTTCATTCTTAACCCCTGCTTTGAACAAAAATAAATAAAGACAAATAAAAATGAATTAAAATATTAAAAGAATACTCAAAAACTACCTAATTCGGTTTGGAATAAATAGATAAATTTCACCTATCACTATCCTCAATGGAACTCTTACATTGAAACACTTAATAAACTTGTTAGTTCTACCAAAAATATCAATAATTAATTATCCATCAAAATCTTAGGATCAACAATCTCCTCCTTTTTTATGATGACAATTAACTTTGATGTTTTCGTCAAAATAAAATGTAACCACACTCCCCCTAAATTCGAAAACAGATTTTTTTAACTCATTAAAGCACAATCATGGATAATATTTTCAAAAATACATAAGATATTCAACAAAGCATAAAATAACTAATAAGCTCCCCTTTTAATAGTGCAATGCTTAGGCAAACAAACTTAATCATTAACTAATCTCATTTTAAGCATAATTATGGTTTCCTCCTTATAAATTTTCAACAAAACATCAACTAATTCTCCCCCTTTGTCATCTCAAAAAGTGGAGAAGGAGAACCAAAAATATCAATTCTAGGCAATCATCATTATGCCTAGGCTATACCAAAAATATCATCATAAGCATGCAATCTTCCCCTATATAATTGTAAATGAGCAAATTCATGCATAGGAGAATAATCTTGAGGCAATCATAACATTTCAACAATGTAGCATGATATCAATTAATATCTTCCTTATAGATAGAATCTAGAAACATGTAATCATTAATGCACTAGGATAGGAAGCATATTTCACTAATAATTCATGAAATTGTCAATCATAAATCTAATACATGCATTTATCATGGTTATGATCAATACTTAGAATTCAACATATATAATTTATTTATCATTTAAATAACCGCAATATTTCTAAATCACCTAACATGTTTTTAAAATCAAACATATGATCACTACCTGATATAAATACATAAAAATATGTTAATACCCCTTAAATAAATATAAATCTCAAAATCATCATGCAATGTTTCCAAGCCAGCAAATAAGCAAATCATTTAGTGTAAGTCTTAGAAACCAATATCAAACTTACCAATTTGGCAAGTCGAACACCTCCCACTTTAACAGATTTAATAAATTTAAACTGCGAGGGGTTAGGAGTACCTTTTCTATCTTTCGGGACAACTTTGTTTTTTACCTCATTTGTATCAATGATTGATTTGGGTGCACCATTTCTCTTAACCTGTTTGTATCCTCTCAACTTTTGATTATTGCAATTTTATTTATTGATATGTCCATTTTTTAATTGTCACTTATAGCTTCCTGGTGATATCTCATCTTGGCTTTAACAAATCTTTTCTGATTGCACATTTCGCTTGTGGCTTCTTTGTAACTTCACATTTTGTCTTTAGTACATCTTTTCGCTTTGTATGCTTTGCTTGTGGATCCTTGATGACTTCTTGTCTTGACTTTGATATAACCTATTTGTTCGTTTCTTCGGGTCTGTTATCCTAATGAGCTACCCAAAAGGGGGTGAATTAGGTAGATAAAAAATTATCAGAAAAAATACTTCAAAAATCCAAATAATTAATTTTATTCGTAAATTAATTATTATCTTTATATAACAGTGAAAATATAATATCAACTAGGTGCACACCAAACAATAAAAATAATTAATGAAAAATAGTAGCACACCAGAAATTTATACTGGTTCACCAAGCTACTCTTGACTAATCTAATCCCTCGAACTCCACGGAGTGTTGCACCCACTAAACTCAAGATTTCTTTAAAGGTTGGAATCAAACCCTGACAATGATTCTTTTCAAAGGCTCAGAATCAACCTTTATAAAAAAATTTCACAGGCTCAGGAATAACCTTTACTTTTTCCAAGGCTAAAAAATAACCTATCTTTTTCACAGGTTAAAGATTAACCTAATTCTTTTTATACCTTAGGCTCAATAATCAAAACCTCACAAAAACTCCAAATATCCTTTACCCGGTTAGGATTGAACCGTTACAATTCATTCACAAATTCAATCAAGGAAGAATTAACACTTAATCGTTTTATACCTTAGGCAAAGATCAAAACCTCAATTTCTTTATCAGAAGAGATTGAAACCAACTACCCTAAATTAGACACTCCCAATAGTGTCTAATCCGACACTCAACTCACCAATTATAATAAATTGACAAGTTCTTCCCACTCGGACCTTCTACCATCTCAAATCAATTTAAACTCAATTAATATCCCGATATTTACTAGTGACATAATTAATGTGATGTAACAAAAATATGATTATAAAAATAATGCGGGTAGTACAAAATTGAACACGTAATCAAATTATCACACAAATTGTTTTTTAAGAATTTTTATGCTTTTAAAGTTCAAAAACGATTTCTCATACAATCAATTAATCAAGTAAGTAATGACAGTAATAAACTCAATTAAGAATACCCTTAGAACACTTTCACCAAGAAAATATAAAAATCTGATTATGATAGATACGAGTAGCACACATATAAGTATGTAATTAGATTTACACCAAAAATCGTTTTAAAATATTTTTATGCAATTTAAAGTTCAGAAAACGATTTTATCAAGATCTTATCAATCAACCAAATATTGAAAAATAAATATGCAATAAAGATTAATAGCTTAGAAAGATCTCACCGGAATAACATCGATGAATTATAGATTGAAATGCTAGATAGCTCAAATCGGTGACGCTTACACAATCAATGCTTTAACTCAAGAACTCCTCAACAATTGATCCCACAATTTGATCTCTAGAATAATATCAGAATGATAACTCTTATAAAACCTTATGAACTGAATAGTTCTTGATATTATTTTCTTAACATGTGAAATCCGCAAGTCTATTTATAACCACTTGAAACAAGCCCTATAATGGCTAGTTTCCACAAGATAAGTATCTAAAAAGCACCTATAGACCCCATATATTGATTCATTTCATTTTAGGTATATTTGACTTAATTATGGTTTTCAAAACATTCAAATTAGTCTCTCAAATATTTCTCAAACTCAAATCTATAGAATAAAAAGAATTAAATGTACCAATTTGAAAAATACTTAAAATATATATACCAGATCAATAGGGATATTCAAATAGGAGTATCTTATCTTTAAAATATTCATATCCCTAAAATCTCTCAATCAAGTAAACAAATAACGGCTAGTATTTCAATCAAAATCCACAAAATCCTCAAAATTTGAAACTGGCCATCAGTCGACAAACACACATCTATCGGTCGACCGCCCAATTCAAGATGTAGCCCAAGCTAAAATTCCATCGTCGTAAGTCGACTTACCTGTCGACCTATCGATTCAAAGATTTTTATGAGTCGACTAATCTGTCGACTTAGAGATACAAAGAGTTCATCTTTTAAGTATAGCTCGACCTACCTGTCGACCGAGAAATTCAGAGAATTCTGTTTTTAAGCACAAGTCGACTTACTTGTCGACTGCCCATGCTGGAACTTTTCTCCTTAATTATTTTCTTTGACATTTTTACCCCTTTAACCGATTTTTTTTCTCGATTAGCTCTACTAAAATCTTAAAATCAATTTTAATAAATTATCTTTATTTCTTTTTCAATTACACAAAGGAGCAAATAATTTCACTAATTAGGATCCTATCAAAACACATATAAATATAAAATCATTTTCATGTCGTGTGTGATCCTAATCAGGATACATTAAGAGTAAAAATAGATTAGAGTTATTTTCACCTGGATTCTTCGGAATCTTCAATCTCTTAATATCCATCTCAGCATCCTTCACAATTTATTCATGATGTAGTCTGGAACTCTTTAAACTGAAACACTCAATAAACATATTTAGTTCCACAAAAAACATCAACATTTAATTATTCATCAAAATTTTAGGATCAACAATCTCTCACTTTTTTATGATGACAATTAACTTTGATATTTTTTTTCGAAATAAAATGTAATTGTTCTCCCCCTAAATTCGAGGACGGGTTTTTAACTCAATAAAGCAAAATCATAAAGAATTCTCAACTAAGCATAATCATGAAGATAATCAACAAAGCACAAATTTCAAAATGATAAATAATTCTAACTCCCCAAATAACTCTAACTCCATTTAAGATATTCAACAAAACAATTCAAGCTCCCCCTTAAGATATTCATCAAAACATCAATAAATTATCCCCCTTTGTCATCTCAAAAAGTGGGGAAGGGGAACTACAAAAAATACTACTCTAGGCAAATATCATTATGCCTAGGCTATTCCAAAAATATCATTCTAAGCATGCAATCTTCCACTATATAATTAAAAATAAGCAAATTCATGCATATGTGAATAATCATAACATTTCAGCAATGTAGCATGATATCAATTAATATCTTCCTAGAATCTAGAAACATGTGATATTTAACGCACTAGAATAGGAAACATATCTCAAGAATAATTTATTGATCATAAATCTAGTGTATGCATAACCATGGATAAGTGCATAGTTGTCTCATAAAATATCAACTCTCTTTTTGAACAATAATTATTAATAAAAACATGAGACATTAGATGAACACTAGACACCTAATGATTATAGGGACATCCATGTGCGATGATATCATGCTATAATATATTCAGAGATCATGCAGATTAACAAATCATGCAATATATATATATATAGGCATATAATCAAAGCATGATATTTAAATTTATTACATAATTATGCAAGAATGAGATCGTTTTACCATTAAGTTGAATGAAGATTCAACTCTAATCAATTATCTCCTTAAATCAATCTCGTTCTTATTCTTGACTCAATTTTGAGTTTCAGTGTGAATATTTGTTTCTCCTTGAGTAATCTTATAACCTGAAACTCTTTGTAACATGCTTGAAAGAAGATCATTAGTAGAAATAAAGTGAAGAAATATTTATCAATTATTCTCATCAACATGTATGATCACTAATTAATTCGAAGCAATCTTAATCCTATCAATCAATGAAGTTATCTCAAGTAACATGCTTCGTATAATCATTAACGCCCAAAAACATGAATCATATCTCAATCAATAACAATGTTATCTCATATCATTCTAAATCCCTTCATAAACATAAGCATTTAAAAATCAGGAGATATGAAACGTATGAGAAAAACAGATTATCATGTATATAACAAGATATTTGATATCCATAAATATATTCACGTGCACAAAAATATTAACTTGAAATACTAAACACAGTTTAATATGTATTCAAATTATCATATATGGCATCAAAAAGAATTCTCATGCTTTCATACTAATATTAACCATAAAAGTCTTATCATGATCAAATTAAATCATTTAATTCACCTCAATATAAAATATTATGCATTTTAATAAATTAAGATATATAAAATAAAAACTCAATTCACTTAATTCAATTTCTAAATCTCATAACATGTTTTAAAAATTAACTCATGATCACTACTTGATATAAACACATAAAAATATGTTAATAATCCTTAACTAAACGTGATTCTTATAATTACCATACAATGTTTCTAAGACAAAAAGTGAACACATCATTTAAAAATGGTCTTAGAAACAATTACCAACTTACCATTTGGCAAGTTGGGACTCTCCCTCTTTAACAAATTTAATGAATTTAAAATGCGAGAGATTAGGAGTACCTTTTATATCTTTTGGGGAGACTTTACCTCATTTGTGCTCATGATTGCTTTGGGTGCATAATTTCTCTTACCCTGTCCGTATCCTCTCAACCTTCAATTTTTGTCATTTGATTCATTGATGATTCCCTTTGCACGTATCACTTGTGGCTTCTTGGTGATATCCCATCTTAGGTTTTGTACAACTTTTCTCTTTGCACATTTCTCTTATGACTTCTTAGTAATTTCACATTCTGTCTTTGGTGCATCTTTTTGCTTTGTATGCGTCGCTTGTGGATCCTTGATGACTTCTTGTGTTGGTTTTGATATGACCTCATTGTTTATTCTTTCAGGTCTACTTTTGACATTATGTAACTCTACACAAGACGTTTCAACAAATTTCTTCGGTATCCATTTCAATTTGGATCTGGTCGTCTTAGATATAAACATAGAGTTTCTGAATGGACATGATACTTTAAAATGTCCAACTCTATTGCAATAATAACATCTCAAATCTGATTTATCATGGAAAGCACGAGATGTAAAGCAATAATCATTTCTAATAATAGTCACATAATTATCACTAGCTTGTGATGAAAGATGAGACGATGAAGTATATCCACTTTGCCTAGAAAAATCATTCTCAGAATCTCTTGAAATAGTCTTAAGGTCGGATTTTGATTTTTCAAATTTTTTTCTTAAGTAAAACGATTTTCGAATCAAGATCTGAACTTTGCATAGAAATCATCTCAAGATTATTTTTTAAAATTTTGTTTTCATTTTCAAGAGAATCCACTTTAGAGAGCAAATTATTAATTTCAAAAATAACGTCCGAAAATTCTTTTATACCACAATAATCATCCAAATGCACTTCAAATTTTCGGACACTTTTTCTACCATTTTCAAAAGAATTGATTTTTCTTTTCAAACTCAAACTCTCTATAGCAAAAAGTAGTGTGAAAAAAAATAATTTTTTCATAACAATATGGATATTTTCATTATCATCATCTCCATCACTACAACTAAAATCACAGGAATCATACATCACATTATCATATAAGGATCTATCACCATCAAGAGAGGATACACAAAAAACACACTACTAGAAAAAGACATTTTTATCACGCTTAGTAAATATAATTCATCTCGTTTTTTGAATAAACTGTGATTGTAACAAAATGAATGAGATATAATCTCGCTTAAAATTTATTATGTGATAAAAACATATTTTTTATCTCACTATTTTAATAAATCGTGATAATAGGGTGTAGTTTTTATCACATTTATTATTTATAACTCTGATTAATTTGTCAATAAAGGATTCTAGCGCTGCGGACCTTAAAACAAAACGAGAGAAAAAAAAAAAAAAAAAAAAGGCGATGGATCTAATTTCGTGTTCGCGCTCGATTATCTTTCGTGTTCGCGCTCTTTGCTGAACATTTAGGGCTTCCATTTCCTAATCGATCGTCTTTCTTGTTTGCGCTCCAATTTCTCTCTCTCTCTCACGAGCCAACCAGCTGCAAACCAAAAATCGAAACGAGCCTCCACTGCCTAGCCAACCCCCTAATCGACGACCTCGAACCAAACCGCCACTTAAGGTTCCTCAAATTTGACGTTTAGATCGAGAAAGATAAGAACCGAACACTCAAAATCTCATATCTGAACCTCGATGAAACCCTCATCGCCTTGGAAAGCTATTGCCTCACCAACTAGCTAATTAGACTGATCCAAGAAGTTCAGACTGACGGTTAGATGGTTGTTCGCTTGTGCTTCTCGACGTAATTTTATAGAGTCATTCGGTCTAAATGCTACATGAAGAATTTCTGTTTTGTTATTCCCATCATCCGGTAACCACAGGAAGCAACAATTGGGGTTGGTCTTTAAAGAATTCATTTCAGTTCATTTGTCTCATACACTATGGGGATAGTGAGAAGAGATATATTTTACATCCCAGAGGGGCTAAAATTGGAGATACCGTTGCTTCTAATACAGAAGTTCCTATAAAAATTGAATGATAGACCGATTCGATCCGAGCTCTTCAACAACCACTTAACCAAAATGAAGGAACTATTCATACCTAGTTGAAAAAAAATAAGGAATGCCAATCTTTGATAATTTTGTCATCATCCAATTGTTCTTGAATGGGTCCATTCGACGATGTAGCAAAAATTGTCCCACGCCGCAGAACCTCCACTGCCTAGCCAACCTAGAAATTGACTCGACGGTGGATGAAGCCCTAATCGCAACGACGACGAAGGCGACGACTGGGAAATCTCAGAGTTTCTCTCTTTCTCCATTGCGGTAACTTTCGGTTTCCTTGATTTATGATTTTTGTTGTTTTGATTTCTAATTTTATCCATGAACATCAAGAATCTGTGGACATTCCTTCTTCATATTCGGACATTCCTTCTTCAATTTGCTTATGAACATTGAGTTTGAGCTTGATGCTTTTAGTTGCCAGTAGATGAAGTTGGTTTTCAATTACAGTTGTATATACCTTTTACGGTTGCCAGGGAGAGTTTCTCCTTTTCATACATGGAAAGAGTCCATTTGGAAAAATCATCACTTCAGAGCCTGATTTTTTCTTTGTGGAATTTATATTAGTTGCCATTGTGGAATTTATTCTTTGTGTAGAGTTTTCTAATTTGTGTTTTGGTTTCCAAACATCCAGACGCTGCTTTGCCTTCCCAGGTTGCTAAGTAATTTAAACTTGTCTTTTCTTGTGGCAGATCTCTTATTATTTATTTAAACTGTATTGATGCAGACAACTTATGATACATGTATGCAATAGCTCTATTGTTGTGTGAACCATTCATTCTTGAATTATTGTTTTGGAGTTTGTTATTTCTGTTATGGCTTTTTTAGCAGCAAGTTTGCCATTTCCCCCAGCATTCTCATTTTGGAGTTTGTTATTTCTGTTCTACTCCCTTGTTAATTCTTGATAATTTTTCATTCATCATTGTAAACTGCATTCTCATTAATGGTGCTTTATATTTCCTTGTTTATTTGTTCCATATTGTTATCTCATTATATGGCTCAATGTCAACCTGTCAATCGGGAAGATCCAAGGGTAGTGGTGAAAAATCAGGAATGCTTGCACAAAGATTAGAGTTTTCAAGACCTAACCAATTATTCATTATTCCATTTGATATTGGGTAGGTCTTATAAGCTAGACGTATGGAGTTTTTAGTTTTAGGATATTCATGAGTTGTGAATCTCATTGTTTGTACTTGTCATTTTCAAATTTTTAGGGAACGCTAGATATTGTTGTTTTCTCAGAACATTTTGTGTTTATAATTGTCTAATTCTTTTATATATTTTTTTTCACATAATGTTTATGTAGTGGTCTTCGAACCTTAGAAAGGACCAAAAGGAGGACAAAAAGAACTCCATATTGGAAGTGTATTCAGGTGATAAATATGTTTTTCAATATATATATAGCACAGTTGTTAACACCAATTCTCATCAAAATTTTGTTACATTTAGTGACCTCGACAATCTTCGGCTTTGAAATCTAGTTTCTACGTAATGAGATTCATGAAAGATATTATTAGAGATAAGAGCATCATTTTTCGAAAAAATGTGAGATAAGTTGTTTATTTTTCATTGATTTTTCACTTTGCATCTTTCGAAAATATTATTCTCTAACTCATTTGAATGAATTATATAGTTTAATAGGAAGAATGTCTACTCTGAAGAGAAACTAGACAAATTGAGAGTTGAATGGATTAGATATATTTCAAAACAAATGTGATTGTGGAAAAGGTATGTCATTATCTTGAATATGTAATTTATTTTTAAGACGTTCAAGTTGTCCATTGTTGAACTATATATGAACTATTTTGCTGTCCTTTTTTTTTTTTTTTGTCCATTTTTTTGTTGTCCATTTGTGAGTAGTGTTTTGCTGTCTATTTGCTATTTGTTTTTGCATTTGTTTTGCTTGAAAAAATAGTTGCTCTTGCTGCAAAACATTGCTATTTTGCTTTTTTTTGCAGCAAAGGTGCTTTATTTTGCTCCAAAAACAACAAAATTCAGTGTTAAAACAGCAAAATTCAACAAAACGACAAAATTCAGTTGTGGTGGATTTCTTGTTCTCTTTTTTTTTTTTTTTTGGCTTCTTATTATATGAGTACTTGCAATTTGAAATTCTCATTGTTAATTTTCTAAATTTCAGCTGATTACATCTTTATATTTGATGAAGAAGAAAATGAAGTTCATGATATGGGTATTGTGCTATCACATTTTTAGACATTTATGCATAAGAACAATTAAGTTTATGAATTTTTTATTGAAAAACAATGTTATTTGTATTTTATTTGGTGATCTAAAATTCTTGTGATGTTCAATTTTGAAAATTTATGGATGCCCATTCTTGACAATATCTTTGTATTAAATAGTAGGGTATTGTTATTGTATTTTTTTTTTAAATAAAATAAGAAAAATATTAACATTTTTTAAATGCGATAAAAGAGGGTAAACATCTCAATTTGATTCAAAACTGAGATAAATATCATCTAAATAATCACGGTTTTTCAATTTGATCACATAAATTTAATCATTTTAATCACATTTGAAAAATGAGATGTTACATGGACTAAGCATCTCGTTCGTTAATTGTGATAAAAAATATATCATCTCGATTTTTAACTGTGATAAAAGTTTACTTTTAATCACACTACATACTATCACGGTCAATTTTGGAGCCAAAAACCGTGATAAAAAGCTTTTTTTCTTGTAGTGACATCATCCGTGGTGTGTGCCATGTGATCAATTTAGCTAGGATGTTAGCCCTATCAAGCTAAAACCAACTTTGATACCAATTGTTGGCTCAATGAGCTACCTAAGAGGGGGGTTGAATTGGGTAGATAAAAAGTTATCAGAGAAAATACTTCAAAAATCTAAATAATTAATTTTAATCCTAAATTAATTATTATCTTTATCTAATAGCGAATATATAATATCAACTAGCCGCACACCAAACAACAAAAATAAATAATGAAAAATAGCAGCACGTCAAAAATTTATACTAGTTCACCAAGCTATTCCAAGCTAATCCATTTCCCCAAGTTCCACGGAGTGTCGCACCCACTATTTCTTTAAAGATAGGAACCAAACCATCACAATAATTTTTCACAGGCTCAGAATCAACTTTTACAATTCCTTTTCACTAGTTCAGGAATAACCTCTACTTTTTCCAAGACTCAGGAATAACCTATCTTTTTCACAAGTTAAAGATTAACCTAACTCTTTCTATACCTTAAGCTCAAGAATCAAAACCTCATAAACACTCCAAATATCTTTTTACCTGGTAAGGATTGAACCGCAACAATTCACTCACAAATTTAATCAAGGAAGAATTAACACCTAATCTTTTTATACCTATGGCAAAGATAAAAACCTCAATCTCTTTACCAGAAGAGATTGAAACCAGATACCCTTAATTAGACACTCCCAATAGTATCTAATCCGATACTCAACTCACCAATTATAATAAATTGATAAGTTCTTCCAACTTGGAGCTTCTACCACCTTAAATCAATTTAAACTCAATTAATGTCTCGATATTTACTAGTGACAGAATTAATGTGAGGAAACAAAAATCTGATTATAAAAATAACGCAGGTAGCACAAAATTGAGCACGTAATCAGATTATCACACAAATCATTTTAAAAGATTTTTTATGCATTTAAAGTTCAAAAACGATTTCTCATACAATCAATTAAGCAAACAAGCAATGACAGTAATAAACTCAATTTAGAATATGCTTGGAACACTTTCACCAAGAAAGTATAAAAATCTTATTATGATAGATACGAGTAGCACACAAATAAGTATGTAATCATATTTTTACCAAAAATTGTTTTGAAATATTTTTACGCAATTTAAAGTTCAAAAAACAATTTTATCAAGATCTTATCAACCAAGCAAATATAGAAAAATAGATATGCAATAAAGATTAATAGTTTGGAAAGATTTCACCAAAATAACACCAAAGAATTATAGATTAAAATGCTAGACAGCTCAAATCGGTGACGCTTACACAATCAACACTTTAATTCAAGAACTCCTCAACAATTGATCTCACAATTTGATCTTTCAGAATAATATCAGAATGATGACTCTTATAAAAGTTTAAAAACAAAATAGTTCTTGATATTATTTTCTTAACATGTGAAATTCGCAGGTCTATTTATAGTCATATAAAACAAGCCCTATAACGGCTAGTTTCCACAAGATAAATATCTAAAAAGCACCTATAGACCCCAAATATTGATTCCTTTCATTTTAGGTATATTTAACTTAATTATGGATTTTAAAACAATCAAATTAGTCCCTCAAATATTTCTCAAACTTAAATCAATAGGATAGAAAGAATTAAATGTACCGATTTGAAAAATACTTAAAATATATATACCATATCAATAGGGATATTCAAATAGGAGTATCATATTTTTAAAATATCCATATTCCTAAAATCTCTCAATCAAGTAAACAAATAATGGCTAGTTAATGGCAAGTATTTAAATCAAAATCCACAAAATCCTCAAAATTTGAAACTGGCCATCAGTCAACAATCACACATCCATCAATCGACCGCCCAATTCAAGATGTAGCCCAAGCCAAAATTTCATCATCATAAGTCGACTTACCTGTCGACCTATCGATTCAGAGACTTTTCTAAGTCGACTTATTTGTTGACCTAGAGATACAAAGAGTTCATCTTTTAAGCATAGGTCGACTTACTTGTCGACCAGAAGATTCAGAGATTTCTTCTTTTAAGAAAAAGTCGACTTACCTGTCAACTGCCTATGTTGGAACTCTTCTCCTTAATTATTTTCTTTGACATTTTCACCACTTTAACCGATTTCGTTTCTCGATTAGCTCCACTAAAATCTTAAAATCAATTTTAATAAATTATCTTTATTTCTTTTTCAATTACACATAGGAGCAAATAATTTCCCTAATTAGGATCCTATCAAAACACACATAAATATAAAATCATTTTCATGTCGTGTGTGATCTTAATCGGGATACATTAAGAGTAAAAATATATTAGAATTGTTTTCACCTAGATTATTCAGAATTTTCAATCTCTTAGTATCCGTCTCTACATCTTTCACAATTTCTTCATGATATAGTCTAGAACTCTTTAAACTAAAACACTCAATAAACATATTAGTTCTACCAATAATATCAATATTTAATTATTCATCAAAAACTTAGGATCAACAGCGTCCACTCCCGTCATTATGTAACTCTGCACAGGATATTTCAACAGTTCTTGAAAGGATATGATACTTTAAAATGTCCAACCCTATTACAATAATAACATCTCCAGTTTGATCGATTATCATGGAAAGCACGAGATGTAAAACATAAATCATTTCTAACAATAGAAACATAACTATCACTAGCATGTGATGAAGAATAAGATGACGAAATATATTCATTTTATCTAGAAAAATCATTTTCAAAAGCTCTTGAAACAAACTTAAGGTCGGATTTTGATTTTTTAAATTTTTTCTTATGTAAATTGATTTTTGAATCAAGATCTGACCTTTACTTAGAAATCATCTTAAGATTATTCTTTAAAACTTTGTTTTCCTTTTCAAGGGATTCCGTTTTAGAGAGCAAATTATTAATTTAAAAAACAACGTCCGAAAACTTTTTTGTACCACAATAATCATCCAAATTCACTTTAAATTTTTTAACACTTTTTCCTCTATTTTCAAAAAATTATTTTTTCTTTTTAAACTCAAGCTCTCTTTAGTAAAAAGTAATGTGAAAGAAAATAATGTTTCCATAATAATATGGACGTTTTCATTATCATCATCTCCATCACTACCACTAATATCACAAGAATCATACATCATATTATTATATAAGGATCTATCACCATCAAGAGAAGATACAAAAAAAAAAAATTATTCATGGTGTGTGCACGTGACCAATTTAGTTAGGATGTCAAGTCTATCGAGCTAAAACCAACTCTGATGTCAATTGTTAGCCTAGTGATTTACCCAAAAAGGGGAGTGAATTGGGTAGTTTTAAAAATTCAAGCAAATTATTAACTTTAAACACTTGAAAATACAAATAATTAATTTAAACCTAAATTAATTATTATTCTCTTTATATTTTCAACACTTAAAATAATCAATTAATCAATTTATCCTAAATTGATTATTATCTTTATAAAGCAGCGGATATGTGTTCAAATCTAAGTGTACACCCAAACAATGAGAAATAAAAGAAAATAATAATACAGTACACCATAATATATCCTGGTTCACCAAGCTACTCTTAACTAATCCAGTTCTCCGAGCCCCACGGAGATTCGTACCCACTAAACTACTAAGATTCTTTTAAATAGGTAGGAACCAAACCTTTACACAATTATTCTTTTCACAGGCTCAAAATAAACTTTTACAATTTCCTTTTCCCAAGCTCAGGAATAACCTTTTCTTTTTCTCAGACTCAAGAATAACCTTTTCTTTTTTCAGACTCAAGACTAACCTAATCCTTTCACAGGTTAAGGATCAAACTTGATTCTTTTATACCTTAGGATAAGACACAAACCTCACAATTACTCCAAAGTATTCATTTCCCAGGTAAAGATGAAACATTTACAATTCACTCGCAATTAATTCTAGTTAGGAAAAATTACGCCTATATCTTTTCACGGGAAAAGAGTAGCCTAATCTTTTTATGCACTAGGTGAAGATCAAACATCAATCTCTTTACATGAAGAGATTAAAACTCATTTACCCCTAATTAGATACTCCCAATAGTACCTAATCCGCACACAACTCATCAATTACAAACAAAATTGATAAGTTCTCTCACTCGGAACTTCTACCACCTCAGATTAAATTTAAACTCAATTAATGTCCCGATATATACTAGTGATAGAAATAAAATGAGAATATCAAAATCTGATTTTAATATAGATGGGTAGCACACAATTTAGTACGTAATCAAATTTTCACCAAAAATCATTTTAAAATACTTTTTATGTTTTTAACGTTCAAAAACGATTTCATAAGATCGAATTACCAAGCAAGAAATAATAATAATAATAATAATAAACTCAATAATAATAAAAAAAAAAAACTGGGAACGATCTCACCAGAAAAACACCGAAAGAATGCAAATCAGATCGTTAGACAACTTAGATCGGCGACGCTAAATGAATTAGCGTTTTAACTCAAGAACTCCAACACCAGAATGATCTTACGATAATAGCTCAATATAATATTAGAATGATAACTTTCAGAAAACTTAGGAACTGAATAGTTCATAATGGAAATTAATTTCTTATCTCTAAAAAACGCAGGTCTATTTAAATAGATTTGAAACAAGCCCTCCAATTGCTAGTTCCCACATGTTATGACATTTAATTGCTCATATAGACTCTATATATTGATAAGACTTAATCCTAGTTCAATTTACTTAATTATAATTTTCAAAACATTCAATTTAATCCCTCAAATAATATCACATTCTCAAATCAATAAGATAGAAAGTATTAAATGTACTTAATTGAGAATCACATCAAATATGTATACCAAATCTATAGGGATACTTAAATAAGAATAATATATCTATAAAATATTCAAATTCCCAAAATATCTCCAATATATCAACCAAAAACCAGCTAGTAATGGCTACTTTTTGATCAAATTCACGAAATCCTCTAAACTTGAAACAGATCCATCGGTTAACCAACCAAAATCCATAAGTCGATCGACTGCTGGAACTCTTCTTCCTTAATTAATTTTTAACTCAAATCTTCAACATTTTTTCCCCTTTAACCAATTTCTTTTCTCGGTTAACTTAATTAACACTTTAAATCAATTTTAATTACTAATCTTTCTTAAATCAATATTTTTTCATCAATTTCACATAGGAGCAAATATGTTTAACTAATTAAAATCCTAATAAAAACACACATAAACATAAATTCATTTTCGAGTCGTGTGTGATCCTAATTGGGATACATTAAGAGTTAAAATTAACCTGAGTTATTTTCTCCTAAATTCTTCAAAGTCTTCTGTCTCTTAATACTTGTCTCCTTGTCAGTCTCTTTGTATCCTTAGCATCCTTAACCATTTCTTCATGATATTATCCTCAATGGAACTATTACACTGAAATACTCAATAAACTTGTTAGTTCCACCAAAAGCATCAACATTTAATTTTCCATCAAAATCTTAGGATCAACACATATCATGTTAGTTCTTGCATTCATACTTTCATACTTTTTCATTTATTTTAGTTTGCTCATTTAAATCAAAGAAATCCCTCGGAAACATATATAAAACCACTCTCTAGGAACCAGAAAAATACCAAAACAATTTCATAAGAAATAAAGGATTTCAAAAAAAAAAACATTCGAACTGAAATTAATTAAATTTAATTGGACATAAGGTAGTTATTTTCGGAAAAGCATCTTAGGGTGCCTAACACTTTCCCTGGTGTAACCGACTCCCGAACTCTTTAAATGAATCTTTGGTCTTTAAATGATTTTGGAGTCAATTTTAACTTAGGCCTTTAAATTGTTTTTTTCTAAAATTTAGTGAGCTCTCACACTACTTAAATTCAATGCTAGGTGCCAACTCCTTATTTTTAAAATAACCTAAGTACTTTTTTGAGAAAATCGGTGTTTTAAAAATCCTTTTTCCTTTTAAGCATTATTATTCCATATCATTTTCCTCTCGAAAATTGGGGCCCGTCAACATTTCAGCAGTATCAGCCTATGCATCCGTCAAGTGGTGGTCCCTATTTTACTCCAACCGACGACATGTACCACGTCTCATTGGATTTCCCACCACACTATCGACCTATTTCGCATGGCAATCTGTTCAACAAGTGTCACCTGTGCCGTGGACATTTGGGGATTCAGAAATGGGCTTCATTGCGTTGATGACAGAGATGAGGGATGAAAATTTTAAACAAATGATCTATCAACTTGCCCCCCATAATAGGGAAGTAGAGACACAAGCTGAAGAGGACGAGCCTATACCTATTCGGAGGCCGAGAAGAAATATTATACAGCCCCGTTGTGGCGTCAAGTATATTATAAATGTTTTGTATAAGTTGAACAATTAATAAAATGGCCTATTTCAATTGCTAGACAGTGACTTTTTGGCAACTTTGAACGAAAAAACGATATTTTATTCGTGTTCAAAATCGGTCGATTTTTTTTTCATAGACTACATTCATATGACTCTAAAACAAAACTTACAAAACTAAAAACGGAAAACTAAATAATTTTTAACAAAAATCATCAAAGATGGTGTGATGGACTTTTTTTCTCAACTTTTAATGCAAAAGTTAAAACGAATCATTGCATCATTAAGAAGCATAAAAGATTAAGATACATACCACCACTTAGATAGCTACCTGAAAAAACATACAATTAAAAGAATTATTTATTCTTCGTTGGACATGTATCCCTTAGACAGATAATCAGTGTTAGTCATCACGTTATGGTATTCGTTATGAGATAGTGCTATGTTACTTGCTGTGGTAATTTCATTGGCTAGTTGGAGTAGATAATATCAACTTATTTGCAACAATATAAGATTATTCTCCAAGCGGATTTGTGTAATAGCATCTTCAATCTCAGTTATGTCATTAATTTGACATCGTTGAGGAATCTGTAGGGATAAATAATGCGAAACTGGTGCATTTAGAGCTCTCAACAAAGATACAAGGTTGTTAGACTCATTCACCCTGTACTATCACTCTTAGCGAAGACCAACACGATACTCTATCGAATTGGTGTCTTAATCACTCCAGTAGTCATCATAATCTGGTTTTAGAACCAAACATTTGTAGTAATCCCAGGGTTCAAGCTAACCCCAAACACCATATGAGTTTTCCTCACTTAAAATACCAGATGAGTTTTTCTCACTTGAATTACAATTTGAAGACATATCATGAAAATTATAGAATGGATAGTTTCTATACAAAACTTAGTTTTATACTAGCATTTACGATGAATGAATGAAAAGACTCAATCTTTTGTGATGGTTGATTAACATTTCAGAACAAGTTTTTTCAGTGTTAATTGACATTTAGTGACCTTTTTTTAGTGTGTACTTGTCACACCCCACCCCGGGCTCCAATGTCCGAGGCCGAGCATGACGACAACTTAATGTTACTCGATCAACCACATGCTTTGATAAACTATTTATTGATATGGATTTTCAAAGAAAAAGATATAGATACTTTACCAACTCAAAATATTCAGCGATTATACAAAAATAACTATTCATAACAAACTACAAAAAATAAAAAAGTATAATCGTTCACTCCCAACAATTGTCTTGACAACCACCAAAATAAAACTCACTACATTCTCTAACTCTACCTAGCGCTAGTAGTGGACTCATCTTTAGAAGAGGTATCTGAGATAAATATTTTATCGGTGTATTGTTTTCATAATATAAAAATAATTTATGAATCAAACATAATTATCAACCCCATTTTTCAAAACAGAATATAAATATAATCGCACACTGAACCAAAATAAAATACCACAACTATCATCATAATAAAATAAAAGTATTTAAATCAACTAATCAGATTACTTTGATATATAATAAAATACCACACAAATATTTCTCTACTAGGCATGGAATCGTTTCACCTCACAATCAGGAGTTATAACGGTACCGTAACTTATAAAACTATGCAATCTAAGGTTGACATCAGTGTTAAGGTCATTCAATATCTCTAATTGTCGGAACCAAAACGTAGTATAAACCACTATATCATGATGATAATCATCATCATCATCATCAACAACAACAACAACAACAAAAAAAAAAAAAAAAAAAAATAGCCACAACAATAACAACAACCGTCTGTAAGACTTGCCCTCTTATCAGTTCACAACACAACATTCTGCAGGACATGCCCTCCAGTCATAATCACATTATGTCATATAGGTATAATAATAAAAATCACTTTTCCACAATCAACTTTTTACTTGATCCTTCTATGTTATAAAACGGTCAATTTTAATAAATATTTTATTTTTTATAATTCAATACGAAAATGTAATTTAACAATTTATATAGAAAATAATACACTCACCTCAATAATTACGTTATTTTTCACACTACTGTCGTAACCCTGACGTAGTCAATGTCGTCTGTGAACCTAATAATGACAATGCCTAACTAATAATTTAACTAAATAAATCTAATATGCAATGCATGAAATACTTTATACTAAAATGCAATTTTTCTATTCCCAAATTTTCTTGATTACATGAAATTTATTAAAATTAAATGTTCTATTTTCTCAATCTAATATTAATTTTACAACTAAAATATTATAGTTACATTTATAAAATTTATCAATTAATAATTTAATACTACAAAAATATTATCTGATTATTAGCAATATTACTAGGCGATAGAATACCAAAAATATTATTTTAATTTTTATTTTAAATTAATTCATTCATAATTTTATCATTATATATATATATATATATATATATATATATATATATATATATATATATATATATATTCCATCAAAAACACAAATAAATAAAATAGAATAAAAGAAAAGTAAATGGTACTTACCTTTTTAAAGTTTAAGGGAATGGAAATAGAGAGTAATAAGAGACTATATTTTTTTTCCTTTTATATATAGAGTGAGAGGGTGAGACAGACTTTAAAAAAATATTAAAACTCAAAAATCTCATATATATATATATATATATATATATATAAATGGTTGCATGAATGAGTTTTTTTTTTCTTTTAAAATGTACATGTGTATACAGTCCACAAGGAATTGGGCTATCTACTACTTAAGATATGGGTTGTTTCAATATGTTGGCTTGAAATACTGAATGGAATCGATAAATGCTGGTTGTGCGATATGGCAATGAACTTGAAAAGTCATGCCAAGTGGAAAAATTATTGATGTCGTAAACTTATTGGAATTGAGATAAACTCAATCCAATGAGATTACCGTGATATTTTAAAGATATAATGTTATTTATTGCTATTTATATCAGAGTAGTGCAGCAAAAATATTTAAAAATATAAGATTCTTTAACAATTAGTTATTTGTGCTTGGTGTTACTGACCAAAATGCACCATGTCCGTATGTTGTTGGATATAATGTGGGCCACCGCAAATGCGGATGTGGCGAAGTGTGGAATAGATTTTGTTGGTTATGAAATGTGAGTAACTTTCGGTTACAGAACCCTACATAGAGAACAGTTGTTCTAAAATCGATTGTGACTAACCTGACCACGTGGTGCGATTTTGAATTATTACTGTTTTGTACGAAATTTTGATAACGAAATTTATTTAAGGGGGATAGATTGTAATACCTCAAAAATTTATATTTTTGAAAATATCATTTTATACAAATTTAATATTTTTGGAATTGTTTTCTAAATTTATGATATAAATAATATTTGATAGTTTTTGGGGAGATAAGTGTAATTATTGGGTTTATTATGAATTATTTTATAATTATGGTATGTTAAATGCAATTTTCAAATCTTATTATGTAAGCCACAAATTTATGGCTAAGAATTTAAGGAAAAATAAAATAAAATTGGAAAACCATAATTTATCTCACATATATATATATATATATATATATATGCATAATTGCATTAGAAATTTAAAGGTGTTAACGTTACATACATGTTGTATATGTGTTTGTTCTCTATGTAGGCTGCGTGTAATTATATATATTAGGTATATGTACATTGTGTGTGTGTGTGTGTGTAGAGAGAGAGAAAGAGAGAGAGAGAAATAATAGAAAGGTTAGAAAAAAAAAAAAAAAAGTTTAATAAAAGTAACTCAATACCATGTCAATTTTGGTCTAAATTTTGGCTTCGAATTTCAGGTATAATTTCTTATTATTTTAATATATGTATTTAATCTCTCCACGTATTATGTAGTCTCTATTAATACTGTTATAATTGTTGTTTTTCATGAAATATTTATGAATACATATTATGTAAAAATTATGTGAGATACATGTTTATGTGTTTAGTTGTAGATTGATTATATGCACGTATTAGAGGGGTTGAAATTCTACTAAGTGTTGGCTCACAACCCCACAGTTTTGATTGCAGGGCCGGTGAGAATAAAATTACGCCAGAAATTACATTTGAATTTCTATTTAGTTTGTAATAGTTGTATTTATTATTTACTGTTGTAAAATTTACCCGATAATTCATTAATTATAATTATCGTCATACTTTATAAAATTTCTTGGTTTTTATTAAATGAAATAATTATAATTATTCCTATTAAATAGCTACTACTTTCTAACATAGTCTAGCATGAATATTTTTAAGCATATAATTAGTGAAACAATTAACCCAGATAGTTTTGTTAATAATAACTAGGAATGGTATAGCTCACAATATTGTGAATATAGTAATCATACACATTTTTTAGCAACCATATAGTCTATAGTTTTGAAGGTATGAGCATGAATAGTTCTAAGCCACAAACAAAATTGTATAACAATGTCATAGACAATACTGTTGTATTGTAAAATTTCTCAGATTTTTATAAAATAAAACACTGGTCGTTCGATTTTAGTGTTAACTCTCTAAGGGGAACCACCGCGTGGCGGTTCTGGAAAATCAGGTCGTTACACTCTTTCATATAACTTCTAAATTAAAATTTAATCAATATATTCAGAATATTAATATATATAAAAAATAAGAAAAAAATATATTTTAAACTTTCTAACTACTGACACGTTTCTATGTAGTCCAATAAGTTTTTTTATTTCAAGTTAAACCTTCTAAGTATGAAGGTGATTTTAAAAGGTTCTTCTGTTAGATTTTTCATACAAACTAATAGAATTAAGGGGCAAAATTATAATATTCTATTTTTTTTATTCAAGTTTTCCATTTTTCTTTTTCTTTTCTTTTTTCTTTTTCATTTTTGTTCTTTTCTCTTCCTCCCCTTCCATCTTTACCGTGAATTTCTCTCTCTCTCTCTCTCCAAGGGCGACCAAAGGTTTTCTTCTTTTCTCAATCTATCTTCTCTTCTACTTCAATGTCTACGCTTCTTCTCTATCTAAAGACGATGACGAAGACGAAGATCTCAGCTTTCTCGAAGAAAACGTGGTCGTTTCATCCCATTTCGATCTCTACGACCACCACGACGACAAAAAGTACGAGGACTTCTAGAATTGCGACAACCTCAAGGATGACGATGCCTATATACACAACTCCTACTCACTCTCGAAGGTTGACGAGAAGTACGTGATCGTGCTGAAGCAATCCAATTTCAACGACTTCCTGACGAAAAATCGGTACGTGATGGTCGAGTTCTACGCTCCATGGTGTGGCCATTACCAAGCACTAGCGCCGAAGTATGCCGCTGGAGCTATGAAGCTCAAGGGAGAGGCGGCGCTTACCAATGTTGACGCCATGAAAGAGGCCGATCTGGCTCAGAAGTACGACGTGCAAAGGTTTCTGACTCTGTATTTCTTCGTCAATGGTGTTCACAAACCTTACTCCAGGCAAAGAACCAAGTAAGATTTTGACTTTTGTTAGTGTTGAAAATTGGTCCAACCAGAAGTATGGTCCAGACACTCTCAGATCGGGGAGAAGAGATGTGGTGATTGATCTTCCTCACTTCCTACAGCCGGACCGGACAGGTTCGATCCTACCTGCGTCCGAGTCTGAGTCTTCTTTTCCTTCAGCACTCCTAACCATTGTCCGGGCTGAGCTCCAATCTGTCACCTGCACACAGGACGGGACGGGTTTTCTGATAGGTGTGATCTACCTACGTATTTCCAAACCGAATTAAGTTGGTTTTCGAGCATTTATATAGTATTTTATTATATTTTAATTAATTTTTATCTTTTTGTATTAAATCAGGTATGTGGGGCAAAAAGATAGGAAACTGGAGTGAAAACGATGAGATCAAACCGAAGGCGAGTCGAAGTTACGGTAAATAAACAAGCAAGAAGGCAAAAATATGAAGGAAACCCACCGCCTAGGCAGTGAAGATGTTGAGAATGAAAAAAGGCTACTGACAGCCCACCGCCTAGGCGGGAAATTCCTCCGGCTAGGCGGAAACCCCAGTAGAAACATTTCCAAGTCCACCGCCTACTTCTTCGCCTATGCGGTCACCAAACCTGCAAAGCCAGTATAGGTGTTGTAACTTCAAGGCTATTTTGGACTATGATAAAATCCGATATTGGAAACACTCAAAACATGGAAGTTGCAGATATTTTTCTATCTTTCCATAGGTTTTTGAATCACCTCAATCGGAGTTCGGATGAAGAAATTACAGTTAAAACAAAATACAAACCTGCAGTTCCTTTGCCTAGGCGAGAATTCCACCGCCTAGGCAGAAAAGCATCAGAAAGTTAACTGACTTACCTCCGCCTAGGTGAAAATTCCTTCGCCTAGGCGAAAACCCCTAATACAGCCTTGATATTTATTAGATATTTTGAGATATTTTGGCTATAAATACCATTCTCTTTCCCCTCCTTGTGAACCTCTCGGCCATTTGGGCACCTTAGGCCATATTTAGGCTATGGTTTAGGAGTTTTAGAGGTAGAGCTCACATCCCGAAGTGGAGAAGACGGCGAATCGATCGTTGAGCGTTCTTAGCGGTTTATCTTCGGACGAGACTAAGTTCTTCGATTGTTTTTTCTTATTTCTTTATCTTAGAATCATGTGAGCATATTTAGCTCGATTTATATGTTTATACGGTTATGACCACGAGTTAAATATAGATTGTAGTAGGGATTAACACTATATTTATAAATATGTTGTTTGGATGATTTCGGTGTTTCGTTTATGTTTATTCTTCGTAATTTGATTGCATTTATCGTATTGTTTGTTTATTATGCTTGGATTGATAAATGAGAATACGGGGTTTTGACAAACCCCGGATTCGGATTCGGGTAAACAAACGCCACGATTCTATAACCTGATCAGGGTTTGAATCGTGGACAATCGATGACGTTGGGGTAAGACTCATGTGACCTAGGGTCGTTAAGACGTTGAGGAGGACTTCTTCGTTGACATGAAATTGCGTTATATCCCCCGTCTTACACTCGGGAGAGGTGGCGAGGGAGTTTTAAAACGGAGATTGTCGATAGAGTAAATACAACGCGATGATCCAATAACCCGAGAAAGAGTTGGATTGTGTGCAATCAATGATGCTAGGCAAGACTCACATGACCTAGGGTCGTTAAGACGTTGAGGGGGACTTCTTCGTTGACTCGAAGTCATGTATTCTCCTGTCTTACACTCGAGAGAGGTGGCGGTAGAGTTTACATACCGAGATTGTCAAGTAGGTCGAACACCGTAAACATAAGTAAATCGAAATCGAACACGTATTTGTAAACACATTAATCCCTAGGCAATTCTTCACCCTAAAACATATTAGCATATTAGTGTAGTTAATTTAGGATATATTAGTATTAGTTTAATTAATTAAATACATTTGTTTTTCGCTTAGATAAAGTTAGATCATGACAAACGCGGTATTTGATAGTAACGACATCAATCCCTGTGGATACGATAACCCGATCTTTCACGATCACAATATACTAAAATTTTGACCTCGTACACTTGCGAGTAGTCATATACTTCAAGGGTGTAAATCCTCGGCGTACATTTTCCTCGGTGTGAGAGTAAGAGCCCGGGGTAGAAATATAGATCAGAGAGTCACTGTTATCTCGACCTGTCTAAGCGACTGATTGCAAAGTTTCTCTCTCTATAATGGTTTTCTCGTCCCCCAAAAGTGTTGAAGAAGCCTCCTATTTATAAGCGGAAGCGTGATTAGTGCAAGCAGGACTAAGGCCTTAAGCTCGGATTACCGATAAGAAGTCAGACGCGTGGGCGGCACGGCGGATTAAAGCCATGGGATTGGGCCTTGGGCCCTTCACTATTGATGGTAGGGACCGGGGTCTGACCTGTCGAGGAGGCAGGTTAGACCGGTCACGGCAGCAAAAGTCGATCTGGGCCCTCCAACCTTCCGTTGAGTACCGAGTCTTCACAGGGCTTCTGGAGGAGGTCCTTGTGTGCTTCTAGCCGATCGACCTGAGGGGCCATCCGAGCTGGCTAGGTCGTCTATGATGTGGAACCGATGACGTGGCAGATCTGATCCAGGTGGCCAACACGTGGAGGGGGCCCGACTTTACTCACATCAATTTTTAATTTGTGTGTAAAGGTCAAATTCTCATTTCATTTCGGAAGAATCATTTGATTTTTTTACCTTTAAATTGAAATTAATGGAATTTGTAATGTATATTAAGATCAAATTCAAAGATGTTAGTTGGGGAGATTGAATATCAATTACACGTATGCCAAGTGTTTGATAAAATGCCTTGCTTTGGGGAACGTTTGGGTGGCTTATTGCTTTATAAACTGGATTGCAGGGATGCTATAGAGGCTTGGGTGAAGAAGAAAACATGCCCTGGTGTACACAATATAACTACAGTTGAGGTGGGAGAAGGTATATTGAAGGATGAATCCAGGATAGGTCTGGGCTTCCTGGATAATTTGGTGGTGTTTAGGGTGAACGGCGGCGGTGGAAGAAGTTGGAGGAGAGAGAGGGGGGGGTGGAAGAAGGTGGGGGGGAGAGAGAGAAATGTTTGGTGAAGAGGGGGGAAAGAAAGCGCTTCCCCGTGAAGGTGAAAAAAAAAAGAAAAGAAAATTGAATAAAAAATAGAAGAAATAGAATATTACAATTTTGTCCCTTACTTCTGTGTTTTTGGATGAAAAATCTAATAAAAAAAACTTTTAAAACTACCTTCATATTTAAAAGGTTTCAACTGAAATGAAAAAATTTATTGAATTACATAAAAACGTATCAGTAGTTAGAGAGTTTAAAATGTATTTTTTCTTTAAAAATTAAATAGGTAAATTCATGGTTAAGTTCCAACTAAATATAAGACACATAAATTATAAAACATATAAATATAAGAAACATAAAAAAATAAAAACATAAATTATAAGACACATAAAAAATAAGAAAAAAAAAATTAGAAAAAAAAATAAGACACGTACATTATTTATTTATTTAAAAAAAAAAAGTTAATTTTTGAAATAATTTAATTTTTAAAAAAAAAAAATAGGTCACGCAAATAATTTTTTTTAAAAAAATAATTATTACAAAAAATCAAATTAACTTTTTTTTAAAAAAAAATTAATTAAATCATAAATAAATAGAGAATATACAAATCGATTTATCAAAAATTTAAACAACAGACAATTACATGTTCTGAATTATGCACAATTTTGCAAAACTTTTACTAAAAATATATAATTTAAAAATAATTTAATTAATTTTTTGAGGTATAGAGTGGAGGTGGGGGGAGGGGTATTGGGGGCTGCAAAAAAGCAACCCCCATCCCCTGGTGGCAGCCTTACTGTTAAAACCGACCATTGTACGGCCAGTAATAAAAAATCGAAGTGTCGAGTTGAAACCGAAACTCAGTGAGCGGGTTTCAATAAAAAATTTGAAGTCGGTCCTCTCACGTCCGGTTAGCTCTAATTTGATATTAAAATTTAAACGATCGGAAAATTTTGACACTTTCGAGCTTTAAAATGTGAAGACCTCGATTAATACAATAAAAATGTTCGACAGTACAAAAGTAACAAAACTAAGTGGCAAACAGAAACGGGTATCCAAAGCCACCTACATTCATGCAAACTTCTAAATCTCCACCTCTACAACCATGTGTCACCCTCTGCTTCCACGTGTCCATCCTCTCCCTCTCCTTAAATACACACCTCCACCTTACCCCACCGTCACTCTCCTCCTCCTCTGCCTCCGCCTCCTCTCTATACTAGCAAACAACCCCCACCACCGCCCTCCATGGCTGAGCGCTACCAGCAGCAACAGCAACGCCCCACCGATGTCGCCAAGAGCCTCCTCCCGGAGCGTGGTCCTTCCACTTCCCAAGTCCTGGCGGTGGTCACCCTCCTTCCCGTTGGAGGACTCCTCCTCCTCCTTGCCGGAATTACGCTCACAGGAACCCTAATCTTCCTCGCCGTCTCCACCCCTCTCTTTCTCCTCTTCAGCCCCGTTTTAGTCCCTGCAGCCTTCACCATCGCGCTGGCCGTCGCTGGATTTGTGACGTCCGGAGCATTTGGGCTCACCGCACTGTCTTCGATCTCGTGGATTGTCAACTACGTGCAGCGGCGGGGGACGGTGCGGGAGAGCTTCGAGCAAGCTAGGTGGCGCGTGCAGGACACGGCCGGGCAGGTGGGGCAGAAAGCTAGGGAAGCAGGGCAGAAGGCGCAGGAAGCCGTGAGGCCAGGAACATGAACTTGAAGGTGTTGACCAATGAGCCGTCGGATATGGGGGTCTGAGTCGGGTTATGATCTGTTCCATGGTGCAGAAATGTAATAAAAAGGGTTTTCGGGTTAGGGGCGGATCATGCTGCCGCTCCATGTATTTATATATTTCAATAATTAAGGCCCTGTTTGGTAACCGTTTCCATTTTGAAATTTCTCATTCCATTTTGAAATTTCTCATTCCATTTTCAAATTTTTGAAAATTCTGTCTGGGAATAGCATTTGATAATTTTAGTTTTCGTTTTCATTCCATTCCCATTTAAGAATTGTGCCCATTTTTTTCTTAAGAAATGAGAAATTAAAAAAAAAAAGTTATTTCTCATAATTCTCATTCCATTCCCAACACCATTTGTTACTATTCATCCACCGGCCACCACCGTCTGCGCACCACCAGCCACCGCCTCCGCCGGTCACAGCCGCCGCCGCTGTCCCCCGGTCGCAGCCACCGGCTGTCCCTCGGCGACCATCACCGGTAACCTCCGGCAACGCCCGCCGGCCACCGCCGCCACCGGCAACTTTCCGGCCGCCGCCGCCGACCGACCAAAAAAAAAAAAAAACTAAAAAAAAAAAAAAAAATTGATTTTAGGATAAAATCGTTACCAAACGCGATTTTCTTCCCAAAATTAAAAAATATATATATTATCGTTACCAAACGCGATTCTACTCCCAAGAAGAAAATAAAATTCTTATGCCATCCCATTCTCATCCCGCTGTTGGAATGGAAACAGAAACGGTTACCAAATGCCACCTAAGTATTTATATTATGCAAGCAAGGGTGGAGTGTTCTACATGTAAATAATTAAGTTCTATATATATTATGAGTGCAAGTTTTAAAGTTGATGGTAATGGTGAGAGGTCGCTAAATCCCATGATACGTTCCTAACAGCTTGGAAGATAACCGATACCTCCATGATTTCAGGAGAAATCTCTGTAACGGTCCCAATTACATATGGGTCGTTTCAGTCAATTTGGCTCATCTCTTCAAGTGTAGGGGAGACGTTCACATTAAAGTGACCTATTCCTTCTTTGGCCTTGTATACCGTGGGTTTGAGTACACCCAAATATGGGTCTCCTTATGGGGCCGTGAGTCTCGCTCAAAGGATTATCGAAATTAACACGCAATTGGGCATGTCATTCTTCGGTCTAGATAACTCATTGAGTCTGTCTTTTTCAGATAAAGTTTCATATTCCATCTGACCCGTTTAAGGTTACACGCCTATGTCAATTACGAGCGGGAGTTTTCCTATATCATTTGCCCTTCTGACTTTCGCAACAATTCAATTGAAGAGAGAGCGAAAGATCACTTACATTTCACGTAAGTTCTTATATTCCCTTGATCCTTCAGTGGCGTTTCTATTCTTCATACTTTTTTTTTGTTTTTTGATTATTGTTTTCTCTATCGCAATATGTCATTGAGTTAATCGAATAGTCCTGCTGAATCCGGTTCATCGTCGAATCCCATAGCGGAGCAAACAATGACGGCTCAAGCTGCTCAGCCCTCCAATCCTTATAAAAAAACATGGGGGACCATGGTGCAAGCAAGTTCCCACAAGAATCACTTTCATTATTTAGAGAACAGTATAACATTTTGTTGGTGCGTAAAACTAATACACACCTTGAGTATGGTCCAGTCGGATGACGGGTGGGTCCTCTTGCTGAGGTAGGGTCGTCGGTTGAAAATTCTTCGAGTAAAATGTGTTGGGTCCTAGGGGTACTAACCTACTATGTCCAGAGTCCTGCTCCTCAGGGAGTGTACCTGCAGAAGGTTCAGACTGGAATTGTCCCCGTGAAGCCACTCAAGCATGATAATCAGTACTCAAAGAGAAAAAGGTACAGTAATGCAGCAAGTAAACAAATGAACTCACGTGTAATGTAAAACGTATTTAAGCGTACCTCGAGCTTGCACAACCCCTGATATATATAGGAGTTGGAGATGATTAGTCGGGCCTAAATACAGTTAATTAGTTGAAACCCTGCGTTTAGCCGATAATCCAGGGCGTTTAAGAGATAATCGTTGGGCTTGTGCTTTTGGGCCCATTTGGCAAAGCTCACGGGCCTTTGTCAGGCCTGCGGCGGTGAGCTAGTAGAGGAGAGTAGAGATCCATAGAGTCCTAGAGAAAAAACAAGCTGGAAGGAGGAGCCGGTCGAGGTGAACGGCTAAGTTCCTGAAATTAATCGTCAAGGGCACGACGCAACGCTCACAGTGGCACGTCCCTGCGGGACCCCTCGCTCCTCCCTAGGTACAAATAAGATCCCAATAAGGAGCCATGGTCAGTGTATGCTCCAGGGCGGCGTTTAGGATTTCGGAATGCGTCCCTATCACTATGGGGACGAACACGTGACTGGATCCCAAGTGCTGACTCAGAGGTGCCCAAAAATACCCTCATCAGCTACCCTCCTAGCCTTGTGCGGTAAGGGATACAAGACTTTCAGGGATATCAATTCCTAGCTGGAATGAGCGTCCTAGAGACTTTGAAGTGTGAGAAATACCTTTGATCGATATTTTTCCAAGAGTAAGTTTTTTCGAAGGAGCTTATTCGAAATAAACCTCCATATGGTTGGGGTTCGGTGTCAGGTAGCATGGCAGGGCGACCCCGAATTTCTTTGATTTTCAGGACGATAATTTTTCAAAAGTTGACTTTTTCTAGAGAGCGTATTTAAAATAGGCCCCCGTACGGCCAAGGTCCGGGGTCAAGTAGCACGATAGTACGACCCCAATTTTTTTCAATTTTTAGGGCATCGTTCTTCCCGTGGTTAGCTTTTTCTGAGGAGCTAATTAGAAATAGGTTCCTCTACGGCCGAGGTCCGAGGTCAGGTAGCACGGCAGGGCAGCCCCGAATTTTTTTCAATTTTCAGGGCGACACACATTCACAATAAACAAACTCGGAGCACGAACTGACCTTCATCATGGAGAAAGCTAAGGCGTGCTCAGGGGGAAAGCGTGCGCCGAGCGCACAAGGGGTCAAGTCGCGCTCAGCCAGCAGGTGCCTAACCACGTACGCTGGCTCCACTGGGGCCAGTACCCGCTGGCCTTTTTTGGGGCCAGCTGGCGTGCCATGCACGCCTAGGTGGCGCGCACAAGATCCAGTGCTGATTTTCTTAATAAATAGAGATAGAAGACCTCATTTAAACGCATTCGAGTTCTCTAGGCACTTTCTAAGAAGTTTCTCTGCACAATATTTTTATTTTTGAAATGTTTACTTGCATTTCTAGTTCTGAATATTCTTCTACCTCTTAGAGCAGCTTAAGGAACAATTCAGGCACTAGCACGTCGGAGCACGCCTCCCCTATTGCCGGGGATGCCGAACGGCGCACAGGTGCCCTGAGCTCACCTTCTTCTTCTCCGATGGTTCGGACACCATCGCCTAGGAAAAAACCCTCTCTAGTCGACCTGGTGTTCATGGTCAATTACCATAACGAGTGCGGAGGAGAGGGCTCATCGCGGGAGATCATTTTTGTCTCCATTCCGAGAGAGGAGGACCGTGTAACACAGACGGTGTTCCTCCAAGAAATTCCCTTTGTGTCGTGGCCCGTCTACGGTCCAAGACCCGAGATTTTGCATTGTGTTATTTTCGTCCGGAGTCCTCTTTGGGATATTCAATCCAACATAGCTGAGAAGGACCTGGTGAAAGCTCGTAGCCTATAAACCTTACCGGATTCCATCGTGACGAGGATGCCTTATTCTGACCAAAGGGTATATCAGCCATCCCGGGCTTCATTACCGTGTTCCTCCACCAACTGACTGACAGACTTCGTTTTCTGATTCACCCCTGGGTCCGAGCGGTCTGCAAGGAGCTTAGACTGTGTCCCTCACAATTAGCTCTAGCCAGTACGAAGATAGTGATTGCGGCATACATTATATTCAAGGCAGAAGAGGTTAAGCCAAACCTGGAACTTTTTTATGCTCTCTTCTCTACTAATTCTCGATTATCGTGTGTTGGGCTATGCTACCTGTCTTCTAGGTCGGCATTCCTAACTGACACGGAAGCTCGCGCACCAAAGTGGAAGCCAATGCACTTTTACCTTAGTGGCGATGGCTAAGAGTTCGGCCCTGATGAAGAGGATCACCCAAATCCCATTTAGCAACACTAGGAAAGAACTGGTAAGAAAATCTCGGGGATGGCTGAGAAAACGATGCTCTAGGCAGTTTACGCTTACTGGGTTCCTGTCTTGTTTTTACAGAGAGCAAGAAACCGGGTAAGAAGTTGCATAAGGCACAAGAGTTCCGTCCTGAGATCACTGCTCAGAGAGAGATGATCCTGAGGACACCCTTTAATCAAGTAAATGAGTTGTTGAGCTCGACTCTATACGATATCCACTTCTACTGAGCTCCGTCTCTGCCCCTTACAGAGCTCCCGTCGAGGCCTAAGAACAATAAGAATTTTTTCTAATCGTTCATTTTTTATGCCTAATGTTCGATATTCTGAGTCATGATTTCTTGACAAGTATGGACAACGTTACTTTGCTGAGGAAGATTGCTGCTAAAAGAAAGACTAGTGTGATAGGGAACCCCAGTATTGAACAGGGACAATCCTCCCAGTGTGGTACTCCACCTTCCTAGCCTCCAACCCGCACTAGAGTGAAGACTGCAAAGTCCGATCCTAGCGTACGAGGGCCAGACACAAGGGTGACTTCGTAGGAGAGGGGCAAGTGCCCTGCCAGGGAGCCGACCAAGCAAGGCACACAACAAGGCAGGCGTCCTTCAAAGCCAACACTAGCTGCTCTTATCCCTCATGAGGCTCGTCCCAATTTCTTCAAAGTCGGGAATACCGGGGTGGAGGTCAACACTTGCCTGTTGGACAACCCAACGCTTGCACAGGGGTTCCTGGACCGGGTGACCCCTCCGACTGATATGAACAAAATCACCAATACCAATCTTGAACAGCTTTCTGGAGACGTCTACAGAGACTTGACGAGGGTAAGTACTTCACTCTTTCTCTGCACTTATATTCTTTGCAAATCATCTTTAGTTTCTCAAACATATTCTCATCTACCCAACTTTCTTCTCTCGGCAGGCTGCTCTTCGGTATTACTGGCTGGCAGACCAGATCTTTTTCAAAAGTAGACTTCTTGCCGAGGTCGACTCTCAACGAGCCTCTCTCAAAAAGAGTAATGAGGTGGAGGCTAGACTCCGCGCTAATCTATCCATTCTTCGGACGGAGAATTTTGGACTCTGAACTGATCGACAGAATCTCAATTCGCGGATTGATAAACTCGAGGCCGAGTTAGCCTCATACAAGCGGCCCGTTAAAGACCAGAAACAAAAGTATCAGGCCACCGTTGCCCAGGCCCGAGAGAAAGGCAAATTAAAGGTAGTAGAACAATGGAAGAAAGGCCCTGGGTATGATGAACTTCAGGAGAATATGGCCAACGACTTCCTGAATGCTGAGAACAAGGCCACCATAAAGACCATCTACCACTTGCGCCCTGACTTCTCCACTGTCCATGTGGAGATGGAGTTCTATGAGCTGGAGGATGATGTCGAGCACGAAGGTACTGCGCAGGAAAATGCTGAGGGGGACGGTGTTATTGAGGGGGCCTTGAAGAGGATGAGCTTGACGTTTCTTCTCCCCTCTCGGACACTCCTCATTTTGAGGGGGGGAGGACTAATCTCCAGGCTGTTGCTTCTCCAGCACTTGAGTTTTTGTAGACCTTATGCTTATTCTTTTTGTCGCCTTGCATTGGGTGGACGATCCCTTCTTTTTGTAACGGGCTGATGACTCCTTCATACACATCTTCTGAACATATGAATGTAAATTATTTTTTGTGTGATTTTGCAAGTCTGATCTTCTTCCCAATGTTTTTACCATGTGATAGGTGAAATTTATCTATCTATTTTCAAATCGAATTTAGTAGTTTTCGAGTATTCTTGTAATTTTTTAATTCATTTTTATTTGTCTTTATTTATTTTTGTTTAAAGTAGGGGTTAGGAGCGAAAAAAGTAAAAAAAAAAAAAAAAAAGAAAATCGGTGGAAAAACGATCAAGAGGATCAAAAGATTAAGTAGCAATTTCATCGTTGCAGCGGTGAAACAACAGAGAGTTCAGAAACTTTCTGATCGCTCACCGTTGCAGCAGTGAAAAAGCAGAATGCCACTGACTCACCACTGCTATAGCAGTCAATCCCACTACTACAGCATTGAGCCTGCTGACAACCCCACTGCTGCAATGGTCAAACTCACCGCTGCAGCGGTGAAGCCCCTAGTTGTAAAGTGTTTTAAAATATTTTTCTAGATAAGTTGTTTTGTTTCATTTTTGTTCCCAATTCGTTCTGATATTTTGAGAACACTTTGGGAGTGTTTTTGAGAGCACTCAACCAACCAAAGAAGAGGAACACAATTGGAGAAGAGAAAACAAGATTAGAACGGTTTTTACGGACGCCACTATCAGATAACGGCTATTCTCCCTTGTTTCTCTCTTTATTCTTAACTTGTTTTTGGTTGTTTGATCATGTATATATGGATTATTGTTGAATATATGGTTATGGCCAAGAGCTAAACATTGATTATCTGTGAGATTGATGTAGTTTACTAATATACGTTGTTTGTTTGAATCTGTATTTCGTTAACGATTATTCTTGTCTATTCGATTGTATTTAACATTGTTTCACTTCATTTATATGCTTGTTAAGATATATTGAGAAATCAGGGTTTGACCCTCGGGAGAGGTAATCCCGAATTCGGACTAGGGTTTAAACACAACGCGACGATCTAATGACCCAAGAGGGTATTAGAAAGTGTGCAATTCATGAGGTTGGGGCGAGACTCATGTGACCAAGTGTCATATAGATGATTGAAGGGGGCTTCAACAATGACACAAAGTCACATATACATTCACTTTACACTCGGGAGAGGTAGTGAGTTAATTTTCGATACCTAGATTGTTGGGTAGATTTGAATACCGTTAATGTAAACTAGATTGGATCAAACACGTATAAGTAAACGAAGTTAATCCCTAGATAAGTCATTCCCATATAATATATTTAGTATTATAGTTTAATTAGTTTAGTTTAATTTAGTTTATATTAAAAACAAAAACCCAATTTTTATCGCCTAAATAAAATTCGGTTATGATAATCGCAGTACTCAACGACCATCTAACTCATCGTCCATTTAACAAGACTGAAATGGATCTATCTCGCTTCAATGAACTGGCCGAGCTGCAACTTGGCAAGAAGAAAAGAAAAAGGCCAGCCAAGAGGTTCGCCAAGAAGACTGGACAATCATCATCCCAACCTAGTTCCAGAGTTGTTACTAGTCCGACGACCCATCGTTCTACTGAGATTCCTGCTATCCCACAAGTCCATCAACCTGTCCATTATGTTGACCCAAAAGCTGTTGAATCAGATGATGATTCTCAGCCTTTGAGTATACGTAGGCGTTGGATAATTTCGGTTGCGGTTCCTTCTCTTCCCGTTTCCATCTCGCAAAAGCGTAAGAAACAAGAATTTGCTTCGAGGTCAACAGTTATTCTTGTTGTTGATCCTCTTTATACCAGTCGTCAGACCTCCCCAACCCCTGCACCGAGCTAGAGGACCTCCAGTGGGCGGGGTATAACTAAACAACAAATGCGCCAACTCATTAATGAGGTTGAGCCCTCTGTCCCAGGTCGCTATGCTATCTTCGATAATGCCATCAAATTTCTATACGAGCAATCCTGGGATAAAGGCAAGAAGATAATTGAGGGCTAGAACAGACCTGAGATATTCCGAATGGTGATCTGTGCGCTTCTCCAGGTATTTTTCACAACTCTTATTATGTTTTTTGAATTCTTCAAACTACTTGGTTGATTATTTTGTCACTGGTTTTATTATTGTCGTGTATGCATATGTCCTCTAACCTGGTCAACTGTGTTGAGGACAAAAATGAGCTGGATGTCCAACTGATGCACCAGATGACTGAATTCAGTAAGTTGGAAGAAAATAACCAAACCTTGGAGAATGAGAAGCTGAGCTTAGCTACAGACCTTGCACTGGAAAGATTCTCTTAGGAGTGATATGAACTAGAATTTCATTCTGTTAATGAGCAAAGAGAAGTCCTGCAAAAAAGGCAATATACTCTTCTGCACAGAGAATAAAGAGCTAAGGACAGAGATCACTGTCGTAAGAAAAAAGTGCTCATCTTTAAGGGATGATACCCGCATCTTATCTGAAGAACTCAGCTTAGCTCGCCTAGTAATCACTCAAAAGGATGTTAATCTAAAGGATAAGGATGCTACCCTCCAGACCAAAGATGATGTACTTCAAGAGAAAGAGGCCGCCCTCAAGCAACTGCAATCCAAGAGAGATCGTCTTGCGGCCGAGCTAACAGCTGTGACCAGGAAGTCCCAACAGGACATCGAAAACCTCTGGATTCACTTCAAGGGAGAGTCAAAGAAACTTCAGAAAGTAGGCTTCTTTTACTACCAAAAGAGAGTGTCAAAGGAATTCCCTAACTTAAACCTTTCTTTCTTGGCGGTGGAGCTTGAAAACAAACCGGAAGAAGAAAATATTGAGGGAGGTGAGGACGAGATTTCTAAAAATGGAGAAGAATTTCCCACACCGGAAGCTGAGGTACCAGTGGAGAGCTCAGCGCAGACCTTAAACTAGGCTTCATCAGATGACATTGCTGCCGTGCTGATGTCAAATCAACCAAACGTTACTGATCAGAGCATTACTCCCTGAACTAACTTTCCGTCTTTTCAACTTTCCTTTTTGCATGTCTGTAATTAATTTTTAGTAATGATAATACTTTATCATCATGATCTGTATCAAACAATAATCGTCGTTTTAAATCCCGAGAATTTGTGATAATTGTCGTATGTACTTTGCCAGCACACGTCACTCACACATTTAATGTATCTTTTTTCCACGCTTCAGTTCATTCTCTCTCTTCATCTATCTATCTATTTAAAGCCACACCCGAGCATATGTGATTCTAAGCGACATAGCCATAGTATTCCAGAGTCTATTCCTTCCTTTCAACAATTTTGCCAAGTTATTTTTTGTTTGGTAACATTTTCAGAGTTGTAAAATTCTAAAAAAATTGAAACACCTTCATATCTATGCCCAGGACCATGGACCACTAGCCCCCCAATCCAGGACATAAGTTGTAAGGAAATCATATTGGGAACTCAGAAGAAAGGTTTCCTACGGTACTTGGTCCTCCCGGTCCCCAGAGGCATAATACGATGGTTGGTCCCCTATGGCTAATCATTGGTGGGTTCCATAGTCAGGTTCATTCCTAAACCCTTTCAGGTTATCCCAATTTAGTCCATGTGGGAGCACTTTCTCTTTCAGAACGCTGGACTTATAGTCGACTAGTGGGGAGAGGTACTTAGTCGTAGGCCCTCAAACCCAATCGATGCCCCAACCTTAGTGGATGACCTTGGTCTTTTCCTTGAGTACGAACTATTGACTTGTGAAGAGGGTCTAGTTATTATCCTCGACGCTGAGCACCGGGATGTTGCTTCTTGTGGAGAATCACCCGCAGCGTTGAGCATCAGGATGCCGTTGTTGGAGAATTATCCGCAACTCTAAGGGTCGAGATACCATTCTTGGAGAATCATTCGCGACTTTGAGGGTTGGGATGCCCTTTTTGGATAATCATCCATGACTCTGAGGGTCGAGATGCCGCTCTTGGAAAATTATCCGCAACTTTGAGGGGCGAGATACCACTCTTGGAGAATCATTCGCAACTCTGAGGGTTGGGATGTCATTGTTAGAGTATCATCCGCGACTCTAAGGGTTAGGATGTCGTTGCTGGAGAACCATCTGCGACTCTGAAGGTCGAGATGTCGTTGTTGGAGAACCATCCGTGACTCTGAGGGTCGAGATGCCATTGTTGGGGAATCATCCATGACTTTGAGGGTCAGGATGTCATTCTAGAGAATCATCCATGATTTTGACAGTTGGGATGCCGCTTTAGAGAATCATTGTAACGACCCGGTTTTCCAAGGTCACCACGCGATTTCTCCCCTTGGAGAATTAAAACTATAACGGAACAACCAATATTTCATTCTATAAAATGCGATAATTTTTTTCCAAGTTACGTCGATATGTAATCAATAATTCGTTTTATAAAAAATATTTTGATTTACAATGCGGCGGCGATAATTATAACCATCGAATTATCACGTCAATTTCACAACTGTAAATAATAAATACAACTATTACAAATAGAAATTTCTAATATAATTCTTGTCGTCGCCGGCCCTATAATCAAAACTGTGGGGTTGTGAGCTAACGCTCAATAGAATTTTAACCGCTCTAATACATGCATTTAATTTAATGTAACAATCAAACACATAAACATGTATTACACATAGTTTCCTCATAATCATAATTATTTCATAAAATTTAACAATTAAAATTTAACAACAATACTAACATAAACCACACAATAAGAAAATTAAATACATATATTAAAAGAATTAGAAAATTTTACCTGAAATCTGAAATCGAAATCCGAACTATAATATTTTTCACTCTCAAAAATCATAAAACTACAACTTTTTGCCTGTACATGGTTAATGTATATATATATACACACACATACATATGTTCGTATTCCCTTTCTCTTCTTTTTCTTTTTTTACCTAATCCGTACATATGTATATACCATAAATTGAGTTTTTTTTTTATTACTTCTCCCTCTTACTATTATTATTATTATTATTATTATTATTATTATTATTATTATTATTATTATTATATCATATAACACTTGTCAACACTTCTAACCCACGTATATAGATATGACCACAATCAATTCCTTAATAGGTATAGAAATTAAGAATTACACTTATACCCCTTAATTATAAGGTAATTGATATTAGACCTAATAATTACACTTATCTTTTCAAAATTATCAAATATATTTATAAATACCATAAATTTTCATAATACACAAAACAATCCAAAAATACTAAACTTATAAAAAATAATATTTTTAAAAATACAAATTTTCTAGGTATTACAATCTACCCCCCTTAAATAAATTTCCTCCTTGAAATTTTGTTCAAAACAATAATAATTTTTCAATGACACTAATTATCTTATCTAACGCAATTAAAGTATTCTAAATATACGTACACAACTGTTCATCATAAAAGTTTAAACTTCTATGTAAGACTCCAATCTTTGTTATGCGTATAATCTAAACTGCGTTTTAAAAATATTTCAAAAATATTTGGGGTAGATTGTGTAAATTACTTGGGTAAATTAAAAAATTTGGGGATCAAATTGTAAGGTTTCAAAACATTAAAATGAGAAGGGGTCAAATTAATATCTTAACTAAAAAGAGGAGGAGGTTTGTGTAAATTCTCTATATTATATATATACTAATGTATAACCCGTGCCTGAAGGCACGGTTGTAAAAAAAAAAAAATTAACCTAAAAAAAATGATATAATCTCCTTAATTTATACAACATTCTACATCTATCACATTAAAACAATAATAATTAACATTTAAATACTATTACCGACAAACAATGTATATTATAATTAGAACACAATAATTATCCAGTAACAAAAAAAATCGGTTATTAAAATAATATCACAATTAAACATGAGTTGAACAAAAAAAAAATCAAAACTAAAAATGTATATTGTTTATCCAAATCTTATTACGTCAATGTTACATTTCGCATGTGTAATTCAAAAATAAAAACAGAATTATAGTTACAAAATCTATAAACAAATAGAAATTACAAAAAAAACCTTTGCAATTTAAAATGGAAAAAAAAAAAAAAAAACAGCTTTAACTTCTTTTATTTAATTGAATTAACATCGACCTCATTAAAACAAACAATACGATTTATACATTTGAAATTCAACCACTAACCAAACTTCCAATCCCTGAAATACAAAACGAATTTCTGCTCCAAAATTCATACATTTGAAATGGTACAACTCACCTTGGGCATCTAATCCCTCAAATTCTACTCCAAAAACTTTAGAACAAATTTCTTCAAACAAAACAAATTTGGTTTGACATTTCTATTTCCATGTGAATATAAAACATCGAACAAACGGATTCCGTAGCAAAGGCTCAAATTGAACCTAAAAAGATTACTAATTTTTTTATATAACATCATCTGTTTGTACAACATTCTACACTTGTTTGATATTAACAGTTTATTACAAATATAACACAATAAGTATCAATAAGATTAATACTCAGATACTAATATAATCACAACTAAGCATGAGTTAAACCAAAACAAAATCAAAGTAAAAAATATTGAACTAAAATCTTACCTTCGGGACGTGAAGATACAGAAATATAGCAGTGGTTTCCAAGTACTCACTCAAGGGATAAATCACAGTTGGGAAAAATATAAAAATGAATCGAAAAAGAACTAACTAAATTAGATGATGGTAAAATAAATTTAGATCAAACGAAAATTCGTACCGACAACCAAAAGAGTGAATATGGATCAAAGAAAACAAATTTTTAGTTATCCGAAAAAAACAAAAATTATGAAAAATTAGTTATAGAGGCTCAAATTTGGTGTTTGTTCAGGCATGAGGAGGGGACACCGCCAGGGCTCCAACACCGGTTGCGCGTAAGAGAGCGACGATAGGATCGATGCCTCTAACGTACATTCCGAGTTGCCTAGCTAAGATATGGGTCGAAGTTCCCCATGCACGATTTCTATTGCAAATCCTACCTAGGATTACTCGCAAATTTTAAGGGTGGAAAATACAATTTAGCCAAATCCATTGGATCCGTTATCGTTAGTGTTGTCATTGGCAAATCCATCAGATCCGTTATTGATCTACACAATTTAAGAATTTAAGAAGAAATCATCTGAAAATTCAAGTGTAAACGAATTTAAAACCGAAAGAAAATTGAAATTGAAGGGAATCATCAACATTGAAGAAACCAAATGATGAAACAAAAACTGAAATTGAGAACTCAAGTAGAGATCTGCATCGAAGATACCAAATGATGAAATAGAGAAATGAACCTCAAGAACAAACTGAATTCTCAATTTCAATTCAAATTGCAACAACGATTCATTCAACTGATAGGAATTAAAATATGAGTTCACCTCAAGCTCCGCCCATCAAAATAGAATAGAACAGAACAGAAACACTCACTAACCATAATTAGTTGCACAAAACCTTCAATTCGTAGATTGAAGTTCAATTTCTCATTTTCACATATTAGCCTCCTTAATTTAGTTTTCAATCCTTAGAACATTGTTCCTACAAATCAATTAGAAAATCAAACCCCTTTTCAATAAAAAATAAATAAAAAAATCAGGAAGGTAGTGTTTGGTTGTATCAAATTTAGGCTTTGGAATTGAAATTTAGCACAACCAAACAAATGTAGATATAGGAATTGAAATTAAAAAATAAATAAACAGGTCTCATCCTTAGCACAACCTAACAAATATAGATATAACAACACACCCAAAAATTCAGACAGTTAGGCTCCTAACTATATCTAGTGAATGCATATAAAGGAACAATAAATTACAAAACAAATATATATGTTTGTCGATGTTAGGGTTTGCAGTGGTGTTCGGTATCTGGATCTTCACGACGTTAGGGTTCAGATCAGGAGTCTAGCGTGGTGGCATGCATCGATTGAGAAAGCAAGAGACAAAGAGAGAAAAACATACCTGGTCGCGGTGATGGCCATGGAAGGGCAATCGTAGAGGGTTTGGGCAGATGAGAGCGAGGGAGTGAAATGCAATTGATTAGAGAGATGGTGGTGCTAATTTATTTAAGAGACAATTAGGGTGAGAAATTAATTGTAAGGAGAGAGAAAAAATTAGGAGAATTAGACATCTTTGTTCCATAATATTGATAGACGATTAGGAATTATGAATTATGAATTGAGGAAATTAGGCATCTTTCTTTTCATAATTTGGGTGTCTCTATTCAAGAAATTAAGATTATGATAGAGAACTAAGAGATAGAGAGAGAAAATTAAGGAATTAAAAATTTATATATCCGATTTGTTATTATATATGTCTTTATAAATCCAAACGTCCATATATATAGCCTTATTTCCATTTTAACAAATTCAGTTTCCTTTTATGGCCTTAAATTTATGTCCTGAAAAGTTTTATAAAATAGATTATATATTTTTATAAGCCAAAACGTCCATCTATATATAATATAATAAATTAAAAAGTGACTAAATTTTTTAATTAATTTTGGTGTCTCTATTTAAGGAATTAAGACCATGAGAGAGAGAAAATTAAGAGATAGAGAGAGAAAATTAAACAATTAAGAAATTATATACTTTTTTTTTTATATCATTATTTATATTTTTATAAGCCAAAAATAATATTAATATAACTTCATTTCCTTTTAGACAAATTTAATTTCCTTATATATTCCTTAATTTAAGTAGGTAAAATATCCTACTCAGCAAATTTGTTCATCCTCGTCAGCAACTTTTGTTTGTCCTAGTCATATTTTTTTGTCCTAGTCATAAGTTTGTTTTAGTCAGCCAAAAAACCGTCCTATTTTATATAATATATATATTATTCTTTATATATTATATATTATGTATATAGATATAGATAAAAGAGAGGAACGAGTGGCAGAGGAGGTGGCCACATGGCCAATTTCTAGAATCATCACACACACACACACACACACACACATATATATATATATAGAGAGAGAGAGAGAGAATCGGGAGAGGATGAAGAACAAATCCAGAGCCGAAGAGAGAAAAATGAAGAACGGGAAAGAGAGAGGAAGAGAAAGAAGAAAGAAAAGGAGGACCGCCAGTGGGATTTTGTCGTCGATCATATGGGGTTCATTGGCAGTGGTTTGAGAGTTGTCGTTGGTCGGCTATCAGGGGACTGAAATAGAAAAACGACGAGAGAGAGAGAGTCGGCGGTGGGATTTGCTGGTAAGTGATTGGTGGTCGAAAATCATGTGGGTTTGCGTGTGATGATATATATGTGTGTATGTGTGTATTTTTTGGTTATGCCATCAGTGGCCGTTTGGTCTGTTTGTGTAGGTTTTGATTAGGGCTGGCAAAACAGGTAACAGGTCGTGTAACAGGTCATTATACGATAACACGAAACATGATAAGACCCAAACACGAACACGACACGATAAGCTTATCGTGTCAAACTACCCAAACACGAACACGACACGAAAATTATCGTGTCGACACGACACGACACGATAATTTTTTGTGTCACACAATGACACGAAACCTATCAGGTAAACACGACACGATAAGACCTGATAGGTTTCTATTATACATTAATCTACCCATTACACGTTAACCCATTACACGTTAACGACCAGTTAACCTGTTAACGACCTGTTAACCTGTTAATTTAAAACCATCTTAACAAACTATTATATATATTAAGTACTAATTTGTAATATTTGATAATTTGGGGGGTGTAAAAATAATTTATTAAATTAACGGGTAACCTATTGGGTCACAGGTTATCGTGTAACCTGAATACACGAAATTCTTATCGTGTCTTATCGTGTAATCTATTGGGTTATCAGGTCAACCTGATAACCTGCACTATTTCTTATCAGGTTATCGGGTCTGACACGATAACGACCCGATACCTGATAAGCAAAACCTAGACCTGCTAATTTCGTGTCGGTCTCGTGTCGTGTCATCGTGTAAATACCTATTTTTCCAGCCCTAGTTTTGATCACCGGCGACTATAACGAAGAGAGAGAGTGAAGTCCGGCGGGTGCTCCATCGCCGGTAAAGGTGTGCCCTCGGTTTTCTGTTGTGGGTCGTTGGTTTTGGGTGGTAGTAGAGTGGTTCGACGGTGGATGGTCGTGGGGTGTCGTCAGCGTGGGTTGTCACATATATGTGTGTGTGTGTATGAACTGTGTGTGTGTGTGTGTGTGTGTTCTGCTCATCCAGAATGTGTGTGTGTGTCGTCGTGTGTAGCTGTGTGTACGTGTGTTGTTCGGCCAGTGGTGTTGTCGTTCGGCGATATGTGTGTGTGGATCGCCGGAGTGAGAGTGAGCGTTAGTGAGAGAGACAATGTCGGTAGGCTGGATTCAAAACGGAAAATAGCAAACAGGAAGGCAGAACAGCAAACAAGAGGGAAAAAGAAAGAGAAAGAAAAGAAAAATTTGCATAAACCACCCCACTAAAATTAATGATACAATCTCGTGGCCGATGGAAAAATTTGGAAAAGGTAGAATTTGGAACTTCTTTAATATATATATATATATATATATATATATATATATATATATATATTTAAGTGTCTAAATTGAAAATGGCAATAGGAAATAGATCGATATAGTAAATTTTCATAATAAAGCGCAGGGAATAAGAAATTACGAAATTTAGGGTCTACAATTCATGATTAAGTTATGTTTACATAAAATATTAATTTTAGACCCTGTCACAAATAGGTTCACAATTACCGGAGAATCAGAAGCGAAGAGTCGGAGGAGCTTGTGAATGTAGATTATCAGGTAAGTGTACTGTCTTCGTGCCAAACTATATATATATATATATATATATATATATATATATAAATGTGTGTGTAAAATGGTTTTACTTGGACTGTATAATTTTATAAATTATATGGATCAAGCAGGTTTGGGATGAGTTGAGGAAATGGATTTTCGTTAAATTATGGTGGTTTTAAAAGGAAGTTGAAAAAAATGGTTTTGTTGAAATTAAATGATTTTCAAACGAAAATGAAAAATATGATTCTTGGATTAAAAGTCGGTTTTGGAGAAAAAGAGGTGGATGTTGGAGATTTTGACGATATTGAGGAGACGAGGTTATTGATGTTGTTGATTTGATGATGTTGTTATCGATTTGACGATATTGTTGATTTTATCTGCTTCGGCAAAGTGTTGATTTTTATTGAGTTGTAGTTGGTGATGATGTTGTTGATTTGATGATGTTATTGATTTTATGTCCTACCGATGGGTGGTCCGACAAATGATTATTGATATTATATCCAGCCAATGGGTGGTCTGGCATGTGGATATTGATATTATGACCTATCTAATGGGTGGTCCGGGCATATGGTCATTTGTTCCGCTAGGAAGGCATATCCTACGGATGGTACGGTACCTTTGCAACTCCCGATCGTGAGGTTAAAACGATTATTATGGCTAGCTAGTGTGTATTGTGTTTGAGATGTGTGTTTGAGTTGTGGTGTTTTACGTATATTGGGTGATTTATTATTTATTATGGTGATTGGTATGATTTTATACTAGTTGGATTTGAATGGAACTTATCTATATCGCTTTATTTTCACTGCTTATATACTGGAGATTTTACGAGCTATGTGGTGTTTATATACTTACGCTTGATCCATTTAGATGTTGTAGAATGAAGCATTATTTTAAAATATTTTTAATAAGAAGGCAGTACACTCGTAGGTGAAATAGTTAGGAGTCGGTCAGTCCCCTACTGACGCTCAATAGAGTCATGCGGGTCACGCATTGGAGTCATATGAGTGTCTTTTGAGACGAGTTGTCAGAGGTGAATCTAAAGGAGGTTCATGAGATTTATTTTGTTGTTCTTATAATTTGGGACAAATGTATCCCTATAGTTTCAAATTAGTTCATAATGGCTAGATTAAATTTTGTATATTGTCGTGCAGTGGGTTGATTAGTCGGTCAAATGATGTCATGTTGACATCACGCCAGCCCCATGGTGATGGGTGTCTAGGGTGGGGTGTGACATTCTAGGTTGTCAATAACTACCCCGAAAAGTCTCAATAATCACCCCAGCCTCCAACTCTACCTAACGCTAGTAGTGGACCAACATCTATCTGAATTATTTTAACGGTGCATTGTCCTCGTAATATAAAAATATTTTATAGATCAAGTATTTTTATCAAAATTCACTTTCCAATAAAATATAATCACACCTGGCAGTATCTGAATCCCCACAAAAATATCATCATAATCGAACAACCAAATTGAAAAAGATAATCAACTCACTTTTATATAATAAAATACCATACTTTTTTGCTAGCCATATGATTGTTTACCTCACGATCGGGAGTTATAATGGTACTATAACCTATACAACTGAGCAATCTAAGGTTGTCATCAGTGTCAGGGTCATTCAATATCTCCAATAGGAGGAGCAACCACCCTATAGGACTTGCTTGACAAGTAACAACATATATTCACCCTACAGGACTTGCCTGACAGGTAACAATATATATTCACATCTCACAGGACATGCCCTCCTGACGAGAAGACAACTATGGTATAGTCAAATAATAAAAACCACTTTCCACATTTAAAAATTTACTTGATCCGCGTAACGTTATGAAATAATCCATTTTAATAAACCTTTTTTTTTTCACATTTTAATATGAAAATATGATTTGACAATTTACATAGAAGACAATACACCCACATTATCATTGTACGGTCTTCGTAATAAGATAATTTATGGATCAAGTATATTTATCAAATACCACTTTTCAAATATAATATAAATATAACCACACACTGAGTCGAAATAAAATTTCACCGCTATCATCATAATAAAATGATGCATTTAAATCAACCAATCAAATTATTTTGATATATAATAAAATATCGCACACAAATTTCTCTGCTAGTCATAGGATCATTTCCCCTCATGATCGGGAGTTTCAACAGTACCGTAACCTGTACAACTGTGTCATCTAAGGTGACTATCGTGCCAGGAACATTCAATATCTTCAATGGTAAGAGCAACCACCCCTGCACGACTTGCCTGACAGGTAACAACGTATATCTACCCTGCAAGATTTGCCTGACAGGTAACAACTATATCCATCCTGCACGACTTGCCTGACAGGTAACAATTATGGCATAGCAGGATGATAAAAATCATTTTCCTCCTATAAAATTTAACTTAATCCATTAATCATCGTGAAACTGTCCATTTTCATCAACCCTTTTTTTTCACAATTTAATATGAAAATATAATTTGACGATTTATATAGAAGACAGTAAACACCTTTATGTCAATCTTTTTAATTCAACCATATATTCTATGATCCACGACTAACACAACACTCACTAAGATTTATTTAACTTACTATAAGAAGTTTTATTAATCAAACGCCACCTAAAATGTTAGTATATTCAATTTAAAACTTGTAGGGTCCAAAGTGAAATAATGGTAACAACACATAGGTGTAAAGTGTTAAACCACCCCAAGAAAAACATGATGGTTGTCAATGCATGCAAATGTGCACCAACAATATAGTTTTCCCATGCAAATATAAGAGATACAAATGTCACTAAACCCCCTCCCCCCCTTTTTTTATCATTGTTATTATTTATTTATTTTTATTTGCAAAAGATGATCAGTAATAGAAATCTTTCGAAAAATCATCACAGATTAGTAATAAATTTTTAAGTTTATCAACTACACCTTAGCCTTAATCCTAATTACGATATTTCTCACTTCACATCAAATTGCACAAAAGCACCACTATATACCTAAACTACCAACTTGAAGAATCAGCAAAGAAAAGTAGGCGCTATACAAGTAGTTGAACAACTGAACTACCTTAGAATAATATTTCCCACCTAAGTTATATACAGTTCCTTACGTGCTAGATGATACAGTCAGAGTATAATTAGAATAAGTCATACACTTTCCCAGCAAAGGCTATCTTCCAAAAATAAATAAATGTTTCTTGAGCATCACAAAACAGATTTTATACTTATCTTAAAACTGAGTCGCTAGTTTACATGTCACACTGAACCGTCCAGTTACATGCTAATGAGCGAATTCTAAATGGTTAATTGCTTGGAAAATCGACACAACTAGTATAATACTAAACTCAATATTCTTGAAAAGTGCTCTAAATCACTTTCTATATATATAGAGAGAGAGAGAGAGAGAGCACCTGTAACGACCCGATTTCTCAAGACTGCCACGCGATTTCTCCCCATGGAGAATAAAAACTATAACAAAACGACTAATATTTCATTCTATAAAATTCGATAAGTTTTTTCCAAACGATGACAACAAGTAATCAATAATTCATTTTATAAAAAATATTTTGATTTACAATGCGGCAGGAATAATTATAATCATCAAATTATCACCTCAATTTCATAACCGTAAATAATAAATACAACTACTACAAATAGAAATTTCTAATATAATTTTTGTCGCTGATTCGTTCTCACCGGCCTTACAATCAAAACTGTGGGGTTGTGAACCAACGCTTAGTAGAATTTCAACCCCTCTAATACGTGCATTTAATTTGATGTAACAATTTAACACATAAACATGTATTACACATAATTTTCACATAATCATAATTATTTCATAAAATTTAACAGTTAAAATTTAATAACAATACAAACATAAACCACACAATAGGAAAATTAAATATATATATTAAAAGAGTTAGAAATTATAGTTGAAATCTGAAACCAAAAGCTTAACCGTAATATTTTTCACTCTGAAAAATCATAAAACTGCAACTTTTTGCTAGTATATAGTTAATATATATATACACATACATATTCTCATATTCTCTTTCTCTTCTTTTTCTTTTTTTCCCTAATCCGTACATATGTATATACCATAAGTTTGGTTTTTTTATCACTTCTCCCTCTTACTACTATTATTATTATTATTATTATTATAATAATAATAATAATAATAATAATAATAATATCATATAACACTTGTCAACACTTCAAACCCATGTATATAGATATGGCCAGAATCAATTCCTTAATAGGTAAGGAAATTAAGAATTACACTTAGACCCCTTAATTATAAGGTAATTGATATTAGACTCAATAATTACACTTATCTCCCCAAAATTATCATATATATATATACACCATAAATTTTCATAATACACAAAACAACCCAAAACTATTAAGTTTATATAAAATATTTTTTTTAAAATATAAATTTTCGAGATATTACAATCATCCGCAACTCTAAATGTTGGGATGCCATTATTGGAGAATCATTCGCAACTCTGAGGGTCGAGATGTCATCTTATACAGAATCTCACGAGGTACATTGCCCTAAACACCTCTTTTATCAATAAGCAAAATTGTTATACTTGTACACACTTGAAACCTGGTTGTTCATTCTTTTCCTCTCTCTTTTGGTTGCTGTACGGATGTTAACATTATGAAACCTAGTTCCGCAATCTAGAGCCTAATCGAGAGTGAGGGAAATATTCGAACAAAGGTCATAAGATAACCTCTGATGCCAGAGCCTGTCAACAAAAGCGTTCAGTGCCACGCTTTCAAGGAGATCATCGCACATGTTGGCTTCTCAGTTGAAGCGCTCGACGTAATCTTCCAAGGATTCACCCTACTCCTGCTGAAGAGAAAAGACATGGGCCATAGTCTTCGGCCTCTACCGGGAGTGACTGAAATAAGCCAAAAACAACTGCTCAATCTCCCAGAAAGTGAAGATTGATGTTGGCCTCAGGCCTTGGAACCAAGACCTCGCTACCCCTGAAAGGGTGATGGGAAAGGTTTTGCACAAGAAGGCTACAGAGGTCACATGCATGTCTATATGAGACTTAAACATGGACATGTAGTTGATCGGATCCAATATCTCGTCATATGGACTCATATGGGGTGAGTAAAGTGTCTCGATACGACCTCTTCCAAAACTTCTTCTACAAATAGAAATCTCACTTCCATAACGTTCACCATCTGGAGACAGCCTTCCTTGTCAGTAAGTGGTAGCGTGGGAAAAACACACCGCTACTTACACTCACAAGTATACGAGGTCTCAAGTTTTAGTATAGTGTGATCGTTAAGATCGGGTTATTGTATCCACAGGGATTGTTGTCGTTACTATCGAATACCGCGTTTGTCGTGACCTAATTTTATCTAGGCGAAAAATAAATGTATTTAATTAATTAAACTAATATTAATATATCCTAAATTAACTACACTATTATGTTAATATGTTTTAGGGTAAAGAACTGCATAGGGATTAACATGTTTACAAATACGTGTTCAATTTTGATTTACTCGCGTTTATGTTGTTCGACCTATTTGACAACCTCGGTACGTAAACTCCACCGCCATCTCTTCCGAGTGTAAGACGGGGGAATACATGCCTTCGAGTCAACGAAGAAGTCTCCCCCAACGTCTTAACAACCCTAGGTCACGTGAGTCTAGCCCAGCGTCATTGATTGCACACAATCCAACTCCCTCCTAGGTTATTGGATCGTCGTGTTGTATTTACCCTATCGACAATCTCCGTTCTAAAACTCCTTCTCCACCTCTTCCGAGTGTAAGACAAGGAATATAACGCAACTTCGAGTCAACGAAAAGGTCCCCCTCAACGTTTTTACGACCCTAGGTAGCGTGTGTCTAGCCCCACGTCATCGATTGTCCACGATTCAAACCCCGACCGGGTAATAGAATCGTGGCGTTTGTTTACCCTAATCCGAATCCGGGGTTTTGTCAAAACCCCGTATTCTCCATTTATCAATCCAAGCATAATAAACAAACAATACGATAAATACAATCAAACTACGAAGAACAATCACAAACGAAACACCGAAATCATCCAAACAACGTATTTATAAATTATATGTTAATCCCTACTACAATCCATATTTAGCTCGGGGCCATTGTCGCATATACAAGAAAATAACGAGCTAAACATGCTCACATACTCCTAAGATGAATAAATAAGGAAAAACGATCGAAGAACGATCGAAGAACTTAGCCTCGTCTTAAGATAAACCGCTAAGAACGCTCCACGATTGATTCGCCGTCTTCTCCACTTCGGGATGCGAGCTCCACATCTAAAATTCCTAACCCTTGGCTTAACTATAGCCTAAGGGGATCCAAAATACAAGAGAGATGAGAGAGATTCGGCCAAAGGGGGAGGAGAGGGGATATTTATAGCAAAAACATCCTAAAAATATCTAAAAATATCTCAAGACTGTGCAGGGAAAATCTACCTAGGCGGTGGAAATTGCGCCTAGGCGGAGTTAGGTTGGTTAAGTCTGATCGCCTGGGTGGTGAAGTAGGCGGTGGACTGGAGAACATTCTGTTGGATTTTTACCTAGACGGTAGAAATTCCGCCTAGGCGAGCGGCTGTCAGTAGCCCTTCTTCGTCCTCTGCTGGATTTTTGCCTAAGCGGTAGAATTTCTGCTCCGGCGGTCGTCCGTCAGCAACATTTTGCTCTTCTCTGCATTTTCACCGCTTAAGCGGTGGTCTGGACGCTTAAGCGGTGGGCCTGTTTCGTCTTTTAGCCTCCGAGCTTGTTTATCCACCGTAACTTCAAACCGCTTTGGTTCGATCTCATCATTTTAGCTCCAGTTTCCTATCTTTTTTACCCACACACCTGAGTTATACAAAAAGTATAAATACTAATTAAAACATAATAAAAATAACTATAAACATATTCGAAAACTAACCAATTCGGATTGGAAATAGATAGATTTTTCACACCTATCAGTAAGGCAGTGCTCCATGGCTTCCCATCTCGGGGCTCCCATTATATATGACAGCCCGCAGCTCGGACCACAGTGTGACAAGAGTGAAACGAGTAGGATCCAAATTCAAATTCGAACCAGCCTTAAGGTCAGACCTGGTTAGCCGATGCAAAGATCGACCGTCGAGAGACACTGACAGGTCCCTTGCTACTAGGGGTGATTATGGGTCTGGGGGCTCGTTCGGCCCATCCAGCCCGACCCTATATTTTTAGGGCTTGGGCTTGTGTTTTGAGCCCATGGACAGGACCTGAGCTTGAAAATACAAGCCCGACCAATTTTAGGGTCGGGCTTGGGCATGACCATTTTCTTTTAGGGCCGATTTGGCTCGATTATTTTTTAATAATATATATATATATATATAACTTACCCATGTGACAATGTTTTTTCCCCTCTTTTTTGCTTTGTTGACCTCCTTGAAAAGTAGGTTTGTCTCAATTTTTTATTTAGTTTTTCTTTGTTTAGTGGGTTATCATGAAACCCACTATGTTTTTCTTTTTCTTGGCTTGGCATTTAAGGGAATTGACAAAGAGCATTTTTGGTTTTGTCTCTACCCAACTCCAATGGCTTTAGTGGTTAGTGGTTTATGAATTCCTCACTTCATCAAATTCTCCCTCACTGCCGCTATCGTTCTTTGCTTCGTGCAACTGTCGTTCATCAACTTCATAGTCTTCGATCACGGTGTTTGTTGTGTCTGATCATTTGTCGATTACTCAATTTAGGTAATAAATTGTTCGTTGTTGCCGATCTATTATTAAACGAATAGATCTAGGGTTTAGTGTTCTATTAATGCTTTGGTAAACTAGATATGTTCGTTTAGTAGTAGATCTGTTTGTTTAATAATCGTGTTCTTCTGTACAAACCCTAAATCTATCTATTTATGCTTCTGTTTACAATTTGTTTAGTGTTTTGTTCTTCAGATTTAATTATAATGTATTTTATATTTTTTAATGGTTATTTTATCAAAAAAAAAAATTAATTATAATTAAAAATTATAGGGTCGGGCTTGGGCTGGAAATTTTTGTTTAGGGCTAAGCTTGGACAAAATAATAGGGCCCAGCTATAGGGTCGAGCCTTCCATTTTCTTGTAATAGCCGAGGCTGAGCCCAACCCGACCCATGACCACCCCTACTTGTTGTATGTCCGAGCAACGGAGGAGGTGGAGATCTTGGTGTTGTCAGAGGGCCCTCTCCAGCCCTGCAGACTCGTGGTCGTGAAGCAGAGGGCAGTCCCTAGGCGCGTGCCCATTCATAGATGCCATACGAATGTCTTCGTCTTGGGGTCACTCCTAGAGCCCTACGGTTTAGGGAGCTGGTCCCCCCTAGATGGATGGCAGCAGTAGGCGCACGAGGAAAAGCTATACACACGACTTGAACTCACCCATTCGATGCCCAAGGAGATTAATCCAAGATGCTTCCGCAACTTCTGAGGTTTGTCCCATATAAAAGTCCCAGGGGCAAAGTAGATGGACCTGCCTGGTCCAGGGGGGTGGTTATCCTCGTTAGTAGGAGCTAAGGGGTTGACCTTAGAGCTTTTGACATATCTTTTGATTATTCTTGAAGAAAATAGCTACTCGTGGTAGGAGATTCTATTTCATGTTTATTTGTCTGACTAGACCTTGTGATCATCCAGACTCAACTAAGTAGGGGAGCAATGATTAGGAGAAGGATTTTTGCATGGTTTCATAAACGGTGCCAAAATATTGGTGTCCCAAAGTGCCAAACACCTCGAATATAATCCAATCAAGAATAGGTAGGTCCTTCTGCTGAGGTGGAGTTACTGAGTTGAAGCTAGAGATAAAAAAATTTCAAGTGAACTATAACTAACTAATAGGGATCTGGCTAGCTGGAGTCTAGAGTCCTTCCCTTCAAGGAGCTGTACCTGCACAAGGCCTGGCCGGGATTTGTCCCGACGAAACCCCTTCGGCATGAGAGTAAAAGTTCAGCGAAAAAAAGTTACAGAAATGCGTCATGTATGTAAATGAGCATTGAGCGTTACCTTGAGCTTGCATAACCCCTGGTATTTATAGGCGTTGAAGATGATTAGTTTTACCTAATTGGGCCTAAACACAATTAATTAGGTAAAACCATGTATTTAGAAAATAATCTGAGGCGTTCATGAGATAATCATTAGGCTTGGGCTTTTGGGCCCATTTAGAGAAGCCCGTGGGCCTTTGTCAGGCATTTGGAAATGAGCTTGTGGAGAAACTCGGAGATCTATGGAGTTCTGGTGGATAAGTCCCTGAAGTTGACCATCCAGGGGCACGGCATAGAGTTTTGGGCGGTAGTGCCCCCGTGAGGCACATTACTCCTTCTTAGGTACAAAGGAAATTCTATGGAAGGAGCCTTAATCAGTGCATGCTCCTGCGTGGCACTCTAAACTCTAGAATGTGGTCACGTCACAACGATGGTAGACACGTGGCTGGGGTCTTAGTATTGACTTGGTGACATCCAAAAATACCCTCATCATATATAATAAAAATTCTTTATAACTAATTTTCCAACACTTCAATCTCTTCCAAAATCATTCTATTATTTTCAGAAAACATTTAAACATATTTAAGAATTATTTAAAATGAATAATTTTGAAGAACAGTTTGAATTTGAACTAAAATGTGAGATTTTTTTAATTTATATTTTTTGCACCGAACGGTTGACTGGAAAAAAGTGTTGGTCGGCTGCTCTTATCAAAAGTTTAAAATTTTCAACTTCCTTCCTCAATCAGCTGATAACATGGATAATGTTCATCGACTTTTTTTGTGCGCCTTTGGATCCTATTGAACCCTTGTCCAAGACAGTCAACTAGTTTGAACAATTGATACCTTAATTTCATTTGATTTTCAAATCAAAGGGTCTTCTACTTGGTTTAGGTTACCGGTTTGGACAATTCGGCCAACCAATTTAATTAATCTTTCAATCCAAATGTCTCCTAATCAACTCAGTTGACTATAGGGCTTGGTCGACTAATTTCACCAAAACATCTCATGCAACATATTTTCAAATTCATTTCAAGTTATGATGATCTAATCGAAAGAAATGGTTATTAGAATACTAGATTTACATAGCGGAATATAAAAAAAATGAAATCAATTTTAATATCTGTAATTTCATAATGTAGGATATGTTTATATTAACATAAGAAAAATAAATATATTAACATAATCTAGTACGATGAAAGTCTTACACCTTTTCGTGCACTTTAGGGGGTAGTTCCTGAGGCTTGATTTGTAATGGCTCTTTAGAGAACGGCATGAATTGATCCCCAAGCAAAGATTGATTTGATTTTCTTACAAATGACACAAATGTATCATCCCTAATAGTATTCACACGAGGAAATCCGTACAATTAGTGTCTGTATAAAATCTAAGAAATTGATTCTAATTCTATAGATTTAGGATAGTTTGTCTTTGATTCTAGGAGGTAATAAGAAGCAAAATTGTAAAGCAATAAAGGAAAGAGAGGAAGGCTGAAACTTAACATATATAGGGGCAGCTAATGTATGGTATCCCCTATTTACATATTCTGCAGGGTTAAAACCCTAGACTTCCCTATTAAAACCCTAAACTCCCTTTTTTCATATATTTCTCTTTGGTCGATTACCCTAGACTCCGTGCGATCAGTCGCCTTTGTTCCAGTATACATTACTTTGTGCTTAATTGTTTAAATCTTGGAACATGTATATTATGTGCTTAATTGAAAAAGACTAGATCATGCTTTACATGCTCCAACTTTTTGGTCTAGACAACGTATATCGATGTTTGGTGAGATGATTAATCTATTTGCATGCCACCTATATATATTTTGAAGTTGTTTATATTGATCATATCTCTAGATGTTAAAGTATATAAAATTAACTTCGTGATAAAAATAAATTGGATTTTCAAATTGTGATTTCTAAAAGTTAAATTCATTACATGTGAAATCCAACATTTTGAGAAAATTTAGAGAGTTTTCTAAGATAAATCAAAAAGATTTTCTACTTAATCATGAATTTATTGAAATTGGTATATTGGACAAAAAAACATTGCACCGCTGATGAGCTTAAGTTACTCATCGAGATCTTAAATCCCCTGCATACCACTCTAATACGAGGTAAGCAAAATTGGGCGTTTTCACTAGGCACTCTAAGAGTTAAATTTTTCTCTTAAAAATTATCTTAATTTTATATTGAAAGTCATACATGTTATATGCCAAGTTCAATGGGTTAAATTGATTATTTGCAAAAACTGATTGCTGGAAGGAAGAAAAAGGTAGAATAGATTTACATCGTTTTTAGATTTGAGTGGGGAGGGACCCTTACCATTATTAATATGAGAGGAATTTAATTAATTTGAGAAAGGAATAAACCACCAAGGAGCTAACGCCAACCATTTGTGAAAGGTTGAGTAGGGCAAATATCGTATGAGTAGAAGAACTCACAGAAAGAGGCGAAAAAGAGAGGTGAAATCCAAATTTGAACATCCAAGTATAAAGACAAACTTCACCATTTTGGGGAGTTTGAGGACGTTTGAGTTTTTCAGAAACCCTAATAGTGACAGAAGAAAGAATTTCAAAATTTTCGAGAAACGAAGCCAAGAAATCTTTAGGGAATATGGGGGGTATGGTCAACCCAAGCTAAGGAGATGTCATAAGAAGAGATATTATTTGCAGTAGCAGAACTAGCAAGGACAATTTTAAGTTGATTTTCTACTTTGGCCATGGAATTAAGAATTGACAGTGAAGGACAAGAACGGTGAAAAATGCAAGTGACAAATTGATAATTAACCTAGAAGAAGAGTTGAAATGATACTTACAATTAAGGGAGTCTGGATTTGACTTCTTGTCTTTGTCAATCAACCCAAGGCAACAAAGGGGAAAATTATGAGAGTGGATTCACCCACAATCTACGAGATAGATATAACCGACAAAACGTAGTGGGCCTGAGCTAAACAGACCCATATATAATGTTAGGTAATTAGATGTCGGACGATGTCCTTGAATAAGTAAGCCTGTGTCTAGGAATAGAGAGGACTAAATGTGGGCTTGAGATAAACAATCCCTAAAAGATCTAATATAATGGGAATTACTTGGGATAAAACAAGGCCCAAGAGTAATATTCAAAATATCCATACGTAAGTTAGATATCGGTGAGATATTAAAGACGTTGATTAGGTAAAAGATTGTGAGAATGAGGGGATTCAGGTAAGATTTCGGTTTATAAATATAGAGAATTCTAGGTTTCAATACATAATTCTAATATCACTTAATTATTGATTAATTTATTCAAGCCGAAGGGCATTCGGCCAATACCACAGCGATATCCCAAGTATTTTTCTTAAGTTTTGAAAGTGTTAATCATTGAGTTGGAAATTAATAGCACTGTGGATTTTCAACAATATCAGTGGTCTTGGCTGGTGAAAATGATTATGGTGTATGAACATTGTTCTTGGCTGGTGAAAATGATTATGGTGTATGAACATTGTTGCAGGTGAAACAATGGAGGTCTACGAGTGGTAGAGACCAAGGAGGAAGAAGGGAAATGAACTTAATTACAAACTACCCTTATGATTTTCTCTTCTTTCTTTTTTTTGGGCCCTTACTTTTAATACAAGGGTAATTTTATCTTTGGATAAAGATATTAGCGTTAATTTAGGTAAAACAAAATGTAAATTGACTTTCAAAGTTAAATTCATTATTAAATTTCTATATTTTGTTGAAGGGGTGTTAATGAACTTAAACATAATATTATAAGGGATGTCTCGAGAGATTTGAATACTATGGGGGGTTCTCATGGTTTCAATGAAAATAATAGGAAGTGTCAATAGGATTAACCCTATTAATTAACTCTAGAATACCAAAGGTCTTACTCAAACAATTAGTTTTGATGGAAAAATATTTTTGATCCTCATCTCTTCTGAACCACCCTCCCTCGTTCGTGATTTTCCCTCCCTACCCTCTCCCTGCTCCGACGACGCGAATCGAGCAACTACTGTCGCCATACCTACAGTGCACCGAGCAACCACACTTTTGAACCTAATGTCTTGATCAACAGTTAGACTTTGATGTTTTATGGAACTAACAGTTTTATTTAGAAGTTTTAGATTAAAAGTTACATAGGTTGAAATAAGAAAAAAAATTGGTCGAAAAAAATTAATCATTGAAAAATTCATAAGGTGATTATTAAAGAATCAATGGATTTCAAGACGGGTGCAAGATGAAGATAATAAATATTTTTAGAGCATTGAAGACGTTGAAGACAATTAGGTGAAAACAACTCATTACCTTTATACTCTTAATGCAATCCAAATTAGAATCATGAACGACACTTTAAAATAAATAAATCTATTTGTGTTATGATAAAAAGTGATAAGTTTAAGGTCCTAAAATGATTTTTATAAAGTGATAAAGCATAACAATATTTTTGGTTAAGGGTCTAATTGAAAAAATGGTTATAACACTTAAAATGATAGGTTTTCGGGTCAATTCGGTTAACCGATTAAAGGGGTCGGTTGGCTAACCAAAAAAATAGCTTTAGGAAGTGAATAGGTGATCTACTAGCCAATTCGGTCAACTTACCATTATGGTCGGTCAACTAACACAGGTGGTCAGCAGTTAAATTTGACTATTTTAGTTTTTGGGTTAATTCTCCTCGATTTTGACGATTTCAAGTGAGGTTTTTAAAGGAATTAAATGTATTTCTTATATATCATATATTATGTGTTTCCTATTTATTTGGTCCACCCATTTAATTATTTCTTTTAAATGAATTGATAGATTTTGATTTGAAAATTTTTGAAAGACCAAATTGAGTTTTTCTAAAAAAAAAATTAAATGGAACATACTTATTTTAGAAGTATATAATATATGAGATCTTAACATATCTTTTAAAAACTAACCGTTATAGGTCTAGTTCTAGGTCTATTAATAGAGACCTGCAGGATTCATAATAACCAGTCAAGAACGTCAATTTTTTGGCTATTCTAAAAGAAATTTTTTATGTTGAAAGTTATAAATGAGATTATTGAAGGAGTTCTTGATCAAAGTGTTAAAAGTTGTGGTCACCGGTTTGTGTTCGCTATTGAATTATCATAATCATTTTCAACGAATTTCAGTGAGATCTTTCCAAACTATTTATTTTGTCCTCTTAGATTATTTGTTTAATTGCTTGGATAAAATGTTTTGAGAAAAATCATTTTTAAATCTAATATTGTGAAAATCTTTTAAAACGGTATTTAAAAAATCTGATTATCTATTATTTGTGCTTTAAATTGTTTAAATCAGATTTGTGTCTCACATAGAATCTATCACTTAGTATTTTGGGACATTAATCGAGTATAATTGTATTGAGATGGTAGAAGCTCCTTGTGAAAATAAACTGGTAAATCTTTTGTATTTGCGAGTTTGAATGGATTAGACACATTTGAAACGGTGTCAAATCAGGATAACTAGGTTTTAATCTTTAGCCTAAAAAAGAATTTCGGTTTAATCTTTAACCTGAAAAGAGATTAGGGTTTGATCTTTAGCCTGCGAAAAATATTAGATTAATCTTTAGTCTTTGAAAAGATTAGGTTTTAAATCTTACTATAATTGAATTTGAGTGTTATAAAGGTTCTTCCTAACCCTGCGAAAAGGACAAGTTTAATGGAGTGAGAAAGTGGTAGATTGATGTTGAGCCTGTGAAAAAATTAGGGTTGTAAAAGTTGATTCTAAGCCTGTGAAAAGAATTAGAATTGTAATGGTTTGGTTCCTACTGGGAAAATGAATCGAGGGGTAGTGGATTGCAAAATCCCTGTGCAGCTTGAGAGACTGGACGCAGGTAAGATTAGTTTGCCGAACTAGGATAAATTCATATATGCTACATTGTTACTTTTCTATTTGTTTGGGTGTGTACCTTAGCTAAACATATTTCCACTACTTAATAAGATAATAATTAATTAGGAAAAATAATATCTTGAATTTGAATTTATTGCTTAAATTTTTATAACTACCCAATTCACTCTTCCCCTATCCCCCTTGGGTAGACCTTTAGGCCAAAACAGACTGCCACTACCCCTTCCAAACTGGCCAAGCACCGAGTTGTCATTTCTGGTGGCACTAGTTCTGATGACATGATGAACCAATTCTAGTGCCTTAATCTTGTGATATTTATTAAATGAATTGTGAAAATATGAGGATTTAGAGAAGAAGGTAAACTATGTGGAGAAATTGATGAACAAGATCTCTGTCGTCCACAAATTTACAGAGGGTAGTGATTGAAGCGAAGAGATGAGGGATCTTCTAAAGGTTGAGAAAATGGTGGCCAAGTATTGTGCCACCAGAACTGGTCCTAGGCACCAGAACTAGTATCATGCCACCAGAACTGACAGACCCAGCAACCATTGTCGCCAAATCTGAAGAACCAGTCGTCGTTGCCGTAGCAATAAGAAGAAGAAGATGAACACATAAAACATACACAAGGACGCCTAAATTTTTTAATAGTATAAGACAACCCCTATTAAAATCTTTAAAGCTAATGCCATTGAACATTAATTAATTGATTTCATTTCATTTTTTACCCGTTAACTGTTAAAATTAACAGAGAAGTTAACCGTTACATTTCAGTCTTAAATACAGGGATGTAAACGGTGACAAAAATACCATAAATGTGATTAATCCTATGAAAATTTATCAAAATGCAAAAGAGATTCCACTAACCAATATAATACAACTTGGTAAGCAAAAATGGTACAAACTTTGGCTACTAAAACAGAAAGAACTACACAACATCCTCAAACCAAAAAAAAAAAAAAAAAACGTGGTTCTTCAGTTGCACAAACATTAAAACTTACAACTTCAAACAAAAAGAGAGAGGATTTCCCCCTTTTTTTAGCTTCAAAATGAGTACTCAACGACCGATAACGCCGGAGAATCAGGCCAAGGAACACGAACTGTGACCATATGATCACAGTATTCAAACTCCACATCTACCCCATTCACTATGCAGGAAACCGGTTTTTCCGATGCAAAAACCTTCATTTCACCGCTTCCCCTAACTCCAACCCCAACCAAACTCTCATAATCATCGTACACCAATGACTGAATTGCCCCTCCCGAGTTGAGCATGTTGACCAATCCGATAGGGGCGAATTGGACAGATTTTTCGGTCAGTACTTTCACCGGAGAAACAGTGAGGAGTTCGTACTCAAACGGGGAGAGAGTGATCTCTGTACTGTCCAATGATTTGAGGAGTTTAATGTTCTTGGTTTTGTAGGAGTAGAGAGCAAATACGTTGACTCCCTCAACGGAGATCGGGTTATTTCCATTGCTCCACTCAACGTCTTCGGGTGAGGCAAAGCAGCTCAGAGTGCGCGAGAACTCACTGGCACTTTTGTTTCGCCGTGAGATTGGGCACCACCCACCGCCTTGGCAGTTGAATGCTCCCAAAACTCCGGTATACTGTCGGAAAATGCAGAAATATCAAACATTAGTTCAAAATCCCAATAAATTGATTAGATTTTTAAATTTTTTTAAAAAAATCAAATTTTGGAAACAATCTTTCTGTATACGAGGGTAAGGTTGTGTAAGGAGCTTTCATGTTCTGAACTGCCCTTTTCAATGGCACACATCATATCATTTCCACTTTTTTTTCTCTTAATACACTATTGATAAAGAATAAAGATTTTAATCGAATTACCTAATCAAACAACTTATTGGAGAATTTGGTTGAATTTGTAAACCAAATCGGCCCATTATAAAAAGGACCAACCTTGTTGAGATTCCAAATCTTGAGCATAGTCTTGCCATCTTGCAAAGGGTCTTCAAACAGGCAATCCCTGCAGGGGAGGGCATAGTGTTGGCACCTCAAGATGGATCCATCAGGCAAAACTAGCCTCTTGAGGAGATCAAAATCGTGTTTTCCCACAGAGTCGCTCACGTATATGGGCCCCCCGGAAATAGCCCTGGAGGCAGCATGGAAATCGGCGCAGGGGTGAGTCGACTGGAACATGTCCCAGTCCGGGTGTATGAAATTGCCCATCCACAGGCTGTTGTAGGCACAGTGAACCATGTGGCACCCTTGCAGCCAGTAGGTACCGTTTGGATCGCCTGACGGATCCGTGCACCAAAAATCATCACCTACACCCAAAAATGTGTTTAGATAAGTATTTGCGAAGTACAGAAATTTCAAGAGATTTTAAATGTTCAATTTTCCAAGAAGATGAGGAAAAAAAACAAAAAACAAACTAAAAATTGGTTTCCATTTGTAGTTTTACTACCAAGTAGCAATGTCCCACCTGGAGTCACTATTTCATGTAACTTTTTTTTTAATCAAGAAATATTCGTATTATGAATTAAATTTATTGGTCAACCATTTGAAATTATATAATTATTATTAAAATTAGTAAAATAGATATAAAAATTATATTTTAAATTACTTAATAAAAATCATATTGTGAGATATATTTTAGTAATTTTTATTATTAAAATTTAATAGATTTCAAAATTCTACGTACAAATACTTATTTATTTAAATAATAAATCAAATTATTTATCTTTATCCAAATTTGTAAATAATAAGATTTCAAAATCCAGAATTTTGAAATCGCATCATTTACAAATTTTATGAGATTGCGTTTGGATAAGAGATTTGACAAATTCAAGAGATTTGTGAAATGAAGGGATTTCAAAATTCTGGATTTTGAAATCTGTTCATTTCATAAATCACTTGTTTGGATAATAGTTTGAGTCTAAGCATTTGAACATGTAATTTCAAAAAATTATGGGAACGGAACAGAACAGAACAGAATTTATGGGAACAAAAATAGAAACCCATCGCCAAACGTCATACCAAACCCAAATCTAAAAACAAATTCAACCAAATCCAAGAACAAATTCAAGAAAAACCCAAATCGAAATCGACCAGATCGTTCAAAAACGTTCATATTGAAATCGAAATCGTTCGTTCAATTTCGAAGACGAAATCCTAATCTGCAAACGAAATCGAAACCCTAATCTGCAAACGAAACCCCAATTTGCAAACGAAGTCAAAACCCTAATCTGCAAACGAAATCAAAATCGTCGTTCGATTTCAAAGACGAAATCGAAATCAACTTTCGATTTCAATTTCGAAGACGAAATCGTCGTTCGATTTGGATTTCGAAGACAAAATCGTCGTCGAAGGCCCTAGACGACAACGACGACGAACGATGGCCAACGACAACAACGACGGACGACGAACGACGGACAGCAACAACGGACAACACCCTACACGACAACGATGAAGACCCTAGATAGACGATGGTGGTGGCTTCACGAAGCAGAAGACAGGTCACGAAGCAGAAGGAGGAGGAACGAAGCAGACAACGGGAAGGATTTCATAAATTCAGTCTCTTCAAAATACATTTCTAAATCCCTCCATTCACCAAAAAAAGGATTTCACAAATTCTTTCTCCTATTACCCAAATAAAGGATTTACTAAAAATGGATTTCAAAATCTTCTAACCAATTGAAATCCCTCCTACAAATCCTTCATCCAAACACAACCTGAATTTATCACATCTCTTACTCAAACGCAATCTAAAAGGAAAACCTAAATTTTTGGTCCCTAAAGTATGGAGTGGGTGTCTATATGAACCTAAAATATTTTTCTCTAGTTTTTCTCTAATAATAATTCAAGCTTCTCTCTCTCATTTTTCATATGAATTATTGCCAAAAAAAGGTTAGAGGAAACATTTTAAGTTTATAGGAGTAATAAAATGACAAAAAATATCCCATTAGAGGAAACATTTTAAGTTTATAGGAGTAATAAAATGACAAAAAATATCCCATTAGAAAACCACGTGTGGAGCATAATCCATTTTTCCTTCAAACTCATTTCCATCATTTTTAATGTTGCAGGACTGAAACAAATGTAAAAATTGAGAGATCGCATGTATAATTTGGCAAACCTCAGAGTCCATACAAACCCCCCACCCCTGAGCAAAAATATAATTTTCCCTTTCTAGCACGCACACTTGCGCGCACATACATACATACATATATATATATATATATATATATATATATGTATATATATATATGTATGTATGTATGTGCGCGCAAGTGTGCGTGCTAGAAAGGGAAAATTATATATATATATATATATATATATATATATATATATATATATATATATATATATATATGAAATCTGAGTTGAAAACATACCAACTCGTCCGAGAGCAATGGCCTCTGTGCCGAGGAACATGAAGTCATTGCAGTGTTCCATGCTAGCAATCACCCCATTCCCTTTGAAATGTTTCCTCACCGAAGCGGTCAAGGCTTTGTAATAAGCTTTAGCAAGCTCAACTCTGCCTCCATAGTCCTCCGCCAGCATCTCAAGCAACTACAAAATCATTCACAGACAATACATCAAACACCTTCCCTGCATGTTTATAAAATCCAATTAACCTTTTCATCATTCTTTTCTCTCTTTGAATCCTCAATTTCTTACCTCCTTTTCTGGAAGGTCTGCATTTCAATTCCCTACAAAACAATTACCGTGTAAAACCTAACCAGAATTCTAAAGTATTTATCATATTTTATTCCTTTTATCTTCATGGGAATTGATAGAGAAAATAAAGAAATTATTTTAAAAAATATTATATAACATCAAGTGTTAAATAAAGAACAAAAATTATAAATTATTAATATTTTTTTTAAATTGATCTTTAAATGTATTGTTTTTAATTTATCTTTAAATGTAATGATTAAATAGAAGAATAAATTGGCCATTTGATATCTATTAAAAAAAAAAATCAAGAAAAGTCGAAATTTCACAAATATTAAAAAGTTACTAAGTTTTGAGACGTATCCAAATAAATACTTTGAATTTAAAAAAAGAAAAAAAAATTGAAATTAAATTAAAATATAATTGGGAGGAGAAATTCAAAAAAAATGTTCAATTGAAAAGAAGAGAGTATCTTTCTTGCTTGGAGTACTCAGAAGTTATATATATATACACACACACACAAACATATACATTGATGTAGACAATAACTCCGCTTCCTGCAAGTCAAAACCTGCAATAACCAAAGGTTTAAGATAACACCGGTGTGGCATCAGCCAAAAAACCTCCGGCGATAACGCTTAAATTTTAAGTGCTAAATTTTAAGTACTAAAATTATAAGTGTTGAATTCATTAAGTGCTAAATATATTAAGTATTCAATTTATCAGTACTTTTAACTTCAACTACAAATTTTTGGTCCTAAAATAACTTTTGCAACTTTATTTTTTTTAAATATTCTCTCTCTACAAATTTCTCTCTCTATTTGTTCTCAATTTAGTATTTTCTCCATCTATAATTTTTTGTATATACTTTTTTTTGTGAAATTTTATAGTATTAGTGTAAAATACTAGTTATGATAATTAAATATTATATAATATTAAGTGATGTGTGCTAAAAAAAAATAAGAGAATCACATTGCACTTAAAATTTTGAACAATTTTTCAATTGATACTTATTTTTTGAGTGATTACTTAATTTTATTATCAAACGCACTTAATTTGATAAGTACTTAATGCATTCAATTTTAAATATTTAATTGCGTAATCAAACGAGGCCTAAGTTAATATATTGCATGAATATATAAAGATTTATTATCTCTATCATCAGACTTTCCTTTCATAGTTACACTTGTATTTACATGTTGAATCACCTGATTTCCTGCATCATGTCCGTGGTTGGCCAATAATAAACTTCCCGCTTCACCTACGTCACCCAATGACTGTGAATGGTTCAAAGTGGTCATCCTGGGTAAGGCATCTAGCTGCAGTTGGTTTGTTTTCTAGCCCGTCCCAGATGTTAAGTGGGTCAATCTGGGTCATTTGAGAAGGCACGCATCCTTGGGCCGATTAGTTTATCGGCCATCCTATTATCTAATTATTGGGCCCAACATTGTCCCTCTTAATACTTTGAGAGGTAACAAGCGGGAATCCCACTCCTATCATTTTCTCCCTTAACTACTTGCCTGATTTCGAAGAGGAAGGCATACATTCACCACACAAAACTTGAAAGAAAATGTCTATAAGTACTTTCATCTCATTTTTTTTCTTAGGCAATTAGCATTTCTCGAGCTTGCGTACTTCCAATGGAAATTGCTCCCGTCAATAGTTTCAATAGCACTATAGTTGGCATTGGTTCGCCGAGTAATCTAGCACCAAAAACCCTAGCCAAATTAAAAATATTTCATCGACCGATTCCACGTATTCTTAGGGGGATCACGGCTCTTCCAATTTTCCAGAAGGTTTGATCCCCATGTTTAGGAACAAGTATGGAATCCTTAAGTAGTGAATCTGAGCGTCCCTTCACTCCTAAAGAAGGTGAAATTTGTTCTATTAATGGATGCTTGAATACAACCTTTGTCTCTCTTTCACTTCGTTCCTTCATGAGCTCTTTAGTTGATTAGAGATCAATCTTGTCTAATTGGTCCCAAATAGCTTCCACTACATCATGGGTGCAGTAGTCCTTTATCGCGTCAATGACATAGACCTAACCTCTGAAATGGTTAGGTGTGTTTGCTCTATGAAGTTTAAGAAATAGTCGAGACGATTCTACCTATCTATCCTGTCAGGGTGCCAATTCCTTATCGACCTCCCTACTTAAATTAAAAATTGAAAGAATTGTTAGCTGGGACTGGGAATTTCCCCCGAGGAGATGAGTTCAAACCCAGTAGTTTCGAGGGGTTTCTCTAATCCAAGTAATGATCTCGTTTTAATCTTCTGCTCTCGAAATCTAATTAGTTACTAGAATTTGACTGTCTTTTTTTTTCTTTTGATTTTCAGGTAAAAATGACATTAAAAGCCTCCCTCTTAGCCTTGCTACTGCTACTAAATTGACCAAACTTTTAGTTCCCGAAGTTCGCTCACACAAAGTATTGAGCTTAATCCCCTTCCAAGCCAAGGCCAAAAAGACGCCTCATAACAAGATAGACCATATTTTGTCCCTCTCTGGAAAAAAAAAAAAAGCAAGACTCATCCCGGGCTTTCCCTTTTGTCTGGGCTTCACCGCGACAATATGTCTCATCCAGTTCTTCTGACAGAAATCAAAAGCGGCCCCACATCACCTCTTCTTGAAGATTCAGAATTAGAACATCCACTCTCACCTTGGAGATGAAATGGGATTATTGTCTCTGTATTGATTCCAGGTGCTCGACCTCAATCCTATAGAGATGGCCTAGAGGTCGTATGCTGAGAGTCCAACAATATTGCATCTACATAATGGACGAGCATTGTTCCTCTACGTCAAGTGGAAGCTAGAGACAGCCCAAAAAGGTCAAGGTGTTGTCTCTATTCAATCCTACTATCACTGTTTGGGTCACACTCCTATCCGACCCACGAACTCCCATTTTCTTTAGGTATCTTCAAAAATAATATTGGTTCAGCTCCCAATGTCTATTAGGATTCGTCTAACCTACAAACTCAAGATCCATAAAGTAATTGCGAGAGCATCCTCGTGCGGGTGAGATATCCCCCTGAGATCGTCATTGTTAAATGTTAGGGGTATGCCTGTGCTAGGGGATACTAGTAGCAGTTTCACGATGCTTCGCTCCAATGTTGCTTCTCAGTTCTTTCTTTTACTAGCCTGATTCAATTATCCCGTGACCAATCTGCTGTTATATATCATATAGATTATGTCTCGAACCCTACTCGTTCCATCATCTCGTCACATCCATCTATTCCACAATCCTCCTCCAATTTTCGTTCTCTCAGCTATTCTTAGAGGTATCCTCTAAAGTGCCCCTTTTCCAGTAACCTCTTGATTTCTATTTTCAGATTCACATAGTTGTCCATCCCCGTAGTCCCTGTTGAAATCAAATTACTTTCGTTTATATCTCCGATTTGGGCTTGAAGTAATCCTGTTAGCCTAAATCACCCTTTCAGATGACTTAATTTCATGCAGGATCCTTGCGATTAACATTCTCCGTCCTGGTAGGGAAGGTTTTGAATGTTGGCCCGACCTTGCTTCTAAATCCCTTGATCCATTCTTTATAAAGTCGGAGCTTCACCCCCATTCTTCGCGTGATCCTTTCTATTCCTCCTGGAGACAACCTTGTTGGAAGTTCTGTCTGCACATGCCGTTCTAACGTCTTGAAGCTTTTTATATGACTTCACCCTTGCTATCAGCTCGGTCATATTTAGTAGTGTGCACTTTGTCCAAATTGGGCACATAATTAGTTTGGTCTAACTTCCTCTCATATTTGTCCAAATTTGCAGGGTCGAACTTATAAAGGAAAGGTTGTTCCATCAAAGCTGAGGTGAAACGCGGCTCAGTTGCTCCCGAAAAGACCTCTAGGTCATTCAAGGGGGTTCCTTCACAACAAATCCCTTGTACCTCAGTTCCTTCAGTGATGCGATGGATTTAAATTGCTCTATTACCTTTTTATTTCCTAGGAGAAAGTCTTTCTTACTTCCTTTAGTAGCTCGTGGGGGTCTCGGTGGAAATTGTGAGGAATATTAGCCTCTTCCTCGGCACTATTCTCCGGCGAAAGAATCTTTAATTGGTTTCCACCAATTGCTCAACTAATGCCCTAAGCTTCCCGACCCATTGGGTTAAAGACGCTTAGACCTCAACTGATGGGTGATCCTCTTGCTTTCTGATGCACCATATATCTACTAATTTCTCATCCCAATCTCAACTGCTGCAATATACAAGCGCCTTCTTGTACGCTTTCCACAGACGGCGCCAAATGATATAGACAATAACTTCGTTCCCTACAAGTCAAAACCAGCAACAACCAAAGGCTTAAGATGACACCAGTGTGGTGTCAGTCCAAGAATCTCTGGTGTGAAAATAAGTAAATATGATCTGGGAACATAGAAAGATTTGTTATCTCTATTGTCAGAATTTTCTTCCATATTTATACATGTATTTACCTATTGATTCACCTGGTTTCCTACATCGTGTTGTGGTTGGCCAATAATAAACTTCTCCTTTCACCCACATCACCCAACTGCTAGATCTGGCTCAAAGAGGTTATTGTGGGTAGGGCATCTAGACACAGTTGGTTTGTTTTCTAGCCCATCCAAGACATTAAGTGGACCGATTTGGGTCATTTGAGTGGGCAAGCATCTTTGGGCTCTATTATTCTTTATGAGACTCATTGGGCCAATTGATTTATCGGTTATCCTATTACCTGAATATGGGGCCCAACCAGCGAGCCCATCCGTTGGGCCTCTTAATACTTAAAGAACTAATGGGTGGGAATCCCACCCGTCACACACGCGCACACACACGCATTTATATTAATTTTAGATCTGCACAATGTGCTGGTTTAAAAAAATAAATTTTTACTAATTTTTTGTCAAAATTTACATGACATACTTTGTTCATTAATTTTGGTAGTAATTGCATCTATTTCAAGATAAAATTGAATTTGTAAATAAGAACATGATTATTTTTATATAAAAAAAAATCATATATTATTTTCAATTCTCTCTATTTCAATTGATATGGATAAATTGGAGTTTTGTGTGTGAGAGAGAGAAAAAAAAAAAGAGTTAAAGTTAGCAAACTATTTTTATTTTTGAATGCATATTAGAGAAAAAAAATTCAGATATATTTATTAGTTATATCTATATTAATATTAATAAAATTCAGATATATTTATTAGTTATATCTATATTAATATTAATAAATTTCTCTAAGGTTGCGTTTGGACAAAAGATTTGATTAATTTTTAGAATTTGTAAATGATGGAATTTCAAAATTTTGAATTTTAAAATTTGTATCATTTATAAATTCCTAATTTAGAATTTGGAAAAGTATTTTAAATGTAGAATCTAATTGCATAATTTCATAATTTTCTTATTTAGATCGACAAGTATTTGTAGATAAAATTTTGAAATCTGTTAAATTTTAATAATAAAAAATATGAAAATATACCTAATAATATAATTTTTATTTTGATAATTTAATAATATTTTTTTATACTTATTTTAATAATACAATTATAATAATAAAATTTTAATATAATCATTTTAATTATACTATTTTTTTTTAATAATATCATTTTAATTATACATATAATAATAATAAACTTGTTCGAAGATATTTGAAAATCTCATTTGACAAATTTTATATATTTTATAATTCATTTTTTAGTAAAACAAAGAATTTGAAAAGAAAAAAAAAATCATAAAATTTCTTTCAAAATTGAAATCTTAATTATGTTACCCAAACACAAAAAGATCTAATCTTTCGTTTTAGAGTTTCATAACAAAACAAGAAAATAAAATTTTGTCAAAATCTATTATATTTAGAAAAAATTTATCAAATTGTTCTTTAAATAAGTTTTTCCTAATATTTTTATCTATATTTATTTTTATTTTTCAAATCTTTTAAAATTAATATTAATCATATTAAATTCATTTACTTGAGATTAAACATATAAATCATAATTAGTGTTAACTAAAATAATAAAAATAAATTATCGATAAAAATTTTAAAAATAAAAAACAATTTAGTGCATGTAGATTCTCGAAAATGACTTACGTTTATCACATCCACCTTTACCCCATCGACCCCCACCGCCTCAAGGTGCGAGTGAAGCCCACCGTACATCTCGTGGACCTTCTCCGGTGGAACCAACCCAATCCCGCTGCTGACGATCTTGTCCACCGCTAGATCCTCCATCGTCTTCTCCAAACCGTCCGATAATTTGGGCCTCACCACCCGACTCTCCGGCATGTTCAGGCCATCGGGCCTAAGCCCGCCCCAATACCCACACAAAGCATGCCAGACATAAACATGTTCCACGCTCTTAAACTCTTCCTTAAGGTCGGTTATAAAGGCCCGAAGCCCATTTTTTAGCCCGTTCGGGCTTTTATAATCCCTGAATTTATAATTTTCTTCGAATTTAATTAATCTACATGGCATCTGGTCACCGGCAGCTGTCCTATCGATACCGTCTTGGTCAGTAATCGGGTCGTCGTCGTGGCAAATGGATTGCCACCCGTCGTCTATTAGGACCATCCCCGGTGGAGCTCCGCCGTCGACCAGTGTCCGAACCCCTTCCCAAACGCCCCGAGGGTGCACCGTAAGGTAAAATGCGTCCCACGTGCACCATCCGAATTTATCCACTATTGGCGGCGGCGACTTCTCTTCTAGAAGCCGGAAGGTTCCCAGATGGTCCCGTATGACCTCAACGGCGTCGTTTACCAGCCGGTACGGGTCGTCGCCGGCGTGGATGTAAAGGGAGCTCCAGAAGGAGGCGGCGCGGACTTGGGTCGACCCGCTCTCGACGCAGAGGTCCACGTCGTTGTCGGATCCGGGTTGGAGTGAGGCCCGGAAAGGGCCTTCGAGGAGCGGGAGTAGCAAGACGTAGGGACGACCGGAATTGGAGCGGTCGAGGATCATCATCTGGGTCTCGTGCTCGACGTCGCCGCCGTTGTCGCCGGTCCAGTGGGTGGTCCACCAGACTTTGAAACGGAAGAGGCTCATGAAACGGATGTCACGGAGCTTGCCGACGGGGACGACGTGGCGGCAGTCGGGAACGTCGGCGAAGAAGCCGACAAAGCTGCCGACAGTGCTTCTGGTGGGGTCCTTAGAAATGAAAGGAGAAGGGGTGGCGACAATGTTGAGGGGAACATGAGTTAGAAACGGCTGGCCATTTGCCATGAATTGGGAACCCAAGAGGGAAACGGTGAAGGGTTTTTGGTCGCCGGCGAACCCCATTATTTCTGGGGCATTTTTGCTTAAGCTTGGAGCCATTTAAGGAGGGAAAATGGGTTTCTACCGGTTATACAAGAGAGAGAGAGAGAGAGTGAGTTTTATGGGGTGACAAAGTAAAAGAAAGATGGGCTGTTTAAATAGAGGAGTAGGTTAGAGAGAGAGAGAGAGATGCTGAAGCCATTGTTGCTGAAGTATGGGACCGAAGCAATGCTGCAAAATTTGTGGCGGTGATTCTAGAAGGCACCACCTCTGCGAGACTACTAAGCTAGTCGTGCCCTCAAATTAAAAGTGCATTTGACGCACCATTGTTGCTGAACTATGGAACCGGAGCAATGCACAATTTTCGTTGCGATGATTCTAGTAGATACTAGACCCAGCCCGGGGTAGGCTTGGGCCGGGCTCTACTACAATATTACAAAGAAAATAGTAAATACGAGTTGGGGCCCGGTCTTATTGTCGAACTCTATTATCCTAGTCAAGCCCACTATAAAAAAAATTCAACCCTCCAACGTTATAATTTTTTGTTTTAATAATTTAAAAATAATCACTAAAATAACAAATAAAAATTATAAAATACATTTAATTAATACTTATCCATATTAATTTTAATAAAAAATAAAAACATTCATCCTCAATGCAAAACGAATATGGAAGTAACAAGCAGTCAATAGGAATACTATCATTGCATGCGAGGATCCAAACAATGGAACGAAGATCACTGATGAGATGGTGGTTAACCTAAAGTCGATGTTGATCCTGTCAATGCAATGTCGTTTATAGAGTAAAGTTCCTTGCATGAGAAAGAAATGGATGTAATATGTCCCAACTACAAAGGAAATGGCTTGAGTAAGCTCAATGCTACACCTGAAAATTGGCTCGGTTGGGTGCGTGTGAGCATCCCTTTTCTTACATGCAATTTCCCTCTTTCAGTAAGCATCTAGTATCTCAGCAAATGTACATTTCTCTAAGCTTATTTTGTAGCTTATACATCATTTGAAAGTTGCTTCAAGGATCCAACAAATAGCTAAGGTTTGTTGACCATCTCTGGCTACAATCCCAACAATCCCAAGGGTCATTAAACAAGCCTGACCCCCGCCAATCAAGTTGTAAAAGAAAAAAGTATAGTCTTGTAATATATTTTATGTAGGAGTCTGTGTTGTACTGGTACACACCTCGAGTATGGTCCAATCAGACGACGGGGGGGTCCTCTTGCTGAAGTGGAGTCGTTGAGTCAGAAGTGGAGTTGAATATTCCTCAAGTGAGCTGGAATGGTCAACCTAAAGGACTGACTTGCTGAAGTCTAAAGTCCTGCTCCTCAGTGACCTGTATCTGTACACGGAATCTGGTCGGGGGTTTCCTAAAAAGCCTCTCCGGCGTGAGAGTAAAATCTCGAGGGGAAAGAATTCAATATGCTTTAACTTAGAAAGATAAGCATTAAGGTTCGTTTCAAGTATTGAATAGTAAAATTCACATCACCTTATGGCGTTGATTTATTCCAGTATTTATAGAAATGAAAATTGCATAGTAATAGGCTTAGGCTTTTGGGCCCATCTAGAGAAACCTGCAGCCTTTGTCAAGCCAATGGAGAAACTGCTGGCGATAGTGAACACGGGGTCGGGGCCCAGGTGCTGACTGGAAGGTGTCCAAAAATACCCTTATCAGTAGCCCCCTAACCTTGTGGGGCAAGGGAAGTGAGACAGTCAAGGATATCAATTTCTGGCTAAAACAGGTGTCTTGGAAACTTCGAAGCACTCGAAACAATTATATATATATATATATTATTTTATTTTTATTATAGATAAAAAAAATTCCCCGGCGACTATCGCCAGCCACCGGCGCTTGGGGCTAGCGTCCCCAAGTGGCGGCATAGGCCCCCTTGAGCCAAGCCCTTGGGGTGCTTTTTACTTTGCACCCCACTTCTTTCACTTTGCACTTTTGATTTTTTTTTATTTTTTTTTTTAGGGAAGAATTTGAGAGAGGCTCCCATCCGGTTGAGGTCTAGGGTCAGATAGCACGGTAAGGCGACCCAAATTTCTTCAATTTTTGAGCAACACTTTTTACACAATTAGTTTTTTCTGAAGAGCAAATTTGAAATAGGTCTCTTTGGGTCCAGGGTTGGGTAGCCCGATAGAGCGACCCCAAATTTTTTTGATTTTCTAGGCAGCATTCCTAGACGACGTTTTTGGTAAGGTCGCCATCTGGACCCTACCGATTGAAAATATCTCAAAATTAATTCGAAAATACCTCAAAATTATTCCGAAAATATCCCAAAAATATCTCAAAAATATCTCGAAAATATCCCAAAATATCTCGAAAATATCTTAAAAATATCCCAAAATATCTCGAAAATATCTCGAAATTAATTCAAAAATATCTCGAAATTAACTCAAAAATATCTAAAAAATATCCCAAAAATATCTCGAAATTAATTCGAGTGGCACGCGAGTGTGTAAGCTTCTGAGCGGCATAACCAGGATACTTCAGAGTCTACCCCTTCCTCTTTACATTTTTGCCAAGTCGGTTTCTTCTTAGAAGCGTTTTCAGAGTTATAAAATTTCGAAAAAAAATTGAAAAAACTTCTCGTTTGTGCCCAAGACCATGAACCACTAGCCCCCCCTAATCCGGGACACGAGTTGACTGTAAGGAAATCATGTCATGGACTTAAGATGAGGGTTCCTGGTCCTCTCAGTCGGTAGGGGCGAAACATTGTAGTTGGTCCCCCGTGGCTGGTCATCGAGAAGTTCTCCGCAGTTACGCACATTCAAGAATCCTTTCAGATTATCTCAATTCAATCCATGCATGAGCATCTTCCTTTTTAGAATGATAAGCTTATAATCGACTGGTGGGGAGAGGTACTTAGCTATAGGTCCTCAGACCTGATCAATACCCTGCCCTTGGTGGATAACTTTGGTCTTTCCCCAAGTACGAACTATTAACCTCCGGAGAGGATCTGGTTGTCTCCCTCAATGTTGAGCGCCGGGATGAGGCTTGTGGAGAGTCACTTGCGACGCCGAGAGTCGGGATGTTTAGCTAGAGAATCACCTGCAACTCAAGGGGTCGGAGTGCCGCTGTGGAAAATCATCCGCAACTCAGGGGGTTGGAATGCAGTTGTGGAGAATCATCCGCGACACCAAAGCTAGGATGCGACCCAAGGGGGTCAGAATGCAATCGTGAAGAATCACTTGCGACACTAGGAACCGGGACACGACTCAGGGGGTCGGAATGTCGTTGTTGGAGAAAGGCTGAAAGGTGCTCGTCTCTACCTCAAGTGGGGCGAAGGGCTGCTCGTCTCCACATTTGAGCCTCATTCAAAGATAATCTAGAGGGAACTCGTCTCTGTCTCTGGTGGGACGGAGGGTTGTTCGTCTTCACCTTTAAGTCGCACATGCACGGTTGGCCGCTACTCGAAAGTCGCGGTGATGCGAAAGCAACGAGTAGGCGCCCACCCTTGCCCACAACGAGCCCTCAAGTCGGTTCTTGCTACATGGCTAGGAGCTAAGCCCAAGGGTAACCTTGGTCAGTTCCTGGCACCATGTCTTCGCGGAGGGGATCTTGATACAACCGGGGAGCCCTCTTTGATCCTACAGACTCATAGTCGCGAGGCGAAGGGCGGTCCCCCAAGCGCGCACCTCTTTGAAGATTCTACACGAGTGTCGTGATCTTGGGGTTACCCCTCGAGCCCTGCGTTCTGGAGAGCTGGTCCTCCTTGGACAGAGGTTAGCGGCAGACGCGCGAAGAGGAACTACATACACAACTTGAACTCGCCCATCTGGCGTTCAAGGAGATTAACCCAAGATGCCTCCATAAGTCCCAAGGTCTGTCTCGCAGCCCCAGGTTGCAAAGTAGATGATCCTTCCTAGTCCCGCAGAAGGGACAGTTATCCTCGTTGGTTAGAACTGGAGGGTGTGCTCTTGGAGTTCTTGACATGTCTTCTCTTTCTTCTATTCTGGATCCATCCGTCCGACCAAACCTTATGACCATCCAAGCTCAAGTAAGCAGAGAGCAGTGATTAGGGGAAGGATTTTGGCACATTTTTCACAGATGGCGCCAAACTGTTGGTGCATAAAACTGATACACACCTCAAGTATGGTCCAGTCGGAAAACAGGTAGTCCTCTTATTGAGGTGGAGTTGTTGAGTGGGAAGTGGAGTTGAATATTCCTCAAGTGAGATGAAATGGTCAACCTGAAGGGTTAACTTGCTGAAATCCAAAGTCTTGTTCCTCAATGATCTGTATTGGCACACGGAACCTAGTCGGGGTTTTCCGGAAAGCCCCTCCGGCACGAGAGTAAGATCTCGGGGAAGGGGGGAAGAATTCAATATGCTTTAACTTAGAAAATAAGCATTAAGGTTCATATCAAGTATTGAATAGTAAAATTCACATTACCATATGGCGTTGATTTATTCCAGTATTTATAGAAATGGAAATTGCATAGTAATGGGCTTGGGCTTTTGAGCCCACCTGGAGAAGCTCGCAGGCCTTTGTCAGGCCTGTAGAGAAATTGTTGGAGATAGTAGACATGGGGCCAGGGCTTAGGTGCTGACTCGGAGGTGTTCAAAAATACCGTCATCAATATTTATATATATATACACACACACACACACATACATACATACACGGCCCTAAACAAAAATTTCTATTGCCCAAATCCAACCCTAAAAACGAATGTGCCTAAATTTTGGGACCCTATTCCTATCCATGGGCTAAAAAATCAAACCCAAGCCATAAAAAAAGGTAATGGGTTGACCAGGGCCTCAGACCTATGACCACTCCTCGTAGGCATATGCGAGAGTACTAAGCGTGTGTTCTAAAAATATATTTAACTTGACACAAAATGATGTTATATAAAAATAATTTTTTAGGTATTTTATGACCAAATTATTTATAGAATCCAATCTTAAATTGGGACATATGACTATATTAATATATTCTTCTTGGTAAGAAAATGAATTTGGTATATTTATTTTTTGGAGAAAAAAAAATCATTTAGAGGTGAATTAAAATTTTCCTTATAGTACCCACTTGAAATTGTTTATTATTGTATTGTGTGAATTATCTTATATTGATCACTAAATAATATAAAGAGTAATTTAAAGCTCGTGTTACCTTTTAAAGGTAAACCCCTAGGAAGTTGAATTGATGTAGATAGAAAATAACCTAAAGACTATACTATAAAGCAACACGCATGCGCGTGCCACCTCTGAAGTATGTAACAAATTCACCAGACTTGAGAATGATTGAAACGCATATATGATTACTGGAATGACCAATTTTTAGCTTTGAATTAGAGCAAAAACTGTAGAGAATACGAAAATCTAGGCTTTGAAAATTTACTCTCAGCTCTTCGTAATTTGGATTTACACGCTTCTAATTTGATAGTGTTTGATCACACTTTATCACTTGTCATGGATCAACGAAGGTTCTCTGACAATCTACAGTTGTTTCTCAATGAATTTTCTTGTCCCTACTTCTTTGACAAAATCATGCAAGATAGTAGGTGTTTATTGGATTTGAAGGAATATGATTGTGGTACCAATTTAGGTTTTATTTTGGAGATGATTTTTAACGTTAGAGCAGTGTAATATGCATTAAATTAATCCACTACGATGTTCGAATTTGGATGGATTAAGCAATAATTGGCTAGGAGACAAAAACCTAAAATAAAGGCTACATTTTAGGGGCTGAAAATAGAAAGTTTGTATTGCATAATTGACCGCTAGATTTTGATCCAAAATTCATATAATTTGATTCAAACAAAAGTAGATTTATCTATTGAAGATTGGAACATGTATAAATTAATTTGGCAAAAAATTCACGCTGAATTTTTAAATTAAAGTTGAAATAGCTTATAAGTTTATGTAAATTGGTTGACCCATTATGCCATTCAGTTGATCAGTATTTATATTTTTCTAAGACTTTTAGCTTTTGTTCCGTTCGATCGACCTATTAACAAAACCAAAGGATCATACTTCCCTTGTTTGATCGGTTGACTAGTTGTTCCATTCGGTTAACAAATCTCATAGATTTCTCATTTTATTGACTTTCTGGTCTAATCGGTTCACTAGATTAGAGCCATTAAAGGAAGGAAAATGGGTTTTTACCGGCCACTAGAGAGAGAGTTTTAGGGGGTAACGAAGTAAAAGAAAGATGGATTGTTTGAATAGAGGAGTAGGTTAGAGAGAAAGAGAAAGAGGTGCTAAAGCCATTGTTGCTGAAGCATGGGATCGAAGCAAAGCTACAAAATTTGTGGCGGTGATTCTAGAAGGCACCACCTCTGCAGGACTACTAAGGGTGTCCTTAAATTAAAAGTGCATTTGATGCACCATTGTTGTTGAAGTGTGGGACCAAAGCAGCAATGCACAACCTGTGGCGATGATTCTACTAACTGCTAGGGTCGGGCCGGGTTCAAGTTTGGGTCGAATTCTATCTAGGATATTACATAAAATAGTAAGTCTGAGTCTAGGCTTGGCCCTATCGCCAGACCCCATTATTCTAGCCTAGTCCACCCTTTGTAAAAAAATTCAAACCCAAATCCAACACTATAATTTTTTTGTTTTTATAATTTTAAAAACAGCATATATATATATATATCACTAAATGTTCGGATCGGGCTGGCTCTAAACAAAAATTGTCAATGCCCAAATTTAACCCTAAAAACGAACGGGCCTAAATTTTGAGGTCCTAGTTCTATCCATGAGCACAAAAATCAAATTCAAACCCTAAAAAAAAAAAGGTAATGGCTGGGCAAGCTCCCAGACCCGTGACCACTCCTCGTAGGCACTACTAAGCGTATGTTCTAAAAATATATTTAACTTGATGTAAAATGGTGTTATATAAAAATGATTTTTTAGGTATTTTACGACCCAATTATTTATAGAATTCAATCTTAAATTGGGACATATGATTATACCAATGTTGAACCTAATGTTTTGATGAACAATAAAACGTTGATATTTTATGAAACTAATGTTTTATTGACTAGTTTCAGATTTAAGTTCCATATATTTGATTGAGAATGAGAATCAAAGAAAGAATCTATAGTGGATGCAAAATGAAGGCAATGGAGATATAAAGATTATTGAAGACATTAAAGACAATTAGGTGAAAACAACTCATTGTTTTTATGCTCTTAATGTAATCTAAATTAGGATCACTCACGACACTTAAGAATGAATTAATCTTATGTGTGTATTGATAATTTTAGGGCTATAATATGTGTTTCATAATGTGTTAAGTCATTAAAATATTTTTGGTTGAGGACCTAATTGAAAAAAATAGTTTTTACACTTAAAATTGTGATTTCTAGGGTTAGTTCGGTCAACCAATAAAAGAGGTTAGTCGACTAAGCAAAACAGTGAGTTTAGGAAGTAGAATTAGTGACCTACTGGTTAATTCGGTCAACCGACAAGTTGGATCGGTTGACTAACGAATCCAATAGCTGAAAATGGAAAAAAGGAGAGCCTACTAGTCCAATCGGACAACCAACCAAGCGGGTCAGTCAACCGACTAACTGTGATCAACGGTCATAATATTGACCGTTGAAGCAGTCAGTTGACTAGCAGTAAGGGTCAATCAACCGACAGACTCAGTCAAATTCTTGACTAATTCGGGTTTTGGGTCAAATCATCACGTTTTTTATGATTTCAAGGGAGTATTTTGAAGAAATTAAGTGTATTTTCGAAATATATCATATATTATGTGATTCTTATTTATTTAGTTCATTTATATAATTATTCTTTTAATTAAAGTGATAAAATACTTCATATTCTTAAGGATTTTGATTTGAAATAATTTTAAAGACCAAATTGATCTTTTCCAAAAGTATTTTTTAATGAAATATACTTATTTTAAATATATATGATATATGGGGTCTTGGGGTGTCATTTAATGACATGACATTTGAAAACTAGCCATTATAGTCCTAGTTCGATGTCTATTAATATTGACTTGCGGGATTAAGAAATGACATAAGAACATTCAGATTTTCCTATTCGAAGAGATATTTTTCCGCTGAAATTCATGTGTAAGATTATTAAGAGTTCTTGATCAAAAGAACTAAGTGTTTTGGGGTCATCAGTTTGTGTTCTCTATCATGTTATCATAATCATTTTCAACGAATTCCGGTAAAATCTTTCTAAGCTTTTAGTTTTACTTTCTTACATTATTTTGATTAACTGCTTGGATAAGTTATTTGATAAAAATTGTTTTCAAACTTAATGTTGTGAAAATCTTCCAAACTTGCGTGCTACTTGTATGTTAAATTATTTAAATCAGATTTGTATCACTTAGTAATTTTGTGATATTAATTGAATATAATTGTATTGAGGTGGTATAAATTCCTTGTGGGAAGAAATTTGGAAATCTTTTGTAATTTTAAGTTTGAGTGAATTAGACATGTTTAGGTCGGTGTCTAATCAGGGTATCTAGGTTTTAATCTTTAACCTGTAAAAAAAAAATGGGGTTTAATCTTTAACCTGAAAAATTATTAGGGTTTGATCTTTAGCGTGCAAAAAAATTTAGGTTAGTCTTTAGTCTTTAAAAAAAATTAGGTTTTAATTCTTTCTATAATAGAATTAGAGTGATTATAAAGGTTTTCCTAAGCTTGCGAAAAGAATAAGTATAATAGCGTGAGAGAGTGATAGGTTGATTCTAAATTTGTGAAAAAATCAGAATTGTAAATATTGATTTTGAGCTTGCGAAGAAAATCAAGATTGTAAGGGTTTGGTTCCTACCTAGGAAATGAATCAAAGGGCTAGAGGATTGTGAAATTTCTGTAGAGCTCGTGGGACTAAATGTAGGTAAGATTAACTTGCCGAACCAAAATAAATTCTTATGTGTTGCATTGTTACTTTTCTGTTTATTTGATCTGCACTTAGTTAAACGTATTTCCGCTGCTTAACAAGATAATAATAAATTTAAAAAAATTGATATCTTGAATCTGAATTTACTATTTAAATTTTTATTATAACTACCCAATCTACTCCCCCTCCCCCCCTCTTGGGTAGATCTTTGGGCCAACAACCAATATATGTAGTATATTTATTTAAGGAAAAAAGCATTTAGAGGTCAATTAAAATTTTCTTTATAGTACTTCCTTGAAGTTGTTGATTGATTTGTTGTGTGGGTTCTCCCACATTGATCACTAAAGAATATAAATAGTCATTTAATTCTTGGGTTACCTCTTAAAGGTGATCCCCCTAGGGCGTTGAATTGATATGAACAAAAAGTAGGTTAAAGACTATAACATAAATAAAGCAACATGTGTGCGTGTTCTGCCGCTAGCAGATAGCCGGACCGATCTAGGCTCGGCTAGGGTCTCGGGTCTGGACCTGGGCTTGTGGCTTGCGGCCTTTGGAATGCTTGGTTTTGGTATCATAGGCTTGTGACTTGGCTTAGTCTTGGTATCCTTTTAGACAAAATTTAAAAATCAGATTCATCCCAAACATAGTCTAATTGTTCAGGTTCGTAACTGTAGATAATTACAAATCTAGTGGTTGTTTATATGTGTATATAGAGAAAGTTATTGAAATTAATTCTTACTTCTTAATTCAGGAGTGACAGACCTGGTCTCTTCATTAACTTCTGTTTATTTTTCTACTTCCTATAAAAGGTCAGGCATTTCGCAGCATATAGGCATCAAAACATAAGTTTGCATTCACGTTTTGCTTCAGAGTGTTTTGAGAGATTTCATTGTTCTTAAGAGTTCTTGAGAGAGTTCAACATTTTTCCATTCATTGAGATTTTGGTTTCCAATATTGGTCCTAGTAGCTACTGATTATTGTATCTTGGGAAGTAGACGCTCGTTCAACCCGTAAAAACAATAGTTGGGACAAAATCTACCTTAAGAAACAAATTGTCAACAATTGCCTCAATCTCTTTTTTCTGGTATTTCATTTTATTTTTTGTTCATTAATACAATAAGTATCTTGTTCTGGTTTTGCCATTCAGTATTCTATCAATAAACTATAATACAAATTTGAATTATGTTTCTTTATGTTGTAATATGTTAATCTGAACTATTTCTATAACCAATTATTTCAATCTATTTCCTTTTTATTTCTCAAACTTCTTCTCTATTATTAATTAAATAATCAATTATTTAATAATTTAATTAATTTATGCACAACTTTTCCTAAAATCTTAAAGTAGATTTTAATATACATATACAATTCTTGTTTTCATTTAATAAAACATTCCACTTACTCAATTCTTATATTTTATTGATTTTTCAGAGAGAAAATGCCTTCTTCTAATGATGTTGTTGCTACTGCTACTGCAGCTACAAAACAAAGCATCACATCATCCACTATGACTGTGCCCATTGCGCATCCAATGCTTCCTTCATATGGAGATAAGCCAGAGAAATTTGATGGAAGTTTTTTCAAGAGATGGCAACAGAAGATGTTGTTTTATCTGACAATAATGAACTTGGCAAAGTTCCTCCACCAAGATGCTCCTACCATGACCAAACATTCAGACACAAAGATGGTAGCTACTACAGATGCATGAAAACAATCTGATTTCCTATGCAAAAATTACATCATGAATAGACTGACTAATACACAATACAGTGTGTATTTCTCATTCATGATGACTAAAGAATTGTGTCAATCCCTAGAAAAAAGTACAAGACTAAAGATGCTCGGACTAAGAAATTTGTAATCGCAATATTTCTACACTACAAAATGGTGGACTCAAGAACAGTCATTAGTCAAACTGAAGAACTCCAAGTTCTACTGCATGATGTTTATGCAATGGAATGACTCTTAGTGGATCATTTCAAGTGGCAGCTGTGATTGAGAAGTTGTCATTATCATAGGGTGACTTCAAGAATTATCTCAAGCACAAATGAAAGCAAATGACTCTCGAATATCTTGTTCCCAAACTGAGAATCAAATAAGAGTATCATATATCTTTTGAACATGGGGATCGTCATTCTATGATATTAAAAGCTCATATCATAAAAACTCACAAGACCTTCAAGAAAATGAAGCAATATGGATCAAGTTGAAGCAAAAGAGCTGTAAACAAAAAGTTTAAGGGCAATTGCTATACTTGTAGAAAGTTGGGATATTATGCTCAAGATTGTCACAAGAAAGTTATATTGAAGGATAAGAAGCCTAATAACCAGGCTTATATGACTAAAGTGGAAAACCTTACTAAGTTCAAGTATTTTTTTTAGAATATTTAATTAAATTTGATAAAAAGAAATAGTTTTTCAATCTATTTTAAGTAGAACAGGTAACATGTAAATGTTTAAAATGGAGGAAATAAAATAAAATATGATCAAAGTACAAGGGGGTAAAAAGCAATTAACCCTACATCTATATTTATAAATCTATATCTATATTTATATCTATACATATTATATAAAGTAAGCTTTGGGTTACTATTCATTTACACATGTAGAATTACATAATTGCCCTCAAAAAATTTTAAAACTAAAGACTCACTTTTCACCTACTATTTTTTTCCTATATCTATAACTATTAACTATTATTTATAATTATTCTACACCTATTATCTTTTATAAAAATCAAACTTTTTTTTCTATTCATTTATATAAGAAAAATTATAAATTTATCCTTATAAAATACACAATAGTCCCCTAAGATTTTGAATTGTATTAAAATAGTCATATTAAAATTTTTGAAGGGTATATATGTCATTTAATAATAAGTAATAGATTTTAATTGATTTTTACCTGTTGACCGTTAAAATTAATGAAAAACTGAACTATTGTACTTAAGTCTTATATAAATACAGAGGGTGTAAGTTGTAACAAAAATATTATAGGGGTGCAAAGTAAAATTTTGTCTAACCATAGGGCTGCCGAGTGTAATTAAACCTAAAAAAATTAAACGTGGATTATAAAATTCTCAAATTTTAGATTTAAAAAAATCAAATGATGGGGCAAAGAATGATTGTTTGTGATGCCTTGTGGTGGTGTTAATATAGGTGTGTAATGCGTTGGTAATTGGGTTTGAGAGTGAGACAACAGGCTAGGGATTGAGAGAAAAAGTGAACTTGGGTCTTAATAGAGGAGATTTCCATAGTCAAAGATTGAAAGACAAAGGAAAATTCTGAAGAAAAAAAAAATAGATTGAATGAATTAAGTGAGATCTATGTGCAATGACACATTCTTTCCTTTAATATTTTTTTTAAACTATGAAAGCAAAATATATCTGAAAATAGAAGAAAGAGATATTGTAACTTGGGTTCCGTGTCTGATCAATTTCAAAATTCAAACTTGAACAACCTCCTTCTTCATCGCCGGTGACAAGCACCGCTGCTGCAACAGGGGATGTAGCCGTGTCCACCGATTTTAGGAAGAAGGTCAAAAAGCAGGGATCTAAGCTAATCAAAGTTGCAGTTGGAGATTCTCGTTGACGACGACTGTTCATCGCCTTCTCCGATCCATCTGTGTTGACCCAACTATATATTATCACCATTGCGAATCTTGTTGGCGTCACCATCTCCATTGTCGCACCACTAGAGTCCCTCATCTCTGATTTCACACTTTCCCTCTCTTTACATATATATATATATATATATATTAACTTTTATTATAGTCAAACTTTTTATCCTATTCATTGGTATAAGAAAAATTATAAATTTATCCTTATAAATTACACAATAGCCCCTAGGTTTTTGAATAGTATAAAAACAGTCCCTAATAAAAACGTTAAAGGGTGTATATGTCATTTAACATTAATTAACATATTTTAGTTGACTTTTATAAAATTCAAACTTTTTATCTTATTCATTTGTATAAGAGAAATAATAAATTTATCCTTATAAATTATACAATAGCCCCCAGATTTTTGAATAGTATAAAAACATTCCCTAATAAACTTTTTGTGGACTTTTATTCATTGACCATTAAAGTTAATGAAAAACTTAACCATTGCACTTAAATCTTAACCACATAGGGTGTAAGTGGTGACTAAAATACCATAGAGATGTAAAGTAAAATTCAGTCAAATCACATGGGTGCAAAGTATAATTAACCCTAAAAAATTAAACATGGATTATAAATTTCACAGAAGTTAGCAAAATAATTTTAAAATTTATGAAATCAAATGGTGGGGTGAAAAATGATTGTTTTGTGATGGCTTGTTGTGGTGTTAATAGAGGTATGTGGCGCATTGGTCGTTGGGTTTGAGAGTGAGACAACGGGCTAAGAACTGAGAGAGAAAGAAAACATGGATTTTAATAAATGAGGTTTCCATAGTTAATGATTGAAAGACAAAAGAAAAAAAAAATAGAATGAATTAAAAGAGATCCATGTGCACTGGCACCATCTTTTACTATTCATTTACATATGTAAAATTACATATTTATCCTCAAAAATTCTAAAAACTAAAGGTCAATATTTTTTACCTATTTTATATATATATGTGTGTGTGTGTATCTATTAGCTTATTATCTATAACTATATATTAAAGTTAAAACTTTTTTTTTTTCCATTCAAATGTATAAGTAAAATTATAAATTTATTCATAAAAAAAATATTTTTTTTTTAAAAGAAAGACATTTAATATTTCTATATATTATAGTAATGATATGTATGTTAACATAAATAAGTTTTTTATACAATAATTTTATACACAAAGCAGATTTACAAATTGCACTTAGAAACTTTAAAAATTAGTCTAACCATTTCAATATTGCATACTTAAAAGTAATACCATTTGGTGTAAAAAAAAAAATCAAACTATTAATACAAATATAATATAAAAATAATTTAAAAGAATATGTAGCCACAGACCTAAATACATATATTTAATTTAAGAATTTTTTTAAGTAGTTTTTAAACACATGTTGAAAATAATATATGATATTTTTCACTCTATTTAGAATAAAAAGTTATATTAATTTGATACTTTTGATAGTTATTGATTTTATTTTTGTTCTTTCATAATAGTTATAGATTTTATTTTTTGTACTTTATACATTTGGTGGGATTATTATTATTATTATTATCAATCATTTATTTTTTTAATTATAACATATAAAATTAATTAACATTGTTTACCTAACTGCAATTGAAATTCATGTGACTCTACCACTATTAGAGGCATTTTCAAATGTGTCGTTTAATGAAAATTACAATCTCAACACTTCGTTGCTAAAAAAAAAATTATCAATAATTTTTTTTTTTATCATAGCACATAAAAAAAAATTGAAAAAAAAAAAAAAAAACAATATATGCAAGGACATGTGTGGTAAACAGCTTCATAATCGCAGTTCTTATCTACGGAAGTATCATTTATCTTTTGATCATGTCATATGCACATACTTATTATTAGTTATAAGAGTGTAAATCAGTTGGTCGGATCAGTATTGAAGGATATCAGTCAACTAACCCGAAGAAAAATTCCAGTAGCTCCCCCAACCGATGTTGACCGTGTGGCCACATTACCCCAATCTAATTCAGGGTTGGTCAGTAGGTCGATTGTCTGGTAACAAGAACAAAAAAACAAAGATGAAATACTAAAAAATTTGTAGATCCGCAAAAAAAATTTAGATCTAAGATGGAGAGAGAAATAATCAAGAAACATATTAAATAATTTAAAAAAAAAAAAAAAAACTTACAGATAGTCAGATCGGAGCAAAAGCCATCGTCGTCGATAAACAACAGCATTCCGAGAATCGTGAACTGCGAGATTATTAGGGTATAATAGAGGCAGGATTATTAGACAGTGAGATTATTAGACGACGCATGAATAATCATCATAGGAATCATCGACGCAGGAATCATTGAGGAATCATCTATTAGAGTTTGATAGACAACGGCAGTGGCTTTGGGATTGAGAGAGAGATAAAGGAGGAGGAGGAGGAGTAGCAAGAGAACGACGCTAGGGTTGGAATTTGGAAACGGAATTATCTGAATCTTGCTAGAGTTATATTTATGTATAGGGGTTTTTCGTAATATGTCATGTTTTCGGGGGCATTTAGTATATATATATTATTAGGGTTTAGGATTCAGGTGGGTTCCGGTGCATCGGGTATGGGTAGATGGGTACCCATGCCAAAGTGATTCTGGATTTAGACAGTTCAGATTCGGGTGAAAGAAAGAAAAAGCTACTTATAACCGACCGACCCGCCATCGGGTCGAGCAGGTAAAGTAGTGTGGGGCGGGGAAGAGCAGGTTTCAGGATAACATTTGCACCCGCTAATTAGTAGACATGATAAATTCCACATGCACTATATTTTTTTTTAATCATCATTTATCTAGAGCACAATGTCTGTAGTTAACCTAATTTCAATTTTTTAGCTAACTATAACATTGTCATTTCTTTACATGAAATGACTTTTATTAATTGTTTTAAACAAGTTTAAACATTGAACATTATAAGAAATAAATAAAAAATTATATACCATATTTCTTCATTATTTTTTAAAAAAATTAATATACATATTTTCAGTGTGATTTTTAATGAATAAATAATGTAAAAAATTATAAATATGTCAAATAAAAGAGATAACAGGCACGTGCTTTGCACGTGCTCTCAACCTAGTATTATAAAAAGTAAGCTTTGGGGACTATTCATTTGCATAGATAAAATTACATAATTGTCCTCCAATTTTTTTAAAACTAAAATACACTTCATTTGCACAGCCAAACTAAGAAAAAATATAAATTTATCCTTATAAATTACACAATAGTCCCAAGGTTTTCGAATTGTATAAAAACTGTTCGGAATAAAATTTTTGAAGTAATCTTTGAGTTACTATTCATTTGGATAAGTAAAATTACATAATTATCCTCCAAATTTTTAAAAACTAAAGATCGATTTTCACCTACTTCTTTTTTCTTTTTTCTTTTTCTTTATATATACATACATACATACATACATATATATATATATATATACTATGTCTATTAACTTTTATAATTTTATAAAATTATAAAATTATCCTATTTCTATATCTATATCTATACATATTATATAAAGGAGTACCTTTACTATTCATTTGTATATGTAAAAAATTACACATTTGTCCTCAAATTTTGTGAAAACTAAAGGTCAATTTTTTGACCCATTTTATATACGTTATACACATATATATGTATGGATTTCTTGACATAAAAAATGTATATTAAAAACTTAATTTCTGAAAATAATAGGGTTGAAACTTATTTACAGGATTGAAGTAAAACGCAGAAGTGATTTGCGTTTTTATAAAAACACATTTCACAAATGCATATTTAAAGGTAAGAAAACGCAAAAGGGATTTGTGTTTCTTTAAAAACGCATTTCCCTTTTGCATTTTCCAAAAGAGAAAAAAAATTAAAAAGTGAAAAACGCATAACGCTTATGCGGTTTTCAAAAAAAAAAAAAAGTGAAAAACGCAGAAGTGTTCTGCATTTTTAAACTTGAATGCCCCACCCACCTTTCTTCTTCCTTATTTGTTGCGTCCGTTTTACTGAGGGTAAAAAAACAGAAGTGTTTTTTACAGTGACCCAACGCCGCCCTCCGCCGATCTGCCGCCATCGCCGTCACTTCTCCGGTCATCCGGTCGTCGTCTGATTGTTATTAGGTATGTGTGTGTATACGAGATGTATGTGTGTATATATGGATTTTTTGTATCTTTTGTTTATTTTGCATTTTTTCAATTTTTTTTTTTTTTTTTGGAAATGTAGATATATCGGCCCTCCGTCGCCCTCCTCCGCCATCGATCTAGCTCCTCCACTGCTATTCGTCTCATTTTGGTTAGTAAACCGATTTTTATTTTTATTTTTCGATTTTTTTCATAATGTAGATCTAGATTTATATAATTTGAAAATTGTTTTTTCGTAATGTAGATCTAGATCTAGAAATGTAGATGTAAAACAATTTTTTTCTTTTGGGGTTTTGGTTTTTTTTCTTTTTTTTCCGATTTTTTCGGTTTTATTTTGTGTATATGTGTGTGTGTGTGTGTGTGTGTGTGTGTGTGTGTGTGTGTATATATATATAGAAGGATTTAGGTTTGTGTTTGCAAATTATTAACTATTTAGGTTTGTTCGGTTTTAACTAATGATAATTAAGTTCTATAGTTTTTATGAAGTTTTTTGATTGGACAATTTAATTTTTTTTAGTAATATAATTTATAATCATAATAATACGTTACATGTTTTATTTTGATTTGTAAAATTATAGTTGTTTGAAATGGAGAATGTTACATTATATCTATATTGGGGTGGAAAGATATTGGAAGGAATTGAGTTTGGAGTGTCGTATAGCATGTCTATGGTCAGATCGTTGGATGTTTGTCGGGGGATTACGTTAAACGAATTAATTGCAACGTTACGACCTTATATCTTCAAGGATGGAGTTGATGGAACTTTAAAGTTACAATGTAAGTTATCGTTAGCTACTATTGGTCCTGGGAATTATAGACACACGTTGCATTCAATCGATGACGACGCGCCATTAGACCATGTGCTTCAATTACCTCTTAGGGTTCCCTCACTACTTGGTGTTGAGGTTTATGTGGAGGTAGAGCGAGCTTTTAATCACGCTCCAATATTTTCTTCTCAACCTGATCCTTTTACCCAATTTTTAAGTCAAAATTTCAATTCTCATGTTACTGCGTTATCTGCTATGTTCGACCCTCAAGTTGTTCAATCCAGTTACACTCACTGATTGCCTTACATTCCTGAAGAATATCATCCCCACACAGTGATTGATCATGATACAGGCACCAGTTCTGCCACTCCACATTAGCATCATTCGCTAATTAGTCCACCGCACGACAACAATTGCGGTAGGTATGATGAGAATGTGGAGGGTGGGACGAATACAGTCGATAGTTTTCACGATGTTGAACAAACAGAGTTAGATGGTGCTTTTGCATTAGAGGAAGAGGAGAATGGTGGGGATGAAGATGAAGATATGGATATCGAGCCGACAATGGAAGGGAGTGAACAGTTACCATTACATAAGGTTCTTTCATTCTATAATCAGTTGGAATGGGGTGATAATGATGACATGATAAAGTATGAGCCAAAGTTGCGAAAGAATTTTTGGACCCTGGAATTGGACGAATTCAATTGTTGCATGGTCTTTAAGGACAAAAAACATATTCAGAATGTTGTGAAATATTACCATATTATGAAAAATAAAGAGTATCATGTGGTAGAGACGAACCAGAAAATTTGGTCAATTAAATGCAAGCATGGTTGCGGGTGGCAGATGTGGGCGACTCTAAAACAGAATCACAGAATGTTGTAGATTACGCAGTACAACGGGCGACACACGTGTTTCTATAATCATACGGTCTTAGATCATGAAAACTTGGATTCGGGTGTCATTTCTGACATGATACTTGGACAGGTCGAAGAGGATCTAGAAGTGAAGATGGATGTTATCGTTGCGTCTGTGAAAGAGTCTCGGGGATTTATTATCTCCTACCGAAAGGCTTGGTTGGATAGATCTAAAGCCATCGAGACCTTGTTCGGTGATTGGGATAAATCGTATCGAAAGTTGCCGAAATTCATGTCGGTATTGCAGCACTTTAATCTTGGGACAATTGTCGAATGAAGTATTGTTTTGACTGCTGCAGCTGGTTATTCGATATTCGACATTCGACATGGTATTTTGGGCATTCAAACCTTCTGTGGTCGGATGGAGATATTGTCGACCTGTCCTTAAGATTGACGGGACCCATCTGTACGGTAAGTACGAATGAAAGATCTTGATCGCTATTGGGATAACACCGTCCAATAAGTGTTATCCTTTGGCGTTCGCGGTGGTACCGAAGGAGGACCACCGCTGTTGGTCCTGGTTTATTTTGATGCTGAAGCACCATATTGTTAAAGACCAGCCGGAGGTCACGTTGATATCTGACAGACAGATTGACATTCTCAGTGCAGTCAAAACTTTATAGCTTAATCAACCGAACGAACCTGCTCGGTATCATCAATTTTGTTTGTGGCATCTTTGTAGTAATTTTAATAACATCTTTAAAAATCAACAACTAAAATATCTTACTTGGAATGCGAGTGTTGTAATACAAGTTCGAAAGTACAACGCTATCATGGAAAAGATTGCGAAAATAAAAGTGGGGGCGTATATGTGGTTGGATAACGTAGCCAAAGATAAATGGACCAAGTCACATGATAATGGTAAATGTTGGGGCGTGTTGACGACCAATTATGTCGAAGTATTCAACAACTGTTTGAAAGGTGCAAGGAATGTCCCAATTACAGCTGCCGTTTCAATAACTTTCTATATGTTGGTCAAATACTTTGATCTCGGTCGATAGGAAGCTCCAAAGGATATGGCCATGGGTTTGGGGTACGTAAAACATGTTGAGAAAATTCAGAAATCTCAAGCAAAGTCAAAAACATACGACGTCCAAATATTCAATCGGTAAGGTTTTTTAACTTGCAATTTATTAATTAGTAATATATATTTTTTAATTGATCATCTAATTTGATTTATAAATACATTTAATAATATGGAGAATGCACGTTACCAGGTGAAAATGAGAAAAACTTTGTCTGGTGGTATTGTTACACACAAAGTTACTTTAGGTGATAACCCTTATTGTAGTTATGGAAAATATAAGACTTTCATATGTCCATGCTCACACATGCTTGCAGTGACGGAGTATTGTGGCACAGATGTGTTTCGCTACATCGCTGACGAGTACACAGTAGCGAACTTGCTGAAAGTTTGGGAGTCATCATTTGAACCGATCATTCACGAGGACTATTGGCTAATGGTTAACTTTCCGATCCTTTTTCCTAACAAGAATAGACTTCGAGTTGTGAAGCGCGGACGACCTAAATCCACTCGCATTCGAAACGAAATGGATGTGTCGCAGTGGACAATGACAAATCGGTATGGGTTGTGTTCTCAAACTAGCCATGATAGGCGGACATGTCTATCCCGACCCCAATGAGATAACAATTATAATGGAGACAACAATTTATTTATTTTAATTTACTTTATGGTTGAAACAACATTCGTATTGTGCTGTATTATATTGTCGTTTAGTATATTGTGTTGTAATATATTTCGTATATTACTACTTCATGAAATTTTAGTTTCAGATTATTGCTGTTATGGCTGAGCTTGGTCCCGTCAATCAGTCGTTGCTTTATTTGCAAAGAGACCACAGATCTGTGACTATCTAGGAAGAACGCAGAGTACAGGTCATATTAAAAAAATATTTACCAGTTTATTGAAGAAAAAAAAATTATTTAGTAATTTTTAAATTAATTGTCTTTTTATTTATATTTTAGCATTCTTCTCAGCTTGATTGCTCCGGAGTAGGACGGTTTCCAGGGGAATGGACGAACCATGTACCTGGTCGCGTTGTACAGTTAATACAAGCTATCGGACTTGATGAAGCTTTTCGATTAAGAAAAAAATAGTTAGACCACGCATTGATTACGGCGCTGGTTGAGAGATGGCGTCAAGAGACGCATACGTTTCATCTACCGACTGGTGAGATGACAGTGACGCTTCAAGACGTAGCAGTATTATTTGGGCTGCCCGTGAACGGACGACCAGTTACAGGGTCTTATGATACATTACCGACCGTACGTTGGCACGAACTTTGCCAAAACCTCCTCGGTCACACACCTCCGGAGGACAAACTTATGGGTGGTTGCCTGAACCTGAAATGGTTAGAGTCCACTTTCGATTGTGTACCCACCAACGCCGATGAGGGCATTATGCAGTGTTACGCCAAGGCGTACTGCCTGATATTGATCGGGATAATATTGATGCCTAATAAATCTAATAATTTGGTTAAGTTAGGGTACTTACCACTGTTGCGCGATATGCTTGGGTTGCATCAGTATAATTGGGGCAGTGCCACTTTAGCAGTACTATATCGAGAGCTGTACAAGGGATGTCATAAGGAGACCAAAAAAAATTTGGGACCCTTATTTTTATTACAGTGTTGGGCATGGGAACGACTCCCAAGACTACGACACGTGTCTCTCTCTACTACTGGCGATTGGATGGGTGACCTACAGATAGGAGACTTGAGGTTCCCAGGCGCCCCTTGGGGGTCTCGGTACGTTATTATATAATAAATATTTACGCAATTCAAATATTTCATTTCATGTAGTAATAATTAATTTTTATGGCTACATACAGTTGGAAAATATCTTTCAATTTCGATAGCGAGCCGATGCACGTATTGATTGTGTATCGTGATCAATTAGATCGTCTACAGAATAACGAGGTCAATTATAGATTTACGTAAAATGTTACTGATGTTTATTTATGATTATATTTATTATTTAATTAATTTATTTGTATGTTGTTTGCAAGATGATTTGGATGTCGTATCCAACTGACCTCTTAGAGCAATTACCACAATATTGTCGAGATGGCCAAGAAATTTGGATGACGTCTGTGCCCCTAATATGCTACGAAATTGTAGAGTACCATTACCCTCATCGTACGCTACGACAGTTTGGATTTTGCTAAAGAATTCCATGGCTAAGCGACACATATAAGGATATGCATTTCAATAGCCGGAGGGAAAAATTTGGTACAGACTGGTCGATAGTGCACGAGGCACATATACGGGCATGGGATAGCCGGCAACCACTAGATTTGAGTAACCTTCAGGCTAGTACAAATGTCTTTGATGATTACAAGCCCTGGTATTGGGGAGTCACAAGGCGGTTCATAGTGAACCCATCTTACCGACCAAACTTCAGCTATCATGCAGTAGGAGGTCGCCCGACAATAGAGGTATAATTTAATTAGAACATATATTTATTATTTTGTGTAATGTTCATTTACTTAGGTGCAATCAACTTTATGTTGCAGGAACCAGATATTTCAGACCTGATGCGAATGAGTGAGCTTGCAATTCAAACAAGACAACCAGGAGATTTTGAACGGGTTACACACTTATCACACGACATTTATTCCCGTGCCTATCGTCGGCAATTGCCACACCAGATGCCGAGTGACGTTGGTCCGGGACAGGAACGCGTAGGAGATCCGTCGTTGGAGGACGACGCCAGTACCGAACCATCTACCTACGGGATGGATAATTTCTTTTCAGATTATGGCACCAAACTGGGTGTCAATTGCGGATTGTCAGTGGGTAACACATTTGTCACCCCGATGATGGATGCTCCATCATCGAGCTCAATATCTATTCCTAGTGTGACATATGATGTACCCAAAGGAATTCAAAGACGCGTGTCGCCGGTCCCATGGGAGTGAAATGATGAACATTTGTTGCCCATCGTGGAGGAACCAACATATCCATCTACCATGGACTTGGGACACATTACTCAAGTCGATCATCTTCAAACAAATGACACCGAGAAACTTCCACTTCCTTTACGGCGGCAACGGAGAAATATCAAACGTAGGGGGTGTGGTACATAGAAACTCAATGACGACATGTATTATAATTTGTAGAAATGTATTATATATTCACGTGCATTTTTTTTTTTTTTTTTCCATTCCAATTAGTGCAAAGGTGTAATTTTATTTTCATTTCAATTAGTGTAATTTTTTTTTTTAAAAACGCATATGTTATTTTCGTTTTTTTTGGGAATCATTTCACACTAATCACAAAATGGTTCTTCTAAGCCAAATATGAATGAGCAAAACGGTGGGAAAACGGCAAAAAAAAGTTAGAAAAAATACGAGGTGGCCTGGCAATACTGTAACACAAAATACTCTTGAAAAAAAACGCTCTTTAAAAACGCAGAACACTTCTGCGTTTTTACTCTTTTTTTTTTCTCTTTTTTTTTTTTTGAAAAACGCAAAAGGGAAATACGTTTTTAAGAAACGCAAATCCCTTTTGCGTTTTCACTTTGCATTTTCTCCTCTTCAAATACGCATTTGTGAAAAGCGTTTTTATAAAAACGCAAATCGCTTCTGCATTTTATTTCAACCCTGTAAATAAATTTCAACCCTATTGTTTTCAGAAATTAAGTTTTTAATTTACATTTTATGTGTCAAGAACTCTATATGTATGTGGGTATTAAATATGTTTTTCGTTTATCATTCATGTGTATAAATAAAATCATAAATTTATTCATAAAAAAGATTTAAAACTAAAAATTCATTTTTTTATTTTTTAAAAGAAAGATATTTAATATTTTTATTTATTAAAGTAATAATTTATATGTCAACATAAACAAATTTTTTGTAAAATAATTTTATATCCAAAGTAAATTTATAAATTGTACTTAAAAAATTTTAAAATTAGTCTACTCATTTTTGTATTGCATATTTAAAAGTAATACAGATATTTAATTTTAAAAAATTTAAATATTTTTAAAATATATGTTGAAAATAATAGATAATATCTTTCATTCTATTTTGAACATAATTTATATTAATTTGATATTTTTTATAGTTATAGATATTATGAAATGGCACGCCAGATAAGTTTGCGTCGCTTGAATTTGACAAGTAGTACTAATAATTATTTAGAGATTCATCGTACAACCAAAATTTCAGGATGTACGATCGTCTTGTGATTTGTTAAATAAGGACAAATTAAGCAAGTAAAGTAAGCAAGAAGTACTAACAATACGCGTCAGCTGTTAAATAAGACGTGGGAGTGCAATTGCATGTTAAGGCAAAACGCCACGTGACGGCTGCACCTGTGCTTTTCCGGCAGTAGAGTAGGAGAGGAGTGGACATAATGCCGACAACCACCCAATAGCGCCGGGTGTCGGTAGCTCTGGCGTCACAAGCAGCAGCCAGCACGTAATGTATGCTCACGATTTTCACGTATAGTTCCTGCCTCTATCCTTGTTTCGGCAACCTCCTCCAACTTCTAGTTATGGAATACAGTTTTGTCCTTTTCCTTTTCCTGGTGCTCTGTTAGTTTGGTAGTGTTTCTAATTTTGTGTTTCTAATTTCATGATAATTTTGTTTCTATTCTGAAATATTCTAAAAATAAAAATAAATTTAGTAACGTTCATTATTCTCAAAATTGTTTCTTTTAATTTCTAAGAACATAAATAAAAAAACGTGTTTTGTTGCAAACATCTGTTCTTTTATTTCTTTAAATTAATGTATGATGGTCAACGGGTGGTGGTGGTCGACGGAATGAGAGGAGTAATAGTTTTGTAGGAATGAATAAGAATCAACAGTTTTCTTGTTTTTCAGATTTTTACGGAATTCATAAAATAGTTTTAAATTACTCCCAAAATTTTGGGAACAAAAATGTGTTTACAGAAAACAGTTTTGTACATTAATCTCAAAAATTTGATAACATAAATCAGGAAACGAAAATAGTAACCAAACTCCAAGAAATTATTCACTTGATATCTTAAACTGCAAGAAATTATTTCTATATGATTTTAAATAGAATGAAAAAAGATACACGTCTTTTATTCTCAAATTAGTAAACATTCTTACCTCGAAAAATAATTAGATATATTTCCGAAAATATAAAACATACAATAATGTTTTCTTTAAGAAACGCTCCTCAATTTTTTCCTAATAATTTATTTTGACCGTGAAGTTATTTATACTAGTAGTTTCGCATTTTTAAATAGTTTTTAGGGTCGTTACTACTAAATACATTTTTTTTAAACACGTGTTACAAAATAGTTATGTTCTTTTTTTGTTACGATTTTGCCCCTCATGTTATATTCAACACGATCTTGTTAACACGAGATCGTGTTATATTCCACTTTCACCGCCGTTCAAATTTTACCAAACCGTCGCACCTATTTTATCTCACCAAAACAACCATACAATATACCCAACATAACCTCCACTCCCGCAAGTGCATAGGCTAAGTCCCTTCTCTCTCTCTCTCTCTCTCGCATTTGTTTAGAGCGACGAGTTCAGGGTCACCGTCATCGTATTATATTCAATACAATCTCGTGTTATATTCTAATTTTTTATTCAAATTGATAATTCTTTATTTATATTCATATGCTTGATTTTTCCTAATACAAACCAATCATCAAATTGGTACTTCCAAAATTCTCACTGCAAATTGCCCAGAATTGGAGTGGGGTTTGCAATTGATTCTAGAAATTACTCGAAATTGCCTTCGGATTCCTGTAAGATGGTGCGAAATACACTTTTCCATGTTTCGGCAAACCTTACTACTTTGTTGTTTTCACATTTGACTACGTAAGGGTTTGATCAAAAAGCAGGGAATCGAAGATGATGCACATGGCCTTCTACTGGGGAATAAAGGCCACCATCCTTTTCGATTTCTGGAAGACCAATTCATGGTTTATGTGATAAAGAACGCCGAACAATCTTGATCTAAAAAATCAAATCTGGAAATTCCAGATTTGATTTTTCAAATCTAGAAGTCAAGGAGCCTAAGGCAGTGCTCGCAACGGTGAGAGGTGAGAATGACGGAGGCTTGGAATGGTGGACTGGGACGGCAAAGATGGTGGCGAGATCAACGGCGAAGATGCAAGATCCAACCGATCGATCAATCAATTTCAGTGGGGAAAAGAGAAAGGGCGAAAATGGTGGCAACGACAATGGTGGTAGCAGTGGAAAACTCCAAAGCGAAGACGACGAAGATGTTGGTGAGATCGACGATGAAGATGCAAGAGACGGTTGATCGATCGATCTCAGTGGGGAAAGGAGGTAACGAGGCAACGGAACGACAGAAAATCGAGGGAAAAGGAAGGGGTAGTGGAGGAAGGGTAAAATCGTCCATTCAAAAAATTTAGGAGTATTTGGTATAAAGTAGCTCTTTTTGTTAGATTACTGGGTGCAAAAAAAAATTGTGGGGCCATTTTGTAAATTTAGTCTTTTAAGTAGATTTTTTGGTATTTTTCCCTAATTTTTATGTATATTTTATTTGATTATTTAAATGTAATTTTTTATTTATTGTTTTTTTTTTTAAAAAAAAAAAAAATTATTAGTTAGTGCGGTGTATATTGTTTTTTATATTTCTGTGAGTGAACGATGTATTGATGTATTATTTTGAAGTGTTTAAAATATTTATTTTTTTATTTTTTAATATTTTTTTTTATTAATATTATAAACATTTTAGTTTTAGGGGTTGAAATTAAGAGTATTATTCAATATTTGATATAATGATAAAATTTTAGTTCAACATAGTTTTAAGTATAAAGAAATGTGTGTTTAAATTAATTTTTGTATTTGTAGTATAGTTAGAAAAACATCACATTTTCATAAAATTATGTGTAATTATTTCAGTCATTTTTTTTAATTAATATTATCATAAAGTGTTAAAAAATATTATATTGTATACGATATAGTGCTAAATAATGATTGGGTATCTAAGTTTGTTTAATATTACAATTTTAGTTGAACATAATTCGAATTTTTAAGATGTATGTATTAGCGAGTTCATTTTTGTTTTTATAATATTTAAAAAAAAAATTGTAAATTAATGTTAATATAATTTTGGTTTATGTTTTTATTTTTTTAGGAATTTTTTTGTAATTACTTTATTGGTATGTTTGGCCATCCATTTAAATAAAAGGATTAGAACATATTATTCGCGATAAAAACTAATCTTGACTAAAAGATGGCTAGGACTAAAGTGATGAGTAATAGTTAAATCACTTTTAAAAATAGCATGTAGTCTATGATTGTTTAGTTTTTCATTTACAATATCGACTTTTATTAGTCATCAATCGACATCTTGAGGGAAATAAGCAGGAATGTTAGAAAAATTTTGCAGGAAAAAATATGCAGAAAAAAATGGGGGCAAAAAATGGGTGGAAGAAAATAGCCCAAAAAATGGGTTGTGCGAAATGAAGAGAAAATGGTGTCAAATTATATTGGAAAATTACCTATAATTATACATTCACATTACTCAACAGATCCATTATTAATGGCAAGCGGGTTAAAAGAGAATAAAGGCAAGGCACCAATACGGAGTTCACAGTATGGGGAAGGCTCAAACTTAAGAGAAGGTTCCAAAGAGTGATACACCAATAATGGGGTTATATGTAAATCCTACTAGTTATAGAAAAACTACGTCCATTCAAAAATAAACTTATTTTCATCACTGATTCAAAATCTTATTTTAACAATGTTATCGTCGAAAAACTTGATCCTCAACCACCTCGAAATTTTGTAACCAATGACTAAAATTGTCGTGACCAAAAATTGACGACAAACGAAGTGAATTAGAGGTATATTGTTACCTAATGCACAATCCACAGAAATACCTATTGATTGAACACGTGACGATCCTAAAGTTATAAAAAGACCTCAAAGTGAAATTGACCTAATGAAAGCATGTGTAGAATGATTTCATAATATTAAACATGCAAAGGAAGACACGACAACAATCTAGAAGCATGAATCCAGAAGATTCTCCAACTTCCATATACCCAAAGTGATTCAAATCTTTCTGATTACAGCAATGATGACAACGAGTAGAAGGTACTTGAAATGCTACCTATTGCTAAAAAACAATATACTTATAATATCGTTTTGGTCTTATTATTGTAATGACAATGTATGTTAGTCTTCTTTTTAATCTCAATTTTTTATTTTTTATTTTTTGGCATTGATAACAAGTATATCTTTATTTTCAAATATATCTTGTCAAAATAAAAATTAAAAATAAAAGATTGATTATTACTACTTAAAGTCAATTTGCAATGTCAGCTTTCTAGTTAGTTGTATTACAAGTAATACCATACTTTATAAATTAATATAGTTAATGTTCAGAGATTCCACAAAACCACAATTTATTTGTTTCAAAAATTAATATAGTTAATGTTTAGAGATTCCACAAAACCACAATTTATTTGTTTCAAAAATTAATAGAGTATTTTAATTTTGTGTTTCACAAAATCACATCATGAAAGATTAAAACACTTACAAATGACATTTTTGTTGAATCAAATGAAAAAAAAAAAAAAAAAAAAAAAAAATCAAAATAGCATTTCCAATCTTACATAAAGCACTATTCAAAACATCATTTCAATATATGAAATAGAGTTTTCAAATTTCAACATGAATTGCCAATTTAAATGGTATATTCACAGGTAAACGCTATCTCAAATAGCGACTTCAGCAAATGCCCTACTTGCGAGAATAAATTTTCAAGGGCCTTAAAAGCCAAAAAACAAATAAGCTAGAGTGACGTTAGCAGAAAAAATTTCCCTCGCCATATAAAGAAGGATGAATTGTCCAAATTTAGCATCCAAAAACCAAAAGAAACCCACCCCCCGAGTCCAAAATGTACACTATCCAAAGGGGAATGGGTCCATTGGGAAGGGACAATTCAAATTACCAAAAAAAAAAAAATAGTAACCAGGACCAAAGTACAATGTACAATTTTTCTTTAATTTTTTTTTTTGGGGGGGTGGGGGGAGGGGGAATTATCTCTCTCACAGAGCCGGTAGCCCGGACTACTTATCCTGTGTTTCTGCTTCACCAGATAACTCTACCTCACCACCACTAACCTTTTTATCATCGGTAGCTAACTCTGTCTCCTCCTCCTCTGCACTTTTCTCTTCCAGCTCCTGCTTCTCCTTTGCGCTTTTCTCTTCCAGTTCCTGCTTCAACCTCTTGATCTCTACATCCTTCTCCTCTAGCCTCTCTTGCAAAATAAGCTCCTGTTGAATATATAAATCAGGACATATTTACATTTGAAACATTTTAAGTCCTAGGATAGGTAATCAAGCGGCAAAATTAAATGATTTTGCGAGACATTTGAGCTGAAATCATAGAACTCCCAACAAATTATCCAAGGACAATGTATTGAATTAAAATTAGTGTCTTTAGATGCGGGGTGTACATTAATGTTAAAGATAGGGCATTTTGCATTTGAGACATTTTTTATCATTTGAAAGTTGGAAACATTACCAACCATTGATTTAGATGTTGAGAAATTGAATGATAAACTCTCACCATAATATAATTTCATGATTAGTATATTTGATCTAACTGTAGGATATTTGTCATTAATGTGTTGAATAAAATTTATATAATAAAATAACTCAATGTACATTTTTCAAATATATTTTGCTTAAATATTTTAAAGGAATATTAAACGAAAGAAGATATTCCATGTCTTTCTCATTCTCTTAATTCTTTCCATTTCTTTAACAATTTATTCTCTCCTTCCTTAACTATTAATTTTGTATGCCTCTCTCTCTCACTTCCTCAATCCTTCCCATTTCATCAAAAGTTTCCTTTCTCTCTCCATCCCTAATTATGAAAGTCTCCCCTATTAAAACCCCCGTTCTCTATCTCTCTCATTCCCTAGCTAGCCACCCCTCTCAAACACAAGAACCACCACATCATGCACCTCTATCAACATGACCACGAGTCATCACAGAACAATCCTTTTTTGACCCTTAAAATTTAAACAAAAAAAACAAATTCGTAGATTTTACCGTACATGTATAATTTATTTTTATTTTATTTTTTTGGGAGCAGTACTCACTTATTCTTAGTGTGACTTTTTGTTTTTTTTCAAATGTTTGTATCAAGAATCAGGATTATTGAGCAACAATTACTTGAATTTCAAATGATGTCAAAAAAAAAAATCAAATATACTTTTAGGTTCAATTTTGATATCAAGGTTAATTGTGTTATTTCTTATATTGAATTTGAAGTTTTTTATCAGTGCGATTTGTTGTAACAACGATGGAGTAATATATATAATTATTGAAATTAAAATTTGCGCCTTCAAGCATGGAATATACGCAAGCATATTTATAGACTATGATGGAGTGTAATCCACACATTATGTTTTGTCCAGAAAACAATTGATCTATTAGAGGAGATGGGGGTAAATCTCAAAATATTAATTGAAGGGATATTTTTATCTCTTGAATTATATACTTGGAGTGATTTTAACCTTTTTATTCATAATCTTAATTATTTTGTAGAATCCACACTATTTATAATATAGATTAGATAATTTAAAGAAATTAACCAATTACATTTTAAATCTATTATTTAAATTACATAAGTTTATTTTTTATTAAAATAATATTAAAATGTGCTTTTTAGGCACAGATAATTACTAGTGTGTGTGTGTATATATATATATACACACACATATATCAAACAAAAGGATCTTAAAAAGCTTTTGAAATTTCTAAAACATAGTTCCCAAAACTAGTATTAGATCTTTATAAGTAGAGAAATTGGGTCTTGAAGCTAAATGGTTAGGGTCATAAAGGAGCTAGCTAACTGGCTTACGTTTATAAAATTATTTTCTACTTCCAAAAACACGAAATATAACCACTATTTTTTCAAAAACACAACTCAAAAAGTTTCACAGTACCCAATTTATCACATCACCTATTTTTAATATTACACTTTATTATTTTATAATTTAATTTCAATTTTCTCTCTATATATTTATTTTTTATTTCTCTAATTCTCTCTACCACATATTCACTCGATAAACATAACTATTATCTTTCATTTTCAATGTCATACTTCAATCAATGATTTCACTTTTACTTTCAATTTTTTAACACCTTAATAATAAATATTCTATTTTCTTAATAACTCAAACTAAACCAAACAACTTCACACAACTTTCAAAATATTGTTTTCAAAATTTTCAAAAATGATACCAGACAAGCTCAAAAAATTTCATTGCAGGAAAAACCAGAGCAATGGATCATTTAAACATTTCTTGATAATCTGATGATCATGTGATTTGCTACGAAGGAATGGAAGGAAGAAGAGAGAAGAATACCATTTCATTCGATTTTTCAACATCGTCGGTCAGTCTTTCCATTTGCTTGTACAATCCTGCATGCGACAACACAAATTATCATTATGACAATCATTAAACTGAACCGAACCTAAAGTGTGAAGCAACAAACTCAATATGATGAGATGAACAGAAAATCTTCCTGATTCGGCAGTGCATCCACTAAAGGAAGAGCAACTGTTTTCTTTTCCCTGAATAAATTTGGCCGAGGTACCTTTTTCTATTTATTGTTTATAATAAGAATCTCCCACGAAAATACAATGTTCATAGCATCTTAACATGAAATTGATTTCAGCTTCAATAAAATTCAGAAAGTAATTCATCATTCATAAAAAAGGGCTCGGCATTTGTTCAACTCGTCACATGATTCATATAGGGCGAATTGTGCAAACCATGGCTGGGATATATCTGGCTCCAATTAAGCATTTACTAATAAGTCATTCAAAGAAAGGGAATAAGTACCATTGGCATATTTTGGAAGTACAACAATCATAGAGGGCAAAATGGATGTAGGAAGTTAAAAAGCTTCAAATGTATTTATATGACATGCGCTAGTGTGGTAGTGGATGCTCAGAGTCTTTTATATGTGTATTTCTATATCATGGAATTTACAAAGTTTGCAATGTTATGTGTATATATGCCATGTAATTCGTCAATATCTTCATCCTACAATTGGTTTTTGCTCTATAGTCTTAATGTTTGTACAATGATTGTCCTACAAGACCTCACCTTGTCGATGAAGAAAAAAAATATGTCATATGGATGAACAGGTTTACCAGTATTTGTTTATGACCCTTGTTCTTTTACTTGGCCAAGAAAGTAATAAAAAAGACACAAGGAATGTCCGGCCACCGTCAAACTGATTGCTGACCAAATATGTTAATGAACAATCCAAATCGGACCCAACCCGCAAAATTGCCACCTCTAGGTTCTACTAACAAGCTCTAATGTCGTTAGGCAAAGTAACATACATTAACACGCACCATCATGAGGATCAATATGGTCTTAATACATTTTCTAGTACCAGAGCAAAAATACTCGAAGTTTGTACCAGAATTTCAGCAAGCATTCAATTCACAAACTGACAAGTGTACTGCAAAATGCATCACGACCATTAGAAAAAGGAAAGGAAAAACTACTTCCACTCTGCAGGATCTGAATGGCATGCTTATATTAAACCTCCATTAATTTCATATATCAATTACAAATCTCTATTCATTTCACTGATACAACTTTCCTTCTAGAGTTTTTTCGGTAACAGATGGTCGGTTGGATTATGATGATAGAGACATTTATTAAATATCTGCACAAAATTGTACAATTGTTCAACAAATGTTGGAATACGGTACAGGTAAATAGTTCACAGAATGAAAAACATATCCTTTGATATCATCCAATTCATAAATGTCCAAATTGCACCTAGGAGCAAGGCGCACCCTTGCCCAAGGCTAGGCGCAGCCCATTGAATGAGGCGCGTGCCTCTGGTGGTTAAGCGCAAGGCGCTGGCCGCACTTAAGCCACACTTAAGGCGCACCTTTGTTTATGTCTCTCTTAGGGCAAGTGTAATTCAATTGGTTGCTACAACTTAAATGTACTACTATTTGACTACACCAGATTCCATCCTCAGTCAAATAATAAAATAACCCTAGAATTAAACGCTCCAAAACAAACTGTCTGGTCTTCTAAGGAGCAGTAGCAACAGAACAGTTTGTTCACCTTTTTCAGCAACAGAGTTCTTCACCTTCTTCAGGGATCAGAGGTTAGTACCTTCCCCTTATTCTTCCTCTTCTTCTTTTTCCTCTTCTGCAAACCATCCAGGGTCTTCTAAGAAGCAGCAGCAACAGACAGAGTTTGTTCACCTTTTTCAGCAACAGAGTTCTTCACCTTCTTCAGGGATCGCAGGTTAGTACCTTCCCCTTATTCTTCCTCTTCTTTTTTTTCCTCTTCTACAAACCATCCAGGGTCTTCTAAGGAGCAGCAGCAACAGACAGAGTTTGTTCACCTTTTACAGCGACAGAGTTCTTCACCTTCTTCGGCGATCTCAGTTTAGTACCTTATTGGTCTTCTTCCCCCAGTGACTTAATACTTCTCTTCTTTTTCCGTTTTTTGGTTTTCTTCTCTGTTTTCTGTTTCTCAATTTAATTCCTCTTTTGAGTTCTTTCAAGATTGTGTTCTATTTTATTTTCCTTTCTTTTTTTTGTCGTTTTCTTCTCTGTTTTTTGTTCCCCATTTTTTCGTGTCTGTTTCGTGTTCTTAATCTTTTGTATTTGGCCTTTTCTTGTCTTCTTTTTTTCTCTTTTTTTCAGAAATAGATTGTGTTCTTTTTCAGAAACAGAGATTGCGTTCTGTTTTCAACGTATTGCTGTCTGTTTTTGATTCTTGATATTCCTCTGTTTGCTGATTCTCAATGCTTTCGGTTTCTATTCTCATGTCTCATTCTTTCGTGTTTTTTATTTTTTTTGGGTATTTCAGAACAAATAAATAAATGGTTTCTGTTTCATGAAAATTAAGTAGCTTGCTACAGTTCTGTTTATTTAGTACACATGTTTACATAATGCTTCCAAGTTCCTCCAATTAGAAAATAGTTCCTCTTTATTTCCTCAATAAACTAGTAAATATAATATTTAGTTGCTTGCTGTTTTCGTGCTATAATTATAGATAAAAATTGCAGTTTTCTCAAATTAAATGGCAACTGAAGTATCAAAACTAGATCCAAGCATGGTCATATGAGCATTTGAAAAATACCCAATAAAAATACATCCGTTTGTAACTTTCATGGAGAAGTAAACAAGGATGCGTATTCCAAGCTACACAACACCTTGTTGGGGGCATAGGTATGCGGTTGCATGCTTAAAATGGTCATCTCAAAAGGAGAAGGAGATCAAAGAATAGATGGCTAAAATGAAACAAGACAAAGAACAAGTTAATTTAGGTGTCTCTGATTCTGATGATGACTTCAGATACTATGATGATGAGGATAATGTTCAAGAGGTGATTTCAGATAAGAAACGATGTTCATTCAGTAAAAAATCTCATACAATTGCTCAAAAAACCTAAGCACGAGGGGCAATTCAATATGTACTTCACCCCGATCCAGAAATTGTTGTCAAAAATCGAAAGGGGAAACAAACTATGTTAGCTGACAGAGATTGAATGAACAAAGAGTTGAGGTCCCGAGCTTGTGCACTAATAATGAGATGGATGGATGATGCAAGAAATGAATTTAACGTAGTCGAATATGAAAGTTTAGGACAGGTCCTGAGCTTGTACACTAATAGCAAGATGGATGTATGATGCAGGAATTCTTGTCAAATATAACAGTTTCCAGGCAATAATTGAAGGTGATGGACCATATGGTCCAAGTATGAAAGCACCATCACATCATGAGGTCAGATTCCTCTAATTAAGAAAGAGGTTGAGCACACAAATATATTGCTCAAAAAAAAAAAAATGGACGTTCTACCATGGCTGATGGTTTGAAGGACAAGCGAGAGAAGACTTTGATTAAGTTTTTGGTTATAATAGTCCAAGGGGAAGCATGTCTATCGATGTTTCCTCATATGGAAAAAGTGGAGAAAATGTTTTGACCGACTTAGCAATTGTATGGATAAGATTGGACAATCCCAAGTGGAACAAGTGGTCACCAATAGCACATATCTTTGCTTTGAAATTTTATTATTTTTTGTTTGTTTCATACATCATAAGGAGGTTGTTGGAGGCGAAATATCCACACTTACACTAGACACCGACATATCCACACTTATGGACAGTATGATCCGCCCTGACATCTTCTGGCTACCTAATATGCACAGAACATTCAAAAGAGCAGTGTCCTTAAACGGTTATATTTACAACCGCCCCGGTGTAATGAACATGATGAAAAGATATACTAGGCAAAAAGACTTGCTTAGACCTACAAAAACCTGATTTGCAATGGCATTTATCGCTTTGCAAGACTGCATCTGCAAAATAGTTATTGGAGAAAGATGTTCACCTTAGAAGAATGTATAACTAGCAAACGTGCAAAAGAGCCACAAGGTAAAAGAGGGGTTGAAATTTTGACAAGCCATCATTTTGGAATAGTGCAGTCTTTGGCCTTAAGGTCTTGAGGCCTCTTGTTCAGGTAGTTCATTTGGTTGATGGTGAGAAAAAATCTCACATGGGATATATCTACAATCCTTCATAGATAATTAGGACAAGTACATAGAAGTTTTTCAAATTATCAATAATAGGTGGAAAGTTCAACTCCATCGCCCTTTACATACCTGGACGCTAATTGAATCCGCAATACTTCTATGTGAATCCTAGTACAAAGCAAGAAGAGAACTAAGCTAAATCAAACTCGCTTGAATGATTTGATATTTCTAAAATATAATAGAGCATTAAGATATCGATATCAAGAACCTGATGCCATTGACCCCATCTCATTGGATGACGTTGATTAAGGGAGTGGTTGATTGGACGAGTTGATAGTAATTTTGATGATAATAATTTGTGTTTGACAATGAAGATGGATTTATTACCATATAGAAATTCAGGCGCATAATACACATCAATACTCCAATCAAGGTTTTAAATCGCGGTATCGGGTTACGTAACGGTAACGGTCGCGGTGTAACGGTATCGAGAGTATCGGCTTGTCCGTAACGGGAATCGGCCGTAACGGTCGTGAATTAATTAAAATCACCAGAACATCCTCAAAAACTCAATAAGAGTAATTGTTTTACTCATTTAACTTTTAATAAACGCATTATAATAGGTATTATGGCATTTTAGGATTATATACAACATAATAAAAACAAAAAAAACGAAAAACTGTCGTACTTAACAATCTTAAAAGAATAAGATGATGCACACAATACTTAATAAAAATATATTACACAAACATAATAAAAGAGTAAATTGTACTTCTACATTATATTACAAAAACAATACACTCATATAAGATTATCAATACCAAAACGAATTGCGCTCAAGCTCTTCATAGTCGGCGTCAGCATAATTCATACTATTTACTAAAATCATAATTAAAGCTAATTAACACTAAATTAACCATTATATATATAGTTATACATATAATGTCATAAATAATAATGACAAAAAAAAATGCTATAAAAATAAAAGTTAGAAAATTTTAGGACAAAATTGTAAACAAGTCATTTATCATTTTATAAATCAATATTATTTCTAAACCCCCCTAATTATCAACCAAACACACCCATGCCCCACCCAAATCAACCGACACACTCACTCACACGCCCAAATGAGATGGAGAGAGAGAGAGAGAGAGACGAACGGAGTGAGGCGAAGACGAGGAGCTGCGACGCGACGGAGAGAGCTGCGACTGAGACGTCTCCGGCAACGGCAAGAGCTATGTTTGGCGGCGAGTTGTTTCTATTAGGGTTTGGCGACGCCGCGATTGATATCTCAACTTTTGGCGAGGAGCTCTTTGATTTTTTGGTAATTGGTAAGTTTTTTTTTATCTTTTACTATTTTTTTCTTTACCTCTGCTCAATTATATGGAAGATTCTCTGAAGAAAGCTGAAAAACTAGAGCTCACATGGGTGTCGGACCTAAAAATAGAGCTGTAACTGCCGTAACAGCTGTAACTGCCGTAACGGCCTCCGTAACGGCCGTTACAGCACCGTATCGGTCCGTAACGGCCCGATACGGTGCGAATCGTCCCTAGACTCCGGAATCGGCCGTGTAACGGTATCGGAGGGTTCGATTTCCGATACGAATCGACCGTTACGGTACGTAACGGCCGATATTTAAAACCTTGACTCCAATACATTTCTCCCTCTGAGTCGGAATAAATATGTATTCAAATCTTCTCTTTCAAATTCAAAGTGGATGTTCCAAAGCGACTCTCAACAACTACTAGTTCCGGTTCTACATATTGATCGTTTTGAACTAAAAGAAAACTTTTGGATGCAATATTCACATTATGTATAATATCTTCACCCCCCTTAATAATGACATACAAGTCTATAGAACAAAGAAAGGCAGGATGCCCATGACGTGTACATAACGGATGAACCAAATCCTCGTTGAATTTTATTTTTCCATCCAAAGGGGCTCTCACATGTTCTGCAGTACCCCCCGTGAATACTCCACCGGTATGAAAAGTTCTTAATGTTAATTGAGTACCCGGTTCTCCAATAGATTGACCAGCAATAATACCTACAACTTCTCCCAATTCAACCAGGTCATTACGAGTAGGACTCCGGCCATAATATAATTGACAGATCCAAGATGTACTCCGACAAGTAAAGGGAGTTCGAATAGATATTGATTTACACAAGGAAATGTAGTAGCCACAGTCGCTGGAGTAGGTGCACCTAGATACAATTCGAGATCAAGAGTGACACTAAGGGTGAATTCGAGAAATAAAAAAAGTACAATCTTCAAGCTCATTTGCTCAAATTGACCTTATAGAGAAAGAATATGCAAAAACTCGAAGGAGAGTAAACAGGGAAGACCATGACTCTAACATGACGGCAACCTTTTTTTATGTTAAGATAAAAGGAGGACCTTTGATTCTCAACTCTTGAGATCGTTAAGAATATTTTATTTGCCTTTTCTCCTATTGATATTCAAAAAAAAAAGAATAGCCAGAGTGCTTGGGTGCTTGAGTTTATTTGGATTTTTATTACCATTGCTTTCTTATTTATTGGCTCGTTTCCTAGTGTAGTAATGTGATTTATGTTTAATGGGTTTTTGCCACTAAGTCACTGACACCCCCTGATATTTTCTAATACCACGAAAATTTGTTGACATTTAACAAATTGCATGGGAAGCCCTTATCGGAAAAAGGCAACTTACAATTACATTTTTACCCTTACTTTATGTCAATAAAAAGTGGGAAAAAAAAACAGACAACTGCTATGACTATCTTGCCCTTATTCATATATGTACTGGCATGAGTACTATAAATCCCTCCCTCCTTCCCCCCTCTCTCTGCAATATGGAATATGAACTTGGATGACATATTTGAGGGTGGTGGTAGAGAAGAGATGGCGCAGGTCGAATCTGAAGGTGGGGGGGATCAACGATTTGAGTAGGGAATTTTTGAGATGTCAATTTGAAATGACAGATCTCAGCTATTAATGTGGCGTTGGTTTTGGATGTCGTCGGCAACCATGGTGACGAGATTCCATTAGCGGCGACAAAATTTTGCTGGCAGTGGTGGATGCTTGAGAGAGAGAGAGAAGCGGTCATTCAAGGAGCTCTGGTTGGGAGTAGCGGCTCTAAGGTGAGACATTAGGGTTTTGGGAGCAGTTAAGGGGAAAGAAGAACGAAATAAATGGAAGAAATTCAGTAAGGATTTTCTAGTCATGTGATCATTTTATTAGGGGTTAGTTTTATCTTTTTATATAAGCAAAGGGTCAACAAAGTAATTTTCTCAAGAGGTCTCAAAACAAAAATGGTAAAACTGGAAGTTAATTGATAATATCAGCAAGTGGACTCCGATTTGGGAGGTAACATAATCAGATTCAAAGAAATAAGGGATCTCCTTGGTATTTGATAAAAACAGGGGGTTTCCATGGTTACCGTCTCAAAGACACAGTGTGTCAGTGGCAAAAAATATTTAATAGCTTAATAGCTCAAATTTAGTTCATAATTTCATTTTTTTCAAAGTAAATTTGCAATACAATAAATTATTCTGCATTTTTTGTAGATTATGCGCCTTACTTCGATCAGACGCATGCCTCGCCTTGCGCCTAGGCCCTCTAACAACTATGATCCACTTGTCCAAAACAAGTGCACTACTATGAAGTTATTTGCATGTTTAATGGCAACATCGAGCTCTCTCATTTCCAATTACATGTGCAAGCAAAATCTTATGCTTCAAATTTTTTATAGGTCAAAGAGCAAGATAGGACCGAAAATATGTGGTAAGGCCAGCCTCCTAAGCTAACAAATAAGGTTCCTTCAAAGAAATCTTGAGGTACTAGATGCCTAAACTGTAATGAAATTAGAACATATCCAAAACACAAGGGTAGGGAAAGATGAGAGCTTCACACATTAGATTTGCTCTCTCTCTAGAAACTGTGAATTGCTGGAATTTAGAATTCAAAAGGGTAGGGATCGCGTCTTAATCTCGTCTTCAAAATGGCGCTAAAATTTCTATTAGGTCATTTGCATAAAGAAATGAACAGATTGTATCATGCTGCCACACGAAGGCCAAGAAATAAAGTTCAATTTAATGCTCTCCTACAGCACGTTGATCTATAGTAGCACAGTCCGAAGTTGCATCTTCCTAAATCAAAACATAGGGATAAAATTTTCTCCTCGGCCAATTTTTTACTTGTTTATAACAGCTTATTATATGAAATATGAATACAGTAGTTTATTAGAACAATAACATAACCAGCAAAAATCCTATTTCCACTAGTTTTTGAATGTGCGTAACAGATAAGCAAATCAAGTACAGCTTGCAATTCATTTGATCATGAAACAATAGTAATAACAAGTTTAAGATCCCATAAATGCAAATAATTAATGCATCAAATGTAGGTCAGAAACACTGACCTTCAAATTGACTTCTCAGTTCAGCATTCTGAGATTTCTGTAGAGCAAGTTTCATTGCTAACTCGTGCATCTGCCAAGACAAACATGTCAAAACAGTCAATTTAACCATTTTATAGCATTGCTGCCACAAAATCTAAGCTGACCTGTATAAAAAATAAACAAATTAACATATCTCATGCCATTTATTCAGGATCCTAAACCGGTGCTCCATTCTAAACCATAACGTCTAGACATTAAGAAAAGTAAAGAAAGCACCATCCAAGTGGACAAAAGAGACTTATTTAAATTCTGAAGTGAATAATTGGACTTTTCCCACACGACATACACAACAGTACAAATCACTTACTTTCCTGGTAAATAAAAGTCCCAACCCCTCCCCCACTGCCTTCCACCAAGAAAATCTTTTCCAAGACCGGAGTCATTTAGGATTAAAATAACAGTAAAACAGTATATCATGATGAATTACATCAACATGTCTACATAAATAAATGTTAAGAATGATATAGAAACAACTTAATTTATCAAGGGCTAAAGATGTTTCTTTTGAAATTCTGCTCAAACTCCTACACAAAAATTCATAGGTGCCCTAGTCCTTTTCATATCTATTCTATTATATAAAGCCAGGTTTAACTACTATTCATTTATTTACGTGATTTTACATAAAAGCCTTTACTATCTTTGAATATTACCAATACAATTGTCACCTCAATATTGGTCTATAGTTCATCATCACTATTAAAGTTTCTATCACTATTCTATCACCATCACTATTAAAAATTAAAACTTTTTTAACTTTTTTTTCAAAAATACCTAAAATATAGTATAAATGTTATAATAACTACCATAAAAATCATCAATTTCTTCACTATTAATTTGTGCTCAAATTTTCCTTATAAGATTAAAAATTAAAGACTCATATTTTTAATTATTTTTCATAAGACATATTTAATGTATATATTATAAATATTTTATATACAAACACAATTCTTTTCCAATATTTTTATCAACATATTTTCAATATAATTACAAATTGCAACTAAGCAATTTAAAAAAATAGCATATCCTTTTTTTGTATAATTCAAATTTTTGTGCATAAAAAATACTATTTAATAGAAACCTAAAAAGCGTAATTAAGAAAAAAAATTAAAGTAAACATTTTGTGGGCCTTTTTTGATTTAAAGGTGTCTTAATTTGAAAAAAAAAAAAAAAACGTAGACTTTCCTTTATTTATAGTTAAAGGGTTTAAAATGGAATTTACCCTAAAAAATATTAATAAAACTATTTTAATGGATCATGAGCTTTACTTGTAAGCAATTTTTTTTTTTTTTTTAATTTTACTAAAAAGTGGAACATTAAAGTTTTATAGTAAAATTTTTATTAATGACAGGCACGGACTTGTCCGTGCTCTTTTCCAAGTTTATCTAATATATGAAGCAACCACCACAATGCCAAAACAATACCTTCCCTTCATTGGCTTGATTCCCAATTTCCTCATTCTCCTCCTGCAGAGTCCTGCATTTAGCCATAAGCATCTTCCCCATCTTGCTTTGCGGTGTAAAATTGATGGCAGCAACATTATCCTGCAACTCCTTTACTTTTTTATCCTTTTCCTCCACCAAATTCTGGCATATTGACATCGAGAAACATTGTCAGTTCAAATACAGATCTAAATATTTTGCCAAATGAGAAGCCAGAAACAGAATTTTCATAATAATAAATAACAAACGACCCAGATTATAAGTACAGGTTGTCATGAATCCAGTTATACTTAGCCATCTCATCTCTTAATGAATAAAAATGACTCCGACAAAAACTCGCATGCTTTATTTTAGTCTCCTGAGTCCTGATATAACTGGTCAAGCAAACTTGAACAATACACTCCTCGCATTTATATTACTCATTACTTATAGCTCTAAGGCTTTGTTGCTGTAGCATTACAATTCTAAAATATTAATGTGATATAGAAATGGACAGGTCCACTAGACAGAAATTGACGTCTAAAATATGGACCATACTTCGACAAGTCAACAATTGGACTTCACTAGCACGTGCAGTGTTGATGTCTCAGAAGCAAAACGATAATTAAAAAATATATTACATTTTAGAAGAGAGAGAAAGGGATGATCATGGAAACAAAGCATGCCCAAGGTGCACCACAGTCACATTTTGTTGACAGTCAACTGCATCCTTCTCCCATTCACACAATGCAGTTGGCAACCACAATTTTTGCTCTTAAGTTATAGATCACCAAAATGCCATACTTGGTTCACCCCACCCACCCCGAAAAGGGAGGGGGGAGAGCACAATAAACCACCAACATATTCAAAGGAAGCATTTATCTCCACCATAGCCTTTAGATTTTTGGAACACCAAAAATTTAGTCATTTCATTGATAGGCGCTCACTTCAATTTTATTTTTTTAGTGGATGGGCGGATGGGCATTATGACCTTTTGATATCTTGACCAATTATTTTCCTATTCACCACAATGTAATAGAATCTTTTTTTTAATAAGCAAACACAAAGGTAAGCATCAATTTCCAAACATTGCCCCATTCGAGGTTTACAGTACAGATTGCCACCAAACAAATGTTCAGATTAATGAGTTTAGATGAAGCCAAGTACATCATAATCCAATTCAAGGTCAAACAAGTCAAAGTTCCTTCTCCCTTTCCAACTTCACCGATACACATTATATATGCATGTGTGCTTACAGTGTTTGTGTGTTATATCATAACGATCAGTGCCAACCACCAAATGTAGGAATATTTTTTCCCAAACTACATTATTGCTTTTGCAACTACTTTGCCCCCATCCAATCGCACCACCATTGCCTATGGCCCTATGCCACGACCACCACCGCTTTTTATGAAAATAAATTACCAAGGTCCAGATAAATTATATCCATTCTTTCGCATATTGCTGCAGATAGAAATCTACAATTTCTAGCTGGTCTAACAGAAGATGCTTAAATTACTTATGCTTCTCATAGATCAGTAAGCACCAGCTACGTGTGCCCTCTACCAAGTGCCTATGCATAAATAGGAAAGATGAGTACATGCAAAAAACTTTAAATACAACAAAGTCCAAACACGCACCTTCAAACGAGTAAATTCTTCATGAATCGCTGGATCTAATAACAATCTTCTCGCCTAGACAGTTCACAATGGCAACACCATAAGCTACTGGCAGAAGAAGATTCAAGAAAACCCTTATACAGGAAAACAAGGAAAAAAAGGATAACACAGCATGTATTATACTATTGTTCAACGAGGGAAAATGGTTGAAAATATTGGAATGCCAATAAAATAGAGACAAACAGAGATCATATGAAACCAAATTGCATATATAAGTAACTGGACCATGCACCTAAGGAATGTACGAGACATGTAGCAGCAGAGCATCCAGAATTTATAATAAGAAGATTGTTTATAATCTACAAAAGGACGGACATGGACATTGGTCAAAATTTAAGATTACAATCAGGTTGAACATGCACAAATAATTCTTCCAGAACTCTCACACTGGTATGAAATGCCAGCCGGGTGCTTCATTAGGTGACAAAAAAGATTCATAAACTGAATTTTAAGCTAAAGCTTGATGAGAGATGTTACATAATTTATGATAAATAGAAGCTTCTTTTCCATCAGTAATGAAGTGGAAAATAAAGCGGATGTAAAAGAGAAATTAAATTGGATCTTATTTAAGAAATTCCAATTTCAACTACTAAGAAAAATCCCAAAGTCACTCCAGACCTCTATCAAAAGCAGATAAACTTAATCGTCAGAGGATGAAAGATAGTAAAATATATTTTAAAAAACAAATCACACAAGTCCTTATTTCTCAAAACTATATGGGCATCAAAACTTTCCAGTTGACTAACTAATATCTAAATAGAAAATTAATTCTTCATGCTTAAACCTCAAACCCTGATGATGATTGACTCAAGACGCTAAATCCTCCAAGTGATTGAAACTTCTATCCTAAATGCTTCAACAATATTTAGGTACCACACGCGATTGATGAGCTAGTGATATGCAAGAGTTCTCCCAAGTCCCAATACAACACAATCAAAGCACCTTACTTCGACACCTTCAGTATACAGATCTTACAAGTCTTTTACAACGCTTGCCATATTAAAATGATGAATTCAAAATTGATATGTTATCCATCTGCACTAGTGCACTCTTAAAAGTGTCAAAACTTCCATTACATTATACATGTCTAACACAGAAGTCAACAACTATTAAGGTAGTATTCCGTGATTCAAAAATATCCCTCATGGACATGCCACTCATTAGTTACATCAACGGCAAGTATCCCAACAAAGCGGATTAATAGAGTGACACTTGAGTTTTATTCTTCTTTTCTTTTTCTTCTTCTTTTTTTCCCTTCTTTTTTTTTTTTTTTTTTTTTTTTGCCCCTTATTCGTTTGGGTAACAGGATAAGAATTGATGTGACTCTCATGAACTAATTTACAACTTCATGTAACCTTTTTAGTGGTTCCTTCTCAAACCTCTTCACAGTTCCACAAAAATCTTTGGGAAGATAAAAGAAACTTAAGCTTGAACACTTCTTGGCACATAGTGACATCTCACAACAGAGAAACTTAGCAAGGTTAGTAACAAATATTGTGAATTCTATATAGCTTTCCTTAACAAAGCTAAGTTAATTACTCAGCTAATTAATTGCAAGCCTATTGCAGTGACTAAGTCTTAGGTAATATATTCAAAGAGAGGAAAAAGAAAATTCAGAAAGAAAGCAACCCATGTATCACGATCAAGCCAAAATATTGGCTGGTCGTACCAAAATCCTAGAAATGATATTTAACCAAACAAGGCACTGAAAACTAAATCCATTATAAATTTACATATATATATAAATAAATAAATATATATATATATATATACACAACACACACACACACACACACATATATATCAGTACTATACCTGCATCGACGGCGGTTTAAGTTGCACTCTCAACTCCCGAATTGCAGCCTGAAAACGATTTAAAGGTACACACTAAGTAAACAACGTAAAACCCAGGCCCTTAACTTAGTTGAAGTGATATTGAACTTGGTTAACAAAGTATATAAAGATACATCAAACAATGTCATATTTGGAAAAAACATAAAATGAAAGTGCTACAGGATTGGCTTCCTGTTTATGCATTACTCCTGTATAATACAACTTAGCCAGATACTATGTGGGTATTGCAAGCATGCTGTGAGATGCAGAGCCTAAATCCTATTCACTATTTTTGAACCCACTGAGTTCTAAGAACCACGCTCCTTGCCACAAAGAAACCATAAGGAAAGCTGTATACATTATAATGAATGGAAGTTACATCAATAAGATTCTAAAAACAGCTAGATATTTTCTTCTGATCCATGCCAAACTCATTCTAATACAGCTCGAAATTTTCTTCTGAGCCAGGCAAAACTCTCATATTTCTCATGAAAAAGGGTAAAGACGTTATTTTCAAACACTACTGAACACCAACAATAGGATCCACTCGTATCGCCGAATACCAGGCCAACGAGTGGACCCAAGAGCTGACAGGTGACGTTGTGTGATGATCTCCACCTCATTTCTTTTATGTCCACGGTCCACCAAAGGAAATTCTTTCTTTTTTCCCTTTTTTAAACTGGGAGGAAAATTTATCTTCCTAAACGAATCCTTATCTAGTTCTGCAAAACCATCCTTCACACAATTCAAAGTTTATTGTACTTCAAAGTTCAAAATACCCTGTCAAATAGCACTATAAAGAGAACAAACAACTAAACCTTGTTCAACAAACAATACACAAATGAGCAGTTCAACCAAAACTTCTCACCTTCAACTCTGCAATTTCCTGTTCCCGTTTTGCAAATGTCACAATAAACGCAGCTTCCTTTTTCTTTGCTTTCTCTAGCTGACACATTTAAAGAAGTACGAGGATGAAATCACAATAATAGTGTTAACTTAACGTGGAGCACTTGACTGACAGCATATAATACAAAACCTGTTCTCTCAATGATTCCTCGGAAGACTTCAGTGTTTGAAGATAACTGACAACTAATTTAGGTTCTGAAGAGGAATAAAAAAGACTTGTTTCAGAGGCAAAGATAACAAAAAATGAAGACAACATGTAAATATCAAAAAAAATGATATCATATGCAAAAAGAGAGAATAAATCAAATTGCAAGCAGTGTAACTGAAGAAAAAATTAAGGACTAACCAGGCGATGTTCCTGGTGGTATGAAGGATTCATTCTGCAATGAAGAATGCCACTTCTGAATTTCAGACTTCGCAGCTTCAAGGTCCGTCTACAGCCAAAGCCATAATAAACAGAAACCATGTAAATTGACAGTGAAAATAAAAGCATAAAAAAAATATGCACCCTCTTTCTACCCCCAAAAGGCATAAATATTGAAACGTTCACCATAACTTTACAGACATATGAAACTGGAATTCCACAAATCATTACAAAACTGCAAAAGAATCTTGTTCTGAGAGCAGCCTTCCCCAAACAAATTAAAGCAAGTTCAAAAGAAATACACATACCAGATAATGCTTTATGGGAAAGGAAATTGGGATTACAAATGCTTTTAACGTTCCCATTTTTATTTTTATTTCCTTTCAGGAAAGTGGTATAAAGAAGCTCACAAAATTGAATGCAGTTAAAATGTGAATGTGAGTGTTGAAACTGATTAAACAAAAGTATGATAAGGAAAAAAAATCATTAAACAGTAATAGTAGTACCAAGGAAAGACCAGCTGAGACAAAACCACCTAGGAATATCAGAATACACAAGGACCATCAAAAGCATCACTGAGAAAGAGTATTATGGTCCTTAGTTACACAAAGCAGAATCCGGGATGGGGGCACTAAAACAAGTCTGAGTTTATCATATAATTAAAGTGTAATTTCCAAACCTGAGTTCCAATGACAGCAATGTCCCCATGTATAATAAATATAATGTAACAGAACTATTCACACTTCTATAAGTTGGTTACACACCACTAAATTTGTATTGGGTACAACGAGTTGGTTAGGCTAGGACTGGTGGACCTTTTTTCATGTCACCGAAGGGTCTGATAATATGCTAAGAAGTGGGTTGGGCTACAGGTTGCTAGGGAAGATCTGGAAGCAGATTTTCTTGAGGTTTTAAAAGCTGATTAAAAAGGAAAAGAACAGAAACATCTTCACACTCTAGCAAAATGAACCCCAGCTCCGGAGTACAAATAGTGACGACAGCAGCAAATAGCGAAGAAAGACTTCATGCTTCAGCTGCAACTGTTAGAGATCAAGGATGGGAACCTGCAATGGTAGTGTGACTCTTTCATCGTCAGAATGCGAGTCAGTAGCAGATTTTCATTAGAAACGTCAATCTGCCACGCCTGCCACAATAGTTTTTTTACCTATTTCTGGCTGATCCAGCAACTAAGCTATGGTAAATGTTTGTTGGTAACCAGGGAAGAAACATTTATGTACAAAAATATATTTATTCTAAAGTGGTATATACATGTGTGTGTGTTCATCACGTAGAAAAGACTGAAGAGGATGCAAGGCAGGTTCAATCCATGTACAAAAATTACAGACTTGAACTCCTCAAGAGAAATAAAGGAGGGGGTGCTCCTTGAAGGGTGGCCGTCTAGGCCCCGTTTGGTTAGTGTTCCCAACCAAACCCAACCCAACCCAACTCAAAAATTTTGGGTTTGATTTTTGGGAACGCGTTTGGCAAACATAAAACTCAACCCAACCCAACCCAAAAAATAGGAATTAATTCTCAAAATCCTAAAGAAACCAGAAACAAAAAAAAGTTGTTTCTTTTTGTGCCCAAAAAACTCAACCCAACCCAAAGTTCTCAACTTCCGACTTCATCTGCCGGCCGACCACCACCACCCGCCGCCGTCTGCCGCCGCCGGCCACCTTCCGGCGACCATCGCCGGCCGCCGCCGTCTCCGGCCACCTCCCTCTGCAGCCGGACACCTCCGGCGACCCTCAGCGCCGCCGCCGACCACCTCCGGCGACCATCGCCAGCCACCTCCGCCGCCGCCAGCGGCCGTCCGGCCACCTCGCCGCCGCCGCCGCCGCCGGTCGTCCGGCCACCGCCGTCCGGCGGCCACCAAACAAAAAAAAAAAAAAAAAATAGTTTTAGGATAAAATCGTTACCAAACACATTCTGTTCTCAGCACAAAACAAAAATTGTCGTTACCAAACGTAATTCTGTTCTCAAAATTCTCAACCCAACCCAATTCAACTCAACCCAACCCATTTCAGTTAGGTTCAAAAAAGTGGAAACACTAACCAAACGCCACCCTAGTTTCTTATACTTACACTTGTAACCAAAACTTATGGCCATATATACTTTGATACCAAACAATTTGATATTTGCACTTTATCCTCATAATTGTTTATAATTTTCATAAACCTTCCAAAAATTCTAAAAATTAAATTTGACCTCAAATTCTCAAAGCCCTTCAATGAAAGTGCAATTTGACCTCAAATTTCCTAAAACAATTTTATCCTTGCCTTTTTCCATCCATATCCTTCACCATAGCTATCATCTCCAAATTAAACTAGAAGCTAAAGTCTACCCAACAAGGGCAACAAGAATTAGAAACGTCTCAGGAGAAATTTATGAGCTATGTATGAGAAGTTGACACAATACAAATTACACAATAAAATTTATGGTCAATTGATATGGAAAGAAAAGTATAGAGGAGGCAAGAGAATCCATATCATTTCTTCATGTGACTCCCAACAACAAACTTTTGAGCACACTCACCACTAACGCTAGCATCAACAAATCGGGCTGAAAGCGACAGAATATTATCCAGAAAGCAATCGACAGCAATAGAGGCCAATCATATAGAGATCAAACAAGCTACTATTCCACTTGGAGAAGCCAACAACAACAAAGATTTTTCCCACTGAAGTAAGGTTGGCTATATGAATCCGTTTGCGCCATAGAGATTGTTTTAGGGTCATCCCATATGTTGAGTTCAATGCCATCAACTCATTTCTAAATGTCTCTTCCAAGTTTGTTAGGTTCACTCCTCCCTTTTGTAGCACCATCCACTCGAAGACTTCTATTTTTGTCTAAGCCATCCTAAACAATTTTCTTCTATCTTGTCCTCAATGATTTCAATTCTTGACCTCCCTCTAATAAAATCACTCCCAATTTTATGAGCTTTTGTGTTACCACTCATCCAACTTACCATCTTCATCTCAACTATAGTTACCTTCTAGACATGATTTTGATTTGTCACAAATTTCAGAACTAGATAAAATCGTTGGTCGTATTAGAGTCTGATAGAATTTCCTTTTCAACATTATCCTACGATCACATGCCACCCCAATAACATTTCTCCTATCTTGATGACCTCAATTTCTCCATCATCGAGAACTAAGTATCTAAAATGGTAAACCCCAGGAACCACTTGATCTCCAATATTTATCATATCATCATCTCCCCTAATACTAATTAAATTGCAATGCATGGATACCATCATAGTTTTGCTACTCCTTGAAACTTGACACTAGAACTTCTCTTCAAAGTTCTAACCTTACAACTGTCAGAGGCACATGAAATGCAAAACCAAAGCAGTTATAAGGGAGGGAAGAGTCTCCGACACCAAAGATCCTCTCCCTCAATATATATAGTAATAGATAGTAAAAATCTCATCTAGTTTTATCAACTTGTAATATCATCCGCAAACAGCATTGTATATGCTACATCATGAATATGGTTTTGCAAGCTCATCCAGAACCATCACTAAAACAAAGAGGTAAATACTTAACGACAATCCTTGATGTAGGCCAACATTAATTTCAAAGGGCACAAATAATCACCTCCTGTCATTCGAACACTAGTGCCTATTACGCCGTACATGTCCTTAATCATATCATATAAAATTACATACTTCAAAAAAATACTATTATAGAATAAACAGGAAAAAAAAGGAGAATAATTTTCAATTCGTAGCTATTATCGAGTATGTTTTTCCAAAGAGAGTGCAAGGTCTTAAAAGTTTTATTTCAAGTGTTCTTCCAAAGAGTGAGCAATGTCTTAATATTAACATGCTCTAGTTTGGTTTTGGAATGCCCTCATTTCAATTGCCGAAATTCATGGTGCATCTTAGTTTATCATGGTTCTCATTCCCCGTCACTTCAAAACTCAAGAACAAGTTTTCCTTAGAGCTAGAAAATGATGCACACATTAACCATTACATGTGGCCCAAAAATATTTAGTTTATTTAATCAGTAATCTTTTACTTTATTTACGGCTGAGTTTGATCTTTATTTTATTCATTTTAGGAATTAATATTTGATTAGTGTTTCACAGTATAATTGTTTATAAATAGGCCTCCCATACATCAGATAATCAGATGAGTCCATGTTGATAGATTGAAACCTGGGGCCTTGGGAACATATGTGCTGCTGCCGTTTGGGAGGGTACAGCACCTCTTTTCCTTCTCCCCCTCTTTAATTTCTATTATTTAGGCTAGCTGATACCAAATGAAGTTAGGACGATAGGCCCTGCAACCAAACCAGCACTTCCAACTCCATGAACAATATGTGCGAGGTTTGGAAAAAATAGACTTGTCCAAGCAATTAATAATACAACTACTATATAAACCAGTCAAAATTAAAAACACGTTTCTATTGATTAAGGTTTTTAAGTAGGATTTAGGAAGCAAGACAGGATGCGGGAAGAAATAACAAGTTGGGTTCCATAGTTTGATCGGAGGGAAGGAAAGGAGAGAATAAAATCCCTTCACCCAAAAACTTGCAAATTAAACAGCAAGCAGCAAACCACGCTCATCTAATTCTTCCAGCTTATATATTTGCTAACTTCGATTCAGAAAATAATCTGGAACAACGTTTACAACATAACCAACACATTTCTGTCCAGCATGTGCCTCGATATAGCAACTAAAAAACCATTAACAGTTTTTGTCTGCTAATCAACCAACACAAACAGTAAGATATCAAACCAATATTGCATATTATCACCAAAATAATAAATATGGAAAGACGTCAAAGAAGCAAAGAAATGATACCAATATATAGAGAAGTACATACTTGACATGTCGCAAGGGAATCCTTACAATTCTGAAGACTGCAATGTTACCAAAAGAAAAGAAATCATGAAAAACAACATAAGATTGGATAGAATGAGTAACAAAAAGGCAATCATTTAAAACAAATAAAATGAGAAGTAATAATTACTAAGAATACCTCTCACGGAGTGACAAAATCATCCCTGTTGCTACGCCTGGTGCAGTTTCTTCAACTTTTAAGTTGCCCTTAATCATGAACAATATAAATCTCAAATTCAAAAATTTCCAGAACTCATTCATTTAATCTATGAGAAGTAGTACACAAACTTTGTGCCTTAGAACGACAATATGTAATACAACAAACAAACTACTCCAAGATAATTGCTCCTATGAAATCCTAATTCATAAATCATGAGATTATTAGAGCTGATTAAATTTAATAAAAAATGGTATGCACATGGTGCATGTGGAAAGCATAATTCATATCCTTGCACAACGTACTATTATTTTTAAATCTAGACCATGTCCAATCCGGAAAAGATCATCAAAATAAACTTTAGTGTTGAATAGATGTCAAGCAAAATAGAGAAGAAGCCTTCATATGATTAACCGAAATGACTAGAAAACAAAATTTGAGAAAATGAAATAATGATACAAAAAAATACAAGATAAAAGGGTGGAATGGCTTTGTGAAAATGTTCATGAATATTGGTGAATCAAACCGAGAATAGCACAATAAACGAATAATTCTTTCATTTCTTGTTCTTATTATTCTTCATTTTCCAATACATTTTTGTCTTCTTTGTCCCTTCCACAAGTTACTTGTAAGCAATCTTGATATTCACTATAGTTAACTAGTTAAAAGATAAGAGAAAGCGATTGAAAAAGTTAGAAGATCGAAGAGCATAAAGAATGCATGAATGGTGTTTTCTAGATGTCAAGCACATTATGATGAAAAATCCACCAAGAATGTGATCCATTTTTCTCCCATTGTATCACCTTCTATCTCACAAGCAAATGAAGAGTACAAGAAAGGATTTGCCATCTCTTCACCCTTTATACAAGTATCGGCTTCCCACATCCTCAATATTTAAAGAAAATAGTATAGTATGCTAATGAAGTTTGATCCAAGAAGTTTCTCAAATTTTCATCACCACATCAAATAACAAAAGATTGTGATGATCTTTCGTAAATCACAAGGTTGTTGTGTGGAGGGTGGGAGGGGTGAGGTGGGGGGAGAAATAATAGTCTTGATCTTCATTTTTCTCTGACTTTTCCAGATGGTCATACAGTCAAGATAAATGCCAAAAAAATACAACCGAGGTAACAGGAAAAATGATGCCAAACTTTAAACTTCGTACAACACAAGGTTGCTTGTGTGGGTGGGTGGCTGGCTGGCTAGGGGTTTGGGGGAGGGGGAGAAGGGAAGGGGGGGGGGAATCAATAGTCTTCATCTTCATGTTTCTCGACTTTTCCAGATGGTCAAACAGTCAAGATAAATGCCAAAAATATACAATGAGATAACACGAAAAATAACGCCAACCTTTAAACTTCTTGGTACTTTTCATCTAATTCTCACATATCACAAACAAAAGCTTGCCTACAACTTACTTAACTATGTCATAAGTATTTCATTCACTAGTGTATGCCATCTCGTCCCCTAACCTATCACTGCTCTAACTCTGGCATCCAAAACCGCAATGAATCACAACAATCTCCACAATTAAACCCAACAGAACGTAACTAGGGAATAATTTTATTGATGGATCTAATTTAGAAATATATAGCTTTGAATTATATGGAAGTGGCAATACAATCACATCTACCTTCCAAAGTTAAGTTTACTATTTCCCTTGAGATTGATTTTCATAGCCCCCATCTCCTCTTTAATTTTACTATGCCACTCTTACTTATTGGAACATTACCACTGCGGGTGGAATTGATCACTTTCCCTTTAATAATGCAGTTCACTAGTACACAATTACATGTTTCCTTATTATCTTTGTTTCTTAGAAAATTAATATATCGATGGCACATTTCCATACAGTTATATCCACATGTTCTAGCTTTTCTAATCCATCTGAAACAAAAATTCTCCCATATAAATCTCATGTGTTTCTAAACTATGGCGGCTCCATGATACAAAAACAAAGAACTATAACAAAGGCCTAAAAATTCTAATCACTGACATAAGTAATAAGTCAATACCCAACCTCAACTTTAGAAAATATAAAAAATAAAAAAACAAACAAATAAACGACCCCATTTCATTTTCACACTCAAGCCCACCATTAATATTGACTCCATCTAAGGTGAAGAAGAGGCAGTCCCAAAATCCACATTGTCGGGGATTTCCTAGAACAAATGAAAATATAACAATGCTGGCACTTAAATGGACCATTGATATTTCCAGAGATCAGCATTTTCCACAAACTACAAGTTAGAACACTCACCAAAAATACTCTAGAGCTTCGCCAATAGAATCCATATATTATTTCCATGTTAATAATATTAACGACACAACTAAAAATTGGAGAAGAAAGAACCTAACAAAATTATCAAAACAAATAATCAAACCTTCTTAGAGCCAAATATATCATCTTCGTCATCGTCAATATCCCCAAAGCTTCTCTTATTGCCTGAAATGACATCAATGATGAACATTAAGCCATATTGTTCAGAGTGTACACTTACAGAGAAACTACTTGATTATACTAATTAACATCAAAACCTGAACGTTTGGAACTGGTGTTTCCGGAAAAATCTCCGTCGAAATCATCGTCCTGTGTATGTCAAGAGACAGTTGAACCAACAGAAGAAACAGCTTCGTCGGAATCCCCCTAATGAAGAAGAGAAAAAGTGGAAATCAATCGCAATGGAAAGAATTACTAACCTCAAAAAGACGAGTGGCCATTGAATCGAACGGAGCCCTAGAATCCGACGGCAGTTTCCGCTGAAAGGCGAGAGTTCCAGAGCACCGCGCAGCGGCGATTCAGAATCAGCAACTATCCAAGTTGGGAGTATGGCCGTAAACAGCCGACCCTGACCCGATTTTATTTTTTTTTTCTCTTTTTTTTTGGGGTCTTTCATAATTAATACAAACAAATACAATACTCTTAACACATTTCAAATGTCTTTTTGTCCAATTTTTTTTAATTAAAATGTTTTCAAGGTTCATAATAGAAATTTCTAGAAACTTGAGGGTACAATCCCTTATTGCTCCTCTTTTGGTCAGGATAACCGCACATCAATTAGTGTCTCAACAAACTCCAGCGTATAGTTATTCAACACGAGGAGTCTTCTACCAATAAGATCTTTATATCTATGCTTATTAGGGCACAAGTTTTGGATGAGTGTCACAGTATTTGCCGAGTCCATTTCAACCATTACTCTTGGATAGTCCCTATTGGGCGCAATTTTGATCCTCATGACTAAGCTTTTGAGTTCTACTTCAAGCACCGTGCAGTTTCAGAAGCCCAAGTAAGTCTCGAAAAAGATAAACAATTTAGGATGTTTGGTTCTGAGAAAGATTTGGAGAGGTCGTGATTGTAATTTGCAATTTTGATTAGAGTAGAAGAAGGAGAATTGCAAGTACCTTCAATGACATTTTTGTTTCTAGGGAAAAATACATTTTAAACTCTCTAACTATTAATACGTTTCTAAGTAATCCTTTCAAGTTTGTGCGTTTCATTTTAAACCCTCCACTTATTAACACGTTTTTAAATGGTCCTTATGTCAAAAATTTCGTTTAAAGAAACAGAATGAAGAGACAAAATAGTAATTTTATAATTTTTAATTTTTTAATCATTTTTACTTTTTCTTTTTCTTTTTTCTCCACTTCTCTCTTCCTCCCTCTCTCCTTTTCTCTCTCTCTCTCTCTCTCTCTCGTTCAACTCTCTTCCTCCCTCTCCCCTCCCCACCGAAAAGTACAATAGGGGGTGTTCCACCCCCATGCAACAAAGGGTATTCACCCCTTGTTGTGCTTTCCGGCGGGAATAAGGAAAGAGAAGGAGAGAGGAAGAAAAAGAGAGAGTTGAGCGGGAGAGAGGAAGAGAGAAAGAGAATTGAGTGGGGGAGACAAAGAGAAAAGAGTGGAGAAGAAAAAAAAATGATAAAAAAAATGTAAAATTACTATTTTGCATCTTTATTCTGTTACTTTAGATTGAATTTTTGACAGAAGAATTATTTAAAAATATGTTGATACGTAGAGAGTTTAAAACAAAACGCGAAAACTTAGAAGGATTACTCAAAAGCTTGTCAATAGTTAGAGGGTTTAAAATGTATTTTTTCCTTATTTCTATCCTTCCAAACTTCTCAAATAGTAGCAATGAACAAGTAGAACTTGGGGTTAGAGAAACTCTCTTTTAGATTATATTTGATCCAACCCCATATATCTTGATGAGAGGCAGGGTACATGTAACTTGAGCAACACATTTGATCTCATACAATTATAGTTTCAGGGAAATTTCTAATGGCATGTTCTATATTTTTAATAGCCTATGAGCATCTTTGACAAATATTGGACACATCATTGCATCTATATGCTCAGAAAGAATTAGTGGCCAGTCTTTTCTGAAAAATTGTCCAAGGAAATTAGGGAATTTTTAATCTCCAAATCAAGTTCCATTTACCTAAGGAGTCATTAATCTAATCATTTTGATTCAAACGAGAATAGGCAGATTTAATAGAAAAACGTCTAGAGTTCTCAGGGAACAAGAGAGGCTTATCATCTCTATCAAAATCAAGGGGGGCATTTCTAAGATTAAATTTTTTGTTTCCTATCGGATTAAGGTATCAACAACCATCATTATCAACAATATCTGCAACTTTAAGATCATAAGCATTTTTGATGTCATAGTTTCCTACGGGTTTATCCTCACACCACCAATCCGTCCAAAGATTAACCGAAGTCCCCTTTTTAATTTTCCATTTAATGCCTTTCTAGAGGATATTCTTAGTAGCAAGAATGCCCCTCCATATGTGAGATCCTCCCTGTTTGTGTTTCCAAGAACTAGGTCTATTATCCAGATTATATTTATTGCTAATCACCCTAGCCCACAGGCTTTGATCGTTATTAGCAAGTTTCTAGCCAAGTTTAGCAAGGAACGCCCTATTATCTTTCATAGCATTTCTAAGGCCAAGGCCTTCTATCTCACGATCCTGGCAAATTTTCTTCCAATTTACTAGATGGAATTTCTTTTATCAACGCTATTATCTTGATTATTAATGTTCACGCTTATGTTCATTCATTTTTCATACTATTTGAATTCGACCCGAACATGAACCTTATGTTTAAATTTGATTCGTTCAATAATCGAATCATTTGTTAGCTTTTTTGAACTTTAAAAAAAATATTAATTAAATTTAAATACTTAAGAATTATATAAATAAAATATCTTTTAATAAAAAAAATGAATTATTTATAATTATTTCTTGAAAATCTATATGCAAAATTCAAATATTTAATTTAGAGATGAAAAAATTTTATAAAAATTATAAAGAATCAATGTAAATTTACAAATAATCAGTCTTTTACAACAATTAAATAGATTAAAGGGTATTTATAAAATTACAATTTGATTGAATTAACTTCTAAAATGATTGGATATGTAAGATTGTACTATTAAAGAAATTTAAGAGTCTATTTTACTATTTTTTAATACTAAAGATGTAATAAAATATTTTAATTTTATATTATTTGAGTTGTTCACAAACATTAATGAGCGGAACTCGAACAAATGATGTTTGTTTATTTAATAAACGAGCTTAATTAAAAGCTTGCGCTTGGTTCATTTATTAAATGAACGAGCTTCGAACGAGCTATTATCGTGTCGAGCTCTAGTAGTCCACGAACGGTTTGGTTCATTTACAGCCTTAGTTGGGAGCCATCGGTGTGATGATTGGGATGAGATTCCAATTGGTGCCACGTAATATGCATATGATTAAACTAGGGGGTTTTGACTTGATCCATAGTTCTTTCAAGAGCACAAGTTAGAAAGAGCGCATAGTACAAAAATCATAACTGACGGGGTTCTCCTTGTGAAATTCATATCAACTAGATATGGATGTGAATTATGGCTAGACGTGACTCACATTTGGCGGAGATGTCGTGAAGAAATTATTTTTCTATAGGGGTAAAAGTGGAATTATCTTAATTAATTAATTTCACCGACCAAGTTTTGATATGAACATAATGGGTCACACAATGAGAAACGAAAGTTTGAAAAATCTTTTAAAAAGAATGGGTAGTAATATTGAATTATTCAGAAGGAGCCAAAGCACAATTAAGGAAATAAGGGGTCCAAGGTTCTAAACCTTGGACATTGTTTGTATAAGGGAGATTACTAATTGGTACCCCCTCTCAGTCCAAAATCGACCCTCCTCTCTCATTGATTGTTCTACTACTTTGATTTTTACTACCTACTAGAATCAAAATAGATCTACCTTGTATCTTCGGAATTAGAATCTGATTCTTAGATATCCCGTAGACACTATCCTTACGGAATTTCTCATGTAAATATTGTTAGATTCAAGAATTTTTTGTTACTTTTTAGAGAATGTAACTCGGATGCTAATTCGGGAGCAGATCTACCCACTCTTAGAACAACATTCTCAAATTACATGTCAGATCGACTTACTTAGAAGTTAAAGCACCAGAAGAGGTATAAAGTTTAAATGAGATTTAATCTTTATATTTTTGGTTTTATTTTATGTTAACACGGATAGATTCGACTTTAAGGAACCCAGTTTATTAAACAAATTTATTTTTTTTGTATTTTGTTGTATTTTTTAAAATTTTAATATCCCATTGCTTCAACTAGTTCACCCGTCAGATGAATTTTGATGTCATAATTTTTATATTAATTAAAAATCTAATCACAAAATAAATATAATCACCAATAAAAAATCAAGAGAAAATATGTTGAGCAAAGCAACACATAAAACTTAAGAAAGAAAACAAGACAAATAAAACAAGAGATCTTTTATAGATTAAAGCATTTATTTTGGTTATTTAAATTTTCTTCTACTACCATTAATTAATCAACCAAAACCCCACTATATATATAAAGCATCATTTTTCGATTTTTTACTCTAATATCCAGTGTCACTTCCATCTACATCTCCGCTACTCTCTCCAACGTACGTCAACTATATGAATAAATTAATACATTCTAATTTCAGACACTTTGAAAGTTTTTGGAGTTTGCATAATGAACCGATGTCTCCTAAATAACAGTTGGGATGGTTGGACATTGAATAAGACAACTTGAAATTTTCCACACCCAAACCCGTATACTTTTCGCACACGCGGTCATATAAATTCCTAATGGTTGATATGTTATCAATACCGAAAATATGTGTAATACCCATGTGTTTACACACAAGTATGATGTTCGTCCAATTTTTCATTTCTTGATCAAATAAAAATACGTGTTCGATTATCAGTAACACATATAAACGATTGTAACTTTGCGAACACATGTTTGTACAAATATTGTGACATTTTATCAATTATTACTATACAGTAACATTCAAACTAATCCTTTTAAAAATTGTTGTTGTACAATAAACATTTTGTGATTATATGTTTGTCCACAATGTTTGTTGCATAGCAATATTTTCAGCAATCACTTTTAGTTGTGGGCGTATTTTGTGGCATTGTTACTGTACAGTTATAATTTGACAACCTACTCCTGAAAAAATGGTAATACTTATTGTATAATAACTATTGGAATGATTGGGTGTAGTAACCTTACTTAATCCCTATAAATTGTTATTGCACTGCAAAAAATGTGTGGTTATACATTTGTGAACAATAACACCCAAACTTTGCATTTATATGAGTAGTATCGATTTGATTCACACATCAACAAAATCAATTTACATAAATCCTACCTGAAAATCGTGCACAGAGAAAATTAGGTGCAACTCAGGACTGTTTTCTAGTTAACTTTTTAAAGGTGAATATGACTTTGCCTGCAATGGAATGATTAAGAACTTTAAGGTGTTATGTGTTCCAAATTTAAACCATAGGGATCAAAGTGGATTCCAATAAAAAATCAGGGGTGCAAAATCTTCAACTAGACTCCATGGCTAGTGAAAATTCATGGGTAAAAAGCATAAAATTGAGGATGCATTCAAATATCGATAAAACATTAAAAATTACATTGTAGTAACCAATCAATTAAAGATTACCATTGTTGTAACCATGGATAGTAGTAAAGCATTAAAGATTAAATTCTTCATATAATAAATAGATAGCCAACAGTTACCACTGTAGTGAAGTGCCGATAGTAAATGTATAGCCAATTGATTACCAATGGGGTGTTTAATTGTAAAAATATAGTCAATTGATTACCAATGAAGTGTTTGGTTTTGAAAACAAAAAACCAAACATGTCCTTGAAAAATAAAAACAAAAACCGATTTTGAAAATCAAAACAAAAGCTGTTCACTATCATCCTCATTGCCTCCGTTGTCGCCGCCTGTAGCTGTCGTCGTCGCCGTTAAACCCCCATTGTCATCGCCTCCAAAATCCACCACCACCATCGTCGTTCCGCGCTAATGTTGTCTTAGTCGTCATCATCGTTCGCCAAATTTTAGTAATCTAGGGTTACCACTTGATTATTTTGCAACTTAGGGCAGTGAGAAATGGGAGTGGAAAGATTATTCAACCAAAAAGCTTCTATTTTCATAGCTTGAATTAAGGAATTTGAATAAGAATTTCCTTCTTTATCTTATTGATTGCTTCCAAAAATACCTAAGGGTTTCCTGAAGACAAACCACGCGAGTGGTGTTGATGGCTAGTATTGGGGTTTTCTTAAAAAATAAATAATTGAGTAGGTTTTTTGTTGTATGAGCCTTTATTATTAGGGTCCATAGTAATATGTTTACTAAAAATGAGTATTAGGCTAAAAAAACTCATAATTCAAATTTCACAGGAAACAAAATATATAAATAAATAAATTAGTTAAATAAAAAAAGTTAGACCACTTTTAGGGCAACAAAATAATTTGTCATGTATAGGAGAAGTAATTGTAATTTTTACAAATTATCCCAATTTTGTAATGGGATAATTGATGAATCAGATAGTCTAATTTATAATATATCCTAATGTTAAGTATAAATACTATTATATTTTGACTCATGTTTTAATTTCATGGTCAATATTCTTTTATATCTAAAAATCAAATGCTTTTAATTAAAGTATGCATCGTCGATTTCCAATGCCATCTTTCTTGACCACCTGTTGCCGTCAACCTTCGAACCTTACGCCTCCGGTCGCAGGAATACGGCCATCGGCTGCCAATTTTTTTTTTTAGTTATGTGTAACTGTAGTGCATATTTTAGTTATATTTAACTATTTTTTAATGTACTTTTTAGTTACCTGTAACTATTTCATTATTGTATTCTTCAACAACATTTTTAATTGTAATTTTAATTATATTTTAATATATTTTAATATATTTTTAGTTACATTTATGTAATTTTTTGGCGACTTACATTTTGGAAAATAAGTTCAATATAACTAAAAAAATGTAAATAAAAAGTATATTAAAAGATGTTACTAAAAAATTAGTTGAATGTGACTGAAAAAATTTCGACAAGTGATGGACCGAAGTTTCGATGACCAGCAATCGACTCTAGGCGGAATTTGGAGACCAAAGTTTAGTAGGTGAGAGCAGATGAATGACAGTTGGCGACATAACCTTAAGTAAAACTTAGTGCTGTCATATCATGAATTCAACCACATTCTCCACACTTCCTCACTTTCCATCATACCTCTATCATATCCACCACCAAAAATGGCAAACACAATAACATACCTATGAATCTTTAATAAACCAATGTCCCTATTTCTTCTCAAAGGTGTTGTTGGTCTATTGGAAGGTATGTCATGTCCCTAAACCAAGTCTCCTTCTACATGGAAACCTCATTATGTTTTAAAAAGGCTAAATTACGCCGAAGGCTTCTATTTTATCACTTATTTTAAAAACACTCCTTCACTTTTAATTGTTTGGATTGAATTCTTGTTGTTGATCACCGATTTAAAGTTGCATTGCTAATCATTATTTATTCGGTGGAATCCTAGTGAGATATTTCCAAATTACTTTCTATTAATTGTTGCTTATTTATTATTTGGAATTTGATCTTTGAAATTGTTTTCTGGATTTTTTATTGAAAAATTATTTTTGATACAATTTCTTGAAAAATTTGATTACGTGCTACCCAGTTTTTTGTTTAAAATCAGATTTTGAAAATCTCATTTTTCTATCACTAGTGTTGGAATATTAATTGAGTTCTAATTTATCTGGAGTGGTAGAAGTTTCGAGTAAGAAAAATCACTTATGAATTTGTAATTGATGAGTTGAGTAACGGAATGAATACTATTGGGAGTATTTAATCAAAAGGTAGCTGGTTTCAGTCTCTTCCTATAAAGAGATTAAGGTAGTAATTCTTCCTTAATTGAATTAGTGAGTAATTTGTAAAGATTCCATCCTTACCTGGGAAAATGATACTTGGAGTGATTGCGAGGTTTTGATTCTTGAGCCTAAGGTATAAAAAGAATTAGATTGTGATTCTCCCTATAATAAAATTAGGTTATTCTTGAGCCTTGAAAAAGAAGAGGTTATTCTTGAGTTTGTAAAAAGTAGAGGTTATTCCTAAGCCTGGGAAAAGGAATTGTAAAGGTTGATTCTGAGCCTATGAAAAGAATCATTGTGAGGGTTTGATTCCTACCTTTAAAGAAATCTTGAGTTTAGTGGGTGCGACTTTCTGTAGGGCTCGGAGGACTGGATTACCCAAGAGTAGCTTGGTGAACCAGTATAAATTTCTGGTATGCTGCTATCTTTACATTATTTATTTTTGTTGATTAATGTGCACCTAGTTGATAATATATTTCCGCTGCTATATAAAGAGATAATAATTAATTTAAGATAAAATTAATTATTTAATTTTTTGAAGTATTTTCTCTGATAATTTTTAATACTACCCAATTCACCCCCCATCTTGGGTAGCTCACTGGGCCAACAATTGGTATCAGAGCTGATTTAGCACGATATACTTAGCTTACAAAGATCACATGGCGCACATAATAGGCACACTACCTGAGGGGCAGTCTATGCACCGACCACCATTGTTTGCAGGCAATGTTTTAAAAACCAGACCGGACATCGAACCGGAAAAGCCATCGGGTCACGAGTCACCGATTCAACCGGTAGACGAACCGCGGTTGAACCGTGATGTTATAATTACGTCATTAATAATTTAATATATATATATATATATTAAAAAATACACATATACTCGTACAATGAAAATAATTTTTTTATATTCCCAGCAATAAATCACTTAATGCAAAACACAACAAAAATAATTGTCTAGATTGTGGAAAACAAAAGTAGTTGCCTAGATTGTGGAAAAGAATATTGTAACCAAAGGCCCCCAATTCCCTACAATCAAACACTACGTACCTAAGAGAGACTCACCCTTGCCCCAATTCCCTACAACCAAACACTACCTAAGAAAGCATCACCCTTGCCCCAAATCCCTACAACCAAATGCTACTCTACACATAGATGGCATTCTGAGTCTCCGACTACAACCCTCAAAATAGTGGCCACCAGCTGGAAGCAATTAGGGTCACCCCCTCTATTCCCTTCTCTCTCTATCTTCTCTTTGCAGTTAAAAGTCGATAAAACCTATCACCGTCTCCTTTTATCTCTATCTCAAATCCTCACCATGGTCGAAATCGTCGGATCGTTCCAGTGCACTCATCGTCTGCTGTCGTCGTCGGAGATGTCGTCTGCACTCGTTGTCGGAGATGTCGTCCGCACTCGTCGCCGGAGATGAACAAGCAGACGGAGGCGACAAGCGATCGGAGCTGAGAGGGTTTAGTTATTTATTTTTTATTTTTTTTCTTCCTTTTGGAAGTAATTTATTCTAACGAGGATGTAAAAAATCGGCTGGTTCTCTGTGGCCCGTTCTGGTTTGGCGATCCGACGGTTTAACTGGTATGAACCGGACGGTTCGGCGGTTTTTAGGCTAAAACGGTTTTGAGGGATTAACCGGGCCAAAAACTGGGACGGGTGACGGTTTAACCGGTTGAACTGTCCGGTCCGGTCCGATTTTTAAAACACTGTTTGCAGGTAAAAATTATTCGTTCTGGAAAGACAGAATAATAGTCTTCTTTCAGGCTACAAATTACGATATGTGGCTAACAATCGAGGATGATCCGTTTGTTCCAATGGAAAACAGAGTCGAGAAAAAGAAAGAACAACTAACTGCTTCTGATAAGCAGAAACTCTCTTTAAACTTTCAGGCTATTAATATTCTATTTTGCCCATTAGATGCTAATGAATATTCTAGAATTTTAGGTTGTAAATCTGCAAATGAGATGTGGGACAAACTATAAGTTACCCATGAAGGGACAATTCAAGTGAAGCAAAAGAAAATCAATGCTCTTATGAAGAAATTTGAATTGTTCAGAATGGAAGAATCTGAATCGATTCAAGAGATGTATACTCGCTTCAACAATATTTGTAGTCACTTGAGTCAACTTGAAAAGCCATACTCCATGGAGGATAGAGTTCTAAAGGTCCTAAGATCTTTAATAAAAGTATGGAAGTCAAAAGTGATGGGAATTGAAGAAGCTAAGGATCTTGGCAAATACGAAAATGATGATCTTGTAGGCAATTTGATGACTCATAAAGCGTAATTAAAGGATATGAGAATGACACTGGAAATAGCAAGAGGAAATTCTTGGCGCTAAAAGCTCAGAAAATTGAAGAAGATGATGACAATGATGACGAAAGTCTTGATAGTAACCAAGTCAATAAAAGTCACACGGGATGACTCGGAGTCGAGTAGCTCATAAAAATCGAGCAGTAATGACTCATCTATGCTTGCTTCGATGGCCACTGAATTTGAGGTACCAAAATGTTCAAGTGCTTACCTTTTATATTTTGATGAATTATTTGACGTTTATCAAGAACTTTTGCATGATCATAAAATTGTTAAAAAATTAATACCCTTCAAGTACAATTAATACATTAAACAAGCAAGTGATGGATTATAAATCTTAAAAGGTTGAATTAAAATCCAAGATGTCGGATTTACATTCAATAGTTCTCAAAGTCACCGGGGGTGAGAATAATTTAAAAATGCTTTTGGGAAGTTCACGCGGTATCTTCGACAAAGCCAGTATTGGATTTCAGAAAAATCTTAAGCAAAAATAATTTCATAAATTCTTTTCTGAAACCAAGGATCTTATTAGATATTTTAAATATAATGTTATGGGACATACTATTCGTAAATATTTTTCAAGAATATCTAATTACAGGCAAGTTTGGGTTCCCAAAGAAACTAAAATTATCCCAACTAACAAGATCAGACACACTTAGATTGGGTACCACCTAGGAACTCTTTGAGGTGATGTTTGCAAGTTATCAAATAAACATATATTTGTAAGGACAACTTATTCCTAGGAAACGGCTGTTCTCAACACGTGACAGGGAATAAAGTAAAAATTTACGTCTTTAACACCTAAAGATGAAAGTCATGTGATTTCTGGAGACCATGCCATGAGTAAGAAATTAACCTTAAATGAGTTGATAAGAAATTCTAAGACCTGTGTTAGTTTACATATTCTTTTGTTGTCTTAGAATTATTGCATGTTTATCAGAAAAGCTTACATACTTATATGTGATATCTTTATGCTATATCAGATCTACTAGAAATCATATTTAAAATATGATATTGAAGATTTTGATACTTTCAATTAGCTTGTTGGTATACTTACCAAACCACTAGCGGAAGACCAGTTTGTGAAAATCATTCGCGGTTTGAGAATGGCTAGGCATAATGATGTTTGCCTAGAGTAGAGTTCTTTTGTAGTTCCCCCCTCCCCAATTTTTTTTTTAGATGACAAAGGGGAATAATTAGTTGATGTTTTAATGAATATCTTAAGAGGGAGTATATTGAAATTTGTTATTTGATTGAAAATCTTATTAATTTACTTTAATGAGTTAAAGAACCCGTCCTCAAATTTAGGGGGAGTATGGTTACATTATTGTTTTGAAGAAAACGTCAAAGTTAATTGTCATCATCAAAAAGGGAGAGATTGTTGATCCTAAGATTTTGATAAACAATTAAATGTTGATATTTTTTGTGGAACTAACGGTTTAATTAAGTGTTTCAGTTTATTAGTTCCAATGATGAAGATATGATGACAAGTAATGAACGGATACTAAAAGATGATGACAAAGATGATGAAGGATTAATAAGTTGAAGAATTTGAAGAACCTAGGGAAAATAACTCAAGTTAAATTTCAACTCTTAATATCCCAATTAGGATCATACACGACATAAAAAGTTTTTTTAAATTTTATGTGTGTTTTGATAGGATCCTAATTAGTCAAATTAATTGCTCCTATGTGTTATTGAAAAAGAAGTAAAGGTAATTAATTAAAATGGAATTTAAGAATATAGTGGAGTTAACCAAAAAAAGAAATTGGTTAAAGGGGCGAAAACGTCAAAGAAAATGAATTAAAATCGAATTGGGAGAAGTGTTCTAGTATTAGTCAGTCGACTGATAAGTCGACCTGCGTTTAAATCGTGAACTCTCTAAATCAATCAGTCGACATGGAGGTCGACCTGTGACCAGAAATGAAACTCTCTGAATTTCTAGGTCAACAAATAGGTCGACCGATGGGCGATGGATTTTTGGCTTGGCTACATCCTGAATCGAGCGGTCGATAGCTTGGTGTTGGTCGGTCGACTAATCAATCTGTTTCAGGATTTTATGGGATTTCGTGTTTTAATTTGAATAGTAGCCGTTATTAACCATTTTATGGTTAATATTCACAAGATATATTAGGGATCTGATATGTTTTAAGTTATTTAAATGATATTTAAATATCCCTATAGATATGGTTAAATTATTTTTGACGTTTCTCAATTTGGTACGTATAATTCTTTCAATCCTATTCAATTGAGTTTGAGAAAAAGTTTGAGGGACTTAATTGAAAGTTTTAAAAGATATTTTTGAGTGAATTATATCTTAGATGAGTCATAATAATATAAGGGGTCAATAAGAGCAATTAAATGTCATTACAAGTGGGAACTAACAATTAGAGAGCTTGTTTTATTCCCTTTTAAATAGACCTACGTTTTTTACTTCAAAAAGTGATGAGATATCAATCATTATGAGCTATTCAGTTCTCGTGCTTTCTAAGAGTTATCATACTGAGAGTTTTGTGAGAATTGTCTTGAAAATCATTCTTGAGATATTGAAGAAAATTATTGTTGATCACCGATTTGAAGTTGCATTGTTAATCATTATTTATTCGGGAAAATCCTAGTGAGATCTTTCCAAATTACTTTCTATTAATTGTTGCTTGTTTATTATTTGGAATTTGATTTTTGAAATTATTTTTCGGATTTTTTATTGAAAAATTATTTTTGAAACAATTTCTTGAGAAATCTGATTACATACTCAATTACGTGCTACCTAATTTTTTTGTTTAAAATCAAAATTTAAAAATCTCACTTTTCTATCACTAGTGTTGAAATATTAATTGAGTTCTAATTTATCTAAGGTGGTAGAAGTTTTAGTGAAAAAAATCACTTATCAATTTGTAATTGGTGAGTTGAGTAATGGATTGAATACCATTGGGAGTATTTAATCAAAGGGTAGTTGGTTTCAGTCTCTTCCTGTAAAGAGATTGAGGCAATAATTCTTCCTTGATTGAATTAGTGAGTGATTTGTAAAGGTTCCATCTCTACTTGAGAAAATGATACTTGGAGTGATTGTGAGGTTTTGATTCTTGAGCCTAAAGTATAAAAAGAATTAGGTTGTGATTCTCCCTGTAATAGAATTAGGTTATTCTTGAGTTTTGAAAAAGAAGAGGTTATTCTTGAGCATGTAAAAAGTAAAGGTTATTCCTGAGTTTGGAAAAAAGAATTATAAATGTTGATTCTAAACTTGTGAAAAGAATCATTGTGAGGGTTTGGTTCTTACCTTTAAAGGAATCTTGAGATTAGTGGGTGCGACTCTCCGTGCGGCTTGGAGGACTGGATTAACCAAGAGTAACTTGGTGAACCATTATAAATTTTTGGTGTGCTACTATCTTTACATTATTTATTTTTGTTGATTGGTGTGCACCTAGTTGATAATATATTTTCGCTGCTATATAAAGAGATAATAATTAATTTATGATAAAATTAATTATTTAATTTTTTAAAGTATTTTCTCTGATAATTTTTAATACTACCCAATTCACCCCCCTCTTGGGTAGCTCACTGGGCCACACTTGTACTTTTTTAAAAATTTCCAATTGAGTATTTCCCTTCGCCTTACCATTAAAACTAACTGAGTTAATACAAGAGATACCTTCTGTCAGTTCGATTAATACCAAGATCACTCCCTATCATTTTTATAATACCTCAGACACCCTTTAGCACATTTTGTTAACAAAAATATCCATGTTTCATTCTTTAATTTTAATTATGTTTTACTCTCTCTTTCTCTTATTTTCTATTTTTTTTCCAGTATTATATGGTTTTTATAGAAAATTGAAAAATTAAAAATAAAAACTAAGGAAAAAAACATAATTAAGATAAAAAGGAAACTTTAATTTTTTTTAAAAAAATATATTTTTTTTTTGTTTTTGATTTTTTTAACTTATTTTTTATTTTTCAAATCCTATTTTTATTTCATTTTTATTGTTTTTTTCTTTTTTGTATTTTTTCTAGATCATTATTTTTAGTCTTTTTAATTTTTTTTTGAATACCATGCAAAAAAATTAAAACAAATTAAATAAAAAATACAAGTAAAATTAAATAATAGAGAGAAAGTAGAAAATAAACAATAAAACTATAAATTATAAAATAAATAATGATGTGGGTGAAAATCAACCATCAGCCACATGTCTGCCAGTAGATCTTAAGCGCTACGTCGCCAACGACCTGATCAGCCGGCAATTCCTTAGCCCGATGTCTCACTAGGTCAGTCACCTAGAAAGATGTTTGCCGAGCAAAAATCTCCAACATTGACAAAGGATATTACCGACGAGGGTCAGGTCGGCGTAACCAACTCGGCGTCCATCCCGGTGCCCAAGTTAGCCCACTAATCTTAATGGCCTAACAATGGGCTTCTCCACCAACTATCAAAGGCCTAGACCTAGAGCTCTAATCCTTTGCACACTCTCACGCATCAAATTAGGGCGGATAATTGTGCTTAAGGCCCTAATTTTTGGGATGCTAATAATGTTCTCGCTTATAAAATGAAGGTATTGACAAGCCTTTCAACAGGTTGCAAACAAAAGGTAACAACTTTATTTTATCCAAGCGGCCTCAATTTCTTCTCCTCGAGCTCTTACTCTCATACCTGAGGGAACACGCCAGGCACACCCTACTAGGTCCTGTGTGCAGGTACCGACCTGAAGGTCAGGCTGGACAATGCCTCTTTAGCTCGTTCAAGTGCAGGATCAAGGTCCAAAAGGCTTGAGGAATTCAACTCCATTGAAGACGATCTCTAGGTCGTCATCAACACACCACACCAAGGCTGACCAGACCATACTATTGGTCTACCTATTTTCCAACACCAACTGTTTGGCACCGTCTGTGGGAACTTACAAAAGGCTTCCTTATATCATCGACTCCCAATGCAGCTAAGACTTGATGATCACAAGGTCTGGTCATACTGTACGATCGAGAAATTAAAACACCGCAGTAAATAGTAACCCCACCTAAGACATGTCCAAAGCTCCCAGACCGAATACCAGGGTGATAGCCCATGTTTCCATCGAAGAAGAGAATGTCCCTCCTATGGGACAGGCTGGTCCGTCAGCTCCGACCTCAGGTGTCTTCATAGATTAGGCATCTGGGGCCGTTGACGCATCAAGGATCAATAGTTTGGAGTGCCGACTTGGTGAGTTCAAAAATTATTTCCAAGTCCTCATTTCTTACCTATCTTTGGCCCCTGTGCAAGGGGGACTATATCTCTAAGTCACAGAAGGAGAGGACTGACCTCAACAGTTCGAAGATCGAGTGATTCACTCTCATAGACACATATCCTAAGCCCAGTCTCGGCCCTGTAATTGGAAAGTCAGGGAGAGAGATCTAGCCCCGTTACTGTCATGGGGACCTTGTCGCAACCGTCTCACAGACGCCGATCTGAAGACAGACCAAAAACGCCACTAGCTAGGGCGCCCAGTCGCGTGGCCTGATCTGGACCTCGGTCCTGCCAGACTTGAGAGGTGGATTTTCATTCTCTACAGCTAGCCTGGAGGCATGAAGCCCGGGTAACCACCAGCCAGGTCGCGACGTTTCCCAAAGAAGATACGGCTATGGAACGTCGTATAGCCGAGATGGAGGCCGCACTCAACCAGATCTAGGGCGTTGAGGTGCAACTGGGTTGCACGCTGGGGTAAGATCTCATTTTATAGAAAAAATTATGGGAGAGCCTGTGCTTGATGGATTCCCTAATCTCCCAGTGACCCAGTATAATAGGACCACCAACCCTGTGGACCATCTCTCAATTTTTGAATCCTTTATGGACATGCATATTGTTGATCCTGAAATTTTGATGGATAATTAAATATTGATATTTTTTGTGGAACTAATAATTTTATTGAGTGTTTCAGTTGATTAGTTCCAGTGATGAAAATGATCATGAAGATATTGTGACAATGCTAAAAATGATGATAAATATGATGGGAGATTAAGAGTTTGAACAAATTGAAGAACCTAGAAAAACAACTCAAGTTAAATTTCAACTCTTAATATATCCCGGTTAGGATCACACACGACATAAAATATTTTTCAAAATTATGTGTGTTTTTATAGGATTCTAATTAGTAAAATTATGTGCTCCTATGTGTAATTGAAAAAGAAATAAATATAATTGACTAAAATTGAATTTAAGATTTAGTGGAGCTAACCGAGAAAAGAAATCAGTTAAAGGGCCGAAAACATCGAAGACATTGAATGAAAATGAATTAAGGAAAGGTGTTCCAAAAGTGGTCAGACAACAGATAAGTCGACCTGTGTTTATAAGGTGAACTCTCTGGATCATTCGGTCGACAAGTAAGTTGACCTGTGCTTCGAGGATAAACTCTCTGAATTGTTCGGGCGACAAGTAGGTCAACAAGTAGGTCGACCTATGACCAAAAGATGAACTCTCTGGATCTCTAAGTCGACAGATAGGTTGACTTGTGAAACATCCTAAATCGTTCGGTCGACAGATTAAGTATGGGTGGTCAACCGATGCGCGAAGGATTTTTGGCTTAGCTACATCCTGAATTGGGCAGTCGACTAATGGGCCTTACTCGGTCGACATATAGAGCTATTTCAGGATTTATGGAATTTTGAATTTTACTCCAAAAGTAGTCATTACTAGCTGTTTTATGATTAAGATATGTGAGATATCTTAGGGATCTAATATATTTTGAGCTATTTAATTAATATTTAATTATCCCTATAGATATGGTTCAAATAGTTTTTATATTTCTCAATTTGGTACATGAAATTCTTTCTATCATATCTAATTGAGGTGCCCATCCATCTGATCATCTAAGGTAGAACTATAAGAATAGGAGTTAGGCTCAACCCGGAACAACATGCCGAGCTCACTGAGCTGTTGTGAAGGAATTACGATATTTTTGTTTGGTCCCACAACGAACTCCCAAGGATTGACCCTAGTGTGGCCATGCACTGACTGTATGCCTACCTGCACCACCCTAATGTTTGGCAAAAATGAAGATAATTCCACCCGGACCGGCAAAAGATCATTAAAGAAGAAATAAATAAGCTCATCAAGTCTGACTTCGTGGAAGAAGTCAAATTCCCAGACTGGCTAGCCAACGTGGTCCTCGCTCCTAAGGCCAGTAACAAATGGCGTATTTGCATAGATTTCAAAGACATAAACAAAGCATGCCCAAAGGATTTCTACCTACTTTCAAGAATTGACATCGTAATTGACACCACCGTCGGATACGAGCAGCTAGGCTTCCTTGATGCCTACGTCGGTTATAACCAAATCCTGATGTACCCTCCCGACAAGAGCAAGACCTCGTTTATCATGGACAGAGGCACCTACTGCTACAAGGTTATGCCCTTTGGCCTCCGCAATGCCGGGGCGACCTATCAGAGGTTCGTCAACAAAATATTTAAAGAAGAAATCGAGGAGACGATGGAGATGTATATCGACGACATGCTGGTCAAGAGCAGCCGAGCTCAAGATCATCTTGAGCATCTCCAAGCATGTTTTGATAAGCTCTAGGCTCACCACATGGAACTTAACCTGAGCAAATGCATTTTCGAGGTATCTGTAGGCAAGTTCCTAGGCTTCATGGTATCTCAGTGCGGCATCGATGCCAACCCCGACCAGATCAGTGTCGTACTTAGGATGGCTTCACCTCACAACAAGAAGGATGTTTAAATGCTCACAGGTTGGTTGGTAGCCCTAAACTGATTTATCTCCCAGTCCTCTGAAAAATGCCTTTAATTTTTCAAAATCCTCTAAGGAAATAAGGTATTCAAATGGACCAGGGAGTACAACGAGATGTTTCGGGAGCTAAAGAGATATCTCTCCTCAACTCTCCTACTCAGCACACCGAGGAGAGGAGATGAGCTTTTCCTTTATATTATGGCATCTACCACAGTGGTAAGCACCGCCCTGCTTAGGAAAGAGGACAGCCTCCAGAGCCCAGTCTATTACTCCAGGCTCATACCATAGTCATGTCAATCGATTAGCCCCTAAAGCAAATTCTCCACTCTTCTAATATTTCTAGATGTTTAATGAAATACAGCCTTGAATTGGGCTAATTCCGCATCGAATACCAGCCCAGAACAACCATCAAGTGGCAGGTTTTTGTCAACTTCATCGCTGAGCTGACCTTTCCGAATGAGGAGCCAAACACTGACCTCGAAGCAGTCAAGAAGACCCCTCCATTGAGCAAAGAGGTCGGTAAATCCCTGGCTATGGAATCTGACCTGGGCCTAATTCATGGAAGCTTTTCATTTATGAATTCTCTAACCAGAATGGATGTGGGGTTGGAATGGTCCTCGTGGCTCCAGACAAAGAGGAGGTGGAATATGCCCTTCGGCTGGGATTTTGAGCTATGAACAACAAAGCAGAAAATGAGGCCCTTCTTGTCGGGCTAAGGTTAGCTCAAGAGTTCAATGTGAAGGCTTTCCAGGTCTCATGCGACTCACAGCTCGTAGTCAACCAAATAAATGGTGACTACTTAGCTAAAGACTTGAGCATGGTTACTTACTTGGAAAGAGTGAAGGTTAAGATAAGTGATTTTGAAAAGGTGAAACTCAAACAAATTTTCCAGGAAGAGAACATGCATGCCGACATGTTGGCTAACCTGGCCTCAGTGGTGGATTACACGCTTAAGCAGACTATGGCCATGGAGTACCTTACCGAGCCAAGCACAGTTGTTTTGGATGAGGTCGTAATTATATGTGTTCTCTGTTTCGACCCAACCTAGAGGGATCCGATTAGAAACTACCTCACCGATGGGACACTGCCTGAGGATCGAGTTGAAGCAAGCAGAATACGGTACCAGACTACGAGCTACGTCCTCCTTGACGGAGTTTTATATCGAAAATCTTTCTCGGGTCCCTATTCCAGATGCCTTCGACATGAGGACGCCGAATATGTTATGCAAGAAGTCCACAAAGAGATCTGCGATAACCACTCAATGGGCAAGTCACTAGCTCGGAAACTGCTCTGCCACGGGTACTATTGGCTGAGAATGCTAGAAGATGTGCGAAAGTTCATCAAGAAATGCAACAAGTGCCATAGGTTTTCCGCCCACCCTCACACACCGCCAACCGAACTGGTGCCCATTACTAGCCCGTTGCCTTTTATGCAGTAGGGCATCGACCTCCTCGGCTCATTCCCTCAGGGCACTGACCAGAGGAAGTTCCTGATCGTTGACATCGACTATTTCACAAAGTGGGTGGAAGCCGAGCCCCTAACCAAGATCACCAAGGAGAAAATCCGAGACTTTGTGTGGAAGAGCATAATCTGTTGGTTTAGTATCCCCAAAGCAATTGTCTCAGACAATGAGAAATAGTTTAACAATGAACTGTTTGCCAACCTCTACTCAGGAATAGGGATCAATATGCACGTTTTCTCCCCAGGACACCCCCAAGCTAACGATTAGGTTGAGGTCACCCACAAAACTATTTTGCAAAATTTGAAGGCAATGATGGACAAGTCAAAAGGGCTATGGGTGGAAGACCTGTACCCTGTTCTCTAGGCCTACCATACAATGGCCAAGACCCCGACTAGTGAGACGTCCTTTGCGATGACCTTCGGGTTTGAGGCTATCATCCCAATGAAAATCGATCTGCCCTCACTACGGACTGCAGTCTCCTTCAACCGAGCTGAAAATGAAGTAGGTCTGGCATTAAGTCTAGATCTACTAAAAAAAAAAAAAGGAAAGATCCCTGATTCATGAGGCCGCCTACCAGCAAAGAGCAACCTGATACTATAATAGGAGGGTCTGACCTCAGTCTTTTGACGTCGGAAACCTCATTCTCATAAAGGTTACTTTGGCCACCAAGAAATAGAATACCGACAAGCTCACTCTTACTTGGGAAGGACCTTACTGGGTCACCCGAGTAGCTCGGCCCGGTATATACGACCTGGAAACAGAAAATGGGGTACCTTTGAGACACCCTAGGAATATCGAGCACCTGAATCGCTATTACCCAAGGGATGAATCATCTTGTAAACTTGTAGAAATCTCAATTTCCAAGTCTATAGTGAAATTTTTGTTCAATGAAAAAGGTGTTCAATTCAAAGTGTTCTCTGATTGCACCACAATTTGTGCGATCTAATACTACTACTATAAGTTTTGTTATTCTTTTAAATAAATTAATTGATTTTTTTTTTATTTTTTTTATAGATTTGAATATTTCGATAAAAAAACTCACTTTTTGGAAGCAAAATGCGCAAGAAAAAGATCAAGCGGATAAAAGTCACGATTTTTGGCACTAGAACAAAGACCACTGTCTATGATTTTGGACATAATTAATTACACAGTTGGAATTTTAAGATGAAACAAGTTGCATATGAAATTAGACTCTCTAAGATTTCCAACGACTGATTATAGAGCCAAATCGAAGTTCGTATGAAAATGTTACAGCCGTTTGAAGTTGGCCCTCCTATGCAGCCACACATTGCAGCGGCCCAACCCATTTTTGACCTTAACCGGTCTGACCCGCGCCCACTTTGGTGGAATAATTGCACAGCATCCCCTTGGCCTCTAAATTTGACTATTTTGTACCCCTTATTTCACTTTTGGATCCTATAAATAGAGGGAAGGCTTAAAGGCAAAAAATTCATCTCATTTCCTACTTTATTCTTAGAATAGTTGTAGCATTTTCTTGTTGTTTTTCTTCCATTTTTGTATTTTTAATTTTTCACATAATTCTTGGGGTAGGAAAGAGTAGTTGTTAGAATACAAAAGGGATATGGCGTTTTTTAGAATTTCATTCGTGGAAATACCATTCTACGCATTCATGAGCGGCTAAATTTCCTTCTATCGGGTTAGGATGTGATGAGATATTTTGTATTTATGTAATATTGTATTTTCCATTTAATTTTAGATTTTGTATAAACAATTATGTGACAGGAATTTTGTTCGTAAAAATGAATTTAATTGTGCTTGAATTTATTGTCAAAATGTTCTGGTAGAGATTTTGGTTTGAATTCAATTACTGTTAGAACATTAAATCTTGCATCTGTAGTCTTGATTTAATGGTCATATAATCATATTCATGGGGATTGATTATTGGTCTGGATAGTTTATGCCTAGATTTTAATTCACATTAGATTAGTATAGTGTAGGAATTAAATACCGAAAATAAACCATGCTGAAAAATAACAATCCAATCTTTCTAAGTAGTTTTAGCTTGTAGTTAAGAACACTCGTTTATACAAATCCAAAGTTAAAGAAAAAAATATGAAAACAACATAAATCTCAAAATATGGATTCATAATTCCTAACCTGGTCCCCTATTTTTTTATTTAAATCAAAACTTTATTTTCTTGCAATTAAAAATTTCAAAGCCAAATCAAATCTCGTTTTCATTTTGGAAAGAAAAATAATCAAAAATCGATAGTTATAAAACCGATCCCCGTGGTTCGACACTTATACTTAAACACATTATACTACAATATTTTGCGCTTATTTGAGGGTATTATTTTTTAGCGATCATTCTCTAATCTCCAAAATCTACACAAGTGCAGAGGCGGAGATGAGCGACCACCTGTCATATCGTAGACATGCACGAACAGCCCTCCGGTCGATCTCTAAGAAGAAATGGTATCCCAGTGCATAGCGTTGAGGGTGATAATCGAACCGCCTACACAGGTCAATAGTGTTAGCCTGGGGACTGACCGCAGTCATCCACCAACCACGTTTCACCGATCGGGTCCGAGGGTCTGCAGTTGAGCATCCACGCCCTTACAACTGAGCTGAGCTCAGGCGACCTAAAGGAATGATGCTCCTGTAAGGACAAACTTGAGATAACTCGAAAAGGCTCAAGTATAAGCCTGACTATGAAGAACTCACCTATTCCGATTATGCGAATCTACCAAGGTGTTGAAGTCCGTGGATCGAAAAGGCCCTACTTAGGTCAGAACCCCTTACCAATAAACTGACCACACAAGCATGGACAAACCAAGATCCTATAGTCAGCTAGGGGCAAAATGATCTAGGAAGGGTAAAAGGCTGAAGGACTGACTTGACCTCCCAGCACTTGAGTGAGAGGATGTCTCCTTAATGTGGCATTTGATTGAAAATTAAATTATTCTTGGTGTTTCACTTGATTGAGGTGTAACCTCTCAGTACTGCGATGATAATTTGGATGGTCCCAAGTCCAAAAAAGGAAGAGAAATTAGCTCGGCATTGAAATTAAGGCCAGAGTGAGACCCCACCTGATACTCAAAAATTTCTTTTACACTTAGGCATCTGAATGAAACAATTCACTAGCTGATTTGAAGCGGTCGAGCTGATTTGAATGTCCAATTGGCTGGTTTATCGACTTGGTTCCAGGCGATGATGTCGGTATCATAAAATCGCTCAGTCATAAGGTGCCCAAGTCCATTGCAAAGGAAGCCTAAGTGGCTGGAAACCCCCGAGTTGTTTGTGGGTAATGAGCTCGGAGCATTTGAGGCCGATATATTTGTTCTGTCACGACCATTATGCTAATTAACTACCCAGTTATCAAAGTGCCTTGTTTCTGAAGACGTCCTAGCTGATTTATGATTTTAAGGATCGATTGATTAAGGTTGGTTACTTTTATCAGCTTTTAAATAATGATTAATTGTTCAATTATGCAAGATGAACCAACTAGATAATAGTAACCGAGCAGACAAGAGAATCAAAGAAATTTCCATTCATTAATTTCAATGTTCTTACAAAAAGTGAGGCTGAAACTCATAATTACAAAGCCTATGCCAGGCTGAAATGAAAAAAGAAAAAAAAAAACAAGTTCAAATTTTTGTCTGGGCTGAAGATGTAGTGATCAGGGTGTCACGCCGGCCTGGTCTCCTACATCAGCACTAGGTCCAACATTACCATCTTGGCCTCATCCGACCTGTGTATTGGGAAACTCCATTCTAATGGTTGTGTAGTCGAAGTTGGGGTGCTGACATCGGAGGAAATAGATAGCAGCATTGAAGCCTATTCTCATCACCGTCGTATTAATCCGGGTCTCGAGGTTTTCGTAGTCCTGGCTCTTCTTTTAGGCCTCTACAACTCCTCTCTCGGCTTGTTCCACTACCACCGCCTTATCGGCAGCACACCTCTCGAGTTGTTCGATCACCATGTTGACCATATCCTTGTATTGTTCGACCAGTTTGATCAGGGACTCATTATCCTTCGCCAACGCCTCGTTATTCTTTCTCAGCTGGTCGACCTGAGCTTGGTACTTCTCTACTGCCTCCTCCAGGTCACGTACCTTCTCGAGGGCAGCGTTGTGGCCTAAGATAATATCAATCTTCTCCTTCTCAAATTTATTGGTTTGCTCATTGGCCCGGTGGAGGCGTTGCCCCATCTCTGTGACCTTGAATAGATTCTTCATAAAGAAGGGGTCAATAAGGATGGAAAAATGAAATATTTACGAAGTCCAGAAATGATACCAGGTGGAGAAACCTACCGACAAGGCATCTTTGTACAGCTCGGTGGTGAGCTTGACATTGGACTTGGCGACAATCCTACTCCAGTCCTTAGGGAGGTGATCTTGTGGATGAAGCTTGGGAGGATGTCGGGCTGTTCAAGGATACGAAGATCGAGCTGGAGGCCGATATCAGCCATGAATGTCCTAGCCTGCCTTGGCTGACCTTCTCTCATACTTTTCTTCTGGGGCTCGGCCACCACCTCAACCGTGCTCACTTTTCTTTTTCCCTTATCTCTTCTCTTAGCAGGGGCTGAGCTCTTGTCCTTTAAGGGTATGGGTGCCACTAAGTTTAAGGGTCTTCCCGCTGTGTCAAGGCCCTGCTTACCAACGCCGACCTCGCTGGGGTCCCCTAGGGGGTTGACCGGGCTTATGTGTGTTTTATTCCCTGGCTCTCCCATCGAGTTACAAGCCGGCCTATTGGGAGCCCTGTCTAGCTGCCTTCTACTCGGACTGCTCCATGGCCAGCCTCTTCATCGCCTCGATGTCCATAACTAAATAAAAGACAGCATTAGTAAAAACAAGAATTACAAAAAGCTCAAGTGCAAAAAGATTACTGAGTCAAGACACGGTAAGTTATTGTTCTTCAATTTATTTCTTAAAATCAGCACAGAGAGAGATAAATCACTCCAGGAATAGATGTCGTACAAGCACGACGTGATCAACAATTTGACATGGTTGTAAGTCGTCTTTACCACCCAGTCTCTCTGAGCAACGATCTTCGGGGTGGGCTAGTTTTTCTTCTAGTCTGAGAATGCAAAAAAAAAAAAAAAAAGTCAAGTCAGTATGACATGCCAAAAAGGGAAAATAAACTCACACCGAGCTGATACTTACCCACGGTCCCCCAATGCATCTAGATCGGGTAATCCATATCCGCAGGTGAGCTGAACGCCTACCATTTTCCTCTGAGGAAGAATAAGTTGGGCTTCCAGTCCTTGATGGAGTCGTCATAGCCATAGAGAAACTTCTGTCGGGCTGTGATATAGAACCAACCCTTCTTATCAGGTATAGACTTCTTAAAGAAAAAAGCCTGAAATAGCTCCAAGGATGACATAATATCCTCGTCCATGAAGATGACATGGGCTGCCACCACCATCTGCATATTGTTAGGAGTGAATTGCGACGGACACAACCCGAGATCTCAACAGACGAATCGCACCCAGGGATAAATGGGGAATCACAGGTTGGCCAATAGTTATTCCTCATACACTATGATGTACCCCTTTGAAAGAGCACAAGCACTGTCATTCTCCTTGGGAACCTTTAGGTCTACCGAGCTGGGGAAGGTGTACTTGGAACGAAACATGTTCACATTCTTCTCCGTCAGCTCGGATTCGATCTGCCAGACTGGAGTGTCAAAAGGAACCTCACAGATAAGTCGATCAGAAGTCAAGGCAGCTGTCGAGGATAGAGGGGCCGCAATTTCTGGGATAGATGGTCCCAGAGTATCAGGCTCGTTGGCAGGACCCGTGCCGAGCTTAATACCGGGCCCCCCAGAACAACCTGCCTCATTCCTAGCCCTTCGATTTCAAGGGCCGTTGGCCTCTCTAAGAAATTGAGAGGTCCTTGTTCCAGTCGACCTGCGGGCCCTCTTGGACTACGAGGTTGTCCACTCGACCTCCAGGGCACACTCGGCCTCTGTGGCAGATGAGCTAAGCTCGATCTGCTGGATGAGGGATTTTACCCTGGTTCGTTCAAACTCAAACAGGTTGTTCATTGACAAAAATAAAGAAGACATGATTGAGAAAGATAGAAGAAATAGTACCATGTTCTGAGGTCGGGAGGAGCTTTCACGATTACTCTGGTGTAAAGAATAAATGAGAAATGAAATGTCAATTTATTAGCGAGCCGGGAAGGCAAACGATCGTATTGATCGAAAAACGGGCAGAGCTTCGATCTGCGTGCTGTCAGGCCACTTGTCGTGCATCCATCCAGTTTGTAGTTAAGCATCTCAAGGAAGCTAAACAAAGACTAACCAGGCTCATTCTTCGTGCTGAGCTCATTTCTAACAACAAGCAGTTTTACCCCGAACCCAAAATTCCATTCTCTAAAAGGTACAGATTAGAACCCTCAGTACCTCATGTTCCATTTCCAGGCTAAGGATTGAGGGGCAACTGATGTGGGTAAAAATCAACCATCATCCATGTAGATCATCAGCACCACGTTGTTAACGGCCTGATCAGTCCAGCAATTTCTTAGCCCGGTGTCTCTCTAAGTAAGTCGCCTAGAAAAACATTTGCTAAGCAGAAATCTCCAACCTTGATAGAGGATATTACCAACGAGGGTCAGGTCGGCGTAACCAACCCGGCGTCCATCCCGGTGCCCGGGTTAGCCCACTAATCTTAATGGCCTAGCCATAGGCTTCTCCACCAACTGTCAAAGGCCCAGGTTCGTACCTCTGATCCCCAACACGCTCTCACACATCAAATTAGGACAGATAACTGAGTTTAAGGCCCAATTTTTCGGGATGTTAATGACGTTCTCGCCTATAAAAGGCAGGTGTTTACAAGCCTTTCAGCAGGTTTCAAACAAGAGGTAACAACTTTATTTTATCCAAGCAACCTCAATTTCTTCCCCCTGAGTTCTTACTCTCACGCTGGAGGAAACACGCCGGGCACACCCCATCAGGTCTTGTGTGTAGGTACCGACCTGAAGGTCAGGCCAAACAACGCTTCTCTAGCTCGGACAAGTGCAGGATCAAGGTCCAAAAGGCTTGAGAAATCAAACTCCATTGAAGACGATCTCTAGGTCATCATCAACTCTCCACGCCAAGGCTGACTAGACCATACTGTTAGTCCACCCATTTTCCGACTCCAACAAATAATAAATAATAAATGTTGCAAAGGAATTTTTGTCAAGAAAATGTAATGGAAGGTGTGAGAATAGAAGAGATGTTTCATATATTATAAAAATGACAATTGATATCCTTAATATTTATGACAGGGGATATGTCGGATATAAGCTCATAAAATGATTATTAACACAACTTTTAAAAGCTGGCGCATGACATATTTTAAAAAGTGTTAGGATTCAATTAATACAATTAAAACCAAATGGGTTTAATTGAAATGAGTGATAAAACATAGGACCTACCATGTAATTTACTTTAATAATTAAATAGTTTTTTTTTTTTACTTTGCTCCCCTAAAGTTTTGTAAAAAATTCACTTTAGTCCCTATACTTTTAATTTGAACACTTTAAACCCTAAAGTATGTTAATCGTGTCAATTGAGTCCAATTGTTAACCACGTCATTTTTTTACGGAAATCACTCACGTCAATAATTTATGTGCTTGACACGTGTGTCATTTCGTAAAAAAAATAGTGATGGTGTTAATAATTTGGACTCACTTAATACGATTTAGATATTTGAGAGTTTAATGTGTTCAAATTGAAAGGACAATGGGTAAAGTGGGATTTCTCCAAAACTTTAGGGGTACAAAGTGCAAAAACCTCTTAAAAATATTACAAAAAGGCAAACTTGTTTTCCTTTAAATTTAAAATTCATATATTATTTTTATAATTTATATAAATTTAATGTCCATAATTTTTGTATATTATATTTTCTCTTTTACATTATTTTTTAATTTAATTTCTAGAAATTTAACATTTAAGCATTGTTACAAGTAATAAGTTTAATGCCCATATAATATTTCTTTGATTTTCATAAATTTAATGTTCAAATTTTTTCGTGTATTATATTTCTTATTTTCTATTATTTCTTTAATTTAGTTCCTGTAAATTTAATGTTTCAATATTACAACTAAAGTTAATATGCAAATATTATTTCTATAATTTCTTAAAAATTTAATGTTCATAATTTTTGTATATTTTATTTCCTCTTCAATTTTATGTTTTTAATTTAGTTTTTGTAAATTTAATATTTTTGTATTATTATTAAATTTAATATCCATATATTAGGAAAAAGTACCATTTAGACCCTCTAACTATTGATATATTTCTAAGTGGTCCCTTTAAATTTAAACGTTTCATTTCAAACCCTCTACGAATCATAACGTTTCAAATTCATCCCTCCGTTAGAGATTCCGTTAAAACTAACAGAATCTCAGGGGCAAAATGGTCTTTTTACGTTTTTAAATTTTTTTAATCATTTTTAATTAATTTTTCTCTCTCTCTTCTTCCCCTTCCTCTCTCTCTCCCGCCACCTCCCTCTCCCTCTTCCTCCCCTTCCCCTCTCTCCCTCCTACCCCACCCCCTGCAACAGGGGGTGATTTTTCACCCCCTGAAACAGGGGGTGGTGCCACCCTGTTGCAGGGGGTGCAACCACCCCCTGTTACGGGGGTGGGGTGGGAGGGAGAGAGGGGAAGGGGAGGAAGAGGGAGAGAGAAAGGGAGGGGAAGGGGAGGTGACGGGGAGAGGGAAGGAGGGAAAGGGAGGTGGCGGGAGAGAGAGAGAGGAAGGGGAGGAAGAGAGAGAGAGAGATTAAAAAAATTAAAAAAAAATTAATTAAAAATGATTAAAAAATTTAAAAAAGGTGAAAAGACCATTTTGCCCTTAAATTCCGTCAGTTTTAACTGAATTTCTAACGGAATGATGAATTTGAAACGTTATGATAAGTAGAGGGTTTGAAATGAAACGTTTAAACTTAGAGGGACCACTTAGAAATGTGTCAATAGTTAGAGGGTCTAAATTGTACTTTTCCTCATATATTATTTCTTAATGTTCATAGTTTCATACATTATATTTTTTTTTATTAATTTTTTAATTTAATTTACGTAAATTTACTATTCTAGTATTATTACTAAATTTAATATCCATATATTCTTTTTATATTGATTTTTAATTTAATTCACGTAATTTTTTTATTGTTCAAACCTAATTTAGCTTTCTCTCTCCTCAATTAATCTTTTAAACAAAAAATTTATTATTTAAACATTCTTAAAATTAGGTCCTCGACAGTTCAAAAGTAGATATGGATGGACGTTTGTACAACCTAATTTAACTTTCTCTCTCCTCAATTAATCTTTTAAACAAAAAGGTTATTCTTTAAACCTTTTTAAAAACATTCTTAGAATTAGGTCCCCGACAGTTAAAAAGTAGATATGGATGGACGTTTGTATCCTTCTATAAAAATAAAAAACCATAACCCTAATATTCAAAATAAAGCTTGTGGCTTCAGTTTAACCTAATGGTTTAGTTCAATACTCCACCTCCATGATCGACGACGCTATGTGATGCGACCCGATTTTTCGAAAGAAAAAAAATATGAAATATTAAAGAGGCTTAAAAGAGAAGGGTTTTTTAAAAGTGTCAGTTTTCTCAAAAAAGTACTTTAGTCATTTTAAAATAAAGAGTTGCCACCTAACATTGGGTTTAAATGGCGTGTTAGGTTACCAAATTTTTAGAAAATAATTTAAAAGGCCTACGTAAAAATTGACTTCAAAAAATACGGTCAAACCAATGATTCTTTTAAAGAACTCGGGGGTCAGTTACGCTTGGGGAAGGGTTTAAGCACCCCCAAGACGCCCATCCCAAAACAATACCTTATATCTAATTAAGTCCAATCAATTTAGTCCGAACGTTTTATTCTATTTTGTAATCTTTTCCTTCTTATAAAATCTTTTTGGCGTTTTCAAAAATAAGATGGAACAAATTTTTTTATTTTTGAGAATGTTCACCCGGTATGACCTCTTATCGAATATTAAGAATTCGGTAAGGATGGTCCCCAGAGAGTAGTTTTATGTATATTTCTAATGAAATTCTTTAATTTAAATAAGCAAATCAATCTAAATATTTTTTAAGTGATGCAAAAATCAACATGCAAAACGACATAAAATTATATTATTTTCTATGAATGTAATGTCACAAAATGTTTACTTTCCTAATTTGCCCAATTAATTTAAATAAGTTCCGATTTGACATTCTCTTAAATTCTATGAAAATGAGAATTAAGGAAATATCACGAAAATTGTATTTTGTCAAAATTAATTCTACCAAAACTTAAGTAAAATCCAACGAAACGACTTACTGAAGAAAATGATTAACTAAACCGATTGTTTCTAAATTTTATTTTATTTGGAAAATAAAATCGTCGATAAAAAAAGATTTCTTCAATATATTGAATCATTGAATTCACCCTAAGGCTTTTGAGAATTAATTCTTACAAAGCAATTTATTATTTTTTTATTTTTAAAATTTTAATTTTATTTTTTAAAAAAAATTAGGTATAGCAAAAACTTAAAAAAAATAATAAACAGTAGAATAAAAAATAATAATAAAAAAAAATATCCTCATCTCACGCTCAAAGGCTAAGCCCAAAAGGAAAATCTCATCCCGGCGTGTTCATTGAATTATCGAATGATTCTAACAGAAACTAAACTTGCAGGAATTTAAATTGAGATAATAAAAAGAATTAAGGTTGCGTTTGGGTAAGGGATTTAATAAATCCAAGAGATTTGTGAAATGAAAGGATTTTAAAATCCTGAATTTTGAAATCCCTTTATTTCATAAATCCATTGTTTGGATAATTGTTTAGATTTTGATCCCACTTATTAAAAAAATAAAAAAAATAAAAAATAAAAACAAAACAGAGATGATGAACAGAAACAGAGATGAACAACCATGAACAAAGACACGAACAACCAAGAACACATCGACGAACAGTCATGAACAAAACAAAGCCATGAACAAAGAAACAGAGCCATGAACAAAGCCAAGAACACATCGATGATGATGAACAGCCATGAACAAAAATAGAGATGATGAACAACCATAAACAAAACCAAGAACACATCGACGAACAACGAAGAACAAAGCCAAGAACACATCGACGATGAAAAACCACAATTTCGTCGATTTCAATTTCGAACTCGTGGATGGATTTAAAACCCTATTTCGTCATTGGATTTTGATTTCCATATAGAAAACGAAATTGATTTCGAACCCCATTTCATCGTTGGATTTTGATTTCAAAATCGAAATCGAAACCTAAAAAAATTGAAATAGAAATCGAAACCCTATTTTCATTTCAAACCCTATTTCGATTTCGATTTCGATTTTGATTTCGAAATTGAAATCAATTTTGTTTTTGAAATCACACGTGTTCTTCGATTTCGATTTCGAAATCAAAATCGAAATCAAAATCTACCGAAGATCGGCTAAGAACGAAGTAGACGACAAAATCGACGACGAAGCAGACGACAAAGAACGAAGAAGAAGAACGAAATCGAGGCCCTATATTGACCCGAGAAGAAGGTGCGGAAGCCCTACACAATAACGAAGTCCAGGGAGAGCTGGACGGAGCCAGAGCATGACAAGTTCCTCGAAGTACTATAATTGTGAGTTAGAATTTTCGAATTCGATTGTAATCGGTTGGGTCACGAAGAAGAAGCTGAAGCAGAAGAAGGAAGAAGCATGCAGACACGATGGAAGGATTTCATAAATTCAGTATGTCCCAAAGTTATTTTTAAATCCTTCATTTCATCTCAAAAAAGATTTGACAAATCCCTTTTCTTAAAATCTTTCAACTCTCTAAACAAAGGATTTGCCAAAAGTGGATTTCAAAATCCCCTAACCAATTGAAATCCCTCATACAAATCCTTCATCCAAACACAACCTAATAGATAAGAAATATACTTGCCATGGCAAAAATTCTCGACGTACGATTTTTGAGAATCGCTTCCTAGGAGTGTTTCTCTCTAAATTTTCTGAATGAATGAACGAAGAGGAGGAGGGTCTTATTTATAAGGAATGACAGGGCATAAAAATCACTTAGGAAATCCTAAAAATTAGGTTTGGCCGCCTAAACCCAATCCAAGTTGGATTGAGAAACGGTGAAATTAGAAAAAAGACAAAAATAGGGCTCTAGGGTTGCGGTCGCGTGACCACCTTTTCCAACAGTTGACATGTGGCGTGGGGGACCTGCCACTCTTCTTGCTTTCCTTTTGATTTGGGCAGCTGAAAAAATGGTGGGCCTAACATTTTTTTTTTTAATTCTTTTTCTCTTCCCTCTTTCTCTTCTCTCCCTTCTAACACATGGCAATGAGCCCCTCCCACTCTATTTTTCTTATTTCTCCTCTCTCTCACCAATACTCTTTTTCTTTATCTCTTTCCACATTCTCTTTCTTGACAAGTGGGCCCCACGACCATTCAACCTCTCTCTCAAATCTATTTTTCTATTTTCAATTTCTTTCTTTTTTGGTTTCTTTTTTATTTTCTTTCTTTTTTTTTTGGTATTTTCTAAAAATAAAATAAAATGAAAGACTAAAATAAATTATATACAAAAATAAATAAATAAATTAGAAATCAACTTGATCTTCTTTGTGAATCGAAGACTTTCTTACCACCCAAGGATCCATCAATTTGGTGTCCAACAGTATTGGTTGATGGTGACAAATCCTCATTTTTTCAGCTTTGATCTTCATCGAAATAATTGGATATTGGAGAGAACTTTCTTTATTGCGATTATGACCTAGGATGATTGTGGTCCTTTTTCACCTTTGGGTTCGACAATAAGCGAATTAGGATGTTTACACCCAATTCTATCAAATCACTAAAGAACTACTGAAGACAGCTTGATCAACTTGCAGTAATATATCAAAGCGTCGTTAGGACAATTGATGCCAATCTTGACTTTCGAATCTTCCGGTACTCTGGAATTGTCGTCAGCTTTAGTCAACGGCCTTTTGGATCTAACCATCATTTACCAGAACAAAACCTTCCTTTGCTGCTATTCCCATTAGATCGTAGTCTAGTTCTGTATTGAAATCATATATTCGCACCCTCGCTCAGTCACGTCACATACAATATATGAAAACAATTTTGGGTACCTAAAAGAGTAAGATTCAAACATTAGACCATAGTTTCGGATAAAACAGTATTACATTTATTGAAATTTAAAAGCCATTACAGAGCAAAATCTCTTTCCATCCAAAAGACTAACGGAATGGAAAGGTGAGTACACGAACACATCCCAATTTCATCAAAACTTCTAGCAAATTAAAAATAAACAATAAAAGCCAGTTTTGCAGCCTTTTGATTTTTCAACTTGAGCCTCATGCACAGGATTCGCTCTTATCTCCGCCAACGTTTTGATAAAGATTGACTTCACCATTTCCTGAAGGTGCATGCTCAGACAGTGGATTCAGTTGGCAATTTGTCGTAGCATCCTCAATCTTTCTGTTTGGAAATATGAGAGCCCCTTTTCCGTATGAACTCTCGGATCTTGTCTTTTAGTTCAAATCACTGCTCAGTCATATGTCCCCTGGCTCCAAAATGGTACTCACAAAAAGTATTTGAAGTAGCCGCTTTACTCCCTAGCTTAGGTTCGTAGGATGGAAGAGGCGTCAGTATCTTCTACTTCAAATAGTTTTGATATAATTCAGTGATGGAGACCGGAAAGTCTAGTGGTTCTTTCTCATCATTTCAAACATTTTCCCCAGTAGCACGAAGTAGATAGCTTGGATGGTACTAGGTTTTTGGCTTTAGGGTATGGTTAGGAATTTAAGGTGGGAGTTTTTGGTTTGGCTGATATGAGGGTGTATGGTAAGTGGGTGTTTGGTAGGCTTGCAGATAGTATTAGGGAGTGTGGTTTTGGTAAGAAGGAGGAACGTTATGGTGGTAGCGGGGACGACTTTGGGCCTATGGCTAGTTACGGGGATAATATTGGTTTTGGCGATTTTGAGAAAGGTGGTTAAGGTATTGGTTTTTGGTTCGGGTAATTTTGGGGATATGAGGCTTGGGGGTTGTTTTGGTAAAGAGTTTGTTGGGGGAGGGGAAAACGATGACAACTACCCCATCTTCTCTTTTCTTTGTCAGAGCTAACCTCTTCGCCAGATTGGGTGAGGCCCCTTCAATCTTTTCGCTCTTTATTTTTTCTTTTGTCATCTTAGTTTGCTTGATTGCATAGCCGAAGAAAGCCACTGTTATGCTCGAAAGATCTCGATAGAACGACGACATCTGAATTGACTTGAATATCTCTAACTGAGCCTCCTCGCTCAGTCTAGGGACAATTTTAGCCACCTCTTCCCTCCAGTGGAAGGTGTACCTCCGCAAGCTCTCATCCTTTTTCTTCAGTATTTGGTACAGAATATTACGGTCTGGTGCGACATTCTTATTGTACGCATACTGCTCACAGAAGGCCTTTACTAGATTCTCGAATGTTTTAATCTTAGATGGGTCCAGGGTCATGTACCAGTTGAGAGCTAGTCTTTTTAACAATTGCTAGAACATCTTCAGGCAAAGGTCATCGTTTCGAGCATGAACTCTCAACTCCTCTTTGTATATGCTGACATGCCATTTTGGGGGGGGAGGGGGGGACCAGTACCATCATACTTCGTGAACTCTGTTACAAAGAAGTTTTTTGAGTACACCACTCGGGGTGGTGCTGACAGCTCTTTGTACGTTGATTTTCTGGATGGCTTCTTCCTTTTCAATTCTTCTACGGTTCTCTCCAATTTCTCCATTTTCAAAACTCATGTAGGATGGGGTCTATCTTCTTCCTTGTTTTCGGTTTCAATAGTTGGGGCCAGTTGATTGTCATTCGCATCATTGGGTGGATAATTGACTATCTCTGGGTGAATGAAGATTTGCTGTGAAGAGGGGGTCAGGCCCTCGAGAGAGGCCTGATAAACTTGGTCATGGATGGGATATACTGGCGTTTCATAGGCGAAGGGATAAAGGCCCATCTGGGGTCCATAATAGACTAGTACAGCGAAGTTCAGGCCGGCGTGGTTCAAATTCGGCCCTAAGTTATCCATCTCAGCATTTGGAAGGTTTTCATTCGGTAATTCAGTCATGGGAGTTCCATTAGATAGGGAACAGGCACCCCCTGAGGTCGTTGGCTTAGTTCATTAATCTTTTTCCTCAGTATGTCGATGGTTTCTTGTATTCGAGCCATCTCGGCTGTACGGGAAGATTCAAGATTGCCTTCTACTGTCATCCAGGAATGAGTCTAGGCCTAACTACAAGTAAAGACCGAACTTCGGTTGGGGGAAACCAGAAT